>OY977940.1:18405584-21161834 GCA_963854355.1 Epinotia brunnichana
GGAGATTAGGTTATTATTCTGAAAACTTGTTTTTTTTATTATTATTTTTATTAACCCTACTTACGTATAATGGCGGGTATTGAACGATATGGCGGCGTTTCATGATATGACTAAGCATTTCATGATCTGCCAAAGCGTCATTAGACACATCGTTAAACGTTAAGTTTTGAATGATATGGCGGATGTCATTTAGCCAAATCATGAAATGGCGGCGTTTCACGATATGCCTAGAAATTTCGTGATCTGCCGGATTTTACGATCGGCCGCCGACATATACAGTCCTTGGTGTGGTTAAACCTTTATCGCATTATCTTATAATTACTATAGGCCCGCATTTGTTTCATATGAGATGAGCAGACCAATCCCATGTCAAACGTCTGCCGCCTAATTCGGTGTGATGTTTTAGCTTCCGTGAAATATGTATACTTACTCAAGATATTTATTAGTTACGACTTACGAAGTCAGGGAATAGGTAGAAGTTGAGTAAGCGAGCAACTTACAAGTTGGTACAAATTACCTTCACGTAGTTATTATGTTAATAATTTTGTTAAAGCAGTTAAGTTTGTTCGAGTTTCGTAAACAAACGTAAGTCTTAGAAAGGAAACAAATCTTAGAGAGAATAGCGTTTAGGAAAGTAAATACAAATTGAAAATGGCTACTGTTGCGCTATTTAAGGACTGTAGTAACCAGTAGCAGTTTGTAAGTAAATAAACTAATTAGCTATTTAGACCCAAGGCCGAAATGTATTATGTTCTTAAGATAATAAAATGAATTGGGCTATGGCAGTAAGGTATTTATTAATGAGAGAGATCACAACATGACTTTATACACAATAAATATTATAAGGACAAACGTCCCTTCTAGATGTATCAACCAGAATGACAACAATAAACAAGATTTGACAGCTTTCCATGTTTCAGTTCAAATTTAAATCTTTGTCATGCGCAGTCGATTGCATCAAACCATAGTTTTCTGTTTGGCCAGTGTCACAGAATAAGTAATAGTACAAGTACAGAAGGCACACTCCTTTGATCTTTACAAAAGCCGTTATTTTCTTAGCAAAAACACTATGATTTATGGCCCTCTGACGTCGTCGACTCCAGCGCAGCTCCAGGTCTTCTTCTTTTTCTCCTACAACTAAACCGTCATCCACATAGATTGCCAGAATAATGCTCCTTTTGCCTTCCATTACAAAAATGCATTGATCAAGTTTCAGTTGTTTAAAACCCATTTTTACTAAGAAATCTGTAAATTTGATGTTGTAAAAAGGCGGTCTTCACATCAAACTGTTTCATTGTTAGTCGTTTACTTGCAGCAATTGATAACAATACTCTTAAAGACGTGGTGTTGACAACTGAACTATACGTTTTATCATAGTCAATCTTATATTTTTGTTGAAAACCCGTTGCAACTAATATATCTTCCGTCCGATTTGACTGTGAAAATCCACATGTTACTAGTTTTCTACCGTCCGCTTCTTTCTTGTCTACAAACGACCACGTATTATTTTCTTCTAAGGACACACTTCTTCTTCACTGCTTTCTTCAAACGCTAGATTGTATATAATCCTTAAGGTGGTTCGATTGCCATACAAAACGTTATTTGACATTCGCAGGCTAACGGCGTGATATTTTAAGAAACTTATGTAACAAACTTTCATAAATTGGTTTGGGACGTGATATTTTGGGAAAACTATTTTTCTCAAATTAATCTAGTTTATACAAGTTTATTCTAGGAAAGGGGGAATTTGGCGCAAATGGGAAGCTATTTGATGAAAGTTGTTACATAAGTTTCTTAAAATATCACGCCGTTAGCCTGCGAATGTCAAATAACGCTTTGTATGGCAATCGAACCACCTTAAGGTGTAAACCATGTAAAATCAGTATAAAGTTATGTCCGCTGATGTGTGCATTTACTTTTGTATAATTAAAATGAACATGATTCATTTACATTTATTCATTTATTCCCATTATGTGTAAATAATTACATTAAAAATAATATCTGGCATTCTTTCTAATCTAAGTACAAAATGGATGTTTCCCTAATCATATTAAAAAACCTAAGTAAGTTTGTGACTAGGTTGTGTGATAGACATCGGTTACACGCTAATTCTGGCGTCAGTTCAGTCCATCAGTATGATCTGTCTGTCTCTGTCATTCACAACGGTTACACGATCATTCTCTCATCATACTGATGTACTGAACTGACGCCAGAATTAGCGTGTAACCGATGTCTTGAGGTTGTCCCCTTAATATTATTAATCCATGTAAATCCGATTAGGTAGTTCCGAAGAAGCGCGGGCGATGTTAATGTGTTCTGGGACTACATTAGCGTAACTTAGATGAGATCATTGGAGTTTTCGTTGTCGTTACCTGTTTATTCGCGAACAGTAAATTCGCGAGAGCGTTTAACAGAATTACCTACTACATACTACTACATTACTTTGTTACAAAATGGAGATCAGAATATGCGTATACAGAAATAGGGATGGCAATTTCGTGAATTAATTCACTTACACGAGTCTCTTTAGTTTAGAGCATGATGCACGATCATTCTCTTACTCAAAGTTAAATGTTTAGTTTCGCACATTGATGTGCTGTAACTGCTGTATTCGTACCTACATTAAACAGTAACAGTTTATTTTAACTGTTTTACCCCCAACCAGTCGATGTGGTAAAGTGAAAAAGTACGAAATGTTCAAAATCAGATATTTGTGTACTTTTAGTTGTTATGGTTAGAAGAATAATAAAATAAAAAGTTTAAAAAAGAGGACTATGTAATAAGACGAATTGTTGTGTTCGAAATGTACGTCTCTCTTTATCTAATACTATTCAGTTAGGCATTATGTAGGTAGGTACACTTACTAGATTGCGACTGTGGTCCCTATACTCATAAATCTACTTTATAATTCATAAGACTTGTTATTTTATTGTGAATAGTGTAGCCGTTAAACCTCAGTTTCTGGTCCGGGTAATAACTCAAGACATAAATAAATTGCTCGAAGGGAGTATCAAATTATCCCACCAACAAGCACAATGGAGACTGATTGCAGCCGTTTCATCAAATCCGTTTTCAGACGTAGGTTAGGTTTCATATGTACTAAGGTAAACGTCTCAATGTATCATTAATTGACACCCTGCTTGTCATGTTTACTCTTATAAGTTAAATTTGAAGGTGTCAACCATTAGTCGTCGCGCATTAGGTAGCGTCGAGCATTGGGACATTTACCTGAAATCAAAAAGGTCCAACCGACTTTCAACGATCACAAAATATTCCTCTTTTGAGACATACATTTTTTTTTTTTTGGTTTCGGAGAAATTTTGATCTAAAGTTATGACCTCCAAGTAATGTATCTTGGCACCACGAGATCATAGCACAGCAGTCAATGCAGATTTTGAGGTAAGTAACATCATGTAAATAGTTTTTGCATTTTGGTTTTCAAAAAATGTTTTTGTGATATTTATTTTTATTTAAAAAAATTGTGTTTTTAAAATAAATGTTACTTATAGCACTCCAGAAAAAATACAAGTAAACTTATTAAGAAGAAAAAAAAAATCTAAAAAATATATTTTTTTTCAATTAAAATCACTTGTTCATCATAATTATTCACTCACAAGCTTAAGGCACTTGTCCCACCGCCGGCGAGTAGCGAGTACTCTCATAGTAATTCTTACTCGCTTTTACTCCTAATAATCTGCCGTTTAATTTTTTGCTCCTGTTACAGGGCCTAACCTGTATAGTAACCGCTTTAGATAAGAAAACATTAAGAGGCTGACAAGACCAAATTTGTTGAAATTGATATAATGTAAGCAGTTGTTAAAGAAAAACTATTTGTTCTAGCACATCAAAAAAAATATATATTTAAGGTCAATGTGGGCAAGTCAATACTTTATTTAAAGTTATGTTTGATCGGATTATACAATGTTATTATTTATTCCAGGATAAACGGCCTAGACTTATAGGATGATATATATTATATTTTACTATGTCGCTTTAACAAATTGAGAAAATAACTAAAACTTATGCAAAAAATTAGGTTTTTTTAAAACTCGGCGAGTAGACGGTCTTCCCGTGATGTATAAGGTAAGGCCGTCTAAGTAGTCCTTGCCCGCGCTATTTGAAGGTCAATAGGCATGTAGATTACATTGTTGGTATCGTAATTTTATGCCATTTCAAATTATGTTTTGAGTTCAGGGAGATAGAGTTGCAACTTAAATGAATACATATTTTTCTGTTTTAAAGGCAAGATCGGCATATCCGTGGAAGAAGAGATTGTAAACCTTTTCTTAAAAGCTTAAATAAAAAAAATATAATAAACGCAAATCCATATTTTCATACTAATATTATAAATGCGAAAGTGTGTCTGTCTGTCTGTCTGTTACCTCTTCACGTCTAAACCGCTGAACCGATTTAGATGAAATTTAGGAAAATGTATAGTTTTTATCCCGAAAATGATCGCCTGAGGGGATGAAATGGGGGTGAAGATTTGGATGAAACCCATTTAGATGCAATCTGGTTTATAGATAGTTTGAGACCTGGGGAAGGACATACAATAGTTTGTATCCCAGAAATAAGCCTCAAAGGGGGGAATTGGGGGTGAACATTTGTATGGGGCTACTAGAACCGCTCTGCACCGATTTAGATGAAATTTGGTATAGGGACAGTTTGAGTCCCGGGAAAGGACATATAGATTGAAATCATCCCCCAGTGGTACAATAGGGGGTGAAAATTTGGATGGAACCCATTAAGATGAAATATGGTATAGAGATAGATTATGTCCCGAAAATCATCCCCTAAGGGAGTGAAATGGGGGTGAATATTTTGATGAAACCCATTTAGATGAAATTTGGTTAAGATATAGTTACCTACAGTTCCGGGAAAGGACAAAGGATAGTTTTTGTCCCGGAAATCATCTCCTAAGGGGGTGAAATGGGGGGTGAACATTTGTATGGAGCTACTATACAACCGCTGCATGGCTGCACCCATTTAGATAAAATGTGGTATAGATATAGTTTGAGTTTCGGGGAAGGACATAGGATAGTTTTTATCCCGGAAATCAATTCCTAAAGGGGAAATAGAGCGTGAAAGTTTGTATCGAGCTACGATATAAACGAGATCTACGCGGACGGAGTCGCGTGCAGAAGCTAGTTTTGAATACAATTACATAGTTTAAAAGCTTTTTTAGTAATATGCGGTCTCCTGCTGTAATTAATAGTAGGGTAAATCACCAATAACTGACCACTTAAGAAAATGTCATTCACTTACTAGCCACCAATTATGTGTGCAGACCCCTTTTACAAAATAAATGAAATCGTTCTAGTGGGCAGCTCTGCATCTAGTTATTTTAATTTAATAGCAGAAATAGCAACAAATGCTCCTCTTTGTGCATATTTTTGCGAAGTGGCCAGTTATTGGGGGGTGGCCAGTTATTGGCGATTTACCCTATTTATTCATCATATATTTGTATAAAGATACTAGTTAAATATGCAATTTACAAACTAACCTCTATTGGTTACTCTATACATATTCATACGCAATAACACAAAGGTAATATATTTTGGCAGGTACTGTACGTAAATAGCGTAGTACACACAAAAACAAAAGTGAATATGTTTTAAGTAATTTAAAAAAAGTTTTACGTGTTAGTAACGAAAAGATATTTGAAATGAGAATATTTCAACGCAAAAGGTTGGCTAGATCTGGTTTAAGGCAAGACCGGCACATGACGGGCTTCCCTTGAACGTATCAGACGGACTTTCGAACTAGACAAATTTTAAGGTTTGACATTTCGAATCCAAAAACTGCAAAAATGTAGCGTTTTGGCTAGATTAAAAGCGTTAGACAGGCAAATCGGTTATTAAACTGCTAAATTACTCACCTCAATAACAATCACTGCAATTTTTAATATTTTTTACCAATTACTTTCTGGACCACGTTGCACTCACTTATGCAGTTCGAAACACGAATGAAGTTGACAGTTGAGTTGCGACCATAGTTTTCGTCATAGCGACATCTATGTTAGAGAAAAGAACTAATAGGACGAAACACCGCTTTACTGACCGAGCCTATAGGTGGCGTGCGTATACAATACAAGAGTTATGGCGTGTAGACGAGCTTGCCTTAAAGACGGACTTGCCGATACTGACCTGTCAATGTGGGCAATACTTTATTTAAAGTTATGTTTGATCGGATTATACAATGTTATTATTTATTCCAGGATAAACGGCCTAGACTTATAGGGTGATACATATTATATTTTACAATGTCGCTTTAACAAATTGACAAAATAACTAAAACTTATGCAAAAAATTAGGTTTTTTTAAAACTCGGCGAGTAGACGGTCTTCCCGTGATGTATAAGGTAAAGCCGTCTAGTACTCCTTGCCGCGCTATTTGAAGGTCAATAGGCATGTAGATTACATTGTTGGTATCGTAATTTTATGCCATTTCAAATTATGTTTTGAGTTCAGGGAGATAGAGTTGCAATTTAAATGAATACATATTTTTCTGTTTTAAAGGCAAGATCGGCATATCCGAGGACGAAGAGGCTGTAAACCTTTTCTTAAAGTCTTTAATAAAACAATATAATAAACGCAAATCCATACTTCTATACTGATATTATAAATGCGAAAGTGTGCCTGTCTGTCTGTCTGTTACCTCTTCACGCCTAAACCGCTGAACCGATTTAGATGAAATTTAGGAAAATGCATAGTTTTTATCCCGAAAATTATCGCCTGAGGGGATGAAATTGGGGTGAAGATTTGGATGGAACTAATTTAGATGCAATCTGGTACATAGATAGTTTGAAGTTTGAGAATCCTTAAAGGGGGGGAATTGGGGGTGAACATTTGTATGGAGCTACTACAACCGCTCTGCACCGATTTAGATGAAATTTGGTATAAAGACAGCTTGAGTCCCGGGGATAAGTCCCGGGAAAGGACGTATAGATTTAATCCCGGAAATTATCCCGCAGGGGTAAAATAGGAGGTGAAAATTTGGATGGAACCCATTAAGATGAAATTTGGTATAGAGATAGGTTATGTCCCAAAAATCATCCCCTTAAGGAGTGAAATGGGGGTGAATATTTTGATGAAACCCATTTAGATGAAATTTGGTTAAGAGATAGTTACAGTTCCGGGAAAGAACATAGGATAGTTTTATAAATAAATAAATATTACGGGACAATCTTACACAAATCAACCTAGGCCCACGGTAAGCTCAATAAGGCTTGTGCTGTGGGTACTAGGCGATGATATATATAATAGATACATACATTACATATAGATACTTATATACATATATGACATCCATAACTCAGGAACAAATATTCGTGATAAACACACAAATAAATGCCCTGACCGGGATTCGAACCCGGGACCTCCAGCTTCGTAGGCAGAGTCACTACCCACTGGGCTACGGAGGCCGTTAATTTATCCCGGAAATCATCTCCTAAGGGTGTGAAATGGGGGTTGAACATTTGTATGGAGCTACTATACAACCGCTGCATGGCTGCAACCATTTAGATAAAATGTGGTATAGAGATAGTTTGAGTTACGGGGAACGACATAGGATAGCTTTTATCCCGGAAATCAACTCCTAAAGGGGAAATGATACCCACCAAAGTGTGTATCGAGCTACGATATAAACGAGGTCTACGCGGACGGAGTCGCGGGCAGAAGCTAGTTTTTAATAAAATTACATAGTTTAGAAGCTTTTTTAGTAATATACTGTCTCCTACTGTTATTAATAGTAGGGTAAATCGCCAATAACTAACCACTTAAGAAAATATCATTCACTTACTAGCCACCAATTTTGTGTGCAGACCCATTTTACAAAATAAATGAAGTCGCTCTAGTAGTCTGCATCTAGTTATTTTAATTTAATTGCAAAAATAGCAACATATGCTCCTCTTTATGCATATTTTTGCGAAGTGGCCAGTTATTGGGGGATGGCCAGTTATTGGCGATTTACCCTATTTATTCATATAAAGATACTAGTTAAATATGCAATCTACAAACTAACCTCTATTGGTTACTCTATACATATTCATACGCAATAACACAAAGGTTATATATTATTTGCCAGTACTGTACGTAAATATCGTAGCGTAGTACACAAAAAACAATAGTGAATATGTTTTAACCCTTTACCTACGGGGCCTTGAATCACCCCGGCATCGCTCAATACGGGCATGTTTTGGCGAGAGTCAGTAGTTAGGCATAATTTCACTTACTTGAAACTTTTGAAGTATTACAGCTACACACTTGAAATTTCACACACACAATAAGTATAATGTGTTTTATCAATAAATAATCACTTGGAGTAATAATATTGTAATTTTTTTCTGATATCAAGCAATATATCAGTCACTAAGAAATTTAAGATTTTTAAGTTACTACTCGCGGATTTCACAAGTTAAAGTTTAAGAACATTAGTTTATAGTATAGTTAACACAAATAAACAATTAAATAACGATAATTATGAAAATAATGTATAAATATCAATCACTAAAAATAACAATCCAAACACTCCCACGCCGTACTCTCACAAAAACACTATTATCCGCCATTTTGAGTTCAATTATTTGCACTTTTGCAGTACGGGTGTCAACCCCAGTTATCAGCAAAAAAGCGATAATTAAAAAAAAATATATTTCAGAGACATCTACCGAAACATTATGATATTTTTTCCTTTGTATCTAGACAAATCCCAATGCATAATGTGACCACTATTACCAAGACACAAGGTCTCGTTTTAATAAAAAAAAATATTGAACATGACCATTACCTCAATCAACTATAGTTGACACCCGTACTGCAGCGGTGTTCCCGTACTGGCAACTCTGGTTGACACCCGTAGGTAAAGGGTTAAGTAATTCAAAAAAAGTTTTACGTGTAAGTATCTATTTTAACGAGAAGATATTTGAAATGAGAATATTTCAACGCAAAAGGTTGGCTAGATCTGGTTTAAGGCAAGACCGGCACATGACGGGCTTCCCTTGAACGTTTCAGACGGACTTTCCAACTAGACAAATTTAAAAGTTTGATATTTCGAAACCAAAAACTACAAAAATATAGCGTTTTGGCTAGATTAAAAGCGTTAGACAAGAAAAGCGGTTATTAAACTGCTAAATTACTGACCTCAATAACAAATACTGCAATTTTTAATATTTTTTACGATTTATTTTCTGGACCACGTTGCACTCACTTATGCAGTTCGAAACACGAATGAAGTTGACAGTTGAGTTGCGACTTGCGACCATAGTTTTCGTCATAGCGACATCTATGTTAGAGAAAAGAACTAATAGGACGAAACACCGCTTTACTGACCGAGTTATAGGTGGCGTGCGTATACAATACAATAGTTATGGCATGTAGACGAGCTTGCCTTATAGACGGACTTGCCCACATTGACCTTACTTGTATATAAACCATGTATCGTTGGATTCAGAATGAAATGGCTTATTTGAGTATATAACAATAAATTCCATTCCGTGTATGTGATTTTGCTAATCTTGATCAAATCTCAGGTGAACATTTTTTTTTCCACTTTCGTGAATAAAAATAGCTATGATTACGAAATAAAACGATTAATTGTAAAAAACACAGATTTAATGATAAAACTACCTATATATTATTGTACACTTGTGAACCTTTTAAAGGCCATACAAGAGATGGGAGGACGAACTGACAGCTGGTCCAAACTGGAGAAGAGTCGCTAATGATAGACACAGACAGCAATGGTATCTTAGCATGTGCCCTGTCCATCGCCATTTCAGTTGATCTATCTTAGAGAGTACATCTGTTACGCCTGTTTTCGCTCTTATAGCTGTATTCCTGTGTCTGTCTTGCCATTTAATTCCCAACATGCTTCTCTCCATTGCTCTTTGACAGTATTCTAGCATCTCTAGAGATGCTAGAGATGCTAGAATATACTCTTTATAAGGGACCTAAATTAACCCCCTTTCGGCTTTAGGGGTATTTTTGTAACACTCTATATAAGACTAAACTTATGGAAAAAGAGGGCAGGTGAGGTACCTATTAAATAATAAAAATCATTACTTAGAGACATTTTCACTTTATTGTTCTTTCTGTGTATTTCGTTAATAATTTATTTAAAATAGTGTATTCATTGAGTGCAAAAATAATGTCCTTAATGAAACGAGTGCTCTCCAAACATTATTTATAGTACTTTTATTTAAGGTAGTTACCAAATATATTTAATATAAGATAGTACCTATCGTAGTTAGGTATCTAAATAGATAGTCCCATTCAGGGACAAAAATTCAATAAAAGTTTTTATCTAATTACATATTATAGTTTGTCTAAATTTTCTATCATATTTATTATAAATAAAAGTGGAACAGGAACGGCCCGGTCGCGATATAGCGCGTATTGCGGCGCGACAAGGGTTTTATCTGTTTATTGCGTGGTCGAGACGCGCAACGCACTGTGGTTAGTTGGGATCACACGCAATGAATTAGAAAAACCACTGCCACTGCCGCCGCCGCGCAATGTCGTGGCCGGACCGTTAGTTGCCAAGAGTTGAGTTAGACACATTACTCGTTAGTGAACAATGTAGAAGGAGTAATTCGACCACAGAAATATAAAGTTTATTCCCAGATATAATTTTGATCTTTAAACTCAGGTTAAGTATTTCAGTCAGATATTTAAATACTATTTAATCCGGGTCTAACGCGATATTTATTTACCTTTATTTCTGAGTGATTCAGAAACTGAAATCTCGTATATCTTCGGATCTGTGCGCGGATACTGTAAGTGTTGTGTGCCGTGCCCTAGACAATTAACATTAAAATGGATGAGTAGTGGACTTATTTCGGGTGTACCCTCCATGTTTTTATCGACCTTTGGAGGGTAGTGAAATATTGTAAACCCATATCTCTGTTGACAACTTGCTGGGACGACAGTTATCTGCGACCATGACCGGTGCAACCCGTGTCGAAACGTCAGAAATAAAGGTAAATAAATATCGCGTTAGACCCGGATTAAACATTATTTAAATATGTGTACAAAGCGCGAGAGTTTAAAGTGTTATATTTCAGTCAGGTTGGTCAAAAAAGCCTAAGAAATTAAGAAATTTATTAAAAACAACTACCCAAATCATTTTTTGTTTACTGAATTGATTAGTCTTATAAAAAACGAAATACAATCGGGTTACGAGTGTTCACACGAACAATGAGCTAATAAACAAATTCATAGCAACTTCGACCACATCAAAATATTTACTGTCATTTTACATATGAAGTTGTGTGAATAAGTGATATTTTAAGTTCGACAAATTATCAATACATCTGATTCAGAAGTGAAACTGAAGTTTTTACGTATATACACAGTCAATCATCTCAAGGCAAAGGACAAACCGTTTCAAATCAACTTCTTAACCTTGAGCCATAACTCAATAACACGAAACAATCATTTAACATATCACTAACAATCACATCAACATAATATTTATTTCATTAACAATATAACGGCACTGTTAAACAAATGCTCATAGTTTCAAATACAATTTCACTTAAATAATTAAATAAATATTAATCAACGTCAAACTTAATTACCAACACTGATTGACAGTGATCGGATCTAGGATGCAATTTGGGGTGAACGACCCCAAACGTTATGCTTATCGTGGATGTGTCTCGGATTTCCCGGGATTTTGGCTATAGTAAATTAAAAAATACGTCACTTAATATTTGCACACTTAAAGAACACTAAAATCGTCTAATAATGGGAATTTACAACTGAAATTATTATTATTTGTCGATATGTTGAGAATGTGATAACGATAAGCAGGGCTCGATTTGAATGACAATGTCAGTCAAGACATTATATACTGCTCATTTCAAGTGGCCATTTAATTTAATAAAAGAGATTGATAAGTGGTAATTGTTTACGAAAAGCCCATTTGAAAGCATCCTATGTGCGGTGCAGTGCAACGTCATCGGCTCTAAAAGTTTGAGCCCTGGTGATAAGATTAACAAAATAGTGATACTAATAACTAATAACAATTATTACTTTTACTTGTATACCCTGGTAAACATATAAGAATAATAAAAATACATAAAAGATAAGACATACAAGTTACGTTCAGTTCTGCTTTGCAGTAGGTACTGTAACCATTTTTGTTAATTTTATACTGTTAACTACTTAAAATTAAAGGTAGGGAACAAAAAAAGTCGCGGGATTGTAAGACATATCCATCTTAATATTACGGACTTCAACCCCGGGAAATTGCATCCTAGATCCGATCACTGCAGTGATTGACATTGCTTCGCCAGCAAACAAAGTACACTCAGGGCGTGTATCCATCAGAGACGTGCTAAGCAGTGTTTTCCTTTCCTACTGTATTTATTATACTATATTTATTTGACACCTCGCATGCATGACGGCTAGGTGTCACTTGTATGGAAACATAGCTCACAACATCTCTGGTATTCACCCTTATATTCCGCAAGAGTTAACTTGAGACTCGTGCGCGTACTAACGTCGTACGAACGAGGACTCAAGTTAACTCTTGCGGGATATACAGGCTACTAGGAGAGCCCACTGAGGGTCCCAATTCTCTGTTCGATCGAAACGAATCTCTATCTTGAAATAGAAAAGTTGTATAGAAAATTTTATATTGTAGTCTACATTGGCCAACTCTTGTTATATACAACTAGTATATAGCGACTTGGTATTATTACAGGGACTTCTATATGTATATAAATTATAGCATCAAAATAAATGAACATGACATCGATTTACAGAGTGTTATTTTATAGTCATGTTATTAACATGCCTTCAGAATTGTGACTGTTATGTTGTAACTAAATAACCAAATCTAGTGAGCAAAAATAGAGCGAAACAAAATTTGCCAGCTCAGTCTCAAATTAAGTACCTACATAAACAATAATGACTGTAAAGTTTTGTACTTTGGCTATTCGCGAATGGACTGAGTGAAAGACTAGGTACATAAAGTACGAACATAACTTACAGTAGGTCTACATTCTATCAAAAAAATCACTTGCCAAAAAATACCTTATGCTGATAGCATATTATAGTCATTCGACAGTGTTCGTTTGACAGATAAGTATATAATAATAACAATGAAACAAATAATGATGATACGCAACATAAGACGATATTCTTAGGGGTGATTCTTCAGAATGACAACGAAAATATTTCTTTAAGAGTAACTAGATTACTTAGTTATATTAGTTAGGTAGGTAAGTAGACCCAAATGTTCTCATATTAGTATCTCAGTGCTTCTTAAACCACTATGATCTAACTAGTGATATATATATGTTTTTATACATAAAAAATTTAGATCGAAGTTGGTCGAAAAATTGGTAAGTAATACTAATGTACTTAATTTATAAGAATATTCGTAATGTATATATGCTACACGAAGGCCGCCAGTACAGAAAAGGTACAAAGACTATAATAATATCTAATAGGAAATTATCACTAACAGAGTTGACACAGGGGTCGTCCTGTCGTCTTAGAGAATTTAGAAAGGAGTCCCCTTTAATATACCTAGGTACTGTTCCCCTCTGCCAAGAGTATCGGAGCAAAATCGGGTATATATTACACCCCATTCATCGATTACACCCCGGTCTCCAAATCTGTCTCGGCGTGTGACATACAAAATTTACAAAAAGATGGAATAAATGTATCAAAAGTTTTAATTAAAATCGGAAATCAAGCATTATTACAAAATCGATTTAAAAACATTCGTGTTTAATCTTGACAGCTTTTCTTTGACATCTCACCGTCTCAAAATCCACACATTTTGACACGGAGAGATGTGGTGGTCACCTGATAACGAACCTTGTATCTACGCTTGGTCGACAATTTATTGATCTAATTAAGTGTTTTGAGCGTGCGTGATTGTTTTAAATAGGTGCGCAGTAGTAATGAGGGAATTTGCATGTGTGCGTAGTTTTTTATAAGTGTGTGTGTGTGTGTGCCTCCATTGGAAAACGGCAAACTTTTTTGTTCGGAATGATGCGCTCAAGGCGTCTCCTGTCTAAAATCTCTAAGCCTGTCGCACTTAACGTGGTGATATCTCTAAGCCTGTCGCACTTAACGTGGTGATAGCTTAAATGTTTACTTTCTAATCTTAGGTAAGTAGGTAGGTACTTTAAACATTTTATTACAGTCCGTTTGATCCTAAAACACATTCGGTATCACGACACGCAGTGGGAGATATTAACAGACTTGTACAGTTATGAGACAGGAAGATATTGAGCTAGACTATGAACAGCTCAAGTCTAACACATAAGTGAATACTGTATACACTAGCTGGGAACAACACATACTTCTAACTCTATCTACAAACAAATCAACCCACAATAGAGCGTATTGGTGTACAGCACATTGTTTTTGCTTAAGATAAAAATGAACTTACTTTTTACATTAAGATCGAAATTCTCACAGCTTTGTCTTTCATTGTTCGCTTGTCCGCGAGTAGCAGGGGAAACCGAGGGGAGTTGATAGCATTTTGACGTTTTGCTTAATACCTCCAATTCTATAACACTAATCGGAAAAGATTAGGTAATTAATACCAATCGAAAGGTCATTTATTACATTTTAGACGAAACTGAAGTCTGGGGTGAAAAATCATTTTGAACACAAAAAGTAATTCTGTTTCTACTCCCCACATAAGGTAATTTGAAACAGCAGTCCATATGGTATTTAATGATTATATTGCTTCGATATAAATATATTATATCAGAGTATTTATCAAAATAAAATATTAAACTGTTCCTATACCTGTAAAAGAAAATATACTAGAGTCTCTACTAACGCAGTTTTACGTATTTTGCAGCGAACTCGCTCACATCAAGATACTCAATTTCAGCAGATGCACTGCAAAATTATGTGTACAAATCGCCATTTAAAAGTTTGACAATAGTAGTTTATGTGACTGTACATAATGAAGGGCATTAAAGACGAGTGTGGGTTACACAGTTACACAGTTACATACACTACTTTATCTATCCACATATCATAAGCTTCCATGATGCATTCAGGAGCCGCATATTATGACCGGCATCGCAGCGTTGTTTTCTGGCAGCTGTCATAGTTTTTTTTTAAATTCAGAGACAAACTAGAGTCGCATCCTACTGTCATATCGTTCGATATCCTTACGTGCGACATTTGTCAAATTTGTATGCAAATTGACAATTCATTTCGAACTAAACGTCATCTCGACTGACATTAGAATATAGGCCAAACTAAATTTCTTTGTTTTTCAGAGATGTTCGAAATTTGAATAAAATAATGTTATCGAAATCGATGTTATTACTTAGCAATACCTAATAACATTTTCACAGATAAGAAATTTCTTCCAACAAAACAGTCTATTTTTATGGTGGTCATAATGTGCGGTTCTTGAACGCATCATGGAGGGTTTATGATATTTGGTTAGATAAAGTTATTTAAAACAATCTGCTTCATATCATTTCGGAATAGGAAATATAAGTTATCATTTTTTATTGAATTAATGATGAAGAAGAAAACCCGTACGTAATGAGCTGTACCTGCCAGGGCTATGAAATGAATTATTATTAGTCGCGGAGCATATCATCCAAACTAAAATACAAATTATTTAATAGTACATTACTTACCTAGGGCGGTTAAACAAAGAATGTCTCAGATCGCAGGTATTTGACGCCCGAGCCGAAGGCAAGGGCAATAAATATGCGCTCTGAGGCTTTCTTTATTACCGCCCGTGGTAAGTACAAAATTTTACGTCTCTATCTGGCCAGGAAGTGGGGGTTTCCGCACGCATAGCGTGCGGTAATTCCTACTTTATGGCCAGGTATGACGTAAAATAACTTACGTGCGACATTATAGTTAGAATGTCTAAACCGTGCATTCTGAGTCATGGACGTAAACTGAGGGGCCTGCAGGTGGTGGAAAGTAGGTACCATAATAGCGACTTGTTTCAAATCACCTTTGTTTCAAATCCCATCGGTCTTCCCTACGAGTAAATTCGTTAATCACTAAATTGTTAAGTACATTTACGCGTAAAGGTATTGGCATTACACAGTCATAGAAGGTATAGGTAATTCTAATACTCTTTGAGTCACATCACATGAAACACTGCGCGCAATCACGCACCTACATAACAAATAAACGCGCAAATGTCAAAATAAATTATTACAATCTTAATTATATTTCACCAACAAAATACTTACCTACTAATCAAATTATGTTGTCGTAATCAAAATAGGCCTTTTTTACTAAGCGGCGAACTTTCGCACAGACGAAATCCTATCCAGAATTAGCTTAACAATGATGTTATATAAAAAGGAGGTAGATCCCAGATCTAAGGCCACGGAAGTGTCCCCGCCAAGACGAGGAAAAGAGCAAAAAAAGGCACGGCGGTACCCATCCTTTTCTCGAAGCTATTTCGACCCCCTGTAACTTCGTTGTGGAAAAGACTAGATGCCTAAATTTTCAGTGACCAAGAGGGCATTACATAGAGCATAGATATATTTCCAAAAGACATTAAATTCGAACCATTAGTTTAATTGCAAGTTTATCTCACAACTCATTACGGTGGAAGAGTTTCGAGACTTGGCTTATTTTTTACATGGAATGTTTTTTTATGGGATAGGTTATACGCGATCCGAAAGCCACACACAAAAACTCGGTCAATTGACCAAACTCACCATCCCCATCCCATCATCATCCATCTAATTGTCTCTGTTTCGCTCAAACAACCCAGAAATTAACGCACCGTCCTGGCCCCGTAGCATGGATGGCCTCCTTATCACGCGATACGTGACAGGATAGAGCATCCGTCCCTGGCTAACACCGTTCGATTGAACGAGACGACGCGCTTATCTTGTCACTTATCGCGTGATAACGCCATCCATGCTACGGGGCCAGGCTTTCACTTTTTATCGCACGGTAAGACGATAGCGAGCTATGGTATGGAGTCGACATTTGTAATGAAATTTAATTCGTATTCATACTTATACTTATTAATTTATTTAATCATTTAAATTTTATAATCACGGTCAAGAACGTTGAAGTGTTTATAAACGATCCTTTAATCTTTCTTTGAGTATATTTTTTTCTATGCTGAGCAATATTTATGTGTTTCAGTGTAATATTTTTTAGCTAAGTGATTTAAACATCACCTACAGTACAGTTTATAATGGACTGGTCATATTTTAAATCCTGATAAGGTTCTATGTTCTATCTAGGTCTGCATGAATTTCTATAGGATTTGGTTTGGTGAAGAATACTGTTGATATGTTTTAAAATAAATGTATGTTTTTATTGGGAGAGTTTCACTCCACAAGTCACACACACACAGTACATTTTTCATAGTCATATCATCGTTGTATGGCTCTATCCACGCCACGATTGCAGGTATTTCCGCGTTAGACATAATTTACAGATATAAATAACTAACATGTCTGAAATTGTCAGTGAATGCATGACACATGACTATTCAATTTGATACGCGGTCAGTTTACATTACATTAGGTCTATCGCAGCGATGTTGTTTGCGTATCAGAGTCTGTATAGTTGTATGTTAAAATAGTTAAGCTGTCTATCAGTTTGAAACCTAATGGAAAAATCATTTTATTTATGATTTAAATCCGATAGAATTAAATAAATTAATGAGTATGAGTATGAATACGAGTTGAGTTTTATTGCTAATGTCAACTAAGCTTCTTATTTCGCTAACGTCTTAACGTACGATAACAACTCCGATGCCTAGTGATTAGCGGCCTGGTCCTTTTTAAACATGTAATTTCGTATAGGCAACATATCTTAGTACCTCTTTTTTATATTACGTCATTGAATTTGCAGAATTAAAATAAAGTGGTCTTTGGGTTGGAAAATCGAGACAATGACTAAGAAATATAATAAATAACAACTTACGTTGTAAACGCAAGACTGAATCCTAAAGTCACAATATAAATTGTAACGAAAGATTGCGGTTTCTCATGACGCTAACTACCAGCCAGTGTCACAAACCTGTCGCCCCCTGTAGGTGTATCCTGTTGTTGGTTTTGAGATCCATAACAATCTACGCGTAATTGCGGGTATGGATTACACTATAGTTCACTAAAGCACATTGGGTAGGTACTATCCTCATGTTAAAATCTATAATGTAGTGTTAGTGTTGTTAAGGTGGTTCGATTGCCATACAAAACGTTATTTGACATTCGCAGGCTAACGGCGTGATATTTTAAGAAACTTATGTAACAAACTTTCATAAATTGGCAACCCATTTGCGCCAAATTCCCCCTTTCCTAGAATAAACTTGTATAAACTAGATTAATTTGAGAAATTGGTTTGGGACGTGATATTTTGGGAAAACTATTTTTCTCAAATTAACCTAATTTTTACAAGTTTATTCTAGGAAATGGGGAATTTGGCGCAAATGGGAAGCCAATCGATTAAAGTTTGTTAAATAAGTTTCTTAAAATATCACACCGTTAGCCTGCGAATGTCAAATAACGCTTTGTATGGTAATCGAACCACCTTAAGATCATAAACGTTTGTTTCCATACAACCGTTACTACGAATATAATGTTGTAAGGTCATAATACCATGTCAATTACAACGAGTCCGTCTTTGACTCTAATCTGGGGGCACGGCAGTGCCTCCGCCAAGTCGACCAAAACAAAGAGGCACGGTCGTACCATCCTTTTCTCGAAGCCATTCAGGCCATTTTCAACATTTTTGTCTTTTTACGTGCTCTATTAACATTTGATCCACTGAAAAAAACTGTTTCGATGGTTAGACACCGTGAAAAAATTTTTGGCAAGTAGCCAATGGGGAATGGATGAAAATTTTAGAAATGCCTGATTTTTTTTTGGTGATAGGAATAACCTTCCTTAGCACCAGAAAAAAGTTGCAGATTTTTCAGCGGCGTCAATTATTTTTGAAAAATATAAACAGTTTCTTCACTTACGTTTTGGGGTTAGGACGGCGAATGAGACATTTTCTTTGATCCGTCTCATATTAGAAAACATATTTTGAATATCTGACCCTGGCAATGACAAATATAGCTGCTGCAGCTGTCAATATCATTGCCAGTGTCAGTTTACCACGGATTTTTAAGATATTTTTGTAATATAAGACGAATCAAGGAAAATGTCTCATTCGCCGTCCTACACCCAAAGCGTAAGTGAGGAAACTGTTTATATTTTTCAAAAATAATTGACGCACCTGAAAAGTTTGCAATTTTTTTCTGGTGTTAAGAAAGGTTATTCCTAACACCAAAATATAAATCAGGCAATTCTAAAATTTTCATCCATTCCCTATTGTTGCTAATGCTCAACTTTGCGAATACTAGCCAAGATGTAGATAGCTATAAATCGCTCGTGCCGCACGCTGAAAGCTCGCGCTGCACAGCAGTGCAATTTTTGAAATGTATTCTGTTCTTGGACGTGTTACTAGACAACTTACTTCATCTTCCTTCACCTTCGGTGGTTAGCGTAACGCGAAACCATCACTTTGTGTGGTACTCGAATTACAACCAAAATCTACCTATTAGGTAGATATAATTTTTATTGCCAAGTATGAAATAAACATTTAACTACCTACACACAAAAAAAAGATTAAGCGCACAACTTAAAGGTCTTAAAGTATCAAATTAAAATGTAACACTACTTATAACACGCATTTACTTCAAAAGACTTTGATCTAGAATTCTAGATCTCACCTGCTTTATTTAAGTAGTTACAGAAAATAGACTCCAATTTTCTAATATCCTGGTGGGTTAGGATTATGAACACATTAATACCGAGGCTAAAAATAAACACATTTCCATTTAAGTAAGTATCTACTGCTTATTCTTAAATAGACTCACTCACTCAATAGATTCAAGTAATTAGACTATAAATATATGTAAAACACTTGAGGATTTGGTGTATTTATAAAACATCGATATTTTTATTTGTATTTAAGTTTGTACTTATTTTATAACAGTAAATGGAAATTTGTTAACTTTTTACCTCGGTCTTAATAAGTTCGTTCAATGAATACTTAATACCCATAGAAACATTGTCATGTCCTAATTATTAAGGCTAAACGTCACTTATTTCGTTCGATAAGCTCAGATTAAAAAAAAGTAAATATCGAAATCATTCCTCTTACGCATGTATAATATTAAAAGCAAAATACAGTCTGGACCATAATTTACAATGTAAATTGAATCGGAGTATTGAATTGAATAATTCATACTTAAAGACAATTCTTATTCAAATAGGTACCTGTCATAATACTAAAGGCAAAGAACACAAGATAGCCTATGTACAGAAATTCAATGTTTTCGTCATAAAATTAAGGTAATGACTTCTAAATCAAAATTAAAATAGACTTTTTATGTACTACAACAAGTAATGAATAACTATGCTAAACTTAACAACTAGGTATTTAATCTAATACGTCTCCCACAATGCTTTCTCGTGGTTAGGGAAGCCATTCATTACCCTAGCGGTGTACCAGCTGACATCCTCGAAGTCAACTTCTTGTCGTTCTGACTCTGGGACGGGAAGAGATTAATGAAATAGGTTACGTTTCCCAGTACTGTTTTTCGTAGGTAGTACATGATTTTCAGATTAATCTTAATCAATATAATGCTATTCGCGTCGTTAAGGCGTTTGTTGAGGCTGGGTTTTATAATGATGCGTTAGATTGCATGTCAGATCAAATAATAGTAATAAGGCATTTTATAGTACATGTCTCGCGAGTCTTTATAAAACCGAGCCTGTGTAACTGAATAAGCACTTAACCTCTAGCCCCCAAAGGACTTATAAAAGGCATCCTCTTCTTCCATGCAATTTATATCATCCTAAATTGGAACAGAGTTGCATTTGTTTTGTTTCATACGATTTTGAAACATAACAAATTGTTAATATTATATAATATTTCCTATTACAGTTGAATTGATTCAAAATGTAATTGTCATTTTATCTTGTAAGATGGGAGTTGTAGGGAAGTGCGGCTAGAGGAAGTGCGACTTCATCATCAACATTGGTCTCAAATCCAGTTGACGGTTCGTTGGTCAGTAGAACGTCCCCCGCCACACCGTTCCCAGAAAAATGCATATTTCGCATGATTATTATGATTCAGAGGCTGGCCTTAAAGTCTTAGTCTAATATTTATTCGTAATTGTAGTCATATGTAGGTTCAGACTAAGCTGACTGATAGCTTTAAAGTTTAAGCTAATGTGGTAAATTCACAATCACATCACACTTTATTACTTAATAAGTACTTAACAATCAACTAGTTATTTCGATGAAAAAATTCAGTGAAACATTTTAATATTCAAAAAGATCTAAATATCACTTTGGTGTTCGAGTATAATGTATAATAGTAATATGTAAAGTGTCCTCACAACACAGTGCAACCTGTTATCACCATCAATTAAGTATTTATTGATAGTTTACACGCTGTTCGAGGGTGGCACGTCCACAGGAGAACTTGCTACTAACCTTCTTCCTTCAAACCGCTGTCTCCAGGTCTTCCGAAACTAATTGGAAATGCTCCTGGCCTGAAAAGGAGAAAAATATCAGCAATAAAGTCTGAAACAACGGTCATCGACCATTTGGGTTTTATTTGTTATCCATACTGATAGTCCCCAGGCTAGGCCCAAATAAAATAAAAAATAAAAATAAAAAGCATTTATTCAGTATCTTAAAATATTTACATAGCCTGGAGTTGGTGCCTCTTTTTAAGCATTAAAATATGCTTGTGTTAAGAGACCCCGCTCTTCCACATGTTAATCTTAATAATTTAATTTTAGGTGTACACATATTATACAAACTTACTTAGCTTAACCTAAAATCTAAAATCTTTATATTTACTTTACTTTACTTAATAAATAATAGGAGAGGATAGTCCCGCGTAACGCGGGCCTTATGTATGTGTGTGTGTGTGTGTGTGTGTGTGTGTGTGTGTGTACGTGTGTGTAAGTGTGTGTGTGTGTGTGTAAGTGTGTGTGTGTGTGCGTGTGCGTGTGTGTGTGTGTGTGTGTGATAGAGAGAGTATGTGTGTGTGTGTGTGTGTATATTTGTGTATAGAGAGTGTGTGAGTGAATGTAAATAAGAAATAGTATGTGAGTTGTGGATTAAGTGTTCTGAAATAGTAGATTTTCAATATCATGGTAGTTTTTTGTTTTTAACCATTCAGTTAATTTAGTTTTGCATTCGTAGAGTGTATTAGGGTAAATATTTATGACTTTATTTATAGCATTATAAAGTTTTGCCGATCGTGATCTTTGCTGTCTCCTGGCGTAAGCAGTTTTCAACATCGGAGTATTAATTATTTTAGTCTGTTTCCTTCGACGAGTAGATGCAGGTGCTGGTGTATACACGGATGTTTTGTGTGTTTTTAGGATAGTATTTAATATGTATAGTTTCCTGACAGACAATACATCAGCAGTAGTATATAGTTTACTTGTAGGGAATCTATACGGTTTGAGGTGCATGACTTTGAGCAGTGCTCTTTGGGCTCTCTCTAGTTCAAGGAATTTAGATTTCGTGGCACCGCCCCAGACGGGGATGCAGTACGTGAGGATAGATTCCGCAAGCGAAGTATATACCTGCTTTAATATAGTCTTGGTAGCTACATTTCTGAGATTCCTGAAGACCCAGATGAGCTTTCTCACTCTGGACATAAGACTTTCAGTGTGTTGATGCCAGGATAGGCGCTGGTCAAGAACAACACCCAAGTATCTTGTAGTTTCTACTTTATCTATGACTGAGCAGGAACAGGTGGTTTGTGTGACGTTGTCGCAAGTGTGGATTCTGATTACAAAATTTGGATCAGGTTGAGTACGCTTATTGTTGGTAAAACTGATGAAATTGGTTTTAGCAGTGTTTAACGTAAGTAAGTTTTCATGTAGCCATCTAGCAACTTTAGAGAGTCCACGTTCGGCGACTGA
Organism: Epinotia brunnichana; assembly: GCA_963854355.1. Taxonomy (NCBI): domain Eukaryota; kingdom Metazoa; phylum Arthropoda; class Insecta; order Lepidoptera; family Tortricidae; genus Epinotia; species Epinotia brunnichana. Next base: position 18,428,513 of record OY977940.1, read on the forward strand.
GCGCACGTCCTCCCAGGTGTCCCCAGAGAAAACAATAGCAGTGTCATCGGCGTATGTAAAGATTGTGCCTGACTTTATTTGCATATTACATAGCTGATTAATATAAATTAGGAACAGCGTAGGTCCCAGGACACTTCCCTGCGGTACCCCGTAAGTTATATTGCACTGGTCACTGACATGATTGCCTATTTTAACCATCTGCGTGCGGGATTCAAGGTAGCTTGTCAAGAGGCGCAGAGGAGCATCCCTTATACCTATAGTTTCCAAGGTGTTGACAAGGATGGAAACAGAGACAGTGTCAAACGCTTTCTTGTATATCGTCAGTAAATATCGTCAGTCATTTCCTTCCGGGCGATAACTTGTAAGATGCTTACAGAGAGTTGTATCATGTAGCCCCGTGCATGTCAGCTGCGGCTCCGTTGGTTGATTGACCAGCAGAACCCTCCCAAACTTGTAGAAATATAAAGTTGTCTCCTCCAATGATTATAATATCAAATAAATGCAAACTCAAAGCTTGAAGAAATAAAACGTCAGCTGACTTGCGGTTCCGTCCGGAACGCGGATGTGTCGTGGAAATCTAATGAAGTACATTTGCCAATACCTATTGTTCAGGCTGCCGAAGCTCATCCACCAACAACGGTGCCACAAGTGACGTTCACGGAGCCTCATGATACAACTTAGTGGAGCATCTTACAAGTTATTGCCCGGCGCGCCATGAAAATCAGTTGCTGGAGCTCGCGGACCATTCATATTATAATGTTTTTGACTTTGTAAGTCACAAACATATGTTGCAGGTAATTTCTAGAACTACTTATCTAATTTCAAGATGTTATTATGGCCAGAATGTTACATATACAAATAAAAAAACGTGCAAAATAATGAATTAAACAATAAAACGCCTTTTCTTGGTAACTACTACGTCACTGGGCGCTTTCAAAAAAAAGTTGTTGAATTGCGTATTAAGTTATATCTGGATAAAATCGTTTTATTCTACTCAGAATTTGAAACCCTTTCGATTGTAATAGGAGAAAAAAAACTGTCCCGCGATGAATAATCATACAATTTTGTGTTTCCATTACGCCACCGTTCTACAAACTTCTATGAAGATGGTAACGTAACGGAACGAAAAAACTTTCACTTTTTTTTGATATTAAAACCGAAAGGGCTTCAAATTCTAAGTAGAATAAAACAATTTTTATCCAGATATAAAATAAGTAATAAGTACGCGATTCAACTACTTTTTTTGAAAACGTATCACTACCTACTTAACTCTTGCTGTTAGAAAACCACAACCTACCTACGCGGAATTAAAGAGGCCCTTCTGACATTTTTCTCATAAGTTTCAAGACCGAGGAAATGGGTTCCGGTAGGCAAACTGATACGGGACGCTGTTAAATAAATTGAATACGAGTAAGTGTGCATTAGGTAATTTGCAAACTCGTTAGGTTCGCGCGCAAAGGACGCGCGTGAGAATGCTCCAATCAATAAAATTAACGATGCAATTTAATGATCCCAATACACTTCGTAATGAAATACATTTCAGCATGGCCCGCAGGCGCAGACGAAAACGAATGAATATGGCAAACGGATATACGACAACTACTTACCTTAATATTATATACTAAATGGCTTCTCTAGACAAGTCATAAAAGTATACTTGAAAATCCTAGAGCAAAAAAGTATACTAGAGCCAAAAATATAGTTAAGAAAGCACTCACAAGAATTGAAATACTGTAAGCACTGAAAATAAATTAAAATATATAAGAGCAAGATAAAATAAAAAGATAAGTATGTATAAATAAAACATCTATAAATAAAATGTCTGAGACACAGGATCATCCTAGTTCAGACGCATGTAATATCTAATGTATGTACCTACTATGTATTAACACTTTGTTAAAATTAGCAGTAAGGTTTTTCAATAAATTATTCTTATTCATATTCTTATTCTTATATATGTAATAGTTTAATATTAATTGTGGGGGCTTCCCCCAACACCTTATAGCTCTAAAAATCTCAAAATGAAAAGATTAAAGCTATAATTAATGTAAATGTAAGTATTTTAAAAAAAAATTAACAGTATATTTTTTTTTTAGATGCGTTTATTTAGCCCAGGCGTGTCCAATCAAATATAAAAGGGCGCTTTATACAACGTGTTTTCTTCAATTCCGAAAACGACATCATTATTATTGCAACGTATATTAACAAGAATGAATTTTACGGTTAAAATTAGAAAATAAACCGTATAATTTTAGTTGGAATTAAAGAAAAGTTATTGAAATGGATGAAAAAGATAAAACCTTCTACTGGCAACGGCATTAACATAGGCGCGTGAAAATGTGCCGTTGGACAAAAAAATATAAAAGAGGCTCGGCGTGAGGCCGGCGTGGTCGGCGCGCGCCAGCCTGGCACCGCCTGCCACCAGCATACAGCACACAGCGCGCCGTTTGTGCGCCGCCGCTTTATTACATTAATTGGTAGTGTTGGGCGTGCACTCACTTTCTAAGTAGGCCACCTGGCCGTGTTCCTCGGCACGTAGCGCGAGCTGGCGCGGCGTGAGGCCGGCGTGGTCGGCGCGCGCCAGGCTGGCACCGCCCGCCACCAGCATACAGCACACAGCGCGCCGTTTGTGCGCCGCCGACTTATTATTAAAATAAAATTGGTAGTGTTGGGAGTTCACTCACTTTCTAAGTAGGCTGCCAGGTCGTGGTCCTCGGCGCGCAGCGCGAGCTGGCGCGGCGTGAGGCCGGCGTGGTCGGCGCGCACCAGGCTGGCACCGCCCGCCACCAGCATGCAGCACACGGCGCGCCGTTTGTGCGACGCCGTTTTATTACGATAATTGGTAGTGTTGGGCGTGCACTCACTTTCTAACTAGGCGGCCAGGTCGTGGTCCTCGGCGCGCAGCGCGAGCTGGCGCGGCGTGAGGCCGGCGTGGTCGGCGCGCACCAGGCTGGCACCGCCCGCCACCAGCATGCAGCACACGGCGCGCCGTTTGTGCGACGCCGTTTTATTACGATAATTGGTAGTGTTGGGCGTGCACTCACTTTCTAAGTAGGCGGCCAGGTCGTGGTCCTCGGCGCGCAGCGCGAGCTGGCGCGGCGTGAGGCCGGCGTGGTCGGCGCGCACCAGGCTGGCGCCACCCGCCACCAGCATGCAGCACACGGCGCGCCGCTTGTGCGCCGCAGCTTTATTATAATCATTGTTACTATTATTTTATTGAACCATTTAAACAAAAACCTACGCTAAATTACTGAGACAAGGCCTATGTACGAAACATAATTTTATATTTACCTAATAGTAGCTTTTCGGTGCAGGAAAACATGTTGAAGAAACCGGTCTACTTAACGGCCTGGCCACGAACACGTGCGGCGGCGGCAGTGGCAGCGGTTTTTCTAATTCATTGCATGTGATCCCTACTAACTATTTACAGTTAGTTGCGCGTCTCGACCGCGCAATGAACTGATGAAACGATGTCGTGGCCGGGCCGTAATCCCAACAAGGTCTACTTACGAGTAGTTGTCCCTCTGGGTTAAAAGGGTAGATGGCAGTCGTATATGTCACGCGATTGCCTACGCCAAATCTTCGGATTAGGTTCCAAAGCAGAGCCTGGGCTCCACTAGACTATCTATCTCTCTTAGATACGGTCATCACCGTCAGTAGTGATATATCTATCACAATTACATCCCACCGCGGTGATGCTGCGGGCACGGTGCGGTGTAGGTAGGGTATAGGTTTCATAAGTATAGGGTGCATGAGCCCCCCGTTTTGATAAAGATTCACGCCGAGTCGCTTGTTGCAATCATTTTGGTGGGAATTACCCTCAGAAGTAGTGAACTCGAAAAGTGTTAATCAGTTTAAAAACAGACTTGACAAACTATCTATAGCAGTGAGAACCTGTGCTAAGTGAACTATGATTTAGACGTATCAGCGTCAGCTGCCTGTCTAAAAATAAAATAATAATAATAATAATAATTATCTATCCATATAACCCACAATAGCCCCAACGCCTGTTGGAACCGGTTCACGGGTATCTACCGATGTACCCGTGAATGGGTTCTAGCAGGTGTATTACATCACATTAAACTTCGTCTCCAAAGGGCCTCTACGTGTTGGATCTATATCCCCACGCACGCCTTCCAAAGGACCGGGCTTTGTCCCGTGAATTTAAACAGGAGATAATAATAATAAAAATTGAGGGCTGAGAGGTAGTGGAAGGCCCAGATTTAATTATTTCTGTTGGGTGAAGGAAAGTTGCTGCTGCGTCGTATGGAAATGTTATACAGTTGCACACTGAATAATGAAGAGTGGCGATCAGTACCTCCCTATCCCGATAAGAATAAGAGCTCTTAATTAATTATGGCTGCAAAAGTTTTGTCGACAAATGTTTCACCGAATGTGCTTATGTTTCGCAGATTTTTCATCTCAAAGAAGACTATCAGAAACAATAAACTTTTGAGGGTTGTTTTAAAACAAACCTAACCTAACCTAACGGCTTCTACTCAATGACATTTTAATTGTTCATTGTTCAATAATCAACAGTTAAAGGTTTCTAAAAAAATACTTTGAAATTAAAGTTGTGTGAAATAATAATTCGATGAAACAGTTGTCTATGAAATAAGGCACCCTTAACTATTAATGATGGTACTAAGTACCTTTATGCAGCGCTGTCTGTCCGCGCTCGTTGTCGCGCATGTTCAGTATGGAGGTGGGCGCGCACGCGATCAGGTACTTGACGATTTCTTTGTTCCCATAGCGCGCGGCGATGTGCAGCGCGGTCTGTCCGCTGGCGTCGATCGACAGCAGCGAGTATCCGGCCGAGTGCAGCTCCTTCATCTAAGATGATTTGGCTCCCGTTAATGGACGGTCCACTTATCTTCCCCTCTCTTATCATGGGTCAAACAGAGACAGAGATATAGTGGATGTGGATTATTGGGCCGTACATTAACTGGACCCGTTGAGTTTATTCAAGTTATTGGCTGGCTATTGACTGACTTCAGGCATTTAAAATGTTGTAAACCAACGTTGTCACAGACCTTATACTAGTTTGTCACTGTCTTAGGATAAAAACAACTTAGGCACGTACGAGCCATGGAACAAATTAATAGTCATTTTCAAATTCAAATAATTGGAGTGATAACCTCACGCATTTACCTGTTCTGTTGCTCATAAAATCTGATTGGTTGACTGGTGGTTTCATCTCCACTTATAATAAATCTCTAAATTAAAAAAAGAATCAGCCAGTTTGAAACTAAGCTTTGCGCGGTTCGAATGTTCTCAGCATCCCATGAACGGAAAAATATGAAACATTTTATATAGGTACATTATTATTCTAGCTGCAACTTAGGATAGTTTTTATCCGACTGCGACAATTACTTAATTTTCCGAAATATACGACTTCATTTAATTTTTCATTTATTTTTATTGAAATCAAACGCTGCTCCAACTGTCAGCTATAAGAACCGTCAAATTTTCGTCAAAATGGCGGAATTGCTTTGCCTTTCACTTATTAATAATTTAAATCCCGTCTACGATAGACCTTTACGAGACAAATGCTAAAATATAAACCATAAAAAAATATTCGAATCTGATATGAGAACTTATATGCGCAAATGTCGTTTTATGTCGTAATTTCAATAAATGAAATCAACAAATTTGAACAATATAATTAACACGAATTTGTTTTTTTTGAATGACAATGGCACGCGCTCGGCGCATTCAGCCAAAGTACCTGCGGCGCTACCACGAAAACCGATACTCAATGTTCATATATTTGCATCCCTGTCACTCGAGTATGGTTAGTGCGATAGAGATAGAGATACCCGAATATTTTCGAATTCCGAAGTTCGTGGTTATAGCTCAGGAATCGAAAATATGGTAAATAATCATAATGTATTTTCTCGAAAAAGAATTTAAAATAAATATAGTCAAATGGAGAAAAAAACAAAGCAAGAGGTTATATAGGTAATGATTAAGTTATAAGAGTCCAAAGTTTTAAGAGGGGGTATGTTCTGTCCCTTTTCCGCAAAACGCACCTTCATATGAAACGATTGTTTTTTACTATGACGCTCGAGTATATTGACGTCACAGTCCCTCATCGTTTTCTCACTCTAACAAGCGACATTAAAACGGATGTAGCTTCATAATTTTTTGAGATATTTGAATGGGAGTTTCATTATCTTCTATCTATTTATCTCCACTTATAATAAATCTCTAAATTAAAAAAAGAATCAGCCAGTTTGAAACTAAGCTTTCTGTGGTACGAATGTTCTCAGCATCCCATGGACGGAAAAATATGAAACATTTTATATAGGTACATTATTATTCCAGCTGCAACTTAGGATAGTTTTTATTCGACTGCGACAATTAATTTATTTTCCGTAATATACGACTTCATTTATTTTTCATTTATTATTCTTAAAGTATACCGCCGCCACATCTGTCAGCTAAAAGAAACGTCAAAATCACAGACTAATAAGAAATACTACGGACAAAATGGCGGAATTTCTTTGCCATTCTTTCGCCTATTAATAATTTTAATCCCGTCTACGATATACATTGACGAGACACATAGGTACCAAAAGCAAATATAAAATTAATCGATTTTGATATGCGAACTTATATGCGCAAATGTCGAATTAAGGCGTAATTTCTACAAAATGTAACAACAAATTCGAACAATATAAACTTGGTTTTTTTTGAATGGCACGCGCGCGCGCTCTTTGCGTATTCAGCCAAACCACGAAAACTGAAACTCGAAGTTCGTATATCTGCATTCCTGTCATTTGTTAGTGCGATAGAGATAGAGATACCCGAATATTTTCGAATTCCGAAGTTCGTGGTTTAAAAGAAAATACGGATATCGGATAGATCTAAATTAATATTTTATGTGTGAATATGGTTAAAATTATTTGGAAATACTATTGTTGTTATTGTTTTAGTATATTTGACTAGCTTTAAGTTTAATATTGTACGTCCGAAATGGGCAAGCTGTTGGACTTTATTTTACCCAAAACCACTAAATGTACACAGTTCTGACAATAAAGAAATCTTATTTTATCTTATCTTATCGAAAATAGGGATGTAGACACTAAACATAGTAATCATAATGTTGTATTATCTCGAAAAAAAACAACGCAAGAGGCTATACTCGTATAGGTAATCACTAAGTTATAAGTGTATAAAGTTTGAAGAGGGGGTTTATTGCGTCTCTTTTCCGCAAAACGCACCTTTATAATGAAACGATTGTTTTTTACTATGAAGCTCGAGGATCGTGACGTCACGGTCCCTGATCGTTTTCTCACTCTAACAAGCGACATTAAAACGGTTGTAGCTTCGTAATTTTTTGAGATATTTGAATGAGTTTTTCGTTTCTTCTTTCTTTTGAAGTGAGTCTACAGCTACACCTCTATTTGGAAGACAAGCGGAAAGAACCCATACTATCCATACTAATAATCCATACTTCCATATTAATATTATAAATGCGAAAGTGTGTTTGTCTGTCTGTTACCTCTTCACGCCTAAACCGCTGAACCGATTTAGATGAAATTTGGTATACAGATAGTTTGAGCTCCGGGGAAGGACAAAGGGTAGTTTTTATATCTGAGGGGCTGAAATTGGGGGTGGAAATTTGTATGGAGCTAATAGGTTTTATCCCGGAAATTATCCCCTAAGGGTGTGAAGGGGGGGGGGGGGGGGGGTGAAAATTTGGATGTAATCTATTTTGATGAAATTTGGTGTAGATATAGGTTGAGTCCTGGGAAAGGACATGGGATAGTTTTTACTTCAGAAATCATCCCCTAAGGGGGTGAAATTAGGGGTGAAAATTCGGATAGAACCCATTTTAATACAATTTGGTAAAGAGATAGCTTGAGTCCTGGGAAAGGACATAGGATAGTTGTAATTCCGGAAATCACTCCCTAAGGGGGTGAAATGGGGGTGAAAATTTGGATGACTCCCGTTTAGATGAAATTTGGTATAAAGGTCGTTTGAGTCCCGAAGAATGATATTAGATAGTTTTTATCCCGAAAATCATTCTCTAAGGGTATGAAATAGGGGGTAAAAGTTTGGATAAAATCCATGTACCTAGATGAAATTTGGTATAGAGATAATTTGAGACCCTTCGAATGATATAGAATAGTTTTTGCCTCGGAAATCATCCCTTAAGATGGTAAGTAGAAGTTGGTTTGCATTATATTTTCTAAGTATAAGTTCTACGCGGACTAAGTCGCGGGCAACAGCTAGTTTGTTTATATTTTAAATACTTACCTATAGATACACATAATATCTTGGAGAGTTAAGGCGACATGGATATTAAGGGGTTAAGGGTGCATGTTCTTAACGAGCTATGTTACCTAGCTTGTGATGCTATTAATCCGTAAGCCCACTCCCAATACGCCTACGTCTCATGACAACACGATAAAATGCATGGCAGCAGGTCGAGAAAGTTGTGCTGAGCAAGAATCAGAAGATCGCACCTAAAATTAGCCGAAAGTTAGAATAATCCTTCATTTCTCGACTGTTTCCTCCGAGATTTTTGACCGTAAATTAATGATTTTTTAAATAAGAAAATTAATTTTAATATCATCAATATCTGTGTCGGTAGGTATAGGTCGATTCACGAGAGCTGGCACGAATGAATTGAACGAGTGAATGATAATGTCTATGTGTGCATCACATATACCGATACGCCGATGATACCGTTATCTTAGCTCACTCCATACAAGACCTCCAACATCTCTTAAACCGCTTAAATACTGTCGTGGAAGATTACGGTCTAGAAATGAACATAACAAAGACCAAGTATATGATAATGAGCAAGAACGGGGTAGAATCGACCACGCTGTCTATCAACGGCAAACCACTTGAAAGAGTCAAACATTACAAGTATTTAGGAAGCTCTCTTAACGAAAACTGGGACCCACGGAAAGAGATACGTACAAGAATAGAGATAGCAAGAAGCACATTTATGAAAGTGAACAAGCTATTCACCAACAAAGAAATAAACCTGAAATTTAGATGGAGAATGGTTAAATGTTACGTGTTATCTGTATTTATGTATGGCGTCGAAGGCTGGACCATAGATCGAACCATAGAAGCAAAAATAAACGCTTTTGAGATGTGGCTCTACCGAAGAATGCTAAAAATTTCATGGAGAGATTGAATAACCAATTTAGAAGTTTTGCAAAGAATGAAGAAAAAAGTTGGAACTTTTGGAAACAGTAAAGAAAAGAAAAATAACAACAACAAAGGAACGACAAATATCAAATTCTAAGGAAAATAATAGAAGCCAAAATAGAGGGCAAAAGAAGTAAAGGAAGAAGGAAACTAACCTGGATGGATAATGTTAAAAGCTGGACTCATATTGATGATGCTGCCAACCTGAGCAGAATGGCACAGGATAGAAATAAGTTCCGAGAGATGGTCGCCGACGTCCGATGAGGACATGGCACAGTAAGAAGAAGGTGCATCACATAATTATGAAATACAGGTTGATGCAAAAGGTGATTATGATAATTGTGTTTCAGAGATTTTGCATTTTATAAATAAATAAATATATCATTATAACCATGTTTCATGCTCAATGAAGATGCATTTCGAATCTTTTCGCCATCATTTTGGAGATTGCGGCGTCAGTGTGAAAACAGGATATAAATAAATTAAAAACTCTATTCACGACGGACTCCTTGGTATCCTCTTTTTTTATATTTTTTACAATTCGAACAAGCCATCACTTTTCGATTCTTGACATTAAGTTAATACTCGTATGTAATTTCCTGCATGAGTCCTGTGTTACTTAAAATAAATGTTTTCATTCATTAAAAATAAGTCAGAAAATAAATTACTTTTTATTTACAAAGGACTAATAATAATTACTAAAAGGATTAAGTGCAACATAGTGAAAATAGTCGGAGATAATCGCCTACGCCAGTCAGTAGAGGTTCAAAGCACGGGGTACTTTGCAAAAGGTGGTGTAGAAGATTTTATTTTTTTATGTCATGTAATATGGATACAACCGAGCAAATATCAAAAATAGTTACACGAAATACCTCGGAACAACTTATGGCAGCTACAAATCCTAGAAATTTAGTGACTTTCAGGGCGGTTATCTCCGAATATTTTCACTTAATCGAAAAACTTGCTGAGAAGCCTTATATTTATTTTAAAAGGCCTATCGATTGATGTGCTACACGTGGAAATACGATGTTTTTCATTATTTTGACTTGCAGTACATATATGAAGTGCACCCCTAAAATAATATTATTATTTTGTCATTTCATTAAATAAATATGTAGCGGCTAATAAAATACACCTATCCTCTAAATTTTATTCAAATACACCTTATAGTTTTCGAGTAAAATGCCTATGACATATGGACAGACAGATACAGGCAGACATGACGAAACTATAAGGGTTCCGTTTTTGCCATTTTGGCTACGGAACCCTAAAAAGGCCCTCTTGGCATTGTACCGAGTATGCTGGCGATATTTCCTCATTTAACTGCAATGCTGATGCGTTGCACGAGAAAAACGCCAGCTCTTCGATTACCAGTTATGATATACTACTAATGCTGAAATAACTCTCGATTTTGTAAATTGCTACAATTGAGGAGCTAAAACCTATAGTTAAATTCAAAATTGAAACTCCGAAGCTTAAAAACCACTATCTTGAAATAACTTACAAAGTTGAGGAAAGCCTCGTTTTCGACCATGGTTTTCGACTATATATAGCTGAACCAAATTGTTATGTATTGGTACTCATTAGACCCATAATTTCAGTTCTTTAATTTCCTAGCAAGTAACTTTTACCTAGGATGCACCGTATAGAAGCTAATAGTGAGAAACCAAAAAAGGTCCCAAAATTTCGAGGATTTGTGGCTGCCAAAAGTTGTCCCAAGATATCTCGTGTAACCATTTTTGATATTTGCTCGGTTGTATCGATGTAAACAATATTAAAAAAAAACTTCTACACAACCTTTTGCAACGTACCTCCCCGTAATTTGAACCCCTACGGACTGGCCTATAGGGAATTATCGAATCTGAAACAAGGCTCAGCTAATGTACACTATTAACGTCATGAGACAACAGTACGAGACATGTGACATGATTTAGCCCTTTAATCGTAGAAAGAGTAAACATTAGTCTGTCAGTCCTGAAATGGCCGGAAGTACAAGTAAGTAAATACCTATGTAATTAGTATATTATCCACAATAGAAGGTCAGCGCTAATCATCTCACCATTTTCAGATCTCCCACCTTCGCCGCCTTGAGCAGAGTGTCCGAAGTTTTTTCCAGTAAATTTCTGAAAACAATGAGTCTATTAAAAACATAACTGCGATCGACTCTTAATACTAAAAAAAAACTGAAATTGTATAACTTACTGGAAAAAGCTCGCGTAAATAAAACATAAAAAGCGGTTTTTATTACTTTAACTATTCGAGTTCTGTGTATTCTTATATATCAATATGAACCTAAGCTAGCGTTTTTCTTTTACTATACTTAGGTCTTTAGAATTATCTTTACGTCAAACGTGTCTATCAAGTGGCAATTACAGTTACAGCTACGAGAGCAGAAAATCATACATTCTGGCCAGGGGGACTCACTCACCGAGAGCGGTAATAAATAAATCCTCAGATTGCCTATTTATCGCTCTTGCCTTCGGCTTGGGCGTCAAATACCTACGATCTGAGATATTTTTTGTGTTACCGCTCTCGAGGAGTAATATACTGTTTCATCACACTTGCTCGTAAAGGGCTTCATAACGCGCAGGAATATAGAGCTCCAAAAGCTTACATTACGCCCTTATTTTCCTTAAATTGGATCTGTCGCTCATACGTCATTTAAAAACAAGGAGGTTTTAACTCAACTACGGTGTTTGAAAACCCATTTTATAAATAAATCTAAATCGAATAAAAATATTCATAAAATGCAAATAAAATGTATACTGGATAATTACAAGATTTTAAAATTAAACGAGGTTATTTAGTATCGTGGCTGCAAATTGAACCAAATCTAGACGTATGATATTTAGTAATTTTAATTGCGATCAGTATTCATTTTGTATACAGTGCCGTTTCTTTCTTCGCAAATATGATGAAAAAAATTGTGCGTGTCGGACGGTAAGAATTTTACAAACACGAGTCATCAAAGACTTCCGCATTCGGGGCTTCTTAATAAATTCGCGTTCATAAAAAATCTCTAAACGATCTGGTTGCACAATGTAGGTACTAATCATAGGTAATCTTATTCTTAAATAGAACAGTTAGGTACTAATCTACAGAAACTACTTTATGTATGCATACACACATGTGTATACACGTAGGTATGTGATGTTCTCACCTATAGCCAAACACTTCCTGATCAAGTCCAAAAAGTTTTTCATGAATGCTGCATGCAATGAAGAAGAAGAAATAGAGTGCAGATTTCAGTCTCAAAATGGCTAATGTGCGACGTGCAGATTATTAGAACTATTACATCAACTATTTCATAACTAACTGGGGTACAGTAAATGCTTTCAGTAGTAAAAGTAATAACATGTAGCTCAAAATTCCTTGAAGCGTGCACTCTACTGTAGGTCTCGCTACTCCACAGTATGAGAATAGTTAGTTTATGTGACTGTATATAATGAAGGTCATCAAAGACAAGACAAGTGTGGGGTTATCTCCCTGACGCTCGTTTCATCATATGATCACACGAGTGTTTTAATGCCTAATTAGGTACATACCTACTTTATAAAGTTTATTTATTAACATAGTTTTTACATCAAGTTTATATCACTTTATCTACCCACATATTATAAATCCTCACTGATGTGTTCGGGAACCATTAGAATAACCGCCATTGCACCGCTATGGCCGAATAGATTTCAAATCATGACCAACTAGATTTCCATAATAACATCGATATCGATGTTATTATGATTTTTCATACATAATAATAACACTGGCACAGATAAAACGCTGATGTTACGTTACTGGTTGCAATAATGGTGGTTAGTTTATCTACACCCATATCATTCCTCTATAATGTGTTCGGAAACCATATACATCTGTGGTCAGGGTTATTAAGTATAATGTATGAAAAATCATAATAACCTCGATATCGATGTTATTACGGAAATCTAGTTGATGGTGATTTGAAATCTAGTCACCCATGGCGGTGCAATGGCGGTTATTCTAATATTTTATTTATTTATTTATTTATTATCCACACTTACAACTAATGGTTCCCGAACACATCATTGAGCATTTATAATGTGTGGGTACATAAAGTAGTGTATTTAAATGTACATAATTAGGCATTAAACACTCATTTGAACCTATTACTAAACCCACACTCGTGTTTAATGCCCTTCATTATGCACAGTCACATAAACTACTAGTCAACTAACAGATGCTACGCTTCGACATTTACATTTGAATTAAATAATTACATCGGTTTGTTTTGTAGCTACAGCGTATGAAGTTATTACGCGAAGTTCGATTTGATTTGTTATGATAGTATGTCGAAGCGTTCAATCGGCATATTAGAATACGCACACACGTATACCTATGTCGAGTAGTACCTAGCAGACATTGACTTACGTTTTGAATCGTGCGATGGAGTCATGGGTCGGCTGATGATCCCTCGACAGGGGACTGGTGCACAGCGGTGGGGAATTCATTTCCTGCGCCCCAGGAGACACCTTAGGCGTCACATGTTTAGGGGTTGGCGGTGGTTGCATCTTTGGCGTAGGAGCTTGCGTTTTAGGAGTTTGAGGGGCTGGAGTTTTAGGAGTCGCAGGCGCGGGGAAGGACGGAGGCGGCGTTTGGGGAGTCAGCATCTCTTCCGATGTCCGGGCCGGACTACCCAGACCAGATTCACTGTCGCAAAAAAAAATATGTAGGCTCTTCAGAAAAGTAAAAGATGTGTCAGTAAGAAATATTTTTTTCTCAATAAGGTCGTACATTAATTATTATTACTAGGCTACGGTAGCCCAGTGTTTCAGGCATGTGGCTATCAAGCGGCGGTCGTGGGTTCGAATCCCGGCTCGTACCAATGAATTTTTCGGAACTTATGTACGCAATATTTACCGTTAGCTTTTCGCTGAAGAAAAACATCGTGAGGAACCCGGTCCAATCCCAATAAGGTCAAGTTTTCCTTCTGGGTAGGAAGGTCAGATGGCAGTCACTTTCATAAGACTAGTGCCTATGCTAAATCTTGGGATTAGGTGTCAAAGCGGACCCCGGGCTCCTTTAGGGGCACAACCGGGAATTCCGCTAGGAGGATGAAGGACGTACATTATAATGCAAAGTTTTTCAATTATTATATTTCATCCAATAAATTAGTGTAATTTTATGGGATCACCAAATAGACAAACTTCACAAAACATAAGATGTGTGTGATTATCCGTCTGTGGTGAATGAATGCCATTAAGAAGTAACGACGATAACTGACATAACCGTCAATCATACTAACATTATACGTAACGATGTATTTTGCTGAATAAAGCCTAGTTATTTCGGGCATTGTCTACTTACTATCTCAATTTATTCAGCAAATTAAATATGGATAAATATTTACGTCCCGAGCGGTTCGACGCGGATCCATTGTCAAACATCGACAATACAATAACTTGGTCTCATTGGAAAAATACATTTCAAAGTTTTCTGGCTTCGATAGAGCCGTCTGACAAAAAGTGCAGCAATGAAATGAAATACCAATTGCTGGTCAACCATCTATCACCAAACGTGTACTGCTACATACAAGACGTGAAAATTTACGACGACGCCATTACAAAACTTGACACCATCTTCGTTAAACCGGCCAACGAAGTTTATTCTCGATTTAGACTGGCCAAAAGGAAACAGCAACCTGGCGAAAACATAGACAGATACATTCAAGAACTAAAATTACTAGCTAAAGACTGTGCCTTCAAATCGGTGTCCGCCGAATTAAATGAAAGTGAGTATGTCAGGGATGCATTTATAGCCGGCCTATCTTCGGCCGCCATACGGCAGAGGCTTTTAGAAAATACCTCTATGAGCCTAGACGATGCCCACCGACAGGCGCGCTCACTTGAAACGGCGAATCAAATTAACAACGAATACTTTGAACAACCAACTACCAGCACGTTCGTTAATGCAACCGCTGCACCTAAACCAGCTTCGCAGTACGACACCTGCTACTTCTGTGGATCAAAAAGACATTTGCGCCGAGCATGCCCGGCATTCAACGCCACCTGTTTAACATGCGGCAAAAAGGGCCATTTTGCGAAGGTATGTAAAAGCAAATCTCAACAACAAAACGCCTCTGTAGCCTGCTGCAACGAAACACAAGATTTTGTTTTGGATGCCCCACCCGCTTCACTATCATGTCTCAGCGCGGCCACCAACGATCTTAGTAAAGCAACCATCGCTATCACCATTAATGGTAATATCAGTGCTAAAGCTCTCATCGACACGGGCAGCTCCGCAAGTTTCATTAACAGTCGGCTCGTCGAGGAACACAAATTAAACCAGATTGCTTGTAAACAAAACGTTACTATGGCAGCCACACACATGGTCTCTGCTGTAGATGGATTTTGTGTATTAAATATTGATATATTGGGACAAAGCATCGAGGCTAAATTTTTAGTACTGCAGGGGCTATGCGCTAACGTCATAATTGGACATGACATTTTGCAGAAACATAATGCACTCGAAATGCACTTTGATGGACCACTCGCGCCATTGAAACTCTATTCTCTACCACGAGCGAATATTGAGCCCGTCCGTCTCTTCCCGAACCTTCTGCCCGACTGCAAACCAGTAGCCATCAAGTCAAGAAAGCACTCACCAGATGATGCTGCTTTCATCAGCGCGGAGGTCAAGAAACTCCTGGACGACAATATTATCGAACCGAGCCAATCACCATGGCGAGCTCAGGTTCTAGTGACGTCAACCGAGAACCACAAGAAAAGGATGTGTATTGATTATTCACTCACAATCAACAAATACACTCAACTGGATGCATATCCCTTACCCAGTATTGAGGACATCGTCACCAAGGTATCGAAGTATAGAGTGTTTAGCAAGATTGATTTACGGAGTGCCTATCATCAGATACCAATACTGGAACATGAAAAACCCTACACGGCATTTGAAGCTGATGGCAACTTATATCAGTTCTGTTCCATTCCGTTTGGGGTTACGAACGGGGTTGCTGCCTTCCAACGAGCTATCAATACGATCCTGGTTAAAGAAGAAACTCAAGGGATTTATGCTTACCTCGACGATATTACTGTATGCGGACGCGATCAGGATGACCACAACGAGAAATTGAAACACTTCCTAGACGTCGCTACCCGCTACAACTTGACATTAAATTTAGAGAAAAGTGAATTTTCGAAGCAAGAAATTAACATCCTGGGCTATAACATTCACGACGGCGTCATAAAGCCTGACCCCGAGCGACTACGCCCACTTTTAGAACTCCCCATTCCAGAAAATACGGCATCACTAAGACGAACTCTAGGCCTTTTTGCACATTATGCAAAATGGGTTCCTAACTTTTCAAAGAAAATCCATCCACTTGTTGCGCATGAAACTTTTCCGTTGTCACTGGAAGCCACGAACGCTTTTCAACAAATTAAAAAAGAAATTGCAAATTCGACTCTGCACGCAATTGATGACAAGATTCCATTTACCGTAGAAACGGATGCGTCAGACTATGCTATCGCTGGAACCTTATCACAAGAAGGTAGACCAGTCGCTTTTTTTTCTCGGACACTTTCCCCATGTGAGCGAAATTATCCTGCGGTTGAAAAAGAAGCAACGGCCATAGTCGAATCAATTATGAAATGGCGTCAGTTTCTTTGTGGAAGAGTCTTCCTACTCATAACGGATCAGAAGTCGGTAGCATATATGTTCGACCAGACACACTCATCCAAAATAAAGAATGACAAAATACAACGATGGAGATTGGACCTGGGTATATTTAAATATGACATCGTGTACCGTCCAGGTAAAGAGAATCTAGCCGCTGACGCCCTATCTCGTGCAAATGTGATAGCTTCATCCACGACAAAAAATGACCTGCGGACACTTCATGACAACCTCTGTCACCCAGGAGTCACTAGGATGAGTCATTGGGTGCGAAATAAAAATCTACCATACTCAATTGAAGAAGTTAAACAAATGACATCTACGTGTCGCGTATGTTGCGAATTGAAACCCCGATTCCACAAAAATTGTGGGACCCTCATTAAGGCAACCTCACCGTTTGAAAGACTTTCTATCGATTTTAAAGGGCCATTACCAACTGAAGGCTCTAAAAACCGTTATATTTTAACTATAATCGACGAATATTCACGCTTTCCATTTGCATACCCTTGCCCAGATCTTACCTCAGAAACGGTAAAAACAAAGTTAACTGAACTATTTGCAACGTTTGGGATGCCGAGCTACATACACAGTGATCGTGGGACAACCTTCTTATCTGACGATTTAAAACACTTTTTACATGAGAAATCAATAGCTACAAGTTATACGACACCCTACAACCCTCGCGGAAATGGCCAAACAGAACGGTACAATGGGATCATCTGGAAGACTATAGAATTGGCCCTGAAGACACAGAACTTACCTAAAACCAAGTGGGAGCACGTGCTGACAGGTGCACTCCACGCTATTCGATCTCTGCTATGCACAGTGACGGACTGTACCCCCCACGAGCGAATGTTTCTACACCCGAGGCGTTCAGCAACTGGCCAATCCATGCCCTCGTGGCTAAGCAGTCCTGGGCGGATCTTGCTAAGGAATCACCATAGAAGGAGCAAATATGACCCGATTGTGGAAGAAGTAGAGCTGCTTGAGGCAAACCCGCAACATTCCCGAATTCGTTTCTCAAATGGGAGGGAATCTGTTGTGTCTAATCGGCACCTAGCTCCCGGTGGTAGCAGTCTCCCAGAACAAGATGATGAAGATGAAGAAGAATGGGAGGAGGCCCAAGAGCAACCGAGCATGAACGAAAGACAAGCTGAGCCGAGACCGGAGAGCCCTGAACTACGCCGCTCCGCCAGGCAACGCCGTCCCCCTCCTCACCTGGATGACTTCGTCTGTAATATGACGCCGGGGAGAATGTGGTGAATGAATGCCATTAAGAAGTAACGACGATAACTGACATAACCGTCAATCATACTAACATTATACGTAACGATGTATTTTGCTGAATAAAGCCTAGTTATTTCGGGCATTGTCTACTTACTATCTCACCGTCATTAGCAGAGCTAGAAATACTGATTTTGTATTACGTGTTCACGCTGTAATCATTAGAAGCGCTGACTATAATGATGATTGTCCACGGGCAAGTCTCGAAAGTGTCGTCGCCTTAGAAAATGTGCTTTGTAGTAGGTATAATGTTACCTAGCATGAGATTCAGGAACATCGAGCGACACGCCCGCGCTAGGCGTGTCGACGCTCTGCGAGATGTCGAGCGACACGGAGAGGCCGGTGGTGGTCTCGAGCGACATGGAGGGCCCCGTGTGGTCGAGCGACGTGGTGGTGTCGGGGTGCGCGGTGGACTCCGTGTCGGGCGTCATCGGCGCCGCGTCCAGAATGTAGATGTTCTCGTGCCCGATGTCCGTCGCGTAATGAAGGTTCTCTTGAGCCTTGTCGATTCGGAAGAACCGCTCCGCTGTTACCGCTATAAGTGGAATAACACTGATTAAACACTCGCAAGCACTAAATATAGTCAATAGTTTGATTAAGAATACCTACCAATGTTTCATATAAATAAATGGACTTATATACAAAATACTTACCTTGTTTAGTAAATAAAATGCATCTGTTAAAGAGTTCCTTTTGCACGTAACGCTGCCAGCCATAAATCTTTTTAATTCGCAATCGACAAAGCCAAAGACTTGATTTTTGATTTGACTTTAAGATTGTTTCGTAATTTTTCAATTTTATTCATACATTCTTGGCATTTTCATTGCGTGATTGGGCGTTTTTCAAAAAAAGTGTACAAAACTTTTTTTTTTTCAGAATTTGTTTTTTTTTGGTTTTTATTACTCAGAATCGTTGATACTGTCGATCCTCATACAAGAAAAAAAGTGTCCCAGATTTTACTATGTAAGTTTTTTCTTCCAGAAGTTTTTTCACGACCATATGAATAAAAAAAGACTGCATACAAAAATGTGACGATCTGGAATGGAATATTTAGGACACTTTTTTTCTTGTATGAGGATCGATAGTATCAAAGATTTTGAGTAAGAAAAACAAAAAAATTATGAATTCTGAAAAAAAAATTGTTTTGTACACTTTTTTTGAAAAACGCTCGATTGGATTCGCTTTGAATTCAGCCGGTAGAAAGAAACCCTTTAACTTTTACAGCGACTTTCATATAAGGAAAACTTTGAAGAAAAAGTTGTGCCAAATTAAAATCGACTGGAATAGGTAAGTATGAAAGGGAAATCTGTGTAGAACTCACAGTCGACAAACCACCAGTCGAGGAGGTTTGAGTACGCTTGAGATTCTTTGATCATATTCTGAATAAGGCCGCGTATTTGCTCCAAGTCGGCTGCGGGGTTTACTTCTAAAGTGCCCACCCTTTCCGCTGGAAGATAAAAAACAATAATTAACCCTTTACGTTTTAGAGTATGTGTCTCCGCTTAGTGAACGTCACTGAATAGTCCTTACCTGTTTTAGCGAGTAATTCCTTGTCATAATGATGGCGTTCGTAATAAACCATCGTAATGAGATTCACGGTGAGAGAAAGTTGGTCTAACGTCGTTTGACTGAAACAAGGGGAGATTAAAACTTTGTTTAGAAAATTTAGAAGGGTCTGTTTGGTATATGAAATATTTCGAATTAGGTATATTTATTTATTTATTTAGTTGTATGGGACACCAATATATCTACTTAAGAGGAGAGAAAGTTACCTTGTCTATGTATAAAACACTCAATGAGGAATGGAAATTGGTAAGTACCCAGTTATGAACTCGTAATGATTGTCATTTTTAACCGACTTCAAAAAAGGAGGAGGTTATATGTTCCACTGTATGTTTTTTTTTTTTTTAATGTATGTTCGCCGATTTTTCTGTCAATTGTGGACCGATTTCCAAAATTATTTTTTTATTCAATAGAGTATACTCCCGAGGTGGTCCCATTGTCACCAATTTAGGATCTGATGATGGGATCTTAGGGAAATTGAGGGCAACCCTCAAATTTTATAGGCATTAGGCACGCGTGTAGTGATTTCGGTATTTTCTATTATAACTCGTGTATTAACCCTCAGAAATAGCAATTTTAGTGAAGTATACCTGATGATGGAGACCACAGATGACTTATGGAACTCCTCAAAGATGTAATGTATGTTCACCGATTTCTCCGTCAATTGTGGACCGATTTCCAATATTCTTTTTTTATTCGATACAGTATACTCCTGAGGTGGTCCCATTGTCACCAAGTCAGGATCTGATGATGGAATCCCAGGGAAATTGAGGACAACCCTCAAATTTTGTAGGCACGCGTGTAATCGTAATTTTGGTGAAGTGGAACTGATGATGAAGACCACAGATGACTTATGGAACTCCTCAAAGGTGTAAAGTACGTCAGAGATTCTGACATGATTCCGTTGAAGTAGCAACTAATGAAGTGTTAATTCTGAGATCGTTGAGGAATCGACGGAACTCCTCAAATATTACATATAGCGACTTGGGTATTTTCTGTAATAATCAACGCATGTGCTCTCGGAAAGCAGTTCATGTGGTAAATTGGAAAGGAAATGTGGAAATTTTCATGTACCATGTGGCTTGGCGAAGTACTGAATTGAGGTCGGTTTAAACTTTGTTTTTAAAGTAAATTATTATTAGTCATGTGTTAAGGGGTGGATTCGGTTACCTATCACAAGCTCGAATAAATGATTCTCCGAATGAGTAATTCGAAAAATACTTTTTTTTCGAATGAATTTGATGGGCACAGCACTTCAGTGATATGTTAACTGACTTTCTACAAAGTTTGTTTCTTGAAAAACATAACCGGAACATCTTCCCAAAATATTTAAGGTGATCAATGGTATAGTCTGGCAAGCGAATCGTGTCACAGGCATTTTTAACAATTTTTTATTTATTGCAATAATTATACCTAGAAAATAAGATGTCAGTAATAAATACCTTTTAATTAAACCTGAATCACACTGGTGCGGCCTGCGGTGGCGGCCTAATAAACTTGACAGTTAATGTCAAGTCAGTGTGATTCAGGCGTTACGCCGCTAAGCATTTCGTTATACCAGCAGCATGACTTTTTCTCAAGTCTCGCATTGTTTGTGACACGTCTCGCCGATCTGACTGATGCCTGATGAATCGCCTTATGAACCAATGGTGTTAATGTGATGAACTCACGGTGCGAGGACCCGGCCCGGTTTCTTCTTAGCCAGCATGGTGGCCTGGTTGAGCCGCGAGAGTGTGATGACGGAGGGCGCGAGCCGGCACGCCTCGCCGTCCACCTGCATGGGGATCACCTTCGTGGTCACGATCTTCGCCGTCTTGCACTGGGTGATGCAGGTGCCGTGCCCACCCGCTTGCAGCAATGGCTACACAAAATACGAGTTCAAAACAAGATGTTAAAATTTAATGTACTTACTATACTGTTTTGTCTATTTGCGTTAGTTACTATTTGTTTTGTTTTGTTGTTGTTTGTATTTGTCTGTTTAGAGATTGTCTCCCGGCAGTTTTGGAATCTAGGGGACATGCCTAACAACATACTAAAATATGGCGCCGGTATCCGAAAGTGAAGTATTTTCCCCTAACAACATGCACTACTATGTCGGTGGCAAAGAAGCTTAGGGTAAGCGTCTTCGCTTATCGGGATAATTAGCCGTAATGAGCTACGTACGGATTAAATAGTATACTTTGCTATTAACCCAGATACCCATGTAGGTGTTACCGCTGGATGGGGCTTGGTCACACCAAACCAATGTGTCCGTCAGCACTGAACAGGGAGCAACTCTGTTGCCGGTGTGGCGAAGAAGGACACCGAGCTTCGACTTGTTCAGTCTGATGCCTGAATGAGCTATATGCGCTAAGGCTGGTAGACCCCATGGTCACGTAATGGACTGTGATGCACTCCTCCGTCCAGAACGGGGAAGGTGGTCCACGGACCGGTACTGCAACCAACACCGGCCGCTCGCCGGTCCAAGACAACGAGAAATTTGCTGCGTGGAATAGATTGCGTGGAGGCCCTAACGGACTGCTTTAGAAGTAGTGACGAGGTCAGACCTCTCGTTGTCGGGTGTTATTAGGGCCACGCTTGACAATGAGTAGGCATGGAAGGTGATGACCTCCTTCAGTGACCAGGTTATATCACAGAAGGAGGCCGCGGATCGGGCACGCGAGAATGATCCTCTCGCGGATCCGCTCCGCCGGCGGCGGACGGGAGGAAGAGCCCGGAGCTACGCGTAGTGGGATGGTGCGGGGTTCGGGGGATACCCTGCAAAGAATGGTCCCACTGGATTGAATGCGGTTGTACCTGGCGCGTAATATCTGCGGACCGCTAACCCTGTGGGCCGCCCATCGGGACGCATGCGGAAAGCGATCCCGTTCTGGCACTCGTTGGGGTTTTAGACTGTAGTCCAACTCAGTTTAAGGCTTTTGCCGCGGTTAGTCCATCATACCCGCTCTGCCCCCTCACCGTGGCGGGCGGGACGCGTAAAGGCATTTCACCAACGTTAAAAAAAGAAAAAAAAAACTTTGTTATGTAGCACAGTGTTCCCTGGATCCTCATTTTGAGACAGTCTTACTTTATTGGATGATCGAATACAAAAGATGTCACGAATGAAGGACAAAAACTCCCGCGTGGCTCACTATCATAGTTTTGAAACGAATGGAATCTAAACTTTAAATCCCGGAATCTTAAGATAATCTTAATCTTTTTTTTTTAAGAAATCAACTTATATAAATCTTGATTTTGCACTGTGATGAAAAGGCTTACTGTAAGGCTAAACCAATTGTGGCCAGGCTACGGCTTCTCAGTTTCAAGATAATCGCGAAAATGTCAAAATCGTATTTATTTTTTTGTGATTAATCTCTTTAGTATTCGCAATTTATTTTGGCTTAAAAACGTAGCCACAGTAATGGACTACTACATTAAAAAAATCCGATTGCATATATCACGGACTTTCGGACATAATTTTTTTTTTTTAATTTCAGTGCTGTTTATTAGTGATATTATTAAGTACCTCGTATATAGCTGGCATGTGGCACTATTTGGTAAACATCTAGAAATCATGAAGTACTTACGTATTTCTTATGTCATGTCATGTATTTCTTGTTATGTCTTATGTCATGTTCTTCGATCAAAGTTATTTGCACTTGTATGACTTTATTTGATATTTAACACCTTAATTATAGCACCTCAGCTAGGTACTTAGTCGTTTCTTATATTTGAATAGCTACTTAAAATATACGTATTTGTACCACCATACCCTATTACGGCTCTGAAGGTCAGTACAGATCATGCGATACCCTCGTTGTGTGGACTGCACGATCTACTCCGATGATAGGTAATATGTAATGCGGGAAGGAGTCCACCCTCGTTAGGCATGCTAAACCCCCGTATTAGTAACCGTGGTCGTTTTACTTGGAGGGAGCGGGGGTGAGGCACTATGGAGCCTTATCGTGTAACTGATGAAGTGAAGTTGTAACATATATTCTTACAAACGAAAATGACAGATTATAGTAGAAGACGAAAAGTAAACAATTAAAACATAACACTGAAATTTTATCAAAATGCCGGCAACCATGATTTAAAAAGAAAATTGATATCTTTATGCAATCGTTTTTTTTATGTAGTAGTCCATAATTGAAACTACGTTTTAAAGCCAAAATAAACTGCGAATAGTAGACATTAATCACAAAAAAAGAAATATGATTTTGACATTTTCGCGATTATCTTGAAACTGAGAAGCTATATATATACGAGGCACTTAATAATATCACTAATAAACATCACTGAAATTTTATCAAAATCCCGGAAACCGGGATTTAAAAAAAAATGTTGTCTCCGGAAGAAGAATTGTTAATCACAAAAAAAATAATACGATTTTGACGATTACGCGATTATCTTTAAACTGAGAAGCCCTAGCCTGGCCACAATTGGTTTATAATTTAGCCTTACAGTAAGCCTTTTCATCACAGTGCAATATCAAGATTTATATAAGTTGGTTTCTTTAAAAAAAAATAGATTAAGATTATCTTAAGATTCCGGGACTTAAAGTTTAGATTGCATTCGTTTCAAAACTATGATAGTGAGCCACGCGGGAGTTTTTGTCCTTCATTCGTGACATCTTTCTCTATTCGATCATCTAATAAAGTAAGACTGTCTCAAAATGAGGTTCCAGGGAACACTGTGTGTAGGTAGGTATATAATTTTGTCGTTCATCAAACTATCTGATACACTTTATATAGAAAACTCCCGTGAGTCTCAGAAATATAACAATTATTCAAGTTGATATTTTAATATTTGTGATATCTATAAACTCAAGATATTGCCAGTATTAACTACCTGAGTGGTGTAAAGATTATTATTATTATTCATAAAGCTAAAACTGCCTCTGATAAATAAAATGTGTTTTGTCCCTTGTCACGAATGTCAAATTAACAGATAAAGACAAACAAATTTTAGCGGCATTTTAGCTAAAATAGGTATGTTGCCCGCTTATGAATACGGCCATAAAGTGCCACTAACCTCTAACGACCAACAATGAATAATCGCCACGTTTGAAGCGCTTTTCGATTAATCGCTACTCTATTTGGATGTTTTTTATTATATCATAGTGTTAATATTGATAGACTTTCTACGAACTTCTAGAATACGAATAAGAAAATTTCATACCTTAATAGCAGTAGGTAACTAGGTATACTCGGTTTTCATGCGTTAAGAATTATTTCAGAGGCTCTAGTATAAGTTTTATCGATACAATAGGTTTTCGAACGCGTTTGCGTTTAGTTTCAAATTGTATGGCAACGCGAACAGCGCCACACAGCTATTAGGAACTACGCGTTGCCATACAAATTGAAAGTAAACGCAAACGCGTTCGAAAACGTATAGATATGTATCGATAAAACCTTGTTCAAAGTCCCGTCTCTTATTTATATTCTCTTTGACTATACCTAAAACTGGAATACAAGACCAAAAAAACTACGACAGATACGTCACTGTCAAATCTGTCAAAGTCACTTTTGTCGTTGTCAAATAAAGTTTTCAGGTTTCGCAAACCTTTTTGTTATATGTTTCTTTGTATTGGCTGGCACAATTCATTCATTAGGATTTTCTCAAAAAAAGGAACTTAATTACAAACTTTATTTTCGACTCAACTAACATTGACAAAATTTTATTGTAAATAACTGAAACAAGTTGAATTACCAATGAACACACACGACAGTGTGCCATAATATTAGGACAGTATGGAAAAGTGAAATAAAACCATTGTTTAATGAATTGTTTTTATTTATCTTCATCTTCACCATCACTAATGTCAGAATCAATAACTTCGGAATCTGAGTCGGTCACTTGTATAATAAAATTTTTCACCACTCCAGTAATTAATCCGTCCAGTTTGCACATCTCGTCCACTACTTTCATGACATGTCTTACACATGACTGCCACTTCTGCGGAGTCACCTCCCAGAGGCCTTCATGAAATAGGTCTTTGACCTCTGCCATTTTAAATGTTTTATCTATCCAAATATTATAAACCCTCCATGATGCGTTCAAGAACCGCACATTATGACCACCATAAGAATATACTGTTTTGTTAGAACAAATTTCTTATCTGTGAGCAAATAATAACATCGATTTCGATAATATTATTTCATTAAAATTTCGAACATCTCTGAAATCAAAGAAATTTGATTTGACCTCTATTATCAGTCGAGATGACGTTTAGTTCGAAATGAATTGTTAATTTGCATACAAATTTGACAAATGTCACACGTACGTAAGATATCGAACGATATGATCCGACTCTAGTTTGTCTCTGATTTAAGAAAAATCTTTGAAAGCTGCCAGAAAACAACGAACGCCGCGATGCCGGTCATAATATGCGGCTCCTGAATGGATCGTGGAGGCTTATGATATGTGGATAGATACAGTAGTGTATGTAACTGTACATAAACTACTATTATTATTCCTGGCTACATGCCCTTATACCTATTATTCTACACACTATTATTCTACAATTAGCTAAATGTATGCAAAAATAGGTTATTAATAACTTACATGTATGTAGTTAAAAATAAATGTTGTACCTAATGTTATTAACACCTGAAGTGATACAAGAGCAATACCAGCTTTGCAACCAAAAATTACGGATGATTAAGTTTTTATTAAAGCGTCTTGTATTTATGTAAAAATAAGTAAATAGAATTACTTCTGTAAATTATAGAATTAAAATTACCAATAAATAAATTATGTCAGCGTGTGTTTTTAGAAAAAAGGGATTCACTATTACGAGTATAAGATCATTTTATTGCGGTGGTAACATTGTCGTAGTTTTTTTGGTCTCGTATTCCAGTTTTAGGTATAGTCAAAGAAAATATAAATAAGAGACGGGACTATGAACAAGGTTTTGGATGACAGTGACATTGTCATTTGATTTTGACATGACAACTCATTCGAACTTTAGCTAGTTTGAAATACCACAATACCAAAAAAAATAAACGCTAACACGGAAGTAGACTTACCAACCTAACGAACGAAGACGATAGTAGGGTTGTAGTACTTAACGTTATCGATATCGATAATATTAGAACCCAACGTTATCGATATCGATAAATTATGATTAGGGACGTCGTTGGGCCCACTGCATGAACAGAAAATTGCTTTACAAAATCTAAAACTAATCCGATTTAGGTATGAAATAATAAAAGGAGAACAAATATTTCATACAGTTTATTTCACACTTATTTCCAAATCACAGTATATTTACAAAAATTCACCAATCTGTACACATATCTTTGCGGGTCGCAATGAATTCTTCTTGAACTAAGAAACCTCGCGCTTGTAGGTTTTATCCAAGTACCAACCGTTGTTTATCATAAATTCATAAGTAAATCAATATTGGCGCTTGATATTTCGTTATTAATACTTACGTGTTTTATTTTAAGATAATTATTAATTTTATTTCGTCAAAAGCATTGTTTGTTTGACACACACGTGTTTTCTCGTGAAGTTATAATATCCATGGTAACCGGCCAAAGTCACCATGACAAAATGACAGACAGAGAAAGAACGGAAGTAGGAGATAGCATGAGTCCGCCATAGCAATAGCACAGATAGAAAACTTGTCACTTGTCAGAGATTGTCAGATTTGATCTGAATTTGAGCAGTTGGACGTCATTCATAATTATTTTTGTTCCTAGTTGCGCTACACTGGGTATAGTGTCATACATAGGCTAGCAGTTGCGATGTTTCCGTACTCAAAGAGTAAAACGGGACCCTATTACTAAGACTCCGCTGTCCGTCCGTCCGTCCGTCCGCCTGTCTGTCACCAGCGGCGCTACCACGAACTTCGAATCTCGAACTTCGTATTTCCGTTTCGGTCGCTCGAGTACCATAAACCATAAGTGCGATAGAGATGGAGATATACGAAGATCGAGATTCGAAGTTCGGGGTAGCGCCGCAGGCTGAATCTCACTGATGCCGTGATAGTTCCAGGTGAAATTTTCACACATGATGTATTTCTGTTACCGCTATAACAACAAATACTAAAAACAGAGAATAAAATAGTTTTTTAAAGCTAATGGTACGGAACCCTTCGTGCGCGAGTCCGACTCGCACTTGGCCGGTTTTTTTTTTTAATTGTATCTGTCACTTTTACGTCACTTTTAAATGAAGTACAATTTAGATTGATAGATTAAAAAACATTCTCCTTCATACAGAATGGCGAACTGATATTTGTAATTTTTATTGTAATTCATATTTATTTCTCCTCAGTATGTATTTATTTGACGCCGTCCGTAAGAATATTATATTATAATCGGGTCATCAAAGACCTTCTTAGCTTAGCTCCTAATATACTTTTTTATAATATTACTTACCGACCTCGTTCTATCTGTCTGCATGTTATCTTTTCACGCTTAAACTGCTGAACCGATTTAGAGAAAATTTGGTATGAAGATAGTTTCAATCCCGGGGAAGAACATAGGATAGTTTTTATCCCGGAAATCATTCCCTAAGGAGTTAAATGGGGGGCGGTAGTTTGTATGAAGATACGATATAACTAAGTTCCACGCGGACGAAGTTGCGGGCAAAAGCTAGGGTACAATAATTGTTTCGTATTGGACTTCAACATCCCAGCTTACTGTGCAATTTTCTGTGAGAAGTGGCCAACACATTTGGTTGGTCATTAATCACACCTTGTAACCATATTTCGGTTGCGTTCCTAATGCTATTACAGAAGAGATTTATTGTTCTCTGAGCCGCCACGGACTGTAAATCAAATCTGTAAGTCCCAGTCCAAAACCAGCTCTCGTGAAGCGGTTATTTTCATCCTATCCGATTTGTTAAGTGATTATTTTCAAACACTGTTTTTAAACTCTAAACGAGTTACTTTGAAGATCGCGGCAAGACTCCTCACAACTTTTTAATTTTGTTCAGGGATAAACGTAATAATATATGTACAATTCAGCTAGCCAACAACAAAGTTTGTAAATGAATAGAACACTTTATGTGCTTATTATATATTAAAAAGAACGCAAAAAATAATTTCGTCGATATTTCGATTAGTTTGGTAATGTTACAAACATTCAACAATGTCAACAAATTTATGTTGGTACTTTTCGTGAATGGCCAAATTTATGCTTGGAATAAGTCGTTACGCAGGTATAATAAATAAGAAGGCTCACCAATTGATAAGTGGTCAGGCCCACGACTTCGATGAGCCCGTCCTCGGTAGAGGGCTCGAAGGCTCCCCCGGACTTGTTCCAGGGATGCGTACCACCCCCGTAGCTGGAACAAACAATTTCATCAAAATTTACATCCATACCTATATATTAGCGATTATTTAAAAATATACCGGGTCTTGTGGCTCCGCCCTGCTATTAAACACCTAGCAATTTGTCACGGAAACTAGTTGGAATGAGACAGCAAAACATAAGGTACCTTTCATTTTGAATGTTTTATCCCACATAGCCGTCACGCCGTGGGATAAAACGTGGCATACCTAGATGAATTCGGAAATTCCATTCTAAGTAACCTACTGCCGAAATATTATTTGAAATCGGATAAGTAGTTCTAGGGAATACTCCGCCACATACTAACTTACTTAGTCACATATTTTACCTCTTAGTACCTAGTAAAGCAGTTACATACTATCATCATCGTCCTCCTGGTATTTTCCTGTGATTTATATATGTTGGCCCTTACCTACCTATACTTTACTTACATTGATTAATTTGATTATTCAAATAACTCTGTATTATATAATGTTCTTTCAAAATTGAAACAACAACATTCACAACCTCTATTTGGTTCAGCGTTACGAAGCCATCTAAAAGTTAGAGTGGATTATTCATATCGTCGACAGCGAAGCCAGATTAACATTTTGTATCTGATATGTATTATTTGTTTCTGAAGTTTAATTTAGAGAGGTAGGGCACAGCGGAATGTCATCTGGGGAAGTACCTTAACCTTACAGGAGACCGCAGCCATAATAGCACCACTGCTTTGTAGTGTTGCTATATTATTGCATGCTACAAACCATGTGGTGATGTGTTCCTGGTGGGTGAGTAAGGTCGTCAGAGCTCCCTAGGATGCACTTTTTTTTTTTTTTTTTTTTTTTTTATATTATATACTGTGTTAGGAGTGAGGGATCTGCATGTCTCTATCTGCCAACACAGCGAATCCTTAAGTGAATAAAGGGTCGGCAAAGCGCTTGTGATACTTCTGGAGTCACAAGTGTCCACAGGCTACGATACCTGCTTAACATCAGCAGGCCGTAGGCTTGTTTGCCACAGTCGTTGTGTAAAAAAAAATTGGCGTGACAGTGATGACGATAAAGCAGACTTTACACATTTATACGGCCCCTTCTGCTGTACAGCAAGGAAGTAAAGTAGCTTACTCCAGGCTTCAACATTATGAAACCTTTGATCTGACGGATGATATTAATAAACAAGTGCGAGTGGGACTCGCGCACAAAGGCTTCCGTACCATGATCTATTAAAAAACTGCAAAAAAATCACGTATGTTGTATGGGAGCCCCCTTAAATATTTATTTTATTCTGTTTTTTAGTATTTGTTGTCATAGCGGCAACAGAAATAAATCATCTGTGAAAATTTCAACTGTCTAACTATCACGGTTCATGAGATACAGCCTGGTGACAGACGGACAGACAGACAGACAGAGAGACGGACAGTGGAGTCTAAGTAATAGGGCCCCGGTTTACCCTTTGGGTACGGAAGCCTAAAAACGAATCTAAAAGCAATATATAGATAAATACTTAATAGTGCTGCTGAAGTCGAACATCAGAAGCCTGTCACCTCAACAAAAGCTCTTCGCTTGCTTTGGAACAATGCCTCGCTCATTTCACCCCAATGAAGAGGTTTAGGTACTTAAATGCTTGAACATCGCAATTAACGAAATGATGTCTGGAATAGCTGACGATTATTTGTATTATGTAGGTACTTGTATCAATCGGTCGCAGCGGGCCGCCGCTCGACTCCCGGAAAACCTGGCCGTCCTACTGTCCTCTGTAGCTATAGTATAAGTTTTATCGATACATATACGTTTCGAACACGTTTGCGTTTAATTTATACCTACTAGGGCCTCTGTAATACTACTTAATACTCGTATTTACATAGGTAACTTTGTTGACGTCGAAAATAATCATTAGTTTCTGTAATTAATACTTAATACATTATCCAGTCTTATTAAATACTAGCTGTTGCCCGCGACTTCGTACGCGTAGAACTTGTTATCGTCTTAGAAAATGATTTCTCTCAATATAAACATTGAACCCTCTTTTAGGGGATGAAAAAAAAAAATTAATTCTCTTGCTCTCCATTTATAATTTGAACCCCCTTTTAACCCCCTTAGGGGTCCCCCTAATCACTGAAAGAACTTTCTTTATATCCTAATAACTAATCTTTCTACAAAAGTTTTAGGTCTCTAGCTCAAAAAAAAAGTTTCCCACATACAAAATTTGCACCTCTATGCCTTTTGCCTATTGCCTTTGGGGTAGAATTTTCTAAAACTCTGAAAGTACTTTTTTTGAATTTAATTATGTAATCTTTATATGTAGTCTTTAGTTAAAAAAAAAGTGTTTTCCACATAAAACTGCCCCCCTCTTGTTAACCCCCTTAGGGGTAGAATTTTCTAAAATGCTGAAAGTTTATTTTAGTGTTCTAATAAGTAATCTTTTTGCAAAGTTTCAAGTCTCTAGCTCAAAAAAAGTGTTGCCCATGCAAAGCTCCTCTTTTTAACCCCCTTAGGGGTGGAATAATCTAAAATGCTTTATGTTCTTTTTTGTATTTTTATAAGTAGGTAATAGTTCTACAAAGTTTCAAGTCTCTAACTCAAAAACATAAACTTTCCCTCACACAAATTTTGCACTCCTTTTTATCCCCCTCAGGGATGGTCTTTTCCAAAACGCTGAAAGTACTTTTTTGTATTTTTATAAGTAATCTTTCTACAAAGTTTCAACTGTCTAGCTCAGAAAAAGTGTTCCCCATACAAACCTTGCACCCCTTTTTAACCCCCTTAGGGAATGATTTTTGTAAAACGCTGAATGTAGTTTAATGTTCTAACAAGTAATCTATCTACAGTTTTAAGTCTCTATTAAAAAAAAAGTTGTTTCCCCCATACAAACTTTGCACCCTATTTTACCCCCTTACGGGTGAAATTTTCCAAAACTCTGAAAAAACTTTCTTTGTTTTCTAATAACTAATCTTTCTACAAAATTTTGGGTCTCTAGGTCAAAAAAAAACTTTTCCACATACAAACTTTGCACCCCTATTTTACCCCCTTTGAGGTAGAATTTTTTAAAACACTGAAAGTGATTTTTTTGTATTCTAATGACTAATCACTTCTGCAAAATTTTAGTCTCTATTTAAAAAAATATTGTTTTCCCCATACAAACTTTGCACCCCTATTTTACCCCCTTAGTGGTAGAATTTTCTAAAACACTGAATGTACTTTATTTGTGTTCTAATGACTAATCTTTCTACAATGTTTTAAGTCTCTATTTCAAAAAAAGTAGTTTTTCCCATACAAACTTTGCACCCTTAGGGGTGAAATTTTCCAAAACGCTGAAAGGACTTTCTTTGTATTCTAATAAACTAATCTTTCTACAAAGTTTTAGGTCTCTAGCTAAAAAAAAAAGTTTCCCATACCTATACAAATTTTGCACCCCTATTTCACCCCATTAGGGGTGGAATTTTCCAAAATTCTGAAAGCACTTTATTTGTATTCTAATAACTAATTTATCTTCAACGTTTTAAGTCTCTAGCTCAAAAAAAAAGGTTCTCCTATACAAACCTTGCACCCCTATTTTACCCCCTTAGGGGTGGAATTTTCAAAAATCCCTTCTTATCCCTAGCCCACGTTATAAAAACAACCTACTGTTCAAAAATCAACTCTTTAAACTTAGTAGTTTCGGCTGTGCATTGATGAGTGAGTGAGTGAATAAGTCAGTCAGGACATCTCAGGCATTTATATATATAGATATGTACCAACGTAATTATACCCGCATTAAACATAATATTAATAACTAAATAGAGTTGGTAGCAGTATATACAAATTTGAACTTATCCCTGCAAGTGATCAATTTCAGTTGGTATTTCAGCAATTGAATTCGATAATATACGAGAAATTATATTTCTTATCCCAGATTAGTATCTTAAGGTTTACCTACATTACATATTTTCCCGTAATGATACGAGGAAAGAACCTTGGTAGTCGTCAATCCAAATCGATTATAACGGGTGTCTCAATAAGAGTGCACTATGAATTACCCTAATAATACCTACTTTTTAAGGGTTAATTTGCAATGAAACACTGCGCTCTTTAGTTGCCACACCCATTAGTTGCCACAGTGCTACCAGTATTAAAAGTGTGAAGTTTATATTTGAGTCGTTCATGCTAAAACACTTGGAAAGATTTGGATGAGAAAGGTACACTACACACATATAGTTTGAAAGATCCATTGACTTACTATTACTACGTATAGACTGGCAACCCAGAACATTTTTCTTGACGTTTTCCAATCAGGCCGCCACCTTGGAAAATCAAAGAGTATGTGAACGTGCAGTAGATGCGACATTTTTCTGAGTTTAGTTTCAGATATAGCCATAGCGTGATTTAATACATTCATATAAAAAAACGGGTGTGTAATGATCGGTATAAAACAAATAATATAATTTAATTGGATATAACCATTTTTGATATAATTTCAAAGGGTAGAATCATTCATTGTATATAATAAACGTTTGGTATAATAAAAAAATATATACCTATTTTTATTTAGTATAACTATCATTCGGTATAACGCTTATTTCTTATAACTATCATAGAGTATAATTCTTATTTGATATAGGTACATCTCATATTGTATAATGATCAAGCGGTATACATTTTATGTGCAAATTGCGTTTTAGTTACCTTAGCTAAACTACTTCTTTTCCGGTTTAACCTAACGTAAACCCGCAGACCAAGAAAAAAAGATAGACGGAGCATGACGAACCACATAGTGAAGCCGGTTTTAAACCAAGTCAAATAAGTTTAGCATACGCTCACGCACACACCTGTCTCAATGCTTTCAAGATCACCTATTTCTAGTTTTGTGGAATTTAATGTGTTTATGTGGGTTACCTATCATAAACTCGAAAATGGTTATTCCGATTATTAAAGTACCGAAAACGTTTCGCTTTATTTTAGTTGGCCGAAATTTTGTTTGCCCGAAATTACATTTCCCAAATTATTATTTTCCCAATTCTCAGTTCGTTGCAATTTTGATTCGACTAGACACTTATTAAAATTCCGAAGTATCACATTTGTCAACTAGGTTTAGGTGCCGAAAAGTATTAAGTCCGAAATATTATTATCCCACTACACCAAAAGATCGAAAGTGTAGTATGTCAAATTCCGTTTCCTAACGCACGGAAATTATTTTAACCTAACCTAAACCTAACCTAACCGCCAGCGTGTCGACGTCACCCCGATTCGCGGGGTGCCTATTTCCGCTCTAAGGGACGCAAGATAACCATAACCTAACTTATCATAAATACAATTGTTACGGTTGTTTTTTTCTTTACTGCGAGGGGCTCCGCCCCACGAGCCCCCCTCGTGGGGGTTTTTGCCCCCCACCCCTCCTTTTGGGCCTTTTAAAAAACTCGTACTGCACTTTAGTTGGTGTTATGAGATTTTGTGATGGTAAAATGATATTAGGGAAAATGAGATTAAGCTCTTACGTAGCATCGGAATAATTATGAACAGGTGGTTAACAAATCGGTTGTCAAATAATAATGTTGGCAATCGTTCTTCTGGTTATTGAGTCTCGGAAAAACGTTAATGTGGGAAAACAAACCAGCGGAATTTCAAAACTATGGTAAACAAAGTATATGGGTTATAAGAATTCGGTGAACCGTTTTCGGACAAGTGAAAATCGGACAAGTGTTTTTCGATACATCGATAGGTTACCGTTTATGTGTGCGTGAGTGTATGATAAACTTATTTGGCTAAGTTAAAAACTAGCTTCACTAGGTTGTTCGTAATGCTCTGTCTATCTTTTTTCTTGGTCTGAGAGTAAACCTAACCCAACCGCCAGCGTGTTGTCGTCACCCCGCTTCGCGGGGTGTCTATTTCCGCTCTGAGAGACTCAAGTGAACCCTTAACCTAACCCTCCAATAGTACAATTGTTGCGAGTGCGGTTTTTACTGCCCTTGCGGGGGCTTCGCCCCGCCCGTCCCCCCTTTTTCTGGCTACTCTGGCTTGATTATATCAACTGTACATTAGACGAAATGAGCATTATAGCCAATGTTCAATATAGCAAATATGCATTATACTTAATGTATGTTATACTAAATATTATTATATCAAATGATCGTTATATAAAATGATAATTATACCAAATGAAAATATATTAAGTGTTGTTATACAACTCGAGAATTATATCAGATGAGCGTTATTGCGAGTAATATTAAATCAAACATATTTATAGCCATCGTTACGCACCCTAAAAAAACTACTTATTGATTTAAAAACGAATCAGATCATCGACATTTTGGTGTTTGTAATTTTTTTATACTGGATATCTTTATACTTCCCGAGGATCTGGTCTGTGTTGAAGCAATTGGAAACTAAAATGGATGGCGGCTAATAATAATTATTCTTCTAAATTGTTAATGGGTTCATATTCGGAGACCATACTCGCTTTGCGGACATTATTTATATAAGATAATTGGCCTAGGATTTAATCAGTAGAACTTAAAATCTAAATAGCAACTGCTGAACGTTGGCAATTCATAAAAACGATTAAATAAATAAAAACAAATGGTTGCTGCTAATTTAGCGCTAAAATGCTGATCTTTAAAGCTTCAAATAGTCAGTGTATTAAGTTTAATGTTCCATTAGCACGGCTTATACTTTAGCTAATAGGGAGAAATAGTATTAGGATATTATCACTTCTACATTTTTTAATCTTTGAAATAATGGCCGACAGTATGGCGCGCATCTTATAAATAACAACAACATTTAATAAATTAATATTATGAAAAATATCCGTGAATGTGCCGGATGAAAAGTGATTGCCGTATTTTTACTATTGTTGTGGGTGTTGTTTGTGCAATAACGCAATGCACAAGAAGGCATTTTTAAGTTTTAAGTCAATCTGCTCTAGAAACGACATCAGTGCTCGCCACAGACTAAACCGTAAGCGTATGTTGACATGCGCAAACTTATGCTAGGTGATGTCTACCCTAGTAATATAATATAACTCAATGGAAAGATCTTACTTCCAACATTTGACAGCGGTCATACCGGTATAATAAACGGCAATGATGACATATGACAGCTGTCAAATGTTGAAAGTAAGACCTTATAAACTATAGTTCCCAACCTTGACGCTGGCCAAATTGTCCCACTGGACAGGGGCCATAACAAGCAAAAATCGATCGATCGAACTATAGTTTTTTTTAAACGGGTAAAAAGTAGTAAGTAAGGTCATTGCGCCGATTAGCGTAGCTACCTAATAAAAACTTGCATAAAGTTCACTGATTATTTTATGGTTTGTAAAAATGTTATTAGTCTTAATTGAAGTAACCTTGTCCAACAGAAGCTGGTCGCGTATCTGGCGCAAATACCCTCTTCATAGTAGGATGAACCCTACACGCACCTTGGAATGTTTAAGAAGACAATAGCATGCACTTTGTGCTCGCGGAGCACGGGCGTGACGTCCTTCCCGTCGCACTCCATTGTGACAAAGTCCGCGAGCCCCTTCCACTTGCGCTGCATCAGGTCCTTGCCGCCCGCCGTGCCGTAGAACAGCTTATTCCGGATCCGCGAGTTGAACTTCTCCGGGTGCGCCTCTGTAGCAACAAAACAACGTGTACCAGAGGTAAGGCGGAGCGCGGGAGACTGAGTCCCAGAAACGGTAGCGGGGCTCAGTCAACTTCTTGGCAGTAATTGTAAAAATAATAATAATAACGGGTGTCCCAAAAAGGGCGCAAGATTTAAATTAGCTGCCATTTTTGTATTTTAGTGCTGGCAACCCTAAAAAGAAAACCATTTGACAGCTGAATGTTGAGGGTTTGTTAAAAGTGGCGGGTTATACGAACGCGTTTTTATTATTGAACAATAGTTCAAAAGTAATAATATTTTGCACGGAATATTGACTTGACTTTCATCTCGAAGGCCTTGTTAATCGTCAGAATTGCCGCATATTTGGGGCTCAGAGAACCCATGTGATTGTTCAAAAACAAATGCATCCACAACGGGTCACTGTTTAGTGTTTGGTGCGTATTTTAAGCTGGTGTTTGGACCATATTTTTTTCAAAATGAGGCCGGTCAAGCAGTTACTGTTAATGGAGCTCGATATCGCGACATGATAACAAGGTTTTTTCTAGCCGAATTAGAGGATATCGATGTGGAAGCAATGTGGTTTGCCACACAGCCAGAGAAACGATGCAATTACTGCATGAAACATTTCCTAGTCGTGTGATCTCTCGATTCGGTGACCAGAATTGGCCCCCTAGATCTTGCGATTTAACGCCTTTAGACTTCTTTTCATGGGGTTATTTAAAGTCTAAAGTCTATGCAAATAAGCCCACAACCACTCATGCTTTAAACGAGGAAATTCGACGCTGCATTGGAGAAATTCAGCCGCATCTATGCAAAATGGTCATAGAAAATTTTGACAAAAGCGTGCGTATGTGCCAGCAAAGCCTAGGAGGATATTTGCCTGACGTATTATTCCACAAATAACCCTATTTTATGTATTTCAAGATGTTATATACAAATATATTATAACGAAAAAAAAAATGTGTTTTTCATCAATTTCAAATCTTGCGTCCTTTTTGGGACAACCTTTATATAACATAAAAACCATTATATCAAACGTTACATTATATACATTAACTTTATGTCAATTAATTTTATATCAAGTATATGCTAGTTTTTCTGACATTATATGAAACATTACGGACCCTCAAATTTCAGTTGAATTATTTGATAATTAATATTATTTTCCACTAATTAAAAATCAATTTTTAGGTAATCATTTTTATATTGTTTGGTGATTCTGTTTTAGTGACAATTCCATTATTTTGAAACCCAATATAATTATTTGATGATATGTATATTATTTCAAAGTAATTCTTAATTGATGTTTAGGTAAGCCTTTTAATATTATTAGGTGACATATTTACTATTCTAGGAACAAATTTATTAGGTATGCATTTATTAGGTAATTGATAAAATCATACCCATTCATTTATGTTTATCTGCAAACAATCGAGCACGCCGTTAATAGCGGGTTGCGCATTTTTATTTTTCTTTGTAAAAACAAATGTAGCAATTTGAAATCAAATAAGTAAATGTTTTTAATACTGTGTTGTCATCTGTAGTATCACCTACTTGATAGGTGGCGAACTCTCTGAAGGTCCAGCGATTGCTAGGCTAGGCTGTCAAGGTATTTCAAAATCCGCCGTATTGTCATAAGACATCAGTAGCCTAGGGGTACAGACGGCGGTATTTGGAGTCGATGAGCCGGGGTTCAAACCCTGTGACCGACGCACTTTTTGTATGTTTTGTACATTCAAAGAAAAGTTTTAAGTATCGCAGAAGAGATGGCGCTTGTATACGCAAGCATTAAATGCCTTCTCAATTTGGTCGA
Organism: Epinotia brunnichana; assembly: GCA_963854355.1. Classification (NCBI taxonomy): domain Eukaryota; kingdom Metazoa; phylum Arthropoda; class Insecta; order Lepidoptera; family Tortricidae; genus Epinotia; species Epinotia brunnichana. Next base: position 18,466,852 of record OY977940.1, read on the forward strand.
GTTGCCTGTCTATCTCAGTATGTATATTGTAGTCTTTGTACATTATTGCAGATCCCGGGAAATTGCAATTCGCGGATAAGTTGATTTTGTCGGATGAAGCGAGCGAAGCGAAGTTGAATCCGACAATACAGACGAATCCATGAATTGCCGTTCCCGCCGAGGCATATATAGTGCTTTTCTCCAAAAATGCGAGGAAATCAAATTATATTTTCAATAATCTTAAAACAGCTAGTATGTCAATAACCTATCAAGTTCCCACCCAACTTATTTTTTAAAGTATGTAGACGGCATGACTCGTAGTGCCAGTTTCAATTTACATACTTAAAATAATTAAAAACATTAGAATCGATCACAGTTTAAAATGTTTACTTATCAAAGATTAAACAGGATTGAAATCTAAACATATTTAAAGTTCGCTATGAATTTTATATCGATAAATATTTTTATTTCTTTGTTTCAAACTATTTGAGACATTTTTAAGAACGTCACTTCGATCACTTACAAAAGTAAGAGTTATGTCTATGACTTTAAAAATACAGAAAACGGGGGAAAACTTTGGGCATACTACAAACGGGCGCAATTTGTCACACCAACTTGCAATAGTTGGAAAGAGACAGCCATACATTTCTTTCATTCTAACAAGAACAAGTTGTTGTGATAAATTGCTAGGCCTTGAAACGTACGAGCATTTGGCTGTTTGCAGTAATTTGCCTTAGTCAATACATATGGTTAAAAGGTAAAAAACTATACAGTAAAGGATTTTCATACATTTTCCTGGCTTCAGCGGCCAGGAAAATGTATGAAAATGCAATTGTGACTGCTGTACAATAACGATTTTTAACTTTTGAAATTTGCGCTCGGCAGTAACGAGGAACTTCACGGACTATTTTTGCTACAGTAAGGCGGACATTACCGAGCATATTGGTGAAAAATACTTTAGATAGAGGTCTCGTTATACTTTTCTGGTAATATGTACGTTAATATTAATTATATATATTATTTTGAATTTTTTCGCGCGGTTAACTTCGGAGTTAAGGGGGGGGGGCGGGGGGGATTAATACTATAGAAAAAAAACTGTATTAGAATGTGGCCTTACATATGATACCCCACATGGCCTACTAACTAGACTTTTAATTTTAAGAGGAGGGCCTCTTATCCGTCCTTTTTTATAGAAATTAAAAAGATATCTTTTAATTTTTAATTTTCCATACACGTGGATTACCTTTGTTGACAACTATTCGAAATTTCAAATTGATAGCATTAGTAGTTATTTATTTATTTATTTATTTGTGACAGACAAACAGACAGACGGAGTCGCACCACCATAAGGTATCCGTTTTTACCTTTTTGGTCCGGAACCCTAAAAAAAGAGCGGCTGATCATTACCAGCCATCGTAAATATTGTAGCATTTTCGGTGTAGCGTGGTTGTGTTTACGGAGTTGGTACAAGTAGCAAATATCAATCAAAGTTGTTAATTAAGGTTAATATTACCATAATGATCGAAATTTGTTCATACCAATTCCGTAAACAACACTACGCTGCACCAAAAGGCTACAAAATGCACCTACGATGTCTGATCATTACAATGCACCCACCATACTCCATTGTCTGTTGTTCAAAAGCGAAATGTTTTCAAGTTTGAGAACGGAAACTAACCGTTGTACTTGACAAGCGTACCTCTGGCCTCGTGGAACTCTAGAGCGATGTGGGCGTCGACCCCGAAAGAGAAGTAGTTGTTGACGACGTTTAGTGGCAGCTCGGGCTTGGAGTTGCGCGTGTCCTCGCTCGCGGCGGCGGCGTTCGGCTCCACCGTCAGCTCCCATCGGTCCAGCAGCACCGTGTCGCTCTCGCCGATGTTCGCCAGGATCTTAGAGATCGGCTCGTCTTCGTAACCCTGTACAAAACAATCATCATGATCATCATATCAGCCGAAAAACCACTGTTGGACATAGGCCTCCCCAGAGAGTGCCACAATGAGCGGTACTGCGTCACCCGCGTCCAGCGAACTCCCGCTACCTTTATCAGGACATTAGTCCACCTTGTGCCTTCTGGTACGATTCATGGTTCATCATCATCATATCAGCCGAAAGACGTCCACGGCTGGACACGAGCGGTCCTGCGCCAAACGCATCCAGCGGACTCCCGTGACCTTTAACTGGGCATCAGTCCACCTTGTGGGGGGCCTACCCACGCTGCGCCTTCCGGTACGTGGTCGCCACATGGTTCATGGTTCATACGGTGCAAAATCATATGGCACTTGAAGTAGCTTTTCACTAATTATCAATCGACCAAAGGAGAATTTGTAAATACATAATTTTGTTGTTTGATGTCAGACCAAGTTCTTAGGTTCTTATTAGGTGGTTTGATAGGTACGTACACGTACGTACCTAAACCAAAGTTCTTAATCTGTGCAATTTATTTATACAACATAGGTACCTACCTAATTCTGTTTTATAGTCGTGGACAAACAATAAAGCATGAGTAAATATTTCAAAGAAAAAGCAGGTATTGTTTACATTTCAAAGGAAAGGAAAACCATTGTGTCGGCTAAAAACCTTAAAAAAATACAAAATCCTTTCTTCGTTTCGTTTTAAAGCGAAATCGAAACCGATGGGGTGCACGGCAAACAAATGCTTCAATTACGCAAAGAAAAAAAATATAAGGTTAGAATCCCTTGTTTTATCATTATATAAAATAAAATTATGTGCATTTCATAAATCTTGGTGAAATGTAAAGGACTACCAATAAATAAATATTTCCGTGTGGCATTCAAATCCGCTTACTCAAATTGTTCCTTGAACTTCCTTCCTTGTATCCTTGTAGTCAACATAAATTCACAAAACATAATTTGGATACAGTTTGTAGGGATCTGTCATTGTCATTGTTCCCTCGTTCGAAGTTTTGTTTATCGTTTTGTCGACTAATAAAATGTTGATGTTCAAAGTAATGTACCTTGTTTATGTGCTCGTTAACGTTATACGACACAAAGCTACGGGGGATAATCATAACAGTTGCTTACATTGTTGATTTAAGACGTATGCCTAAATCAACACTCGCGAACAAATTGCGTAACACACATGGAACGTGTAAGGAGCTGAAGAATAACTTAACCCTGCTTTTGATGCATACAGTATTATGCGAATATTTACCGTTACATTTTCACTGATGGCGGATGATCTTACACAAATCGATCCAAGGAATATCTAACTTCTCGGACGTCCGTTAGGACAACTCAACTGCCATTTTCCCATTTTAAAAATGACATTTAGATCTACCTGACGTACGTACAAACTGTTAATCCTCTCACATACTGGCACGGCCTGCGGTGGCGGTCAATAGTAAACATGATCATAATAAAAGTCCCAGGATTAGAAGCTGTAGAAGTGGTAGTTAAGGTTAAGTTACCCCGCCGCACCAGAACGCCCTGGGTCGAGGTCGTTGCAGTGCTCCTGCGTCATTGTACTCTCGTATGGTTTATTGGAAAAATTTCTCAGCCCCAAGATGAGAAGCCTGTAAAAGTGGTAGAAATTGGGAAAAGTTACCCCGCCCCAGCCGAGCGCCCTGGCGAGGTCGTTGCCCGTGCCGAGCGGCAGCACGCCCACAGCGGGGCGCGCGCCGATGCGGTCGAGCACGCTCAGGACCCAGCCCACGGTGCCGTCGCCGCCGCACGCCAGCACGCGCAGGTTCGGCACCTTGCGGAACAGCTCCAACCTGATACGAAACATATCTTTCATATAATGTATATATCATCTTCATCAGCCTATATACGTCCCACTGCTGGGCCTGCCTCCTCGCATGGATGTGAGGGTTTTTATTTAATAATATTTCAAATATATTGTAAACGAGACAATAGCGACAGATAAACTGTACGCGGTTTTCTTTCGCTGTTCGAGCCTACATATTGTATAGTTTATACGTATTTTGGATAAATAAATAAAAATTGGATAAGATGAACGCTTGTTTGACATATACCTAGACAGATAGATATATCATTGATTTGTTTGCTAAAAAGACACTGTAGACAAAATCAGAACAAACATTCAGTACACGTAGAACAGAATACAATTGCTGTGTGCATTGCAGAAAATTATTAGGTTAAACATTTCGATCTTTGGAAAAAAACACTGATATTCTGCCTAAACCAGAGTCACGCAAAATCAGTATCACAATATAAAGGCTAAAGATAAAACTGTATTGACGAAATAAAACAGTCGATATTGCCAAACCTTGCATTCACGGGTAGTTTGTTGAAGTTTAATAGGAACGAATTCATCCCCTTCAAATCGCTTTGTCCCAGGACCTCGTAGAATGGCCGCCATCTTGTCTGTTTTTTTTTGGCATGGTACATCTTTTTGGCATAAATATAAATAAGCTTTCTTTTTGTCATATAATTATCATCAATATCATCATCCTTCTTCTACCGTTTTTTCAGGTAGTAGGTACCCTAAAGGACCCCGGGGTCTGCTTTGGCACCAATCCCAAGATTTGCCGTATATACGTACATTTTTCAAGATGGCGGCCGTTCTGGTGCGGGGACTTTTAGGAGATGACAACAGAGCCACCAATGAACATTCGTACCAAATTTCATCAAACTCCCCGTGATTTCGAGGTTTGACAATGTCGCGTGTACGAGTATTAAAACAAAAATCTTTCACACTTGCCAGTCGAAATTGAATCGATATTGAATATATAAAATTATCATGTTATTGGATATCATTAATAAGTTCAGAATTAGCTTAGGGTAATAAGTAGCACTTAATTAAATTGTAAATTCAGCAACTAAATAACTGTAAATTTTAATAACCATAAGTAGAATGTTTTTAGGCTTCTGTAGGTACTTAAATGCTTCATTTTAAACGTGTAATGTTTGTTGTTTGTTTCCAACAAGAAATAAATAAGTTTATCATCGGCTGCGGAGATGAAATTTAAAAAAGTAAAAATATCAGGTTGAGTGCGAGTCTGACTCACGCACCGAGGGTTCCGTACCAACTTTCATACAAAATACCTGTATTTCCGTGTCCATTTATTTTGGAAAAATCTTAACAACGCATCATAGAGATAGAAGTTATCGTAATAGGTACAGTCACCGGCATAAACATATGATATGATGGTACAAAGGCCGCATAAATATCTGATGACAACTCTATTCCTAGAGCCGTAAGAGCGTGTCAGATATTTTTGTGGCTTTTAATTCATCATAAGGTAGGTGCACCAAGGATGGCCCGGTTGGAGAAAAACTCGCAGTTATAGTTTTCCAAACTACTTAAAATTTCGTGAGCACATGCGTTTAAGATCACAAACCAACGTGCATTTCAATGTATACCCAATCGCGCTGCCATTTTATAAAAAAAATACAGTTTGCTGTGTCGTGTTAAAATATTGCACGTTTTATTTTCCAACCTCATCCAAAATTTAAAAAAAATATGTAATTTAGTCAGTATTTTTAGTGAAATTAGGTGTTTAATCTGTTAAGAAGCGACGCTCTGAATAGCAATCTAATAGGTATTTAAAAAAAAAATAGATACAAAGGTGATTAAATTATAAACTTAGTCCTGAAATTACTGAGAAGGAGAAAAATAACGTAGATAGAGATATCGTTGTATTTTTCCAGTTTTTATTATCGTATCTCCACTTATAATAAATCTCTAAATTAAAAAAAGAATCAGCCAGTTTGAAACTAAGCTTTCTGTGGTACGAATGTTCTCAGCATCCCATGGACGGAAAAATATGAAACATTTTATATAGGTAGGTACATAATTATTCCAGCTGCAACTTAGGATAGTTTTTATCCGACTGCGACAATTAATTTATTTTCCGTAATATACGACTTCATTTAATTTTTCATTTATTATTCTTAAAGTATATCGCCGCCACATCTGTCAGCTAAAAGAAACGTCAAAATCACAGTAATAAGAAATACTACGGACAAAATGGCGGAATTGCTTTGACTTTTTTTAATCCCGTCTACGATATACATTGACGAGACACATAGGTACCAAAAGCAAATATAAAATTAATCGATTTTGATATGCGAACTTATATGCGCAAATGTCGAATTAAGGCGTAATTTGTACAAATGTAACAACAAATTCGATCAATATACTTGGTTTTTTTGAATGGCACGCGCGCGCGCTCTTTGCGTACTCAGCCAAACCACGAAAACTGAAACTCGAAGTTCGTATATCTGAGGGCCTACCGCGAACGGCATTCGAAGTTTTCCCTCTCTGTCGCACTTATGTACGAACTTGTAAGTATGACAAAGAGGGGAAACTTCGAATGCCTTTCGCTTTAGGCCCTCTGCATTCCTGTCATTTGTTAGTGCGATAGAGATACCCGAATATTTTCGAATTCCGAAGTTCGTGGTTTAAAAGAAAATACGGATGTCGGATAGATCTAAATTAATATTTTATGTGTGAATATGGTTAAAATTATTTGGAAATACTATTGTTGTTATTGTTTTAGTATATTTGACTAGCTTTAAGTTTAATATTGTACGTCCGAAATGGGCAAGCTGTTGGACTTTATTTTACCCAAAACAACTAAATGTACACAGTTCTGACAATAAAGAAATCTTATTTTATCTTATCTTATCGAAAATAGGGATGTAGACACTAAACAAAATAATCATAATGTTGTATTATCTCGAAAAAAAAACAACGCAAGAGGCTTTATAGGTAATCACTAAGTTATAAGTGTATAAAGTTTTAAGAGGGGGTTTGTTGCGTCTCTTTTCCGCAAAACGCACCTTTATAATGAAACGATTGTTTTTTACTATGACGCTCGAGGATCGTGACGTCACGGTCCCTGATCGTTTTCTTACTCTAACAAGCGACATTGAAACGGTTGTAGCTTCGTAATTTTTTGAGATATTTGAATGAGTTTTTCGTTTCTTCTTTCTTTTGAAGTGAGTCTACAGCTACACCTCTATTTGGAAGACAAGCGGAAATAATCCATACTATCCATACTAATAATCCATACTTCCATACTAATATTATAAATGCGAAAGTGTGTCTGTTTGTTACCTCTTCACGCCTAAACCGCTGAACCGATTTAGATGAAATGAGCCCCGGGGAAGGACAAAGAGTAGTTTTTATATCTGAGGGGCTGAAATTGGGGGTGGAAATTTGTATGGAGCTACTTAAACCGCTGCACCGATTTAGATGAAATTTGGTATATAAATAGTTTGAGTCCCGGGGAAGGACATATAATAGGTTTTATCCCGGAAATCATCCCCTAAGGGGGTGAAAGGGGGGGGGGGGGGGGGTGAAATTTGGATGTAATCTATTTTGATGAAATTTGGTGTAGATATAGGTTAAGTCCTGGGAAAGGACATGGGATAGTTTTTACCCCAGAAATCATCCCCTAAGGGGGTGAAATTAGGGGTGAAAATTCGGATGGAACCCATTTTAATACAATTTGGTATAGAGATAGTCCTGGGAAAGGACATAGGATAGTTGTAATTCCGGAAATCACTCCCTAAGGGGGTGAAATGGGGGGTGAAAATTTGGATGAATCCCGTTTAGATGAAATTTGGTATAAAGGTCGTTTGAGTCCCGAAGAATGACATTAGATAGTTTTTATCCCGAAAATCATTCCCTAAGGGTATGAAATAGGGGGTGAAAGTTTGGATAAAATCCATGTACCTAGATGAAATTTGGTATAGAGATAATTTGAGACCCTTCGAAGGATAAAGAATAATTTTTGCCTCGGAAATCATCCCTTAAGATGGTAGAAGTTTGTTTGCATTATATTTTCTAAGTATAAGTTCTACGCGGATGAAGTCGCGGGCAACAGCTAGTATGTAATAATTTGAAAATTTTCGCTTGCTAAACTTCGGAAAGAACCCAATGAGAACTACTTTCTTGAGATATTTAACGTTGTGGCAGACAGACAGAGTCGCACGGCACGACAAGGGTTCATTTTTAGGGTTCCGTACTCAAAGAATAAAACGGGACCCTATTACTAAGACTTCGCTGTCCGTCCGTCCGTCCGTCCGTCCGTCCGTCCGTCTGTCTGTCACCAGGCTGTATCTCACTGATACCGTGATAGTTCCAGTTGACATTTTCACAGATGATGTATTTTTGTTGCCGCTATAACAACACATACTAAAAACAGAATAAAATAAATATTTTTATTGATAATGGTATGGAACCCTTCGTGTGCGTGTCCGACTCGCACTTGGCCGGTTTTTTTACCTTTTTGGTACGGAACCCTAAAAGTGAATACCTATTTAAAAAAATATCCCTGCGCTCTATTTGTTCAAAAGTGGTATGCGATAATTATAATTTTAACATTATTGTGACTTCATAGATTCTAGAACCACGGAGATTTCGCTCAACCCCAACGTTACATGTATACCTACGCCTTAAACAGTTTGCGAAAGGAGCCAGACTTAACATTGTCTGACAAATTAGTCGGTAGGTTGGAGTCACATAATAATTCACTTAGCTTTGAACTCGCTACACTGAACAACGATTATCGTGCTGGTAGGTGCAGTCAGGCAATAACCATCGGAGCTTTTTGAATGAACGTTTCAAGGCAGGTAGTTTAATCAATAAATCGAATACGTTGAACCAGTCAATTAGGGTGTACTTCAGTTGTGGTATTACTGGGTAATGTATGTATGGACCTCTAATTAAATCATTAATTGTAGAGGTACAAAACAAAGAGTCATGAATGTTTTCTATGTAGGTATTTATTTCTCTATACAAGTATGTATAATCGTCACTGGGGCTAGATCGATTTGTGTAAGATTGTAAAAAAAAACCGGTTAAGTGCGAGTCGGACTCGCGCACGAAGGGTTCCGTACCATTATCTATAAAAACGGCAAAAAAATCACGTTTGTTGTATGGGAGCCTCCTGTAGCCTAGAAGCCTGTAGGTAGTGACCCTGCCTAAGAAGCAGGAGGACCCGGGTTCGAATCCTGAAAAGGGCATTTATTTGTATGATGAGCACAAATATTTGTTCCTCAGTCATGGATGTTTTCTATGTATTTTTCTATAAAAGTATGTATATCGTCGCCTAGTACCCATAGTACAAGCTTTGCTTAGTTTGGGGCTAAGCCGATTTATGTAAAATTGTAAAAGAAAAAAATAATAAAAAAAAAATATAAAAAAAAAATAATGTTTTGTAGTATTTGTTGTTATGTTATAGCGGCAATAGAAATACATCATCTGTGAAAATTTCAACTGTCTAATGAGTCTGTCTAATGTATAATGATGTCTGTTTAATGAGATACAGCCTGGTGACAGACGGACAGACAGACCGACAGACAGACATCGGAGTCTTAGTAATAGGGTTCCGTTTTACTCTTTGAGTACGGAACCCTAAAACGATGAAAAATACAGATAGGTTATAAATATAGGTAGGTACCTCAGCGTCAAATACTCTGTAGCAGTCAAAGTGGCCAAATAGTTCGGTACACCATACTAAATATATGGTGTACCGAACTATTTGTCTACTTTGGTTGCTACAAAGTATTTGACGCTGAGGTACAATGGAGGTTTTTATCCTTGTAAGGGATCTTTTTCAGATAACCTTTAAGCAATTGAGTGGAGATTTGGAGAACAAACACGTGTACAAGGAGATAATTAATTAAAAAAATAAGGATATCATTTTCTTTCGACTAATTCAATAAATATACTCAATACTCAATACTCAATCATTTATTGCACATAATGGTTATACATTATGGTTTTATTACTATACGCTACTAGCTACGAGTACATCCTCTTCCTGTGAATTTGATTTTGAGAAATAAAATGTTGCTAAATGGGGAATGGATGAAAGTTTTAGAAGTGCCTGATTATTTTTTTGGTGATAGGAATAACCTTCCTTAGCGCCAGGAAAAGTTGCCGGTTTTTCAGCTGGGTCATTTATTTTTGAAAAATATAAACAGTTTCCTTACGTTTTGGGTTTAGGACGGCGAATGAGACACTTTCCTTGATCCGTCTCATATTACAAAAAAATATTTTAAATATCTGACCCTGGGAATGACAAATATAGCAGCTGCAGCTGTCAATGCCAGTGTCAGTTTACCACGAATTTTTAAGATTTTTTTTGTAATATGAGACGGATCAATCATAGTTATATTTTTCAAAATTAATTGACGCAGCTGAAAAGCCTGCAACTTTTTTCTGGTGGAAGGTTATTCCTATCACCAAAAAAATACTCTGGCACTTCTAAAACTTTCATCCATTCCCAATTCTTGAAAAAAATATTCATCAGATCTCTTTATTCACTTTAAAATAACTGAATAAGAGTTGCAAATTGTATTACATCTTCGCTGAAATGAATTCCACCTGGGCCAGTCCATGTCGTTTTCCACGGCCGCGGCACTCGGAGACTTTCGACACTTATTTAATAAAGGGTTTTTATGTCAGACAGAAAGTCCACAGCCCGCTTCATTTTGTTATTAAGTTACAATAAAAACCGGCCAAGTGCGAGTCGGACTCGCGCACGAAGGGCTCCGTACCATTATCAATAAAAATATTTATTTTATTCTTTATAGCGGCAACAGAAATACATCATCTGTGAAAATTTCAACTGGAACTATCACGGTATCAGTGAGATACAGCCTGGTGACAGACAGACAGACAGACAGACGGACAGCGGAGTCTTAGTAATAGGGTCCCGTTTTACTCTTTGAGTACGGAACCCTAAAAAATGCCACATAGCGTAATGGGAATTACATTTTATCTTTGGATGGATAGTCGAAAAAGAAAAATAATGAAAAATATGCCAGATCATTGAATTTTTAACAACACCTAAATAACTTGATGGTTTTAATGTAAACATTAGTTATTTATTGTAAGTGTGAGTTCATTTAAAATACATAAAGACATGTACATCATGACCATGGTCATGTATGTAGACATGTAGACCAGCGCTGACAATCGCCAGCACCAATGCTGAATTAATACCATTTCGTGACGTGTTTTATTCATATTTTTTATTTAATGTTTATCGTTTTGTGTGTCACGAATATTTTTTTTCTTTCTTTCTTTACATCCAAACGAATTCTATATGCCCATATCCAATTACATAATTTGGATGTACGCCGTGACGGAATTAAGTTGACAATAAGGTAACCTTAATAAAACCCAAATTAAATGTTTTTGTAGCTAGCCTAATTATAATATCCGATCCGAGCGGTTCGGTCAGCCGGACAAAGCTAATTATAATATAAGCCGGAAATTAGGGGATAACCTGACAAGGTGGTTGCTAAGATACTAGCCAGGCCAAAATGGTCCACAAACCATTATCGAAAGCTTTATATACCAACGTGTTGTTCCGGTAATTCGAGAGGTTAATATTACAAAGAAATTTATATGATTAAGTTCATATTTCCGAGCGTATTGTAGGTACTTAACTTGAAGTCTAAATTGAGTAAAGAGTAGGTGGGTTGACAGCTCTTTTATGCATCTGACATATGTCATTAATAGTAGTTTATGTGACTGTACGTAATGAAGGGCATCAAACACGAGTGTGGTAGGTAATAACATCACTCGAGTTTAATCTCCACTTATAATAAATCTCTAAATTAAAAAAAGAATCAGCCAGTTTGAAACTAAGCTTTGCGCGGTTCGAATGTTCTCAGCATCCCATGAACGGAAAAATATGAAACATTTTATATAGGTACATTATTATTCTAGCTGCAACTTAGGATAGTTTTTATCCGACTGCGACAGTTAATTAATTTTCCGAAATATACGACTTCATTTAATTTTTCATTTATTTTTATTGAAATCAAACGCTGCTCCAACTGTCAGCTATAAGAACCGTCAAATTTTCGTCAAAATGGCGGAATTGCTTTGCCTTTCACTTATTAATAATTTAAATCCCGTCTACGATAGACCTTTACGAGACAAATGCTAAAATATAAACCATAAAAAAATATTCGATTCTGATATGAGAACTTATATGCGCAAATGTCGTTTTATGTCGTAATTTCAATAAATGAAATCAACAAATTTGAACAATATAATTAACACGAATTTGTTTTTTTTGAATGACAATGGCACGCGCTCGGCGCATTCAGCCAAAGTACCTGCGGCGCTACCACGAAAACCGATACTCAATGTTCATATATTTGCATCCCTGTCACTCGAGTATGGTTAGTGCGATAGAGATAGAGATACCCGAATATTTTCGAATTCCGAAGTTCGTGGTTATAGCTCAGGAATCGAAAATATGGTAAATAATCATAATGTATTTTCTCGAAAAAGAATTTAAAATAAATATAGTCAAATGGAGAAAAAAACAAAGCAAGAGGTTATATAGGTAATGATTAAGTTATAAGAGTCCAAAGTTTTAAGAGGGGGTATGTTCTGTCCCTTTTCCGCAAAACGCACCTTCATATGAAACGATTGTTTTTTACTATGACGCTCGAGTATATTGACGTCACAGTCCCTCATCGTTTTCTCACTCTAACAAGCGACATTAAAACGGATGTAGCTTCATAATTTTTTGAGATATTTGAATGGGAGTTTCATTATCTTCTATCTATTTATCTCCACTTATAATAAATCTCTAAATTAAAAAAAGAATCAGCCAGTTTGAAACTAAGCTTTGCGCGGTTCGAATGTTCTCAGCATCCCATGAACGGAAAAATATGAAACATTTTATATAGGTACATTATTATTCTAGCTGCAACTTAGGATAGTTTTTATCCGACTGCGACAGTTAATTAATTTACCGAAATATACGACTTCATTTAATTTTTCATTTATTTTTATTGAAATCAAACGCTGCTCCAACTGTCAGCTATAAGAACCGTCAAATTTTCGTCAAAATGGCGGAATTGCTTTGCCTTTCACTTATTAATAATTTAAATCCCGTCTACGATAGACCTTTACGAGACAAATGCTAAAATATAAACCATAAAAAAATATTCGATTCTGATATGAGAACTTATATGCGCAAATGTCGTTTTATGTCGTAATTTCAATAAATGAAATCAACAAATTTGAACAATATAATTAACACGAATTTGTTTTTTTTGAATGACAATGGCACGCGCTCGGCGCATTCAGCCAAAGTACCTGCGGCGCTACCACGAAAACCGATACTCAATGTTCATATATTTGCATCCCTGTCACTCGAGTATGGTTAGTGCGATAGAGATAGAGATACCCGAATATTTTCGAATTCCGAAGTTCGTGGTTATATAGCTCAGGAATTGAAAATATGGTAAATAATCATAATGTATTTTCTCGAAAAAGAATTGAAAATAAATATAGTCAAATGGAGAAAAAAACAAAGCAAGAGGTTATATAGGTAATGATTAAGTTATAAGAGTCCAAAGTTTTAAGAGGGGGTATGTTCTGTCCCTTTTCCGCAAAACGCACCTTCATATAAAACGATTGTTTTTTACTATGACGCTCGAGTATATTGACGTCACAGTCCCTCATCGTTTTCTCACTCTAACAAGCGACATTAAAACGGATGTAGCTTCATAATTTCTTGAGATATTTGAATGGGAGTTTCATTATCTTCTATCTATCTATACATAATAAATGCCTATGTCCTGACTGACTTATTCACTCACTCACTCACTCACTCACTCATCAACGCACAGCCGAAACTACTAATCTTAGAGAGTTGATTTTTGCACAGTATGTTGCTTTTATAACGTGGGCTAGGGATATAAAGGGATTTTTGAAAATTCTACCCCTAAGGGGGTAAAATAGGGGTGCAAAGTTTGTATGGGAGAACCTTTTTTTTTTTTGAGCTAGAGACTTAAACTTTGTAGAAAAATTAGTTATTAGAATACAAGTGAAACACTTTCAGCGTTTTGGAAAATTTCACCCCTACGGGGGTAAAATAGGGGTGCAAGGTTTGTATGGGGGAAACAATTTTTTTTTAAATAGAGACTTAAAACTTTGTAGAAAGATCAGTCATTAGAATACAAATAAAGTACTTTCAGGGTTTTAGAAAATTCTACCCCTAAAGGGGTAAAATAGAGTGCAAAGTTTGTATGGGAAAAACTACTTTTTTTAAAATAGAGACTTTAAACTTTGTAGAGAAATTATTCATTAGAATACAAATAAAGTACCTAGATTCAGTGTTTTAAAAAAATCTACCCCTAAGGGGGTAAAATAGGGGTGCAAATTTTGTATGGGGGAAACAATATTTTTTTTAAATAGAGACTTAAAACTTTGTAGAAAGATAAGTCATCAGAATACAAATAAAGTACTTTCAGCGTGTTAGAAAATTCTACCCCTAAAAATAGGGGTGCAAAGTTTGTATGTGGGAAACTATTTTTTTTAGCTAGAGTCCTAAAACTTTGTAGAAAGATTATTTAAATACAAAGAAAGTACTTTCAGCATTTTGGAAAATTTCACCCCTAAGGGGGTAAAATAGGGTGCAACGTTTGTATGGGAAAAACATATATTTTTTTAATAGAGACTTAAAATTTTGTCGAAAAATTATTTATTAGAACATGAAAAATACTACATTCGGCGTTTTACAAAAATCATTCCCTAAGGGGGTTAAAAAAGGGTGCAAGGTTTGTATGGGGAACACTTTTTCTGAGCTAGACACTTAAAACTTTGTAGAAAGATTACTTATAAAAATACCAAAAAAAAGAATTTCAGCGTTTTGAAAAAATCTATCCCTAAGGGGGATAAAAAGGGGTGCAAAGTTTTTATCGTGGAAAGTTTATGTTTTTGAGTTAGAGACTTGAAACTTTGTAGAAAGATTACTTATTAAAATACAAAAAAAGAACACAAATCGTTTTAGAAAATTCCACCCCTAATAGGGTTAAAAAGGAGAGCAAGCTTTGCATGGGCAACACTTTTTTTGAGTTAGAGACTTAAAACTTTGCAAAAAGATTACTTATTAGAATACTCAAAAAGAACTTTCAGCGTTTTAGAAAACTCCATCCCTAAGGGGGTTAAGAAGGGTAGCCAGTGTTGTGTGGGAAAAACTTTTTTTTTTACTAGACTTAAAACTATTCGAAATGTTACTTATTAAAATTAATAATAAAGTACTTTCAGAGTTTTAGAAAATTCCACCCCTAAGGGGGTTAAGAAAGCTTTGTATGGGCAACACTTTTTTTGAGCTAGAGACTTAAAAGTTTACGAAAAAAGTTCTTTCAGCGATTAGAAAAATTCAACCTCTAAGGGGGTTTAAAAGGGGGTTCAAATTTTAAATGGCGAGCAATACAATTTTAAAGTGTGAGTAAGAGATTTTTAACTTCGGTCTTATTCTGTACGTTAAAAGACTACAAAACTGATTTCAGAGTTTTTCCAAATTCATCCCCTAAGAGTGTTAAAATTGGTTCAAAGTTTGAGTATTTCAAGGCATTTTTAAAGTATGAGATTTTTAACTTTGGAGACTGTTTGTTCACAAACTAGAAAATGAACATCAACGTTTTTTTTTTAATTATCCCCTAAAAGAGGGTTCAAATTTTGTATTGAGAGAAATCATTTTCTAAGACGATAAACAGTTCTACGCGGACGAAGTCGCGGGCAACAGCTAGTGCCTAATAATTATGTACAGTTACATACACTACTTTATCTATCCACATATCATAAGCCTCCATGATGCATTCAGGAGCCGCATAATATTATGACCGGCATCGCAGCGTTTTATTTTGGCAGCTGTTATAGTTTTTTTTAAATTCATAGACAAACTAGAGTCTTTCCCTTCTATCATATCGTTCGATATCTTACTTACGCACACATTTGTCAAATTTGTATGCAAATTGACAATTCATTTCAAACTAAACGTCATCTCGACTGATATTAGAATAGAGGACAAATCAAATTTCTTTGTTTTTCAGAGATGTTCGAAATTTGAATGAAATAATATTATCGAAATCGATGTTATTATTTAGCAATAATAACATTTCCACAGACAAGAAATTCACAACAGACAACAGTCTATTTTATGGTGGTCATAATGTGCGGTTTTTGAACGCATCGTGGAGGGTTTATGATATTTGGATAGATGTGTAGTGTTAAATCAAATTTAACATTTCGGTGCATCATATACCTAATCTCTTTTTCTCTATTATTCTCAATGTTAGTGTGTCTTTATCTTCAATTGCAAATCGAATAACGGGAAGTAAATAAATTAAACAATACTTCATGCTCACGCACACACAATAAACTCAACTTTAAAAACATTTAATTTATTATTTACCCACGAGTATTATTTATAACAATAATTATTAAACTCTACACTGTAGGTCGGAATTTAAAGTAGTGATGTAATCACGCCAATGCGGGATTTTGCCTTGCAAAAGGTGGAGAGGAAAATGTTCTGATTTATATTGGTCGTGTAAGTATGGAGTCATAAAAAAAACCCAACTTTCTGACCTCGGACCATGTTTTTAGGGTTCCGTACTCAAAGAGTAAAACGGGACCCTATTACTAAGACTCCGCTGTCCGTCTGTTTAACAGTGATAGTTTGACAGCTGAAATTTTTACAGATGATGTATTTCTGTTGCCGCTATAACAACAAATACTAAAAACCAGAATAAATAAATATATTTTATATGTATATACACCGTGGGCGTTAATAACCCGAAATATTTTAACCACGCATTCCTTAGGTCATTAGGCGCAAAAAATGTTATTTGAACCCCAGTCAAATCCTGCTTAGTTTTGAAGATATTATCATTTTCATGTAAACTATTTATTGTGATTAGTAAAGTGCATTAAGCTCTTTTGATGGAGACGTTGCTACCGATGTTGCCAAGTTTCGAGTCGTTATTGACATACATCAAAGTGACAGCTACCGCTCACTAAATTCATTATTTTTTGGAGAAATAATTGTTACCATTTTATTAAAAGGGATGATTTCCATAGCGAAGCGATACTTATCCAAATTTAATTTACAAAAACCGAAAAAAAAACAGAAAAAAATTTTTTTTTTTGCTATTTGGATTGGATTCATATAACATTTTTTACTCCTAATGACCTCCGGAATGCGTGGTTAAAATCTTTCGGGTTATTAACGCCCACGGTGTATATATATATATTTTTCTTTTACAATCTTACACAAACCGGCTTAGTCCCAAACTAAGCAAAGCTTGTTCTATGGGTACTAGACGATGATAAACATACTTATATAGATAAATAAATACTTAAATACATAGAAAACATCCATGACTCAGGAACAAATATTTGTGCTCATCACACAAATAAATGCCCTTACCAGGATTCAAACCCGGGACCTCCGGCTTCGTAGGCAGGGTCACTACCAACTAGGCTACAGGAGGCTCCCATACAACAAACGTGCCAAAAAGTTTTTTGCCGTTTTTATAGATAATGGTACGGAACCCTTCGTGCGCCCGTCCGACTTGCACTTGGCCGATTTTTAGGGTTCCGTACTCAAGGAGTAAAACGGGACCCTATTACTGAGACTTCGCTGTCCGTCCGTCCGTCTGTCTGTCACCAGGCTGTATCTCAAGAACCGTGATAGCTAAAGAGTTGAAATTTTCACAGATTATGTATTTCAGTTGCCGCTATAACAACAAATTTTTTGCCGTTTTTATAGATAATGCTACGGAACACTTCGTGCGCGAGTCCATCTCGCACTTGGCCGGTTTTTTAATAGTACTTCCATGGTTGTTTCTATGACAAAATAGTGTCTATGGCAAGTTTAAAGATGATATATTTCTTACGTTTGTGTCATACACCATTGATCTCAATCCTAAAAAAAATAAAGAAAGGAGAAGAAGAATGAAAAGGGATTTATTGCCACACATAAAACACATATACACATACACATTAATGAACACATTTTAAGGGTTCCGTACCAAAAAGGTAAAAAATGAAACCTTATGGTGCGACTCTGTCCGTCTGTCACAACGTTAAATATCTCAGGAACTACTTAAGCTATCAATTTGAAATTTGGAACGACTGTTAAAGGGTTCAGACACGTGTATGGAAAATGAAAAAAATAAATATACATTTTGATTTTCTGTTTCAATGAGGGGGTTAAAAAATCAAAGTCTAGTAAATAGATCAAATGGGATATCATATGAAAGGACTTGAGCTTTACTTTCTAAAACAGTTTTGTTATTTTTCTATAGTGGTTTAATTTGTATTATATGTATGTGTATTATTTGTATTTGTATTATAATAATTGCTAACATAGTTTTAAGTTTATTTTGTTACTAACAGTATATGGATCACATGGTCTGAAATAAAACGATTGAATTGAAAAATTAATTTAGATTTGTTAAGGAAAATGTAGAAAAAAATACCATTCCCCCTTATCTCCGAAGTTTACGAAGCGAAAATTCTGAATTAATTACATATGATTAAGAGTAACATAAATAATGCAGGAAAAATAAAAAGATATCTCTATCTGGCTTATTTTTAGGGTTCGGTACTCAAAGAGTAAAACGGGACCCTATTACTAAGACTTCGCTGTCTGTCCGTCCGTCTGTCTGTCACCAGGCTGTATCTCACTGATACCGTGATAGTTCCAGTTACAATTTTCACAGATGATGTATTTCTGTTGCCGCTATAACAAAAAATACTAAAAACAGAATAAAATAAATATTTTAATTGATAATGGTACGGAACCCTTCGTGCGCGAGTCCGACTCGCACTTTGCCGGTTTTTTTATTTATCAAAAATAATTTCTTAATGAAATTTGTAATATACATTCTTTTGTATGAAATTTTATGGCTTCAAATTCCTTTCAGCTTATCGTTAAAGTCCCATCTTTCAAACAAAAAATAAATAATTGAAATCGGTACGCGAGATAAAAAGCTATCGCTGATAAACAAACATACTAGGTTGTAAGTTGTTAGTACCAAAATGCAGAAGGCGCTTTGCAACGGTAACTTCTACTATGAGCTGTTTAAGATTGTTCAAGAATGAATGGGGTCCTGACATGTCGGGTATGGTGTATTAAAGTTTGCACGGAACCCTCGGTGCGCGAGTCAGACTCGTACTTGATCGGTTTTTTTTTAATACACAAGTCGAAAAAAAACAAAACAAAATGTGGTAACAGGGATGGACTCAGGTTTGCTGTGGCACCAATTTGACAACCACTTTGTCCCAGCGGTGGTTTTCAGTCCACCCCTGAGGATTACAAAAGAATTCAAACTAAAGATTTGCGGGTTTTACTGACAATAAAATTCAGTATGAAAATAAACATACAATAACTAAATATTACAATTAAAAAATTATTAAGAAAATCAGTATTTTATTATTAAAATGCTTGGCAGATAGCTTGTCCCGGGCAAAATCCGCCTCCAAAATTACATATCCAACGGAGCTGGGACGACATGCTGTGCAAAATTGATTACACATCTTGTTTAAATTGTAGTTCTGGTCCTAACCGCGCACGACTACTGGCAGCGGCAGAACGGGAATCCGGCCAGTGGTTACACGCTTTTCCCTCCCCTCCCACCGGTACCTTCCTGGAACCTGACACCTTAAGACTGGCCGTAAGCTTAAGACTAGGTGTGCAGGTATGCACTCCCCACAAGTGCCCTTGTGGCACTTTCGTCGACGAGCTAGGACACCACGGCTTGTCGTGCCAAATGAGCGCTGGCCGCCTCTCCAGACATGCCGCCTTAAATGATATTACCCGCCGTACTCTTGCCACCGTCAACACGCCTGCAATTCTGGAACCAAACGGCGTCTCAAGAGACGATGGCAAGAGGCCGGACGGGATGACCCTGGTCCCGTGGAAGATGGGGTGAGTGTTAGTGTGGGATGCTACATGTGTTGACATGCTGGCATCTTCCCATCTTCCACGAACTTCTTGCAGGGCTGGCGGTGCAGCAGAGGCGGCAGGCCACGAAATACAGGGGTCTCGGCTCTAATTTTATAGCATTCGGTGTCGAGACCCTTGGGCCTTGGGGTCCTAGTGCTAGAAAACTATTTAACGAGCTCAATAAAAGGCTGGTCGAAAGTACAGGTGACCAAAGAGCTGGCAGCTTCCTCGCACAGCGGATTAGTATTGCAATCCAGCTAGGTAATGCTGCCAGCATCTTTGGTACGATGCCAAGGGGGCCCTTTTTAGAGATAGTTTAATATTTTAAGTTAGGCTAAGTGTCTATTATTATTGTTATTGTATATACTTTTATATTCGTTTTCTTTGTGTATATTTTTATTATAAAAAAATTATTCATTCAGAAAATTAGAGAATTTGCTGTAAGTAGGGTAGAGGAACCAAAAGATGAACGTTTAAGCGACTATCCCAACTTTACAATTTTTTTTCGAGGAGTGGTGATTTAGTTTGTTTACATTTAATTTTTTTATACGATTTCGTATATAGTCGAGATTGGATATGACTATTTTAAACCATCCTATTACAAAACAGTATTTTATTAAAAATGGTTTTATGCTGAAGTATGTCATTTTGCCCAGAAGATGAACACTGTGCCCAATAGTTGAACATTTTGACACCAATAGTTGAACGAAGAAAAACGTAACACCGCGCAGCCTCTGACTTTTGGTCTAGTTATTATATAATCATTGTTATAGCAATTTATACTAGTTAACAATCACAATATTGATACTAAACACAGAATAAAACAGTTCAAATGTACCCTTTTCATATGGTTACAATTATAAGAGATTATTTTTTACATATTAATCATTAAAACATTTTTTTATTAATTTATTATTAGATTAAAATAGATAAATTGTTGGGTTTTATATGTATAAGTCAGATTTCATATTTATTACGTATCTTTGTTATTAATATGTTCATTGTACTAACCCTTGCCTAAAACTTGAACGAATAAATGTTGTTCGTTCATGTATTGGGCACGATGGCAAAGGAATGAACGGACTAAATTTAACAGAGCGTTCACTTATTGGAATCGAAGCCTAAAGTTGAACGAACAAATGTTATTCGTTCATCTTCTGGGCAGCGGTTCTTTGTTGAACAATCGTGCTTTTCATAGTAAAACAAAGCCCAAAATAACCGTGTTGCGAATGGATACTCACGTTCAACTTTTGGTTCAAAAATCAACAGTTAAAAAACGATTAATTTGAGCCATAAAAGTTTTATGTACCTTTTCAATAAGAATTTATATAAGCATTTGAAAAAACTATACCTTGCCCAGTAGATGAACGCCGTTCATCTATTGGCTCAGGTACAAAAAGTTGGAACCGTTAGTTGAACGCTAAATATCTCTTAAATTAACAATAAATACGCAATTTGTGAAAGATAATCCATTTAAGGCATTAATCAAGAATCTATATCACGCAAAACAATCCATGTAGACGTTTTATTCAATTTTATACATAATTTAGAGCTTAAATTTAAGAGCGCTTTCCTTAAGTAAATAAAAAAAACACAGTGTAATAAAAATAAAAAAATACTTTATTCATAAAATTTTGAAGGCTTACTAAGTTTATAAAAAATATTTTTGTCCCATTATTACGAACACAAATGCTAAAGACAATGTGAGAGAGACGAACTTTAACGACACTTTAGCTAAAATAGGTTTGTTGAACGATTATGAATAAGGCCAATAGTAATTAACTAAGTACCTACTATTGTAAGTAACTATAATATTAAATTAGCTAAAATAGAACTGCACCCCTGTAAAAATATATATTTAATTAGTTAAAGAGCGAATACAGCGGCAGATAAACCTTTACGGCTTTGTCCGCTGTACAAATGTTTTTTTTGTATTGTTTTTTTTAGTAAATAAATGAAAAAAAAAAAAAAAAAAAAAAAAAAAGTAAATCTCCATACAAACGGTGATTTTTGCGCGAGACCTCGACGCGACAACCGCTCACAGCCGTGTGTGTGTGGGAACTGTATGGGAGTTTAAATGCCAGCCTCGGCAAAGGGATGATGCGTTAGGAAAAAAATATCCCGAAGGCGTAAAATGTATCGCGATTTTTTTATTTCAATTTTACGACAAAACGTTCAACTATTGGGTGGTGTTCATCTTTTGGTTCCTCTACCCTACATTCGCTAGGCACAATGTGATTAAAACTTGCAAATTAGTTGTTTTAAGTGTACTTATTCAATAATTAATTTGGGAACTATTTGCTGGTTGCTTCAGTGCTTTTTTGTTTATCGAAAATAATTGAACGTAGGTAGTTTTTTTTTTCTTCTTTATTTATTTTTTGAAAGGACACATAAAATGGTTACATAATAAATGCACTGCCAAACTGCATAACATTTAGTTGGCAGTTCGTGTTGCTCTTGGTACATATTTGTGTCGCTACTTACTACTAATTACTGCTGTATTATTTAATTAGTGCTGTCCAAGCAGGACAATAAAAATGTAATATTCTTCTTAATACATTTATTTATTTCACAAGCACGAAATTAATGACAAAATAGCTCTGCGCGACATGCGCTTGACGCTGAGGTGGCTCGCTGACTGGCGGTGCGCGAGCGCAGCCGCCCGATCTGCCCTTCAAACGCCCCGTCCTTTGCCGTCGTCCGATGCCCGCGCGTACATCGTCCCGGCGTTGAAAGACTGGCTTTCAACAATAAATTGCAGAGATTCTTTGTGTTGCCTTTCGCGGGTCTAGGATATAGGTCTAGTCAACCCTTCGACAACCTGCAATATAGTCGTTGCGGTGAAGTTCACCCGATGGAGTAAAGTAGTTGATTTGTTCCCATGTATCTTTTTCTTGTATGTCTTCAGGTGTGATTTGATATGAGTCCTATCTACAGAATTCAGGATTTGTTGCCCTTAATGGGTAGGTAAACCATTCTTCCCTTCGACAACGTCTGTAGTAGGAACAATACACATTTTGTTGATTGCTCTTCTTATTGTGCCCCGATTGGTGATGACATCAGCGACACGGTTGACGCCATCTTTCCCAGGGTATAGATGGCTGATGCGTGCTAGGCGCCACTGAAGAGGAGGTAGTTGATCTTCCTTCAAAATGACGAGGTCCCCGACTCGAAGCTCTCGCTGCCGCGTCTTCCACTTCGTACGCTGTTGGAGCTCTGCTATGAATTCTCGTCGGCACCTGTCCCAGAAGTGCTGCCTCAACTGCTCTATGCGTTCGTATCTGTTGGGGTACTTTGTAGTAATAGGTCGGGACGGTACCGAGAGGCCGCCCGCAAAGGAAGTGCCCTGGAGTCAAAGGAGTTGGGTCAGTGGGGTCCGACGAAAGAGGCGTTAGGGGTCGAGAATTTAAAATAGCTTCGACTTGTGCAAATAGCGTTGCTAGCTCTTCAAACGTCAGGGAAGCCCCCCCAGCAATACGTCGAAGATGGAACTTAGCCGACTTAACCCCGGCTTCCCAGATCCCTCCGAAATGGGAAGAATAAGCTGGACTAAACATGAATTTAATTCCTTCATCATTAGCAAAATTAGTTATAGACTGACGACTAGATTTAATCAATTTACCCAGTTCATTGTTTGCACCTTTAAAGTTTTAATTTAGTTAGCCGGCCTTTGATACTACCGCGCTGCTTAATAAGCTTAGACAAATCATCAACCTTCGACGGCACATCCAACTTTGCCCCTTCCGGTGGTGCCATAACTTCAAACAATAAATATCGAAGGCGCTAACGACAATGAAATAAGTAAGTAATTAAATCTCAAACCAGTTAAATCCAGTCTCAGCCGCGACCGCCCGACATAGAAAATTACTCCGTCCGAGCACACAGCTAGCCAGCAAGGTGCGCGCGGAGCTGCTACGGACCCGGGCTGCACCCAGCAAACAGAACGCCTTAAGCGCGCCGGTCCCGATCAAACACTGAAATAGTCGGCAAATCGCTATAAGATATTTGAACTACAATAATTCGTTAAGAAGGGATTTAGCACGGTTATCTCCGTTTATTGTTTAGCAAAATCTCTAATAATTAAGGAAAACACTAAGTAATAGCCTTAATTAGGCAAACTTGTATAAAATATGGAATAGCCACGTATTGCACACAAAGGAACCGTTACTACAAATTTTAAATTTAACTACGTAACGGATTTGTAAATAACTTTCCGATTTACTAAAATTAGCACTGTAATGCCTGTATAATACAGCTTAATAAGGCAACTCTTGTACAAAAATATGGAATAGCCACGTATTGCACACAAAGGAACCGTTACTACAAATTTTAAATTTAACTACGTAACGGATTTGTAAATAACTTTCTGATTTACTAAAATTAGCACTGTAATGCCTGTATAATACAGCTTAATACTTAACATGCGTATAAATGCGAGTAATGCGATAATATTCGCCGAAATAAGCACTTCGCAAGCTAGATCAGGATACTATCCTGACGCTTTAAAAAAGAAGAATTTATTTACCAAATAGAAATAAGCACAGGCCGTTGCGTGCAGCTAATAGTCTTGTCTTTTAGGCAAGCTAGATTAGGAATTGAACCTAACGCTTAAGATGCAAGAAAGCCGTCACAAAAATCGAAGCCAAATTATAAAAGGGGATATGGCGATAATATTCGCCGAAATAAGCACTTCGCAAGCTAGATCAGGATACTATCCTGACGCTTTAAAAAAGAAGAATTTATTTACCAAATAGAAATAAGCACAGGCCGTTGCGTGCAGCTAATAGTCTTGTCTTTTAGGCAAGCTAGATTAGGAATTGAACCTAACGCTTAAGATGCAAGAAAGCCGTCACACAAATCGAAGCCAAATTATAAAAGGGGATAATGCGATAATATTCGCCGAAATAAGCACTTCGCAAGCTAGATCAGGATACTATCCTGACGCTTTAAAAAAGAAGAATTTATTTACCAAATAGAAATAAGCACAGGCCGTTGCGTGCAGCTAATAGTCTTGTCTTTTAGGCAAGCTAGATTAGGAATTGAACCTAACGCTTAAGATGCAAGAAAGCCGTCACACAAATCGAAGCCAAATTATAAAAGGGAATCGGAACAAAGGAATGGTAAAATAGGCGTACTTCCCTCGGGTTAGACCTGCAGGCAACCACGTAGATTCTTGAGGCCCCAGTATTTCAAAAAAAAAACAGCAGCAACCTTTGTTCTTCCGAGTCGGTGAGTCAGCGAGCCGGTAAAATTTCGTTATTTTAACGGTTAAAATGCAGCTTGAACTTGCACGTTATTTGCAGTTTCTTCCAACGGTCGCCATTTTAACGGTTAAAATGCAGCTTGAACTTGCACGTTATTTGCAGTTTCTTCCAACGGTCGCCATTATTGTCCAAGCAGGACAATAAAAATGTAATATTCTTCTTAATACATTTATTTATTTCACAAGCACGAAATTAATGACAAAATAGCTCTGCGCGACATGCGCTTGACGCTGAGGTGGCTCGCTGACTGGCGGTGCGCGAGCGCAGCCGCCCGATCTGCCCTTCAAACGCCCCGTCCTTTGCCGTCGTCCGATGCCCGCGCGTACAGTGCTAGGCATCTACTTTCACATTAAATATCTAATTCTACTGTTTACAATTATATACTTAAATCAATGTAAACAGTTAGGTACAGGTACAGTTTGTATTCAAAGTCCATACAAAAAGACCCGGTTTCATTGTTTTAGCGTAGCAAATTTAAAGCTACCTCTAAATCAGACAGTTTTGTGGTGGGGAACGGATACTGTGTTCTGGATTTTGCTGCGAGTGTTCCGATGGTGCACGTTCTTCATCCACGTTATTTTTTTAAAAGATAATCTGGTATTTTTGTAGCCACAGTTTTTTTACAAGACAAGCCAAGTGTAGCCAGCCATTTTTAGAATACGCTTGTCATTTAGGCTCGGCGTAATGCGAGCTCTTTTAAGTACCGAATAACAGAACTTGGTACAAGCATTCTGGATCCTTTGAATGGCTTTCGCCGTTTTGGCATAGATCCTTGGACCATATATATTGCATCGCAGTAGTTAAACTGCGATTGGACAAGCGACTTAACTAACAAAAGCCTGAGTGCCTCAGTTAACTGATCCCTAATCCCGTGTAGTATTTTTAACCTTTAGATGGCATTTCTAATTTTAACATTGACGTGATCAATGTAACGCATTATTATTTATTATTATTTATTTATTAACCAAATATATAAAAAACTTATTCTAAAACATGTCCCTGCAAAACTGTTTAAACAGTTTGCCTGCAGGTAAGTCTCTTTTATGCTTGATATACATAACATAATAATAACATTGTTTTTAATCCTATTTTATACTTAAATGCTAACTTATTAATCTTATAATATATATATGAGTGTGATAACGCTTGCTTGCAAAATAAGCAAACGTTACTTAAGTGTATGCATTTCTTCGTCTAGTCAAAGATAATTAAGACAAGGAAGATTGCTCACTCCATACAATGCTACTAGTCACACGTGAATCTTAATATCGTCGCCGGTACCTCGTAGTTCCCCTTATTATTTTAGATGTCGTTATTTTCAATGTAAGCGGTGAAGCAGGCTGCTAAGTAGTCACCTCTAACATAAGATACAAAATTTTGGGCCGTGCGGCCATTTGATTTTGGTCGAGTGGTTCGGGTGTTTGACTCACAAGTCTGAGTACGTCGGTTCGCGTCCCAACTCCTGTAACCTGTTTTTGTATTTTTTCTTGCCACGAGACACGTCGCGGCGTCAATTGAGCGTTTTTCAAAAAAAGTGTACAAAACTTTTTTTTCAGAATACGCATTTTTTTGGTTTATCTTACTCGGAATCTTTGATACTATCGATCCTCATACAAGAAAAAAGTGTCTTAAATATTCCATTCCAGACGTCCCATTTTTGAATGCAGTCTTTTTTTATTTACATGGTCGTACGCACGGGAAGAAAAACCTTACAAAAAATCTGGGACACTTTTTTTCTTGTATGAGGATCGATAGTAATAACGATTCTGAGTAATAATATAAACAAAAAAAAACAAATTCTGAAAAAAAAAGTTTTGAACACTTTTTTTGAAAAACGCCCAGTTGTGCTAGTCCCGCTAGATAAGTATACTAGAATCAAGCAGAGTACAATAGTTTTAATTCTATTCAAAATTTTCCGAATTATATTTGTCATTTTAACTATTAACTTATTTATTATTTTAACCTTAATAATTTTTGAAACGCGGGCAAACGCCCGTAATTAAAGATTCAGATTTTTTTCGTTGAGTAGTCTGTGTGAAAAATAATTTATAGTAAACCTAGTCCCGAAATCGCGTCGACTTAACGTAATTATCACAGCGGCGCTACCACGAAGTCCGAATCTCGAATATCGTATATCTCCGTCTCTGTCGCTCGAGTACTATAAACCATAAGTGCGATAGAGACGGAGATATACGAAGTTCGAGATTCTAAGATCGTGTTTATAGCTTTATAATATATCATCCCGAAATCCACTTTTTCCCTAACAATTTTTCTCAAATGTTTTTGACTATTTCGTGTATGTACATCTAAATAAATATAGTTTTCACCTCACTAGCTCGGAAAGCCCATTTTTATTCTTTAAAAACAGATAGCAAAACTGCATTTTATCCACAAGAGTGCAAAGAATATTTGAAATCCGAACGTTTTATTAGTTACTTTTTTAAACATAATAACATGTAAAGGTCAGTCCAGACAGGACATTTTTCGCCCATCAGATTTTTGATTTTATTTAGGTACCTTTTTGAATGTTTTATTCTTTTTTTTATGTTTTTATTACTTTTTTTGTTTTTTAAATGTTTTTTTGTTATTTTAATGTTTTTTTTCTTTTTCTCCTTTTTATAAATGTTGTTTCTCTTATTAAATGTTTTGTTTCTTTTTGAATGTTTTTCTGTATTTTTTTATATTTTTAATGTTTTTTAGGTCTTTTTTATACGTTTTTTTCTTTTTTTTTAAATCTTTTTTTAATGTTTTTTGAAATTCTATTTATTTTTTTAATGTTTTCGTCTACATTTTAATGTTTTTTTTATATTTTATTGATTTAAATGTGTTTATTCAAGGTTTTTTTTCCCACTTAATATTTTTTTAAATGTTTTGTTTCTTTTTGATTTATTTTTGTGGTTTTCCACTTTTTTCTCTTTTTAAATGTTTTTTTTTTGAGTTTTTTGTTTTTTTTTATTTTTTTTTTACGTTTTCTTATTTTAATGTTTTTTGTAACTTTTTTCTTTTATTATGTTTTTGTCTCTATTTTATTGCTTTGTTTTTCATTTTTTAATTTTTATTGCTTTTTTCTCCTTTTCATAAATGTTTTGTTTCTTTTTGAATATTTTGTTTTTTTTTTCCTTTTATGTTTTTTTGGTCTTTTTTCTCTTTTGTATGCGTTTTTTCCTTTTTTTAATGTTTATTGTTTATTATTTTAAGGTTGTTTGAAATCCTCTTTTATTTTTTTTGATGTTTTTGCCATATTTTAATGTTTATTTAATTTTTTATTGATTTATGTGTGTTTTTCCAAGGTTTTTTTCTTTTTCCATTTTATAATTTTTTTTCCACTGCTCTTTTTACATTTTTTTTGTCCTTTTTTGTCTTTTTTTACCTTTTTTCTCTTAATATAATGTTTTTTGTAACTTTTTTCTTAGTACATGTTTTTTTTTAGTTTTTCTTTTTTTTCTTTTTTTACGTTTTTTTTCTTAATATTATGTTTTTTGTAACTTTTTTCTTTTTTATATGTTTTTGTCTCTATTTTATTGCTTCGCTTTTCTTTTATCAGTCTTATTTAATGTTTTTTGAAATTATTTTTGCCTTTTTTAAGTTTTTCTTTATTTTAATGTTATTTTTTTTGTTTCTCAATGTTTTTTCTCTTTTCCTCTTTATTAAATGTTTTTTTAATTTTGTTATATTTTGTTTCTTTTTAAATGTTTTTTAATGTTTTTCCCCCTTTTTAATATTTAAAAAAAAAACTTACTTTACTTTTTTGTTTTTTTCCTCGCTTTAGTGAGGTGAAAAGATTTGTGTTACTCACGGGTGCAAGTTATTTTGACGTCTCGTGTGTTTTTTGAATTCCACACTCGCGGTTAAAATACAACTTTGCACCCTTGTATAACAAATAACTATTGTAAGTATCAGGTTTTCAAAGGCCTTAAACATCGCACGTAGCGACAACGAGTAGGTAAATATTTTAGTGTGCTTTGGCCTTGACCTTACTTGCCCACCATGTTGAATGCCATATTAGATTTCTGTGATTTGATTATCGAACGAGCGAGCGAAGCGAACGAAGTTCTATGCTTCAGCTCGCTCAGCTTGTGTCGAAAATCATTCGTATGTCCGGTCCGGTGTCTGTCACGATGTCCGGTGTTCCGCTGTCCGGCTCAACCGATTCTCGTGAAAATTTGTTATACTTAATATTTTTGCCGAGTCACTTTTTCTAAATTAAAAAAGTGTTAAAAAAAGGACTAGACTCGCGCAAGATAGAAAATCGTGGAAATGCATGGAGGAGGACTTTGCCCAATCTTGGGTTTCCCAAAACTAATTTAAGTATTTAGCTTGTTTTTAATGTAACAAAATGTACCTACTTAATTCTTGTTCGAATGTTTTTCTGGGAATAAATGGCAATAATAAGAATAGTCAGAAAATTCCTACAGAATGACTCACTCACTAACGTACAAATCCATGCACACCCATCAGTTACTCATCTTCCACCCGAGTCAAACCATAACCAAGAACATCTCTCCGATCATCATCATCAAGATGTTCTCTCAGATCATCATCATCAAGATCTTCTCTCAAATCATCATCATCAAAATCTTCCGTCTTAATTTAAACGTAATAGGTATATGAGATGCACTTGGCTTCGGCCCGTGCTTCCCATTACACCAGTATTTAGGTAAATACTGAGAAATTTAAAGAAACAAAATAATAATAATAATAAAAAAACAGCCAAGTGCGAGTTGGACTCGCGCACGAAGAGTTCCGTACCATTATCAATAAAAATATTTATTTTATTTTCTTTTTAGTATTTGTTGTTATAGCGGCAACAGAAATACATCATCTGTGAAAATTTCAACTGGAACTATCAAGGTATCAGTGAGATACAGCCTGGTGACAGACAGACGGACGGACGGACGGACAGCGGAGTCTTAGTAAGATAAAGATTAGGGTCCCGTTTTACCCTTTGAGTACGGAACCCTAAAAAACAGGCTCGCGGGCTACTCCTAGTTAGAAAGAGACGGATAGTGTATCTCGCCGCGACACAGAGCTCGCGGGCCGTCCTGTGATAGCCGTGCTGCTCACAGGTTTGTTAATTATATTGTTTTTTATCGCGATTTTTTTATAACTTTTTATCAATTTTAAACTTAATCGGCGCAATAAATAATAAATCATCATCATCATCATCATATCAGCCGAAAGACGTCCACTGCTGAACATAGGCCTCCCCAAAAGAGTGCACGTAGAACCGATGGCCGTTGGGGCGGAAAGGTTCTCGAGTGGTGACCACGTACCGGAAGGCGCGGCGTGGGTAGGCCCCCCACATGGTTGAATGATGACCTGGCCCCGTAGCATGGATGGCGTTATCACGCGATAAGTGACAGGATAGAGCATCCGTTCCTGGCTGACACCGTTCGATAGAACGAGACGACGCGCTTATCCTATCACTTATCGCGTGATAACGCCATCCATGCTACGGGGCCTGGTCGTGGGAGTTGGCTGGATGCAGGTGGCGCAGGACCGGCCAATAAATAAATACTTTAAATAATTTCAAGATGTCGGAACGGCAACTTTTTCCATTCTGACCTGTTTTTGTGACCTATTAGATCCTCCCATATCAATTTTGAACACAATCCTTGAGTGAGATTCTTTAAAACAATTATATCTTTCGCGACGGCGGCGTAAGATTTCAACTCTTGTCAATGTAGGTTATTGTGTTATCAACTTTGTATGTAAATGTTATTTTACCAACCACAAATAACGTTTGTATAGTTTTGCGGTAAGCAACTGCAAAAGTAACTTTGTAATCGCATAAATTTGTATAGGATTACAAACTTAC
The DNA here is from genome assembly GCA_963854355.1 of Epinotia brunnichana. NCBI lineage: Eukaryota > Metazoa > Arthropoda > Insecta > Lepidoptera > Tortricidae > Epinotia > Epinotia brunnichana. The sequence goes on from OY977940.1 coordinate 18,497,624, forward strand.
TCATGCAGTTTGTATATCTCAAAATCATGACATTCCATACAAAGTTGATAACAGAATAACCCACAGAAAGAAATGAGATCCCATAAAAACCTTCCATGTAAAAAATAGGCCAAGTCGCGGAACTCTTCCACAATAAAAAGTGGTGAGATATTTCATAGAGCCAAGTTAGGCATTCTTATTAATCTTCATTTGCTTACTAAATAAAATTTTGTGACTTGGCAATCACACTTACATAGTTTAAGGTATGCAAAAAATAGTAAATGCAGTAAAGCTGTGGGATTCCCGTGTGGTTTTTATGGGATTTAGGTATTTAAACGAGTTCGAACGGGAGAATTGGTTATAATTATAATACCGTTCCATTCCAACTTCCAAAGCGCTAACAGCCCTGCAAACGCAGGGCTGTTATTCGCTACGCGTTAATGCGGCTCACCCCGCCGGTCACCCGTTACGAAACTAGACCTCTACCTACGCTTAATTACTACGCATCGCGGTGTCAAGGTATATTTGTGGGCGAGCGTTGAGGTGAGCTTAAAACAAGTTACAGAATAGCGGGGATGTAGCTGTGGTGTGTCTATGTATGTTTATAGATTGTACTACGGGTTATGAGCAAAAATAGACCTTACGTTTTGGAAGTAAGGTTGCAAATTTATTGTGTGGTAGGCTGGTAGGTAAATGTCGCGTCAAGCAATTAACATTTTAGAGCATATCGCTAACTGTTTACATAGCTCAAAAGCTATCTGCCAGACTTACGTGCAGAAAGGACGAAGTTCAAATCTCATACATGTTAACAATTTTTTGTTTGTCGATATTTGTAGTTTTAGAATTTAGTAGTTTAGAATAAGTTCGCGGGTTAGTTTAAAATCATTTGAAATCGAAATCTTACCGATGCTAGATTAAAATATGCAAATATGAATACTGAAAGTGTCAACAGCAAGTTTGTTGTAAGTAGGTATTTGTAAATGTTGTACTTTGTGCGCCGTTATATTTGTCAGGCTGTCAGCCTGCGATCGACCGATCTCTGGTGACCAGCGGCGCTACCACGAACTTTGAATCTCGAAATCGTCTCTATCGCACTTATGGTTTATGGTACTCGAGCGACAGAGACGGAGATATACGAAGTTCGAGATTCGAAGTTCGTGGTAGCGCCGCAGCCTAGCCTAGCCCAGCACATGCTGAGACTGGGGCCTATTGTCACAAATTCAGTTTTTTACTTAGGTACTGTTTGTTAGTTTGTATATTTATTTTATATTATTTTATTTTTTCTTGTAATAAATACTTTTTCTGATTCTGATTATATGTTTCAGCAAGGGGTACGCTTTTTGGACGAAATGGTATTTTTGTATACGACTGAATTCATTAGAAAAAATACTAAACTCTAGTCGGAGTAACCATGTTTGTTTAGAGCAAAAACTATTGGATAGGGTTCGTTTTAGATTTCAATCGAATATTAAAATTGAAATAGTGCTAAAGTAAATTTGAATTTGCTTTAAATTACTGATTATAAATCAAAATCCCTGATTGTTTTAAGTTTATTTAATTATGCACGATTCTTAAATATGCGCCATCTAGCGGAATGCAATACCCGCGCGTAGCCATTCAGCTTAGAAAAACGTGCGATCGATGGATCTAGTCACCGATTAAAAATTGCTTTGTATTATATTGCTATTTTCGTGTTATTTTGTGACAATGGTGTATTTAATGCCTTACAATTTGTTAATGTGATGATTTAGGACACTAAAATGCAATATTTTGACGAATTCTACGCTACTTTTTTCATTGAGAGCCTAGTAGCGCCATCTCGGATTACTTTCTGAACTTCGGCGACGTTTCCACAGAGTTAGCAATCTTCCTTGTCTTATAATTATCTTTGGTCTAGTATAAGACCTAAATTAGTTGCGAACCGAGCTTTCTAAAAAGGGATGTGAGTGAGTCTCTCGGCCTCGAGTTTTTCGTGAGTTTATGTAATGAGTATGTAAAGGCTATTTAATGAAGTTATTTAGAACTTACCCTGGTCCAGGACCTCCTTGCGTAAGGTCGAAGACTTGTCGGGGGTTCAGTAACCACTGGAACTTCTGCAGCAACTTGGCGCCCTGGTTGCCACCACTCTTCGGGTTGATGAACACCAACACTGGTTTCACATTAGCAGTAGGTATGGGTTTTATTACAAATGTTTTTTGTTCATTTTTAGAATCTTTCCCTTTCTTTTTAGAGGCATTTTTCTTTTTCGGCGATTTTCTTAGTGAGGATTTGAAACTACCTCTTCTTGGTAGTTTGACGATCCACGACGGTGGGACGATGATGTTACTCTGTGTACCTATTAATAACGAAGTAGACATTAGCACATTCACAGACGATGTCGATCGGCCGGTGAGCTAGTAATGAAGAAGATATGAGAGACCAAATATACCAACCGCCCTTACTAGTCCCGTCCAATTCATCGTTGATGAGACTATTTTAATTTAAATGCCGTTGCAATTCGTTTGTTTTTATTTTTACTTAAACATTTTAGTTAACAGAAGTTTTATGATTAAGGGGGTAAGATTTCAGACCCAGCTAGTGACATTTAATACTTTCTAATTCGGTTGAGAAAAGAAAGAAGTATAAAAGGTGAGCTGTGCATGATTCGTAATTAGATTGATGGGACTTGCTCAACCAAACCCTCGGCTATTTTCTTATTTCCATTCAGCCCCCCTGATACTTTTACACCATTCTTAATTGCATACTTAAATTAATTAAAATAAATAGACTCTAGCGTAAAACTATGCACTCACCCATCGAACACTGTTCTCCTATTCTCTGAAGATTGAAGCAACTTTCCTTGTTGTGGTAGGCGTCCTTGCACCACGAGCAACTCAGGGCCACGATCTCTTTCGAGCTGAACGACAGCTTCGCTTGCAGTGACTGATGACAACAATACCGTAGTTTAAAATTACGTGCAAAATGTTTTAAAACAAATCTGTTGTATGTTGAGACATTAATAACAGCCAAACAGCGTATAAGCATCTGTGGATACATAAATAATATGTATAATACGCACACTGTCCGTGTTATGGTCATTAGCCGTGTCTACCGAATTCTGCGATTGTGCACACCACCAACAGCAACGTCGCCGCAAGGACTGACAACAAAACAACCATGCAAAACATACTACATGCCGTCAGACACATAAAACATAACAATAACATAAACAAAACAAATATCCATTAAATGCAAGCTGCAACTGTGAATTGATCATTACTCATATGAAAAGCGCGTGAATAAAAGCAGTGCAACCTAGAAACCCCGTTTTTTACGTTTAAAATCGTGCTTGCTATGTGGGCGATATGCTAACACGTCATTAAAAATGAAGTTTTAATTTCGCGTTGAGCCGACGTGGCGTGCCGCATCGCGTGCGAGGCACATGCAAATGATTGCGACGTGAGGACGTGACAGCGCGGCGCTCACGCTGGCTCGCCTCCGGACCCTATGATTGTACTCACGCCCGCCCGCCCACGCCGCCAGTCACAGACCGAGCGTTTCTATTCAACAGGCTATGCCATTCAAATACCGCGTGTAAAAACTCTAAAGATTATGAAAATTATAAATTCCTAGGGACTGCAAAATTAACTATAGGTACGAACCTCGCCGTCCTTTTAATCTAATTCACAAAAACCAAAAGAGCAGCGGTTATTTAATCTTTACAAAAAGTGATTTCCATACATAATAATAGTGTCGTTTTCAGGCAAATTTTGCTATCTCGCTCGTTATCAATAGGGTGGATTGCAAAAAAAATGTACCTAATTAAGGGCCTTAATCTAATCTATGCTTTAACTTTTTTTCCATTGTGTAACGAAAGTTACCCATATAAAATGTATGGATAATTGCCGTTAGGTACACAATGGAAAAAAAGGTAAAGCGTAGATTAGATTAAGGCTCATAACTATGTACACATTTTTTGCAATCCACCCAATACGCTATAATTATACTGGCTTTGAAGATGCAATTAGAAAATCGTCTTTGATTACCTTTAATAATAATAAATAAATTCGTTCTTTATTTAGGTATTAACCCATTACAAATAGAATATAAAAATTAGAAGTCAATTAAAATAAAATAAATTAAAAAATTAAAGTGAATTTACAATATAAATTACAAAAAGAGTGTCGTTGACACCTTACTCGTTAGGTAGCATGTCGTGCACACTACCTTAACAAAATACTGTTTGTCAATTCGCTCACTCTGCTGATAAAGTACCAGTGCCTCTTACGCATAATAGCGTAGAAGTCGTCCACTCTGTTCACGGCGAACATACCAGACGCGCTACACCGCCACGACAGCCGTAACATTACACGAAACGCGTTGTTGTACAGCCCACCCTGTCTAACTAACCCCACAATTCCATTTATATGGGTCCGAATTGCTGCTTCCTCATTTAACGCTATTCGTTTGGTTCCCATACCAGAACCCCAACAGACTGGTTATTTTTCTCGGCACACCGGCCTTTGACACCTTTTCCCATAGTAAACTATAGTCTATGGTATCAAAAGCGCGACTGAGATCTAGGAAACAAGCGTAAACCGACGTCTTTTTCTTAAGATATCGACTTACGGTGTTTTCGAGACAAAATATAGCCATATCTGTCGACAGACCCGGACGGAACCCAAACTGCGCGTCGTTTAATTGTATGCGCTCGGTGAGTATCGGTTTAATCAGCCTTTCAAGCACCTTCGAGAACACCGTGGCTAACGAAATAGGTCTGTAGTTTGACGGGTCACTGAGATCGCCAGTCATGTTTTTTACAATCGGTACCACATTTGTTGTCATGAACTCGTCAGGCAAGAAACTTTACCTGAGTCGTCACTACTAACACTGCCGTGATTCTTAAAAAGGCAGTCATCTGACAATTCACCAATTTTGAGTTATATATTGTGCTGTGATCAGGAAAAAAAGACGCGTTGACCTATCTAACCCGTTTTTCTCTATCACATTTAGTTTTTGAGATAATTTTTCAATAAAAGGCAGTCAAGTGCATTCTTACCAGTGCTGAATTCATTAAAACGCAGTCATCTGACATTCATCCTTAAAAAAGCAGTTAAAGTCCTTTGACTGCGTAATATATGGGAAATATTTTAGGCAAAACTTATTTAAAAGGCAGTTTTGTACCAAACCGCCTATTGATAATTATAGTTCATCAATTTACTTTACAATAATTCATTAAAAAGCAGCTTTTGAGTAAAAATTCTTTAAAAGGCAGTCATGTGACGTTAGCTGCCTTCTTAATAATTATTTGATTGATATTACTTACTTCTATACTTCAAAAAAGGAATGTACGTCACAATTTTTTTTTATTAATTACAATTTTTTGGCATCCATCGGATATTAAAACGCAGTTTTCTCGCAATAATTATTTTAAAGGCAGTCATGTTTTACCGCGCACCTATAATATTTTTGCGTGGATTTTTTAAAGTTTGTTTCACCGACAGATGCGAGCCGCAGCGGACGTTTGAGGCAGGGCGTGCGTTCGTTCGCGCCAAAATCACGTGAGCGTGCCAATATTTAAAGTACGTAATAGACCGGGAGATGCTGACACAAAATTGTAAGGTATTTGTACCAAGTATGGCGACCCTTCAGGGGTCTAATAACGTAATCAGAAAAGGAAAATGATGGTCATAGAGCTAGTACTGGCAGCCCAAATGCGTGGGCGTTAGTTAGTGAAACGGCGGTGTGGCGCTACTCTAACCACCCCAGCTCGTCTAGAAAGTTGCTGAGTGCCTTGGTGTTGTTGACTGCGTCCCGTAGTGTGTCTGGAGAACCTAGGTGCATTATTCTGTATACTTCTACCTGCTTGCAGTCCAACAGTATATGTTTAGTCGATTCTTCTGCCTCCATGCACGCTCTGCACATGGGGCTGTCTGTGATACCTAAGTTATAGAGGCGTCTGTTCAAGGTGTTATGTCCTCTTATTATTCCCACTATCTTGCGCAGTTGGTTTCTATGTGTCCTTAGTAGTGCGGTTGTGAGTTTGTAGTCGCGTTTCAACAGAATCTCTTTGCTCTGTCTGCATGTGTCTGTCTCCTCCCAGTATCTTTAATGTAGTTCTTTAGTGTGTTGGTCCAGTTGATTGTATATGTAGCTTTGTGGCAGGGGCAAGATTGGCTCTGGTCCGTATGCCGTTGTTTCTGAGCCTTTCCTGGCCAGTTCATCCGCTGTATCGTTCCTCTTGAGCCACTGTGCCTCTTGATCCATTGTATAGTAACTTTGTTTTTATCTGCGCACACCTCTGTGAGGTTTTGGTGGCTTTCGTATATCAAGCTAGATGTGATGTTATCACTGCTCAGTGCTTGTAGTACCGATTTAATGTCTGAGAGTATCCATATGTTAGTGTTTTATGGCATTGCAGGCTTCAATTATTCCTACGCATTCAGCCTGGAATACCGTGTTTTGTATACCCAGTGGTTTGGATATGTGTATGTTTAAATCCTCTGAGTTCCCGTATTTGTTTTTGAACCATGTGTAAAGATTCTAAGGTCTGTTTGGTTTAGCCCCTCTTTTAAATCTTCCGTCAGTGATATGCCGTAGTCTTTCCTAAAGACTGCAGTTTTTGGTATTTTGTCGATTGAAGCCTCCATCATAGGTAGGATTGTGATCAGTTTGTTATAGATCTTCGTGTGCGGTATGTCTAGTTTCGTCCATAGGTTGAGGCGTTTTAGGCGTATTGCCGTCGCAGCCGCCTACTTATTCTTTCATCGACTATCGGAAAATACAAGAATTTTTGAGTAACAAATTGTTCGATTTTCGTAATTTATCCGACACGTGCGATTAACGCCCACGCATTTTGGCCGCCAGTACCAGCGCTATCACCATCATTTTCCTTTTCTTCATTACGTAATTAGACCCCTGAAGGGTCACCACCATACTTGGTACTAATACCTTAAACAATTGTGTCAGCATCTCCGGGTCTAATAAGTACCTTGAATATTGGCACGCTCACGTGATTTTGGCGCGAACGAACGCAGGCCCTGATATAAGAAATATACAGTGCCTTTTCCATGATTTTATATTTTGTAATATGCCATTTTAATAAATGATAATATTAGTGTTTTATTTAATTTCAATTCACTTGACTGTTGTTATCGAAGTTTAAGAAAAAATATTTTATAGAAGAAAATTACTTAAAAAGCAGTGAATTGCATTTGAGCATTTAAGACTGCTTTGTAGTGAATTACTCAGTGGATATAATTTTGCTATCGTTTGCTTTAAAGAAGTAGTTTGGTGGAATAATTTATTTAAAGGCAGTAACTGGACTTTCACTTCTTTGTAAATAATTAAACGAAAAGGATTTATAGACAAGAAACTTTACAAAAAGGCCGCTAACTGAAAACACTGCCTTTTAAGGAATTACGAGCATACAATTGAAAGGAATTTTAATTTTCAATGATAAATTTGTTAGTAATAATTCAGTAAAAGGCAGCTTCGGGACTTTAGCTGCCTTTTAGTGAACTATTATAGGTTGTAAATAAACTCCCAAAATGCATACCACAATTATTTCTTGATATAATTTAAAGGAATATGTAAAAATATAATAAATAACAATGAAAAAAGATAGAACAGGCACCTTTTTAATACCTAAAATCATCATTGCGTCATATATTCTTACACAGCCTGATTAAAGTAAAAAAATCCAATTGAAGACTGCTTTTGCGTTTTTCTCAAAAGTAAGTGATGTCAGAAGACTGCCTTTTTAAAAATCACGGCAGAACACACCACCACATTTAATAGGAAACCTTAATATACATAATATATGTAATACGTCTATCCTGTAAACTATATATGTAGGTCCATGATGTAACAGTAGTATCAGATTTCGTATTAATGGTAATTATTGGCGATTATTAATGCTGCGTAATTAAGCCAGGTTCGGGTAATGACGTCAAAGGATTACGGAGCGCAACGTGCCAGTACGTTATGAGGTCATGCCTAAATAATCTCCAATATTCATGAGCATACTGCAGTCGTGTGGAAGATGTGTGTATACGTAGTGTACAGCTACATCTCGTGACCGCGTCCCGTCTGCGGTAAGATGCTCATTTCTCATACAGCTGGAAAAGCGCGGTCCTTACGAGGGGCGACCCAAAAGTTACGATGATTGGCATGAAAAAATAATTCATGCTATAACATTTATACCGCGCATTTAGCCCTTAATCTTTTCTTACAACCCACCAGTAAACCTTTCATACAAATTAACCGGGCATTTCAATCATTTAGGTCGGAATAAAAAAAAAGTTAAAGTTAGTCAACGACGTCAACGTTAGCATAATCATGATTAATTAAGTAGGTAAATAGGTACTTATATTGCATGTTTGAGTTGAGCCCGCTACAAATGTTTAAACGAACGCGTCAAAATTTGCAGCATTCGCGTCATAAAAATGTGCTCATAACATAACATTTCCATATTATTGTGGGATAATGTGCATAGTTGTGTATAATATACTCGTGGAGTTTACTGAGCTTGCAGGACGCCGGCCGGCACGCTAGAGCTGCATTGTGCTTTAATTGCGCCTCTACAGTGCAATATCTGCATGTACATGCTAGGGTAGGTAAGTCGACGTCAAACGTTTGTTTAAACTTTTCCACCTTATTGCTTTGTAATAAGGCGAAGATATTACTCAAAAGTAACTACGCAATCGAAGACGTCAAAAGTTCTTATTCCCTGTTAATAAAAACTTTTGACGTACACACATGCTGCCTTTCTAAGCGTGCGAGCATGCGATTTAGAGTTTACATATTCTTAAAACAACGTCGTTTTATTTTCAAATAGTTACCAGTTTGATTATTTAAAATAAAAAAAAACATTGCGACAACTCCGGCTTTGGCGAAATTAATATAGTAATTCTAGGAATTTCATTGTTCTCATAATAGTCATAATACTCGTAATCAGAGGCGGATTATCCATATAGGCAAACTAGGCACCACGTGCCTAGGGACGCGTACCCTGAGAACTTTACGGTTTCGCTCTATGAAAACACAACAATATATCGATATCAGCTATATTTTTACACCAAAAAATAGGTTGGGTAATTTGACTAAATATTCATTAATAATCCACCTAAATTTAATACCGATACGGTAAAAAATAATGAAAAGTAATCTTCATAAATTCCGTAAAAATCAGGCGAAAATGGTTTACTTTATTTACTTTATACTTGACTACTTATATACACCTTCTTTGGGATACGCGCATAATCCACTTATTTTTGTTAATGAATAAACCTTTCTATAGGCCAGATGAAATTCAATATTATCTCAAGGTCGTAAATATTTAATTAAAATGCCGTTATTTCCTGATGCATATATTTTTGGATTCAGGTAGTAAGTCTCCAAATTTGTGTACTCAAACATGTTTTCATTATAAAAATACTGATAGCATGTTTGCTTGCGGGTTAATTTTTTTCCTAACTTCCGGTCCATAGAATTATTGATTGCTATAGTAAAAGTTGTTTAAAATAACATATAAAAGCCGTATACAAATAATTAGGCTGATATTGAATTATTTCCAAAAAATCCGTAATTTTCTCAGGGTAGCGGGGTTTTAAAGGAACGCCAACATCTTTTTCGATATAATTTTATATCTATGGCCGATAGAGGGGCCCCGGTGAGGAGCTTGCCTAGTTTGAGAGTTTTGATGAGGCGCTCTCGACATTTAATCTACCTCTGTTCCTAACAATGTAATACTGAGATTGAAATACTACCCGCCACCGACAAGTTTACTTAGCGAGTAGGTACTCATAAATATTTGCGCTACATAGTCATATCAAAACTTGGCGGACGGCTCGTGCAAGTTGTGCATGCTTAAAAAGCTGCAGTTTAACTGCGTTTTAATTTCTGAAACCGCTTATTACTGCTTATGAGACTGATGAATGGAAGTAGGCATGACAGCCTGCTGCCTCGCAGTGAATGGAAGTAGGCATGACAGCCTGCTGCCTCGCAGTGAATGGAAGTAGGCATGACAGCCTGCTGCCTCGCAGTGAATGGAAGTAGGCACGACAGCCTGCTGCCTCGCAGTGAATGGAAGTAGGCATGACAGCCTGCTGTCTCGCAGTGAATGGAAGTAGGCATGACAGCCTGCTGCCTCGCAGTGAATGGAAGTAGGCATGACAGCCTGCTGTCTCGCAGTGAATGGAAGTAGGCATGACAGCCTGCTGCCTCGCAGTGAATGCGTGTAGGCTGAACGTGAAATAAGAAATATTTACTTGCAACCATTAACGTGAAATAGATAGATACAACTAGGTACTTGTATAATCTAATTTTAACCGTAGTAATTGTTTCTTCGTATATACAGCCTGTAAATTTCATAAGGGCTTATAGGTATTTTAACCAGTCATAGTTTTCGACCGTACATAATGATATGAGAAAGCAATTTTAATTAATAGCTTCATTAATAAAGAGTTTTTTTGAATACAATTTTTCAGCAATTTTTGGTTTTCGAACTGATTCGACTTAAAAAATTGAACAGGTAGCTAACGAAATTTATGTAAATGTGTTGTTTAGGACCGACACTAATCGTGATTAAAACATTCGCCCGTATCAAATTTACACACTGTGTATTGTTGGCGTTAGTAGCATTTATATAGGAATTAATTAGAATCATCAGCTACAGTAGTAAAACGGGTAGAGTACAGTTTATATAGGATGTCTATTGTCTATGCAAAGGTTAAAGGTATAATTATACAAAAAAAAACTTTTATCAAGCATATTTTGCATACTTCCGAGTATAACAAGTTCGTGATAGGTATTAATAAATGTGGAACTAAAACAGAAACTAGGTATCATGCTTATGCAAATACTAGTAGATCTACGAGTAGGCGGAAAGACTTGCAAAATTGGATGGAGAACAAAGAGTGCCTTCACAGCAAAATTAATCAATAATAGTAACAATAAGCTATTTTTACCCGTTTTAAATTGCGATGCTTATTAATTCTGTCTGCAATTAGGGGCTATTCATTTATTACGTAAGACAAATTTTACTACTTTCTGACCCTATAGCGTAAGAAAAACTATATGAACATTTCCCTTGTAACATAAGACAGGTTCGGACCCCCTTCCCCAAAATGGGCTACGCATTGGAATAAAGTAACATACTGGTTCAGAATATGTGACGTGAAAAAACAACAAAAAGCCTGAATCAGCGGTCGCTGTCTGAATAGGCCCGCATAAAATATCAATGATTTAATGTCCGTCGGTTTCAATTATTCTGAAATTACCCGGAACTTTGCCGGCCCGAAGGTCCACCTGCCGTTAGATAGGTACCTTAATTTATTAACGACCTAATAAAGCGGAGTCCGAGGGCCCTTTTAATGACTTTTCCGTAGTTGTAATTAACGCGCAAGTAGAGGGCCCCTGAATTAGAGGAACCTTTTAAGGTAACTGTGATTGTTTTAACGACCGTTAGATGTGTGTTGAGGAAACTGAAGATTAAGAGGAAATGCAGGCTGGCGCGGGCCCCGTACAAAAACTTGCATATCGAGCCGTCGTAGTCTTTAAAAGGAGCAGGTTATATGTCCACTGTATGTATTTTTTTTAATGTATGTTCACTGATTTCTCCGACAATTGTGGACCGATTTCCAAAATTCTTTTTTATTTGAAAGAGTATACTGCTGAGGTGGTCCCATTGTCACCAAGTCAGGACCTGATGATCAGATCCTAGGGAAATTTGGGGATAATCGGTATTTTCTATTATAACTCGAAAATCGTAACTTTGATGAAGTGGAACTGATGATGATTATGAACTGAAAATTATGTAGCAGCTAAATTTTATTCAAATACACCTTATAGTTTTCGAGTAAAATGCCTGTGACGGGCATTCATGACGAAACTATAAGGTTTCCGTTTTTGCCATTTTGGCTACGGAACCCTAAAAAGGCCCTCTACGCATCGTACCGAGTATGCTGGCGGTATTTCCTCACTGAACTGCAATGCTGATGCGTTGCACGAGAAAATTGCCAGCTCTTCGATTACCAGTTATGATGATACTAATGCTGAAATTACTGTCGATTCTGTAAATTCCTACAATTGAGGAGCTAAAACCTATAGTTAAATTCAAAATTGAAACGCATAAGCTTAAAAACCACTATCTTGAAATAACTTACAAACTTGAGAAAAGCCTCGTTTTCAACCATGGTTTTCTACTATGTCGCTAAACCGAACCGCTTTTTAGTGAGTAACTTTTCGCTAAGATGCACCGTATAGAAGCTACGAGTGAGAAACCAAAAAAAGCCCCAAAATTTCGAGGATTTGTAGCTGCCAAAATTTGTCCCAAGAAATCTGGTGTAACCATTTTTGATATTTGCTCGGTTATATCGAAGTAAACAATATTTAAAAGAAAATCTTCTACACCACCTTTTGCAACGTACCTCCTCCTGCTTTGAACCTCTACGGACTGCAACTGGCGTAAAATCGTTGCTTTTTATAACGATTTTATGTTTTGCATTGTAGGTACCTATGTATAGTTTTATATTTTACTTTTAGTATTGTTATTGTAAACACCTAACCTTAAAAAAAAGCGGAATATAGGAAGTCATATTTACATTATAAATGTTTTGTTTTATCTTTATATAGAGCTTAGTCACCTTTTTCGATTTTAATTCCAATAGTATACACTAAGTTATTACGAGGTGTCGTTTATTTACCTATAGGTATGCAAGTTGCAACGTGACCTTAGCCTCTGGGTAAATATTACCAATGTACAACTGTATACCTACTGTACACCTGTTTGTATAGGGTATCAATATGCTAAAGTAATATAGCGATTCCGATTAATCACTGAGTGTTTCGTTTAATAAAATAAAATCGATTTCTTGCCTGATTAAAAGTAAAATCATTCCTAAGAAGTGCGTACCTACTTTTACATAAGTTTCGGGCGAACGAAGGCGGGTTGCACCAAGTTAAAATTCTAGAGCGGTCAACGTTAAATATGGCGCCGGCAGCTGTTATTTCATAAAAAGTTGTCGAACTTTCCATACATTCAGATTTTAACTATCGTAACTATGTGCATCATGTAAAATAAACAACCCAATCAAAATATTTATACATAGTAGGTACTCATGAGATTCATGATGACAATACACCGCATGACCGCACACAGGTTGTCTCACCATAATTATATGTATGTGAACAAATGTTTTGGTTGTTTTATACCGCCCTGTTTTGCCAAGATGTTAAGTACACACACGCGGCAGAAGCTTGACATTTAGATGAATCGTGGTTGGTGGAATAACTGGTGTAAGTAATTCCCATTTGATGTATCTTTACGTCTCAAAAGAAATAATATTAATGTGCCCAATGGAATATAAGTACAATAAACGGGAATTACTTACCGGTGCTGGGCTAGTGTCCGTAAAAAGTATGGAAATCTACTTCAGGCAATGTTACTTACTGTGCATAAAAGTCATTTGTCCGAACACGTATTATTCTTTCGAAAGTAACTTTCAACTAAGCGAACATTCCCTCATCAATGTTTAAACAACATCGTTCAGTGGAATTTGATTTTTTGTCGGAAATTCGGAAGAAATTCACCTTCCGGACAGATGACTGTCTGGAATTGCGTACCCGTTACGGGATGCATCCTCACCTTGCCGCAAGCTTTGCACTTGCCCTTCTCTGAGCGGCGGTGCACCCAGTGGTGGTGCGTGGTGGTCTGCTCGCGATACTGGCGCACGCCCACGTCCCGGAACGTGGGCTTGCACGTGAACTGCACCCGGTCCATGAGGATGTCGATGCATGCCTGGTGCGCGATGATCTTGCACGCCGAACATTTCATGCGGGAGCCGTGTTTCTGTCAGAATTATACAATGTTGGTTTTATTGTTGCGTCTTAGTCTTTTTTATCTTTGATCACATTTCTGAACAAAGGAGGCGAAGGTATCCGTCAAAAAATGTGCAAATGTACAGGCAACGAACACCGATAATAATTATTAATAATGACACACATTTTCGCCATATTGCAATGAAATAAGGTGCAAAAGTGTAAACATATAATTGATGTCGACCGTCGGCGTCGCCGAAAATTGTATTTATGTGTATTAATATGTTTATTACCTCTCAGTGAGCTCGACATTGCAGTTTAATCGGATGTATTGTAAAATGGCCGCTATTTCATCACTTAAAGTGTTTTTATTGGAACAGGTTATAGTTAATTCAAATAGCATTCGACTTTAGAATGTCAAAAAGGCAGGCGTTCCTAACATTGTGATTTTTCAATACGCATTTTAAATGGGGCAAATCTGTATTAGGTACAGTGCGATTAGGGATCGTTGCAGAGTGAAAGATACTGCGATAGATTTGGTTGAATTGAAAAGATGGAGGAGTAATTAGGATGATTGAGACGACGGCTACATATTTAAACTTTGGAGGAAGGCCTGAGCAAATATTCCTAAATGCAACATATGAAAGTCTATAGAAGAGCCAAGTCATGAAGACTCTAAATAAACCATCGAGCATGCTTGAGAAGATGAGAGTTGTTGAAACGAAAGATAGGATAGGATTCGTATCAGTGAAAAGGAGTGGGCCCTGACTGTAGTAATGTAGTACCTACTCTTAATCCGATGAGATGAGGTAATATAATATACATATAAAGTTAATAGAATAGATAAGTAAACGTTCATCTTCACCAATACGTATTTATTACCTATTTTTTTACACCATAGCATCAATCATCTCATTCAATGTTCGGAACTTTTGTTCCGAACATAAAATCTTCACGCAACTTCTGCGGAGCTCAACTTTTCATTTCTTGCAGACTGTTGTTATAACGTCTGCTTCATTGAGTATTTTATAAGGAGACTTTGTTTATTCTTATCGAACTAACACGGGATGTTTTATTTAATTACTATCAAATTCGTAAGTGGCACAAATAGTAATTAAATAAATTAATAAAATTATTGACATTTTCGACACACTTTGAACATGATTTTAACAGTATACTTTTTTTAAATATTAAGATAATGTATCGTTTTAATTTCTGGATACAGAAACTAGTTTCCGACATTGATATGGCAGATAAGTTTCATGCCAGTATGCTGTTTTAAAATAAGAGCCAAACTACGTTTGTATGAAAAGTCGACTCAAGTCGACCGTGCTGGGAACTCTTATCTTAATATTTAAAAAGTATACAGAGGCTCTAGTATAACTTTTATGGATAAGATACGTTTTCGAACGCGTTCAATTTGTATGGCAACGCGAACAGCGCCTCTGGTGGTAACTATTAGGAACTACACGCTGCCATACAAATTGTAACAAAACGCAAACGCGTTCGAAAACGTATATGTATCGATAAAACTTATACTGTCTGTTGAGGTGAAACCTCTTTCATAGCGATGTAAAACCTAGCGCATATTAAAAAGTAGGTTTGATGTTGTCTTGTCTGAAAAAATGTCAGGAAAATATACAATGGATATTATCTCGTTAAAAAACGACCAATTTAAATTCAGAATTTCCAACAACCGCACATGGTGACCACTGCTGATGGGAAAGCAATTGAAGCGTTAGGAAAAGGTTCGATTCTGATGAAGACGAAGAAAAGAACATTCATGTTGGTCATCAAGACAAACGCCACGTGAAGCGAGTCATAGAACGAGAACTTGATTAGAAGTCGAAGGACAGTGGGAGTCTATGCGAAGGATGCATTTTTGGAAAGACACATAGAAAGAATTTTGGTGTCCGAGAAAAAGCTGTCAGTCCAGGAGAACGCATACATTCGGATGTCTGTGGTCCGTTCCCACCTAGTTGCTCGAAAGCTCGGTATTTAGTCCTATTCAAAGACGAATTCTCCAAGCATCGTTACGTCTACATTATGAAAAATAAATCGGAGGTACCTGAGCTGTTGCGAAGGTAGCAGGTCAGCGAATTAAGGAATTTCTAAGCGATAACGGCGGTGAATTTGACAACGAAAAAGTACGCAAATAATTGGACAAACATGGGATAAACCAACGCCTAGTTATGCCCTATACGTCAGAACAGAATGGCACTAGCGAAAGGGAAAACCGTACAATCGTTGAAATGGTCAGAGCTATGATGTATGCACACGAAGAGCTTCCTCAGGTTTTATGGGCAGAGTTGGTGAAGACTGCTGCTTACATATTAAACAGAACAGGGCCAACCTCTGTGGATGGAAAGTCTCCATTCGAGTTGTGGTTTGGAAAGAAACCGCAAATAAAACATTTGAGGATCATCGGCTCTACATGCTATATGCATATTCCGAAACAGAAAAGGAAGAAAATGCAGAAGAAGGCACAGAAGTGCATCTTAATAGGCTATGATAATGACGATGGGTACAGGCTTTGGAACAAGCAATCTAACTCTTTAGTAAGATCTCGGGACGTCACATTCGACGAAAGACCTATAGAATCAAGGATTGATGTCGAGGATTCTGAACTCAGGAAAGAAGTGACTGAGATGGAAGTTCCTTTATATGGCAGAAAGGAGACACTTACTCCTGCTGCCGAAGTGGATGAGGAAGAGGTAGAGTTCGAGGATGCGTTGCCAGAATTGCAAGACCAAGACGAATTCATTGAATTAGAGGGGGAGAATGAAGAGAACTGCGACGAATAGCGCGTCATTGAGAATGAAAATGATAAAGGCGAGGTCATCGAGCAGTTAGCAAGGCAAGGTATGCACTTAAGAGATCGCTCTACCCTCAGACGCCCGGGTAAATTCAATGATTACGTTTCTTATGTCGGCAAATTCGTACTTGGAACCGAACACTTATAAGGAAGCAATAGCCTGCCCTGATAAGGAATTGTGGAATAATGCTATGGATAGCGAGATTGGATCCTTGAAGGAGTATAAAACTTGGATTTTAGAGAAGCTACCCAAGAACCGGAGAGCAATTCCTTGCAAATGGGTTTATAAGGTGAAGCTCAACCCTGACGGAACAGTCAATAAGTATAAGGCTCGGTTGGTAGTAAAAGGCATTCGACAAAGAAAGGGAGAAGACTACGACCAGACTTTTAGCCCTGTAGCCAAGATGGCAGCAGTCAGAGGTGTGTTGAGTATAGCAGCCTGTGAAGGGATGAAGCTAAGTCAGTTCGATGTCTCAACAGCTTTCCTGTATGGCTCTCTATCTGATGAAGAAATTCATATGAAGCAACCGGAAGGGTATGATGACGGGACGGGTCGAGTTTGTCTGCTAAAGAAAAGCCTCTACGGTCCTCGTTGCTGGAACAGGACTATTCTGGACTTCTTCAAGGAAATTGGATTTGAAGTCAGTAAGGCCTATTCAAGAGAGAGAAGGCAAATGGAAAGTTGATTGTGGCTATCTATGTCGATGATGGCCTGGTTGCTGGTTCAAGCAAGGAAGTAGTTGATGAGTTCTTTGAGCAGATACAAGCAAGGTTCAAATTTACTACGAAAGCAATCTCTTATTTTTTAGGAATAGAGACAGAAACCAGAGAAGGTGGTGATATCAGAATTCACCAGACAGCTTATGTGAAGAAGATTTTGAAGCGGTTTGGAATGCAAGAGTGCAGGCCGGTGACTACTCCAATAGTAAAAGAATATGTAGTCCAAATACCAAAGAAGGTTGAAGTGGAAGACTACTCTCTCACTAACTATAGACAAGTGGTTGGAGCGCTTGCATACCTGATGGTAGGCACCAGACCAGATATTGCGTATGCCGTGAGTGTGGTCTCCAGAAGCCTAGATAGTCCAATTTAAGCAGATTTTGTGAGGCTAAAGCATATTCTACGCTATTTGCAGTATGCTCCAGATATGGGAATCGTATACAAAAGGAATTATAAGAAGGGTCACATAGAATGCTACAGTGACGCCAACCACGGTGGAGATTTTGCTACAGGAAGGTCAACTTCTGGGGTTTTATGCCTATATGCCGGTGGAGCTGTGTCGTGGCTCAGTCAGATACAGCCAAGTGTTGCAATCTCAACAACGGAAGCTGAGATAGTCGCAGCCAGCGAAGCTGGAAGAGAAAGCGTTTGGCTAACTCGTCTTATTGGTGGATTGATCAATACAGAAGGTCAACCAGTGTTATACGTTGATAATGAGGCAGCGGTACGCTTAGCGGAGAACCCAGAGTTTCACAGGAGGACTAAGCACATACGCATTCGCCATTTCTTTGTGCGTGAGTTAGTGGCGAATGGACGTCTCGTCGTGAAGAGAGTCAGCACTGAGTTGCAGCTGGCGGATATTTTTACGAAGCCGCTCGCTAGACCGAGACTTGAGCAGCTGGTAAATCAGCTAGGTCTACACATCGAGAGAAGGTGTTGAGGTGAAACCTCTTTTATAGCGATGTAAAACCTACTTAGCGCATATTAAAAAGTAGGTTTGATGTTGTATTGTCTGAAAAAATGTCAGGAAAATATACAATGGATATTATCTCGTTAAAAAACGTATTTTATTAGTGCTTCGTTGAATTATTGGTTTGTTATCATACTTCTACACTGCCCACTCTGCTCGCATGGTAAATCCTACCAATTTTAACACTGTCATGCTAAAAATGAGAACCACACCACGTTTGTAAGTGTAGAGAGTCAAGCGTCCTGGCGTTCCTTAAATATTAATTAAATTTAAAAAGTGGTCCATAAAATAAAGAACCTTTCCTTTTGTCTAATCCAATCTAAAATAGGTACGTAGGTATACTGAATTAAATTACGAGTTAAATAAAACACTTGGAAAACTGAAACGTTCTTACAATTTAACAACGTGTTAGAACTTTATTCTACTATAAAACTTTACTTATATACTTGTTTTAAAAGCTTAATGTTAGCTAAGGAGGCCGCGCCTTTGTGGGGGGGGGGGGGGGGGGGGGGGCATTCCACGAGACTGTCGATTACGTTACGCGTGTGCACTGCGCGGCGTGGCAGCGAGGTAGAGATACTTTAATAAAAGGCATGTACCTGTGTAAAGCTCGAGCGGCGCTGTAAATTTTTAAGCCAAGTCATAAAGTGCTACAAAAGTCATAAAATACGTTACTCTTTTGATATTAGGTACTTGGGGGGGGGGGTAAAAACGTAACGTTCCGAACGTTACGCGCGTCGGTACAATGACTATAATGACCTAGCCGTCTCTCTGACTGAAGTACATTGGCCATATTCATAAACTTACGAAATACCTATTTTAGCAAAAACGCCGTTAAAATTCGTTTGTTGTTATCTGTCACTCTGACATTTGTGTTCGTAAGAAAGGGACAAAACACATTTTATTTATCAGATGCATTAGAATGATGTATTATGAAATTTATGAATCCTTATTCATGTAAGTTTAATATAGCGATTAGTTGGCGATGACTGCACGGCTGTATGAGCAACTATTATATAATCTGTGGTATGAGCTCGAAGATTCTTTTGTTGTAGCGACCAAGTAGCGACAGTGATAGGTCGCCGCCGCGGTAATGGTGGAAGCGGCTCATTAATCTCACATTCAACTACGCGCTTGCGACCAGCAGCTGTCACACAATAGGCAGGAAACTTGCTAATGGCTGCCGAGGATATTACAATTTCTTTTTGTAAGTATTGACCTATATCTAACAGTTTTGTTAACAGGTTATAATGTAACATTAGGTAAGTAACACAATGGTATTACCTACTTATGTATTCTGTATTGAAACTCATTTTTTAATGGATGGACATGTTGTACAGTCAGGGGTATTAATATACGTGTACTCGTACCTACATAAATAAGGACATAAATATGTGTACAGGACTTTATTGTCCATGTCATAAAGGCGTGTACTTACATATATTTATGTCCTTATTTATGTAGGTTCCCCTGCATGTACCTACTGAGAGGATTTTTTGAATTAACTAAGCAAAGAAAAACATAAAAATATTATGTTTAATGGGATACCCCAAGTACACCAAGATTTAGTGATGTGTATGAGATGCGGGAATTTTAGAATATTCCCGGCAGTGGCTGCCAAACTTGTTGGAAACAACGCAATACTGCCGGCAACTTTGGATAAGAAGGGTAATCACGTAACGTTCCGAACGCGCGTTAGGGCAATCCAACTGTCATTTTTCCATATAAAATTTGACATTTAGATCTACATAACGTGCGTTCAATGCGTTACGTGATCGACCAGCAGGTAGCCGTTTGTCAATTGTATAAAAATATAGTTATGATAAATAACATTGTGGCTGTGTTGCACGTAGAAGTGATGGCCGTTGGGGCAGAAAGGTTCTTGAGTGGCGACCACGTACCGGAAGGGGGTTACCTTTGTTTGAAATAACAACTTTTTGCCTAATTTTGGTTTGCCTAATTTTATTTAAACTAAAATTATTTGGCATAATATATCACTTTATCTAATTTTTGTTTATTTATACACATCATAATTCACTATTAAACACACAACAAGTACATACATTTAAAAATTACTACAATAATACATATTACAACACAAAATGACCTAACTCTAACTTTAATCGCCCCAGCTAGCAGTTCCTGATGAAAAATTCCCTATAATACTGGCGGCATTTCCACGTTGGATAGCCATGGAAAGCCTTTGCAGCAGAAACGACTCAGAGCGGTACCCTGTGAATCCAATACACTGTATCTTCAGTTACAGTGTTTTGAATTCACAACGTCCATTCGATTTCTCTTTGCATTCATATATTTTTGGTTTTTATAGATGAAAACTGAGATATCGCAATGTCAATTACACTGTATTTAAGTAAAACTGAAGTCCTTAAACAGCAAAACACGGTAATTGAATATGCAGAGTGTTGCCAAAATAATCTTCACGCGTTTCGAGATACATTGTTTTGTCAAAACTAAGTGACAAGGATCGTGCGATGCAGGCGCGCCGCCAATCAGAGTGCGGCTGAGCGACAATCTCGATCGTTATTGGTCGATTTAACGGAGTAAGTAATCAGTTTGAGGCAGCCACATTGTATACGATGCGGCGCTGCGCTGTTAGATGCTGGTTAGGTATGACAGTTTTTTGTTTGTTTCCAGAGTAATTGGTGAATCTATTAGATTACAAGTTGTTATATAATGAATTGTAATACATTTTTGATAAAGTTATCACAAAGCAATGTGCAACATTATAATAGGTTACTCAAATAGTACTACAATTAGTGTCGGATTTAAATAATTATGTTCAAAAAGACAATGATACTCACGTATCCTCCAAGACTCTGTCAAACACACAGGTGTACAGGGTGTCCGGTAATTAATGGTCAACCTTCTAACCACGAATAGGGCACCTTAGACTGGTCCAGAAAATCGACTTTAAGGTTTAGTAAAAGTCCCCTGGTTTTCAAGATATTCGATATTAATAAAGATGTAAATGTCATGTGTTATACTATTTTAGACTCAGTATTAGATAAACAATTTTTCATGAAGTTGGCCACTCTGGTCTTCGTACATTTTTTTTTTTCACCACAAGCAATCAAACTTGTAGAACATTTTAAAGAAAAATGTGATTTTATTAATTAAGTCCTAATAAACAGAAATCGGTCTGGCCACCATAAAACTCAAATACACGTCCATAAGCATCACTGTTAGAGAAAATTTCCGAGTATTATTAACGTCCAGGTCATTAAAGTGAAATGCACCTGCAAATAGTGCTTGTGGTGAAAAAAAATGTGCGAGAAAAAAAAGGACCAGAGTGGCCAACTTCCAGAAGAATTGTACTGCTGTCTTCCTGGATCTCTCAAAAGCCTTCGACACCGTCTCTGTCCCCATTCTTCTTTCAAAAATGGAATGCCTTGGTGTAAGAGGATTGCCTCTTCAGCTCTTTAAGAGTTATCTTTTTAACAGAAAACAATGCGTACGCATAGGTGATATGACCAGCCAGTACTCTTTTATGAATTTTGGTGTCCCACAAGGCAGCATTCTAGGTCCAACACTGTTTTTAATTTATATTAATAATCTATGTGACCTAAAAGTCCCAAACGCCCACATTACTACTTTTGCAGACGATACAGCCATTCTATTTGTTGGAGATAGTTGGAGAGAAGTTCAAATAGCTGCTGAATGTGGCCTGAAAGTAGTCTTGGACTGGCTTAATAATAACCTGCTCACTTTAAACACTTCTAAAACCAAGCATGTAATTTTTTCCATCACTAAGCATAACCAACCAAATTTTCCATTCACCATTAAAGCACACACCTGTTCCTCAGATAATCCAGCTATTACGACTACCACTACTGATTGTAATTGTAATTTAATCGAAAACACTCAGCAAATCAAATATCTAGGTATAGTAGTAGACAACCATCTCTCTTGGTCAAACCATATACGTTATCTCTCGGACCGCATACGTAAACTCATTTTCATTTTCAAAAAACTGAGGCGTGTCTCTGACCCTCATTTCCTCAAGTCGGTATACCTTGCCTTAACTCAATCTCTGCTAACTTACTGCATAACAGTTTGGGGAGGCGCTGCAAAAACACACTTGCTTCCACTAGAACGCGTTCAAAGATTTATTTTAAAAGTTATGCTTGCTAAGCTCATTAGGTTTTGTACGCGAACACTATATTCAATAGCGCAAGTGCTAACAGTCCGACAACTGTACATTGAACGAGTTTGCCTAAAACAACATAAAGTTACAAACACACTTAGTGCATACGCACGTAAACGTCTTGAAGGCCGTAGAAAATTCCAAATTTTCAGCCCAGTCGCACACAACACCGCCTTTTATCAACGACAATTTAATTTCCTTGCACCTTTTCTTTACAATAGAATCAACCAACATTTAAACATCAAACAGTGTAGTAAATATAACTTAACAAAATCTATCCGAAAATGGTCTATGTCCCTTGATTATTTTGAAACTGAAAAAAATCTCGCAACTGTAAAATAATAACCAAAATAATAACCCCTTACAAAAATATTAGTAAACAATTGATCCATCAATGCCCACTCTCTTTCATTCTCACACAAACACGCACACAAACACACACACACACATACACACACACACACACACATATATATATATATAAACAACGCACTAACACACAGTTAGATAAATTAATTTAAGCATTAGTTACACCACGTAGCAATTACAAAAAAAAAAAAAAAAAAAACTGCATGTAAATTTCAATATAAAAGAAATCCTTTATTTCTTTCCCTCAGTACCAATGTAAGTAGTAGCGATCTCATAATGAGCATTAGAACTCCCCTGTTCCCTATAAGACAGGTTTACCTACATAGTTTAGGGCACAGGACACCGTTCCTAGGCTTATCTAAAAATAGTGCACTCTATCTATCATATCATGATGTATTACTTAAATAAGCTGATGTACTGATTCTACAATAAATATATTTTCATTTTCATTTTTTCAATTGTTTATCTAATTCTGATTCTAAAATGGTATAACAAATGCCATTTACATCTTTACAAATAAATATGTTGCTATTAATGCTCACTTTTGAACACCTTGTTTTGGTACAATTCGCTCTTCGAAAAGTGCGAATATCTCGAAAACTTAATTTTTAACTACCTAATACTGCATAATAATAAGAATACATTCAAAATGATAAGTGATAAGATAACTATACATATTTTTTAATAACTGACTAAACGGTCACATCAATATTTTGTTTTACTTCAACTTTCTTAGAAGTTCTTCGTCAACCTACAAAATAAACTAAACTTTCTTAGAAACATTGTACAACATTGAAAAACAACAAGTAAAATGAACACTGATTTAACAAGGCAATAGTAACTCTAAAATACAGTTTTTTTTTTTTTTTTCTAATGACTATCGCGGCAATACAAGTTATCAGTGTTAAATCATTGTAATGGGGAATGGATGAAAATTTTAGAAACGCCTGATTTTTTTTGGTGATTGGAATAACCTTCCTTAGCACCAGAAAAAAGTAGCAGACTTTTCAGATGCGTCAATTATTTTTGAAAAATATAAACAGTTTCCTCACTTACGTTTTTTGGTTAGGACGGCGAATGAGACAATTTCCTTGATCCGTCTCATATTACATAAAAATATCATAAAAATCCGTGGTAAACTGACACTGGCAATGATATTGACAGCTGCAGCAGCTATATTGGTCATTGCCAGGGTGAGATATTTAAAATATTTTTTGTAATATGAGACGGATCAAGGAAAGTGTCTCATTCGCCGTCCTAACCACAAAACGTAAGTGAGGAAACTGTTTATATTTTTCAAAAATAATTGACGCAGCTGACAAGTCAGCAACTTTTTTCTGGTGCTAAGGAAGGTTATTCCTATCACCAAAAAAATTATCAGGCATTTCTAAAATTTTCATCCATTCCCCATTACGGTAAATATTATTTAAATTACTGGGGCTTATTAAATTACTTATAAAATACCTTATAAAATTACCTTTTTATTGATATCAAACACTTAAAACATTCTGAACAAAACATTCGAGTAATCCTCTGAAAACAAAAAAAAGTGTTTTTGCTCGTTTTCTCAAAAACTGTCTTTCTCAGTTACAGTGTATTGGATTCACAGGGTACAGCGGGGGTCCTCCCCCGTTTTTCTGAGCCAGCGTTCTATGTCGCGTTAGTCGCGTACAAACTGCTTCGCATCCACCCCACAACACCCCGCTGTTTTTATTTGAGTGATAATCATTTTGTATATTCCTTACTTCACAATTCATATAATTTTATTTAACCTAATTTTAAGTTTGTATAATCTAAATCCTATATTGTATACCGTTTGACTGACATAATTATATTTCGTCTAACATGCACGTCGCATAATTATTTATTTTCTTATCACTATTAAGCCGAACAATTTCTAGACCTACATTAGTTTCGGAAATGCATTCCATTTTCTCGCCCACCGCCCGGTCTCTCAACAGAAACGAATGTAAATTTTGAAAAAACGCTTTGCAAGGGATCATGTGTGGAAGCGACTAATTAAATACAAATATACATACATACATAGATTCACGCCTTTATTCCCAAATGAGGTAGGCAGAGCATATGAAACGTATGTCCCAGGGCCACTTTTAGCATAATAATCGACACAATGTAATATCGCAGTGATAGGTTACTAGCCCATCGCTCACAACACACTTCAACCCTGTTCCCTTAGTACCTACGACTTTAACGACACCCACAGGAAGTAAGGGGGTGGTGCTATTCTAACCCGACACAAAACGGGTAACTAAGTAAAAATTTAAAAAAAATTTGGTCGTTAGGTAAAAACTTAGTAAAAACGTTATTCGGCTATGTGATGATTAGTTAAAATAAGAATCGACAAAGTGATTTTTAAATGAAATAATGTTCGGCAAAACAAGAGTTATGAAAAGTGTCATTTAACTTATTTCGAACAAATAAATACTAGAAAAATTAATCTAATACAATATACAGAATACAAATAAGAAAGTTATTTATTCAACAAACAAGAATGATAACATAAAAATAAAAGTATCCGCAACGCATGCTACAAATTGACTTTAGACAAACTATTAAATATAGTAATAAGTTGTTAGACAAACAGAACTGAAATTAGGCAAAAAGTTAATAGGCCAGTTAAGGGAATCCCACCGGAAGGCGCAGCTAGGTAGGTAGAAGGTGGACTGATGACCTGATAAAGGTCGCGGGGGTCCGCTGGATTTGGGTGGCGCAGGACCGGTCATTATGGCACTCTTTGGTGAAGGCCTATGTGCAGCAGTGGACGTCTTTCGGCTGGTGATGATGATAGTTATAAAAGCTTTTCCAGTTCACCTAAATCACGTCTATAGGTTTATGTTGTATTTAGATTATTATTAAAGAAAAATCCGCCCGACCCCGCTGCACAGTTGTGCGGTGCCTCCCCCTGCAGCACCAGAAGAGGTCGCATGATTTAAATATACATAAACTCGAAGTTAAAAGCAGAGCGCTTAAATACTTTATTCAAATGTCTTGGATTAAAAGGCTTGTTTTCTGAAGTAAATTCAGGATAATGTCACTTTTCTTTACCGTTAATAAGTAATGCCGACAAAAGGAGCAAGTTCACGATTCAAGTTCAACATGCCGTTGGCGATATTCCTGGAAAACCAAGCAAATGCGCGCCGAGGGCTACGTACCTACGATTCAAAATGTAGTTTAGGTGATATTTAGTGGTTAGCAGGTAATAAGATATTGTGGAGAGCTATTTTACTAGTCTTCTATTAAATAATGTGACATTTCTGTTTGTATAATACATATTTAAATTATTGCTGAGCTTTTAATGCGCCAAGTTTGAAAATAAAAAAAATTCAAATTGGCACATAGATACGTAAACTAAAATATCTCTAAAATGTATAAACTAGTAACGTTTCAATACTCCTCAGAATTATTTGAAAATCGTTTTAAACCCTGATGAAATCTGTACACTTTGATAATCAACAAATTAATCCCTTAGAACACCTGCTGTGCATCCAGTCACCCACCCACAACCTATTATCATGATTGAACAACAAGTGTAGGTACTAGACGAGTAGATACAAAACCGGCCAAGTGCGAGTTGGACTCGCGAACGAAGGGTTCCGCACCATTATCTATAAAACGGCAAAAAAATCACGTTTGTTGTATGGGAGCTCCCCTTAAAAAAATATTTTATTTTGTTTTTAGTATTTGTTGTTATAGCGGCAACAGAAATACGTAATCTGTAAAAATTTTAACTCTCTAGCTATCACGGTTCTTGAGATACAGCCTGGTGACAGATTATCTATAAAAACAGCAAAAAAATCACGTTTTTTGTATGGGAGCCCCCCTTAAAAAAAGTTTTATTTTGTTTTTAGTATTTGTTGTTATAGCGGCAGCAGAAATACATAATCTGTGAAAATTTCAACTCTCAAGCTATCACGGTTCTTGAGATACAGCCTGGTGACAGACAGACGGACGGACGGACGGACGGACGGACAGCGAAGTCTTAGTAATAGGGTCCCGTTTTACTCTTTGAATACGGAACCCTAAAAGACATAAACTCCTGAACATTGACATGAAGGTAACATATATTAAAAAGTTGAGTACGTAATAAAGAAAAGTTAATACTTACTGAAATTTATTATAGGTACATTGTCGTCGAAAGATACGAAATGTTCGTCGAGTCGTGAGTTAACACCCCATGTAATCGTAAATTGACATGAGCTGTAAATCTCTAATGTGGAAATTTCTTCTTCACCCCGGCGAGAGAAATATTTTAGCTGTAGAATTACCCCCCAGAGCTTCAACAGTAAATACCTATTACAAAACGAGTACTCGCTTGTTTTTGCTTTTACTTGCCCATTTTAAACGTAATATTATTATATTTCCAAGAAGTTTTTATTAACTTGCACTGTTCGTATGTATGTAAATATGTAAGTATGTAAATTGAATGGATTTGCAATAGGTTAATTTATTTAATCGTATAACAAGGCAATTAATAAAAACAACAATATAAAACTTAACCTAAAGGTAAAAAATTTGGCCTAAGTCGCCGTCAACAGGCAAGGTGCCCAGAAGGCTGGCCGTATTTCCTCGCTGTATAGCGATACTAATACGCTGTGCGAAATAGTGGCCAGCCCTCTGGTCACCTGATGCCTCTATTAGGCGCGTCGCCAAATCCTTGTACAGCCGACGCGCACTTGGCCCCCATGGCCCCAAGGTTTCAACGCCAAACGCCGCAAACATGTAGCTATTTCCTAGGATGGCATATTTGCGGCGCTTGAGGCTTTCGGCCGAGGATGCCGCAGCGCCAGCGGTGGCACTGGTGCTTGGAACATGGGACGGTGCCAGGGTATCGACGCAAGTAGCATCCCAAACTAGCGGCCGACCCATGCTCCAAGGCACCAGCGTCATTCCGTCAGGCCTCTTGCCGTCGTCCCTGGCCAGCCCACTGGGCTCGAGGACTGCCGGCACTCTCGCACTGACAAGGGCCCGACGGATGACATCGTTAATACTGGCGTGGCGGGAGATCCTACCAGCGCTCCGGACACATTAGAGGCCATGGTGGCCCAGTATGTCAACCATGGCGCCGCATTGACAGCGGTGTGGCTGATTTGTTGATGCCCCCAAACGCAAGCTAGCTGCCAGGCGGAAGGTGGTGTTATCTAGGAAAGTACCTATATTTGGAGAGGGTAGCGCTTGCAGCTACAGACCCGACTCCCACTCTGCAGTCGCAAGGAGGCGAGCACGGTCTGCCGAGCTAGTTGACGTATCTAAAAGGTTTTTCCCTACTAGCTGACAGAGCGGCTCTTCCCATTGCCTCTGCGAGCAGGGATTGGCAGGTGGGTCTGAATCGGGGCAGGTTATGGACCAAACGTTCCTGGCCTCGGAGCAGTACGCGGCCTCCGTAGATCCAATGGAAGGATCTAATATTTTTTCTATAAGGCTTTGAGCGCCATGCACCGAGGACAAGAAAGCAGGTAGAGCAACACAAGAAATTTTGCGGATACCCAGGCCGCCGAATCGAATGGGTAGGTTAGCCTGGGACCAAGATCTATCGTCAAAAGGAATATTGAAGATCGATGTGAGTGTTTCTACGACTAATGTATCTAATTTTGAAATCAAAGTGGGGTTTTTCCAAAAATGGGTTCCACGAAGTATATATGTAAATTTTGGGACGAAAAGACAATGCTTAATGATAGAATAGGCTGAATGAAGATTTATTTTGGCCAAACGGTGTGATGTTTCTTTGAAATTCTGAATTTTTGAGTCGACGAAGTTTTCAAAAGATTGATCTAAGACGGGACAACCATCGCAACATACGACGGCGTACAAAAGTGATGATACCTTCATGAGTGTATTCAAAGAAGAATAACATCACAAGGATATCCTCGCTCCAGGTTTTACGGAATGTAACTCTTAAATGTATGACTTATCTCTTGATATGATATAAATATCTGCTTCGCAATTGTAGTATGTAATATTATATGTAATAAATTGATATTAAGACCATTAACTTGTAGTTTATGTATTTAAGTGAGAATTTTTTAATAGGAACGTTTTGCAATCCATTTTTCATCCACTTCCCGTTATCTAATTGAGCTGAAATTTTGCAAGCATATGTATATCGCATGACAATGCACTATGAATGAATGAATGAATTAAATTTATTGCGCATAATGAATCCAGGTTACAATTGCAGATATAGTTACATAAAGAAAGTTTCACTGAACTCTACCTTTGCAGGTGTACACGCTTATCTTAATAATTAATAGTATTACGTTTCATTGAAAATGTCAACAATATTGTATACAACTTTTACCACTAATGATAATTAAACATACATTAATTGCATAATACAAAATTATATAAGCTCCATGTATTCCTTTAAACAATAAAAACATTTATCTAAAATCAATGACGGGCCGTGCGCTGGTGTGGGACGCCACCTGTACAGACACCCTGGCAGCGTCCTACCTACCAGCGACTACCAAACGCGCGGGGGCGGCGGCAGACGCCCGGGAACGCCTCAAGGTCTCAAAGTACAGCTGTCTCGGCGCCCAATATCAGTTCTTTGCTTTCGGCGTCGAGACACTAGGTCCTTGGGGTAAGGGTGCGCTGGATCTCCACAGGGAGCTCAGCAAAAGGTTGAGGGAGGCAACGGGTGACCCTCGCGCCGGCAGCTTTCTCGCGCAAAGGATCGCAATCGCAGTTCAGCGCGGGAATGCTGCCTGCGTGATGGGCACCCTGCCAAGAGGCCCAGGCCTCTTATTTAATTAGTTATTTTATTTTATTTTTTCTAAGTTTAAGGTTTAGTTTTAGTTATTTTAATTTAATAATAGTTTAGTTTTGTAAAAGTTTTATACATGTTTTTACTATTTTATCCTTACCACTTAGTAATTTTTGAATTAAATGACTTAACTGCATTTTTAAATTTATTTATGTCTAATAATTTGAGTTATAATGACTTGGAGCTGATCTGATGCTGGAGCTGGAAGGTGGCCATAGGAACTCCGCAATAAAACGACACAACCCCATCGAGTTTGGGCTCGTTAGAATCGTATCAATGAGTAGTTGATGATGGTATGCAGAAAAGTACATTCAGCAATAAAAGCTTGTACCAAAAATGAAATTTTTGACAGAAACTTATTCTGTTTAAAAATTATTTTAATAAAACGAAATAGACCGATTAGACGTACAATATTTTACATCAAGAAGAGTCACATAACCTTCTCATGATCACGTAGGTACCTATCTTCATATAGGTATGCAATATAAACAGAAAAATTATGACGATGACGTGAGGTTGAATCTACAACTATCCGAAAACAACCAAATAGCTCATTTTGAAATTATTGATTACTATTTGGGCGGGCAGCCCAAAGGATAGCGGACCAGTTGGAGGGGCGCATTCAGTTCAGACTTTTGTCCGTTAGCTGGGTTACGGCTCACCTGGCATTCAGCATCACCAACGTAGCAACAGTCGCCGGAGACGGAGGTGGGTGACCAAAGATGCTCGCCGCTCACGGCGACGTCTGCCCAGTCCGGTGTCGAACGCAGCACCCGCGCGCCGCCGCTCTCTTCGGCCGTGCGTCTGCGCAGACAACAGACGAACTCATTAATCGTTGCTAATCTTCACATTAAACATATCTTTGTTTTTTATTATTTATACTTTACTAGAAAGGTGGGGATTGTCAGTCGAGCGAGAATACGAGTAGAATGGGAAGAAGAGTCATCTAAAAAAAGCGGCCAAGTGCGAGTCGGACTCGCACATGAAGGGTTCCGTGAAATAAATTGCGGTTTACGATTTATGACGTATTAAAAAAAAAACTACTTATTAGATCTCGTTCAAACCAATTTTCGGTGGAAGTTTATCATATATTTTTTTTAGTTTTATAATTCTCTTATTTTAGAAGTTACAGGGTGGGGACACACATTTTACCACTTTGGAAGTGTCTCTCGCACAAACTATTCAGTTTAGAAAAAAATGATGTTAAAAACCTCAATATCATTTTTAAAGACCTATCCATAGATACCCCACACGTATGGGATGGATGAAAAAAATTTTTTTGAGTTTCAGTTCTGAGTATGGGGACCCCTAAAACTTAACGTTTTTTTTCGATTTTTGTGTAA
Organism: Epinotia brunnichana; assembly: GCA_963854355.1. NCBI lineage: Eukaryota > Metazoa > Arthropoda > Insecta > Lepidoptera > Tortricidae > Epinotia > Epinotia brunnichana. The sequence goes on from OY977940.1 coordinate 18,528,569, forward strand.
AAATCTTAATGCGGTTCACAGAATACATCTACTTACTAAGTTTCAACAGTATAGCTCTTATTGTTTCGGAAAAAAGTGGCTGTGACATACGGACGGACAGACAGACGGACGGACATGACGAATCTATAAGGGTTCCGTTTTTTGCAATTTGGCCACGGAACCCTAAAAATGAGAGTGCAATTAACAACGAGCCGCCGCCGGCAAAACCTAACAGTTTGCCCCATTTAAAGTGACTACGACGGGTCGATTCGACATATACTAAATTGTTTTAATACGTTTCATGAGCTGAAACACAGCTCGGCGTTGGCGGACGCTAGCTCGCGAAACACATCAAATTGAAATGACCTACAACATTTCAATTTGAGGCACCAATACAAACCGGCTTGCCTTGAATTTCTTGCTATACATATATTACGACACTCGCAAATCTTCAAAAAACAGCCATTTATTTTGCTTCGGCTTGCCCAGTGAAAATTCTCACGCGCCGCCACTGATATGTAGAGCTCCTAATAACCTTCATTTTGTAATACAACGTAGAAGAATCCTTTTGTAATAAAAGAGCGTCCTACTTTAAGTATTTAAAAATATTTAAAATACGAGTAGCAAAAGCAACTTAATGCTTGATATTTCTCGAGTAGTTTATAGTTAAATTTATTCGTTGGTAATGTAAAATAATATTTTTTTACTGTTGTGTATGATGTTCTATTGCTTGACGTTCTGAAAAATCCAAGTAGGTATAGTTAATTAAACAATCGTGTGTACGTTTTTTTCCTAAGCTCGGTAGCAAAGTTTGAAGTAAATAACAAGCGACTGTCAGTCCCAACATTACTGGCAATATTGCCTTTATCAGAAGTTAACTTGACGGCTGTTGCCGCCAATTTTCTATTACTTCTGACAGCAGCATATCACTGTCCAGACAAAGGATTTTGGGAATTTCGGGCGGAAAACTCACAACGAGGCAAATGGTAAGGATAGGGAACCATGCAGTATAGGTACACATAGTCTGCATATTTCACCTGTCAGCTAGTCATAATTTTGCTTTAATCACATATATTAGTACCATATTACCACCTACCCATTATTGGCCTCTACGTATTTATCAGACGATTCAATCAGCGCTTTACATAGTAGAGCACTTTTTTAAATGACTATGTAGCCCTATGCGGGAGCGGCATTGTCTTCCGCAAAGGTGGCCGGAGAATTGTGCATTACATAGTTAATGGCGGGATGTTTAATTGTTTTCTCCTTCTTTTACCTTCGAGAAGGTCAAACCAGGCCCCGTCATTTTTGTTGCGTCCGTCCATGAGAGCCTTTCGCCACTTGATCCTATCTTCCGCAGTGTGCTTCCAACATTGGTGATTGATGCCAAATGCTGTCATATCCCGATTGGCACAACCCTTAAAGCGTAGCAGAGGTCTACCGACACCTCTTTTAGCATTAGCTACGGCGCCAAGCAGGATACGGCGCGGAAAACGAGTGGGTGGCATAGGTACCTATCTGGGACTATTGAAATACTAACAATATAAAAACCCAAGATTTTGCCTTTAAATAACTAAAATTGAGAAAAGTTGAAAAACTCCCGTCATTTTCATCTCAAAGTTCAATATCTCAAATACGGCTAAACCGATTTTGTTAAAACGTAGCTAAGAACCATCTCGATCACGTCAGCTTTCGGATAAAAAAACGTATTCAAATCGGTCCATTCGTTTCGAGCTACGATGCCACAGACAGACACACACACACACACAGGTATACTATGAAGTTTGTTGAGAAAGAGGAACCAGTAACGATCCATTTTATGATCAAAGTCAAAGGCTTGCGATTTCTATAGCTCTGTAAGTATGCCACTATACCTCATCCACGGAGACGAGTTAATATAGCGTCCTCTTTGTTGCACTTTTGTATGAAAATGAAAGGGACAAAGGAAGGCCGTTGGGCGTATACAATTGCATCTCGATGCTGGAACAGGCTTACATGCCGTCGTTCGAATATTTATATTTTTGTTAGTGCATTCTGTTTCCAAACAAAACAATAGGCTTAATTTGGACAATTTTTATACGTATAAACCATGTTAAACTATACAATAAATTAAATGCATTACAAAAATCATAAAATGAAATTCAAATACTAAGTAATCGAATACTATTTCCATTATATTCCAGTCCTATAAATAAGCAGAGTCACAGAAAATCTTAGAGCATTAAACCAACCGGAGTAGCCATTGCCAGGCGTTCCCCTCTGCCAAAGGTACGAGACCGCCGGTCATAGCGGTTATATAAAACTAGTTGCCGCGCGCTCCGCGCCATTCAATGAATCGCAGTGAGCGCGGAATGACCTGAGCTAAAAATGCCGAATTGCAACGTGTTCTCGTGTAATAAGAGATCAGAAATATCTAATGTACAAAAGGATAACGTTACTTTTGATCTGTTAGTATTATTACGTTTAAATATTATCAAATAGTGCATTAAATTTGCAAAAAACTAAAAAATATTGTCAATCTAACAGTGTTCCCACTTAATGGTACTAGCTCTACTTTTGGGTATTTTTTAAAGTTGACTGTATAGATGTTTAATTATAAGTTCTACTTTATATTCGTTATTATTAACACAGTTTATCCAATAAAAAAGGTACCAACCATAAATAACGTGAAATTTATAATTGTAGATGTTTAATTAATTAATGATGGATTACTGTTTGCAAATTCATTTATTCTTTTATTTTCACCATATAATATTTTTATTTAATGTTTTAAATATAATATGTTTAGGCTGTATTTTATTAATTATACGGAATTTACGATCGTCACTTGTTCCGTAAATATGCATTTTAAATTTGTTACTCTAGCAACACTGTACTAGGAAAGTTAGTGAAGGGACAGCACAAAAACAAATGTCGATAAACATTATAAGTATGTTATTCTTATAATTTATTTTTCAGATTCCCAAAAGATGTAATGATTCAGGATGTCTGTATCCGAGCTTGTGGAAATCATGTGTCGTGGACTCCTAAACGAGACTAGCACTATTTGCTCCCAGCATTTTGAATGTTATTTTATAAAAGTTGCTTTTTATTCTTTGTTTCTTGTTTTATGTTATCTCCAAAAGATACAGTACAGTGTAAACCTGTCCTGCCTGAACCAAAATTCAGACCAGTTATTCATGTGGAAAAAAAATCCTGTTATCCTTTTACCGTCTGTCCAAAGATCGTATGTTACGTGCATAAAAAAAAGCCCTTTTAATAAGTAACGATCATGGCATTTCAATATGATATCCTATGGCCGCCTTCCATCTCCATCATCAGATCAGCTCGATAGTACTCGATGGTATAATATCTTATATCTCGAAAACTGTACAAGATATCGAAAAACTTGATATTATAAAAATTGTGGCAAATTTAATCACCTTACATTTTGTTTAGAATAGTTATGTCGCTAGGACGCATAGTTTCCGAGATATAGGTGAAAAACCGAATAATGGGACTTTGAAACCCCCCCCTCCCCTCCGGCTCAAGGGTTACGGGCAAGGACTTTTGATTTGTTTACCTCCTAACTAGTCCAAACAAAGTTACGAAGTCAAAAATTGTGTTCCATGCATTTCCCTCTATACCTTTTTTTGAGCATTCGTTTCCGGACCTACATGAAATATCGATAAGTTTATTATTTATTATCGACGTGTTCCTCGCACTATCGATGTTTACTTCGAGCTGACGTCATCTCTTTCACGGACAGGTTGTCTGTGTATGTGTTTGTACTTGTGTGAGTATAGTTTATGCTGGTGTTTGATAATTGTGTCGTGTGCGTGTGTAGTGACACTATCGGAAAAATGCATTGGTGTTAACATGATTTGTGTGCGTTGCCTCGTCCCCCGCGCCGAAAACGGCAGACTTTTTTAGATAGAAAAGTGTGCGCGTGTCGTCTCCGGTTGGTTTAATGCTCTAAGCAGAAAATGCAATAAAAACAATCCAGTATGCAAGCCAGGTGAACGTTGACAATAGCTAATTTCAAAGAAGGATAACGGGTCCGCACCGTACGAGAGACAGATGTTGACTGAATTTTGACCGCCATGTAAACCTCTCCGATGCGTATTTGTTACACTTATCGCTGACCAATCGCATGCTCGCTCACTTTTCTAGTACTAACTCGTCTCCGTGGATGAGGTATAGTAGTCCTACGAAGTTCAAATACGGACTCTACTGCAAACCTAGTTTGAGAGCCAGAGCTTCAACTTATCATGTAAGTACAGTGTAGTTACAATAAAGAGTTTTTATTATTATTTATTAATATTAAGTATGTCTATCCAAATATTATATATACGTGCATTTCTGTAGGTCGATCACGTAACGCAGTACGATTTGTACGAACGTCACATAGGTCTAAATGTCACTTTTTATATGGAAAATTGACAGTTAAATTGTACCGACGCGCGTTCGGAACGTTACGTGATTACCCCTCAGGACGTAATTAAAACGCTGCATTGAAAACGGTATTGTGACTTGGGCTCAATATGTTTACAGCCATTTCAGCCACAGAAAGTTGTTTCTATCGCCCAAAATAACAAGTTATATAAATAATAAGTTATATAAGACCATTGTTAATCTTTAGGAACCGTGTCTTGATGTAATTGTATTTTCCTTCTTATCCGACAAAACTAGTCGCGCAGTAAGTGCAGCGAGGCATGCTACCTTATACCGTCGCACTCTTAGAACTACTGAAATAGAAACGGAAATAAAGTGGAAAACATTTATTTTACAAACTAAACGACGTTTGAGTTGGATTAAACCTGAGTGTTGGTTTAAAATAAACGTAGGTAGCCACATTAGCGAACGTGGTCAAACGTGTAGAAATGTCGGGATGTATTTAAGACATAATATACGCGATAATATCCGTTTTATTCAAAGAGTAATAATCGTCTTTATTGGTTAGCTTGTCACTGTTACTGGTTGTTTCATTTCATGTTATAATTTAAACTAAAAGTATATTTAAGGGAAATATTTAGAAACCTAATTTATCTGGTTCAAAACATATGGTTGCTGTGATAATTGCAGTCGATTGCAAGTGATCATTTTGAATGAAAGTAGATAAGCAATTTTTCATTTATCTCTAAAATAATGTCTAGTGCACCTACAATAAAAAAATCTCTGGTAACACCTAGTCAATTACCTATGTTTACTGTTAATAAATATAGTAAAAACACATTTCAGAAATGAACATCTAAATCAAAGTCCATGCAAGCACCTTCTGAGTGTAGGTACCATTTTGGTAGAGAACTTCAAATTAATCTCCTGTAAAAAAAAAACTTTTGAGCCTGCTATTTTATGTCTTTTGAATGTGTATAACTCCAATATCTTCAAAATAATGCCGTTTATTAACCCAGAAAATTAATCAAACATATTCAAAATTACCAAAATATGTAGTAAATTTTTGTGCCCTGGTGATAAGGCCGGTTAGATAGCCTTAATACGACTATAGTGTAGTGATGATACATAGTTGCAGTTAAATAATTTAATATAGATTGTGTTTTATCTAAAATCTAGCCTGTAATTAGGTAAAAAAACTGATGAAAATTCAATTTTACCAAATCACGTACATAGTCTGTGAAGCGGCCCTCAGAGGGGTCTACAGACATGGGTAGGCGGCCATGGTTTTTCGCCATAGTTGAAGGGTTAATAGTAGTTTGTATAACTAGGGTCGAAATTAATTAGAATAGGCTGACCGAAGAAGTGAGTGTAAATTGTCCGAGGGGTAATAAAGTTTTTAGACCAGAGTTTCACACTCTAAATTTCACTTCGATGGCGGCATGTTTTTTTTATAAACTGCTTTGAGCCAGATACAAAATATTGGCACAAACAATTTAAGGTTCGTTTAAACGTCCGAGCACCGCGAACTGCGTACGGAATATAAACTATAAGATAGAGCGAGACAAGAAACAGTCTGTTCTCTATCTCACTCTAACTTATAGCTTCTGCCCCGTATGCAGTCCGTCACGCTCAGACGTTTGGAAGCACCTTTATGTATTTTTAATGTTTGTGAAATGCGGTAAAAACCCCTATTGTTTTGAGAAATTCTGTGTCCTGATTGGTCGATTTGAATATAGCTGTATTCTGGTTGGTTGACACGAAATACAAAGTTTTTTAAAGAGTTCAATTAAGTCTTCAGTAATAAAGAAAACTTTCTCGTTATACTAGCCTTTATGCTGGTAAAATAATATTTTAAAATCGGATTACCACCTATATGCAAACTGACAACCTTACAACCTCACAGACCTTTCCTTTTTGTAATATTAGTATATATGTGGTATAGGTAGATAATTACTAGTTATGTATAGCAGTTAAAGGATAACGTAGTTAATCCACTGTTTATTTCATAGATTTCATTTTGCATTATAAGAAAGCTTGAAGCGCGGGGCCGTGCAAAATTGCGTGCTCGGAGAAATGCTCCTAGATTTAACAGAAAGTTACTGTTTGTAAAAAAATCGGAATAAAACGCAATTTATGAAAAATTTCTAACACATTTTTTGCTCTAATGTATATTATAATCCTACTACAGTGATTTATTATACTTATGTAACAAATATTTAAATATTAATAAAAAATAGCATATGGGCAAAAATAGCAAAAGCCCTCAATAAAAAAAAGAGAAAAAGAAGCGGGTTGTGTCGGAGATACAACCGTTAATTAAGTTTCAGTGGATACTTCTTTGTTCGCTATGGAACCCTAATATATCTGAATTAATTCACTAATATCTGTATAAGTACAGATAAATCGGTATATATGGCAACATTGACTGACGTAGCTCACTTGACTCGCGATACATTGAAAATGGCGGTCAATTCAGCATTATTTTCATGTCCACCACATAAACTAAATACAATTTTGTGATTAACAACTAATGGCAAATAAAGAAGGATTAAAACATGTAACAAACAATTATTTGAAATCAGATTACGCTTCTCTACAATAAGTTATTCCGGAAGTCACGTGATACATTTTCAACCGACGAAAAAAACGGAGGAGGTTCTCAAGTCGACGCGTATATATATATATTTTTTTATGTATGACCACGCATAACTTTTTACAGAGTAGTTAGATTTTGATAATTCTTTTTTTATTGGAAAGGGTATAACCCCGAAGTTGGTCCCATATAAATTTGGAAAAAAAAAACCAACCATAAGGGTAGGAAAATAGGGGATGATTGACTTTTCGTCGGTTAATACTTTGTTTTCAAAGTAAATTATGAACTGTATGTTATACAAGAACGCGAGCAAAGAAGTATCCACTTCAAAAAATATTGTTTCGTGCGCGAATACTGCGGGGCAACCGTGTACCGGCAGTGTGCTGCGGTGAGTTCGAAGTTCTAAACAAAGTAGTTTTGTTGTCAATTCCATGATAAAAAAATGTTTAGCTGCTTTTAATTAAAACAGCTAAACCTTTTTTACAAGCTTTTATTTAGCTCACCCAGTTTGTTTTATTTTTCTTTATTCTTTCTTGGGTCAATTTTAGTAATTGAAATTTGACCCACTTCCCGGTTTCCGATTGAGAGTTTGGGCTCGTTAGAATCGTCTCAATGAGTAGTTGATGATGTATGCAGAAAAATACAGTCGGCAATAAAAGCTTGTACCAAAAATGTTTTTTTTTACAGAAACTTGTTTTATCATGGAATTAAAACGATTTGTTCCTAATTCTTCATCTACCGAATTGGTCATATTCTAAATGCGACTCTTTCAAACTGGTAATTTTCCAATCTCGTCATATTCCAGATTCGTCATATTCCAAACTCGTCACTGTATGACTGTACGACAGTGACGAGTTTGTACGTAAGTTAACAGTTTCACCAATTTCTGGGCAGTTTTCCCTTTGGGCATCTGCAGCTAGGTACCTTTTTTTTTTTTTTTTTTTCCTGGAGACAACCTGTGGACCAGGTACCCAGCTTTTGGGAGAGGTCTGGGTTATGTGGTATTTCTACCCACTAAAAACTCCACGTCAACCACCATCTGCGCTAAGTAATTCGGAGGACTCTAGGATCTCAGGTTGAACGCACTAGAGCCCTCCTCGCGCTTTGCCCCTGCTGGCTCGTTCTGGGCATCTTCGCCGCCTTCTCTGGGGTACAGTCGGCCCATGAAAATGTTGAGCACTTTAGGACTTTGTCAAATTAAATCACGATAAGGGAGAGTGACGCGCGTGATGAATACCTAGATGTCAACCATTTAAATTTAGAACCCATTGTTATTATGACATTCATGCAAAAGAGTGTAGACTTGTCATTACATATCTCTGTCTCTGTTCTGCGATGTTGACAGACTGCAGTTATCGAAATTTAGGAAATTAGGAATAGACGTTTCACGACACAATGTCAAACTTGCAAGCCACAAATAAGGAGGTTAATTTCGACTGGTAACGTATGACTCCTCGTGGCGTTAAGTGCGAAATAAACTGTATGAAATATTTTTTCTCCTTTTATTATTTCATACCTAAATCGGATTAGTTTTAGATTTTGTACAGCAATTTTCTGTTCATGCAGTGGGCCCAACGACGTCCCTTATCATAATTTATCGATATCGATAACGTTGGGTTCTAATATTATCGATATCGATAACGTTAAGTACTACAACCCTACTATCGTCCTCGTTCGTTAGGTTGGTAAGTCTACTTCCGTACTAGCGTTAATTTTTATTGGTATTGTGGTATTTCAAACTAGCAGTTCGAATGAGTTGTCTTGTCAAAATCAAATAACAATGTCACTGTCATCCAAAACCTTGTTCGAAGTCCCGTCATATTCTCTTTGGCTACGCCTACTTGCAGAATAAAATGTATTTATTTTATTTAATATTTTTGCTACTGAGTGGCCCGAACATTTATTCGATTACTTATTTTACCTGTGTATTTTATGACCTAAATGTTCGTCAGTTTACCGGGCTCATTCCAGTTTCGTTCCGTAGCACAATATTTTATTTCCCTAATTGCTCCGCTGCTGCATCGAGTCAATTTAAATATCAATAGTACAGAGCAACCGTGCCACCTGCAAAATTCTGTTTTCTAGTACTTTAAAAAAAAACTCTATCGGTCTCTGCTCTCCTCTCTGTGCTCTTCGCCCACGCAACTACACATGCAAAATTTGGATTAAAAATATAATGTTAAAACCTCAGAGCATAGAATACTAGAGAGAGGACAAGCCGCCGGCGGCCGTGTCGCAGCTGTATGCACAATGGGCATACACTGCCATACTGTGCACGCGTGCTGATCGCAGAGAATATTACGTTTTTTCCTAAAATGCCTGATATGATGCGCGTTTATTCATTATTGTCAAATAAGCGTGTAGGTATACAAGTGTGTGTGTGTTTTAGATGTGTGCGTGCTTTGTCTTGTCAATTACTTGGGCGTTGTGTGGGTTAATGTACTTGCGACAGGCTCACTCTATACAAATCGGCCGCCATGTCCGATCTCCTTATATTCATACATCTGTGGTTAAAACTAACGATTATTTCGAAATATCAAACGTTAAGACTATATAGTCCGTAAGCCCGCTCCCTATATAACTACGTCTCATGACAACACGATAAAATGGCACACGGTCGAGAAAGTTGTACTGAGCAAGAAACAGAAGATTATCGCACCTAAAATTGCCCGAAAGTTTGAAAAATCTTTCCCTTCCGGACAAAATTTTAAGGTATTAATTTAAATTTACGTCATGTGACACCAGTACGAGACATGTGGCATCATTTAGTTCAGCTCTTTAATAATAGAGAGAGTAAACCTAAGCCTGTCAATCCTGAAATGGCCGGAAGTACTTGGCAGACGGTGCCAAAGGTGGCAACTTGGCCAACTTTCTCGACTCTTTTTTGGCCCTTTTTCACTCAGTCTACTAAAACAATACGTAATTTTACGACACAATTAAGTTAAAATTATGGTATTGGAAACTTCACAAAAATAGATATATATCAAAATGTTCAAAACAGGCATTCCCGAAGACTTGCGTCTCGCTCGTTTTCTCGTGCGCGGAAGACATAATCGTGTCTCTTACAAGGGGGCGTGGTTTTCATCGCCTCAAATCAATGCATCTCCTTAATTAGCGTTTAGCTAGTTTAAAATAAATGTTCTTGCCTAATGTAGAGTAAGTAACTGCTAGGTCAAAAAATGCTTTGCTTCGTGCTAGTAAGATTCTTGGAAGTAGCTACTTAGCAATAAGCTCCATAACCTTTAAATCATGAGGTGTAACGAAACGTTACCTATTACCGGTGCTTTTTTTTTTTTTTTTTGAATGGGCTATTCTTCAAGCCGGGCCTCATAGGGCCCTTTTGCTCGGTTCGGTTAGCGTGTTTTGATCAGGGGATCAAACCAGCAAAAATTATACAAAATAAAAACTTATACTAAGGCTTAAAACTAGTTAACCAGCAAAAAAGAGTGCCCGCTAACCTTATGGGCTAGCGGAATCTTTTCCCTACCTCTTAAAACTAATTAAACAGCATGAAAGTGCCTGCTAGCCTTAGTGGCTAGCAGGTCTTTCACTCCCCAAAGTGGGGAGGGGCAGGCTACTACCCCTGTCTAGTGACAATGTTCTTGTTCTTAAGGCGGTGGCTCTCCCCGACACAGGGGGAGGATGATTGGTAGCCTTGAAGTATTTTAGGTGCAGAGCACACGAACTGTTTGGGCATCGCCTAACGCGGCGTTGCGCATTCACGCGTTCCGAAACTTTAAGGCTGCTCTACGCAATGCCATCATGGCCTATCATACAGGACGCAACTATGCGTTAAAGAGAGAAATACCTACTTTTATCTCATTCCACCGCATTACTGCGTCTTCACGTCTTGCTTGTCCTGCGGCCATGAAGCCCACAGATGATGTGAACAGGAGTGGCGAACGCGGCGTCGCCGCATTTCACGCGCTGAGCGACACACGGCATCTCCGAAGTCTTGAGCGGTGATGTGTACGGGTATTTTCTCGAGGCCGCCGAGCGGCGCCGCGCGTTCGGGTGTTGCGTTTGCGTACGCACCTCGGCGCGTACACGCGGCCCGCGCAACGCGACGGAGCGCGATGCTGAAACGCGCCTAAATCTCGTAACTACGCGCTCACAGCCACGAAACCACCACGTAGCTAATGTAAATGAAGTTTCGTAGCCCTGGCGCTACCGAGCGTATTAGCAAAAACAGATAATTGCGTTTTGCCTATGCATTAGGTAGTGGTGCTAGCGTGATTACAGGGCCGGTATTCCATTCGTGATATATGTATGACAGAACGGGGTTTATTTAAGGTGCTAACATATTAGGTACCTTACCTACTACGGTACAGTGAGCATCAAAAGTAGCTACGCAATCGAAGACGTCAAACGCTCTTATTCCCTTTTAATAAAGACTTTTGACGTCTTCGTTTGCTGAGCTACTTTTGATGCTAACTTGTACGGTAAGGTAAGGTAAGGTAAGGTAGGTAGGTAGGTAAAGTAGGTACTTACTACTTTTAAAGTTTAAAAGCTCATAATACCAGACATACTTTTTGAATGTCTGTTTTTGGAGAAAATGAGGAAAACAACTTTGCTACATAAAAACCTTGTCATCCTATTCGATGCCAGGCAAAACTACTTGTGCTAGACCGTAAAGTGTACCAAGTGTAGCAACGTTTTACCGCCTTGCAGTGGAAGTCGGTCGTAGATGCATGACTCATATGTGGGTCATCTGCCTTTAATGTGTTTATGATTGACAGTCAATGATTATGACAAAATTTTTGGGTGCTATCTGACGTTCTAGAAAGCTGAAATTTGGTACAAGGGTTAAAATTGATTCGTAGATTAAATAATAATTCAAAAATCTATGACTTTTACCCTACAACCCCCCGCAATGACGGGTGCAAGATTCTATGTAAACATCAATTTGAATAGGTTCTTAAAATAATTCCTGAAGTCCTAGGAAGCTGAAATTTTGCATGCTGGCTACCACTACGGCAGGCACTACCTACCTTTTCTCAAAGCGCTTCGTCGTTTTTTTTGAACCCTCATAACTTGTGTTATACGAGAAAAACCAAATTCTCGGGATATGATGTCAATATTAAACATATTATAGAGTTTCAATTGCATAGCTCTTATACTTTAGATTTTATTGATATCTAAAAAACGCCGATTTCGACACTGACTCACTCACGTTGATCATCAAAACCTCTAGGGTACTTCCTGAAGTTCTAGAAAGCTGAACTTTGGTATGTAAGCTAGTATTAGTACACAAGCAACACAAAGATTCAAAAACATTGAACTGGATGCAATTTTGTATGACACTTCCGCAAATTTTGATCCTAGAGGTCTGAAAATTAAAATAGGGACTCCTTATAATAAATAATAAAATACGTATTTCAGGATTTTTAGTAAATAACCCCTCCACCCTATAAATTAGGGGATAGAAGTTTGTATGGGTTTTCCTATAGGTACGTACACTTCTTTAGAAATTCCCTTACAAAAAGGCTCATCCCACCAAAAACATTACATGTAAAGCCAAGATTCCCTAGCTTATATAGCTTTCAGCGTTAAAAAGATATCAGATCGTAAGGAGCGCCAAGCTTCCTACTCCACACGGCGTAACATACCACTACCAGCCACGCTCTAAACATTCAATATCTTTAGTAATCGAAATCATGAGTATTACTTAGGAATTATGAACTTCGGAGTTTTGAAAATTCAGATTAAAATATTTCGGTATATTTGGGTGTTCCGGTTATTTTCTACTCTAACCTTAATTAGGGTTACAACAAATTTAGGTGTAACATATATATATATATATATAGATTGGCCTCAAAGGCCGGTGCAATAATACTATTTAACTTTAGCAACTCATGTCAGTGGAGGGGTCACAGTTCTAACCTAACCAATTTTTCTGGTAGCAGTTCGCTTAAGTATGGGGTCACCGTTGTAACTAAACGGCTATATGCAAAATGTATGTTATACTATTTTCATGTTATAGTAATTGAAAATAGACATGTTTGTTACGCAATAACGATTTGAAAAAAATACTGTGTTTGGAAGCATATACTTCCAGATTGGTCCCGTTGTCACCAAAATCCAGTTCTGATGATGAGATCCTGGAGAAATCGAGGGAACTCTTCAAATTCTATAGGCAAACTTGAAGCAAATTGGCTACTGATTTGAAGTCGGTTAAAACTTTGTTTTGAATAGTATATTATTGTAGGTTATTGTGTTATCAGGCATTAACGGCCTCCGTAGCCCAGTGGGTGGTGACTCTGCCTACGAAGGTGGAGGTCCCGGGTTCGAATCCCGGTCAGGGCATTTATTTGAGTGTTTATCACGAATATTTGTCCCTGAGTTATGGATGTTATATATATAAGTATCTATATGAATTTATCTATTATATATATCATCGCCTAGTACCCACAACACAAGCCTTACTGCGCTTCTCGTGGGCCTAGGTTGATTTGTGTAAGATTGTCCCATAATATTTATTTATTTATTTATCAACTTAGTAAAGAAATTTTGTTTTACCAACCGCAAATAACGGAGGGAGGAACTGCAAAAGTAACTTTGTAATAGTATGTATTTGTATATGATTACAAACTTACTTATGCGGTTTGCATATATCTAAATCGTGAATGAAATTGCAATATTTTTAGGTTTTTTGAGTGGATAGGCTAAAAACTAATTATGTTCGAAATGTGTAGCTTGTGGGTCTGCTAGAATTACGATGACCATTATAAGTCAGTGAGTGAACGATTATGTCAGTGACAAAACTAAGGAACTTTGACGGGCAATAGTTCTAAAACGAAAAGTTCAAATTGAATGTTATTGACAATATATGTACTTGAGCCATAGTATTATGCCCTATATGTTACTGAAAATTCAGGGTTCTGGCTTTATATAGCCAGCACAAAATTACAGTATGTTTGAAAATGGCCTGATTGGCTTCGAGAAACGTACGTTTTGCTCGACATGGCGGGGGCACTGCCGTGCCTCCAGATACTTTTCTTAAGGCGCCGCACGTTCATGGTCTTCTCTCCCTCTCACTGAGCATAAGCGTGAGCGAGATGGAAGTGCGTGTTCGAAAGCGCGAATATCATGTTTTTTTCGGAATATTTCAGGAAACGAGGTAAATTTTTAAGAGATTTAAGTAAGTAAGAAAATAAAGTTATTGTGTACCTTATGAAGAATATCATAAAATTTCAACTTTTTCCGATAAAAAATGGAGCAGTAAAAGAATAAGAATAAGAATACATTTATTTCAAAAAACATACAATATATCAAACATACAATATCCAGCAGGCCCCGAACTAGGCTGATTTATCTCGGGACCTAGCAGTACACTATACAAATATGACGGCAATTCAGACAAATATATATATATATAAAAAAAACCCTATAAATATATCTAAAACTATGTGTGTGTGCACGTGTGTGAGTGTGTGTGTGCGTGCGTGAGTATGTGTGTGTCTGAGTGTGTGTGTATGTGCGTGTGTGCATGGGCAGTTTAAAGTAATAGTCAGGGGTGAAAGAGAGCTTCCAAATGGTTACAAGTGAAATAATAGAGTTAACTTTAGATTTTTTTTCTCTACTTTCTTTTGTTAAAATGGATTTCTACGAAAACTATATTACTTCTCGTATCTTGCAGATTATGATATCTTTTTTTTTTTTTTTTTTCTTGAAGAAAGAATCAAAAAAAAAAAAAAAAAGATTATGATAATTATATTTTTTCCTACCTGAAAAATGTTACGATGTAATGTATAAAATCGATACTAAACAACTAATTTTCACGAAAATTTCAAAGGTGGAGTCTTAAGTGATAAAATATATTATATTCAATCTCCTACTTACGTAGTAGGGCGGACTTAATGCAACAAGGCATTCTCTAGCAGTTAACTTTAGCCGTAGAATGAGGTTACTTTAGGAAAAAATGGGGCTACTTTGATCATTTAGAATGTAGTATAAAAGCAAAACTATTTGAAATTAAGAAGATTTAATCGAGTACACAGCAAGATAGATAACTAATACTTACTTACATTCACTGCCACTTAAAACGTTATGAAAATAGTGATATTATAACGTTATAAATAACGATATGTTTAAAATTTCTATACAAATCTCGACAAATAACGGAATTATAGCGTTATAATAGCGCTATTTGAGCGTTTTTCAAAAAAAGTGTACAAAACAACATTTTTTTCAAAATTCATTTTTTTTTGTTTTTCTTACTCAGAATCTTTGATACTATCGATCCTCATACAAAAAAAAAGTGTCCTAAATATTCCATTCCAGATCGTCACATTTTTGTATGCAGTCTTTTTAATTTATATGATCGTGACGCACTGGAAGAAAAAAATTACATAGTAAAATCTGGGACACTTTTTTTCTTGTATGAGGATCGATAATATCAACGATTCTGAGTAAGAAAAACCAAAATAATTTCGAATTCTGAAAAAAAAGCTTTGTTCACTTTTTTGAAAAACGCCCATTTCTATAACCATCTCTATAACAGGCCTTAGCCTGGCCACCAGTTCACCCACAAGTAAAAACAATGATTTCGGAGAAAAACCTATTTGATCAAAGTCGCCCCGCGAATCAAAGTAAGCCCATTCTACTATAGAATGAACCTTCGGGATTACATGCTATATTTTTATCCCGTGGCTTCGCCTGGGTTCTTTGAAATACGCGGGCGGAACCGCGCGGGCAGTTAGTTACAATAGATATAGGAGTATAGGAGTTTAAAACTCATTTTAAATGTTCTATCGTTAACTTACTGAGTGTTGAGTTCGCAGAATGCTTGTCTACATACCACTCAAGGACATCTCGCATTGTTTCCCTACACAATGCATTGTATAGAAATTGGTCTCGAGGTAACGTAAGGCAACGTTTGACTCACAAAGGGGCAAATCAAGAAATTGTCGGTCGGAGATTAAGACCACTGAAAAGCTAAGGAGCTACCTTGTTCGTTCGTTAGATGCCCTTCGGATCTATTCCCACTAGTTCTATTAATTCTGTGCTATTGATGGAACTACTTACATAGTTGGAATTTTATGTAACTACTGTGAAGAAAAAATCCAACTATGTATTTCCATCAATAGGACAGATAATAGAACTACATAGTGACAATATACCGCTGTTCGTGTTAAAATTACATTCACAAGCTATATTTTTTATTCGGCACGTTTTTTCCGAAAAATACGCAATTCATTTCCGCACCCCTGCTCTTTTGGTGCAAAGAGTTTTTTTGTTTTATTTCAGAGACAGCTTTATTAAAAACTGACCCAAATAAGAAATCCAATGAAAAACGATGAAGAAATAGGTAGCCGGCAGGTAAGGGAGCCCTCTCTCTGCCATTTGGCCTCCATGTGCTGGCCTGAAAACGCATGTCCCGACCCCGACACTAATTCTGAGATTATCCCCTCATTTACCTCATACTCTGCTATTATATGCTTAGTCTTATTTAAACAAACAAAGCAGATATTTTTAATAAGCTTGGGCCTTTTCTGTGGTTTATATTTCGCTACACTGAGATAATTATATCCATAAAGATGATTTAAACCTTAAGTATAGCACGATACAAAAAAGTATGAATGGCAGCCTGAATGCCTTAAGGGCATTCTCTACCAGCCAACCGTGGTTGTCATTTAAATACAAAAAAATACACGGTACCGAGAAGTACCGAAGATACGGGATTTACACCGGCCAGAACTGGGTATTTGGAAAAATCCCGGGAATTCCGGGTACTTCTGGTACCGGGAAATACCGGGCGGGAGCATGCCCTAGGCGGGATGATAGTAACATGCTAGATAGACTTACACAAATACAATATAAACTGGTCTGCAAAAGATGGTATATACATATTACACTCATAAACGTGACGATAACTAAAATTGTTATACCTTCTTTTGCAGGCCAGTGTATTATACAATATACATGCACAGCACACATAATTACTTTATGAGGGAACCCTGTGCAAAATATACGTTAAAATAATCTTCATTGATATAAGAAATATTATCTACTCTATTCTCATATGCAAATTATAACTGTATCACTATTTCAACTAAAAGTATTCTATTCTGATTTTTGTATGAAATGTTTATAAGTTTTAGCTGTAAATATTATGCTCACTGTTAGTAGTGTAGTGTTAGCTTTCACCTAGATATTATAAACAGTGTGTTGCGATCAGTTAATTTTGGCGCGCACCGTACGACGTATACACTGTACATTACCTACAATCAAATTGGAACCCTTACCCTTTGCAGCCGTTGGCAAGAATGAAGAAATTGAATTGGAGGAGGGCTTGAGAGACCTATTAACAGAAAATCGCCTGAATCGGGGTGTTGGCATAAAATTTCCATTTTACTACCTGTCTAAAAGCTGTAAAGGGAAATGAATTAATGGATCTTTATAAGCCGTCATCGAGGTAATGGATCGTTTTCAATGATAGAATTACCCCATTAAATTACTGGTATATTCTAAAGGCCATTTGTACATCTACATTGTATTGCAAAACAAGAAATAGAGGGTTGGAAATAGGGAATGCAAAAACCGGTAAAATTTCAAAACCGGTTATTAAACTCCGTGACAAATTAACCGGTTTTGTTACGAATAGCTGAAAATATTAGTATCGAAGTATAATTTTACTGTGGGAGTATTATTTCTGGTATATAAGTAGAAGAGGTGTAGTGTAGTAAATAAAAATATTATTTTTCATCATTTTTGTATACGACAGGTGACAAAAAATGTTTTATAAATTTAATGACTAACCAAGCAATGTCTACTGTGGGGGTCAGCATTATAGTACTAGGCTTTGGTTTTAAGAAATAAACTATTTGTATTTGTAATCATAATCAACTATGGTAATTTAAATAATTGTATATTTGGTTCAACTTCTAAGTCTTTCGCGAAATAAAAAATATTAGTCATTAAAAATTCGCACACGGCAGCGGCACAACAAGATACAAAACTTCGGTGAACTTGTTTTTTTCTCTTACTGACTGATTACGAAAACGTGTAGGATTGCAGCTACGAATCTCTTCAGCCCCTTTGACGAGCCGGACGTAAAAGTGGATATATACACAGTCCGTGCTTGGTGATCGCCCTTCTACTCGTACCATAGGGGGAACTAATGATGACTTGGTACGCATTCTTAAGTAGATCCAACGATATGGTCTGATTGTGAACCCAGCAAAGACCCAAGTCATTGTTATTGGCAGCAACAAACTGATTTCTAGAATTAATTTTGTAAATATCTCTCCAATACTTTTTGGTGGGCTTCAGGCGACGATGGTTTATTTTTCCATTATATTTGTTATCTGTATTATATCGTTTAAAGTGAAAAATCTGTGCCTCAAGTGAATGAAGTGAGCAGGAAGGTATTTTTCATATCTCATGCTCTGAAAGTGGGTCGTTGTTGTTCTATAAAGTGTGCTGAAAGTGATACGTTTCTGCTCTAGAGCAGAAAAGTAGTGAATTCTAATAATTATTGGTCCTCGCCTTAGGTATAATAAGCAGTATGCGGGAACTTATTCTAATAAATATCAATACTTACCCCGCCACTGACGAAGGTAGGTAAATAATTTAATTCTCACTAGTTCATGGAATTTATTTTATTAAATAAGTTTATGTTGTAAATTCATTACTTTTATTTTAGCTTAAATATTCACTAGGCTCTATGAGGTGGTGACAAATAGAATACACCCACGAACCTTTTTTTTTCCTAAAGTTGTGCATGTGAGCTAAGGCAGAAACGCATACAGCCAACCTTCAACTAAATACTACTAATAAATACAAATAGTATGAAAATGAGAGCGAGAAAGAGATATCTCTTTCTCGCTCTCATTTATGGGTGCAGCGCACGAAGGTCGCGGTGCGGTGGGGTAGTCTGTTACGGCTTTAATTTAAACGATGGCGACGTTTTTAGAAGAAGAAAAAATATGCTATTTAAGACACCGATTAATTCACCGAAAACGCGCGTAAAAAAAGTTTACGTGCATTATGGTCCTTGAAAAAAGTTAAAGGGCGGGGAACGGGGGATTGTATTATAAGACGAATTTAATTTAAATACATTTTCGCGATTAAGTAAAATGAGTTCATCCAGTGATTTAGAAACCAACTTAACGCCTGATTTGATCAGAACAGCAGCCCAATCCATCGTGGAAGGCCTTTTACCGCAAATTTCAAAAGAAATATATCATGAAATCATATATATCGATTTTATAATAATATAGTAATAAATAGAAGTCCGCAAAGAGAGTTAAATCCTTCTCGGAAATAGTGATGCTTATTTCAGTTATTTATCGAAGAAATTAAAACTATCAACGCTGTGGAGTATATATTCAATAATGCTTTAAAAAAACACTAACATGACGTGAATTTAAAGAAATACCTACAGTAAGCTGACATAGTTTCTAAAAAGGCAGTTGGATGGCTTTAAAAGCAAAAAGTCCAAGATTTTTAATGCAAATGAGATAAAAACCTTCTTAAATGAAGCTCCTGATGATGTTTATTTGGCAACAAAGGTAATAAAATATTAATATTATATTGTAAATGTAAATAAATTTCTATAGAAATTGTAAAAAAATAGTTTTTGACAATAACCTACGTAATTTATAAATAAGTATGTCCTAACTGAAATTGTTTTGTTTTCAGGTGGCGCTAATTTTTGATATATAATGTGAATATTCCAGACATAAATACTACATTTACATTCGCAAATTGCTCTACTATTCCATTAATTTCAAGTAATTGTACCTACACTTTGAATAAACATATTGTTAAATTTTCCTTCTGTGGTTTTTTTTTTACTTTCCTCGTATTCGATATGAAAAGTAGAGTGTTTAACTCGGGTGAAAGTCACCCATTTCTGACTCGAACTATAATATTGCACTACTTGCACCACTTCGACCTTATTTCACTTTAATGACCTGGACGTTAATAATTCTCGGAAATATTCTCTAACAGTGATGCTAATGAACGTGTATTAGAGTTTTATGGTGGCCAGACCAATTTCTGTTTAATTAGGTCTTAGTTAATAAAATCACATTTTTCTTTAAATGTTCTACAAGTTTGATTGCTTGTGGTGAAAAAAAAATGTAAGAGGACCAAAGTGGCCAACTTCCTGAAAAATCGTTTATCTAATACTGATTCTAAAATGGTATAACACATGCCATTTACATTTTTACAAATAAAGATGTGGCTATAAATGTTCACTTTTAAACACCTTGTTTTGGTACAATTTGCTCTTCGAAAAGTGCGAATATCTCGAAAACCAGGGGACTTTAACAAAACCTCAAAGTCGATTTTCTGGACCAGTCTTAGGTGCTCTATTCGTGGTTAGAAGGTTGTCCATTATTTACCGGACACCCTGTATACTTCACCAACTACCATCAGACATTTTAATCAAAAATATTTTCAGTTATCTTATTTGCCGGCGCATATTTTTTTCTTATGTCAATATTTTTATAGAATTAAGTTTTCAGTTAAAAACGCATAAATTCAAGAAAAAAAATCTCATGTAAAAAAAAGGATAAGTAACGAAACTAGTAATAAGCATAAAAAATAAAATCATATGTAGATTGTACACATAATATAGATACCAAAACATAATTATAAAGAGTGTATATTTGCCAACAAACTGTTATGCAGTTTGGCGAAGATTTAGATTAAGTTTATCGTAAGTTTTGTTGAGTACGAAATAAATAAAAAAAAAGTAAGATTTTGGAAATTACTGAAAAAAAATTACAAGAAAAATATTGTACACATTTATTTAGTTACCTCTACCCACCTACCCTAGTCGTTTGACACGATGGTGGCACTTTACAATACAGCCTGTATAATTTGTCCTAAGGAAATAGTGATATTAGTTAGTACCCTCTTGTAAAGTGCTAAATAAATAACGCATACCGATTCCACCCCGCAAATGCAAAAGCGGCCTTATTTGGTCTTGAGTTTTTATATAAAAATATTGTACAAACCATTGAATAAATTACTTTGCTTTGATATTATCAAGTAAGTACTAAGTTAGAAAATCGATCGAATAAAATTTTCCGTAACCTATTTACACTGCATTTATTTTGTGCTTCTCAGAACTGATGTACGGAATACATTCCCATATACTTACTGCCTTTTTTTGAAATGAACAAAATATGAAAATATCAGCAAAGAACGTTAAATATTAATTGTGAGATTTTAACGGTACGTTCTAATGTGTGTAGCTTATTGGTTGTATGCCGCCTAGTTTGTTTATTCGTTCCATTTTTTGTTCAATCAGTTGTCAACTCATACAAGTTTTTGGTCACTAAAACCTCTCGAATCACTATGCAGTATACAGGGTGTCCCAGAAGTACCACGTCACGGTGACACCAGAGGTAGGTCAGCTCAAGAGGAACCTACCCAGCCTAACATGACCCCAGTCAAAGTTGCACGGTTTTCGAGTTATTACCGAAATAAAGATTTTTGAGAATTATCCCCTTTGTTTTTACATTTTTAGTACCAGCATCGACTTGGAAAGCTCTTTATAACAGTTTTTTGTGTGTATCAAATCATGAATAGTTAATTCAGAAGTGCGAAGTTTTATTTTGTCAGTAACAAAAAACTAGATTAATCTTGATTTAAATTGTCAATAAAACATGAATTTCAACTTTGACCATCTGCCATGAAAAAAAAATCTTAGATACGAAACGAACAAATAACATCAAAAACTTTTTATGCCTCTGTAAAATAAAATATGTTTTGTCGCTTTCGCGAACACAAATATCAAAGTAAAGTATGAAGACAAACGAATTTTTACGCCATTTTAGTTAAAATAAGTTTGTGACGGCCATAAGCAAGTATGAAAAATTCACGAATTAGGTTCTCCATTCTTCTTCTCAATTCTTAATTCAAATATCATAAAAATCTTTGTTATTTCTGAAATAATTATTTATGTGGAATTTACCTACCTACTCAATTTATTGAGTTGTCACTAGAAAAAATGAACCTGTTTTGGAAAGTTAATAATGTTTAAATTTACCTACCGGCTTGTCGCGATTTAGTTCGAATAAATGTACCAGGTTGAATGTTGATCTTATTTGTCCATTAACCTTTAATTGTGAATTAACAGGCAGTGTGTTGTGTAGGTCTGTGTATAATTGTGGAGTCACGAAGGGGAACCGGTCCCGCAACGCGGCCAAGGCTACGGCACTCCAAGTGCATAATGCAGCGGCAGACCCATTTCGCCATTCCAGGCGATTCACACATGCAATAATTACAGTGTGGGGGTATATGTTTGTGTGTCGCTACACATCTCAATCTCAATTTGTTTTCATGCGCCGAGATTACGTGGCTGAAGTAGCAAAACACATTTAAATGTGATTAGAATACGAACGTGATAACCCAATTGCATCCCACATAACCTACTCATTGGGATTTTCTGGCTATAAATATAGCCTAGAGTACCCTAACTAAGTTTTAACTTACGTAAGCTTTCCAATCATTCGAATCAATTATAATCATTATACTGTACTGCTATTGCAAGTAACTTTCATGAAGTATACTGAATTCAACCGTGGACACAATGTAAACAAGTAGAAACAAAACAAGAACTTTAAAAGAACTTAGCCGAAAATATATTGTCTTACACGCATCAATTTCCTAGTGTCAATAAACCATCAAACCCTTCTCTAGCATATTTTTGTACTCTAAGAAACTGATCCCAAAGAAAACTTTTAATTAGCTTGAAATCTGATAGTGCATCGGGTTAATATATATAATAACTCTGCAAAATTCTTGAAAATGGCAAGTGGCATAGTTGTACCTATTAATATCACAACACTAGTAAATCTTTGTTTTTAAAATGGAATTTTCCCAAATGCACTCAAAAAAGCAATCATCACCCCAGTGTTTAAGAGCGGAAACAAAGATGATGCGTCTAATTATAGACCAATTTCAGTTTTACCAGCTATTTCAAAAATCCTAGAAAAGCTTATCAATAACCGCATTTTAAAGTAGGTATCTGAACAAATTTGACATATTATCGAGTTCACAATATGGTTTCAGACAGAGCTTGTCCACAGAAGACGCTATTACAGCACTTTCATATTTAATAGTAGATATATACTTAACATTGATAAAAACAAAAAATGCCTTACAGTTTTTTTAGACCTTATAAAAGCTTTTGACACCGTTTCTGTTGCGTCTCTCGTCGATACTTTATAAAACATTGGAATCAGAGATTTCCCACTAAAATTAATGAAAGATTATCTCCATAACCGTATCCAAAAAAGTTAAAATAAGTAACCATGTCAGTAATAAATTAAACATCACTTTTGGGGTGCCCCCCGGGAACCCCAGGGAAGCGTTCTTGGACCAACCCTGTTATTATTAAACATAACCAACTTTGTGATATGCAAATCAATAATGGACATATTTTCTCTTATGCTGATGATACCACCATTGTTTTCTCTGCGGACTCATGGGAAGACGTAAGAGACTCAGCAGAAAAGGGGCTATCCAAAGTTGATTGTTGGTTAAATTCTCATCTTCTCACTCATTAGGCATCGGAGTGTTTGTCGCATGGTAAGAGTAATAGCAAACTATGGAGTCGACATTTGCCATAAATGTAAACTCTTATTCGTACTCATACTCATTTATTTAATTAGTTATAATAAGGTATTTTTTTATAATCAAGGACAACAACGTTGAAGAGTTTAGAAACGATTATTTAATGCTATCTTTGAAAAATAAATATTACATTAAAAAAATATTACCATATTTATACTGATTTAATGCCGAAAATTCATAAACAAACAAAAGATACATTTTAATGTATCTTACACCAAAAAAAATATGTATATAAAAATAGTTTAAGTTATGAATTCATAATCTAATAGTTTTTTTTATATATAATTCGACTAAGATTATACACGACCGACCGCTCTAGTCATCTCAAGATAAATTAAATAAATGAGTATGAGTATGAATAAGAGTATACATTTATGTAAAATGTCGACTTCTATTCTTGCTATTAGTCTTACCATGCGACAAAAACTCCGATGCCTACCAATTATACATATATGCTTCACAAACTACAATAGTTCACAACCAGGATGCCACTTTAGAATTATAAAATATATGCTTACTTGTAATAATCCAAAAAATTGCTCTTTTTCTATTATCACGAAGGTTGACAGTACTAAGTATCTAGGTGTTTTAATTGACCAACGCTTAACATGACATTTACATACAGAACTGATTATAACCCGACTCAGAAAATTAATATGGATTTTTAAAAACCTTATACACATAGCAACGAATACACTTTTAAAGCCGAGTTACCTAACACTTGTTCAATCTATTCTGACGTACTGCATACCGGTTTGGGGACGCGCAACAAAAACAAAGTCTGTGTTGAAAGTTATGCACTTCAAACCTTTTAGACATCCTACGTTAGATTATAAATACCTTATTATCTGTTAAAAAATTATACGTATTATTTGCGATTCTAAGACTACACAAATCTATGCAATATAACCTATCACACATAAAAGAAGAAGAAATAATAATATAATACCAACCCTTACACTGATTCGCCTTAGGTGATATAAAGTGTCGTGAAACTCGTGAAATTTAATAAATAAGGTAGGTGCACCAAGGAAGGACCGGCTCCTAAGTCAGACCTTCGATTGCGTGTCCACGCAGTCCGCAGTGCACAGTGTCATGATTACCACAGGTGAGCTTTGAGATGAGATGAAACACCGTTGTGAGGTAGCTTAGCCATATTTATCTATAGCTTACCTACTAGACGGCATGCTAATTGCTGCGAGGATATGACCCATTAAAGTCGATTAACCGAAGAATGTACTTAAAATCACAATTAAGCACAATTCACAGCGCATTATCAATAGGTACATAATTCAAAGCTAGATACAGCCATTTCTACGGATTGATTACCGTACTGCGAAATAAATTATGACCTACGACTGCAGTCTTTCTCACATGAAATAAAAATAAAAATCGGCCAAGTGCGAGTCGGACTCGCGCACGAAAGGTTCCGTACCATTATCTATAAAAAACTATTTTATTCTGTGTTTTTAGTATTTGTTGTTATAGCGGCAACAGAATACATCATCTGTGAAAATTTCAGCTGGAACTATCACGGTATCAGTGAGATACAGCCTGGTGACAGACAGACAGACAGACGGACAGCGGAGTCTTAGTAATAGGGTCCCGTTTTACTCTTTGAGTACGGAACCCTAAAAAATGCCACATAGCGTAATGAGAATTACATTTTATCTTTGGATGGATAGCCGAAAAAGAAAAATAATGAAAAATATGCCAGATCATTGAATTTTTAACAACACCTAAATAACTTGATGGTTTTTTGGACGGACGGACGGACGAATAACGGAGTCTTAGTAATAGGGTCCCGTTTTACTCTTTGAGTACGGAACCCTAAAAACCGGTCAAGTACGAGTCTGACTCGCGCACCGAGGGTTCCGTACAAACTTTGTCTGAGTATGTTTGTTTATCAGCGATAGCTTTTTATCACGCGCACCGATTTCGATTATTAATTTTTATTTGAAAGAAGGGGCTTTAATGATAATCTGATAGGAATTTGAAGTTATAAAATTACATACAAAAGTAAGTAAATTACAAATTTAGAAATTATTTTTGAAAAATAAAAAAAATATACGCTAGTTAGAGATATCATTTTATTTTTGCTGTATTATTTATGTTACTCTTAATCATATGTAATTATTTCAGAATTTTCGCTTGGTAAACTTCGGAGGTAGTAAGGGAGAATGGTATTTTTTTCTACATTTTCCTTAATAAATCAAAATTTAACCACTGTAGAAAAAAAATAAAAACGGTTTTAGAAAGTGCAACTCAAGCTCTCATATGATACTCCACTTGATATTTTTACTAGACTTTGATTTTTTAACCCCCCTCATATTCGTAATTTACACAGAAAATAAAAATGTATATTTAAATTTTTCATTTTCCATACACGTGTATTAACCCTCTCAACAGTTGTTCCTAATTTCAAACTGATAGCACAAGTAGTTCCTGACATATTTCACGTTGTGACAGACGGACGGACGGACAGAGTCGCGCACATAAGGGTTCCTTTTTTTACCTTTTTGGTACGGAACCCTAAAAACATTGTCATATAGACGACCTGTACTTTGCCCCTCTATGCATGGATTACGATGCATAATCAATCGCAGTCCAAAGGATGTCATCCCGTACCAAAATCCCGGGGTCTACAACGTGGAATGCAGTTGTCGGAGTGTTTATATTGGCCAGACTAAGCGAAGCGTTCAAGAGAGAGTGAAGGAATATATTGCGGCAGTCAAAAATCGACAAATACACAATAGCCAGCGATCAAATCATTGGATTGAGTTGTACAAGCCCGAAATCCTCTCTACTGAACGCCACTACTACCCGCGGATGGTACGAGAGGCAATTGAAATCAGGAAATACCCGAAGAACTTCAATAGGGATGATGGTTCTTATAATTTTGACATTGTATGCAAACCTATATTGTAATTTTTATCTCGAAATAAATATATCTAAATCTAAATCTAAATCTGGTTTAAATTTATCGGCGACTTGGGGACCAGTGATTCAGAAACTGAAATCTCGTATATCTTCGGATCTGTGCGCGGATACTGTAAGTGTTGTGTGCCGTGCCCTAGATAGTTAACATTAAAATGGACGGGTAGTGGACTTACTCGTACTTCGGGTGTACCCTCCATGTTTTATCGACTTTTGGAGGGTAGTGAAATATTGTTAACCCATATATCTGTTGACAACTTCCTGGGACGACAGTTATCTGCGACCATGACCGGTGCAACCCGTCTCGAAACGTCAAAAATAAAGGTAAATAAATATCGCGTTAGACCCGGAAAAAACAGTTTAGTACAAAGCGCCGAGAAGTTAATGGAAAATATCGGCTGATATTACGTGAACAAATTCCGAAATACTCATTGGTACGAGCCAGGATTATAGATCACTAGCTATAGATCTAGCTAGACAATAAACATGTCCCGAAATAATTACTATTGGGAAAAGCTCATTATATTCGTTTTGTGGACGTAGGATATAACAGGTAAGATTTAGCGGCGCAATTAATGAATCTACGCCATGCCATCCTGCGAGGCCGTCTTAAATATTATGGCCAAGCCCATTAAGTGCGGCTTAACGCAGCTCGGCCTCATAAATATTCGGGATCATAACCCGGCGAAGTACCAAGTCATCAATGTCATCATCTCGTGAATAGCTAAAACTGAAAAAAAGTGCTTAACGATTATTGACTGCTATCAAATATGTAATTACTAGCTGTTGCCCGCGACTTCGTCCGCGTAGAACTTTTTATCGTCTTAGAAAATGATTTCTTTCAATACAAAATTTGAACCCTCTTTTAGGGGATAATTAAAAAAAAAGTTGATGTTCATTTTCTAGTTTGTGAACAAACAGTCTAAAACCAAAGTTAAAAATCTCATACTTTAAAAATGCCTTGAAATACTCAAACTTTGAACCAATTTTAACACTCTTAGGGGATGAATTTGGAAAAACTCTGAAATCAGTTTTGTAGTCTTTTAACGTACAGAATAAGACCGAAGTTAAAAATCTCTTACTCACACTTTAAAATTTTATTGCTCGCCATTTAAAATTTGAACCCCCTTTTAAACCCCCTTAGAGGTTGAATTTTTCTAATCGCTGAAAGATTTTTTTTCGTAAACTTTTAAGTCTCTAGCTCAAAAAAAGTGTTGCCCATACAAAGCTTTCTTAACCCCCTTAGGGGTGGAATTTTCTAAAACTCTGAAAGTACTTTATTATTAATTTTAATAAGTAACATTTTGAATAGTTTTAAGTCTAGTAAAAAAAAAAGTTTTTCCCACACAACACTGGCTACCCTTCAGGATCTTAAGGATCCCCTTAGGGATGGAGTTTTCTAAAACGCTGAAAGTTCTTTTTTAGTATTCTAATAAGTAATCTTTTTGCAAAGTTTTAAGTCTAACTCAAAAAAAAGTGTTGCCCATGCAAAGCTTGCTCTCCTTTTTAACCCTATTAAGGGGGAAATTTTCTAAAACGATTTGTGTTCTTTTTTTGTATTTTAATAAGTAATCTTTCTACAAAGTTTCAAGTCTCTAACTCAAAAACATAAACTTTCCCTGATAAAAACTTTGCACCCCTTTTTATCCCCCTTAGGGATAGATTTTTTCAAAACGCTGAAGGTATTTTTTTTTTGTATTTTTATAAGTAATCTTTCTACAAAGTTTTAAGTGTCTAGCACAGAAAAAAAAATTCCCCATACAAACCTTGCACCCTTTTTTAACCCCCTTAGGGAATGATTTTTGTAAAACGCCGAATGTAGTATTTTTCATGTTCTAATAAGTAATTTTTCGTCAAAATTTTAAGTCTCTATTAAAAAAAAATATGTTTTTCCCATACAAACTTTGCACCCTATTTTACCCCCTTAGGGGTGAAATTTTCCAAAACGCTGGAAGTACTTTCTTTGTATTTAAATAATCTTTCTACAAAGTTTTAGGACTCTAGCTAAAAAAAATAGTTTCCCACATACAAACTTTGCACCCCTATTTTAGCCCCCTATTTTTAGGGGTAGAATTTTCTAAAACGCTGAAAGTACTTAATTTGTATTCTGATGACTAATCTTTCTACAAAGTTTTAAGTCTCTATTTAAAAAAAAAATGTTTCCCCCATACAAACCTTGCACCCCTATTTTACCCCCGTAGGGGTGGAATTTTCCAAAACGCTGAAAGTGTTTCATTTGTATTCTAATAACTAATTTTTCTACAAAGTTTAAGTCTATAGCTCAAAAAAAAAGGTTCTCCCATACAAACTTTGCACCCCCATTTTACCCCCTTAGGGGTAGAATTTTCAAAAATCCCTTTTTATCCCTAGCCCACGTTATAAAAGCAACATACTGTGCAAAAATCAACTCTCTAAGATTAGTAGTTTCGGCTGTGCGTTGATGAGTGAGTGAGTGAATAAGTCAGTCAGGACATAGGCATTTATTATGTATAGATAGATAGAAGATAATGAAACTCCCATTCAAATATCTCAAAAAATTATGAAGCTACATCCGTTTTAATGTCGCTTGTTAGAGTGAGAAAACGATGAGGGACTGTGACGTCAATATACTCGAGCGTCATAGTAAAAAACAATCGTTTCATATGAAGGTGCGTTTTGCGGAAAAGGGACAGAACATACCCCCTTTTAAAACTTTGGACTCTTATAACTTAATCATTACCTATATAACCTCTTGCTTTGTTTTTTTCTCCATTTGACTATATTTATTTTAAATTCTTTTTCGAGAAAATACATTATGATTATTTACCATATTTTCGATTCCTGAGCTATAACCACGAACTTCGGAATTCGAAAATATTCGTGTATCTCTATCTCTATCGCACTAACCATACTCGAGTGACAGTATCGGTTTTCGTGGTAGCGCCGCAGGTACTTTGGCTGAATGCGCCGAGCGCGTGCCATTGTCATTCAAAAAAAACAAATTCGTGTTAATTATATTGTTCAAATTTGTTGATTTCATTTATTGAAATTACGACCTAAAACGACATTTGCGCATATAAGTTCTCATATCAGAATCGAATATTTTTTTATGGTTTATATTTTAGCATTTGTCTCGTAAAGGTCTATCGTAGACGGGATTTAAATTATTAATAAGTGAAAGGCAAAGCAATTCCGCCATTTTGACGAAAATTTGACGGTTCTTATAGCTGACAGTTGGAGCAGCGTTTGATTTCAATAAAAATAAATGAAAAATTAAATGAAGTCGTATATTTCGGAAAATTAATTAACTGTCGCAGTCGGATAAAAACTATCCTAAGTTGCAGCTAGAATAATAATGTACCTATATAAAATGTTTCATATTTTTCCGTTCATGGGATGCTGAGAACATTCGAACCGCGCAAAGCTTAGTTTCAAACTGGCTGATTCTTTTTTTAATTTAGAGATTTATTATAAGTGGAGATAATATGTAGGTCTCTCTCTATCTACATATTTAGGCAATTGTGTTAACGACGTAATGCAATTTGATTTCAATTATGGAAGGCTTTTTCACGCATTGAAATGATAGTGAATCGTCTTGTGTGACATGCTCTCCGTTTTGTATAGTAAGTACCTATACCCAGTCAAGTATTTACTCGAGCGCAAGTCATTCCGGGAGTATTAATTTTATTTTAATTTATTTCTTTCCGAAATAAATTTACATTGTTTGATTCTGATCAATTTTCCTTACATTTTTTTACACCGAAGTTCAGACCGAATTTGAAATATAATGATAAATCATCCGATTTAAGGAACAGACTGTTATATTATTCTAATGAACCTGAAATGAAATTGATAAGTAAGTAGTGGATGAAAAAACGAAACCTCTGGAAGCGGGCAAAAAAAATATTTGGAAGATTGGTTTCCTTAATACGTTTAGTTTGTCGGTTACGACTTAAGCTCAAATAAGTCCTACGTTTTGGATAAAACATTTAAAACGAATTCAAACTATACCGGTGGAATGGGGTACTTTGATTCGCGGGGCGACTTTGATCAAATAGGTTTTTCTCCGAAATCATTGTTTTTACTTGTGGGTGAACTGTTGCAGTGAATATATTAGTTATCTATCTTGCTGTATACTCGATTAAATGTTCTTAATTTCAAATAGTTTTGCTTTTATACTACATTCTAAATGATCAAAGTAGCCCCATTTTTTCCTAAAGTAACCCCATTCCACGGTACCGTCTTTTTCTGCCAACATTTTTTCAAATGTGTAAGAATGGGGCGCAATTTTATACTTAATATGTTTACCAATTGAATACGTATCAAAATGGTTGTTGCAGAATTCAACATATATCTATCTACTCTTATGTAGATTTCTGTGGCTCTAGTGAAAAGGGGTACAAGTCCAAAAACACTAAGAGTAGTGTTGAGAGTAGTGTTGAGTGACATGACTGTAAAGACAGGAGACGCAAAAAACCGTTGGAGCTCCAAATTATATTAAGATTTTTCTTCACTATACTTTAACCGCTGGACCTACAAATAAACTTTAAATGCAGTTTGACCAATAAAAAAATCTTCTTTCACGTGGTTATACTGTTAGTTCTCTAAGAACTAACAGTGAGAAGTCAATAAAATATGTGCTCTTAAAAGATATAACTGAAATTATTCCCCTTTTCACCTTTATTTAATACATTGTAAATGGACATGCTGTTCAGTTTATGGAAATAACTTTTTGTACAATGGTTATATAATTATGTATATGAGCAATGTTAATAAAAAGTACTTGACCGAACCGTACTACTTGCAATCTTTGTTTCTAGCCGAGTCATAAAAATACCAACTCAATCCTTTTTGCACAAAATGTATTTAGCGTGTAACTTAATACTAGTACTTATACTTCTTTTTTTAGTTATATCCAAATTCGTAAGGAAAATTATCAACGAAAAAGTCATATCATAGGTGTATTTTCAGCGCAGGTCATTTTACAATCCTCAAACATCTTTAACACTAGCTCTTTGTCATTTTCCTTTATTTATTTCGACCTTTTGCCCTATTTCTCCTCCTAATCTTACGTTCCTATCTTCTCTTATTCGCTTTTTCAAGGATTTCGCTTAAGTATGCCCTTGATTGACACGATATGTGTCCTTTGTTTCTATGGGACTAGAATCAGCGATGACTATGTTATGTCTATTTCTGGGATTTTGGCAGTGATTTTAGCTGTCATAGCTTAGTTCATAATCTTAATCATCGTCATATCCGTCACTGCAGTCCATATAAAAGTATGTTTAATTGATTATTAGGGAATACACTAACTACTACACTACGCAGTACGCACTTAATCATCATCATCATATCAGCCCAAAGACGTCCACTGCTGGACATAGTATACGCACTTGTCTATTATACTCGTAATGTATAATATTAGTGTCCGATCGAAGTTTCGGTTTCGGTTTCAGTGTTTCGACCAAAAACATGGTGTCGGCCAAGGTTTCAGTTTCAGCCGAAAAGCGGCCGAAACTTAAATTCTCGTACTTTCATCACATTCCGCTCTGTCAATAGAAATAACAACGAAACTGATGTTGTTTTTTAGATCTCTATGTTTTTTACACTCGCAGTTGAAAATGCAAGCGAAATCTCTATAAGACTAAATAAATGATCAATTTAGTAAATTGGCAAAAGTTTCGGTCTCGGCCGAAACAGGCCAAAATTCGATTTTGGTTTTGGCAGAAAATCGTGTTTCGATCGGACACTAGCATTCCTATATGTAGGAATTGATGTGACTAGAATATTAGAAGGTACTAAGAGT
Organism: Epinotia brunnichana; assembly: GCA_963854355.1. Taxonomy (NCBI): domain Eukaryota; kingdom Metazoa; phylum Arthropoda; class Insecta; order Lepidoptera; family Tortricidae; genus Epinotia; species Epinotia brunnichana. The sequence continues at coordinate 18,560,836 of OY977940.1, forward strand.
TTACCCGTTGACCAAGATGCAAGGGTACTTTATTTTATTGCATAATTTCTCGAATGAATGATTCAAATAAAGTATATATATTTAAGTTGACTTACTCACTCTCTCGTTCCGAGAGTGACAAGGATGCCGCGGGTTGCAGGTTGAAAAAACTGGTAACGGCGCGAGAGTAATTCTGTCTCTTGATCGTGTTTTGAAGATTGAATTACTGAGTATACCAGGCCCAATCCTATTCTTATTATATGTTAACTTTCTACCGAAGGTAACATGTAACCGTGTAATTATTATTATATCGTATGGCTTTTATACAGTTGAAATTAATACTAACAATGAGTACAAGTTTAAAAGATTACAATTTAATATCTAAGTTGAGTAGCCAGTCCCTTGCTGCAGGGGTCAGCGCCAACAGCTCATCCATACCTCCCGTGAATAGTCTTCTGGGGCATTCCTCAACAATGTGTAGGACGGTTTGTGTTGGCGCACCACAGTCACAGTCAGCTGCTGTTGATATGCCCCACTTGTGTAGGTTGTGATTGCAGCACCCAACGCCCGTCCGGATGCGGTTCAGAGTGACCCAGGTCTTGCGGTGTTCGTTAAAGCCCGTTGGAGTTCTAGTGGGGTCTATGTTAGGGGCTCCATCCTGTTCCTGCCACTGCTTCCTCCACTCCAAATGGATACTGAAGGGCTCCGAGCCCTGTAGCTTGCAGTCGGACCATATGGGTTTGCGGGACGGTAGACGTGGGTGAGGCAGGTGATGGAGTGTCTCTCTAATTGGCAGCGTTTGCGTTGTTGCCTTAGTCCACTCCCGCGCAGCAGCATGTGTTCTTCTTATATCCGGCGGAGCAATATGCGACAGCATGGGGAGCCATCTGGTGGGAGTTGGCTTCAAGCTTCCGGATATAGTTCGCATAACTCGGTTCAGTTGAACGTCGATCTTACTCGTATGCGCGCTTCTATACCATGCTGGAGCACAATACTCCGCCGGCGAATATACGAGTGCGATGGAGGAAGAGCGCAAGACGTCAGCCCGAGCTCCCCATGATGTTCCTGCTAGCCGGTTTATGAGGTTAACACGTGTTTTCACTTTTTGGGCCAGGTTTTCCAAGTGTACCTTATAGGTTAGTGACCGGTCTAGCATGACACCCAGGTATTTCGGCTTCGAATTGTGGCGCAGTTTTTGGCCGCAAAAAGTTATATCCACCTCTCTGTTTGCAAGACTGTTAGAAAGGTGAAAAGCCGCAACCTCAGTCTTAGAGGGGTTCGGGCAGAGTCTCCACTTGACGTAATACCGGTCCAAAATGTCGAGGTCTTGCTTGAGCACAGATTCACCCGCTTCAAACTTCTTTGTCTGGGTTGTCAGCGCAATGTCATCGGCGTATAGAAACTTGCGGCATTCTGTAGCGGGCATATCACTGGTGTATATATTGAACAGGAGTGTAATAATGTTTGCAGACGAAGTTTGTGTACTGTTCAAGTTTAAACGAAATGAGGTGGAAAATCTCAGCTTACTAATAGAGGAGTCTCTGAATTGGATTGTTGATTGGTTTAATATCTCAATTTATCTACAAATGTCAGTAAAACGAAAGTAAGTAATTATTTTTAGAAATATTAAAACAAATGCTGTAAAACTAAATATTAGTTTAAACAATACACCAGTATTAGTTGTAAGTAAATGAAACTGAATGTTTAGGACAATAATCGATTCGCCAAAAAAAATTATGATTCTCTATGTAAAAAGAAATGCTTTTGTTTCGCTCTTAGAAGCTTTAGAAAAATCTCTACTAGAAAGGCGGCCATGCAATCTTTTTACGCTTTTTTTCAGTCTCATGTATTATTTGGTTTGTCAATGTGGCTGTGTGGACAGCGTTTATTTATATTACTTACAAAAAAGTGCGTGCGTATTTTAAATGGAATTAAGTCTGCGTGAGTCGTGTGGCAATCCTTCAAGCTACTATGTTTGCCTACTTTGACAGCTCTATATTATGGAGCTGTGCAAACTCGTGCGTCGATTTCCAGACGAGTTTCCATTGATGAACGATTTTAAAATTGACAGACTTTTAACCATTTATTTGTGAATCACGTCAAGGTCCCATCTGGTAGAACAGCAATGTTTACTAGATGCCACATGCATGTTGCAGCAAAGGTGTACAATGCCTTGTCTGTTAAAATTAAGGCCCTATCAACTACAAAATTTGTTATTGCCTTAAAAATACCTAGTTGAACTGTGTCCATAAGCTTAAGTGAGTATTATGTATATAAGAAAAAAACAATAATGTGGAGATATTTTATGTTTAATTAAATTATACTTACTTGGGACCTTGGCCGGCGTCTAAGATACAAGGGCTGCGACCCTCGTTCCGGCTCTTACCGGGTCCAACAAATATCGGTGGCAGTTCAGCGGGGCAATGCGGCCAGTATTTATTTATGGCACCTTTGGACCAGATGGGAGCCGGACATAAAAAAATATATTTATATTTTATTTTCTTTATTTTAACCTTGTTTTCTAGTTTTAGTTTTATTTTATTAATGTAGTTTTCTTATTTATTCTCTTTCTGTTTAATCGTAGTTAAATATATACTTTATCTCCACTTATAATAAATCTCTAAATTAAAAAAAGAATCAGCCAGTTTGAAACTAAGCTTTGCGCGGTTCGAATGTTCTCAGCATCCCATGAACGGAAAAATATGAAACATTTTATATGGGTACATTATTATTCTAGCTGCAACTTAGGATAGTTTTTATCCGACTGCGACAGTTAATTAATTTTCCGAAATATACGACTTCATTTAATTTTTCATTTATTTTTATTGTAATCAAACGCTGCTCCAACTGTCAGCTATAAGAACCGTCAAATTTTCGTCAAAATGGCGGAATTGCTTTGCCTTTCACTTATTAATAATTTAAATCCCGTCTACGATAGACCTTTACGAGACAAATGCTAAAATATAAACCATAAAAAAATATTCGATTCTGATATGAGAACTTATATGCGCAAATGTCGTTTTATGTCGTAATTTCAATAAATGAAATCAACAAATTTGAACAATATAATTAACACGAATTTGTTTTTTTTTAATGACAATGGCACGCGCTCGGCGCATTCAGCCAAAGTACCTGCGGCGCTACCACGAAAACCGATAATCAATGTTCATATATTTGCATCCCTGTCACTCGAGTATTGTTAGTGCGATAGAGATAGAGATACCCGAATATTTTCAAATTCCGAAGTTCGTGGTTATAGCTCAGGAATCGAAAATATGGTAAATAATCATAATGTATTTTCTCGAAAAAGAATTTAAAATAAATATAGTCAAATGGAGAAAAAAACAAAGCAAGAGGTTATATAGGTAATGATTAAGTTATAAGAGTCCAAAGTTTTAAGAGAGGGTATGTTCTGTCCCTTTTCCGCAAAACGCACCTTCATATGAAACGATTGTTTTTTACTATGACGCTCGAGTATATTGACGTCACAGTCCCTCATCATTTTCTCACTCTAACAAGCGACATTAAAACGGATGTAGCTTCATAATTTTTTGAGATATTTGAATGGGAGTTTCATTATCTTCTATCTATTTATCTCCACTTATAATAAATCTCTAAATAAAAAAAGAATCAGCCAGTTTGAAACTAAGCTTTGTGTGGTACCAATGTTCTCAGCATCCCATGAACGGAAAAATATGAAACATTTAATATAGGTACATTATTATTCTAGCTGCAACTTAGGATAGTTTTTATCCGACTGCGACAATTAATTAATTTTCCGAAATATACGACTTCATTTAATTTTTCATTTATTTTTATTAAAATCAAACGTTGCTCCAACTGTCAGCTATAAGAAACGTCAAATTTTCGTCAAAATGGCGGAATTGCTTTGCCTTTCACTTATTTATAATTTAAATCCAGTCTACGATAGACCTTTACGATACACATGCCAAAAGTTAAACCATAAAAAAATATTCGATTGTGATATAAGAACTTATATGCGCAAATGTCGCATTATGGCGTAATTTCAAAAAATGTATTAACAAATTTGAACAATATAATTAACACGAATTTGTTTTTTTTGAATGGCAATGGCACGCGTTCTTTGCGCATTCTGCCAAAGTGCCTACGGCGCTACCACGAAAACCGAAACTCGAAGTTCGTATAACTGCATTCCTGTCACTCGAGTGTTGTTAGTGCGATAGAGATAGAGATACCCGAATATTTTCGAATTCCGAAGTTCGTGGTTATAGCTCAGAGGGCCTACCGCGAACGGCATTCGAAGTTTTCCCTCTCTGTCGCACTTACGTACGAACTCGTAAGTATGACAGAGAGGGGAAACTTCGAATGCCTTTCGCGGTAGGCCCTCTGGAATCGAAACTACACCCCGTAAGCCGCGTCCGCTGCGCCATGTTTTCGTGGTTTTTAAACGTCAAACATGTTTTGCCAATCAAAACAAAACCCTATTTGTTTGCCGAACCTGACTAAAAACATGTTAGATGTTTAAAAACATGGAAAACATTGGTGCAGCGGACCCGGTTGTAGGTAGACACTAAATAAAATAACCATAATGTATTTTCTCGAAAAAAGGATAATAGAGAAAAAATCAACGCAAGAGGTTAGATATAATATATGTATAGGTAATCACACTAATCACTAAGTTCCAAAGTTTTATGTTCTGTCCCTTTTTCACAAAACGCACCTTCAAATGAAACAATTGTTTTTTACTATGACGCTCGAGGATCTTGACGTCACAGTCCCCGATCGTTTTCTCACTCTAACAAGCGACATTAAAACGGTTTTGAGATATTTGAATGGGATTTTCGTCATCTTCTATCTATCTATACCTACATATAAATGCCCTGACTGACTCACCCACTCACTCATCAACGCACAGCCGAAACTACTGGAGCTAGAGGGTTGAAATTTACACCAGAACTACCTTTTACAACGTAGGCAACGGATAAGAAGAGATTTTTGGAAATTCTACCCCTAAAGGGGTCAAATAGGGGTGCAAAGTTTGTATGGGAGAAACTTTATTTTTTATAGCTAGAGACTTAAAATTTTGTATAAATACTACTTATTAGAATACGAATAAAATACTTTCAACGTTTAGGAAAATTCTGCCCCTAAGGGGGTAAACAAGGGGTGCAAATTTTGTATGGGGGAAACTTTACTATTTTAGCAAGAGACTCCATACGTTGTAGAAAGCTTACTTATTAGAATACAAATAAAGTACTGCCAGCGTTTTGGAAAATTCAGCCTCTTAGGGGGTTAAAAAGGGTTGCAAAGTTTGTATGAGCGAAACTTCTTTTTGAGATAGAAGCTTAAAAGTTTGTAGAAAGATTACTTATTACAATACAAATAAAAAAAAACAGCGTTTTGGAAAATTCCACCCCTAAGGGTATGAAAAAGGGGTACAATGTTGGTAAAGGGGATTTTTATGAGCTAGAATCTCAAACCTTTTTAAAAAGATCGCAAGCGACAAACCTTTGCTGAAAGATTACTTATTACAATACAAATAACGAACTTACAGCGTTTTGGAAAATTCCACCCCTATGGGTGATTAAAACAGGCGAAAATTTGTATGGAGGAAACTTTTTTTTTGAGCTTGAGACTTGAAATTGTATTATTTATTAGTATACAAATATATAGGTAAATTACTTTCAGTGGTTTGAAAATTTCCACCCGCTAAGAGGGGGATAAAGAGGTGCAATGTTTGTGTAGGAAATTTTTTTTTAGGTAGAAACTTAAAACTCTGTAGAAAGATTAAGTACCTACTTATTAAAATACAAAAAAAATACCTACTGCCAGCGTTTTGGAAAATTCGTACAAGGTTCGTATGGGAAACACTTTTTTTTAGCTAGAGACTAGATAGTTTGTAGAAAAAATACTTACCTATTACAATAAAAAAACCGAGTGTTTTATTTTTAATTTTTCCCTGAAAAGCGTTCAAAGTTTGTATGGAGAGCAAGAAAATTTTAAAGTATGATATTTGTAACTGCGATCTTAGCCTGTTTAGACTACAAAACTTATTTCAGCGTTTTTTTAATTCATCGCCTAAGAAGGTTAAAAGGGGGTTCGAACTTTGTATAGAGAGCAAGACATTTTTAAAGTAAGAAATTTGTAACTACGGTTTCAGACTGTTTACTATGAGGGTTCAGAGAGGGTTCTTAGTTTGTATAGAGAGCAAGAGATTTTGAAAGTAAGAGATTTGTAATAACTTCGGTTTTAGATTGTTTTAATTCATTCCTTCAACAAACATTTAGACGATAACATGTTATACGCGGACGAAGTCGCGGGCAACAGCTAGTCTGTAAATAAATGTATTCTAATATGTCTTTTACTTATTATTATTGCGACACCAAATTGGTAAAATTGTATTGATACAAATTAACAAACTTTATTTCCTGTACCAATACAATTTATGGCAAGTAAATTAAATGAAAAATTAAATTAGCTATTCCATACGGCACCTGACTCAATAGTTGTGTGAAAGAAATGTACGGGACTACTGTTATAATATACCTAGTTAATCTGTTGAGCTAGTGAACTAAAGGAGATAAGGCAATGTTATAAAGTTTTTAAAGCAATAATTTAAAAGTTATGGTTTTAGCCTAACACCAACAACAACGACCGAACGTCGGCTTCAACAAAAACCAAGGTTGTTTCGTTGTATCCGGAAATAATAATTATGTAACCTTATAGCCCACGAGATAAGCGCTACCTACTATAAGTAGGCAGATCATGTCATTGTAATCCTTGCTTAATCATGAATATACCATGATCCGAGGCAACAAGGTCGACCGCCCAGTCATTAACGATGATTACCTACGGACCTAATTAAACCCCTGACATCATTACTAAATATGCGAGGTAACAGTAAGACTGATGAGCAAAATCCAAGAAATAATCACTTTACGTTGTCTTTATTGGATTATATTCGTTACTTTGTACGTACTGTAATTATGTCCGAATCATGCAGTGACCCGTAAAATATAGAAACTGTGAAAGACCTAAAGCCGCTTGGATCCTGCCGGATTTATTGTTACTTTAAAGGGAAACGTTGATGGTCAACCATGAATAGGCCTTTGTGTTTTTGAGTTGAATACATTTAAAATTTGACTTCATTTGAACTTTAGGTACCAAGTTTTAGAATGCAATTTCCAGTGTGTGTTCCGAGCGCAGTCAGCGATCCGTTTCTGCGTCACGGTCACGGTTACGCTAGTCGCAGATAGTGTTGCCATGAATATAGTAAACCGCAATCCAGTAAGCCTTTTAACCGATCATAATGCCACTCCATTTTAAACCTTATTGAATCAGTAAAGAGTAGTATATTTCACGCGTTTTTCCGACACGACAGAAACAGCTTCCGAGGATTGCCAAATTGGTTAACAAGTTTTGTTAATAACCTTGCTTTGTTTACTTTTATTTAGTTCAATTTCTTAAAACTCGACTTCATAGCCACGTTTATAGTTTTATACCTGCACGATGCCAAATAATTAACTTTGAAGTAAAAGAAGCTCATCATACTTAAGAATACAAGGTGGTAGTTGGTAGGTAAGTACCTGCTTGTGTCAAATTAATGTGTGATATGTAAAATTTAGGTCTGCCCGTGATTTACCTAACTGAGATAAAATGGTCGACGATTCTTATCATAATAATTAATGAGTGTCATGCAAGAAGTGAATGTTTTATATAAATTATGGAAAATATCGTTAATAAAAAAGGAAAACCGGTTCTTATGAATTATTAATGCCTAAGATACTGGAGGTAGAATCATCGATAGATCACACTTGACGAGGAAATCTAACTTCAACTTGAAAGTATAAAGGCCTCCACACACCGGTCGCGGGCGCGGGTCGGGCGCGGGCCCGCGCAAGTTGTAAAACATTGAAACTACACTTCAAACACACATCGAACGCGGCCCCGCCGCGGGCCCGCGGGCCAGCGCAGCGTTCGATGTGTGTTTGAAGTGTAGTTTCAATGTTTTACAACTTGCGCGGGCCCGCGCCCGACCCGCGCCCGCGACCGGTGTGTGGAGGCCTTACTGTGCGAGACTGGAAGTAATTAAATTTGTACACAATGTTTATGTTTCTTTCAAATCTTCCTGTCTTTTACTTAGATAAATCTTGGAATGGTTAAAAATAGCCTCTCTCTCAACTTCTTTTCCGGCAGCAAATTTGTAAGATAATTAAAGTTTTTGTTTAAATGTTTGTACTCGTATTGTGTAGGTTTAGTATGCAAACCCAGTATTTAAAAATGTGCCTTCCTATAATGGAATCGACTATTAGTCGAATTGATTTAATCATTAACCTTATTATCTATTTCGTATCAGGTAAATGATTGAATATTTATCAATATATAAATACTTACTTATAGTAAATGCGAGTCTGTTGTATAATAATAACTTAAGGGAAAAGTTCAAGGTTAACTAAGAAAATCGATATGAAAAAATCGACACCGCAAACTGTCCAACAATACGTACTTACTCTATTATTATTTATAATGCCTACCGGCTGAATCTACCTGCATGTTACAGTTCAGATAAGCGCTATCAGTGATATGATAACAATCGCACGTGGTTCATCTTCTACTGCCATGAATATCCTACCTGTTCCGGGATTTCCTCTTCCTTAATCTCAGATTAGGGCACTTTTTGAAAACGGAAAACGAAACACCATCAAGGAAGCCCATGGCTATTGATCACAGATTGTATCACAGATTTATCACAAGTATCGGAATGTGGGAATAAGTTAAAGTGTGCATTTATCACAGGTGTGTGGCGACCGCGGCATGAGCCATAACTAAACGGAGAGCGCGAGGCGAGGCACAGCTTGGACCGAGCTGACGTCGCGGGCTGCGAGCCGGGACACCGCGGCGCGGGTCTGACGCTCTCGCGTACGATGCACTTCACTGCACGCGGTGACGCGATGCCACTTCGCTGCGTCACTGAATACTTGAATAGTCACTTGAATAAGTATTCACACCACTCATTTACGCGCGGTAACCAAATCGTAACTGGCAAGACGGGGTCTGACTCGCCTAATGTCGCGAGGTATGAGTTCAACGTGCGCCTACGCATTCGATATTGATTTAATAAACAATATATCAAGACGATTGTGTCACGTTCGATATACGCAGTCTCTATTTAGTAAATCCAAGCGCTGTGTCAAATTATAGTAAGGAAAATAATTTTATTATGTTTTTTAAATTTCCACACGTGACGAAGCTAACAGGAACTGAGTTTAAGCACGGAACCTAGGTTCGCAAGAAAGGTAGATCGGTATTTAAAATATTAAATACCATCCAAGTGCGGTCCATTTGAAACAGAATTTTAATGGGTTTAAATTAAAGTATTGGTGAAATGAATGGCATAACCGAATTCACCGACCACGTTCCCGATAACTATCATGATCCCGATAACTTATAATTATAATGTACCTATTTAAGAACTTTATTGGAGCAATAACAGGTAAAAAAATATACATGTCACACAATAGATCAAAGTGCAAAGGCGAACTTATCCCATCATAATCCATCCCATAATCATCATCATATCAGCCGAAAGACTGCTGGACATAGCCCCCTCCCCCCCCAAAGTGTGTTTGAATGACCGTGACCGCCATGGCCGGTCCTGCGCCACCCGCATTCAGCGGACAACGCATAATATAATGCATCGATATTTGTGACTAAGTAAAGGAATATTCATCGATACAACAACTGATATTAAAATTTCAACTAACTATCATGATGTGGATTCAACCCAAAATTTACCGACAATTCCTGTATTATTAATATCATTTAACAGACTTCTTTACTCATGCGGTTCATTTAACAATGAAAATAAATGTAATCTCTATTTGGGTTGTATTGTTATTGAACGAGCGAGCGAAGCGAACGAAGTTCTCCGTTTCAGCTTGGGCAAAAATGCTTTCGTATGTCGCATTTCTCAACCGATTCTCGTGAAATTTAGTAAGCAGGTTCAATGAATATACCTATTGTTTTTTTACGATGCAGTTTTTGGAAATACTCCATAAAATAAAATACCATTGTCATTATTTAACCGACAGGTATTTCAAAAAGTAAAAAAAAAGCTACGGTAGCCTAGTGGTTCAGGCATGCGGATGTCAAGCGGCGGTCGTGGGTTCGAATCCCGGCTCGTACCAATGAGTTTTTCGGAACTTATGTTAGGTACTTGAAGACCTCTGTAGACTAGTTGGTAGTTGGTAGTGAAAGCCTACGAAGCCGGAGGTCCCGGGTTCGAATCCCGGTAAGGGCATATATTTGTGTAATGAACACGAATATTCGTTCCTGAGTCATGGATGTTTTCTATATACATATTTAAGTATTGATTTATCTATATAAGTATCTATATCGTCATCTAGTACCCATAGTACAAGCTTTGCTCAGTTTGGGACGAGGTCGATTTGTGTAAGACTGTCCCCAAATATTTATTATTTATTTATATTGTACGGAATATTCACCGTTAGGTTCGTTCGGTGGAGGAAAGCATCGTGAGGAAACCGGTCTAATCCCAATAAGGTCTAGTTTTCCCTCTGGGTTGGAAGGTCAGATGGCAGTCGCTTTCGTAAAACTAATGCCTATGCTAACTCTTGGGATTAGGTGTCAAAGCGGACCCCGGGCTCCTTTAGGGGCACACAACCGGAATAACGCTAGGAGGATGAGATAGTTAAAAAAATAGGTCACTACACACTGTATTTTGTATTTAAGTACCTTGTGAATACATCAAACTAGTTTTTATGTTGATAGATTCATCGATCTATGAACTCAAAAGAAAAACGGTCGCTTTAACCTTGGACGTATAGATTGACGAATCCAGCAACGTAAAAACTATTATGATGTATTCAAAAGATACTTAAATACAAAATACAGTGTGTCGTGGCCTACTTTTTTAAATACCTATCGTTAAATTTAAATAATCACAATTATTTACCAGTGACGCTAGGGAGCAAGTCAACGGGCTCTTAAAAGTGCACCTTTTTACTTTTTTCTTCGAGTTTGATATTTTTATCACATATGTTGGAATACCCATTTATTACCCCATATTTGTACACTTGATGTCGTTTTGTACTAATTAAAGATACCTTTATCGTTTGTTGTTATTTTTGAAGGTTCTTAAGGCTCCAACAATGTTTTATCTCTTACCTGAAACAAACAAAAGACGTCATCAGAATTTTACTAGACTTTGGTAAAAACAATGAATACTAAAGCACTTATTAGAATACCATGTTACGAAATTACATATTGAATTTTATATTCATACCGCGATATATTATTTCTTTTACATATTATAAAGTTTAAGTAAATATACAGGGACTATCTTAAATAAATCGACCTAGTCCTTAACTAACATTAGTTTATACTTAGCATAATGAAGAGCCTAATATGCAGGCCTTTACCATAAGATCTTTTGTAAACTTACAAAACAAACAAACAAAATAATTATGAACAAGCAAGGCTTCTACGCTTACTATGGTACTAACTATATAGACGACGATACCTTTAAGGAAAAAACGGGTACATTCAGCAAGGACTATTCCCTCAATCAACCATTAAAACGGGTACATTCAGCAAGGACTATTCCCTCAATCAACCATTAAAAATTAACAAGTTTCGTCAATATAGTTGAGTTACGTGAACTAAATTCTGCAGTTTAACTAAATTGTACTAATATTACTGAATCATTAACGCTTAATATACCTTTCAGGATGATATACATCTTTTTATAAGTACCTACACATCCGTGAAAGTGTTATAATCGTAGTACAATGTACCTGACTTATCATAAATCAAGGCAGTGTGTGATACCTAGATATAGAATGAATTTATGTGACGAATAGCTACTATAGCTAGTTAAGAAAGGAAAAACAAAAAAATCTTATTCTCTAAATATAAATGAGGCTCTCCTAAAATTGGCATTGGTTATGATATTTGAGTAATTTGAGCAAGTACAAATGAAATTTTATAATCTCCACTTATTATAAATCTCTAAATTCCACCCCTAAGGAGATGAAAAAGGGGTGCAATGTTGGTAAAGGGGATTCTTTAGAGCTAGAATCTTAAAACTTTGTAGAAAGATTTACATAATAAAAAAAATAAAGATATGAGATTTGTAACTTCGAGCTTAGCCTGTTTAGACTACCTAAATTATTTCAGCGTTTTTTGAAATTCATCCCCTAACTAAAGGAGATTATAAGGGCGTTCAATGTTTGTATGGAGAGCAAGACATTTTTAAAGTAAGGGTTTTGTAACTTCGGTTTTAGACAAAACAAACATGCTTTTAACATGTATGGTTTGAAGTTTGTATCATAAAAGGGGGTTTGAAGTTTGTATGTATATAGAGCATGACATTTTTAAAGTATGAAGTTTGTAACTACGGTTTCAGCCTGTTTACTATGAGGGTTCAAAGAGGGTTCTAAGTTTGTATAGAGAGCAAGACATTTTGAAAGTAAGATATTTGTAACTTCGGTTTTAGACTGTTTACTGAAAGACTAGGTACAAAACTAATTACAATGTTTTTTTAAATTTATTCCTCAAACAAACATTTTGACACTAACATGTTATACGCGGACGAAGTCGCGGGCAACTGCTAGTGCTCAAATATAATATGACTTTCCAGACAAAGGGTACCTATTGGTTGTTGAACACACACAGGAGCTCGTTCGTACTGATGATGCTTTCATTAATATTCAACGTTTACGAATTCAATAAATCCCGTATTAAAATAACATATTATTTATTTCAGTCACGTAATTACTCGCAGGATATTATGTTAATTGTAACCAAACAGGGTTGCCCTCAATATTACATGATTAAACTGGTAGTTATTAAGTTAACAGTTGGGGAATAAATATATGTAGATGGAATATATATATGTAGTCAATATTAATTCCTCAACATCAATAGAAAGTAATAAGTACAGTTATTTGAAGATTGTAGTTAAAGAATAAGCTAATAAAAACATAGGAAACGTCACAAACAAAAAAAAGAGCACCAAGGAATAACGACTGGCGGCTAATTTTTTTACGACGTCATCTAAAATATCTCTTACAGAAATATGAATTTTTATGTGGCTTGAAACAACAATTAAATAAAGAATGAAAGAGCCCTTGTCGCCATTCATTTGGTTCAAATTAATTAGGCGCATTAAGTGGATTTTATGGGAAGTACCGTCGCGTCGGATCGCATCGCTGTTAAAAAAAAAATTATTTACCTACTTCAAGCCACAATTTGAAGTAGATAATAATATATATATATATATATATATATATATGACTACAAATTGTGCATAAAAATTGAAAAAAAATGTATTGGGGTTCGACGCTCAATATCTGTTGCAGATCGCCGTATTTTTGGTAAAAATGGTGTATTCTAATAGCGACATCTTTTTCCGAAATTAGAAATTACTTACGCAGACAGGGCGCCAGGAAAATAAGGTTAGTTCAAATCAAAGTAGTTTCAAAATCAAATTGTCTAAACTCCACGTATTAATACTTAGTCTTCCCTACCTAGGTATCCCTCCCTATAGTGTTTTTGTAATGCCGGAGTCGCGGAGGGAGAGCAGCCCATGCGTGCACTTTCTTACACAAAGGTGAAAGCCTGAAGGGGCTGCACTTGCTGCAACGCCCGGGGCAGTAGAATAATACACCATGACTGTCTAAAATCAATATTTTTTAACAGTACAACATGGATGGATTTTTAATAGAATATACAAAGTATGGCATTATAGAATTCTGGAAAATCAGATTAATAGCGCATGAAATTATGGAAATAATTTTAGTAATATTTTTATATTTCGTGTTATATTATTATTATTTGTTATCATAAAAGGGGGTATATTTTTTACAAATAACGTCTGTCCCAAAAACGGTTTACACAGTTTGACTGTGGGATCTGAGTCCCTTCACTAACTAAATTCACATAATATGACTATTACTATACCTATATGCTATCTACTACTATGCTATCTATGAAATAATTAAATAATTTTCTTTTCAATGTGGCTCTATTGGCGTCCAGTCTGATATCTGCCAGCACGCAGTTAAGAATGTAGGGTAGGCTCAGTTTACTGAGAACTCTTGTTACATGGGTGGATTGCAAAAAAATTGTACATAATTACTTAACCCATTGATGGCCAGTGACGACACATATTATGCGTCAAAGCGCTACGAGCGCTTTCCTCTACATGCGAGGTTTAACCTGCTACGGACTACGGCGTAGCGCTACGAGATTAGCCCGGCCGTGAATGTGTTAAGGGCCGTAATCTAATCTATGCTTAAACTTTTTTCCATTGTGTAACGAAAGTTACCCATATAAAATGTATGGGTAATTGCCGTTACACAATTCTCTAAGAAGTCGCTTGAAAGTTTCACTCAAATAATATACCTATGTCTTGAAGTCAGCCGTACAGCATTTACACTATTGGTACGGGTGTAGTAAGGCTAGTAACGACGGTAAAATGAAGATAGGTAGTGTAGTTCCCATTATCAGCCATTACGAGCATGTAGCGACTAGTAGTAATTTCTGGTATACATTGTGAAGCGCAGTGTGGAAATACGATCTAAAATGTGCACATAACTACTCGACGCCTCTTAAGAAATCCATACGTAATAAAAGCAGTGTTTACTATTACTTATTCTGTGGCAGTGTCTGCTTTCGGAGTTCCAGTTTTAAGTTCGATAGGGCATCTCTAAAGTGATAGGAATACTCAATGTTATCGCAGTAAGATAGATGCGTTATACCATTTCTGAATCTGCATAACATGCCTAATTTACTGTCGTTATTTGTTCGTTTCGTTTTTAATAATTATTCATCATGGCAGATGGTCAAAGTTGAAATTCGTGTTTTTGTGATAACTTAAATCAAGATTAATCAAGTTTTTTTCACAAATTAACACTTCGCACTTCTGAATTAACTATTCATGATTTGATACACACAAAAAGCTGTTATTAAGAGCTTTCCAAGTCGATGCTGGTACTAAAAATGTAAAAACAAAGGGGAAAATTCTCAAAAATCTTTATTTCGGTAATAACTCGAAAACCGTGCAACTTTTACTGGGGTCATGTTAGGCTGGTTAGGTTCCTCTTGAGCTGACCTACCGAGGTCACTGTGACGTGCTACTTCTGGAACACCCTGTATTAACTCTACTCTTATTATTGGAACTGCGAAAATGATTTTCATACAATTTTACACCATAATAACCATAATTCATAATAGTTCTTATTATTAACGATCGTAACTTAGAACCATTCGAATTCATAATGACAAAAATCATAAATTTCTCATAAAGGTACCTTAGTAGGTACCTACCTACTAATATTATATGTATTTAGTTTTTTTGTCACGAGGCGCGAGGCGAGGTCACAAGGCTCTAGCTAGAGCCTCTAGACGCTAAGCAAGCGACCCTACTTTACTTAGCGAAAGCTTTTATTCAGTAGGAAAAAGAAAATTACAGTGGAGTACCAAGGCGCCTATAATGTTAGGACTTAATTTAAAATGGTGCTTAATAAGTTAAATGGGTATCACAAAACTTACACACTAATCTAGGCACGTTACTGCCTAGTAACAATATATATTACAAAGTGCACTTATTTTAGTGAGCAGGGTTTGCCAGATATCGGCAAACACGTCGGCATCCTACCTCAACATGAGTTTGATTGAGTAGGTAGCGCCGGCGCACAGGCCGCGGGCGCGTGGTCGGCGCGGCGGCGCGTGCGTCGGCTCGGTACGCCCGGCGCCGCGCCGCGCCGCCGCGAATAGCGGGCGGCGCGGCGGTGCCCCGTCGGCGAATACTGCTAGGGAACGAACAGTCGGATGCCTTCCAACGCTACAGTGTCAATTTGTCCCCTCAGCAGGAGACTGTAATGTAAAGCGAGATGGGACTTACGCCTAAAATTAAGGGTCTCGAGCCCGACCATGCCTGCTACAAAAAGTGATGGATATAGGAAAGGATAAAGGATCCATACTGCTTTTGGTACAAGTACCGGGCAAATTTCCGCTGTACTCTTTCGAGTAAGAGTCTGTAATTTTCTTCGATCGGATCCCATATCAAAAAGTTATATTCTAATTTGTTATGTATGAGATTAGTACTAACAAAATTATGACGTAGGGGAAGGTCGGGTAAAGTGAACACCCCAGGGAAAGCGAATTCGGCCTGCCCCTCCCGACTTACTCGTCCTTGTCGCACCACGCGCCTATACGACGTTCGGGACCCTTCGCTCAATGAGCGGCAGGCATAGTAGGAATCGGTCGGTGCACGTGTCGTCGGTAACGAGTCAAAACGTGTTTTTGGTGAAAAAAGATCGATGTTTAAAGGTAAGTACACTGTCTGTTATCTTGTCATAGTATTTTTCTCGAATCTTAATTGTCGATGCCTCTATTACCCATTAAAATATCTTCCGTTCACAGTGCATTTCTTTGAGAACGAAGCAACGGTTATTTTTTAAACGTGATTAATTTTGTAAACTGACTGATTGGGCATAGTGGATCAGGCAAAGCGGATATCGTGTTCACTTTGCTCGTGGGTTCAATTTTGAGGATCAATTTTCTAATCACGATTTTTTATTACAGATGGGTATATAAATATAAATAAATTCCAATCAGGACTCCTAGTCAACATAAGTTATGGATATGGCTATCAGGACGTGCAAAGCCGGAGAACCGATAAAAGGAACGAAACAAAAGTATGAATTGCCATATGCCACATTGTATAGGCATGTTAAAACCGGAAATGCATCCAAACAACTTGGTCGGTTTCATCCAGAGTTCAACGAAAACCAGGAAAACGAGCTATTCGATTATTCCATTCCAGGCCAGTTTCACTTGGCCCGGGGATAAGTTTTACTTTGCCCGGGACTCTGGGCTAAGCGAATAAAATAACTTTTTTGAGTTTTAATTCAAAATTACAAATAATTATTGTTAAACTTTACAGGCCAATGTTGTTTTTTTCTTAAAGATTATTGATTAAAGACTGATTATAGACGTTTTTTTTTCATTTCTTCCTTGTAAAACTTTTCTGTTATGTCCAGTCAAAGGTAAAGGTGTTCTCTATGCCTGCACTTCCCCTATGTCCGTTATGAAGGAAACGCTTATGGGAAACAGCATTTTGAGTTCAAGCCTGTAATTAAATTATGAAGATTTTTTTTTATAAAAAGTGTCCATTATGAGTTCCGATGATAGTTACACACAATTAGGAACAAAAAAGGTACGAAGAACAAATAATAATCATTACTCGTATGATTATGAATACAAATCGTTAGTACCTAAATATAATAGAAAATAGGAGAAAAAATTTGATGAGATCCAATATGGACCCGGACCAGACATTTGCATGTTATGTAGTACCTATTTGTGTTACCTAGGTACACACTGACTAACTGTTAAAAATGAGGTTTATAAAAAAAAACTAAAACATAATAAATCATTGTTAATGAAATTAACTTAAGTATTAAATTAAATAATTACAAAATAGTAGGTACATACATACAATTGAAGACATGAGTGGATGAAGGTGTTATTGTCACAAAAACATAATCTAGACTAAACTGCAGTTGAAATAAAATCCTTCGTTTATGTTAAAATGTAAGTACCTAACAAAATATTACAATATTATGAATAAACTAGCTGTTGCCCGCGACTTCGTCCGCGTAGAACTTTTTATCGTCTTAGAAAATGATTTCTCTCAATACAAAATTTGAACCCTCTTTTAGGGGATAATTAAAAAAAAAGTTGATGTCCATTTTCTAGTTTGTGAACAAACAGTCTAAAACCAAAGTTAAAAATCTCATACTTTAAAAATGCCTTGAAATACTCAAACTTTGAACCAATTTTAACACTCTTAGGGGATGAATTTGGAAAAACTCTGAAATCAGTTTTGTAGTCTTTTAACGTACAGAATAAGACCGAAGTTGAAAATCTCTTACTCACACTTTAAAATTTTATTGCTCGCCATTTAAAATTTGAACCCCCTTTTAAACCCCCTTAGAGGTTGAATTTTTCTAATCGCTGATAGAACTTTTTTCGTAAACTTTTAAGTCTCTAGCTCAAAAAAAGTGTTGCCCATACAAAGCTTTCTTAACCCCCTTAGGGGTGGAATTTTCTAAAACTCTGAAAGTACTTTATTATTAATTTTAATAAGTAACATTTTGAATAGTTTTAAGTCTAGTAAAAAAAAAAGTTTTTCCCACACAACACTGGCTACCCTTCTTAAGGATCTTAAGGAACCCCCCCTTAGGGATGGAGTTTTCTAAAACGCTGAAAGTTCTTTTTTAGTATTCTAATAAGTAATCTTTTTGCAAAGTTTTAAGTCTAACTCAAAAAAAAGTGTTGCCCATGCAAAGCTTGCTCTCCTTTTTAACCCTATTAGGGGTGGAATTTTCTAAAACGATTTGTGTTCTTTTTTTGTATTTTAATAAGTAATCTTTCTACAAAGTTACAGTTACAAGTCTCTAACTCAAAAACATAAACTTTCCCTGATAAAAACTTTGCACCCCTTTTTATCCCCCTTAGGGATAGATTTTTTCAAAACGCTGAAAGTCTTTTTTTTGTATTTTTATAAGTAATCTTTCTACAAAGTTTTAAGTGTCTAGCTCAGAAAAAGTGTTCCCCATACAAACCTTGTACCCTTTTTTAACCCCCTTAGGGAATGATTTTTGTAAAACGCCGAATGTAGTATTTTTCATGTTCTAATAAGTAATTTTTCGTCAAAATTTTAAGTCTCTATTAAAAAAAAATATGTTTTTCCCATACAAACTTTGCACCCTATTTTACCCCCTTAGGGGTGAAATTTTCCAAAACGCTGAAAGTACTTTCTTTGTATTTAAATAATCTTTCTACAAAGTTTTAGGACTCTAGCTAAAAAAAATAGTTTCCCACATACAAACTTTGCACCCCTATTTTAACCTTTTTTTTTAGGGGTAGAATTTTCTAAAACGCTGAAAGTACTTAATTTGTATTCTGATGACTAATCTTTCTACAAAGTTTTAAGTCTCTATTTAAAAAAAAATATTGTTTCCCCCATACAAAATTTGCACCCCTATTTTACCCCCTTAGGGGTAGATTTTTTTAAAACACTGAATCTAGGTACTTTATTTGTATTCTAATGAATAATTTCTCTACAAAGTTTTAAGTCTCTATTTAAAAAAAAGTAGTTTTTCCCATACAAACTTTGCACTCTATTTTACCCCTTTAGGGGTAGAATTTTCTAAAACCCTGAAAGTTCTTTATTTGTATTTTAATGACTGATCTTTCTACAAAGTTTTAAGTCTCTATTTAAAAAAAAATGTTTCCCCCATACAAACCTTGCACCCCTATTATACCCCCGTAGGGGTGGAATTTTCCAAAACGCTAAAAGTGTTTCATTTGTATTCTAATAACTAATTTTTCTACAAAGTTTAAGTCTATAGCTCAAAAAAAAAAGGTTCTGCCATACAAACTTTGCACCCCCATTTTACCCCCTTAGGGGTAGAATTTTCAAAAATCCCTTTTTATCCCTAGCCCACGTTATAAAAGCAACATACTGTGCAAAAATCAACTCTCTAAGATTAGTAGTTTCGGCTGTGCGTTGATGAGTGAGTGAGTGAGTGATTGAGTGAATAAGTCAGTCAGGACATAGGCATTTATTATGTATAAATAGATAGAAGATAATGAAACTCCCATTCAAATATCTCAAAAAATTATGAAGCTACATCCGTTTTAATGTCGCTTGTTAGAGTGAGAAAACGATGAGGGACTGTGACGTCAATATACTCGAGCGTCATAGTAAAAAACAATCGTTTCATATGAAGGTGCGTTTTGCGGAAAAGGGACAGAACATACCCCCTCTTAAAACTTTGGACTCTTATAACTTAATCATTACATATAACCTCTTGCTTTGTTTTTTTCTCCATTTGACTATATTTATTTTAAATTCTTTTTCGAGAAAATACGTTATGATTATTTACCATATTTTCGATTCCTGAGCTATAACCACGAACTTCGGAATTCGAAAATATTCGGGTATCTCTATCTCTATCACACTAACCATACTCGAGTGACAGGGATGCAAATATATGAACATTGCGTATCGGTTTTCTTGGTAGCGCCGCAGGTACTTTGGCTGAATGCGCCGAGCGCGTGCCATTGTCATTCAAAAAAAACAAATTCGTGTTAATTATATTGTTCAAATTTGTTGATTTCATTTATTGAAATTACGACATAAAACGACATTTGCGCATATAAGTTCTCATATCAGAATCGAATATTTTTTTATGGTTTATATTTTAGCATTTGTCTCGTAAAGGTCTATCGTAGACGGGATTTAAATTATTAATAAGTGAAAGGCAAAGCAATTCCGCCATTTTGACGAAAATTTGACGGTTCTTATAGCTGACAGTTGGAGCAGCGTTTGATTTCAATAAAAATAAATGAAAAATTAAATGAAGTCGTATATTTCGGAAAATTAATTAACTGTCGCAGTCGGATAAAAACTATCCTAAGTTGCAGCTAGAATAATAATGTACCTATATAAAATGTTTCATATTTTTCCGTTCATGGGATGCTGAGAACATTCGAACCGCGCAAAGCTTAGTTTCAAACTGGCTGATTCTTTTTTTAATTTAGAGATTTATTATAAGTGGAGATTATAAGAAATGCTTTTAAGTATGGGTAGTTTAAAGGTTTCAATGG
This sequence comes from Epinotia brunnichana, assembly GCA_963854355.1. Classification (NCBI taxonomy): domain Eukaryota; kingdom Metazoa; phylum Arthropoda; class Insecta; order Lepidoptera; family Tortricidae; genus Epinotia; species Epinotia brunnichana. The sequence continues at coordinate 18,581,503 of OY977940.1, forward strand.
AAAAATGTACCTATTACATAGCACCTTTATCCACAATCAGAAAGTACGCAGTACAGTCGGGGGTATTTTAATATAGGTACATACATATCTGTACAGGACTCTATTGTCAATATCATAAAGGCGTGTAGGTACAGATATTCTATGTCGTTATTTATGGACGTATATTAACAGTCCTGGATGTATGTACAAAAAGTGACAATAACATATAACGCGTATGGAGAAGCTATTTCTTACACATAACATAACACCTTCTTCCATAAATTAGCCCGAAATCGTGGAAGAAGGAGCTACGAGTATGTGCGTACTTAACACTTTCTTCCTTTAATCATTTTGCTGGCAAAACAAAGTTTGTGGCCTGTCTTGGCACAAAATATGTTTTGTCTCACTTGAAATATGAATCTTGACAAGGAGTCCAAACTAATTGTAAGTAATCTGTTTTTATTTTTATTTTCACTGTTAATTGTTGCATGCTGTGTCCTTCTGTAATTTCTTCACGCGGGCCTAAGGGTGTATCGATCTCTGGTGCAGCATTCACCCTAAAAGTCGACTATAGGATAGTAACAGGGTTGAAGTAATTTGCTAGCAACATTATCACAGCAACAATATCACATATTCTCCATCTTTTAATCTACAATAGAAATGGTATTGCCTAACTCCCGCTGGGAATACGGGCGTGACATTATTATACAGTCACAGGACCGATGTTCCCAAGCTTATTAAACATTTAAATATAGGGCTAAGGAGTAATTAATTAATGACATGTACGTAATATAATATTCTCTTTGCTAATGACAGTCCGCGTGACCTGTAGGGGATCCATTAAGTGCCCCATTATATGAATTATGAGCTTTTACCCGCCGCTTCGCCTCCACCATTACAAAATTAAAGATTAAACATAAAATATAACATGATGATCTATAATTGTCGATAGATCACACACAATAAATAATTAGATAACTATATTCGGGCAGTCTTACAAAAATCAACCTAGTCCCAAACTAAGCAAAGCTTGTACTATGGGTACTAGGCGACGATATACATACGTCGGCAAAGCGGTCGCAAAGTTCGCCTGTGTGCTGGATGTATGCTGCACAAAATGCCACTTTTATGCTCTAGTGCACAAAGTAAAATTGTTTTAAAGACTAAGATAATCGGGCCTAAACGCACAATAAAACTTCGTAGAATAAACTGTAATTTTAATTAATTTGCATTAATAAATTTCACATCTGTGTTTTTCATTACCTACTAAATTAATAAAACCAGATAAAATGGAGTCAATTATTAGTTTAAAACGTATCGAAACATTCAATGACTTGGCAGTATGAAGTACCTAAGTCTAATATCACGTGTCGAAAATTAAACATAAAAGCTTTAAAAAGTTATGTCACCGGAATAAGCTATTATTTATTTCATTTTTGCAATTATTTGTTATTTCTTCGCAATCGAAGTGAAAATCAGTGTGTATAACTCGGGCATAAATGAGCCATTTTACCCCTCGACTTAACTATCCACCCTCGCCGGTGGCTCGGGTGGATATAAACGTCTCGGGTAAATGGCTCGTTTTATGCAATTGTTGTACAATCTACTATTTATTTATTTATTTGCATCAGGCAATATTGTAAAATACTTTTTGTACTCGTCGATTTAAATCTGTGTATTAAGATTTCATAGAGAATACTGCAACGTCACTCTTTTCGTAGTTGTAGTCCATGTTACTGTCGAAACAATCGAAATAACTGTTTCGATACGCTACAGACAACCGAAAAAATATTGAAAATAGAACTAAAATAAATTCGACCAATCACGTGGCTGCTTTACCGAACTGTAATGAATTGGACCAATAGAATCGCTTTGATTATTGAGTTTACTCGTTGATGTCGTACGCTCGTTGATGTCTTTTAAGATATCAACTAGCGTACGAGCGATAGGCTGCACTTCGTTTCAACAGTCTCGAGTTTGTTTAATTAGTTCAGTTGACTCGTAGAAAATTAATTTTAATGAAATCGTAAAAAAGTATTGTTCACAATAGTGTTATAATCAAGCTTTTTAATCTCGTACCTTACTTAGGCCACTCAGCAAGCTTCGTGGCCTAAACACGGTACTCGACTAAAAAGCTCTCTATTATAACACGATTGTGAAAAATACTATTTTGTACTCGACAATTAAAATATGTGTATTAAGATTTCATAGAGAATACTGCAACGTCACTCTTTTCATAGTTGTAGTCCATGTTACTGTCGAAACAATCGAAATAACTACTTTTCGATACGCTCCAGACAACTAAAATAAATTCGACCAATCACGTGGCTGCTTTACTGAACTGTAATGAATTGGACCAATAGAATCGCTTTGATGTCGTACGCTCGTTGATGTCTTTTAAGATATCAACAAGCGTACGAGCGATGAGCTGCACTTCGTTTCAACAGTATCGAGTTTGTTTAATTAGTTCAGTTGACTCGTAGAAAATTAATTTTAATGAACTCGTACAAAAAGTATTGTTCACAATAGTGTTATAATCAAGCTTTTTAATCTCGTACCTTACTTAGGCCACTCAGCAAGCTTCGTGGCCTAAACACGGTACTAGACTAAAAAGCTCTCTATTATAACACGATTGTGAAAAATACTATTTTGTACTCGACGATTAAAATATGTGTATTAAGATTTCATAGAGAATACTGCAACGTCACTCTTTTCATCGTTGAATAGTCTGTTACTTCCGAAACAACCGAAATAACTGTTTCGATACGCTCTAGACTACCGAAATAAAATTGAAAATAGGACTAAAATAAATTCGACCAATCACGTGGCTGCTTTACCGAACTGTAATGAATTGGACCAATAGAATCGGTTTGATTATTGAGTTTACTCGTTGATGTCGTACGCTCGTTGATGTCTTTTAAGATATCAACGAACGTACGAGCGATAGGCTGCACTTCGTTTCAACAGTATCGAGTTTGTTTAATTAGTTCAGTTGACTCGTATAAAATTAATTTAAATGAACTCGTACAAAAAATATTGTTCACAATAGTGTTATAATCAAGCTTTTTAATCTCGTACCTTACTTAAATACGGTACTTGACTAAAAAGCTCTCTATTATAACACGATTGTGAAAAATACTATTACGGACTAAAATTAACATACTACCTACTAAAAGAGAAGAAGTTCTGAGTAGAGTAGGGAAGAAAACTTCATCTTTGGCTTGTGTCCAGGAATATAAAGGATATTAGGCTTATAATAAAAACAATACTATGGTAAGGCAATTTCTGTCACTATCAATTACCTACATATATATGTATTTTAATAGTACTAGTAGTAGTAGGTATTACAAACGTAAAGTTTGAAAAATTGCACGTAATCTCCGAAACTACATATCCGATTTCAATATTCTTTCACCAATTTATAAAATTAACCTACCAGTAGGATATAGGCTATATTTTACATCGGTGTCTGCGTTCTTCGGTAAACGCGGACTGAACCGCGACGACAAGCGCAATATTAATGTTACGAACAATTTATGGTTATATATTATCCCACCAAAAATATAACATGTAAAGTGACTGCCAAGACTCCCTAGCTCATATAGCTTTCAGCGTTAAAAAGTTATCAGATCATAAGGAGCGCCAAGTTTCCTACTCCACACGGCCACACGCCTAACCTAACCTAACCTACCACTACCAGCCACGCTCTAAAAATTCTACATCTTGGCTAAAAAGTATAGCTTTGTTAGGCACATTCTGGTCGCCGCATAGACTCTCGCGGTGAATGAATTTTTAAGCGATATTAATAACCGACGGGTCTATACTTTTTAGCCAAGATATAGAATTTTTAGAGCGTGGCTGGTAGTGGTAGGTTACGCCGTGTGGAGTAGGAAACTTGGCGCTCCTTATGATCTGATATCTTTTTAACGCTGAAAGCTATATGAACTAGGGAGTCTAGGCAGTCACTTTACATGTAATGTATTTGGTGGGATGAGCCTTTTTGTAAGGGAATTTCTAAAGAAGTGTATAGGAAAACCCATACAAACTTCCATCCCCTAATTTAAAGGGTGATTTACAAAAAATCCTGAAAAAGTATTTTATTATCTCCACTTATAATAAATCTCTAAATTAAAAAAAGAATCAGCCAGTTTGAAACTAAGCTTTCTGTGGTACGAATGTTCTCAGCATCCCATGGACGGAAAAATATGAAACATTTAATATAGGTACATTATTATTCCAGCTGCAACTTAGGATAGTTTTTATCCGACTGCGACAATTAATTTATTTTCCGTAATATACGACTTCATTTAATTTTTCATTTATTATTCTTAAAGTATATCGCCGCCACATCTGTCAGCTAAAAGAAACGTCAAAATCACAGACTAATAAGAAATACTACGGACAAAATGGCGGAATTTCTTTGCCTTTCTTTCGCCTATTAAGTAGGATATATTATCAATAAAATTACTTATTTGGTAATAACAATATTCTAGAAACTAAACTACTTATGAAAGATACATAACTCGAATATAAAACTAAAACTACCTAAAATAAAATTACTTAAGCTAAAAATTAAAAATACCTATCAAAATTTGGTGCCCTTGGTAGGGTACCCATCACGCAGGCAGCGTTCCCGCGCTGGATTGCGATTGCAATTCTCTGCGCGAGAAAGCTGCCCGCGCGAGGGTCGCCCGTTGCCTCCCTCAGCCGCTTGCCAAGCGCCCTGTGGAGCAGCTGTGCGCCCCTGCCCCACGAACCAAGTGTCTCGACGCCAAATGCGACGAATTCGTATTGGGCGCCGAGACAGCTGTATTTGGCAACCTTTAGACGCTCCCGAGCGTCCGCCGCCGCGCCAGCACGCCTGCTGGTCGATGGAAAGTAGGACGCCGCTAGTGTGTCGGCGCAAGTGGCGTCCCACACCAACGCACGGCCCATCCTCCAGGGAATTAACGACATCCCGTCGGGGCGCTTGCCATCGTTCCGCACTATTTGGGGCTCCAGAGCGGCGGGAACTCCGGCACTGACGAGCGCCCTTCTCAGAATGTCGTTAAGGGCGGCATGACGAGACAGGCGGCCGGCACCCGAAGAGCAGGCGAGCCCGTGGTGGCCGAGGCTATCTACAGACGATCCACAAGAAGCACAGCTGTGGTCGGCACAGAGAGCGACTCCGAGCCGGAGACCGGCGGCTATGCGAAGCGTCTCTGGATCGATAAAGGTGCCGGTGTTGGGTGAAGGATAGGCGTGGAGCCAGTGACCTGACTCTGGCCTAGATGATGCCAGAAGCCTCGCTCGGTCCCTGCCTGTTGCGGTGTCGAGGAGTGAGTTTAGGGTTGAAAGTGATGCTATGGTATCCCAGGCCCTTTGAATCTTAGGTCGGGATGGAAAACTTTGATTCGGTCCAGCTAGCCAGGCATTCGAGGCCTCAACAAGGCACGCAATCTCGCAGTTTGTAGCCGGAGAGGCTTGAAGAATTTTACCTGCGAGATCGGAGGTGCTATGAATTGAGGCCAAGAATGCTGGCAAAGCAACACTTGAAATTTTACGGGTACCCAAGCCACCATACCTTATCGGTAAGGTGGCTTGGGTCCATGCCTGCTCGCTCAATTGTATATTCAAAATGGATTCAATTTGGGATTTTAAAAGTAGGTCAATAGGTCGGAGTAGGTGGGGGTATTTCCAAATAGGACAACAGCGGAGCAGGTAAGTGAATTTTGGAACGAGTAAACAAAATTTTAAAATAAACAGAGCAGAATGACTGCTAATTTTGAGAAGGCGATCAGAATGATCATTAAATTTCGAAATAGATTTACTGAGAAGGGGAGGGATGGCTTAATTGAAGATGGGTGCTCCGAGAAGATGTAGACAGTCTTTGGATATCGTTTTGATGGTTGGCGCGATGTTATTAAATTGCTGAATAATTTCGGATGCCGAAGAAGAATCTATATTATCAGAAATATATAATTCGCATTTATTGAAATTTAGTTCCAGCCCAATATCTCTAAATTTATTTTTAATTTGAAATAAATCCGCTAAGACAGTCTGCGAATCGCCACCCAGAGTGCCATCATCAAGGTACCACACGTTTAATTTAGAATTTAGACTGTGAATTATTGAATTTATTGCCAAACTAAATATGGCTGGACCGAGGGGATCACCCTGCTGACAACCCACTGCCGAAAGGATCTCATTGTTTTTGTGCATTAGTTTAGATGGACAGTGATAACACTGTAGTAAAAAGTTATAAATTTCCGGAATAGTTATTTTTATTTCGTTCAGCAGGGTGTCCCTATTAACCGAATTAAAGGCATTCTGTACATCTAATTTTAAAAGTACCTCACATGCGTCGCTCTTTAAAAAGGTGCGTACGGCATGAACCGCCGCCTCGCAGCCGCCGCGTGTGCCGAAACCAACCTGAACGGGTTCAAAAACGTTTTCTAATTTTTTACGTGTTAGTCTGACGCAGACTTTGGCCGCTAATCGCCGTAAAGTCGAACCTACGGCGATAGGCCGCACGCCACCGTCTTTTTTTGAGAGGGCAATGAGGTTCGCCCCATAGATTACCGGTGTTACTTCTTGACACACATCTCCCATCAGCATAAGATTGACCAGCTTTGTTATGCTGGAGACAAGGTGCTCACCAGTTATACCGCTGCCATGACTGGTGAGGTCAACCAGATGCTGAGGGGAAATGCCGTCTAAGCCAGACGCAGACCCTTTTGGGAATGATAACAGAGCTGCTAAAATGTCCTTCGCCTATTAATAATTTTAATCCCGTCTACGATATACATTGACGAGACACATAGGTACCAAAAGCAAATATAAAATTATTTGATATGCGAACTTATATGCGCAAATGTCGAATTAAGGCGTAATTTCTACAAATGTAACAACAAATTCGACCAATATAAACTTGGTTTTTTTGAATGGCACGCGCGCGCGCTCTTTGCGCATTCAGCCAAACCACGAAAACTGAAACTCGAAGTTCGTATATCTGCATTCCTGTCATTTGTTAGTGCGATAAAGATAGAGATACCCGAATATTTTCGAATTCCGAAGTTCGAGGTTTAAAAGAAAATACGGATGTCGGGTAGATCTAAATTAATATTTTATGTGTGAATATGGTTAAAATTATTTGGAAATACTATTGTTGTTATTGTTTTAGTATATTTGACTAGCTTTAAGTTTAATATTGTACGTCCGAAATGGGCAAGCTGTTGGACTTTATTTTACCCAAAACAACTAAATGTACACAGTTCTGACAATAAAGAAATCTTATTTTATCTTATCTTATCGAAAATAGGGATGTAGACACTAAACAAAATAATCATAATGTTGTATTATCTCGAAAAAAAACAACGCAAGAGGCTATACTCGTATAGGTAATCACTAAGTTATAAGTGTATAAAGTTTGAAGAGGGGGTTTGTTGCGTTTCTTTTCCGCAAAACGCACCTTTATAATAAAACGATTGTTGTTTACTATGACGCTCGAGGATCGTGACGTCACGGTCCCTGATCGTTTTCTCACTCTAACAAGCGACATTAAAACGGTTGTAGCTTCGTAATTTTTTGAGATATTTGAATGAGTTTTTCGTTTCTTCTTTCTTTTGAAGTGAGTCTACAGCTACACCTCTATTTGGAAGACAAGCGGAAAGAACCCATACTATCCATACTAATAATCCATACTTCCATATTAATATTATAAATGCGAAAGTGTGTCTGTCTGTCTGTTGCCTCTTCACGCCTTAACCGCTGAACTGATTTAGATGAAATTTAATATACAGATAGTTTGAGCTCCGGGGAAGGACAAAGGGTAGTTTTTATATCTGAGGGGCTGAAATTGGGGGTGGGAATTTGTATGGAGCTACTTAAACCGCTGCACCGATTTAGATGAAATTTGGTATATAAATAGTTTGAGTCCCGGGGAAGGACATATTTATACTAGGTTTTATCCCGGAAATCATCCCCTAAGGGGTTGAAAAGGAGGGGGGGGTGAAAATTTGGATGTAATCTATTTTGATGAAATTTGGTGTAGATATAGGTTAAGTCCTGGGAAAGGACATGGGATAGTTTTTACCCCAGAAATCATCCCCTAATGGGGTGAAATTAGGGGTGAAAATTCGGATGGAACCCATTTTAATACAATTTGGTATAGAGATAGCTTGAGTCCTGGGAAAGGACATAGAATAGTTTTAATTCCGGAAATCACTCCCTAAGGGGGTGAAATGGGGGTGAAAATTTGGATGAATCCCGTTTAGATGAAATTTGGTATAAAGGTCGTTTGAGTCCCGAAGAATGATATTAGATAGTTTTTATCCCGAAAATCATTCCCTAAGGGTATGAAATAGGGGGTGAAAGTTTGGATAAAATCCATGTACCTAGATGAAATTTGGTATAGAGATAATTTGAGACCCTTCGAAGGATATAGAATAGTTTTTGCCTCGGAAATCATCCCTTAAGATGGTAAGTAGAAGTTTGTTTGCATTATATTTTCTAAGTATAAGTTCTACGCGGACGAAGTCGCGGGCAACAGCTAGTTTATAATAAGGAGTCCCTTTTTCAATTTTCAGACCTCTAGCATCAAAATTTGCGGAAGTCTCATACAACATTGCATCCTCTAATTTAAGGGGTGGGGGGTAAAAGTTTAATTTTTTTTAATTATTTTGTTGATTGTTTGGATGAGCAAGGTGGGATGAGCTAAACCTTTATCGCCTTTGTTGCCGGGACAAAAGGCGACACTAATCGACGGAAACAACAAAAAACCGGTTACAGTAGTAGATATTGCGCCCGAACCGCGGTCATTCGTAGTAGCTGACAGTCAAGGTCGGAGGTACCGGCGCAACCGGCGCCAGCTGGTGGCACGCCAGTTCGACTCCGCGGCCACGGTGGCCCCGGGGCCCGCCGCCGATACTTCGGCCGCGCCTGCGCCAGCCCCCGGTACTGAGACAGTTCAAGTGAGACACGCTAAACAATCTGAAATGCCTAAGAATTATTCACCTATGATGACACGCTCAAGAGCTAAAGAGTTAAGAAGTACTCTGGAAAAAAATGATGAATTGTTTTAGTAAACTATATTAATATAACATTTAAAAACATGCAGATCTACATAATTTAAGTACTTATAGGTATGAAATTATTTGAGTTGAACGCATCAAGGTAATCCATTGGAAAACCCAACTTTATTATCCAAGCTGGTGGGTTCAAATTCCAACAACAGTTTCGTAAAATATCGGTCATCTTAAATGATTTCAACCATACTTGCTGCTACTGTTGTATGAACTTAGTATAAATAATGTATTTCATTTGTATAAGGTACATATTTCATTGTTCTTGTTAATATTGAAGAGTTCTAACTATGGTTATCTATTTGTGAACATGAAACATCGTGATGGTGGCTATACATATGTCATAGTAATTAGTTGGTTATTTGGTCTGTTAACCAATTCTATTAAATGTAAGGTTTGTTAAAAAGGTTATGCCTAAACTTTATTATTTTTTTTGGTTTGTGTGTTTTTTTTTTTTTTCTCGATGGGGATAAGATGTAGTATAGGGTACTTGTGAATTACTATGTCTACCTACATTGGATATAATAAATCAGTGTTGAACTAGCTATGCGTGTTTTACTACATCATGTGCCGAGAATTTTGTTTATCTGGTATAATCCAAACACAAGTTATGAGGGTTCAAAAAACGACGAAGCGCTTAGAGAAATGGTAGATAGTGCCTGCCCTTGTGCTTCGCTTGGCTCGTCTTGGCGGGGGCACTACCGTGCCCATATACTTCATTTAAAGCCAAGATTTCTAGAAACGTCAGGAAGCGATTTATTAAGACATGGCGAGCATCGCCTTGTACGGAAGCAAGACGTGAACAACTCGAGAAAGAGAAAGACTGAGTACCTACCTTTGTAATGTGGCTGGCGGCGAATGGAAGAAAGACAGAAAGAACAACAAATGAAAAGGTTTCGGATTTGGTAGGAGTGAAGAGACTGCTGTTGAGGACGATTGATAACAATAGAGGGAAAAGATATGTATAAATAGCAGACGAGACAATTTGTAGTCTGAAACTTGTCTTTGACATTAAACCTAATGGTCTGAGTTGCAACAGGCTTTTACGTAGGCTCCCATTAACTCCAAGTGTCACGAGCAAGCTCTAATAGTTTAACGCTCCGAGACGGGATTATGGTCGCGACTGACACAATGTCTTGGTGTTAATACGAAAACGTCATAAAAGTTATCTGCCATAAAACGAGCGCGTCGTGAAACCATGCCAAACGACACCTCGGGCCCTCCGAGTGGCATACGGAGAACAACCAATAAATTCCGATTTACCTTACAAGAATTTTATAGCGCCCTTTTTCTACAGCAAGAAGAATTGCAGGGGTTTTTCTTTGTATTCAATTTGAAATGGTACTCTAATTCATTATATTATATACCTACTCACTTACCTACTTATGTAAAAAAAACAAAATCTTATCAAATACATATCTCGTAGGGTCGTAATTTTATTACGGACATGAGAATTGGTTTTGTTATCTGTTTTTTAATGGAAAATAACAATGTCTTCTTATTTGTTTAGGGTTTTTGTCATAATTGATGTATCAGTACTGTACGTTTATTTTATTTTATTATAAACTGATGGAGTATCCACTCTTATACCATAAAGCAAATAAAGCAACGTTTACGTTTAAAACAGTTGGTGAATACTTACATACTGTGTTAACTCTAACAGACAATTTATCAGATATACTATATCTACATCAATTTACATAAATTTCATTCCGGGACGTTGCTCAGTTCTAGAGGTAAATAGTCGAGTACACGGGTATTAATTACTTTCTAGTTGAAAGCAGCCAATATTACGAAATGTTGGTATGAGCGTTTCTGATAGCCCTCTGAAAATGAGAACGCTTGATTGGCAGCCAATTTAATCCTATCAATCATAGTGCCGTACTTCCATGCGGTCACAAGGAAATACATTATTTTAGGCCTTTACTTTAAAATTCCTTTTTGTGTTTTACCTGCACGGAGGCGTTGAGCGCGTCCCGGAAAATAATATTTTATTCATGGTTTTAGAACTTTTAAAGGACTCTACAAGGCCTCCACACACCGGTCGCGGGCGCGGGTCGGGCGCGGGCCCGCGCAATTTGTAAAACATGCCCGCCGGCGCCCGACCCGCGCCCGCGACCGGTGTGTGGAGGCCTTAAATCTTTCGGAAAAGTGTGTCCCCGGTGTTTGTCTATTGTTTAATTGCCGATGTGTATTCATGTCACTTACTGATACCATTGTAATTGTATTTGTAAGTATAATAATCAAAATGTTCAAAAGCTCTTGAAGAATAAATATTCGTACTCGCTAAATTCCAAACCGAGTGAACGCTACCATTTAAACTCATATAAACTCACGCCTGTATTCCCAAAAAGGGTAGGTAGATCTCATGAAATTTTATTTTCAGTACCACTTCTAGCAACTGTAGGTTTAAATATTGAGAAAGAGTTGCTGTTGACGAATATTCGAGTTTGCAATTATTATTACAGTGGAACCTCTATACTATAACACATACCTCAATAAGGCGAAATCCTCTATAGCGCGACATAAAATGCCATTCCCTTCCCTTCAAGCACCAATCCTCCACAATACGAAATATGTTACTTCGATACAGCAAAATAATTAACGGTTCCCTACATTGCTTTTCAGTTAAATCTCAAACTGTACAACTGGAAAAAGAAAGATTTACCTCTGCATCTCAAAATAACAAATGTATTGTACACCTCTACATCTCGTTTGTTCTTCAGTAAACAGCCTCTATAACTCAAAATAATTTACTTTAAAAACAAAGTTTAAACTGACTTCAATTCAGTATTTCGACTAGCCACATAGACCGTCGTCCCAAGTCGCTATCTGTAAGCTGATAATATTTGAGGAGTTCCGTCTATTCCTCAAGGATATCAGAATTAACACTTCATTCGTTGCTACTTCAACGGAATCATGTCAGAATCTTTGGAGTACTTTACATCTTTGAGGAGTTCCATAAGTCATCTGTGGTCTTCATCATCAGTTCCACTTAACCACAATTGCAATTTCCGAGGGTAAATACACAAGTTATAATTTAAAATACCGAAATTACTACACGCGTGCTTGTAAAAGTTGAGGGTTGCCTTCAATTTCCCTGGGATCCCATCATCAGATCCTGACATGGTCAAAATGAGAGCTCCTCATAAGTATAGTCTTTCGATTAAAAAAAGAATTTTGGAAATCGGTCCACAATTTACGGAGAAATCGGCGAACATACTTAAAAAAATATACATAAAGTATTCATATTACCTCTTCCTTTCTTGAAGTCGGTTAAAAAAATTTAATGCTTTTTACTGCTTGCTTTTGAGAGTATTAAATAGTCTTCTTACTCGTAGTATTAACGCGGTTAAAATAAAAATCAATTTTTAGGATTCCGTACCAAAAAGGTAAAAAAGGAACCCTTATGGTGGTGCGACTCTGTCCGTCTCTCCGTCTGTCACAACGTTAAATATCTCAGAAACTACTTGAGCTATCAATTTGAAATTTAATAAAACTGTTAAGAAGGTTAATAAGACACGTACATGGAGAATGAAAATTTTAAATATAGGTACCTATATTTTCTGTGTAAATTACAAATATTTGGGGGATTTAAAAATCTAAGTCAGTTAAAAGATCATGTTGGGTATCATATGAAAGGGCTTGAGTTGCGCTTTCTAAAACTATTTAAAAAAATCTACAGTGGTTAAAATTTGATTTATTAAGGAAAATGTGGAAAAAATCCCCCCCCCTGCCTTATCTCCGAAGTTTACCAAGCAAAAATTCTGAAATTATTTTATGTGATTAAGAGTAGGTAACATAAATAATACAGGAAAAATAAAAAGATAGGTACCTACCTCTATCTAGCGGAAAACGACCAGTATAACTAACTAACGAAGTTTATACAGTGTGTAAATTTGATACGGGCGAATAATTCTTCGACAATTAGAGTCGATCCTAATCAACACATTTACAAACATTTCGTAAACTAATTCACTGCACGTCATGTCATTTGTTTACGACACTACACCGATAAAAGTCAAAACGTTTGCTAAGTCAAATTGGTTTGGACGTAATACATAGCTGCTTAAACGTAGGTACTCTTTAGTAACAAAACTATTTTACAAAAAATTGCTTTTTCATATAATTTGTACGGTCGAAAACTATGGCTGGTTAAAATATATCTAGGCCCGTATGAAATTGACAGGCTGTAGGTAGTAGGATAAAACGTCGACATAATATGTCAGTTTTAGCCGGGTCTGTGAGAGTATCTAATACAAATAATAACAACAACGCGTAAAAAGCAATGCCTTTTTATAATAAATTAATAAATTTAAACCAAAAAGATACTTGATATCGGAAGTTCCTATTCAATTGACATTTCATAAAAAAAACTTCGATGTCAGATTATTAATTACCGTGACTCTCCAACGAACTACATAATTACAACACCAACTCCCATAGTGAACCTAGGTTTCCACTTTCCTACAACAAAATTGCAAGGTTTGATGTCCTTTGCATTATTTAAGAGTCGACCTCCTGGTCTGTGGACTCCGTAGGGCCTCGGCGGCCATAGTAATGACACCGCCATTGCTATTTGGGTCATTGTCAGATTTAGGTTCGCGTCTTTTCGGTGGACATTGCCAAAGTTAAGGGCTATAAAGCCTAATTTTTGGTTGAACTCTGAATCCGCATAAACGGCGTTGCCCCTTCTATAATTCTATGTGATAAAAACATATTATATGTGAGCGTAAAGCCCTTAACTATTGACCACCGGAAAGATGATTTTTGTTTTTGTTACTGACAATGACCCATTTCCAAGCATTGCTGGGGACAGTTTTTCGGTTGAATCTCCTGCTATTACGAGTACGTTGAATAGTAACGACTACGACGCGACGCTGTGAATTTTGAATACACGTAAACGCAAATGTACATTACCACGTTATTTATGTTATTATATACTTATAACATAGGGTTGGGTGGCTGGGACATTTGTTTAGATGGCCCACTGTAGTTGTTAAATTCTATTAAGTCAATATTTGTAGTGATCCATAATCTTACTGGTATTAAATGTAGAAACATCCTCATTTTAAACGTTCGCATAAGTATTCAATTGTTTTTTCAAACCACATGCTCGACAATGCCGAATTATAGGTCATGTAAACCCTACCGAAAGCAAGACATTAAATCCCTTGGTATTAGCCGGGTTATAATGTTGTACTGAATTTCATTATAACCCGCTGGTTAATAATATGATTTCACTTTTCATAATTCTTATTACTATATGCATAAAGTTTAATTTTGCTAAACACAATTTGTCCTAGGCCATGGCCTACTTGATTTGACAAAATAAATGAAGTTTGCCTCCGTGTGAACCCCGGTCCGGAGGAGCGCGGTGCTCGAAATTCGAATTTCGAATCTAGGACCACGGCTTGTGCTTTCGAATTTGGAACGCCGCGCGCCTTCATTTGTTCACGCGTGACGAACAAATCGAGTTCTTGTAGGTGCCTATAGAAGATTTAATTTCAAAAATAATATTGAAAATGTCGAGTGATGAAAGTGTTTTGACTCCTGAGTTTATCAAATTAGATGCCATAGGCATTGTCAACAATCTGCTGCCAGAGAAGTCAAAGGAAAAATACCTAAAAGCCTACAACGATTTTGACAAATGGAAAGCTACTATGTGTCTAATGTTACTATGTACTTTTAATTTGCTAAATAAACATTATTTATCTACTGAGCCTGTTTTTTTGTCTCGCATAAGGCGTGAAAAGTAGAGTATACAGCTCGGGGATAAGACTGTTTTAGTCTTGGGCGGTTGAACCCCTCACTGCACTCAGGACTCAGTCTTAATTCCCTCGCTTCGCTCAGGAATTAACTTATAACTCCCTCGCTACGCTCAGGAGTTAAATTATGAGTCCTTCGTTACGTTCGGGATTCAATTCGCTCCCGTGACATAAAACAGTGCTTTATCCCCTTGGTGTATAATCTACTATTAAATACGTTTTCATGTTATTTAAAATAAAAAAAATAAGCTAAAAAGAAAGGATTTTTGTTTGTTAGTTTTTCTGTTGCGCCAACCTTTAAAAGTATTTGTTTAGCCTAGTCGTTGACTGGTAGAGATTAAGTACCTATTTGTATTGTGCAATAAATTTTAACTAAATAAATAAAAAGTGGAATAAGTAGTTTACGCTGTCTGGAACAATTAATTATCATTATTTTTAATAATGTCAGAGGATTCAGTAGGTATTCGAGTGTTCCGGCGTCCAAGGACTTTGTTCCATATTTAATCACTTCCTACTTTGTGCTGGAAAACTTGGATTGGGTCGGCCTCACCGGACGCGCCCTAGGCGTGCCGTACCTACCTACTCCTACTTAACCTTCTCAACCTATTTCGGAGTCTTGAATTACAGGTTAGGTAACTAAGGGTCTTTGTGTAATTGTGTGCGAATCGGGGAGCGTTCCGTAATTTCAACATGTATGTAAAATTCGTACAAAAAATCGCATATTATCAATATTATCATAAAAAAGCTCGGAAACGCTCAGTTAGTAAACCGTGTATTAGTATGACCATTGCAGTGACCAGCGGCGTGAGAGTTACTTAGCTATGAAGATAATCTAGGTAGTTAGTCTATAGTAAAACACTGGAAGTGATTCCTAATATATACAGGGTGGGCCCTGTAACACGAGCAAATATTCAAAAGGAGGCTTCCTTAGAGCATTTGCAGTAACCCCTTGTGTATCATTCACTTTCAAAATGTTTGGTTACGGAGAAATTTTGATCTAAAGTTATGACCTCCAAGTAATGTATCTTGGCACCACGAGATCATATCACGGCAGTCAATGCAGATTTTGAGGTAACATCATGTAATGAGTCATAATAGTTTTTGCATTTTTGTGTTCAACAGATAGTTTTGTGATTTTTTCATTTTTTTTCCTTTTTTTTTGTGTGTTTAAAATGAAAAGTTTCTCATAGCACTCCAGAAGCGTAAAAAAATACAAGTAAACTTATTTTAAAGAATTTTTTTTTTCAAAAAAAATTTTTTTTTTCGCATAAAACCACTTCGAAATAATTGTTCACAAGCTTAATAATCTACCGTTTAATTTTTTGCTCCAGTTACAGGGCCCATCCTGTATAGAAAAATATTACATAATAGTTTGTACTAAAGTTCAAATCAAACAGCGCCAATAAAAATTGCAAATGTAACACAAAATATTCAACGGTCGTTGATGGGATTTTTTCGCATGCACATGATATTTTATACTTTAGTTTACTTTACTAAAGAAGCTGCGCTTAGGTCAAGATTCATACGTCCAAAACTAAAACGGCCGTTTTTCTTTTGAGTTCATAGATCGACGAATCCAGCAACATTAAAACTAGTTTGATGTATTCACAAGGTACTTAAATACAAAATACAGTGCGTAGCGGCCTACTTTTTTAAATATCTATCGTTAAATTTCAATAATCTCAATTATTTACCAGTGGCGCTAGTGAGCGCGTGTACGGGCTCTTAAGTTATGCATTACGCTTCGCTTCGCTTCGCAACGTACAACATAAGTCTGGAATTATCATTTGTACAAATATCATGTGGTCAACAAGAGCTGATTTATATCTGGGGGCAAGGCAGGAGGCAAGTCGAGCAAAACAAAGAGGCACGGCCGTACCATCCTTTTCTCGAAGCCATTCAGGCCATTTTCAACATCTTGTAATTTCGTGCTGGCTAAAGCCAGAACCCTGAATTTTCATATATAGGGCATAATATGGCTTACATATATTGTCAATAACATTAAATGTTGAACTTTTAGTTTAAGAACTAAGCCCCGTTAAAGTTCATAATCATAATCATAATCATATTTATTCATAATATTTCATATTACATGTCAAAATTTTAATCATAATTGTAAAAATAATAAATAATCATAAAAGTCAAAAAATAAAATTAAAGCATAGGTACAACGAATTGTATGTACATAATTGTACACATTACACAAATAAAGTGCGACCTATTGCGTACTAAAGTCGCTAAATCTATAGAAAGTGTGCTCGATAAGCCATAATTTGAGTCGTGATTTGAAGCTGGCCAGTGATGGTGCATCTGTGATATGTGCCGGTAATTGGTTGTACACCATTGGTCCCATGACATGTGTTAGTTTGCCAGACTTCGCTAGTCTATGTTTAACACCAACAAGTTTATTAGCGTTACGCAGGTTACGACCGTGTATCGAGTATTCGTCTAAATGACACCGCACGTATGTAGCCACCTGAAATATAACGATGGAAGGTAGCGTGAGTATCCCGAGGGACTGGAAGTAAGGTCTTGCAGAGACTCTTTGGCCTACCTGTGCAATCGCTCGTACGGCTCTCTTTTGCATGCGAAATACGCGCTCCCAGTCGGCGGCGCGGCCCCACAACTCTGTACCATATTGTAGAAGCGAGTGCACAGTGGCGAAATAGCATGAGCGTACTACATCTCTGGGCATTATCCTCGCCAAGCGTCGTAGGGCAAAGCAGGCACTCCCCAGCTTTTTACTTAGTTTAGTGATGTGCGATTCCCACTTAAGCCCTCTGTCCAGCTCGAATCCCAGAAATGTAGTATTTTGCACTTGCTCTAATTTGGTGCCATCGACAAGAATCTCAAGGCTTCTCGGAACCTTACCTCCCAGATGGAAGTGGATGAAATGGGTCTTTTTTAAGTTAAGTACCAAGCCATTGTTCCGGAAGTATTGTGACACCTGATCTGCGACTTCATTCAAACGTTGCTCGAGCGTGTCGATGTCAGGTTCGCACACTACAGCAGCAACGTCGTCAGCGTACATATACACCTCTCCCGCCGTTGTCGCTTCTGGAAGGTCGTTGAGAAGCAGCGAGAAAAGTATATTCGACACTGACGATCCTTGTGCCACGTCCATTGCGGTTGACGTTGGAACTGACTTCACACTTCCTCTGGCGCCCACGACTACCTGTGATCTCCCATGCATCATATCCGATACGAGTGCGTGCGCTCCACCGTTGATGCCATAGTGACGAAGTTTGATAGCAAGCACGTCATGGTCGGCGACATCGAATGCCTTCGACAGGTCGCAGCATAACACCGCGACGTGCTGGCCCCGCTCGCGCCCGTCCAACACCCGTCGCACCACCTCGCGCGCTATCGCGGTTGTCGAGCGTCCCGCCCGGTAAGCATACTGCCGCGCGGACAGGGCGTCGGTTGCCGTCAGAAATTCCGTTATTCGCGTACTCAATCCATTTTCCATTACCTTTGCTACCGCTGGTATGATGGAGACGGGTCTGTAGCAATCGATGTCATCTCTTTTTCCCTTGCCCTTATATAATGGAGAAATCTTACTAATTTTTAGAGCGGAGGGGTATACTCCTTCAGAGATGCATCGATTGTACAAATCCGCCAGCACCGGTGATAGTGGAGCTGCAGCGAAATATAAAAGTTCCATCGAGACGCCGTACAGATCCTTCGATGGTTTGTGTGGGATGATTTTAGTAATTATGTGATATACCTCACTCGCGGAAAATTGACGGAAGCGTAACTAACGTAAGCACGCACTAGCACCAAGTTGGCATTCGGCGCGCCGCACGCCGCGGCTGCGCGAGCGAAACGATGGTTCATCGCATTTGCTGCATCGTGCGTCGATTTGAACCTCGTCCCGTCCTTATCGATGACGATATCTGTGAAGTCAGCTAATGAGCTAGACATTTGCCCTCGTTCCTTATTTACGATTTGCCACATCGACTTACTCGCATTTTTACTATTTTCCATAATATTTTGATAATGGTCATACTTACTCATTCTGATGAGCTCACTATATTTTTTATGAGCTATTTCAATTATGCGCTTTACATGTTCATTATTCGGAAATTGATTGCCTATTTTTATCATGTCAAATACTAATAATTTAGAATTCATAATGTCATCTGATAGCCGGGAATTATTATTGCGATTACTTATATATTTTAAAGGAAAACAAATGTCAAACTTATTACTAATTACGGTTACTATGGACATGGCCATCGTGGCTGCCGTATGGCCGCGACGGTTCCATATTTCCTCCCAGTCGATGCTACACATGGTGTCAACAAAGCTAGCTCGGTTGGCGTGAGTGTTTGCGCGCGCCAGCCGCGTCGGCGCGTTTGGCGCGCGGCGCGGGAATACCGCCTCGCAGCGCACCGCGAGATGGTCGCCTACGTTTGTGGTCACTGAGGTTCCTTAGTTTTGTCACTGACATACTCACTGACTCACTTATTCACCGTATGTATGATCATCGTAATGGGCTTGTGACCTTAAATTTGTTAACGATGCCATTCGAACCAGTTTTTGTAGATGAACAAAATGTTTGTATGGAAGCAACTACATTTAAAGGACATTAATACCCAAAACATCGAGTTAAAGACGGACCTCGCTGACAGCAGCCGAAACGATTCATACTGATTGGCTTTAAAGTATGACGTCACAATGTGCAATGTGTACTAATCGTTGCATGGAAAATGAAGTAAATTGCTGTTTCGGTCGCGAAATACTGCGTTTAGGTCCATAGTTGTCACACAAATTTGTTTCTATAAAAGCATAAGGATTCTATTGGTACCTTTAAATTTACTCTTGGACAATAAATTAAAAAAAACTTTTTTTTCTAAACTTTTAAGGTTCATATCTTTTTATGATTTGAATTATATTTTGTAATTTATACTTTATTACAATCATTTGATGGTTTACTATCCATTTAGCAACACGACGTTATAAATTTAACACCACGCAACAAGCCTATTCTACCTACTTCTAGCAGACCCACAAGCTCCAAATTTTGAACATAAGTAGTTTTTAGCTTATCCATTCATAAAAAATCTAAAAATATTGCAGTTTTCGTCACGATTCAGTGATATGCAAACTGCATCAGTAAGTTTGTAATCCTATACAAATACATGCGATTACAAAGTTACTTCCCGCAAAACTATAGAAACGTCATTTGCGGTTGGTAAAATAACAATTCCATACAAAGTTGATAACACAATAACCTACAAAAAGTAATGGGATCCCATAAAAAACATTCCATGTAAAAAATAGGCCAAGTCTCGGAACTCTTCCACATAAAAAGTGGTGAGATAATTCGTAGAGCCAAGTCAGGCATTCTTATTAATCTTTATTTGCTTGCTAAATAAAATTTTGTGACTTGGCAATCACACTTACATAGTTTAAGGTATGCAAAAATTGGTAAATGCAGTAAAGTTGTGTGATACCCAAGTTGCACAATTTGATTTAGCAAGCAAATAAAGATTAATAGGAATGCCTGACTTGGCTCTACCAAATATCTCACCACTTTGTACTGTGGAAGAGTTCCGACCTATTTTTTATATGGAATGTTTTTTATGTGATTATATTATTAAAGTAAAAAGTTATGGTGATGTGTGCTAGGTATGTACAGTCACCGGCATAAATATATGATGGAACAAAGGCCGCAAAAATATCTAATGACAACTCTATTCCAAGAGCCGTAAGAACGTGTCAGATATTTTTGCGGCCTTTGTTCCATCACATATTTATGCCGGTGACTGTACTCGTAGTTCTTGCAATCTTGCAAACTTGTCGTACGTTGGGTTGGCCTTCTGTTCCTTTAGGGCTTTTTAGAATTTTTGGTCATTTGCATCAGTCATTTGTGAATTTTAGGTTCAAGTATAAATGGACTGGGGACCGACTTTTGACTTTCAGCGCTCGACTCTTTCACTCGAAAACTGTCCAAAATTATGAAATACTATTCTGAAACAGCGATAAAAAAAACGAGTGATATTGACCACTCGTATTCTCAAGTAAGTGCTTGCAATTTTGACACTAACACGTAAATACGATTGTAGTGATAAATATGCAGGCACTTACTTTCTACCGATAATTTTAACAGTCTAGCTATTGCTGACACGCAGACAGCCGGACGGACAGCGGAGGCTTAGTAACAGGGTTCCGTTTGGTATCCTTTCAGAACTCGACTCTAAAAAATATCTAGTTTAACCCTTACCCGGGCAGTGATCACATAGTGACCACATAACAATTATTTTTTTCTAGACGAGCAGATGTGATATAGGGCACATAAAATGTCATTATATTAGCGTTGTATACAAAACAAGGCGATTTCCGAACGCAAAAAAAAGTTGGTGTATCGGAACGTATTTATATGACGTTTAAGTTGTCAAATTTAAAACCACCGATCTGGCTCGTTTTTGCACGTTTCTTGCATTCATAAATGGAACAATGCCGAAAATAAATACGGTAAGTGATATGTATTGTATTTTGTGGGTAGCATATGAGTTATTCGACATGTAGTATGTGATGATATCAAACAGTCTCATGTTATTTGTAAAAGAATCGCTTTAAACCTATGTGTTCCCTATATAACCTCTGCCCGTCTGAGCCAAGGTATATGTGGTCTGTATGTGGCCACTGCCAGCATTTAAACGCCTTTTAAGGGCAAGTTCATTGTGCAATTTTAAACTAAAATCCATCTTGAGTATTCTATTGCATAAAAAATATCGCTTTTTAGCTTAAAGCAGCAGAGTCAATGTAAACGAACCGTTTCAATAATTACGAGTAAATACTCTAAAACAATCTAGTTTATTTTTAACCGATTTCAAGATTTCAAAAGGAGGAGATTCTTAATTCGGTTGTATGTTTTTGTTTTTATTTTTTTATGTTTGTTACTCCATAACACCGTCACGTTTGAACCGATTTTGAAAATTATTTTTTTGATTGTATGTATATACATACAGATTAGTCCCATTTTTGTCAAAACGCAATTCTGATGATGGGATCTATAAAGAATCGAGAGAACTTCTCACATTTTAAAGGCATATATATAGTGATTTTTGTGTTTTTATTAACAAATTAACAAATGTTCTCATAACATATTTTGGTTTTACTGTACCAACGATTTCTTCTTAAGACATAGCTTACCCTTAAAAGGAAAGTATTTGCTAGTAGGGCAGTGGCCACATATGAACCACATGCATCTTTCAGTAATGAGCAGTGGTCACATGGGGACCACAGAGTTTTTTTTCTATAACAATAATAATTAAAAAAAAAACTAGAAATTACTTTTCTTTCTAGGCTATTATCTACAACTAGCTACCCGCGCGGCTCCGCCGTGTATACAAAGAATCTAGGCGGAGCGAAGATATAAAATATAGCACATACTTAATCCTGTAGGGCCATTCTACATATCCCTTATATTCCCCACGAGATCCCTTATAGGGATCAGTTTGCCTTTGTACCTACTTTAATCTTACATAAGTATCATGTTTATGTTTTAACCTGTTTTGTGCACAATAAAGTGCTTACATACATACATACATATAACCTACCTACTGAACAAAGGGTTTTTAGAATAGGATGGGTATAGTTTTTGAGATTACCCCCAACATACAAACTTACATTTTAAAGACATTACACCTGTTTATTATTAGTATCGGCACATGCTATTTATAGGTATCGTGAATTGGGGTTACTTTAATTCCTGGGTTTACATTGATCAAAACTTCTCTTCATGTTTAAACTCTAATTTATACGATTTCTGAACGCATCGTTTGGTTTTTTTTTACGATTGGAAGCATTGAACGTCACTTTCAGTGTGTGATCGGGCACGCCTAACGATGAAAAAAATAAATGAATACGTGCGTACTCATTTTACGGACTTTTAATAGCTTGTATAACTTCTAAGGTGAAACTTTCAGTATAGTAAATACATTAATTTTATCTAGTTCACTAAATCAGGCATGTACCTATCTGGCTATAACATCAAATATGCAAATCACAACCTTGACCTTGACCACAACCGGCCATTTGCTTTATTAGATAATTGTAGCATGGGGTGTCGTTGATCACTTCTGAGGGTTTACTTTGATCACTGATACCCTCATCATCATCATCATCATCATCATATCAGCTGAAAGACGTGCATTGCTGGACATAGGCCTTCCCCAGAGAGTGCCACAATGAGCGGTCCTGCGCCACCCGCATCCAGCGGACTCCCACGACCTTTACCAGGTCATCAGTCCACCTTGTGGGGGCCTACCCATGCTGCGCCTTCCGGTACGTTGTTGCCACACGAGAACCTTTCCGCCCCAACGGCCATCGGTTCTACGTGCAATGTGCAATGTTATCCTTATGTGAATGATAGCCTTATTTAATATAAAATAAATACCCTTTTTTTCTTTGTCAAAGTAACCCCAAAGGCACATAAACCTTTATAAATCCTAAGCCTCTGAACGGATTTTTATTTATATTCTAGTTTTTTTAGGGTTCCGTACTCAAAGAGTAAAATGGGATATTACTAAGACTCCGCTGTCCGTCCGTCCGTCCGTCCGTCCGTCTGTCTGTCTGTCACCAGGCTGTATCTCACTGATACCGTGATAGTTCCAGCTGAAATTTTCACAGATGATGTATTTCTGTTGCCGCTATAACAACAAATACTAAAAACACAGAATAAACTAGTTTTTTTTATAGATAATGGTACGGAACCCTTCGTGCGCGAGTCCGACTCGCATTTGGCCGGTTTTTTTGCTTATTGCTGTCACTATCATAATCCGTTAAAAATAAGGGGGGTTTTAAAGTAACCCCGATGTGAGTATAAAGTTGATCACAGACTTAATATTTTTTTTCTAAGAGATACATTAATAATCTTTTTTTTGTCGGTGTAATCGATAGAGGACCACAAACCGATATTAGCATTTTTTTCCTTATTTTTTTGGATTAACGTTTACGGAGGTACCTACAGACGTTTTAATTCTGAAATTGATCAAATTAACCCCATTTCACGGTACCGCTAAATAGTTTAATATCTACTAATTTATGTTTTCCAGTATTAAGTCATATCGTTTTGACAAATTACAATTTAGTCCCTGGGCGACCGAGCTCTGCTCGGGTGAAAATGGAGAAAATACGGAGAAAACCAATTTTCCCGGACATGAGACCTATCCAGATCGATATCTCGCCCCCGTAAACCCCTGTATTCCAAATTTAATCGAAATCGTTAGAGCCGTTTCCGAGAACGTGATTGCAAATATATATATGTACAATTATTGCTCGTTTAATTACAAAATTTATATAACCAACCTCCTACCTGTAATCAAAATATAATTATCTGAACCTGAAATAATTTAGATGGTATTTAAGTCAGGTCAAAAAAGTCAATGGGAGTCCCCGGCCATCCGAAAAGAAAATTTTGTAATCGAGTTTCGTTTTCTACATCTTTATACTGGAAATTAGGCGGAAGCTATCGGCGCCTATACGTCATTGTACTAAGTAAGGTTAACAAAGCCGTCTATGAGGTCCACGACAATGAATGGATTTAATTAAACCTCATTCTTCTCCCAACATTTCGAATATGGGAAAATAAGTTTGTATATAAACTTTTCTGAAGTAAATAAGAACATGGCAAGTAATACTGACGTCTCTGTCAATAAAAAAAACCACATTTGACACAATACGTCTGTCAGTTTATGTAAATATATTTACAAAAGGCCGTTTACTTTCTATTTTTCTTACTTATTCTTAGTGTTGTATCCATATATGTGGCCGACTCAACATTTATAATTTTTCATGCTGAAGAACTTAGTACAGGTTTGAGTTTAATTCTTGTTTATAATTTTACATTGTCATCTCGAGTCAAAACAGAAGTTACGCCACGTGACGTCACGCAGCCAAAGTCACGTGGTCAACGCACAGTAGTTTCTTTAAATTTATATTTTAGTAACTTACCGATTAAAAATGAAAAAACGAAGACCTTATTGCAAATCTGCAGCATGACATATCATTTATCAAAATCGGACCATAACTGTAGATCTGATGGCATGTACAAAAATCGGGCTCGCGTAATAATAATATAGATTTTTTTTTTTTATATTTAGACACCAAGTTTGATTCTAAGTGATTTAGAACTCGAGATATAAATAATATACTTATAATTAAAAATGGCCGCCACAAAATTAAAGATGGCTGACGGAGGAGTTGGTTCCTATCAAAATCTTAAAGCTATGGACCTAACAAGTAAAAATGTGGTGCTTTTGTTCAGCGTGTCCACATTATCACCTGAAACTGCCCCACTACCCTGTTTTTATGTTACTAGCTGTCCTTCTTTTTCGATTTAAATAGAGTTCAAAGCAAGCGAGTGTATAGCAGATTAAATATTAACGTCCAACAAACATCGGTTCTAGGTTAACAATATACCCCCTACCTAAACCTATCTATACTAAACTTGTTGAAGATGAAAGCACGGGAAGCTCCGAGGACTTAGGTCCCCGTGATGTTATTCATAAAGCTGCCTTTGCCTCATCAAAAACTATTGTAAAGTCTCATCCAATTATGCATAGTTGTATTTATACGCCCGCTTGACCTTAGGACTAAAAGGTTCCAATTACATTAAGGTGGTTCGATTGCCACACAAAACGTTATTTGACATTCGCAGGCCAATGGCGTGATATTATAAGAAACTTATGTAACAAAACTTTCGTAAATTGGCTTCCCATTTGCGCCAAATTCCCCCTTTCCTAGAATAAACTTGTATAAACTAGATTAATTTGAGAAATTGGTTTGGAACGTGATATTTTGGGAAATCTATTTTTCTCAAATTTATCTAGTTTATACAAGTTTATTCTAGGAAAGGGGGAATTTGGTGCAAATGGGAAGCCAATTGATGAAAGTTTGTTACATAAGTTTCTCAAAATATCACGCCGTTAACCTGCGAATGTCAAATAACGCTTTGTATGGCAATCGAACCACCTTAACGACAAGTTGTGGCACAAAATGATTTATAGAATGCGCCAGTATATTTAAGGTTATATCCTGTTTATTTAAAACAATTTATCCTTCAAAGTTAATAAAATAGATCCTGCTGCATCCCGTACCAAAAACATTTATAGGCAAACGGAAGCTCCGACTTAACGTATGGGACTGGAATCGGTTTTGTATTTCCATGCGGAAGTAACCGTGTCAGAAGGAGGACGTGTCACTTCCGTTTTGGCGGGGCGGAATCGGTATGCAATATTTTGTACTTTACCGAGAGCATAGGTCACCAGATTTCATTACTTGTCGGTATACTGTCACTTTCAGTAGGTATTACCGCTCGGCCACGACTTTGGTCTTAAGCGACCTGCGACCAGCGTTTTATCTGTTCATTGCGCGGTCGAGACGCGCAACGCACTGTGGTTATTTGGGATCACGCGCAATGAACAGATAAAACGCTGGGACCAAAGTCGTGGCCAAGGCGTTATATTATAATGGGCGGACGCGAAGTGGTACGCATGCTGTACAGTCAGCATCAAAAGTAACTTCACAATCGAGAACTTCGAAAGTTCTTATTCCCTTTAAATAAAAACTTTTGACGTCTTCGTTTGCGTAGCTACTTTTGATGCTGTATGTACAGCCCCACATCCGCGCATCCTGTGCCAATCAGTAAGCATAAGGACTCATTTAAAAGTAAGCACGCAGTATGAGTTTGTACTGAATTTACTGACAGATGACACGGACTGTCAACAAGTTTACTGATGCTGCACCGAGCCTGCACCGTCAAACACAGAAGTAATCTATTACATATATAAAATTGGACCGTTACATATAGAGTGACAGACAACGCACAGCCTAAACCGCTAAAGATACAAGCATGAAATTTGAAACACATATTTTTCAAGTTACGTAGCGGCGCACTAAGGAAGGATATTTTGAAATTCAACCCCTAAGGGGGTGAAATTGGGGATAAAACGCTGTATGCAAATCCGTTATTTTTTAAGGTAGATCTATGAAATTCGAGATTTGGTTTTTCGGTCAGAAATTAAAATAGGTTTTTTTGGAGCATTATCGGGTATTCGTGCTTAAAAGGGGTGAAATGGAAGGTGAAAGTTTGTATGAAAGTTTCGTTATTTTTGAAGGTAGATCTATGAAATTTGAGATTTGGCTTTATGGTCACAAATAAAAACAGGTTTCTTTGAAACATTTTTAGATATTCGTACTTTAAAGGGGTGAAATAGGGGGTGAAAGTTTATATGAAAGTTTAGTTATTTTTGGACTGGAAGATGTCCACGATTTTGATTACAAAGTTATAATGACATCTAAGTAATCTCCATTAATCAAGCATCTTGAGTAAATCAACCCTTAGCTTAGCATGATAAAATCAGAGGATAATACCACGAAATCATTTCGAGTTTGCTCATCAACACTAAGCTGAAACTACTGAACCAATAAGAGTCTTGAAATGTGTAAGGTAGGCAAGCAATAAGTACTTAAGGGTTTTACAAAATTCAACCTTTAAGTGGTTTTAAAAATCGGCCAAGTGCGAGTCAGACTCGCGCACGAAAGGTTCTGTACCATTCTACCAATAACATCTATAAATATTTAATTAATTCTGTTTTTTAGTATTTGTTGTAATAGCGGCAACCGAAATACATCGTCTGTGAAAATTTCAACTGTCTAACTATCACGCCTGGTGATAGACGGACAGACAGAGAGACAGAGAGACAGACGGACAGCGGAGCCTTAGTAATAGGGTCCCGTTTTACTCTTAGAGTACGGAAACCTAAAAAAGGTATGAATGTTTGTACGGAAAACAAGTCCAAGTGCGGACCGTAGTTAATGTTCATGTGTGGCAAGGTACATCTATATATGGCCTGGCGAATTACTACATGAAGTCTAGAGAGCTTAAGACGAGGGTTTTTTTAAACTTTATAACTTGCCCGAGTGAGAAAATTTTAACTCTGTCGAAATGATTTGTTAAGGATGGTTAGCTGTTATTATAATTGGCTCGCAACAGAAATACGAGTAAGCTTTTCGTCAAATTATTTGATCAGCATACAAGATTGAATTTACTATAGGTACACTAGCTGCCCGCACGGCTTCACCCGCGTATTGCAAAGAACACAGGCAAACCCGCGGGATAAAACATAGCCTATATTGTTTCAGAAAGTTCATTCTATACGCAGGTGAAATGATTTTTGATATCGGTCCAACGGTTACGGAGATTACCCATTATACACAAACTTACAAATCTCATAGACTTTTCCTGTTTATAATACCTCTAGATGAAATCAGGCTTGATTTACAAAGAATGTCCCAAACGATCAACTATTAGGGTTAATGTAAGTAGTTCGGATAAAAATAACAGTTGCAACGAGCGTATTATCCGCCAACAAACTGTCCTCAGTTTGGCGGAACATATTTTGTAAAACTAGCGTTTAAGTTTTTGTAAGATAAAAAAAAAAAATAAAAAAAATTTAACCAATATTAGTCCGCCTTATAAATTGTAGAGCAGCTAAATAATTGATTGAGCAGTACCTAATATTTCATTAAAACCATTTTTTTTTGATTAGCCGTTAGTAAAATAGATTCCGACTAAAAGTAAGCCATTAATTAGTCAGTATGTATACAGAATCTATATATTAGCATAAGATAACGGGTTGCCCATACTAACGTGAGTAGAACTACTCAACGGATTTTGATTAAAAAATCCATTTAGTAATGTAGCATTTGCATGCATTTAAACCACTGATCCGATTTTGATACAATTTGGTATGGATATTGTTTAAAATTTATAAATTTCGTATCAATTTATATAAATTATCCCGGAAATAATCGCTTAAAGGGGTGAAAAGGTGGGGGGAATTTTGCACGGGTGAGCGATAGCATAAGCCTAAAATACTTTAATAGCAATTATCCTCTAAGGCGATTAACGAGATACACGCGGACGAAGTCGCGGGCTAAAGCTAGTATGTAATAAGGCGCGTGGATTAAGCAATCATAGCCTGTCGGTCACTTGTAACCGCTTTGGAGAGCGCGATATTAGGTAATTGTGTTCTCATGTACGATGATTGACGCACCGATCAGCTTGGTCAATGATAAATTATTCAAGCATGCGACCAAGGGCGAACTAAATATGTATTATATTACACAAATTAACATGTCAGTATTTTGGTTCAATATGGATTCATATGCCAGTCAAAATGTTTTCCGATTACATTGAATAATAAACCAACAAATATCATACAATACAATACAAATAATCTTTACGTCATACCTGGCCATAAAGTAGGAATTACCGCACGCTATGCGTGCGGAAAACCCCACTTCCTGGCCAGATAGAGACGTAAAATGTTGTACTCACCACGGGCGGTAATAAAGAAAGCCTCAGAGCGCATATTTATCGCCCTTGCCTTCGGCTCGGGCGTCAAATACCTGCGATCTGAGACATTCTTTGTTTGACCGCCCTACGTAAGTAATGTACTATTATTGCACACCTCACACAAACAAAGCAGTTACAAAGAGAAACAATACCTACACATATATGTAGGTAGAGGTAGACAACAGGCGGTCTTATCGCTGAAGAGCGATCGCTTCCAGACGAACTTTGGGTATCGGAGAAAGATAAAACTAGATTATGCAGAAGGGGGTTATGTACTCGTAGTATCATACCTACCCACCATAGACTCATGTTCTTTGGTTTAAAAAATGAAAATGAAGAATCTTACCCCCACAATTACTTGCACTCGTTTTTCTTGAACAGTCTTTATAATTGTGGGTAGGTAGATATATTTATTTTCAACTGGACGGCACGGCTGGCTGGCCGCACTGGTTGCTCGCAAAAACCATTCGACAGTATAATCGTAATCGTGTCACGAGTTTTTCGTCACGTGTCGTCTACACTGTAAAGTGTAACTGAAGCCCGCACGTACTTGGCACGAACATCACAGCCCTAATTACGTAAAATTACAACACAAGTGCCAAATAGGTACGTACCAGCTATTCGATTTTATACTGTAACAGTCAAAAAGAAGCATGTGCTGAGGGTAAACAAAGTTTAAAACGACTTCAATTTAGAACTCCGCCAAGCCACATAGGTACCTACATGAAAATTTCCTTTCCAATTTAGCACATGAACTGCTCTCCGAGAGCAAATGCGTTGATTATTACAGAAAAGACCCAAGTCGCTATGTGTGGGCTGATAATATTTGAGGAGTTCCGTCGATTACTCAAGGATCTCAGAATTAACACTTCATTAGATGATACTTCAACGGAATAATTTCAGAATCTTTGACGTACTTTACATCTTTGAGGAGTTTCATAAGTCATCTGTGGTCTTCATCATCAGTTCTACTTCACCAAAATTGCGATTTCCGAGGGTAAATACACGAGTTATAATAGAAAATACCGATATCACTACACGCGTGCCTATACAATTTGAGGGTTGCCCTCAATTTCCCTGGGATACCATCATCAGATCCGGAATTGGTGACAATGGGACCACCTCGGGAGTATACTCTTTCAAATAAAAAAAGAATTTTAAAAATCGGTCCACAATTGACGGAGAAATCGGCAAACATACATAAAAAAAAATACATACAGTAGAACATATAACCTCCTCCTTTTTTGAAGTCGGTTAATAAATGAAAATTACAGGGTCTACCTAAATGTTCGTTGCCCCTATACTTCGAGTATGGTCAAGCTCAGCCTGAGAAAGACAAATATTCATATTTCATTTATACTTATAAGTATAGGTTTCTGTCAATCTAACGAAGCAATATTTACTACTAAGCCACTTTACCAACCACAAGACCCAGAAGTCACTCGGGGTCTTTGGCGCAAAATTGTATAACTTGCTACCAGAGGAGATAAAACTATCAAAAACTGAAAAAATGTTCGACAACAAACTTAAAACTATGTTAAACAACATATTTAGCATGCTACAGCGTTGACGAATTTGTTGAGACGTGCACTGGCCCTAAGTATTAGGAGCACCTACATTACCTTACAGTTACGAGTAAGGCATCACAATTTAGTAACTAATATTTTTGAATTGAAATTTGCTGTATCACTCAGATATGTAAAGCTATATGCGACCTTATTTGACATCCGATGTAATCTCCACTTATAATAAATCTCTAAATTAAAAAAAGAATCAGCCAGTTTGAAACTAAGCTTTGCGCGGTTCGAATGTTCTCAGCATCCCATGAACGGAAAAATATGAAACATTCTATATAGGTACATTATTATTCTAGCTGCAACTTAGGATAGTTTTTATCCAACTGCGACATTTAATTAATTTTCCGAAATATACGACTTCATTTAATTTTTCATTTATTTTTATTGAAATCAAACGCTGCTCCAACTGTCAGCTATAAGAACCGTCAAATTTTCGTCAAAATGGCGGAATTGCTTTGCCTTTCACTTATTAATAATTTAAATCCCGTCTACGATAGACCTTTACGAGACAAATGCTAAAATATAAACCATAAAAAAATATTCGATTCTGATATGAGAACTTATATGCGCAAATGTCGTTTTATGTCGTAATTTCAATAAATGAAATCAACAAATTTGAACAATATAATTAACACGAATTTGTTTTTTTTTAATGACAATGGCACGCGTTCGGCGCATTCAGCCAAAGTACCTGCGGCGCTACCACGAAAACCGATACTCAATGTTCATATATTTGCATCCCTGTCACTCGAGTATGGTTAGTGCGATAGAGATAGAGATACCCGAATATTTTCGAATTCCGAAGTTCGTGGTTATAGCTCAGGAATCGAAAATATGGTAAATAATCATAATGTATTTTCTCGAAAAAGAATTTAAAATAAATATAGTCAAATGGAGAAAAAAACAAAGCAAGAGGTTATATAGGTAATGGTTAAGTTATAAGAGTCCAAAGTTTTAAGAGGGGGTATGTTCTGTCCCTTTTCCGCAAAACGCACCTTCATATGAAACGATTGTTTTTTACTATGGCGCTCGAGTATATTGACGTCACAGTCCCTCATCGTTTTCTCACTCTAACAAGCGACATTAAAACGGATGTAGCTTCATAATTTTTTGAGATATTTGAATGGGAGTTTCATTATCTTCTATCTATTTATCTCCACTTATAATAAATCTCTAAATTAAAAAAAGAATCAGCCAGTTTGAAACTAAGCTTTGCGCGGTTCGAATGTTCTCAGCATCCCATGAACGGAAAAATATGAAACATTTTATATAGGTACATTATTATTCTAGCTGCAACTTAGGATTGTTTTTATCCGACTGCGACAGTTAATTAATTTTCCGAAATATACGACTTCATTTAATTTTTCATTTATTTTTATTGAAATCAAACGCTGCTCCAACTGTCAGCTATAAGAACCGTCAAATTTTCGTCAAAATGGCGGAATTGCTTTGCCTTTCACTTATTAATAATTTAAATCCCGTCTACGATAGACCTTTACGAGACAAATGCTAAAATATAAACCATAAAAAAATATTCGATTCTGATATGAGAACTTATATGCGCAAATGTCGTTTTATGTCGTAATTTCAATAAATGAAATCAACAAATTTGAACAATATAATTAACACGAATTTGTTTTTTTTGAATGACAATGGCACGCGCTCGGCGCATTCAGCCAAAGTACCTGCGGCGCTACCACGAAAACCGATACTCAATGTTCATATATTTGCATCCCTGTCACTCGAGTATGGTTAGTGCGATAGAGATAGAGATACCCGAATATTTTCGAATTCCGAAGTTCGTGGTGGAAGTGGTGCTCAGGAATCGAAAATATGGTAAATAATCATAATGTATTTTCTCGAAAAAGAATTTAAAATAAATATAGTCAAATGGAGAAAAAAACAAAGCAAGAGGTTATATAGGTAATGATTAAGTTATAAGAGTCCAAAGTTTTAAGAGGGGGTATGTTCTGTCCCTTTTCCGCAAAACGCACCTTCATATGAAACGAGTCCCTCATCGTTTTCTCACTCTAACAAGCGACATTAAAACGGATGTAGCTTTATAATTTTTTGAGATATTTGAATGGGAGTTTCATTATCTTCTATCTATTTATACATAATAAATGCCTATGTCCTGACTGACTTATTCACTCAATCACTCACTCACTCACTCATCAACGCACAGCCGAAACTACTAATCTTAGAGAGTTGATTTTTGCACAGTATGTTGCTTTTATAACGTGGGCTAGGGATAAAAAGGGATTTTTGAAAATTCTACCCCTAAGGGGGTAAAATGGGGGTGCAAAGTTTGTATGGGAGAACCTTTTTTTTTTGAGCTATAGACTTAAACTTTGTAGAAAAATTAGTTATTAGAATACAAATGAAACACTTTCAGCGTTTTGGAAAATTCCACCCCTACGGGGGTAAAATAGGGGTGCAAGGTTTGTATGGGGAAAACATTTTTTTTTTTAATAGAGACTTAAAACTTTGTAGAAAGATCAGTCATTAGAATACAAATAAAGAACTTTCAGGGTTTTAGAAAATTCTACCCCTAAAGGGGTAAAATAGAGTGCAAAGTTTGTATGGGAAAAACTACTTTTTTTTAAATAGAGACTTAAAACTTTGTAGAGAAATTATTCATTAGAATACAAATAAAGTACCTAGATTCAGTGTTTTAAAAAAATCTACCCCTAAGGGGGTAAAATAGGGGTGCAAATTTTGTACGGGGGAAACAATATTTTTTTTAAATAGAGACTTAAAACTTTGTAGAAAGATTATTTAAATACAAAGATAGTACTTTCAGCGTTTTGGAAAATTTCACCCCTAAGGGGGTAAAACAGGGTGCAAAGTTTGTATGGGAAAAACATATTTTTTTTTAATAGAGACTTAAAATTTTGACGAAAAATTACTTATTAGAACATGAAAAATACTACATTCGGCGTTTTACAAAAATCATTCCATAAGGGGGTTAAAAAAGGGTGCAAGGTTTGTATGGGGAACACTTTTTCTGAGCAAGACACTTAAAACTTTGTAGAAAGATTACTTATAAAAATACAAAAAAAAAGACTTTCAGCGTTTTGAAAAAATCTATCCCTAAGGGGGATAAAAAGGGGTGCAAAGTTTTTATCAGGGAAAGTTTATGTTTTTGAGTTAGAGACTTGAAATTTTGTAGAAAGATTACTTATTAAAATACAAAAAAAGAACACAAATCGTTTTAGAAAATTCCACCCCTAATAGGGTTAAAAAGGAGAGCAAGCTTTGCATGGGCAACACTTTTTTTTGAGTTAGACTTAAAACTTTGCAAAAAGATTACTTATTAGAATACTAAAAAAGAACTTTCAGCGTTTTAGAAAACTCCATCCCTAAGGGGATCCTTAAGATCCTTAAGAAGGGTAGCCAGTGTTGTGTGGGAAAAACTTTTTTTTTTACTAGACTTAAATTTATTCAAAATGTTACTTATTAAAATTAATAATAAAGTACTTTCAGAGTTTTAGAAAATTCCACCCCTAAGGGGGTTAAGAAAGCTTTGTATGGGCAACACTTTTTTTGAGCTAGAGACTTAAAAGTTTACGAAAAAAGATCTTTCAGCGATTAGAAAAATTCAACCTCTAAGGGGGTTTAAAAGGGGGTTCAAATTTTAAATGGCGAGCAATAAAATTTTAAAGTGTGAGTAAGAGATTTTTAACTTCGGTCTTATTCTGTACGTTAAAAGACTACAAAACTGATTTCAGAGTTTTTCCAAATTCATCCCCTAAGAGTGTTAAAATTGGTTCAAAGTTTGAGTATTTCAAGGCATTTTTAAAGTATGAGATATTTAACTTTGGTTTTAGACTGTTTGTTCACAAACTAGAAAATGAACATCAACTTTTTTTTAATTATCCCCTAAAAGAGGGTTCAAATTTTGTATTGAGAGAAATCATTTTCTAAGACGATAAAAAGTTCTACGCGGACGAAGTCGCGGGCAACAGCTAGTACATAATAAATGCCTATGTCCTGACTGACTTATTCACTCAATTACTCACTCACTCACTCATCAACGCACAGCCGAAACTACTAATCTTAGAGAGTTGATTTTTGCACAGTATGTTGCTTTTATAACGTAGGCTAGGGATAAAAAGGGATTTTTGAAAATTCTACCCCTAAGGGGGTAAAATGGGGGTGCAAAGTTTGTATGGGAGAACCTATTTTTTTTGAGCTATAGACTTAAACTTTGTAGAAAAATTAGTTATTAGAATACAAATGAAACACTTTCAGCGTTTTGGAAAATTCCACCCCTCCGGGGGTAAAATAGGGGTGCAAGGTTTGTATGGGGGAAACATTTTTTTTTTTAAATAGAGACTTAAAACTTTGTAGAAAGATCAGTCATTAGAATACAAATAAAGAACTTTCAGGGTTTTAGAAAATTCTACCCCTAAAGGGGTAAAATAGAGTGCAAAGTTTGTATGGGAAAAACTACTTTTTTTTAAATAGAGACTTAAAACTTTGTAGAGAAATTATTCATTAGAATACAAATAAAGTACCTAGATTCAGTGTTTTAAAAAAATCTACCCCTAAGGGGGTAAAATAGGGGTGCAAATTTTGTATGGGGGAAACAATATTTTTTTTAAATAGAGACTTAAAACTTTGTAGAAAGATTAGTCATCAGAATACAAATTAAGTACTTTCAGCGTTTTAGAAAATTCTACCCCTAAAAATAGGGGGCTAAAATAGGGGTGCAAAGTTTGTATGTGGGAAACTATTTTTTTTAGCTAGAGTCCTTAAACTTTGTAGAAAGATTATTTAAATAAAAAGAAAGTACTTTCAGCGTTTTGGAAAATGTCACCCCTAAGGGGGTAAAATAGGGTGCAAAGTTTGTATGGAAAAAACATATTTTTTTTTTAATAGAGACTTAAAATTTTGACGAAAAATTACTTATAAGAACATGAAAAATACTACATTCGGCGTTTTACAAAAATCATTCCCTAAGGGGGTTAAAAAAGGGTGCAAGTTTTGTATGGGGAACACTTTTTCTGAGCTAGACACTTAAAACTTTGTAGAAAGATTACTTATAAAAATACAAAAAAAATACTTTCAGCGTTTTGAAAAAATCTATCCCTAAGGGGGATAAAAAGGGGTGCAAAGTTTTTATCAGGGAAAGTTTATGTTTTTGAGTTAGAGACTTGAAACTTTGTAGAAAGATTACTTATTAAAATACAAAAAAAGAACACAAATCGTTTTAGAAAATTCCACCCCTAATAGGGTTAAAAAGGAGAGCAAGCTTTGCATGGGCAACACTTTTTTTTGAGTTAGACTTAAAACTTTGCAAAAAGATTACTTATTAGAATACTAAAAAAGAACTTTCAGCGTTTTAGAAAACTCCATCCCTAAGGGGATCCTTAAGATCCTTAAGAAGGGTAGCCAGTGTTGTGTGGGAAAAACTTTTTTTTTTACTAGACTTAAAACTATTCAAAATGTTACTTATTAAAATTAATAATAAAGTACTTTCAGAGTTTTAGAAAATTCCACCCCTAAGGGGGTTAAGAAAGCTTTGTATGGGCAACACTTTTTTTGAGCTAGAGACTTAAAAGTTTACGAAAAAAGTTCTTTCAGCGATTAGAAAAATTCAACCTCTAAGGGGGTTTAAAAGGGGGTTCAAATTTTAAATGGCGAGCAATAAAATTTTAAAGTGTGAGTAAGAGATTTTTAACTTCGGTCTTATTCTGTACGTTAAAAGACTACAAAACTGATTTCAGAGTTTTTCCAAATTCATCCCCTAAGAGTGTTAAAATTGGTTCAAAGTTTGAGTATTTCAAGGCATTTTTAAAGTATGAGATTTTTAACTTTGGTTTTAGACTGTTTGTTCACAAACTAGAAAATGAACATCAACTTTTTTTTTAATTATCCCCTAAAAGAGGGTTCAAATTTTGTATTGAGAGAAATCATTTTCTAAGACGATAAAAAGTTCTACGCGGACGAAGTCGCGGGCAACAGCTAGTTAATAAATAATACTACTTATTATGTACATACACTTTTATGAATAAATATCTTGTACTTTGCCGAAAAATACAACAAGATAACCTAAAAAGTAATATCTGCAGCAGTTGACATGTTCATATTACGAACGTCTCGATTATTGTACGGAACGTGTTCGCTCACAATCAGTGTGCGGTGCCCAGCAGCTGTGTTCACAACTTTCGACTAACATCACAGTTCGTCTCTAAAGCAACTTCAGCCGAAAATGCGTGAGAACTGTGTGATTGGGGGTACGACTTATGCTGGTTGGCCTGGGACATGTAGGTGGTGAGTGTTATGAATACCGGATCAGTACCTGTGGAGTGGCAATCGGGCCCGACGCGTTCGGAATACTAACTAGCCCGCACCGGATGCCATTGTGCGTCGCACGGCTCGCGTCACATGCGTGAAAGACTTCAGCCACAGCCACACCGCTCCACGAGCAACCGTCATGAATTCATCATAAAGATTAAATTAGATTTGATTATTAATTTCTTGATAACAATAACATTACACATTTGCATACATGTCAAAAAATTTTTTTTTTTTATCACGATCGTCAAAAACAAAGAATAAAAAGAGATAATATTAAGACAATGTCAACAAAATGTATAGTAATAGAAAAATAAAACAAAAACAAAATAAGAGTTTAAGTAAATATCTGCGATTGCTTTTTGTAATTTGTATATTACAAGCGGAAACCTATTTTCGACTCCTTTCATTAGAAATAGACTTTCCCTTTGTATGCAATGGGCCCCAGTTTAGTTACATTGAGAATATAATAAGTTGTGATTCTTCTGTTCATTGAATATGTGTATATTCCGCATGAAGCAAATTGGGTGACACGTCTACCACGTACTTATTTTTGCACGATTATTACACTTACACTTTTATTTCTCAACTTTAGTTCGATGCACAAGAAATAGTCAATAAATTGGACTGATTAATACAAAATCGAAAACCACACTCAAATTAGAATAGAAATTGAATTTAATAGATTAATCTAAGGTCGGTGCACCAAGGGCCGGCTTCTAATAAGGGCCGACATTTAATAACTCGCAGTTATAGATTTTTTAAAGTGCTTTAAATTTCGTGAGCACATTAGTTTATGGTCACAAACAAACGTGCATTTTACTCAAGCACGCTGCCGTTTCGTTCAAAATAGTACTTACCTAGGACGGTAAAACAAAGAATGTCTCAGATCGCAGGTATTTGACGCCGGAGCCGAAAGCGAGGGCGATAAATAGGCGGATTGAGGCTTTCTTTATTACCGCCCGTGGTGAGTACAAAATTTACGGTTCTCCCTGGCCAGGAAGTGGGATATTCTGCACGCGTAGCATTCGTAATATTGCACGTTTTCTTATTTTCCAACCTTTACATGTAATTCCAAATTGAAAAAAATAAAGTAAATTTTGTCAGTACTGTTGGTGACAAAAAAAGGTGTTTAGTCGGTTTGACATCCAAGTAAATAATACTGTTATTTTTTCGAGACTTAATTAAACTGAAGTAAAAGTGCCCTACATGCCATTATACATATAATATTAAGTATAAATCAATTAAATTAAAAAAAAGCGAGAAAAAAATGAACAACATGAACAAGAATCAATCCTTTGTAAGCTGACAACAAAGAAACAAATAAGCTTTCAAAGGGTGATTAAAAAAAAAACATCACAATGGCTAACAGTAATACCGACCAAAGGTGATGATACCGACGTAACAGCAACGCAGTTTCGTGATGGCCTTGCGATCAGATACGGTCATGAACCCTCTGGCCTGCCACCAACTTGCGATGGTTGCGGAGAAAATAGTTTCAACCTCAACCATGCATTTAATTGCAAGAAAGGAGGGCTTATAAAAAGAGGCCACGTCCAA
This sequence comes from Epinotia brunnichana, assembly GCA_963854355.1. Taxonomy (NCBI): domain Eukaryota; kingdom Metazoa; phylum Arthropoda; class Insecta; order Lepidoptera; family Tortricidae; genus Epinotia; species Epinotia brunnichana. The sequence goes on from OY977940.1 coordinate 18,620,123, forward strand.
CACAGAGATGACATCAAAAACTGGACGGAACTAGCATGGGGTTCGGCTACTACTGAGCCAATAATGCGAGCCGCAACCCTAGATCAACCAGGGTTAATAAGCGACTTACTAATCGAAAGTGTATGGGAGCCAGCGAGGAAGGCGTTTTTTGACATTCGCATCGTAAATGCCGACGCCGCTTCGTATGGCTTACTCACATGGCCCACAATCGCACAAAACCACGCTCGCGAAAAACATCGCAAATACGACCTGGCTGGAGAAGATCTTAGAGCCTCATTTACTCCCCTTGTGGTCTCCTGTGATGGCATCGTCGGAATGGAATATAAAGAAAACATCTCTAAAGCTATGTGAAAAATGGTCCAAACCATACTCACAAATAATAAGCTGGATCAAAGTCAAAATACAAATATCTATCATCAGAGCGGTCTCTATGAGAATTAGAAGAACGAGAAGAAGAATAGGAAGATTTGGATGCGAAGACGGCTGTGGAATACCCACCATAGATTCCTCTTCTTTTTTATGATATTATATGAGTTAATATTGTATTATTTAACGCAGTAAAAATAGATAACGGACAACATATTAAATTAAACGTATATTTTAGGACTAGTTCTAGACGATAGTGTACTTTTATCTATACTGTAACGGTAGTAATGTTTAAACATTTATTAAACGTTTATTTTAATAAATGTATAACGGGCCTGATTAGGCGCTAATAACCAGCAACATTTTTTTTAATAAAAATAAATCTGCTTAACGCAAGTATAACGCAATTAACATTATATTTTTTTTTGTTACATAAATCGTTAGCAGTTCTATGAATGGCTTTTCTTTATTAATTGTTTTACAAGGTTTTGAAATTAAGTAAGGCCTTATTAGGCAACGGTGCCTCATTTGGAAGCTACGATGCCAAAGACACACAAATATGCAGATACCTACACAGAAACACATGTTAATCTTATATCACCACTTTCTTGCGGCGGGTGTTATAAATACAAATTACTATCAAGGTATTTCCGAACCTTAATATACTGTTTTAGTACATAAGGACTTCGTAAAAACTTGCGACACAGCTATTTACATAGTGCCTATAGAATAGAATAAAGGTAAGAGAAAAGTTATTAGAAAATCAGTTTATCAGCTCTTGCTTAAACCTTTCATCAACCAATTAGTCACCAGGCTCCAAAACTCTATCAATCGATGCTCTACAATTGCCTACTGGCACATGAATTCAATTTCAATATTTAATCCGGTTCAGGTGTGTGGCCGCCGCACTTGATTACAATGGACTCTATGAGGGCCATTCATTGATTGACCTAAATTGTCTTACAATAACGCTACGGACTGGTACTCCTTGCAGTGCACTAACTGTCACAACGTCACAAGGCAGGCATTATAAAGAACGTCGTGTCACTAAACATAACAAAGGAGTCCTTTGCATTTACTGTACCTTAAGACTCGGAAGGCTACTTTTGATTTCCTTTTGATCCTTATGGCGTGTCGTCTTCGAGCCAGGGCGGCGGCGCCCGCGAGCAGCGCGCCTTCGGCACCGACGTCGTCGGGCTCCTCGCTGCAGTGGGGCACGGGGCCCGGGGCCGGCGCCGGCGGCCGGCCCTTGGCGCCGGGCCCGCTCCGGCCCGTGCCCCACGCCAGCATCGAGCTGCGCAGAGACCTGAGCGTCTCCGTTGTACAGGCCCGCTCAATGCGCCACCATTCAACAACATATCGGCGCACCGATTGTTTAACGCACACGAATCACGCGCACTTCTTACCATTCACTTCACTCGAGTGTTACATGCTACGGATTCACAAATACTGAAGACAGTGTTGGCGCGTGGCTGGTCGATAGTAGGAATGTGATGATGGGCGCGCGTAGCGGGCTCCCGGCGTCATATCACTGTGCAAACACCGGTATCTCACGGCGTACATTAACGTCAATCACTCGCGAATGCGGGCAGTGTAGCTGTGAGAGATATGGCGCCTGTTACACTGTTTTTATCTATGTACTAGTATCGTAAACTTTTCGCAGCAAGTGGAATCACGTTCCATATTATAATGAGAATATCACAATTTTATTGAATCATTCATACGGAACAGAATAGGAGTAGAACCTTTGTGCTTCTTGTATTGATTTTTGTGCCTGGTTATTTTTAAAATGCTGTACATCTTGGCGGTCTCTATGGGAACTGTATCACGCTCTTATATCGGCTTTGCAATAACACTAATAACGCGCAATAACGATGTTATATTATACTAGCTGTTGCCCGCGACTTCGTCCGCGTAGAACTTAATACTTAGAAAATATAATGCAAACAAACTTCTACCATCTTAAGGGATGATTTCCGAGGCAAAAACTATTCTATATCCTTTGAAGGGTCTCAAATTATCTCCTTACCAAATTTCATCTAGGTACATGGATTTTATCCAAACTTTCACCCCCTATTTCATACCCTTAGGGAATGATTTTCGGGATAAAAACTATCTAATGTCATTCTTCGGGACTCAAACGACCTTTATACCAAATTTCATCTAAACGGGATTCATCCAAATTTTCACCCCCCATTTCACCCCCTTAGGGAGTGATTTCCGGAATTACAACTATCCTATGTCCTTTCCCAGGGCTCAAGCTATCTCTATACCAAAATGTATTAAGATGGGTTCCATCCGAATTTTCACCCCTAATTTCACCCCCTTAGGGGATGATTTCTGGGGTAAAAACTATCCCATGTCCTTTCCCAGGACTTAACCTATATCTACACCAAATTTCATCAAAATAGATTTCATCCAAATTTCACCCCCCCCCCCTTTTCACCCCCTTAGGGGATGATTTCCAGGATAAAACCTATTATATGTCCTTCCCCGGGACTCAAACTATTTATATACCAAATTTCATCTAAATCGGTGCAGCGGTTTAAGTAGCTCCATACAAATTTCCACCCCCAATTTCAGCCCCTCAGATATAAAAACTACCCTTTGTCCTTCCCCGGGGCTCATTTCATCTAAATCGGTTCAGCGGTTTGGGCGTGAAGAGGTAACAGACAGACACACTTTCGCATTTATAAAAATTAGTATGGAAGTATGGATTATTAGTATGGATAGTATGGATTATTTCCGCTTGTCTTCCAAATAGAGGTGTAGCTGTAGACTCACTTCAAAAGAAAGAAGAAACGAAAAACTCATTCAAATATCTCAAAAAATTACGAAGCTACAACCGTTTTAATGTCGCTTGTTAGAGTGAGAAAACGATCAGGGCCCGTGACGTCACGATCGTCGAGCGTCATAGTAAAAATCAATCGTTTCATTATAAAGGTGCGTTTTGCGGAAAAGAGACGCAACAAACCCCCTCTTAAAACTTTATACACTTATAACTTAGTGATTACCTATATAGCCTCTTGCGTTGTTTTTTTTTTGAGATAATACAACATTATGATTATTTTGTTTAGTATCTACATCCCTATTTTCGATAAGATAAGATAAAATAAGATTTCTTTATTGTCAGAACTGTGTACATTTAGTTGTTTTGGGTAAAATAAAGTCCAACAGCTTGCCCATTTCGGACGTACAATATTAAACTTAAAGCTAGTCAAATATAATAAAACAATAACAACAATAGTATTTCCAAATAATTTTAACCATATTCACACATAAAATATTAATTTAGATCTATCCGACATCCGTATTTTCTTTTAAACCACGAACTTCGGAATTCGAAAATATTCGGGTATCTCTATCTCTATCGCACTAACAAATGACAGGAATGCAGAGGGCCTACCGCGAAAGGCATTCGAAGTGTCCCCTCTCTGTCATACTTACAAGTTCGTACATAAGTGCGACAGAGAGGGAAAACTTCGAATGCCGTTCGCGGTAGGCCCTCAGATATACAAACTTCGAGTTTCGGTTTTCGTGGTTTGGCTGAATACGCAAAGAGCGCGCGCGCGTGCCATTCAAAAAAACCAAGTTTATATTGTTCGAATTTGTTGTTACATTTGTACAAATTACGCCTTAATTCGACATTTGCGCATATAAGTTCGCATATCAAAATCGATTAATTATATATTTGCTTTTGGTACCTATGTGTCTCGTCAATGTATATCGTAGACGGGATTAAAATTATTAATAGGCGAAAGAAAGGCAAAGCAATTCCGCCATTTTGTCCGTAGTATTTCTTATTACTGTGAGTTTGACGTTTCTTTTAGCTGACAGATGTGGCGGCGATATACTTTAAGAATAATAAAAGAAAAATTAAATGAAGTCGTATATTACGGAAAATAAATTAATTGTCGCAGTCGGATAAAAACTATCCTAAGTTGCAGCTGGAATAATAATGTACCTATATAAAATGTTTCATATATTTCCGTCCATGGGATGCTGAGAACATTCGTACCACAGAAAGCTTAGTTTCAAACTAGCTGATTCTTTTTTTAATTTAGAGATTTATTATAAGTGGAGATAAATAGATAGAAGATAATGAAACTCCCATTCAAATCTCAAAATCTCAAAAAATTATAAAGCTACATCCGTTTTAATGTCGCTTGTTAGAGTGAGAAAACGATGAGGGACTGTGACGTCAATATACTCGAGCGTCATAGTAAAAAACAATCGTTTCATATGAAGGTGCGTTTTGCGGAAAAGGGACAGAACATACCCCCTCTTAAAACTTTGGACTCTTATAACTTAATCATTACCTATATAACCTCTTGCTTTGTTTTTTTCTCCATTTGACTATATTTATTTTAAATTCTTTTTCGAGAAAATACATTATGATTATTTACCATATTTTCGATTCCTGAGCTATAACCACGAACTTCGGAATTCAAAAATATTCGGGTATCTCTATCTCTATCGCACTAACCATACTCGAGTGACAGGGATGCAAATATATGAACATTGAGTATCGGTTTTCGTGGTAGCGCCGCAGGTACTTTGGCTGAATGCGCCGAGCGCGTGCCATTGTCATTAAAAAAAAACAAATTCGTGTTAATTATATTGTTCAAATTTGTTGATTTCATTTATTGAAATTACGACATAAAACGACATTTGCGCATATAAGTTCTCATATCAGAATCGAATATTTTTTTATGGTTTATATTTTAGCATTTGTCTCGTAAAGGTCTATCGTAGACGGGATTTAAATTATTAATAAGTGAAAGGCAAAGCAATTCCGCCATTTTGACGAAAATTTGACGGTTCTTATAGCTGACAGTTGGAGCAGCGTTTGATTTCAATAAAAATAAATGAAAAATTAAATGAAGTCGTATATTTCGGAAAATTAATTAACTGTCGCAGTCGGATAAAAACTATCCTAAGTTGCAGCTAGAATAATAATGTACCTATATAAAATGTTTCATATTTTTCCGTTCATGGGATGCTGAGAACATTCGAACCGCGCAAAGCTTAGTTTCAAACTGGCTGATTCTTTTTTTAATTTAGAGATTTATTATAAGTGGAGATTATATTGTTATATTATATGCCTATTATTATATTATTGTTCTTTTATTGAACAAAACAAGGATAAGGGAAAAAGTAACATAATAAATTATGGTGGTTCGATTGCCATACAAAACGTTATTTGACATTCGTAGGCTAACGGCGTGATATTTTAAGAAACTTATGTAACAAACTTTCATCAATTGGCTTCCCATTTGCGCCAAATTCCCCCTTTCCTAGAATAAACTTGTATAAACTAGATTAATTTGAGAAATTGGTTTGTCACGTGATATTTTGGGAAAACTATTTGTAACTGCAAGTCAAAAAAAATAAAAATATTGTAAGTCCACGTTGTCCAAGTATTGTATTGGCACATCAATCTCATGTGGCATGGCAAATCAACAAAAATACTTTTGGCAGCTACAAATCCTGAAAATTATGTGTCTTTTGGGGCGATTATTTCCGACTATTTTATCTATATACGGTACCTACTTTATCTGCCATTTATTTATATTATAGGCACTAACTCAAATACAATGACACAGATAATAAGTCGTGGAAAACTCTATATATGCTTTATGGCCCAAAAACTAACTGTTTGGCGTGCTGTTATAGTTCATACATTTTTCATAACAGCACTTAGCACCAATACCAACTTCACACACAAATATTTCGAAATAAAAGTTTAATTTACTATCAAACATTGGTATATTATTCATTATCATTATTTACCAAATTAAAAATAAATCATCGTCTATTGTGTTATTTTTTATCTATTTTTGGTATTATTTGTAAAAATAAACATTTCGGTTTGGTTCGGATGGTAAATGCAAGCAAATTAAAAACAAAACAAACCATGAACAAGAGGTGTCATATTCTGATTTCCCACCAAAATTCCAGTTCAAATTAAAAGACGAAAGATTATAACTATTAGTTATTACTTATTATTATTACCTATTAAGATTTTGTTCGTGTTGGTGAATATTAAAATGTTCGTTCCTTTTAAAATGGACTAATAAGTAAATAACTGCACTCCTGAAGAAATTGCGTGAGTAGCAAACTTGCTGCCTGATCTGATCGTCAAAAAATGCAATTTATCTAAAATTAGTCGTAGAAAAAGTATTGTATGCAACGGTGTATAACTGGTCTTAAAACGCTCGCGGCGTCTTTACTCACGCCACTCGCTTTTTAAGACCCTTCTTATACAACAGTTGCATAAAATACTATATCATATGGCTAATTGTGCCTAAGTGATGACGTTAGCTGTCATATTTTGGCAATAGACAATCACATAGTGGGTTGTCGACGGACCACATAACTGAACATCCAAAATTATAATTGTTTTAGTTTCTGTTTGTTTCGAAATAATCATCTATTTCGGAAAGAATAATATTTTATGATAATAAAAAAATACAATAGAGGTAAGTGAGGATTAAGTTAAATAAGTTTCTGTCAAAAATTTCATTTTTGGTACAAGCTTTTACTGCCGACTGTACTTTTCTGCATACCATCATCAAGTACTCATTGAGACGATTCTAACGAGCCCAAACTCGATGGGGTTGTGTCGTTTTATTGCGGAGTTCCTATGGCCACCTTCCAGCTCCAGCATCAGATCAGCTCCAAGTCATCATAATATTGCATTGTCATGCGATATACATATGCTTGCAAAATTTCAGCTCAATTGGTTAACGGGAAGTGACTGAAAAATGGATTGCAAATTTTGACGGACAACTTACATACTTACATACGAACAGTGCAAGTTAATATAAAGCTTGTAAAAATACATGAATAAAGATTAATATTTTGCAGTGGGATATTACTTCTTTCGTCAAGCTACGGTAGCCTACTAGTGGTTCAGGCTTCAGGCATGCGGCTGTCAAGCGGCGGTCGTGGGTTCGAATCCCGGCTCGTACCAATGAGCTTTTCGGAACTTATGTACGGAATATATTTACCGTTAGCTTTTCGGTGAAGGAAAACATCGTGAGGAAACCGGTCTAATCCCAATAAGGTCTAGTTTTCCCTCTGGGTTGGAATGCCGCAGCAGGCCGCATTCGCTTTCGTAAAACTAGTTCCTATGCCAAATCTTGGGATTAGGTGTCAAAACGGACCCCGGGCTCCTTTAGGGCACAACCGGGAATAAACGCTAGGACGATGATGATTACTTCTTTCGTCATGTTAGCGAAATGTTGTAAAATTTAAATTCGTAAGTATAATGAATATCAGAGATCGGACAAATTTACGACATTGCTCGCAAGAATGTGGACATGACTCCAAAATTAATCAAAATGTTAATCATTTAATTATTTCTTGAAATAAAATTTTAATTTCCGGAGATAATAATAGTTTATATGTGCTTATAACTATTAGGAAAATGTTATTTGAAGTGGTTATCATTTTCGTAAATATTTTTATATAATAATGAAATGAAGTTACGATTTTAAACTGACACGATTATTTTCACTAGAAATAATACCCAACAACTACTACATGGTAAATATCCATTTTTTTTTTAACGTCAATTGAAAAACTGTCAACATGGAATTTCGAAATATATTCCTAAATTATTTATTATTTGTCAATTATACGATTTAAACTGCATAAAAAGTGTCCGTATCCAGTTATAATAATGCTTATTATGCATGTAAATAAATAAGGCACGTCAGCATAATACGGAGAAAAGCAAATTTTGCAGACAAAATAAGCTGTCAATCTAAGGCCTTTGATTAGATTTTCATCAATTGAACAGCTGTTCTGATAGTACAATTTGGTCACAACGTGCGGACAGCGCTTAACTCAAGCAAGACCGTTGGCGGCGTCGGACGGCGGCCTGTGTCCTCCCGGCCCTAAACACCCAATATCGAAGGAAAGAAAGAAGTTCATATTGGCTTGCGCCCTTTTCTATCTTTGGGGCTGCGCCCCTACGTGACAGTGACAAAACTTGTCATCACAGTTTTATATTAGAGTTTATTTTGATATTCTGTAAATATTGTGAATATAGGTAGTGTACATAGTTTTATCCTCTGTAAGTAACAATTTTATACACTTATTATTTCGGCCCAGCGACTCTTTTCGATTGGGTTTCTCTTAAAACATTGTTATGCCAAAAAGCACTCTAAATTATGGCTACGTCCCAGCCTGGTGACAATACGTCGACTGATTACTCGTGCAGCCTCTGCCAGAAAAGCTTTAAAAGTGTAAGAGGACTTAATATACATTTCACCAAGTCGCACAGGAACTGCCACAGTCAAAATGGTACTCCATCAATCAGTAGCACTCTTATCCCACCCGCTGTAGCATCTACCACTAATATTTCTACAATATTACCATTCCACCTCCTAATCAGCAACCTAAAAAACAGTACTCCCATAATCAAAAGAATACCACGCGGCGCCAGAATAACAGTCGCAGCCCATCTTTCGAATATAATTGATAAATGCTCCGAAAACAATAGAATCGAAGACTGGCACAACCTTCTCCTATTTTCCTATCGTACCCTACACATAAACAAAGACAATTCAAACTCTTCTCTTACTCAAAAAATCAAGAACAACTGTTTTGTTCAGGCATCTGTTCCTTCCACAGCTGACGGACAAATATTTCGATCGTTCAACCTCCGCAAGAATATCGAGACGAAAATAAGTGATGGGGATTTGAAAGGCGCCGCTCGTCTTCTTTTTTCAAGCGATGTGTTGTCACCAGATACCCCTGAAACCTTTTCGGCCCTACAGAGCAAACATCCCCCAGCTCCTTCGACTCCATATTTTCTCGATCCACCAACTGCTAGCCAGTTCTGCTTGGAAATCAACAGTAAAGAAATTTACGAAGCGATTTTTTCGTTTAAAAATGGATCAGCAGCTGGTCTGGACGGTATTTCACCCCAGCATCTGAAAGATTTGGTCTCTCTCTCTGCTGGCGATGCAGGCAAAAAACTTCTTAATTCAATCACTAAATTAGTAAATAAAATGTTCTCTGGCAATATCAACTCCGAAATAGTCCCCATTTTGTTCGGTGCAAACCTGATCGCACTGTCTAAAAAAGACGGAGGGGTGAGACCCATAGCCGTTGGTACAACACTTCGGCGTCTTGCGTCCAAAATTGCAGTTCGGCATATATTGTCTAAATTACAACCCCTTTTCGAACCAGTACAACTAGGCTTTGGCACCAAAGGCGGGTGTGAGGCAGCCGTACATTCCTTGCGCACGTACCTCTCAGATGCATCGGCCGAAGTGTTGGTCAAAATTGATGTGAAAAATGCATTTAATTCAGTCAATAGGGACACTCTGCTGTCAGAAGTAAAACAAAACATTCCCGAAATTTACAACTATTTACTGCTTTCATACGCAGACCCGACTAATCTTTTGTACCGGGAACATTTACTATCGTCTGAAGTCGGATGTCAGCAGGGTGATCCACTCGGGCCAGCAATATTTAGTTTGGCGATAAACCCAATTATAAAAAATCTCAAATCTAAATTTAACGTCTGGTATCTGGACGATGGAACCTTAGGAGGCGATGTGGATACCGTTGTTTCCGATCTAGCAACGATAAAGTCGAAATTTAAAAATATTGGCTTGGAATTGAATTTCACCAAATGCGAACTATATGTTCAAAATTCCAGCTTAAATGTTTCAGATATCCAGCAGAAATTTAATACTCTGACGCCTAACATAAATGTTGTAGATACAAAAACACTTTGCCTCCTAGGGTCCCCTATTTTCGAGGACTCTTTTCAAGATTATATACAAAATTCAATTTCCAAATTCCAAATCTGTTCCAACCGTCTTTTAGAAATAAGCCCCCATTACGCCTTAACCTTGCTAAAATTCTGCCTTTTCGTGCCCAAATTAACGTATGTACTTCGCTGCAGCCCATTTTATAAATTTCAAAGTATATTGGCACCACTAGACGACCTTATAAAATCAAATTTAGAATCAATTTTGAATATACAGCTCAGCGACCAGTCTTGGACCCAAGCATCCCTCCCCATTAGACATGGTGGGCTAGGGATAAGAAAAATTTCCAGTGTTTCTCTGCCAGCTTTTTTGTCTTCCATCCACAGTTCAGCTAGTCTCATAGGCAAAATCCTTGGGGGTGCCCCCTCAAACTTTGAAACTGCTGGCTTGATGGAGGCAAAAAACGCTTGGTCATCCGCTTGCCCGGGAAAAGATTTCCCAGACCATCCTCGTTGCCAAAGGAGCTGGGACGATGTATGCTGCAAAATTTATGTTGATTCTCTCCTGAGCCACAGTACAGGTGCGGAGCGGGCCAGACTTTTGGCGTCAGGTACCAAGGAATCCGGTGAATGGCTCCACGCGTACCCGTCGCCAAACACTGGCACTTTCTTGGAGCCTGAAACGCTCCGTATCTCAACATGTCTGCGACTCGGGATTCCTATATGCACTCCACACAGATGTCCCTGCGGCAGTTCTGTAGACTCACTGGGACATCACGGGCTTTCTTGCCAGAAAAGCGCTGGCCGGTTTTCCAGGCACGCCGCTCTGAATGACATTCTACGCCGCTCTCTTGCCAGCGTCAATGTGCCGGCCTTGTTAGAGCCGCCCGGCATTTTCAGGGACGATGGCAAGAGACCGGATGGAATGTCATTAATTCCGTGGAAGATGGGTCGGGTGCTCGTGTGGGACGCCACCTGTGTCGACACATTGGCCCCATCCCATCTCCACGGAACATCCTCCAGAGCCGGTGCGGCTGCAGAGGCTGCAGAAAAGGCCAAAGTTAATAAATATAGGGGTCTCGGCGCTGAATACTGCTTTGTTCCATTCGGCGTCGAGACCCTTGGTCCATGGGGTCCCAGCGCACTCAACCTAATCAAAGAGCTCGCCAAAAAATTAGCCGACACCACCGGGGACCGAAGAGCTGGCAGCTTCCTCGCTCAACGCATTAGTATTGCGATACAGCGGGGAAATGCTGCCAGCATCTTCGGCACCATGCCGCGGGGAGACCCCTTAGTTTAGTCATAAGTAGTTTTATTTAGTTTTATTTATTCTTTTTTTTTCTGGCTTTTTAGTTCAATATATATAAAACCGCCGTGGATTAACTTTTTCTTAATATATATATTTTGACATTGATAGTTGCCAAATTACAGTCGTAATTGCCGTACCTAAATTACGTAGGTACGTAACATATACCTAAACGGCAGCAACATTAAATAATGGCATGTTCATTACTGATGGGTACTGAATATCGCCAGTTTAAAAACGCTGTTATTTAAATTTTAAGGAAAGGTGTTGGAAGTTTATCTTGAAACAAATCGATTCATCAAAATTCGATGAATGTTGGGAAATGGTAATCGCTCTTATCCGTACATTTCAATGCAACAATAATCAAGGTAACCTTTCTACATTACTAAGTTGATGGTTAAATGCACTAAGAACTATGCATGTAAATTAGTATTGATTGTATTGATTTCTATTTGTATTTTATATAAAAAGAAATAGAATTACTGCAGATAATTTGGAAAAAATACTGATTATTTTCTTTTATCTAATCTATACTTTAACAAACTTTTGTAGTTATTTATTGACTAGGAATCAAATTATATGTCATGTAAGAAATGAATTAATTGAATAACATTTTGATTAATTTTGGAGTCATGTCCACATTATTGCGAGCAATGTCGCAAATGTGTCCGATCTCTGAATTAATGATGTGCAATCAATGAAATTATGCTGTTACTACATACGTACAAGCAACGGAACGTATATACATAAATGAAACTTCTGTGTGCGATACGCTGTATAGCCCGCTAGACCTCGACAGGAAGTAAGCATCGTTTCGCGCCAAAATGACAGTGAGATAGGCCTGAGGAGTAATCATAATCACGTTACGAACGCGCGTTAGGAAAATCCAACTGTAATTTTTCCATAAAAAAATTGATATTTAGATCTACCTCACGTGCGTACAGTGCGTTACGTGATCGACCGGCTGGTACCACTTTCAAATAAATATCTGGGTCGTACTTTATTTAAGACTAGCTGTTGCCCGCGACTTCGTCCGCGTATAACTTTTTATCGTCTTAGAAAATGATTTCTCTCAATACAAAATTTGAACCCTCTTTTAGGGGATAATTAAAAAAAAAGTTGATGTTCATTTTCTAGTTTGTGAACAAACAGTCTAAAACCAAAGTTAAAAATCTCATACTTTAAAAATGCCTTGAAATACTCAAACTTTGAACCAATTTTAACACTCTTAGGGGATGAATTTGGAAAACTCTGAAATCATTTTTGTAGTCTTTTAACGTACAGAATAAGACCGAAGTTAAAAATCTCTTACTCACACTTTAAAATTTTATTGCTCGCCATTTAAAATTTGAACCCCCTTTTAAACCCCCTTAGAGGTTGAATTTTTCTAATCGCTGAAAGAACTTTTTTCGTAAACTTTTAAGTCTCTAGCTCAAAAAAAGTGTTGCCCGTACAAAGCTTTCTTAACCCCCTTAGGGGTGGAATTTTCTAAAACTCTGAAAGTACTTTATTATTAATTTTAATAAGTAACATTTTGAATAGTTTTAAGTCTAGTAAAAAAAAAGTTTTTCCCACACAACACTGGCTACCCTTCTTAAGGATCTTAAGGATCCCCCTAGGGATGGAGTTTTCTAAAACCCTGAAAGTTCTTTTTTAGTATTCTAATAAGTAATCTTTTTGCAAAGTTTTAAGTCTAACTCAAAAAAAAGTGTTGCCCATGCAAAGCTTGCTCTCCTTTTTAACCCTATTAGGGGTGGAATTTTCTAAAACGATTTGAGTTCTTTTTTTGTATTTTAATAAGTAATCTTTCTACAAAGTTTCAAGTCTCTAACTCAAAAACATAAACTTTCCCTGATAAAAACTTTGCACCCCTTTTTATCCCCCTTAGGGATAGATTTTTTCAAAACGCTGAAAGTCTTTTTTTTTGTATTTTATAAGTAATCTTTCTACAAAGTTTTAAGTGTCTAGCTCAGAAAAAGTGTTCCCCATACAAACCTTGCACCCTTTTTTAACCCCCTTAGGGAATGATTTTTGTAAAACGCCGAATGTAGTATTTTTCATGTTCTAATAAGTAATTTTTCGTCAAAATTTTAAGTATCTATTAAAAAAAAATATGTTTTTCCCATACAAACTTTGCACCCTATTTTACCCCCTTAGGGGTGAAATTTTCCAAAACGCTGAAAGTACTTTCTTTGTATTTAAATAATCTTTCTACAAAGTTTTAGGACTCTAGCTAAAAAAAATAGTTTTCCACATACAAACTTTGCACCCCTATTTTAGCCCCCTATTTTTAGGGGTAGAATTTTCTAAAACGCTGAAAGTACTTAATTTGTATTCTGATGATTAATCTTTCTACAAAGTTTTAAGTCTCTATTTAAAAAAAATATTGTTTCCCCCATACAAAATTTGCACCCCTATTTTACCCCCTTAGGGGTAGATTTTTTTAAAACACTGAATCTAGGTACTTTATTTGTATTCTAATGAATAATTTCTCTACAAAGTTTTAAGTCTCTATTTAAAAAAAAGTAGTTTTTCCCATACAAACTTTGCACTCTATTTTACCCCTTTAGGGGTAGAATTTTCTAAAACCCTGAAAGTTCTTTATTTGTATTCTAATGACTGATCTTTCTACAAAGTTTTAAGTCTCTATTTAAAAAAAAAATGTTTCCCCCATACAAACCTTGCACCCCTATTTTACCCCCGTAGGGGTGGAATTTTCCAAAACGCTGAAAGTGTTTCATTTGTATTCTAATAACTAATTTTTCTACAAAGTTTAAGTCTATAGCTCAAAAAAAAAGGTTCTCCCATACAAATTTTGCACCCCCATTTTACCCCCTTAGGGGTAGAATTTTCAAAAATCCCTTTTTATCCCTAGCCCCCGTTATAAAAGCAACATACTGTGCAAAAATCAACTCTCTAAGATTAGTAGTTTCGGCTGTGCGTTGATGAGTGAGTGAGTGAGTGATTGAGTGAATAAGTCAGTCAGGACATAGGCATTTATTATGTATAAATAGATAGAAGATAATGAAACTCCCATTCAAATATCTCAAAAAATTATGAAGCTACATCCGTTTTAATGTCGCTTGTTAGAGTGAGAAAACGATGAGGGACTGTGACGTCAATATACTCGAGCGTCATAGTAAAAAACAATCGTTTCATATGAAGGTGCGTTTTGCGGAAAAGGGACAGAACATACCCCCTCTTAAAACTTTGGACTCTTATAACTTAATCATTACCTATATAACCTCTTGCTTTGTTTTTTTCTCCATTTGACTATATTTATTTTAAATTCTTTTTCGAGAAAATACATTATGATTATTTACCATATTTTCGATTCCTGAGCTATAACCACGAACTTCGGAATTCGAAAATATTCGGGTATCTCTATCTCTATCGCACTAACCACACTCGAGTGACAGGGATGCAAATATATGAACATTGAGTATCGGTTTTCGTGGTAGCGCCGCAGGTACTTTGGCTGAATGCGCCGAGCGCGTGCCATTGTCATTCAAAAAAAACAAATTCGTGTTAATTATATTGTTCAAATTTGTTGATTTCATTTATTGAAATTACGACATAAAACGACATTTGCGCATATAAGTTCTCATATCAGAATCGAATATTTTTTTATGGTTTATATTTTAGCATTTGTCTCGTAAAGGTCTATCGTAGACGGGATTTAAATTATTAATAAGTGAAAAGCAAAGCAATTCCGCCATTTTGACGAAAATTTGACGGTTCTTATAGCTGACAGTTGGAGCAGCGTTTGATTTCAATAAAAATAAATGAAAAATTAAATGAAGTCGTATATTTCGGAAAATTAATTAACTGTCGCAGTCGGATAAAAACTATCCTAAGTTGCAGCTAGAATAATAATGTACCTATATAAAATGTTTCATATTTTTCCGTTCATGGGATGCTGAGAACATTCGAACCGCGCAAAGCTTAGTTTCAAACTGGCTGATTCTTTTTTTAATTTAGAGATTTATTATAAGTGGAGATCATTCAAAGTTTTTTTGAATAGGTCGTGTTCTACCTACTTTTACACGTAGCTACCTAAGTTAAAATCGGAATATAGATAACTTCCTGAATACACCATAGGCACCTTCGTATCAGATATTCAGTTGGAAAATTATTTGCAGCTTGAATAAATGACGAACCAACGTTCGCTTTACAGCGGCGACAAAAGGGGAATTCAAATAAAGAGAACTCCATATTGTATGAGTCATGGCGGCCTTCACGCATAACAACAAAAGCATGTAAAATAATACAATTTCACATCACAAGGTGCTCGCACGCCATATAGTAATAGAGGTTTTTTTAATCGTTAGCAGTTTATACATATCGATGCTGTCCGGGCATCAATGATTCATGAAAATAAGTAATGGCGTTGTAATCAGTTACAATCTGACTGTTGTTATGATAACGCAATGGCATTTATTTACCTAAACACGTTTTTTAGGGTTCCGTACTCAAAGAGTAAAACGGGACCCTATTACTAAGACTCCGCTGTCCGTCTGTCTGTCCGTCTGTCACCAGGCTGTATCTTATCAACAGTGATAGTTTGACAGCTGAAATTTTCACAGATGATGTATTTCTGTTGCCGCTATAACAACAAATACTAAAAACAGAATAAAATAAATATTTTTTCACCTCAGCAGCTCGAACAAGCATATTTTGCTGCGTGAAAACAGTGAGCTAAATGCGATTTTGCTCACTCCGTGAGTCAAAGTAGCTTTTTAATTTTGACATCGAGCACTGACATTTCATAGTGTGGGGGGGCCAAAATACTTTTTGATGCCTAAAAACTGGTCCCTCCGAAAGAATAATTAATTTTATGAGATATTAGTGCAAAATTGCGCAAAAAGTATACTTATATCGAAATACAACATTATTTTCTAACGCAGAAAACAAGATTTGACCGGAAAAATAAGTTATTTATCTCAAAATTGCAGTAACAACATTGTAATTTTTGGTAAAGCAGTCGTTCTTAGTACAAAATATTGCTGTTCTTGAGCACTGTGTCAAGATGTACTTAGCTATTTCTCCCAATATTTCCTAGGTGGTGTTGAATCTTAAATGTCCTTATAAAAATGTAACATTTGAACCTTATAACAACGCCAATAGATATTTTTTGCATTAAATATTTCATGGAATAAAAAAATATTTAGTCTGTGTCCCCAACAAAGAACAACATCGTAACTACCTTGCGTTGCTATATGAAAATAAACCTTAAAGTGAGTGTGTTACATTATATTTCACTTCATTTGGTTCGACTTATTGTAACTATTAGAATGAATGATAGCAACTGCGCGGGGGGGAGACCGCTAGCCGGATCAGTCGCGTCACAGTCGTTGAGAGAGGTGCGTGTGTTTATTGCGTGGCCGCTGAGTTACCGCTGTCGAAAGGTATGTACTGACGATATTTACATTATTATTATTTTAATATGCAGTTAGTCATGTTTAGTTTCTGTCCGTGTTAGAATATTTGCATTTTGTTACTCTTTTTTAGTGAATATTTACAACGCAGTCAAAAATTTACAACTGCGTAACTGCTACACTGCGTTACTAGAATAAAGTAACGCAGTTGTTGTGAAGGTAACGCAGTTGTGTTTTTTATTAATTTTAATGTTAGAAATACATTATTAAGACTGAAATGCAAAAAAACTCTTTCTTTCTTCACAGAAAGAAGCTTCTGCACTAAATGGCGTTAACGAACGCAGAAAAGCAACGTCGTTATAGGCTTAAATTAAAGTCAGACCCTATAAAAATACTGAAGCCAAAAAAAACACCTTGAAAGGTACCACGCAAATAAAAAACTTGTAAAAGATATGACAGAGCGTGAACACAGAAATATATAATAATACTGCGAATAAGAAACGACGAGAACGTCAAAAGTGTGCTCAACAAATTATGAACATTACACCGGCGTCCAGCCCACGGTCAGGAACTCCAGTTTCACCAAGATCTAGAGGCCGAAGACAAATATGAAGAGATCGCTCTGCAGTTTACAGAAAAAAAAATTAAATTCAGGAAGAACTCGAAAAGATGAAACGGCTGTGCAATAAATACAAAAAGAGATACCAACGAGCTAAAACTACAATCAAAGACACGAAAAAGGTAAATAAGCTTAACCAAAATAAGTATTCAACGCTATCTAATGCAATCAAAGACCATTACAAAAGTTTGAAGTCAGTGAGAGAGAAGAAAGCCTTAAAACGAATTTTCCAAGGAGAAGGCATAGCCAAGTCTAAAATGAAGATTAGTCTTATACGCGAGACTTTGGGCATTGATCAGATGAAAGTGATGAAACGACAGAATAACCCTTTAGGGAAAAAGCTTCTGGTTGAGAATATTAAAAGCTTTTTTGACCGTGATGATGTTTCTAGAGCTACGGCGGGTAAACGGGAAACTGTCACATTTAAAAAAATAAAAATGCAGAAGCGTACGTTACTGGACACGATGAAAGGCCTATTTAGTTCATTCAAAAAAGAAAACCCAGAATTGCATGAATCCAAAAACATATCAGCCTGTTTCTGTTCCTGTCATTGATACACTTAGAGAAGATATTCTTTCGTTTGAATTGGATGAGGAATCACTCCTAGATGACATTTCTAATGTCGTTGCCGTACCTAGAAGATCATTTTATAATACGGTTTATTCCTCATCTTCTAACTCTGAAGATGAACCTTTAGCAAGCATTAGCCGACCATCGGTTTCTACTATAAACGAAATGCAGCTAATTGAAGCGTTCATAGCCCGGCGACGCCTGCGTATCGGAAACGATAACGCAGGTCAAGCAAAGACGGCAGGGGTCAGTCTTTGGATGGGTGACCGCCTGTTTGAGTGGTTACTATAAATGAGCGCTTCCGTGCTTTGGAAGGCACGCTAAGCAGTTGATCCCGGTTGCTGTCTATGACAGTAGTCGTTAAGCCGAGTTAGAGGCCTTCGGGCGGCTTAAGAACCTCTAACAGTCGAGTTGCCCACTCACTTGACAAAGGGGGGACAACTGTCACTCGCGTCCGCAGGAGCTACCTACCACAACCCTGCACGTGTCCCCTGGGTGGTACTAAAGAGTGACAAACTCAAAGGCCAAAATAATAATTGCCATACGATTAAATAAATAAATAAAAGGAAAATGTTCATCCTTCAAAAATATCTGACGGTGTCCATGTTTTAATAAAAGTGTCTTCTGTCAAAGACAAGTGTAGTGGTTGTCGGCGTTGCTAAAAGTGAAGTCGATGAAGAAGGAGACGTAAAAATTATGTTTTACAAGATGGTAGATAAAACTGGCAAAATATTCAAAGCAGTGGAGACTGATATTTCTTATGAGCCTTACGATAATATCTTGGAAATTGTTACTAACCCTAAAGTTGTCGTAAAAGGTAAAAGGGTATATTTTCATTACGATGAAGCAATTAACGTATATGAAAAGTAAGACTGAATTATTTGTATTAAATTTACTAAGTTTGTTGATTTTGAAGTAATTTGAGTTACTTGATACTATATCACGTCATAAGAAGTAAAAGTTTGTGTTGTTTTATCATTATAACAGATCTCTATAAAAAGTACAAAGTATAGTATGTAAGAAAATACTACTGTGTTACTAAGTTTACTACTGCGTTACTTTTGTGTCCCTCTGATTATTGTAGTTTTTTCAGTAATACATGGGCTGCTAGTGATCTTTAATGCCTTAACCTTTTATGTACGTATTATTAATCAAAAGTGGAAGGTTATGCCATTAGATGGTATAAAATATAAGTTGTTTTTTGTTATTAATAGGAAAGTTTAAGTTTTAAAATGACACTTTAGTAACGCAGTAATCTTAATTATTATTAATACTCCATGAAACTGATTATTTCTGTGATTTTACTTACTAAGAGCTAAATGTACCTATGCGTTACAGTTTGTAACTGACATATTGAAAAGTCTGATTGTGCAATTTTAATTAATAAAGTTAATTTTGTAAAAAAAGTAACGCTGTTGTTTAATTTCTTGACACCTTGACATATTAGTTGCCAGAAATTAAATAAACTCATTAAAATTATCGCTGCAGAGGTATGTATATTATAAATCAAACTATAAATTATCTATATTAACCTAAAAATACAAAGAAATTTAATATTTTATTTTTATTTTTTATCGAAATTTGTATGTTCGGATTAGGCATTAAAAAGTATTTTGGCCCGGGGTCTATTACAAATTCAGAATATTTCAACTTTATAAGCACTGTCCCTTTCATTTTCATTAGGAAAAAAGAATACGACACGAATAGGTCGATTCATAGTTCGATATTCGAATTTAAAAGTAGACCCCCAAAACAGCGCGAAGCAAGTTACACGTTCGAAAACACACTTCACATAATTATGAGTTTAAATTACCAAAAATATTAGTACAAAGGAATGTTATAAATTGAAGAGAAAAAAACATGGAACATCTCAAATGAAGTCAGTTTTGCTTAAATAGATGACAACATAAATTTTCAAACGCTGAACAATCAATGATTCTATTTTGAACAATCTTAATTTTTAAGAACATATACCACAGATGCAGTTTCCGAACGCACACCCGGCGCCCCGCCCCTTTAAAAAAAATGGCGCGCTGTTAAATTGTTTACATTTTATTGGGTATATTATTCTTCATGCTTGCGCTATTGATATTAGTTTTGGATACATAAAAACGACTAGGATGAATTAATTATCTATCTTACTAAGAAATATAGTTAATTCATTGAAGAAGACAGTATTTAACAACAATACCTACGCTTAGTTTTCGGAGCGCACGCGCGACTCGCGTAAGCGTAACTGATATTAGATTGAATATTTCAAAAATAGCTCGAAAAAATGAGTGAAATGTGGGAACATGAGTGACAGTATTTTAACAATAATAGATACGGTTATTTTTTAGTGTAGTGTTAGTGTCACGCGAGACTCATATAGATGAATAAAATGTGCTTTAGTCTGTCGTGTCGCGCCTTGTCTCGCCAGCGCTCTCGCGTGCTTCTAGTAACTAACTAGCCGCGCTGAGGAGTTAAAACAAGCAGTAACGAACCCCGAATCAAGTTTTCTTCCTGAATGTCCACGAGACGAATAGGTACGTAAAAGCCTATCGATGTATTTTTTAACGTGACGATGTTCTCACTGCTGAGGTGAAAAGTTGTATGTGTTACTCGAGAGCAAAGTATTTGCGTCTCGTGCTTTTGACTCCCTCGCTGCACTCAAGATTCTAACTTTGAATCACTCGCTACGCTCGTGATTCAATTTAAGAATCGTTCGCTTCCTCGGGACTCAAAATCAGCACTCGCAGCAAAAACTAACTTTGCTCTCTTGTTGCACAAATAACTATTATAGATAATGGTACGGAACCCTTCGTACGCGAGTACGACTCGCACTTGGCCGGTTTTTATTTTATTTTTAGGGTTCCGCACCTCAAAAGGAAAAAAGCGGAACCCTTATAGGATCACTTTGTTGTCCGTCCGTCCGTCCGTCTGTCTGTCAAGAACATTTTTCTCAGGAACGCGTAATGGTATCAAGCTGAAATTTATGTCAAATACTCAGGTCAACGCAATCAAAAGATACAGCCGTTTATGCCGCAAATTTTCGAAACTCGCAACGGAATCAAAACCTACAGGGTACTTCCCGTGAACTCAGAATCTTGAAATTTGGTACGAAGCAACGTCTTATAGCACAGATAGAGGAAACATTGCGAAAACCGTACATTTTTAGTTACATCACTGAAAATGTATGTCCAGTATAAACTGACACGCACTAAGTATGTGAATACATACTTAGTGAGTGTCAGTTTATAGTGGCCTTTTTCTATTGTACGGGGTGGACCGGAACCATCGGTGCGCGAGTTTCACTCGCACTTGACCGGTTTTTTTTTATTTTTCCCAAATTAAGGTGCATTCGGGTAACTCCGAAAATCGGGTAATTCCGATAATTTCTACCAATCCAATAGTATTTTTTAGGAGGGTAACTCCGAATAAAAAGGAATATGTAGGTACATTGTGTCAGAACTATATAAGACTCACTTTTGTGGATCATTCGGAATAACCCGATTTTCGGAGGTACCCGAATGCAACCTTATAATTATCTAAAGCCAGATTCATACTTATGTGACGTGATGATAGATATCGAATCGGATACAGCACGGTAACTATTATGCGGTCAATAATGTAGTTCCTAATATGGCAGATAATAATTTAGATAGGTATATGACTACCCAAAAATTTATCCTATGTAGGATCATAATAATTATATCCACCAAAAAGGAAATTTTAATCTTCATCGTAGGTGTACGGCGAATATTAGAAACAGATTTAAAACAGTGAGAGTTTACACAAATCCATATGTTTAATCGTATTCTACTGATAACACTACAGCCAGTTGATTAGAGCATTACTATCCAATTAAGCCCATGTAATTGTTACTGTAGTTCTCGACCGTATCGATATCGCTACTGCCCAATAACTTGCTCGGGATCCTAATTGAATTCAAGGTCCGGCGGAACCGCAACTCGGCCGTTTTTGTCGACTACCATTGTTAACGAAGCACAAAGGTCCCGCTACAATATACGTATTCTTATTTAACTCCAGCCATCGACCAACCGATATATCACTACACTACACATGCTCATCGCAAAATAACCTCACTTGTTGGTTTCAAACTCATCCATGTGTTTCACTAAACATTCGTGCACATTACATCTTTGATAAGTTCAACGGTTCGATATTTGTACGTGTTTGTTTCGATAAACACGCGAGCAGACTAAAGTAAAGAGTGGCGTTGCGCCGGCGGCGGCGCGCGTGGCGGTCACACACTGCGTACAGTACACGACATTCGTGTCGCTCCGAAATAGAAATGCTTCCGACACTCGCGTCTAAAAAGACATATACTTAACTATGCCCTTGAGTTTGGATTCACTAGACTTGTCTGCCGGGCCAGTTTTTATTCATAATTGTTATACCAATATTAAATCTAATTACCAAATCAATACGTCGAGTCAGATAGACGCCATATAGGAGACTCAACATAATGAGTGAGCACTGGTAGATGCAAATAACATCACATTAAAAATATTTGTTTGTTACAAAATGTTAGTCTGTTTTATAGACCACAATCAGCCTTAGTCAATCTTGTGAAATGACCCATCAGTAAAATATTATATGGTAACATATCGTAATCGTAATTACTAAATTGCATAATAAATAGGTAGATATTGAGAAAATAAAATAACTCCATAGTAATGCAATGTTAATGCAGTCGCCATCACAATACATCTGCAGCCCCTCTATTCTGTAACTTGTTTCAGCTCACTTCAACGTTCACCCACAAATATATCTTGACGCCGCGATTCGTAGTAACTAAGCGAAGGGAGAGGTCTAGTTTCGTAACGGGTGAGCCGCATTAACGCGTAGCGAATAACATGCCTGTACACAACAGGGTGTTCAAAAATATCTGAACATGCACCCTATTAATGCCTTGAAAATAGAGTTGTGTTCAGATGTTTGTGAGTTGCTTGTTTGCTCCGATGTATGTGATGGCGATTGGCGACTGTACCTAATCACAATTTAAGAAATCGATTACCTACCAACAGCTCTTTTTACTTACATGAATGTATTCTTATTGATTTTCCGCTCAGCTGGTCGTATTTGTACGAATGTATTCGGGCTCTGGAGTCGTTTATGTCAATCAACCTGACAATTAGGGCTGCTTGTTTATGCCACTTGTTGTGCTCACCGCTTATTATCGTCACTACTAGAAAGTTGCCCACCTTTGACACCGTCTGCCAAGTACTTCCGGCCATTTCAGGACTGACAGACTCAGGTTTACGCTCTCTACGATTAAAGGGCTAAATGATGCCACATGTCTCGTACTGTTGTCACATGACGTAAATATACCTACTCTTACAATTTTGACCGGAAGTAGGATTTTTCAAACCTTCGGCCAATTTTAGGTGCTCAATATCTTCTGATTCTTGCTCAGCACAACTTTCTCGACCTGCTGCCATGCATTTTATCGTGTTGTCATTAGACGTAGGCGTATTGGGAGTGGGCTTACGGACTATAATAGGTGTCTAAAAAAATATAATGTGTGTACTGAATGATTTAACAGCTTGTAACATGCATTTGGGAAAATGTCTTACAAGCACATTTTAAGGAATAGTCCCAACTTGTCTGTACATATGATTTAGTTTTAACTTAGTAATTTTCCAAGTTTTGTTCACAAGTATATTATAATTAGGTATAATGTTATTCCAACCACGAAGAACTTGCGTATTTACTATACAAATACAAATAATTTATTTCGGACTATAAAATCCATAGTGTTAGTGGTTACAAACTTAGAGCTATGCTATAACAGGCGTGATGGTCTATTACTTACTCTGTGTAAATATTATAGTATTATATCATAGTATTATTACTTACTCTGTGCAAATACTTACCTCCTTAATAATTAACAAATTTATGATAATTTGTTTCACCACGACCTATTAAATAGCAGTTACCAAAGGGGCTCCATTCCGGATACAAATATTGATGGATGGAATTATATTTTTTAAAGTCCCTAATCAGTGCGGTTATGCAGTAGCATTTGATAATAAAAGAGCCCATTGTTATTTTTGTACATGTGGTGCACATAAAAAAGAATGGCCCAATAATTAAACTAAGATTAATAACCGATTTCTAACTAAGATTAGTACCCAATAAAATTAACTAATTACCGTTTTAATAAGTACTAACTCCGTCAACGTGGAACTCGTTTAATATCGTAGCTCCATACAAACTTTCACCCCTCATTTGTCCCCCTTGGGGGATGATTTAGAAACTATCCTATGTCCTTCCTCAGGACTCAAACGACCTTTTTACCAAATTTCATCTTAATCGATTCAGCGGTTTAAGCGTGAGGAGGTAACAAACAGACAAACAGACAGACAGACACACTTTCGCATTTATAATATTATTATAGTACGAGTATGGATAGCATAATCGACGTTTTCAAATAGCTACAATATTGTTCTTGTAGGTACTTACTAACATTACAATACAATGCAAATATTCTTTATTGATAACCAAGAAAACACCGGCTACATGAAACTTAAACTAAATAGCGATCTCTTCCAGACCACTTTACTGACCTGTGTGACTCGTTGCATTCTTTGACGTTCGGTACTACAGCAAAAGTGAACATTCGCCCAAAACATGGAGCTTTAATTGTATCATTAAATATTATTAACACAACACAATTCTTCACGTACACATTTATAATATCCCAATTGGAAACGAAACCGCTCAAAGTAAACAGGGAACTAGTAAATGGCGTACCAACAGAATCACATATACAATGACAACATTGTGAAGCAACGACAACTCACAAGTTAAAACCACATTGATAATTTGCTAAACCAAGTCGGGTATCTAATTGAATTTGATGCTATCACTAGTCCTGCAAGACGGGCGAACAAATGTTTGTTAATTAGAATGAGCCCGAACCAACTGAACAGAACTTCCTTGTCGGTCGGCAAATGCTGCGTAATGTGTTAATGACGCAACACACAGAAATATATTATAGGCATTGGTTCGCTAAGCTGCTATCAACGAGTATAATGGCAGCAGCAGGATAATCCCCGTTAATTTAAATGTCGTGAGTCGTGACATCTTCGGCGAACGAATTGGTATTTCGAAACTGCATGAATTCATATCTACTTTTTATTTTATACATAATTTTTAGAAAGAAAGAAAAAAGAAAGAAAAGAAAGAAAATAAATTTATAAACGTCTTCAACAATTGAAACAAAAACATACAAAGCAACGAAGTTAAAAGAGACCCACTCAGTATTCTGCCGCGGCAAGCCACGGCGCTGATCCTCCGTGAGGACCTGCCTTAATACTACGAATGACGACACACAAAAAACTGGCAACATCTGCCGACTCCTGTGTAACTGCAATTTTACTGCCAGTTATTCTTTTGCAGCAATTCGTACTCGAATTTACAATTACCATAGGAAAGAAATTAAAATAAAATTATAAAACAAGAAAACTTCAGCTATTACACATAGATAAATAAAGAAAACTGAAATTTAAAAATAAAATAAAGAGAAACCTAGACTAACAGCCAATTTGTGCTCTTAAAAATTATATACAATTTAAAAATGGATTTAAAAGTATTAGATGTCTTCAGCGCACGAACTGGAGGAGGCAAGTAATTCCAGCACTTTGTGGCGGCGTATCTAAAGCTGCCACGAAATGCAGCTGAGTGGTGGCGAGGACAAACAAGCTGCAGGAACCTTTTTTTTTTTTACGTAGGGGAAATGCCTTTACGCATCCCGTCCTGTCCGGGGAGCCAAAACGGGTATGACGGACTAACCGAAGCTGGACTACCGTCTAAAACCACCAACGAATTCCGGCGCACAAGCTGCAGGAACCTAGAGGACCTGTGGGGTAATCACGTAACGTCCCGAACGCGCGTCGGTACGTTTTAACTGTCAATTTTCTATATAAAAAGTGACTTTTAGACCTACCCGACGTTCGTACAATGCGTTACGTGATCGACCTACTGACTTCCGCAGATCTTGATTTCTTAGCCCAGGTCAGCTTATCGTAGAGGCACGAGGGCAACAGTCGGCTTACAACACCAAACATAAGTGTAGTTTTTCTCTCGTAGACATTTTCAAAATATTATTTTGATTTATATACGGTGTCACATATGTCCGAGCGGGAATATTAAAACAATAACGAGCGCAAGCGTTTTGAACTCGTTGTATCAACCTTTGCGTATGTAGTTAGTAGCTGTCCGTACACAGTGTCACAGTAGTTTAGCCTAGAGAGTACAAGTTTTACTAAACGGGACTTAGGTAATCGCGTATAACCCTGCTCAAGCCAGTTGTCCCGTGACCATGGATGTTGCGACGCAGCCGAAACGTCGAGAGATCTCAGAGAGGTAAATAAATGAGTGAATTATACGCGATTACTTAAGTCCCGTTTCGTAAAAATAAAGTGTGAGAATCGTGAAAGTTTCATCATCATCATATCAGCCGAAAGACGTCCACTGCTGGACATAGGCCTCCCCCAAAGAGTGCCAAAATGACCGGTCCTGCGCCACTCGAGGCGTGGGTAGGCCCCCCACAAGGTGCACTGATGAACTGGTAAAGGTCGCGGGAGTCCGCTGGATACGTGAAAGTTTAAATCGATATATTTATTTGATATTTAGGTTTAGATCGGCAGGTGTCTGCTTAGAAATTAGAAATTTACACGCGAGTAGGAACCAATTTAACACCTTGTAGATAATTACAAATATTATATGCAATAATACACATAATTATACATGTTGCCCATAGAATCGCGAAATTTGACAACGTCGTTTGTTGGACGCGGATATGTCCGCCAAAATTTTGACCACTCGTGTTTGTTGCTTTCCCACCACCCCATGCGCCCCGTTCTCCCCATCGACCAATCACGGTGCACGTTTTGGCGACCTTTTGGCAAATAGCGGGAAAAAAAACAGTGCGGATATCTCCGCATTGCATCGGGTAGACGATGTAGTTGTACGATTAACGTTGGCTTTTGTCTACAAGTAGTATTATCATCCACAATTCAACACGTTTTGGTCACATACCAGAAAGGCTTTTTCACATAAGTAGGTAGGTACCTACCTAAATATTAATTTTTAGCTAACAAATATCAATAACTAAATACCTACACCTACCTACTCGTATATTTTGAAGGTCGTGTTTATATAATTCAGCAGTTATTATACTCTAAGAGGAATTTTGCTTTTCGTAAATCCATGTTCGGAAACTGTTAGAGCTGTTTGAACTTATTAAGTTTAATAAGTTCAAACAAATAAAATCATATCTCTCCAATAAATAATAAATAAATATTTGCGGACAATCTTACACAAATCAACCTAGTCCCAAACTAAGCAAAGTTTGTACTATGGGTACTAGACGACGATATAGATACTTATATAGAGAAATGACTACTTAAATACATAGAAAACATCCATGACTCAGGAACAAATATTAGATCACATATTGTCACAATTGGTGGTTTCAGGTCGAATCATATATTATTTGTACCATCAGGCGTTCCACAGGGATCACACTGAGGGCCTTTATCTTTTAATGCATATATATATTCGATATTTACACATATATTGAATCGCCTGTGGACTACCTGTTATATGCTGATGACAAAAAAGTTTTTATCAAAATCAAAGGCCCGTCTGACTGTCAAGTTTTACGAAACACTCTTGATTCTCTAGTAGAATATTACCACAGCAACAAAATAACGGTAAACGTATCTAAATGCCAGATAATAACTTTTTTTAGAAAACCATCTCCTATTAATGCTTCCTACACTATGAACAATGTTATTTTACAAAGAGTCCAGTTAATTCGAGACTTAGGAGTTTTATTAGATAGTAAAATGTTAATGTCTGATCATATTGATAATATAATAAACAAAGCTTATAAAAACTTAAGTTTTGTTATGAAAGTCTGTAAAGCATTTAAGGACCCTGTTTGCATCAAAATTATTTATTTTACTTACGTACGTAGTGTCTTGGAGTACGCGTCTAATATTTATGTGGTCCCCTCATTATATTACCTACAAATCTTGACTTGAAAGACTACAGCAGAGGTTTCTAAGATACCTTAATTACCGAACCAAACGTACATCTATCAGTTATAGTGATAGTTGTAAGCGGCATAATATGATGAGTCTGGAGGATATGAGAGACATGCTCGATATGGGTTTGCTTTATGGCATTGTCAGAGGTTGTGTAGATTGTCCTAACCTTATAGCAGCTATCAATTACTTCACAACGAAAACAAACACCAGGTACCCACGCCTTCTTAGTTTACCTAATCATCAAACAAATTGCGGTAAGAATTCTGTAATATATAGAATATCAAGGACATAGAACAATCAGTTTAGTGACATCGACCCATTTGTGTATAACAATCAAAAATCGTTTAAAAGTGCAATGGGGAATGGATGAAAATTTTAGAAGTGCCTGATTTTTTTTTGGTGTTAGGAATAACCTTCCTTACCACCAGAAAAAAATTGCAGACTTGTCAGGTGCTTCAATTATTTTTGAAAAATATAAACAGTTTCCTCACTTACGTTTTGGGTTTAGGACGGCGAATGAGACATTTTCCTTGATTTGTCTCATATTACGCGAAACAAATACATAATAATAATGAGGAGGGCTGAACACACACACACACACACACACACACACACACACACACACGCACATGCACACGCACACGCACACGCACACGCACACGCACACGCACACGCACACGCACACGCACACGCACACGCACACGCACACGCACACGCACACGCACACGCACACGCACACGCACACGCACTCGCACTCGCTCACGCACACGCACACGCACACGCACACGCACACGCACACGCACACGCACACGCACACGCACACGCACACGCAGACGCACACGCTCACGCACAAACACATACACACACACGCACACACGCACGCATGCACGCACACACGCACACACGCAGACGGATACGCACACGCACACGCACAGGCGCACGCACAGGCGCACGCACACGCACACGCACACGCGCACGCGCACGCGCACACGCACACGCACACGCACACGCACACGCACACGCACACGCACACGCACACGCACACGCACACACAGGTTAAGCTAAATAAGATAAAAGATTGTAATATCTACTCATTAACCTAACATATTTTAAGCAAATCCGTAAGTTTCTTCCTGTATCTGTAAGGGAGACCTGACATTGGCTCGACAATTGTATCTTAGATGTAAGCCTATAGGTAGTATGTTAAAAGCTGTTGGTCTTCTAATAAATAAAAATAAAATATACGTAGAAATATTTCGTTCTCATGTCCGTAACGTAACCCGAAGAAAATAATAATATGTTAACAATAGAGTTCTTTTTTCATATTTTTTTTAAATTACTTAGAAATACAGCTTACACAGATTAGATCAAAAACTGTGCAATTTTTTTTTTTTTAATGAAGTGAAGATAAAACGTGAGCTATAAGGCGGGATGTTTTAAGGTTTATTGTTTCACAAAGATACAGAATGGTTTTCGCGGAATGTAATACATGTTTGTATCGAGTAGAAAGCCTACCATTTGTAGGCGCGTCGGACCCGCGCGATACCAAAACAACACCAAGTAGGAAACACGTCCGATCCTAATTGTGAATCTTATCTTGTTCGCAATCAATTGGCTTTCAGGCGATTATCGGCTCGGCAATACCGAGGGACAACTAAGTAACCATTTTATCCAATTATTGCGTATTGTTTCATTCTTTGGCTTGCAGGTATAAATCGTGAAATTTCATTAATTACAGTGTGAGTAGACTTGGTACTCATATTCTTGTTTACATTTCAATGTATGTTTTAGGGTATGAAATAATTAAAAGGCTGATATGAGTTTTTCTTTTTCATAAAGTTTTTCAACCCCTTTTTGGGATGAATTTGGAAATCCGCAGAAACCAGGTTCTGTCTTTTTTTTGCCAGGACGGTAACTTTATTACAGGGTTCAGTGGAATTGACATTCACTATGTTCTCATTTGATTATATAAATGTATTATTTAAATGATAAACTGCTCACCTGCCAACACGCACTGGGCGAGCGCGGCAGGTTAACTGTCTATAGTCCCCTCTTATATGGAACACAAACAAGATTTAGTTTATAGAATTTTTATCCTTTCATTCATAATATTTTTTTTATATGTTAATTTCTTTTTTTTCGCGTTTAAAGCGTGCCATGTCAACAACTATAAACTTTAAGAAGTTCGTAAATGCAACGGTGATTGAGGTAGCTACGAGACGAGACTGAATTAAACTCAAGCTAAACTTTAAATCAACACGCATCCGCATACTCCTGGGTCGCATTCGGTTCAAGTAAATTATGTTAACTCGTAGTTTGAAGCATCTTGACAAACAGTGGCGTATCTTTGGCAGTCCGCCCCGGGTGTCACTCATCTGGTAGTGACAGCCCGGAGTGTCACAATCGACGCAAAGCTCCATCGACGGGCTTTCTACCTTCGAGCTACGGAGCGACGCCATTGGGTGCGACAGACTCGATCTCCATCCCGGCTGGCACCCATGCTAGCTATGCCACTACAAACATGGATTTTGCTTTAGTGTAATAAATTATATAGAAAATATGAATACCTAAATACAGGGCGTCCCACGCCTATGCCACATTGAGGGAAAGTACCTTGAATATTGTAGATGGAACATTTTACTGAAAGAAGACATTATTTTGATTTATTAAACAATTTAAACAGCATTCATAGATTTTTAAATAATTACATGGTTTAACCGGGAATCGAACCCGCTACACGAGATAAAAAAATACCTTGTAGCTTTATCATACCGATCGAAAGGCTTCATCATAAGGAATATTCTAATAAATCAGAAATAAAAGGAAGACCGTGCATTTTAACATTTGATGTGAAATAATGTTCAGGAAAATTAAACCTGACATTGCCGTAAGGACATACAACGGACATTATCATTTTAAAGTACCTATTACTAATGAATAAATCAGTACCCACTTGAGAAGTACGCATCATTTCCCTAATATAATTTAAGTGCATGATAAAATTATAAAGAGATACGTAATTAGTAGGTACTATCGGCCAAAGCCAGAGTCGACCACATTAAAGGCGCATTTTGGTTCCAGCCGTATACGGCCAGACCAGACTATAGCACTATATTGCAGTGCTATAGCACTGCAAGCGATTCTGTTTTGAATCTGGTCGACTCTGGCTTTGGCCGATGGTACCTGGTTGTATGCAATAAATCGAGTTTCTGTCCAATCAAGTTTCTGCTGAATCCTGAATCTGCCGAAAGACACGTAAATGATTTTGTCAATAGGACTCATTTTGAGCTTTTGATAAATTAAATTAAAATGTTAAAATTCATGGTCTTCCTTTTAATTCTGACACTATGTTACGTAGCATGACCTGTCGTCATGTATGGATCGGAATGTTGGGCCTTAAAGGTGACGGATGAAAAGAGATTGCATGTAACGGAGATGAGGATGTTAAGATGGATGTGTGGTGTGACGAGGATGGACCGAATAAGAAATGTGTATGTAAGGGGAAGCCTAAAAGTAGCACCTATCGCGGATAAATTGAGGGCCAATCGCCTTGCGTGGTATGGGCACGTAATGCGGAGGGATGAAAGTCATGTGACCAAAAGAGTATTAGGTATGAATGTGGATGGATGTAAAAGACGAGGTAGGCCAAGGAAAAGGTGGATGGACTGTGTGAGAGACGATATGAAGAGAAAAGAAGTGAATGATGATATGACGGCTGACAGAGAAGTATGGAAGAAAAAGACATGCTGCGCCGACCCCAAGTAAATGGGATAAGGGCAAGGAAATGATGATGACTATGTTACGTAGCAAAAAATAATTCTTATGATGTAGCCTTTCGATCAGTATGATAAAGCAACATGGTAATTTTTTTTCTCGTTTAGCGGGTTCGATTCCCGGTTCACCCATGTAATTATTTAAAAATCTATGAATGCAGTTTAAATAATTATTTAAATTTAAATAATGTCTTCTTTTAGTAAAATCTTCTATCTACAATATTTAAGGTACTTTCCCTCCATGTGGCATATTAGGCGTGGGACGCCTTGTATATGTACCTACTAATCAATTTAATTAAAATCGTTAATCAGGATTCAGTTCAAAATAATTTACTCTTACAGATGTTTAGGTATGTTCATTCGCGAAAGCACAAGCCAGTCATTCGGCGAAAAGACATTAATGTAGAGGTCGCCTTTATGTTTATACTCACAAATGCGTACTCTATCTTTCTGTAGCATTTATATAAAACGGGTTTGTTCCTTTTTCATACTTTTAAAACACGCTCAGACTAATTATATTTATTTTACCTAACCTGTAAGCCTTAACAAGTGTTACAGGTGAGGTTCTTAATGTAATTAAACGAAAAATAAAGTAAAAAAAAAATAAAAAAGTTATCTTTAAGAGCCAATCAACGCGAGCAAAAGTCCGCACTGGTCCGTAGGAGTGGACTGACGCGTGCAAAGATTTAGTGCCAAATATAATAAGGCAACTAAGTAAAAAAAAGGCAAGTAACGGAGTGCATCGCTCGATACTGGCAGCTCTACCTGTCAATCGCGTCGGTTTCGGTTCTAAAATAAACAGAGCTGATATTCACAACTTCTCACTGAAAACTCGCCAGAAGAAAGCCAGTGTAGTCTAGTCGTTGATCACGCGTATTTATAACGGAGCTGTGGGTAAAGATTTACTAGGACTGAGTGGTGAGGTGCGTCGAAACAGTATGTGTATAGATTAGCAGAATCGACCGCGCACGCGACATTTCGCGTGGCGCATATAATGTTGTACACACGGCACGCCAGGACAACTGCCAAGTGATCAATCTATTTATAACACCATAGGTATGCGCGTGTCCAACCGATTTGGGATACACGCCTATTTTAAATTTGACGAAGTTAAATTACTGTTGCCTGTTGTTAACCTTACTTATTTAATCTACTCCTGCATCATGTTTTTCTTGTGTTGTGGTGCAATAATGTGGTGAATACCATGGTTGCAACGAATAAATTAATATGAATATATACGAGTATGAATAAAGAATATTACTACTACTACCACTACTGTGCGTTAATCAAACATGAGCAGTTTGATAAATAAAATGCTTATTTTTGTTTCCTGGAGATAACTATTAATTAACTATATTATACAATTTGTTAATCAGGAAAAAAGTAAAGCCCAATGACTTTAATAGTACATTGTGATACAAGTGAGCTATGTTGATCATTACATCAGAGGCGGAATTGTCACGCGAACCGCAGGTGAGCGTGATAATAGAGCCGAGGATGTAATTATCAAAGCTCACGCGTGTCATACGACGTTTTTCAACACATTTGCGAGGAAAAAATCCTTTTCATAAAATGAACATGTTACAGGCTCCTAAGTTGTTTCCTTTAGTTATTGATGACAACAGGTTTTTACTCACATACATTTGTACATCTCCAAGAATGTACAGTGGCGTCAATTCTATTTATCACTTTTCTATTCACCACGAGTCAACATTTTTAATAATATTTAACCAAACACGCATCATCAATGTTTACAAATATTTGTGAAATTACTCATATTGGCGCGCAACTATTTTTTTTCGTGAAGTTCGCGCAGTGCGCCCCGCAGTGAGGCTTAGATAAAATCTCTAAACAGCCAATACAAAATAAAATAAATATTTTCTTATTCAATATAAATTAATGTAAAATATTATCGAAAGTAAATAGTTTTACTAAATGAAACGTTTCTATATCATATCCGAGAAGAAATAATCAATTAATTCACAAGAAGGATTTAATTTGTTTAGTCGAGTAAGAATCTATTTTCCGAGAATTAAAAACAAACCTGTATAACCCGGTCAATTTAAGAATGCGCCGAGTCCATACATACACCTTGCTGCAAGGTGCCAACGTGTCTTAATCGGGATATAAACATAACTACACGAGTGTCGTAATGTTATAAAACACGCGTGTTTAATACCCAGGATTATGAGCCTAAAAGCGGCACGATAAGAAGCAAGTTACGAGAAAATGTGTTGAAAAATACTTTTACACCATTTTCCTCATTTGAACATGCGTAACAAACATTCGCTAATTGTTATCCGTACTTCAGTCCATTCGTCGGCCTCATATATTTTAATTTATTATACACTGTCAATTATTTTTTTACAACATGCTTGATTACGCTTTAGTTGTGATATGTCTGGTCGCAATTCCAGTTAAATTAAAAGATGGAATCATAATATCTAAATTGAAATATTGTTGGCAGTTCATTTTGCAAGGTCACACCACCACACCCCACACACCCACAGCCACAGCCACGGCCACAGTCTATAAACCACATAGATAACCTCCCTAATGAAATATATGGAGATGTTGTAAGATGGGTCGGTTCCTACGGTGTGCGAGTCTAACTCGCCCTTGGACGATTTCTTTGATATACCAAATTATCCATGTATGTTGCGTTAATCTTCTATCGAATATATATAAGTAGCAGGTAGGTATGTACTAAGAAATATAATGTAGCATAATATATCTTTCAACACTCACACTTGTAACGTGGCTCTTGTTACGTCGCTAAGGTTCATAATCCAGAATATTAAACACGCGTGTTTTATATTACGGAATCAGTGTTTTATATTTTTTCACATAATATATGTTGTTATATACGAACACTTTTATTAATCATGGCAAACCAATGTTCGCAAGGCAAAAAATATTTAAGTGTAATCTTATTGTGAGTATAGAAAAACATAGCTTTACAAGACAATATAATAGATAAAAAACCGTTAAATTTTATAATTATGGTATTTTTTGTTAACAATTGAAACGAAAACTTTCGATTTATAATATTTTTTTGATATAAATACCGTCTGTTTGGCAACTTTATTTGATCTTTCCTATTTACGGACGAGCGCATAGGCAATGCAGAGCACGAACAACAAATCTGCGCGCCATTTTCAACAAATAAGTTTGTAACCACTTTCGTTGATTGTTTTATTCATTATTATGCAATGTGATGTCTGATGTGTGTGTGATTCAAGCCTTGCATATGCTGAGACGAGCACCCATTGCCCAACCTAACACAATTTAGTAACTATTTTAAGTCTTAATTTTAAGATATTGTTGAAGTTAAGTTCTTTTTGGCAATAAATTAATTTGAAGTTGAATTTAATTCCACCTGTAGCTTAATGATCAACATAGCACACTTGTCAACAATGTACCTACTAATACTCTCGTTATTCTTAAATATTTTTACTTCAGTGTTATTGTATCTATTCAGGTACTACCTGCTGAGGGGTAATCATGTACCAGCAGGTCGATCACGTAACGCATTGTACGTGCGTCAGGTAGATCTAAATAACACTTTTTATATGGAAAAAATGACAGTTGGATTGTCCTAACACGCGTTCTGAACGTGACGTGATTACTCCTCTGAGCTACCGTAAGCTATAAATTATCCCAGGAAAACATAAAGTTCCCAAGGGAAATTTGAACCACCCAGAGTGATGCGGCGGAGTGCAAAATGGTTAATCATGAATAATAAAATAAAGATTAAATTACCGAAGTCCTAGTCCACACATAAGTTACGTAGCAGCTGCCGGTTTCGTTAACAAGGAACACGGAAGCAGAATTAACCAACACCGCGTTCTGCGTTCAGGTTTATTGTTTAAGGCACTCCAGGGTAATTTACAGTGGCATACATTTTAAAGAACCTTAATATTTAATATTTAGAAGCACATAACACACATTTTCATTTTATGGTTCTCACGGTTGTAGATTATAATATAATATTTATAATATGTATATGTATGCCGCAATTTTATGCCAAGATCAGTTTTTAAGGATACAATATTTTGCGAGGCATTCAAAAATTTATAAGTCTCTAGGTGGGCAAAGTACGGCCCGCGGGCCAACTGCGGCCTGCGAAAGCATTTTATCCGGCCCGCCGCCGATACATCGAATTAATTAGTACATGGCCCGCGATGATTTCGGCCATGAAGATGATGAAGCCAGTTCGTCTAGCCGCGTAGTTCATGTGTCGCGTAGTGTAAAATTTTTGTGTATATTTGTGGTTTTTTTAACGGTTTTATACAAAATTGCAGTTTTGCTGCAATTATGGCTCTCCTCCGAAATTTCTCAAGCTTACTGGCCCGCCATGAAAAAAGTTTGCCCACCCCTGCTCTAGGTATTTTTAGGGTTCCGTACTCAAAGAGTAAAACGGGACCCTATTACTGAGACTTCGCTGTCCGTCCGTCCGTCTGTCTGTCACCAGGCTGTATCTCAAGAACCGTGATAGCTAGATAGTTGAAATTTTCACAGATTATGTATTTCTGTTGCCGCTATAACAACAAATACTAAAACCAAAATAAAATATTTTTTTTAGGGGGCTCTCATACAACAAACGTTATTTTTATACCGTTTTTATAGATAATGATACGGAACCCTTCGTGCGCGAGTCCAACTCGCACTTGGCCGGTTTTTTTAATTTACGTTTGGTTTGTTTCAGTGTTTCTTGTAACTATACTATATAAATAAAACGATTGAACACTTGCATTTATACCTTCCCTAAGAGCTTTTAAACGATTGTTAATTTCAGCCTTAATCGGTAACTTTAGTCGGTAAATTTTATTAAGCACGCCTGTCAAGATTAATTTATATATTAGGAAAGAACAACTAGAGTTGCTTAAACAATATTTAGGCTTTGTGTCTTGGCATCGTTCAGCATTTTACATTTTAGTCATCAGTTTTGAAAAGAAGAGTTTTTAATTACCCGAGACAAGCGGTGTCTTTTATAAACGCCATAAATTAAGCCAGCGATACCTCTGCAACACGATACTCTCATTAGCAGCAGCTTTTGGGTTCAGTTTAATAAATACCACGACCAACGTCTTTATGCCAGTGATATATCATTAGAGCTACTTGCGCGCACCGCACCCTCTTAATCTTATGCTTCACCGCAACAATCTACAATTTACCAATTTGTCCGACCGAATTTAACAAACCGCACCTTCATTTAAGGAACTTGAGCATTCCCAGGTCGGTTTCATTAGGCAACTCAACAATACCCATTGTTTAAAGTCATCTCTGAAAGAAACTGTTTGTCAAAAGAGCGCAATACCGCTGAGAGGCCTTCAGTAGGTATACACTTCTCATAACTCGCGGAGGAATTCTCAGCAAAACACTGGGGGATTAAAAACGAAATGAAAGCTGTTCTCTCCGACTAGATAAAGAATTCCAACATCGTTATCTTTCTCAATCGAAATCCCTCCTTAAGGCGAAGCCGGTTCACGATTTTCTCTCCCTCTCACTGAGCATAAGCGTGAGCGAGATGGAAGTGCGTGTTCGGTAGTGTGTAACATCACTTTTTAGTAGGTACATATTAAATAATAGATTTTTGGAATACTGGATAATTTATTAAAAATCTATCCGGTTATTGTGTTAGAACAATAAAAAAAGCTATCTTATATATAAAAAAAAACATAGATTGACGATTTTTATGGTGATATTTAAGATTTTTTTACAGGTTATTGTGTTTCTTTGTTTCTTTTTCAGTCTACAGTAATTTTTCTGTAGTAGAATTCTTCATTATTTCTTCACACTGGAAGCTCAAAAATCAATCTTTTCGTCAGATCGTGAAACGTCCTTAACAAAATTTGTCTGACGATGCGATCGCTCTCTATGTTACATACATGTAAATTACATTTTAAAAGCGTGAATTGCAGAGTGAATGAGAAACGAGGGCATTTACAAATTGCTCACGATTACAAAGAAAAACAGTGAATCTCTAGCACCCAAAACCCCTATTATTACATTGCAAGCTCGTTCCGAACGTGATGTTTATGCGGGAGGCTGCGAGGCCGTAAGCACTCTTCATTCGGAGTTGAAAAGGTCCTC
Organism: Epinotia brunnichana; assembly: GCA_963854355.1. Lineage (NCBI taxonomy): Eukaryota > Metazoa > Arthropoda > Insecta > Lepidoptera > Tortricidae > Epinotia > Epinotia brunnichana. The sequence goes on from OY977940.1 coordinate 18,658,028, forward strand.
AATTTCAATTTGTTACGCTGTCGGCGTGATAAGACGCGCATCCTTTGCCCGGACCGGCTACCCCGATCAGTACATGAACTTTTGCGAAGCTGAATTTTATTGAATGTAGGTAGCTAGGGGACCGATTTCCCCGATTTATTCCCACCACGATGTCATTCGCCACTGTCGTATTAGGCCAACTCAAATCCTTTAGATACGTAAGACTGTGACATGTCTTACAACAGAGCAACATGTAAAAGCTGTTAATGTGCCTACTAGGAGATTGTCGGCTTCAATTATTCTAATCAGAGAATCTGATTACATTAAGGCTCGACCTTTCAAATTTCGGTAAAAATGAGTTGTTTAGTAACCAGTTTATACATTATAAAGTAACAATTTTCGTGTCGGGAAATATACATCATAATCTGCAAGATATGAGAAGTAACAGAGTTTACGTAGAAATCTATTTTAATAAAAGAAAGTAGAGAAAAAAAATCTAAAGTCAACCCTATTTTTCACTTGTAACCATTTCACTGCTCCATTTTTTATCAGAAAGAAATGAAATTGTATAATCTTCTTCATAAATTATTGAACAATAACTTTATTATCTTACTTACTTAAATTTCTTGAAAATTTACCTCGTTTTCTGAAATATTCCACCCAAGTTCCTACCGCTCCCCATTTTTGTGGCAGATGGCCATGCGGCCTCGGGCTGGTCTGTAGCAATTTTTGTTATTTTGACAACTGTATAATTACAACCAGATATGTTTTTAGGAAACAATAAAGAATGTGACGTGGTTGGATAAGCACTAAAACTAGATTTTATGGTATTTTTACAATACGCAATAATATCAATAGTTCAAAAAACATGCCAGTACAACAATATTTTTCTTTTTGAGCCCTTTCTTAATGTAAAAATTTAGAATTAGTTTCTTTAGTATGTGGAATATTTATTAATTAATCAGGCCAAATTGTCTTTTATACGGCGTATAGGTGTTTGTGTGTGTATTTGTGATAGATTTATCTGATTTTTTGTAACATCTGAAATATCTAGGTCTGACATTTGATCTGGCATCTATCCGAAATCCGAATTCGAACCGAACTACATTTATCAATCAATCAATCAATCAATTAATAATTTCATTTCGGAATAAATCCATATTTGGTTAATTACAATAAATAACTTAAATGTAATGTTAAAGCTTGTCCCAGAAAAACATGTCGCTTATAAATTGGTAAAAATTTCATATTAATTATTAAAATTCAACAAATTTTCCAATACAGGTTTTTTTGATATTCCTTTCAATATTATTATTTACACATAAAGATCAGTTTAAAATTGGTTCATCCAGAAACTTCTTAATTTTCCCTTGACCCCTGCCATCAAGTTTTGTACATCGTCATCGGTGATTAGTTTGGATGCTTCATTCCACTTCCGTTTGAAGTTTTCGACTGAAGTGTCATTACTTTTAGGTTTTAAAAGCTTCTGTTTCACACGAGCCCAATATTTCTCAATGGGTCGTAGCTCCGGGCTCTATTGCTTTCTTCGTGTAGTGATACGTGGCCAAATCAGGCCAGAACAGTACAGGTGAAGTATGCCTCTTAATGAATGGCAACAACCGTTCTTTGAGGCACTCATTCAGGTACAAATCACCATTTATGGTTCCATTAGTAATATGGTTTACTGCGTTTGCCACATGAACAGATCGCCTGCCACGCGAGAACTTTATTTGCAAGTTTATCCATTTTGATGACCTTATGCTCTTCACTTACTGCTTTTCTGTCGGTCCCAGAATAAAAGTGGTGTCCTGGAAGTGATTTGAATTCAAGTTTGCAGTAAGTTTCGTCGTCCATAACAGTACAATAATTTTTCTTCGTCATTTTTGAATAAAGCTTTCTAGATCTGGTTTTAGACTCTTTTGACAGTTTTGCATTTCTATTGAGCACTTTAGTTTGTTAAAACGTTTTTATAGAATTATTTCTCTTCACTCGTTGCACAGTAGATTTCGAGGTTTTAAACTTTTTGCCCAAGTCTCGTACAGAGAGGGTAAGTTTTTTCTGTAAAGCTGTTATACTTCTCGATATTCTTGTTTACAAACCCTGGTTTACGTCCACTTCCAGGCCGTCGCCGTACACCACCAGTCTCCCTGAACCGTTTCAAAACCCTTTGAACGGTTTTTATAGACGTTTTTAGCTCCGCTGCCACTTTTTTCGCAGATATGCCTCCATATTGAACATATTTGTACAAACATTTTTCGTGTAACTTCTTGCACCGACGACATCGTTGAACATCTAGTACTGACAGCGTTTTTTTTTATTTTAATGTATACATGAATGACCATCCTAACGGAGAGTATAGTTTTCAAACCTCTTGAGATTTCATCCTGATATACCACCCCATCTAATAATGAGCGACATTTTTTTCTGGGACAAGCTTTAGTACACTTTACAAAATTATCCACTTATATTAAACATTAATACATATATGACAAACTAAAAGATATTATAGATATTATTATAGATTTATATTCATGGAATATTATTTTAAATAAAAAATCAGGATTAGTTTTATTTGAATAAGAATAAGTTATCTTCATTCAATTTTCTCACACAAGAATTATTCCCGACGAAATTTATTTGAATACCTTTGACGGGAATGAAATAAACGTGATTTTATTCACGCGTTATTCTTATTCTGTTCATGATTTTATTCTTGAGTGCCCAATGCTATCATAGTACCTGATGTGACCAGATTCATAAAATACAATGGGTCAGTTTTATTTATGCGCACGATGATGATGGACACGCTTGGTGATGATGATAATGATGATGTGATGTAGCAATTAGTTAATAAGACCGCGGATAGTCGGGTTGTAAAAGAAAGCGCACACTTGTTCAATGTATGTTTATTCTAAAGTCATAAGTGGAACTTTTGTTCGCGGCATGCGAATCTCTTCGCTACGTGATTTCTTCGTGACAAACTGTTACTGGAAGATCGATATTTTTTGTAGAAGTTGGTAAAATCATAGCAAATAGTAATCAATGTTCTTCTGATTATTTTCATGCGATTTTGCACCTTAGTGGAAACCGCATAGAGTTACTATAACATTGTCAATCTAACGTAGGTTGATTTTTCAATGTATGTCACCCACCGAAATATATCTAATAGACCGTAAGCCCACTCCCAATGCGCCTACGTCTCATGACAACACGATAAAATGCAAGGCACCTTTGATACCGTCTGCCAAGTACTTCCAGCCATTTCCAGACTGACAGACTAAGTTTTACTTTCTCTACGATTAAAGGGCTAAATGATGCCACTTGTCTCGTACTGTTGTCACATAATAACATACTTACCCTTATAATTTTGAACGAAAGTGAAGGATTTTTCAAACTTTCGGCCAATTTTAGCTGCGATAATTCTGGCTCAGCACAACTTTCTTGGCCTGCTGCCATGCATTTTATGGTGTTGTCATGAGACGTAGGCCTATTTGGAGTGAGCTTACGTTCTATAAGAAGCATACTTAGAATAAAATATGAAAATGTAAATAAGTCTCTGTCATTTTCCAGTATGATGTTTAGACGGTTTTGACAATTTTAGTTTTTCTAAGGAGGTTGGTGACTGGTTCAAATTCTTAATGTCACCAAAAAGAAATCAAATTTTAGGTCTATGACCTGTCACAGTAAAGTAAGACAGTGTGCGTGCAATGTAGTAGTGTGCGTTACTGGGGAGAATTACGATAACGTTGCGCCACCTAGCGGATTTCATTGTGTCGCAAATATAGCTTCATTCGAATAAGGAGCCTTAACGAGAGTTCGTAGATAGATAAATAGATTAATCCCTTAAAGGATGTGTTTGTACCTAAATGTGTAGGAAGCTCAGAGCATAGAATACTAGAGAGAGGACAAGCCGCCGGCGGCCGTGTCGCAGCTGTATGCTCAATGGGCATACACTGCCATACTGTGCACGCGTGCTGATCGCAGAGAATATTACGTGTTTTCCCAATATGCCTGATATGATGCGCGTTTATTGTCAAATAAGCGTGTAGGTATACAAGTGTGTGTGTTTTACATGTGTGCGTGCTTTGTCTTGTCAATTACTTGGGCATTGTGTGGGTTAATGTACTTGCGACAGGCTCACTCTATACAAATCGGCCGCCATGTCCGATCTCCTTATATTCATACATCTGTGGTAGGAAGTATGAGAAAATATAGCGTATTGTTAAATGCCTTTAAAAATTAGTTTGTCTTCATTTGTCAGTTTGCTCTTTGTGTCTGCAAAAAAGGGACTAAACACATTTTAGTTACCGGAGGCATGTTGCATTTTATGTATAATGACCAGTATCTCCAGATTCGCAACCGTGTTGTTTAAGTGATTTTCTTATTCTTGAGGGGTATTTACCTTACTTTTTAAACGATTGTTAGGACAACTCGACTGCCATTCCATAGAAATATCACTTTTAAATCTCCCTAACGTACGTACCTACAAAACCTTCCGCAATCCACCAACTGGTTACGAGGTCTATAAGTACTAAATAGGATTGTTAACCGAGGGTTGAAAGCCACCCTTTTCAGACGAGATATATTGGCGCTCGAACGAACCGACAGAGGCATAGCTCGATGGGGCTTTCCCCGAAATAAACACTCTCCTTTTCATTTCGAATAGGTACAAAGAAACTCAGCGAAAGCCCAAATTCTATAACATATTCTAACTCGGTCAGATCCTATAGAATTTATTTTAAAAGCGTCAGCGTGTACCATTTGGGCGAAAACTGTTGACTTAGTTTAAAATAACGTTTGTGTGTGGTATATTTGGTTCTAAAGTGTATAGGTATATTGAAAAACGAATACTTAAAATTCAAAGTCTTCAAATGGTAATAATAGTATTAATAAAAATGTAACCAGTTAAGACCTGCGCAAACCGGCGGAGCGCAGTAAACTACGCGCAGCGCACACCGACGAGGGAAAATCTCCCGCGATACCGCGAGCGCCCGCCAGCGCAGTGCCGGCGGCCGGCGCTCCTGGAACACTTCTGCGCATACCGGGGGATGCCGCGGCGGTATCTTCTCCCCGCGGCGTTGAATAGCGCCGACGATACTGCGGCGGCATCCCCTGGTATCCGCCGAAGTGCGCCGGGCCTACGAATCACCGATCATGGCTTGCCGTTGGATGCCGTGGGATACCGCGGCATTGCGGTAACAAAATTCGTGTTCTCCTCCATCGTCCGCCGAATTGCGCCAAAGTGATCTGCGCTGCGCTCCGCCGATTTGCGCAGGCCTTTTTATTCTTATATTATCTAGATAAGGGCCCTTTCGGATGCACTTCGACCCAGTGGGATCTTTTGTGCATTTGCCCTCTCCTTTATGCCTGCTCCCAAGCTCGCTCCATCATTTCCATAAAACGGATGATGCAGTTCATCGGGAGCACCTGACCTTGAATTCCTTTGGTTGCGCATAGCCGTTACCAAAGTAATTCATACTTTGTCTGGCAAGAGGACAATACACAATAAGTGTTCCATAGTCTCATCCTCCTCGCCACACATGCTACAGTCTAAACTATGCAATAGTCCCGTCCCATCTTGGCCAAGAGATCCTTGACCCCGAAGTGACCTCTGAACAGTCTGAACACCCCAGATATAATTCTGAGTTGCTTCCTACTGGATTTCCAGAGTTTTCTGGTCCAGCTCGAGTCCACTCCTTCTATGCAGAGCTTAGAGTGCCTTAAGCCAGCCTCCACTCCACTCGTGTTGGTGTTTGGTTTTGGCGTAGGCTTTAAAGTTACCAGTTATATTCACGTTTTACGTGACATTTTAGTACATTTTCACCGTAAAACGTGACGATAAAACCTATCGTGCTAGCTGGGCAGGGTGCAATAATTAATAGAGCATATCGCATCCTGATGAGGATGCCACGCCCAAGCAGCAAAACAGTCGTATAAGCAAAGCTTTTTACAGCTAATGATCGAGAAATAGTCGTAAAAAAGAGTTAAATATGCCAAATCGTCGTATAAAAGAACTATACTCAACTTTACATCGCGTTTACTCAATTATTGTATAAAGGTATCAAATTTCACTTTTATACCACTGTTTGTGCTAAATTAGCTGTATAAAAGCTTCTAATTTTCTAATTAGCTGCTGAAGAAGTCTTTACAGCACCGTCATTCGACATTGTTCCCGTGGAAGCATTATAATGGTAAAAAAGCTGCTTATATGACCAAATAGCATCTCAGTTACTCTTAAAGCACTAAGTGTTATATAAAAGATATCGATTCACTATTACAGCACCTGCCGAGAGAACGTTCTAAGAGTGATTGTTATAGCACCTACAGCAATGTAAATGTAATATATTTTCTATTTTTCAACTAAAAGTCGAGTACAGGTCGTAAGATGGCAAACGTACTTCGGAACAATTCCTTTTGATATTTTATTTTTATAAATAATTTCTAAATACCTCAAAAATAAGGAGGCCCATTAAAACAATTACTAAAAATATAAGGAAGTTAATCGAAAAATAAAATTTCGCATCGAAATTTAGTATGTTACACGAATAACAGCTAACACCGAAAACATATTATTTTCAAGAACATGGCTACCATTCTATATAGTGTTAAGTAGAAATAAATTAAATATTTTGTACTTACTTCAATGTTTTCGTATTTACTTAACACAAATAACAGATGTTTTTAAAACTGAAATGCTTCTAACATTTAGTGCTATAAAGCTCGACGCGTTGCGATCAATCGACTAAACAGCTGAGTGAGTGCAACAAAGTAGCTATCACAGCATTATTAAGTCGAGTAAAAGCAATTTCGTTGCTTTCAACCGACATATTAGTCGACTAATGCTGAAATGATTGCTATTATAGCATTAATAGTGCTGTATGTTGCTTTTTCTCGACTTTTATAGCATCATTTGGCTCTTAACTCGACTATTTTACGACAATTATAGCACTTTAAGCTGAGTAATTTGCGCCCAAATCGCGTCGAGTAAACGTTTACAAATCTATTACTCGACAGTTTAAAGACCCTTTTCTCAGCTTTAGGTGAAAATAGGAACGTGCTCTCGACTTTCATACGACTAAGTTTTGCTGCTTGGGCGGTACTGCAGTGCCTCTAGCATGTTCGCGGTGGCCAGAGTACCTGACTTATTCGCGATACTCAGGGCCAGGGTGACCTGTTTCTGGGAGATGTTTAGAAGCTCGAAGAACGAGATTCTGAGAACAATAATTGACAAACCAGACACAGTCATGTTTTTAGGCATTGGCTGTGCGTGCACTACAACGACAACCAGAAATAATGTTTTAATTTTACAATTTTATTTCTGTGAAATTTTGTGACTTACTTTTTATACATTTTTTCTGGGATTTACTGTAGTTTAAAGACGCTAATTGATTTTTATGCCTTCAATAAAACATTATTATTATATATGATTGTTATTTTTAATACAATTTTGTGAAAATGAGACTACGGATTTCCGCAATTCTTTCAACCCCGCTACCTGGATAAACAATGAACTACTTCTAGAGTATCAGAAATGAACAGAAACTGATACTCTCACTCTCACAAACCCCATCCAATTTTTAACACGTATTTTTTAAACCGCAAATTATTGCAGAACATATTCCTTTGTTTAGGGTGGGTTGCACCAAACCGTCTGTAATCCCGTAAGCGGTACGTGTTAGTTAAAATCTGAACGAATGGGAAAGTTTGACAAGTTTATACGGGAAGACAGGTGCCGGCTCCATAGATATTTAACGTTGAACGATGTGTAATCGTAAGTTGGCTCTTAGTAATATTAACCTATTTGCAACACTATACTCATTACTTATCCATTTCATCTACACATATTATATGACACAGTAGGTATAATACAAGAAACTTTTAAAATAAAAACAATAAAAACAATTTTGGTAAAAAAAAAAGTGTAATCGGTTCTACTCTGCTCGATTCCGTTCAATTTCCAGGTTTTCAGCTAATTCAACACGGTGTACAACGGTTTCCGCGAACAAAGAATAAGAAGCAACCGATCGACTCTCAATCCATGTAGACTGTAGGAAATGTTTCAAAATCCGTAGTCCAACCATAATTGTTTTCTAAAAAAGTTGTAAAATGATAAGTGATAACCACATTGAATGCAAAAAGCTAAAGCTTGGAACAAAATTGTGTGAGTTTGGTATTAAAGCCAAGACAGTGAATCCTTATAAAATATAAAAAATAATAAACAACAAACATTTTTTTTTTATATAAATTACGCGCATGTGTTTCATTTGCAGAGTTGCAGGCGTCCTAAGCCTACGCTGGCCGATTACCATAAGGCAGATATCCTTGTTTAACACGATAACCAATATGGTTATCGTGTTACAAAATATACAAAATTGCAGATGTTTTGTAGAACTTAATTTGTAGATTTTTCCATATTTTTAGTCTCAATTACTAAGCAAAGGATCTCAACTGTTTATATAGGTTTTACTTATATAGCGAATGTACCTATATAATTTTCAATTACCGAAGTTTTTATTAAAGAAACTCCATATATAGACCTACCTGGTAGCACTCGACTAATTTAATTATACCAAAGTTACCGATCCGATAAACCAGACTCTGCTATAATTTTTCTTTTAAGCGTTTAAATATTCCCTGACGTATTCCATTATGAGTTTCCGCAACGAATTATGCTTCACTTCGTTTCCACTTTTTCTTGAGTAATTTGCTTTTCGATGAGAATTTTTGACGCAGGAAAGCATTTATGTTTTAAGAACGCTGCATGGTTGTGCCGAGGTACGCTCCATTATCCTGCTAGAAAGAGTGATTCATTAAGCGCGCGGTACACTTAAAATTTTGCTGCCACTTTGTAATCTCAAGAATGTATAACTTAAGACTGCTTGTTTGGGTAATATCACATATATCATAATCTATAAACCGTTACTTTAAATAAATACATACATACATACATACATATAATCACGCCTCTTTCCCAGAGGGGAAGGCAGAGATCACGGATCTCCATTTGCTACGATCCTGACAAACCACTTTCGCTTCACTCACTTTCATAACTTTTCTCATACATGCTCGTCGGTTTAGGGTACTTTTGACCTGGCCTTTCTGTAAGATTTCTCCAATTTGATCGGAGAAAGTTCGCCTAGGTCTTCCCCTTCCAACTTGCCCTTCCACTGTTTTTATATACACTCTCTTCGTTAATCTTCTTTCATCCATCCTCTCTACATGCACAAACCACCTTAACATACCCTTCAAAATGTTCGTGACTATATCTCCATCCATTCCACACTTATCTCTTATCACACTGTTTCTGACTCTATCACTCAATTTCACTCCACACATACTTCTCAACGCTCTCATTTCTACTGCATTCACTCGACTTTGATGTCTTTTTTGCCACACCCAACTTTCGCTACCATACATAACTGTGGGCACCAACACTCCCCTATGCACAGCCACGCGTGCTTTTTGCGATATTTTCTGGCTGCCCACAAAGGCATTCAGTGCCCCATTCACTCGATTCCCTGCATTCACTCTCCTTTCAATATCTTTCTCATGCTTTCAGTCTCCAGTAAATAGTGTCCCCAAATACACAAACTCTTTTACTTGTTCCAGTCTTTCTTCACCAATCATTATTTCGCAGTTTGTAATAATTTCATCTTTTTCATATACCATCACTTTCGTCTTACTTACTCGTCATCTTCATCCCTTTCCATTCAAAAGATTCATTTATCTTCGTTACCATCATTTGTAACTCTTCAGCAGACGACGCAAGTAGTAGGTACAAGGTCGTCAGCATAAAGGAGACATTTGACGCGTAACCCTTCTATTCTCAAACCACATTCATCACCTTTCAGATCCTGCAGACAGCTGTCCATGAATAGATTAAACAGCCACGGAGACGCTACACATCCTTGTCTAACACCCTTTTCGATGGTTAACCAGTCAGTATATGACCCGTTTATTCTCACGCAAGCACTGGAATCCTTATATAAAGATTTCAGTGCTTGAACGAGGCGGCTGTCTACTCCATACGTGCACAACACCGACCATAGTTCATCCCTCATCACTCTATCATAAGCCTTTTCCAAGTCCACGAAAGCGCAATAGACCTTTTGACCTTTGGCCAAATATTTCTCGGCTATGCATCGTAAGGAAAAACTTGATCCGTACAACCCATACCCTTTCTAAATCCTGCTTGTGCATCTCATACTTTCTCATCGGTCTCTTTCACTACTCTTTTAGTCAACACTTTTGCATACAATTTGCCGACGATGCTGAGTAACCTAATGCCCCTGTAGTTTTTGCAGTCAAGCTGTGATCCTTTCCCTATGTAAAGAGGAATGATTACGGCCTTGCACCAGTCCCTCAGTACACTGTAAATAAAACCAATTATATATGTTTTACCAAGTATATCGGTTCATAACCTAGCAATAATCTTGACCTAAAAATTCATACATGTATAATTTTAGACCAAACTTTATGTAATTGTATGGAAATTGCTAAAGTCAACTCCACGAAATATTTAGGTGTAATGCTGGACCAACGCATGTCATGGTATACTTACTCATACTGAATATGTAAATACTAGAATATGTACATTAATTTGGATATCGAACAATATTTGAAAAACTATACCTATCTAAAGCTAAACTACTTATAAAATAAAATAACTTACAAATAAAATATTTGCCCCAGTCCGCCGTCGCTGGGCAACGTGCCCAGAAGGCTGGCAGCATTGCCACGTTGGATGGCAATGCTTATCCTCTGTGCGAGGTATGAGCCAGCTCTCCGGTCACCCGTTATTTCGGCGAGTCGCTTCGAGCACTCTTTAAAGACCCTGGACCTAATCGTAACAAGGGGTTACCGCTTACAGGAGCTGATTCGGTTTGTGTTTTGAGTGTACTAACCGGTAATCTTTCGGTTTAGGGTCCTCTCCCGCGCTGGCCGCGCCTTTCCGTCACCGCAAAATTTATTCGAATACGAATGACGGATAAGAATAAATAGAATTATTCGTGAATGACGAATAAATACTGCGAATAATTTATTCGTTAATATTTATTCGCGAATAATCGACGAATAAATCCACGAATAACCCAGGAATAATATATAATTTACCTCTTCACGCCTAAACCGCTAAAACGATTTAGATGAAATTTGGTACAGAGATAGTTTGACTCTCGGGGAAGAATAGAGAGTAGTTTTTATCCCGGAAATCAGCCCCTAAGGGGTTGAAATTGGGGGTGGAAATTTGTATGGAGCTACTTAAACCGCTGCCCATCAGATTTGGATTTAATTTGGTATATAAATATTTTGACATAGCAGGACATAAGATAGGTTTCATCCAAGAAATAATTCCCTAAGGGGGTGAAATGGGGGTGAAAATTTAATTGTAACCCATTTTGATGAAATTTGGTTTCGAGATAGTTTAGAAGGCCAAAACCTATTCAAAGGTTGTTGAAATCACACCTATGCGTTTCAGTATAGTTACCAATTTTCAATAGCTATAAGTTTACTAGAGCGTTAAATCCATTTTTTACAGATTTTATATTTTTTATAGGTAGGTATCATAGTGTTCCCGGCCTCCAAAAGACACACAAATAATCGCCCCTAGAATAATACATAATGAAAGATGCCAATTTTGCCTCTTGAGGAGGATCAAACCCACAGCCTTAAAATGGTTTTGCGGATAATCCATAACCAATGAATCGGTTTTCAAGTTATTTAAAATAGATAATTGTCCATTTCACTCTTAAAACTGATAAAAAATTATATATGGGTATTTTAAGGCTAAATCAAAAAAGCAGCCGTTACTTACTAGAGTGATTTAGGGGTAATCACGTAACATTCCGAACGCGCGTTAGGACAATCCAACTGTCATTTTCTATATAAAATTTGACATTTAGATCTACCTGAGGGGTAATCACGTATCGTTCCGAACGCGCGTTAGGACAATTTAACTGTCATTTCTTCATATGAAAAGTGACATTTAGATCTACCTGACGTGCGTGCAATGCGTTACTTAATCGACCTGCTGGACCCTATGAATTTAATAAAATTTTGTACCAATAATTGGTACAAAATAGTACCTACTATTTAGTTATGGACGAAATTTGTAGATTTAAAATCTGGTACCTAGGCACTTGATTTCTAATGATAGAATTGAATACGAGTGATACCTACTACCATTTTTTTTATTTTCATTTGCTCCAATTTAAAAATATATAAGTTTTCGAGTCAAAAAGTCGAGCGTTTATAGACAAAAAAATCGCCCCCCTGTTCCATAAATTCTTCCGGATAAAAGACAAATTTCTGATTTTCCGGCTCGGTCGGTTTTAGGGCGCAGTTCAAATAATGTATGGACAGTATACGCAATAAAATACTTTCGCGGTACATTCTACATAATATATAATTATAATACTTAGTAGTAACTGTGGTATCCGTGCGTTGGACAAGCAATTAGTGAAGGTAGGGTTACGACGTGTATATGTACTCGAACGTTACAATTGAAATACTTGTACAAAGCTACCTGAACAAAGAAATTTCCACGCAATGCGATGTTTGGAGTCGGGGTTTATAATAGGGAACTTGCATATTTTTATTTTATTACGAAAATTAAAAGTATAATCCAGCATTAAAACAACTGTAGCATTAAAACTTTCGTATGATTTATTTTTCTGATGTTATATGCATTTGAAATCTGCACGCGCAGGCACCCACCGAAAACACTCTATATTAAACGGGCTTATGCCATGACGTCACAACTTATATTCTCGGCGCGTTTACCATGGAGTAAGTCATTAATTTGCAATTATCTCCACAAAATTTGTGTTTAAGTCTATACTTGTCATACCAAATATAATTTATAATTCAATATTTTGTGTACCTAACTGTTATGTTATTTTATTGAAAAAATCATTTTTTTTTTCGTAATTTTAACGTGAGACAAAACTAATACAATCGTTTTTTTTCTTATGTATGATATCTCTACGTATATAAATTGAAGTCCCATGCAAGTTCCCCATTATATATTTTCATTATATTAAGAACAACAGTAGGTATAGTATGTATGTATGTAAGCACTTTATTGTTCACAAAACAGATTAAAACATAAGACATAATTGTTTCTAAATAATAATGAAAATATTTAATTAAGTAAACTAAAGAACTAATAACTTATTTGATTCTAACCCCCGTCGATAATTAACAGTGAATTTTAACAGGCATAACAAACAGACGAAAAACATTGAGAAGCTAACAAAATATAATGCCACAAATAAAAACACTTATTTATCTACTCACTCCATCTCTCTAATCCGATCTCGACGCTTAAAAGCAATTTGTGTTAACGAAATACATCATCAAAGAACAAAAGCCAAAGCGGAACATAATTATGTGTTATTGTCAGGCAAGAGGCACTTTAGCGGTAATGAGCATAATTAATAATACGGTGTTATCATCTCATCACAACGATGCAGATATATGTACATCGTTCTGTTGACATGATGAAAATGGCGTATAAGTACCTAAATACCTTTTGAATGAGAACGGCACATATAGTTTTCTATGAATAGTTTGAATCCGTATCGATCCGGTTTATATCCGTCCAATATAAAAGACGAGCACGGATGTCGCCCGTAATGATTAATGATCTACTTCCAGAGTCTAAAAATGCATGTCTAGACTTGACACTTTCCAATTCAAACTCAAATTTCTATAATAAAATTACATTACAACTCTATTTGTATACCTCCTATTATTATTACTCTACTAGCTGACCCCGTGCACTTCGTATATCGCCACACAAAATGTATGAGTACATGAATAAAAAAGTAAGTTCTTCCATGTTTTATTATATATTCTGCTATCCAGAGCGAAGACAAACCTCAAATACCATAAAAATCGGTTAAGCCGTTCTTCAGTTATCAATGGTGTAATTAACACGACTAATTGACAGAATCGCTATCGCCGGTCAAGGTACTTCACATATAGTTCAATTATAAAATATAATTCTGTAAGCAAATGGTATTATTTTCTCAAAAGAGTTAAACAGGGGTTGCTAGTACCTAATAAGAATGAATGTGTAAACTCTTCGTTAAAATAGAAGAAAATAATAATTTTATAATAAAATCTAATTAAGGCGCTGTATGCAGCTGCGCATCGAAAAAGTGCCTTTTCCAAACCGATTATTAGTATACTTGTACTATTGCTAGAGATCCAAATTTTTGATATGTATATCTTCAGTTCATTGGGTATGTTCGTACTTCGTAAAATCACGATTGCTTACAAAAACCTCGATAGATTTTGCCTTTCAAAACAGTGCTTTTTTACCACCAAACTCGAAATATCTCAAAAGTTATTTGGAATATTACAATGAAATTTGTTGTGATAGGTAGCTTTTTGGTAGATCTATCTACCGGCTTCTTAGAATTTCAATATGTTTCATAATTCAATACATTTGGTCATTTGTCTGAAAAACCGGGTGTCCGCGTCATGCATGCGCGGTGGCGAGTACAATTTAGTACGCCCGTGGCCACTGCCGACGATGGACCTGTGAATGTTTACCTGGCACGCAAATACGCCTTTTTGCAGCAATTATTTCGAGTTATCAAGGTAAATAAAAATATATAAAGGAATAGGAAACGCTAATACATGCTGGAGAACACATTCGAAATGATAGAATAACAAATATAAGGTATGCGATATTTACTACATTAAAGCGTTTCTACATCCGCACCTAAAACGTATTAATAGGTCGCTGGAGCATATTGACAAGATGTCAATAAAAATCTTCAGTTATCCTGAATACGTATTTAGAACTGTTAGGTAGTAAGTAGTCGGGTGTAAATTGGATTCGGACACGAGCACATGGTTGGGGGGGTAATGGTACCAATTATGGACTGTACGAATAATAGATTTATTTATTCATACAGAAATATATCAAAAGCATTTAGGGCTATTGCGCCAGATAGCGACTACCTAGACTAAAGTCCTAAACGAGTTGGTGAACTGAAGTATATTTACTTGCTGTTTAGTAGATTCTATTAAAAACGAGTGCGGAAAAAGACCCTGCCACTCCACCAGCAGCCTTCCTCATCTTCGTCATAGACATACATGCATACATACGCCTTTGACCAGTGTGTGTTGCCAGTGATGACATATGGAACGGAAACGTGGTCGCTTACTATAGGCCTCATAAGAAGGCTCAAAGGGCGATGGAGATGGCTATGCTGGGAGTTTCTCTGCGCGATCGCATCAGAAATGAGGCTATCCGCAGCAGAACCACGGTAACCAATATAGCCCTCCGAATCGCTAAACTTAAGTATCAGTGGGCGGGGTACATTGCACGTAGAACCGATGGCCGTTGGGGCGGAAAGGTTCTCGAGTGGCAACCACGTACCGGAAGGCGCGGCGTGGTTAGGCCCCCCACAAGGTGGACTAATGACCTGGTAAAGGTCGCGGGAGTCCGCTGGATGCGGGTGGCGCAGGACCGGCTATTGTGGCACTCTTTGGGGGAGGCCTATGTCCAGCAGTGAACGTCTTTCGGCTGATATGATGATACATACGCTCGAAAAACATAAACTTCCTTCTGAGGCAGTCGGGTACAAAGTACTACAGGGTGTTCCCCTATACAGCTGCAAAACTTTGCCAGCTGTTTGTGCACATGATACCCATCACAAAACACTAAGGTATGCCGTTTTACATCTCGCACTCACTCTGCCACCGCTGTTTCTCCAAATAACTACCAAGAAAGCCTCCCCCGCCACGCCCCTTTAAAAATAAGGCCACTAAAGCAAATAAATGTGACGTTATATAAGTGACCTTTTGTCGGTATGGAGTTATTGATATGACTCACTCACTCACTCACTCATCAACGCATAGCCGAAACTACTAAGACTAGAGAGTTGAAATTTTCACCAGAACTACCTTTTACAACGTAGGCAACGCTAAGAAGGATTTTTGGAAATTCCACCCCTTAAGGGGGTAAATAGGGGTGCAAAGTTTGTATGGGGGAAACTTTATTTTTAGAGCTAGAGACTTAAATTTTTGCATAAAGATTACTTATTAGAATACAAATTAACTACTTTCAATTCAATTAAATTTATTTTGTTAAACAAAGGTTACTGTTACTGTGTTAAGCAAAAAATTTCAGCCAGCTAATATATTTATAAAAATTAAAAAAAAATGTCAATACAGTGATTGGTGTTAAATACTTCAAATACATGTCAAAAACTCTCAAAAAATACTATAACTAAAGAATATTATAACTAAGGAATGTCTGGAATGGAATCATGTTACGTCGTAGGGTCGTTTAAGTAATCTTTAATGGTATAATAACACTTTTCAATCAAATATTGATCTATTGATTGAAATGATTGATCCAATAATGTCATCGAAAGATCACATAGATACATTATACTATGCTCTAAGACAGTTAAGACCACTTGTGTCAGAAAGTTGCTTAAAAGAGCTGTATTATGCGTACATATACTCTCAACTTTCATACGGGATAATGCTTTGGGGCAACAGTACGGATTATGAGCGCATCCTAAAGATCCAGAAACGTGCAATTAGAGTACTTCCGTATGCAAAGGACAGATACACGTGTCGCGAACATTTAAGAAAACTTAGTATCTTAACATCAGTTTCAACTTATATATTGGAAGTTTTGATGTATGTTAAACGTTATCCAAATGAATTTCAAAGGAGAGGTGAAAATAGTTCGAAATCAATGAGAAATGCGAATAACTTAAAAAGAAGCGGGTTGTGTCCGAGATACAACCGTTAATTAAGTTTAAGTGGATACTTATTTGTTGGTTGTCCCCGTAAAATATATATCTGCATTAATTCACTAAAATCTGTATAAGCACAGATAAATCGGTATATATAGCAACATTGACTGACGTAGCTCGTTTGACTCGCGAGGCATTGAAAATGGCGGTCATTTCAGCATAGTTTTCATGCCCGTCACATAAACTAAATAACATTTTGTGATTAACAACTAATAGCAAATAAAGAAGGATTAAAACATGTAACAAACAATTATTTGAAATCAGATTAGGCTTCTCTACAAAAAGTTAATCCGGAAGTTACGTGATACATTTTGAACTGTACCCCTATACAAAAACGCGAGCAAAGAAGTATCCACTTCAAAACAACCTCGCCCAGACTTAGAATAGGCACAAAACTTCCGAAGTTAATAGTACAAATACTTTTTAACCGGCTACCTTCAAACCTTAAAACCATAACGAACGACAACTCTTTTCGCTTCCATGTATTATTATTATTATTATTTCTGGTAGTGGCTTTCGGGCTGTCAAAGCCCTTATATCACTGCGACCATCGCTGATCTATTGTGATCGCCACTTACTACAATTCTTGGTCAAGTCCTGCAAACTCGAAGAATTGCAGGATTTTGTTGAACTCAAGAAATTTGATCTCCTCCGGGCACATGATGTGTTTGCCCAGGAAGGAGTTACGACTGCGCATGAGGCAAGGGCAATCGGTTAGGATGTGTGTAGGCGTCTCCTCTGCTTCAAAGCAGAATCTGCACTGCCTTGTGTCACACAGTCCTATCGTTTGCATGTGCTTATTTAGGCGGCAGTGCCCAGTAAGCACCCTGACCAGCATGCGTAGACGGTTCCTACTTAGCGCCAAGGCGTCAGAAGACGCCTTTTTGCTAAAGGCTCTAATAAGTGCCTTGGAATGTTTCAGTCCTGGGTTAGCTCTCCAGGCTTGAATGGTCTTGTAGAAACAATAGGCTTTTAGAGTGAGCTTGGTTAGACTTTTAGGGATACCACAGAACGGCTCTGGTCCGCAGTGTGTTCCCTTCGCCCCCGCTCGTGCAAGCTCATCAGCCTTTTCATTTCCCTCGATGCCTGCATGCCCTGGGACCCAACGTAAAATTACCTTGTTTTTGGTACCCAGGTCATTCAATAGTTCCCGGCAGTTCTCGACCAGCCTCGACGTTGTGACGTTAGAGGTAAGAACCAAGAGAGCCGCCTGGCTATCCGAGTGGATATAAATAGTATGATTAAGGAAGGCGCTTTGCAGATTCGTTGTCGCACATTCTAGAATGGCGTATACCTCTGCCTGGAATATAGAAGTGTGCTTACCCAGGTTCAGACTGATCGCTGCCCTGGGTGCCTCTCCATATATTCCGCATCCTACCTCCGATCCGGATTTGGAGCCATCAGTGTACCACTTCAGGCTACCTGGTTTCCAATCTATGAGGCTGTTCAACCAGTCCTCTCTCCTTAGGAGTTCCACAGAGTAGTTTATCTGCGTGCAAAGTTTTGGGGGCATTGTGTCAAGTGGCATCCCTAAAACAGGTATATCGTATACTGAGTCCTTGAGTGTTCTCAAGGCTGTGGATAGCCAGTCGCCTTTCCTTACGGACGCTACTCTGAGCATGCTGGACTTCGCCTCCTTTTCCAAGTGGAGGTCCAGGGGCGGCAGGTTCAGCACGGCTTCCAGAGCAGCTGTTGGAGAGGTTGACATGGCTCCAGTAACGATAATGCAAGCAGTCCGTTGCAGACTGCTGAGCTTAGTTATTGTTGTTTTCTGTGTCGTTTTCCTATACCAGACCACAGAGGCGTATGACACCATCGGCCTCACAATGGACGTGTATAGCCACAGGGCAATTTTGGGTTTTAGACCCCATCTATTCCCCGCTAAACGACAGCAGATTGAGAGGGCTACTTTAGCCTTCTGCAAAATTCCGTTAACGTGCGGATTCCAGATCAGTTTCTGGTCGATTGTAACGCCCAGATACTTGACCGCGGAGGAGAACGGAATTGTTCTGCCGTTCATAGACAGAGGTCTCAGACCATCGAGCTTTCTCTTGTTTGTGAACGGCACAACAACCGTCTTGTCCGCGTTAATGGATAATTCATTTTCCCTGCACCATGTGTTAATAGTGTCTAGGGCTCTCTGCATTCGCTTCCATGTAAAACAACTATTGCTTGAAAAAACACTGTATAGTTTACAAGAATTTCTTTCAAATGACTAAATAACAAGATTTTAAAAGCTTGACGTTATTATTTGTATTATGTTTTCTTTCTCTATTTTATGTAATAGCATTATGCTATGAGTATGAGTATTATTAAACTATTTACAAATAATAACAATTCTGTACACAACTGTACACATCTATTGTATTTTATTGTAACTGACAAGTCATAATTTTAACACATTTTTATCTGTATATTCATTGTACTATGATTTCAATTGTAAAATTATGATAATAAACAAATCTGAATCTGAATCTGAAGTCAATTGTCTTTTAAATTTATTAATATCCAGTGTTTAATTCGGTCTGGAATGTTATTGAAAATGTTTGGTGCCATTCCCAAGATTCCGCCTCTGATTAGCGCTGTGTTGTTGCTACCCTGCAAAGTTTTCAATTTTTGTTTGTATTGTTTACGTGTCGGAAATCTGCGGCCTTCTGAAACGTTACTGAACATGCTTGGATTGGTCTTGACAAAAATACCTACTTCTAGGATATACAGTTCTTCTAGTTTGTATGGAGAGCAAAACATTTTTAAAGTAAGGGATTTGTAACTTCGGTTTTTTAATTATTAATCACTTAAGAAGGTTAAAAGGGGGTTCGAATTATGTATAGAGAGCAAGACATTTTTAAAGTTAGAAATTTGTAACTTCGGTTTCAGACTATTTACTATGAGAGTTCAAAGAGGGTTCTAAGTTTATATAGAGAGCAAGACATTTTGAAATAAAGAGAGATTTGTTTCTTCGGTTTTAGACTGTTTACTTAAAGACTAGGTACAGTCAGCGTCATATAGTTAGTAGCAGCCAAAGTAGCCAAATATATCGTAACACATCCTTACACCTATAGTAACAAAGACGTGTTGCGATATATTTGGTTACCTAGGCTGCTACTAACTATCTGATGCTGACTGTACAAAACTAATTTCAATGTTTTTTTTTATTAAACAAACATTTAAATTTCTTAAACAAACATTTAGACGATAACATGTTATACGTGGGCGAAGTCGCGGGCAACAGCTAGTTTATATATATATATTTATTTAAGCTTTATTTATTCCATATTGTTTGTGTTAGTACATATTTACTAAATCTAAAAGATTTATGCCATTTTTTCTTTCTTATATGGAGCCATTCGGGTAAAAGCCATAATTATATCGCCAGATATTAGGAGAAAAGAAGGGCACTGGAAGCAACAAACTGGTCAGGGCCGAAAGGCAAAAGAAGGAAAGGTAGACGACGAAGACGTTGGACCAATGACATAACTGAGGTCGCCGGACCTAGCTGGATGCAGTTGGCTAAAGACCGAAACAAATGGCATAAGATCGAGGAGGCTTTTACCTAAATTTACATTTGCTTTAAAAAATTCAATATAAATCAAACAAAAAAAGACAATTAAAGCTTAATTTATATTTATATAATTACTTCCGGTTGGAAAATTTGTTGGATTCTTGTGTAAAGCATCTTAGAATAACGATTAAAAATGAAATATACAAAAAAACGCTATTATAAATTAATGATTTCCGAAACCGTATTTTGCCTGGAGTATAGAGCCAAGTATAAGTCCAATCTTGTTGGCTTGTTGAGAGTATCAAGGTCCATCGCGGTGTGGCCGCTGGTCGATGTAGCATGGTAGGCAGCACGCGCCGCGCGAGCGCAGTGACATAACACTTTTAGGTATTTAAGAGACAAATTGAATTTGTTATTTTTATATGATGTTTGGTCAAATTACATTTTTTAATAGACATAGTCATGTACTGAAGAACTTGCTGGTCTTAAAATAACCACCCTGTATAATAAAATGCTCTTCTGACTAACAGTGGTCTAATTATCCAGTTTTTGATCAGTCAGTCATACTTATGTAACAAAGGTAATAATTATGGTAATAATACTCCTTGCATTTCATTAAATTGTCAAAAGGGTATCTACGTGTTGGCTCCGTTGGTACTTTGTAGGTACCTAGCCCCACGCATGCCTCCCAAAGGTCCGGGACATCATTGTCCCGTGAGCGGGAAAGACATACATGGTAATAATATAATTTTCCAGGAGATAAATAGATGAACATAGCTATTTGTTTATTATTTTTGATGGTTTCTTAAGCGGGTGTTAACCGGCGCTATAACTGTACCTAGAAGTAATCGATTTTATTTCGGTTTAAAAAACCTGTAATATATTAGTACAATCCATAATTGGTGACGTTCACCCTTAGGAAGTGAAGATGTACTATTATTTTATCAGTTCTACGTATTTGGAAAACGGAAGCACCCACATAGGAACTGGGAAAACGATAGGTGGATTGATGATGAAGAAATCTGTACTAACATATCTTTGGAAAGTAAGTGTCCATAATTGATGTCATCATACTACGATGTACTTAAGAACTGTAACTACCTATTATTCCTTATTTTCTTAAAAAAAAATAGATTTAAATAAATAAATAAACAATAAAAATTTGGGGACAATCTTACACAAATCAACCAAGATTTGAAAATAAAACAATTATTCAAGAAGACAAACATTTGATCGTATGATCCGCAAAATCGAGCCGAATACGGAT
Source organism: Epinotia brunnichana (assembly GCA_963854355.1). NCBI lineage: Eukaryota > Metazoa > Arthropoda > Insecta > Lepidoptera > Tortricidae > Epinotia > Epinotia brunnichana. The sequence continues at coordinate 18,679,563 of OY977940.1, forward strand.
GCCAACAGAATAAGGCCGTTAGCGGGGTGCGCGGGACGCGCGTCTCCCGCTCCGTCTGCCTCACCTCCGCAAATACCTAAATATCGTCTAATAAGAGCGCCTTAAAGCGGTTTTTAAATACTCGTCCCTCAGAGGGGTAAAAAGGGGGTGAATGATTGTATCGATACGTAATGTTAACTTGATAATGACGTTTAGTAGTGTAGGTACTAGTATACAGGGTGAATCCTAAGTCGTGAACCGAAATAGCAAAATGTGAATCTATCCATGAGCTTGATAATAATTCTGCCGTGATTTTTAAAAAGGCAGTCTTCTGACATCACTTACTTTTGAGAAAAACGCAAAAGCAGTCTTCAATTGGATTTTTTTACTTTAATCAGGCTGTGTAAGAATATATGACGCAATGATGATTTTAGGTATTAAAAAGGTGCCTGTTCTATCTTTTTTCATTGTTATTTATTATATTTTTACATATTCCTTTAAATTATATCAAGAAATAATTGTGGTATGCATTTTGGGAGTTTATTTACAACCTATAATAATTCACTAAAAGGCAGCTAAAGTCCCGAAGCTGCCTTTTACTGAATTATTACTAACAAATTTATCATTGAAAATTAAAATTCCTTTCAATTGTATGCTCGTAATTCTTTAAAAGGCAGTGTTTTCAGTTAGCGGCCTTTTTGTAAAGTTTCTTGTCTATAAATCCTTTTCGTTTAATTATTTACAAAGAAGTGAAAGTCGAAAATTGAGCAAACGATAGCAAAATTATATCCACTGAGTAATTCACTACAAAGCAGTCTTAAATGCTCAAATGCAATTCACTGCTTTTTAAGTAATTTTCTTCTATAAAATATTTTTTCTTAAACTTCGATAACAACAGTCAAGTGAATTGAAATTAAATAAAACACTAATATTATCATTTATTAAAATGGCATATTACAAAATATAAAATCATGGAAAAGGCACTGTATATTTCTTATATCAGGGCCTGCGTTCGTTCGCGCCAAAATCACGTGAGCGTGCCAATATTCAAGGTACTTATTAGACCCGGAGATGCTGACACAATTGTTTAAGGTATTAGTACCAAGTATGGTGGTAACCCTTCAGGGGTCTAATTACGTAATGAAGAAAAGGAAAATGATGGTGATAGTGCTGGTACTGGCGGCCAAAATGCGTGGGCGTTAATCGCACGTGTCGGATAAATTACGAAAATCGAACAATTTGTTACTCAAAAATTCTTGTATTTTCCGATAGTCGATGAAAGAATAAGTAGGCGGCTGCGACGGCAATACGCCTAAAACGCCTCAACCTATGGACGAAACTAGACATACCGCACACGAAGATCCATAACAAACTGATCACAATCCTACCTATGATGGAGGCATCAATCGACAAAATACCAAAAACTGCAGTCTTTAGGAAAGACTACGGCATATCACTGACGGAAGATTTAAAAGAGGGGCTAAACCAAACAGACCTTAGAATCTTTACACATGGTTCAAAAACAAATACGGGAACTCAGAGGATTTAAACATACACATATCCAAACCACTGGGTGTACAAAAAACGGTATTCCAGGCTGAATGCGTAGGAATAATTGAAGCCTGCAATGCCATAAAGAGACGACAAGTCTAAAACACTAACATATGGATACTCTCAGACAGTAAATCGGTACTACAAGCACTGAGCAGTGATAACATCACATCTAGCTTGATATACGAAAGCCACCAAAACCTCACAGAGGTGTGCGCAGATAAAAACAAAGTTACTATACAATGGATCAAGACGCACAGTGGCTCAAGAGGAACGATACAGCGGATGAACTGGCCAGGAAAGGCTCAGAAACAACGGCATACGGACCGGAGCCAATCTTGCCCCTGCCACAAAGCTACATATACAATCAACTGGACCAACACACTAAAGAACTACATTAAAGATACTGGGAGGAGACAGACACATGCAGACAGAGCAAAGAGATTCTGTCGAAACGCGACTACAAACTCACAACCGCACTACTAAGGACACATAGAAACCAACTGCGCAAGATAGTGGGAATAATAAGAGGACATAACACCTTGAACAGACGCCTCTATAACTTAGGTATCACAGACAGCCCCATGTGCAGAGCGTGCATGGAGGCAGAAGAATCGACTAAACATATACTGTTGGACTGCAAGCAGGTAGAAGTATACAGAATAAAGCACCTAGGTTCTCCAGACACACTACGGGACGCAGTCAACAACACCAAGGCACTCAGCAACTTTCTAGACGAGCTGGGGTGGTTAGAGTAGCGCCACACCGCCGTTTCACGCAAAATAGGCACAATGGATGTCGACTTGCGGAAAACGCCCAGTATAACTGACTAACTAACGCCCACGAATTTGGGCTGCCAGTACTAGCGCTATGACCATCATTTTCCTTTTCTGATTACGTTATTAGACCCCTGAAGGGTCGCCATACTTGGTACAAATACCTTACAATTTTGTGTCAGCATCTCCCGGTCTATTACGTACTTTAAATATTGGCACGCTCACGTGATTTTGGCGCGAACGAACGCACGCCCTGCCTCAAACGTCCGCTGCGGCTCGCATCTGTCGGTGAAACAAACTTTAAAAAATCCACGCAAAAATATTATAGGTGCGCGGTAAAACATGACTGCCTTTAAAATAATTATTGCGAGAAAACTGCGTTTTAATATCCGATGGATGCCAAAAAAATGTAATTAATAAAAAAAAATTGTGACGTACATTCCTTTTTTGAAGTATAGAAGTAAGTAATATCAATCAAATAATTATTAAGAAGGCAGCTAACGTCACATGACTGCCTTTTAAAGAATTTTTACTCAAAAGCTGCTTTTTAATGAATTATTGTAAAGTAAATTGATGAACTATAATTATCAATAGGCGGTTTGGTACAAAACTGCCTTTTAAATAAGTTTTGCCTAAAATATTTCCCATATATTACGCAGTCAAAGGACTTTAACTGCTTTTTTAAGGATGAATGTCAGATGACTGCGTTTTAATGAATTCAGCACTGGTAAGAATGCACTTGTTGCCTTTTATTGAAAAATTATCTCAAAAACTAAATGTGATAGAGAAAAACGGGTTAGATAGGTCAACGCGTCTTTTTTTCCTGATCACAGCACAATATATAACTCAAAATTGGTGAATTGTCAGATGACTGCCTTTTTAAGAATCACGGCAGAATATACTCTGAACATCTACAAGTGATTATCATGAGAGATCGAGCAGCGAAAAATAATTAGAAATTAAACGAACTTACCTGTAAGTGAAGTTCTGCTCGATCTCGAAATGATAATCCCACCCGCCTCATACCCATTTTGTATGGATACAAGTCACGATTACACGAGACTGTTTAGGGAAGTGTATCAAAGTTTATTTTAGACAATGCATATACGCTTCGCTGGGCTCGTTTTTGACAAACAACAAAATATACCTAATAAATAGAATCCGGAAACTTTCTTTCATTTCCTTGTTCAGCCAGTCCCGACACACATAAATTGTTCGAAATGTGCGTAGCGAGGCCTTGTGCAGCGGTGTAGAGTGCCATATTTTGTAAGCAAATAAAAACATAATAGATAATTTACTTTTAAAACAAAGTTTTAACCGACTTCAATTCAGTAATCCGCCAAGCCACAAGAATATTTCCACATTTATTTTCCAATTTACCACATGAATTGATTTCCGAGAGCAAATGCGTTGATTATTAGAGAAAAAAACCAAATTGCTGTATGTAGGCCGATAATATTTGAGGACGTGCCGCGTCCGTTGATTCCTCAGGGATCTCAGAATTACCTTTGGCACTTCATTGTTAGCTATTTCAACGGAATCATATCAGAATCTGTGACGTACTTTTATAGTTTGAAGTACATCATTGAGAAGTTCCACAAGCCATCTGTGGTCTTCATTATCACTTCCACTTCACCAAATTTATGATTTCCGGGTGTAAATACACGAGTTAATAGAAATTCCAGAACACGTGTCTAATATAGTTCCCTCAATTCCTCATGGTTCCCATCATCCAACTGGAGTTTTAAAAACAATGGGACCAATCTGGAAACATACGAGTATACTTTTAAATAAAAAAAAGAATAGTACAAATCGGTTCATGAACGAAGGAGTTCTGAGGTAACAAACATTAAAAATAAAGAAATAAACATAAAAAAATTAAATACAACCGAATTGAGAATCTCCTCCTTTTTTCAAAGCGGATAAAATACTGGATCAACCTGTGCGAAGACGGGGCGTGTTTACATATAGGTATCATCATAATATTAACCTGACAAATTGACTGAATGAATCATGCTATGCGATGATTCTGAAACGAATCTCAGAAACGCTGGAAACGCACTAACAAACTCTTTTGTACAGTCAGCATCAAATATTTAGCAGCGGCGATTACACCTGTAATAGAGATAATCTTAAACATATTATATACTAGCTGTTGCCCGCGACTTCGTCCGCGTATAACATGTTATCGTCTAAATGTTTGTTGAAGGAATGAATTTAAAAAAAAACATTGATATTCGTTTTGTACCTAGTCTTTTAGAAAACAATCTAAAACCGAAGTTACAAATCTCTTACTTTCAAAATGACTTGCTCTCTATAGAAAACTAAGAACCCTCTCTGAACCCTCATAGTACACAGCCTGAAACCGTAGTAACAAATTTCTTACTTTAATAAATGTCTTGTTCTCTATACAAAATTCGAACCCCCTTTTAACCTTTTTGGCGATCAATTAAAAAACGCTGAAATAAGTTTTGTAGTATTTTAGCAAACAGTCTAAAACCGAAGTTACAAATCCTTTACTTAATATCTTGCTCTCCATACAAACTTTGAACACCCTTATAATCCCCTTTAGGGGATATATTTCAAAAAATGCTTTGTAGTCTAAACAGGCTAAGATCGAAGTTACAAATATCTATCATACATTAAAATTTTCTTGCTCTCCATACAAACTTTGAACGCTTTTCAGGGAAAAATTAAAAATAAAACACTCAGTTTTTTTTTTGTGATAGGTAAGTATTTTTTCTACAAACTATCAAGTCTCAAGTTAAAAAAAAGTGTTTCCCTTACGAAGCTTGCACCCCTTTTTAACCCCTTAAGGGGTGAAATTTTCCAAACCGCTGGCAGTAGGTATTTTTTTGTATTTTAATAAGTAGGTACTTAATATTTTTTTTCTACCTAAAAAAAAGTTTTAAGTTTCTACCTAAAAAAAAAAATTCCATACAAACATTGCACCTCTTTATCCCCCTCTTAGCGGGTGGAACTTTTCAAACCACTGAAAGTAATTTAAGTACCTATATATTTGTATTCTAATAAATAATCTTTCTGCACAATTTCAAGTCTCTAGCTCAAAAAAAAGTTTCCTCCATACAAATTTTCACCCGTTTTAATCACCCTTAGGGGTGGAATTTTCCAAAACGCTGAACGTCCTTTATTTGTATTGTAATAAGTTATCTTTGAACAAAGGTTTGTCGCTCGCTAAAAAAATATATTTACAAATGTTGCACCCCCTTATACACCCCTAAGTGGTGGAATTTTCTAAAACGCTGAAAGTATTTTATTTTATTATGTAATCTTTTTAAAAAGGTTTGAGATTCTAGCTGATTTTTTTTTATTTGTATTGTAATAAGTAATCTTTCTACAAACTTTTAAGCTTCTATCTCATAAAGGAGTTTCGCTCATACAAACTTTGCAACCCTTTTTAACCCCCTTAGAGGCAGAATTTTCTAAAACGCTGACAGCACTTTATTTGTATTTTAATAAGTCAGCTTTCTACAAACACTACTCTAGCTAATAAAAAAATGTTTCCTCCATACAAATGTTGCACCCCGTTTTAATCCTCTTAGGGGTGGAATTTTCCAAAGCGCTGAAAGTACTTTATTTGAATTCTAATAAGTAATCTTTCTACAACTTAGTGAGTCTCTTGCTAAAATAATAAAGTTTCCCCTATAAAAATGTGCACCCCTTGTTTACCCCCTTAGGGGCAGAATTTTCCTAAACGTTGAAAGTACTTTATTTGTATTCTAATAAGTACGAGTAATCTTTATACAAAATTTTAAGTCTTTAGCTCAAAAAATAAATTTTCCCCATACAAACTTTGCACCCCTATTTGACCCCTTTAGGGGTAGAATTTCCTAAAATCCCTTCTTACTCGTTGCCTACGTTACAAAAGGTAGTTTTGGTGTAAATTTCAACTCTCTAGCACGAGTAGTTTCGGCTGTGCGTTGATGAGTGAGTGAGTGAGTCAGTCAGGACATAGGAATTTATATGTATAGGGTAGATAGAAGATGACGAAAATCCAATTCAAATTTCGCAAAAAATTATGAAGCTACAACCGTTTTAATGTCGCTTGTTAGAGTGAGAAAACGATCGGGGACTGTGACGTCAAGATCCTCGAGCGTCATAGTAAAAAACAATCGTTTCCTATGAAACGATTGTTTTTTACTATGACGCTCGAGGATCTTGACGTCACAGTCCTGTTCTGTCCCTTTTCCCCAAAACGCACCTTCTATAAGGTGCGTTTTGGGGAAAAGGGACAGAACATAAAACTTTGGAACTTAGTGATTACCAATATAACCTCTTTCGTTGTTTTTTTCTCTATTACTTTTTTTCAAGAAAATACATTATGATAATTTTATTAGTGTCTACCTACACCCCTATTTTCGCTTCCTGAGCTATAACCACGAACTTCGGAATTTGAAAGTATTCGGGTATCTCTATCTCTATCGCACTAACAATACTCAAGTGACAGGGATGCAGTTATACGAACCTCGAGTTTCGGTTTTCGTGGTAGCGCCGCAGGCACTTTGGCAGAATGCGCAAAGAGCGCGTGCCATTGCCATTCAAAAAAACACAAATTCGTGTTAATGATGTTCAAATACATTTATTGAAATTACGCCATAATGCGACATTTTCGCATTAAGTTCTCATATCGTAATCGAATATTTGTTATGGTTTAACTTTTGGCATGTGTATCGTTAAGGTCTATCGTAGACTGGGTTTAAATTATTAATAAGTGAAAGGCAAAGCAATTCCGCCATTTTGACGTTTCTTATAGCTGACAGTTGGAGCAGCGTTTCGGAAAATTAATTAATTGTCGCAGTCGGATAAAAACTATCCTAAGTTACAGCTACAATAATAATGTACCTATAAAAATGTTTTATATATTTCCGTTCATGGGATGCTGAGAACATTCGTAACAACACAAAGCTTAGTTTCAAACTGGCTGTTTCTTTTTTTAATTTAGAGATTTATTATAGGTGGAGATGAAGTCTTATTATTATATATGAAGTCTTATTCCTCAATAAGTAGTTATTTGAAACAGCTTTTGAGTTCTTCACGATTCGTGGAGATTATAGTATAATAGGTATAATTGCTATATATTTATAAGTCTCTCGGTTTGTACTAGGGATGGTAGGGCTTGAGACTCTAGAGCTTAGGCGTAAACTGCTGCTCCTGGTACACTACTACGACCTGGTTAACGGTAGGGTTCATAACCCATCCGTGTTGGAACGAATGGCCCTGCACGTTCCTCCTGCACGCAACGGACAGCCGGCGTGCGCGCATCCGCCGCGGCGCCGGTGCCGCTTGTTCGTGTGGCTGCGCGCGCGCGCCCGACAGGCCGACAACGCTCCCACCAAGGGCGTTAGCTCTCTTAAATCTAGTGGCTATCGAGGGCCACAACTTAGACATATTCTGCGATAGTGCTGGTGGATTTTGCAGAAAATGTGTTTATCTTATTAAATAGTTTATATAGAGATTCATGTGAAATTGTTATAATAATATACAGGATGTGGCCTGTAATAGGAGCAAATATTCAAAAGGACGCTTTCTTAGAGCATTTGCAGTAACCCCTTGTGTCCCATTAATTTATCTTTTTTTTGAATTCGGAGAAATTTTGATCTAAAGTTATGACCTCCAAGTAATGTATCTTGGCACCACGACATAATAGCACAGCAGTCAATGCAGATTTAGAGGTAACATCATGTAATGAGTCAGAATAGTTTTTGCATTTTTGTTTTCAAAACTTATTTTTGTATTTTTTTAATTTTTATTTCATTTTTTTTAATTTTTTTTTAATATAAAGTTACTGATAGCATTCCAGAAGAATAAAACAATACAAGTTAACATATTTTGAAAAAAACTTAAAAAAAAAAAAAATGAAATAAAACCACATGGAAATAATTTTTTACAAGCTATATTATCTACGGTTCAATTTTTTGCTCCTATTACACCCTGTATGTGACATAGAATTATTTAGAATTGTATAATGATAGATAATTAACATAATATGTTTTCGGTAGTCAAATTATGACGTATTAAATAAATTAAAATGAATAATTAAGTAGCAGTAAGTTTGTAAATTAAATTATATTGACATTGTACGCGATTTGGTGACTAGTGTAAGCTACTATGTAAAATGGACTAAATAAATAAAATAAATTACAAGTGAGTCGATTCTTTCCAACTTTCTGCTGTATCAACATCTATTGATGCTATACTAATTACACAGCTAAATATATTTAATGAAACACAATTGATGTTAATTGTTAGTGTCGGCAGAAGATTATTGGACTGCCCGGCATTCATTTGGTAACTAATATCTCATATCTATTGAAAATCTAATTCCAATGCAATTTCGATACCTCGAGTTGAGGAAACCCAGCCCGCGTACCTACAACCTATCTGTGTGTCGCGCTTACATATACATTCCTATGCGCTCATGCAAGAGGAAGCGCATGAACCAATACAATTAAATATACATGATTTCAGAAGATGCGTCGAAAACGCTTCCCATAATTAGGCCCCAGTCAAGTTCTCGTCATACTTTTAATCAATTCAACGAGCGCGAGCCGCACTCGACATAACGTGATTTGAATAAACGCATTGTCTACAAAACAATCGTGTATGAAGGCACCTACCCAAGCTTTAACTCAAAACTATTATGGCAGTCAATTAAAAATAATTGCTGCATACTCCTGATAGGAGTTCGATAAACCACAATAAACAATAAATTGTTACTTGTCACCGATTGAAAAACAGCTTTTATTGTAGATAGTTAATGAAGTATATCCGAACAGCGACACTGTCATCGCGGCTCATTGAGTCGCTGACGAAATCAATTCGCTGCACTGTTAACGGGCGCCGTGCCAAATTACGAGTAGGTTCATCGCTACCTAGGGGGTCAATCTGATACCGACAGATCGCATTCCAATTCGATAATTTGTTACCACTCGCAATACATTGATATCAAATTGGAATGCGAAATGTCCGCTGTTAGATTCACTTCCTTCGGGCCTAATGATGTTTTCCAGCAAAATGTCGCATCTTACGGAGACCGGTCTTTTTTAATATCATAAGGGACGCACGATGATAAGAGATCTTATCCTATGTATGACGGTCGAGTTTGATAAAGCACCCGTCATTCTCGCATTTTCAACGTGTCAGAACGTTGCAGATGTTTTATCCACAGTAAAGACAATATAAAATATGTTACGGCCGTATCCTTAGCTTAGAGCGACGGACTCAGTGTTGGCAAAATAATACAAAAATAACATAAAGCCAACATGTTGTGTAGTTGTGTGATACTCGGAGAGTAACTCTGTTAATGCTGGCATGAAATAGAATAACGTAAGTCCTTAGAATATGAACAGTTTAATGCATTAAACCTAGTTATATGAAAGTCTCACCTTGTGTCTAAAACATCCTCGGGTACAGCAAGGTCCGGAACCTGCTGGTGCGGCGGCGGCGTCGGCGGCACCTGCGCCGACGTCAACGCTAACGCCTTATACCGCGACTGTTCGGCGGTCGGCAACACAATGTCTACGGAACGCGACCGTAGCCCGGTTCCCGGCACTGTTAGCGAAACGCCTGCACCACTCAACTCCTCAGCTCTATTAGCACCAGAAACTTTAGAAAAACAAGAATCCACGGACGCAGCGCGGTCGCGCTTCAGCTCCGGAACGGCCAAGTAGATGTCGTGTACGAGGCCGTCTTTGACGGCACAAGCGCCTTCCTCTGAAGCGCGGACGTTTTCGAGCGAGCTGCCGGTCGGCTCGACGAAAAAGGCTTCCTGTCGCGATATGGAGCGGCGACGTTGGGGTAATATTGGCGGTTCATCTATGGGAGGTTGGAGTTCGAAGGATGGGGCGCCTGGTGACGGAGGTGGCGATTGTGGTGGGGGAGGTAAGAAGGTTCGCGGAGGCGGCGGTGGCGCGAGCAGCATGCGCGGGATCTCGACTTCGCTGTCATCGTCGTCGTCGTCGTCCTCGGCGGAGGACGACGCGGGCGGGCGGTCGGGCGTGGTGCGCTCCTCGCTGCGCCGCGCCAGCCACGTCTCCATGTGGCGGCAGTGCACGCATGGTGGCGGCGTGCCCTTCCCTGACCGGCGGCGGGACCATAGCCGCGGTACCTGCCAACAAAACAATCATCTCTTTAACACGTTGCTAGGTCTATAGAACAACTTTATGGGACACTTAATACACACTCTTCAGTATGTGTCTCAAAATTCCTAAAATACATCTGCAAGTATTTAGTCCTCCTTGCATCTCTTATAAATAGATTTACAGTGGAAACTAAGTGACATAAAATACATAACAACATGAACACAGTTAGTTACCAGGGCACACATTTTGCCGAAAGATGTACCTACATTTATTTATTTAATCGTATAGGATGAAACAGTAACAAATATACATATTCAACTATAAATTAGTATTGTTTTTGTTGGTCTTCTGGAGGGCCACCGGCGTAGCGGGTTATGGTTAAGATGTACATATAGTTTGTAATCAAAATCCACGCCATGATGTATCGGTGGTGTGCGACAGCCATGCAGCCAGAGGGAGCGCTCTTATGTATTTATTTTTCATTTATTTATTTATTTTCAGGGGAATGAACAGCTATACTAGTTAAAACATTGAGAGCCAATAGCCACTGAAAATATTTATCTCACATATTGGAACAGTGTTTCTGATTCGATCAGTTCTGCGAACACCTAGTATGCAACGCTCCATCGCCCAGAAACACGGAACTGCGCTCAAAAACTCACATTGTAGATGTCGGTGCCAAGACCGCCAAACTGAAGTGGGACTGGGCTGGACATGTCTGCCGTATGCACCCGGGAAGATGGGCCACGCTAAGTACAGAATGGACCCCGCAAGACGGCCGACGGAGCAGAGGCAGACCAAAAAGGAGATGGCGGGACGATTTGGACGCGTTCTGCTTGGGTTGGCGAGAGCATGTCAGCAATAGGGCCAAGAGGAGGAAAATGGCCTTTGCCCAGCAGTGGGTCACCCAAACAGGATAAGAAAAAAAATTGAAACGGGCCGATTAGTGAGCGAGCGTTGGTTTTAAGATTGGTTTTACTGTAGACCCAATAATCGTTTTATCTAAATTGAATTGAGGTATTATGTTAAACGCTAAATAATGTGAGTACTTTTTTATTTCTTTTTTGTCAGTAGAGCGTACATACATTTATACTGTATAACTTTGTTACTTACTACGTTACGTATATCCACCTACTTTATAGTAATGTAATGAACGCAATATAGGTTTAATTAAATTAGTAGCCACAAGGCTAATGGATTCGTGCAACATAAACACTCATTAACTGTCTGCTTTGCTTCCATTAACAACATAACAGGGTGTTTATAAGTACACGGATACACTCTTTTCAAAATTTGGTACGTAATTTTATTGAAATGAGACCATGATAAACAAACACAAGAGCATTATATCGAATATGAAAATGAAAAATGAAGAAGGTAGTGTATGTAAACAGCAGAACGTTTTTTAGATTTCCGTTTAGACTGTCCCAATAAATTTAATGAAATAAAGTCACAGCTGAATTATAAATAACGGTGTTCGTTGACGCCGAATAAAAAAAGCAAAAATGAAATTGTGTTAAAGTAAAAAACACATATTTTTGTTAAAAGGCACATTCGTTATATTTTCAACAAAACTCATCTATTCTATTACATATATAAAATTGGACCGTTATTTATATACGTCAGCTGCTTACAACGCACAGCCTAAACCGCTAAAGATACAAGCATGAACTTTGGAACACATATTCTTCAAGTGACGTAGAGTCGCACTAAGGAAGGATTTTCTGAAATTCAACCCCTAAGGGGGTGAAATGGGGAATAAAACGTTGTATGCAAATCCGTTATTTTTGAAGGTTTCTTTTGAGCATTATCGGATATTCATTATTTTTTTCCTGTATTATTTATGTTACCTACTCTTAAAAAACTGACTAATAGTTTATAACGTTAAATAATACAATATATATATATAATATCATAAAAAAGAAGAGGAATCTAATGATCTATGGTGGGTATTCCACAGCCGTCTTCGCATCCAAATCTTCCTATTGTCTTCTCGTTCCTCTAATTCTCATAGATACCGCTCTGATATTATCGGATATTCATTCTTTATATGGACGAATTGTAAATTGTTTACTCAGAGAATGAAATTTAGTTTCCACGACTAGAATAATGTACCAAGGTTAGAATACGTCGAAATCATCCCTTAGCATTGTAAAACCAGGGGTTCAAAAAATAATGAAATTATGTCTTTGTTTTTACCTCTGATTTTATCAAATTTATCATGTTTTTTACCGTGCCAGTTTGACACGTTGAATTTCATGTTTAGGCTTTTATCTTCTTCTATACATTATCTATCTTCTATTATCTACTAAGTAGCTTTTGCCCGCGTCTTCGTCCGTGTGGGAGTCGTTTATATCGCGCCTCTATAAATACAATGTTCCGCCCCCTATTCCCCCCCCCCCTTAAGGGATAATTTCCGGGATAAAAAATATCCTATGCCCTTCGCCGGGATTCAAACTCTCTCCATACTAAATCGGATCAATGGTTTAAGAGTGAAGAGGTAACAGACAGCAGACACACTTTCACATTTATAATATTAGTATTGAAGTATGGATCTATCTATTATAGTAACATATAAAAATATGACCCTACCCTACCGTCACTTAAATACTGACAGACCACGCACAGCCAGAACCGTTAAGGTAGAAGCATGAAATTTGGAAACTATATTTTTCAAAGAACGTTGAGCAAGTAACGTAGTAAACAGACGTGGAAAAGTGCACCAATTAGAGGCCTGGTGACTTACTAAATTGAAGTCTATAGAGCTTAAAATGAGGACCTAAAGTTTGTAACAAATCATTTCTCAAGTGAGAAAATTGTATCTCTGTTCAAACGGTTTGTTAAGGATGGATCGCTATTATTACTTATAATTGGTTCGCAACGAAAATAAGCTTTTCGTCAAATTAATTGACAAGCATACAAGATTTAATTTATTATAAACTAGCTGCCCACGTGGCTTCTCCCGCGTATTGCAAAGAACGCAGGCAAACCCGCGGGATAAAACATACCCTATGTCCTTACAGAAGGTTCATTCTATACGCAGTTGTAAGAATTTTTGAAATCGGTTCAGTGGTTACGTAGATTACCCATTACACACAAACCTACAACTCTCACAGACTTTTCCTGATTATAATATGAGTACCTATAGATAAAATCAAGCTGCAACTCTTGATTTGCAAAAAACACTCAACAATCAAATATGTAGGTAACCAATAAGTATTAGTCCGCCTAATAAATTGTAGACCAGCAAAATAATTTATTGAACAGCAAAATTTCATAAAACCATAACTAACATTTTTGATTAGCCGTTAGTAAAATAGATTGTGACTAAAAGTAAGCCATTGATTAGTCAGTATTAGGTATATATACAGAACCCAACTACTAGCAGACATCAAGGTTAGTACTATGATCCTCACTGAACCGAACTGCTACAGAAAAGTAAGCTAAATAGGTTAGATTAGAACTGCTGACCATTTTTGAAAAGTTATTTGATATGAATTTGCTCATAATTTCATCAATCTGTCAAAATAATGTATTCTGTAATACCGTTGAATTGGAATGGCATGGTAAATTCTGAGTCTTTTGACATACGATAACGGGTAGTCCAAACTAACGTGCGTAGAACTACTCGACGGATATTGACAAAAAAATCCAGTAATATAGTGAATCCAGAATTCAGTTGTGTTTCCAGTGAATGCAAAATTAACTCTATCCGCCTGTCTGTCTGTATGTACCTTTGCACGCATAAACCACTGAACCAATTTAGATACAATTTGGGTCATTGTCAGATTTAGGTTCGCGTCTCTTCGGTGGACATTGCCAAAGTTAAGGGCTACAAAGCCTAATTTTTGGTTGTACTCTGAATCCGCATAAACGGCGTTGCCCCTTCTATAATTCGATGTGATTAAACCATATTATATGTAAACGTAAGGCCTTAACTATTGACCATCGGAAAGATGATTTTTGTTTTTGTGACTGACAATGACCCATTTGGCATTGATAAAGTTTAAAACCCTAGGAAAGACATACTCCCTCAAAGGGGTGAAAACGTGGGGGAAGTGTATGGGAGAGCAATGTTTAAGCCTACGCCTGAAATACTTTAATAGCAATTATCCTCTAACGCGATTAACGAGATCCAAGCGGACGAAGTCGCGGGCAAAAGCTACTTAGGTTTATAAAATTACACTTGCCTATTTGGACGTATTTATGCAGAAGGGAACCAACCCACACATCACTCAAATTTGAGTTAGGTATGCAGAAGGCTTTAAAAATGCACCTTACACCCCCTACAAAAAGATCAAAGTCGTAGGATCATTGGACATATAAAAAGATTTTGTTGACAAAGTTATCAAACCACATTATCATTGTTACATAAAACTTTTAAAAGATTCATGCTGTATGGAACTTGCTAATTAAACATAATATTTATTTGAAAAGATCCATGTCACGTGGTTCACCATTATATTATCGTTTCATTAAATTCATAAGAGTTCATGCGGGTTGGTTCCTGTTTGCATAATAAAAACTGCAAAAGTTAACACTTTCAAAAAGATCCACATCACGAAGTTCCTGTTTAAAATAAATTAGTTTATATAACGTAAGGAACAAAGTTCATTGAATCTGGTTTGCATAATCAAAATTAGACGTATTTGTGCATAATGGGACCAACCCATTCATTACCCAAATTTGAGTTACGTGCAGAAAGTTTTAAAATGCACCTTATACCCCCTACAAAAAGATCAAAGTGGTAGGTTCATATTGACATATAAAAACATTTCTTTGACAAAGTTATCAAACCACATTATTATGGTTTTCATAAAACTTTAAAAACATCCATGCTGTATGGTAACTTTCTAATTTAACATAATATTTGTTTGAAAAGGTCCATGTCACATGGTTCCTTATTACAGTAAATATCGTTTCATTTATTTCATAAGAGTCCATGCGGGTTGGTTCCCTTTTGCATTAAAAACGGCAAAAGTTAACACTTGCACAAAGATCCACATCATATGGTTCCTGGTTAAAATAAATTTGTTTATATTAACTAAGAAACCAAGTTCATTGAATCTGGTTTGCATTATCGAAATTAGCTTGTGTATAATTTTCACAAAGGTCCATATTACATGGTTCTTTATAAAATTAATTATATGAAAAGAAATTGGAGAACCGTGTATCTTGAATCTTTGTAATGTAAAAACTTCTCGTCAAAATCATTTCCTATAAAATATTATTATTAATTTGAGTGTGAGATAATAGACAAAATTAAGCAATTGTCACTGGTGACAAGTAAACTTTAGTGTCAAAACAAATATGTATGTCGTCTTTACTGTGGCAACTATTTACAAGTAGCAACATTATACCGATGACATCCCGGACATCAACCTGTACGAGATTAGAATGGCTCTGAAACATCTTTAGAACAGCAAGGCACCCGGTGAAGACGAAATTACAGCCGAACTCCTGAAGGCGGGTGGAAAACCGATCCTTACGGCCCTTCAGAAGTGGTTCGACACCGTCTGACTGGAAGGAAGAACGCCAAAGGCGTGGAACACAAGTGAAGTGGTGCTATTCTTCAAAAAAGGTGACAACACCCTGCTGAAGAACTACCGACCCATCTCACTTCTGAGCCATGTCTATAAGCTGTTTTCAAGAGTCATTACGAATCGTCTCGCACGCAGGCTTGATGACTTCCAGCCTCCCGAACAAGCCGGTTTCCGAATAGGCTTTAGTACCGTAGACCACATCCACACGCTCCGCCAGGTTATATTGAAGACTGAGGAGTATAGCCTTTTTTTTTTTTTTTTTTTTTTTACGGAGTGGAAATGCTCTTACGCATCCCCCAGCCTAGGGTAAGCTATAATGGGGGGTATGTGGGACTCTCACCCTCCAGCCAACTCTATTTGAAGAGAAGGGGGAGGGAGTCTACCCACTAAAACCACTCCGGCGTTTCCGTCCCTGCCATTAATGGGGGCGCAGTGGGATCGCGAGCATTCTACCACAACGCCCCCTGGGAGGAGTATAGCCTGCCCCCTCTGTTTAGCGTTCGTGGACTACGAGAAAGCCTTCGATTCGGTTGAAACCTGGGCTGCATTACAGTCTCTCCAGCGGTGCCAAGTAGACTGCCGCTATATCGAAGTACTTGTAAGTGTTTGTACGAAAACGCCACTATGTCAGCCCGACTCCAGGATCGGAGCTCGAAGCCTATGCCGCTGCAGCGGGGTGTAAGCAAGGCGATGTTATCTCCCTAAATCTGTTCAGCGCTGCACTGGAAGACGTTTTCAAGACTCTAGAATGGAGAAGGCTAGGCATCAACATCAACGGCGAGTATATCACTCATCTGCGGTTTGCTGATGATATAGAAGTCTTGGCTGAGACCATGGAGGACTTGAGTACTATGCTCGATGACCTCAGTAAAGCCTCCGAGCGAGTTGGTCTAAGGTTGAACATGGATAAGACGAAGATCATGTCAAACGTCCATGTAGTACCAACTCCCGTTTCAATCGGACACTTTACGCTCGAATTTGTAGACGATTATGTATACCTAGGACAGACTGTCCAGTTAGGTAGGTCCAACTTTGAGAAAGAGGTCAATCGTCGAATCCGACTCGACTGGGCAGCATTCGGGAAGCTATGGCACATCTTTTCGTCCAATATTCCGCAGTGTCTCAAGACGAGAGTCTTTGACCAGTGTGTGTTGCCAGTGATGACATATGGAACGGAAAAGTGGTCGCTCGCTTCGCTGTGGTTGGGCCTCATGAGAAGGCTCAAAGTCACTCAAAGGGCGATGGAGAGGGCTATGCTGGGAGTTTCTCTGCACGATCGCATCAGAAATGAGGTTATCCGCAGCAGAACCACCGATAAAGCCCTCCGAATCGCTAAACTTAAGTAGCAGTGGGCGGGGCACATTGCACGTAGAACCGATGGCCGTTGGGGTGGAAAGGTTCTTGAGTGGCGACCACGTACCGGAAGGCGCGGCGTGGGTAGGCTCCCACAAGGTGGACTGATGACCTGGTAAAGGTCGCGGGAGTCCGCTGGATGCGGGTGGCGCAGGACCGGCCATTGTGGCACTCTTTTGAGTGGGGGGCTATGTCCAGCAGTGGACGTCTTTCGGCTGATATGATGATGATGATGATGATGATGATATCAGTATGTAGAGACATGTTTGTTAAAACCTTTCAAACTTCGTCAAAAATAATAAATACGTCGCTTTGTAAGATGCGGTCTGAAGATGTTATTGCAGATAAACGTGGTTCACAAAACAGTCTCGATAAACTAGACCCTGAATGCGTGCAGTTCATAATAGACTTTCTAAAAAGATTGCCGACATATATATCCCACTACCGACGAGGACAATGTAATGGGGTTAAGTTTCTAAGATCTCACATGACACTTTCCAAAATTTTCGAATTGTATAAAGAGGAAGCAAGTGCAGCTGTAATGAGAAAAGTTTCATGTGCAAAACTTAACCAAATATTTTTACCAATCTTTAACATGCGCACCAAGCCTTTAAAAAAAGATACATGTAATAGAAAAAAATACACAGATGGAACGAAAGTGTCACAGCTGACCACAAAAGAGATAGAGCTTAGAAAACATGAAATGTTTAAAATTTACATGAGATCTAACTTCGTTGAAGAATTTAAGGGAGTAGCTATTATAAAAAAAAGTACTCGGGGAGGGGCATCATCAAGTATTACCAAGCAGTTAATGGAGCCACTATGGCCATCAGGAAGGCCTGTTGCCGACGCAAAGTTAAAAGATCTGAAGAGCCTTCTTCATCTGATTCCACAGGTCCATCACGATTTTTACATTCGGTAAATTCCCGACGAAAGCATCGAGGATGATCTGGAGGGCTTTTCGGGTAAACCTGACTTTGAAATGGAAGATGAAACTAGCGAGAACTAAGAAAGCTTTGTGTTAAAATCTTTCCTTACATTTTTAATTAAAGTATTTGATGTTTGGAGATGGTTAGATTACAGAATAATATTTTAGAATATTGTAGAACTTTTGTATGTGTACAATGTTTACAACATTTTGTTAATAAAGTACATTCAAACTAGTTTGTATTTTTTTTGTATACATGTGTATAGTTCCCTATTAAATCAACAAGGAACCAACCCTCATTTGAATGTTTTTGCTAAAAGGAACCGTTGCCTTTTTAAGAGAAAACTACACTTAAAACTACATTTTCTTGGCATATTTATGTATACAAATATAAACAAAACCATGTTGTAACGCTTGGCAATCCACCTTTATTAAAAAACATGAAGAAAAAAAGCGTACACACTTTTTTAACAAAACCCGCTTTTTCTCAAAACTATCATTGTGTGGGTTGGCTCCCTTGTGCATAAATACGTCCATTTGAGCATTCATGCATACTAAAGATTGAAAAACAACCATTCAGAGGCGCCTGTAATATTGCCTAGGCTAGGTACTATTTGTCTGATAATTTATTATGATTTGCGCTTTCTATACTACTTCTATCGACACTTGAAGCAAGTAACAACTTACATTTCAATATTTTTTACGTTATAAATAGTTTCTCTTGTCATTCGCAGCTTAGGTGAATACAATGTAGGGAAGTATACCTACCTATATGTACAATTGAATACTGAACAAACCACTTTAAGGGTGAGTCCACCAGATAAGTGCTAAGCCGTGTTTACATATACTTGACATTTCGCAGCAGCTTAGCACATCGCTGATGGATGCTCACCTTTCCTTATGGCTCCATTCATCGACACATATTCAATATTTACACAGGCCGCTATTCCATTCGCCATATTTGGCAGGGAAATATGACCTCACTTTAATGGATATCGTTCAAAAGTTGAAAGACATGGACGTGAAACGTACCAGGTAACTTTACTTTTCGCTCACAGTGTGATTTTTATTCAATTTCAATTTATTGTTAGCGCTGAGAAATAGAACAGCTGAGAACAATGCGAAAATATGAACAAGCGGTCCCAAACGGAGCCGATTCCTCTTTTATGTACCTGTACCCTACTAAATAAGTTTTCCTAACGATCGACGAGAGGTGCTAATGTGTGCAAATATTCACCATTAGTTTACCTACCGTTATTATACTACCTCAACAATCTGAAATTTATTCAAAAGCTCGAACGAGTTTTCGTGGTAATCGCGGTCATAAACTGGAAACTCGCCGTTTCTATACCTACTGGCTTTAGCCCGCGACTTCGTCCGCGTGGATCTCGTTAATCGCCTTAGAGGATAATTGTTATTTAAGTAATTCAGGCGTGGGCTTAAACCTCCCTCCTCCGTACAAAGTCCCCCCCCCCCACCTTTTCACCCCGTTAAGCGACTATTTCCGGGATAATAGCTATCATATGTCCTTCCTAGAGTTTTAAACTATATCCATACCAAATTGTACCTAAATCGGTTCAGTTTTTTTTAAATGCATGCAAAAGTAGCAGACAGACACATGATGTATATACATACAGGTGGATAGAGTTACTTTCGCATTTACTGGAAACGTTTATACTTTCTGAATTCGCTACATTACTGGTTCTTTTAATAAAAATCCGTTGAGTAGTTACTCACGTTAGTTTGGGCTACCCGTTATCTTATGCCAAAAGACGCAAAACTCTTCATTTTATTCCAATTTGACGGTATTGGATAATGCATTATTTTGACTGATCGATTGATTGATAAACTGAAAAGCAAGTTCTGATCAAAAAACATTTCAATAATGGTCAGCAGTTCTAATAACCTAGCCTACTTTTCTGTAGCAGTTCTAATCTAAACTAACCTACATTCTTGCTATAAATTGCGTCATTCTCAAAGCGTTTCAACCACCGCTCCCCTCCATGACAGAATTTTTGACAAAGGCGTTGTAGATTTTCAGTCGCTGTGCTTTTTTTGGTGGGGACCAATGAATGAATGAAGAATACTTAGATGTCATTATAGCTTTGTAATAAAAATCATGGACAGCTTCCAAGGCCAAAAATAACTAAACTTTTATATAAACTTGAACCCGTCCCAATTTCACCCCTTTAAAGTACGAATATCTAAGAATGCTTCAAGGTACTCTCTTTTTTATATGTGACTGAAAAGCCAAATCTCAAGGTTCATAGATCTACCTACAAAAATAACGAAACTTTCATATCAACTTTTACCCTATGTTTCACCCCTTTAAAGCACGAATCCGATATACGATAATGCTCAAATAAAATTAAACCTATTTTAATTTCTGACCGAAAAGCCAAGTCTCGAATTTCATAGACCTTCAAAAATAACGGAATTTCATACAACGTTTTATCCCCAATTTCACCCCCTTAGGGTTTGAATTTCAAAAAAATCCTTCCTTAGTGCGCCTCTACGTCACTTGAATTATATGTGTTCCAAATTTAATGCTTGTATTTTATTGTAGCGGTTTAGGGTGTGCGTTGTCTGTCACTCTATAAGTAACGGTCCAATTTTATTTTTTTCTGAATTCGGATGAGAAAACTAATAAGTCTAATAACCGGAGCGCCGCTGTTTTGTTTGATGTTTTACCGCTTTTTGATTTTCAATGACACAAAGGTAGGCAAGGCTGAGTCAAATTGGAACGCGGGTCATTTGAAACAAGATTAATAACTCCTCGAATAAAAGGAAGGTATTGGCGGTAGCGGCGGGGCCGGGTCTCAAGGAAGAAAATTATCGGCTTTAGTGTGGGGAGGTCGGGACCTTGTCTAACCATACGTTTTGCAGTATCGAGCCCTTTTGATTTTTTTACTAGGGTATTGCTTTTTCCTCACGAGGAGTAAGAATGTTTGATGTTATTATTTTTAACCGACTTCAAAAATAGAGGAGGTTTATATATTTTTTTTAATGTATATTTCCAAAATTCTTTTTTTATTCGAAAGAATATACTCCCGAGGTGGTCCCATTGTCCCATTGATACCAGGGAAATAAAATTGAGGGCAACCCTCAAATTTTATTGGCACGCGTGTAGTGATTTCGGTATTTTCTATTACAACTCACGTCACTCAACTCACTCTTGTGTATTCCCTCGGAAATCGTAATTTCGGTAAAGTGGAACCGATGATGAAGACCACCGACGACTTATGGAACTTCTCAAAGATGTAAAGGACGTCAAAGATTCTGACATGATTCCGTTGAAGAAGCAAATTAATGAAGTGTTAATTCTGAGATCCTCGAGGAATCGACGGAACTGCTCAAATATTATCAGCCCACATATAGCGACATTGGTTTTTTCTGTAATAATCAACGCATTTGTTCTCGGAAAGCAGTTCATGTAGTAAATTGGAAAGGAAATGTGGACGTTTTCATGTACCATGTGGCTTGGCGAAGTACTGAATTGAAGTCGGTTTAAACTTTGTTTTTAAAGTAAATTATGTTGATACAATTTAAATATTGCTTTAACTACTTCAAGCATAGATATTCTTGAGTTGATTTTATACTGTCTTACCCAGATGTACTTGTTATTTTTGTACATAATTTAATATTTACGAAGACGTTGACGGTGCACTTGAGACGAAAAAATTGGGGACAAGAAGCAGTACTAATTGTCTAGGTAGGTTTGTTTTTTATTTTACGTAATTATTTCAGAAATACGTCGATAATCAGTACAAAATACCAAAAAAGAAGAAAATAAATAGTGTCACCAAAAGAAGTCCTAAATCTATATCTATCTATCTTCTATACATCTATATCTATATCTATCTTCTATCTATATCTATATCTATCTATATATCTATATCTATCTATCTATCTATATCTATCTATCTATCTATCTATACATATTATAAAACAAAGTCGCCGGCCGCGTACGTCTGTGGGTATGTTATTGATAAACTCGAAAACTACTGGACCGATTTAAATGCAGTTTGCACCAATACGTAGAAAATTTTACGGTGGTGGTTTTTAGTATACAATTTATTGATATTTCGTTTGTAATTCATTCGCTACAATGATCTATTTCAACCAATTCAGATGACTTCAGTGTTTTTTTCGACTTGACAAATGGCTTTCATGACAACGTCATTCGCTGATATAGAATACTAATTTCGTCACCATTGTCAATGTCTGCTGTAGCCCATCGGATACAACGCTGGAATATTGTTCTTAAAAGTCAGTCTTCGAGTCTCGGTAGACGAGGCAACTTTTTGCTTTTTTTATATTTTATTTTTATTTTTCAAAAATTTGTATAATTTGTATAAATGTTTTTCAAATTACAAAAAAATATTCGGAGCTTTTGCTTTTATATACCTATGTAATATTTTCGTATTTTTTCCTACGTACTTTTAAATTTTTGTCCATAATTGTGTACCGTTTTAATTTTTGTCAGTAGCAGAAGTGACATTCATTATACTTACACATTTTCTTCACTTCGGTGTTATGATCAACACAAGAAAGAGATATATTCATAAAAATTCGTCAAACCTATATTAGCTAAAATGCCGTTTGTCATATACGTTTTAAACAAGTTTTATGTAGTTGTTGTTGTTTTGTGGTTGTTTCTTATAGTTAGGTTGTTATATTCTGTTTTCTGTTTCACCTACTCAAATCATATGATTATTTTGCATCGTCTTCACCACCCTAAGGTTGTCTAGTAGATATCACTTTTTAACGATAAGAGCGCCTGTTGTCTACCGTTGTTTATGTTTAATTTACCTCTATTTTTCTATGTCCAGTGGGAAGGATGGTTTGTTAAACTTAAACTACGAGTACGTTCTAGGATACAAATGAAATTGACAGTTCTGCTATATATTAAGGAGGCAATAGGAAAACGTTTTTAATATAATTTTTGCTCACAATAGTAAGATCCAATAGAAAAATTGCGTTGGCAGTAAGTAACTTCCTCCGGAATCGCACTGGAAAGCGGCTGGACTATCGCGGTCGCTGGATGGCAGCCGAGCTGCTCATGCCATGTTCAAAATTCCTTCGAAAATGTACAGCGACGCTCTCACTACCACGTGCAACAAATCGAAAAAAAGCATTAGGCAAATTGTTACGTGACTGTGCTCTAATAGTATGGGTACGAAGCGCGGTAGATATCGCACAGAGCAGCTGTCAAAGCATTAATTAGATCGCACCATTATCTTACTTTCAAACTTAAGTGGCAGTGGGCAGGGTAAGTTGCAAGTAGATCCAATTGCCGTTGAGGCGGAAAGGTTCTCGAGTGGCGAATACGTAACAGAAGGCGCAGCATAGGTGGACTGATGTACCCTTATTGTGAGATACAATCGTAACCTAACGTTACGTAACTAATACGAGATCGAATAAACGCGCTTCGAATAGATTTCGATCTCGCTAATACGGTATTCTTCGATTCGACCCGTCAAACTTGTAACTCACACTGCCGTTGGACTACGAAACCAACTGCAAAACGTTAGGCACTTTGCGTTTAGTTTTCGATGCGTAATTTAACGTTCGATTCGTACTACCAATCGGTAGTGTGAGACATTTAGAATCGAAGAATACCTTCGCGACTGTAGTTTACTATTTCACTTGCAAAATGGCC
The DNA here is from genome assembly GCA_963854355.1 of Epinotia brunnichana. Classification (NCBI taxonomy): domain Eukaryota; kingdom Metazoa; phylum Arthropoda; class Insecta; order Lepidoptera; family Tortricidae; genus Epinotia; species Epinotia brunnichana. The sequence continues at coordinate 18,703,457 of OY977940.1, forward strand.
CGTGATATCGTATTATTCCGTCAAGAGTTACCGTAGATCCGATCGAAATTTATCTCAAATTAAAAAACTTATAAAAATAAGGGTTTTGAATTGACAACATATATCCGCAAAATTCGGATTGTCGCGTATTTTGTATTTAAAAATGCAAATAAATGGCCCCCGCGCCGCCATATTGTATCGACAGTCGACACTGTCGACGTCGCGATGCGCGTATTCTGTAATGTCATAACCGACAAACATTTAAATTAAAACGATAAATGCTAGTGATATAAGGTTGAATATTGGAAAATCGTGAACGAACGTGAAGTCGATCGCGAATTAAGTAATGTATAAGTGCCTCACGTTACAGTTTGGATTTTTAGTTCTATGAGTGACCACCAGGGGCGGTGTATAGACTTTTCATACTAAATCTTGACGATAGGCGGTAGCGTCGATAGTAGACGCGACTCACTTCAATCCCACGCTAAGGGTGCTGGAGGGTAATCATGTAACGTTTCGAACGCGCGTTAGGACAGTTTAACTGTCATTTTTAGGGTTCCGTAGCCAAATGGCAAAAAACGGAACCCTAATGGATTCGTCATGTCTGTCTGTCTGTCTGTCCGTCCGTATGTCACAGCCACTTTTTTCCGAAACTATAAGAGCTATACTGTTGAAACTTAGTGAGTAGATGTATTCTGTACACCGCATTAAGATTTTCAAACAAAAATAGAAAAAAACAGTACATTTTTGGGGTTTCCTCATACTTAGAACTGAAACTCAAAATTATTTTTTTCATCAAACCTTATGGGTTGTGCACAAACACTATTGTGGATTATTTATGGATAGATCTTCAAAAATGACATTGAGGTTTTTAACATATTTTTTTTCTAAACTGAATAGTTTGCGCGAGAGACACTTCCAAAGTGGTAAAATGTGTGTCCCACCCCCTGTAACTTCTAAAATAAGAGAATGATAAAACAAAAAAATATATATGATGTACATTACCATGCAAACTCCCACCGAAAATTGGTTTGAACGAGACCTAGTAAGTAGTTTTTTTTAATACGCCATAAATCGTAAACCGCAATTTATTTAAAGGAACCCTTCATGTGCGAGTTCGACTCGCACTTGGCCGCTGTGACATACTCGTAAATGCTGAGAAAACAGAATTTTTGAATTCATCAACTATCTGGAAGTCCGCCGCAGAAATTGGCTTCAAAGCAAAGACACAGATTCAAAACTTTCTGCACATTCGTCTTTTGTCAGTAACAATAAAGAATGTCGTATAGATAAGTTTGAAAGTTTCTCTGATTATATATTAAAGAACTCGACTATACCATTACCAAGTAGGTACTTACGTACGTACGAAAGTCAAATCTTTGGTTTTTATTAATGATTTTTAGGGTTCCGTAGCCAAATGGCAAAAAACGGAACCCTTATAGATTCGTCATGTCTGTCTATCTGTCTGTCTGTCCGTCTGTATGTCACAGCCATTTTTTTCCGAAACCATAACAGCTATACTTTTGAAACTTGGTATGTAGATGTATTCTGTGAACCGCATTAAGATTTTTACACAATAATCGAAAAAAAAACATTAAGTTTTAGGGGTCCCCATACACAGAACTGAAACTCAAAAAAATTTTTTTCATCAAACCCATACGTGTGGGGTTATCAATGGATAGGTCTTCAAAAATGATATTAAGGTTTTTTATATATTTTTTTTCTAAACTCAATAGTTTGCGCGCCCTGTAACTTCTAAAATAAGAGAATGATAAAACTAAAAAAATATATGATGTACATTACCATACAAACTTCCACCGAAAATTGGTTTGAACGAGATCTAGTAAGTAGTTTTTTTTTAATACGTCATAAATCGTAAACCGCAATTTATTTTACGGAACCCTTCACGTGCGAGTCCGACTCGCACTTGGCCGCTTTTTTGGTACTTGGTCATTATACGATGTTGACTTTTTACTACTTGGTCATTATACGATGTTGACTTTTTACTACTTGGTTATTTAACGATCTTGACAATCTACTACTTGGTTATTTAACGATCTTGACATTCTACTACTTGGTTATTTAACGATCTTGACATTCTACTACTTGGTTATTTAACGACCTGGGCACCTGGTCATTTTACGACTTTGAGGTTACACTCCGGAGCGCCTTATTTCACTGACCAACGACTCATTTGTGGCTTCACCGAATGTATTTCTCAGAATTTTAATTTCATCGTTATTTTTGTCGCAGGAACCGTTCATTTTTTATGACTAGCTAAAAGGTCAATTGTGTTAAACAAATTAGGTTAGTACCGGTAAGCTTTATGACATAAATATTGTTATTTTAATGTATACATTTTATTACATCAACATAATTATTTGACAGTTAAAAACCTACTTACAATACCTAAATGTTTTTCGAGTATTCCTTATTTTACAAACGTTTCACCGCATGCATTGTTCACCGAATTTTCATTTCACCGAAAAAAAACTCAAAAACCGTGAACTTTTTAGGTATCGCTAAAAGGTAGTTGTGTAGAATCCATTAGGTTACTTTAGGTTTGTTTTATAACAATCCTGAGAAGTTTACTGTTTCAGAAAAAAATATCTGAGAGATAATTCATTCGGTGAAACGTTATTTGTCAGGAGGCATGTAACAAACGTAACGATATGAAATAATATTTTGTGGATATGATACCGAATGCATTAGGCATTGGTAATATGGACCCCTCCCTTGCGTGAAAAAGTGTTATTTAATGAAAAAAGCTTACTTTCGTAGGTAAATTAATAAGCAGGTTGGTCGTATTCAATATAACAAAAAGAAAAGTCTTCATGCACCACCCGTGTTATAGATAAGTACGATAAAGGCAATTGGAATCTAATTATGTACATTCGAAGTACGACATGAGGTAATAGATTTTTGACAGGAAATCAATTATTTAAGTGTCCGCAGTAAGCTCGGCCGAATTTTACCTTCCCATACAAACGGAGTTTCGTTCTCATTTTAAAACTACGTGTTGGATAGTAACAAAACTTTACATATACAATGACATGAGGTATATCCAGGTCTGTAATTCGTTTAAAAGGCTCCAGTTTATAACAATTATAACACAAACGAAATACAGCAAAAACAAGTTTTGTATGAAGAACTTAAATTTGCTGTATTTATATATATCTGGATATACCTTAACTTATTCTAAGTACAAAGGTTCAGAGCAAACTAGCTAGTCGTTTTAAAATGAGAGCGTAACTACGTTTGTATGAAAAATCGAGCTTACTGCGGACTCTTAAGTGACTATAATAATTGAATAAAGATTTTATTCTTAGATGTTTCAACTGACCCTGGAAGCCTTTGTTCCATCCGAACCAGACTCAGGGTCATTCAAATGATATTTAATGTTTTGTAAAACGCCTTTAATTACAAAAATATACCACAATGAAGTCAAATATGTTTTTATGTAGCCAAATATCCAGTATAATCCAACTTAAAACATTTACCAAACAGATTCTGTTAAAAATGAGGACGTAACAGCCCTGTTTGTAAAAAACGTTCTGATTGACCGCAGTCTCCCCTATTAACGAAAAGTGCCTACGTAGTTAGTATTTCTCACTTGCGCTTATTGTCACACACAAGCTAACTGAGGTCGAGTACGCGCGACAAAACCAAAACCGATTTCAATACAATGGTCAAAGTGCCCTGAGTTGCTTTGCCAGTTTAAACTCTTAAAAAACATAACCCACAAATACACAGAAGTATACCTACTAATGAATGAATGAAATGTTTTATTTCACCGACCCATATAAGAGGTGTTAGTTACATTTTACTAAAACTTACATGATACGAGGTAAGATCATTAGGAAGATGTTTAATTATCTCGAATGAAGCGAAAGTATCTTGGGTAATACCTTGTTATCTTGGTTCGACTGAATCATCTTATTTCAACGAGATATTTGTATCATTCAAAATATTGGTGGTCTTCCTAATCAATTTCTTGATTCAAATTTTTGTTCTTGTATAGTAACTTGGGTTCCTGTGCTTGTGCTTACTCACCTCTAGATAAGTGCCTGAGTCGTCCGAGCCGGCGGAGTCAAAGCTGCGACTGCGCCCGCTGGTCTGCGGCACGACCAGCAGCGAGCCAGCGCCGGTGCCGCGTGCCGCCTCCAACTGGATCTCATCGAAGGATGCCGACCGCACCTGCGCACACACTTCAATCAAAACAAGGCTCATACAGAGACTTAACAACAATAATTTACTTTTAAAACCAAGTTTTGACCGACTTCAAATCAGTAGCCAAATTAATTCCAGTTTGCCTATAAAATTTGATTTCTCCAGGTTCCCATCATCAGAACTGGATTTTGATGATAACAGGACCAATCTGGAAGTATATGCTTTCAAACAAAAAAAAATTCAAATCGGTTCATAAATTACCGAGTTATCAGGTAACAAACACACAAAAAAAATACAGACGAATTGAGAACTTCCTCCTTTTTTGAAGTCGGTTAATAAAAAAAAAGACAGACGTTGTGACAGACAGGCAGACGGACAGAGTTGCACCCATAAGGGTTTCTTTTTTACCTGTTTCGTATGATACCCTAAAAGCTTACTAAAGATATTTTTGTGTTTATTTCTTGAGCTGAGTATTTTGAGCAATTCAGATTAAATAAAATAATAAGGCCTACATCGGGATACAAAATCGGCATCCGCTGCACAAAACAACTTTGTAATCGAGTTGCAAAAATAACTATTATACGCTTACGTATATATAAAAGTACCTGTTTTTGGAAAGAAAGCAAGAAAGAGCAAAGAAAAGAATATTAGGGCTTTGCTTTAGTGAGATAAATAGAAGTCATCAAAGTATTAGTAGACGTCGAATTGACCATGTTTTTCTATATACATCCGGAAGTGGAGGACGAGGTGTAATATTCCCAAATAATTGTGTATGGGCATTTAGTTTGGGTTATTTTCTAGCTGCTATGTACAGAGTGCTTTCGCGTCACTTTTTAACGCCGCGGCGTTTTTAAATATACCACTGACGCATGTGGGTGTCTGGCTAGTTAGTTCAAGAAAACTAGATTCAAATGTATGGAAAATTTGGCAAAATTAATGGAGAACTAAAATCTATCAGGATATGTAGGTTATACAGCAAAGGTAAATTTTATCTACTAGGCCTAGGACTAGTACTAGGCCTAAAAATTTGGAAAAAATACAGAAAATAGTTCTTTACCTATATATTGCAGGAAAACCTATAAAAGTCTATGGTATTTAAAGTACCGTTTAACCAGTACGAATATTTATAGTTCGCTGAATGGCCCAATGATTTAAATTTAAAAAAAGGCATAGCAACGGTAAATGCAAGAGTGTAGAAATAAATTATACCTTTTCTAAAAGAGCATATTCTATTATATACTTCAGTCACACATATACTTGCGATAAAGCGTGAAGTTTTTGAGAAAACTTAACATTCAGCTGAAAAAATATTAAATATATTAAAAACGTTCGTCTTTGGTGGCAGATTGCGCTGAAACTATAAGTGATATCGCTTTTTCATGTAGCAAAGGTTTATAGTAAATTTATCACGGATTATTTTATTATTACAGATTTTTTATTTATCGTGTACGGTTTTCTTTTAAAATGGAAAATACCGCGCTCGGGGACACTTTCAAGGGCGCGGAGGGGATGAAGCTCGCCCCGGAGGGGAGGGGAGAGTAGATAAAATATAAATTTGCTCTATAACCTACATATCCTGATAGATAAAAGTTCTCCATTAATTTTGCCAAATTTTCAGCTAATTTCCCTATCCTACCCTAATGAAAACATCTATGAGAATGGCTCACATGTAGCAGGTAGGTCAGGTAGGTAAGGTAATCTAGGCAAACGCATAACGATTCCTGCGGTTGTTTCAAGTAACTACTGCTACATTTCTACAACTACTATTATAGTATGTATGTAACTACTAGCTTTTGCCCCCGACTTCGTCCGCGTAGAATTCGTTTCACTACACAAATTGTTGTTATTTACGTACCCCCTCTAGAGATTATTTTCTATTTCACGCTATTTATAATTAAAACTAAAAAAATTACTTTGCTTACCTAGTATATTGTCAGACAATAAAGCACCTAAGCGAAAAGCTCACAAAAATACTGAAACTAAAAAAATAAGTTGGCCGCTTCGCCGCTGCTACTTATTCCAATATACTTCTATAAACTATATAGTATTATTTATTTCGTTCTGCTAAAACATGTAGATTTTTAGATTTAGATACACGTGAGCAAGCTACATACAACTGCCCGTGGGAAAAACATGGCGTGCCTAAATGTAATCCCGCTACTTTTAAGGTTTGACCCTGCGATTTGTTAATTGTCATTGAAAACGCTACTTTTAAAAAGAACTGTAGTCGTTTAAAGTTAATAGGCAAGTTATTAGGTATTATTGTAATACGGGGTATGAGTATATCTTCTTAGTATTATTCTTCTACTTCAGCCAGTATGGTTCTTTCACACAACCAATTTTCATCCAGAATATTTTGTTGCAGATTCGGAAAAACTTGAGCAATAAGCTCGTCTTCCGAATCCACAACATGACAAAATTGGTTGTTGAATAGAATCATACCTTCATCATCAGTTTTTAATCGACCGTCGCCTATCTCGAGCAATTTTTGAGCATACGCACCCGACTCTACATCATCAAACAGCTGCACTCGCATGTTTGTCGTGAGATGGAACTTTTCCATCTTGGTCCACACGCGTGATGCTTTAAGACATGCGTTTATTTCGTCTTGAGACAGGTCTCGCCATCTAGTAATCAGTAGCTGACTTATACAAATATCTCGCCTTCTAGTGAACAGTACATTTTTATTTTAAAAACACTGATATTGTAATTATAAAAATAATTAAAAAATAATGTAACCTTCAGAAACTACTTGCCTATAATATGTAGTCTAATAGCGATGACACTTCGCAACAATCACCAAAGTTAAGCAACGTCGAGTGAGGTCAATTTTTGGATGGGTGACCGTTTTTTTTTTCATGCAAATTCTCAAACGCCATTTGACCCACTTAGGGAATGAATTTTCAAAAACGCAGAATTTAGTTTTCTAATATTTTGATATAAAAATCAATCTACGAAGTTTCAAGTTTCTATTTAAAAAAAAAAATTAAGTCCCATACAATCTTTGGTTCCTTATTCTACCCTCTGAAATAATTATATCTAAAAAACGGCCCGCTATGTTCTACTCTGAGGTATAAACAACAATATTGGAAAGTTTCAATAAAATCGGTTCGCATATTTTTGTTTAATCTGTCCTCAAAGCCACTGGATACATTAGCGAAGAATCCTTGTCGCCACTGGATACCAAAAGATGGCGCTGGTGATGTGTTTTTAAATCGGTCATTCTCGAACTCTGTCTACGGATATCTAAACTCCATCAAACTTTTTTTTTACGTTCTCATATGGTTTGGCAGAATTTAAACGTATAGAAAAATCGGAAGTATTACCTACTACGGCTAGAATATGCCTGGAAATGTGTGACGCGCTGCATCGCAGTATTAAAGTTTTTATCGTTAGTTGTATAAATACAGTTTCCGTCGATGTTATTTTATTATGTATCTTTGACCATATGGATTTCCATATAGATACTGTTTCACATTTATAGTATTAGTGTGATTAGTGTGATATAGCGACAGAGACGACTGACTTTACTTGTAACGCTGCCAGCACACCTGTCTGAGGTTCACTCTAATGACTTGGTACATATTGCAGAACTTTTGTTCTTCATGCTAAGAAACTTTATTCATCTATTCTACAGATAAATGCTACTACGACGTTAGCCAGAACCAAACGGCTAAGTCTTGATAAGTATTATGTATCAATCTCGTTTTAGGACTTCGTCATAATAATATAATATTGTGGTACGAAAAGAAAATATACTTGTCTTCACAAAGTTTATAGATAAATGAATTACCTAGATTTTTAACGTTTTAACCTTAATAATGTGCGCATGTACAAGACCACATTCACTGACCACGTGAACGACATGCCTGTATAAATTGTGCAAATAGTTGACTAGACTAATTAATTAGGGTTTACCCCGGCTGGAATTCAGTGACAATACTGCTAGGAAATGATATAGAATAGAACAGAGATGTATTCGTGACAATAAGAAGGCATCAACAAAACTTGGACAGTGTTATGGTTGGTTGGGAATGTCAGGTGATTTTACGGATATATCCCTTCAGTATCTTTTGATGTTTTATCAAATGGGTCGTTCCTATTTTCTGCAATCTTTTATTTTACTTGCACTGGTTGCATGTAAGTTGTCCTTCAATATTTGCCAACCATTTTTCAGCTATATACCGGTATCCGATTCAGCTGAAGTTTGGCATACCTACTCGGGTCATTGTCAGTCACAAAAACTAAAATCATCTTTCCGGTGGTCAATAGTTAAGGGCTTATATTTATATGTAATATGTTTTTATCACATAGAATTATAGAAGAGGCAACGCCGTTTATGCGGATTCAGAGTTCAACCAATAATTAGGTTTTATAGCCCTTAACTTTGGCAATGTCCACCGAAGAGACGCGAACCTAAATCTGACAATGACCCACTCAGTAAGTTAAATAGCAAATTTCATGATGGATACAGCAGGAAGCCGTGTTGGGGTCTCATTGGAAACTTGTCAATGAGTGGTTGATTTGATGACTATGCTTATATTTATAGTCATCAAACTAACCATAAAACTTAAAATTTGACGACTGGTTTTGCCTAGTGGCCTACAAAACTGACGGTCCTGTGTTTAGTGGGCAAATATTTCTGAGTCCTGAATGTTTTCTATGTGTTTAAGTATGTTTATATTAAACATATCGTTAGGCAGTACCCATAACACGGGCCTTCTTAAACTTACTATGGGGCAGTTCGATTTGTGTAAGATTGTCACCTAATATTTAATTATTTATTTTATTACAATATTTAACATGACACAGCGCAATTTACAAACATAAACAATATACTTAAGCTTAACACAAACTCTACAGCCTAGTCAAATCTTCCCCGCGAGTTGTACCGGACGCAAAAGTGCCCATCACATTTGCCTCGATACCGCGTTGGATGGCGATCTTTGCTCCAGGTAAGATTTTAGCTAAATAAGGTTTATTGGACATTTATTACACGATTTTTAAAGAAATACGCTTATGAAAAAGAATGGAAACAAAATAATCTATTACTGCAAAATAACATAAAACTTTTGGAGGATTTTGAGCCCCTTTTAACCCATGTTAAGGGGATCCATATATCGAATAGAGTTAGATATGTCTGAGCTGACACATGTTAAAAAGTATCTTTCCTATGAATAATACATAATTTGAATCTTCCTCTTTATCCATTTTTTTGTCTTAGATTTAGTTTACATAATACTTTCGCAGAAAATGACCACTCATTAACAGAATTGTCTAGAATACCAAGTCAATATATATAATTCATGAATACAACCTATTGTTATAAAAAATCAATACATTATGTAGACCTAATAAAATGAGTTTTTTTAAATATGCTTTACCATCACCATTTTATTCATAGTAAGAAAACATCGTGCTTGTCTCTCGAAAAGAGGAAAGACCCAATTATCATCACATTAATTGTGATGTTATTTGTAATTTGTTTTATCTATCCAAATATCATAAACCCTCCATGATGCGTTCAAGAACCGCACATTATGACCACCATAAAAATAGACTGTTCTGTTAGAACACATTTCTTATCTGTGAAAATGTTATTATTTCGATAATATTATTTCATTCAAACGAACATCTCTGAAATCAAAGAAATTTGATTTGATCTCTATTCTAATATCAGTCGAGATGACGTTTAGTTCGAAATGAATTGTCAATTTGCATACAAATTTGACAAATGTCGCAGGTAAGTAAGATTAAGTAGTTGGGTCTGACTCTAGTTTGTCTCTGAATAAACCCACACTCGTGTTTAATGCCCTTCATTATGTACAGTCACATAAACTACTATAAATGTATTTTACAGTTAAAATGTGATAATGTGTCCTACGCCTACGTACGTACGAAATTACCTGAGCTTAAAAATTACATACGGGCTCGAAAACTCCGTCCGTTTAAATAAAACACAGGCGTTTACGGTAATTGCCGCCATAAAGCTTAAATTCAGGAAAAAGCGTCGTTTTAGCGACGGAAACTGAACTGGCTTCAAACTACATAGTTAATAGTACATTATGATACAAGTGTGCTAAGTTGGTCATTACACTCGAGTCGGTTTTTAAGCCTGAGCCGAAGGCGAAGGCTTAATGGAGACGAGAAGTGTAATGACCAATGCTCACGTGTTTCATACGACGTTTTTCAACACATTTGCGAGGAAAAAAAAAAAAAAAATGAAAATGTTAAAAGATATGTAATGAAAAGGCACTAGTGCGATAATGTAATGTAAAAGTCACGGCATGGGTAATATTCTGCATTATTTTGCTAATATTTAAAAAGATATGTAATGAAAAGGCACTAGTGCGATAATGTAATGTAAAAGGCACGGCATGGGTAATATTCTGCATTATCAGTGTAAATACGCTGTAATAAGACCTACTTTACGAGCAGGTGTGTTGAAAACAATGTTCTGTCTTGATACAAAGCGCCCGGGTTATTTATTTAAGTCCGAATCGCGTTACTGTGTAGTTTTCAAGTTGTGAACTTCGATTCGTTTGCATGTTTATTATTCTGCACGGTAAATTTCCACACTCATTTCGAGTAAAAAAAAAATCTATCGAGGGGTGAAATACATATTTACTTTTTAAATTGTGATTTGTAAACTAAAACCCAACCGCAAGCGTCGTTGTTTTCAAGCACGCTTACCGAAGCGTACATAATCTAGATAAGTAGCGATTGAGTTGACGTGAGGTTCTAAAGGATGGGATGAGTCGAGTGTAGAGGGGCCATTCTCATTTTTATTCAAACCAGTGTCATATCCATAGCCGTGGATGATACTACCACGTGTTTAATTTTACGCTTTATTTACCTTTTGGACGCCATTTTTCACGAACGAAAGTGACACACACATGACACCAACTTTTTTCTATAAGAGTGCGAATATGAGAGCCTTAATTGACTTTAACAACGAACGCCATAAGGCCATAACACTTGTAGCCGTTATTGGCGCCGCGGGCACGACAACACATTAAACCGTCAGGTGTTCTTGGCACCCAAGAGGGTTAAGAATTTTAGTTTATATTTAGAAAAGTATGCGAATTATTGACTATTTTGGATACTATATAAATTCACTATCGAACGAGGGAGCAAAGTGAACGAGGTTTTATGCTTCAGCTTGGGCCGAATATCGTTTGTATAGCTGTCGCGCTGTCCGGTTGTTCTCATCTACAGGTCGCATTTCTCAACCTATTCTCGTCAATTTTTTTGAGCAGCAGTAGGTCGATCACGTAACGCATTGTACGCGCGTCAGGTAGGTCTAAATGTCACTTTTTATATGGAATATTGACAGTAAAATTGTACCGACGCGCGTTCGGAACGTTACGTGATTACCGTTCGTTTATTATATAGTTTTTATTTGAAAATACAGAAAAAAATAAACGACAAGCTCTACAGCCCACAGAGTATTTTATAATTGCATCCACGGTAGTAAAAATGAGAATGGCCCAGAGACGTATTGCAGGCGGTTTGAATACACCTATACTGGCATTGCGGAACAGCTTTGTTCCTCTTTGGAGGCATCTGACAGGCCGAGTTCTGTGTAATTACTGACGAAGGTTGGAACCCCGGGGCTCCGTTTCGAAACAAGGAATAAATTAAGAACAGCTTGTTATACGCAACAGGAACTATGTGCTTATGCGTTCTATACTGACAAATATTAAAAATCAGCATTAGTCTCTTTTTCAGTTAGAGAAGTACCTTCCCTTCAATATCTGTGTATTAACCTAGGAACTTAATAACAGTAGCTCATAGCTACTCACATCACATTGAGGTAGATTTAAGTAATAATAAAGTAACGAAAGAAAGAACACGTTGGCGGCTGATTGCCATTATGTTGCCAGTCCCTGGGCGACCGAGCTCTGCTCGGATGAAAATGGAGAAAATACGGAGAAAACTAATTTTCCCGGACATGAGACCTGTCTAGATCGACTTCTCGCCCCCGTAAACTCCTGTATTCCAAATTTCATTGAAATCGTTAGAGCCGTTTCCGAGAACGCGATTGCAAATATATATATATATATATACAAATATTGCTTGTTTAATAGTATAGGATCTATAGGATCTATTGCGCGCTGTATCTTCTTTGTAGCAAAGCAATGTTACAAACATTATTTGAGTTGGTCGAATAGGGGTGTAGACTCAAAATATATAATTACTTCAAAAGAATAAAGGCAAATAAACATGCCTAATGATGAAAATCCCATTTAAATATCTAAAAAAAATACGAAGCTATAACCGTTTTAATGTTGCTTGTTAGAGAGAGAAAACGTTAGGGGATCGTTACGTCACGATCCTTTAGCGTCATAGTAAACGACAATCGTTTCATATGAAGGTGCATTTTACGGAAAAGGGACAGAACATACCCCCTCTTAAGACTTTAGACACTTATAACTTTGTGATTATTTAACCTTTAGCGTTGCTATTTTCTCCATTTAACAACATGTTTAATCCTTTTTCGAAAAAATACAACATTATTGATAATTTTATTTAGTGTCTATACCCGTATTGCATCAAAGTAGTCCCTTCAAAAAGCAACTCTACCATCCAAGCTAGTTAGAAGATTATAATTCCGATGACAATTTTATAAAATTAAATAATCTTAACCATAACATTCGTATCTAATAATTTTCATCATCCTCTGTTATTCCCTGTTGTGCCTGAAGGACCTAATCCCAAGATTTGGCATAGGCACTAGTTTTACGAAAGCGACTGCTATCTGACCTTCCAACCCAGAGGGAAAACTAGACCTTATTGGGATTAGACCGGTTCCGTCACGAGGTTTTTCATTCACCGAAAAGCCACTGCTAAAACGACGACCGCTTTAGCCTAGCTGGTAGTGACCCTGCCTACGAAGCAAGAGGTCCTGGGTTCGAATCCCGGTAAGGGCATTTATTTGTGTGATGATCACGAATATTTGATCCTGTGAATATAGTGTTTTATATGTATATTTAAGTAATTATTTTTCCATAACTATACGTCTAGTACCCATAGTACAAGCTTTTCTTAGTTTGGGACTAGGTCGATTTGTGTAAGATTGTCCGCAAATATTTATTTAAAATATCAAATGATATTTTGTACATAAATTTAGAAAAAACCCAGTAGTACGAGTCGGGCTCTGAACCCACGATCTCCGGATTAAAAGTGGCTTCTAATCTCCTATATAATGATTTTCCAGCCCTTTATTTACAGAAAACCATATCTAAGTTGGTTAAACCGTTTCGGATATAAATGGAAACATTCGTTTGCAAACACAAACAACCGAGTACATACTACCCTAATCATTTGTGTTGTATTGTATTCTCCAATCCGTAGTTGCAAACAAACTATGTAACAGATCTACGAATAAGTTACGCTATTATAGTATTTTGTGCAACTGTTGTATAAGAAGGGTCTTAAAACGCGAGTGGCGTGGGTTGCGATGCGAGCCTTGGCGAGCATCGCAATTACAGACGCCACGAGCGTTTTTAGACCAGTTATACACCGTTGCATACAATACTTTTTCTACGACAAATTTTAAATAAATAGCAGACTACAGAATAGTTAATTTTTTCAGGCAGCAAGTTTTCTATTCGTACTTTTGCTACTCACGCAATTTCTTCAGGAGTGCAGTTATTAATTTATTCAACCATTTTAAAAGGAACGTACACTTTTGTCTTCACAAAACGAAACAAATCTTAATAGTTCAGGACTATTAGTTTATCATCTTTCGTCTTTTCATTTTGAACTGTATTTTGTTGGGAAATCAGAAATGTGACACCTCTTGCTTATGGTTTGTTTTGTTTTTAATTTGTGTGCACTTGCCATCCGAACCAAACCGAATCCGGACCCGGACCGAATTCGAACTGTTTATTTTTATAAATAATACCAATAATTTATAAAACATGTAATTTAACACACAACAGATGATGATTTTAGTAAATAATTGATAATATACAAATGTTAAATCGTAAATAAATACTTTCATTTCGAAATATTTGTTTATGAAGTACTGCAATATAGCGGCCGATTTAAAAAAAGTTAAACAGTGCTTTTATTAAAAATGTATGAACCAAAAAAGTACGCTAAACAGTACGTTTTTGGGCCATAGAGCATAGAGTTTTTCGACGACTTATTAGTGGTGTCATTGTATTTGAGCTACAGCCTATATAAATGACAGATAACGGTACAGGAGTAGAAAAAATATTAAAATACCTATACTTGCCCCTTCCTATTTTTAGACAAAATCCAAAGAATAATTTAAATGTCCCAGGGCTCGACACTGCCCCAATAGTTGGCATGGCACTAAAGGTGTGACATGCAGGTGATACAGGGTGTCAACTATTGGAATTAAGATGTCAAACACCTTTCACCTAATCTACATAACGTATTAAACCTTGTATGATGAAATAGGGCGATGAAGGCATAAGTAAGATTCTTCCGTCCACGTATTTAATCGTCTGTAATTAGAAAGTTTTTCTTTATAGTCCAATGGGAAATTAAAAGCTTTCAATAGGATTGTTGTTTAGATAAAAAAAAACGATTTTTACTTAACTAAAGCGACCACAAAAGCAATTTATTTGTTTTTCAATACAACACTGTTAGTGTGTCTATTATTATGGACCGTTTTTAGCGGTTCCAGCTTTGTCTGACTTTGATTTTCACTTTTTTTTCGTGCTCCTGTTGTAGATGGTGCCACACAGATATCCCCTCTAAAAATAGGTTCGACTAGCATCGTGCAAAACAGGTAATAAAAAAAACCGGCCAAGTGCGAGTTGGACTCGCGCGCGAAGGGTTCCGTCCCGTTATCTATAAAAACGGCAAAAATATCAGTTTTTTAGTATTTGTTGTTAAAGCGGCAACAGAAATACATCATCTGTGAGAATTTCAACTGTCTAACTATCACGGTTCATGAGATACAGCCTGGTGACAGACAGACGGACAGCGGAGTCTCAGTAATAGGGTCCCCTTTTACTCTTTGAGTTTGGAACCCTAAAAATTGCTTATTCTACGAGCGCCAAGCTTAATGTGTCAGAATGTGTGCAATAAATTTCATATCAACCAATATCGTGGTCAGTCAATTCGTTAAGTCTAATAGACCTGATAAATGTCAAGGGAGTAAACACGAGTGTGTCGGGCGTCGGGCATGGACTTATAATACTCAGTACCTACAAGCTATGGTAATAATAATAGCACAATCGTGCGAGATGGTATTATACGAATCTCAATACGTGTGACAGAAAGGGATACCTATATCATTCGTTACCTTGACATAGTTCCACTTTTTAGGGTTCCGTAGCCAAATGGCAAAAAACGGAACCCTTATAGATTCGTCATGTCTGTCTGTCTGTCTGTCTGTCTGTCCGTCCGTATGTCACAGCCACTTTTTTCCGAAACTATAAGAGCTATACTGTTGAAACTTGGTAAGTAGATGTATTCTGTAAACCGCATTAAGATTTTCACACAAAAATATAAAAAATACAATAAATTTTGGGGTTCCCATACTAAGAACTGAAACTCAAAAATATTTTTTTCATCAAACCCATACGTGTGGTGGGGTATCTATGGATAGGTCTTCAAAAATGATATTGAGGTTTCTAACATCATTTTTTTCTAAATTGAATAGTTTGCGCGGGAGACACTTCCAAAGTGGTAAAATGTGTGTCCCCCCCCCCCCCTGTAACTTCTAAAATAAGAGAATGATAAATCTAAAAAAAAACATGTGATGTACATTACCATGCAAACTTTCAACGAAAATTGGTTTGAACGAGATCTAGTAAGTAGTTTTTTTTTAATACGTCATAAATCGTAAAAAGCTATTTATTTAACGGGACCCTTCATGTGCGAGTCCGACTCGCACTTGGCCGCTTTTTTTATTTTTATTTGCCGCCACTGAGTTAGTATGAGGTTGCGGCAAATAAACCATTTAGGTACCCGTCCAAATTAAGTAGGCTGTTTATGGGAACCCGTCAGCTATTTTAAGACCAGTTCTTAATTTAGCTGAATAGGGGCCTTTCCCTCCCTGATTGTGGCAATGCGTGTAGCTCCTCTGTAGAAATCTATACACTAACTAAGGTGTCGGGGCTGTCACGGCGACCCTTTGCGCCTGTCAAGGTGACAATGTGTAATGTAGGGACAGGTGACAATCAATATAATGAAATCAGCTTCCTGCTCATAATCTTTCGGCCACTTCCGCATATGGCAGGGCGGAATTAGTATGCGGTATTTTCTAGCTGCTGTACCGAGAGCGTACCACTGTCGCCGAGATTTCTTATCCATATGCTACTAAACGGGATCAGTAGTATTTGTATTGTGCGGCGCGGTACGAGCATCTATTACCGCATTCGTACCACTCGTTTCCGCGCCTCCCGCGGAAGAAGCATCAATGTTTAATGAATGCGCGCAAGTAAAGAATCTGTATAATATCACGAGTAAGTATACTGAGAGTTGACACTGACAACTGACAGCTTACCGATACCGCACCGAGCCCGGACCGATACATGGCCTACGCTGGATAAAAACTTGTATGCAGAGGTGCGCAGCTAACTATTTTACTTACTGTGGGTATATACGAGTATATTTAATAGGCTTGTTGCGTGGTGTTAAAATTGATAACGTCGTGTTGCTAAATGGATAGTAAACCATCAAATGATTGTAATAAAGTATAAATTACAAAATATAATTCCAATCATAAAAAGATATAAACCTTGAAAGTTTACAAAAAAAAGTTTTTTTTATTTATTGTCCAAGAGTAAATTTAAATGTACCAATAGAATCCTTACGCTTTTATAGAAACAAATTTGTATGACAACTATGGACCTAAACGCAGTATTTCGCGAACGAAACAGCAATTTACTTCATTTTCCATGCAACGGTTAGTACAAATTGCACGGTGTGACGTCATACTTTAAAGCCAATCAGTATGAAGCGTTTCGGCTGCTGTCAGCGAGGTCCGTCTTTAACTCGATTTTTTGGGTATTAATGTCCTTTAAATGTAGTTGCTTCCATACAAACATTTGTTCATCTACAAAAGCTGGTTCGAATGGCATCGTAAACAAATTTAAGGTCACAAGCCCATTACATATTTTAAAATAAATCACGATCTGGCAGTGTTATTAGGTATCGACTGCTTGAATGGACATTATTTAAAGTTACGAAATATGTACTTAATGCTATTCAAACATGTCACAAAAACTACGTAGGTATTATCCACAGATGTATGAATATAAGGAGATCGGACATGCCGGCCGATTTGTATTGAGTACGCCTGTCGCAAGTTCATTAACCCACAGAAAGCCCAAGTAATTGACAAGACAAAGCACGCACACATCTAAAACACACACACTTGTATACCTACGCTCTTATTGGACAATACACGCGCAACATATCAGGCATTTTGGGAAGAAACGTAATATTCTCTGCGATCAGCATGCGTGCACAGTATGGCAAAGTATGCCCATTGAGCTAACAACTGCGACGCGGCCGCCGGCGGCTTGTCCTCTCTCTAGTATTCTATGCTCTGAGGTATTATCAAAGCGGCATTGGAGGTCACCTCAGAGCATAGAATACTAGAGAGAGGACAAGCCGCCGGCGGCCGTGTCGCAGCTGTATGCTCAATGGGCATACACTGCCATACTGTGCACGCGTGCTGATCGCAGAGAATATTAAGTTTTTTCCCAAAATGCCTGATATGATGCGCGTTTATTGTCAAATAAGCGTGTAGGTATACAAGAGTGTGTGTTTTAGATGTGTGCGTGTTTTGTCTTGTCAATTACTTGGGCGTTGTGTGGGTTAATGTACTTGCGACAGGCTCACTCTATACAAATCGGCCGCCATGTCCGATCTCCTTATGTTCATACATCTGTGGAGGTCACAGTCTGCCACATAAATACGTCAAAGTTTATATGAACTGACAGCTGCTCCATTCCCAAACTCATAATACAAGAGCCTTTCTTAACACATTCACTGCCAAGAATCGCTAAGAACTGATCCAGTGGTATTCCCGCTAAGGGCTAATCCATATATTACGTCAGCATTTTATGATGATTTTGACCCCCCGCCCTGATATCATACTATACGTCATAATCAGCCGCTTATAGCATCATAACCATAGGCGGGTTCCTGGCTGTGAATGTGTTGATATTTTTTACCAATATCAGTTTGAATGTCTGTACCTGTTTGGGCACCTCGAGGCTGCTCTGCGTCTTCATGTCGGCAGGCGTGGGAGTCTTGGAGCGTTTGAAGGTGGAGCGCAGACGCTGCATGGCGCGCGGGGCGGGCTGCGCGCGCGCGGATCATCTCGCGGGCCCGCCCCGCGCCCGCTCGCCGCACCCCCGCCGCACCCCCTCACCACTACAACAACTCACATCGTATAAACCTGTATATATTCAATATTTACATCTTAATCTAAGCTCTTATGGTCACACTGCACTTGGGGTTGCGTGTTCGCGTTGCGTCGTTGCCTCTCTCATTTGCCGAAAGAAAGGAAAAAGATGCAACACGAATATTTGGGCAAACACCGTTAAGTGTACTGCGACCATTAAGCTGTACGGTAACGAAATATGGTCGTTGCACCGGTTAGCGATCACACAAATGAGTTAGGCCCGGTATTATAAACATGCGTTAGGCCAAATGTCAGATCAAATTTTAGTAACTTAGTTACTTTTTTGACATAACTTACTGACATAAGTTCTAACGGATCTTTTAGTCAAATAAAAAAATACTGTTTGCTATCTTTAACTGCAGAAACATCCTCCAGGTGTTTGTTAAATTGAAGCTGGTTGCGTAAGCGGCGCCATGACCCTAATTTGGTTCCACGTTCGGCTAGTATCTAAGCTTTTGGGCATCGCAAATTTCTCCCTTGTCGAACAAACTGAACGTCGTTACCCGCAGCGTAAGCTAAGTGTAGCTACATGTGACGAAAGACTAGTAGTGTTGTTTTTTATTATACTTAATTAACATACTGTTTCCAGGTCATTAATACTTTATTTTTATTATAAATTAATAAAATAAATATGCAAATAAAGTCAACCTGAATTTTTTCGATTTATACCTCTTAAGAGTAATAAGAACTTTTCTTTACCCAAAAGAAACACATTACAAAATGTTTTAACTTGGCGCAAAAGCGACTCTGTAACTTCTAAAGTTAGTAACTCGTTCAGCAATCACATTTAATATCATTACGAGTATAATATAACGTCAAACTTATCGATTAGACCAGACATTTTTGAAAAAATTATTTAAATTATGTTACGGTTTGTTAAACACTGCTAATTTGATAAACATTCATCACATCAGTAATGAAATCCCTCATCTTCAATTACCGTTTTACAGATGCATTTAGTTAAATAGTTTGGAGGTAAGTACGTAAACACGCAATCAAAATAGAGGGCTCTGAGCCAAAAGTAAACCCTCGAGGGCCCAACGGTCCCAAAGCCGCTCAAAACTATACAACTTAGAGTCTTGGACATTTCACAAATGTATTACGTAGCCCAGAGAACTCAAGTCGTAAGGGATCGAAAATTATAACATCACTCGGCTCCCTGGAGAATGCTTTCAAACCCAGAAATGAGTCGGGCTGCGTTTAAATAAGACACATTTTCTTATAAAAATCAGCCATCTGAAACGTTTCTTTCATTATTACTTACCGCCGTTTGTACCTATGTACTGGCCTTTGAACTTACAAATCACCGTTAAACGGAAATGCTTTCCATAAAATTACTCAAGTGATGTTAAAATGTTGAGTTTCAATACTTTACCCCGACTGACATTAATGTCCCTGTCCCTACAATTGCACAATAGAAAATAATTTCTCCACGTGCTCCTATTTTATGAAAGCTTTTTAAATTGAAAAAGCCACTCAGTGTCCAATGTCCATTATTTAAAAGCAGTTCGCCGCAGGCAGAACGGTAAATCGAAAAATGTCGTTAGTTTCCATGCCGGGGGGTATCTTGTGCATTGACCATAAAGAGCATGTTATTGCTCGCCAGCCCTGCGCGGGCCGCTGTTTATCCAAGTGGCACAGTCGCCAAGCTTATGTATAGGTACAGTCGCCATCACATACATAGGTACACTATAGGTGTTCAAAAATATCGGCACATGCACCCTAATGCCTTGAAAATAGAGGTGTGTTCCGATGTTTGTGACGTGCTTGTTTGCTCCTATGTATGTGATGGCGACTGTACACTTTAGCATTCCGTACTGAAATTGGCAAACCGAAATATTATGGAAATCACCCTTTGTCTGTCCGGATGTCACAAGCGTTTTTACCATTCAGACTTGCAAATTGTATCCATATTTTAGCCGTAAATTCATACAATTCAGTGACATTTGGCATAAGAGATCATCTTTAAAAATTTCTTAATACTTAGGTCGGCCGCAAGCTGAACGGAATTCAGTCACTGAATCATAACCTGAATTACTCGAGATCAAATGAAACGGTACACTTTGTGCAGAATTTCTACCAAAGGCTGTTTTTTTGTGCTCTTGATTGGCCCCCGGGTTCAATATGTTTGATCGCTTTACGTGATTAGATTACCCCTCATTTTATTTCAAACAAGTGGCGCGACCGCGTCGCGCGTATAAACGCCAACAATGACACCTATTCGAGTCCAATATGTTAGATCGCGCGTTCGCGCGAGTACCATTCGCGCGAACTTGCGATAATCGCGTAGTCGCGCTGTATTAGGACGATCCCCTATAAGGACGTGCTTGTAAATACAGAGTTGGTATCTAGCTCTACTACGCTACCACATTAAATTGCTCACAAAAGCATGCTTACATATTTTCATATTAATAAGAGTAATGGACAAGCTTTTATTGTTTAATGTTTATTATTTTTTATTTATTGTTCCACAATTGTACAATTCTTGATACATAACTATAGTCTCCACTTATAATAAATCTCTAAATTAAAAAAAGAATCAGCCAGTTTGAAACTAAGCTTTGCGCGGTTCGAATGTTCTCAGCATCCCATGAACGGAAAAATATGAAACATTTTATATAGGTACATTATTATTCTAGCTGCAACTTAGGATAGTTTTTATCCGACTGCGACAGTTAATTAATTTTCCGAAATATACGACTTCATTTAATTTTTCATTTATTTTTATTGAAATCAAACGCTGCTCCAACTGTCAGCTATAAGAACCGTCAAATTTTCGTCAAAATGGCGGAATTGCTTTGCCTTCCACTTATTAATAATTTAAATCCCGTCTACGATAGACCTTTACGAGACAAATGCTAAAATATAAACCATAAAAAAATATTCGATTCTGATATGAGAACTTATATGCGCAAATGTCGTTTTATGTCGTAATTTTAATAAATGAAATCAACAAATTTGAACAATATAATTAACACGAATTTGTTTTTTGTGAATGACAATGGCACGCGCTCGGCGCATTCAGCCAAAGTACCTGCGGCGCTACCACGAAAACCGATACTCAATGTTCATATATTTGCATCCCTGTCACTCGAGTATGGTTAGTGCGATAGAGATAGAGATACCCGAATATTTTCGAATTTCGAAGTTCGTGGTTATAGCTCAGGAATCGAAAATATGGTAAATAATCATAATGTATTTTCTCGAAAAAGAATTTAAAATAAATATAGTCAAATGGAGAAAAAAACAAAGCAAGAGGTTATATAGGTAATGATTAAGTTATAAGAGTCCAAAGTTTTAAGAGGGGGTATGTTCTGTCCCTTTTCCGCAAAACGCACCTTCATATGAAACGATTGTTTTTTACTATGACGCTCGAGTATATTGACGTCACAGTCCCTCATCGTTTTCTCACTCTAACAAGCGACATTAAAACGGATGTAGCTTCATAATTTTTTGAGATATTTGAATGGGAGTTTCATTATCTTCTATCTATTTATACATAATAAATGCCTATGTCCTGACTGACTTATTCACTCACTCACTCACTCATCAACGCACAGCCGAAACTACTAATCTTAGAGAGTTGATTTTTGCACAGTATGTTGCTTTTATAACGTGGGCTAGGGATTAAAAGGGATTTTTGAAAATTCTACCCCTAAGGGGGTAAAATAGGGGTGCAAAGTTTGTATGGGAGAACCTTTTTTTTTTGAGCTATAGACTTAAACTTTGTAGAAAAATTAGTTATTAGAATACAAATGAAACACTTTCAGCGTTTTGGAAAATTCCACCCCTACGGGGGTAAAATAGGGGTGCAAGGTTTGTATGGGGGAAACATTTTTTTTTTAAATAGAGACTTAAAACTTTGTAGAAAGATCAGTAATTAGAATACAAATAAAGAACTTTCAGGGTTTTAGAAAATTCTACCCCTAAAGCGGTAAAATAGAGTGCAAAGTTTGTATGAGAAAAACTACTTTTTTTTAAATAGAGACTTAAAACTTTGTAGAGAAATTATTCATTAGAATACAAATAAAGTACCTAGATTCAGTGTTTTAAAAAAATCTACCCCTAAGGGGGTAAAATAGGGGTGCAAATTTTGTATGGGGGAAACAATATTTTTTTTAAATAGAGACTTAAAACTTTGTAGAAAGATTAGTCATCAGAATACAAATTAAGTACTTTCAGCGTTTTAGAAAATTCTACCCCTAAAAATAGGGGGCTAAAATAGGGGTGCAAAGTTTGTATGTGGGAAACTATTTTTTTTAGCTAGAGTCCTAAAACTTTGTAGAAAGATTATTTAAATACAAAGAAAGTACTTTCAGCGTTTTGGAAAATTTCACCCCTAAGGGGGTAAAATAGGGTGCAAAGTTTGTATGGGAAAAACATATTTTTTTTTAATAGAGACTTAAAATTTTGTCGAAAAATTACTTATTAGAACATGAAAAATACTACATTCGGCGTTTTACAAAAATAATTCCCTAAGGGGGTTAAAAAAGGGTGCAAGGTTTGTATGGGGAACACTTTTTCTGAGCTAGACACTCAAAACTTTGTAGAAAGATTACTTATAAAAATACAAAAAAAAGACTTTCAGCGTTTTGAAAAAATCTATCCCTAAGGGGGATAAAAAGGGGTGCAAAGTTTTTATCAGGGAAAGTTTATGTTTTTGAGTTAGAGACTTGAAACTTTGTAGAAAGATTACTTATTAAAATACAAAAAAAGAACACAAATCGTTTTAGAAAATTCCACCCCTAATAGGGTTAAAAAGGAGAGCAAGCTTTGCATGGGCAACACTTTTTTTGAGTTAGACTTAAAACTTTGCAAAAAAATTACTTATTAGAATACTAAAAAAGAACTTTCAGCGTTTTAGAAAACTCCATCCCTAAGGGGATCCTTAAGATCCTTAAGAAGGGTAGCCAGTGTTGTGTGGGAAAAACTTTTATTTTTACTAGACTTAAAACTATTCGAAATGTTACTTATTAAAATTAATAATAAAGTACTTTCAGAGTTTTAGAAAATTCCACCCCTAAGGGGGTTAAGAAAGCTTTGTATGGGCAACACTTTTTTTGAGCTAGAGACTTAAAAGTTTACGAAAAAAGTTCTTTCAGCGATTAGAAAAATTCAACCTCTAAGGGGGTTTAAAAGGGGGTTCAAATTTTAAATGGCGAGCAATAAAATTTTAAAGTGTGAGTAAGAGATTTTTAACTTCGGTCTTATTCTGTACGTTAAAATACTACAAAACTGATTTCAGAGTTTTTCCAAATTCATCCCCTAAGAGTGTTAAAATTGGTTCAAAGTTTGAGTATTTCAAGGCATTTTTAAAGTATGAGATTTTTAACTTTGGTTTTAGACTGTTTGTTCACAAACTAGAAAATGAACATCAACTTTTTTTTTAATTATCCCCTAAAAGAGGGTTCAAATTTTGTATTGAGAGAAATCATTTTCTAAGACGATAAAAAGTTCTACGCGGACGAAGTCGCGGGCAACAGCTAGTATATAATAAGTTTCTGTCAAAAATTTCATTTTTGGTACAAGCTTTTATTGCCGACTGTACTTTTCTGCTTCCTCGTGGCTCTATGGCCACCTTCCGGCTCCAACATCAGATCAGCTCCAAGTCATCATAATATTGAATTTATTATGGCCAACATCAGATCAGCTCCAAGTCATAATAATATTGCATTGTCATGCTTGCAAAATTTCAGCTCAATTGGATAACGGAAAGTGACTGAAAAATGGATTGCAAATTTTGACGGACAACTTACATACTTACATATTTACATACATACGAACAGTGCAAGTTAATATAAAGCTTGTAAAAATAAGGGTTCACTAATGTTTCCCAACCTTACGTTTGGCAACCTGAGTCATTTCGCATCTTTTCATTTCCCAACCTCTTAATATTTCTGAAACTGTTAACTATTTAAGGATTTTTATAAACTAACCTAACCTAACCTATAGGGTTCTACACGATGGCCCTGAAATAAATACTAAAATATTTACAGTTTCAGAGTTTGGGAAATGAAAAGTTGCGAAATTGAATCAGTTTGCCAAACTTTAGTTGCGAAAAGAAGGTGTTCCAAAAATAAGGCACTGCTAAACTGCATAACGATTTGTTGGTATCAGGAGCACAATACATGTATAATTTAACAATAAGAAATGAAAATCGAGAATATTGGAAATGTTATGTGGTGAACCCATGAAGCCCGAGTCTGTTTCATTCGAGATTGTTTTTTTTCATAAAACACGTCTCCAACCATTTAAGTAGGTTTGTATGGAACGATTGAATTTAAGTAACAGATTTTTATCTAATTTGGTAGGGGGTTTCTGAAAGAATTTGCCCACAGTTTTTTTTAGCGTATTAGTTTTCATGATTTGATATTTAGTGTGCGATAGTTAGTAAGAATTCTCAACTTTGGTTCAAATAATATTCAATCAAGATTTAACGTGTTTGTGCGTCCTCGTCTTACCATTTTAGCTACGCCTGAATGGGAGCAAAAGCGTTGTTTTTAAATACACTTCTTATTCAATTCAAATTCGACTTTAGCGGTGCGAAAGTAGAGCCTCTCTAGTTTTAAGTATTACGTAGGTACCTGTTGAATGTGGATGAAAATCGACGTACCGGGTTTGATTACATTTGTTACATACATTCATACAAACTTAGTTCAAGGTGTAGTTAATATAATGCTTACAATTGAATAGCACCGTAAACAATTATTGTTGTTTACCCCCATTTGCGTGCGATGGTAAGTTTTCGTCTTATTGGGGTTTTCTCTACGGTGAACAATTTACATTGTACACAAATACGCATACAGAGTGACAAGTTTAATGTCAGTAAGAGTAAAATGATCGAACCCCATTCGGTCCCAATTACGACACATTTGTTATAGCACTACGGGTGATTCTTAGTAAATATGGATATTTACAATTTCACTGCCAGGAACCCGCATAGCAGGTTTCAGATTGTTATATAAATGTGTGTTATATTTTAATAAATTATTTGGTTATTTGAAAAATTGTTTTATTATTAACAACTATATGTTAATAAAAATAAATCAAGATCATCGGAAGTACGTTTAATGCAGTTCGAATGAAGGTAGGGGTTTGCATAAAAAGACGTGTCCGCCATTGGACGGGCCATTATTTTGCTCGGTAACGACAGAAGGCTCAACCGTCTACTAAAATCCACCCACACCTCCATGATGGTGCTAGTGTTTCGTTATTTGTTCGTGTAAAACCTACTCAAGGAAGTAAAAAAATATATTTATTTAAATAAATATATAAGTACATATTAATCAAATATTATGTTTCTATTCGATTTATGTTACTCGCCATCCACAGCAATGACACTTTTTCCACAATAACTTTCTAGTTATAAAAACAAATGATGTTTTAGTTATTCATTAGTACTCCGCTTATATTCTTTCCATAATTTTCTTATCACGGGCGCCTACAACATAGGCGCTTTCTGCTACTTAGCTGGAAAACCCAAGGGATCGCCTAGGGGAGCGTAGCGCGTAGCGATTCTTGGCAGTGAATGTGTTAAGCTGCTGCGGTCTACGGCGTAGCGCTACGAACGTCGCAAGGTTCAAATCAAAAGATGTCACAGATTCGTGAAAACATAAACACTTATTTAACAAAAATATTGTGTAGTACAATATCTATCGTTTATAGTTCTATACATACTCAGTTAACCAAAGTACTAAAGAACTCATTTATATTAATATGATATGAAATTGATCGTTATGTATATATGAACATGGTTACATTTAATTTAGTTACATTTAATTTAGTAATATTGACGATTTGGTATAGTGAGTGTGTGTTATTTATGGACATATTAAGTATGTAGCAAAGCAAATAAAACATTTTCGAGATACACTTAGTATGTTAAATAAGAGTTATTAATAAAAAAAATCTAAACTTTATTATACAAAAAAATATACAAATGGCGAGCTTAATTTCTGTTTTCTCTACCAGCTAACCATTGGGCTAAACAGAGACTTATAAAAGGTACAAAGTAAAAAGTATGATAATTTCTGTTACGAATACGACACATTGCTACATTACATATAGACATACATAGATGAATATATATATATATATATATATAAATTTATACTGAGCAGAAACGTCCGCTAACGAAATTCTAAGTTTCGATCAAAGAGGAAAATTGAAAAATTATTCGCCACGGGCGGGATTTGAACCCACGACCTCTGGAATCCGTCCATTGCTCTTATCCAACTGAGCTACCGTGGGTCCCGTCAGTGGCAACGAATCTTTCAATCCCTTCACTCTTCTAATTAACCTTAAGGAGGCTCGTAGCGACATCTACCTATATATAAGCTACAAACAAAAAGGTATACTACTAGTACTACATATTCAATACATACTATCATTATGTGGATGGATTTTAGTCGAATTCTTGTTTAGGCAGGTGCTTACGCAGCATCCGCCTGAAAGCAAACTTGCTTGGGGCTTGTCAGATGCTGAGAGGGAGTGAATCCCAGAGACGGCTTGGGTACGGCGAAGGAATGAGTCATGAAACTAATGCGGTGGAAAGGTATGGATAGTATGAGAACACGGGAGGTACGCAGCTCACAGCCTGGGCGAGAGGTCGAGGTCGAAATTTCCTCGTTATCGACAAAATGTTTTGACACACGCATGAATTCCAATCCAAAAATAAAGCCATCATTTACACCTGTAATTCAATTAAGTACTGCTAATGAAACACAACACACTCCACTAATTGGATTGGTACTTTGAAAACAGTTTTCCAGTCGTCGTATCAGAATTAGTTTGTAGTAATTACTGACTATTAGGTACTGAGTAATGAGGATCATATTTCTTAGATTTTTACCACAAAGGAATATAAGGGAAATCACGGGCATACACGTACCATACGTAGGTATATATATATATGTATAAAGTTACCAAACGTACTTTACTCACATAATCGGTAACTTGAAATGATTTTCTCATAGTTCTTAATAGAATTTCCGCGAAACGAAAGTGCACGTTACCAAATATGTTTTTTTACTTGCTCAACTGTTAAGGCCTCCACACACCGGTCGGGGGCGCGTCGGGCGCGGGCCCGCGCCCGACCGTTGTGTGGAGGCCTTTATTATTATTATACACGACCCCGAAATCACCCTGCATATATTTATTTAAAGACAACATAATGGTCCAAACACTATTAGTATTATTGGCTGGCTGAATCCAAAATTGTTTTATGGAAACCAACAATATTTTAAAATTACCTCCTACGACACGCCACACCATGCACAAAAAAATACATCCCATGTTCACCTGTAGGGGAGAGCCATAATAGTATTTTATGCAACTGTTGTATAAGAAGGGTCTTAAAACGCGAGTGGCGTGGGTCGCAATTACAGACGCCACGAGCGTTTTTAGACCAGTTATACACTTTATATACAATACTTTTTCTACGACAAATTTTAAATAAATAGCAGACTACATAATAGTTCAACTTTTCAGGCAGCAAGTTTTATATTCGTACTTTTGCTACTCACGCAATTTCTTCAGGAGTGCAGTTATTAATTTCTTCGACCATTTTAAAAGGAACGTACACTTGTCTTCACAAACACGAATAAAATCTTAATAGTTTAGGACTAATAGTTTATCACCTTTCGTATTCTCATTTTGAACTGTATTGTGGTGGGAAATCGGAAATGTGACACCTCTTGCTTATGGTTTGTTTTGTTTTTAATTTGTTTGCACTTGCCATCCGAACCAAACCAAATCCGAATCCGGACCGAATTCGAGCTGTTTTTTTTTATAAATTATACCAAGAATTTATAAAACGTGTAATTTAACACACAATAGATGATGAGTTATTATTATTGTAGTTAATAATTTATAATATACAAATGTTAAATCGTAAATGTCTTCTTTTCTTCTAAATAAATACTTTCATTTCGAAATATTTGTTTATGAAGTTGGCACCACTGCAATACAGCGGCCGATTTAAAAAAAAAGTTAAACAGTGCTTTTATGAAAAATGTATGAACCAAAAAAGTACGCTAAACAATGCGTTTTTGGGCCATAGAGCGTAGAGTTTTTCGACGATTTATTAGTGGTGTCATTGTATTTGAGCTACAGCCTATATAAATGACAGATAACGGTACAGGAGTAGAAAAAAATAATAAGTGTTTACTTAACCACTTTGTCGACGTAATTTATATCCATGACAAATTACAGCTTTCTAGAACAGTAATAAGGATTACTGAGCTAAGCCTCGGACAGACGAACCTTAATATACTTTTCCACTTCTCATGCTCGAAAAATGTGTCATATCATATTAGGCTAAGGCGTCTCACAGACTGGCGCGGCCTGGCCGCGGCGGACAATAGAAAGCTTGTCATTAGCTGTCAAATTTACTATGGTCCGCCACCGCAGGCCGCGCCAGTGTGATGCAGGCCTTAGCAAGCTTAGTACATTTAGCCTCTAGTGAAAATATGTATACATATTTATGATTTAAAATATTTAAACTTGACCAATCAAAACACTTAACCGTATTAAATCCACCAATCACAACACTTTATTAATTTCGAACATCAGGCGTTTTTTATTCCCTAACTCACAATCATTAAAAAATTATATAGCCGCGTCGAAACGTTCGAGCGTGGTTGACTGCATACATGGCATAAGCTATGAGATTGAGCGGGATAGACTGCTGCCTATCTCGCTTTATCTTATGCCCTTTATGCTTTCCGCCGCGTTCGGCCGTGTGTACGCGCCTATAAATGGTCAGTATCTGTGTCAAAGAAGTTTATTTAAAAAATCATGCCGCCTAATTGGACAATCTTTGTTTTTACTATTTTCTCGCAGTCGAAGTGAAAATTAGAGTGTATAACTCTGGTCTAAAAGCCATATTACGACTCGAACAATTTTAAATATCATAATATATTATTTTAAATAACCATCTCCTGGTAATATAGCTTATTTTAGACCCTTGTCATTATATCAGACATTTTTTTTGTACATCTGTATATTGTTAGTATAATCTTAACCTAGGTATATTAGTATTAGCCTCTAAGGATACAATCTATATTTACTTAGATCTAAATTTTGCGACCGCTTTGATTTGACCGATCCAATGCGCCAACATACTTAGGCGTCGTACCTGCCGGCAATGACTCTCAGAATGCTGTTGGAACTTTCCCTTAACCGGCTCAGCATCGAGACGATTCTATGAACTATTCAATCAATCCTGGCTGGCTGGAAACGGCCCTTAAACATTTCTTTATTTCGATCTGTATTCACAAATCGGCGGGTTGATAGTATTCCGTATGCAAATATTAAATAATATATATATTTAAGAAAACGCTCAATTCTGTCAATTTTATACTTACTTCAATAAAAGAGTTTGAAAAATCTTCAAATTTCGTTAGGACCCAGGAACTCTTATCCTAGTTCATACCGATTTCAGCATTAAAATGTTCGCCGATCGCAAAAGATTTGACAACATGATTTGCCGTACATGAATTGTTTTTGGTGGGATCTCAGTTCTTTTTTCAAGGCGATGTGCAAAACAAACACAGAAATAGACCGCACAACCTTGATAGGGTTTAAGGGGGATCATAATAATTTCAGATTTATTAATTGGACTATGGTTTGTGCACTTATTCAAGCCTGCATACTAAATTTCAACTTCCTAGAACTCCAGCAAGCACAACCCAAAGTAATGTTTGCATACAATCCTCCCTCTTCACATGGGTTGAAGGGTGAATGAAAGTTATACATTTGTGGATTTGTTTTGCAATTTTAGTCAGTGATGGAGTAAGTGAGCGACGAAATAAACGTATTTAAGGTGTTCATTACATTTGGAATATAAAAGCTAGACTAACGAAACTTTGTGTGCTCGTGTAAGTTGTTAAGGACACTTTAACATACGAATAATTATATGCTCTCTAGTATTATTCAAATTGATTATGGGGTTAAACACGAGGAAATACTTCACGAAAAGGGAGGTAGGACCTCTGCTATCTTACTCCATGTTAGCAAAATGTTGTAAACATCCCTATGTGCTGCGGTGCTGGCCGAAAATCAGCGCTGTAATGCCCAGCATAATGCTGAGTCAGTGTCCGGTTCACTGCCGCAGAGACACACTTGTTTCAAGTTTTATATGTTTTTCATGTGTGTTTGTGATAACTGTATCTTTCTTTTTATGTTCCTAGCAAAAAAAAGCGACCAAGTGCGAGTCGGACTCGCCCATGAAGGATTCCGTAAAATAAATTGCAGTTTACGATTTATGACGTATTAAAATAAAAGTACTAACTAGATCTCGTTCAAACCAATTTTCGGTGGAAGTTTGCGTGGTAATGTACATATTTTTTTAGTTTTATCATTCTCTTATTTTAGAAGTTACAGGGGGGGGAAGGGACACATTTTACCACTTTGGTAGTGTCTCTCCCGCAAACTATTCAGTTTAGAGAAAAATTATATTAGAAACCTCAATGTCATTTTTGAAGATGGGTTTGATGAAAAATTTTTTTTGAGTTTCAGTTCTATGGGGAACCCCCACCATTTGTTGTTTTTTTTTCTATTATCTTAATGCGCTTCAAATTTTAATTTTTAATGCTTTTACATCTACTTACCAAGTTTCAACAGTATAGTTCTTACAGTTTCGGAAAAAAAGTGGCAATGACATACGGACGGACAGACAGACAGACAGACATGACGAATCCATAAGGGTTCCGTTTTTTTCCATTTGGCTACGGAACCCTAAAAACATGATTATGCGTGGGTATATGGTGCGAAAAGAACGAATTTAGGTACTTCTCTTTGTACTAGCTAGGCACAAAGAGATCATACATACCTACATACAAAAGCCATAGTCTTTCCTTGTTAAGTGTAACCGCTAATTGTTAACGTTGTTGCTGCACCTACTTATAAAAAGTAGTTAATACCGATATACCTTTAGCTTTAATTGATACCTTGCCACTTTAACAATAGAGTCATTATTCGAGTAAAGTATTTATTCAACATGGCCTTTTCATTTCAAAGCGTTTGTGGTACGTGGCTAAACAATGGGCTTTGTTGGACCAATGGGTCTTAAGATAACATTCGTTCTACAAAATTGATTTTGTTTTAATTTGAACCTTGCTACTTTAACAATAGAGTCACTATTCAAGTAAAGTATTTATTAAATACGGCCTTTTCATTTCGAAGCGTTTCTGGCGCGTGGCTAAACTCCCATAGCTTGTTGGACTGATGGGTCTTTAGATAAGATCCGTTCTAGAGAAATGATGCCCACTATACCTAAATAGCCTTTTCAAATAAACAAGAGTTCCAATAACCAGAGGCCAATTTCATTTGCTTTCTTAGTCTTAAAACTGTTTGTTGCTAGAATAGCAGGAGCGCTTCAGGAACTTCATTTATCTCAGTACTTACGTTTCTAGCTGAAGGCACTTTCTTACAATTTACAGTGCAATTTAGCCGCTAGCTCTTTAACCGCCGGATCTAATTTAGGATTTAATAGCGTTTGTCCTGGAAAATGTCACCCCTAACTGGTGACGTTATTTCAGCTAGGAAAAAACTTGAGTATCCTGTCACTTTTGTAAATCCGATCAATCGGAATTGGAATCCTCCGATAAAGGAAGTAGTACGTACTTTCACCCACACATGAGCGTAGGCGAACTTCGACTGTTAAAGGGGTGCATTGGAAATTGTGGCGTGCTTTGAAACGCCGTTCTGACTACATTAAGAAACAATAAGGTCTGATTTTCAGATACATGATTCTTGACGATATGATTGTATCTGATTTAATCGATACATGTTTGCTAAAAATTTCCTCGATAGAAAAAAAAACAAAATTGGGTCTTTCTTTTCCTTTCTTTACTCAGCCTACTCAAACAATACATTATTTTACGAAACAATCAAGTTATGACTATAGTATTTTATCTCACCTAAAATCTCACTTACTGAAATATAAATAAAACTTCACTAAGTTAAATACTGTTTAATCCAGGTCTAACGCGATATTTATTTACCTTTATTTCTGACGTTTCGACACGGGTTGCACGGGTTTATCGAAATTTATCCAAAAAAAGCCATTCTCGAAGAGTATAGCATCTCTTTTTCTCTTGCGCGGAAGGCATAAGCGTGTCTCTGTCAAGGGGGCGTGATTTTCCCGAATCCACTCGAATCGAGGCATCCACTTAATATAAAGTTGTCGCGCGTTTGAATGAATACTGGTAGTATACGAGGCTGTCTCGGGTTCCGGTTTTACGGATACAGGAAATAGGAATCTCGTATGCGTGTAATCCGACACATATTTATATTAAAAAAGGTTTTGTATGGAGAGGCGCAGATTATGTTTGCGACTTTGCCCACTTAAAATTAGACGTTAAAGTAAGTATTACGTTTTTAATCACATCTTATATTATAGTAGTATTATCTTAGGTTATAATATAATCTTTAAGATACATTTCAATAGGGTCAACAGTGTTAAAGTTATAAAAAATTATACAAGAGTGTAAACTTGATTTTTTTTTTGGCTCAGGCTTTTGAGTTATGATTCTAAAATAAAAATAAGTTTTAACCCTGCGCTTTGCTAACACACACAAAGATAAGTATATAAAATCCAAGACGATACATACTTACATATGCAAAAAAGTAATGAATTTTAAGTTAATTCATTTTAATGCCCTCTCAAGTTATGAGTTTTCATAAATTGCATTGTGATTATTTGTGATTAAGTTTTTAGGTATTAGTTAATTATGCTGTCAATCGCTCTCGCAGATGTCCAAGATACTAGGCTCAATCTAGTTTGGCGTCTGATAGATAAGTCATCATTAGGTATGAGTTACTTTTCGGTTACTAAATGATTTCGTACTTATGTATTTTTTTGTAAAGAAATAAGTTTGCAAACTTGCAAAGGCGGACATAGATGCAAGGTTTTACGGTACCTACCGGTTTTCATTGATCAAGAATATCCTATACTATCCTAAACTATTAAACGAGCAATATTTGTATATATATTTGCAATCACGTTCTCGGAAACGGCTCTAACAATTTCGATGAAATTTGGAATACGGGGGTTTACGGGGGCGAGAAATCGATCTAGATCTCATGTCCGGGAAAATTCGTTTTCTCCGTATTTTCTCCATTTTCACCCGAGCAGTGCTCGGTCGCCCAGGGAATATTTTTACAATATGGTGGCAGGTGCCACACGGTTATGGTGTCAATTTGGCATATGCTGTTTTTGATTTAAAAAAAACATAAAAATACTGCGCTTTTGTTTAATTCAGTCTCGGAAAACACAGTGGCGTTCTATTCTTGCCGCGCTGTGCTGTCATAATAAATATTTATCTATCCAAATATCATAAACCATCCATGATGCTTTCAAGAACCGCACATTATGACCACCATAAAAGCAGACTGTTTTGTTAGAACAAATTTCTTATCTGTGAAAATGTTATTATTGCTAAATAATAACATGGATTTCGATAATATTATTTCATTTAAATTTCGAACATCTCTGAAAAACAAAGAAAATTGATTTAACCTCTATTCTAAATATCAGTCGAGATGACGTTTAGTTCGAAATGAATTGTCAAGTTGCATACAAATTTGACAAATGTCGCACGTAAGTAAAATATGATAGTTAAAACACTCGTGTGATGTAATTATGAAACTCGCCTTCGGCTCGTTTCATAAACCCACGCTCGTGTTTGATGCCCTTCATTATGTACAGTCACATAAACTACTATTAGACGCGCCTGGCCAAAGCTTGCGGCACTCTTGTCACTGAAAACAATGTTTTAATTTCGTGACAGGCACCAAATATTGCTGCGACGCCTGCAACCTTGCAAAATTAAAACGTGGATATTTGAAAGTGTATCATCAACATCATATTAATCATATACAGTATACATGGTAAACAATTCAATTGTAGCAAGATAATGAAATTTGTATAATTACCTACTGCCAGACCATGGCGTCGATTTTAAATTAAGGAAAAACTGTATGAATTCACCGTCATACATAGACAGCAGCTGTATCTAATAAATAACACGTTAAAAATATCTACATAAATCCTTATTCTCTTCACATTAGAACCCATGTGTGGATCATTTTGAGCACTAGGCCCGCGTAGCTACTTCTGCTGGTGACTGTACAGTCGGCCAAGAAAGTGGTCTACCAGTTTTGACAAAAGTTTCTGTGACATCTAATTATTAACATTAGGTTACTGTCATAATAAAATATGACAGTATAAACTAGTAACCATAAGTGCGATAGAGACGGAGATATACGAAGTTTGATATTCAAAGTTCGTGGTTATAGCTTCGTCCGTAATCTCCGACAAATATACCTTATGTCTATTCCTCTCTTCAGTGAATAGTCTATTACTGTACCAGTGGGCTACATACTGGTCATACAGTACCGGTCAAAAGTTTAAGTTCACTCTTTGTTTTAGGTACAAATGAGTACTTTTGGGCAATAATTTTTTGCAGTTCGGAAGCCGAAATTTGTTTCCAAATGATCCGTTATTGTTTACAGAGATGTGTTTGATTAGTCAGACACAATTTACGTAGATTTCTAAACAACGCATTCCCTAAAATCTTATAGGAATGACGGCGAAGGCTGGGCCATATGGCCTTGCCACTTAAAACGTAATACAATGCTCAGATACAATGTTGGTTTTTAGGGAATGAGTTGTTTAGAAATCTACGTAAATTGTGTCTGACTACTCTAACACATCTCTGTAAACAATAACGGATCATTTGGAAACAAATTTCGGCTTCCGAACTGCAAAAAAATATTGCCCAAAAGTACTCATTTGTACCTAAAACAAAGAGTGAACTTAAACTTTTGACCGGTACTGTATGTACATGTATATATTATATTATATGTTGCTGTGGAACGTTGTGTCCAAGTCCAAAACATGAAATTAGTTTGTCCTTTCATTGAATTCGTTGAAAAGGAATATTCAAATCCGCGTAACTAGTTATACAGCAGGAAATATACGGTTTTGTAAAACATTAAATTATAATAGCTTAATTCATTTTTGTTTATTTCATTTTAAAACGTTATTCTAGTTATAATGCTCTATTCAAGAATCTTACAAACTTTCCACCCGGAATGAATAATATAGATTAAAATTAAGCATTCATTGTCTTTTTTAACCGGCTTAATTGTATGATTTATATTGAAATAGAGCAAATATCAATGATCCAAAATAAACATTAAGACATTTCTTAAGATTTTTCCCGACTTCTCAGGAGCTAATTAAGTTATATATAATACTAGCTGTTGCCCGCGACTTCGTCCATGTTCTTCGTCGTATAACATGTTATCGTCTAAATGTTTGTTGAAGAAATTAATAAAAAAAAAAAACATTGAAATTAATTTTCTACCTAGACTTTTAGAAAACAATCTAAAACCGAAGTTACAAATCTCTTACTTTCAAAATCTCTTGCTTTCTATACAAACTAAGAACCCTCTCTGAACCCTCATAGTAAACAGTATGAAACCGTAGTTACAGATTTCTTACTTTAAAAATGTCTTGCTCTCTATACAAAGTTCGAACCCCCTTTTAACCTTCTTAGGCGATGAATTAAAAAAACGCTGAAATAAGTTTTGTAGTCTAAACAGGCTAAGATCGCAGTTACAAATATCATACTTTAAAAATTTCTTGCTTTCCATACAAACTTTGAACGCTTTTCAGGGAAAAATTAAAAATAAAACACTCGGTTTTTTTATTGTAATAGGTAAGTATTTTTTCTACAAACTATTTATCTAGTCTCTAGCTAAAAAAAAGTGTTTCCCATACGAACTTTGCACCCCTTTTTAACCCCTTAAGGGGTGAAACTTTCCAAAACGCTGGCAGTAGGTATTTTTTTGTATTTTAATAAGTAGGTACTTAATCATTCTACAGAGTTTTAAGATTCTACCTAAAAAAAAATTTTCCTACACAAACATTGCACCTCTTTATCCCCCTCTTAGCGGGTGGAAATTTTCAAACCACTGAAAGTATTTTACCTATATATTTGTATTCTAATAAATAATCTTTCTACACAATTTCAAGTCTCTAGCTCAAAAAAAAGTTTCCTCCATACAAATTTTCACCTGTTTTAATCACCCTTAGGGGTGGAATTTTCCAAAACGCTGAAAGTTCTTTATTTGTATTGTAATAAGTAATCTTTCAGCAAAGGTTTGTCGCTTGCGATCTTTTTAAAAAGGTTTGAGATTCTAGCTCAAAAAAATCCCCTTTACCAACATTGTACCCCTTTTTCATACCCTTAGGGGTGGAATTTTCCAAAACGCTGTTTTTTTTTATTTGTATTGTAATAAGTAATCTTTCTACAAACTTTTAAGCTTCTATCTCAAAAAGAAGTTTCGCTCATACAAACTTTGCAACCCTTTTTAACCCCCTAAGAGGCTGAATTTTTCAAAACGCTGGCAGTACTTTATTTGTATTCTAATAAGTAAGCTTTCTACAACGTATTGAGTCTCTTGCTAAAATAATAAAGTTTCCCCCATACAAAATTTGCGCCCCTTGTTTACCCCCTTAGGGGCAGAATTTTTCTAAACGTTGAAAGTATTTTATTCGTATTCTAATAAGTAATATTTATACAAAATTTTAAGTCTCTAGCTATAAAAAATAAAGTTTCCCCCATACAAACTTTGCACCCCTATTTGACCCCTTTAGGGGTAGAATTTCCAAAAATCTCTTCTTATCCATTGCCTACGTTGTAAAAGGTAGTTCTGGTGTAAATTTCAACTCTCTAGCCCCAGTAGTTTCGGCTGTGCATTGATGAGTGAGTGGGTGAGTCAGTCAGGGCATTTATATGTAGGTATAGATAGATAGAAGATGACGAAAATCCCATTCAAATATCTCAAAACCGTTTTAATGTCGCTTGTTAGAGTGAGAAAACGATCGGGGACTGTAACGTCAAGATCCTCGAGCGTCATAGTAAAAAACAATCGTTTCATTTGAAGGTGCGTTTTGTGAAAAAGGGACAGAACATAAAACTTTGGAACTTAGTGATTACCTATACATATACCTAACCTCTTGCGTTGATTTTTTCTCTATTATCCTTTTTTCGAGAATAGTACATTACTTACCTAGGGCGGTTAAACAAAGAATGTCTCAGATCGCAGGTATTTGACGCCCGAGCCGAAGGCAAGGGCGATAAATATGCGCTCTGAGGCTTTCTTTATTACCGCCCGTGGTAAGTACAACATTTTACGTCTCTATCTGGCCAGGAAGTGGGGTTTTCCGCACGCATAGCGTGCGGTAATCCCTACTTTATGGCCAGGTATGACGTAAAATACATTATGATACAGCCGGGCCCGCTGCACCAATGTTTTCCATGTTTTTAAACATCTAACATGTTTTCAGTCAGGTTCGGCAAACAAATAGGGTTTTGTTTTGATTGGCAAAACATGTTTGACGTTTAAAAACCACGAAAACACGGCGCAGCGGACGCGGCTTACGGGGTGTAGTTTCGATTCCTGAGCTATAACCACGAACTTCGGAATTCGAAAATATTCGGGTAAACTAACAATACTCGAGTGACAGGGATGCAGTTATACGAACTTCGAGTTTCGGTTTTCGTGGTAGCGCCGTAGGCACTTTGGCAGAATGCGCAAAGAACGCGTGCCATTGCCATTCAAAAAAAACAAATTCGTGTTAATTATATTGTTCAAATTTGTTAATACATTTTTTGAAATTACGCCATAATGCGACATTTGCGCATATAAGTTCTCATAATATATCACAATCGAATATTTTTTTATGGTTTAACTTTTGGCATGTGTATCGTAAAGGTCTATCGTAGACTGGATTTAAATTATTAATAAGTGAAAGGCAAAGCAATTCCGCCATTTTGACGAAAATGTGACGTTTCTTATAGCTGACAGTTGGAGCAATGTTTGATTTCAATAAAAATAAATGAAAAATTAAATGAAGTCGTATATTCCGGAAAATTAATTAATTGTCGCAGTCGGATAAAAACTATCCTAAGTTGCAGCTAGAATAATAATGTACCTATATAAAATGTTTCATATTTTTCCGTTCATGGGATGCTGAGAACATTCGTACCACACAAAGCTTAGTTTCAAACTGGCTGATTCTTTTTTTAATTTAGAAATTTATTATAAGTGGAGATGGAGATAATATTGTCTGAATTATGACTATTTATGACATATCCTAATACACAGAAAAAGTCAGGTATATTACATTGTTTTCTTTGTTTTTTTTTTCATACTAGTTGTCAATAAAATTACCGGACTATAATGGGTACCTATACACAGAAGTAACAGTTCGGAGAATAGTATTCTCAGAATACTTACTTAAACAATGAAACACAGAAAACAGTTTCTAACCAACAAGCCGATAATAGAGAGATAAGAAAATGTACGTTCACATATTTTAAGTCGGAATTTTCTCAAGCAAATATTCTGGATAACATTTTCCGGATCCTCTTCAGTGAATAAAATCATGAAATACTGCCTTTTCTCTAAATCGTAAAAATACAGGGCGGCTGCTCAAAGTCAAAAACAAGTAACTAGGTTTTAGCAAATTTTACAGGAGAGCGAAAAAACTCGGAATGTATTTTGTCCCTAATGATTGGTACATGCTATACTTTCAACGTGACTTATTTTAATCACCTGTAGCTGAAGCCATCACGATCGTGCAACTGAAAAGCTTTAGCTTTGTTATTTGCCAGAAAAATACATAAATATCCACGCTAGAATCAAGTAACTTGAGATACTTATTCTGTATAAGTCGTTTTGTGGTTATTTTTAATGACTAATGAATGACTACAGTGAACAAAATTAAAAACAATTATCTATCTATTTGCTTGATTAAAGCTTGTTTCCTTTTGTAATTTTCTGGACATTTCATATTATACCTACCGACGTATAATAGTAGTTTATGTGACTGTACATAATGAAGGGCTTTAAACACGAGTGTGGGTTTATGAAACTCGCCTTCGGCTCGTTTCATAATAACATCACACGAGTGTCTTAATGCCTAATTATGTTATTAAGTTAAGGGTTACTAAATATTTGACGAGCACCGTACATATGTGAAAAAATGGAGTTATAGTGATGTTCGCAATCAGACGCTTAAATAAAATGATTCAATGCGGTTCGCTTCAAAATGAATCCTCAGTCTGCCATTTCCAGTACCCGTACGAACTAAAAGGCTGTCGATGTAATCCGAGCGCTTTGTCGCACTGATCGGCGCTGGGGTTTGAAGCCCGACTGAACCATCAACCAATCTATCTATGCTGAGCAAAAACAGGCTTTACCCCAAGGCGATAAAAACTGTGACGTGTAACAGATAGGTTAGGAGCGCGATCGCCGCTGCCGGCGACACTTCTCGGGGACTTTTTCCTGAAACCCTCAGAGAAGAGTGATCCATTTCCATTATTAGCTCGTTTATCTTTAGCCGTATTGTGAAGAAAATTCAATTTGTTATACTTTAATTTTAAAAACGTGTAGCAACTTATTTTTTGTAACTGTGAGAGCTCATCTGAAGTGCTTGATTTATTGTTGAAGCATAATACTTATAACAGTTTATAATTGGCGTAAAGTTAATATTAGCCAAATAATTTATTGAATCAGGCGTTACTTTGCGGAAGTCCTGCATTTGATCTCCGCTGATCGACCAGCACGTTTTTAGCGGAATAGCAAAGGAATATTGTTCTCGTAATATTTTAATATTAGCCTTTAAACTTAAACAGCCCAAAAAGGGCTAAAAGTGATTCCCGTATGTCTGTTTCACAGCGAATGATCTTGATACAGAGCTGCCTCATTGTCTTTACTGATAACAGTTTTCATCTATGGAATATAATTAGGATACCTACTGTTATCAGCTGGTCGATTAAGTAATGCATTCTACGTGCGTCGGTAGATCTAAAATGTCACTTTTATGGGAAAATGACAATTGAACTGTCCTAACGCTCGTTTAAAAAGTTACTTTGTTTACCCTTGTGAAATTTAACTATTTCCTGCAGTTCTAAAGGCAGGCAAATTTTCTCATGATTTCACTGTTGACTATTATCTTTGACCATTCGCTTAGTTCGGGGAGTGGCCTAAGCTGAAACAAGATTATTATTTTAATGAGTTTATCTTTTTGTTTATATTAAATTCTAAGAAGTAATTAAGCCGTCCGGGAAAATGTCAAGGTAAAAACAAAGGAAAGATAAAAAGCGATGTAGGTCAGAAGTACACAGCATCCTCAGGCTGTGTAAAAAGAATATAACTCTAAAAAGAAGTGAAACAATATTAAAATGCCTTAAAGTAAATAAAGTTCTAGTCAAATTAAAGTGGACAGCCACCATCCGACCTAAAAAATTGCCTATTTAGGTACGTACTTGCTGTTACATCCAATAAGTACTACGTAAAGACTTTGAAATAGTAAAACTTTTGAGAGTAGGTAGCTTGGTTAACAATATTTTGCTGAGTACCTGCTTTCATTCGAAGTAGTGCAGAATTGTGTGTCGCATACATTTAAATATTAGTGCTCTAGCTGTACTTAGGCGCCTTATGAATATTCATTAGACTTAAATAAATAAGCG
The DNA here is from genome assembly GCA_963854355.1 of Epinotia brunnichana. NCBI lineage: Eukaryota > Metazoa > Arthropoda > Insecta > Lepidoptera > Tortricidae > Epinotia > Epinotia brunnichana. The sequence continues at coordinate 18,744,563 of OY977940.1, forward strand.
GCATACACGGAAAATATACTTATATATATATATATATATATTACCACGTTAGTTGGGCAGGTTCGTGCGTGTTAATATGCGGTTAATATTTTTACGACTTTTTTACGGCCTACATATAACAAACTCGTGTAGCGTGTATGACAGTGACAAACTATTCCGAGTGACACAATAAGTAGCATGGCTATTTACGCAAAACTATTTGCGTCCTTGTCCTAATCTGCCCATGCCATGGTAATTAATACCTACACATTAATTTGATAGAATAGTATGTAGCGCTAATCCTGGCTATAAAAAATCTAGAGTGACTTTTCTTTGACACTACGACGGTGGCAAACAGGCATACGTTCCGCCTGATAGTAGGCAGACACCATAGCCCATGGATACTTGCGAATCCAGAAGAATCACAAGCGCGTTGCCGACCCTTTATTGATTTGAGGATTCATTGCGTTGATAGCTCGAGACGAAAACGGGCCCCTCACTCTCAACACAGCGCGTCTTCAGGAGCACTGGCGACCCTGGAATCGAATGACCTTGGCGAATTAACTATAGTAAATCTTCTTTTATCAACAATCACTTCACAGATTCCCAAAATAGTTTATAGGTCGACTCGCGCTAGACCATGATGCCGTACCTACCCGACACGCCTGTCGCACTGCTGGCCGGCCTGGGGACCGAATTTTGACTTTCGAGCGCTCGGCTCTTTCACTCGAAAACGGTCATAAATTATGGAATTCTATTTAGAAATAGACATAGAAAATTTAAAAACGTGTGGTATCCACCACTCGTATTTAATTCAATCGGTAGAAAGTAAATGCCAGCTATTTTGACAATAGAATCGTATTTACTTTTATTTAATTTTCGAGCGCTCGAAAGTCAAAAATCGGTCCCCTGGTCGACTGATTCCAAAATATTGGTTAAATATTAAAGTGCGAATGGGCCTACGCCTAACAGTTTATAAATCAGTCATATATTATGTAGTCATATATTCTTAAAGTAATCGGTTCGATAAGAGCAAAGTAAATAGTGAGAGTCATTTTCAAGCTCTGGAATTTATTATGTCCGGACTATTATAGCCAAGAAACACGAGTGCATGTGAAGGCAAGATGTAAAGAGCTTTGTGCATCTCCGCTTGCGCCAGGCAGGCGTCCATTCCAGAAACGTATTACATTGAGAATCATGTTTGAAATTTTCGCGTGCGGTCACTTCCAAGTACACCCCTATCGTGTCGGAGCACTAAATAAGAATAAGAATTACTTTATTGCTGTCATGTTGGCATACAGGTGGTCTTACAAAAATTACAGTACAACATGGGACCCTGTAAGAGTATTGCAAGTCTTACAATCTACATAGAACTTAAAACTAAAGTAATATACTGGTACTATTAGGGGGTAACAAAAATAATACGCCTAGGTAACACACGTTATCTCCACTTATAATAAATCTCTAAATTAAAAAAAGAATCAGCCAGTTTGAAACTAAGCTTTGCGCGGTTCGAATGTTCTCAGCATCCCATGAACGGAAAAATATGAAACATTTTATATAGGTACATTATTATTCTAGCTGCAACTTAGGATAGTTTTTATCCGACTGCGACAGTTAATTAATTTTCCGAAATATACGACTTCATTTAATTTTTAATTTATTTTTATTGAAATCAAACGCTGCTCCAACTGTCAGCTATAAGAACCGTCAAATTTTCGTCAAAATGGCGGAATTGCTTTGCCTTTCACTTATTAATAATTTAAATCCCGTCTACGATAGACCTTTACGAGACAAATGCTAAAATATAAACCATAAAAAAATATTCGATTCTGATATGAGAACTTATATGCGCAAATGTCGTTTTATGTCGTAATTTCAATAAATGAAATCAACAAATTTGAACAATATAATTAACACGAATTTGTTTTTTTTGAATGACAATATACGCGCTCGGCGCATTCAGCCAAAGTACCTGCGGCGCTACCACGAAAACCGATACTCAATGTTCATATATTTGCATCCCTGTCACTCGAGTATGGTTAGTGCGATAGAGATACCCGAATATTTTCGAATTCCGAAGTTCGTGGTTATAGCTCAGGAATCGAAAATATGGTAAATAATCATAATGTATTTTCTCGAAAAAGGATTTAAAACAAATATAGTCAAATGGAGAAAAAAACAAAGCAAGAGGTTATATAGGTAATGATTAAGTTATAAGAGTCCAAAGTTTTAAGAGGGGGTATGATCTGTCCCTTTTCCGCAAAACGCACCTTCATATGAAACGATTGTTTTTTACTATGACGCTCGAGTATATTGACGTCACAGTCCCTCATCGTTTTCTCACTCTAACAAGCGACATTAAAACGGATGTAGCTTCATAATTTTTTGAGATATTTGAATGGGAGTTTCATTATCTTCTATCTATTTATACATAATAAATGCCTATGTCCTGACTGACTTATTCACTCACTCACTCACTCACTCACTCATCAACGCACAGCCGAAACTACTAATCTTAGAGAGTTGATTTTTGCACAGTATGTTGCTTTTATAACGTGGGCTAGGGATAAAAAGGGATTTTTGAAAATTCTACCCCTAAGGGGGTAAAATGGGGGTGCAAAGTTTGTATAGGAGAACCTTTTTTTTTTGAGCTATAGACTTAAACTTTGTAGAAAAATTAGTTATTAGAATACAAATGAAACACTTTCAGCGTTTTGGAAAATTCCACCCCTACGGGGGTAAAATAGGGGTGCAAGGTTTGTATAGGGGAAACATTTTTTTTTTAAATAGAGACTTAAAACTTTGTAGAAAGATCAGTCATTAGAATACAAATAAAGAACTTTCAGGATTTTAGAAAATTCTACCCCTAAAGGGGTAAAATAGAGTGCAAAGTTTGTATGGGAAAAACTACTTTTTTTTAAATAGAGACTTAAAACTTTGTAGAGAAATTATTCATTAGAATACAAATAAAGTACCCAGATTCAGTGTTTTAAAAAAATCTACCCCTAAGGGGGTAAAATAGGGGTGCAAATTTTGTATGGGGGAAACAATATTTTTTTTAAATAGAGACTTAAAACTTTGTAGAAAGATTAGTCATCAGAATACAAATTAAGTACTTTCAGCGTTTTAGAAAATTCTACCCCTAAAAATAGGGGGCTAAAATAGGGGTGCAAAGTTTGTATGTGGGAAACTATTTTTTTTAGCTAGAGTCCTAAAACTTTGTAGAAATATTATTTAAATACAAAGAAAGTACTTTCAGCGTTTTGGAAAATTTCACCCCTAAGGGGGTAAAATAGGGTGCAAAGTTTGTATGGGAAAAACATATTTTTTTTTAATAGAGACTTAAAATTTTGACGAAAAATTACTTATTAGAACATAAAAAATACTACATTCGGCGTTTTACAAAAATCATTCCCTAAGGGGGTTAAAAAAGGGTGCAAGGTTTGTATGGGGAACACTTTTTCTGAGCTAGACACTTAAAACTTTGTAGAAAGATTACTTATAAAAATACAAAAAAAAAGACTCAGCGTTTTGAAAAAATCTATCCCTAAGGGGGATAAAAAGGGGTGCAAAGTTTTTATCAGGGAAAGTTTATGTTTTTGAGTTAGAGACTTGAAACTTTGTAGAAAGATTACTTATTAAAATACAAAAAAAGAACACAAATCGTTTTAGAAAATTCCACCTCTAATAGGGTTAAAAAGGAGAGCAAGCTTTGCATGGGCAACACTTTTTTTTGAGTTAGACTTAAAACTTTGCAAAAAGATTACTTATTAGAATACTAAAAAAGAACTTTCAGCGTTTTAGAAAACTCCATCCCTAAGGGGATCCTTAAGATCCTTAAGAAGGGTAGCCAGCGTTGTGTGGGAAAAACTTTTTTTTTTACTAGACTTAAAACTATTCAAAATGTTACTTATTAAAATTAATAATAAAGTACTTTCAGAGTTTTAGAAAATTCAACCCATAAGAGGGTTCAGAAAGCTTTGTATGGGCAACACTTTTTTTGAGCTAGAGACTTAAAAGTTTACGAAAAAAGTTCTTTCAGCGATTAGAAAAATTCAACCTCTAAGGGGGTTTAAAAGGGGGTTCAAATTTTAAATGGCGAGCAATAAAATTTTAAAGTGTGAGTAAGAGATTTTTAACTTCGGTCTTATTCTGTACGTTAAAAGACTACAAAACTGATTTCAGAGTTTTTCCAAATTCATCCCCTAAGAGTGTTAAAATTGGTTCAAAGTTTGAGTATTTCAAGGCATTTTTAAAGTATGAGATTTTTAACTTTGGTTTTAGACTGTTTGTTCACAAACTAGAAAATGAACATCAACTTTTTTTTTAATTATCCCCTAAAAGAGGGTTCAAATTTTGTATTGAGAGAAATCATTTTCTAAGACGATAAAAAGTTCTACGCGGACGAAGTCGCGGGCAACAGCTAGTATAAGATAAATCTCTATTTCAATCTTATCTTCAACACTATTTATAATATTTATTTAAGTTAAAGAATAACCATATATAACTGATAAAAAATAACATATACATATAATACTTCTAAATTACCTATACGCCATTTGAATATTTTGAATTATTATTATGATTCCAACCACACATACTTTGCGTGAGCATTGCTCTGCACCCCACAAAGATTCGTCGTATCCAATACTATATTTTTGACGTTAGATGTATACTCGTACAGTTCGTTTATAACTACTACTACTAAGTTTGGGTTTTTTTTATTTATATTAGTTATTTATTATATATTATTAAAATGTTAACGTGTATGGCCGTATTTCTGGACAGACGACGCGTGTTGTCAGGCGATAAGGGGGTGGATTGCAAAAAAAATTTACATAATTAAGGGTCTTAACGAAAGTTACCCATATAAAATGTATTGCCGTAACACAATGGAAAAAAGTTAAAGCGTAGATTAGATTAAGGCTCTTAACTATGTACAATTTTTTTGCAATACAGCCAAGGATCGGTGGGGTAATCACGTAACGTTCCGAACGCGCGTCGGTACAATTTAACTGTCAATTTTCCATATAAAAAGTGATATGTTGACCTTCCCGACGTTCGTACAATGCGTTACGTGATCAACCTGCTGGTCACCACTAGGCTGTTATTCTTTACGCGCTCATGCTCCTCCCTCACTTCACCGGTCTAGCCTAACGAAACAAGACCCCTACACACGTTTAGTTTCTACGAATCGCAGCGTCAAGATATAATTTTTGGGGAGTGTTGACGTGAGCTCGCAAGTTACAGAATAGCGGGGCTGTACTCTTAAACAATGCCATAATTATGTTTGCGCGACGCGGATGCTGCCCATATACTTACAGCGTGTATATTTAATATAACCGCATATTGTAACCAGCCGTAGATTTTAGTGTTATAATCTGACATTTATAACAATTATTAATTTAGCGTTAACTTCCATGGCGTAAATAATTTTTGAAATTTTTTTGAGCAGCAATGTACGGCGTACACTCATTTTTGTTATCTGTGTCATACCGTTTAAAATTTGATCGTGGTAACTTCCACGTTAAATTGACACGAAATATAAATATTTTTAATTAAATAATTTGTTTCGTTAAAAGGTGTAAAACGCATAAATTAATACATGCATTCAAAAAAAAATAGTCAGTCTGTAATGATGTTTAAGGTAGGTACTACTATGGCAACAAAGTTTACTATTCTGCAACATTTTTATTATTATGGAAACGTGAATTAAATAAGTACTAAAGTGAAAACATCAAAGTGCATCCGTTTTAATAGTACATTACATTAGAGGCCGGGAAAACACGGATTTCCGGCCAAGTAGGTACCTATAGAGATACGAGGCCGGGAATCCGTTTTCACGGCGAGGCATGTATAGTGCTTTTCTCAAACATGCAATGAAATAAATAAATAAAAATCCTCAAATTAAACTAATTTTCATGGCTGAATGCCGTGATGCTGTGCCACAAATTGTGGAATGAAAATTAAAAAGTTACTTTGCAGGCCTATAGGCCTGAAAAGTTGTATGAAATCCCATTTCAGGCCGCCTCGAGATGCTGCGCCCGAAAAAGGATACTTCCAAGTCTATATTATAAGGAACGTAAAGAGAATATTTCATTGCATGTTTGAGAAAATAAAATTACACTTATTTTCCCAAACATTTACTTCAAATCGCAGACCAACTAAATGTAACCACAGTTGGTTACTGAAATAAAAAAGTGTGATTTAAATTTTTTTTTCCGCTTCCGAACAAGGGAGCGAAACGAACGAAGTTATATGCTTCAGCTTGGGCCGAAAATCGTTCGTATGTCCGGTGTCTGTCTGTCCGCCTTACCCGGTGTCCGTCTGTTCTCCACTGCAGGTTGCCTTACCCGGTGTCCGTCTGTTCTCCACTGCAGGTTGCCTTACCCGGTGTCCGTCTGTTCTCCACTGCAGGTTGCCTTACCCGGTGTCCGTCTGTTCTCCACTGCAGGTTGCCTTACCCGGTGTCCGTCTGTTTTCCACTGCAGGTTGCCTTACCCGGTGTCCGTCTGTTCTCCACTGCAGGTTGCCTTTCTCAACCGATTCTCGTGAAAATTTGCGAGCAGGTTTGTTAATTAGTTACCTATATATATAACGTGGTGGCACCATTAATGGAATGGAGCCAATAATGGTCACTTATTTTCTTTAACCGTTGAAAATAAAGACTAGTAACTATTTTTTTCTAATATGGCAAAACTGAACCATACACAATGTCTATCCTACTTTCATCCAGCACAATATCATTGAGATAGGTCGTTTTGTTTAAAGATAATGAATTAAAAATGAAGTGGGGTCAGTGCTTCTGTGAAAAAATCATGATATCTTAACTGAATAGTTAAGGAAGTGAGTGCAGGTTTTGCCAATTATTTAAATACTAAGAAAGCTTTTAGAATTTAAGTTTATTTTATGGATTGTTTTAAATATCTTTCAAATAATGTTGGAATTGAACAATTTGAGTTTAGGTTAATTTATTTGAAATAGATAGTATCCATCATCCACTATCCGCTAAAGTTATGTTTCTCGAATAATGGACACTTATCGATAAAAATATTTTTAACCGTACACACAAAAAGCGAGTCCATTCGTCCGAGCGCAGCTGACTGTATATGGGGCAAAAGCTATAAGAAGAAACATTATATTCTCTATCTCGCTCTATCTTACAGTATATACGCCGCGCTCAGACGTCTCGACGCCGTCTTCCGTGCTCGGACGTCTGCACAGCTAGCACAAGACCGCGAGCTATCTCGTGGCGAGATCTATCCGTATGTTTCTAATTAGAACACTTAGGAGGCTGACAAGACCAAACTTGTTGAAATTGATAGTATTTGAGCAGTTGTATAAGAAAAACTATTTGTTCTAGCACATCAAATAAAATATTAGTTAATATTCATCATATTTCCAAGACCGTAGACGGACTCGAAACATAATTGGATGAAATCGGCTCGATAGAAAATAATTGCAAAGATTGGTCTTAAAATCATCTTAAGCGGTTCTATGTCCTTATTTTGTTGACGTATGGGTCTGCAATTAAAAACACGAAGTCCACATATTCACACCTAAACCGTAGACGAGCCGAGCCATATTTCACAAATAATCCACACTTTTTTTTATTTCAATATTTATTCATTATTTTCGTCTAAAACCTGGCCGCTCAAGTAACACTCGCTCTCGTTTACTCCGATACAAATAGACAGTGTGCGCGTTTTTGGTGTTGACGGCGTCTTAAGGCGCTGTATGCAGCTGCGCATCGAACAAGTGCCTTTTCCAAACCGATTATTAGTATACTTGTACTATTGCTAGAGATCCAAATTTTTGATATGTATATCTTCAGTTCATTGGCTATGTTCGTGCTTCGTAGAATCACGATTGCTTACAAAAACCTTCATAGATTTTGCCTTTCAAAACAGTGCGTTTTTACCACCAAACTCGAAATATCTCAACAGTTATTTGGAACATTACAATGAAATTTGTTGTGATAGGTAGCTTTTTGGTAGATCTATCTACCTGCTTCTTAGAATTTCAATATGTTTGATAATTCAATACATTTGGTCGTTTGTCTGAAAAACCGGGTGTCTGCGTCGTGCATGCGCGGTGGCGAGTACGATTTAGTACGCCCGTGGCCACTGCCGACGATGGACCTGTGCATCTTTACCTGGCACGCAAATACGCCTTTTTGCAGCAATTATTTCGAGTTATCACGGTAAATAAAAATACTTTAAGGCATAGGAAACGCTAATACATTCTGGAGAACACATTCGAAATCATAGAATAACAAATATAAGGTATGCGATATTTACTACAAAAGCGTTTCTACCAGCGCACCTAAAACGTAATAGGTAGCTGGAGCAAATTGACAAGATGTCAATTAAAGGATTGACTACCTTGGCGCGAAACAGTCCGCACGCGGTCTTGTGCTAGCGTTTCAGGACGTGCATATACGCTAGCTCCACACAATAGGCGGTGGAATGAGACGAAAGTACATATGTCTTTCTCCCTTTAACGCCTAGTTGCGTCCTGTCCTGTATGATGGGCCTTCGTATTTCGCGGCTATAATAACCGCCCAACATTTTTGGTACAAGCTTTAATTGCCGACTGTACTTTTCTGCATAGGTACTATCATCAACTGTCATCCTGGGTCCATCACTGGTGCAATTTTAAATAATGTGTGCCATGCGCGAGAGCTTAAAGTAGGTAAACTAAGTAGTCATACGTGATTCGTGATCGAACTCCGAAAATGTCTAGGAGTACAAGAGAAAACACCTGTGTTGTGTTACGTACCTATTATTAGACATAATATGCGCTTATCTTCAAATCATGTCTGTATTTTAAATTTATATTATATGTAAGTAAAAGGATGACTTTAAAATGATGATGCTGCTAACCTACGAAGACCCACTGTTAGAGCGATGCCGATGAGGTAAATTATCCGTTACCTGATACATCCATTAGAGCTCAGTTGAAAGCCATTATAAATCCTTTGTGGCCACCATTTAGTATAAGGTGGCCATTAATCATTATTGTACTGTTTATATAACACAAAATTAATAACTGGCTACGTTTTTTTACTGATGACCCACATTTTTCTCTTGTAAATAGGTAATATATTTACGGTATTTATCTACCACAGTGACCCCTCGTATTTTAGCCCGGATAAGCCTGATATCCGGCGTTTTCTGTCACATCCGGTTAAAAATGGCCGACTTCCGACTTGCTGAGGTTCCAGCAAAATAAGCTTTAAACCCTGCCTACAAAATATTCCGAGCTTCATCCAAAATAATAACATTGAGGATTTATTATTTGCATTCATGTGCATTGTTTACAATTCTCTTTTCTCTTATCAAACTTGTCGAGTTTGTATTATTTATTTAATTAAGTATAGAAGAAAAAAAAAATTTGCAGATCTAACTAGCAATGTGTATAAGATGAGTCTAGTTAATAATGTATATACAGAGTTACATTACCTATATTTTAAGTTCACAACAAATTTCAGAAAATGTAGCCATTATTATTCAGCAATACGCCGAGAACACAGAATTAAGCGATCTGAACAAACCCAAACAACTTCGCGAAAGAAGTACGACGATAATACGAATATAATGCGTCAGGCGTGAAAATGAATTGTCAAGCATCATAACGCCCATAAACTTTATGAATTTCCCGTCAACAGAGAAGTACGGCTAAAAAGACTGTTTGATTTACATCGCATTACGACAGCGGGTCCGCCAATAAGCATACATCATAACTTTGAAGCGAAATTGAAAATAAGTATGCATGTAAGTATACAATAATATATATGAAGGGTCCACGGAAAGAACATTGTCTAGTCACATTTTTTTTCAAAATTAGATTTTAATGTCATGTAATAACGTTGTTCATAACAAGCTCAACATATTTACTGACATTAAAATCTCATTTTGAAAAATAAATGTGACCCGGCGGCGTCCGGAACGGGATAATGAGTCACATTTTTTCGTGCGTGCAGCCGGTGTTCATCGATTTATATATATCACATCAAAAAAGTTAAACAAATGTTTCTCTCTGCCAAGTCACCATTTAGGACCCTGTTTATTATGGTGCGAAAAGAGAGAAAATATATATTTCCGAGATTTACTAAAAGTGCGGATATCTCCGCAAGGTTCCTTTTCATAGATAACGCGACATATTTTCTTACAGCAGGGTAATTACGTAACTATTCGAAATTGTGTTAGAGCATAAGTATCAATATCAACTCATAAATTTTTACAAGCATAAATTATTATCAAATCTTCCAAGCCTTGAAATTTTGTTGTTCACTAGTATAGGCTGATATTCTGTGAACTAACAAATAGGTGCGCAGCTAATGAAGAATTCATCTGGAATTGGGTGTATGTAACCTTTGGTTGGACAACACCCAGTAGTCGACGGTTGCGGCCGCCGCGCCGCAAGTTTCGTCGTAAAAGTGCATTGTGCCCAAGTAGGGTACTTAGACTGGGTACGATAGAAACACAGGACGGTTGAAACAACGCAAATATCTCGCAAACCGTTTGCGGGACGGCGCGGCGAGGAGTCCAAGGGGGGAAAGCAGCGGACGATCGGTTTGTACACGAAAAACATCGTGCCGTTGCTTCCCGCGCGCGTAATTTGTTTGTAGAAGAAATGTGTTTGAAAATTGTGTTTTGATCCCCAAAAGTAAGTATTTTCACTTGTAGAGTTTTTCAATTATTCTGGTTTCTATTTAAGTGAGAGTATTGAGTGTGTGTTTATGTTTGAAGTGAAGCTTGTGGATCATGTCAGCGTATCTAGTTTTACTGTACCATTTCATTCTTATAATTACTACAACGGCTTTTTTTCTGAAAGTAGGAGGTGGAGACGGTTGAAACAGAGTGATTTGCTTGTACTTTTTTGACATTGACAATAACACTTTATTGATGCGAATGGTGAGTTAGCTTCCACACATAAACTGCATTAACATTATTCTATCCACCTTTGGCAGATTGCGAGAATTAGCTATAACGTATCCATCGGTGACTTTATTTTTAATTTATATTTTCAAAATTTTATCAAAATGCCTGATATTACCAGTCACTGACTTAACTTGACAAGAATTAGTCAAATAACTGTCAATGTCCATAGATTACAGAGAAAGTCAATCAGTCTGTGGATGGTCTGTGGTCAATATCACACCAATAGTTTTTTATTACATGGTACATTAAGCAAAGCCATGGAATGTCCGCATTCAGCATTTAAATGGCTTTTTCAAAGTAATTTCCACTTTCCTCAAGAACTAGCGAATATAAAAATCTGTAAAAAAAAATATTTACTCAGCTAGCCCAAATCTCTAAATGGTTTTTAGTTTGAGCCGCTATGAAAAAATGAAATGTTGTCAAGGCAAACACGTTGGAGATCGATTGTGCTTAGAAATTGCAGAGTCTTGCGACAATACTGAAAACGGTATGTCCTAAAAATTATAAGAGTAACATAAATAGGGTGCATTGAAGAACTAATCAGAGTTCACTACACCAGTTCGAACTCTTTAATCAATCGCCATTTCAATAAATAATTAATTTTCAGGATGAAAATCTATTTTTTTTCCTTATTTGTGTACAGAACAGTCAATTTGGTTCTCCTCCTTTTTTATATTTAAATAAAAAAAAAACAAAACAAGATATGTTTTACTTAAATGAGTACCCCTGTACTCTATCGCTTTTGACACGTAGGCGGAACATGGACATAGGAAAACCTAAGGCGGAATGACAAAGCATCGTCCGTTGCAGTGTGACCAAATTGTATTGATTTTGGTATATTATTTTCTATTTATAATTTTAACAGAGTTATCAATATAGGAACTCGAAACTCTGTCATCAAAACTATTAGGTTTCACTTTCAATCCTAATCACGTCGCCCGTCCAATTAAATTTAAAACACGTAGTGTCATTTCGGATTACGTCTCTAATTTATACCCATGTAGCAAGTGTAGCAACTCCACTAGTACTATAAAGGTATACGCTATACTCGTAATATCGGTTGAAAAAGTCTGACTGCTAGCAGAACCGATAGAACGTGTCAGATTTTTTTTAATAATAGACGATTTGACCTAGTCCCAAACTAAGCAAAGTTGGTGGTAGATGGATGACAATATAAATACTTATATTATGTAGATAAATAGATACCTACATAGAAAACATCCAAGAGGGAGGAGAATTGAACCCATTTCACACACAATATTGTGTCAAATTGTAATGTATGTCTATATACTCCCTTTGTCGCTGTGGGTCTTTTTTGTAGTGAATAAATGTTTCTTTCTTTCTTATTTTCGTGCTCATCAGACAAATAAAGGCCCTTGCCGGGATTCAAACCCCGGACCGTTGCCTTGGTAGCCATGGTCACTATAGTGGCAGTTGGTATAGCAACTAGGCCACCATTTTGCGAAGCAATCATAATCACGAGCTACTGCAGAGATTTCTATGAAAAGGAAATGAGCGCGAAAAGCCTCGCCGCCGTAGCCGCACTGTGTGGTATAGGCATCATTTTAGCTTTACTATTAAAAGCTACCTACTCTCATTTCATTTCGACTGAATACAGAGCGTGTTCACTGGACGCAAAATGTCTGAGTAATTATATAATTAGTTTTCAATGTGTGATGGAGTCGCATGGAAATTGTGATTTCTAGCTGGTAGGTATTGGCGTAACTCTGAATTATGAATGAGCGCAAAAACAGAAGGCCGGACGGTCAACATTGCCGGACCCACCTCACTCACGTAGTTTACGACACGTAAGTACAAGCGCCTCCCTAGCTCTAAAAAAAATATTACCTACACAGTCCTCTTTTACAGCTGAACATGCCACGCCGACCTCAGTCTTTGTCGCTAAATTGGTCGATCTAAACGAGCGGAATAAAATAGAGGGTTATCGGTAAGTAAATCAACGTTTTCCCGTCAAGTGGTTAATAAGAGAGGAGGTGGATTGCAAGTTTTTCGACCGCATAATGCAATATGCAAAAGTCAACCATTTTCAAAACACTTCACTTTAAATATGATTCTTAAAAAAACATACAGGCCGATGACTTTAAAAATGTAGTAATAATTAACAACTTAGAAAAGTTGAAAAACCCCGGATATTTTCATTTCAAGGTATAATATATATTACTCGTATATCTCAAAAACGGCAGAACCCATTTTGCTAAAACATAGCTCTATGAACCATCTTGATCACGTCAGCTTTCGGATAAAAAAACTGCAATCAAATCTGTCCATTCGTTTAGGACCTGCGATGGCACAGACAGACACGCAAAAATAGGAGTGTTGTAAGTTTGACGTGTCTGTGTCAAACTTACAACACTCCTATTTTTGTGTCGGGGTTAAAAAAGAATATTGTAAATTTTAGTTTTGCTTTACTGACAACACACAACAGTTAGGTAATACTTAATTAATGCGTTAAGAAATAGATTTACTCCACGGAATACTTAAATAAGATGGAAGCGGCGTGTTAGCTAGTTACTTCGGAATCCTGCGTAGCCAGCCCAACACAATCAAAACTGAATTTGTACATGTAAACACTACTGCAAAACGCTTCTAATTGGTAAAAGCTTTTAATTCCATTACGATTTCAATAGTTGTAATTTTTAGGACGAAAAGTAACTCAAAACTACTACTTGCGGTCTAATTTACAATGCCAAAAAAATGTCACGTAAGTCTAAGTCTATTCTTTATCAATATAGGAGCCAATTTCGAAAGGGGTTTTCTAACATGGAAATGATATGAGAATAGTATTGATACCTGCTCTCCTTCTTGCATTAGATCATAACTAAACGTGTGTGAGCGTGACGTACTTTTAACGGAAATTGACATTTATTTTTTGATCGCAAAATTGAGGCCCTGTTCAAATGAGGTTGACGTTTGATTATGTTCAAAACCAAAGATTATGTTACTATGACACTCTATGGTGATACACCTATTTGGAAATTTAGAATACAAAATAGAGGTGAGACTAAGATCATAATTGTCGATATTTTATATTCTTGGTATATATCGTTTATATATTTACATAGTATATGGTGTATGTATGAATATAGTTAATACAATTTTAAATGCCCTTATTTCTTAGAGTAAGAGTGTTTGCGTACTGCGGCTGATCCGAACCTGATAAATATCAGTCAGAAGTAGCAGTATAGTGCTATTTTTGAGAAATTACACCCGCAGAAATCGGGTAAGTATTAACGAAATTTTGATATTTTCCGTGATCTCATATACGCAGTTCGCAAACGCTTTAAATGGAGGTGGTGCTGAAAGCAACTGTCAGAGAATTCGTGTAGCTCACGAAAACATGCTAACACTTTTTAATCAAAATACGTACAAGTATTAAACTATTTTACTATTTACAAAGATACTCACAGAGTAGGTATCACATATCATTATAATAATAAAATTGCACATTTGAATTCCTTGATGTACCGTGCCATTTGTTTCAATAACAAATATCATTTATTTGACATAAATAAATTCATAACGCGCTTCACGCTAACATCAGAGAAAATATTTTTGACAAAGAAATATTTCTTGTCTTTAGTAGGTCTACTAGCTTTTAACATAGAACCAAATAGATGGAACCAAATATGTAGATGTAATAGCTCAACTGGGTCTACTCGTCGATCTGAGTATTAATATTTTTCATCAGAATATTTAGGGTTTTTCCAGCAGCTATTTATAGTATAGGCTTATTTTTAGTATACCCAAAGAGTAAAACAGGACCTATAGACTCCGCTGTCCGTCTGTTTGTCTGTATGTATGTCTGTCTGTCTGTATGTCTGTCTAACTGTATGTATGTCTGTCTGTCTGTCTGTCCGTCTGTCACCAGGCTGTATCTCAACAACAGTGATAGTTAGACAGTTACAATTTTCACAGATGATGTATTTCTGTTGCCGCTATAACAACAAATACTAAAAAACAGAATAAACAAATATTTTTTTTACATATTTTTTTTCTTTGACAATCTTACACAAATCGGTTTAGTCCCAAAATAAGCGAAGCTTGTACTATGGGTAGTTGACGACGATAAACATCCTTATATAGATAAATAAATACTTTAATACATAGAAAACACCCATGACTCAGGAACAAATATTTGTGCTCATCACACATATAAAATGCCCTTACCAGGATTCGAACCCGGGACCTCCAGCTTCGTGGGCAGGGTCACGACCAACTACAGGAGGCTCTCATACAACAAATGTGATTTTTTTGCAGTTTTTTTAGATAATGGTACAGAACCCTTCGTGCGCGAGTCCGACTCGCACTTGGCCGGTTTTTTTTAAAAAACTTACACAATGACAATGACATAATTACTTTAGACAATGATGACACTCAAGTTTTATGTATTGGCTTAGACAAAAACAGAAACACAAATATGTATCAAGAGCAGCACGAACTGCCAACCAACTGTCATGCAGTTTGGCAGTAGATTTATTTTGTTACCATTTAATGTGTCCTTTTAAGAAATAAACCTTTTGATAATTATATTATTAGATAATTTTTGTCTTTGTAAATTTTAAATTAGTGAGTTTATCGATAAGTACATACTCGTACACTAAGCATGGTACCACTCTACTCATACTGGCAATCGCCCCGTTAAAATGTCAAACGCGAATAACGCAATACATTGCTGTGACATTACTGTAGTTCCTTAATCTGCGGCTTTGGCTAGCAAGCAATGCAAAGCAATGGCGAATGTCATAACCGATTGCGTATTTATTCAAAAAACTGTTATTTTAGTACTTACCAGTGATTGAAAATCGCTCCAGGAGGAACCTTTGGGTCCTGGCTTGCCTGTCGGCACGAATAAATTGCAGAACGCGGCATGTTTTTATTTTTAATACAGCAAAAATCGTCACCCACGGTCAACAGACAACTGATCTGCGTTTTGACTGCGTTTGACAGTTTTATGAGACTCATAACATTATAACATCGGCTACACGCACCCCGCCCACTACCGTTTCTATAGTATTTACTTGTTCTGTGATTTACTCGTAAGTACACGTAGGGCAAAAATGATTGACACGAAGTAGATATAGGTACCTAGGCTAGCGAAGATAATGATCTTATAACTGCCCCTCTTGTGACACGTGACGTAGTAAGTAAGTAATTCCCATTTAATGTTGGTAATCAGAAACGGGAGCCAAGGCGGTCGATGGAATACCCTACTTTCATCGACACGAGTAGGGAATTACCTTTCCGCGCGTTTAGTACAAGGTTTTTAACAAAACCAAAATCAATTATGTATCAATCAAAATCATTTATTTATTCTGCATAAAGGTCACAATTTAAGGACACTTTTACATATCAAACGGTAATTTACAATAAAAGTTTACTAATAATCTTTTTTTTTTTACAGAATAGTCCATTAAAATTGCAGATAAACGACCGACAAACGGTTAACAAACTAAATGTCACTAAATGAAAACAAAATTGCAAAATATTATCCATTAAATACATTAGATATAAGATCAGAAATAATCAGAATCAACAAAAATGCACGTAATGAATGGAATGGAAACAAATACGGCTGGTTCTCAATTATTCCATAAGGCAAAGGTTTTTTAAAAGACATACCTACGACGCGACGTGGGGAAGTGAGTGATGTTTAGGTACCTATACACAACGGTCTGCGTTTCCTGTAAAAATAATTTCACCTCACTAGCTCGGAAATGCCTTTTTGTATGTTTTTTAACTATTGAGAAAATCTCTTTTTATCCACATGTGAAGAAAGTAGACGTAGAACGTTAAAAGTAGGTACTATGACGTAGAACGTTAAATGTTTATTTTTGTTTTTTGTAGGTATATTTTATGACATATTTTTGTTTAACTTGTTTTTTTACTTTTTTTAATGTTTTTTTTTAACTTTTTTTTTATTTTGTTTTATTTATTTTTTTACTTTTTTTCAAACTTTTTAAAACTTTATATCACTTTTTTTTGTTTTTTTTTTTAACTTTTTACCCTTTTTCTTATTTTCCTCGCTGTAGTGAGGTGAAAAGATTTGTGTTATACACGGGTGAAAAGTTATTTTATGTCTCATGTGTTGAAACACTCGCAGGTAAAATACAACTTTCCCCCCTTGTATAACAAATAACTATTTTTTGCAAATAAACAAAGCCACGTAAGTAAAGCAATATGCCAATACGTATGGACTAACGGGCCATCCTGTCCCTGGACAAAGCAGGCAATTTTCATTTGGCAGGTAGGAAGACAGTCTACCGTGTTGTGGCAATCTGGCCCTCTGCCAACCAGTTAGATTGAGCTGACATACTTATTACTACCTTTAGAGACGTGCTGGGTTTTGATTCAAACAATCATACACGATGTTTGACATTGAAACAACATATCACAGTCTGATTTGGCAGTTGTTTAGTAGGTTGTTCACTTGTTAGTAGGTGGCGGGGAAGAACATTCGTAGCGTCTGTAGACCCCAATGCCAGTGTACACCGAAAGGATGAAATGAAAAACATTTACACACACAACTACATGAAGTACTGATTGCACAAAAGGTGAATGAATGAAATGAGTGAGTGAATGTAAATGTAAATAAAAACGCTTGGTTATATTTAAAAAGGTATCATTAACAGTCAAAAATAAACATAAAAAATCCTTTTATAAACCATCGTCACTTGGCATATCTTCATCCGATTCGTTAAGATTGATTACAAGGTTATGGTTTTCGGTTAAATCATCAATCCTAGGTTCCCCGTATCTTTCTTCTTTTTCTTGTGTTAAGCATATCTGACCTTTATTTATTCATATGACCCATTTATTTAAATAAAATCGGTTAAGATATTTTATTTTCTGTTTTGTTTGAAGTCGATGAATTGTTCTATATATTAATAGGTACTTAACAAAATTGGTTGTAGGAACTTTTTGGTATTTCTTGCAATTCACTGTTGAACTTGCTATCGGTACAATATTAGAACAGTAATTTCAAAACTTCGCTCTCATTACATGACAGTGTTGTTGTGTGCGTGGCCTCAGCTCTCGTGAAACTACCTATACCTCGTTTTATATGAAGGAGGTACTCACATACATTTAAACACGATTTTATTCATCATCATCATCATATCAGCCGAAAGATGTCCACTGCTGTACATAGGCTTCCCCCAAAGAGTGCCAATGTGATCGGTCTTGTGCCACCCGAATCCAGCGAACTCCCGCGACCTTTACCAGGTCATCGGTCACAAGGTCTACCCACGCTGCGTCTTCCGGTACGTGGTCAACACTCGAGAACCTTTCCACCCTAACGGCCATCGGTTCTGCATGCAATGTACCCCGCCAACTGCCACTTCAGTTTAGCGATTCGGAGGGCTATATCGGTAACCTTAATTCTGCTGCGGATAGCCTCATTTCTGATGTCATCACGCAGAGAAACTCCCAGTACCTATAGCCCTCTCCATTGCCATTTGAGTCACTTTGAGCCTTCTTATGAGGCCCTTAGTAATAGATCACGTTTCAGTTACATATGGCATCACTGGCAACACACACTGGTCAAAAACCCTCGTCTTGAGACAGTGCGAAATATTGGACAATAATAATTACTTTAAAAACAAAGTTTAAACCGACTTCAATTCAGTACTTCGCCAAGTCACATGGTACATGAAAATTTCCACATTTCCTTTCCAATTCACCACAAGAACTGCTTTCTGAGAGCAAATGCGTTGATTATTACAGAAAAAACCCCAGTCGCTATATGTCGGCTGATAATATTTAAGGAGTTCCGTCAATTCCTCAAGGATCTCAGAATTAACACTTCATTAGTTGCTACTTCAACGGAGTCATGTCAGAATCTTTGACGTACTTTACATCTTTGAGGAGTTCCCTAAGTCATCTGTGGTCTTCATCATCAGTTCCACTACACCAAAATGGCGATTTCCGAGGGTAAATACACGAGTTATAATGGAAAATACCAAAATCACTAACGCGTGCCTATAAAATTTGAGGGTTGCTCTCAATTTCCGTGGGATCCCATCATTAGGTCCTAAATTGGTGACAGTGGGACCACCTCGGGAGTATACTCCTTCGAATAAAAAAAGAATTTTGAAAATCGGTCCACAATTGACGGAGAAATCAGCGAACATACATTAAAAAAAAATACATACAGTGGAACACATAACCTCCTCCTTTTTTGAAGTCAGTTAACGGTTAACTTCAATTCAGTACTTCGCAGTACTAAATTGAAGTCGGTTTAAACTTTGTTTTTAAAGTAAATTATTTTGTTGAACTGTGAGTGAGGCTTCCGTTAATAGCTTTTAATTTACTTATTTTTGGACGATAAAACTCTACAAGTGCATATCGAAAATCCATGCATATACCTATACGCATATATTTTCACTACCTAGGTATATGCTTAATCGTATTCAAACGAAAAGAACATAGGTAGGTACATATTTACAAAGTAAAGATAAGCGAGTATTGTGGAGGTCCCAAAAGAGAACCGGTATTCTCTGCAAAGACTGTTCATGAGTAGAAAAACAGCCATATGTATATCGGTTAGCTTAAGTCGGGCGTTATCGGATAGTGAATCGGCAAGGAAGGATCACAGACATCGGCGATTGTCTACCTAACTATGAGCACCCTCGGGGGTTCTTGTTTACTCTTCTATCCTGACATCCTGACACGTAATGCCGCCTAATATATTACGTTAAAAGATGTAAGTACGCTTAAAGCGATGCTAATTTGTTATATAAGGGATTTTTTTCAAATGTGTTGCTACCGTCTGAGCTGTCGGAACCAAGTTGGTCAAGGAATCTTTCAATCAGTTCCCTCTTACAATGCTTTAGGGAGGCGTGTAGCAACTTCTACCTCAAACACTCAGGCCCTTTAAAAGCACATGAGAAGTTTCGGACAATACCCCTTGGTACCGGTTACGCTGCTAAATGAAATTTATATGTTTAAATCTGTTTGTCATATATAGGTATTTATTTAAGTATTAATATAAGAACACATGTGCCATTTATTATTGTAATTGTTTTCCTGTTTTTTTTTTTTTGTACGCCGCAAGGTAGAACATAGATGACTCTCAACCTAATTTAAGATCTACAATGTATACATACCTATGTTTCACAAATTAAATTACTTACTTACTTACCTACAGTCGCCATCACATACATCTGTACACTACAGGTTGCTCAAAAATATCGGTACATGCACCCTAATGCCTTGAAAATAGAGTTGTGTTCCGAAGTTTGTGAGTTGCTTGTTTGCTCCGATGTATGTGATGGCGAGTGTACAAGCTTACATGTCACAGACAATACCTCTTTACTATTAGTAGGTATACAAATAGAAGAAAACGCTAATCTACGTTATAAATAATTACCCCCGATAGTAATGCTAAAACCTTAAGAAGGTCACCTAGCCCAATATTTTTCACTTAAACTCTCAATCTGGTAGTCTCAATAAATTGAACATTGCTCACTGAACGCAGGTTCTGTTAGGCGGCCGTCAAAAGTGACAGATGGATTGAATGCTACCGAGAGTGGGCAAAGTTTTAATTAGACTGGCCGGCTTTGCAATTTTGAATTTTGAACGGAATTATAATTTTAAGATTACTTTCCTGCGCCGACCATCCAATATTCAAATGCTGAATATCTAAATGCAAACTCAGCTTTACAGCACTTGGTTCACAATTTATTAACTAGCTGCCCGCGCGGCGCCGCCTGCGTATTACAAAGAACCCAAGAGGAGCCACGGGATCAGCTATGTTCATGCTGAAGTCCTATTCTATTTTACCTATTATACAGGTGAAAGATTTTGTGAAATCGAATGAATAGTTCCGGAAATTTCCCCCTACATACACACGTACAATCTTAAGAGTGCTCTTCAAAAAAAAAGCGCTCGCTCAGAATTCGGTATTTTGACACGCGTAGTGCGTTTGTGTGTTTGAATACTACTACCACCCACACAAACGTACCTAACCCCCACATGCACAGCGAGATCGCACCAGCCGCGGGTGCCGTCCCTTTCTAGCTATATGTAAGTGCGATCGGGATAGAACTAACCGCGGAGCTTGCCGATGCAAATAGCTGTATAGCGCACCGTTGGAATTCACTCCGTGACCGATATTGATACTTGCACTAAAAAGTGGTAAGTATTACTTCGCTAACATGATGTTCTAGAACATCATGTTAGCGAAGTTAGATAACTTGAATAAAGTAAGTATTTGATTTTTGAGCACAAGTTTTCTATTTGTATTAAAATACTACATATGATATGACAAAGTATATTTAGTTTCGTTTTTTTAGTATAAAATAAACTAACGAGTTTTAAAGTTGTCAGTAATAAGAATAATAATTTATTTTACGGATATTAATAGTTTGCATGTTATCTGAGTCTTATTTATATATAGTTATGTAATGAAATTATACCAGTAGACCCACCACTAGGAAATTACTGGGTACTTACGTATTCATTTCTTGAAGAATTTTTTTTTTGTTATGGACAGTAAAAAAAACTGCCCTTCATAGAAATTGCTATGTCCGTTTCTTACCAAAGGAACTGAAAATTATAAATTATACAAACACAGCTTTTTATCTAGAATACAATTAATTAATGCTTGACTTTATTCAAAAGCCTAAAACCTCAGATGATAAAAATGAATAGATATGAAACGGGGGCTTGGCGCGTGTTGGTGCGACATGGCCAAATGGGCATGTCACTGCCCACCGCATGTTAGTCGCAATTTGCCGTGAATCTGAAATGTTTTTCCACGTTTACTCAAAATGCCGAATTGTAGCGTGGTAACATGCAAAAATAGGAATGAAACTAAAACCTACATGAATGGTGGAGTCACGCACCACATGTTAGTATTAGTATTTTCACTTAAGTCAGTAAAAACTAATATTTTAACAAATAAACGCAACTCCAGTGTGAGAACCTGGAGTTATTCGCATGGGACCGCAGATGGTGGCCGTCGTGGAGTTTTTTACAAGCTTTTATTTAGCTCACCCCGTTTGTTTTATTCTTTCTTGGGTCAAATTTAGTAATTGAAATTTCACCCTCTTCCTGTCAACCGATTGATCTGAAAATTTGCATGCATATGTATATCGCATGGTAATGCAATATTATGATGACATGGAGCTGATCTGATGCTGGAGCTGGAAGGTGGCCTTAGGAACTCCACAAGAAAAACGACACAACCCCATCGAGTTTGGGCTCGTTAGAATCGTCTCAATGCGTAGTTGATGATGGTATGCAGAAAAGTACAGACGGCATTAAAAGCTTGTACCAAAAATTATATTTTTGACAGAAACTTATTTAGGGGAAGGTGAAGGAATACGATCCCTGGAGGTCAAATGATCCCCCGCCGTAAGTACCGTACTAGGCTACAGGGGGCTCCTATACAACAAACGTGATTTTTTTGCCGTTTTTAGATATAGATAATGGTACGGAATTCTTCGTGCGCGAGTCCAACTCGCACTTTTTTTTTTTACATTTATTTCGAAATAAAGAGTGATACTCGGAAATGTTGAAGGGAAGGTCAATCGTCGAATCCGACTCAGCCGAGTCGGATTCGACGAGGCAGCATTCGGGAAGCTACGGCACATCTTTTCGTCCAATATTCCGCAGTGTCTCAAGACGAGAGTCTTTGACCAGTGTGTGTTGCCAGTGAGAAATATGGCACAGAAACGTGGTCGCTTACTATAGGCCTCATAAGAAGGCTCAAAGTCACTCAAAGGGCAATGGAGAGGGCTATGCTGGGAGTTTATCTGCGCGATCGCATCAGAAATGAGGCTATCCGCAGCAGAACCAAGGTAACCGATATAGCCACACATTGCACATAGAATCGATGGCCGTTGGGGCGGAAAGGTTCTCGAGTGGCAACCACGTACCGGAAGGCGCAGCGTGGGTAGGCCCCCGCAAGGTGGACAGATGACCTGGTAAAGGTCGCGGGAGTCCGCTGGATGAGGGTGGCGCAGGACCGGCCATTGTGGCACTCTTTGGGGGAGGCCTTTGTCCAGCAGTGGATGTCTTTCGGCTGATATGATGATGATGATGACTCGAAAATGTAATAAAACCACGTAAAAATCTTCCTTATCAGTGTAAACCCCCGGTGTGTGTTATTATTATATATAAACGAAAATAATAACTAAATGCAAGGTAGGATCGTGCTGTACTAAACAAACGCCATATAAGCTTGTTTTATAAAAAGTTTTTTATTCATCTTGTTATTTTCAATAACCCTGCATATTATGTCGCTGGTTCGTGGGTACTTGTACAGACAAATCACACAAACCCAAACAAGATAGGTCTATCTATTATAGTTTAGGAGTTCCCATGACCACCTTCCATCATCAGATCCTGGAAATCATCCATCACCAAAGTGTTTACCAAGACAAAACAGATGAGCCCAAACTAGATGGGTTTATCTAGTTTAGTTTAGGAGTTCCATGACCACCTTCCAGCTCCATCATCAGACTCTGGAAATCATCCAGCACCAAAGTCTTCCATGACCAAATAAATGAGCCCAAATTCGATGGCTTTATCTTGTTGAGTTTAGGAGTTGCTATGGCCACCTTCCGACTCCATCATCAGACCAGCTCTATGATATTATGGCATTGTCACCGAAGATACGCAGTTGTACCTAATTTGAAGATTTCGCCCAAACTAACATACATACATACATACATACAAACTAATCGTGATGGCCGTTGGGGCGGGGAGGTTCTCGAGAGTCGACTACGTACCGGAAACTGCAGCGGACCCTCCACAAGGTGGACTGATAGTAACAAGTAAATAAATTAAATATATCAAGTATCACGATCACTCGTACAATAATAATTGACTATAGAACGCGTAGTTTAGACAAAAGGATCCAACCCACAAGACATCACCATTGAAATGCATGACTTTTGTTTTAGATAGAAGATTCAATTTTAAATGTTACACATCCTGTGGGTTTGAGCCTTTTCGCTATACTACGTCAAAGCATGGCAGCTATGCAATTCATAACTTGTCTCGATTAGCCTTAAGAATGTATCCCCAGTATAGTTTGACCCCGAGGTTGGTAACAACTATGCCTAGTCGGAGATCAAAATAATATTATTTTATCTGAAGAGTGGCCGGTTAGCTTCGTGAATAGCCACAAATAAACAGAGTACACGTCTGTCTCGGAGGGCTATTCAGCCGCTGTTTTCAGAATAAATACGTTGTACTAAGTTCCGTCTCTTCTTAACGTAGTGTTATATTCTCTTTGGCCGGTACTGAGATATATTCCCGCGCGACGGTAAATTTATACTAGTTTTGAATAATTATTTATAAATATAAATTTTGACAAAAGTTATATTTTTTGGACTGAATCTTGTTGGTACAAGCATGAACTTTAATGTTGTGTAAGATTCAATACACAAATAATTCAACAATAATGAGAAAATCCTTGAGTTTTCAGTACGATTTTGTTGACAAATATGGTGTAATTGAGAACAGTTTACATATATATACGTCCAGAATACGGAAAATTCGAGGCCGCTAGGAGCAATGGCAACATATTACGCTAGTGAAAATAGAAAAAAACAAGTAGGTTCTCATATAACATCATGGAATATTAGGGGCTCAAACTTATGACTCTGCGCTCTCTTCAGAAAACTACTGTCGGTAATCGGGTATTTTCGGTTAAAGTATTCAGTTTTTTGTAAATTGGAGGCGGCTAGGACCAATATAAGGAGTTTACCTATGCAAATAAGTAATCAAGATCTAGAAAAAGCTCCCCGTTTCTTAGAATTACAACGTCAAAAATCCGTCATTCTCGCTTATTCCTGACCAAAAAACGAGCGCCCTCTTAAAAACTTAGAACCTCGTTATAATATTACTATAGAAGTACCTATGTAAGGACCTATATATAACATAAAAGTATCTACGTATTTATATATAACGGGGGAATCGGAATCGTCGCCAAATTAAACTTGTTACTATCGTCCGTCTGTCCGAGGGTATAAATTGACACTTTGTGACTTCAAGTGTCCGTCCAGTGCCGATTAAGCCTTCTATTTGACAGTTTCATTTCATCTACCGTTAAAAAAAAAAATATTGTTGATATAAAGATACATACCTACCTTTCTCTTCTTCTACTGCTTATGAAAGAATATTATACTTATTTTAGATGATGAAAACTGTATTTTCCTTGCACTTACATAAACTTCATTCTTCATGTAGTAGGTACCTATTTTAACAGTATTTTAACAGTATGCTAATATCTGGAAGTATAATAATTCATGCCACGCATAGGCAGATACATAAATTTGGCTTAATTGAATATGTTTACATATTATTCGCATTATTTTGAAAACAATTATTTTCAAATACTAATCAAAATGCCAAATGTTTGCATAATTACATTCATCTTGGTCATAAAACGAGTAATTTCATTATCGAAGTCCAAACTATGAATTCCAAGCGGCCCGCGCGGGCTGCACTCGCGTATTGTAGAGTCTTAAACTACCTACCTATCTTTCCAATTCTACTGTACCAGTTGTCTCTCAATTTCTTTCGCTGTTCAGGCAATTCGTCTCCGAAACGATATTGCCGTGAGGCAAGCTCAGAGCAAATTATCTTCCAAACGCAAGTCGCATAAGCATCTCTTTATAATAAGTTACAGAGAACCAAGAACCAACCAAAATATAACCTAGGTATGTCCATCCTGAGGGTTATATACCTAATGGACTTTTTTTTATCGGATGAGTAGCTCAGAGTATACCCCATATAGGTATAGGTACTATCGAACCAACTGAATCAGTTCATGACCCACCATAGAACCTTGTTACAGTTAACGAACATACGCACGATCATATGACGTTAATACGTCAGTTAATTGTGACAAGGCTCCATGGTGCGTCATGATTCAGTTGGTTCGATAGTACAAACTTACAAAACTACAATCTCACAAACTTTGCCTCATTATAATACTTTAACATTATATTAAGATAATATTTACTAACAATATGGACCTGGTTCTGAAATGAACGTATTCATTCATTCATTAATTCATAATATAAGTACAGATTAGTACAGATATAGACGAGCTTATACTGACTTCACTCCTACTTCACTGCTGTCCGCTTGCGTAAGTTGACACAATTTAATCAGTGGCCCCATTGCACGGGGGTGGTCCACCCCTTATCTTGGTGTATTCAGCTAATCAATAATCAGCTACGTCTATAAGGGAACTGATTGCGCTATACCGCACCGACACGAAATTAAAAAATACTGATTAAGTATCCATATGGTTAAAACTTAAAATTAACTTAAACCAGCTATTTGTGGACTTTAGAGTCCTAACACTTCCCTCGATATTCATCCTTGAGGTTAGTAAATATGTTCGGCAGAACTTGGAGGTATTCCAAAGGAGGATATGGACCAGCGGTCGTTTTCAGGATAGGAGGATGGCATGACCTGGAGGTGCCAAGACACCGACTCATGAAAGCGGCCAATGGAATGTATGTCTTGGGTCCGCGGATATACAACCAAATACCGACAGCTATTAAAGACTGTCGGACGTGCCTTGGTTTTACCCTAAAACTTAAATCCCTGCTGATGCAGAAGGCCTATTATTCGGTAGCTGAATTCCTGGACGAACAATTTTAATTTAATGCCTGTTGACATTGTTTTTAATGACCTTATTATGATATTTTAATTTAATGAATGACAATGTATGATTAATACGAAATAAATGAATATGAATATGAATATGAAAACCTACTACATAGTATTTTTGTAGCAACCATCCGTAATTTGCGTTATATTATGAAGACGAAAAAAAGTCTAGACGATTATAGCTTTGTAAGATTGTATGTAGGGGGTATAATCTACGGAACCTCGATCTTGATTTCTAAAAAAATCTTTGACCCGTGTAAAGAATGGAATTGGCTTTGGTTTTCCTGCGTTCTTTGCAATACGCGGGCGGAGCCAGCTAGTATATGTATACACGCTTTATTTAATTGGCTTTGGTTTTCCTGCGTTCTTTGCAATACGCGGGCGGAGCCAGCTAGTATATGTATACACGCTTTATTTAATTCATGGGCGTTTATGTATAATTGAGATTATTTAAGCTGACCAACTTTTTTATAAAACTGTCATTGTAATTTTATAGTTGCTTTATGAATGGAGTACATACTTTGATTCAATTTCGTCGACTTAAATAAAACACCTACTTATGCCTTTTGTTACCTAAAAGTAAAGAAAATGTTTGATATTATCTTGACCGCCGGTTTCCCTTATAAGGGTTTTCGATAGGGTTATTTTAGAAGTTGTTTTTAAAACCCTATCCATAATGGTAACCTTATGATAAGATAACCTTACTGATAGGGTAACCCTATTGTTATGGTAAGCATATCGGATGTGGTAACCATAAGGTAACCAAAAGTTAACCCAAAACAAAACCCTATATCAATAGGGTTAACTTATGGTTACATTATAGTTACCACATCCGATATGCTTACCATAACAATAGGGTTACCATATCAGTAAAGTTACCTAAGCATAAGGTTACCAAATTGATAGGGTTACCAAATTGATAGGCTTAAGCCTGAAAAGGGGTTTTCCGGTCCTTTGCGTTACCTTTTATTAACCCTCAGATAAATTTACGAATTTCTAGAAATTAACTACAAACAATATGAGACCACATAGGATAAAAGTTTATCTTAATATAAACCTTTTTGGTGCAGCCGTTGATTGATAAGGTACCGTTTGGAATCCTAAAATTGTTTAAATATTTAAACTCGCAATTGCGTTCATTCAATTTGATTAATTCACTCACCTCCCCTTGAGCTGGGCCGTTAAGGACGCGCTCACGTTTTAATTTGCAAAACGATTGTTCTTATCGTCGACCTGATGTTTTAATTTACCTACGACGAAAGAGAGGCGGCTCTATAATTAATACGCTTTCAGTGATCAAACCATTAATATATTAACGTAACGATCAACATCATAAAATATGAAAAAACTGTTGCTCAGTTGCAAAAAGTCATGCTTACCGATAATAATCAGTTCACAATTTCATGGATAAAATTAACCAGGTACTATTAATTACAACGTGGTTTTTCTTTGTTATATTATAAAGGAAAAAAACCCTTTTTCAGACAAAAAAATTATGTATTTTAGGGTAACATTTTAGCAACGCGTTGCGCTTGCGAGTTGAGCTTCCAGTGGGTGAACACTTGTATCATAATTTCATAATGCGGTACCAAAAATGCACTTACTAAATGTAATTCTATATCTCCAGCGTGGAAATCCAATACGAGCAAACCTTTAAATGGTGGATAGTACAGAACCTAAGAAGCGTATTAAGATAATTAGAGTTCCGTAGCCAAATGGCAAAAAACGGAACCCTTATAGATTCGTCATGTCCGTCCGTCTGTCTGTCTGTCCGTCCGTATGTCACAGCCACTTTTTTCCGAAACTATAAGAGCTATACTGTTGAAACTTGGTAAGTAGATGTATTCTGTGAACCGCATTTAGATTTTTACACAAAAATCGAAAAAAAACATTAAGTTTTAGGGGTCTCCATACTCAGAACTGAAACTCAAAAAAAAATTTTTCATCAAACCCATACGTGTGGGGTATCTATGGATAGGTCTTCAAAAATTATGTTGAGGTCTCTAACATGATTTTTTTCTAAACTGAATAGTTTGCGCGAGAGACACTTCCAAAGTGGTAAAATGTGTGCCCCCCCCCCCCTGTAACTTCTAAAATAAGAGAATAATAAAACTAAAAAAAATATATAATGTACATTTACTATGTAAACTTCCACCGAAAATTGGTTTGAACGAGATCTAATAAGTAGTTTTTTTTTAATACGTCATAAATCGTAAACCGCAATTTATTTCACGGAACCCTTCATGTGCGAGTCCGACTCGCACTTGGCCGCTTTTTTTTGTCTACAATCACAACGAAAAAGTTAACCATACAAAATAATTCAGCCCGCAATGTAACGTTAAATGTCCAAGTTAAGAAGTCTCGTTGACAGTTAGGTAGGTACTTGTCACCACCAAGAATCATTTGCGTAACATTGCTGCTCGGATTTTTTTCAAAAGTACATTATAGTCTTTTAATTAAGTGTACTCGTAACTTAAAAAGTCCCGTTAATTAATGTTTACGCTACTAAACCCTCTGACTGGTTGAATTTTTTGCTCGTATTGGATTTCCACGCTTTATATTCCCTTTGAACCGAGCATTTTAGTAAGTCCATGCAATCACCTAAACACATACTGTAAAGGGTCGTTAATATGACTAGACATATCGCATTTCAAATTTCAATACGATATTATCATTATTTCATTATCAACGTGTTGCTCACTCTCGTTCTCACATATTACCTCGACGTGCGTGGGAGCGAGCACGCGTAATAGGGTCATTTCGCCGGTTACGCGACCACCTTCGGTTAGCGACCACTTGAAGAACATGGTTTTTTCAATTGAAGATAACATCAATTCTACAGAGCCTATTGAAACAGTCAGCCGTATGCCTTATTGTTTGTAGTTATGGAATAGGAATTTACAAAAAAAACGAGAAAATATGCTTCCATTTCACCAAGTCAGCTAAGTGGTCGCTATCCGGCACATGAAATTAGGTGGTCGCCAACCGGCGAAATGACCCTACCTACTCGTACATCGTGAATGTCGAATTTGAAATGTCGGGAAACGTTTACCTGTTATACCTACTTGAGATTATTTGAGTTGGCTTGGGAATGGATGAAAAATTTATTTTTTGGTGATAGGAATAAGTCCAGACATCGCGATCGGAGTATTTTTAGCACGGTAAGACTAAAGTGAGCTATGGAGTCGTTGTACGAATTAAAAATTAAATTTTTACTCATACTCATCCTCATTAATTTCATTCATAAAATAAATAATAGCTATAAAATAATACACCAACATCTTCATTGACGAATAACAAAAAATTTGAAGGGTCCACGGAAGAAATAAGTCTAGTTGCTTTTTTTTTAAATGAAATTTTAATGTCACGCAAAAAGTTCATAACGAGCGCAATTTTTTGACATCAAAATCTCATTTTGAAAAAAAAAAGTGACTAGACATTTTCTTTCCGTGGACCCTTTATATTATTTGTTATTCGTCAATGAAGATGGTGCTGTATTTTTTATAGTTATTATTTATTCTATGTATTAAATTAATGAGGATGAGTATGAGTAAAAAATTAATTTCAATGCTTACAACGACTCCATAGCTCACTTTAGTCTTACCGTGCTAGAAATACTCCGATGCCTGGGAATTACCATCTTTAGCACCAGAAAAAAGTTGCACACTTTTCAGCTGAGTCAATTATTTTTGAAAAATATAAACAGTTTCCTCACTTACGTTTTGGGTTTAGGACGGCGAAAGAGACACTTTCCTTGATCCGTCTCATATTACAAACAAATATCTTAAAAATCCGTGGTAAACTGACACTGACAATGATATTGACAGCTGCAGCAGCTATATTTGTCATTGCCTGGGTCAGATATTTACAATATCTTTTGTAATATGAGACGGATCAAGAAAAGTGTCTCATTCGCCGTCCCAAACCCAAAACGTAAGTAAGGAAACTGTTAATATTAAAAAAAAAAATTTGACGCAGCTAAAAAATCTGTATTTTTTTTCTGGTCTTCTTCTTCTTCGTGGCGAGGTTCCTCAAATAAGAGATGCCCAATGGGCAGCGGTGTGGACAGCTCTGGCAGTCGCGTCTCTCAGGTCGTGTTCCGAGCAGGAGTGTGGGCATGTGGGCCACGCCATCAGGTGCACCATGGTTTGCGGTGCTGTACCGCAAACACATTGGGTTGATTGGCCACGATGCACTCCCCATCTGGCCATGTCTTCCTTACAGCGGCCAACCTGCGATCTGAGCCTATTTAGCGCCCTCCAGATGGGCCATTTTTTCTGGCACTAAGGAAGGTTATTCCTATCACCAAAAAAAAAATCAGGCACTTCTAAAATTTTCATCCATTCCCAATTGCATCAAAGTAGTCCATTCAAAAAGCAACTCTGCCGTCCAAAACAGAAGATATATATTCCAATGACAGTTACCCACGCCGCGCATTCCGGTACGTGGCTACAGGAATAGTCCAGTAATTTTATTGACAAATAGTGTAGAAAAAACCGGCCAAGTGCGAGTCGGACTCGCGCACGAAAGGTTCCGTAAGTAACATTTTCTTTATAAACTACAAAAAAACACGTTTGTTGTATGAGAAAAAAACAATATATACATTTATTTTATTCTGTTTTTTGGTATTTTAGCGGCAAGAGAAATACATCATCTGTGAAAATCGGACGACAAAAACAGACAGACAAGCAGATAGACGGACAACGGAGACTTAGTAATAGGGTCCCGTTTTACTCTTTGTGTACGAAACCCTAAAAATTACAAAATGAAAAAAACAGACATAAAAAAAAAACAACTTAAATTTGCCTCCTGAAATGTCGAAAAATATGAACAATTAAATCCTATACTATTAAACGAGCAATATTTGTATATATATTTGCAATCACGTTCTCGGAAACGGCTCTAACGATTTCGATGAAATTTGGACTACAGGGGTTTACGGGGGCGAGAAATCGATCTAGATAGGTCTCATGTCCGGGAAAATTCGTTTTCTCCGTATTTTCATCTGAGCAGAGCTCGGTCGCCCAGGGACTAATTATAATAATCCATATTTTGGTGAATTTATGTTTGCTCTATAACTTTCAAGATAAATCGTACAGAGGATTAACGTTTAAAATTTAATCGTATGGCGTTTTCTTGAAGTAGGAATATAGATAATTTATAAAAATAGTAGCTCCACAGCTTCTGGTGTTAAATTATAGAGGTCCCCCGGGTCGCCCTAATAACATCTTTTAGGACATCGCTTAACGATATGGTCTAGGGTTTGATCTTCAATGCCGCAGTCACACAATGGGCTATCTGTCCACCCCCATTTGTGCTTTAGGTAATTGCACCTGGCGTGCCCAGTGCGAATTCTGTTCAGATGGCACCAGTGTTTCCTTGGCAGAGAGAAACCAGTAGGTTTCTGCGTTGGGTCTAGTGAAGCAAATGCGGGTGCCGTACCTGATCCCGACAACGTTTAAAATTAAATTAACAAAAAACACGCTATTATAAATTAATGTTTTACAAAACCGTATTTTTCCTGGAGTAGAAAGGTAACGAAGGAAATACAAAGCAAAGTCTGAAAATTCAAAATTCACCGAATAACTCGCAGCAAACCTAACTAATTAATTACCTACTAAAAGTAGAAGTGCCACTAGACATAAACTTACTAGGTAGGTCAGTAGGTGTGTGGTACGTACACGTAAAGTATGTTTTGGAGCATTCAAAGTAGTATCACAATCAACCATAAAACCTAATATTATGGAGACTAAAGAATGTGAATTCATATAGTAAATATTATGACATAATTCAAGTGTGACAGTTAACTTTTAAATTATAGCGCATTGTCACGTTTATAAATCGTGAACCTTGGACTGAGGTGCGGTGAGTTGTTTGTTGCCCTAATTTGCGTACTTGGTTGCATTGCATAGCTGGCTTTCTCTGCGCTGATAACTGGTTTCGCGTCCCGCGGTTCCTCGCCGATCGCCACTGGGCCGCCGCGTCATTGAGCCGATGGCGTTTTGACGCACAGCCCGTGTCGCTCCGTTGAGGAATCTTGCCCTTGAGGCGCCCGCTGCCGAGCGGACGTAATCATATTTTTTACATTTAAGTTTATAAAATCAGTGTTTGTGTCCCGAAAATCGGGTAAGTGTTGCATAAATCAATATGAATTAAGTATCTGTAGCCTTAGTAAACGTAGTCTTACTTCTTAGTTCCTAGAAATTAAAAGATACCGTTAGATGTCTCCCAGGCAAAAAAAAAAGATAGTTCACCTTACAATATCACTTGAATTCCCATTAAGGTAAATAGTAGTTATAACTAGTTTCTTTTCTACCAGTAGTGTAACAGTAGTACTTATATTAATATTAATATAGGCTTTTCTTTTAAAATAGTGTTAAATTCACTTTCCTTCTCATGCATGGTTCTTCGCAGATTGATTTTGCCTGATTCAAGCAGCATCAATCTTTGCTTATAATTAAAAAGATTAAATTATTGTTTACGATACCTGTAGATATTTAAGTCATAAGTACCTACATTGTAACGCTAATTATAAGGAAAGGTTTAGCGAAGTACAACGCATTATAATCATGCTTATCATTGTACCGCTAGTTTAATGTAATGACGAAAGAATCTAATGTCGCTACGAGCCATACTAGTGCTGCCTTCGGATTTGCTTGCGCATTTTAATCACTGCCGTAAAATTATTATTTTTATAAGCTTGGCATTTGATTCTCGTCTCACCGCCTTACGCTTCTCATGTACCTACCTGGACTGCCCATCACACACAACGATTGCTTTATTGTAAATACCCATCCCTAGTGCGAGCGCGTGATGATGACAGTCCAGGCTAAACTATGAGTACCCGCCTAATAAATATTATTGGACGCGTTCCAGGAACACCCTGCGGGCCTACAGTATAGGTCATGGACCGGGCAGAGTCCCCGACGACCTCCCCACTACTAAGTGCGGGCGCTTCGACTTCCCCCTAAGGCCCTACCTGAACGCTGCTGCCGCTGCTACTCTTACAGATCTCCGGCATCTCTGCGTACCAAGCCCGCGTCACGCTTACGCACCGCCGAGGGACGTTGGGTATAATGGGAAGATTGCCCAACTCTCCTGTATTTCGTCTGACCCAAAATCTAGGCTTCGGACCCATTTGCCCTGCCCTACTTTAACATAGGACCTTAGGGTTATTATAAGCTTAAGTAATTAAATTCAGTTTTAATCCTAGAATCTTAAATATATAATCTTAAACCTAAAACTAGAATCTTTAACCTAAAACCTTAAACCTAGAATCTTAAACCTAAAATGTTAAACCTAGAATCTTAACATAAAATATAAAAACCTAAACTTAAATATAGAAACCTAAAGCTAGAATATTAAGCTAAACTAAGTATATTTGCATGATTAATTAAAATAAATTATACCTTGTAATCAATCTTACTTATTTAATGTCCCGGTAATATTCCCCGAGTAAGTAGGACTTAGGTGAGTTATTGTCAGGTGACAGTTGGCGCCCATACGTGTTTTTATAGTAGATTTTGGGTCTGCTTTATACAGAAGGGTTGGTGAGTTTCCTTGGGTCAGCATTCTTGGTGTTGGTGTGTGCATGTCGCAGATTTAGTATACACTAGCTATTAGCTCCATCATAATATAACGTAAGTTGTCACTCTCTGTATTTAGACTTATTTGTAATTACCTAGTTTATTATAAGCCCTAACCGAATTTTTGCACCACTTACCGAACACAAAGCGATTTTTTTTTCCTAGTTTAGCTTGATTTAATAATCTCAGTTAATTAACCTTGACTCAGTGATAAAACAGTCTAAAATGTCACACCCAATCAAATACTTGCAATTGACGAAACCGGAGTTACTTTACGAAGTTAAAATACGCGCGGAGGACCCAAAAGATAAGGTGGAAGAGTTAAGGCAACAAATATCTAAGCTTGCACTTAGGTTCCCATCAGAGGAATTACTAGATTCTTGTTACGAGTTTGACGAGGACATAGTCGGTATAAAACACACCCTCGCTAAGGTTGCAATCAATGTTGCTTGCCTCAAACAGGACCCTCAACAAAGGGGTCTACTCGAACGCACACAAACCTATCTTAATCACATCTATCATAGGCTTAACAGAATAAGCGTACCTGAAGCTCCTTCTGAAGAATGGGACTTGCTAGAGGAGACTAAGCAATTCTATAAGGAGCAATGCTCAGGCCTTCAGGCAATACTTGCATATGCTCAACCTACATCTCATAAGTATCACAAAACACAGCAGTGTCCACCCTCAGCTTCAGCTCCAGTCGTCGATCCTAATGAACCTGCTCATAACTATGAACGCTTAGATAGTACTTATAATATCAAGGTGACATGCGACCGGGGCCTTAGTTCCGATATTACTAAACTTAAATACGATGGCAAAACTTGCGTTCGCGCTTTCCTTGCACGCGCCAAAGAGTTCCGATTAGCTAAAGACGTACCTGATGGCAAAATGCTTTCATTGGCCACTGAAATATTCACCGGGGATGCTTTGCACTGGTATCGCAGTGTTCAAGATTCGTTGCATTCATGGAGTGATTTGCTGGACATGCTTAAGATAGATTTCGATGTAGTCGACTTTGACTACCGCATGCTAGGAGAAATTAGAAATCGTAGCCAGGGCCCTACAGAATCAATTACAATCTACCTAGCAATCATGCATGGAATGTTTAGCAGACTGGATAGGAAGTTAAGTGAATTGGAGCAGCTCGAAATTATACTTCATAATATACGCCCTTGTTACTCGAGCGTCCTCGCTACTTGCCCAAACTTAAACTCGATCTCAAGCTTACGCACCCTTTGTAAGAATTATGAACAGATTAAAGCCCGTTCAGACGACTTCAGGGAACCACCTTCGGCAACACCAACCACTCTGGCACCAGAATATTCTTATCAACCTAGGAGGGAAACAACAAAAAGTAGCTTCAAAGGTGCCCCCGCAAATTACCAGGTGCAGGCAGCGGCAGGTCACTCGCATAACACTTCCCTGGCTAAACCTACCTTCAACAGACCTTATAACGTTTCGGCAATCCAGGCAGATAATAAGTATTGTTTCCGTTGTCGTGTTGATACTCACACGATGAAAGATTGTACTGCTGAGCGTACTATTATTTGCTTCAAGTGTGGCCTGAAAGGGTACCGTGTTCCTGACTGCCCACACTGTAATTCATCTAAAAATCGCGAGACTTGTGCTACGATCGAAGGTCCTGTTGATTCCGTTCCAAAAAACTAAGAACTGAAAATTGTTGTACACCCCGACATGCCAACTCTGACTGGAATAGTTGGCTAGCGACTATACGACATTTTTTCAACTCGTACAAGGTTGCAACAATTTTCAATTCAAAACCCTCGAACGACCCTCGACCATTTGTCAGCATTAATATAAATACTGATTTAAAAATGTATGGCCTTTTAGACTCGGGTTCGGCCATAACTATTATTAATAATGACACCTATACTCGACTTTCTGAACTGAACCTGCAACTAATGACAGACGATATGATCACTGTCACTGCAGCCGGTGGCCAAAAGCTGCAATCTCTGGGCTACGTATCGCTACCAGTTACTTTTGAAAACAGGACCCATGTTTTAAAAGCCTACGTTATGCCTGAAATTGAAACACCACTTATTCTCGGTATCGACTTTTGGAAAAAATTTCAGATTTGTCCTAGATTCCTTGACAATATTGATTATTTTTGCTCCCTTGAACCAAAATTGTCTGAAATCTCTTCCATCAGTCAGGGCATTCACTTATATTCCTACAGCAACCTACAACACTCACAAAAGCTTGTTGCGGATGACGTCATTGCTCTCTTTAATGACATTTCTTTCGAGAATAAGGGCTTAGGAAGAACTTCGCTCATTACTCATCGCATAGATACTGGAACGGCGGAGCCCATCAAGCAGAGGTACTACCGATTGTCTCCCGAAAAGAAACGTATAATTACGGAGCAGGTGGACGAAATGCTGTCATTAGGTGTGATATCTCCCTGTGAAAGTCCTTGGTCTACTCCAGTTCTAGTAGTGGGTAAGAAGGATGGGAAACCTCGGTTGTGTCTGGATAGCCGAAAATTGAATGCGGTAACAAAGAAAGATGCTTATAATCTCCCATACGTTTCTGAGATATTGGACAATTTGAAAAATGCTAAGTTCCTGTCCAGTATAGATCTTTCCAAGGCATTCTGGCAGATACCAATCCATGAACAGGACAGGGAAAAAACCGCGTTTTACGTGGGAGGACGCGGAACGTTTATGTTTAATGTAACCGCCTTTGGACTTACTAATGCCCCGGCTACCCAACAAAGACTCGTCGATTCTCTTTTCATGCCAGATTTCGAACTAAAAGTTTTTTGCTACCTAGATGACATCATTATCATTAGTGAGACCTTCGAAGAGCATGTCTCTATTCTCAAACGCGTCCTAGATAAACTAAAAAAGGCCAATTTAACTGTCAACTTTGAGAAATGTAAATTCTTTAGGGAATCTCTCAAATACCTCGGATACGTCATTGACGAACACGGCTTACGGACGGATCCAGATAAAGTCTTAGCCATAGTTAACTATCCAGTACCAACTAATAGAAAGGAAGTCAAACGTTTTCTGGGAACTGCTTCCTGGTATCGACGTTTTATTCCCAATTTTAGCACTATTGCAGGGCCATTGAACAAGCTTACTTCCACTAAAAAGTCATCGCCCCCTTGGGAATGGACGCCAGAAGCGGCCATGGCGTTTGAAACTCTAAAAAGTTGCCTTGTTCAGGCACCGGTCCTTGCTTGTCCCGATTTCAGTCTTCCGTTCGAAGTACACACCGACGCGAGCAACTACGGCGTTGGGGCGATGCTGTCACAGATCGTTGATGGGACCGAACACCCAGTTGCTTTCATGAGTCGGTCCCTCACTGGCCCTGAAAAGAATTATAGTGTCACCGAGCGGGAGGCCCTTGCGGTTATAATGGCACTCGAACACTGGCGGTGTTACCTTGAGAACGGCCGTCCCTTTACGGTGTATACCGATCACTCGGCCCTTAAGTGGTTCCTTTCCTTGACTAATCCTACTGGACGTCTGGCCAGATGGGGGATCAGGCTCTCGGCTTTTGACCTGGTTATTAAGCATAGGAAGGGTAAGGACAATGTGGTGCCCGATGCTTTATCTAGATGCGTCCCAGTTACTGCTATATCGACCTCTACTACCGCTCCACCTACGACAGGTGATAATTGGTACTTGAGAGTTTTTAACGGTTGTTTACACTCACCAGCTAGTTATCCCAACTATATTGTCGAAGGTAATAAGCTATTCAGGCATATGAAAAATGAGAATGCGCTCAGCTCCGAATTCAATTGGAAGGAGGTTATTTGTACAGAACAACGCTCAGAGATTTTATCAAAGTGCCACAGTGAACCCACTGCTGGTCATTTCGGCACTTTCAAGACCCATAAGCGAGTAAGTCTCACTTATTACTGGCCCAAAATGTACAGTGATGTAGTTAATTACGTTGCAAAATGCGAAATCTGCCTCGCTCACAAGGCCCCTACTCATGGAATCCTTGGTAAGATGGGAAGACCTAAAGACTGCTCCAGACCTTGGCAGGTCATTTCGGTCGACCTTGTTGGACCCTTGCCTATAAGTAGAAAACAACATAGCTACATCTTCGTAATTACTTGTTGCTTCTCTAAATATTGTTTGATTTTCCCGTTACGTCGTGCTACTGCGGCTGTAACCTCTAAAATACTTGAGGAAAATGTGTTTTTAGTCCATGGAGTCCCTCAAACTATCATATTAGATAATGGATGCCAGTTTGCTAGCCGAGAAATGAATCACTTATTTGGGAAGTATAAAGTGCCAGGTGTTCACTTCACCCCTAAATACACCCCTCAAATAAATACAGTCGAAAGATACAATAAGACAATCGTCACATCTCTGTCGACTTTCGTAGGAGAGGATCAGAGAACTTGGGACCTGAACCTTCCGAAAATCCAATTTGCGATTAATAGCTCCATAAATGAAGTAACTGGGTATACTCCAGCGTTTCTCGTGTATGGTCGTGAACTAGTCACGTGCGGGTCTCATTATATTGAAAATGACATCCCAAACGAAATAGTTTTCCAACCCCGGGAAGCCTATGCAGAGAACCTTGGTTATTTATCAGGAATATTTGATCATGTCCAGTCCACTTTATGGCGAAGCCACCAAAAGAATGCTGCTCGTTACAATACCAGACGCAAAGACGTTCAGTTCCAAGTCGGCGATATAGTCTGGAAACGCTGCTATTTCCAAAGTGACAAAAGTGCGCACTTCACCAAGAAACTTGCGCCTAAGTACCAAAAATGCCGTGTCAAAGCTAAGCGCTCACCATTAGTCTATATAGTGGAGGATATGTCTGGGCATGATCTAGGAGCCTGGCATATAAAAGATTTTAAATTGTCAAATAAGGCCTACGCAACTTAACTGGTCTACCCCAAATCCTATTAGAACAAGTTGTAGATTCAATTTTTTCAGCATTTTGTCATCCTTGTTCATAGTTACTTTGGATGGCTTCAGCCCTATACCATATCAACGTAATAGGCATTCTGTTCCTTGAAGGAATGTCTTACAACGATGCCGGTGTAGAAATTGTGTGGAGGTAGATCATTTACCTCACTATCTCTTAGTCAGTCAGGAAGTCTCCTAGACGGATTTTTATTAGGAAAAATCCTTTCCTAGGAGAAGGGGTACTGTCACGTTTATAAATCGTGAACCTTGGACTGAGGTGCGGTGAGTTGTTTGTTGCCCTAATTTGCGTACTTGGTTGCATTGCATAGCTGGCTTTCTCTGCGCTGATAACTGGTTTCGCGTCCCGCGGTTCCTCGCCGATCGCCACTGGGCCGCCGCGTCATTGAGCCGATGGCGTTTTGACGCACAGCCCGTGTCGCTCCGTTGAGGAATCTTGCCCTTGAGGCGCCCGCTGCCGAGCGGACGTAATCATATTTTTTACATTTAAGTTTATAAAATCAGTGTTTGTGTCCCGAAAATCGGGTAAGTGTTGCATAAATCAATATGAATTAAGTATCTGTAGCCTTAGTAAACGTAGTCTTACTTCTTAGTTCCTAGAAATTAAAAGATACCGTTAGATGTCTCCCAGGCAAAAAAAAAAGATAGTTCACCTTACAATATCACTTGAATTCCCATTAAGGTAAATAGTAGTTATAACTAGTTTCTTTTCTACCAGTAGTGTAACAGTAGTACTTATATTAATATTAATATAGGCTTTTCTTTTAAAATAGTGTTAAATTCACTTTCCTTCTCATGCATGGTTCTTCGCAGATTGATTTTGCCTGATTCAAGCAGCATCAATCTTTGCTTATAATTAAAAAGATTAAATTATTGTTTACGATACCTGTACATATTTAAGTCATAAGTACCTACATTGTAACGCTAATTATAAGGAAAGGTTTAGCGAAGTACAACGCATTATAATCATGCTTATCATTGTACCGCTAGTTTAATGTAATGACGAAAGAATCTAATGTCGCTACGAGCCATACTAGTGCTGCCTTCGGATTTGCTTGCGCATTTTAATCACTGCCGTAAAATTATTATTTTTATAAGCTTGGCATTTGATTCTCGTCTCACCGCCTTACGCTTCTCATGTACCTACCTGGACTGCCCATCACACACAACGATTGCTTTATTGTAAATACCCATCCCTAGTGCGAGCGCGTGATGATGACAGTCCAGGCTAAACTATGAGTACCCGCCTAATAAATATTATTGGACGCGTTCCAGGAACACCCTGCGGGCCTACAGTATAGGTCATGGACCGGGCAGAGTCCCCGACGACCTCCCCACTACTAAGTGCGGGCG
The DNA here is from genome assembly GCA_963854355.1 of Epinotia brunnichana. Taxonomy (NCBI): domain Eukaryota; kingdom Metazoa; phylum Arthropoda; class Insecta; order Lepidoptera; family Tortricidae; genus Epinotia; species Epinotia brunnichana. Next base: position 18,785,009 of record OY977940.1, read on the forward strand.
CTTCGACTTCCCCCTAAGGCCCTACCTGAACGCTGCTGCCGCTGCTACTCTTACAGATCTCCGGCATCTCTGCGTACCAAGCCCGCGTCACGCTTACGCACCGCCGAGGGACGTTGGGTATAATGGGAAGATTGCCCAACTCTCCTGTATTTCGTCTGACCCAAAATCTAGGCTTCGGACCCATTTGCCCTGCCCTACTTTAACATAGGACCTTAGGGTTATTATAAGCTTAAGTAATTAAATTCAGTTTTAATCCTAGAATCTTAAATATATAATCTTAAACCTAAAACTAGAATCTTTAACCTAAAACCTTAAACCTAGAATCTTAAACCTAAAATGTTAAACCTAGAATCTTAACATAAAATATAAAAACCTAAACTTAAATATAGAAACCTAAAGCTAGAATATTAAGCTAAACTAAGTATATTTGCATGATTAATTAAAATAAATTATACCTTGTAATCAATCTTACTTATTTAATGTCCCGGTAATATTCCCCGAGTAAGTAGGACTTAGGTGAGTTATTGTCAGGTGACAGCATTCGAAGCCACAGAACGCTACGTGTGCTACGTCGTAGCGCGTAGCAGCATTTTTCCGCCTGTAGCGGAAATCCCACGTAGAGGAGTGACTCATATTATTTGAGTCATTGAATGGATTAGGTACACACTAAATTAATTTACAGTTATCAAACTTCGTTTGTTACAATCAAGAGCAATACAGCCCATCAGTTTGATGCAAAGGGTACCCGTTTCTATTGTTACATTAAAAAAAAAACATTTATTTCAGACTCATAGAATCCAAAAGTTTGTTAGTACATAAAATAATTTAAAAGCTAAGTGTTAGTAGGCAAAAAAGAAAAGTATATTTTGTACGCTGACAGGCACTGGGGGGCGATTTTTGACTTTCGAGCGCTCGAAAATTAAATAAAAGTAAATATGATTTTAGTGTTAAATGATTGACACTAAAATAAAACTTATGATTTTCTATCGCTATTTCAAAAGAGAATTTCGTAATTTTTGTCAGTTTTCGAGTGAAAGATTCGAGCGCTCGAAAGTCAAAAATCGGTCCCCTGTATTACTGCAAATTTTTGCAGCCCGCGTGGCTCCGCTATTACAAGGAACACAAGGGAAGCCGCGGGACATTATATACTTTTCACTTCTCATGCTCTAAAAGTTCGTCTTTATGTCGTGCGTAGGCGACATAAAGTCGCTTTTTATGCTCTAGAGCATAAAGTAAAATCTTCGTCGAAGACCAAGGCAATCGCTGCAACAGCCACACGAACATCTTTAACTTCATACAACAACCTCTTTATTTTATTTCGTTTCGTTCGTATTCTAAGACCAAGGCAAAGATACCAACAGCCAAAGTACACAATAAAACTTCATGAAATAAACTTATAATTTGTATTTCGTCTCATTTATTATTTTACGTGTTGCTGTTTCATTTCCTCGCAATCGAAGTGAAAAGTAGAGTGTACAACTCGTCCATAAAACCCATTTTACACTCGACTTTATATCTATCCTCGCTCGCAAGCTCGCTCGGATGGATAAACGTCTCGAGTAAAATGGTGCGTTTTATGCACTTGTTGTACAATCTACTATTTCATCACACTTGCTCGTCAATGGTGTTATTACATGCAGGCGTATAGAGCAGCTATAGCTGATTTACCGCCCGCGGGAGTTATGGATTTATATAACTGCCGAGGAAAAACCCTTGTGTCCAATTATTAAATTAAGAGGAATAAACCGTTAATTGTCACATGCGTGACAAGTAAATGTAAGAGTTTATTGACTTAAGACATACATTTTTACTTATAAATGTATCTACTTAACTTCAAGAAATGTAGGGTGACTGGTGATTCAGTAGATATTAGTGTCAACATTATCATTAAATTTAATGAATTAAATAGTTATATACGTTATTGCATGAGACCTCATACATTGTAATCTGTTTTGGCTGGTTACTAATATTATTCGACTCTTGATGACGGATTAAAAATCTCCGTGTATATATTTCCTCACAAATGTGATAACAGTCATTGTGTAGGTATGTCATGGATAATTCAAGAGTTTTACAAACTTGCGTCTTCAAACCACTCCACCATCGGCGTCGGGCTTCTAATACTCTCGTTCATAAAATAATTCTTGCCGACCTTGAGTACTACACACGAATTTGTGTATTTTTTAATTCAGCTGTGTAATTACAATATTCGGTAATTACAGTATAGTAAAAAACAATGGTTGTATAATTTCGTCAATACATGAAGATGGATGGATGAGGAATCTAAGGAAATCTTGACGATAATCGAATTCAAACTTTCGTGACACGTGTGGAAATGATACTAATAATTATACGGTTAAACTCACTTATTAAATATCACCTTCTTCTTTACGCAGCGTAAAGAAGATCACTGTTAGGAACTCGACGGTAGCGGAACATGCGTCGTCCCATTTCATTCGATTCGACAAGGTGAGATTGCTAGTACGCGAAAAATATTATGTACCACGCAGGATTCGTGAGGCGATTGAAATTGGGCGCCGCCCAAATTTTAATCGTGATGGTGTAGGCTGGATGTTGCCGCATGGAAACCTATTATTCCTGACTTGAAGTGGACAGGGTGTTGTGACAATCCCGTGAACACAGTAAGTTCAGTGTGCGTACCGTCTCTCGGAGGAGACGATTTTCTGCCGCAGCCAAACACAACAATTCCGCGTGCGACACGGGCCGAGCGGCGGGCGGAGCGGGCGCGGGCACGGGCAATGATTCAAGCGACACCGCCGCGAAAACACTCATCCTCAAGAAGAACTCCCAAAGAGTTCGAAACATGTCGCCCGTTGTGACAATTGATACGTGAGTTTAACCGTATCATTATTAGTATAATTTCAAATCTTGATAATGATGACGATGGCGTCCTTAACCAAATCCACCTCAGCGTCTGTGTAAGTATAACTAGATTCGGAATATTTGAAGAGAGAGAGCGCAAGTTTAATGACAAGCATAGTTTGAAAACAATTTTTTTTTTTTTTTTTTTTTTTTATTCTCTCTTTAAGGCTTATAGCTAAATTTACATAGGTACAATAACCTACCTACTAACTTTAAACTACGTTACCCTCGCCTTTGTGTACGTATGGAGCCGGATCGCGTACATGATAGTCGTGTTTGGAAATTGAAAAATGGGTCAATGTATTCCGTTCGTTCTCTTTTAGGCTTTTCCTCAGTAGCCCTAGTATAAATTTTATCGTTACAATACGTTTTCGAACGCGTTAGCGTTTAGTTTCAATTTGTATGACAACGCGTAGTTCTTAATAGTTACCACCAGAGGCGCAGTTCGCGTTGCCATACAAATTGAAACTAAACGCAAACGCGTTCGAAAACGTATTGTTTTGTTAAAACTTATACTAGAGCCTCTGGACACTCGGTAAGGATGAATTTAACTTTAAAAATACATAGTCAGAAAAATGTAGCGGATAATATTAGACGTTTCGCGTAGCTGATGTTTATATATTTTGTGAAATTTATTACAGCCTTATCATCATCATTATATCAGCCGAAAGACGTCCACTGCTGGACATAGGCTTTCCCCAAAGAGTTCCACAATGACCGGACCTGCGCCACCAGCATCCAGCGGACTCCCGTGAGCTGGACCAGGTCATCAGTCCACCTTGCCTACCCTCAATCAATGTGCCCCTCCCCCCCCACTACGACTATTTCAGCTTAAGTAGCAGAATCAAGCTAGGAACACACTTGTCCCACGTACGCAACGTATGCAATGCAACGTGGGAGAGATTGTGTGCACACTTGTCCCACGTATACGACGTGTATTGACATCAGACGCTGTTGTAAGCTAGGAACACACTTGTCCCACGTACGCAACGCCAACGTGTCTGACGCGCTAGGAACGTAAGATCTAGAAACACACTGATCGTACGCGTGGGAAAGCGTGTGATTCCCCCCCACGTTACCACGCCGATCTGGCGCGACAGGTCGAACGTTGCATGGGACGCGTGGGGTAGCATTGCGTATGACAAGTATGTTTCTAAGCATACAAATATCAGGGTCCAGATTTCATAATGCATTGCATACGTTGCGTACGTGGGACAAGTGTCTCCCTACCTTCATGAACACGACAAATAATGATTGACAGAATACCGCGCCGAGGCCAGTCCGTTCCCGAACCGTGTCCGAGCCGAGCCGGATCTAATTACTGACTTAATAAAGTATTCGTGACATATATTTAGGTCATACAGAGTGTTCAAAACAAAAGTAGTCTTTCTTGTGGTCAATAGTTCACATAAATAATGTTTTAATCGCATAAAAATACATAGGACTTTTTAATTAAAATTGCAATTTTCCCCACGATTTTGCCGGCCGGCACAGGAGAATGTTTTGGAAACCCAGTCACATAATAAGGTACAAGTACAGAAATTGCACTCCCTAGCAAAAACGGCGTTTAGGCATAAGAAACGTGCCTACTCTCTGCTTCTCTATCTATCGTATAACTTGTATTTATTCACGCACGGCACGTGTAGCGCTAGGGCTGTCACGCCAAGAAAACAGCAATGAGGGCCAAAATTTGTGATTGAGAAAGAAATTTAGTAACATTTGGTTTGTACCTACACATTACAGGCCCCATAGTAGGTAAGTATATACATATATATACAAGCGTTTTTCGGCGACGTAAGCATTTTTTGCCTGTCACACTTGCCTGCTGGTAAAAAAGTGATAAAGCCCTGCACCTACTTAACTATAATGTATGTATTGTTGTATTTTGTTATAAGCACGTTCTCATTTAATTAAAATAGGACAGGACAACCATTATACCTAGCTAAGTAAAATACATTTTCAAACGCGTGCTTAATTTTGAAGAAAATTACTGTAGGTATCCCGTTAAAAGTAATAAGTACTTAACCAGCCGGTTCGTATCGTAACAACGTTACAACTTCATAATATTAAGTGCCTAGGTTATACTAAATAAGTACTAACTTATTAAATAAATTAATAAACTTACCGTTCACAATTTGTCGGCAGGTTAAATAAGTTTCTGTCAAAAATTACTTTTTTGGTACAAGCTTTTATTGCCGACTGTACTTTTCTGTATACCGTCATCAACTACTCATCGAGACGATTCTAACGAGCCCAAACTCAACGGGGCTACGTCGGTTAAGTACTGAATTCCCATGGCCACCTTCTGTCTCCATCATCAGATCAGCTCGATGGTACCATAATATTGAATTGTCACCCAAACTATACCTTTAAGTACCCAAAATTACAGCTCAATCGGTTGAAGATATCTGCTTCAAAATTGAGTTGCAAGATTCCACCCGAACAAATTACATGCATTGCAAGTAAATAAAAAGTTTGTAAAAAAGATAAACCATTGTTCCTTTGGGTATTTAACATCCTTATAAAGAGCACCAGCGGCCGTTTTTAGTTTTCATCGTGGCCATCGAACTCCGTAAAAACTAACAGAACAATTAATAATAAGTACGCGCGGTTCGTCGCGTTCAAGTCGGCGGCGGCGGCGGATCACGGCACGACGCACATGTGCTCGCTCGAGCGGGGCCGGCCCACGCCTGACTGGCTACCCGAGGTATCGCGAGCGCTAGGTATCTAACGCGACGCGTTCCACCCACTGCAAGCCCCTTGACCCAGTGAGCGAGCGGCGGCCGACGCACAGGCCGCTTTCGGTGCGCTGGAAACTATAAACCAACTTCGTATCACATCACAAGCCACGCTATCGTGGCTTGTGATGTGATACGAAGTTGGTTTACAAGTAACTTTTTAAACGTTTCATATGAAAACCTACCTGCCATGGATGAATTTATTAACACTGGTTATTATTATTACACCATATTAATTGAGACGTAGACGAGTATTTTTATTGACCACCAGATTAATGCAGGGTTAAACCATTTAAATTATTATAATCAGATTATATTTGGAACGAAATTCATTTTGCAGCGTCTCTAAGTCCTTCAGCATTTTTAAGTAATAAATAACCCCCCCTTTGAAATTTCTATAATTTCAGAATTTGTAATAAGTCATGCTTAGGTAAATAATGCTTTAGGAATAGACCCACAAATTGGTACAAAGGAATAATTTATCTAAAAACTTGCAAAAGCGCATACATTTTTTACTTCATAGCTTTTGTATTCTTGAACTTATTATGTCTGCTATCTTTGTTATTTCTTATACTACCAGTAATATAATGCTTTCCAAGAAAATATTGGTAATCTTCAATCACACATCAATACAGCTATAGTATAGTCAAAAATCACCTGTAGCAAGTCTTTTCGATCCTTATATTAAGCAGTTACGTGTAAGTATAATTTATCCACTGACTAACTCATCGAGTAAAGTAACACCTTCATACTTTTACGTGATTGTTCAGAAAATTGGATACACACACATTTACTTTATCAGGAGTCTAAAAGATTAATTATCAAGCAAATGGCAACTGCTCAGCTTCAGTCTACTTTGGCAAAGAAGATTAATTGTAGCAAACGGAAATTTAGGCATACTGAGGGGCCCACATTAATTACGTACGTATAATCAATCCTGGAAACTGTAACGCTTCTGTTGATCCCGTAAACTTGCTACTGCAATATGCTAATTGTAATTTTCACGAAACTGCTCGGAAATATGGCCAAAGATGGATTGAAATGAGAGTAGAAAGTAGTTCTTAAGTAGTAGTACAATTCAAAAACAGTCAAGCAATGTAGATTTGCAAAGTAAAATGTAGTGTTTAGCGGCCTTTTTTACTTTCTACTCTGCTATTGGTCGATTATTTTTGAGTGGTTGGTCATTGTAATAGTGGTTGTTCAGTTTGAACAGCTCTTTGACCAATCACAGGGCGTCGAGCGGGAGGAGCGGCGCCGCCGCGCCGGCGAGCGGTGCCGCGCTTCTTTTGTTTTTTGATTAGTATTATGATCTTCAATTAGGAACTGTAATTGTATTAAATAATGACATCGAATTAGGTATGTTTTATATTATAAGATGATTTTATTATGAATATTGCATAAGTACTTATAATTTTTTGACTTCTGACAATTTAAATCTAGGATGGCCTAGCTATTAGATAAGTATTAATATTCTGACATTGACATTTTAACATTATTCTAATGAGAAGGAAATTTTATTTACAGATAAAGTAGGTACATATAAAAAAATATATATAAAAACTACGATTAAACAGAAAGAGAATAATGACAAAACTAAACTAAAACTAAAAAAACAAGGTTAAAATAATGAAAATGAAATATATATATTTTTAGGAACTTAATTTTGATTTAAAATAATGATTATTTGCAATTTCCTCGCAGTAGACGTGAAAAGCACTATGTTAAGCCTCGGCCGAAAGTGCAATAGCTGGACTCGTACTTTCTAGCCTCTACAACAATGTACTATTGAACCGTTGACCTACCTCATATGTTGGTATATTTAGGTCAAACACATACCTATACAGAAAAATAATTGCCTTGTTCCTGAAACTTACAGACGCTACTCTCTAATTTGGTCTTTTGAAATTGAAATGTTAAAAATTATGGATATTCAGTACTTAAAAGTTTCAAGACTTAACTATTGTTACTGCGACTACTTAACTATAGTCACAGAAAAAAATAAAAGAGCACAAAACTTTATGACACCCAAATATATAAATGTATAAGTGGTACCCTAGAGCCTCAAACGTTCAAAGTTATATGTATCAGGATTGACAGTAGGTATTTGTGTAGCTGTCTTTCGCTGAACCCAAATGGTTAGTAATGGAATATATGTAACGATTTCAACAAACTGTCTAACTTATTCGCGCAACTACTCCCCTCGGTCATAAACCGTGGAAAGAGAGTATCTTTTTAGTTTGCCTGTTGAAGTAAAGGCAAGGGAAAAACAATTTTCTTCAATCTATTGAGCAGGAATTGCGAAGTTGTATTGTACCTTCGTATCTTTTATTTATCGATCACGAGTGTTTTGTGGTTTGTAAATGTAAAAATTATAAGAACTTAAAAAGAAGTCCCTTTTTAGTTTTCTTTATATTTTTTTTAATTCTTAATATTTTGCGTCATGCAACAATTTTTGCTTTTATTCTGTCCCACTATCGTTACCGACTTGTTCACCCTGGATAACAATGTAGGTAACCCAACGGATCCAGCAATTGGGTATACTGCTTTAATTTGCATGTATTTTTAATTAAGAATAGTGTCCGACCGAAGATTCGGTTTCGGTTTCGGCCAGTTTCGGCCAAAGAATCATGTTTCGGCTGTAGTTTCGGTTTCGGCCAAAAAACAGCCGAACCTTTTGGCCGGGCCGGAACTTACGAAAAGGTACTTCGGGTCAAGTTCAGCTAACTTCGGGTGCGCTCGTGCCAACCGGCAATATGGCGTAGCTCGCCGGCCACCGGCTCAGTGAAGTGACGCTTTGTGTGCTTGTTCCCGGAATGATGGTAACTTGTAGTAAACATTATTTTATACAACATTCACGAGTTTCAGGTGTTACATTTTTAATATGTGTATAAAAGCGGGTTTACGTAAATTTTTGAACGATATTATTAAGTCTACAAAAGGTTCGGTTTCGGTTTTAGCCGAAACTAGAGCCACAGCCGAACCTTCGGTTTCGGTTTCGGCAAAAAAACATGTTTCGGTCGGACGCTAATTAAAAACGATTGTATATTAGCCATACGAATAAATAAATAAATAAATTATCGTTAGCCATGAGGCCATGAAAAAGTAAAAAAAATTGTAACAACATGGATTTTTAACATCCTTAACAGATTAGTAAAACAAAAATTTTCCTAAACACTAAATACTTGCTAAAAAAAGGAACAATGTAAAATTTAACACTGTATTGACAAAGGAAAACAATTACAGCGTCGTACGGCTAGATGTGACGTAAAAAACTAAGTGTTGGACACATACGGTACCTATCCTAAATGCAATTATAGGTATATATCAAGCCGCCAATACGCTTGGTCGTAGACCGCGAACACGGAACACCACGTAGATTAAGCACACAGATTTTCTTAAATAGATGTGAGGGATGAATTCATGAGGAATGTGTGGTATGAGCGATGGGTGAATGAACCTGGACGATGGAGAAAAAAATCTAAGGCGTATTACGAAAACAAAAAGACGGTGGCGAGCAAAATGCCTTTCTAAATTTTGAGAAAGTATATGTGCGGAAAATTATTCAGTGGCGGGATACGTAAGCACGGCGCGTTAGTTAAATATACGTGTCACAGATACCGCGCTATGAACTTATTGTTAATGCAAACTACTCACTCAAACAAATACTGTTCAGATTGATCGTGAATCCGGGTCCGACGAATACGATGACTCGATGAGGTAATGATGAATAGGCCGCGGCAGGCCTGCACAGCACGGAACTGGATGATCTGCCCAACTCTTTCTCCACAATACGGCTCACGCCTCCCGGCAGGGTGCCACATAAAGCTGTAGCGTCTTAGAGCGTGTGGACGACCGGCAGCCTCTTTAACGCCCGTACCCGACGGCTAACAACAAATAGGGGAAATCAGCATCACGCACAATTAAAACAGGTAAAATAACGGAACCTAATGGGGTAAATACTCACCCGAACACTCCTCAGGTCCGGCCTTCCAACATTAAAGCCTGCGGTGCCTCACAAGCGACCGCTGAGCCGTAGCTCAAACTGATGAATCCACTATGAATATGCGACTTGCGCCAATAAAAAATACGCCACAGCACGACGATGGATACTTATAAAAAAATGGGTATCACCACTATTTACTACTTGCAGACAAAATCAAACAGCACGCAGTCAAAGGAAAATTCAATGATTTTCGCCAAAATTCCAGGACCAGAATAAAGACATCCACCCTTTGTTTTCCAAATTGAGATCTTCTACGCAATTCAAGTTTTGAATAATTTAAAAAAGTAATAGCCAAAAATCATCTAAATACAACAAACGCATGAAGTTCACTATCAAACGAACTAACTCCCAAAAAGGAATACAGATGGCGCAATAAAAGAAAAATGCAGGGAGTTATCACTGCATTACTTACTAGTAGACGATATTATTTAATTTTAGTCCATCATCCTCCTAGCGTTTTTCCCAATTGTACCCTAAAGGAGCCCGGGGTCTGCTTTGACACCTAATCCCAAGATTTGGCGTAGGCACTAAATTTACGAAAATGGCTGCCATCTGACTTTCCAACCCAAAGGGAAAATTAGACCTTACTGGGATTAGACCGGTTTCCTCACGATGTTTTCCTTCACCGGAAACATAGAAAACATCCAAGATTTAGAAACAAAATATTCATGCTCATGACACAAATATTTACGGGATTTTAACCCTGACGTTCATAGCCAATATTATACTCGAATATTTATATTGCACAGTCATAGACTTATTGAACTGGTGACTAATGTTCACACAAGCCAGGTTCACTAACGTTAAATACCGCCAATAGGTTGAGCAGGCCATTATTAACAAGTTACTAACATAATAAACGACTCAATAGGCTTGTTTCCTATTTTTTTATTACGTTGCCATTCGAACCAGTTTTTGGAGAGGAGTAAATGTTTGTATGGGAGCAACTACAATTAAAGAACATAAATACCCAAAAAAATTTAGTTAAAGACGGACCCTCGCTGGCGGCAGGCGAAACTTCATACTAAGTAATTGATGTTGAATTGTGACGTTGGTCCTAATCGTTAGGTATATGGAAAATCAAGTAAATTGCTGTTTCGGGCGTGAAATACTACGTTTAGGTCCATAGTTGTCGTACAATTTTGTTTCTATAAAAGCGTAAGGATTCTATTGGTACATTTAAATTTGCTCTCGGACAATAAAAAAAATACATATTTTTTTCTAAACTTTCTAAGTTATCTGAACCCAATACGAGTGGATTGTAATAATTATGAGTCTATAACGGTGATGTATTCAAGTAAATTAAAGTACCATAGCGAACTATTCATCAGCATATAAACCCCAGAGGTTTCCGCTGGTGAAAAAATGTATACCAAAATGTACTACTCAGATTATATTGGTCAATAAATTAAAAAAAAAAAAAAAAAGCCCATATCTTTATATGATTTTAATTATATTTTGTCATTTTTACTTTTTTACATTAATTTGATGGTTTACTATTAATTTAGCAACACTACGTAATCAATTTTAATATGAGGATAATACCCTATTATATCTCAATTTGAACCTGAGATAAAATCCACCAATTTTAGTACAACAGTAGCCGAAAACACGAGCAGCTGCTTTTGTTGTTATTTAATACATTTTCAAATCAGCAAAAAGGAAAATTTGCTAATCAGCCTCAGTCAGGAGTAGATAAAACACGTCGGGTCCAACGTTTAACTACCCTTCACGTTTGTAGTGGAACTAACCCCGACAGGGGATGGGAAGACAAACAATTCGTTCACTCTTTTGTATCCTGCTCTGTTTGTACACTCATTAGACCGCCTTTCAGCTCAGGCGTCCCTTTAACAAAATATTTTCCACAGGTAATTATCGGTTCTACAAAACCAGAGACAGGCAATAAAAACCGGCCAAGTGCGAGTTGGACTCGAGCACGAAGGGTTCCGTACCATTAGCAATAAAAATGCTTAAAAAATCACGTTTGTTGTATGGGAGCCCCCCTTAAAATATTTGTTTTATTTTAATTTAATTACTTATTTTTGACGTGAATATATAACTTAATATTATGTGTATACTTCAAGCGTCTACCTGTTGCCGTTATCAATATCGAGCAAAAAAATCACGTTGTATGGGAGCCCCCTTAAATATTTATTTTTTTCTGTTTTTTAGTATTTGTTGTTATAGCGGCAACTGAAATATGTACATCATCTGTGAAAATTTCGACTGTCTAACTTTCACGTTTCATGAGACAGACGGACAGCGGAGTCTTAGTATTAGTGTCCCGTTTTACTCTTTGCGTACGGAACCCTTAAAAACATTATAATAACTCTGACATAACAAATTGTATATATCATCATCAACATCATCATCATATCAGCCGAAAGACGTCCACTGCTGGAGATAGGCCTCCCCCAAAAATTGTATATATGTAGTTAGATAACAAACAAGATTTAGTACTAGTACGTATGTACTTACCTACTCATATTTGTTTCGTTAAACTTTTATTTGTTAAAAACGGCTGTAACGGTTTCGATTTGCGTCATACAGAGATTAAGGCGGTCATCACTCATCACCAGGGTCCGGAAATTGTTGGGAAAATATGGAGTTTTTATTATAAATTTCATAAATATGCTCCGGGACTCCGGGATCGCACGAAATGACATAAGATGGTACAAATTTACCTACATGTTTAGTTTATGGCTTTTTTTGACTATTTTTGTAAGGAAATATTAATATGTTGTTACGAGTATATAGATCTAACAAGAACAGTGTATGTAGTGTAGCCGCAGCGTGAATTGACAAAGTAACGTACAGTGATCGGAAATTCGGATGCTTTTATACCTATCGCGATACAAGAATGGAGTCGGCTTATAGTTATTTTTTTTTTCTAAAGAAGAACCACTAAAATAGTTTATTTAAATACTTTAATACGAATGTTATCCTAATTTTCGGTATTCCGGGAAATCCCGAGAAGTTTAATAGTATAATTATATTGAGTCCGCCTCCATGCTACTCAACAACAACGCGGTGTAGGTACTGAGGCCCAAGAATAAATAAATAAAATAAATAAATATTACGGGACAATCTTACACAAATCAACCTAAGGGCCCACGGTAAGCTCAGTAAGGCTTGTGATGTGGGTACTAGGCGATGATATATATAATAGATACATACATATAGATACTTATATACATATACATCCATAACTCAGGAACAAATATTCGTGATAAATACACAAATAAATGCCCTGACCGGGATTCGAACCCGGGACCTCCAGCTTCGTAGGCAGAGTTACTACCCACTGGGCTACGGAGGCCGTTAATAGGTACCTATAAAAGTATCCGAATTTCTGATCACTGCTCATCACACTGCCGTCGCATCCCGCTGCGGCGTGCGGAGCCGCGTACAAATTTTACCGGACGAAGGTGCGTTGCAGTGTAAAGTACCGTGCGGAATTAATATACAAACTGTAGCTACCACTAGTGGGTATCGAGAACACACATTACGTTACTTTCCTCGTGAGCGAGTAAACGCGCTTCGAATACGAATTGGTACAGTCACGAGCTTTAATTTGGGACACATCTAAGGTGGAATATCGTTTAGCAAACTGAAGACATTTAGAGCTAATATTTTAATGTAGTGTCATAAAGTTTGCCTTTGACAACTTACGTTTACACGTGTCTAGGGGCAACCGCTCAATACACTCAACCGGGTGCAACGAGTCAAACGATCGTTTCCGATTTTTTTGACTAATTGTCACTCATCTTTTTGACCCTGTCCTCTCCGGCCATATTTTGTTATTTGCAAATAATATTTCGTGAAAATGTCAGTTACCTCAATTTTCTTGTCTGACACTGGCACATGTTCGTAATTAGAGAACCGTAATGATAGCTTTTTGCAAAGAGGTTATCAATTCAAGGGCCCATTCGATAAGACATTTAATCCTCTTAAATCTTGACACTTCACCGCTATTATTGAACTGACATTTTCGACCTTATTGCATTGTGAATGTTCTAACCACATTTGAAGGAAATGGGTCCTAAATTACAATTTTAATAATTATATTTTTTTATCTTATGCTTTTATTTTTAAATTTTTTTTGCAATGTATGTAATTGATGTTTTTGTTGATATGGGTGCGAAGTGCCTGAAAATAAAACCTTGTTTATTTTATTTTTTTATTAAAACTTGTGACTGGTACACAAATTTGACATTTCGAATCGAAGAATACCGTAGCGACTGTAGTAAACTATTTCACTTGCAAAATGGTGCGTGATAACGTAGTATTCCGTCAAAAGTTACCGTAGATCCGATCGACACCTATCTCAAATTAAAGAACATATAAAAATAAGGGTTTTGAATTGACAAGATATAACCGCAAAATTCGGTTTGTTGCGTATTTTGTATTTAAAAATGAAAATAAATGGCACACGTTCCGCCATATTGTGTCGAGAGATTCAGTGGAGAATCGGCGCACACTTTTAAGTTAGTATAACTTAAAAGTGTGCGTTAAATGTAGTAACGCTTAACTTATAGATTCCTTTAAAGTCTTTAAACAAGTTGGCCTTGGAGAATTTTTCAACGTACGCGGTGCGCGTATTCTGTAATGTCATAACAGATATTTAAATTAAAACGATATAGCACTTGTGATTAGGCTGAATATTGAAAAATCTATTAAACTATACGAACGATCGAGTTAAGTTCGAGTAAAAGTAAGTAAACGTATAAGTGTGTATAAGTAAATAATAAAGTGTAAGTGGTAAAGTTTAGATTTTTAGTTCAGTGAGTGACCGCCAGAGTCAGTGTGTCGATTCTCCATACTAGTGATACTCGATTCTCGCTCACGACGAAAGTAAACGCGACTCACGTCAAACCTATGGTAAGGGTACAGAGGTATTGGCATACAATACAACGTTGCGATTGTTGAGAACCGTCGCTCCGCACGCCGCAGTGGGATACGGCGGCAGTGTGATGACCTAAAGGTTTCCGACCTACTTAATACATAATATGCATGGATAGTTGGATATCCTTTATGCTGGATCCCAATCATGGGCATATTGGATATGATTGGTAAAGTTTGAATAATAATTTGCTCCCGATTGACCGTTGTCTGTCACGTAATGTAGCTTCACTAAGGAGTTCAAAGAGAGCAAAGTATGGCAAGGACTATATTTCCGAGTGCGCAGTAAATAAGTACACCAATATTTTTAGGTATATAGCAAGGCATTTTAATAGTAAAATCATCAGTCATCGGTTGCATCCTTCTGTCTGAGATGGGCAGATCAAAAATATGTGGGTCTTACGAATTTATCACTAAAGTAGGTAAATTAATGTAAACTACCACGATGTTCACAAATATTTTTTACTAAACTGTACTTGTTTACCTACTTACTCAACTCTCAAGCACTGGTGTTGTGACTTGTGACACCGAAACTGCGAGTATACCTTTTTTTTTTTTTTTTTTGACGGAGTGGAAATGCACTTACGCATCCCCCCAGCCGGGAAGCTATAATGGGGGGTATGTGGGACTCACACCCTACAGCCATCTCTATTTAAAGAGAAGGGGGAGGGAGTCTACCCACTAAAACCACTCCGGCGTTTCCGTCCCTGCCGTTAATGGGAGCGCCATGGGATCGCGAACATGTCACCACGACGCCCCCCGGCGGTCCTGGCTTGTGCCAGGTCACCCACGCCAAAGGAGAGGGTGGTCAGGAACGCTTGACCATCCCCCCAGACGTGTAAGGCCGTGCTATGAGGGTCCCCAGCCCTCTGGCCCTACTGGGGCAGGACGCGGCCCGCGGCAGCACTGCGAGTATACCTAACCTTAAAGAGATAAATAATAAATGTATTCAAACGCGATTAAGTTTCATTTAGTTAAAATAGTTGTTCACTTTTTTTTAATAATTCGGAAACCTTGTCCACTAAGGGATTGATTGACTAAAACATTATTATAACATTTGAAGAGATAACTCACGAACAGCATCGCACCTAAACGACCACAGCCACAAAACAATCAGTATAATAATTATAGTTAACATACCTATTTACCACAGCATACAAGCATAAGTAATCACGTAA
The DNA here is from genome assembly GCA_963854355.1 of Epinotia brunnichana. Lineage (NCBI taxonomy): Eukaryota > Metazoa > Arthropoda > Insecta > Lepidoptera > Tortricidae > Epinotia > Epinotia brunnichana. The sequence goes on from OY977940.1 coordinate 18,800,713, forward strand.
CTTTTCAAACGCGCTTTAAGACTTCTCTACTGTCATTTTCAGCTTCAAAAAGGCACAGTATAAATGATCTAACGCGCGTTGCCAATGTTACGCATTACCCGGCTTTACAACAGCAGTATATTGCGTCATTACTTTAACTGTCATTTTCCGCTTAAAAAGATGGCATTTGATCTGTCCTAACTCTCGTAGGAAAAGTTACGCATTACCCTGCCCTAGATTATCTCGCTGTAATGAGGTTTACGTACTCGTGTTAAGGTAAGTGGTCATCTTCCATTATCTTCCAAATCACGAAAATCGATTGCACGACATTAATGGCTTTACATTTATCGATAACGTTTATCTACGAACGTACCTATAACGCGTTCTGTACCTACTCTGAGTGTCCGATAGCTGTGGTTATTATTGCCCGAACATTTTAACTGGGGCTTAAATATGCACAATGCATTGATCGTTTAACAATTTTACCTGCGGCTGCATTGATGTGCCCCCGTTCTTTATTAAATGCGCATTTCTAGATTATTCTGTACCAATTAATTAAGTACAAAATAAAGGTTTACCTAATTAAGCTTAATGAAGGCATGATTTTAATTAGCCTCTTTTGTTACCACATATTTTAATATTTCTTTAATAATATACTTATGTTTTGTAATTTTTTTGAATTAAAAGGTAATATATTTATGAACAATTAAAACAGAGCGTATCAGAAAAGTTCCTATAAAATTTACTAAACACATTGGTAACAAAGTAGGAAAATTAAAAGTAACTAGGGTCATTTCGCCGGTTGGCGACCACCTAATTTCATGTGCCGGTTAGCGACCACTTAGCTGACTTGGAGAACTGAAAACATATTTTCTCGTTTTTTTGTAAATTCCTATTCCATAACTACAAACAATAAGGCATATGACTGACTGTTTCAATAGGCTCTGTAGAATTGATGTTATCTTCAATTGAAAAAACCATGTTCTTCAAGTGGTCGCTAACCGAAGGTGGTCGCGTAACCGGCGAAATGACTCTATTCCTTAATTGACGTAGGCACTTAATTGGTACAAACTATTCTAGAAATTCTCAAATATCCCGTAAATAGTGCGTGTTGTTAGGAGATTCCGAACAAATACTTCACTTTCGGATACCGGCGCAATATTTTAGTATGTTCTTAGGCATGTCCCCTGAATTCTAAAACTGCCGGGAGACAATCTCTAAGGAGTCTGTCTCCCCTGTAATAACTTCATCAAAAACGCCGCGGCTGCGCTTGGAAAAGTTTAAATTACACCCAAATCATGCAACGTAGTACTTACACATGTGGGGTACTCAAAGAAAGCTGAATAAATTGTTAATAGTTCATTGATACATTATATTATATTTCAATATATACGCTAGTTTAAGTAATATTAGCAAAAGTATTAAAAAAAACCGGCCAAGTGCGAGTCGGACTCGCGCACGAAGGGTTCCGTACCATTATCTATAAAAATATTTATTTTATTCTGTTTTTAGTATTTGTTTTTATAGCGGCAACATAAATACATCATCTGTGAAAATTTCAACTGGAACTATCACGGTATCAGTGAGATACAGCCTGGTGACAGACAGACAGACAGACAGATAGACAGACAGACAGACAGATAGACAGACAGACAGACAGACGGACAGCGGAGCGGAGTCTTAGTAATAGGGTCCCGTTTTACTCTTTGAGTACGGAACCCTAAAAACAAAGAAAAATCTAAGTACTTTCAGACTTTGCGGCAAAACTAGAAAAGATACAAGAATGTAATGTATGATGTGATGACACAAATGATATCTAGTATTTCAGCTTTACATTTTAGTTTTTTATTTTAAGACAAGAGCAAAATTGGGAAAATTGTTCTCAAAAAAAACCAACAACGCAAAGCGAGTTTTCCCAATAAGATAAATTTTATCGAAATTACTATTTTCCAGAAACCTGCACGAACTTTTAGTCTGTTGTTAAATATGTTATTTACACCGCAAAACTACTACTAGCAATTTATCACAACAACTGTTATTGTTAGAATGAAAGAAATGTACCTATGTATCTTTCCAACTATTGCAAGTTGGTGTGACAAATTGCGCCTGTTTGTAGTGTGCCTAAAGTTTTCCCGCGTTTTCTGTATTTTTTAAAGTCATAGACAAAACTCTTACTTTTGTAAGTGACGTTTTTAAAAATGTCTCAAATAGTTTGAAATGAAGAAATAAAAATATTTATCGATATAAAATTAATAACGAACTTTAAATACGTTTAGATTTCAATCCCGTTTTAGTAGTTTATGTGACTGTACATAATGAAGGGCATTAAACACGAGTGTCGCCTTCGGCTCGTTTTATAATAACATCACACGAGTGTCTTAATTCCTAATTATGTACAGTTACATACACTACTTTATCTATCCACATATCATAAGCCTCCATGATGCATTCAGGAGCCGCATATTATGACCGCCATCGCGGCGTTGTTTTCTGGCAGCTGTCATAGTTTTTTTCTTAATTCAGAGACAAACTAGAGTCGGATCCAACTGTCATATCGTTCGATATCTTACTAACGTGCGACATTTGTCAAATTTGTATGCAAATTGACAATTCATTTCGAACTAAACGTCATCTCGACTGATATTAGAATAGAGGTCAAATCAAATTTCATTGATTTCAGAGATGTTCGAAATTTGAATGAAATTATATTATCGAAATCGATGTTATTATTTAACAATAATAACATTTTCACAGATAAGAAATTTGTTCTAACAAAACAGTCTATTTTTATGGTGGCCATAATGTGCGGTTTTTGAACGCATCATGGAGGGTTTATGATATTTGGATAGATAAAATCTTTAATAAGTAAACATTTTAAACTGTGATCGATTCTAATGTTTTTAATTATTTTAAGTATGTAAATTGCCCCTACATACTTTAAAAAAATATCTTTAACTTATCCACGAATTGCAATTTCCCGGCCTCTGCGATAATGTACTATTCCCCTAACAACATGTACTATAAATAAGTAATAGCTAAAGATACAAATTCTAGAACGACCACATCCCCTGAAATCGTTCACCTAATTAATTATTATTACTAAACGGGTCTTAAACGCATATAACTTTTTTATTTACCTCTTTGATGTTTCTGGACGTTTCGGATGTTTAACAACATCCTTGGTCGCGAGATGACACTTATTTATTTTAGGCTACCTACCTAGCTTAATGTTAGTTGGAACCTAAATGGTCGCGTAACGTACGGTTTCAGAGAAATTTCCTCCCTCGGTTGCTCCGGTTGTAGAATGAACTCCCTGCTGAGGTTTTCCCGAGGGGCTACAGTATGGGGTTCTTCAAAAAAGGAGTTGACTGTCAACTGGAGTCAACTTTTTGTATAATTTTTTAAAGCGTCGGCAACGCACATGTAACACCCCTGGAGTTGCAAGCGTCCATAGGCTACGGTAATCACTTACCTTAGGTGCGCCGTAAGCTTGTTTGCCAACGACGTGGTATTCAAAAAAAGTTATTACGAGTAATTGTATCTTAAAAAAATACTTAGTACCTACCTAAAAAAAATCGTGAAATATATTTTACACCTAATTTCGTGTAGTACAGTAGGTAAGTATATTGAACCGCGCCTTTACGACTTTTTTTAAAATTGCTTGCGTATCGTTTCCTTTAAAAAGTACTTCTAGTGGGCGTATGTGAGGCGCATCCAGACGGTCATGTTGTACATAAGATATTGGCCACTAAAATAAAAAAGAGAGATATGATATCCTTATCTCGGTCTATCGTATGGCTTGGCAGTTCGTCAGGCATGACCATCTGGATGCGTCTTATGTTTCCCGGTTCCCGCCATCTCATTTAAAATACGCCGTGTTAGTTTTTATCAAAACTATCTTAACTAGTCCTACTATTATTTTTTTTTCTCATATACTCGTACTCATAGAGCGTGTCACACACTGACGCGGCCTGGCCGCGGCGGACAATAGAAAACTTGTCATTAGCTGTCAAATTTACTATGGTCCGCCACCGCAGGCCGCGCCAGTGTGTTGCAGGCCTTATGCACCTTATAGGATACACATGCGGAAACGTCATTCCGAACTTTCCAAATTTGTATCGTAATCAGGGGCGGTTCACTCTGTGATTCCGTCGCGCCGCTACAAGTAAAGTAAATACATGCCGGCCCGCCGCCATTTGGTTGGCGGTCCATTAGTAGTTACTGCGCGTTGGTACGGGACGCTCGCACGGGTCGCAGCGCGTTGCATGTGATAGAAAGGGATGGCCACATTAAGGCACGTTTGCGTACCTAAACAGGGAATTTGTTAACAGAGAACCTTCTGTACGTAGGTGGTACGTAGTAACTATTAATTATTCTGTGTCGTAATTCACTTTTATAAATCTTGCAATTGTATATTATGTATCTACGATACCAGTACCCTCATATGAATAACGAAACTACCTTTATAACAAACATAATCACCTAAATATAATATACCTACCTATTCTTCGAATAATTCTCCCCTGGGTGAGTGAGTTGAAGATTGCATGTTTTATCAACTCCCTATGCATTTACAAGGTTTACTTAATTAGGCAATGCATATAAGCTCGGATTCGTTATTTGATACACCTATCGACCTCTCGATAAAGGTCTGTTAAGCCCGGGGCTGCTCTCTTAGACGATGGAGCACGGGCCTTTATCATATCCCGTGTAATATTCAAATGCGATTGCTAACTACTGCCAACTTTGCCTATGCTCTGTGCCTGCGAGTATTATCTGTGTGGTACAAATATACCTACCTCACATTCAACTTTTTGCTTATCTTTAAGGCAAAGTTGACCACAATTATGACTGGATCCCGCGAGCAGGACTTAACCTACATACGCGGTAAGTGCCATTGAGATTAGGTATATCTCTGGCAACGAACACTTTATCTAGGGACTCTATAAAGCATGGTGCAACCAGCAACATTTTACATTCAAAAATGACATTTAAAGGATGACTCACGCTAGAACGGCCCGTATCCGGCCCGGGCCGTTTTCTAAAAAAAACGACGGCGTTTTTACGCGGCCGAGCCATACTCAAGCCCACGGCCGGGCCGTGCCGGCACCGAGCCACTTCCTAGCCTTGGCCGTGGCTCGGCCTGGCTTCGGTATGGCTCGGCCATGCAAAAACGCCGACGTTTTTCTTAGAAAACGGCCCGGGCCCGACACGGCCCGTTCTAGCGTGAGTCATCCTTAAGTAGGTATGCGTTTTAAATAATTGTATCAGCCTTAGACAGACCAAGACAGATGTATTAGGTCAATAGACGCGCCTCTCTTTTTGCCCAACTTAATAACGGTCGAAACAGATTTAAATTGGAAGACCATAATTCGGTGTTACCTATCTTTGTTATTTGTTAAATGTATGTGTGTGTTTTAAAGTTTGCTCAAGTCAAATAGACCTCGAGGAACATTTTCTAAGAGATATAGTTTCAATATGCTCAGATTACGGAACTCTCGGTGCGTGAGTCCGAATTACCCAGTTTTTTTCACTGCAGAGCTAACTTCAGACAACTTCAGATAACCATAATACACCGTGGGCGTTAATAACCCGAAATATTTTAACCACGCATTCCTTAGGTCATTAGGCGCAAAAAATGTTATTTGAACCCCAGTCAAATCCTGCTTAGTTTTGAAGATATTATCATTTTCATGTAAACTATTTATTGTGATTAGTAAACTGCATTAAGCTCTTTTGATGGAGACGTTGCTACCGATGTTGCCAAGTTTCGAGTCGTTATTGACATACATCAAAGTGACAACTACCACTCACTAAATTCATTATTTTTTGGGGAAATAATTGTTACCATTTTATTAAAAGGGATGATTTCCATCCAGGAAGCGATACTTATCCAAATTTTATTTACAAAATCCAAAAAAATACAGATTTTTATTTTTTTTTATTTGCTGAATTTGGATTGGATTCATATAACATTTTTTACTCCTAATGACCTCCGGAATGCGTGGTTAAAATCTTTCGGGTTATTATCCTCGACGTGTCTTTTGCAGCCATTTACAGCACCTGATACAATTTCCCAAGGCCCGCCATTATTTAAGGACAGCCGTGACAATAAACTTTGTTCAGCAACTGTAAAAGTTGTAACGAGCCAAGTCTTAAGCTAGGCTGTAGCGAGAATTTCTGTGGCGGATAGCGGATTAGCGGCGAACTATTTCGAGCAATTATAGATACTTCTCTAGCAAAGAAAAGTAAAACTAGAAGCTGACAAATTAAAATATTTAATATACACGCCTAGCCAATAGAAAAGTTCCTGAAACTGTTTAACCATCATTTGAGATACGGTGAGATGGAAGAGATTTGAACCGTGCGTGCTAACCCCCTAGCCACGACTTTGGTCGTAAGCGACCTGCGACCAGCGTTTTATCTGTTCATTGCGCGTGATCCCAACTAACCACAGTGCGTCGCGCGTCTCGACCGCGCAATGAACAGATAAAACGCTGGTCGCAGGTCGCTTAAGACCAAAGTCGTGGCCAAGGCGTAAATACTCGGTCGGGTTCTGGGTCGAGGAACTAATGAACCCGGATTTAGCTAGGCAGGTACGTTTGTATTCAATTATAACATTTAAATTCGAACAAGGGTTAGGACTGTGCGCAAATATATTTATAAAGGACGCAGCAGGAGAAGAACGGTAAAATGTTCAATTTTTAAAAATTATACCTAACTGTCCCTGCCTATTCATACTTATGTCAAGAGAGGTGTTTTGAGATGCTCTGTGCAGCTAGCACGATACGTTATATCTTTATGTTTTAAGTCAAGTTTCAGTACATTTTCGCCGTAAAACGTGATGATAAAACCTATCGTGCTATAGGGCCTCTAGATAGACTTAAAACCCTAATGGAGAATGCATAGGTAATGTATTAATGTAGAGTCATCAGGTCATCACCATCATCATATCAGCCGAAAAAGTCCACTGCTGGACATAGGCCTCCCCCAAAGAGTGCCACAATGGCCGGTCCTGCGCCACCCGCATCCAGCGGACTCCCGCGACCTTTACCAGGTCATCAGTCCACCTTGTGGGGGGCCTACCCTCGCCGCACCTCCCGGTACGTGGTCGCCACTCGAGAACCTTTCCGCCCCAACGGCAATCGGTTCTACGTGCAATGTGCCGCCCCGCCCACTGCCACTGTAGAGTACTAGACATATTATTGGGATAAAAATCGAAGTGCCGTGATATTTCAAAATGCCATCCGTCTCTGTCGTCACGGGTAAAGCCGGCGTGATACATAGGTACCCACATCGCTTCGTGCATGCCAATAGGAATAACCTAACTGTAACAAAATCTTTGCACGCGACCAGTCCATTACGATACACCACTCTAGCCAAAGTAGGGTTTTCATTTTATATTTAGCTTTTTCAAAAATATAGGAAAATAAATATATAGAGGAACTTTAACAGAAAATAGAGCAAAAAGATCTCAGGACCAGTTTGTGTTACATTCGTAGGCTAATTGGGATCCAGACAGAAATAAATGTTTTGTAAGCGACAAAAACTAGGCGTATTTTCTGTAGGTAGGCTATAATAGTTTACGGTTCAGGTACGTATACTAATTATGTTACGGTCATATCATTTTCCCACGGGAAAGTTGAACACTAAATCAAACTAAAAATGTTTTGGACCCTAATAGCAAATACGTATGGGCTATTTCGGGATATATAATTTGTAAGCATTCGTCAGTTTCACCTTTCCGCGGTAGGTAAACAATTACACAACAATAGTACCAAGTCCCAGAACAGAAATAGGTAGCCATGGACGCGGCTATTAAATGTGCCTATTAATAAAATGTGTATTGTTTAGTGCCTCGGAAACACCAAAAGATCGTAAAGAGCGTGCGCAAGCGTCGGCGTTGACGGCAATGCGGTGAGTCTTCCATTTCACTAAATCGTTCTAAAATGTATGAAGTAAGTATTTAAAAAATCTATTTGTCGACCGTAAAAAAATTGCGTCTTACAAGCAAACATGTTCCGGTACTCGGTGCATACGCATGTTATCGACTACGATACGAAAAGGTTATCAGAGGGGTAATCACGTCACGTTCCGAACGCGCGTCGGTACAATTTAACTGTCAATTTTCCATATAAAAAGTGACATTTAGACCTACCCGACGTTCGTACAATGCGTTACGTGATCGACCTGCGGGAATGTTTTTAATTGATCAGGTTCACGTTTCCTTCGCGAATCAATACCTAGAAAAAGAGTGTATTTATTTTGTTAGCGCTACTAGTTACTTATAAGATAGTCAGCCTTCATGGCAGGAAAGTTTTGGTTAATGTGGCATGGTTTGTACGTATTGGTATAAGGGTATTTTCATAAAAACATCAAAAACAGGAAAGACCACATAGATAAATTCAGTATTCAGTCATTTTTACCTTTTCATTGGATTTAGTACCGGTTTAAAATCTGATTTCTACTGGTTTCACGTTTGATGGTGGCTTATAACGAGAATAACTTTATCCTACAAGTTTTGAAAACACTTCCTAGGTAGAAAAATGAAAGCCGTTTAAAATAATGTCCGCATTATCCTACGAATGTGCGAATTTTCCCGGGCGTGCATCCGACAACCGGCGATGCGTGAGCACGCTTCTCCCGTTTCTTTCCGACTCGACGTGTGCTCATTACCGTTCTAAGTGAGCACCTGAGCTTCGAGTTTCGAGCACCCTCTATCAACCGTCTCAACTTTCCCAATGTACGCAACACAACCCTAAAGTTTAGTCAATTGATACGTGCAGGAACACTGAGCATGAGATCACGCTGCAAATATCAAACACTCAACGTTCCCCTCACTTTGAAATTGTTTCAAAGAGCCAATGTCACACCAAGAATTCGGGTGAAAGACGACAAGGTAACGGGCACAAGTCACATGAAGGTAGCGCCTTAGGTGGCCTGTTAAAAATGTATGTAAATTGATGTTATATTTTTAGCGCGGGCTGCACTCAGCTGGAAGAGAGCTGACTACCCAACGTCGGATTGAGTCATAAAGCAACATTGACGTCAGTAGTACAGCTCCTCCGTCGACTAGCAGAAACAGGTTAGCGAAAGTGCTTGTATTTAACATAAAAGATGAACATTGTTGACCGACGTACAAGCGAAACGGTATTAGATTAGGTATGAACTAACTACAATGTTCGGAAAGTTAATTTCTTAGTACCTAAGCTTATTTTGAGAGCTCCGTATCTCAAAAGGAATAAGGAACCCTTATAGGATCACTTCTTTGTCAGTCTGTCAAGACCTCTTTTCTCGAGAACCTCAATGGGTTAGTATCAAATACCAAACACTCAGCTTTACAGACCTTTGGAGCTGTAATTTTTTTTTACCAGCTTAAGTGGACAGCCTGACACACTAAACATGTAATGCCCCAAAATTTAGTTTACAACTCTTGCGAGTGCGTTAGGTACCGAACCCCGGTGCTTGAGTTCAACTCGCACTTAGCCGGCTTTTTCCTTAAGGATGCTGGTCTGTTCTACTACACACTAATGTAGATAATTAGTGTGTAGTATAATTTGCATCTTTGCCATAAACAAAACAAAATTCTGATAATATGACGCTATGAAAACTAGAAATAGACTTATGAAGTAAGTACCTACCTAACAATAATAATGAAGCCCCATATGAATGATTTTCCAATACTTAATTGAAGACCTCTCATATTGAGGTTCCCATAACATTTTATCAAAAACAATGAAACGGAGTTCTGAATTTGTATCTCGAAACATCGTGCATATTTATACTCTACGTACAGTGTAGGTACCACAGCGCTGTTTCTATTTGTGTATGTTTACAAATTCATCATAGGTACATCACAACGAAGTGATGTTTCATGTTTCAATTGATTGAAGTTTTTTACATTTTACTTTAATATCTTCGTTAAATTATTCGCATTTGCTCTATTTTCCGACTAGTGGTGCCAAGGTATGTACCTATTGTTATATCGCTTTATATACATTTTATTAGTTCAAAAATAATTAAACTAAGTCTACCCTGTATTCCTGTAGTGAAGCCTAGTTGCAACCATAAAATATTTTTTTTATAAAATTAAATGTTTTCTTTTACCTAACCTTCGTTCCGGCACATTTTTGTAATAAGTACTTTTTGTCGGAGTATTTAAATAGTCATGTATTTTTTGTACGTTGCCTTGGTACCACGTTAACTGACGATTCGTGACCCTTATTACAATGCATATAAAAGTGCACTGATGGTCAGTTAACTGTGTTGGTGATGGTACCTAATACATTAGTACGTACAATATCCAGATAATGGTGATGCTGATGTGTACCTACTTAAGTCAAGATGTCGCAAATAAAACTTGCGTCGTGGTTGGGTAAATACTTCAATAGGGTTGTTGACTGGTAAATGTTAACTTTAAAAAAAGTCAAATCGCTCTGTTGCTATGAAGTTGGTAGGGGAATAGTAAAAGTGACTTCATGATATTCTATGGTCAAGCAGCGCCCATTTTTTGATCTTCATGTATTTAAAAAATCTTTAATATGGCAAAAATATGATGAACCGTGATGTTTTCCGAGCACTTTCTTACTAACTGTTTTCAACTACCGTACAAGCACTCTCACTTGTAAGTAAGTACTAGGAAGATTAATGAATGTAGATTTAGGAACTAAAGAGAATTATATTTCTCACTAGAACCACCGATGATACAGTTTGGTGGTACTAATGTGAAGAAAGGTTTTTTCCCTTTACTTCAAGGAGACTTGTAGATATCGGGGTGAGATTTGTGCACCGTCTTCTGCATTAAATGATTACTAGTAGCTTTAAAGGCGAGGAATGAATCTCACCCGTTCCGTTCCTCACAAGATTGCGTTCGCGCGCCAACAGTTCGAGGGTGATTTCACAAGGCCCTTTCAGCCGAGTTTTGCTTTTCACTTTGAATATAAGGGAAGTAAACATAACCCTAAAATATTCGAATGTTTGAACATGATAGAAGTTTCATAACTTCATATTAGAAGTGTTACTTACTTACTGACTTTGAATATACAATGTTAGAATTGGTAAGTAGTATTGTGACAAAATGTCATCATGTTTGTTATCATAATGTATTAAACAGTATTAAATGTGCTAAAACGTCTGATGAATTGCTTTTATTATTAGTGAATCATATACAACGTACTAGCATATGCCCGCGACTACATGCTCATGAACTCCCGCATCCACTTCCATATAGTCTATAAATTGTATGTACATACAGCTAATTTTATAGGTACAAAGAAGAAGTTTGGAAAAGTCACGTAAAAGATTTGCTGTATTATTAATTTATTACAAAAAGATCATCACCTTAAAGTACACATTTATTATAATCTATAGGTACTGAAACTAACTACCTACTACTTGGATGACGCTAAATATTGGAATCAAAGCAAGGTTCTATTCCGAAACGTGTTTCTACATATTGAAATCATACGTAAGTAATGCGAAAGGTCGTAGTGAAACGTGTATGGGTGTGAGTCACACTTCAATATCAGTGCGTCACGTCACACCGTGTGACGTGACGCACTGATATTGAAGTGGGGCTAAAATGAAATGTTTAGTTGGAAATGTAGGTGACTGTAAACCTCAAAATGTTGTCTATATGTCTTATAGCTTGGTCGCCAAAGTTAGGCCCGGCGCACATTATCGGCACGGCACGGCTAAATGCGCCATGACTAAAGACGTCGAGGCAGTCTTCGGGAAGTCTCGGCAGTCTTCGGGTTCTGACCCGAAGACTGACAAGGCTCTGCCGAAGCTTCTCGAAGAATTCCTCAGTGTTTTTAGGCATGCCGAGGCTTCCGAGCCGTGCCGTGCCGTGCCGATTATATGCCTTATTTTGATTATAGGCCTGTGTCATCTAGCATGCCTAAAGACAAAGAACGCCTTGGCATGTCTAAGACGCGTTGGTACGCCTGAGAACACCTGAGGGATGCCTCAGCATTCCCAAGCACACCTCGGCATGCCAGAGGACGCTTCGGCAATAAGTTCCGTCCGTGTGCACCTGCGCGTAGGTATGCCGAAGGATCCCTTGCCAATAGTGGGCGCCGGGACTTAGTTCGATGTGCCGTGCTCTGCGCCCGCGCACGGAACCACTTCGCATGTGAATACAAATTCATAATTTATTTTGGCATAAGCTATGTCCAAATTTTAGATGGAAAAGTAACCAATTATTTTCAATAGAGCCTCGAAAATATCACTTGTAGTTTTGAAGCAGTAGCAAGTATTGAATTCGAAAACTCAAACCAAACTTTCAGATTAATATGCAATATAGAACAATAAGATTTTCTTCCAGTTTTTTTCCTCGCCTCCTTAACTCTTCAAAATCAACTTGCAAAGATATTTAACCGTCTTAAGTTAACTTTGTATTTTATAACTAAAACTAAGTACCTAGGGCCGAAAGCGTTATCGTGTTCATCTTCATTGCTCAAACCTCGGCAAACTACTAACTGCCAAATTTGCCACCGCATAACTGTTACAATACAATTACTTATTCAATTTGGTAACATTTACTCGTGATGTTGCCATGTATATTGGCTAGATTAATTTACGTTCCTTTGAGAAGTAGTGCAATTTAATGCCGAACATCTGGTTTGGTCCCTACTGATACTCGTACTGACTCTAGATTTCAAAATTACTCGCTGTAGAATGGAATAGTATATTTCGAGTGGGTGCTTTGTTATTGTGCTCACTTTCACCATTTTGTTTCATATTGTACAAGAATAGTTATTAAGGAATACTGGTAAGTACACTCTTTCGGCACGTTGATAATAAAATAAAATGAAAATTTTACAATTTTTTTAATGTACCTACCTATATATTATAATTTACTTTAAAAACAAAGTTTAAACCGGCTTCAATTCAGTACTTCACCAAGCCACATGGTACATGAAAATTTCCACATTTCCTTTCCAATTTACCACATGAACTGCTTTCTGAGAGCAAATGCGTTAATTATTACAAAAAAAACCCAAGTCGCTATGTGTGGATTGATAATATTTGAGGAGTTCCGTCGATTCCTCAAAGATCTCAGCATTATCACTTCATTAGTTGCTACTTCAACGGAATCATGTCAGAATCTTTGACGTACTTTACATCTTTGAGGAGTTCCGTAAGTCATCTGTGGTCTTCATCATCAGTTCCACTTCACCAAAATTACGATTTCCGAGGGTAAGTACACGAGTTATAATAGAAAATACCGCAATCACTACACGCGTACCTATAAAATTTGATGGTTGCCCTCAATTTCCCTAGGATCCCATCATCAGATCCTAAATTGGTGACAATGGGACCACATCGGGAGTATACTCTTTCGAATGAAAAATAAAATTGGATATCGGTCCACAATTGACGGAGAAATCGGCGAACATACATTAAAAAATAACATACAGTGGAACATAATAACCTCCTCCTTTTTTGAAGTCGGTTAAAAACTTTAAATTTTACCTATATAGGTAACAAGCTATATGGACTAGTAGGGCAGTGGGTATTTGCATCTTATCTGTGTTATAATGGCCACATCACTGTCTTCGCTTATCTATACATCATTGCTATATGATAGGTTCTTGTCGTACGAGTATCAAAGCTGATTGAAGTGGCAAGCGTAATCAATGATCTGTCGTCAAGTACTCGATAAACGGTAATAAGGAGTGAAAAATCACGTCTCAAGCGTTTAACCCATTTTCCAATCTTCGTTACAAGCCGTGCTACTTATGGTAATAAATACTTAAGATTTTTTTTAAATCTGCAGTTCTTTTATTTTTGACTAACTGCCAGCGCGGACTCGACCACTTATCACAGAACGCAGCCGAAGCCGCAGGGTAAAAAATAGCCTTTTTCCATTCAGGAAGTCCATTCCATATACTACTAAGCCCTAGCAATAATAGTGTATGAAGGAGGACGCATCGCAGGCGACGCCTACTTTTTCCACATTAACCCCCGTTTTCCCACGCTCATGGGGTAAATCCGACTTTTTTCAGCATGTAAAAATACTCATTAACTCTTACCACTACATTTTTAATCCGTAGTACAATTTTGACGCGAAAATCTCTAGTTAGAGAGATTTTGGAAAAACACAACTTTTTCTTCAATTTGTCTGTAAGACTTACAGATAAATGGTGTAATGCCTAACGAAAATGTAAGGAATCTATTCATTTTTAAACTTCATAGAAGCAACAATTAAAGTGTTTTTCAATAACACTAAAAAATGCCCCCTTCAAATGAGGATGGTTGCAAAGGCACACGTGGCCCGAGGTCGGAAACTTACTTTTTAGATAGATAGATAGATAGATGTCATTTATTGTCATAACTGTGTACATAAGATCTCATGTCAGACATTGGAAGGTATCAACAGTTTGCCCTTTTCGAGCGTACAATGTTATTGAACTTAAAATTAAACTTAATCATTTGTAGACCTAGGTACTTAAACGAAATATTCATTCAGATTGTAAAAGCATTTATCTGCCAGCCATTTCTTCAGCTCATTGTTGAACGTATTATTATCTAAAGACTTAATATATACAGGTAAATTATTAAAGATTTTGATTCCAGTAGCATAGGTACTCTTGCTAATTAAGTAACTAGAAGGCCTAACTGTACACATATCATATTTGTATTGCGATCTAATTTTAAGTTTAGAGTCACTTTTCCTATTAAAAATATCGTGCCGTTCATGTCAGAGTTAAAATTTTATTGCTTCTAAAGATGTCTCTTAAGGATTCCCCATTCTTAAGTTTAAATATTATTCGTAGCTTTTCTTTTGTAGAATAAATACTGACTGAACATTTACTGAATTACCCCAAAAAATTAAGCCGTATTTAAGTATAGGATAAACGTTTCCATAATATGCCTTTTTTGAAACTTCTATTGACGTTATTTTGGTCAGTATAGATAAGGCATAATAACTTTTAGCTAGTCTATTGTTTATTTTATTAGTGTGAGATTTCCAGTTCATTGCTGTCTATTGTGACTCCTAAGAAGTCTGTGTTTGTAACTTGATTAATTTGTTTATCCTCAATTTTTATGCTTAAATTCTGCGGTATCTGCTTATAATTAGTAAATTGTACTATTTTTGTTTTGTCTAAATTAACACATAATTTTAAGGATGACAACCAATCAGTAACAGTTTTTAGGTGGTATATAATATCAATATCATTGTCCTCACTTACAAATATGGTGGCATCATCCGCAAACATCACACACAGGTGGTTAATCACTAGAGGAAACTCGTTTACGTATACCAAAAACAATAATGGTCCCAGCACACTTCCTTGGGGTACGCCTTGAATATTTTTCTTATCCGTGTTTTCCATTACTAAATTAATAAAACCAATTAAAATAGGAGTCAATTATTATTTTAAGACGTGTTGAACCATTAAATTACTTGGCAGTATGAAGTACCTAAGTCTACATAATATCACGTGTCGAAAATTAAAGGTAAAAACTTTAAAAAGTTAAGTGACGGGAATAAGCAATTACTTTATTTTATTTCGCAATTATTTGTTATTTTCTCGCAATCGAAGTGAACAGCAGTGTGTATAACTCGGGCATAAATTAGCCATTTACGTTTATATCCACCCCGACCCACCGGCGAGGGTGGATAGTTAAGTCGAGAGGTTAAATGGCTAATTTATGCCCGAGTTTATACACACTTGTTTTTGTTGTTTTATGCGCTTGTTGTACAATCTACTATTCCTCTCCACCTTTTGCAAGGCAAATTCCCCAGTGTCTGGAATAATCTGTCAAAGTCAAATCTTGAGCATCAATTTATCCTTAGGTATCTGATCTGTGTAAATAATTCGAGTGTTCAAATTTATAAAGTTATATTTTTATATAGCAATCATTGTTGTAGTAGAAATGAAATTGTATGTTCTTAAGAATACTTACATTGATTTTAGGACTATCAGGAGAAGGTATTCCACAACACCCTGTCCTGTATGATGATGATAACTTGATGCCAGCAAAGTCAGATCCAGGCACGGATTGACTATCACCCATTGTTGGCGCCCATTTAGATCTCAATTCTTTGGTCGGCGAAGTTGACAAACACGCATATTCTTAATATTGAACTTGGCTCCCATTTTCACATTTATGCTTTTGGTGGGATTATTTCAACCGTAGGCAAGGTCCGTTGTGATATGTTTTTTTTCGATTGAATGATTGTTGCACGCCGTAATATTGACCTGAATCAATTATTAACTTAAGTTCCTATTTAATTAATATCTTGCTAGTCGGCTTCAAGGACTTGTAGTGATTGGATTCACTTGAAAATTGATAGTAAGTACCTACCTACATTAACAAAGTAGATATGGCGTAGTTAAGTCCTTTACCATTCACATTCTAATAAAACATATTGTCTTTATAATCTTCCTAATTAAAATTGACTCGATATGATACTGGCATATGTCTCTCAATATATTGTTATATGATTTTGCTATATATAAACTTAACAAATTCTGACGTTATATTTTCATCCACTCATATTACCCCGGGTACAAAAAATACCCAATTTGTAAAGACTCTTGTCGGTGTTTTTAGAAAAATACCGTTGTCTGCCCCGAGCCCCCGACGTTTTGGATAAATGGCGGCTGGGCGCAGTGTGTTTTCAACCGACGAAAAAAACGGAGGAGGTTCTCAAGTCGACGCGTATATATTTTTTTTATGTATGACCACGCATAACTTTTTACAGAGTAGTTCGATTTTGATAATTCTTTTTTTATTGGAAAGGGTATACCCCGAAATTGGTCCCATATACATTTTGGACAAAAAACTAACCTTAAGGGTAGGAAAATAGGGGATGATTGATTTTTCGTCGGTTAAAACTTTGTTTTTAAAGTAAATTATTCATCCACAAAACTAACCATGAAGACATGGTTTCAGGTTTTACTAATGTTCAGCCATTTTGTAAATATCATAATCAACTTTATCACGGAATTTAAATATTTCAAAAATGTTCAGTGGTTTTTTTGTAACATACGACAGGAATTTTGTGGCTAATGTTCTATATTATTTATTTAGTTTTTTCTAACAAATAAGATCGATAACGTGCAAAACTTATACGATTTTAAATTCCTAATTAATTTTCCTAGTTGCTTAAAAGTATTGCACCTTTGGACCAGATGGGAGCCGGACATAAAAAATATATTTATATTTCATTTTCTTTAGTTTAACTTTGTTTTCTAGTTTTAGTTTTAATGTAATTATCTTATTATTCTCTTTCTGTTTAATCGTAGTTAATATTTTAATTTAATGTGTACTTTATCTGTAAATAAATTTTACTTTTAATATTTAAGTTTGTAATTTAATTATTTTGTGTTGATTTTTTTTCCTTCAAATTTGTATGGAAATATTCTATAAGTATATTTTAGCAAATAAAAAAAGAATTATCGAAATTGTTTAACTTGATAAAGAATTATACAATAAAGTATTTCATTTACACACAAAGCGGTCGCCGAAATATGACCGCATAGTAGTGTTGTGGATAACGCTCATTTTGAGGCTTAAAGACTCGAACCCTAAAGACTCCCGATTCATATGCGTAAAATAAACCAACACGGTTCTTAAACAGCATCGAGTCTTTAAGCCTCGGGAGTCTTTAAGGCTCGAGTTTATAAGCCTCGAAATGAGCGTTATCCACAACACTACCGCATAGCCCAAAAATATACTTATTTTTTAAAATTGTACTAAAACTTTTATGGCAGATTAAGCCTATTTGATATTTATTTTAACACTAGCTGTTGCCCGCGACTTCATCCGCGTAGAACTTAATACTTAGAAAATATAATGCAAACAAATTTCTACCATCTTAAGGGATGATTTCCGAGGCAAAAACTATTCTATATCCTTTGAAGGGTCTCAGATTATCTCTATACCAAATTTCATCTAGGTACATGGATTTTATCCAAACTCTCAACCCCTTTTTCATACCCTTACGGAATGATTTTCGGGATAAAAACTATCTAATGTCATTCTTCGGGACTCAAACGACCTTTATACCAAATTTCATCTAAACGGGATTCATCCAAATTTTCACCCCCCATTTCACCCCCTTAGGGAGTGATTTCCGGAATTACAACTATCCTATGTCCTTTCCCAGGACTCAAGCTATCTCTACCAAATTGTATTAAAATGGGTTCCATCCGAATTTTCACCCCTAATTTCACCCCCTTAGGGGATGATTTCTGGGGTAAAAACTATCCCATGTCCTTTCCCAGGACTTAGCCTATATCTACGCCAAATTTCATCAAAATAGATTACATCCAAATTTTCACCCCCCCCCCCCCCCCCTTTCACCCCCTTAGGGGATGATTTCCGGGATAAAACCTATTATATGTCCTTCCCCGGGACTCAAACTATTTATATACCAAATTTCTTCTAAATCGGTGCAGCGGTTTAAGTAGCTCCATACAAATTTCCACCCCCAATTTCAGCCCCTCAGATATAAAAACTACCCTTTGTCCTTCCCCGGGGCTCATTTCATCTAAATCAGTTCAGCGGTTTAGGCGTGAAGAGGTAACAGACAGACACACTTTCGCATTTATAATATTAGTATGGATTATTAGTATGGATAGTATGGATTATTTCCGCTTGTCTTCCAAATAGAGGTGTAGCTGTAGACTCACTTCAAAAGAAAGAAGAAACGAAAAACTCATTCAAATATCTCAAAAAATTACGAAGCTACAACCGTTTTAATGTCGCTTGTTAGAGTGAGAAAACGATCAGGGACCGTGACGTCACGATCCTCGAGCGTCATAGTAAAAAACAATCGTTTCATTATAAAGGTGCGTTTTGCGGAAAAGAGACGCAACAAACCCCCTCTTAAAACTATATACACTTATAACTTAGTGATTACCTATACGAGTATAGCCTCTTGCGTTGTATTTTCGAGATAATACAACATTATGATTATTTTGTTTAGTGTCTATATCCCTATTTTCGATAAGATAAGATAAAATAAGATTTCTTTATTGTCAGAACTGTGTACATTTAGTTGTTTTGGGTAAAATAAAATCCAACAGCTTGCCCATTTCGGACGTACAATATTAAACATAAAGCTAGTCAAATATACTAAAACAATAACAACAATAGTATTTCCAAATAATTTTAACCATATTCACACATAAAATATTAATTTAGATCTATCCGACATCCGTATTTTCTTTTAAACCACGAACTTCGGAATTCGAAAATATTCGGGTATCTCTATCTCTATCGCACTAACAAATGACAGGAATGCAGAGGGCCTACCGCGAAAGGCATTCGAAGTTTCCCCTCTCTGTCATACTTACAAGTTCGTACATAAGTGCGACAGAGAGGGAAAACTTCGAATGCCGTTCGCGGTAGGCCCTCAGATATACGAACTTCGAGTTTCAGTTTTCGTGGTTTGGCTGAATACGCAAAGAGCGCGCGCGCGTGCCATTCAAAAAAACCAAGTTTATATTGTTCGAATGTGTTGTTACATTTGTACAAATTACGCCTTAATTCGACTTTTGCGCATATAAGTTCGCATATCAAAATCGATTAATTTTATATTTGCTTTTGGTACCTATGTGTCTCGTCAATGTATATCGTAGACGGGATTAAAATTATTAATAGGCGAAAGAAAGGCAAAGCAATTCCGCCATTTTGTCCGTAGTATTTCTTATTACTGTGATTTTGACGTTTCTTTTAGCTGACAGATGTGGCGGCGATATACTTTAAGAATAATAAATGAAAAATTCAATGAAGTCGTATATTACGGAAAATAAATTAATTGTCGAAGTCCGATAAAAACTATCCTAAGTTGCAGCTGGAATAATAATGTACCTATATAAAATGTTTCATATTTTTCCGTCCATGGGATGCTGAGAACATTCGTACCACAGAAAGCTTAGTTTCAAACTGGCTGATTCTTTTTTTAATCTAGAGATTTATTATAAGTGGAGATAACAAAAGATGTCTAAACTCAACGTCGTCTTGCTGTCAAGCTTTGCATGCTCGGTTATTGTGTCTCAGGTAAGAAATTTTATACTGGCGGATACTAATGTAGTTATCTCACTAATAGGATAATTTCATTAGAGGAGGAAAAAAAACGGTCAAGTACAAGTCTGACTCGCGCACCGAGGGTTCTGTACAAACTTCAAATTTAACCCCGCCTGTATAAGTTTACTATCCGATAGGTACTTCCAGTTTATAGATAGAGATATTTGTACCCATTTAGAATAACCCAATAACCGATTCTATATAAATTGTCTGAATCTAAATCTGTAGACACGGGTACGTTCATTGATTAATCATTAGGTACTGTTAACTGTTTTCCCTTCGATAGCATTAAAAATAAAGCAAAAAAAAGCGGCCAAGTGCGAGTCGGACTCGCACATGAAGGGTTCCGTTAAATAAATTGCAGTTTACGATTTATGACGTATTAAAAAAAACTACTTACTAGATCTCGTTCAAACCAATTTTCGGTGGAAGTTTGCATGGTAATGTACATCATATATTTTTTTCAGTTTTATCATTCGCTTATTTTAGAAGTTACAGGGGGGGGGACACATTTTACCACTTTGGAAGTATCTCTCGCACAAACTATTCAGTTTAGAAAAGAATTATGTTAGAAACCTCAATGTAATTTTTGAAGACCTATCCATAGATACCCCCCCACACGTATGGGTTTGATGAAAAAAAAAATTTGAGTTTCCGTTCTAAATGGGGAACCCCTAAATTTATTGTTTTTTTTTCTATTTTTGTGTAAAAATCTTAATGTGGTTTACAGAATACATCTACTTACAAAATTTCAGCAGTATGGCTCTTATAGTTTCGGAAAAAGTGGCTGTGACATACGGACGGACAGACAGACATACATCGAATCTATAAGGGTTCCGTTTTTTGCCATTTGGCTACGGAACCCTAAAAAGGCATTCCCACGGCAGCGGATATACGGCCCCACCGACAGCAAATCCGATCCCTACGCTATTAAAATCCTTCTATTTTACGAACTTTCAATTACAGTTAGTATTATTATCTATCCGATCATATATGTATATAGGTATTATAGGGTTTTTCTAGAAATTGTATCTCCTTTTTTTCACTTGTTTTTATTGTATATTTTAATTACTGACAGTGAATTATGTTCAAGGTTGTTTATGATAAAAGATAAAGAATCCGTCACTTTATAATTTCTATCAAGCGGTATTGACTCTTCTGCAGTAAGTAGGTACGGCACTTGAAAAAAAAAATGACAATGGAATATCTTACTCATTTAAATACCTACATATAAACACACAACACATAAGATATATGTCACCGTTAGATTGTGAACACCGTCAGTTTATAATCTAACTCGCGATATTATACACTGACGAAAAATTGTGAACTGTCAAATCCGTTCAAAATTTAACGCATTATTTTTCGTTAGTTTATAAACTATCAATGTCGAATCGTCAAATTGTGTACTGAGATCAAATCGACTTGCTACGGAACGTACACAAAGGCTAGGTAGGTTAGGTTAGTTAGGTACCTTCAGTTGCCCGAAATAAATGGAATAAAACGTCTGAATAACAAAGAAAAAACAATCATGTTCTGACGTAAGTGGAAACTGATGCAAGAGGAATAATTTGCTCAACCAAACAGCGCACAGGTTGCCTTCCAAATCAGGCAAATGTGATTCAGTTCACAATTTGACGATATGACATTGTTAGTTTATAAACTAACGAAAATTATTGCGTAAAATTATGAATTATTTTGGCAGTTCACAATATTCCGTCAGTTAACAATATAACGGGTAAGATTATAAACTGACGGTTTTCACAATTTAACGGTGACATATATATCACGCATGAAAAAGAATACTGTGCACAATCGTGCTTTCATACTTAAGTGCACAGATTTTTGACTTCAAGTTTAAGTCTTATTAATTTTTATTTGCTTGCTAACAAAAATTCTGCAACTTGGGAATCACACACACAACTTTACTGGATTTATTAATTTTTAACCGATTTCAAAAACGGAGGGGATTATATGTTCTACTGTATGTATATTTTTTTGTATGTTCGCCGATTTTTCCGTCAATTATGGACCGATTTCCAAATTTTTTTTTTATCGAAAGTGTTTACTCCTTTGGTGGTCACATTGTCACCAACTCAGGATCTGATGACGGGATCCCAAGGAAATTGAAGGCAACCCTCAAATTGTATAGGCACGCGCGTAGTTTCGGTATTTTCTATTATAACTCGTGTATTTACCCTCGGAAATCGCAATTTTGGTTAAGTGGAACTAATGATGAAGACCACAGATGACTTATGGAACTCCTCAAAAATGTAAAGCACGTCAAAGATTCTGACATGATTCCGTTGAAGAAGCAACTAATGAAGTGTCGACGGAACTCCTTAAATATTATCAGTCCACACATAGCAGTTTTTTCTGTAATAATCAACGCATTTGCTCTCGGAGAGCAGTTCATGTGGTAAATTGGAAAGGAAATGTGGAAATTTACATGTACCGTGTGGCTTGGTGAAGTACTGAATTGAAGCCGGTTTAAACTTTGTTTTTAAAGTAAATTATAATATATAGGTAGGTACATTACAAATTTTGTAAAATTATAATTTTATTTTATTATCAACGTGCCGAAAGAGTGTACTTACCAGTATTCCTTAATAACTATTCATGTACAATATGAAACAAACTTTGTTTTCAAAGTATATTTACTTTGAAAACAAAGTTTAATTGAATACCTAAAACTACCCATGTAGTAGGTACATATATTGTGTGATTGTCAAGTCACAAAATTTTATTTAGCAAGCAAATACAAACAAAGTGGATTGCCCGTACATCCGGCATTGTTGTGTCAGATAGATTCGGTCGGATTTAATTTGACATTTTATTTTATATTATTTATTATTTTATGTTATTGGACATAATATTGAATTTGTAATTTTTCGAGTTGTGTAAGTGTATTTTATAATTGTATGGATTAAAAAAAACAGTAGGTGTTATGTATGAGTTTATGTTACTCGAATAATAACAAACTTTGGACCCATGCATGGGATGGGTCCAAAGTTTATGGATAATTTTCGCTACACAAAGACTCGTAGACGCTTTCAGTCACTAACGGTGTTTCGCAAGTTATCAGCTAAGACCGTAGCGTCACGGAATCGTTGTTGGCACTACATGTGTTGTGAAATTAAGATCTGGGGGCACGGCAGGGGGCTTAATTTCCTAATGATTTATTTAAATCACAAATAAAGCAATGACCTTTTGACATATGCTACCGATGTAAACGCATTCGTTTTGGAATACATGCTTCAAGGTTGCGTGTAAAACACTCAAAACAAACATGTAGGTATATCGGGCCCGTTAGAACTGATACATATCAGTGGGTACCTGTTTATAAAAACGTGTATTTAGCTGAGTACAAAATTATAGCCAGACACGACATTTTGATCATCATTACGACAAGACTGCATAAGTATAATATATTCATATTCATTCATGCATTCAATGTGTTTAGCTGCTACGGGTTCGGCGTAGCGCTACGAACGTAGATAACCATTTCAATAGGATAAAGCGGGTCCGTAATTAATTCATCAAAGTCTGCTCTTAAATTCGTGGTATGTTTGCTTAGAATTCCGTGTCATTCCATTAAACTTGCATAGGTAGGTAATAAACCAACTAGTTTTCAAAAATAAACAAACTTTAAAAGTCAACATTGCGGAGAAACTATTCTAGGAAGAAGAAGGACGGTAGAATTCGTTAAACAAAATAGGTTATCTGAGCATAGTCGACCCGTTCTCAAAATTCCTGAAGGTAATTTTTTCATAGCAATTTTTTTTCATCTCGGTATTGACTGAATAGGTATCTCAGTATTTTGTATCATTTTATATCTTTAAGGGTTGTACATAGTGAATATGTCCATAGGCATTAAGTCCGCCTTTTGTACATCTTGTTTGTGCAATAAAGTTTTTAATAAATAAATAAATATGTGCGGTGCATTTTTATTTGGTATTTTGGCACTAGATACGTTAGGGCCGTCTAGGGGACTATTAGTTGAAACCAACACTTAATGTTCGAAGTGCGTTTAATTGGTTAAAAGTTACAACGGTGCAGACGTGAGATTACAAATTAACTTAATTATTAGAACTAAATTAATTGATCGAGGTCGATCACGACCTTACGCGACCGCGATGGAAGGATAAGACACTTGGTTCACCACACTTTTCACATGACGTTGGCTCGGTCCTTGTATTGGCTAATTGCCCACTAAGCAAAAGAGCAATCGATTTTCGAGAACCGGGGATGACTGATGGCGACCCGTGAGAGCTGGCCGTGGGAATCTCGTGTCGTAACACCTCCCTTCCTTGAAGAGCAACTATTTTCCAATGCCTAGTGAAAATGTTGCGGATCGACGATCTTGCAGGGTTTGAGTACTGGTGCTCAACGTAGGAATTTCAATTTCGCTTATGATTTCTTTGTTGGATTGTAGTCGCTTGTAGTAGTAGAAGACGATCAACACGATAGCTCCTAGTAGGATGATCCCATATGTGGGTATTGTTGTATGAAATAGACTGGAAAATGCTTCTGTTTCCGCTATAACTGGAGCTGGTGGTTCTAAAAGTACCTGGTGCTGAATATCGTGCAAGGTGTCCAAATTGATAGTAGTCAAGTTATAGTGCATAGTCTGTTGCCGCAAGGTGGGTGTCAATGCTGATTTCGGTAGAGTCATGATTTCTATTGCGTGTCCTCGCACCTTGTCGTCCATATTGACAATTGTGAACTCCTGTGTTCGTAAGCGACAGTTTCTTGGAATCGTAGCTAAGAAACTACCTTTCAGTATACGATGTTCTTCTTGTTGGCATGATATGAATACCTTCGTGTCCGTCGGGAATGAAATTATATAATGCATGCTATCGAGTTCTAGGAGAGCCTCCCTGGTGAGTGTAACAGGTGTGGATCGGCATAGTTCATCCATTTCTTGCTCATGTATGAGCCGAGTGATGCAGTCTTGTTGAGTACGAGTTTGGTGAATGGTATGTTGCTTGCAGATGTACCACGTGTCGATCTTAGGGCATTCTGCCTCCATGTATATGAATTCCTTGGAGTTGGTTGCCAGAAATGGATAAGGGGGTATGATAATTTGGGAATATCTATTGGGTACGGGGCACAGTCTGTACAGGTCATACGTTGTTGGGGACATAATGGGAAATTTCATAACAATTACGATCTTTTTCTCAGTAAAGTATGATCCTAAGCTAATCATATCATAATAATACCTAATATCTATATCTAATAAGGATACAGGTCCATAAATGGCCTTTATCTTGCCTATCATATTACTTAAGTCATTAATTGATAGAAGTGAATGGTGCATTGAATTAGTGCGACTAAAAGCTAATATATTTTCTATTCTAATCAGCTCAGACAAAAAATCGTCTACATTTTCGCTGAAAATGTTAAAGATTTGAATTAGGTGCGCATGTTGGGCAAAAATATCTTTATCGGTATTCGTAATGTTAATAAAATTGGCGAAAGCTTTTTCTAATTTCCTTTGACTGAACGTTAAATTATTTAAAATATGAGCTTGTTGGAGAGTCAAATCTTTGTATATGCTTATATGTTTGTTCAAACTAGTAGAAAGTGCTTGGTTTTCCTTCTGAAGAATAGTCAAAGCGTTTTGTATGTGTAATGCGTCGTCATTATCAAGATTGCCAGTTATGCTTTTGATGATTGTTCCGAAGGGATTAAGTAGGCCACGCTTTAAACGTTTTGGCTCAAAGGACTGTAATTTAGACATAGTTTTATCTAGTTTAGAAAATAAGTGCAATATTTGTTCTTTGAATAAAGGAAATTTCTGGTTCGGGATTTTATTCGCCACATCTGTTAATTGGGATTGTATGTTCTCGATTTGTTCTTGAATCGTGGCCAGATTTATTTCTAGAAGAAAAATGTGTTCATGTGAGATGATTTTTGTCAATCCTAGGTTGAACGGTAAGAGGCCGGGTCCGTCGGAGAGGTTGTCAAGTCTGATATTGTCATGTGTCGTTGGTAGGACGTCGGCTTGGGCCCGGAACAGGGTCATCACGAGGATTATTGTCCTGTAACAATTTAAAGTGTTTTTTAGTACGTTTCAGCAAATTTTTCGCGACGATTCCCCGCTTCCTGGACGTATATATGTGAATAGGTGAATTAGATACGACTTTATCGTGAGTGTAACGCGGTGCTAATTTCTGTCTGGGGGCCGTCGGGTTTCTTATGTATACTTGTTGGTTATGGTCATAGTTCGTTTCAGGTTCTCGGTTCTGATTTCGTCTTGTCATCATTTCTATGCGGTTTGAATATGATTCATCATGTACAATTTTGTACACGACTTCCATTTTTCCTTTATGGTCCTGCATGTATTGTTGTAAAAGTCTTTCGGTCAGATTAAGATTAGTCGGGTTTCTGGGATCAAAGTGTCCAGATAACAGTTCATGAGGTCGGCATTTTGTTAGGCTATGTATAGAATTGTTGTAAGCTATTAATGCGTATGGCACTAAATTGTGTGCGGACTCGTTCTTTTGCTGAATTTTGAGTAATCTTAAATGTTCTATGAGGGTGTTGTGGAAACGTTCTATAGCACCATTTTCATTTGGTGCGTTAGGCGCCGTAAGGTGGTGCTGTATGTTATGAAATTTAAGGAATTCAGCGACTAATCTGTTTGTGAATTCGGTGCCTCTATCTGTTGTTAGGGATAAGGGAAAACCATGGTGGGTTCCCAGTATCAGTAGTGATTTTACTATATTCGGGGCTGTGCAATCGGATAAGAGGTATGCTTGAGCGTACTTACTAAATGTATCTATGAAAGTTAAATATTTTTCATTTTCAATTGTAACAACATCGGCGTGCATGTGTTGAAATGGTTTAGAGGGTGGGGGGACAATTTGAAATTCGGGTCTCACTGGATCACGGTCATATTTTGCGCAGCCACATATAGAACATTGATTTATAACTTTCGTGATACTCTCCTTAAGTTTAGGCCAATAGTAATGCTGGGATAGTGCAAGATATGTTTCATTTATGCCTCTATGATTGGTCTTTCCTATGTGGTATTTAGAAATTATGTCGTCTTGCATTGAGAGTTCGTCGACATCTTTAACTTCACGTTTAACCATAATCAAATTCATACATGAATTTTTAAATGTGCGTTGAAGAATAGGTACGATAGAGTACATTTTTGTAAGTGGTTGAACTAGAATCGCAGTGCGTATTTTAGGATTGACATAGTTTTTAATAGCGGTTATTAAATGCTGTTGCAAGTTTTCTTCGTGTATATGAATGACGGTTCTGTGGAAGTTCTGAAATGGGGTGGATTCTTTAGGTTTTAGATTTGTAGGAGAGTCTGTGATTTTTATAACAATCTGTCGCTTAAATTTATTTAAAGCATCGTCGGATATGGGTACTTCTAAAGTTGGGTGTTCTACACTTGTATGTACTGTCTCCACGGGCGAATCGTTTTGACTGTAATCAAAGATTGGTGTATCCGTAAAGAATAATGGACTATTCAAGGGTCTTTGGCTTGGTGCAGTGTCAGTTTGGGACTGGCTGGACAGTGGTCTTAAGCTTGGCGCGGTGTCCGTTGAGGACTGACTAATTATTGGCCTCTCATCGGGTGCAGTGAGAGTTGATATAGATGATTGCCGAGACGGGGACCTTGAACCGGGGTTAGCTATAATTGAAGATACTTCCTCGTTGTGGATTTCGATTCGAGATAGAGCATCAGCATTTGTATTGTTTTTACCTTTTTTATAGATTATCGTGTTATTGTCGTGTATATACTCCGATAGTTTAAGTCTCCATCTTGTAAGACGAGAATTGGGTTCTTTAAGGTTTAATAACCACTGAAGGGGTTTGTGGTCTGTGATAATTTTAAATTTCCGGCCAAAGAGGTAAGGTCTAAAGTATTTGGTAGCCCAGACTATTGCGAGCAGCTCCTTTTCAATAGTCGAATAGTTAATTTCGCTGTCGTTGAGTGTTCGTGATGCGTAAGCTATCGGTCTGTCTGAACCTATCGGACCTTGTGAGAGAATAGCGCCGAGGGCTGCGTTAGACGCGTCTGTCGTCAGTAAAAATTCTTTAGAGAAGTCGGGATATTGTAGTATGGGGTCATTGATTAGCAGTGTCTTGCAGTGTTCAAAGCATTTAACGTATTCAGGGGATAGAGTAATTTTTGCTCCTTTTTTTAAACATGCAGTTAATGGTTTACTGATGCGTGCGAAATTCGGTATAAAACGTCTATAATATCCTAAAAGTCCTAGAAATCCTTTAATCTGCTTTGGTGTTTTAGGAATAGGATATTTTAAAATTGCAGAAATCTTTTCTGGATTAGGCTTAACGCCGTCGGGAGTAATAATATGACCCAGGTATGGAGTTTCATGTTTCAGAAATTCTGATTTGTCCAATTGAATTTTAAAATTTGATTCTCTAAGTCGGTCAAGAATTTTCCTTAAATTTACCATGTGTTCTTGGAGTGATGTCGAGAACACAAGAATGTCATCAAGGTAGACTGTGCAAATTACATTTTGAAGACCACGAAGTACGTTGTCCATCACTCTCTGGAATGTGGAGGGTGAATTCTTTAAGCCCATTGGCATTCGGAGGAATTCAAAATGTCCGACCCCATCACAAACACTGAAACCAGTCTTGTGAATGTCCTCCTCATGCATCTCTACTTGATAAAATCCGCTCGCTAAGTCCAATGTGGTGAAATACTGACACTTTCCGAGTTTATCTAGGATGTCTGAAATATTTGGGATTGGGTATCTATCGTCTATTGTTTTTTCATTTAATTTTCGAAAGTCCACCACTAATCGCCATTTAATTTTTCCAGATGCATCGTGTTTTTTGGGCACGATCCATATGGGTGCATTCCAGGCTGAAGAAGAAGGTCTAATAATGCCTTGGTCGAGCATTTTTTGTATTTGATTCTGAACTTCATCCCTATGTATGTATGGATATCTATAAGTTTTACTATGCACGGGGACTTCGTCTTGTGTCCTAATTCTGTGTTTAATTTTACTTGTAAAAGTTAAAGGTTCGTCATCTAAATGAAATACATCAGAATATTCTTTACATAAACACAGCAAGTTTGCTTTCTCTTCGTCGTTCATATGGTCCGTGCGTAATCGCGATAACACTTCTTGGAAGCGTCCGGGCTTGCCTTTGCAGTCTGCAAGTGTGGCGTTTGGTATCAATGTACTCTGTTCACTAAAGATATGTGCGTGCAATGGTTTTATAAAATTTAAATTGATTTCATTTTCGGATGGATTAAATATTTCTATTAAGGCGTGGTTTTTGTCGGCCGTAGTTACACAATCTAGGATGTAGCATCCGCATATAGTTTGGTAGTCTATATAAACGTCACCATGAGAAATATTAATGGGCACTCTTATCATTCGACTGGATTTAGCGGGAATCGCTACCGATGCAGGGTTGCGTGACTCATACATATGTATTGGATTGTTCGCGAATTCTGTTCTGAGTACACGGGAGTCTAGGTCGATTTTAGATCGCCATTGTTTTAGTAAGTCTAGTCCAATCAGTCCGTCAAAGTATTCGTGAAATCGGTAAATATATAATTTGATAGGTTTCTGGTCGTTCATTTCTGTGAAGCAAGGAAGAGTTATTGAATAGTCGTTTTGGGTAGTGGCATGGATGTTTGTGACGACAAAAGGATCATAGTTAAGCGGAATATTTGGAAAGAAATGTTTGGCAGCTTTCGGGCTAATAAAAGATTTATTTGCTCCCGTATCAAGAAGTAGTTTTAATGGTGGATTTGAAATTTGAATGAATGGAAGCTGTCGCTTGTCCTGTAGGTTTAGCTCTATTTGGGGGATGTTGACTGAGGCTTCTGGGAAAAATCCGACTGATCATTTTCATTACAGTTTTGGTCTTGGTTAAGATTGTCACTGTCACAGGTCTCGTATTGGCAGTCTTGTTCAGTATAGTAATAGTCGAAAGGATCATTTTCAAAGTATTCGGTTTGATAGTCAAGGTCATACATTTCATTCATATTTACTTGGTAATGTCCGTTTTGGTCAGTGGGGGGTAAAATTCTGGCTACTGGGTGGCTTATTCCACTCATTGGTACAGAATGATTATGCTGATAATTTTGACGGGGCGGGATCCTAAAACCGGTAGTCATATTTGATCGCGGCAGGGCACGCATACGTTGTTGCGTCATAGAAGGTCCTTGTCCGTAAGGGGCTGACATTGGTGGTTGTTGCGGGGAGTTTATGTTAAACGCATTAGGCATACGATTGTTAAAATTATTTATAGGCCGTGCTTGATTCATAAACGGGTTTGGTCTTGGAATGAGTTGGTTGTGTTGTATTAATTGCGGATTAAATGGTATGTAGTTTAAATTTTTTTGAAATTGTTGTTGGTCCTTGAAAGTTTTATGTTGGGCGTTTTTATTTTTCAGGTACAATATGTTTAATTCTTCTTGCGCGAATTCTAGGGCTTTTTCTAAAGAGTCTGGTCGCATACAGCGAATGCGTGAACCAAGGGGTTCGTGTAGGCCTCTGAGATACGTTTGCAGGGCTAGCTTTTGATAAAGACTGCGTTTGGCCTCAATTGTAGTTTGCACGGTCTCGTGTAGCTGGACATAGGTCATTATTGTGGTTAGTAAATTTTGAACTCGTTCAAAAAATACGTGCGGTGTATCGGCACCCTGTGTAAGCATGGATAAATCAGTATATAGGGCTGTTTCATCCCTGTGATCTGAGAAGGAATTTATTAATGTGTTTCTGATTCCATTCCAGTCCGTTGGAATGCCATTGGCTGCCAAAGTAGTGGCAGCTCTGCCGGTTATTTTGTTTAAAATACCATTTATTAGGGCTGAATTGTTAAGGTCATTCCCAGGGGCCGGATTCATATAGTGTAATATTAATTGGTCACAAATGTCTAAAAATCTTATGAGCACATTTGAATTTCCATCAAACTCAGGTACTAGTCGCAAAGCTTTCCATATTTGTTCAGTAACATCAGACGCATTTTGCGTCGCCGCGGAAGCGCCTTCACCTGGGGGCGACATTTCAAGGCCTATTGCTTCCTCTAGAATGTCTTCTAAATTTCTATGAAATCGCGATAATTGCCAAGGATCGGGCTGAAAAACCCGGTTACCACGTGGGTGAAAAATTTTGGTAGGTTCTACTAATGAACTTGCCTATTACTACTAATTATACTATACCTAAGAGTTGCAAATGGGGTTGGCAACAATAATGAACCTAACTAACAAATTAATATATGTATGTAATATAATAGTCTAGGAGTTGCAAATGGGATTGGCAACTAATTATGCCTAGGATAAGGGCTGCAGATTGGATTGGCAACCAATAGGAATCGTATAATAAGCTCTTAATTCTAAACTCACAGTATCTGCATAGCAAAACGGGCTGGATAACTCATTGGTTCGAGTATGTAGGTAATGCCGCTCCACTGCTGATCCGCTGTCTCTTGTGCACTGTAGTCACCGCCGATGGCCACTCGTAGATTCGAAGTAGTCGGTAAAGTCCATGAAACGACTATCAGGCGACTCTCGAAGTTAGATCGCGCACTGATTCGACTACTCCCCGACTGCGCCAGATACGTTAGGGCCGTCTAGGGGACTATTAGTTGAAACCAACACTTAATGTTCGAAGTGCGTTTAATTGGTTAAAAGTTACAACGGTGCAGACGTGAGATTACAAATTAACTTAATTATTAGAACTAAATTAATTGATCGAGGTCGATCACGACCTTACGCGACCGCGATGGAAGGATAAGACACTTGGTTCACCACACTTTTCACATGACGTTGGCTCGGTCCTTGTATTGGCTAATTGCCCACTAAGCAAAAGAGCAATCGATTTTCGAGAACCGGGGATGACTGATGGCGACCCGTGAGAGCTGGCCGTGGGAATCTCGTGTCGTAACACACTGTTACCGTACCTTCCTAATAAAAAAAAAACTTTCTAATAGTATACTCAGTAGATGTTTAGTATGCATATTTTACGTAAACACACTAAACTGCCTTCTCGAGGACAATCTGAGATATTTCCTACGTGTTACAATTTGATTTCGATGTTCCTCGCGGTTGTTTCTGCGGGTACGGGGACAGCTCACTCGTCGTAACATGCGCACTAAACACATTGAACTCAAATTGGAACCCTAAGTCTAGCTATAGAAAGCTGAGTTTTGCGTACAGAATTTGCTGCGCTTATGAATATAATAAATCAAATAAAATAATAAATATTACCATTTATAAAAAAAAAAAAGTAAAGGGGATTTTTTTTATTAATTAATCTTAGCTTCTCTCAGATATAAATCGCTACCCTTCCGGCTCCGCCAGCATATTACATAGACCGCGAGCGAAACTTACTCCAAATAGGTATGAGCGAAACAACATTCTGTCTTTAAAAATGGACATATAACTTAAAGTGACCTCCAAGGATTCAATTAGCAAATTGAGTTACAATTGATCAGTTGAGTAGCCCCCGTGTCAGAGCCTGCGCTAGAACTACGTCACGTCCTGATCGACTCCAATTAGGTTTTTATCCCCTAAATCTCTGATCGATCTCGGTGACGAGACCCAGCTTTGCCAGCGGAATAACTTGATATATCGATGCGATGGTTGAAACCGGGTGAACAGAACTCTATTTGCTAATGTTGAATTACAATTTCATTTTCAAATGTCATACCTACTCTGAAAGTATGTCATTGTTTATGTCGCTGGTTGAAAGTAATGCGTTACGCTCCCAGGGCTAAAAAGTAATTTTCATCTGGTATACACTGAAAGTAGACTTTTGGATAATATAAGCCATCGTGCTTCTAATTAACCGCTTTAAAACCGCGTCCTAAAGTCATACACCCCCCCCCCCCCCCCCTCCCCCCCGTACAAAACTTTGTACAAAATTAAAATGAATTTTGAACTCAAAATGGTTCTAATTCAAAAACATAAATGCGTACTCCGGGTGTCAGGAGGTTAAAGAAATTGAACAATAGGTATCGGTAACCCGTACAGCCACACTGCCAAAAAACTGAGTAGATTTTTTAAATATGTTGATAACTTATAATGGATTTAATTTTTTATTACTATAATATATGGTATATAATGGTATATAATGTATGGTGGCGTCTGCCCGCCCCTTAAATGCCTATCGTGTGTACGCCCTTTTAGTCTTTGGTTTTGAAAGTGACATTTGAGCTGTCACATTTTGCATTGTCTGTCGGAAAAAAGCCACGTAAGATATCTTGTACCAAGTCACGATTTTGGTGAGAAGAACGTGGGCCGTTTTTTGTAATAACTCGCTTTGCCGACACACAGTTTCCGAGTTTTGTTTGGATATTTAGTTGAAAGTGTTAACAGACTAGCTTTGGTGGCCTGAAGCCCCAAGTCGTTTTGGTGAAAACAGAACATTTGGTGATAATATTGCCGGGAAGATTTGGCGCCTGGGACGGACCCCGCATTGTTGCACAGCTCGGGAAACAACACGGCCCCGGAGGCAGCTTGGGAGACTTGATTTAACTTGACTGACCTTTGACGGATAATAGACAGACTTGACACGATATCGCGCCCACGGGAAATCAGTAAGTGCACTCCACATTTTTTATAAAATTTTGACCCTTTTGATAGCCATTACTGGCATATTGGACCCGCGAGACCGCGAGGCACGTTCAGTTCCTAGCATTAGGCGAGGACTGAACAAGATTATATTTCATACATAAGCAAAAATATGTATTGAAAAACGAAGTTTAATTGATTATGTAGTATGTAGAACCGCTTCAAAAGCGCGCCCAGGAAACAAACAATATTAAAATCAGTAAACAGTTCACGCCCAAATAGACAATACACTCGAGAGCAAACAAACGGAATCACTCTGCACGTTTGGCTTTTCCGCCCAATAACTTTTTCAATTTTCATTAAACATTTAATTTTGAATTGAGGCTGTGAATTACCGAATTAATAGCCAAACTAATAAGTTTCTGTCAAAAATTTCATTTTTGGTACAAGCTTTTACTGCCAACTGTATTTTTCTGCATACCATCATCAAGTACTCATTAAGACGATTCTAACGAGCCCAAACTCGATGGGGTTGTGTCGTTTTATTGCGGAGTTCCTATGGCCACCTTCCAGCTCCAGCATCAGATCAGCTCCAAGTCATCATAATATTGCATTGTTTGCAAAATTTCAGCTCAATTGGATAACAGGAAGTGACTGAAAAATGGATTGCAAATTTTGACAGACAACTTACATATTTACATGCTTACATACGAACAGTGCAAGTAAATATAAAGCTTGTAAAAATAGCTGGACCGAGGGGATCACCCTGCTGACAACCCACCACCGAAAGAATCTCATAGTTTTTGTGCATTAATTTAGAAGGTGAGTGATAACATTGAAGCATAAAGTTGTAGATTTCCGGAACATATAGTTTAATTTCGTTTAGCAGGGTGTCCCGGTTGACCGAGTTAAATGCATTTTTGACATCTAATTTCATAAGTACCTCACATGAGCTGCCGTGCACAAAGGTGCGCACGACATGAACCGCCGCCTCGCAGCCTCCGCGGGTTCCGAAGCCAACCTGTATAGGTTCAAAGAGGGCTTGTAATTTGGAACGCGTTAGCCGTACGCAGATCTTGGCGGCCAAATGGCGG
This sequence comes from Epinotia brunnichana, assembly GCA_963854355.1. Lineage (NCBI taxonomy): Eukaryota > Metazoa > Arthropoda > Insecta > Lepidoptera > Tortricidae > Epinotia > Epinotia brunnichana. Next base: position 18,835,363 of record OY977940.1, read on the forward strand.
AAGGTTGACTCTACGGCAATAGGGCGCACCCCAGCATCCTTCTTAGAGAGGGCAATGAGATTCGCCCTATAAATCACAGGCGTCACTTCTTGGCATACATCTCCCTGGAGCATAAGATTCACCAGCATTGTGATGCGTTTAATAAGGTGCTCACCGGCAATGCCCGTGCAGTGACTAGAGAGGTGCTGTGGGGAGATGCCGTCCAGGCCAGACGCTGCGAGGGCTGCTAATACGTCTCGTTCAGTTGCATGAATACAGACTGATGAGTCGGTTGGAGGGTCTAAAAGTGGGGGTTGAAGGGCCTGGGAGATGTTTAGAGTGCAACGCCGCAGCGGTCTCCGGAGTGTCGGGAGCGAGGGTATCGTTTGAGAAGAGAAGTCGAGTTGTTGCTCCCTTTAGGTCTCCGTCGAAATTTTTTTCCTCGACCTTGTCAAATAGGTTGTATTTTCTTGTACGGGATCTAGAAAGTGGAATAGGTGTGGGTATGTTAGCTGTTTGGATATTATTTTTAATTTTTTGGGTCAGGGAAATGTTATTTACTTTGTCGTCGACAACGTGCAGAATTTTGTATGAAAAAGTTAGTAGGTTATGCCATTTCTCAGTGGTATTGTCCCCAACACAGTTATTTTTTTTCAACGGATCATTCTCCAGTAATTGTATCTTTTACAAAGATTCCCAAACATAAGGCAAGCCAATCACGTACGTACAGAAAAACTGACTATCATGCAGTGATCTCCGAACTAAAACAGATAGACTGGATCAGTATTTTGGCGGCATTAGATGCCAATTATATAACAAATCTATTCATACATCTAGTCGTCAAATCTATGGAAAAGCACACACGTTATATAAAAAGGTCACGTAGAAAACAAAATATCAAGCCATGGATCACCCCCGGTCTAATTAGATGTATGAGAAACCGAGATAATCTACACCAAAAGCTAAGAAAAGACACTAGTAATGTAATACTCACCATTACATATAAAAGATATCGCAATACATGTAATAATATCGTTAAAAAACTCAAACGAGCTTATCATGCGTCCCAAATAAACGAACACAGAAATAATCTCAGAAAACAATGGGCTCTGATTAAAAACGTATGCAATCTTAAGTCCAATACGGATACCCAAAATGATGTGATTACAATAAAATCGTCTCCACAAGAATCTGCAAATTATGCCAATGAGTACTTTACAGGTGTTGGAAGTGACTTGGCTAGCGAGATCATAAATAAATCTAACTCATCGGGAAATCACATTATCAAAAACAATGCACCAATCGCAACACCTGTGCACTCTATGATATTACTAGAAACTGATGAGCTAGAAGTCAAACATACTATACATAAACTAAAAAATAGCTATACTACGAGTTGGGATGGTATATCTTCAGCCTTCTTGAAACTAGCTGCTGATACACTAGCATTGCCCATATCTATCATATGTAACACGAGCTTCCAAACTGGAGTATTTCCTGATGCACTTAAAAGAGCAGTCATAATTCCTATTTTTAAAGCTGGAGACAGAGACTGTATCTCAAATTACAGACCAATATCCTTATTACCGAACATAGCCAAAGTATTTTAAAAAATTATTAACAAAAGATTAAAGGTATACCTTGAAAAATACAATCTTATAAGCAGTAATCAATATGGCTTTAGAGAACGTAAATGTACGGAAGATGCAGTTCTACATGTAACTAATTATATTGTTGATAAATTGGATCGGAATAAAAAAGTACTGGGTATTTTCCTGGACCTTAAAAAAGCGTTCGATACAGTCTCTGTCCCTATACTAATTACCAAGATGGAAAGCATAGGTATACGTGGCCTACCGTTACAACTTTTCACTAGCTACTTAAATAAAAGGAAACAATCAGTAAGAGTTGGCGATTTGTATAGTACGGAGAGTGAAGTTGAGTATGGTGTGCCTCAGGGTAGTGTCTTAGGGCCTACCCTGTTTCTTATTTATATTGATGATCTGTGTCGCATAACTAACTCACACGCCGATATTATAGCTTTTGCTGATGACACCGTTTTATTGTCTTACGGGGATTCATGGGAGGAGGTCGCTAATCAAGCACAAACTGAATTTAATCACATAAATGCGTGGCTTTCCAGCAATCTCCTTACGCTAAATTTGGCAAAAACTAAATTTATGGCATTTTGCTTGAGGAATACCCCACAGACACTGCATAGAAACATATCAATTAAATTGCATAACTGCCAGAGTGATAATGTATGCACGTGTCCATATATAGCCGAAACTGCTTCTATTAGGTACCTAGGTGTCCTACTTGATAAAAATCTCTGTTGGCGCGAACACATTTTAAATCTAACGTCAAAAGTAAGAAAATTGATATATGTCTTCAAAAAACTCAGACACGTATGCGACAAAAAACTGTTATTATCAATGTACTATGCACTATGTCAGTCGGTAACTTCCTATTGTATCACAGCCTGGGGAGGTGCCTCTAAAACATTGATGATTACACTAGAGAGAGCTCAAAGGTCGGTACTTAAGGTTATGACATTCAACAAATTTAGATTTCCTACACACTTTACCGTGAAACCATGGTACTCACGGTTAGGCAACTATTTATTAAGTTATTATTACTAAGACAACACAAATGCATTCCTAATTACCCTGCGACCAAGAGAAGAAATGATCTGTAATATAATATACCGACTCACAAAACTACGTTTTCAAAAAAATTCATAAGTGTACTTGGCCCAACGTTATACAACAAACTAAGCAAACAAATTCATCTACGGTCACTTAATCTGCATTCCTGCAAAAAAACGGTGGAACAGTACATACAGAACTTGAGTTATGAAAATACTGAACAACTACTTAAACACATGGTGTAACACACACACGCACACACATAAACATACACACACACGCACATCACACACATATACACACACACACGCGCATACATACACACGCATACTCACACACACGCATCCATATATAAACTATATTACTACGGTTGTACAACATTATTTAAACCCCGATACGTTATTACAGTGTAAAATTATGTTAAGTTTTTAAATATACTACTTGTTTACTTCTCGACTCGACACAGCGCTCGCTTAGGAGGCGTTGCTAGGCTATTGTTCACCAATCTTTTGCAAATGTACCTACATTTAACAAGTTTGCTACCATTTAAATATATATGTTTTTATGGGTATTAATAGTTAAGGACAGTGAATCCTGATCCACCGTTATACAGTTCACACTAGTACGGGGATCAGTTGAAGCTTACTTGGCTCATACTTAGTTACCTTCTTGTACTAATATTAAAATGTAAGCATACATATGTACACGTATTACTTTAATAAACGTTGTTTGTTTGTTTGTTTGTTTGTTTGTTATTTATAGTGTCGGTAAGTGCTTGTGCCACCGTTGATCTCGCACCATGAGGCACGCGTTTGATTAAGGACGTTGTCTGTTTGAGCTGGCCGAGGAGAATGTGAAGAGGAGGCGCAGTGACGGATGAAGGCGATGAAAAACTGAAGTTTATGGGACTGGGAGTGGAAGTGAAGGGAAGAATACGAACCTGATGAATGCGAGACTGGTGGATGTGTAGGCCCCTTGTTGTTGCAAATGTTTTGTCGCATACACAACATGCCATCGGGAGCAACAAACAAGATATATAATGTAATATAAAAACACTGAACCTAAATACGTAAAAAACTTAAAAACTATTGCGATCCAAAACTAAATATTAATATTACAAATTGTCTGTCAAAATAATTATAAACAAGAAAAATATATGACACTAGGGTGAAACTTGAAAGGCGCAGGCGTAGTTCGGTACGCAGTCACTTGGCCAAAACTGAGGGCCTACCGCGAACGGCATTCGAAGTTTTCCCTCTCTGTTGCACTTACGTAAGAACTCGTAAGTATGACAGAGAGGGAAAACTTCGAATGCCTTTCGCGGTAGGCCCTCTGGCGTAGGAAAATCTGGTTGTCGTTAGAAACGCTTCTTGTGTAACTTTTGTATATATATACAAAGGTCAGATATGGCAATCTTTCAAAGGCGAGCTGGGGGATGTTTGCCTTCAAAACAGCTGATTGGAGCCTCTCTAAGCGCCCCCTACACTCGCAGGCCTGCATCACTGACTTGTGTGCCTGTCGGGCTCATTAATATGATTATTCGATTAAATTAGACCATTTTATAGTATAAAATGTTGGGAGACGTCAACGTCATTTATGTATTTATAAATACTGGAAAGATAATAAAAAAAACAGTTTATGATAGTTTCAGAGATTTTTCAAGCATGTTGGACGTTGCCAAGCACGATGAACGTAGAACGTACAGTATTTTGTACATTGCTAATTGTACGGTACGTTTCTTTTTAATACGTTTATTTGAATATTTACATATTTATAAGAAACTAAGTGTCAATTTATGTCAAAATCTCCATGAATCATGTATCCACACTAAAACAAGCAGATATAGATGTGCGTAGTGCTGGCAAGTCACAGCTACCGTGGGTTTCGTCGCGCCGCCATTGTCAAAAAATAATCGGCGTAAGTAATTAATCAATAAATAAAGCACACTCTCACACAAATCAAAATAGCCTCAAGGTAAGCTCAATAAGGCTAATGCTAAGGGTGTTAGGTGTGTGTAGGTAAAGATTAAATCAACCGTACTGCAACCTCAAGGGGCCTTGACTCGATAATTATATATTTATTTCATTAAATCTTGTCTGACAGTCATATTTCTCTAAAAAACATTTACTCATAACTGTGTCATCATACAATGATGCACTTAAGAACTGTAACTACCGTCTATTATTCCTTATTTTCTAAAATAATAGATTTAAATGACTAAATAAATACTCTCACAAATCAACCAAGATTTGAAAAATAAAACAATAATTCAAGATGACATTTGATCGTATGATCCGCAAAAACGAGCCGAATACGGATGCCAACAGGATAAGGCCGTTAGCGGGGTGCGCGGGACGAGCGTCTCCCGCTCCGTCTGCCTCACCTCCGCAAATACCTAAACATCGTGAAAGTTAATGAAGCGAAAGTGGTTTGTCAGGATCGTAGCAAATGGAGATCCGTGATCTCTGCCTACCCCTCTGGGAAAAAGGCGTGATTATATGTATGTATGTATCGTCTAATAAGAGCGCCTTAATGCTCTTGCTTTTTCTACACCTGAAATAAAATAAGACCAGATGTTATTCAAATTAATTAGTAAAAGTCGCTTGCGCCGTCCCACCTTCCTGGAACCTCTACTAGGGCTGTTGCAGCTGCTGACTCAGCGGAGTCACACAAAAGGCTCAAATATGCTGGCATTGATAGTGGCTTCATGTTTGAGCCTTTCGGGGTCGAGACCTTAGGGCCATGGGGCACCAGCGCTTTAAAAATTTACAAAACACTTTCGCAGCGCCTTGTCCACGCTTCTGGTGACCAGAAGGCTGGCGCATACCTAGCCCAGCGTATAAGTATTGCCATACAACGTGGCAATGCCGCCAGCCTTCTGGGCACCCTGCCGCCTGGCACCGATCTGGGCCAAGTTTTCTATTTGTGATGTTATCTTTATTTGTTTTATTTTATTTAACTTTTGTGTAGGTATTCTATTTGTAGTTAATTTTTTACTCACTACTATTTTAGGCTGGCTTAATTTTATTTATTTAGATTTAATTTTCAATGTTTACCTTAATTTAATTTACAATGTAATCTTATGCTACTAATAAAAAAAAATATACATTGTTCCAATGATTTTTGAAGAATTAGTAAAATGAATAGAAGAATTTTAAGAGTAAAATAGAATACCTAAAGAGGCTGCGATTTTATCACATGATAGAAACTGGTGGTGTTTCCCTGTGCCAATGTGGACCCACAATTCAATACATATTAATTTATTGAATCAGGCGTTACTTTGCGGAAGTCCATGATATATTACGAGAACAATATTCCTTTGCTATTCCGCTAAAAACGTGCTGGTCGATCAGCGGAGATGCTGGCAGGAGACAAGCAACATCTCCTGCCAGCATCTCCTGATGATGCCTCGTAGAGAAGCGAAACACGTGTCGAGGTTTTTTCATTATTGGTGGTGGTTTGCTGTAATTATTTGCATGTTTATACGCAAATAGTTGCATTTGATCTCCGCTGATCGACCAGCACGTTTTTAGCGGAATAGCAAAGGAATATTGTTCTGGTAATCAATATATATTGTCTTGTAGCTTCGAAACGCATGACACAGCTAGAACGACAACATCTGTATCAACTGTACGTATCATGATCCGTTTAAATCCTTGAGCCATAGCGTCAGCAACACGCACGGTTATTCTCGTAGCAGCTTTTTCGTGGTTACAGGGGTCGATATCATTTTTACAACGATCGCTGCTGCTAAGAACAGTTATATACCGTCTGTAATATTCAGTTCTTTTTCATTCGGCACCTCCATAGAGTGACGGGCTCAGGTTATTTGCTCGTGAGCCTGATCAAGTGCCATTGCAGAGAAAGGGAACTTCAAACTTCAAATCATTTATTTGTGAACAATAGGTATGCACATAAACGGCCTCCGTAGCCCAGTGGGTAGTGACTCTGCCTACGAAGCTGGAGGTCCCGGGTTCGAATCCCGGTCAGGGCATTTATTTGTGTGTTTATCACGAATATTTGTTCCTGAGTTATGGATGTTATATATGTATATAAGTATCTATATGTATTTATCTATTATATATATCATCGCCTAGTACCTACAACACAAGCCTTATTGAGCTTACCGTTGGCCTAGGTTGATTTGTGTAAGATTGTCCCGTAATATTTATTTATTATTTATTATTATTTATTATTTATAATGTAATAATGCTAGATGGTAGGTACATATAAATTAGTCCAGCTATGTTCTCCCCAAGGCTTACAAAGATCTTATGACTAAACATGTTCATTATAGCAGATTAAATCTATCATTTAAGAATTCGTTGATTGAGTAATAAGCTTTTTTAACTAGAAATACACTTAAAGCCCGCTTAAAATCTAAAACAGTTTCTTTTTGATTGATATCAACAGGTAGATGATTACAAATTTTCGGGGCCATTCCTATAATATTTTTAGACATAAGTCCTGTTTTAGACGGGGCCGGAAACAAATTGTTTTGTAATCTTCTGCCTGAAAGATACTGAAACTCATTAGGATTTAATATCACAAACAAAGCTACTTCAAATATATATAAACTAGGTAAGGTGAGAATGTTTAGGTCTACGAAATGAGTTTTACATGAAATCCTGGGCCGCAGGCCACGTACTGCTCTTATGCACTTTTTCTGTGCCCTAAAGACTAAATCCCGATCAGTAGAGTTACCCCAGAATATTACCCCATATCTTAGTGTTGAAGAGACGTATGCATGGTATGCAGTCAATACCGCTGATTCGCTAACTATCTTTCGTAACATATACAAGGCATACGAAAAGCTATTTAGTTTCTTGCAAACCGTTTCAATTTGATTTTTCCAAGACAGTCTATGATCCAATACTAAGCCTAAGAATTTTGTGTTGTCTACTTCTGAGATAATCACATCTTTATAATTAACATTGGGGTTTCGTACATTATTGCGTCTCTGTTTGAAATTCATGATATGCGTCTTAGATAGATTCACTTTAAGATTATTGTTTTCAAGCCATTATATAGTAGATTCGAGAGTTCCGTTTATTTCTGATTCCAGTGTTTCAGGTTTTGTGTCATTAAATATGAAAGTACTGTCATCGGCAAATAAAACCATGTGGTGTTTAGTAATTTTTGGAACAAAGAAATAACTGATCCATACGCTGACCTTAGCCTGTCACTCTATGGTGGTGCCGGAACGGATGGTATGACTGTTCTTAGCAGCAGTGATCGTGGTAAAAAATAACATCGACCCCTGTAACCACGAAGAAGCTGATACGAGGATAATGTTGCATGTTGTTGACGCTGTGGCTTAAGGGTTTATACGGATACGTACAGTTGATACAGATCTGATGTTGTGTTTCTGGCTGTGTCATGCGTTTCGAAGCTACAAGACAATATATATTGAATTGTGGGTCCACATCGGCACAGGGAAACACCACCAGTTTCTATCATGTGACAAAATCGCAGACTCTTTAGGTATTCTAAATTACTCTTAAAATTCTTCTATTAATTTTACTAATTAATTTGAACAACATCTGGTCTTATTTTATTTCAGGAGCAGAAAAAGCAAGAGCATTAATGGTATTCCATGCTTTAACTGGGTGTGGCACAGTGTCGGTGTTCAGTAGAAGAGGGAAAAAACTGCTTATAAAGCATGGAATACTTTTCCATCAGCAACTAATGGATTTAATATGCTCGCTGATGGAGACGTAGGAAATCTAAACAAATTTTTACAAAATATATCATAACGATATATGATAAGTAAGTATAAATTAATTTGTACGAGTATCTACGTGGTTACAAATGACAGGTATATACATATAGGTAGCTGTCATTTGTTGCTGCCTATCTCCAGCCCATTAAGCACATCTTAACTATCCTACAGTTGCGATCCTCGAAACCCAAAAAATATAAATAAAACTAATAAATAATTATATTAAATAAGAAATTCACGTCATTTAGGTCCCTTAGTTTTAATAGGGTTTTTCGGCAACAACTTTTTTTTAAATATTAGATTGCGTGGTTTTTTTTCACAACTGAACTCTCTCTACACTACATACCTTCATGTATATAATTGTTTTGAAAAAAAAAACTTCGCTATGCGTCTATGTAACTTTATCTCTACATCGACGTCAAAATCAACGCCAATACAAAGGCCGCCTGACATATAAAGGCTTTTAAATGAATGACAACGTGTTCACAATACACATAAAAGCTTCTAGTGGACCTAATGAGTGTGTCCATCCCTCTGACAGAGAATGTAAAGACTCGCATGGCATGTTATAAGGCTTTTGTTATATGTAAATGCATTACTTTAGTGCGACATTGACACTAGGGCATAGGAAAGGAAACTGTTCATGCATTTTATTCCATCCCTACCGCTATCCTAACGGCCGCTTAATTACCCTCACCTAATATGACATTAGTACTGACCTACGAGTGGTGCGACACGCATGCCCGCGACGCGCTTCATTAAATAGTGCGAAACTGTTGAAAACAAACAATATTGTGAGTGCCAACACCTGAATGCTGTGCAGCTGGTGATCCCAAGTGTGTGACCCGGATCGGGACTGTTCCCGTGTGCCCGCGGGACCCCTACCTACTTGTTTATCCCGAGAGGATCGCGGCATTCCAGCAGCTTAAGGTACTGTGCTCCACTGACTGACAAACTCCCCTTTTAACCCTTAACATTGGTAGCAAAATGCGTGGTTTCATCCCCTCTTGTTAAAATAGCGGTGCTGTTACGTAATCTCATCTTCCCAACTAAGTTAAATTACTTTCTAACACCCTTATCTTGTACTGGGATATATTGATAATGTACATACTGTGATTCGAGTTTGATAATATTGCATCTTAAGAATTTTGTACTTAAAATAGTAAATCAAACCACCTGTGACGTCACTTGTTTACGAGAACATTGAATGCGCCGCGCGCCACTTAGCAAACTACCTACTCGAGCCGAGCCTATTGTTACACAGCTTACGACGGCCGCCTCACTTGCAGACCATAATTAGCGAAATTCCTTGGGCCAGTTAAGATACTTATTGAGTTATCTGTTGTGTAAACATCTGTGACTGCGAAGTAAATTACGTAGTTTTTCTTTAATAATTACGTTTAAACTATTTACACCTTAAACTTGATCCTACATATTGTAGTGACATTCAAAATGACCGAGGATGATGGTAACCATATGGCCCAACATCTGTATACCGATTCAGCAGAGTTTAAAAGTCATATGGGGACTGTTCGATTTGTAAGCGACTGGGTTAAAGATACCCATACGGGGTTAGAATCCTTTACGGTTCCTAGACTGCGCGTGCGGTTAAGTGAGTTAGATGTGCATTATGAGCGGTTTACCCATGCATGTTCGGAATTGTTTGGTAGCTTAGACCAAAATATAGACAAACCTGAATACGAATACATCCGTAGGCAAACCCGATCAGTTAGAGATATGGTAGATGATCTCAAAATTAAATATAACGAGGTTTTCCCCAAACCTGACGGCAGCGAACCTGGCGCCAGTAGTACCCCCTTGCGGCAGTCGATGCCGGCCAGACCCACCATGTTGGAACCGATGCAGAGCCGACTGCCCGACCTACCTATACCTAAATTTGATGGCCGTCCAGAGTCGTGGATTAGTTTTTTTGGACCAGTTTGATAGTGTGGTCGACTCGCAACCCCTGCTAACTCCCATCGTCAAACTTCAGTACTTACTGGGGTCGTTAACTGATGAGCCGCGTCGACTATTACAACACCTGCGCATAGAAGCCGACAACTATGACACTGCGCGCGATCTTTTAAAGCGGCGTTATCATAACACGCGCATTCTGGCAGACAATTATATAATTCAAATTTTGACCTTGCCTGAGCTCAACTCGAAACTAACAGGTCTTCGTGCTACCTTTCTCAACCCAATGTTCACTGCCTATAGAGGTCTCGAAAGACTTAAACTGCCTGTGGCCCAGTGGTCTTACATGTTAGTACATATATGCCTAACTAAACTGCCCAGTGACCTGAGGTCACGGTTTGAACGCCGGTATGGGGACCGCGACGGTCTTCCGGAGTTTAGTCAACTGTTGACTTTTTTGGAAGACGAGTGTCGTCATCATGACAATGTTGGAAACGCTTCACTGGTTGATGCTTTGCCTTCGTCATCGAATAGACCGCGACAACGTTCCCCTGTTATTAATACTTACCCTAGGCATACCCATACTTACACAACCACGGTCCCTTCAACCGCACCTACCCACTCTATTCGCTTGTGTTACCTATGCTCCAGTGATTCGCATTATTTGCGCGAGTGCCCCGATTTCCGACATTTGCCACCGCGGGATCGTGCGTCATTTGTAAAGGAGGCAAGGTTATGCTACAGGTGCCTAGACAAACATTCCATTGCCTACTGTCAACGTGATTATCGTTGTGGTACATGCCATCGTACTACCTCACACTTTGTTGTGTTTTAATGATCCCCGTAGTGCGACATACCCTGAGCTTCGCAACCAGCCATCCGTCTCATTCCATGACGGGACATTCCGGAACTCACGTTCGCCTTCACCCGGCAAGGGCGGGGGCGTCTTCTATCGCTCTAATGCGCCCCGTAAGTCTCCACAGCCACCCCGTACGACCGGTACGACGTTTTCCTCTGCCAGGCGGTCTCCAACCCCCACGCGTGAAGGTCGTCGTTATCGATCTCCACCTCCAGCACGCCGAGATTATTCCCCTGCGCCATCTCAAGTAGAACGTGGAGGTAAGCCCAGTTATAGAGATATGATTAGGCCTCGTTCCCAAGACCGCACTACTCCACAATAACTAGACGTACCCCACATACCGTTCAGCCCCCATCTTCCTGCGGCCAAACCCAATAATGCTTTGATTCTGCTCCCTACTGCCCTTATACATGTTAGAACACGCAGTGGATATTTTGTTGAAGCCCGAGCCTTATGCGATACCGGTGCCCAGGGTTGCCTTCTCACGTCTGAAATGGCTGTACACAGTTTGAACCTTCCCGTGAACCCTTCGTGTGCCCCTGTACGAGGTATTGGCGATGTGCAGACAATGACCTCCCACGGTAACGTCTTAATGGCCTTTAAGCCTATTGGGAAGTCTCACCCCCTTATCACGACCCAAGCTATGGTAGTAGACGTAATTACCGGTCATCACCCAGAGCTTTGCCTGCCTACAACTGTTGTTAAACAGACATCAGATCTTTGCCTAGCTGACCCCACTTTTCACGTCCCGGGAGTAATAGATGTTCTCCTTGGAGCTGACGTGTTTGGAGCAATTTTCAATGCGGAAAAGTACTCATTACCTTCCTGTCAATTAACTGCCTTTTCAACCATTTTTGGATTCATACTTTCTGGTGGTGTTCATTGTAAAGTTGATGAACATCGTACACCCATGACCGGAGTCTCTCTTTCTCACATTGTAGAGCGGTTTTGGAAAATTGAGGAGACACCTGAACTACCTCCCCCAAATCCTTTGGATAGTGAATGTGAGACCTTTTTTAATAACACTACATTACGGGTAGCTGACGGTAAATTTCAAGTAAAACTTCCTTTCTTGCTAGATCGACCTACTCTTGGAGAATCATGAACCGTAGCCTTGAAGCGATTTCTGAACTTGGAAAAGCGCATGCAGAGCAATTCCGAATTTCGAGAAAAATATATAAACTTTATGCGGGATTACATCACCTTGAATCACATGACTGTGTCATCATTTGACCCTTTTACCGCTGAACATTATTTTATTCCTCACCATGGAATATTCAAAAAATTGGGCGATATTTCAAAATTAAAAGCAGTTTTTGATGGTAGCTGTGTGACTTCCTCAGGCGCCTCTCTTAACCAATGCCTACATGCTGGGCCCAAATTACAGAAAGACATCAGCCTTATCTTGCTAAATTTTCGACGACACCCCGTAGTGTTTATCGCCGATATTTGCATGATGTTCCGCATGACTTGGGTCGCACCCGAAGATCGCCGATTCCAGTTGATTCTCTGGCGGGAATCTCCATCAGATCCTTTGCTCACTTATGAGCTAAACACTATCACGTGCGGCCTACGGTCAAGTGCTTACGTTGCCATGCGCGCACTTTTAGAATTGGCAGCGCAAGAGAAGGCCAACTTTCCTGAAGCTGCAGCGGCCGTTGAAAATGATATGTACGTAGATGATTGTTTGACAGGTGCCGAATCAGTTTCGCAGGCTCGCTTGTTGAAGCGCCAATTAGTACAGCTGATGGCTACAGGCGGATATGAGCTGAAAAAGTGGATCAGCAACAAACCCGAGGTTTTGGAAGATTTGCCCCCAGAACACCTACAACAGCCCCATTCCTTTTACGATCCTGAAAACCCACAAACTATAGCAGTATTAGGCGTGCAATATGACCCTTCTAACGATTCCTTTACATACCGATATGCCTTTGATCCTGACCACCCAGTGACCAAACGCAAGGTACTTTCCCTGATTGCGCGTATGTACGATCCATGCGGTTGGATAGCCCCCGTAATTTTCAAGGCCAAGATCTTTATTCAACGTCTTTGGCTCTCTGGGCTGAATTGGGACGATGAGCTCTCAACCGTACTCTCTTATGAGTGGAATGCATTTACTCAGGATCTTACGAATATAAGCCAGGTGTCCATACCACGACACATTATTCCTTCAGACGCTCTGTCTTATTCCTTACACCGATTTTGCGACGCTTCGGAGGCGGGTTACGCGGCTGTTATTTATCTAAGGATTCAACATTTATCAAACCTTTGCTCCGTTCACTTATTGATGTCAAAAAGTAAAGTTGCCCCTGTTCGGACGCGACTCACGATTCCCAAGATGGAATTACAAGGAGCGCTGCTCCTTTCAAAATTAGTGCAGCACGTTGCTCCCTGTCTACAGAGAGCATTGGTGCTGCATGCCATATATACCTGGACGGACAGCAAAATTGTCTTGGCTTGGATCCGTACTCCGCCTCATTGTCTCCAAACATTCGAAGCCAATAGGGTGTCTCAAATAAATAATTCCTCCACGCCCACCATTTGGCGCCACATTCCTGGAGAGCTGAACCCTGCTGATTGTGCTTCGCGAGGGTTGAACGCGACTGCTCTTATGGACAAAATCTTATGGTGGTCGCCACCCTGGCTTGAACAGGACCCACATTCATGGCCTCCTCATGAAACTGAATTTCAAAATGAATTGCCTGGACTTAAATGCTTATTGGCAACTGGTGCTCCTGACTCTTTGCTAGATCCATCGTTTCTAATGGAGCGTTATAGCTCCCTTAATAAATTGATTGGAGTAACTGGGTTCATACGACGATTCATCACTAATATACGTGACCCTAAATCAAGAATATACTCGCCTTTTCTGACACCTCAAGAGCGGGCCGAGACTCTTAGTTACCTCGTCAAATTAACACAGACTCTATCCTTTTCGGATGAAATAGAGCGGCTCCGACAAAATAAACAATTACAATCTTCGCTCAGACGCCTTAATCCCTTTTTGGATGAAGCAGGGCTTATTCGAGTTGGAGGGCGATTATGTAATTCGGATTTAACTTTTGAGTCCCGACATCCACTATTATTACCTAAAAATGGCCCACTGGTTAATTTGATAATATCTCACTACCATCGTGAAAATTCCCACGCCACTGCTGGCACGTTACAGGGAATATTAAATCGTCAATTCTGGATCATAGCCGCACCCCGTGCCATTAAGAATATAATTTTTCATTGCCTTCCCTGCTATCGCCTTAAGGCTGGTACAGCCCAACCACCTATGGGTGATCTACCTACAGACAGGCTTCCCGACCTTTTAGCGGTGTAGGAACGGACTTTGCTGGACCCTTTCTTACCAAGATACAACGTCATCGAAATCGAACACTTGTTAAATCCTACCTGTGCGTATTTATCTGCCTATCCACAAAGGCCGTACACCTGGAGATCGTGTCTGATTTAACCACCGAGGCCTTTATTGCTACGTTCACCCGTTTTGTCTCCCGTCGTGGCTATCCAGATCTGGTTCGTCCTGATAATGGGAGAAATTATATTGGCGCGAATAACCACCTTAAAGATTTGCAAAAATTCCTGTCTGAGAACCAGGTAGAAATAGGTCATGAACTTTCAAAACGCCATGTTAATTGGTTATTTAGCCCTCCATCGTGCCCTCACTGGGGTGGTTTGTTTGAGGCTGCCGTGAAATCTGCGAAAACTCACTTGAAGCGTGTTATTGGCGATACCCCTCTTACATTTGAGGAACTTACTACTGTGATGAAATCGAAGCGGTTCTGAACTCCCGACCTCTTTGCCCTATTTCTAAAGACCCAAATGACTTTGAAACCCTTACACCTGGACATTTCTTAATAGGTCAACCATTAACAGCCGTACCTGAATATCCATTTAAAGACGTCAAAATGCATCGATTAACTCGTTTTCAAGTATTACAACAGATAACTCAACATTTCTGGTCTCGATGGCATTCCGAATACCTTGCTACATTGCAAGCTCGTAACAAGTAGACTGCCCCTATGGAGCCGCCGTCCATAGGGGAACTAGTTCTTTTGAAGGAGGATAACGCTCCTCCCCTAGAATGGAGACGGGGCCGTATCATCAGACTTTATCCTGGGCAAGACGGTGTTATCCGTGTGGTCGATGTTCAATCTCCCACCACAGTACTAAAACGACCCTTGACTAAGCTTGTAAGACTACCTATAAATTAAGTTTGACTCGTTTTCCTAAACATTTAATTTATGTTTAGGGCGGGGGCGATGTTCATGCATTTTATTCCATCCCTACCGCTATCCTAACGGCCGCTTAATTACCCTCACCTAATATGACATTAGTACTGACCTACGAGTGGTGCGACACGCATGCCCGCGACGCGCTTCATTAAATAGTGCGAAACTGTTGAAAACAAACAATATTGTGAGTGCCAACACCTGAATGCTGTGCAGCTGGTGATCCCAAGTGTGTGACCCGGATCGGGACTGTTCCCGTGTGCCCGCGGGACCCCTACCTACTTGTTTATCCCGAGAGGATCGCGGCATTCCAGCAGCTTAAGGTACTGTGCTCCACTGACTGACAAACTCCCCTTTTAACCCTTTACAGAAACTTTAGCTTGTAATGCAACTATTATAATATAAGATGGTCGAGTTATTTTTAGAAACTGTCAACATCAAAAGGTATTCGCGTGGCGGCCTAATACTCCAGGCAAAATACGGTTTTGAAAAACATTAATTTATAATAGCGTTTTTTTTCTTTATATCATTTTAAAACATTGATCTAAGATGCTTTATTCAAGAATCCAACAAACTTTCCATCCGGAAGTATTTATATAGATTTTAAAAAAGAGTGAATTTTTTTTTTTATTATTTATCTTGAATATTATAGAGCAAATGTAAATGAACCAAAATAAAGATAAAAACATTTATTAAAAAAATATCTGACTTTTCAGAAGCTAGTTAAGTTATAATTTTTTTGATGTCTGAAATTTTGTTGGATTTTGTCACTAAGTAACTATTTAATTGATAATATATCCATTACATAAAAAAAATCTGCTATTATAAATTATTTCCAAATTTGACATATTCTCCATACAAGCTGTCAGTTCATTGCCTGGACTATAAGTAAAGAGTTTGGGGCAATAAATCCCTTTTCACGCCACTGCTCGGAAATATGGCCAAAGATGGATTGAAATGAGAGTAGAAAGTAATTCTTAGTAGTACAATTCAAAAACAGTCAAACAATATAGATTTGCAAAGTAAAATGTAGTGTTTAGCGGCCTTTTTTACTTTCTACTCTGCTATTGGTCGATTATTTTTGAGTGGTTGGTCATTGTAATAGTGGTTGTTCAGTTTGAACAGCTCTTCGACCAATCACAGGGCGTCGAGCGGGAGGAGCGGCGCCGCCGCGCCGGCGAGCGGTGCCGCGCTTCTTTTGTTTTTTGAAAAGTATTATTAGTATCTTCAATTAGGAACTTAATTTTGATTTAAAATTATGATTATTTGCAATTTCCTCGCAGTAGACGTGAAAAGCACTATGTTAAGCCTCGGCCTCGGCCGAAAGTGCAATAGCTGGACTCGTACTTTCGAGGGCCTCCGCTACGCGTCGGCCCTCGAACTAACTCGTCCATCTATTGCTTACTTTCTAGCCTCTACAACAATGTACTATTGTTTTCAGAGATGTTCGAAATTTGAATGAAATAATATTATCGAAATCGATGTTATTATTTAGCAATAATAACATTTTCACAGATAACAAATTTGTTCTAACAAAACAGTCTGTTTTTATGGTGCTCATAATGTGCGGTTCTTGAACGCATCATGGAGGGTTTATGATATTGATAATATACAGGGTGGAATTTCATAAACTGTACATAATAAAAGGAGAAAAATTTCAGCCAATTTCATCGGTGAAACGGTGTTTTTTTTTTTTTCTAGTCATTAGTTTTTTTTTTACAGAATTTTGAAAATTTTTGTAAAAACTCGGGTAATACACCTAATTCAGACGGTATAACTTTTGATCCAATGGTCCTAAAATGAAAATAAAAAATGCAGAGTATTACCAAGGGACAGGTTAATAATTCTTAATAACAATAGAAAACCAACTAGAAGAGAAAATCCGCAAAAACAATTATTGTTTTTGAAAAATGGCTACAAAAATTACGAATTTTAAAAGAAAAACACAATTTTCTGAAAAAAACGCAGATTTAGTTACCATTTTTTTTGCTTAGTATTAAACCTCACTTAATGCCGATTCTAAAACCGTTTTTAAACTGTCTCAGACTTTGAAAAATACCACGCAAATGGGTACGTAAATCAAACCATAATTTTATTAATTTTAATCCTCTTAAAATCCTTAATGACCGTTTGTTCACAGGTAGTTGAAGGGTGTTTGTTATTGGGTTTTAGGTGGAAATAACAAATTACGTACTTAGTATTAATCCTCACTTAATGCCGATTCTAAAACCGTTTTTAAACTGTCTCAGACTTTGAAAAATACCACGCTAATGGGTACGTAAATCAAACCATAATTTTATTAATTTTAATCCTCTTAAAATCCTTAATGACCGCTTGTTCCCAGGTAGTTGAAGGGTGTTTTTGGGTTGAAGGTGGAGATAACATGAGGGGTATAAAGGCATTGGGCAATAGGTCAACTATTCAGTCGCTCGCAAATCGCAATTGCTTGTCTTTGCTCGCCACTTCTTTGATTACTCCAGTACTTATTCAGTTTGAATCATCATGCCCCGCTTACGAGAGTTTTCGCCGTTACAAATAGCCAACATGCACTATTATTATGGATTGTGCCATGGATCTGCAAGAGCTGCGTGTATCGCCTATTTGGAGCAGTATCCTAATGACGTTCCAAGACCTGCTGCTCGCCACTTTCAAGAAGTTCATCGCCGGTTGTGCAATATTGGCCTGGGATACGGTGGCCGAGATCGCCGAGAGCCAGGAAACATAATTGATGTTGCCATAGAAGAAACAGTTCTCAGAGACTTGTACGCGGACCCAACCACGAGTCTAAGACGCTTGGCATTGAGGCACGGAATCTCAAAATTCTCTGTCTGGAAAATTTTGAAGAAGGAAGGACTGCATCCATTTCATTATCAACGGGTACAAAATTTGCAAATTGGCGATGCCCGCGTTAGGTGTGTTATGTCGACTTGGATACTTGGCAATATCAGAAGGGATCCGGAATTTACTAGAAGAATTTTATGGATGGACGAAGCAAGATTTACTCATACGGGAATAACTAACTTCAGAAATTTACACACATGGGCTCACGATAATCCAAACCTAGTAAGACCATCTAATTTTCAAGACCAATTCTCCATAAACGTTTGGGCAGCGGTACTCGACGATCAATTGATTGGACCAGTCTTCTTACCGAATACTTTGAACGCCGACAGATTTTTACTGTTACTGAGAAACGAGCTCCCAGAGCTTTTGGAAGATGTGATGTTAGATGTGAGACAACGCCTGTTTCTCCAAATGGATGGATGCCCAGCTCATTGGGCATTAAGAGTTCGACATTTTTTAAATGAGCAATATCCCAATAGGTGGATCGGCCGAGACGGCCCCGTTGGATGGCCTGCAAGATCGCCTGATATGACGCCGTTGGATTATTTTCTTTGGGGTGATATGAAGCAACGGGTATATCACACAATCGTCAATACCGAAGCAGAATTGCACGACAGAATTTTAAATGCAGCACAAGAAATAAAAAATAATCCGGGAATGATTCGACGGGCTACGCAACAAATTCAAGCTGGCAAATGGATGCAGTCCTTCCTTCTTCAAAATTTTCCAGACAGAGAATTTTGAGATTCCGTACCTCAATGCCAAGCGTCTTAGACTCGTGGTTGGGTCCGCGTACAAGTCTCTGAGAACTGCTTCTTCTATGGCAACATCAATTATGTTTCCTGGCTCTCGGCGATCTCGGCCACCGTATCCCAGGCCAATATTGCACAACCGGCGATGAACTTCTTGAAAGTGGCGAGCAGCAGGTCTTGGAACGTCATAAGGATACTGCTCCAAATAGGCGATACACGCAGCTCTTGCAGATCCATGGCACAATCCATAATAATAGTGCATGTTGGCTATTTGTAACGGCGAAAACTCTCGTAAGCGGGGCATGATGATTCAAACTGAACAAGTACTGGAGTAATCAAAGAAGTGGCGAGCAAAGACAAGCAATTGCGATTTGCGAGCGACTGAATAGTTGACCTATTGCCCAATGCCTTTATACCCCTCATGTTATCTCCACCTTCAACCCAAAAACACCCTTCAACTACCTGGGAACAAGCGGTCATTAAGGATTTTAAGAGGATTAAAATTAATAAAATTATGGTTTGATTTACGTACCCATTAGCGTGGTATTTTTCAAAGTCTGAGACAGTTTAAACACGGTTTTAGAATCGGCATTAAGTGAGGTTTAATACTAAGCAAAAAAAATGGTAATTAAATCTGCGTTTTTTTTTCAGAAAATTGTGTTTTTCTTTTAAAATTCGTAATTTTTGTAGCCATTTTTCAAAAACAATATTTTTTTTTGCGGATTTTCTCTTCTAGTTGGTTTTTTATTGTTATTAAGAATTATTAACCTGTCCCTTGGTAATACTCTGCATTTTTTATTTTCATTTTAGGACCATTGGATCAAAAGTTATACCGTCTGAATTAGGTGTATTACCCGAGTTTTTACAAAAATTTTCAAAATTCTGTAAAAAAAAAACTAATGACTAGAAAAAAAAAAAAACACCGTTTCACCGATGAAATTGGCTGAAATTTTTCTCCTTTTATTTTGTACAGTTTATGAAATTCCACCCTGTATATATATTTGCAATCACGTTCTCGGAAACGGCTCTAACGATTTCGATGAAATTTAGAATATAGGTGGTTACGGGGGCGAGAAATCGATTTAGATAGGTCTCATGTCCGGGAAAATTCGTTTTCTCCGTATTTTTTCCATTTTCATCCGAGCGGAGCTCGGTCACCCAGGGACTGAGAATAAAGTTCATACGGATTTGACGCATAACATCAGTTTTACTCGTTATTCCAGTTTGGTCAAAACGGACCTAACATGTGTAATAAGCCATTAACTCTGTGTTTAACACGTTCAGCGTTCGGTGCAATAAAACTCGTTTGAAAATAAACGTGCATCCTATCTTTAATCAAATTTCAAATCCGAACGACATTTGCCTGTATCTATGGGATTATGTGTGGTGTTACCAAGTTATAAGGGTAAAGATTTCTTAACACTGATTAAAAATAATACTATTTAAATTTGAAGCGCAAGTCTGGTCAAGCCTCCTATAGAGATAAAATGATATCGCGTATTATTAACACAGTCCCTGGGCAACCGAGCTCTGCTCGGGTGAAAATAGAGAAAATACGGTTAAAACGAATTTTTCCAGACATGAGACCTAGCTAGATCGATTTTTTGCCACCGTAAACCCCTATATTCCAAATTTCATCGAAATCGTTAGAGCCGTTTTCGAGAACATGATTGCAAATATATATACAAATATTGCTCATTTAATAGTATAGATAGATAGATAGATAGATAGAATATTATACATATATGATTCACTGCCAAGAATCGGCTACGCGCTACGCTCGTAGGTAGTAGCGGAAAGTTCTCATAAGTAGCGGAAAACGAGTATAGCGTAGGCGCCCGCTATATAGGCGGGTTTCTGGCAGTGAACGTGTTTGCAACAAATACCTACATCCCGATTTGTTCAGTTGACGTGCAGTTTAGAATAGTTTGTACCAATTACGGCATGCTCTTAATTTTGTTATATTTATTATATTTTTACAGGAGCTTTATCAATTAGAATACTTTCTTCATTCTATAAAGTCTCCAAATATTGTATCAGAATTTACTAAATAAGTTGGTAACAAAATAGGATAATTAAAAACACGCCACTTTCAACTCCAGGAACCAGCTAGGCGCTCTGGCTGGTGTCTGTGCTTTCCGCTACAGAGCGTAAAAACGCTGCTACGTGCTACGGCGTAGCACACGTAGCGTTACATGGCCTCGAGCTATTACAAACTATTCTAGTAATGCTCCAGCAAAACTACTAATAAAATGATTGACATAACGTTCGCTCGATGGAAATACGAAGGGCTAAGATCACAAATCGGACTGGGCAGTGGGCACGCCTCATACAGATTAAGGGCGGGTTGCACCAATTTACGATTACGGACCGATCAACGTTAAATATGGCCCCGGCCACTGTCTTTCCATAGAAACTTGTCAAACTTTCCGTATATTCAGATTTAACGAACACCGCTTACGCTTTGGTTTGGTGCCCATCATAAGTCTCGTTTGATATTTTCATGTAGACGCCCGTCTTATTACCGTCAAATATGGAAAAAACATTGATTGTTTCCTATGAAAACCATTTGAAAATAAATAAATAATCATTTGTTTTTTGAGCATTAATAAGTATTAATAAAACAATGTTTAGCAACATCTTGATCTTGACAGTATAACATCGATATATATTTTATTAAAATATTTTTTTGCTACATCACTTAAGTATTTGTGCGCTGTGTGCTAACTCGTATGATGAAATAGAAATAGATAGATTCATTTATAGATAGATTCATTTATTTCTTTTAGAAAATAACATATTATTTTACATCAAAAATAAGATGGATTCACTAAGATATCGTCAATATGTACCTATAATAATTTGACATTATAAAAACAATAGAAAATGTCACAAGTAAAAGTCAAAAAGAAAAATAATAATGTCAATAAACTTGTATACATAATGTTTTGTTTAATCTCGACCATCATTAATATGACGTAATTTTCGTGTGATTTTTTCCCTGGCAGTTGCTCTCACTTATATTATAGCAAGTACCAGAATAAAAATTCAATATTAGAACTACAAATTTGCGTTCTCTTGGCCTCTAGTCCCTGGCCTAACTTTCTGTGGAAGTAGACCGAATGGTGCAAAGCACCGAAATACAGAAACCCATCATATATGTAGCAGGTCGAGTTCAATCTAGCTTCCTGACCGCGGCCTTACTAA
The DNA here is from genome assembly GCA_963854355.1 of Epinotia brunnichana. Lineage (NCBI taxonomy): Eukaryota > Metazoa > Arthropoda > Insecta > Lepidoptera > Tortricidae > Epinotia > Epinotia brunnichana. The sequence continues at coordinate 18,857,526 of OY977940.1, forward strand.
GTTTGTGTATTTCTCACTTGGCCATTTATGCCCGCCAGAAGTTGCTCATACAATAATCTTACACACGTTTCGTATTCCAATTCAATTCCAATATGGTTCTCGCGTTCGCTCTGACACGTGAACGTGAGCTCGGCACGCGGAATACGAAAACAATGAGACAGATTCCTTTTTTTATGCGTGTAAATTTATTTGCGTCTTGATTATATATTTCCCTTGGCCCTACGCTCTTTCTGATCTACGTCGATGATATACTCAAACTTTAGATGCATGGAGCAGAAGTAATCTGTTATGCAGACGACACTGCGGTACTATTTCACGGAAAGACATGGGAAGATACGTTTAACATCGCAGAGTGCGGGTTGTCAGATATTGGCACGTGGTTGGATAGATATCTTCTTACGCTCAATGTCACGAGGTCTAACTTTCTTGCTTTTTAGGGTTCTATTACTAAGACTTCGCTGTCCGTCCGTCCGTCCGTCCGTCCGTCCGTCTGTCTGTCACCAGGCTGTATCTCACTGATACCGAGATAGTTCCAGCTAAAATTTTCACAGATTATGTATTTCCGTTGCCGCTATAACAACAAATACTAAAAACAAAATAAAATAAATATTTTTATTGATAATGGTACGGAAACCCTTCGTGCGCGAGTCCGACTCGCACTTGGCCGGTTTTTTCTAAAACGTCGACTGCTTCTGCCCCCTCTGATATATATAGAAAAATAACTATACACTCTAATATGTGCCCAAATCTTCTCAGTGGTTCCACCGTATGCTCATGCAGTAGGATAGCCAGATCGGAGAAAATAAAGTATCTGGGTCTGTTGATTGATGAAAACCTATCTTTTAAACAACACATCTCCGCGATTTGTGGCAGAGTAAGGAAATGTATTTATATAATGAAAAAACTTCCCTACTGCACCTCGGAGCAACTGCTTCGCATAGTCTACTGCGCGCTGTGCCAATCAATATTGCAGTATGGCATTATGGTTTGGGGCAGCGTTTTGTATGTAGGGGTAATCTGCGAAACTACCTATTCATCCTTAGGGATGGACATAGGCAATATTTTATCACGCGGCTTTGCCTGCTTTCTCTGCAATCGTAGTAGGGTCGGGCAGCAGGTAGTATTGTATAAAGTGATTTGCTCACAACAGCGCTTTAGGTAGTTTTTGATGGCACAGTTTCATTTATCAGGCATGCCAACTAGCAAGCTGGAGGGCTTACGTTACAGCGCGCGTCATGGAGTAACAAGTGGTCGGCTGACGTCTACCCTACCTACTTGTTATTCCTTTCTTTGTATGCTGAGCATTACAAAAACGTTGTTACGTAGATCAAAAGAATGAGCATTAATGCGTGTTCAGTTGTGTTGGTGAAGGAAACAATCATGTTCTAGCTGGAGCAATCTTTGATGCTTTTCATAAGCTTTTATTTTACTTGCACTGTTCGTATATATGTAAGTAAGTTGTCAGTCAAAATTTGCAATGCATTTTTCAGCCACTTGCCGTTATCAGATTGAGCTGAAATTTGGAATACTTAATTATGTATGTTTGGTGACAATGCAATATTATGGTACCATCGAGCTGCTCTGATGATGGAGACAGAAGGTAGCCATGGGAAGTCAGTACTTAACCGACGTAACTCGGTTGAGTTTGCGCTTGGTGTTTCGCTGGTCGACGACGGTGAACGCGAACCATTTTTTACCAACATCTTTATTACAATCTTATTTTGCGATATTCCTACTTTTTACTAGGAACTCACTCTAGCGATATTTTTGTTCTTTTGTAGATTTCTTAACGTAATTTTGTTAAACGTTACTTCTTCTGAACTCAAAACGAGAATTTTATCAAATCTTGTTAAAACAACAAAAAGCTTTCAAGGTTTTCATTAGACTCTTAAATTTACAAAGCCTTTTAAAAAATAATACAAAATGTAATACTTGGAGCATTATGTAAAGCAAGGTGAACGTAGATTCTATTAAATCAAAGGAAGGTAAATATAATAATTCGCCAAGTAGCTTATTTGTTATGCCTAATTTGCATATTTTAATTTTAACGTTAACTGGAAATTGGCCATTTTATTTTGTTTGGCTCCGTTAATGTTACCTTTTTTCGTATCAGATAATTAGCGTTCCGATATGGTAAACAAGTTATTGTACCTCTTGTTTATGACGTTTAAATATTTTAGTCTTAAGTTGCCTCCTTACTAATTATTCAATTAACTTTATTTATTTATCGTAATTTTACCATGAATCCTCCATTGCACCTTTTCATAACTAGGTGTATTTATTAATGTCCCAGAAGCCTACTACGTCTCAAAACTGTGGCTTTCCTAGCAAGTGACTTTCCCTATATCAGCTACGAATTAAAGCTGCCTTATACAAGCATTGTATATTAGTAACTTCTCCTGTAACTATTATTTATGTAGTTATGTTTCCATGTATCAACGTAATTAAATGTTACTTGTCGATTTTCACCCATTTCCATTATTATGCATCGATTTGACTTGAAAGTATGTAGGTATGATATAAATAGATAATAATCGAAGATAGAGCCAGAACTTAAAAATCTTCACTGGAGTCTTTAATCAAAATTATAATTTATGAAAACTTATTAGATACTTAAACAAAAAACTTCACTTATTCCGAATATCGCACAGAACACGAGGCACCTCTGGCCCAGAATAATCAAGTTTATTAGAATAGGGAACTTAATAACCTTCAGAGCGTGCGGAGTTTATTAATAATAACAAGCGATCTCATTTCATAATATGAACCATTAGAATTATATTACCAACGTATGAATAGATCCTTTGGTGTTTTCAATAATAGTAAACCCAAATAAATAACGTGTTAACGACCTATTTTCCGCATGAACCTATTCCACATAAAAGCCGTAAACTCGTCTAAACCAACTAGAGTGCTTCACACCCGCATTAACCTGCCTAACCCTACTTTATTAACCAAGGCGGAAACTTGCCCTATAAACTTTTCACTAAATTATACCTGATTGGGCGTAATACACTAACGCGTACAAAAAACGGAATTCAATTTCATTTAAATTATTATTATCAAATCAAAGTAGCAGTGTTTGACTCCGTAAATTAATTAATTCAACAAATTTACTGACTCAAGTTCGGGCTTCAGCTAATTCCTTAGAATTTAGCCCGGGCGATAACTCTTAAGATTTGAGTTTATATTAAAATTTTCAAAAGTACCTACTTTACAACTTTAAAATTACCAAGTTAAGTTAAAATTATATAATTAGATATTAAATACTTACCAATTGACGTGATGAAGCAGTCAGCGACCGCGATCAGCCGGCGGCGGCCGCGTGGTCACCGCCGCACATGGCGGTCGCTGCACAGACGTCTGTTAAAACTTTTTTCACTCACTTATTAACAAAGACACCGTAGTTTGAGTGAATGAAACGTGGGTAGGATCGGTTCGTTAAGTTGGTACGTTACGTTGGATCATTCGTGGGTCGCGGGACGGCAGCCGGAGAAGCGAGCGTGCCCTCGGCGCGGCGCGGCGGCGACTGGCGTGCGGCGGTTCCACTGGCACCAGGTCCCGCCCGCCCGGCCGCTCGCGCCACTCCGCAAGTCCGCACGGTACTCGCCGCCCTTGCGTCCCTATTGCCTTCAATTCTTTGAATTCCTACTCGCAATTTTGAGCGCAGCTAAGTGTTTATCGAGGCTTCGAGCGTGCTTAGCGATGTCTAATCACACTTCCAAACAATAGAACGACAAAAGACGGTTCTCCGCCGACTTTCATTACATTATTTATAGGTATTATAATTATAACGGAAAAATCCAAACTAGTAACCACTTCTTAGTGTTTTGTTTTAAAATGTATTTTTCTCTATTTTGGCCAGAGGACTATTTCAGCAACCCAAAGAGGTATCGCCACCGGTCTTCTGGGCACCATAGCCAATGATGACGTCCTAGAGGGCATCTATTTTGTTACAGGTTTAATTAGTAATATAATGAGGTTCATTTAAAGTTTACGTAGGTATACATTAGTATACAGTTTTACTTTTCTTGCTTTTAATGTTTATCGTCGTGTTTTTCGGTCTAAATAAACTATTCCCAAAATAGGGTTGGCAGTTCTCAGAAATGGTAATGTAGCTAACTTTGAAATAACATCAATTATTTTATACCGTACCGTCGAGTCAACAATACTCCAGACCTACATAAATATCTATATTTTCTTTAGCCGTGTTTACCCATCCGGAAAAAATGCATAATTGAACAGTATAATTGAACGAAGAAGTACTAACACAGGATAATATAGGTCAGTTGAAAGATAATCAAGATGTACACGTGGCACACAATTACACGGCGTGGTTCTGCTCCCCGCGGCGGGCACGTAAATTAGTTAGTAGGATGTGTAACACGCATACCTACAACCTTCACTAGGTACTATAGTTGTTTTCACGAAGGTGGCGGTGAGCTATGATCGTCCGGGACTTCACGTACACATTTATTTAATTTCAAAAAAACTGTTTAACGGTAAGTAAGTATACATTTCCTGTTTCGCCAAACTGACGCCAGTTTGTCGGCATTGACTGCGAAATCTCGGAAGAATATTGAACTGGTACGCGTCACCCAGAGACAATGTGCTCACATGCGTTCGTGAGATGAAAATACTGTACCTCCACATTTACTCATATGACGTTTACGGACCACTGGTATTGGCCAGTCAGAAATACTCGTATATACATAACAGCCTGTGGTTCGAATCTTAGTTACAGTGCTTCTATTTTCATTTTTTCCCATCCCAGACCAAGCAACACTACGTGTGCTACGCCGTAGCACGCAGCATCATTTTCACCTTTAAGCGAAAATTTCACGTAGAGGCATGACTCATACGTGAGTCATTCTCATTACGCTCGAATGGGTTAAGGTTTAAGCTTCTTCTTCTTTTATTTAAATTTGACTTTCTGTATGTTTGTTCAGGACAAATCTTTCAAATCAAATTAGACCAACTGCCCAAAGTCCAATCGTCCCAATCGAGTGGACAATCGAGGCAATCGAGTGGAGTGGACATTTTGTACATTTGGGTAAGTCAGATAATGGGGACCAAAGATAGCCATGTTGCTCCTTAACTACACAAGATATACCAGAATTTGTGCTCATTAGAACCCTCCCAATGAGTAAGTAGTTAACACTTTCACTGCCAGGAACAGGGGTTCCTGTTCAAAAGTCCCCAGGTCAGAACCTTGTAGAACGGCCGCTATCTTGGGAAATGTACTCCATTCGTAAGAAATTCAGGTTTTGTTCGAAAACGTAATCTATGAAAACATGGTCTACAGCAACATTAAAGCTGAATAAATTCTGCACAAGCCTGTAGTACAGTCGCCATCACATACATCGCCATCGGAGCAAACAAGCACGTCACAAACATCGGAACACACCTCTATTTTCAAGGCGTTAGGATGCATGTGCCGATATTTTTGAACACCTATAGTGTACATGTATGTGATGGCGACTGTACACAACCTTGACGAGAAAACGTGTAGTGTAATGCAACCAAGTTATTTATTGAAATAAAAACAGTTCACTTTTTTTAATAACCGCTTAACTTTTAAATTTAACACACTCCCGACACAACAAACATAGCGAAGAAGCATCACGACAATTCGTCCGTTTGGGTGCTACGATGCTACAGACAACCACACAGATACACTCGCTAAACCGTCATATAACTTGTTTTGTTTAATATTGTTTCGTATTAGTTAGGTTAGGTCTAAGTTTTAAGGCATGATAGTTTAGTTTAACTTGTAATTAGTTATAGTTAAGTAGTGATCTGTAGAGTTCCAGTGTAACCGTAGCGTTGAACCAAGTAGTTACCAACAAAATGTGTCTTAGTGAGAGCTAGTTAGGAAAAAAGTGCATGATTCGTGTCCCACATGGACTATAATTTTTCGTATACACTTGTTCGTTTTTCCTCCAATAAATAAAAAAAAAACTTCTAACACCCCTCGTATTTGTCTGAGGTTTGTAAAATAAACGTACAAAAGAGAACATAGGTATTAGTTCTATCAAAATACTGCAGAAAGCTGTCCTCGTTTGTCCCGTACTCGTCGAGACCCAAAGGAATGCATACCTGGAACTGAATTATCTGTACGACTCTTCGTCAAAAGAAAGCTTTATGTACACCGCAGTACACAATGTTATAAATGAAATCGCATGATTTCACAATCTATACTATTATTACACAGGGTAAACTTTGTAGTTTGTGGGTTAGTTACTTTTCACCTCACTCGCTCGGAAAGCCCATTTTATTATTTAATAGCAAAACTGTATTTTATCCACAAGAGAGCAAAGAATATTTGAAATCCGAACGCGTTATTAGTTACTTTTTAGGGTTCCGTACTCAAAGAGTAAAACAGGACCCTATGACTAAGACTTCGCTGTCCGTCCGTCCGTCCGTCTGTCTGTCACTAGGCTGTATCTCAAGAACCGTGATAGATAGAGAGTTGAAATTTTCATAGATTATGTATTTCTGTTATAACATAGTCATAAGGAGATCCAATCGAAGTGAGTGGAAATGTAAACAAGTTTTCTGTCATTGAGGGTAGGAAAGGCTGAGCTCCGTAGGTAATTATGATGAAATACTTGTTTACATGTTTACATCACTTGCTATTCCTTGTTACCGCTAATAATAAGCATAAAAAATAAAATCATATGTAGATTGTACACATAATATAGATACCAAAACATAATTATAAAGAGTGTATATTCGCCAACAAACTGTTATGCAGTTTGGCGAAGATTTAGATTAAGTTTATCGTAATTTTTGTTGAGTCTGAAATAAATTAAAGAAAAAAAAAACAAATACTAAAAACAAAATAAAATAAATATTTTTATTGATAATGGTACGGAACCCTTCGTGCGCGAGTCCGACTCGCACTTGGCCGGTTTTTTTAAACATATTAACATGTAAAGGCCAGTCCAGACAGGACATTTTCCGCCGATCTGATATTTTATTAAGGTACCTTATTTTTTTATTATTATTATTAACAGAGTACATTTTGATATTTTTTTCATCATGTTAAATGTTATTTTTCTATTTTTTTATGTTTTTGTACATTTTGGTTTTTTTTTTCTTTTTTAAAATGTTTTATTCTTTTTTTGTAATGTTAATGATTTTTTTCAATATTTTTTTTTTCGCCTTTTAATAAATGTTGTTTTCCTTCTTTAAATGTTTTGTTTCTGTAATAATCTTTCTTTTTTTTGGTATTTTTTTCTTCTTTTTGGTATTTTTATCTTTTTTATTATTTTTTTTGGTCTTTTTTTCTTTTTAAAATGTTTTTTTGAAATTCCATTTTCTTTTTATAATATTTTTGTCTATATTAAAATGTTTTTTAATTTAAATGTTTTTAAAATATTTTTTTTTCTTTTTTCCTCTTTTTTTAATGTTTTTTTTGTTTTTTGCTCGTTTAAAAGGTTTTGGTTTTTTCTTTTTTTTATGTTTTTGCCTCTATTTTATTGCTTTTTTTTCTTTTTTAAATGTTTTTTTTCCTTTTTTCCAAGTTTTTTTCCTTTGTTTGTTTTTTAATTATTTTTTCTGCTTTTTATATTTATCTTTTTTTTGTATTTTTTTTCTTTTATATTCGTTTTTTTCCTTATTTCTAATGTTTTTTTTTCTTCTTTAAATGTTTTTTGAAATTCCATTACCTTTTTTTTAAACTTGTTTATATTTTAACATTTTTTTAATTTTTTTTTGTTTTTTCAACGTTTGTTTTCTCTTTTTTATCTTTCTTTTTTATGTTTTGTTTCTTTTTGTTTTTTTTGTGCTACCTTCTTGAATGTTGTTTATGTTTTTTGTCCTTTCTCTTTTTCTTGTTTTTTCCGCTCCGTGACGAGCTCCTGGAGCTCCAGGATTAAAAAGTATGTGATCTTAGTTTCGTGTACGAAATCATAAATACAAAAATTAAAGTCGACGAATAGAAAAAGAGTTTTTTAGCGATTAGCTTTAACGAGTGGGTATGCAAAAAAATATATAGTGGTGTATTCAATTAAAAAAAAGCGGCCAAGTGCGAGTCGGACTCGCACATGAAGGGTTTCGTTACATAAATTACTTTTTACGATATATGACGTACCTATTAAAAAAAAATCACTTACTAGATCTCGTTCAAACCAATTTTCGTTGGAAGTTTGCATGGTAATGTACATCATATATTTTTTTCAGTTTTATCATTCTCTTATTTTAGAAGTTACAGGGGGGGGCACATTTTACCACTTTGGAAGTGTCTCTCGCGCATACTATTCAGTTTAGAAAAAAAGCGGCCAAGTGCGAGTCGGACTCGCACATGAAGGGTTCCGTAAAATAAATTGAAGTTTACGATTTATGACGTATTAAAAAAACCACTTACTTACTAGATCACGTTCAAACCAATTTTCGGTGGAAGTTTACATGGTAATGTACATCATATATTTTTTTGAGTTTTATCATTCTCTTATTTTAGAAATTACAGTGGGGGGGCACACATTTTACCACTTTGGAAGTGTCTCTCGCGCAAACTATTCAGTTTAGAAAAAAAATATAACCCTATAACCTCAATATCAATTTTGAAGAACTATCCATAGATACCCGTATAGGTTTGATGCAACAAAAAATTTGAGTTTCATTTCTGAGTATGGGGAACCCCGAAAATTTAATGCTTTTTTCGATTTTTGTGTGAAAATCTTAATGCGGTTCACAGAATACATCTACTTACTAAGTTTCAACAGTATAGCTCTTATAGTTTCGGAAAAAAGTGGCTGTGACATACGGACGGACAGACAGACAGACAGACATGACGAATCTATAAGGGTTCCGTTTTTTGCTATTTGGCTACGGAACCCTAAAAACACATTGTTCTACCATAGATAAAATAAAGTAGTTATATTCATTTGATAGCTTATTAAAGAGGCTTACTTTGGTGAAAAATCTGGAGGTGTCACTGACGTGATAATTATTATTAATTTATTTATTTTCAGATAATACTTTAAATTTTTTTTTTGTAATAAACAGTTTTTGTATGGCAATATTTGCTAAAATTAATATCATATAATTGTCTTTATGACATGCACAATATACGTGACTCACGTCAAAATCGGCCAGCTAAAAAAAAATTGAAGAAAGACCAGATTTAGTTTTTATTTTTTTTTAAACGATAAAATTTGAGAGCTGAAATTTGGCATACTCGATACTAATAGAAATACAAATAATTAAAATATTACAAGCCAAAACTCGCTAAAGAGAGGCAACGACGCAACGCGAACACGAACCCCCAAGTGTGGTGCGACCATCAGACCTAAGCCTTAGCCCATTTTGGGTACCATCTATTTTGCGTCGTTATTATCTGGCGTGATCTTTAACCCATTTGAAGCCCTGTGCGGTACCAAGGCTTCTATTTTGTTTGTCCTTTTCACATCCCATCGCAAATGCAATTTTATTGTCAATGTAATAGCAATATTTCGCTTACTCTTTCTGACACGGCTCGGCGCACGTGGAAGCGATCACACAGAAGAGTTTGAAATTGTAATTGGAAGCGACGGACTTAAATAGACCCTCAGATTTTTATTCAGAACAAGACCGGTTTTCAACTGAGTAAATCTTTAGAAGGACTCCACCAGATACTTTCCATTATTAAGGTTTCGTAGCCAATATTGTAAAAACTGAACCCTTATACTTTCGTCATTTTCGGCCGTCATAGGCATTTTACTAAAAAACTATAAATAGTGTAGGTATCTGATTGAAATTTGGAATATTATAAGCCTGTACATAGTTATTATAATCAAATAATTAAAAAAAAATAGAAGGGCATTCCACACTCCAACTGAAAGTAAAATAAAATGTTTTCAACGTAGGTAAATATGTGGCACTTCAATCGATTGGTCTTTAAAAATTGTAAGGTTTCGAAGATTTTTTTCAACATAAATGAATATACAATATACTCGGAGGTAATCGGCTCGTTGTCACCAAAATTTTGTGTGTGTCTAAAAATACGAAAAATAATCATGGACATACGAGTAGTCCTTATTAAATACCTTCAACGAAAATTGTGTTGAACGAGATTGGTTCGAAAGTTTTTGAAAGTTATTTCCTTTGATAAATAATTATATTTAATAGAAATAATTTTGCGATGATTCGATCAATAAAGCGTTTAGAAATATCGTACACAGGAAATACCTTTTATAGTAGACGTACAAATAGTCCAGGCAATGAACTGACAACTTGTATGGAAAAAATTTCAAATTTGGAAATAATTTATAATAGCAGATTTTTTCTTTGTAATGGATATATTATCAATTACGAGGGGTGATCCAAAAGTTTTGATAATCGGCATGATTTGGTCTCGTGATGATAACTTGCGAGTGTCATTCCTAACTGTGCCGGTATTCAATAATACACTAAATACAAAAAAAATGATTTCAAACATTTGTTTTTCTTTAATAGCTAAATAAATATGACGGTATAGAATATATTCTGACGTCAGTATAATGAGACGATATTTTGGTTAATGTTAGGGCCGGCGTTGGCAAAATTCTGGTTTGGTAATTCAAAAAAAAGATTTTCGTATTTGAAGATTATCTATTTTAATGCGACGAAATTAATAAATTATACTAGTGTCATCATTTTTTTAATTCACGGCTCACCTAACACACTTCAAGGTAGGTTTTTCTGGTCATGAATAGAGTTCACAGATTCTGTAAGTCTGAGATCCTTGAGGAATCAACGGAAGTCCTCAAATATTATCGGCCCACATACAGCGATTTGGTTTATTGGTCTAAAAATCAACGTTTTTGTTCTCGGAAATCAGTTCATGTGGTAAATTGGAAAAAAATTGTGGAAATCTTAATGTGGCTTGGCGGAGTAATGAATTGAAGTCGGTTAAAACTTTGTTTTGAAAGTAAATTATTTTGAAAACGCCCAATTACAAAAAATATTCAGTTGCGAAAAACACAACATTTTCTTTCAATCTATTTTTTTTTAAATTCAGGTTAAGTAAGTGGCTCGAATGCTTTGCTCCCGAGTGTCCACACTTATATGTAAGTAATATAAATGCGAAAGTAAATTCTGTCTGTCTGTATGTCAGTTACTTTTTCACGCCACTTAAACCGCTGAACCGATTGAGATGAAATATAGTATGGAGATAGTTTAAGTCCCGAGGAAGGACGTAGGATAGTTTATATCCCTCAACTCGTCCCCTAAGGGGGTGAAATGGGGAGTGAAATTTGATAGAGCTACGATATAAACGAGTACCACGCGGACGAAGCCATGGGCTAATAGTAATTAAATAATGCCAGTGTAAACTGATGGGATTCAGTTTCATAACTTTATCGTTTTTGTTCTCTTTTTAATTTGCTCCAGTGCAGGGGGCAATTTCTGACTATCGAGCGCTCGAAAATTAAATAAAAGTAAATACGATTGTATTGTCAAAACTGCAGGCACTTACTTTCTACCGATATAATTGAATACGAGTGGTCAATACCACATAGCTTTCCGACATTTTATATAGCTTTCGAGTGAAAGAGTCGAGCGTCCGTTATCGTTACCCCGCACAAATTAATAATTAGGTAGGCACTTTATGCCATAAAACTTCATTACTCATCAACTAACATAATAATCTCTTGGTTTTCCCCTTCCTCCCTGTACATAATAATTGATTTATAAAGTTTAGCGAATTGTACCTACAGCCATAATAAAATGTACGCATAATTGCAAAACTCATTAGCAAGTCAATTGATCCCGAAAGCGCCCAAACAACTTTCTTAAAATAAGATCGGTAGAGTTTGAAGAAGTTTCATCCATTTTGTTTCTTATCCCTGACGCAGTTTATAATAATTAAGTAATGTATACAATACACACAAACAATATAATGAAAAAGGAATAGATAAACGTATTTAAGTAGAGTCAATATTATGATAATTACTGAGTCGGCATTATATGAATGAATAGGCACGGGAATAATTAATTGTCTTCAAGTCTGTCTGAGCAAGTTTTTTGTATCACGTAGGTAAATTCATAGATAACGTATGTGTACTATAATATAATGAACCATCGTAGGTACCTTTTTACAGTCTATGTCAATTAATACTATAAATGCCTTTTTTATAATGGTAGGTACTAGCTCATTCCCGCAACTTCGTTTGCGTCAAATTATTCTTAGACTATAATTCGTTAGCTATTTATTATTTTACCAATGACTCTATTACAAGACATCTAATTCACAAATTTTCAAATTATGTAGACAAAAAGTCTATTCATGACTGTACATACCTAATTCGTCTTCTTTAACTTTTGCAAATTTTCAAACAAACAAAAAATAACTACTTAGATCATCCTACATCAAGTAGCTGTCATGTCAAACTAAGTATTAAAATTACCTCTTATAACTCCGAGAATCATTGATGAAACAGGGTGTACGTTTGCTCCGTACTCAACAACATAAAATAAGACGCCACCATATCAAGTCGCTGAATAGGAGGTATAAATAGCAACTAAAATATGTTTTTTTATGAAGATTTTATTCGTAGGATAGTACCTAGTAAACAAATGAGTATTTACTACAAAACGATTTACAAACTTTTTACTCTTGACTATGGGATAGGGTTACGACTGTAAAACAGTGGTTTTGTATTGCGTCTTAACTATTACCCTGTACATACAAAGAATATTGTACTTATATTAATAAAAAAAAGAACATGGTTCGTTTAATATTACAGTTTATTATCTTACACAACTATCTATAATTTCTTTATCTTAGTGTTTATCTTAGTTTTGTAAATTTAATCAAAATAATGGATAAATATTGGCGTTAATCTTGATCAAGATTGTAGTCGACAATACTTTTGTCATTATTTCTTTGATAGCCCTAATCTTATCTCTTAATAAGTCCTGTTCAACACGACATCACTATGGGTAATACAATACAAATCAATCGGACTCGCTGAAATCGAGTTGAACTGGAATATGATTTGGATTAGTTACTTGCATCCTTGATAGCTATGTATCGCTATGATCGCGTCCGTGAAACGTGGGTGCACATACATGAGCTCGGTAGAAACTCAATGCATAAACGACTCGAATCGAATTAAGTAGTGTTCGTTAAACAGAAGCATAATTTGCGTTTAGCCTCAACCGACGGTTTTTATTGTTAAAGCTTTACTTAGTTTTTCAGTATTACATCGCAGAGTTTACAACTTAAAGGCTTTTTTGTACTCGACGATTAAAATATTTGTATTAAGATTTCATAGAGAATACTGCAACGTCACTCTTTTCATCGTTGAATAGTCTGTTATTTCCGAAACAACCGAAATAACTGTTTCGATACGCTCACAGTGGTATCGTTAGTAGGTCATAGGGCTCGGATGGCAATGATTGAGCTAAGCCATGATATTTTTCTCAATTACCCACTGTTTGTACCTGAGGGTATAAAAGGTTTTGCAATTTATTGTTTGCAACATTCCTTTTTCGGCATCGGAAGTGAAAACAACTAATGAGTCATAAACCGTGTTACTACCAAGTTGCTAATTAGTCCAAGACGCAACGCTGTTTCCTGTTATTTGTTTTGTTTGTGACCTGTTATTTTGCAATGGACATTCAAGTTAAAGGTATGTATTATTAATTTACTTTACTATTTTGCATTTTCAATCTACAATTTTTTTTTAAACAGAGTGCTACGCCCCAGCAATTTTTACGTATTTATTTCTGTTTTGTTTTTTTATGTTGAAGCTGTAACTTATGTTTTTATCTACTTCCACCATTAAGTTTGGTATAAAATGTAGCTTAAAATGCCTACTACTAGGTTTTAATATTATTTTTTTGCGTCTAGCTGCATTTGTAAGGTGCAGCCAGGGTCTACGCCCGCACGCCTGGGCGCGTAGCACTTGCTACGAAATATGTATTGTATTTTAATCCGTATTTAACTGTTTTTTGTTTTGTTTTAGGTACAGGTAATTGACAATTTACAGCCATTTTCTTTCACTCACAACGGATGTGAAATAAAGGTGCAGCATTCTTTACAATTAACCATGGTTGATGGTAAAGTGTGCAGTGCTCTGAGTGATACATCTTGTAGTAGGTGTTATATTTGTGGTTCAACTCCAAAAGAGATATTAATAAATCACTTAGAAAAACTGTAGACAGTAGTAAATATGAATTTGGGCTATCTCCTCTTCACTCATATATCCGATGCTTTGAATATTTTATTCACCTTTCCTATAGATTAGATTTCAAAAAATGGCAGGCGCGTTCATCAGACGATAAAATTCTTCTTGTACAGAAAAAACAACATGTCCAGCAACAGTTTAGGCAGCGACTCGGTCTAATAGTCGACAAACCGCCAAGTGGAGGAAGTGGCACATCCAACGACGGAAACACTGCCAGAAGGTTTTTTTCTAATTCAGCAATTTCAGCGGAAATTACTGGATTAGACAAAAGTGATGTGCAAATTGCGGAAAGTTTCCAAAAAAGTTGGAAAAGTTCTCGGAAATTTCTAGAAATTTTCACAAGAAATTAAGGAAATTTACGTACTGAGAAGCATAAAACTGTAACTTTTATACACTATGTATAAGAGTTATAGTTTTATGCTGCTCAGTTCGTAAATTTCCATGTTGGAAATGGAAAGTGTCAATTCCCATACAAAAATGAGGAAAATTTCCGAAAATTTTCTATGTTAAATTGCAGAAACATTTCGCAACATAGGAAACTTTCCGTCGGCTCATCAGTAGACGAAGACCTTATTGACAGATGTCATAATCTGCTGCAGTGTCTTTCGTCGGGATACAAAATGAATAACGCGGCTTTCAAAGAGTATTTTCTGGACACAGCACGTCAGCTTGTTGCTACCTATAACTGGTACAACTTGCCTCCGTCTGTACATAAGGTCCTCATTCATGGCTCGGAAGTAATTGACCACTCATTATTGTCAAAAGGTGAGCTTTCGGAAGAGGCCGCCGAATCTTGTAATAAGTTAATTAAACAGTTTAGGCGTGACAACACGAGGAAAATGTCCCGGGTTCTCACAAACACTGACTTGATTCTCTTCTTTCTTCTTCTTCTTAGTTCGGATCCTTATATTTCTAGTTTAAGAAAATTACCGCGGCGGAAGAAGAAGTCTATTTTTTTAAAAGAGGTATTGAATTTGTTGTCGTTTTAGAATAAAATGTATATAGTTATGTAATAAAAACAAAATTTACATTATTTTAGATATAGTTAGATCCTAATATGTAAATATTATATTTTTTGTCCATTTTATGTGTTTGTAGTTAGGTATAATAATGTAAAAAGGTAAATTTTTAAGTTTAGTAGTTATTAAGTTAAAATTATTTTCTTGTATTTTAGTATTGTATTTTATCAAGTACAATAAATGCATTATTTTACCGAATAAAATATGTTTTTACATTAATTTGCTTTTTTTCATTTTATTATAACGTAAAGTATTACAAAAAAGCATAATATTAATAATTAGAATTGATAACGACCGTCATTACCTTCGCGAAACCCTATGGCCGCCGCTCTTAGAGCGCGGGACCACTGTGGCGCTCTAGACAACCGAAAAAAATTTGAAAATAGAACTAAAATAAATTCGACCAATCACGTGGCTGCTTTAACGAACTGTAATGAATTGGACCAATAGAATCGCTTTGATTATTGAGTTTACTCGTTGATGTCTTTTAAGATATCAACGAGCGTACGAGCGATAGGCTGAACTTCGTTTCAACAGTATCGAGTTTGTTTAATTAGTTCAGTTGACTCGTAGAAAATTAATTTTAATGAACTCGTACAAAAAGTATTGTTCACAATAGTGTTATAATCAAGCTTTTTAATCTCGTACCTTACTTAGGCCACTCAGCAAGCTTCGTGGCCTAAACACGGTACTCGACTAAAAAGCTCTCTATTATAACACGATTGTGAAAAATTCTATATGTGCTATACATACCTATATAGAAAGTATTTGGCAGTGAGCTCAAGTATTCAAATACTATTTTTAGATTCACTTATTCATGATGATTTAACCTGTGTGCCTAAATAACTAGCTGCTGTGCACGTGTGTTTGAACCCATTACTATCTACAAAACGTGTCAAGTAAATACCTCTATAGCACCTATAGGTAAATGTGGCATCTATTAAAATCTCATTTTCACCGCATCGGCCTACCCACAATTTGCAGTGACTCAGGAAAATATTGAATGTTTTCTTATCGAAACGTTTCCTAAATTGCAAAGATGTACGGAGTGAGAAAATAAAATGTGATAATCTGCAATTGAATGTGGCAGGTGCGGAAGTGTGTTCGGAAACGTCGACATGACATTTCTGATTGATATCTCCTGCCTCTTTGTCGAGGACCGTATCCATTACCATCCGTGCATCCGACAAATCGAGGTCAAGTTGCTGGATAAGTGCAAGAAACGCTGTGTAGGCTAGTCGGAAAATCGGATCAAACCGGATGTGCTGGGTCCGACAGACTCATAGACAGTCCATTGGCAATATGTACTTAATAAATTTTTCTAGTCATTCTCTCGGAACCGACATGTCCGACTCACGTCCGACAAGCCTACACCTAGCTTCGGTTGCTTAGGTCTGCTGCTGCTGTCCTTAAATTTATTTCTAGATGTAGGAAGCTCACCTGTGATGACAGCACGCTAATGGCGCAGGCGGAGCGACTGCTGCTTCGACAAGCACAGGCGGACTCGTTCGGTTCTGAAATAGCTGAAATAAAAAAGGGTAAATATGTGTATCGTGATAGTAGGGTGTTGAATTTGTCTCCGTATTTAGACGAGGAGGGTCTCTTGCGCGTCAGCGGCCGCATCGATGTCGTGTCGGACGTGTCGCTGGAAACAAAGAGGCCCGTGATCCTCGATGGGCGGCACCCGCTGGCGCGGCTTCTGGTGCAGCACCGACACGTGAAGGCTGCCCACGGGAATCAGGAGACGGTGGTTAACGACCTAAAACAGGAATATTGGTTGCTGAGATTGCATCCTACCGTCAAGTAAATATGTTGTATCGCGTTGTATGCTTTGCAGATTAAGGAAAGCCAAGCCGGTAGTGCCCAGAATGGGTGACTTACCTGCAGCGCGTCTGGCTCATCACCAGCGTGTGTACGCATACTGCGGCATCGACCTATTTGGCCCAATGGAAGTCGTGGTGGGCAGACACCGTGAAAAAAGGTATGGAGTTTTATTTACGTGCCTTACCATTCGAGCCATTCATATCGAAGTCGTGCGGAGAATGGCGTCCAGGCGCGGTTGGCCCACCCATTATTTTTGCGATAATGGTACGAATCTGCGAGGCGCTCACACAGAGTTAAAGCGCTCAATGCAGGAAATTAACAATGAGGCCTTAAAATAGCCAGTACGGTCAAAGAATTTAATTTCCTACCCACTTTGGACTTTGTCAAAGTGACGTAATCAATCAAAACGTAAGAGACTTCTTATGATTTTATTTACAGTGTCACTTTGAAATTGTCCTAAATGGGTAGGAAATTAAATTATTTGACTGTACAAAAATGAACTACTAAAAATCATCCCAGATGATGGTTGGTAGGATGGTTTCGTTGTAATTTGTAATGTACAGGTAGTAAGTATAATATAATATAAGTAAGAAATTGTAGTCTTTTGTAATAAAACCGTTTGTTAGTAAGTAAACTAAATATATTATAGTACTAGCTGTTGCCCGCGACTTCGTCCGCGTAGAACTTTTTATCGTCTTAGAAAATGATTTCTCTCAATACAAAATTTGAACCCTCTTTTAGGGGATAATCAAAAAAAAAGTTGATGTTCATTTTCTAGTTTGTGAACAAACAGTCTAAAACCAAAGTTAAAAATCTCATACTTTAAAAATGCCTTGAAATACTCAAACTTTGAACCAATTTTAACACTCTTAGGGGATGAATTTGGAAAAACTCTGAAATCAGTTTTGTAGTATTTTAACGTACAGAATAAGACCGAAGTTAAAAATCTCTTACTCACACTTTAAAATTTTATTGCTCGCCATTTAAAATTTGAACCCCCTTTTAAACCCCCTTAGAGGTTGAATTTTTCTAATCGCTGGAAGAACTTTTTTCGTAAACTTTTAAGTCTCTAGCTCAAAAAAAGTGTTGCCCATACAAAACTTTCTTAACCCCCTTAGGGGTGGAATTTTCTAAAACTCTGAAAGTACTTTATTATTAATTTTAATAAGTAACATTTCGAATAGTTTTAAGTCTAGTAAAAATAAAAGTTTTTCCCACACAACACTGGCTACCCTTCTTAAGGATCTTAAGGATCCCCTTAGGGATGGAGTTTTCTAAAACGCTGAAAGTTCTTTTTTAGTATTCTAATAGTAATCTTTTTGCAAAGTTTTAAGTCTAACTCAAAAAAAGTGTTGCCCATGCAAAGCTTGCTCTCCTTTTTAACCCTATTAGGGGTGGAATTTTCTAAAACGATTTGTGTTCTTTTTTTGTATTTTAATAAGTAATCTTTCTACAAAGTTTCAAGTCTCTAACTCAAAAACATAAACTTTCCCTGATAAAAACTTTGCACCCCTTTTTATCCCCCTTAGGGATAGATTTTTTCAAAACGCTAAAAGTTTTTTTTTTTTGTATTTTTATAAGTAATCTTTCTACAAAGTTTTAAGTGTCTAGCTCAGAAAAAGTGTTCCCCATACAAACCTTGCACCCTTTTTTAACCCCCTTAGGGAATGATTTTTGTAAAACGCCGAATGTAGTATTTTTCATGTTCTAATAAGTAATTTTTCTTAAAAATTTTAAGTCTCTATTAAAAAAAAATATGTTTTTCCCATACAAACTTTGCACCCTATTTTACCCCCTTAGGGGTGAAATTTTCCAAAACGATGAAAGTACTTTCTTTGTATTTAAATAATCTTACTACAAAGTTTTAGGACTCTAGCTAAAAAAAATAGTTTCCCACATACAAACTTTGCACCCCTATTTTAGCCCCCTATTTTTAGGGGTAGAATTTTCTAAAACGCTGAAAGTACTTAATTTGTATTCTGATGACTAATCTTTCTACAAAGTTTTAAGTCTCTATTTAAAAAAAATATTGTTTCCCCCATACAAAATTTGCACCCCTATTTTACCCCCTTAGGGGTAGATTTTTTTAAAACACTGAATCTAGGTACTTTATTTGTATTCTAATGAATAATTTCTCTACAAAGTTTTAAGTCTCTATTTTAAAAAAAAGTAGTTTTTCCCATACAAACTTTGCACTCTATTTTACCGCTTTAGGGGTAGAATTTTCTAAAACCCTGAAAGTTCTTTATTTGTATTCTAATGACTGATCTTTCTACAAAGTTTTAAGTCTCTATTTAAAAAAAAAATGTTTCCCCCATACAAACCTTGCACCCCTATTTTACCCCCGTAGGGGTGGAATTTTCCAAAACGCTGAAAGTGTTTCATTTGTATTCTAATAACTAATTTTTCTACAAAGTTTAAGTCTATAGCTCAAAAAAAAAAGGTTCTCCCATACAAACTTTGCACCCCTATTTTACCCCCTTAGGGGTAGAATTTTCAAAAATCCCTTTTTATCCCTAGCCCACGTTATAAAAGCAACATACTCTGCAAAAATCAACTCTCTAAGATTAGTAGTTTCGGCTGTGCGTTGATGAGTGAGTGAGTGAGTGAATAAGTCAGTCAGGACATAGGCATTTATTATGTATAAATAGATAGAAGATAATGAAACTCCCATTCAAATATCTCAAAAAATTATGAAGCTACATCCGTTTTAATGTCGCTTGTTAGAGTGAGAAAACGATGAGGGACTGTGACGTCAATATACTCGAGCGTCATAGTAAAAAATAATCGTTTCATATGAAGGTGCGTTTTGCGGAAAAGGGACAGAACATACCCCCTCTTAAAACTTTGGACTCTTATAACTTAATCATTACCTATATAACTTCTTGCTTTGTTTTTTTCTTCATTTGACTATATTTATTTTAAATTCTTTTTCGAGAAAATACATTATGATTATTTACCATATTTTCGATTCCTGAGCTATAACCACGAACTTCGGAATTCGAAAATATTCGGGTATCTCTATCTCTATCGCACTAACCATACTCGAGTGACAGGGATGCAAATATATGAACATTGAGTATCGGTTTTCGTGGTAGCGCCGCAGGGGACCGATTTTTGACTTTCGAGCGCTCGAAATCAAAAGCGAGCGGTAGAAAATAATCGCATGCGAAAATTTGTCACGATTATTTTCGCATGAACCCAATAATAGGTATTTTTGACATTCATCACTCGAAAGCTAGTGGTTTGGCTATTTATACTTTTGCGCTTCGTTGTACGCAGAAATTCGATAAGTACTGGTTATTTAAAATTGTATTCTACACATGGAATAAAAATAAAACATCATTAGAAGGTCTATTTTAGGCTATAATATTAATGTTTAAGTGTTTTTTTTGTGTTTTATGCGTTACATAACAGAAAAAACTAAGAACGTAGTAAATAATACCTAGTAAACGAAACGTTTCATTTCCCGTCTGTTATAAAAGTAAAGCCGCGTCCGCTGCGCCATGTTTTCGTGGTTTTTAAACGTCAAACATGTTTTGCCAATCAAAATAATACCCTATTTGTTTGCCGAAACTGACGGAAACATGTTAGTTGTTTAAAAACATGGAAAACATTGGTGCAGCGGACCCGGCTTAATACAAATTACAAATGATACAATTTGTCACAACAACTTTCTTTAGTTAGAATGAGACAGCAATTCATTTTTTTCATTCTAAGTATAGCGAGTTGTTGTGAATCATTGCCAGGCCTTTACATATTACTATATCTCTGTCTCTTTTTAACCTGTGCAAAGACAGAGAGAGAGAGAGAGAGAGAGACAGACAAGTTAAATTATTTAATTTTAAAACAAACCCGCCAAAAGACTAAGTTCACAAAATTCGGTAGAAAAATAATATAAAATATATTAATCTTTATTTATCTCTTTCTAAGTTCATTGTCAGTCCAAAATTAAATACAAGTGAAGTGTCCAAATTGTCGGCACTTATTTTCTACCGATAGAATTGAATACGAGTGGTCAATACCACTCGTTTTTGAATTTTCTATCGCTCGGATTTCAAAAATAGTATTTCATCGTTTCTGACAGTTTTCGAGTGAAAGAGTCGAGCGCTCGAAAGTCAAAAATCGGTCCCCAGGTACTTTGGCTGAATGCGCCGAGCGCGTGCCATTGTCATTCAAAAAAAACAAATTCGTGTTAATTATATTGTTCAAATTTGTTGATTTCATTTATTGAAATTACGACATAAAACGACATTTGCGCATATAAGTTCTCATATCAGAATCGAATATTTTTTTATGGTTTATATTTTAGCATTTGTCTCGTAAAGGTCTATCGTAGACGGGATTTAAATTATTAATAAGTGAAAGGCAAAGCAATTCCGCCATTTTGACGAAAATTTGACGTTTCTTATAGCTGACAGTTGGAGCAGCGTTTGATTTCAATAAAAATAAATGAAAAATTAAATGAAGTCGTATATTTCGGAAAATTAATTAACTGTCGCAGTCGGATAAAAACTATCCTAAGTTGCAGCTAGAATAATAATGTACCTATATAAAATGTTACATATTTTTCCGTTCATGGGATGCTGAGAACATTCGTACCGCGCAAAGCTTGGTTTCAAACTGGCTGATTCTTTTTTTAATTTAGAGATTTATTATAAGTGGAGATTATGTTTTAGTGGGAACTGTCGAGGAGCTAAATGCATGTTTATTTGTAATCTAGCTTGTAAGTAACTATTAAGTACATTTAACTCTGTTTGTTCTCCAATAAATAAAATAAAATAAATAAAAGTTAGAAGCCAGCTACAACCGTGCTCAATGGACTTTTATCCCGCCTAGAAGTCCACACTGGGGCGGCGCCTGGGAAAGGCTGATTCGCTCCGTCAAGACATCTCTAGGCGTTATCCTTAGAGAGCGCACGCCAAGGGACGAAGTGTTGCTGACCTTACTGGCTGAGGTCGAAAATATTGTGAACGGCCGCCCTTTGACCCACGTGTCGGTCGAACCAGGCAGTTCTGAGGCATTAACTCCGAACCACTTTTTATTAGGGTCCTCGACGAATTTACCCACGGCTGGTGAGTTTGATGACTCCGATCTGTACCTGAGAAAAAGGTGGCGAACTGCTCAAAGGCTCGCTGATATGTACTGGCGCCGTTGGTTGAAGGAATACCTACCTCTGCTGCTACCTCGCAAGAAGTGGCAGCAAGATCATCAGCCACCCCTGCGCGAGGGTGACCTCGTTCTGATCGCGGACCCGGGGTCACCGCGAAACGTGTAACGAGGTATTATTAAAACGATTTTTCCAGGTCGAGACGGGCGAGTGAGGGTCGTCGAAGTCTCCACCCCGAGCGGCGTGCTGCGCCGGGCCGCGGCTCGCGTCGCTCCCGTGCCGTTGGTAGAATAGTGCTTCGCGCTAGGGTGGGCTATGTTAGCGACGCGCTCATTTCAAACCCGATTTCTAGAACCTATTTGTATACATATGTATGTCTAGCTATAAGTTCATTCTTAAGTGCATTTTTGCAAACGCCCCACAGCCGGCCCAGTCAGTCTGCATGCATCCGCTGACAGAGCCGCGCGTTGCCGGGTTAATTATATTTTGTCTCTGTCTATCTGTACCAAATTTCTAAAATCTTATTCACATTAAAACTGTGACAAATCTCCCTGCGTTTACTTCATCATCAAGACCTCAACCCATCAGCTTCACGACCCTTTTAGTTAGCCTGTGTGATATACCTACTAGCACCTCTACATATTATTAACTCTATTCGGTAAACATCTTGAAACAAAATAAATTGGAATACCGAGCCGTAATGGTGAATCAAGGGTGAATCGTATAGCGGATCAACGTCGGTTATTTGGAAGGCGTGCGGAAGATATAGATCCAACACGTAGACGCCCTTTGGAGATGAAGTTTAATGTTATTGTAGTATCTAGACCTGCTAGAAAACCCATTCACGGGTACATCCATCGGTAGATTAATTTTATTGATAAAACTATTATATTTTCAATGATGGGATAAATCCCTTTCATCCCCACTTGCCCAGATTTATATTCAATTTAAACAGGTACTTATTTTTACCACAACAACGGTAAAATTCACTTATTTATTCACTTTACGTACGTTTATCTGTTGATAAGAATGTCAGGCTTATTCTATTCATTTCATACAATGCATTAAAATAAAATAACTGGAACTTAATAGTACAGTAAAGATAAGAGACAAAAGACCATAAATCATTGGCGTAGAATGAAATATAAAGAAAGATAGCATATACTTATAGCCGGATTCATAACATAAGTCATTAGTCATTTATTAATAATATTATAAATATTACACGTCATCATTTCTGATGCGCTCTACTGACGCCTGACACCAATGGCGCCGTCACAGTGTCAGTCAGTGTGTAAATATAACCGTACTATATTTATGAGACCGATGTCTTTCGATTGATGATCCGGGATACGGGCTTATCCATATATTACGTAATCTTATAACCCCCCCCCCCCCCCTCCCTCCTCCTATCATCATTCTGTTAATTCCTTCAATTTGTTCCCCGCGTAATAAAATGACTACCGCCGTGGTCAGAAACCCCCCCCCCCCCTCCCGTAATATATGGACAGCCCCTTCTCAGTTAAATCCGTCTCCGATTATGAAGGTTTTGATACTCGGATAGACATCTTAATTATTTGATAAAGTTCGCAATCAAGACAACAAGTCCTTCCTGCACAATAATAGGGTGTGATTAATTAGTAGGTAATTGCAAAAAAATACAATTTTGAGGGAGGTAGTAACTTATCTACACACTGTTCCTTAGGTAATCTAATAAATGGCAATATTAAATACAATGTACGCTCTACACGCAGGTATATAAATACCTTAATGCCTGTCCTAGGCTGGTTTGGTACCTACTTGTTATCCAAAAGTAGCGGTCGAAGATTAACGTAGATATTGTTTTATTACCTGGAGATAAAGATCATCCGGACAAGCCGAGACTTGATCATCCAGACAACTATAAAAACATTTCGTAATATCAGCGTTTCGTTCCTGACACTCCAAAATAATCTGCAATTTGAAATTATTCGCGCAAACGTAATATTTCTCGAGTATTCTGTTTGCTCACCACTCCACAGCTGGGCCATATTTTATTTGCCTCAAATCCCCGACTGGCTTGCTCGTACTTACCTGAAAAGAAAAAAATATACGAATAAATGAGAATGTAACTATGTTGAACCATTGCTATCGGGTTGCGAAGTAAATCCTATACAATTAAACAAGAAATATACTGAATTTCGATTATCTGTAGCCCACAAATGTAGGTCTAGCTCGCTCTTTAAAGTTACTTACTAACTTATTTATTTATTTATTGGGGAAGAAACAGAAACAAGTGTATAAGATAAATTATAAACTAAGAACACATGGACACAGCATGCACTTATTTCCTAACTAGCTCTCACTAAACATTTTGTTAGTAACAATATGTGAAATTAGAATAAATAAATAAATAAATAAAATAAATATTACGGGACAATCTTACACAAATAATAAGAATAAAAATAATATCATTGCCAAAGATAATGATTATTTCGGAATACCAAATCGTCAGATAACAATCTGACATAAATGAATTACCAATATTGATTCGAAAGAACCGTGTTCCATTTGTGGTTTAGGTATAAACTTAATATATTTGCTACTGCTTAGGTAAGCAGTAGCAAATGCATATATTATGAAGTTAAACAGCCTCATTCCAAGATTTTTTGTCATAGTATTTATGTTCCAAAATAAATTCTAACGTTCATGTTAGGAATTGTAAATCAAAGGATAACATACTTTTTTTACCGTTTCAAAAACGATCATCTGGCGTAGCTGGGGATATTCATTAATTTTGCACCCTTAAACGGACAGTTAAGGATAGTAACAAAACCGACAGTCAATATCAATCGCCTACGTTTAGTAACAAAACCGACAGGTTAGACGTGACTTAAACATCACTTTAGTTAACATTAATCGGCCATTTTTTTTTTTAATTCCCCAGCTAGGTAGTAGGTAGGTACCCTTAATTAGGAGTATTTAGAAGTAACTGCAAAGGCCGGACAATGAATATTCTAGGCGAGATATATAAGGTGTTAATTTACTAGTTGCAGATATTTTTACAGCTGACAGTACTCGGTCCCTGGAGTATATTTAAGTATGAAACATTATAAATAGCTTTTACAATGTTTTTATGGAGAAAACTGATAAACAAAGCAAAGCAGGATAAGCTAACAAGATTGGCCCCCGCAAGGGATTTGGTTGTAATTTGAGTTGCAGTAGTGGCAGGACCTAAGAACATTGTATGCGTAATATCAGCCTTCGATCTTCTTTTGTTTCAGACTTATTCACGAAAACGTCAAAAAATCAAGGTAATTTTTAAACTGTTATTTTAGCTAAACCAATCAAGCGAGAGTAACCAAATAAATTCAAAATTAGGGAGCATAAAATGGGGTTCATAATGCATATTTTACAGACGTTCATATCCTTGAACTTGGATGAAAAAAAAAATAGTTTTTTTTTTCGCTTAATTTTTTTGCCACTTCTCGCAAAAACACAACTATCAAAAAAAATATTTAATAAGCCACAATTATCAACTACGTAATCATTTAAAAACATTTAGAAAAATCATGGTGCGTCATGTCAAAAAAAAACATTTACGAACTTATGTTTAGGTACTATAAATACGTATCATATCAATACTATCACATTGATCAATGTCAATCGTTGAGCAAAACAAAGAGGCGCACGGCCGTACTATCCTTTTCTCGAAGCCATTCAGGCCATTTTCAACAGCTGGTTAAATCCAGAACCCTGAATTTTCAGTAACATACTCGTATAGGGCATAATATGGCTTACATTTATTCTCAACTAGCTGTTGCCCGCGACTTCGTCCGCGTATAACATGTTATCGTCTAAATGTTTGTTAAAGGAATGAATTAAAAAAAAAACATTGAAATTAATTTTCTACCTAGACTTTTAGAAAACAATCTAAAACCGAAGTTACAAATCTCTTACTTTCAAAATCTCTTGCTCTCTATACAAACTAAGAACCCTCTCTGAACCCTCATAGTAAACAGTTTCAAACCGTAGTTACAAATTTCTTACTTTAAAAATGTCTTGCTCTCTATACAAAGTTCGAACCCCCTTTTAACCTTCTTAGGCGATGAATTAAAAAAACGCCGAAATATGTTTTGTAGTCTAAACAAGCTAAGATCGCAGTTACAAATATCATACTTTAAAATTTTCTTGCTCTCCGTACAAACTTTGAACGCTTTTCAGGGAAAAATTAAAAATAAAACATTCGGTTTTTTTAAGTATTTTTATCTCTAACCTCTCTCTAAACTCTCCCTTAAGGGGTGAAATATTCCAAAACGCTGGCAGTAGGTATTTTTTTGTATTTTAATAAGTAGGTACTTAATCTTTCTACAGAGTTTTAAGTTTCTATCTAAAAAAAAAATTTCCTACACAAACATTGCACCTCTTTATCCCGCTCTTAGCGGGTGGAAATTTTCAAACCACTGAAAGTAATTTACCTATATATTTGTATTCTAATAAATAATCTTTCTACACAATTTCAAGTCTCAAGCTCAAAAAAAAAGTTTCCTCCATACAAATTTTCACCTTACTTATTCTATTATATAATTCCACACCCTTAGGGGTGGAATTTTCCAAAACGCTGAAAGTTCTTTATTTGTATTGTAATAAGTAATCTTTCAGCAAAAGTTTGTCGCTTGCGATCTTTTTAAAAAGGTTTGAGATTCTAGCTCAAAATAAAAAAGCGGCCAAGTGCGAGTCAGACTCGCACATGAAGGGTTCCGTGAAATAAATTGCGGTTTACGATTTATGACGTATTCAAAAAAAACTACTTATTAGATCTCGTTCAAACCAATTTTCGGTGGAAGTTTACATGATAATGTACATCATATATTTTTTTAAGTTTTATCATTCTCTTATTTTAGAAGTTACAGGGGGGGGGGGACACACATTTTACCACTTTGGAAGTGTCTCTCGCGCAAACTATTCAGTTTAGAAAAAAAATATGTAAGAAACCTCAATATCATTTTTGAAGACCTATCCATAGATACCCCCCACACGTATTGGTTTGATGAAAAAAAAATTTTAAAGTTTCAGTTCTGAGTATGGGGACCCCTAAAACTTAATGTTTTTTTTAGATTTTTGTGTAAAAATCTTATTGCAGTTCACAAAATACATCTACTTACCAAGTTTCAACAGTATAGCTCTTATAGTTTCGGAAAAAAGTGGCTGTGACATACGGACGGACAGACAGACAGACGGACGGACATGACGAATCTATAAGGGTTCCGTTTTTTGCCATTTGGCTACGGAACCCTAAAAATCCCCTTTACCAACATTGTACCCCTTTTTCATACCCTTAGGGGTGGAATTTTCCAAAACGCTGTTTTTTTTTTTTGTATTGTAATAAGTAATCTTTCTACAAACTTTTAAGCTTCTATCTCAAAAAGAAGTTTCGCTCATACAAACTTTGCAACCCTTTTTAACCCCCTAAGAGGCTGAATTTTCCAAAACGCTGGCAGTACTTTATTTGTATTCTAATAAGTAAGCTTTCTACAACGTATTGAGTCTCTTGCTAAAATAATAAAGTTTCCCCCATACAAAATTTGCACCCCTTGTTTACCCCCTTAGGGGCAGAATTTTCCTAAACTTTGAAAGTATTTTATTCGTATTCTAATAAGTAATATTTATACAAAATTTTAAGTCTCTAGCTATAAAAAATAAAGTTTCCCCGATACAAACTTTGCACCCCTATTTGACCCCTTTAGGGGTAGAATTTCCAAAAATCTCTTCTTATCCGTTGCCTACGTTATATAAGGTAGTTCTGGTGTAAATTTCAACTCTCTAGCCCTAGTAGTTTCGGCTGTGCGTTGATGAGTGTGTGGGTGAGTAAGTCAGGGCATTTATATGTAGGTATAGATAGATAGAAGATGACGAAAATCCCATTCAAATATCTCAAAACCGTTTTAATGGCGCTTGTTAGAGTGAGAAAACGATCGGGGACTGTGACGTCAAGATCCTCGAGCGTCATAGTAAAAAACAATCGTTTCATTTGAAGGTGCGTTTTGTGAAAAAGGGACAGAACATAAAACTTTGGAACTTAGTGATTACCTATTAATATACGAACCTCTTGCGTTGATTTTTTCTCGATTATCCTTTTTTCGAGAAAATACATTATGATTATTTTATTTAGTGTCTACCTACAGCCGGGTCCGCTGCACCAATGTTTTCCATGTTTTTAAACATCTAACATGTTTTCAGTCAGGTTCGGCAAACAAATAGGGTTTTGTTTTGATTGGCAAAACATGTTTGACGTTTAAAAACCACGAAAACATGGCGCAACGGACGCGGCTTACGGCGTGTAGTTTCGATTCCAGAGGGCCTACCGGGAAATGCATTCGAAGTTTCCCCTCTCTGTCATACTTAAGAGTTCGTACGTAAGTGCGACAGAGAGGGAACACCTCGAATGCCGTTCGCGGTAGGCCCTCTGAGCTATAACCACGAACTTCGGAATTCGAAAATATTCGGGTATCTCTATCTCTATCGCACTAACAACACTCGAGTGACAGGGATGCAGTTATACGAACTTCGAGTTTCGGTTTTCGTGGTAGCGCCGTAGGTACTTTGGCAGAATGCGCAAAGAACGCGTGCCATTGCCATTCAAAAAAAACAAATTCGTGTTAATTATATTGTTCAAATTGGTTAATACATTTTTTGAAATTGGTAAATATCACAATCGAATATTTTTTTATGGTTTAACTTTTGGCATGTGTATCGTAAAGGTCTATCGTAGACTGGATTTAAATTATTAATAAGTGAAAGGCAAAGCAATTCCGCCATTTTGACGAAAATTTGACGTTTCTTATAGCTGACAGTTGGAGCAACGTTTGATTTCAATAAAAATAAATGAAAAATTAAATGAAGTCGTATATTTCGGAAAATTAATTAATTGTCGCAGTCGGATAAAAACTATCCTAAGTTGCAGCTAGAATAATAATGTACCTACATAAAATGTTTCATATTTTTCCGTTCATGGGATGCTGAGAACATTCGTACCACACAAAGCTTAGTTTCAAACTGGCTGATTCTTTTTTTAATTTAGAGATTTATTATAAGTGGAGATAACATTCAATTTGAACTTTTAGTTTAGGATCGATACTGATAAAAGACAACAGAACGTTTTTTTTTATAAAATACATACAAGTATCGTCCCTAAGGTAAGCTAAGCTACGCTAGCCTAGTGGTTCAGGCATGTGGCTGTCAAGCGACGGTCGTGGGTTTGAATCTTTGAATCCCGGCTCGTACCAATGAGTTTTTCGGAACTTGTGTACGGAATATTTACCGTTAGCTTTTCGGTGAAGGAAAACATCGTGAGGAAACCGGTCTAATTCCAATAAGGTCTAGTTTTCCCTCTGGGTTGGAAGGTCAGATGGCAGTCGCTTTCGTAAAACTAGTGCCTATGCCAAATCTTGGGATTAGGTGTCAAAGCGGACCCCGGGCTCCTTTAGGGGCACAACCGGGAATAATAACGCTAGGAGGATGATGATGAGTTTAGGAACTATTGCCCGTCAAAAATCCTTAGTTTTGTCACTGACATACTCACTGCCTCACTTATAATGATCATCGTAATTCTAAGGTACTTCTAGCAGACCTTAGCCTATCCATTCATAAAAAACCTAATAATATTGCAGATTCCGTCACGCTTCAGATTCAGTGTGTATATACACACTGCATAAGTAAGTTTGTAATCCTATACAAATACATGCGATTACAAAGTTACTTTTGCAGTTGCTTCCCTCAAAACTATACAAACGTTATTTGCGGTTGGTAAAATAACATTTCCATACAAAGTTGATAACCTACAAAAAGAAATGAGATCCCATAAAAAAAAACCATGTAAAAAATAGGCCAAGTCTCGGAACTCTTTCACAGTAAAAAGTGGTGAGATATTTCGTAGAGCCAAGTCAGGTATTCGTATTTATCTTTAATTGCTTGCTAAATAAAATTTTGTGACTTGGCAATTACACTTACACAGATATGCAAAAAATTCTAAATGCAGTAACGTTGTGTGATTCCCAAGTTGCAAAATTTTATTCAGCAAGCAAATAAAAATTAATAAGTATGCCTGAGATGGCTCTACGAAATATCTCACCACTTTTTACTGTGGAAGAGTTTCGAGACTTGACCTATTTTTTTACATAAAATGTTTTTTATGGGATTAATTATTTCATAATGAACGAAAGAGGATATTATACCTACTACAGACTGATTTGCCACTTATACTACTCTATTGATATGATATGATATAGTAAACATACGTTCGTAAATGGTTTTTTTTTGACATGACGCACCATGATTTTTCAATATGTTTTTAAATGATTACGTAGTTGGTAATTGTAGCTTATTAAATATTTTTTTGATAGTTGTGTCTACGCGAGAAGTGGCAAAAAAATTAAGCGAAAAAAAAAACTATTTTTTTTTTCATCCAAGTTCAAGGATATGAACGCACTACAGCGGGTATTTTGCGAGCGTGTCACTTGGTAAGGTTCACAAAAAAAACATCTTAACTAACGAGTACATGTACTTAGTATTTGTAACATAGTCATAGTATATCATGTATTAATGTTTAATGTGTAATACTCTTTTAACTCAAGTAATTTATCGTGTGTTAGAGAATCAGTTTTTAAAACCCCACCGATACCCTTCACGTGTAGAAGAGATCAGATCGCTATTACTAGGTTAAGAATAGGACACACAAACTTAACCCATCCATCCATACTTCCATACTAATATTATAAATGCGAAAGTGTGTCTGTCTGTCTTTCTGTCTGTCTGTCTGTCTGTCTGTCTGTTACCTCTTCACGCCTAAACCGCTGAACCGATTTAGATGAAATTTGGTATAGAGATAGTTGGAGTCCCGAGAAAGGACATAGGGTAGTTTTTAACCCGGAAATCGACCCCTAAAGGGATGAAATTGGGGGTGAAAATTTGTATGGAGCTACTAAAACCGCTGCACCGATTTGGATGAAATTTGGTATATAAACACTTTAAGTTCCGTGGAACGACATTCAATAGGTTAAATCCCGTAAATCATCCCCTAAGGGGATGAAATGAGGGGGTGAAAATTTGGAGGTAACCAATTTTGATGAAATTTGGTTTGGAGATAGTTTAAATCCTAGAAAAGGACATAGGATAGTTTTCATCCCGGAAATCATCCCCTAAGGGGGTGAAATAAGGGGTGAAAATTCGGATGGAACCCATTTGAATACAATTTGGTTTAGAGATAGTTTGAGTCCTGGGAAAGGACATAGGGTAGTTTTTATCCCGGAAATCCACCCCTAAGGGGATGAAATTGGGGGTGAAAATTTGTATGGAGCTACTTAAACCGCTGCACCGATTTGGATGAAATTTGGCATTTAAATAGTTTGAGTCCCGGGGAAGGACAAAAGATAGGTTTGATCCCGTAAATCATCCCCTAAGGGGGTGTAATGAGGGGGTAAAAATTTGGAGGTAACAAATTTTGATGAAATTTGGTTTGGAGATAGTTTAAATCCTAGGAAAGGACATAGGATATTATTTATTTTGGAAGTCATCCCCTAAGGGGGTGAAATAAGGGGTAAAAATTCGGATGGAACCCATTTGAATACAATTTGGTTTAGATATAGTTTGAGTCCTGGGAAAGGACAAAGAGTAGTTTTTATCCCGGAAATCCACCCCTAAGGGGATGAAATTGGGGGTGAAAATTTGTATGGAGCTACTTAAACCGCTGCACTGATTTGGATGAAATTTGGTATTTAAATAGTTTGAGTCCCGAGGAAGGAAAAAGGATAGGTTTGATCCCGGAAATCATCCCCTAAGGGGGTAAAATAGGGAGTAAAATAGGGGGTGAAATGAGGAGGTGAAAATTTGGACGTAACCAATTTTGATGAAATTTGTATCAGAGATAGTTTAAATCCTGGGAAAGGACATAGGATAGTTCTTATCCCGAAAATCATCCCCTAAGGGGTTGAAATCAGGGGTGAAAATTTGGATGAAACCCATTTTAATACAATTTGGTAAAGAGATAGTTTGAGTCCCGGGGAAGGACATAGGGTAGTTTTTATCCCGGAAATCTACCCCTAAGGGGGTGCAATTGAGAGTGAACATTTATATCGAGTTTCTTAAACCGCGGCACTGATTTGGATGTAATTTGGTTTATAAATAGTTTGAGTTTGAATCCGGAAATCATCCCTTAAAGGGGTTTAGTGAGAGGGTGAAAATTTAGAAGTAAGCAATTTTGATAAAATTTGGTTTAGAGATGTTTAGGTCCTGGGAAAGGACATAGGGTATTTTTTATACCGGAAATCATCCCCTAAGGGGATGAAATTAGGGGTGAAAATTCGGATGGAACCTATATGAATACAATTTGGTATAGATATAGTTTTTCCTATATATTTATAGGGCTTCCGGTTCCGGTGTTCTCAAGTGACACACGTATTTACAATCGCTCCGTACTTATTTAAACAATCTCGTGGAAAAAGTGCATAAACCAACCATATATTGTGATCAAAAGCTAAATAAACTATCAAAAAGTGATTCAAACAACCGAAAATCTTAGGTTGAACGTGCAATTGTGTTATTTTTGCTCAAGAAAATCTACACAAACATTTGAGGTTATAACCAACTGTCAAGAATTCACTGTTCGACCATCCGACCAAAGACAACATACAAACATAACCAAACTAATAAGTTGCGTTCGGTTATCGATCGAAGTTTAGTTTCGGCACAAGATGAGCATGACTCCCGAGATGACGTTACTGTTTTCTAACCTGAAAATAGAACTCGAAAACCAGACGAAAACAATAACAGAAAATGTCACTGCGAGTGTTTCATTCAGGTTAGAGGAAAAACTAGAACCATTAATGGAAGAGAATAAAATACTGAAATCCGAGATCGAAATATTGAAAAGAAAAGTAGAAAAGTACGAATTTAATGAGAAACGAAACAACATTATTATACACGGAGTGAAAGAAACAGAGAAAAATACACTTGGTTTAATTAAAACTACAATGGAAACATTGCAAGACATCGATGTGAACATACAAGATTTCGAAATAGCAAAAGTTTACCGCATAGGAAAGAAAGATGAGGGGAAAACAAGACCAATTTTACTTTCGACCACCAACATAAACAGGAAAATAGAAATACTTAGAAAAAAGAAAAAAATGGCTAATAACACATACATAACTCAAGATTACACAAAAGAAAAACGAGAAGAAAGGAAATTATTGCGGGCACAGTTAAAGCAAGAAATAGAAAAAGGCAACAATGCATACATCCGGCGAAATCAACTCATAATCGAAGAAAACCGATCAAGTGAAAATGAGAAGAGAAGACGCTCGGAATCTGACTCGCCAGACGCACAAACAGGAGGAAAGGAAAAAGGAAAAGGAAAAAACGCAAAAATCCACAGGGCGAATGCATTCGACTACATGAAAGCTCGGGCATATTCGATGTCAGAAAAGAACACATACTTAAATGAATAGGATACGGAACCGGCCGAGAACTTTTACAAACGGAAAGCAACAACAACAGAAAAATACATATTCCCCAACCCGGCTGGTCCCCGTGGGGAAGTCGACCAACACCCTCCAATTAGGAAACAGAAACAAAAACAGTTCAATAAAAACAACATAGATCCACCTCTACCTGAACAAAAAAAACAACTCATGAACCTCCAATGAACAAACGAGCACAACCAATACATATTGCTACACTAAATGTACTAATGTTGAGATCAGAAGAAAACCTAGAGGAATTGTCACATGCACTAAAAAACCTATTGGAGGAGGCCTTTGCCAACTGGCAAACGGACACTCAAAAATGGAAGAAAAAAAGAGATATATGAATGAAACGTAAAGAAAGAAAACCCATAATTTATATAATATCAAATTTTAATTGTCCGAATAAAAGGCTATAATAAAAAATAGATATAGTTTGAGTCCTGGGAAAGGACATATAGGGTAGTTTTTATCCCGGAAATCCACCCCTAAGGGGGTGAAATGGGGGGTTGAACTTTGGATGGAACCCGTTTAGATGAAATTTGGTATAGAGATAGTTTGATTCCCGGAGAATGACATTAGATAGTTTTGAAAATTTGGATAAATCCCATGGAGATGAAATTTGGTATAGTAGGAGTCCCAGGGAAGCAAAATGCATAGTTTTTATCCCGAAAATCAGCTCCTGAGGGGGTGACATTAGGCGTGAAAATGTTGATGGAACCCATTTAGATGAAATTTGGTATAGAGATAGTTAGAGTCCTAGGGAAGGAAATAGAATATTTTTTATTTCGGAAATCATCCCCTAAGCGGGTGAAATGGGGGTGAAAATTTGGATGAACTCATTTAGATGAAATTTAGTTGAGAGATAGTTTAAGTCCTGTGAAAGGGCATAGGATAGTTTCAATTCCGGAAATCACCCCCTAAGGGAGTGAAATGGAGGATGAAACTTTTGATGGAACCCGTTTAGATGAAATTTGGTATAGAGATAGTTTAAGTCTCGGAGAATGAAAGCGGATAGTTTTTATCCCGAAAATAGTTCCCAAGGTAATGAAATAGGGGGTGAAAATTTGGATAAAACCCATTTAGATGAAATTTGGTATAGAGATAGTAAGAGTCCCAGGGAAGATGCATAGTTTTTATCCCGAAAATCATCTCCTGAGGGGGTTCTTAAAACTTTGTACAAACATTACTTATTTGAGTACAAACAAAGTGCTTTCAGCGTTTTGGAAAATTCCACCCCTAAGAGGGTTAAAAAGGGCTGCAAAGTTTATATGGGGAAACTCTTTTTTTGATAGGAGCTTAACAGTTTGTAGGACGATTAGTTATTGAAATACAAAAAAAAAAAGATATTCAGCGTTTTAGTAAATTCCACTCCTAAGGGGGTTAAAAGTG
This sequence comes from Epinotia brunnichana, assembly GCA_963854355.1. Lineage (NCBI taxonomy): Eukaryota > Metazoa > Arthropoda > Insecta > Lepidoptera > Tortricidae > Epinotia > Epinotia brunnichana. The sequence continues at coordinate 18,892,525 of OY977940.1, forward strand.
GGTGCAACATTTGTGTGGAGGAAACATTTTTTTAGCCGATTTACAATTTTGTAGAATGCTTACTAATTAAAAATAAAATTAAATACTTTCAGCATTTTAGAAACTTCGATCTTTAGGGGTTTATAAGAACGTTTGAATGAAGAAAATATTTTTTTAGCGAGGGACTTAAAACTTTGTTGAAAGATTACTTATTACAATAAAAATCAAGTACTTTTAGCGTTTTGGAAATTTCGACCCCTAATGAGAATAAAAAGGGGTGCAAGGTTCGTATGGGAAACACATTTTTTGAGCTAGAGACTTGATATTTTGTAGAAAAAATACTTATTACAATAAAAAAACTTAGTGTTTTCTTTTTAATTTTTCCCCCAAAAGCGTTAATTCAAAGGTTCAAAGTTTGTATGCAGACTATCAGAGCAAGAAAATTTTTAAGTATGAGAATTGTAACTTCGATCTTAGTATGTTTGTTAAAAGACTACAAAACTCATTTCAGCGTTTTTTGAAATTCATCCCCTAAAAGGTATTATAAGGGTGTTCAAAGTTTGTATGGAGAGCAAAACATTTTTAAAGTAAGGGATACTACAAAGCTAATTTCAATGATTTTAAAAATTAATTCCTTAAACAAACATTTAGACGATAACATGTTCTACGCGGACGAAGTCGCGGGCAACAGCTAGTTGCTTATATATAAAAAAATATCACTAAGACAGAAAAAAAAAAAAGGGATAAATGCGGTTTGGAGTTAACTGTGAGCCATATTTTAATTGAGTGTTTAGCATATAAGAATGAAAAAGAAATTTGTAACCTTAAATAAATCAAAAAATATATATATATCAAAAAAAAATATTAAACTGTTTATTGCATTAATTTAATTGTTACAAGTATGTCTACTAATTGCTATATTTATTTAGTCAGAGCGCCGTCAGGCTTTGTTACAAAGTAGGTAGCAAGATACACACAAGCTTTCTTGCTGTTTGCTACGTGCAATCTCGGTCGCAGTAACTGGAGAGAGCACACAACACCACGTGTAACGTTTTATAAAGTCTTGCTGAATGGTGCATTTCCGGAAATGTATGTAACTGTAAAAATAAATATATATAGGTGCTTCCTGCTACACATTTCTGAACCATGCCGTATTTTATCCTTTAAAACCAGTGAGCAAAATCGCAATTTATCCACTAGTAGGGAAATTAATTTGACCTTGGAGCGTGTTTAAGTAACAGTTTTTTTTTAAGTACCTTAAAATTCCATAAGAAACATTTGTTTTATTATAATGAGCATTGAGGATGATGATTTGATGGATCATGATGGATGATGGATTACGGATGACGGATGACTGATGACGGATGACCGATGAAGGATGACGGATGGACGGATGACTGATGCTAGTGATGATGGATGAAGGATGACGGATGACTGATGATGGATGATGGTGATGATGATGATGATGGAATGAGTACAAATAAAGACTATTTTTTATGAGCTGTTGTTTTGCATGTTGCACTTTCCTCGCTACAGTGAGGTGAAAAGTTTTGTGTTACACACGGGTGCAAATGTATTTTACTTCTCGTGTTTCAATTCCACACTCGCGGGCCAACAATTTGCCACGCTTGTATAACAATTAACTATTTCAGAAACATTCATAAAGTTCAATAGTTTTTTTTTAATAAATTAATTGCTTCACCCCGGAATTTCTTAATAAAAGTTAAAAAAAAACATAACTCGAAAACTATTAAAGATTGGCGAAAACTACTAAAGATTGGCTTAGATACATATACAGAATATACCTTATTCTGATAGCCCACGACGTGAAGAATCTAAAACTACATTTTGGAAACCGAGGTTTGGACCATCGTCTATGTAGGTAGCTGGAAATATGTAATAGTATTTTTCACAATCGTGTTATAATAGAGAGCTTTTTAGTCGAGTACCGTGTTTAGGCCACGAAGCTTGCTGAGTGGCCTAAGTAAGGTACGAGATTAAAAAGCTTGATTATAACACTATTGTGAACAATACTTTTTGTACGAGTTCATTAAAAATAATTTTCTACGAGTCAACTGAACTAATTAAACAAACTCGATACTGTTGAAACGAAGTGCAGCCTATCGCTCGTACGCTCGTTGATATCTTAAAAGACATCAACGAGCGTACGACATCAACGAGTAAACTCAATAATCAAAGCGATTCTATCGGTCCAATTCATTACAGTTCGGTAAAGCAGCCACGTGATTGGTCGAATTTATTTTAGTTCTATTTTCAATTTTTTTTCGGTTGTAGACAACCGAAAAAAAATTACTTTATTTTATTTTATTTATTTATTTTAAATTATTTGCTCTAGAGAGCGTATCGAAACAGCTATTTCGGTTGTTTCGGAAGTAACAGACTATTCAACGATGAAAAGAGTGACGTTGCAAAATTCTCTATGAAATCTTAATACACATATTTTAATCGTCGAGTACAAAAACTAGTATTATATGTGTAGTGGGGCATCTTGAAAGCCCATTGAATCATTCATTCATCCAGAAGGCCAAGCATGCCACTATATGTTCCTTCACCTCTCCTGAACGCTTCGCTTAGTCTGGCCAATATAAATAAACACATCCTTTGGACTGCGTAAATGATTCTCTATTTTGGATAACTGCGTAATTTTTTGAGTACTGTTCCAACTTCGTGTTGATATAGTGGCAGTCAAACATCGTCAAATAAACAAATCCGCAATAGCAGAACACTTAGTAACCAGTGGATCGAATCATTGGATTGAGTTCCACAAGCCCAAAATCCTCTCTACTGAATGACACTAAATATTATCCCCGGAGGGTACAAGAGGAAACTGAGATCAAGAAGCACTACCCGAAGAATTTAAATAGGGAAGATGGTTGCAATTTATCGGCGACTTGGGGACCAGTGATTCAGAAACTGAAATTTCGGGAGATATCTTCGGATCTGGCCCCGTAGCATGGATGGCGTTATCACGCGATAAGTGATAGGATAAGCGCGTCGTCTCGTTCTATCGAACGGTGTCAGCCAGGGACGGATGCTCTATCCTATCACTTATCTCGTCAGGCCATCCATGCTACGGGGCCTGTGCGCGGATACTGTGAGTGTTGTGTCGTTGTGGGTCATGCCCTAGACAATTAATATAATAATGGATGGGTAGTGGAGTGGACTTTTTTCGGCCTAACCTTACTTACCCTCCATATTTTTATCGACTTTTGGAGGGTAGTGAAATACCATGCACCCTAATCTCCGTTGACAACTTGCTGGGACGACAGTCATCTGCGACCATGACCGGTGCAACCCGTGTCGAAACGTCAGAAATAAAGGTAATCTACACTTATAATAAATCTCTAAATTAAAAAAAGAATCAGCCAGTAACATTTCAAACTTTTTTTGTTACGAATGATCTTAGCTTCCCATGAACGGAAGAACATGAAACATTTTTTATAGGTAGATTATTATCCTGACTGCGACTTAGGATAGTTTTTATCCGACTGCGACAATGAATATATTTTTCGAAACATTTGACCTAATTGAATATTTAATGTCTTTTTCTTGAGGGAAATCGCCGCCACATCTGTCAGCTTTATGAAGGTCAAAATGGCGGAATTGCTTTTCCTTAATTTCAACTATTAATAATTTAAATCCCGTCTACGATAGACCTTCACGTGACACATATCAAGAATTAAAGCATAAGAAATTAATCGATTCTGATATGAGAACTTATATGCGCAAATGTCGTATTAAGGCGTTATTTCAATAAATGTTTCAACAAATTCGAACAATATACGTAACACAAATTTGATTATTTTTGAATGGCACGCGCGCGCTCTTTGCGCATTCAGCCAAACCATGAAAACCGAAACTCAAAGTAGGTATATCTGCATTCCTCTCACCCGAGTAATTTTAGTGCGATAGAGATAGAGATACCCGAATATTTTCAAATTCTGAAGTTCGCGGTTTAAAAGAAAATACGGATGTCGGATAGATCGAAAATAGGGGTTTAGACACTAAATAAAATAATCATAATGTTGTATTCTCTCGAAAAAGGACTTAAAATTAAGTCAAATGGAGAAAAAAAACGCAAGAGGTTTTATAGGTTATCAATAAGTTATAAGACGTGTCCAAAGTTTTAAAAGGGGGTATGTTCTGTCCCTTTTCCACAAAACGCACCTTCATATGAAACGATTGTTTTTTATGGTCGCACCACACTTGGGGGTGTATGCCCAAATATTCGTGTTGCATCTTTTTCCTTCCTACGGCAAATGAAAGAGAGGCAACGACGCAACGCGAACACGAACCCCCAAGTGTGGCGCGACCATTACTTTGACGCTCGAGGATCGTGACGTCACGGTCCCCGATCGTTTTCTCACTCTAACAAGCGATATTAAAACGGTTGTAGTTTCGTAATTTTTTGAGATATTTGAATGGGTTTTTCGTTTCTTCTTTCTTTTGAAGTAATAATAAATTTTGAGTCTACTCCCCTATTTGAAAGACAAGCGGAAAGAGTAATCTATATATTAAAGACTAGCTGTTGCCCGCGACTTCGTCCGCGTAGAACTTTTTATCGTCTTAGAAAATGATTTCTCTCAATACAAAATTTGAACCCTCTTTTAGGGGATAATTAAAAAAAAAGTTGATGTTCATTTTCTAGTTTGTGAACAAACAGTCTAAAACCAAAGTTAAAAATCTCATACTTTAAAAATGCCTTGAAATACTCAAACTTTGAACCAATTTTAACACTCTTAGGGGATGAATTTGGAAAAACTCTGAAATCAGTTTTGTAGTCTTTTAACGTACAGAATAAGACCGAAGTTAAAAATCTCTTACTCACACTTTAAAATTTTATTGCTCGCCATTTAAAATTTGAACCCCCTTTTAAACCCCCTTAGAGGTTGAATTTTTCTAATCGCTGAAAGAACTTTTTTCGTAAACTTTTAAGTCTCTAGGTCAAAAAAAGTGTTGCCCATACAAAGCTTTCTTAACCCCCTTAGGGGTGGAATTTTCTAAAACTCTGAAAGTACTTTATTATTAATTTTAATAAGTAACATTTTCAATAGTTTTAAGTCTAGTAAAAAAAAAGTTTTTCCCATACAACACTGGCTACCCTTCTTAAGGATCTTAAGGATCCCCTTAGGGATGGAGTTTTCTAAAACGCTGAAAGTTCTTTTTTAGTATTCTAATAAGTAATCTTTTTGCAAAGTATTAAGTCTAACTCAAAAAAAAGTGTTGCCCATGCAAAGCTTGCTCTCCTTTTTAACCCTATTAGGGGTGGAATTTTCTAAAACGATTTGTGTTCTTTTTTTGTATTTTAATAAGTAATCTTTCTACAAAGTTTCAAGTCTCTAACTCAAAAACATAAACTTTCCCTGATAAAAACTTTGCACCCCTTTTTATCCCCCTTAGGGATAGATTTTTTCAATACACTGAAAGTCTTTTTTTTTGTATTTTTATAAGTAATCTTTCTACAATGTTTTAAGTGTCTAGCTCAGAAAAAGTGTTCCCCATACAAACCTTGCACCCTTTTTTAACCCCCTTAGGGAATGATTTTTGTAAAACGCCGAATGTAGTATTTTTCATGTTCTAATAAGTAATTTTTCGTCAAAATTTTAAGTCTCTATTAACAAAAAATATGTTTTTCCCATACAAACTTTGCACCCTATTTTACCCCCTTAGGGGTGAAATTTTCCAAAACGCTGAAAGTACTTTCTTTTTATTTAAATAATATTTCTACAAAGTTTGAGGACTCCAGCTAAAAAAAATAGTTTCCCACATACAAAATTTGCACCCCTATTTTAGCCCCCTATTTTTAGGGGTAGAATTTTCTAAAACGCTGAAAGTACTTAATTTGTATTCTGATGACTAATCTTTCTACAAAGTTTTAAGTCTCTATTTTAAAAAAAGTAGTTTTTCCCATACAAACTTTGCACTCTATTTTACCCCTTTAGGGGTAGAATTTTCTAAAACCCTGAAAGTTCTTTATTTGTATTCTAATGACTGATCTTTCTACAAAGTTTTAAGTCTCTATTTAAAAAAAAAATGTTTCCCCCATACTAACCTTGCACCCCTATTTTATCCCCGTAGGGGTGGAATTTTCCAAAACGCTGAAAGTGTTTCATTTGTATTCTAATAACTAATTTTTCTACAAAGTTTAAGTCTATAGCTCAAAAAAAAAAGGTTCTCCCATACAAACTTTGCACCCCCATTTTACCCCCTTAGGGGTAGAATTTTCAAAAATCTCTTTTTATCCCTAGCCCACGTTATAAAAGCAACATACTGTGCAAAAATCAAATCAGTGAGTGAGTGAGTGAGTGAGTGATTGAGTGAATAAGTCAGTCAGGACATAGGCATTTATTATGTATAAATAGATAGAAGATAATGAAACTCCCATTCAAATATCTCAAAAAATTATGAAGCTACATCCGTTTTAATGTCGCTTGTTAGAGTGAGAAAACGATGAGGGACTGTGACGTTATACTCGAGCGTCATAGTAAAAAACAATCGTTTCATATGAAGGTGCGTTTTGCGGAAAAGGGACAGAACATACCCCCTCTTAAAATTTTGGACTCTTATAACTTAATCATTACCTATATAACCTCTTGCTTTGTTTTTTTCTCCATTTGACCATATTTATTTTAAATTCTTTTTCGAGAAAATACATTATGATTATTTACCATATTTTCGATTCCTGAGCTATAACCACGAACTTCGGAATTCGAAAATATTCGGGTATCTCTATCTCTATCGCACTAACCATACTCGAGTGACAGGGATGCAAATATATGAACATTGAGTATCGGTTTTCGTGGTAGCGCCGCAGGTACTTTGGCTGAATGCGCCGAGCGCGTGCCATTGTCATTCAAAAAAAACAAATTCGTGTTAATTATATTGTTCAAATTTGTTGATTTCATTTATTGAAATTACGACATAAAACGACATTTGCGCATATAAGTTCTCATATCAGAATCGAATATTTTTTTATGGTTTATATTTTAGCACTTGTCTCGTAAAGGTCTATCGTAGACGGGATTTAAATTATTAATAAGTGAAAGGCAAAGCAATTCCGCCATTTTGACGAAAATTTGACGGTTCTTATAGCTGACAGTTGGAGCAGCGTTTGATTTCAATAAAAATAAATGAAAAATTAAATGAAGTCGTATATTTCGGAAAATTAATTAACTGTCGCAGTCGGATAAAAACTATCCTAAGTTGCAGCTAGAATAATAATGTACCTATATAAAATGTTTCATATTTTTCCGTTCATGGGATGCTGAAAACATTCGAACCGCGCAAAGCTTAGTTTCAAACTGGCTGATTCTTTTTTTTAATTTAGAGATTTATTATAAGTGGAGATGAGTCATGTGAAGAAATAGATACCTACAGGAAAAATAACTGTACGGATTGATAGCAAAGAGTATACTAATTAACTATATTATTATGGAAACAAAAATATAAATGCCTGTGTCCTGACTCACTCACTCACTCATCAACGCACAGCCGAAACTACTAGGGCTAGAGAATTGAAATTTACACCAGAACTACCTTTTACAACGTAGGCAACGGATAAGAAGGTATTTTTGGAAATTCAACCCCAAAAGGGCTTAAATAGGGGTGCAAAGTTTGTATTTTGGAAATTTTATTGTATGAGCTAGACTTAAAATTTTGTATAAAGATTACTTATTAGAATACACATAAAGTTCTTTCAACGTTTACAGAATTTTCCTAAAGAGGGTTAAATAGGGGTGCAAAATTTGTATGGGGGAAACTTAATTTTTTTAGAAAGAGACTTATAACTTTGTAGAAAATTTACTTATTAGAATACAAATAAAGTACTTACAGCGTTTTGAAGAATTCCACCCCTAAGAGTGTTAAAAAGGGTTGCAAAATTTGTATGAGAGAAACTCCTTTTTGAGATACAAGCTTAAAAGTTACTTATTACCATACAAATAAAGTGTTTTAAGCGTTTTGGAAAATTCCACCCCAAAGGGGATGAAAAAAGGGTGCAATGTTGGTAAAAGGGATTTTTTTGAGCTAGAATCTCAAAACTTTTTAGGAAGATTACATAATCAAATAAACATAAAATACTTTCAGTGTTTTAGAAAATTCCACCCCTTAGGGGTGTATAAGGGGGTGTAACGTTTGTATCGAGGAATTTTGTTTTTTAGCGAGCGACATAACTTTTTTGAAATATTACTCATTACAATACAAATAAAGTACTTTCAGCGTTTTGGAAAATTCCACCCCTAGGAGTGATAAAAAGGGGTGAAAATTTGTATGGAAGGAATTTTGTTTTGAGCTAGAGACTTGAAATTGTTTAGAAAGATTATTTATTAGAATACAAATATAGGTAAATTACTTTCAGTGGTTTGTTAAGTTGCACCCGCTAAGAGGGGAATAAAGAGGTGCAATATTTGTATGGGGGAAACTTTTTTTAGGTAGAAACTTAAAACTCTGTAGAAAGATTAAGTACTTATTAAAATACAAAAAAGTCCTGTCAGCGTTTTGGAAAATTCCACCTCTTAAGGGGTTAAAAAGGGGTGCAAGGTTCGTATGAGAAACACTTTTTTTTAGCTAGAGACTTGATAGTTTACAGAAAAAATACTTGCCTATTACAATAACAAAAAACTTAGTGTTTTATTTTTCCCTGAAAAGCGTTAATAGGGGGTTCAAAGTTTGTATGGAGAGCAAGAAAATTTTAAAGATATTCTAATTTCAAATTCAAATATTTATTCGTGACACACAATTTACACATACAAAAGAAATAATATAAGACACATTTTGTCACTAAATGGACCCTGCTCAGCATGTTGCTAGCTTTGTAACTTCGATCTTAGGCTGTTTAGACTACCAAAATTATTTCAGCGTTTTTTTTTTTAATTCATCCCCTAACGGGGATTATAAGCAAAGGGCGGACAGCGGATGCAATCGGGTGACAAAAGCATAAGATGGATAAGACTTTTATTAAATTTTGAGCAATATTTATCTATACATTTTTATTAAAAATATATCAGAAATTACAAAATATCTCTATCCTCCATAGAACAAAATGTGACTATTATGAAATTACTGGCCACTTGTAAATTATAGCCTCTTGAGACTATTAAGTGTTTATATCTATTACGTCATAGACTTGTCAATTATATTGACGTTTTCACTTTAATATTTATAGTAAAAGTAATTATGGCAAATGTTTTCTTCTTTAAACCAATTGTAGTCATATCCATATTAAGTATATCGTTTGACATGACTTTGACTTATATTGCATCCACTGTCCGCCCTTTAATTATAAGGGCGTTCAAAATGTGTATGGAGCGCTAGACATTTTTAAAGTAAGGGATTTGTAACTTCGATTTTAAACAAAACAAACATGCTAAAATACTACAAAACTTATTTCAGGGTTTTTTTTTAATTCATCACCTAAGAAGGTTAAAAGGAGTATGAAATTTGTAACTACGGTTTCAGACCGACCGAGTACCTGCTTTACGTGAATGACATGTGTAATATGTTCTCTGAATGCTCAGTTTTCCAATTTGCTGATGACACTTGCCTGCTAACAGCAAACACAGACATTCTAAAAGCTCAAAGTACCCTACAAAATAACTTTGACAAGTTGAGCAAATGGGCCCACGATGTTGGGCTTGTCATAAACGCCAAAAAGACTGAGCTAATGCATACATATAACATCTGCACATAAAAAGAGACCAATTACACCATTTCTGTTAGCTCATGATCATGTCTGCATGCATGGGGAGAGTACTGACGTGGCCTGTGGCTGCTCAAAACTTGACCTAGTTTCTGAACACACCTACCTTGGAATGATCATAGACAATAGATTAAACTGGAAACATCACATTGATGGAATATGTAAGAAACTAAGAGCCATACTAGCAAGGTTGTCAATTCTAAAATTTAAAATCCCCTACAACACCTTGAGAATGATGTACTTATCTCTTGCTGACTCTATAATTAACTACAGTATCAGCACATATGGATGCACTTATAAAACATATCTAGATAAGATATATACACTACAACTATCCATTCTTAAAACTATAGTGCCTATTAAAATTAAACTCCAATGTAAAAATAATTATAACAACCTATTTGGCTTAGTAAGGTGCTAAGTATATATGAAAAAATAAATATTCAGATCATATATGATAAATTTAGCCAACTAAAAAACCTAAAAATGAGAACACGTAGTGAAAAACTAAGAAACCTGGCATACCTACTTACCGCCTTACATTTTACCTGACTATAAGAATACATATGGGAAATATACTTCAGATTTCATGTTACCTTATATACTTAACCAACTACCATCAGACATTTTAATCAAAATACAGGGAACAGAGAATCCAAAAGCATGTAAAAAATGCTAAAAAAACATTATATAGACTCTCATAACACCAGCACTGAGGAATAATACTGGTATGGATGAAATGTGATAGATAGCAAACTAATAAACTAATATTAATTAGGTATTTCTTACAAATAAGCCTAATTGAGGCTTCAGTAAGAACTAAAGAGTACCTATATAAATGTAGTAGAATAAGTTTATAATTTTGAATAAATAAAAGTAAAAAAAAAAGACTGTTTACTATGAGGGTTCAAAGGGGGTTCTAAGTTTGTATATAGAGCAAGACATTTTTAAAGTAAGAGATTTGATACTTCGGTTTTAGACTGTTTACTAAAAGACTAGATACAAAACTAATTTCAATGTTTTTTTTTTAAATTCATTCCTTAAACAAACATTTAGACGATAACATGTTACACGCGAACGAAGTCGCGGGCAACAGCTAGTTGTAAATAAATGCCGCGTTAGATCCGTGAAAAACAATAATTTAAATATGATGATGGTGTCAACCTTTTGAAATCCGTTGAGTAGTTCAGAGTCATATGGCGTTTTTAGGGTAATAATCTCAGAGCATATAATACTATAGAGAGGACAAGCCGCCGGCGGCCGTGTCGCAGCTGTATGCTCAATGGGCATACTCTGCCATACTGTGCACGCGTGCTGATCGCAGAGAATATTACGTTTTTTTCCAAAATGCCTGATATGATGCGCGTTTATTGTCCAATAAGCGCGTAGGTATACAAGTGTGTGTGTTTTAGATGTGTGCGTGCTTGGTCTTGTCAATTACTTGGGCGTTATGTGGGTACTTGCGACAGGCGTACTCAATACAAATCGGCCGGCATGTCCGATCTCCTTATATTCATACATCTGTGGTAATAATCCATCAGAGATGTGCGAGTAGGTATGTTTTTTTATATATTTGAGACCTCGCATTTACGAAAACAGCTTCTTATGAACGAGTGCAGTGATTTAGGTGCTCCATCTAGCGGGTGATCTGTGATATGCCTCCTCTGGCCCTCAACTTTGCCCGTCATAATAGTATTAATAGTCCTTCCCAGGCTATTCGAGGAAAACGTGGTGAGAGGTGTCCGAATAGCGGGCTTCGCATATTACCGAAAGCCGACGATGTATCTCCCTTTCTCTCTTCTATTTAGCACGGTTAGCACAAGACGACGCACGTGCTTTCTAGATTTTTCTCGCACTATCCGTTTCTCTCTTATTAGAAAACTGAGAAAGAGACGTAAAGTGCGAGAAAAATCGAGAGAGCTCGCGCGCCGTCTTGTGCTAAACGTGCAGGATGGCAGAAATCTACGCTAGCACCGCGTGACAGCCAGGACATGATGTCACGATCCTCAGTATTCAGGGTACTGTATTGGAAATAAGACACCTTTTTATTTGCTTGTGTGTCCATACTCACAAGCAATGGCCGCCATTGCTCTTCAGTGTAGCTTAAGAAAATGCTACATATTCATTACTAGCTGTTGCCCGCGACTTTGTCCGCGCAGAACTTATACTTAGAAAATATAATGCAAACAAACTTCTACTTACCATCTTAAGGGATGATTTCCGAGGCAAAAACTATTCGTTATCCTTCAAAGGGTCTCAAATTATCTCTATACCAAATTTCATCTAGGTACATGGATTTTATCCAAACTTTCACCCCCTATTTCATACCCTTAGGGAATGATTTTCGGGATAAAAACTATCTAATGTCATTTTTCGGGACTCAAACGACCTTTATACCAAATTTCATCTAAACGGGATTCATCCAAATTTTCACCCCCCATTTCCCTTAGTGAGTGATTTCCGGAATTAAAACTATCCTATGTCCTTTCCCAGGACTCAAGCTATCTCTATACCAAATTGTATTAAAATGGGTTCCATCCTAATTTTTACCCCTAATTTCACCCCCTTAGGGGATGATTTCTGGGGTAAAAACTTATCCATGTCCTTTCCCAGGACTTAACCTATATCTACACCAAATTTCATCAAAATAGATTACATCCAAATCCCCCCCCCTTTCACCCCCTTAGGGGATGATTTCCGGGATAAAACCTATTATATGTCCTTCCCCGGGACTCAAAATATTTATATACCAAATTTCATCTAAATCGGTGCAGCGGTTTAAGTAGCTCCATACAAATTTCCACCCCCAATTTCAGCCCCTCAGATATAAAAACTACCCTTTATCCTTCCCCGGGGCTCAAACTATCTGTATACCAAATTTCATCTAAATCGGTTCAGCGGTTTAGGCGTGAAGAGGTAACAGACAGACAGACACACTTTCTCATTTATAATTTAATATGGAAGTATGGATTATTAGTATGGATAGTATGGGTTCTTTCCGCTTGTCTTCCAAATAGAGGTGTAGCTGTAGACTCACTTCAAAAGAAAGAAGAAACGAAAAACTCATTCAAATATCTCAAAAAATTATGAAGCTACAACCGTTTTAATGTCGCTTGTTAGAGTGAGAAAACGATCAGGGACCGTGACGTCACGATCCTCGAGCGTCATAGTAAAAAACAATCGTTTCATTAGGTGCGTTTTGCGGAAAAGAGACGCAACAAACCCCCTCTTAAAACTATATACACTTATAACTTAGTGATTACCTATACGAGTATAGCCTCTTGCGTTGTTTTTTTCGAGATAATACAACATTATGATTATTTTGTTTAGTGTCTACATCCCTATTTTCGATAAGATAAGATAAAATAAGATTTCTTTATTGTCAGAACTGTGTACATTTAGTTGTTTTGGGTAAAATAAAGTCCAACAGCTTGCCCATTTCGGACGTACAATATTAAACTTAAAGCAAGTCAAATATACTAAAACAATAACAACAATAGTATTTTCAAATAATTTTAACCATATTCACACATAAAATATTAATTTAGATCTATCCGACATCCGTTTTTTCTTTTAAACCACGAACTTCGGAATTCGAAAATATTCGGGTATCTCTATCTCTATCGCACTAACAAATGACAGGAATGCAGATATACGAACTTCGAGTTTCGGTTTTCGTGGATTGGCTGAATACACAAAGAGCGCGCGCGCGTGCCATTCAAAAAAACCAAGTTTATATTGTTCGAATTTGTTGTTACATTTGTAGAAATTACGCCTTAATTCGACATTTGCGCATATAAGTTCGCATATCAAAATCGATTAATTTTATATTTGCTTTTGGTATCTATGTGTTTCGTCAATGTATATCGTAGACGGGATTAAAATTATTAATAGGCGAAAGAAAGGCAAAGAAATTCCGCCATTTTGTCCGTAGTATTTCTTATTAGTCTGTGATTTTGACGTTTCTTTTAGCTGACAGATGTGGCGGCGATATACTTTAAGAATAATAAATGAAAAATTAAATGAAGTCGTATATTACGGAAAATAAATTAATCGTCGCAGTCGGATAAAAACTATCCTAAGTTGCAGCTGGATTAATAATGTACCTATATAAAATGTTTCATATTTTTCTGTCCATGGGATCCTGAGAACATTCGTACCACAGAAAGCTAAGTTTCAAACTGGCTGATTCTTTTTTTAATTTAGAGATTTATTATAAGTGGAGATACCCAAGCAATAGCAAAACTCGCATTAAATCTTTATTATATCTAATTTACAACATACTGAACTACTTACTCAAAGGCTATGTCAACGTCAAAGTGCATTCATGACATGACATTCATGTAGACTAAGTACACGTTAATAATCTTAGGCCCCTTGGTCATTTGGCGGGGAGGAATCGGTATGCGGTATTTTGTACTTTACCGAGAGCAAGCTAATGTCTCCCAGATTTCCTTGCTGGTCGGTATACTGTAAGTATTAAACTTGCGCAGTAATATTATACTAATGCGTGTACCCGGGGCGGTAAGGCGGTACACAATATCCTATACTACATTCGTACCGTCCCGCTTCCACGCATCCCCCGCCATCAGGAAGCACTCACTCAAATATTAAAATGTAGGTATTCGCGTAAATAATCTAAACCGATTTGACTGATAGGTGACAGCTTAACTGATACCGAACCGCTAAATGCGAAAGGACCTTAATATGTGTCATCATCATCAAAGGACTTAATTATGTGCAGGGTGCTAGATGCGAGCAAGCGGAACTCACGTTTCTCGTATGACGTCACTCGGGAACCGAACACGGCAGCCCAGTTTGGGGTCAATGGCCAATCTACAAATAGAAAATTCCGATTCAAATTGGTTATCGCACGTTATAGTGCTAAAATTGAAACATTGGATTGCAGATATAGAACGTGTTCCGTTCATGGCCCAGAATCGTTTGACAAGCGCAAATAACCAATAAGCCCACAGTGAGGGAAAAGTTGCTATAGCTTACCCATCGTCCGGTATCTGCTCGATTGTATCGGCAGCCTCATTCGCCTCGGTGTCCTCGGCCACTCCATTGCACGTATCCACCACCACATCAGGTACTTCACTCATCTCCTGCATCACAACTCACAACACCGCGACAAAACGCAACACGACGCCGCGCCGCGACGAACCGATGCCGTACACTGCCATACTTTACCCTTGGTAAAAGATTACTTCACTTCACATACTATTATTAAATTAAGCGAAGTTAACTTGCAGACAACATGAAGCATAAGCATGCGCCATCGATACCAAACGGGTCACGAACGCACAATTATGGCTTCAGCTGCGTACCTAATCCCTTTAAAGAGTAAAATGTGATACAGCTACCTACATGGACTATCCTGGGATTGGCATACTATTTACACACATATTATGTACCTACTTTTTAAATAGATACGAGGTTACTATAGCTAGGTATAACCCAATTCAAATTAATCTACAGTTTAATCTCTTGCCATGGCAAAGACCTGGAAATTCTGCACCTAGGTTTAGATTGTGCCCTTTAAAGGGATAAAGTGGTAATAACCGCTCGGTGCGCGAGCGGGAAATCACATTCCCTGGCTCCTGGCCAGCGAAGGACGTAAAATGTTGTACACTACGGCCAGGTAATAAAGAATACCATATATATGTCGCCATATTTTATCAAGTAGACAAATACCTACGGTCAGATAGAATACCTACTACACAGATTAACTTCTCACGAGCAGAGTTCCTAAAGTACCTACCTGCATACATTTTACGTGGTCTCTAAACTACTGAGTCTCTAAAAATATTTATCGGTCAATCGTTAGGGAACCAATAAGCTAGCAAATAACTTCACGAGCCCCAAGAGACAGTAGCCAAATAGAATAAGCTATTCGATCAATCCGATCGCCCTTCGGACGGTAACGCACCGTTTAATAAATTACTTACGTACCTACCTACTTTTGATATAAGTACTGGGGGTATTCACAACGCGACAATTCGCATCAGGAAAACCAGTCCAAGTCATAGCCCTTCGATTAAGCATAGTTTTCACAAATTCCGGCGTCAATTTTTTGAGTTGTAAGACTTAAGGTGAGCCGAGACAGGTTGTGAATGGCATAGCGCGGGCAGCGGCTGCACTTACGTGATTGTTTAATACTATTTAAAATGAGTACCTACCTACCTACGTAGTTGCCTAGAAGATATTTTGGGCAACTCAATAATGGCCTTGATGACCGCTGAAAAATAAGAGACAATTAGTGGGTCATCATCATATCAGCCGAAAGACGTCCACTGCTGGACATAGGCATCCCCCAAAGAGTGCCAAAATGACCGGTCCTGCGCCACCCGCATCCAGCGGACTCCCGCGACCTTTACCAGGTCATCAGTCCACCTTGTGGGGGGCCTACCCACGCCTCGCCTTCCGGTACGTTGTCGCCACTCGAGAACCTTTCCACCCCAACGGCCATCGGTTCTACGTGCAATGTGCCCCGCCCACTGCGGGGACCCCTGGGAATTATCCACAACTTTTCTTTGAGTAATAAACGATTTTTTTTTTTATTAAAACGTTTGTAGCTTCATATTTTTTGAGATATTTGAATGGGATTTTCGTCATTAGGCATATTGTCTTGCTTTCTTTTTTTTGAAGTAATAATACATTTAGAGTCTACACCCCTATTTGGAAGACAAGCGAAAGACCCAGCACGGCTAACACAAGACGGCGCGCGAGCTCTCTCGATTTTTCTCGCACTATCCGTCTCTCACTTATTAGAAAACTTAGAAAGAAACGTATAGCGCGAGAAATATCGAGAGAACTCGCGCGCCGTCTTGTGATAGCCGTGCAGGAAAGAGTAATCTATCTTCTATACATATAAAAGCCGATGTCCTGACTGACTCATTCACTCACTCACTCACTCATCAACGCACAGCCGAAACTACTGAGGCTAGAGAGATGAAATTTACACCAGAACTATTTTTTACAACGAAGGCAACGGATAGGGAGGGATTTTAGAAAATTCCATCCTTAAAGGGGTTAGATAGGGGTGCAAAGTTTGTATAAGGGAAACTTTATTTTTTGGGCTAGAGACTTAAAACTTTGTAGAAAGATTACTTATTAGAATACAAATAAAGTACTTTAAGCGTTTTGGAAAATTCTGCCCCTAAGGGGGTTAAAAAGTGGTTCAAGTTTTGTAGGGGGGAAACTTTATTTTTTTAGCAAGAGACTTAAAACTTTGTAGAAAGATTACTTATTGGAATACAAATAAAGAACTTTCAGCGTTTTGGAAATTTCTACCCCTAAGGGGGTTAAAAAGGGTTGCAAATTGTGTATGAGGGAAACTCTGTTCTGAGATAGAAGCTTAAAAATTTGTAAACAGATTACTTATTGAAATACAAAAAAGTACTTTCAGCCTTTTAGAAAATTCCACCCCTACGGGGGTTAAAAGGGGGTGCAACATTTATATGGAGGAAACGTTTTTTTAGTTAGTCTTAAAACTTTGCTGAATAAAGTACTTTCAGCTATTTGTAAAACCCCTTAGGGGTGATAAAATAAGGTGAAAAATTGTAAACAGGAAACTTCTTTTTTTAGCTAGAGACTTGAAATTCTATAACAAGATTATTTATTAGAAAAGAAATATAAGGTGAATTACTTTCAGTGGTTTAGAAAATTCCACTAAGAGGTGAATTTGTATGGGGGAAACATTTTTTTAGATAGAAACTTTGTAGAAAGATTACTTATTAAAATACAAAAAAAAGTACTGCCAGCGTTTTGAAAAATTCCACCCCTTAAGTAAAGTTTTTTCTTTTTAAATTTTTCTTGACAATTGTTAATAGTGGGCTCAAAGTTTGTATGGAGAGCAAAAAAAAATTAAAGTACGAGAGTTGTAACTTCGATTCTAGACTGTTTGCTAAAAGACTACAACACTTCTTTCAGCGTTTTTTTTAATAGTTCATAGTTCATTTATTCAATAACAATACATTAATTGTGTTTGAATTTGTCACAAAAATAAATAATTAATCAATGACATTGAATTAATTACAATAATAATTAGGTACATTTAGTACGTAGTTTTTATTTTATTTTATTTTTATTCTACTTAATTTAGTCATATTTCACTATGTTATAATAACACCCCTTAAGGAGAAAGTCACCGAGACGTAAATTGAAATGTCTACAGTTTGTGATACATTTAAGGTGGTTCGATTGCCATACAAAACGTTATTTGACATTCGCAGGCTAGCGGCGTGATATTTTAAGAAACTTATGTAACAAACTTTCATCAATTGGCTTCCCATTTGCGCCAAATTCCCCCTTTCCTAGAATAAACTTGTATTAACTAGATTAATTTGAGAAATTGGTTTGGGACGTGATATTTTGGGAAAACTATTTTTCTCAAATTAATCTAGTTTATATAAGTTTATTCTAGGAAAGGGGGAATTTGGCGCAAATGGGAAGCCAATTGATGAAAGTTTGTTACATAAGGTTCTTAAAATATCACGCCGTTAGCCTGCGAATGTCAAATAACGTTTTGTATGGCAATCGAACCACCTTAAGATTCATGGGTAATCTATTGAAATTTTTACATTTTGTATATGTGAGCTATGTTCAACTACCTGAAGATTGGGTGTGAAAGGCAGTTTCATATTTTTAGTTCTAGTCGCAAGTCGTGTGTCAGTTTGGTCTTCAGTTTCGTATCTAGATAAATGTTTCATAAAATCAGTAAGTAACACGAGTATGTAGAGGCTCGGTGCAGTAAGTATGCCCAATCTTTTGAAGTGTTCCTTACACGATTGTGTTTGTGGAATTCGGACCATTGTCCGTATTGCCCTCTTTTGTACAGTAAACACCCTTCTCATGTTGTATTGATAGAAGTTGCCCCAGAACAGTATGCTGTATCTTAACCTAGTCTCCACAAGAGCAAAATAAACGGCTTTGAGATGGTCAATGCTAATAATTTCTCTAAGACTTTTGAGAGCGTAACATGCTGAACTAACTGTGTTGACAATTGATTCTGTTTCTGATTTCCAGTTCAGATAAGCGTCTACATGAACACCTAAAAATTTAACATTATCTACAATTGTAATATATTTGCCGTCAAGCCTTACATCTATAAAGTCCTTATTTCTAGAAGTTGTCTTAAAAATTATGGCATTGGTCTTGTCGGTATTCAACTTAAAGTTATTTATGGTGAACCACTTTTGGAACGTTGAAAGTGCTTCATTCACATTTTTTTCTAGTTCAGAGCAAGTTTGTGTCGTCTGCAAAGGCCACTATTTTTATTGAACAAGAAATAAGCTTAGAGACACTAGCTATCAGATCGTTATTGAATATAACAAAAAGAATTCATCGCCTAAGTAGGTTAAAAGGGGGTTCGAAGTTTGTACAGATAGCAAGACATTTTCAGACTGTTTACTATGGTATGAGGGTTCAAAGGGGGTTCTAAGTTTGTATAGAGAGCAAGACATTTTGAAAGTAAGAGATTTGTAACTTCGGTTTTAGACTGTTTACTACAAAATGAATTTCAATGTTTTTTTTTAATTCAATTCTTTAAGCAAACACTTAGACGATAACATGTTCTACGCGGACGAAGTCGCGGGCAACTGCTAGTATTAAATATACACGCTATATACACCTTACAGTTTTCAAGTAAAACGCATGTGATATGTATACATACCTTACAGAGACGGAGATGACAAAACTATAAAGGTTCCGTTTTTACTATTTTTACTACGGAACCCTAAAAAAGAAAATACTGGCCAACAACTGACAAGAGTCGAGCGGTCCGAAAAGAACCTTAAGACACATAGCGTCTTATTTCGATAAAACTATTAGGTATGTAAGTTAGAGCATGTTCGAATTATATTACGTCTTTTACATTGAATTCTTCTGTTCCCGTAAGTTAAGGACACTGGAACCTTGTTTTTGGATTTGAGCATATCCTCTCGTATGGCACTACCGATGTAATACCAAAATTGTGACTATTTAGTTGACCCATGTGTTTAATAATTACTTTAAAAACAAAGTTTAAACCGACTTCAATTCAGTACTTCGCCAAGCCACATAGGTACATGTAACATTTCCTTTGCAATTTACCACATGCACTGCTTTCAGAGAGCAAATGCATTGATTATTACAGAAAAATCCAAGTCGCTATGTGTGGGCTGATAATATTTGAGGAGTTCCGTCGCTTCCTAAAGGATCTGAGAATTACCACTTCATGAGTTGCTGCTTCAACGGAATCATGTCAGAATATTTGACGAACTTTGCATCTTTGAGGAGTTCCATAAGTCATCTGTGGTCTTCAGTATTAGTTCCACTTCACCAAAATTGCAATTTCCGATGGTAAATACTCGAATTATAATAGAAAATACCGAAATCACTACATGCGTGCCTATAAAATTTGAGGGTTGCCCTCAATTTCCCTAAGATCCCATCATCAGATCCTGATTTGGTGACAATGGGACTACTTTGGAAGTATACTCTTTCAAATAAAAAAATAATTTTGGAAATCGGTCCACAATTGACGGAGAAATCAGCGAACATACATAAAAAAAAATACTAAAAAAAAATATTCATACAGTGGAACTTATAACCTCCTCCTTTTTTGAAGTCGGTTAAAAAGGAGGGAAATAATCTAAAGTAGGGACCATATAGGTATGATTGAGATTATTTAAAATTGCTGACTTTTTATAAAACTAAATGGACTACTTTGATGCAATTCGGCGAACTAAAATAACGTCAAAATCAATTCAAAATCAAAATCAATTATTTATTCTGCAAATAGGCCACAAGGGCAGTTTTACATGTCAAATGGTATTCTACAATATAATATTAATAATCTTACACAATAATCATTTTAAAATTGCAGATTTTAACCAATTAGTACCTAAACGGTTAACAAACTAAATGTCATTAAATGAAAACTAAAAAAATCCAAAATTGTAAAATATTATCAAATACATTCGATATAAGGTCTGTATCAGAATTAACAATAAGTTTATGATATTAATTTAGTACCCCAGAGATATCTCTGAGCATCCAAATACAATTAATAATTATTCTAATGTTCTTATAGAGATGTATACTGTCTCTAAGCGTTAAAACAGGGAAAAAGGATCATTAATGTAATATTGTCAGAGATGTACAGACAGGGTCAATAACAATAAAACGTGTCAAGAACAGAATGATGTCTCTCGTCAAAATAATGATAATAACACTAGTATGTAGGTAGTTACTATGCCCTTGCAAGCATGAACCGACCGGGCTCCACAAACAGCACCCGGTCAAGTAGGTATATCTGGGGATATTCATTATTTTTGCTTCCTTAAACGGACAGTTAATGATAGTAACAAAACCGACAGTCAATGTCAATCACCTACGTTTAAGGACCGTATCGAAAATTATGGAAACAAGTTTGTAAGGGTAAAAAAAGAGGTTGCAATATTTAGAATTTTCTTTCATATGTCAATGTGACAGGTATATATTCAATTATTGGAATTTAGTATAAAAAATAACACAATTCTTCTAATATCCAAGATGAAGGGTTTATCAGATAAAAAACGACTTTCAATTGTGACCAAATACTGCAAGGGATCGGGTATGTCTATGAGAAAGCTGGTCGTGGCAGAAAACGCGGCCCTTTGCGTCCTAATTTGGCCAAGAAGATAAGCGAACAGTTTTCCCGGAAAAAAGACATTTCCATTCGGGATTGTGCGAAAAAATGCCATACTACTATAGGCATGGTCCAGCATGCCAAGAAGCGGAACTTGTTGGTAACATATAAAAAGCAAAAACAACCGAAACGCAGCAAAACCCAAGAGTCTTCCGTCAAAACTAGGGCTCGGAAGTTATACGACCAAAATTTAAGTAAAAATGACCAATGCATCATCATGGACGATGAAACTTATGTCAAACTTGACTACAAAACAACTGGGCCGCAGTTTTATACAGTAGAGAGAGGAGCAAAGGTCCCTAAAGAAGACAAAGCAATTTTTGCGAAAAAATTGGCCAAAAAGTGATGGTTTGGCAAGCTATTTGTCAATGCGGCATGAAAACGTCTCCGTTCTTCGTAAAGGGCAATTTAAATTCCGATATTTACAAGAAGGAATGCCTTCAAAAGCGAGTGCTGCCACTCATTCGCAAGCACAGTGGCCGTGTATTGCTCTGGCCTGATTTAGCTGCGTGTCACTATGCTCGCCATGTACTGGACTGGTATAGAGAGAATAATGTTGAATTTGTTGCGAAAATGCATAATCCCCCGAATTGCCCTGAAATTAGACCAATCGAGAGATTTTGGGTTCTGATGAAGGCAAGGTTGAGAAAACAAGCCAAACCAACTGATAACATCGAGCAATTCAAAAAAGACTGGATTCGTACCCAAAAATCCTTCAGTACAGTTACTGTCCAGAAGTTAATGAAGAATATTAAAAGTAAAGTCAGAAAACTAGCAAAGGGAGGCAATAAATAAAAAAAATGGACACTATTATTATATTGTTTGAAGATTTAAGAATCGCATTAAGTATTTTAGTTTTTTTTTGTAAGTAATAAAAGTTTTTACGCACATTACACCATATTACTTGTTTCCATAATTTTCGATACCGTCCTTAGTAACAAAACCGACAGGTTAGACGTGACTTAAACATCACTTTAGTAAATTAACCTTAATCTGCCATTTTTTTTTAATTCCCCATCTACCGGTTCTTTTAACATCAAAGTACTGCGGCGCTACCACGAACTTCGAATCTCGAACTTCGTATATCTCCGTCTCTGTCGCTCGAGTACCATAAACCATAAGTACGATAGAGACGGAGATATACGAAGTTCGAGATTCGAAGTTCGTGGTTATAGCTCTGGTATTGAACTTCGGTATCTCGCATATTATTTCATAGGTTTGTATTCTAACCAACTCGTCTAATATTTCAGCGTCATTTCATTACCAAAAAACTGTTCTAGAAGAGTTTTTTTGATGAATACCTCCTGGTTTAAATCCATGGAAAGACGATTTATAACCCAGATATTTTCTAGTTTGAATAAATCTGTACCTAAGTAACGCCAGCTCACACGATTCAAACCCTTAGATGCTTAGATGTTACAAACTTTGTTTTCACAGCAGATTATAACTAGGTAAGTACCCAAACAATACCGGAGCTAGGTATTATTAATCCTGGGTTATAATTAATGAGTCACGAGTTAAACTTCACTTTTCACCTGCGAGATGAAGATAACATAAATATACTAAAATAGGTAGGTACTAATATAGGAACTAGGTATAAACTACCATCATGCTAATATTATTATCTCCACTTATAATAAATCTCTAAATTAAAAAAAGAATCAGCCAGTTTGAAACTAAGCTTTGTGTGGTACGAATGTTCTCAGCATCCCATGAACGGAAAAATATGAAACATTTTATATAGGTACATTATTATTCTAGCTGCAACTAAGGATAGTTTTTATCCGACTGCGACAATTAATTAATTTTCCGAAATATACGACTTCATTTAATTTTTCATTTATTTTTATTGAAATCAAACGCTGCTCCAACTGTCAGCTATAAGAAACGTCAAATTTTCGTCAAAATGGCGGAATTGCTTTGCCTTTCACTTATTAATAATTTAAATCCCGTCTACGATAGACCTTAGAACTTTTTTTGAGCTAGAGACTTAAAAGTTTACGAAAAAAGTCCTTTCAGCGATTAGAAAAATTCAACCTCTAAGGGGGTTTAAAAGGGGGTTAAAATTTTAAATGGCGAGCAATAAAATTTTAAAGTGTGAGTAAGAGATTGATAACTTCGGTCTTATTCTGTACGTTAAAAGACTACAAAACGGATTACAGAGTTTTTCCAATTTCATCCCTTAAGAGTGTTAAAATTGGTTCAAAGTTTGAGTATTTCAAGGCATTTTTAAAGTATGAGATTTTTAACTTTGGTTATATTTTATTTGGTGTTCACAAACTAGAAAATGAACATCAACGTTTTTTTTTTAATTATCCCCTAAAAGAGGGTTCAAATTTTGTATTGAGAGAAATCATTTTCTAAGACGATAAAAAGTTCTACGCGGACGAAGTCGCAGGCAACAGCTAGTTTATAATAAACTCGGTATTTTCCCCTTATATCAGGTATATGTCCTGCATGCCGTCATCCAATTAAGATAGGTCCGGTACTAGGCACTCGAATAACGATAAAACCCAGAGCCACGTTGAGTACGACTACGAACCGTTCCCGTTGAACTGATACGAAATACAGTACACGTGTACTCAATGTGTACTTACCTATTTGTAGGTAGGTACTTAGTTACTGACGTGCTTGCAGTCGGCCAAATCAGTGTTGATTCATGTGTTGAGTCACTTTCGCTGGCTTATAATCTTCGCTGGCAAATGGCAATGTAAACACTCTCAGCGCCACGTGGGCCGCCGGCCACCCACAAAAATTCGAATGAAGCAGGCCGCTGTGAATTTTGAAGTGTTTACCAGCAAGCCAAGTGGGCGGTCGGCGGACCACATTGTTTTCTCTGCAGTACGCCATGCATGATTTCAGTGATTTTACCAGCAGGCCGTGTGGACTACCGGCGGGACACCTAAGAGTTTTAAATCCGCGCCACGCTCGATTCCGAGTGATTTTTATAGCAGGCCACCTGGGCGGCGGGCAGGACACAGTGCTAACTTTACTAGCAAGCCACGTGGTACGCAATCATCCCACAAAACTGTTTTCCGTTACAATTCGTAGTAAACCCTCTAAGAGGATAAAACTAGATGTTGTACTTACGCTAAATTATTCTAGCAGTATCAGTATCAGGCCTTTAAAACGTTATAAAAATTGCGCTTTTATAATGCTACACATAATTTTCGGTATAAAACCTATCCTTTTTCCTTCCCCAGGACTCAAACTATTTATATTTAAAATTTCTTCCAAATCGGTGCAGCGGTTTAAGTAGCTCCATACAAATTTCCACCGCCCATTTCATCCCCTTAGGGGGTCGATTTCCGGGATAAAAACTACCTTATGTCCTTTCCTGGGACTCAAACTATGTCTATACCAAATTTCATCTAAATCGGTTCAGCGATTTAGGCGTGAAGAGGTAACAGACAGACAGACAGACACACTTTTGCATGTATAATATTATTAGTAATTACTGTAATCTCCACTTATAATAAATCTCTAAATTAAAAAAAGAATCAGCCAGTTTGAAACTAAGCTTTGTGTGGTACGAATGTTCTCAGCATCCCATGAACGGAAAAATATGAAACATTTTATATAGGTACATTATTATTCTAGCTGCAACTTAGGATAGTTTTTATCCGACTGCGACAATTAATTAATTTTCCGAAATATACGACTTCATTTAATTTTTCATTTATTTTTATTGAAATCAAACGCTGCTCCAACTGTCAGCTATAAGAAACGTCAAATTTTCGTCAAAATGGCGGAATTGCTTTGCCTTTCACTTATTAATAATTTAAATCCAGTCTACGGTAGATCTTTACGATACAATACACATGCCAAAAGTTAAACCATAAAAAAATATTCGATTGTGATATGAGAACTTATATGCGCAAATGTCGCATTATGGCGTGATTTCAATTAAATTTTTCAACAAATTTGAACAATATAATTAACACGAATTTGTTTTTTTAATGGCAATAGGTATGCACTTGCTCTTTGCGCATTCTGCCAAAGTGCCTGCGGCGCTACCACGAAAACCGAAACTCGAAGTTCGTATAACTGCATCCCTGTCACTCGAGGTCAGTTAGTGCGATAGAGATAGAGATACCCGAATATTTTCGGATTCCGAAGTTCGTGGTTATAGCTCAGGAATCGAAACTACACCCCGTAAGCGGCGTCCGCTGCGCCATGTTTTCGTGGTTTTTAAACGTCAAACATGTTTTGCCAATCCAAACAAAACCCTATTTGTTTGCCGAACCTGACGGAAAACATGTTAGATGTTTAAAAACATGGAAAACCCGGCTGTAGGTAGACACTAAATAAAATAATCATAATGTATTTTCTCGAAAAAAGGATAATAGAAAAAAAATCAACGGAAGAGGTTATATGTATAGGTAATCACTAAGTTCCAAAATTTGATGTTCTGTCCCTTTTCCACAAAACGCACCTGAAACGATTGTTTTTTACTATGACGCTCGAGGATCTTGACGTCACAGTCCCCGATCGTTTTCTCACTCTAACAAGCGACATTAAAACGGTTTTGAGATATTTGAATGGGATTTCCGTCATCTTCTATCTATCTATACCTACATATAAATTCCCACAGTTGCCTCCATTTACCACGCAATAACTGCGACTGCCCTGCTATCGATTTTGTAAAGGAACATATGTACATAGGCTTATTGATTGACTTTAGATTTAACTGGCAACCGCACACTGAATATGTATGCAATAAACTTAGATCATTCCTAGGAAGATTAAATATCCTGAAATATAAGATCCCATAAGTACAACACCTTAAGAATGTTATATCTAGCTTTAGCAGATTCGGTTATACGATACGGTCTCAGCAGCTATGGAAGATCGTACAAAACCAATCTAGCCAAAATATTTAATCTACAGAAAAGTATACTAAAAAATATTATACCAAAAAATTTTAAAATAACTTACAGTAATAACTACTCTCACCTTTTCCAATATTGTAAGGTACTTCCCGTGCAAAACTTTCCATACTCAAGGAAGAATATAAATACATTACCAACTTGAATGAATACCACCGTTACAATAGGCTAAGGAGTTTATCTAATGCACACAGATTTTTATTACCAGCAATGAAAAACGTTTACGGCATGAGAAACAATCATTACATGCTTCCAAAAATATTAAATAGTCTCCCAAAACACATACAAGATTTATACGTATCCAACCCTATATCAGCTAAAGATGTAAACAAGTATTATATGTCAAGCAACAACTATGATTACGCCTTGTAACCAACCAAGTTATTGTTCATCAGTGATACAGTAAACGGAATGTAAGTACATATATTGATGTAAACTAACATACCTACTTAAATAGTAAATAGTTAGACCGTAATATAGCTGTAAATAAGCCACTAATGGCTTTAGCACCTAATTATGAAACTCTGCGATAAGTATGAAATATTTGGAACTTTAAATAAAAAAAAAAAGCCTATGTCCTGACTGACTCACCCACTCACTCATCAATGCACAGCCGAAACTACTGGGGCTAGAGAGTTGAAATTTACACCAGAACTACCTTTTACAACGTAGGCAAGAAGTAGATACGTAGATAAGAAGGGATTTTTGGAAATTCTACCCCTAAAGGGGTCAAATAGGGGTTTGCACCCCTATTATGTATGGGGGAAATTTTAATATTTTAGCAAGGAACTCAATACGTTGTAGAAAGCTTACTTATTAGAATACAACTAAAATACTGTCAGCGTTTTGGAAAATTCAGCCTCTTAGGGGGTTAAAAAGGTTTGCAAAGTTTGTATGAGCGAAACTTCTTTTTGAGATAGAAGCTTAAAAGTTTGTAGAAAGATTACCTACTTATTACAATACAAATAAAAAACAGCGTTTTGGAAAATGGTATGAAAATGGGGTACAATGTTGGTAAAGGGGATTTTTTTGAGCTAGAATCTCAAACCTTTTTAAAAAGATTACATAATAAAATAAAATAGAATACTTTCAGCGTTTTAGAAAAGTCCACCCCTTAGCGGTGTATAAAATATTTTTTTTTTAGCAAGCGACAAATCTTTGTTGAAAGATTACTTATTACAATAAAACTCAGCGTTTTGGAAAATTCCACCCCTAAGGGTGATTAAAACGGGTGAAAATTTGTATCGAGGAAACTTTTTTTTTGAGCTAGACTTGAAATTGTGTAGAAAGATTATTTATTAGAATACAAATATATAGGTAAATTACTTTCAGTGGTTTGAAAATTTCCACCCGCTAAGAGGGGGATAAAGAGGTGCAATGTTTGTATAGGAAAACTTTTTTTAGGTAGAAACTTAAAACTGTGTAGAAAGATTAAGTACCTACTTATTAAAATACAAAAAAATACCTACTGCCAGCGTTTTGGAAAATGTCACCCCTTAAGGGGTTAAAAAGGGGTGCAAGGTTCGTATGGGAAACACTTTTTTTTAGCTAGAGACTTGATAGTTTGTAGAAAAAATACTTACCTATTACAATAAAAAACCGAGTGTTTTATTTTTAATTTTTCCCTGAAAAGCGTTCAAAGTTTGTATGGAGAGCAAGAAAATTTTAAAGTATGATATTTGTAACTTCGATCTTAGCCTGTTTAGACTACAAAACTTATTTTAGCATTTTTTTAAATATATCCCCTAAAGGGGATTATAAGGGTGTTCAAAGTTTGTATGGAGAGCAAGCTATTTTTAAAGTAAGGGATTTGTAACTTCGGTTTTAGACTGTTTGCTAAAATACTACAAAACTTATTTCAGCGTTTTTTTAATTCATCGCCTAACAAGGTTAAAAGGGGGTTCGAACTTTGTATAGAGAGCAATACATTTTTAAAGTAAGAAATTTGTAACTACAGTTTCAGACTGTTTACTATGAGGGTTCAGAGAGGGTTCTTAGTTTGTATAGAGAGCAAGACATTTTGAAAGTAAGAGATTTGTAATTTCGGATTTAGATTGTTTTCTAAAAGACTAGGCACAAAATTAATTTCAATGTTTTTTTTTAATTCATTCCTTCAACATACATTTAGATGATAACATGTTATACGCGGACGAAGTCGCGGGCAACAGCTAGTTAGTATATAGTATGGATTCTGGTAGTGGCTCACGTTTCAATTTGATCATATTTTGAAAATAAAATACATGTGTTATTTTTAATAATAAATATTTTTTTCTCTGAAACTTTGCTTCATAATATTTATTTTAATAATGACAAAAGTTGTTCTAAAGGCATTAAACATTTCATAAAAAAAAACAGCCCTAAAATGTCACTTTTTGAAAAAATCCTTTCGAAATAGTTTATACCCACCAATTTGGGTAGATACGGGTATTTACCGGGTATTTACCGGGTACCCATCTCTATGTGGCAATTGAATGCGCATATTAATCCAATTTCACTTGCTCTTAAATGTGAACAAACTAGTGTTGTGGATAACGCTCATTTCGAGGCTTGTAGACTCAAGCCTTAAAGACTCTCGAGGCTTAAAGACTCGATGCTGTTTAAGAACCGTGTTGGTTTATTTTACGCATATGAATGCAAAATATTTACTTTTCGTCACTTGAGTCTTAAAGCTTCGAGAGTCTTTAGGGTTCGAGTCTATAAGCCTCAAAATGAGCGTTATCCACAACACTAGAACAAACTCGTCGCCAAAAAAGAATTTCTCCTTTTTGGTTTTTATTTTTTATTTCCATTTCTAGACCGAAGTAGAATCTCTGGATGAGTGCGATAGATTTCTTATAATTGGTTGTATAACGTCTATTTTTTTACATTCAACATACGCGGATGTTTAGAGAAAATTAGATTAGTTGAAAAACCCCCGACATTTTCATTTCAAAGTTCAATATCTCAAAAACGGCTGAACCGATTTTGTTGAAACGTAGGTAATAACAATAACCATCTCGATCACGTTAGCTTTCGGATAAAAACCGCATTCATATCGGTTTATTCGTTTAGGAGCTATGATGCCATAGACAGACACACACACAGACATACAGATACACAGACACACAGACACGTCAAACTTATAACACCTCTCTTTTTTCGTCGGGGGTTCAAAATGTTCTAGGGCTGTCACTACCCTAGGGAACCATAAGAAAAAGCCTAATCAATACAAAAATCTGTAATGGGCTTGTGACCTTAAATTTGTTTACGATGCCATTCGAACCAGTTTTTGTAGATGAACAAATGTTTGTATGGAAGCAACTACATTTAAAGGACATTAATACCCAAAAAATCGATTTAAAGACGGACCTCGCTGACATCAGCCGAAACGATTCATACTGATTGGCTTTAAAGTATGACGTCACACCGTGCAATTTGTACTAACCGTTGCATGCTATTAAAAAAAAAATTATATACATATTTTTTTTTTTTTTTTAATAGCCTTAAGTGTCCCACTGCTGGGCAAAAGCTTCCCTCTGTTCCCTCCACGTATCCCTATCCTGGGCAGTCTCCCACCAGTCTTGGTCGAAGACGTCAAGCTCGTCTCGCCATCTCCGACGAGGTCTACCGCGACGCCGTGTTCGGTTGTGTGGGACCCACTTGGTGGTGATTTTAGCCCACAAGTCTTCCGGCATGCGGCAGATGTGCCCGGCCCAGTCCCACTTAAGTTTGGCGGCTGCGTGAGCTACGTCAGCTACTTGCGTTTTGGAACGCAGTATTGTATTTCTAATGCGATCTGTTATTTTCACGCCCAAAATACTGCGTTCCATGGCTCTCTGACAAACCTTGAGGGCAGATTTCTGAACTTTTGTCAAAGACCAAGTTTGTGCACCGTAGGTAAGGATTGGAAGAATGCACATGTCCATGAGTTTCCGTTTTAGGGATGTAGGAAGGTTTCCCTTCATATACTCCTTCATGGACCAATAGCTCCTCCAGGCGTTTTCGGTACGTCTAGCAACTTCTTTGTCTTGTCGAGCCTGGAAGGAGAGTATTTGGCCCAGGTATAAGTACTCATGGACATATTCCATTCCTCCGCCATCCACTTCTATGCTCCTTTGGACATGGTTAGTGATGAGCTTGGTCTTTGACATATTCATCATTAATCCGACCTCAAGGCTTGCTCTGCTAAGGTCTTGTAGCATGACACTGAGCTCTGTAGCTGACGATGAGAAAAGAACGATGTCGTCGGCGAAACGTAGATTTGTCAATCGCATTCCACCGACTTCGATGCCCTTGTTTCTCCACCCGGCCGCCAGCCTTCTGAACACTTGTTCAAGGGTATCTTCAATTAAGATATACATGTACATACTTTTAATTTTAAGGACATTGTACGCCTTGTAGGCAGGTTATAATGCACTATAAATCATATAACATCTGTATTACTAACATATAACCAACAATAAAGATTTTGAATTTGAATGGAAAATGAAGTAAATTGCTGTTTCGCTCGCGAAATACTGCGTTTAGGTCCATAGTTGCCATACAAATTTGTTTCTATAAAAGCGTAAGGATTCTATTGGTACCTTTATATTTACTCTTGGACAATAAATTAAAAAACTTTTTTTTCTTTTTTTTTTTTTTTTAATTTATTGACCAATATAATCTGAGTAGTACATTTTGGTATACATTTTTTCACCAGCGGAAACCTCTAGGGTTTATATGCTGATGAATAGTTCGCTATGGTACATTAATTTACTTGAATACATCACCGTTATAGACTCATAATTATTACAATACACTCGTATTGGGTTCAGATAACGTCAGATACCTTTTGATACTAGGTATCGATTGTAAGCTATTTACGTATTTATGCTGTAGTTCTTTTGGTAGTTGGTTTATTATATAAGGAAGAAGATATCTGACGTTTCTTTTCCCATGCACATTGACAAAATTAGGTAATTTGAACATAGCTTGTTTTGGTAAATTTTGTCTAAGGTTGCTTTTTCTTACATATAATACTAAATGCTCTTTGTATGCATACTCTTCCCTTAAAATACATAGTTTAACTTTATTGAACACTAACATTACTTCACAATAATTAAACAAACGCTCATAATTTGGGGATATTTTTTTCCTTGTGTTTTTGGGTACAATGTTTTTAAGTAATCTAATTTGTAGTTTATAAATATCGTTCAGGTAAGTTTTGTAAGTTCTACCATAACTGCTTAGTCCGTATGTAACCACTGAATCTGCCATGGAGGTATACAATAGCTTAAGTGTGCGATAAGGTAGTTTATATTTTAAAATGTGTATTTTACTGAGTAGTGCTCTTAGTTTATCGCATACATGCTTTATATGCGGACCCCAGTTAAATTCTAAGCTTTCAAGGTTCATATCTTTTTATGTTTTGAATTATATTTTGTAATTTATACTTTATTACAATCATTTGATGGTTTACTATCCATTTAGCAACACGACGTTATCAATTTTAACACCACGCAACAAGCCTATTTCTCTGAACATCCGCGTATGTAGAATAAAATAATTTACTTTCAAAACAAAGTTTTAACCGACTTCAATTCAGTACTCCGCCAAGCCACATTAACATTTCCACATTTTTTTTCCAATTTACCACATGAACTGATTTCCGAGAACAAAAGCGTTGATTTTTTAGACCAATAAACCAAATCGCTGTATGTGGGCCGATAATATTTGAGGACTTCCGTCGATTCCTCAAGGATCTCAGAATTACCTTTGGCACTTCATTGTTTGCTATTTCAACGGAATAATATCAGAATCTGTGACGTACTTATATAGTTTGAAGTAGGGGAACCTGTTGTACGTAGGCCAGTTTTTTTAATTTTGATTTATTAAAAAAAAATTGTGCTATCTGCACCTGTCCAATATGCATGTATGTAAAGATCATTTAATTAACTACATAATTTAATCGTAAAACTGTGTATATTTTAAAAAACCTGGGACCACTAGCCACTTGAAAAAAACTTGGATAGAGCAGGTTTAAATCGAGATAAAAAAAATATTTGCTATTATTTATTCATTTTCAGTTGAAATTATATTAGTAATAATTAGTGAATCATATTAGCATTTACAATTAACTATATTACAGTTATTTACAACAATATTTAAGGAAAAGTATTGTTTTTCAAAAAAGCCTCACTTTATTAGCACAAAATAGATAATATTTTGTGCTAATTATTGTTGAAAATCTGAGCACGTAATTTTAACTTGCAACCTAACGAATTATTTTTTTTCTTATTTCTTAACATAAATTCTAACGATACATTAATTCAAATAGTTGGATTAAACAAAAAAAAATTGTTTAATGACTAACAACAAAAATAAACCTCAAAAAACTTAAGAAAGTACAAAAAATATATTGAATATCTTTTTAATTGCAAGATTTTCACGCATATATTGCACTGCTATGCAATTCTTCTTTCATCAAGTGGCGGTAGTACCTACCGTCTTAAGGTAGTTCGTGGAATGCGAAAATGCACGGAAGCACCATGAAGCGTAAATTTCTTCGCCTTCACTAAATTGACTGCATTTTCCTAAATCGAGTATCGAGCTTTTAATTTTTTCTTTGCTTCGCGGCATTTTATCTATAATAATGTAATATGTATCTTTAATACTATAAATTTATACTCCTAATAATATGTAAATAATTGTTGACCTATTTCCGACCAAAAAGATGTACCTTGTCAAAGACCGAGGTACATCGTAAGTTGGGTGGCTAAGGTACAACATCGCGACAACTTCACTTATCAATCTCTATGAACCCACTAATGATTGAGGTTAGGATCTGACATTCACGCTGTCTAGTAGCTAGATATACTAAGATTAGATTCTGAATAAAACAGTTTTCACAAACATGCATCACGTTAAATAAATTGGCATGAAGTAAAGCCCAAAAAACGTACTTTCTGAGTGTAAAATTATACATTACCTATTCTAACTATGCAAATACGGCGCCGGCGAATCGCACCTAATTTCACGTTAATGTTGACCAATGATGTTTCAAATGCCATAGACAACAGTTCCTAAAAGCGCGAGATGTTCGAAAAAAAACTGATTGTCCTAGGTGCAACTCTGTCTAAGGTACAATTAATAGGTTCCCCTACATCATTGAGGCATCACACAAGCCACATGCCATCTGTGGTCTTCATCATCACTTCCACTTCACCAAATTTATGATTTCCGGGTGTAAATACACGAGTTTATAATAGAAAATACCGAAATTACTACCTACACGCGTGCCTAATATATTTGAGTAGTTCCCTCAATTCCTCATGGTTCCCATCATCCAACTGGGGTTTTGGAAACAATGGGACCAATCTGGAAGCATATACTTTCAGTTAAAAAAAGAATTGTACGAATCGGTTAATAAACGACGGAGTTCTGAGGTAACAAACATTAAAAAAAAAAAAAATACATCCGAATTGAGAACCTCCTCCTTTTTTTGAAGTCGGTTAAAAATAGACGTTATACTACCAATTATAAGGAATCTATAGGAAATAAAAAATAAAAACCAAAAAGGAGAAATTATTTTTTTGTGTCGCTTGTGCTTGCGGCGCAACGTTATCGTAATCGTAATTCTCCCCAGTAACGCACACCACTACATTTCACGCACACTATCTCACTTTACTGTGACAGGTCACTGACCTAAGATTTAATTTATTTTTAGTGACATAAAGAATTTGAACCAGTCACCAACCTCCTCAGACAAACTAAAATTGTCAAAACTGTCAAAACATCTTGCTGGAAAATGACAGTGACTTATTTATATTTTCGTATTTTATTCTAAGTATGCTTTATAGACCGTAAACCCACTCCAAATACGCCTATGTCTCATGACAACACCATCAAATGCATCGCAACAGGTCAAGAAAGTTGTGCTGAGCCAGAATCAGAAGATTATCGCAGCTAAAATTGGCCGAAAGTTTGAAATATCCTTCACTTTCGGTCAAAATTATAAGGGTAGGTCATAGAATTATAACGCATAGAAACGCAGTTCACGCGCAACGGTGAGGCCACCAAAAGTAGGACATAAATGGCCCAGTACGCCGATCGGCTTGTCAGTTGCAAGGACGCGTGTCAAGTGTAAATAGCTCCCACATTTTTCATTAATATGACAGTTTGTGCAGTGAAAGGGTGTCACAATGCATCGGATAAGAAGGATAAACATTCTAAGATAACATTTCACACGTAAGTATTATTCTCTAACTCGTATTTTTACGTAAAACAGAAATCAAAATTGCATATTTTCTATAAGCGGCATGACAGCGTAGTGTTGCCAATGTAACGGATATATTTACCCATAATTCTGTTCTGATAATATACTTACATAAAATACAAATATCGGCAGGGTTGAAAATACGAAGAAGATAAATCACTTGATTTGTACCAAGGTTTTACTTGACTCCCCGTGTATGTTTGAGTATATCTAGGTCAAATCTTGCAAGTAAATTTTGACTAACTTCCCAGAGTTCAATCGAATTTAAATTTTGTACACGTGTTTTAAATCAGGTGACAATGCAATATTATGTTACTTCCAAGCGGGCCTGATGATGAGGACGGAAGGTGGCCATAGGAACTCCTAAATTATCCTACTAATATTATAAATGCGAAAGTTTGGATCGATGGCTGTACGTTCCAATCAATCTCAAAAACTACTGGACGATTTTTTATGAAACTTTCCAGTAATGTACCTATGTAGCAGAATAGGCTATAGGCTATAATTTATGTCAAATTTCATCAAAAAAGGGGATGAAACTTTGTATGGAGACCAAATATTTTTATGTTGCGAGAGTGGCGTTATGGTTACCATGGTAATGACATCGTCAACAAATTAGAAAATTCATCTTGGGCGTACGTAACTTACATATTGTAGTTTTATTATAATATATATTTTCAGGGAATGTGTATGCGCTGGCAACACTATTGGTGCGTTTGTGTGCGTATTGGCGCGTGTAAATACGAGTTGATCACAACTACATGAATCCATTTTATGCCTCACGCTTGGCGCGTCGGCCGTATGAAACTATCCTTCTAGGCGTTATAATTCTATGGGGGTACGTATATTTACGTCATGTAACAACAGTACGAGACA
Source organism: Epinotia brunnichana (assembly GCA_963854355.1). Lineage (NCBI taxonomy): Eukaryota > Metazoa > Arthropoda > Insecta > Lepidoptera > Tortricidae > Epinotia > Epinotia brunnichana. The sequence goes on from OY977940.1 coordinate 18,927,894, forward strand.
AGTGGCATCATTTAGCACTTTAATCGTAGAGAGAGTAAAACTTAGTCTGTCAGTCCTGAAATGGCTGGAAGTACCTACTTGGCAGATGGTGTCAAAGGTGCCTGGCATTTTATCGTGTTGTCATGAGACGTACACTGTTAGAAAAAATTCGGTATTTTTACATAAAAGTGGGGGCAACTCTCGTAGCCCTCACTTTTATGTAAAATTAAATATCTATGTAATCTTCCATCTAAATGTAAATTTACATCACAGCGTTTTACATAATATGTTAATACATTTTATGTAAGTTTGAAGATGTAAATTTACATCACAGCTTTTTACATAATATGTAAAACATTTTATGTAAATTTGAAGATGTAAATTTACATCACACTTTTTTACGTAACATGTAAATACATTTTATGTAAATTTGAATATGTAAATTTACATCAAATCGTTTTACATAAATGAATGTAATATAAATTCAAATGTAAGTATGTAATGTGAATTAACATAAAAATATGTGACATGAATTTACATAAGAAAATGTGATATGCATTTACATAAAAAAATGTGATAGATATATATTTATCACATTTTTTTATGTAATTTATATTACCTGACATGGGTAATTTTACATAAAATCATTGTTAATTTACGTCAGATTATGTAACTACTTATACAGACATATGTGTAGCTTTACATAAATGGATTGAAATCTACACACATCTGCGTATTTTTATCACATAAATATATGTAGCGTTCCCTCCATAGTAGGTAAATCTACTTATGTATGTTGTACTTTAATTACAGACTTGTGTGTAACTCTACATTTTGTATTAGTAAAGCTACACAATACTATGGATTAATACGTAAGTATATGTAATTTTTTATACATATATTTGGGTAGATTTACATTTTACGCAGTTATAAAAATGTATATTTTTATCACATAAACTTATGCAACTTTACCTATTATGTAGGTAAAAATACAAAAATCTTTGTAATGCGATTACGTACGTTAATGTAGATTTACATATTATTAGGGCAAATCTACATTAAACGTATGTACGTAGTTACATGCATATTATGTAAATCTACATCAGCATGTAAGAGTTTATATGCATTTATGTAGATATAACTACATAAAGCATATGTAATATTCAATACCTTCGGGGGAATTTTACAGAATATTGTAAGTGAAAATGCAGAATAATATGTGAAACTAAATAATTGGTTGGTAAAACAAATCACACTTACGTAGGTGAAAATTACCTATTAGTATGGAAAACTCACTGGTTTTGTGTAAATGTACCTACGTTAATGGTAATCCTATAGACAAACTGTAATTTAAATTACCAGTAAACTGCAGGCATTTATTCTTATGACATAGGCTTTTAGCGTATAAATCAATTCACCTTCATATAGGTAATTAAAATCATCCTTGCATGGGCGAGTTGATATAAATACTAACGCTAAAAGCCTATGTAATAAGAATATATTTCGTGTAGTTTACTGGTAAAAAGAATCCTGTTTGTTTGTGGATTACAACTAACGTATGTGCAGTCAGCTACATAAATCTGTAAAGACACTAAGTGTACCTTGCTTATTGATAAGATAAAAAGCTGATTAGATATTTATGTTGCCGACTACTAATACATTCATATAAAAATAGTAAGTTCTCTGTACAAATAGGCAATTTCCCCTAAGTAGTCTAGATTTGTGTTAGCGACAAATTATTTAGTTTAACATATTAAATTTACATACTTATTGCTTAACTAATAATGCAAGTATACAAATCTTTCCCTTTCTAAAATGCTTGCATTTACAATATTCTGTAAAAATATATTATATTTAAATGAAACAAATGTTATATACAAGATCAGTATAATTTCTAAAGGATGTCACAAAAAAATATTAAACGAAACTTTGACATTACAAAATAAAGTATACCTAGTTAGTATCATTGAATTATTTTCTCTACCGTATATGCCAGGTAGAGTCAAATAGTTAGTATATCCCTGGCAAGTAAGGCAATAAGATAAAAAAATGTCCTTACAGATATTTATATTGCTGGCGTCCAATACCAGAATAAAAGAGTCGACAGTAAGAGAAACTGTCCATACAAAGTTTGTGTGAAGAGTCTGTCTTACTGGCGACTCTTAACGCCTTTGATTGTAATTGACAGCCATGAGATACTGAGAGCGTTTTCACGTTAACCGATCAGATATACCACTAACATAAATATATGTTAGGACCAGGGCCCGTAATTTTCATGCCGATGACATCAATTTGACGTCACGCTGCATATAGGGTGATCCCAAATAGGTTTATTGAAATTATTAATCATTAGTCGTCAATCATTTTAATCATGTACAAATTACTTCAACAGTAATCTATTCACACGTGGAATAATTAATAGTGAATTAATAGGTACCTACTTGATACGTGGAACGTTAATTAAACTATTTGTTTTGTTTTTATACATACATTTTATTAAATGGTTATTGCTCCCACCAGGGCCCGTACTTATCATGCCGTTGACGCAAAAATTACGTCAGGCTGCATAGAGTATGATTGCAATTGTATGTATAAAAACAAAACAAATAGTTTAATTTACGTTTCACGTATCAAGTACGTACCTATAAATTATTCCACGTGTGAATAGATTACTGTTGAAGTAATTTGTACATGATAAAAATGATTGACGACTAATGATTAATAATTTCAATAAACCTATTTGGGATCACCCTATGTGCAACGTGACGTCAAATTGATGTCATCGGCATGAAGATTACGGGCCCTGGTAAGGACACTTTTGTAACTTATTGCTTAGTGATAATGATAAGATAGAAAGGTGTACAGATATATTTCACTGTTCGAATAGGTAATTTTTCCCTAAGTAGTCTAGAGTTGTAGTACCAACGAATGATCTAGTTTAACATATTAAGGGTCGCCAGAATACTCGACTCTCCATACAAACGTAGTTTGGTTCTCATTTTGAAATGACTTGCTAGAATAACAAAAAAACTTCGTTTACACAATGGGATCATATCTAAGTGGGAAACTAGTTTCTGTTGCTAGAAATAAAAATAGAGCAAGTCTTGTTGGCAAGCACCGTTTGTTTAATTTGTTTTTTCTACTATAAATTATAGCAACAAAAACTAGTTTCCGAGCTAGATATGGCGCATCTCATTGCGTATTGCAAGTAACACGATATTCCAGCACGCAGTTTTAAAATGAGGGCCAGCCTACGCTTGTATGGGGTGCTGACTTGTGTCAAGTTTCTTGGCGACTCTTAAGTTTACATATTTGTTAACTGATAATGTAGGTAGCGTACAACCTCCCAACTATAGTCCAAATCCCCCAACTATGCTCAAAGTTAACTCGATGTTACACGATTGCGTTTGACTATTATTGTGGATGAAATCTGAGAGGCAATCTAACTGAACTTTGGACCATATGTCTTCTGGACGCATAGTTAGGAGGTTTTACGATATACAAATCTTCCCCTTCCTCAAATGACTGACTGAGCTCAACTCTCCATAAACGTAGTTTGGTTCTTATTTTTAAACGATGTGATGGATTTAAGTATACGAAGCTTTGTATGATAGGTAAATCATATCTAGGTCGGGTATTCGTTTGTGTTGCTTGAAATTGTAATAGAGATAAAATAAAGCGAGTTTTTTATATTTTTTGGGTTTTGCATGAAAATCTTTCTACTCGTTCTTTTTCTTGCCTATTATAATTAAGGCAACAAAAACTGACCTTGGGTATCATTTATTCCATTGCACAAAGTTTCATATAAAACTACTTTTTTGTTTTAAAATGAGAACCAAACAAAGTTATAATGGAGAGTCGTGCTTAATGGCGGCTCTTAACTTAATGCCTTTGACTGTTATTGATAGCCATGAGATACTAAGAGCGTTTTCACGCTAACCGATCAGATATCGGTATCGGACGCCGATCATACTGGTAAGAAACTTTAAAAAAATATACACAGATTTTTTTAAAGTTTTTAATGTGCAAATCGAAGTGTCCATGAATAAATCAACGGACCATGGACCCTCGTCAATTTGCCATAGTGCAACATAAAATGGTGGTAAGGTCTTAAGGGTACATAAGGAAAGTGTTCTTTTCTAAGCAAGATATTCTTTTGTCAAAGATGTAATAACATCTTTGACATTCTTACAAAATCGATGACTTTTTAAATGTTTGTTATACATAACTATACACCTACGGAAATTTCTTGCACAATAATTACAAGTAAATGACATTGTTTTACATTAATCTTGGCTTAGTTTCCTAATTAATGACAACACTTTAGATATAATGTTACCTCTTAGCTGCTTGGTCGTATTTGTCACTTTGCTGCCCTCTGTAGGGTTTATTTTAAAAATATATCGTTGTATGAACTCCAGAAAACACTGTCTTTCTGATGGGTATGCCAAGTTGAACACGTAGTATGCTGCAGTCAGAATCTTCAGGGCATCACAAACGCTGGATACTTCACTGATTACGCGCCTTTCGACTACTAAATAGTAGATTTTATCATTATCTGCGAATTAAAATACAGATAAATTTAGATATTATGTCTATTGCAAATGTACAAAATGATCTAATAACAAGGGTCTGGATCTATTTCTAGCGGTTTACCCCGAAATTCAGTAAAATGCTGGAAATGGTGTTAAAAGCATGAAAATCGGAGCAATTGATCTATGTATCTAGTCCATATAAATCAATTTGGCCCGTGGAAACAAAAGAGACTATGACTTTTTTGTGTTAGGAAAAACATTTTTTTTTGCTCTGAAACTTATTGTGTGTATTATCAAATGAAAGGGCTTTCTGAGTTGGCTTTAAAATAAATCGATACCTGCAGACTCAAAAGGCGTAACAGCCATTACCACAACAGGCTGATATGCCCTTTGAGTCTAAGGGTATCGATATCACATCATTACATATTGGTCACTTATTTTAAATTTAAATTAAAATCATTTTCAAAACATAGTTCTGGTTCCCGAAAGTGAAGTATCTACCGTAACAACACAGACTAAAAGGTATTTAGTACCATCGAAGACACACTTAACTGACCATCTGTTAACCGTATAGCTAGGCGAATAAGGTTGACAGATGGTCAGTTAAGCGTGTTGCTGTTTATACGGCCACGAACTTTAATTGGTGAGCCATTTAGTGCTCACTTTATACTGGACACTTCAAAGTTTAATTATTAATATTATCTAACAAAATTTGTTTGACACCTGAATGGTGTAATAATAAAAGTTCGTGAGTGTACATAATGTCACGCGGGATGTCATAATCAAAGTACTATCATTTGTAAAGCGGTTGAGGCACTTAAGCCCTCCACAAACCGGTCGCGGTTGCGGCACGAACGCGGATAGAGCGCGGGCCCGCGCAAGTAGACAAGCATTGAAACTACACTTCAAACGCACATCGCACGTGGTTGCGGGCCCACGCTTGCGCCGCTCTGCTACTGCGGGAAGCGGGACGAGCGCACGACACGCCGCCCGCCTGCGGTGTCAATCGCACTGCTGCCGCCTCGTGCCGCGATCGCCCCGCATTCGATGTGAGGACTGTGGAGGCCTTTAGAAGTTATGAATAAAAAGGTGACTAACCTCCAATGCTAACTGCAATAATATTAGGTGATGGTGTCTTTGGAAGATCACAGACCTCGGATCTGTCACGTCCTGTGAATGAAATAAATTGTTAGAGGGCACAATAATAAAAAAAATATATATTTTAAGTACTACTGTGCACAGGTCCTAGAATACATAATAATGTATTCTAGGACCTGTGCACTTCAGTGTCTAATTATCTTTTTAGTAAATGTCATCGTATAGTCTAGTGATTATGGGAATATAACAGACATACTCACTTCTCCGTTAATAATATTAGTATCTACATACCTGATGATTCTGAAACAGAGCCGTGTCGAATTGTTCCTTGAAATATTTTCCGACTAGTTTCATAAATTTCAGCAGGTTGTCATCTTCATCGGCCGCTGCAGTTTTTGTCAATTTGAGAATAATACTAATTTTGCTAACTGCAATTTTCATCTCCAATAAGGAATGGGCTTTCTTTGTAGACAATTATCGCTTCGTCATCGTCTACCTCTGTTCCGTCATTTAAGAACACCTTACTACCCCTAAGACCTTTTTCATTAGCTGCAAAAAAATAGCTTATTACTTATTAATTTATTTTAAAAACAAAGTTTTAACCGACTTCAATTCAGTACTCCGCGAAGCCATACATGAACATTTCCACTTTAATGTCTGGTTTACACTATGCCGAAGTGAGCAGGGAAGTGGGCAAGACGGGCGTAAAATGCGGTGTTACGCCCGTCCTGCCCATTTCTCTGCTTACTTTGGCATAGTGTAAACCAGGCATTAGGGTACTACATAAAACTGCTATCTGAGAGCAGAGTTATTTATTACAGAAAAAAAGGAACCGCCTTAAAAAAACTAACCCACTGAAAAGCACATTTTTTTACACGTCTCATTCAGAAAATTAAGTTTTGGTCCACGACGAGAGGGAGCAAAATTTTACTTTTCTGTTCAAGCTACTTTTTTAATTTATTCATTAGCTTGTAGCATTTACGCAATGTGCCAATATAACACATATCTTAATAAAATAATCAATTGTTATTTCATCGTAATCGAATTACACACGAACATTTTTTATTTGCAAATTTTTCCTTATAGTCGGTGTGAAAAATTGCATGTGTTGTGTTGGAGCAAAATTATCTTCGTCTTGGGCGTTAACACTTGAATTCCTCACTACGCTCAGGATCCTACGTTACAATCCCTCGCTATGCTCAGGATTCTATTATAGGATCCCTCGCTACGTTCAGGATTCAATACACCGCCCTCGCCGTAAATATACTATTTTGCTCCCTTGTGACACAAATAACTATCCCCCCACCCCTATTCTTACCTATCCTTATGCATACTCCATAAAGAAAATTTCTGCCAAAGAGTATTATTACTTAGTTAATGCCTAATAATAAGAAAATTAATAATTATCTCGGTATTTACTTAGTTTTTGAAGTCGGTGCCAAACAAAGAACGCTGCACTTACTTGCATAAAAAATCAATCAAAATCAATTATTTATTCAGCAAATAGGCCACAAGGGCACTTATACATTTAGTTCTTGCACTGCCCTTCCGCTCCAAAGGTATATAAAATTATTTTGTGCTTTTCAGTGGGTTGGGTTTTTGAAGGCGGCCTTGTTTTTAAAGTTTTTTTACTTTTATATTTTAGGTTATTCAACCCCTCAGGAGATGATGTAATGTCTGGGTAAATACTAATATTTAGCTAATTTCATGAACTGCTACGCAATTAACCACATATTTGTCCAGCTTTGAGTAAATTATTATTATTAACATCTATCTAATTCTACAACTATTCTACAAAAGCATTATGATACTTACTAATTTACATAGCCCTACATTCGATTTTTATTCAATCTTTTCAGTTTACCCTTCTTTAGCAGGCCTTGAATAGTCACCTCATCAAGACATACTGTATTTTTATCGTTCCGGTCCATTGACCAGACTTTCACGACGGGCATGCTGCCTGATGGCAATGGCAGTAAATTGGATCTGACAAGCAAAAAATATGAATTGTAATAAATATTTCCAAACCCGAATCAGAAGTCAGAAAAAAGTCTTACTGTAGGTAGGTACTTACTTGCTGCTAGAATGAGTCTCCACAGTGATAGAAGAGTGCCCAGGGAACTCCAGACGGGAGTCGATCCTCAGACGTATGACTCTGCTTTCGTACCTGGTCACGTACTCAGATCTAAGAGAAATCATACTACTTTTAGTTAAAATTTTCACCCGTTACGGGATATTGACAAAAGCTACATTGCCAATATTAACCATTTCAATAACTACTTGAGCGTTAACAGCCTAGGTACTTAACGCCAGGTACAAACGCCAACACAGTTAACTGACCATTCGTGACCCTTATTACAATGCCCATATAGTCCACGAATGGTCAGTTAACTGCGTTGGCGATGGTACAAACTTATAGTAAACTTGGTAAATGTCATCAAAATCGAATCGCAGCACTTGAACTAAGTATTAAGTTACAGAAATAGTGATACATGGTGTAGTCATAGAGAGCAAATTATGTTTTTGGCGCGAACGGGAAGCGGTCCGCGTAATGGTCGATAAAAACGATTATAAGCGTGGTATGTAATGATAAATATTAGTGTAACGTATATCACAGAATGCCACACTACTGTTTTACACACCTATTGGAACCATAATAATTCGTGAGAGATTGGTATATCTGTTAAATTGCACAAGATAACCTTCAAATATGCTTTATGCATCATGGCGGGTGAATAAAATCGGCCTTTCAATAACCTAGCTAAATGCAGTGTACTAACTGCACGCACACTCATTGATCAGTTAGTACCTACACTGCATTTAGCCAGGTCTAAAGTAATCATACAACATCGTTTTTAGTTGGTGAGACTATATAAAAAAACTCAAATATTACTTACCTAGCAGTATGATGGGGTTGTCCAGTTCTGTTGTTCACGGCGTTCAGCGTATATCCCGTCACTTCACTAAACTAAACATTAAACTACATAAATTACTTATGATTTAAACAAATAAACTTCATGTCGGCGAGAGCGGTGTGAAAGCCGTGAAATGAGGTGATGGACCTCAGGACGCCAACTGACGCGGTCGCACGCGGTAATGGCGCTGTTAGTGATGTGCCACATCCGACTCTTACCGTAAATAGGAGTGTTAAACTAATGTTCAAATTGATAACGTAGTGTTGCTAATTGGATAGTAAACTATCAACTTATTGTAATAAAGTAAAAATTACATAATATAGTTAAAATCATTCAAAGATTACCTTGAAAGTTTAGAACAAACAATGTTTTATTATAAGTGTCCAAGGGTACATTTAATGCTACGAATAGAATCCTTTCGCATTTATATAAAACAAAATTGTACGAGAACTATGGACCTAAACGCAGTTTTTCGCAACTAAAACAGCAATTTACTTACTTGATTTTCCATACAACAATTAGTAATTTAGTACAAATAGTTAACTCTGACGTCTTACTTTTATGTCAATAAGTAGCATTTTTGCTGCATGTCAACATAATTTAGTTTATATACCTACTAGACTAGTATTATCTAAAATAAATGACCAAGTACCTACCTTTCCTTAACACTACTGTAAATCTTGTTTATTCGCACTCGCAAACTGCCAAGATACAGGCATTGCCTACTTTGGAGTCTGATGGATATGCTATACCCCATATCATGTAACAAGTGTTTTGTGAAATAAATCACTTATTTAAATAACTTTTTCCTTCTGCTTGATCAGTTGCATTGTGTGAATTAAAGTAAAATAATAATTATTCAAGTATCATTATTATTTTATCGCATTATACACAGTGTTGCAACACGCTGTTTTAAGGGTTCCGTACTCAAAAAGTAAAACGAGACCCTATTACTAAGACTCCTTTTCATGTCTGTCACCAGACTGTATCTCATGAACCGTGATAGTTAGACAGTTGAATTTTTTTGTTTACAGATGATGTATTTCTGTTGCCGCTATAACAACAAATACTAAAAAACAGAAAAAATAAATATTTAAGGAGGCTCCCATACAACAAACGTGATTTTTTTTGCCGTTTTATAGAGATAATATAGATACGGAATCCTTCGTGCGCGAGTCCGACTTGAACTTGGCCGGTTATTTGTGTTATCAACGTTGTATGGAAATGTTATTTTACGTACCGCAAATAACGTTTGTATAGTTTTGCCGGAAGAAACTGCAAAACTAACTTTGTAATCGCATGTATTTGTATTGGATTACTTATGCAGTTTGTATATATATCTTAATCGTGACTGAAATTGCAATAATTTTAGGTTTTTTTATAAATGGATAGATATATTAGGCTAAAAACTTAAGTCAAATAGTTAAAATTAAGTAAAATAAATAGTATCATCAACAATAGCTCAAAAACCCCGATATCGTTAACGTAATAAAAGTGAAAACAGGTCAAAATTTACTGTTTTTACATTAAAATACACAAAAATTTACTTATGTTTATAAAAACGTGTGCCGCTGCATGGCCGCTCCTGATTTCTTAAAATGCACACGTTGTAAACCCTTACCAATCTCACCTTAACCCAACGAAATATACTTGCCGAGAAGTTTAGTGAAAATTTTCTCTCTACGTTAATTTACCACGATGAGATTTACCGTAATCTAAAGCGTAATTTTTCGGAGGCACAACACTAGGCGGCATAACATGTTGAGACTTGCTCGGACTGCTCCGGCAGTACAAACTTCACTAAGTGCGGAGTGGGCCGTGAGAATAGATACTCTCGTGCACCCACATTAGGCACATTTTAGCGTTGTGTATTTTATGTGGGTGTTCAATGTCGTAGCTTTTTGTAAATAACTTTACCTATATAAGTACCTATATATTACAACTTTAATAATATAATAACAATAATTGTTTAATGAGACGCATTCTTGGACTTTCTCCCTAATAACACAGATTGAGCTATAAGAAGTTATGTAATTATCGAGCTAAGGTTCATGTTGGTAATTGTAATACAAGCGTACTTTTTTCAAAGCTAACTTTGTGGAGTGATCTAACTTCGTAATTTATCTAACTGCTTTAACGACTGCCTGTGATGGCATATAATGTAGAATTTAGTAGGTACAGTCACGAACCGGGATTGTTGAGCCACTTGCCATTACTCGTAATTTAGCCGTGTATTCAATAACCGATGTAACCGACTGGCTGACAGCTATTCGATTTGCATTACACGTTCGTGATGGTACTTGACCGTTTAAATAAAGTGCCCCAGCATTTTAATACGAATTCAACGAAAAAACAGAGTTTTTACTTGGCGTGTAGACAGTTCCCGTGTACAAGCCCGTCTAGTAATTAGTATTTAGTAATGATTTGATGGACACTTAGGTCGCAATACGTTCATTCATAGAATGATTGACGACATTGAAATGTGTACCTACACAAAACTCGCCTAAATGGAGTTGAATTCGGAGTAGATAAATTATTTACAACTTGCAAGTTAAATTTGACCCACTTCCCGGTTTTCGATTGAGCTGAAATTTTGCATGCATACAATGCAATATTATGATAACATGGAGCTGATTTGATGCTGGTGCTGGAAAGTAGCCATAGGATATAGGAACTCCGGAATAAAACGACACAACCCCATCGAGTTTGGGCTCGTTAGAATCGTCTCAATGAGTAGAAAAGTACAGTCGGCAATAAAAGCTTGTAACAAAAATGAAATTTATGACAGAAACTTATTTTTGTTTCAAGGCAACATCGGCATAATATGTCAGAATATTTTTAGAATATAATTAAATAACATAGATTATTATTATTATATATATTACCAAGGTAACCGATATAGCCCTCCGAATCGCTAAAGTTAAGTGGCAGGGGCACATTGCACGTAGAACCGATGGCCGTTGGCACGGAAAGGTTCTCGAGTGGCAACCACGTACCGGAAGGCGCGGCGTGGGTAGGCCCCCCACAAGGTGGACTGATGACCTGGTAAAGGTCGCGGGAGTCCGCTGGATGCGGGTGGCGCAGGACCGGTCATTTTAGCACTCTTTGGGGGAGGCTTTTGTCCAGCAGTGGACGTTTTTCGGCTGATATGATGATGATGATGATGATTATTATTATAGTTTTTATGTCTTTGCCATATCTCGGGACCGTGGGGCCTTTTATTGGTATTTATTTACTTTTGGAAAATGTACGAGTTTTTGAACGTATAGTTATTAGACAGGGGCGCTAGGTACCGGAAAACGGAAACAAACTACGTTTGTATTATATATGTCCTTCTTTGTCATACATGCTATTCTTGCTAATTCGAGCGACAACGAGAGATAAATTTTTGACCCTAAAGTAGGTATTTAAAATTACAACATGTTGATATTCGTAAAAACTAAAAAACGGCCGTAAGATAGGTAACAATTAGTTTTGCACAAACACTTACTCCGAAACTGTAAATATACATTAAAATAACATAATAAATACCATTCATAATGTGAAAATGCGGAAAATTTCGTATTTTTACCATTGTGACTCGTAACATTACCTATGTCTGACAGGTGACACCTAGTGGCGCGTCCTTGGACAACCAAGCTGTGATATACCAATACATACTGCAAGTACGCTAGGTGGTTCAGGGCGACGCCGATAGGCGGCGCTAGGGATCAATCTGCTTTGCCGCGGAGTGGTCCGTCGGTAAAGTGGGGCAGTAGCTCTCTTCATACTAGATAGCTACAACAAGCATCTTCCAAATATTGTAAGGCGAAATAAACAAGATAACTGAAGGTTCTCCTATTTTATTGGAAAAAGACCACTTTTCCTTCAACCAACAGTGTATAATGTGAACTTATAAATATTGAAAGTGAAATTAAAAAAATAAGAATATCAGTCGTAAAATTTCACAATTTTTTTTCTAAAATTATGTGAATTTATACTTGATGTAGGTTAATTTAAACCTTAACAATGTAAAATCCCAATATACGGGTAAAAACTACAAAAACCGTAATGCGCAAGTACCTACATTACATACAAAGACTTAAAATATACCTACACATTAAATACTTATAATATCTATAATTATGTAAAAAATTATGACAAGTTTCAAACTTTTACTGTACTAAACTTGTAAAATTATTGTACGGCATGTAGTTTTCCTTAAAATATATAATTTTATACATACCGTAGGTATACTTTAATCTGTGGTATGTGAAATGTTGGTCAAAAATCAAAAGAATGTGTATAATATCCAATAATGTGTAACTTCACAACTTTTTATGTAAAAATAAAAACAATAGGAAATGTAATATTTTTAAGTTATTTATTGTAATTAACGAAATATGGATTTATTCCGAAATAAAATTATTGATTGATTGATTGAATATTCGATCAGCTTTGTAAAAATACAGAATGCAATGTTTTTTTACTGATATTTCCACTTATTTTATTAAGGAAATACAGACAACATGGAAATAAATACATCTAACTTGTAAGAAAACAGTAAATTTACATACACCTCTTTAAAATCTCTAGGTAAATAGTGTAATTATCTGAAAAATCTGTAATTTTCCTTTCTTTTCTGTAAATTGAGAATAAGTTACAATGTGAATAGTTGTTAAAAAACGTTAAGTTACAGATTTAATTAAAATCTATGTAATGTTTCTATCAAAAATGTAAAGTTTTCAACATGTTTGTGTTTTTATACACATTTTATGTAATCTATACCAAACGGCAATTTAAAAGCACATAGTATGTGTAAAATATATTCTAAAAGACATAGCTTCTGTAAAAATATCAATAAATATGTAGAAAAGGCGCAAATTATGTAAATATTTTATGAAGGAAATACAGACAACATGATATAAATACATCTAACTTGTAAGGAAACAGTAAACTTACATAAACCTCTAAAGTTTCAGGTACTTTGTGTAATAATCTATATAAATCTGTAATTTTTCTTTCTTTTCTGTAAATTGAGAATATGTATATCAATGTAAATAATTGTAAAAAAATAAATTTACTGATTTAATGAAAATGTATGTCATTTTATGTAATGTTTTTATCAAAAAATTTTTTTTTTCAACTTGCATAGTTTTTTTTACACATTTTATGTAATTAAAACCGAACGAAAGTGTAAATCACATATTATGTGTAAAAATTATTCTAAAAGACATAACTTCTGTAAAATTGACAATAAATATGTAGAAACGGCGCAAATTGTGGAAATATTTTATGGAGGAAATACTGACACCATTATAATAAATACATCTAACTTGTAAGAAAAAAGTAAAATTACATAAACCTCTAAAGTCTCAGGTATGTAGGGTAATTATCTGAAGAATCTGTAATTTTCCTTTCTTTTTGTGTAAATTAAGGATAAGAATAACAACGTTAATAAATGTATAGTTACAGATTTAATGAAAATGTATGTCATTTTATGTAATGTTTCTATAAAAAAATGTAAAGTTTTCAACTTGTATGTTTTTCTACAGAACTTATGTAATCAATACCGAATGACAATGTAAAAGCACATACTATGTGTAAAACTTATAGTTAAACACATAACTTCTTTAAAAACATCGATTAATATGAAGAAACGGCGCATATTATGGAAATATTTTATGGAGGAAATACAGACAATATGGTAGTAAATACATCTAACTTGTAAGAAAACAATAAAATTACATAAACATCTTTAAAGTGTCAGGTATCTAGGTTAATTATCTGAAGAATATGTAATTTTCCTTTCTTTTCTGTATATTGAAAATAATTAAAAATGTAAATAAATGTGAAAAAATGTAAAGATACAGATTTGATGAAAATGTATGCCATGTTCTGTGATTTTTCAATAAAATAATGTAAAATTTTCGACTTATATGTTTTTTTACAGATTTTATGTATTCAATACCGAATGACCATGTAAACTCACATATTATGTGTAAAATTTGTGCTAAAAGACATAACTTCTGTGAAAATATCAATAAATATGTGAAAACGGCGCAAATTATGGAATTCTACCGGTTTTTCTGTAGTTTCTCCCTATTATTTGGGCAATTTCACATAAAAATGTATATTTTTTGCATGTAAAATCACATTTTTTCTAACAGTGTAGGCGTATTGGGAGTGGGCTGACGGTCTAATAGATATATTTCGGTTCGAGTCTGAACCAACATGCTTACCAAAAATGGAAATCTACGGAAACTGTACTACTAGATCTGGTCGACAAAGTGCAAAAAACCCTAGAGGATAAGCAAACGGCTCTATGTGCATTCCTTGACGTCGAGGGAGCTTTCGACAACACACCCACAGAGACTATCCTTAAGGGATTGGCATCAAAGGGTGTAGACGAAAACACCATCAGATGGATCCAGAGCATGCTATCAAATAGAATAGTCACTCTGACCCTCAATGCAATTGAGTTTACATTTTACACCACAAGAGGATGTCCTCAAGGAGGCGTACTATCCCCACTACTATGGACCCTGGCAGTGGACCAACTCCTAGCAACTATGAAGGACCTAGACTATGACACGCAAGGATATGCCGACAACCTTGTAGTCATAATCAAAGGTCCCTGCCTCCACACAATTTCGAACCTAATGCAAGGAGCGCTCAACACCATAAACAAATGGTGCAAAGAAAATGACCTGTCCATCAATGCGAGCAAAACAGTACTAGTGCCTTTTACTAGGAAAAGGAAACTAGATAAGCTTGCCAAATTAAAACTGAATGGACAGGAAATACCCTACTCAAATGAGGTCAAGTACCTAGGAGTTACTTTTGACCAAAGGCTAACTTGGAACGCTCATTTGAATAACACAATACAAAAGGCAAAAATGGCCATGTGGACTTGCTGTCGAATGGCAGGAGCAAGATGGGGTGTAGGGTACCCATACACATTCTACATTTTACACTTATACATTTCTATAATCGCATGTTAAAACTTATTTATTTACAATTCTTAATTTATACATATTTACATACTCATACATATATACACACGTATATAGATATACATATATAAATTATATATTACGCTTAACATGCTTATTACACTTATAGAAATATATATGTATGCCAACCAGTTTGTCGATATCGATATAGTAGTATATCGACATACTAGATCGACCTCACCGTCGCCCTAGCGGGCAACTGGTTATGGCCGAGCGCGGCGTCCGCGCATCAGCAGAGGTCGATTATCAGTCATCGCCTAGTACCGACGCAGAGCGCATGAATCTCTTGACCGCTAAACAATAGCCGCGATCTATGTGCTTGCTTTCTCGCTTGTTATTATCATTTATTATCTTCCGGACTGTATTCTCGCTTTAAGACTTTCTTCTATTAATAGTGCCTGCGCTTTCTACCCTTCTGTGCCTTCTGTTTATGCTTGTGTATGGATTTTGTGTGTACGCTGACAATATACATTGAACTGTAAGTTTGTGCATTTTATTACTCGCAACTCCTGCCGCATAGTACACGCCCTTAATCACCTACACCACAGGGGCATAAGACCCAAAATTGCTATGTGGCTTTACACAGCCGTAGTGAGGCCGATAATCACATACGCCTCTGCAGTCTGGTGTAACAAAGTCCACCAAAAGACAGCCATCACAAAGTTAAGCAGTCTTCAGCGTACAGCTTGCTTAACAGCAACAGGAGCTTTATGCTCTATACCGGGGGCAGCCTTGGATGCACTGCTCGATCTAACGCCACTCCACCTGCAAGTGCAAAAGGAGGCGAAGCAGTGCATCTACAGGATATGCACACTAACAAGGCCAAAATGGCGCTCTCAAGCGCTAAGCAAACTTGAGGCCCTTGTGTTTGATAACAAAAACCTAAGCATGCCCACTGACGACACATACGTGGAATGCTAATTCACTAGACTGTATACAGTGGAAATACCTCCGAGAGACAAATGGACAAATGACCAAATGGACTTCAAGGAGGGAAGCCACATTTGGTATACAGATGGATCAAGAAAAGGTGATGATGTTGGATGTGGTATCTACGGTGAGAGGCCAAAGTTCAAAGCTAGCGTCAGCATGGGGAAGGAGGCCTCAATCTTTCAGGCTGAACTCTTCGCATTAAATAAATGCGTGGAGATCAATCTTGTAAGAAACCTAAGGAACCAACATATCTACATCGACTCGGAAAGCCAAGCTGCTCTGCTGGCACTAGAATCACTAGAGTCCTACTCTAAACTAGTCCAGAATTGTAAAAATAATCTAAACACCCTGGCGAATTCCAACAAAGTCATACTTAGATGGGTACCAGGGCACTCCGACATTGTAGGAAACGAAAAAGCAGATGAACTTGCAAGGCAGGGTGCAGACACGGCCCTGGACGGCCCGGAACCGTTCTGTGGCATCACAAAACGGAAAGCATATTCTCTGCTAAACAACGCGGAAAAATCAGAGGCAATCAAGCTGTGGAAGTTCACCAAAGGACAAAAACAAGCTAAAGCCCTGATCGAAGGGTTCAATAGTAAGCTGTCTAAAGAGTTATTACAATTCAAAAGGCACAAAACCTGCGCAGTGACAAGAATCCTGACAGGACATTGCAAATTGAACAAACACCTGTTTCAAATGGGTATGAAGCAGGACACAACCTGCAGGTTCTGCCAGGAGACAGAGGAGACTGCAATGCACATTCTCTGCTCCTGCGGACCACTCATGCATAAAATAAGTACCTACCTAGGGCGGCACATAGTGCACCCACAAGAAGTACAACATATCACCGCCCAAAGAATCTGGAATTTCCTGGAGGCAACGGGACTTAACGGTGAACTCTAAAACAAGGGCTGCCACAATAGATCACTTGCTGGTCGAAGCGGCACATTAAGGCCCACAAACAAAATAATAATAAAAAATAATATATTTCGGTGGGTGACATACAATTGAAAAGTCAATGCTACCCACGTTAGATTGACAACTCTATGCGGCTTTCACTAAGGTGCAAAATCGCATGAAAATAATCAAAAGAACATAAATTACAATTTGCTATGATTTGACCAACTTCTATTAAAAATATCGATCTTCCAGTATACGTTTTAAGAGAATCCATGAATAATGAAAGTGATTTCAAAAAATTAAGTAGCGAGGAGATTCGCATGCCGCGAACAAAAGTTCCACTTATGACATTAAAATAAACAATAGGACATAGTATTCTAAGGACAGTTTAGAATGAACCTTGACGAAGTGTGTGTCTTTTACAACCCGACTATCCGCGGTCTTATAAAATAATTGCTACATCACATCATCATCATCACCGCGTGTGGGCATAAATAAAACTGACCCATGGTATTTTATGAATCTAGTCACATGCTATCTACATTTGACTACATTGACTGGAACAAAATTAGGGCTTTAAAAAGCCCAATATCACGCAAACGGCTGATTGGAAAGTGGTTTTCAGAAACCCATAATATATTTGAACAAGCTATCCAAAGATGCCGCCCCACATGAGTTAAGAGAGAAAAAATTAAATATATATTTTTCAAGATTTTATGCTACCGTTTTGGTGGCGTGATTGATTTTTATACCCATTCCAAATTACAGCTTTCTAGTAGTAAGGGTCACTGAGCTAAACCGCATACTGACAGACGGTCAGATGGACAAACGGACATGGCGAAACTATAAGCGTTCCTTGTAGACTACGAAACCCTAAAAATCAAATACAAGTCCGCAATCCCCTGAAGCTGTGAAAATTCAAACAGTGATACGAAGTTATGAGATAGATACAGTATTACAGTATTCATATGTATTAGATATAGTCCACCCAAAGTACTTACCTATAGTATACTATAACCAACATATGTTATAATTATAATGTCTTTGAGAATTCCATAACCTCAGAGTAAAGAAAATGAAACCATTACATGCCTTGTTTTATTATATACGAAAATAATACGAAGTAATTACGTTGTTTTATTTTCATTTAATACATCTAATCATCTTTATGTAAGTACGATTAAATCAGAAACTAGAATTTTATTGATAAAACACATTATTTTGCATGTCAGGCAGAATATAAAGTAGAGTAGGGGTGTGACGTCCACTCGTCACTCTGGGGTAAGTGTCTCAACGGCTGTTAAATAAAACACCGATTTATTTGGCAGATAGTCACCGGGACCGCGCCCGCTCGGGTTGAGTGCCAGTTGTGTAATGAATGATACCCACACCCGCGCGTCCCGCTCCCGCCGCTATACCGTTTAATCGTCACATCTCTTTCCTTTTAACAAGTTTGATTATTCAATCATGATTTCCATAGCTACAGACATAATCAATTTAGGTAGATATAGTATTAATCTAACTTAAAATGTTATTTCTAAAAATAAGATTCGAGATACATATTTCCAAAATTTAGTCATAAGAAATATTTTAGGACACTAATTCTATGAACATCAAATCACATTTAGTTCAATAAAGACCTTAAATATCGTTCGATAATAATTAGATATTAAAGTATATTAAACGTCATCCATGTCGTAATCGCTCCAGGTATCGTATTTCCTCTCTCACTATCTCCTTTAATTTTTTTTTTTTAGAATTTAGGTGATTTCTTATGTTTTTCCAAATACTTACACAAATTTGATTTATTACATTTAACCACTAGGAGGTTGTATGTTATCAAAAAGGTAGGCATACTGTTCTACCAAATAACTGTACATATTATACCAGTAAAATGTTACACATCTAAAACTCTCCAAGAATTATACACTACTTATGATCTATAGAAGTGGACTGTTCATCTATATACTTACAGTATTATGTAATTGTATATGTCACACCCCTACTCTACTTTATATTCTGCCTGACATGCAAAATAATGTGTTTTATCAATAAAATTCTAGTTTCTGATTTAATCGTACTTACATAAAGATGATTAGATGTATTACAGGTACCACTGGAGATGTCATACACAGGCGACCCCCTCCGGCAAAGTACATTGGTCAACTGGTCAACCACGTTATATAAAACTACTTAAAGTCGCTTCATCGCCATTTTGTATCCATCCGTGTCGCGTGACGTTTCTCTCGAAAAATGGTGAATTGTGCAGTATTATCATGTAAACGGCGATCTGACAGCTCAAATTCGCAACAAGTTCGCGTTTCCTATCATAGGTAAGTATTTTTACAAACTATTAAATGTGTATTGAAGTACAATCTCCATTTAAAGAAAATACCGTTTGCGATACATAAACGACAGAAAATGTAAACATGATACAGTGGTACGGGGTCGAATCTGTCTTTAGTGATGCGATAAAGGTAAGAAAAGCGACTCAATATTTGAATGAACCATTCATTCATTCAATCACTGCAGTTTGTTTTATAGTCAGTTTTTTTATTACATATTGAATTAAAGAGTAGGTATAGATAGATGTGTGTTACATTTAAATCTTGTAAGATGAATTAGATAAATGAATTTTCTCTGGACATACGATGTTGAAATTTAGTCTTAAAAAGAAAAGAATTGTTGGCAAAAAAAATATCTTGTTAAAAGGAATACATTAAGTGCGGGACTATGAGATTTAGAGGAACGAGAAGAAGAATTTAGGAAGATTTGGATGCGAAGACGGCTGTGCAATACCCACCATAGAACATTAGAGTCCTCTTCTTTTTAGGGTTCCGTAGCCAAATGGCAAAAAACGGAACCCTTATAGATTCGTCATGTCCGTCCGTCTTTCTGTCTGTCTGTCTGTCTGTCTGTCTGTCTGTCTGTCCGTCCGTATGTCACAGCCACTTTTTTCCGAAACTATAAGAGCTATACTGTTGAAACTTGGTAAGTAGATGTATTCTGTGAACCGCATTAAGATTTTTACAAAAAAATCATTAAATTTTAGCGGTCCCCATACTCAGAACTGAAACTCAATAATTTTTTTTTCATCAAACCTATATGTGTGGATAGGTCTTCAAAAATGATATTGAGGTTTTTAATATATTTTTTTTCTAAACTGAATAGTTTGCGCGAGAGACACTTCCTAAGTGGTAAAATGTGTGTCCCCCCCCCCTGTAACTTCTAAAATAAGAGAATGATAAAACTAAAAAAAATATATGATGTACATTATTAACATGTAAACTTCCACCGAAAATTGGTTTGAACGAGATCTAGTAAGTAGTTTTTTTTTAATACGTTTAAATCGTAAACCGCAATTTATTTCACGGAACCTTTCATGTCCGACTCGCACTTGGCCGCTTTTTTTAATGATATTATTATACATTGTATTATATATATTGTATATATATTGTATTATTTAATCACATAAGACAGAGTACAATAACAAACTTAAACGTATTACTAAGTAACCTAAACCTATTCCTAATCCTAAAACTAAACATCAAACAACCCTCCCCGAGCCACTCCAGGTGCAAAGGTTCCCATCACACTGGCCGCATTGCCGCGCTGAACAGCTATGGCTAACCTTTGCACCAGAAATGACCCAGAGCGGGGATCAAGTCCTCTTTCATGTAAGCGACGCCCTACTTCCCTAAAAAAGATTTTGGCCTCAGCGCACCAACACCCAGTCGTCTCCACCGCAAGCGGAACAAATAAATAATTGGAAATACACGCGTACTTGTCCCTCTTCCGCACTGCCGCCAGCTCAGCAGCGGCTCCAGGCGCCCGCATGGTGCGACTTATGTGCGAAGCAGCAAAAGTACTAACACATGTGGCGTCCCAGAGCAGACATTTGCCTTTTTGCCAGGGCACCAAAGTCAAACCGTCCGGCCTTTTACCATCAGATCGGTTAAGACCTGGAGGCTCCAGCACACACGGCATATTCGCCGACACAAGGGCTCTCCGAACAATGTCATTTAGGGCATGGTGACGTGGGAACCTTCCTGCGCACCGACAACAACTCAGTGCATGATGACCGCTACTCTCCACCATAGCGCCGCAGATGCATACATGTGGTTCACAAACATCACAGCCCAGGCGAAGAGCCACGGCCACCCGCAACGAGTCATCATCCAGAAGGGTACCCAAATGTGGAGAAGGGAGAGCGTGTAGCCACGCCCCAGACTCTGGCCTTGATACCGCCATGAGTCTTGCCTTATCCACACCCACAGCGCCCTCCACCAGACTGTCTAGCGTCCGCTTTCCCCCCACGTCATCCCACAACCGTTGGCGGTCCTGTTCCTCAGGCACAGGCGCACCCGAGTTAAGAGTCGTCCAGGCCATTAAAGCATCGGCCGCATAAGGTATGGTTGCCTTGCCACCATCTATGGAAAGTATCTGAGTGACAAGGTCCAAAACCCCCTCCGCCGATGCCAAAAAAGCTGGGAGACTCACATCCCGCGCGCGTCTTACGCCCAACCCACCGTACCGAATGGGTAAAGATGCCAGGTCCCATTGGCCCAAATTGAGGGAGACATTCAACAGCAACTCCACTGACTCCTTCAACACACAGTCAAAAGAGTCAGTGTGCACCGGGTGAAGCCAAGTAGGTACCGTGCGTAAAAAATAGGTGAGCTTGGGAACAGCGAAACAGACCCGCAACAAAATAAGAGCCACGTGTGCTGACAGCAGCTTCAACCTCTCCCTAGCGGCCAGAAGAAGCTGTCTCCTCACCTCGAAAGCCTCAGGGACGGCCTCAGAAAAAATGGGAGAACCCAAGAGGTTAAAAGTGTGGGTCGATAGCTCTCTGAGACCGGGAAGCAGGGCACTGAACGATGGAAATGAGGAAGCGGCATTAACACCGCAGGAGAAAATCTCGCATTTACTAGAGTTAACCTCTAAGCCAAGTTCCCGGAAGCGTGGAAGGAGCGCGAGCGGATCCTGCTCCACTTCCTCTGGGGTACCCCCGAGGGTACCATCATCTAGATACCAGATGTTCAGCGGGGACTTGAGCTCAGAGATCACTTTTTGTATAGCCAGACTGAAAACAAGAGGACCAAGCGGATCCCCCTGCTGTGCGCCGACTTGGGAAAGAATAAGGGACCCGTTATAAAACAAATTAGAAGGAGACGAGTAAACTTGAAAGAGGAAAGGGAAGAGGGAAGGCAACCTCTCTCGAACCTCGCACAACAACACATCACGCTCAACACAATTAAATGCGTTTTTAATGTCCAGCTTTACAATAACACAACCCGCATTTCCCGGGTCTCTTGAGAACGCTCGCGTTGCGTGAATAGCTGCTTCGCAACCCAACCTCGTTCCAAACCCTAGTTGATGTGGCTGCAAGTAGGCGGCCATTTCCTCTCTGACCGCGCGGCACCCGAGTTTAGCCGTCAAACGACGAAATGTGCTGCCGATAGCAATGGGTCTTAAACCTCCGTCCTTCTTCGACAACGCACACAAGGACGCTCCGTAAATGTAGGGACAAACTAAAGGATTTAACTGGCCACTTAGCAAGAAGTTGCACAACCTTGTCAGAGACTCCAACAACCGACGCCCATTATCACCTGCGGAACCCGAAGTGAGCTCCTTTAAATGTACCGGGCGGATACCGTCCAAGCCAGCAGCAGAACTGTTATTAAAGGTGCTAAGTGCCTGCGCTACGTCCTCCAGCTTCGCCGAATAAGCTGAAAAAGACCTATCAGGTTCCGGCGGGTATACTTGTGGGCGCGAAGGCGCTGGGTGCTTTGACTGCAAAGTAGAAAGAGTCTCTGGACTCGACGGTCTGGTGCGACGATTATTTAACGTAATAAACTATAAGTCTCTCATGAATGTATGTGTTATTTATATACTATTATTAATATAATTTATTTAATACAATTATATGTCCTTTTAGATTTATATATATAAATTTCAGGTTCAGATAATTATATTTTGATTACAGGTAGGAGGTTGGTTATATAAATTTTGTAATTAAACGAGCAATAAGTAGGGGACCTGTTGTACAGTCGCCATCACATACATAGGTACACTATAGGTGTTCAAAAATATCGGCACATGCACCCTAATGCCTTAAAAATAGAGGTGTGTTCCGATGTTTGTGACGTGCTTGTTTGCTCCGATGTATGTGATGGCGACTGTACGTAGGCCAGTTTTTTAAATTTTGATTTGTGGCCCTCTCGCACAATTAAACTGTGGGATGAACTGTCGCCCGCGGTTTTTCAGGGCTGATACCGAGGTAAAGATAAAAATGTAGATTTGAGCGGTATTTGCAAGAACCTATTTAAGTATGTATATGAAATTATCTCCACTTATAATAAATCTCTAAATTAAAAAAAGAATCAGCCAGTTTGAAACTAAGCTTTGCGCGGTTCGAATGTTCTCAGCATCACATGAACGGAAAAATATGAAACATTTTATATAGGTACATTATTATTCTAGCTGCAACTTAGGATAGTTTTTATCCGACTGCGACAGTTAATTAATTTTCCGAAATATACGACTTCATTTAATTTTTCATTTATTTTTATTGAAATCAAACGCTGCTCCAACTGTCAGCTATAAGAACCGTCAAATTTTCGTCAAAATGGCGGAATTGCTTTGCCTTTCACTTATTAATAATTGAAATCCCGTCTACGATAGACCGTTACGAGACAAATGCTAAAATATAAACCATAAAAAAATATTCGATTCTGATATGAGAACTTATATGCGCAAATGTCGTTTTATGTCGTAATTTCAATAAATGAATGATTTCATTTATTGAAATTACGTACAAATTTGAACAATATAATTAACACGAATTTGTTTTTTTTGAATGACAATGGCACGCGCTCGGCGCATTCAGCCAAAGTACCTGCGGCGCTACCACGAAAACCGATACTCAATGTTCATATATTTGCATCCCTGTCACTCGAGTATGGTTAGTGCGATAGAGATAGAGATACCCGAATATTTTCGAATTCCGAAGTTCGTGGTTATAGCTCAGGAATCGAAAATATGGTAAATAATCATAATGTATTTTCTCGAAAAAGAATTTAAAATAAATATAGTCCAATGGAGAAAAAAACAAAGCAAGAGGTTATATAGGTAATGATTAAGTTATAAGAGTCCAAAGTTTTAAGAGGGGGTATGTTCTGTCCCTTTTCCGCAAAACGCACCTTCATATGAAACGATTGTTTTTTACTATGACGCTCGAGTATATTGACGTCACAGTCCCTCATCGTTTTCTCACTCTAACAAGCGACATTAAAACGGATGTAGCTTCATAATTTTTTGAGATATTTGAATGGGAGTTTCATTATCTTCTATCTATTTATCTATACATATAATAAAGCTGAAGAGGGTCGAAAGTCTGTACATGGAAGATATTCGAAAAAAAATTGGCTAGGGATACTTAAAATCGATAACAGAACACGTTCCAACAGTTTTGAGAATTTTTGTCTGTTTGTCTGTTTATCTGTTTGTCTGTTTGTCTGTTTATCTGTTTATCTGTTTGTCTGTTTATGTGACCGCGCATCACGTGAAAACGGCTGAACCGATTAAGATGAAATTTGGTATAGAGATAGTTTTAGTCCTGGGGACTTAGGGTAGTTTTTATCCTGGAAATCAACCCCTAAGGGGTTGAAATGGGGGGTGGACATTTGTATAGAGCTACTTAAACCGCTACACCGATTTCGGTGAAATTTGGTATATAATTAGTTTGAGTCCTGGGGAAGGTCAGAGGATAGTTTTTATCCCGAAAATCTTCCTTTTAGTAGGTAAAATGGAGGGGTGAAAATTTGGATGTAATCCATTTTGATAAAATTTGGTTTAGAGGTAGTTTAGGTTCTGGGGAAGGACATTGGATAGTTTTTATTCTGGAAATCTTCCCCTAAGGGGGTGAAATGGGGGGTGAAATTTTGGATGGACTCCGTTTAGACCAAATTTGGTATAGATATAGTTTGAGTCCCGGAGAATGACAATAGACAGTTTGAATACCGAAATTCATCCCCCAAGGGGATGAAATAGGGATGAAAGTGTGGATAAATCCCATTTAGTTAAAATTTGGTATAGAGATAGAAGGAGTCCCAGGGAAGGACAATGTATAGTTTTTATCCTGAAAAATCATCTCCTGAGGGGGTGAAATGAGGGGAATGAAAATTTGGATGGAACCGATTTAAATGAAATTTGGTATGGAGATAGTTAAGAGTCCTGGGGAAGGACTTAAAATAATTGTTAGTCCAGAAATCATCTCCTAAGGGGGTCAAATGGGGTATGAAAATTTGGATAGAACCCATTTACGGTATAGCGAGTTGGAGTCTTGGGGAAGGACATAGGATAGTTTACTCCCGAAAATCATCCCCTAAGGGGATGTAATTGGGGGTGAAAATTTGTTTGTGACCCATTTTGATGAAATTTGGTTGAACGATAGTTTGAGTCCCGGAGTATGACAACGGATAGTTTTAATCCCGAAAATCATCCCCTCAGGGATGAAATAGGTGGTGAAAATTTGGATTAAACCCATTTAGATGAAATTTAGTAAAGATATAGAAGGAGTCCTAGGGAAGGACAATGCATAGTTTTTATCCCGAAAAATCATTTCCTGAGGTGGTGAAATGAGGTTTGAAGATTTCGATAGAACCCATTCAGATGAAATTTGGTATAGAGAGAGGTATCAGTCCAAGGAAAGAACAAAGAATAATTTTTATTCCGGAACACAAGATATAGGATAGTTTTATCCCGAAAATCATCCCCTAAGAGGGTGTAATTTGGGGTGGAATTTTGTTTGTGACACATTTTGATAAAATTTGGTTGAAAGATAGTTTGAGTCCTGGAAAAGGACAAATGATAGTTTCTATTCCGGAAATCATCCCCTAAGGAGGTGAAATGGGGGTGAAAATTTGGATGTAGCCCATTTAGATGAAATTTGGTATAAAGATAGTTTGAGTCCTGGAGCATTCTCCATGATTTTCGGGATAAAAACTTTCCGTTGTCATAACAACGGATAGTTTTTATCCCGAAAAGGGGGTGAAAATTGGATGGAACCCATTTACGGTATATAGCGGTAGTTGGGAGTCCTGGGGAATAGGAACATTATATAGGTAAATATATGTATGTGACGTTCCATGGGTAAAGGTACCTTATGGCGGTAGTTTCGAAGATGTTTTCTAAAACGGGGTAAAAAATACGTTTTATTATGGCTATTTTGAAAACTATTAGATGTAACATTTTGTTGACGTATCTTTATTTTTAATATAAAATATTTAAATTACAAGTCAGTTAATTTAGTCCTACGGTTTAGTAGAAAAGGTCCTTACGGCCGTGTCATATGAAAATATGCAAAATAATAATGAAAAAAGCCTACATGCATCTATTATGGTGAGGCGGGTCATAGAAACCAAGTTTGCGGCGGAGTCTATTTTGTAAAAAAAGGCGTTCGGAGTAAGCTAATCTTTAAAATCATGCAACTCAGCCATAATGACCCTTTCCTTCATACAATCCATACTAATATTACAAATGCGAAAGTAACTCTGTCTGTCTGTTAACTTTTCATGCTTAATTTGGTTGAAATAAAATTTGGTGTAGAGATATTTTGAATCGGGGCATTCCCAAAGAATCCTTACTAAAGATAGTTTTTATCTGGAAATTCATCACCTAAGGGGGTGAAAAGGGGGGAGAAAGTTACGATATAAACGAGTTCCGCGCGGACGAAGTCGCGGGCAAAAGCTAGTATTATAATAAGGTTCATCTTTCAATGGGCCTTATAAGAAGGCTCAAAGTCACCCAAAGAGCAATGGAGAGGGCTATGTTGGGAGTTTCTCTGCGTGATCGCATCAGAAATGAGGCTATCCGCCGCAAAACCAAGGTAACCGATATAGCCCTCCGAATCGCTAAACTAAAGTGGCAGTGAGCGGGGCACATTGCACGTAGAACTGATAGCCGTTGGGGCGGAAAGGTTCTCTAGTGGCGACCGGAAGGCGCGGCGTTGGTAGGCCTCCTACAAGGTGGACTGATGACCTGGTAAAGGAGTGGTTTTTATTGTTTTTTAGACGGTCATCATTTGACGTTGGTGGACGTCGGTGGCGTCCGTGGTATATGGCGTGGTAGAGTCTGACCAGCGAGTCGTGACAGTGAAAAATGGCGGCAAATTTAAAAAAAAACGCATGCTGGTAACACGAAATGTATGGAGCCGTCATAAGTACTTATAACTGACAGTTTATTTCATAGGTAAAATTGTTGCCTTATAAATAATTTGATAAAAATGCTAATGTCACGACTCGCTGGTCAGACTCTATGGATCACTTCGCCAGCTGGCGTTCAATAGGTTAATCGTTTGATGAGTGAGAATTAAGAGCCTAAAAATTTTGTTACTGAGAAACATCCATAAGCAATTCAATTATCCAGCAGATGGTTGCGTTTATCGCGCAATAAATAAATTACAAGTACAAGGCATATATATATCATAATACGCTCGGTCGTACACAATTATGAGTAGGAAAGTGTCAGATGCTTTTGCACCAAACAAGGACATAGTCGCAAAGAAGGTATTGCACCTTCAATCAATGTCTTTCTGTTAGTATCATTTTTGTAGCTTTCCGAAATAAAGTGCTCCGGACAGATAACACTTGTACGTGTAGGTTTCCAATAATAATTTTCGTTATTACAAAATTTTCTCCATTTCTCCTTTATATAGGGATCTTTTGGAAATCTAAAAGGACATATAATTGTATTAAATAAATTATATAAATAATAGTATATAAATAACACATACATTCATGAGAGACTAATAGTTTATTACGTTAAATAAGGTAAGTGTACCAAATTCCGTAAGTGAACATAATTCCGTTAAAATTGCGTGTAAAACCGTAAAAAACAAAATAAATATTTTATCAATCTATTTATTCAAATCTTCAAATAATATAGTTTACACATGTGGGTAAAATTGCTTAAAATCATTTATAACTATTTTATTCTATGGTTTTAAAAACGAATTCACGGGATTATGTTCACTCACGGAATATGGTACACTTACCTTAATACAATATATATACAATATATATAATACAATGTATAATAATATCATTAAAAAAAGCGGCCAAGTGCGAGTCGGACATGAAAGGTTCCGTGAAATTAATTGCGGTTTACGATTTAAACGTATTAAAAAAAAACTACTTACTAGATCTCGTTCAAACCAATTTTCGGTGGAAGTTTACATGGTAATAATGTACATCATATATTTTTTTTAGTTTTATCATTCTCTTATTTTAGAAGTTACAGGGGGGGGGACACACATTTTACCACTTAGGAAGTGTCTCTCGCGCAAACTATTCAGTTTAGAAAAAAATTATATTAAAAACCTCAATATCATTTTTGAAGACCTATCCACACATATAGGTTTGATGAAAAAAAAATTATTGAGTTTCAGTTCTGAGTATGGGGACCGCTAAAATTTAATGATTTTTTTGTAAAAATCTTAATGCGGTTCACAGAATACATCTACTTACCAAGTTTCAACAGTATAGCTTTTATAGTTTCGGAAAAAAGTGGCTGTGACATACGGACGGACAGACAGACAGACAGACAGACAGACAGACAGACAGAAAGACGGACGGACATGACGAATCTATAAGGGTTCCGTTTTTTGCCATTTGGCTACGGAACCCTAAAAAGAAGAGGACTCTAATGTTCTATGGTGGGTATTGCACAGCCGTCTTCGCATCCAAATCTTCCTAAATTCTTCTTCTCGTTCCTCTAAATCTCATAGTCCCGCACTTAATGTATTCCTTTTAACAAGATATTTTTTTTGCCAACAATTCTTTTCTTTTTAAGACTAAATTTCAACATCGTATGTCCAGAGAAAATTCATTTATCTAATTCATCTTACAAGATTTAAATGTAACACACATCTATACCTACTCTTTAATTCAATATGTAATAAAAAAACTGACTATAAAACAAACTGCAGTGATTGAATGAATGAATGGTTCATTCAAATATTGAGTCGCTTTTCTTACCTTTATCGCATCACTAAAGACAGATTCGACCCCGTACCACTGTATCATGTTTACATTTTCTGTCGTTTATGTATCGCAAACGGTATTTTCTTTAAATGGAGATTGTACTTCAATACACATTTAATAGTTTGTAAAAATACTTACCTATGATAGGAAACGCGAACTTGTTGCGAATTTGAGCTGTCAGATCGCCGTTTACATGATAATACTGCACAATTCACCATTTTTCGAGAGAAACGTCACGCGACACGGATGGATACAAAATGGCGATGAAGCGACTTTAAGTAGTTTTATATTACTGGTGGTTGACCAGTTGACCAATGTACTTTGCCGGAGGGGGTCGCCTGTGTATGACATCTCCAGTGGGCTTAATACTCAACGTCCCTGGTTAAAAGTAATACGTAGAAAATAACATAATAAAACTGCAACATTTAATAATATTCAATTTATTATCTGAATTATGTAACTATTTACTAATTACGTGTTCACCCAACCAGACTATTAATTAACGCGTTAATACCAAATACACGAGCACACAATTTACACTTTACACTTTACAACAATAACACGTCACAGAAGGAACATTAATTAATAAAATAATACTTTAAAACCCACCGCTTCGCTTAGAATCATAATTGACGAAATAATTATAGAAATTAATCATGGAAAAGGTAACCCGAATTTATTTATTTCAATTAACTCCAAAATATATTTTAACCATATCTACCTATGGTGTATCAGCACTGGAACATAATCCGTAAAGGTAATTCCGTGAACAGCGGGAATAAGTTGATACAGTCGAGATAAAAATGGAAGAAATTTGAACTTCATGTAAGTATGTATTTAATATATTCTATGTTCTAATTGCCAACGTATTCCCGCCATATTCGTATTATTTTTACACTATTTAGGACTTGATTCGAGCAAAGCAGAATAGTATTGTTAGATTATAACATTTTGATGTTTAAAAAAATATTCTAATTTGGTCAAATCCAGTCTGTAAAACCGTGACAATAATTCCGTCGAGTGTGGCAACTCTGCCTACCCGTCATACAACACAAGAATTTAATACCTATCCTAAAAAACATACTAATCAACCAGTCCCAGCGTAAATATAGCGATTGCCATGCTCCTATGAGTCATTGCGACAGAGGATGCAATATCACAAATAGGCAAAGTTGCCACCGTTGACGGATATTGACATTTAATTAAAGGGGGCCGGCCGGTTTCGGTTGTTTTTCATTTCCCCAAAACTAATGATTGTATCAAGTGGAAACACACCAGGTAATACTTATCGAATGGACTAGATACATTGTAGTCAATACAAATTTCGAGGATTAAGGTTGACTTCGTAAATCGTAGCTAAGATAACGGTCCACAAAATGATAGCGATTTTTAACCGGTCCCATAAACACCATTTTTTTTCATCAAATTTTTCAAGAAGCGTGGTTTTAATGCTTCAAAAACCGGTGTTTAACTAATCTACTGAATTGAAAACTGAATAAATTCATTCGAAAATATCTAAACATTTGTGACCAATAATAAATAAAAAGGCTAAATAAAAATAATATAAATCAACTATAAAACTAATGATGTTCTAGTCTCCGTATCCATGTCTATTTTATATAAATACACATATTCATTTTCGAGAAATATGTAGAAAAAAGTAAATAAACTACTACATTTATTGGCTATTTTATTGGGATTTCACCGGCACGGCGCGTAAGCGCTCTTGCTACAAAAGGGCAAGTACCTATATCGCCTACGGCCCACAGTGTCACATTAACAAAGGTCTGTGGAATTAAAATTCTCTGAAAAATGAGGGGCGATGAAAGAGTTAACTATTTTCAAAATTTATTAGCAAGACAAATATTACAAAATAGCATGCAGTGTAGCTGTAATCACTCCATTTATTAATTTCAAGCCAACTAAAAAAGTAATTTGTCCGCATTCTAGAGCTGCAAAGATGGTCGCCCTAAAAATTTGCGTGATTACAATGGCATTTGATCAGATTTCGCCTAAATTTAGATACTAATCCTTATATATTCAGTAATGTATGTAGGTAAAGTTTTAAAATGACTAGTCTGATGCGAATAGAATTAGGTACTGACTATTCCCATAGGTTGTGTATGTACGAGTAAGTCTTATTTTAATTAAGTAAACGATAATCCAAAAAATAAAACTTATTGATATCATATAAAGTGACGAGTTTAGCCAAGTTGGTGAAACATGGAAATGCACAAATTATTTTTTACAACATGTTTTTGATGGAAATGGAGGACCTTTTACTTCAACATTTTGAACTACATGCTAAGCTTATATGACAAGATTTTGAAATGAGATTTCATCAATACTATTTATATAAATATCCAATTCTTGACCTTAATTTATGGGATTATATAGTTATTTAAAACACATAAACTGAATGATTGTTTGATTCCATTCGGTCGACTGAAAGTGGTTTGAGCCAAGATAACATAGGTACCTACCATCAAATGCGCCTCAAACCAATAATGTATACCCTTAGAATAATAACGCATAGAAACGCAGTTCACGCGCAACGGTGAGGCCACCAAAAGTAAGACATAAATGGCCCAGTACGCCGATCGGTGGAACAAAATTGGTGCGTTTGTGTGCGTTTTGGCGCGTGTGAATACGAGTTGATCACAACTACATGAATCCATTTTATGCCTCACGCTTGGCTATCCTTCTAGGCGTTATTATTCTAAGCGTATACCTACCCTATTCCATATAACATTAGCAAAATCGTGCGTTATTACGTCATGCTATTTCAAGGAAAACCATTTAAAAACGCAAAAACATTAGTAGTGTTTTGCGCGCTTTTTGTCGAGTTTTGATTCCTCCGTCAAAACAATAGGTATATTAATGGCACAAACGCTTATCAGTTCTTCAATCCTTTATTTATATATACGATTGCACGAGGTATTTTTTGAAAAATATGTTTTTTTTATGATTTATCTAAACATGGTCCAAAAAAGCTCTGTTTTCGATATAAGTAAGTATGTTGTTTATGCACTTTTATAAATGAAATCTACATATACTTAACTGTTCCGTATCGACGTATCTAACAACCCACGAGAGTTTTTTATTTTTAACAAAAGTTACGTTCAAAATACTGGTTTTTGGCCTAGGATTGCCAAAGTTTGGTGCACGAAAACTGTGAGTTTTGAATACGATAAGCCATAAAAAACAGGAAAAAACGGACGGTTAAAGATCGAAGACCCCTTAATAATCGAAAATCGAAATCAATAAAACTAATATGTACCTTTGATATCGTAGAACGTAGATAAACGAAGAAACGTAGATCAACTTGTCCGTTAAATTCTAATATTATATGGAACGAGGGTATACTTAAATAAATATCTATTCATACCTATACCAACGCGTACTAGCTAAATGTTCTCTTGGAGAATACAACACTTCACACAACACACAATCAGCTGCAAAAAAAATTTAGCTTTATGTCGTGTTACATATAATATTACGAGTATTGCAGGAGACTGTACCGCACCTACGCACCAACGTAAACTTGGTAGCCCTGAATGAAATATAGCTGTTATTTGATTTCACGCTGTTGAAAGAGAATGTTGATTGGGTCGCACAAACATGAAAAATACTTTTTCTGTACTGTAATGGCGTCAGTTATCAAAGGCGTCGTACATGGTACTTATAGCATCGAAATTCGAGAAGATTATTCAACAATAATTGATGCCTATCCTTCCCGCAGACTTTACGCATGCCTCTATCATTCGAGCACTTTTATTTGCGTAACCACTATTCAGTCGATATGGATTGGATTGCCACATCTTTAAAAAAAAAATAACTTACTTATACCTATTTCAAAGTTGATATAGATAGACGAAATTCATATAGGAGCCTATGTATTTACATTTTATTATACGGTGTAAAGATTACATAGAGTAGAGATGCATCATGCAAAAACGGTTGCGTGAATATATAACTTTGTTTCGTATATTATTTCTATAATAAATATGCAAATGAGTACATTTTCAGAGTATAAAATATCTACAAATCGTTTAGTTATTGATTGCAGTAACTTAAACCAATAACGATAACGTACTCGTAGAAACTTATACTTGAGATTATACATTATGTTTTTGGCGTTTCGTAGGCGCTTATATCATTTTCATCGGCTAAGAAGGTACAGTCGACTACAAAAGATGTGTCCACTTTTCACCTTAACCTATCCTATCGAGAAATCGTGATTCTGTGAAATCAAAATTAAGTAAAATTAGGTAACTTGAATGAATTTTGTTAAAAAATAACAGTTATTAACTCTCACGAACAGTTTAAGCCGGGTGTTGGGTTGATGATGTCAAGATTAAATAAGTTTCTAACAAAATTTTTTTTTTTGGTACAAGCATATTATATATTTGTCGGGATTCTAATGAGCCCAACCAAACACGACGGGTTTATCTTGTGTAGGTAGTTTAGTACTCCTGAACTACCCACACAATGTGGCGACCTCCTATTTCCATCATCAAAATGAATGCGGGTTCGAATTCCGCTAGGTGCAATAGGGTATTTGACAACAGTGAAAATAAATTGTTTTTTCATTCGCAATAGATAAACATTACGAAAATACTCGGAAAGTATCAATCTTTCATTTATATTTGTTATTTTAAGATTTTTAAATTCATAAAAACTAACAATAAGGACGTTGTTTGATTGTGAAGTCACAAGCAAGTAATCCCTACACATTCTAAGGAGCGTTTTTGACGTTTCATAAAAAGAAACTGATTTGACTTTTGTCAAATACCGTACTTTTATTCATTCTATTCGATCTTTGTTTAGTTTATATAGTTGTTTTTATTTTAAATTAAGTACACAATCCATACGTTAAAATAGATTCATTACTCAGGCCTCTCTAGCATTATGCTAGATTTAAATAGCAAATAGTAATTTAAAAATTAATGATGACGCATTTAACCTAATGATACCTTAAGGTAAGTAGTTATGATTTTTAATTATTATTTTAAACTATAAACTCACAAATACATTTACACTCACTATCAGCAATATCAGCATACAAACATATTACAAGCTAATTAGATATATATTTGTTTCTTTGTACACATTGCTATACTATAATCATTCGGGGAACTAATAATGGTTACATACTACATCTTTTATGTAATAACATATCAATATTTTCAAGCGACTTCCACGAAAGGAAATGTTATTATTTTATTATGTTACCTCAGTACGCTGTCATTTGTAGACTGATTTAGACAATTATTAATTTAATTAAAAGCTTAAACTTGAATGGTCCCATTTTAATTTAAACTGCGATTTGATGGTGGGATCCAGGAATCATCAGAACTCATAAAATATTACTGTTACACATATGTAGCAATTTAAATGATTCCTAAAGTGACTCATACATTTATCTTGTGCTTGATAGGCATCATCCAGCGCTCAGATTGAATAAATGGAAGTCAGTGACTTCTTTTAAATTTAGTAGTTATTTACATTTATGGCCTATTATGTACCATGGTTATAAAGAAAGCCTCAGTCACTTGCTTAAATTTAGAACCAAACAAGAAATCACATTCTGCACATTACAATTACCCATGAATCAGCATGCCTTTATCATCATCACACTTGAGATTAAGCACAAAATGATTTCACTTAAGTATTTTGTGCACTTACTTCAGTAACAAAAACTAACAGAATGATATGAATGAAATAAAATAGAGAATCACACAGTCACCGGGACTTTAACCTCTTTGTTTACTATGTAAAATTTGTGTTTTTTACCTAACACACCCCAAATAACAGCAATATTCTCAATAATAACATTAAGTGGTATAGTAGCCAGAGCACCAACCACAAATATGACACATCGGATAGGACCATATCTATGTAATGGAAAGGACTTGATCACACCAAATATGTACATGTAAATATTTACAGCACCTATGAATCCACAAATTAAATCCAAAAAGTGTGGGCCATGTATTGGACAGAGACCAGCTAAAAATACATTACTAGTTGACAATGGCAGTGTCACCCAAGAATAGCATGATATGGCTAGAAAGATCTTATTAAGTACTGGT
This sequence comes from Epinotia brunnichana, assembly GCA_963854355.1. NCBI lineage: Eukaryota > Metazoa > Arthropoda > Insecta > Lepidoptera > Tortricidae > Epinotia > Epinotia brunnichana. The sequence goes on from OY977940.1 coordinate 18,963,394, forward strand.
ATTTTCTTAGTATGTACTACTAATAATATACCTTGAATCCATCTTTTTCTCTGTTGCATGAAGTCCCATAAAGTGAATGGGGATTTTTCCCACATTTCACCTTCCACGAAATTAAACGAATACCCCTCCATGTATGCCTTCATGGCAAAATAGCAGTCCTCTGCCACAGACCCGTCCAGACCGTTGTCGAATGACACTTTCTTCTCAGCACCCATCTTAAAATAATATTCATAGTAATTAATAAAAGACAGGATGCAATATGATCTTCTTTGCTACAAATGCGTTTAACATTTACTCTACTAAATGGGTAGAAAATACCATGTGTAGAGATGATGAAGTGAATCACACTAGTACCTTATCAATCTTATCAAGGTAATCTGCAACACAATGCCTGATTCAATCAATTATCTCTATCTCTGGCATGTCTCTATTATTTTACTGCCAGCATAGTCATGCATGACTCATAAGTACATAATCAATTGATAAGGAAGTTAGAAATCATAATTATTGAGTCAACAATTCCTGTAATTTTCCAGACAACATAATTAATGATATTCTAAATTACGAAAAATAGTACTTGTAAATAATGATATACCTGTGTAACTACATAGGATCCCTTCCAACTGAAGAGAGGCTTGTGGAACCAGTAGAACTGAAAGCGAAGCTTGCCCATATCATCAGCCACACGGAAGCTGTCCGCCAGTGTAGTAAGCCAGTTTACCACCTGCTCATTGGCATATGTGATAAGCCCTTGCCCAAACTGGTGCTGCCCATCTTGTACAAAGTTGAGAATACCGCGAACAGAGTTCTCAGTCAATAGAGTCTCTTCATCTAAATGCACAATCCAATCAGTCTCTGCCAATATATTGACACTGTCTTCTAAACAATACTGTAGTGCTCTAGACTTAAACAATGCACCACTTTTCGTCTTGTATTCAGATGGCACCACCACTTCTCTTACTCTTCTATGTTTTGGCAGGTTCAATGCTTTATCGGTGACAACTTCTATCATAAAGTTCTCCATTCCAACATCAATACATGTATTCATATTTCTTGTCACATTAGTCTTCACCAGTTTCGGAAAGTCGCCTCTAGTGACGACTCTGACGCAGATGAATGGTGCCAGTAGTGGAGAACCTTTTAGTTTAACTTTTCCCGGAAATGTGTTGAAAAATATTAATCCAGCAAAGTTGCAAAGCACTTGGGGTATTGTCAACAAGGTGCATAACCTCAAGATGTACAGGATACTTGCCCCATAAAATCCGTAAGTCTCCCAAGGATCAGGAAAGGCATTTTCTTTTTCATTTAAATTAATGGCACCAGCAAATACGAGGAACAGAAATATGAAGGATAAATAAAGAATACAGTGTAGAAAATGTTTGACTCTTCCTCGTAACATTCTGAAACAATGAATATTATGTTAGATTATTTTAAGTTAATGGGAAATACCGCAATTGTGTACTTATTCCCCTCGGCTTTACACCAAACATCATTAAAAGGATCCATTGAACCCTGAAATGGATGGGTAAATACCGCTATTACAGAGTCAAGGAGTATACAAAATCCTTGGGGTTTTTTTGGTATGGGTAACTCACCTTGGTCCGCTCGTTAACATAACATAACACCGAGCCGAGTACCGACCAACCCGAAACACACGCCCCTGTGCTTCAATAGCTTCAAGCTGACAAACTGTCAATCAATTTCAATACTGACGTCTGACAAGTGACAATTTTTTTTTTTTTTTCCGTGTTGTGGCTTTTTGCTGCTTAGGCACTTTGCCAATGTCAAGTGGGGTAAGTGACAATTGTTTTGATTTCTCTACAAGTCTGCAAGCGATACAATTTAAGGGCGCCAATACAACAAACCATACAATTATCACTTATTTGTCGCATCCAATTTCTGACAAGTGGCAACTAAGGGATACCATTTAGTAAAAAATATATTACCATAACAAAGCACTGTGTTATGATTGTAGTATTACTTATTTTTCCAAAGATTTCGCAATTCACAGTAAGATACTAACGTAATGATAAAAAAATATTATGACATCAAAGCGTGGCTCAAATCGACTGTAAAATGCGTTTATGCGTTGCTATCGGAAGACCAGCACGGATATCACAAGACGGCCGCGACATACTCTCGAGCTCTCTCTCACTATCCGTCTCTTTATAAGTGGTCTAATGTGAAGTGTAATAACTGACATGTTTCGTACATACTCAAACTCCCAGTAAGCCTCGGGAATTATCCATGGCATTCCATAGTGGACATTATACCCTTACAACTCAAGTTGTTGGCTCAGTTAAATATATTACGTTTTTTGCTTGACGTCGGCTGGAAGGCTTTATAGTACCACCTTTCCAGCAGGTCTGCACAGAGTTTCCTTCTTAATACTTATCTGAAACTTAGACACACAACACACTATGCCAAATGGTTAAAATATGATAAGCCGAATTAAGTAAATATGATAAGACGGGAACCAATCAAAGCGTATGCTTCCTGTGAACAATGAACTTACGACTTTCTCGTCACAAGTCTCAATAAAATATCACCATGCTTTTCATGCACTCAATTACTAGTCAGCTAAACAGTTTTTTGAGAGAAGTTTAATAAATGGCCATCTCCAGGGAGTGCCCTGGCAAGATGAACATACATGATTAACCGTATAAACCTCCGGACTGATTCCGTAACGGTAAATACAGTTTTTAAACTAGCTAAACAGCTTTCTAACAGAAGTGTCATAAATGGCCATCTCCAGGGAGTGCCCTGGCAAGATGAACATACATGATTAAAAATCAACGAAACAAAAGGAGAGGAAAAAAATAACACTTACGCTTACACTTTGTGAGACGTGGCAAAAATCTATATGTTTTTTGTAGATCCCACTTCTGAAACTGTGGGGTTAGTTCCAGAAGTGAGAAAAACTATGTAATTGCTATAAGATTTATTCAATCAGCACACTTTAGTCGTTTACAATCACTTTCATAACCATCCGTACTATCCGGCTGCCGCCAACGTAATGATCGTGCGCCGATCTTGTCGCTCGACTATCACTCGGTAAACGTTAAGACAGAGGGCACTCTATCGGAAATAGTCAAATCAAGAACTTCGGTTTATCGAGAAATAGTTAAGTGGCTTACATGTAGTCATTTATACACTTAAATTATATAATAATAATATTATACATGTCATCAACAAGCTAACAGTGTGGACTCGACGCATTCTTAAATTGACCGGGTTATACAGGTTTGTTTTTAATTCTCGGCAAATGGATTCTTACTCGACTAAACAAATTAAATCCTTCTTGTGAATTAATTGATTATTTCTTCTTGGATATGATATAGAAACGTTTCATTTAGTAAAACTATTTACTTTTGATAACATTTTACATGAATTTATATTGAATCAGTGAATATTTATTTTATTTTGTATTGGCTGTTTAGAGATTTCATCTAAGCCTCGCTGCGGGCGCACTGCGGCTGCGCGAACTTCACGAAAAAAAAATAGTTGCGCGCCATTATAAGTAATTTCACAAATATTTGTAAACATTGATGATGCGTGTTTGGTTACTCGTATTATTAAAAATGTTGAGTCGTGGTGAATAGAAAAGTGAAAAATAGAATTGACGCCACTGTACAATTGTACATTCTTGGAGATGTACAAATGTATGTGAGTAAAAACCTGTTGTCATCAATAACTAAAGGAAACAACTTAGGAGCCTGTAACATTTTCATATTATGAAAAGGATTTTTCCTCGCAAATGTGTTGAAAAACGTCGTATGACACGCGTGAGCTTTGATAATTATATCCTCGGCTCTATTCCGCCTCTGATGTAATGATCAACATAGCTCACTTGTGTAGTATCTTTGGACTTATATGTATCAGGTAGGTATAAATAAATCATAGGCGTCTATATGGTACGAGAGTTTATTCCGGACTGACCGTCATCGATCTACCTACATCACACTCCTCCACGACACTTAAATTACGGCCTATTATACAATAGAGTTATTAACTTAGACAAGTGTTCTATATACAAGTTCCAATGCATTATAGTTAAATACATTCCGTTCAAAAATAATATTCTACCATATATAAATAGAATATAAACTTATTGCTAAGTATCTTACAAACCAAGCTATATCTTGTACTGAGGCTTTTTCAACCTACACTGCCTAACGGGACGTGACTGGGTCGGTACAAGAGGGGGAGACGGTCGGTTGATCTGCACCTCACTGCTGACCGATTCCTTCCCCGGCGTAGATAAACATTCTAAGCCGTCTTCCTCCCCTTCCGCCATACTCCGCCCCGGCGATGCCTCGTACATCGGCGGCGAAGTTCCCGTCGTCTGCTCCGACTCACTGATACTCGCCCGTGGCGTCCCCTTTCCATCACTGGGCCTCACGGGTACCCGTGGAGACTGAATCCCCGTTACAGGTTCGGTCCCTTCCCCGCTACTCATTGGGCAGACTATAGAACTCCTCGTTCTCCGTCTTAATTGGTCTATATGGCGATGAATAACGTTACCATCCGAATCACCTACATTATAATCTGTTTCACCTATAACCCTAGTCACTTTTCCAGGCTGCCATTTGTCACCTTTCAAATATTTACGATACCACACGTCTTCACCTATGTCCATTCTCCGTTCTGACCCCCCCGCTGTTGAAATTTGCTTTTGTTGGATCTTTGCTACTTTGGATCCAACATCAGGTTTTAATAAATCTAATCGAGTCCGTGAATGCCTACCGGTCATTAGCACGGCGGGACTCTCGCCGGTAGAACAATGGGCCGTATTGCGATAATATATTAAAAAGGTATTTATGGATCTTATAATATCCGCCTTTTCGATAACTGCTTTTTTAATTACTTGTTTAATAACCTTAACCGAATTTTCGGCTGCCCCATTCGACGACGGATGGTATGGGGCCGTAAAGATGTGTTCGATTCCGTCTGAGGCCAAAAAATTCGAGAATTCTCGACCCGAGAAAGGAGGCCCGTTATCGCTTACCACCTGTTTAGGTATCCCCCACCTAGCCCAGACTTCACTCAATTTTCCCAAAGTAGACCCGGAAGCCGTACTAGGTACTTGGAACACTTCAACCCATTTGGACATGGCATCCACCAGTATCAAATACATTTTACCGTATAGAGGGCCCAGGAAGTCTATATGTACTCTGGTCCAAGCTCGGGTCGGCCACGGCCAGCAGCGTGGCGCGTGACGCGGCGGCGCGGCCGCCAGCGCGGCGCACGGCGCGCACCCGCGGCACGTCGCCTCCACCGCCTCGTCGATGCCTGCCCACCATACATAGCTGCGGGCCAACGCCTTTGTCTTGACTATGCCCATGTGTGGTTCGTGTAAGATTTTTAATACTTTCTCACGGCATTTCTCCGGCACTACCACGCGGTGACCCCACATAACACAACCTAGCTCATCATATAGTTCAGTCTTCCTATTGAAATATGGTTTTAACCCTTCAAAATCGCAATTTTCTGGCCAGCCATTACGGATAAAAGTTAATACTCTAGCTAAGACGGGATCGCGCATAGTGTCGTATTTTATCTTATTATAATCTAATAACAACGCGTCTTGTGCAAAGTGAAGATAAGTCTGCTCTGGAATTATCTCATATGAACTATTGCTCAATTCTGCCGTACTCGGTAACCTAGACAATCCGTCCGCGCAATTATTCTTTGTATTCACATATTCAATGTCGTAATCGTACGATGCTAAGATTATTGCCCACCGCTGCATCCTGCTAGCTGTCATTGTCGGTATACCCGTGTTCGGCCCAAAAATGGATACTAACGGTTTATGGTCCGTACGTAACGTGAAGTGACGCCCATACAGATATTGATGGAATTTCTTAACGCAAAATATAATGCCTAAAGCCTCGCGGTGAATCTGTGAATAGTTAGTCTCCGCGCTGTTTAGTGTACGTGAAGCGAACGCGACCGGGCGCTCACCGTCTGGCCCGATTTGAGTCAAAATCGCCCCCACCCCTCGCGGGGATGCGTCACACGTAGCTATCAAACGTTTGGTTGGATCGTAATGACTCAATACCCCGGCTCCTGACAGCAATTCCTTGACCTGTACAAATGAGTCGTCACACTCTTTACTCCAATACCACTCCACACCTTTTTTTAAGAGGTTATACAGAGGTGCCAATCTGAGACTGAGATTTCGAATGAACCTACCAAAAAAATTCACTGTACCCAAAAACGACCTTAGTTCTGATATGTTATGAGGTTGTGACATTTTTAAAATCGCACTTATTTTCGAAGTATCCGGCTTAATACCCTCCCTGGACACAACATACCCCAAGTATGTCACTTCCTTGGCCAGGAACACACATTTACTTGTCTTTAATTTCAAACCGCTAGCCATAAGACGCTGGAACACCGAATTTAATGCCTGTAAGTGTTCCGATTTGCTCTTCCCGCCAATAATGACATCATCTAAAAATATTTCGACGTTAGGTATGTTACCTAATAAATTAACCATGATGCGCTGGAAAATTCCTACGCTGGATGAAAGGCCATAAACCAGTCTATTATACCGAAACAAGCCCCTGTGGGTGTTTATGACGGTGTAACATTTGGATTCATCCAGTTCAATTTGGTTGTACGCTTGTGACAGATCTATTTTACTAAAATACTTATACCCATTTAAATTAACCAAAACATCCTCTATTTTAGGTAGCGGGTAACGATCGACCAATAAATACGGATTTAAGGTGGTTTTATAGTCTGCGCAAATTCTAAGCGAGCCATCCGGCTTATTAATAGGTACCAGAGGGGAGGCCCAGTCGGAGCAATCGACGGGCTCGATGACGCCGGCGCGCAGCATGGCGTCCAGCTCGGCGTCCACGCGCTCGCGCAGCGCGTACGGCAGGGGCCGCGCGCGGTGGAACACCGGCGCCGCACCCTCACGCACCCTCAATGTCGCTTTTCCGCCCTTGTATCGCCCCAGTCCGTCGCTGAACAACTCCTCAAATCTGCCAAGTAAATTCACAATCTCATCACTAAATGGTCCGCTAGCCTCCTTTACTACAAAATTACAATTATTAAACTTCGGTATTTCTATGTTCAACTCGGCCAGCCATTGCCTACCTAAGAGAGAAGTTGTTGTACCACCTTCGATAATAAACAATTCTAATTGCTTACTATAGCCATTGTACGTTACCCTGGGTCTAATTATACCTAATGGTTTAATAATGGTTCCGTCGTAAAACTTCAACACTGTACTGTCACTACCTATGCCTAGATGAGAAAAATATAGGTCATATGTGACCTTGCTCACACAAGAAATCGCCGTCCCGGTATCGACCTGCATTTGAATCATGGTATTATCAATTTGTACCGGTAAACTCACCGATTGGTAGTTATTTAAACATAAGTGATGCAATTCTTCCTCGATATCTCCGCCGTGCTCCTCGCTGGATTCGCGATCGGCGTCCCCATAATACATGGCACTCCGCGCCGGCGCTGCCGCCGCTGGCCCTCCGCGCCGCGCCGGGGCCCGCGCTCCGCCGCGGCCCGCTGCGCCCGCGCCTGCGCCCCCGTCCGGGCACACGCGCCGCAAATGGCCTGTTTGCTGACACTTGCTGCACACATAATCACGGAATTTGCAGTTGGCATAATTATGACTCCGCGCTCCACAAGCCTCGCATTGTCTCACTTGGCGGGCATTAAAACCCCGCCCGCGCTGTGACGTAAATACAGGCGCGCGCGCCTGCGCTTGCGCCCCGCCGAATGTGCTAGAAGACATCCCTCTACTCGCAAACATAACAGTTTGCACCTCGCCCGTCCCTCTCGAACCTGTTGCTTTGGCCTGTTCCACTATCGCCGCATCCCTCTCCGCCGCCTCTAATGATGTTGCAAGTTTGACTGCAGCTGTGAAGGTCACCTTGTCGTCCTCCGCAAACAATCGTTGTCTAATCACATCACTAGATAAGCCGCACACGAATTGATCCCGCAAATCTTCATTTAAATTTGAGCCAAACTTACAATGCTTAGACAGCCGTTTCAATTCCGCCACGTACATTGATACGGTTTCTCCGACATTTTGACGCCTTTGTCTGAACCGGTACCTTTCCGCCAATACTGATGGCACGGGCTGTAAATGCTGCGCCATTAGGTCGTTTACCTGAGCTAGGGTTAGCCCCGCCGGTTTTGTCGGACTAGCCAGGTTCTCTAGCAGTTCATACGCCTCATCACCCATCGCAGCGATTAAAATCGGTACCTTCATGGCTTCTTCGACTACGTTCACTTTATAGTACATCTCCACCCGATCCATATACGATGACCACGCGCCATTACTGACATTAAACTCGTGTAGTTTGCCGATGGACATTTTTGCTTTTTGTCTTTGCCGATCTAATTATTTACGCAATTGCACACGCGGACACTCACTATTCGTCGCCACTGTAGTATCTTTGGACTTATATGTATCAGGTAGGTATAAATAAATCATAGGCGTCTATATGGTACGAGAGTTTATTCCGGACTGACCGTCATCGATCTACCTACATCACAACTTGTATCACAATGTACCTACTATTACTTTTGATAACATTTTACATTAATTTATATTGAATACGTAAGTATTTATTGTTAAAATAGGTAGGATTTACCATGCGAGCAGAGTGGGCAGTGTAGAAGTATGATAACAAACCAATCATTCAACGGAGCACTAATAAAATACGTTTTTTAACGAGATAATATTCATTGTATATTTTCTGACATGTTTACAGACAATGACAACTTTAAACCCTACTTTTTAATATGCGCTAGGTTTTTCATCGCTATGAAAGAGGTTTCACCTCAACACCTTCTCTCGATGTGTAGTCCTAGCTGATTTACCAGCTGCTCAAGTCTCGGTCTAGCGAGCGGCTTCGTAAAAATATCCGCCAGCTGCAACTCAGTGCTGACTCTCTTCACGACGAGACGTCCATTCGCCACTAACTCACGCAAAGAAATGGCGAATGCGTATGTGCTTAGTCCTCCTGTGAAACTCTGGGTTCTCCGCTAAGCGTACAGCTGCCTCATTATCTACGTATAACACTGGTAGACCTTCTGTATTGATCAAGCCACCAATAAGTCGAGTTAGCCAAACGCTTTCTCTTCCAGCTTCACTGGCTGCGACTATCTCAGCTTCCGTTGTTGAGATTGCAACACTTGGCTGTCTCTGACTGAGCCATGACACAGCTCCACCGGCATATAGGCATAAAACCCCAGAAGTTGACCTTCCTGTAGCAATATCTCCACCGTGGTCGGCGTCACTGTAGCATTCTATGTGACCCTTCTTATAATTCCTTTTGTATAGGATTCCCATATCTGAAGCATACTGCAAATAGCGTAGAATACGCTTTAGCCTCACACAATCTGCTTGAATTGGATTCTCTAGGCTTCTGGAGACCACACTCACGGCGTACGCAATATCTGGTCTGGTGCCTACCATAAGGTATGCAAGCGCTCCAACCACTTGTCTATAGTTAGTGAGAAAGTAGTCTTCCACTTCAACCTTCATTGGTCTTTGGACTACATCTTCTTTTACTATTGGAGTAGTCACGGGTCTGCAGTCTTGCATTCCAAACCGCTTCAACATCTTCTTCACATAAGCTGTCTAGTGAATTCTGATATCACCACCTTCTCTGGTTTCTATCTCTATTCCTAAATACAAACATACAAACATAGACTGCTAAAAACATATCCCTTCCGTTCGGCTCTGCCGTCGTCGGGCAATAAGAGATTGCTTTCGTAGTAACTTTGAACCTTGCTTGTATCTGCTCAAGGAACTCATCAACTACTTCCTTGCTTGAACCAGCAACTAGGCCATCATCGACATAGAGAGCCACAATCAACTTTCCATTTGCCTTCTCTCTCTTGAATAGGCATGGGTCAGCCTTACTGACTTCAAATCCAATTTCCTTGAAGAAGTCCAGAATAGTCCTGTTCCAGCAACGAGGAGCTTGCTTTAGACCGTAGAGGCTTTTCTTAAGCAGACAAACTCGACCCGTCCCGTCATCATACCCTTCCGGTTGCTTCATATAAATTTCCTCATCAGATAGAGAGCCATACAGGAAAGCTGTTGAGACATCGAACTGACTTAGCTTCATCCCTTCACAAGCTGCTATACTCAACACAGCTCTGACTGTCGCCATCTTGGCTACAGGGCTAAAAGTCTGGTCGTAGTCTTCTCCCTTTCTTTGTCGAAAGCCTTTTACTACCAACCGAGCCTTATACTTATTGACTGTTCCGTCAGGGTTGAGCTTCACCTTATAAACCCATTTGCAAGGAATTGCTCTACGGTTCTTGGGTAGCTTCTCTAAAATCCAAGTTCTATTTTCCTTTAAGGATCCAATCTCGCTATCCATAGCATTATTCCACAATTCCTTATCAGGGCAGGCTATTGCTTCCTTATAAGTGTTCGGTTCCAAGTACGAATCTGTGCCGACATAAGAAACGTAATCATTGAATTTACCCGGGCGTCTGAGGGTAGAGCGATCTCTTAAGTGCATACCTTGCCTTGCTAACTGCTCGATGACCTCGCCTTCATTATCATTATTCTCAATGACACGCTCTTCATTGCAGTTCTCTTCATTCTCCCCCTCTAATTCAATAGATTCGTCTTGTTCTGGCAATTCTGGCAACGCATCCTCGAACTCTACCTCTTCCTCATCCACTTCGGCAGCAGTAGTAAGTGTCTCCTTTCTGCCATATAAAGGAACTTCCATCTCAGTCACTTCTTTCCTGACTTCAGAATCCTCGACATCAATCCTTGATTATATAGGTCTTTCGTCGAATGTGACGTCCCGAGATCTTACTAAAGAGTTCGATTGCTTGTTCCAAAGCCTGTACCCATCGTCATTATCATAGCCTATTAGGATGCACTTCTGTGCCTTCTTCTGCATTTTCCTCCTTTTCTGTTTCGGAATATGCATATAGCATGTAGAGCCGATGATCCTCAAATGTTTTATTTGCGGTTTCTTTCCAAACCACAACTCGAATGGAGACGTTCCATCCACAGAGGTTGGCCCTGTTCTGTTTAATATGTAAGCTGCAGTCTTCACCAACTCTGCCCATAAAACTTGAGGAAACTCTTCGTGTGCATACATCATAGCTCTGACCATTTCAACGATTGTACGGTTTTCCCTTTCGCTAGTGCCATTTTGCTCTGGCGCATAGGGCATAACTAGGCGTTGGTTTATCCCATGTTTGTCCAATTATTTGTGAACTCTGTCGTTGTCGAATTCACCGCCGTTATCGCTTAGAAATTCCTTAATTCGGTGCCCAGCTACCTTCGCTTCTTCCAACATAAAACGCAACAGCTCAGGTACCTCCGATTTATTTTTCATAATGTAGACGTAACGATACTTGGAGAATTCGTCTTTGAATAGGACGAAATACCGAGCCTTCGAGCAACTAGGTGGGAACGGACCACAGACATCCGAATGTATGCGTTCTCCTGGACTGACAGCTTTTTCTCGAACACCAAAATTCTTTCTATGTGTCTTTCCAAAAATGCATCCTTCGCATAGACTCCCACTGTCCTTCGATTTCACATCAAGTTCTCGTTCTATGACTCGCTTCACGTGGCGTTTGTCTTGATGACCCATGCGTTCATGGTAAAGCTGTAAGGAGTCAACTGCATTTACCATCACGCTTTCCTTGGGTTGAACCGGTCTACAATTCAGCTTGTACAAACCGCCGTATTCTTGCCTGCTTCCGGTCACGCACAGTTCCCCGTTGATGGTGAATGAACAGGTTGTGCCTCGTGACTCAAACAAGCTTTCTGTATTGATATAATGTGCTGAGAGCACAGAAAAGAGATTCTTAGTGACCTTCGGAACATGCCACACATCTTTCAACATGAATGTCCTTTTCTTCGTCTTCATCAGAATCGAACCTTTTCCTAACGCTTCAATTGCTTTCCCATCAGCAGTTGTCACCATGTGCGGTTTTTGGAAATTCTCGAAATCCTGGTACCAGTCACTTCTCATTGTAACGTGATGCGTGGCTCCATTATCAACGTACCACTCGTTCCGATCCGTATTACAATCTGTGACATTTACTAATACAGCCATCATGTTGGTCATGCCAGGTTTTCCATTTCGTTCCTTCTTAGGGCAGTCCTTCTTGAAGTGACCCACTTCTCCGCACCCATGGCATTTGAAGGTTTTAGTTCTCTTCTTAATTATCTTTTTATTGCTGTCCACCACCAGTGCTTCACCCGAAGATCTTGACACGCATCCATTATCTTCCTTGGAGGTTGTCGTCAAGGCCCTTTCGTGAGCACACAGCTGACCAGTCAAATTATCTATCGTTCTGTCCTTCTTTGACATCAAAAGCCAACTCGACTTAAAAGAATAGTATTCCTCTGGCAAAGTATCCAAAATCTTGCATATCAAAAGTAACTCGGGTAATTCTTTCCCTTCGTTCTGTTTAATGAGCTCTTGATTTAATTTATGCCACAAATTCTTTGCTTTTGTAATGCGAGTTGCCATGTCGCCATTGATGTCCATCTTCAGTTGAAACAATTCCATGCATGCATTATATAGGCGGTCGTCGTCCACGCCATCATATAACCGATGCAGTTCATTCCAGACATCACTTGGACTTGTGAACCTGAGTACCTTGTCTAGTGCGTCATCCGTAATATTGTTCGTAATCAGTAAGAGAGCAGTACTTTCCCGCCTTAAGTACTCTCCTAGACTCTTGTCATAGGCAGCCATTTCCGCTGTAGTAGACGCATCTCCAATGCCACCACTCACCGCTGGCTTCTCAGGCGTACTTATTTTTCCTTGAACAATATCCATAAGTCCATCCATCCCGTGTAGCAGTGCAGTCATTCTGTATCGCCACTGCACCCAGTTGGTACCGTCCAACTTGGAGATTTGGATTTTACTTAGTTCCATGGTTAGTTATTACTTCGTACGTGCGGTTACCATAACCTGTTAAAATAGGTAGGATTTACCATGCGAGCAGAGTGGGCAGTGTAAAAGTATGATAACAAACCAATTATTCAACGGAGCACTAATAAAATGCGTTTTTTAACGAGATAATATTCATTGCATATTTTCTGACATGTTTACAGACAATGACAACTTTAAACCCTACTTTTTAATATGCGCTAGGTTTTTCATCGCTATGAAAGAGGTTTCACCTCAACATTTATTTTATTTTGTATTGGCTGTTTAGAGATTTCATCTAATGGTCGCACCACACTTGGGGGTTCGTGTTCGCGTTGCGTCGTTCCCTCTCTTTCATTTGCCGTAGGAAGGAAAAAGATGCAACACGAATGTTTGGGCAAACACCGCCAAGTGTGGTGCGACCATCCGCCTCACTTTAACACCTGCGCGCGCACTGCGCGAACTTCACGAAAAAAAATAGTTGCGCGCCAGTACCTAATTTCACAAATAAATAATTTTTATTACAGTTGCTCAAAAAGTGGTACTTTTTGTAGCTGCAAATCGTGCGCAAAGTTGTATTTTGCGCACTAGTGCTTTTTACTTTTCCACGTGTATCGAACGACGTTTTTTTAATACAGTTGCGAAAAAATAAGAAAAACAACAAGTAAGGAATTTAAAACTTTTATATTATTAATTCTGTAACATCATTGTAATACAGTTGAAAAATAATAAAGTTATTCAAAAAAAAAAATTTTTTTCTTACTTGTTGTTTTTCTTATTTTTTCGCAACTGTATTAAAAAACGTCGTTCGATACACGTGCGGAAATGTCATTCTTCACTCGTCCCGAGTCTTACCACTCGCCTACGGCTCGTGGCAAGATATCTCGGCACTCGTGAAGTAATGACATACTTTCCGCACTAGCATCGAAATGTACTATTATTTGCAGGTTATTATTCAAAATATTGACTCGTGGTGAATAGAAAAGTGATAAATAAAATTGACGCCAGTGGAAATTCTTGGAGATGTACAATTATCGGTATTAAAAATCTTTATTTCTCAAAAGAATTCACTTACATGAGAAAATTATGCTAAGGAATATTAATATAACATAACAATTTGCTTAACTAGTGAGTGAGTACAAAAGTATCATCTATTTGCGCCGCGCGTTAGGTACACAATTAATACAAATTAAAAATAAATTCTTATAAAACGGGTAGACTAAAGTTAAGTATTCGCTAACAGCATGCATAACAAATTGCATAACAATTACCTATGTGAGTAAAAACCTGTTGTCATCATTTCATCAATAACTAAAGGAAATAGCTTACGAGCCTGTAACATTTTCATTTTCTGAAAAGGATTATTTACTCGCAAATGTATTTGAAAAACGTCGAATGAAACGCGTGAGATTTGATAATTACATCCTTGGCTCTCTTATCACACTCACCTGCGGTTCGCGAGATAATTGCGCCTCTGATGTAATGATCAACATAGCACACTTGTATCACAATGTACTATTATCTACACCCATATCATAAATCCTCTAGAATGTGTTCGGAAACCATATATATAACGACCATCATAATTGCAACCAGTAACGTAACATCAGCGTTTTATCTGTGCCAGTGTTATTATAATGTATGAAAAATCATAATAGCATCGACAATCGATGTTATTATGGATATCAGGTCCGGTGTTGGGATCGTGCAACGTGATGTAGTTGGTCATGATTAGAAATCTAGTCAGCCATGGCGGTGCACTGGCGGTTATTCTATTGGTTCCCGAACACATCATTGAGGATTTATAACATGTGGGTAGATAAAATAGTGTATGTACGAGTAACTGTACATAATTAGGCATTAAATCACTCGTGTGAACCCACACTCGTGTTTAATGCCCCTCATTATGTACAGTCACCCTTTGGCTGAACCAGTCATGAGGCGCTGAAAAGCCGCGTAGAGGCGGCCGAGTATGTCCTCCCGTGTGGATAGGTGCCGGATGCACGGTGCACGGGGTCCTGCAAAAATGTAGGCTGGCTAAAACTTTCATACTCGTTTTAAGCCGCGTCCGCTACGCCATGTTATCGTAGTTTTTAAACGTCAAAAATGTTTTGCCAATCAAAACAATACCCTTTTTGTTTGCCGAAACTTATAGTGCATACGTTGCATGGTTTGCGTGTAATTTACACTTTTCCAAGCGCATTGATGACGTCATTACAGGGGAGACAGACTCCTTAGAGCTGTCTCCCGGCAGTTTTGGAATTCAGGGGACATGCCTAACAACATACCAAAATATGGTGCCGGTATCCGAAAGTTAAGTATTTGTTCGACGGAATCCCCTAACATCGAAAACATTGGTGCGGGTGACGCAGCTTTAAGTTGTTAAGTATTGAACAGTGACATTTTTTTTATCGGGATCAAGTGTGCTCATGAATCTGAACAGGAAAAACCGACAAAATCTAAATTCTGAGAAAAAAGTTAAAAGTCGCACATTTGAGTGAAAACGTCCCTTAACAACTTTATATATTATGTGTACAGTTCCCGGCAAACAACTTGAACATGCAAGACGAAGTGGGGGGGGGGGGGGGGGGGGGCAGTTGGCACGTACAATTCGCCTTTGCGCAGGCAAGGTCATTTGCGCACGAAGTTTGCCGTCTACTGTACCCAACTTAAACCTATCATTGGTCATTATAGGAGACGCTACACGGGCCGATATCGGCCGGGCTGCATGCCGGCCGACGCGTTATTCGGCCCGTGAGGATACGTGTTGGAAGCACGGTGGTCAGCTAATTCAAGGTCACTTCATACTAGATTTTCTATGACCTTGCTTAGCCGTCCGCCGATATCGGCTCGTGTAATATTATGCTTTTAATATTATATATATATGTCTTTTAATATTATGCTGATCGTCATATCGATTCATTCATTTCGTAGTTTTTTGTTCATCGAAAGGGCATCCCATCCCTACTTCAAAATGACGTATCGTATTGACGTATAAAAAAATATCACAACTAACGTTTTAAGACTCTCTGTAAATATAACTTAGCGAAAATGTATTGTATGTCGTTTTGTTAACGTTAGCAGCAGTGGTGAATGAAAATGTGCAAAACCCAAAATAATATATTGCCACCACATCCCAACAAGCGTCAATAAGATGCTGGCAAATACCATCTTGTTTGTGTCTAGAAGAGAAAGTGAAGTGAAGAATAGTAAATAACGGGTCGATATGAATATGTCTGTCTCTGAATTATCAGTTGGATGTCGGTTTGCAGATTATTTTGCTATATGTGGACTAGATTTTGATTCTGGCTTAGAGCCCGACAGGCTTTGCGGTCAGTAGTTTAGTTAAATACCATATGTTATGATTGCAAATATGAATGTTATTGTCAGACGTAACAGATGTCTTTGTTTTAGGTGACAACTTACATGTATCTCCTTTGGACCGTTCATATAAGGGAAAAGTTTTAGCTCACTACCCTGACAATGTCCAAAGCAATACATTTGATGAACATGCCGTGTGTATGGTAAGCTAACAATATATTTACGTCAATCAATAAACATAATATGTATGTTGATAACTAGAACTACACAACTATAAGTATAGTCCAGGTCACCCAACTATGGTCGAAATCAATTTTCATATTACTTGCTCAGGTGGGACTATTTTCATGGATGAAATTAAAGACAGGCAATATAATAACACAAATTTAAATAAAAACGTGTAAAATAGATAGAAACAAATGAGTTTACTTTTGGACCATAGTTGGGGTAGTGGACTATAGTTGTGTAGTTTTATGGTACTTAATCATATGTAAAATGTAGGTATCATTTTTATTAACAGGCTATACTCATTGTGCAATAGTGGATTGTTAAGAGTCCCCGGCAAGCTCGGCCGAATTTCACCCTCCCATACAAACGGAGTTTCGTTCTCATTTTACAACTATGCGTTGGATTGTAACGAAACTTTGCATATACAATGACATGAGGTATATAATTAGTTTAGACTAGGTCTTTAATTAGTTTATATGGCTCCATTTTATAAAACTAATGAAATACAGCAAAAACAAGTTTTGTATGAAAAACTTAAATTTGCTCTATTTTTTTTACTATGGTATCTGAAGCTACATAAACTAATTACAGACCTGGATGGTACTTAACTTATTAAAAGTTCACAGCAAACTAGCTAGCAATTTTAAAATGAGAGCGTAACTATGTTTGTATGGAGAATCAAGCTTAATGCGGACTCTTAAGCAAGTGATGAATGTGACTATTGTGTATACAAGATATAACATTCTTAAGGAAGGAAGTTTCAAATTCTGATGGAATCAAAGAAGGTTCCAAATTAAAAATCATAAGAATCAAGCTGGGACTAATGAGGGAAACAAAGTAATATAATGAGCAAGAGATTGCACTATTGGTGCTTACAATCTTGTTTTGAACACAACTTTTTTGACCATGAAGAATTTGAAAACAATAAATACTGTATTTTGTAATTGCATAATTTTTTTTTTTTGTTGAGGGCTCTACTTAACCATAGTTTTTAGGGTTCCGTACTCAAAGAGTAAAACGAGACCCTATTACTAAGACTCCGCTGTTCCTCTGTCTGTCTGTCTGTCTCTCTGTCTGTCCCCAGGCTGTATCTCAACAACTGTGATAGTTAGACAGTTGAAATTTTCACAGATGTTGTATTTCTGTTGCCGCTATAACAACAAATACTAAAATACAGAATATATAAATATATTTTTGTATAGGTATATATTTATTTATTTATCGTATGGCGGTTACACACTGGTACATATATGTATTCGTATTGATGTCGCTGATAGAGTTCCAGCGTGCGCTAGAATATATTATTTTCTTTTACAATCTTACACAAATCGGGTCCCAAACTAAGCACAGCTTGTACTATGGGTACTAGACGACGATAAACATACTTATATAGATAAATAAATACATAGAAAACATCCATGATTTGTGCTCATCACACAAATAAATGCCCTTACCTGGGTTCGAACCCGGGACCTCCGGCTTCGTAGGCAGGGTCACTATTAACTAGGCTGCAGGAGGCTCCCATACAACAAACGTGATTTTCTTGCCGTTTTTATAGATAATGGTACAGAACCCTTCGTGCGCGAGTAAGACTTTTTTTATACTAATATCTAATATGGTACCAATTTTTAATTTGTCTTGAACTCTCACAGACTAAAAAAAGGTTTAATACATTCAAAAATATAAAAGTCATAACACAGTTATTATGTTGTTAATTTTACTAAGCAGAATCCTCTGCTAACAACATTCTAACTTGCAATCTTAAAAGATGCAAGTTTAAACCCAACTGCAAACAGCAGCAGGGGATGATGTGATGTCAGCTTCATGATGCAGCGACACGTCGTGTTGTCATGTCGCTATGTTATGATTTCGAACCCGAATGCAGATGGCATCGCTGTACCTATCCAGTTGCAGCAGAAGAACTCAACCATGTGGTGTTGCTTCAGCGTCGGCACTACTGATCTGCGCAAAGGCATATCTAAAGATTTGGCGCCCCGGGCCGGTAAGTTTGGCCGCCCCAGGGCCAGTAAGTTTTGGGCCGCCCCGGGCCGTGGCCCCTTGGCCCTAGGGTAAATACGCCCCTGGATCTGCGGTCGGGCAACGTGCCTGCAGCTTGACGACACGTCGCTAACTAAGAATGGCACTTCATAGTAATACATAGAAACCAGCCCTGTCGCTGCAACAAGTTCTCTGCTGCTGCTGTCTGCGGTTGGGTTTCAACATGAACCTTTATTCGCCACAAGTGGAGCCCACAATAGCTCAGTTAGTTCAAAGCATTGCACGGAACAGAACTATTATATAATCTGTGATGGAACGCAAAAGGCCAAATCAAATCCTACTTGCAGCAATTTTTTATTTTAATTTTAACTTGTTTACAGCTCTGCTTGCCGGCTGGTCTTCAGTTCAGAACACAGAAACATTCCTTAGAAGCAAAATTTCATAGTTTTGTAGTGACCAGAGAAAATGCTTCCCGTTACTATGGCTTCAGTCTTATATTCTATGAGGAAGTTAGAAATAGAAACATCTGCAGCGCTATGCATACATTACAGGTATATTTTTTTTTTCTCAAACATGCAATTCAATCCGCTTTGAAACCTAATCCCAAAATTTGGCAAACTGTGTATCAAAAGCCCAAAACAGAAAAATGTGTAGTAGAACAGAGGAGGCCTTACTCGTAGAGAGGCCCTTATATAAATTTCGAGTACAAGAGAACTTTGTAATTATATACTTATTTAGGGAAATAAATGGCTTATATATTGGAATACGACCGGTTTCCTCACCATGTTTTCCTTCACCGAAAAACTAACAGTAAATATTCCGTACATCAGTCCCGAAAAACTCATTGGTACGAGCCGGGATTCCGACCCACGACCGTCGCTTGACAGCCACATGCCTGAACCACTAGGCTACCGTTAAATACCCTAATTGAAATTTTGTTAGTATGTCAACCACTGAACAAAATATGTTAAAATCTACCTGTTAACTATATATATATAATATTGAATCCTCAACTCCTGAGATTGAGTTTTTGGATGGTCCTCATTATCTCAAACCACTAAAGTTCCCGTAGTATCTAAAAATATTTTGATTTTGCGATATTTTTACCCTATTATGTAATTTTTACAGGCCATGTACATCACAGAGTTATCCAGTGGACAGACACCGCCAGGCCACAGAAAAAGCACCGGCAAAGAAAGCTCAAGATCTCTGCCGAGGTCTTTTAAACTTGCTCCGCACACTGGCGCTGCACTCACTTACTATGATGTAACCAAAGATAAACTCTATGTAGCAAAAAGTATAGCTCTAATATGCCAATACCCATATGTGAGGGTAGCCCAGTTGTTTTTAGAAAATTTGTATAGGTAAGTAGTGGATACACATTGTCTTTGAAAAACATCAGGGACTAGTAAATTTTAGGAAAACTATCAATGTCAACAACACCACTTCATGGCATTGCTTAAGCAAGGTATGAGCTCCCAATAAAAAAAACGGAGATCCTGGTATTCAGTGAAATTGTTACCAATTTTTGTATACCACAATGGTGGCAAACGAGAACACAGGACACTTATAACTTTTTGATAATTTAACCTCTTGCGTTGCTTTTTTCTCCATTTGACTTCCTTTTTAATCTTTTTTCGAGAAAATACAACATTATTGATTATTTTATTTAGGGTCTACACCGGTATTGACATTGTTTCTTATTTCAGATCGTTGCCTAGACAGCCTGGTCCAGGGCTTAGTCCTGAATCATATGTTTACAACCTGCTTTACGAAGTCCCAGTGCCCTTGCCCGGACAGGCCCTGCGGCTTTATATGCCCCCAGCGGAACCTCACTTAGATCCAGTACCAGTTGTAAGTATACTTCAGATGGTTTGTGTTAAGGGTCCACCTTTAAAATTTTCGTGAAAATGAGTTGTTTAGTACTTATTAACCATTTTATACATTATGAGTATTATGACGAAACAATTTTAGGGTCTGCAAAAATATATTATAAACTGCAAGACATGAGAAGTAACATAGTTTTCGTAGAAATCCATTTTAACAAAAGAAAGTAGAGAAAAAATAATCTAAAGTGGACCCTATTATTTCACTTGTAACCAGTTTACTGCTCCATTTTTTATCAGAAAAAGATGAAATTGTATACTCTTCTTCACAAAGTATTGAACAATAACTTCATTTTCTTACTTAGGTACTTAAATTTCATCTCGTTTTCTGAAATATTCCGAAAACACGATATCCGCGCTTTCGAACACGCACTTCCATCTCGCTCACGCTTATGCTCCGTGAGAGGGAGAGAAGACCATGAACGTGTGGAGCTTCAAGTCCGAATTGCATCAAAGTACCTAGTTCATTCAAAAAGCAACTCTACGTCCAATGTAGAAGATTCAAATTTCTATGACTTTATTGCTAAAGGCAACTAGCTGTGCCCGCGATCACGTCTGTGTCAATTCAACTTCCTTCCTCGGGGATTAAAAAAACCGGCCAAGTGAGAGTCGAACTTATAAAGTAGCGTTTGCGCGCGAACTTCACGCGTAATGTCTATGCAATAAATACTATGCCTCCTACTGAACACGCAAACTAAACGGAAATACGCAGCCGGGATTCGAACCCACAACCGCCGCTTGACAACCACTAGGCTACCGAATCTATTCTATATTAATATTATAGAGAGGAAAAGTTGTGAGTTTGTATGTAGGGTAATCTTCCGAACTTCTTATCTGATTTATTTCCCCAGTGAATGGATCTTCACGATAGCAATAGTCTATATTTTATACTATGTTTTAGGTGATACGAATGCCAAATGCTCCTGACGAGCTACCATTGCTAGATTATCCGTTACGAGTTATGTTCGCCACGCTGGGCGTCGAGTGCGTTGTTCAACTGTTCACGTGCGTGTTACTGGAACACCAAGTTCTTCTCCGGTCCAGTGGTGAGTACACTTTAGCTTTACGAAAGTCAGTTAACAGTGCTACAAAGAAAAACAATATGAATTCAGATACCCCTTTGCCAAGAAGTTTCACGCGATGTCGTGCTCACGTTGCCCTGGCTGTTGCGGCCATGTTACTATGCTTAGTGTCGATGAACCTTCATCGAGACCACATTCACATAGAGAGTTATCCCTCACCCTGATTTTGGCAAGGAACACCGGAGTGCAGTTATGACCTAGTCGGAGGCGACAGATGGTTGATGTAACCCACTTGGGGGCACTCTGGAAATTAAAAAACCAAGGTTTGACGCGGATCCGGGGTTGAATGCGACCATAATAGCGGCCTGTGCGTGATCTGGAATCATCCCATTGGCTTTGCCAAGAGTCAGACAAGCTGGTTTGTGAACAGGTCAGTAGGTCTGCAGTGTAGACTTTATTATGGTGTTGTGTCCCTGTGTCAATTGCCTGTTTGGCCCAAGAGTCTGCGCTTTCATTTCCAGAGATGCCACAATGGCTTGGGATCCAGCCGAGAACAATGTTGAGTCCCCGGGTCTCACATTTTAAAAGTTTTTCTTTAATGTTTAGGATTAGAGGGGACAGTCTGTATGGCAGCTTGCACATTCATATGACAGTCGTAGTATTGACGTCACACACGGCTTAAACCACATTTATAAGTATGTTATTTAAGTATGTTTATCTTCGTCTAGTACCCATAGTACAAGCTTTGCTTAGTTTGGGACTAGGTCGATTTGTGTAAGATTGTCCACAAATATTTATTTTATTTTGTATACAATTTCTCGATTTTCTTAGAAACGGGTGAGAAATTAAATCTGAAATAGTAGTTTATGTGACTGTACATAATGAAGGGCATTAAACACGATTGTGTGGGTTTATAATATTCATAATAACATCACACGAGTGTTTTAATGCCTAATTATACAGTTACATACACTGCTTTATCTATCCACATATCATAAGCCTCCATGATGCATTCAGGAGCCGCATATTAAGACTGGCATGGCGGCGTTGTTTTCTGGCAGCTGTCATAGTTTTTTTTTAATTCAGAGACAAACTAGAGTCAGCTCTAACTATCATAACGTTCGATATCTTACTTACGTGCGACATTTGTCAAATTTGTATGCAACTTGACAATTCATTTCGAACTAAACGTCATCTCGACTGATATTAGAATAGAGGTCAAATCAAATTTCTTTGTTTTTCAGAGATGTTCGAAGTTTAAATGAAATAATATTATCGAAATCGATGTTATTATTTAGCAATAATAACATTTTCACAGAAAAGAAATTTGTTCTAACAAAACAGTCTGTTTTTATGGGAGTTCCGTTTGGACAGCCGAACAGAGCGGACGTCGTAGCCCGAGAGCCCTTCTCGACCTTTCCTAACGCCATACAATTAAAACAAAGTCCCTTAGACAATAGGCCGGTGGTTACTCCAGATGTGCTTGCGCCCGCGCCTTACGCGAGTACAACCATTATAACGCGCGACTTAGTCATTGAGGCCTTTCGATTTTGGAAAATTGGGCCGGGTTGGGCGTGTGCACGGTGTGTTCATATATTGTAGGTTCAAATAGTGAGTGAAATTAAAGTGCGTGGCAATACAACTCTTCGGCAGTCGCAGTAATAGCAGCCCCGTACCCAGGGCGAGAGTCGCAGTATACAGAAATAATCCGGTGAGCTCTTTCCATTGTGCCCTGCCGCCGTAGCCGGCGCTCATTTGTAAACTTCCAGCTCTCCCCTCTGAGGGCTAGAGCATTGAGCCAAACGCCAGTCTTAGCGGCCTATCCATCTTGGGAATTTACCCGTGGTTCTAACACACCTCTACTTGCCAAAGTGTACTCTTAACAGATAGATAACCACACCAAGACTAAATTGGTTCACGCCCAAACTAATGCCAACTATACAGCTTGATATATAGTGTACCTGCAATATATAGCACCCTGCAAACTCGCACACAACCCGTCACCTCTTGCTGAAATCAAAGGTCAAGAAAATCGGCACTCGTCTCACGCATAATCTCAATTACTTCCATTAGCCATATACTGAATATTTAATTGCGCCCCGAATTTTAATTAATTAATTATCTAGATACCATTTACTATTGCATGGAGTCGACTCATAACTTATCCCATTGAAACATAAACTAGAAACTAACATTAGAATACTCTAGAATATATACATGTGGATAAAGCGCAGACTAGATAGTCGAACCTAAAACCTTGCGGGGTCCAATACCACCATATTCTCCGCACACTTACAGTTGACTGATTCACAGACTCCGACAAAAGCCTCAATACACACAGGTCGCTGTAATAGGTATATGTACGGACAAGGTCATCGGATATCGAATCACACATAGGGATTTGCGAATCTATAATTGCACCCCAATCTTAATTAATTAGTTACCTAGATAACCATTTACTATTGCACGGACGTCTCATAGCTCATCCCATCGCATAGGGCTTGGCGAATCTATAATTGCACCCCTAATCTTAATTAAATAGTTACCTAGATAACTTCTTATTATTGCACTATTGTTTACTAATGCATGTAGTCGTCTCATAGCGCATCCCACTGAAACAATAACTAGAAACTAACATCAGAATACCCTAGAATACCTACATGTGGAGAAGGAGCAGTCTAGATAGTCGAATCTAAAGCCTTGTGGTTCTCCGTACAGCTACATTTGACTGATCCACAGACTCCGACATATCTTAATACCTACGGGCCACTGTTATAAGTATTATAGATAGGGTAATCCGCAAGTGGCAAACGCATACGGGGTTCCCACGTAAGACAAAAATACCCGAGCAAAACAACATCACACAAAGCTCTGTCTTACGCAAATATTAAAGGAACATAGGCCACCATCTGGTTGGTCATCAAAAGCAACACTCAGGCAATTTCCTTACAAATTTAAGGAAGCATTGTTCTCTTCCGAAAATAACATTTGGCTAAAGGGTAACACAAGACCATTTTTCAATTTTATTGACGCAGACCATTCTATTGACGCCGTCAACATCTGTGACGTAATTTGCGCAATTTAAGACTTCCCGGTTAAATGATTTAGAAGTACTTAATACTCAACAGCCGAAGTAACAACCATAACCATATAATTCATTGTTGCATGTGTTTGTTTTTAATATCTCAGCTTCTTTGTTGCTTGTTGGGTCTAATGGTTGGTGCATTTAGTTAATAGGAAATTCATTTGGTTAAGTAAGGTTTTATTTATTAGGACATTCAGTGTATCATATCGAAATCTAGATTCAGGTGTTAGTAGTATTGTATATGGTGAGGGGTGACCTAGTAGCGTGTACCGAAACGGTATAAATTAGTGTTACCAATTGTATATACTATCAAGTAGGAACTCAGTAAGGTTCGGTAACCCAGGTTTAGTTCTTATATTTCAGTAACATAACAACTAGGCGTCACCATATACTCTACTTGCATGTAGAATTTTGATCATAGCTAGTTACTAGGATTTTCTAGTTTCTTCACCGTTCCGGTACCGGCGGTACCTACTTAGTTATTATTGATAGCCCAACGTCGAATACAAAAGAGCGCGGCAAACCCGAGACAAGAAGCAGAAACAATAGGCCTTATAGGCCACAGGAAAGAGTCCTTTTTGCGCCACTCCTATTCAATAAGGATTTAAAAAAAAAAGGTGTTATTACAAGCACACGTGCAGATACAGTGCACGAAAGGACGCAAATAAACGCCAGAAATAAAATCTCTCCGGCAAAAGTCAGAATGGATATTGTACCAATCCCAAAAGACGGAAACTGCTTGTATAGGTCGATCGCTGATCAATTGAACAATGTTATAGCATGCTGCCCGGGTCAGTATGATCACAAAATCGTCAGAAATGAACTGGCAAGCTACGTTTTAGTCAACAAAGACGACCCGAGAATAAGGGAAGCCCTATTAGGCAGTGTAATAGATTCGATGCCCAACGAAGATGCTAGAACAATACAGCCGACCCCAGGGCAAATTGATACTTACATTAACAACCAATTTCTAGAGGGTAATTGGGGAGGAGAAGACATAATAATTGCTGCCTCGGAATTCTTTGCCGTTGATGTATACATACATGGATGTTATACACACCCCATTGTGTATAAAGCCTCGCTGACACTCACTGCCCCGGCAAGACCCATTCACTTGCACTTTAAAGACCACCATTACGACAGCGTTAAACTACACGATTACGACAGGTACGGGACTAGGGTTTCCGACCCGGACGCGACCTGTATGTATCCGGATCCGCGGATCGGGACCCCGATATTTCCGTGCGAGTTGGGTCCGGATCGCAAACCTTATATGAGACACCCACGCTAAGTTCAGAGGTTAGCCCTTGCCCAAGTATGAAAATCGACTCCAGCCCACAGTCAACGCCAAGTATTAATAATTCAATTGGCTTGCAGGATGTTGACTCGACCGGCCACAGGTTAGTGCGCCAAGAATCAACAAGCAAAACAAAGCCATTCGCCCACACACAGAACGTCAATATTGCAACATGGAACGTGCGAGGCTGTGCCACACTACATGATAAACTAAATATAGATCAAGAACTAGCAGAGCACCAAATCACCATTGCAGGGCTGCAGGAAACGCACCTCGCTAGGGGAACATTCTCGTCTGACAATTATACATGGATCTTAAGCGGTGGTACACGCGCAACAGAAAAGCGAGGTATAGCAATCCTTATTAATAAAGCGGCACGATATGAAATCATAAAGACCTATAACAGCTCGAACAACATACTCGCAATACACATTAGACTGGAATTACCTGCTCACAACAAAGCTAAGGAGTTTTTCTTCATCAATACACATATGCCGTCGAACTCCACAACATGCTTAGGAAGGATTGGGGTGCTATTACACCGTATGCCCAAAAATGCAATACCTATACTCCTAGGTGATTTTAACGCCCATCTGGGTAAATGTGACGTCACGCACCAATCTCCATATGTTTGTAGAAAAAACCTCCTGCACGAGGTATCAAATTTTAACGGCACCCTATTATTAAACTTTTTGGAACAACACAACCTAGTAGTAAAAAGTACTTGGGGTCGTCCATCAAGTAAGATAACATGGAGAATGGGAAAAAAAGCATCTCAAATTGATCACATTGTATGCAGCCGTGCTAATAATGCGCACTTCCTAAACATACAAGGCAAATGGTCCCAAAAGGTTCAATCTAATCACAAGATCATATGGGGAACAATAGTAAGTCACAACAACATTCCTAGCATTAAAGTGACACAGTATACACAACGAAATATTAACAGCAACACGCATGCATTCCAATTCAATCATAAAAAAGTTAACTTTGAAGCACTCCAGAGTAAGAAACATCTCGACAATTTCCAAAAGGAAGTCAATGAAAATCTTGCGTCCCAAGTAGAAACGATCGCACAGGACAGTGGGCGGACTAATAAGAATTTAACATGGGACGAGCTTAATGCAATTTTGAAAAAGTCGGCCCGGGCGATCCCGTCCCACGCAATAATAAGATCTAGAGAGAGCAGGATCGCCCAAGCCCAATTGCAAAAGGCGCTCTTCCTAAAATACAAATTTCCAAAAGTTTCTATCCACGGTAGGAACCTTAAATTAGCAAGAAAAATCTTTCAGGGTTTAAGTAGAGCCCATAGAGCAATGCGTATGAAAATAACATATAAATATTTGAAAAAACAGAAGTCAAAACACACACGAACGCAGCAAAAATACTTCATTCCTATGGCTAATTGGATATCCGAAGTTAAAAATTGCGAAGGCCCGGGTATAGATCCAATACAATGTGAGCCTAACAGTGTACCGGAATCAGACTGCCCCAAAGTAGAGGATATAGCTCGCATAATAAGCGGCATGAGAAATGGAACGGTACCTGGTACAGATCAAGTTGTCCCGGAACTATACAAAGCGGCCCCGCCAGCGTTTTTAGCACAACTAACAAATATTATGGAAGAAGCTTGGACCAACAATAAAGTGCCAGCAGAGTGGGCACTTACAAAGCAGGTGCCAATACCAAAGAAATCTGCCCCCAAGACTACCGGGGACTTCAGAAAAATATCAATTTGTAATGTGGGTTACAGGATATACGCAAACTTCTTATTAGAAAAACTGGACGCGGCAATAAAATCTCTCGGAAATTATCAAGCGGCCTTTCTAGCAAACCGATCAACGGACGATCATATTTTCACCCTGCGCCGGGTACTAGACACGAATTGGAGGGAAGGAACTAGACTTTTCATCGTAGCCCTGGATATCGAGAAAGCGTTTGACAATGTCGATTTGAAAGCGCTTAGAGACATAATATTGTCACGCACCAATGGCCCTCTCACTAACGGAATTGTAGAAGCTTGCATGAAGGAGAGAACATTCCTATCCTGGTGTGGCCAGAGTTCAGAAACGGTTCAGAAAGGCAAAGGCATCAAACAAGGCTGCCCGCTGTCTCCCCGGCTATTCACAATTTTAATGGATGATGTACTGCGCACATTGGAGGAGGAAGACGAATCAGTTAGACTAGACCAGGACGAAAATATCACGCTACCTCTAATACTATCCTACGCGGATGACCTAATCATCCTAGGTCACAACATTACGGGAATTGATCGTATTGTAAGAAAATTAATAGATCTCTTAAGTACAGTGGGCCTTAAAATAAACACGACGAAAACAAAGCTGGTTATAAGGGACCCATGTGGTGTCACAATGACGGATCAACAGACAACATACGTAGGCGGTGTACCGATACAACCTATTAAGGAGATAACATACCTAGGTACATACATTACGTCATCCCACAACAGAAGAGCGACCATCAAGGTGCGCTGCGACAAAGCTGCAAGAAATTCTAAGATGCTCACCAGATTTATAAAAGATAAAAAAATAGAGTGGAAGATAGCGAGGCTGATGTATAAAATGGTAATATCACCGGCCATGACGTACGGACTAAACGTCACTGCGCTCACCAAAGCAAACAGATCACGCCTTAGAAAATACGAAAGGCACATTCTAAGAGAAATGTTGTTAGTTGCGAAAGACTCTCCAAAACAAAAGATCAGGGAAACATTGGACGGCAAAACCATCACAAAGATAATTAAAGTACGCCGACTCTCGTATTACGGACACGTACGTAGACGCGAAAGACCCCATTTACTACACGCAGCTCTCAGCTATGAAGAACGTAAAAGAAAAGTTGGACGCCCTATATTTACATGGGAAGACTCCCTCAACCACGACATCCGACACTATACTAATAAATCCCGCTCTTACTGGAGAAATATTTCCACCGACAGAAGCCGGATGAAAAAAACTTCCGAGAAAATATACAAACAACCGGAAACGGACACTGAATCGGAACCAGATGAGAATGAAGAGACAGCGGACATGCAATTGCCAGGTCCTGATTAACAATTGCAATAAGCGCGAAGAGGTTCAATATCAGAACCTGAGGGTTAAATAAAAAAAATAAAAAAGGGGGGGGGGACCAAGCAGTCACAAACTAATTATCTATATTATGCACCAAGTATAGTATCTATCTACCCCACGCTGGCTTAACGATGCCTGTATTCGGGTCGGCTCCAACTCCCGTCTCTCCTATCATCCTGACTGCACACCTACACTCCCGTCCTATCTACTTGGCTCTCCGGTTTCTCGGGCAGGAAGCTGTTGCCTGCGGCCGGGCGGCAGAAATTGGTTCAAAATGGACATGCAAGCCCGCTTACCCTCATCATTATAGTATTTGCGGTTAAGTCGGTGCTCGGTTAAGGTTCTCATACCCCACTAACTTTCTGCCCCATATGCTACACTAGATGGGGTAAGCGAGCCTTCTTCGTTATTTTGCTCTAACACCTCCTCCCTCCTGTAGTCAGCACTTCTGAGTCCTTGCAGCAGAACTGCTGGCTGGATGAGTCACCAGAACAGAACAGAACAGAACAAAACAGTCTGTTTTTATGGTGGTCATAATGTGCGGTTCTTGAACGCATCATGGAGGGTTTATGATATTTCGATAGATAAACTATTTTATTACGTTAAGGTAACATAATTACCGAAATGGTTTTTGAATTAGGCATCATTACATAGTTTGAAATGTTCTCAATTAAAAAGTAATGGTTCCCGTGTTTCCAGACTACAGCAAGCTGATGCTGGTAGCAGAATGCATGGTGTCCCTTCTACTGCCGTTCACGTGGGCCCACGTATACGTGCCCATTCTGCCGGCGCCGCTGTACCACTTCCTTGACGCGCCCGTGCCTTTCGTCATGGGTTAGTTATACAATCAAAATCAAAATGGCAAAAAACGGAACCCTTATACATTCGTCATGTCTGTCTGTCTGTCTGTCCGTCCGTCCGTATGTCACAGCCATTTTTTTCCGAAACTATAAGACATACACTGTTGAAATTTGGTGAGTAGATGTATTCTGTGAACCGCATTAAGATTTTCACACAAAAATAGAAAAAAAACATTAAGTTTTGGGGATTCCCCATACTCAGAACTGAAACTCAAAAAAAATTTTTTCATCAAACCCATACGTGTACGTATCTATGGATAGGTCTTCAAAAATGATATTAAGGTTTCTAATATCTTTTTTTTCTAAACTGAATAGTTTACGCGAGAGACACTTCCAAAGTGGTAAAATGTGTCCCCCCCCCTGTAACTTCAAAAATAAGAGAATGATAAAACTAAAAAAAATATATGATGTACATTACGATGCAAACTTCCAACGAAAATTGGTTTGAGCGAGATCTAGTAAGTAGTTTTTTTTTAATACGTCATAAATAGTAAAAGGCAATTTATTTAACGGAACCCTTCATGTGCGAGTCCGACTCGCAATTGGCCGCTTTTTTTTTCCTTTGTTTGAAAGCATATACTTCCAGATTGGTCCCGTTGTCACCAAAATCCAGTTCTGAGATGGGATCCTGGAGAAATCGAGGGAACTCTTAAAATTTTATAGGCAAACTTGAAGCAATTTGGGTAATGATTTGAAGTCGGTTAAAACTTTGTTTTGAAAGTACAATTATTTTTATTTGAATTCCGTTTTAGGAAGTATCAATCTCAGTAATGGATTGTAATAGTGATCTCACAAATGTTTACTTACTATGATGCTATCGGTGGGAACCTGTAATTAATTGGCTTTTTGTTTTTTATATTTATAATCAATGTGTTTCTGCAGCTGTTGGCTCTCCAAATATAGATAAATAAATGTATTTTCTTCTTCTTATTTTTACATAAGTTCTTTTATATTGCTTTGTAAGTTTGTAAATAGTGTCTGAAACAAGACATCCGATTTTTTATATTTCACCGGGCTAGAGTATAAAAATATGTTTTTTTTTAAATTTGCGGTAGGTGCCGTAAGGGTAGCTAAAATAATAAAAGCGGCCAAGTGCGAGTCGGACTCGCACATGAAGGGTTCCGTGCAATAAATTGCGGTTTACGATTTATGACGTATTAAAAAAAAACTACTTATTAGATCTCGTTCAAACCAATTTTCGGTGGAAGTGTACATGGTAATGTACATCATATATTTTTTTTAGTTTTATCATTCTCTTATTTTAGAAGTTACAGGGGGGGGGGGGGGGGGGGCACACATTTTACCACTTTGGAAGTGTCTCTCGCGCAAACTATTCAGTTTAGAAAAAAATGATGTTAGAAACCTCAATATCATTTTTGAAGACCTGTCCATAGATAACCCACACGTATGGGTTTGATGAAAAAAATTTTTTTGAGTTTCAGTTCTGAGTATGGGGACCCCTAAAACTTAATGTTTTTTTTCGATTTTTGTGTGAAAATCTTAATGCGGTTCACAGTCATCTACTTACCAAGTTTCAACAGTATAGCTCTTATAGTTTCGGAAAAAAGTGGCTGTGACATACGGACGGACAGACAGACAGACAGACGGACGGACATGACGAATCTATAAGGGTTCCGTTTTTTGCCATTTGGCTACGGAACCCTAAAAACGTGTATTTTTATTTAAACCCCCGACGCAAAAACAGGAGTGTTATAAGTTTGACGTGTCTATGTATCTGTGCAGTGGCATCGTAGCTCCTAAACGAATGAACCGATTTTAATGACATTTTTAGTCTGAAAGTTGACGTGGTCGAGATGGTTCTGAGCTACGTTTCAACAAAATCTGTTCAGCCTTTATTGAGATATTGAACTTGAAATGAAAATGTCGGGGGTTTATCAACTTTTCTAAGTTGTAGACGTTGTAGTTATGTTTTATAAGCCGGTGTTCCCGGCCTTGGGCGGTGTCTGAACATCTACAAGACAAAGTCTACAATGGACACAAATGTCCATTGTTGTTGTTGTATGTTTACGTATGTAACAAATAATCATATTTTTTTCTTTGCACCTTTTATAAGTCTCTGTCTCGCCATTTGTACAATTTTTGATTTTATTTTGTGAAATAAAGTTAAAATAAATATGACGGAGAAGGTACCGTCAGGCATCGTTGGGAGATCGAGTATTGAGACTACGACGTAAATCAAAACGTACCTACTTTATTGAAACAAGTTAAAATAAAACTTAATTGTAGCGTGGACAGTTCCGAGGTGGAACTACTGCGTCCGGTCACTAACGTGTTCAGCCAGAAAATGCCCAGACGGAGCTCCGCCCGCGCGGCTCCATCCTAGCGCACGGAGTGGGGATAGATGGTTCGATGTGACGTCAGCCACAAATCAACCAATCGTAGCAATTCCCACGCTGCGCTACAATTTAGTGTCCGTACTCATGACCATCCTGTCTCCGACAATTATATAAATGTTTCCACTATAATATTATATTCACTATCACCAGGGCTCCACGCAGACAGCGCAGCGATCAGCAACGGCTCTCGGAACATAGCGCTGGGCTCGGAGGCCGCCCTGTGTTTGGTCGACATCGACAAACCGGACATACAGTTGCCCGAGGAACTGCCCATCTACCCCCATCGGACGCCTTTCATAGAAGAACTTAACTACATTTTAGACAAACACCAGGTACAATATCCATCCTGATAATTTTATATGCTAGTTATATATATTTTTTTAATCGGATGATTATTTCCGTTAATTACCCATTATTTACAAACTTATTCCGTCATTTTGGCACTCTTTGGGGGAGGCATATGTCCAGCAGTGGACGTCTTTCGGCTGATATGATGATGATACAAAATTAAAAAGTTGTGTGGGACGCTACCTGTGTAGACACACTGGCACCGTCCCTCGAACTTTTAATTTTGATCTTTTTTAGGGTGAGGTGACTAAGGTTGCCAGTTTTCTCAAAGATACACTGTGGAGAGTGTACCCCAAATATAAAGGAAATACCTTTTTTTAGGGTTCCATACTCAAAGAGTAAAACGGGACCCTAATACTAAGACTCCGCTGTCTGTCCGTCCGTCTGTCTGTCACCAGGCTGTATCTCACTGATACCGTGATAGTTCCAGCTGAAATTTTCACAGATGATGTATTTCTGTTGCCGCTCTAAAAACAAATACTAAAAACACAGAATAATAGTACATTATTGCCGCGGCCGGGAAGGATGCAATTGCAGGCTGAGTATTTTGTTTAAACGGAGGAGCTTGCGAGTCCGTTTAATTATAATACGAAGCCTGCAATTGCCATTCCGGCTGAGGCTAATATAGTGCTTTTCTCAAAAATGGGGGAAAAAAAGACTAAATTGAAATCAAGCGTTATTATTAAATACAAATTGAGGATACTGCAAATTACATAAAATTAAACGTCATATATTTTTTTTAAAACAGAATTGCAAGTGTATTTTTCCACCGAAAAACGCAATCTTTTTATGACACATACAAAAATGTCGCGTTTGCAACAGAAAAATACGACTTGATTTGGCTGAATACGACCTGTGCCGTCTTTTATATGCCAGTTTCTACTTTTTAAAAAGTTTGGTACTCGACAAATAAAGGAATTCATATGTAACATTCCAGGCGGCCTGCAATGTTTTTTATTTTTTAATTTTGATCTGGCCTTAAACTATACACTTTACCTTCTCATATGTAGCGTGTTATGTTCACTTTGCGCATTTTTGAGAAAAATAGTTTTTTATAGATAATGGTACGGAACCCTTCGTGCGCGAGTCCGACTCGCACTTGCCGGTTTTTTAGATTTAACGTAGGTAGTTTTAATTTAATTCAGTTTATGTTAATTATCATCTTGTATTTACTTTAGAAAATAAATACTAAGTACAGATATGTTAAAGTTATATTATAACATTGATAGGGCGAGGAAATCTGTAGAACCTTGTCTTTTCGGAGTCTTGCATCTTTTTCAATTAAATGTCTTCTTTAATGGATTAATTTAGGTCGTATTAATAAGGACGGTAATTAAACTCGCTTCGGGACTAATAAATTATGAATTAGCTTCAATTAAGCCAATTAAGTAGTAATGGATTTGTAATAGACGAGTGGTTTTGTAATCTTTTGCTGAGAACTTTAAACTTCGTCGGTTTTGAACAAGCGAGCGAAACGAACAAAGTACTCCGTTTCGACTTGAGCAAAAAAGATTTCGTATGTCTGTCGGGCGGATGGATGTCCGGCTGTTCTCCCCTACAGGTCGCATTTTCCAACCGATCCTCGTGAATATTTGTGAACAAGTTCGATAACTATATTTTTCTATTTAGATTTTGGTTTAAAAAAAAATATTGACAGAAAGACAGGCTCTTCAGCTCATTCTTCTTTGAACTCGCCTTTTCCCGTTACACGGGGTCGGCTTTCTTTATCATGCGGCGCCATGTAGTCCGCTGGCTGGTATCCTCTTCTTTAAGCCCGGGGCTATTCATGTATCTGTGGACATTCGTCAACCAGGTCATTTGAGGTCTTCCCCTTCCCCTTTTTTGGTAGCCATTTATTTATTTAATCGTATGGCATATATTATTTTTGGCCTTTTTGAGTTTGTCACTCTTTAGTACCACCCAGGGGACACGTGCAGGGTTGTGGTAGGTAGCTCCTGCGGACGCGAGTGACAGTTGTCCCCCCTTTGTCAAGTGAGTGGGCAACTCGACTGTTAGAGGTTCTTAAGCCGCCCGAAGGCGTCTAACTCGGCTTAACGACTACTGTCATAGACAGCAACCGGGATCAACTGCTTAGCGTGCCTTCCAAAGCACGGAAGCGCTCATTTATAGTAACCACTCAAACAGGCGGTCACCCATCCAAAGACTGACCCCTGCCGTCTTTGCTTGACCTGCGTTATCGTTTCCGATACGCAGGCGCCGCCGGGCTATGAACGCTTCGGTAGCCATAGAAAGGCATTTCTTCAGAACATAATTGTCGGGTCTTCTCATCACGTGACCGTACCATCTGAGCCTTGTTTCACATATTTTGTAACTTATGGGTGCAACCTTAAAGCTTCCTCTTGTGTGTTCGTTACGTATTCTATCCTTAAGTGTCACTCCACCTGCCCATCTCAGCATACGCATTTCAGTGGTGTGCAGCTTCTGCTCGTGTGTCTTTTTAGGTGCCCAGACTTCGCTGCCGTACAATAGAGCTGGTCTCACTACCGTTTTGTACACCTTACCTTTAGTTCTTATGTGCACTTTTGCGTCACACAGCACCCCTGTGAGCGTACGCCACTTCACCCATCCTGATGTTGTTCTCTGAATCACATCTGCGTCTATAGAGCCTTCTTCAGACAGAACTGAACCTAGGTACTTAAAGGTTTTAGCTCTAGGGAGGGCGGTGCCGCTTAGCGTAATGCCTGGATTAGCTTGCGCATTGGAGTTGAAGTTGCAAAACATGTATTCGGTCTTTGTCCTACTGATACGCAAACCATTTTGCTCTAACGACTTTCTCCATTCTTTTAGGGCTTCCTGTAACACTTATACGTTGTTGGATATAAGAACTACGTCGTCAGCGTACAAGAGATTCCATGGGCTTGGTTTTTGAATTTTTGCGGTCAAATAGTCCATGACAACATTAAAAAGCAAAGAGCTCAATGCGCTACCTTGATGTACACCCACTTTTATATCGAAGCTGTCAGATAGACCAGCTGGACTTCTGACAGATGTGTGGACATTGCTGTATAGGTCCTTTATAATGCGGATGTAGCATTCCGGCACGCTGTGAGATCTGAGTGCCTGCCATATCACGGTCCTAGGTACACGATCAAAAGCTTGCTCGAGGTCAATAAACGCCATCCACAGGTTTGACTCTTCAGCTCATAGAGACACTAATAATATTACTTTTTTTTTTTTTTTTTTTCCTACCTTGCTTCTTAAGTTGGGCCCCGAAGGGGCCCTTAACTAATTGCCTATAACTATGCAAGGCCCAAATGGCCATTGCACGCGCGGACAGCGCGCTACTAACTATCCTAGCTAAGCTTAAACTAAAGGGTATCTTTATTAAAACATCATAAGGCACAGACATAACAGCAAGAATATTTAATTCATTCTTCATTGTCCTCTCGTGGCGACCCGGAGCCCCCCACCCCCCCGCCGCAGAGGGCGTGGCTCACGGTGCACGGATTTCACTGACGATACAGCCGCAGGTCCGGCTGCAGTGGTAGCGAGGCGCACGTAGATCGGCCGAAGGATCCACGGGCTAGACGCAGGTCCACGCAGTGAAGCTCTCTTCTCTCGAGCGAAGTCCCGATGATCACGAAGTCCAGGCGGCGTCTCCGCGTTTCAGCAATTTCCCGAGTTTCCCCGACTGTCGAACATAACTGACAGCGCGGGGTCCCCCAGTACTCAATACCGAGCCACTGACGAGATACAGCCCAACGACGATCTCGAAGAAACTGCGCCCGATTGACGAGGGCCAGTTTATTTTCTTGTCCTTGTAGTGCGACGCGGGCCCCACGTTTCTGAAGACCAACTGCTCTCCCATAGTCAGCAATTTCCCGGGTTTCCACCCCCAAATGGCCCCCTTCTATTGGAGGCTGTCCCCCAGTACTAAATACCGAGCTACGAGATTACAGCCGGTACAGCAGTCCCGCGGGCCGCATCGAAGTCCAGATCCGTGTGTTATCGCTCCGGCTTTACAAGACTCGATGACGTTAGCTGACGTCACATCCGAGCTATGGCGGTGGGGGCCTGCGGGGATCTCATGGAGCGAAGGCGACGAAGGGGGGAGTGAACCTGCAGCCCGCACTTAGTACTTGACTCCGAGCAAGAACGTTGTCTACTTTTTATATTGACTTGCCCTAACACTTGATTAATATATCTTTAATATACGATTATCTATCCCTGTAGTTGGTCTTTATTTATATCAGAAGTGCTCGAACCGCGTCATGGCACCTAAAAGAACAAGTAAAGATATAAGTCGCAAAAGTAGAAGTAAACGTAAAAGAACACATAAGCGTAGACGTAAAGACAGTTCGTCCTCGGAGTCAGGCACGACCTCTAGAAGCAGCTCGTCGTCAAGTAGCAGCTCCGCTGGCACTAGTAGCAGTTCAGAAGATAAGAAGAGACGTCGGCGGAGGAATAAGCGAGGTCGTAAGCGCAACGAAACCGTGAGTCAAAATGCATTATTATCGGCGGTTATTCCGGAGTTTGACCCGTTGATTGACGATATATCTATGTGGCTAAAGTTGTGGATGCAAATGCTCGGGCGTTCGGATGGTCAGATAAAATTGTTAAATATCAGGCGTTACAAAAGTTACGTAATACTGCAAAAACATGGTATGATTCGTTACAAAAAAATCGAACTTGCTGGACATCTTGGGATTGGACAGATTGGCGCAATGAAATGTTAGACACGTTTCAAATCAATCGGAACATGTATATTTTGTTATCAGACCTAATGAGTGCTAAGCCCACCGAAGGGCAGTCGTTGTACGAGTTTTACTTCCAACAGAAAAGTAAGATTGATCGGTTACGGCTATCGTTTAAAGAAAAAGATGTGATATCGATAATAGTAGGGTCTATCGGAGATAAAAATATATGTACAGCAGCTGACGCTGGTAATTTTCAATATTGCGATGAATTAGCTTCATTTTTACATGGCAAGACATACTCGGCTGTAGAATCTAAAGGAGTACCTAAAAATAATGCTACCAATTTTGTACCCAAGCAGCAGACTTCTCGGTCTAGTGGTGGGTCTGTTTTTAGAAAAACAGATCAAACAATGAATCAAGGCAATGTAAATAACGAATTCCCTCTCGCGAAAATAACATGTTTTTCATGTGGTGAGATTGGCCATAAAAGAATACATTGCAATCAAAAAGATACCCTCAAATGTAATTTTTGTCAAAAAGCTGGACATTTGGAGGCAGCGTGTAGATCTAAACCAAGACCCAAGGCTGAGAAGTCGGCTGAAGTGAAATTTATTAGCACATCAAATGCTAAACAAAAATTCTATAAAGAAGCGTGCCTTAATGACTGTAAACATCAAGCTTTCATTGATATGGGCAGCGATTGCTCATTAATTGTCCCGAGTTTAGTCTCAAAGTTGAATCTAGCTCCGCGGCGCTTAGACACACCTGTTAGGCTCACCGGGTTTACAAGTGGTACTTGCATAGACGTAACTGAAGGCGTGACAGTGACACTCAAATTGGATACGGCACGGCTGGATATAGATCTTTATGTTATAAACGAGCTGTCGGGATGTGATATTTTGATAGGTAGAAATTTTACCGAGCACAAAAATATTATGTATACACGAGTGGGTAATTCCTTGATGTTTCAACCAATTACAAAGGAACAGATATGTTTGATTGAAACATCAATGTTTAATGCGAATAGTGCAGAACATGTCGAAATTTTAAGCGACATTTTTTCGAAATACCCGAGGTGTGTAGCTAATGACTTATCCAATTTAGGTAAAACATCGTGTGTTGAGCTTGAAATCGAAGTAACCTCAAGTAAACCTGTGTGTCAACGACCATATCGTATGTCAGAATCGGAAAAAGTAATTACACGAGAAATTGTTGACGATCTGTTGAAAAATAATATAATACGAGAGAGTAATTCGCCATATGCGAGTCCGGTGTTATTAGTTGATAAACCCAATGGAGAAAAACGATTGTGTGTCGATTACAGACAACTTAATAAAGTCACTGTAAAAGAAAAATACCCGATGCCTATTGTAGAAGATTTGATAGATAGATTGACGAGCGGGTGTAAATACTTCACATCATTAGATTTAAAATGCGGGTATTACCAAATAAAAATTAAGGAAGATTCTATCCCTAAATCCGCGTTTATAACAAGTGAAGGACATTATGAGTACGTTCGTATGCCTCTAGGAATTTGTAACGGGCCGGCAGTGTTTCAGAGACTAATGGATAAGGTGCTGGGTAAACTTAGATTCGGACGGATTATATGTTTCATGGATGATTTGCTAATAGCAACAGAAACTATTGACGAAAACATAGAATGTCTTGAGTCAGTGCTGAAGGTTTTGCAAGAAAATGGTTTAACAATAAATTTAGAAAAATGCAATTTCTTTCAGAATAAGATCAACTTTCTAGGGTATGAGATTTCTAATGAAGGTATTCGACCAGGCACAAAAAAACTGTCCGCAATCAAAGATTACCCAACACCTGTAAACGTGCATAAGGTAAGACAGTTTCTGGGATTAGTAAACTATTTCCGAAAGTTTGTGAAAAATTGCGCGATTTTATGTAGACCTTTGACGAAACTGTTAAAAAAAGGCGTAGCTTGGGAATGGGGGGAAGAACAAAACCAAGCTGTTAATGCGCTTAAAAATGAACTTCTTACAAACTCATTGCTCACAATATTTGATCCAAAGTTACCTATAATTTTGTATACAGACGCGTCACGGGACGGTTTAGGCTGTATAGTTGTGCAGGTTACTAAAGAAGGCGAAAAACCTATTTATTTTTACAGTCGCCAAACAACTATGGAGGAAAAAAAATACCATTCTTTTGAGCTCGAACTTCTAGCTATTGTGGTTGGCTTAAAGAGGTTCAGGCATTATTTGTTAGGGAATCAATTTAAAATCGTAACTGATTGTAATGCTGTAAGATATTCTATCACGAAACAAGAAATAAATTCGCGTATAGGTAGATGGGTTTTACAAACGCAGGAGTTTGATTTCGACATTGTGCATAGGCCGGGTGCTCAGATGCAACACGTGGACGCATTAAGCAGAAATCCCGTTGGATACTCCGCGGCCGGTGCCAATGAAAGCGTGATGTCAATTTCTGTTATAGAGCCTGATTGGTTATTATCTGTGCAATTGCAAGACCCCTGTATATGTTCAATAAGAGAGATTTTAGCGTCAGGTGAGGCCGAATTCCATAGGCAAATGTTTAATAACTATGAATTGTTAGGTAATAACGTGTATCGTAGAACTGAATATGGCAGAAGATGGTTAGTCCCAAAAAAGTGTATATGGCAGATTATAAGAGCTAACCATGATGATATAGGGCATTTTGCCGTAGACAAGACGATTGAGAGAATAAAAAGCAAATACTGGTTCGCTCATATGAAAAGAATTGTCACAAAATATGTCAATAATTGTATAAATTGTATTTATAACAAAAACGCTCATGGAAAAAAGGAAGGTAAATTATATCCGATACCTAAGTATGCTAGACCTTTCCATACGTTACATATAGATCATTTGGGGCCTTTCGTAAAGACAACAAAAAAAAACACACACTTATTGGTCATGGTCGATTCATTTACTAAATTTGTGTTTATAGCTCCGGTTCAAAATACCAAAAGTAAATGCGTGATAAATGAGCTTAATAAACTATTTAAAGTTTTTGGAAACCCCAACAGAATTATATGTGACGCTGGAAGTGCTTTTACTTCTAAGATGTTTCGCGATTTCTGTATAGACCGAAAAATTAGGCGACATGTCATAGCCACAGCAATGCCCCGTTCTAACGGCCAAGTAGAACGTTACAATCTTACAGTCTTGGAGGCAATGCGCAGTAAAGGAGCAGACACCGACAATAATAAATGGGATACTCATGTTACTGATATTCAACAAGGGATTAACTCCACTATCAATAAATCAACAGCCGCTGTCCCAAGTGAAGTATTTTTTGGATACCGATTGCAAGTTGATTCTGATATCCCAATGGATGAAAATATTGAGCAAGTAGTAGACGTAACCGCCTTAAGAAAAAAAGTAGATGAGAACATAAAAATGACCGCAGAAAAACAAAAACAACTATTTGATTCAAAAAGAAAAAACGCCAAAGAGTATAAAGTAGGAGAGTTGGTTGTTATTAAGATACCTAGTCAGAGCAATGACGGCCAAAGTACAAAGTTGTTACCGCTTTTTAAAGGACCTTTCCAAGTTATAGAGACTAGAGGTACTAGGACACGACCGTTACAAGGTAGCAGACATGCGAGGCGCCCAACGAACTGCGAGGCGGTACGAGGGGGTCGCGTGTGTGGAGAACATGAAGCCCTGGATCCGCATCGCAGATTCGCAGGTCGATTACGGGACTCCAGCGGTATGAACCGGATGTTATCAGGTAATTAGAGTGAATACCGTTTATTGCTTAACATGGTACATTGTTTTACAAATAAGTAATAGCATAACATGGACCCTGACAGGGTATTGCAAAGTTTGTCCTTAAAAACGAATTCTTAATTCTAACACAAAGCAAATTCGAATATACACCAAGTACCTACTAATTACATAGTAGAATGAAACAGTTGTATCGCTATCAATGTAATCGTTGTTTGAATCCATTTACTGTATTCAGCTTGAGTGATTGCTTATATTATACATTGTGTGTGTCTAATGCATATTGCTACGAATGCAGTGTATGATGCAGTAATGGTTTAGCATGAGGTTGACCGTTGATGGGACAATGAAGCTAATAAAAACTGCATATGCACTGCATGTCGTTCATGGTGCATAGGTATACCTAATTCATGTGCACGCTTGAGTGGTTTGATCGCTGATGGGATAATAAACTCTAGTGTGCATTTGGAAGTATATTTACTACCGTTAGCCGCTTCACTGAAATGAGTTTGTATGTCGCTATGTCACGGCTAACCGCTGATGGAATAGTGATGACATGGTGACATATGTGACTTATTGATGGTGATGGAATTTGTCAAGTGTGACGGTATTGACCACTGTGCTTAAACTTATGTTTTGTTCGCAGCATATGCATCAGACTTGAACGCGTCCGAGGGCGGATGCGTATTCAGGACGGCCGGATGTTATCGCTCCGGCTTTACAAGACTCGATGACGTTAGCTGACGTCACATCCGAGCTATGGCGGTGGTGGCCTGCGGGGATCTCATGGAGCGAAGGCGACGAAGGGGGGAGTGAACCTGCAGCCCGCACTTTAGTACTTGACTCCGAGCAAGAACGTTGTCTACTTTTTATATTGACTTGCCCTAACACTTGATTAATATATCTTTAATATACGATTATCTATCCCTGTAGTTGGTCTTTATTTATACGTGATAAATGAGCAGGGTCATCCGCCGGCGTGGTCGAAATCCCCGCAGAGTCGAAGTCTAACCACACCCCCACCGCTTAGTAATATCCCGGGATTCCCAGACTGTCGAACATAACTGACAGCGCAAGGTCCCCCAGTACTCAGTACCGAGCTGCGAGAATGCAGTCAAACGACAACTCCACTTTAAACTTCTTCCAGTAGACAGGAACATCTGCTCCGAAATGGCTCCGTCGAACTGACGTCATCCAAGATGGACGCGGCGCAGGTGGTCGGCCGGTGGCACGTCCGCGCGGCGCGGCGGACGCGCGATGATTATAACCTCTAATAATAATATTACTAGCAGTCGCTGCTGGTTTTATCCTATGTATCCAACGTTTTACAATAGTATTTTTCACAATCGTGTTATAATAGAGAGCTTTTTAGTCGAGTACCGTGTTTAGGCCACGAAGCTTGCTGAGTGGCCTAAGTAAGGTACGAGATTAAAAAGCTTGATTATAACACTATTGTGAACAATACTTTTTGTACGAGTTCATTAACATTAATTTTTCTACGAGTCAACTGAACTAATTAAACAAACTCGATACTGTTGAAACGAAGTGCAGCTCATCGCTCGTACGCTTGTTGATATCTTAAAAGACATCAACGAGCGTACGACATCAAAGCGATTCTATTGGTCCAATTCATTACAGTTCAGTAAAGCAGCCACGTGATTGGTCGAATTTATTTTAGTTGTCTGGAGCGTATCGAAAAGTAGTTATTTCGATTGTTTCGACAGTAACATGGACTACAACTATGAAAAGAGTGACGTTGCAGTATTCTCTATGAAATCTTAATACACATATTTTAATCGTCGAGTACAAAAAGAATGTAGGCGAATCCGCGCGATTAAATAAAAGTCTTAACCCTATAAACGAGAAAATATGCTTTCAGTTCACCAACTTAGCTAAGTGGTCGCTATCCGGCACATGAAATTAGGTGGTCGCTAACCGGTGAAATTACCCTACCCCCCCCTACCCTAACTCTTTCATAACTTTTTATGTTCCGGGTTGCCCATCGAAAATTTCCACGCGCCGCCACTGATAGATAGTGTCATAGGCATAGGATTTTAAATAGATAATATAAATGATTAACCTCCCCTATTTCCACAGATTCAAAGGCCTGAAACGGAACCCACCAAACTCGGCGTGCCAATAAACGGAACTTCATACAAACACATGAACGATATGAGCAGCAGTTGCACGTTACCTTCCGGTATGTTTGTTTCCCTCATCATCATCATCATCATCATTACTTAAGAGCCTTGCTCTTGTCGGTGGAGTAACCGCCACTTTTCTCTGTCCATTGCCAGCCTCTTGACATCAGCGTTATCTTTTACTTGGCTAAAATATGTTAGGCCTTCCTCCAAATCTCTTGCCTTAAATTTTACCTTCTAGGATGTTTAAGAAGAAGCTGTGGTGCCGTATCAGGTGACCACCATCTTGCCTCTCCAATTTCTAATAAATCCTAGCAAACATCTTTTCACTCCTATACTCAACTTATATTTTTGAATACTGTATGAGTTACAAATGTTACAATACAATACACCTCACACAAACGAAACAATAAGAAACAAAACAATAACATGTAGGTAGAGGTAGACAACAGGCGGTCTTATCGCTGCAGAGCGATCTCTTCCTGACAACCTTTGGGTATCGGAGAAAGAGATAAAACTAGATAAACTGAGTTTAAATAAAGAC
The DNA here is from genome assembly GCA_963854355.1 of Epinotia brunnichana. Taxonomy (NCBI): domain Eukaryota; kingdom Metazoa; phylum Arthropoda; class Insecta; order Lepidoptera; family Tortricidae; genus Epinotia; species Epinotia brunnichana. The sequence continues at coordinate 19,006,879 of OY977940.1, forward strand.
ATATATGTGACAGTTAGTCCGGCCAAATTCGAAGAAAAAGCTGTGAGATCTATTCCTGCATGCATTTTTTCCAGAACAAATACGAACTATATAACTGAAGACACGTCTGGCTGCTTGTTATGCTTTATCCTAATTTAGCTATTGCAAAGAATGCAGGCATACCCGCGGGATAAATTATAGCCTGTTTACATCCAGAAATCGCCGAATAGAATTGATTCGGCGCGCGCCTTGCGTGATGAGCGGAAGCAAACAGTGTAGTAAGACACGAACGGAGACTTTCGCCTTCGCGTTCTTTGAAACGCCTTTCTGACCAGATTAGGAAGCAATTAGGACTGATTTTCATATATATGATGGTTGACTATATGATTGTTGATCTGATTTAACCAAAACATAATGGGGAATGGATGAAAATTTTAGAAATGCCTGATTATTTTTTTGGTGATAGGAATAACCTTCCTTAGCACCAGAAAAAAATTGCAGACTTGTCAGCTGCGTCAATAATTTTTGAAAAATATAATCAGTTTCCTCACTTACGTTTTGTGGTTAGGACGGCGAATGAGACACTTTCCTTGATCCGTCTCATATTACAAAAAATATTTTAAATATCTGACCCTGGCAATGACCAATATAGCTGCTGCAGCTGTCAATATCATTGCCAGTGTCAGTTTAAGTACCACGGATTTTTATGATATTTTTATGTAATATGAGACGGATCAAGGAAATTGTCTCATTCGCCGTCCTAACCACAAAACGTAAGTGAGGAAACTGTTTATATTTTTCAAAAATAATTGACGCATCTGAAAAGTCTGCAACTTTTTTCTGGTGCTAAGGAAGGTTATTCCTATCACCAAAAAAAAATATCAGGCGTTTCTAAAATATTCATCCATTCCCCATTACTTAAAATTTCCTCGATAGAAAAAATTCCATACTTGGGTCTTTATTTTCCTTTTTTATCTCATCTCAACTTACTCAAACAATACATTATTAAACGACACGATCAACTTCAAATAATGGTATTTTACCTCATTTAGAATCTCACTTAATTATATGGGAATAAAAGTTCACAAAGTTAGATTTATATTGATGTTTGTCCAAAAAAAGCTATTCCCTAGTGTTGCATCTCGTTTTCTCATGCGCGCAAGATATAGGTGTGTCTCTTTCAAGGGGGCGTGGTTAACTCTCATCAAGGCAATCCCATAAGTGCCGATTCAGACCGGAATGGCAGCGAGCAGCAGCGATACTGGACTATGTAGATAAAGTTTAAAATTATTTCACACTGAAAGTGCTCGCCGCGCCGCTGCCGGTGCTGCCATTCCGGTCTGAATCGGCCCTAATATTTGATTACCAAGTTCCAATCGTGTGTGTTATACAGGCGGTCTCCGTCGCAAGCATTCGTTCAACGACGTGCTAGAGTGGGACGAGAGTAGGCCGCTGAACGCGTCGCCGCCCGGCTCGCCGACGCGCCGCGCTCCTCGCCGCCTCGACGCGTTACAGCGGATAGTAGACATCGTCAAGCGTACGGGTGAGTTCTGTGCCTCGACCATGGAGCTAGCCGTGTGTGTTATACAGGCGGTCTCCGTCGCAAGCACTGGTTCAACGACCTGTTATAGTGGGATGAGAGCAGGCCGCTGCACGCGTTGCCGCCCGGCTCGCCGACGCGCCGCGCTCCTCGCCGCCTCGACGCGTTACAGCGGATAGTAGACATCGTCAAGCGTACGGGTGAGTTCTGTGCCTCGACCATGGAGCTAGCCGTGTGTGTTATACAGGCGGTCTCCGTCGCAAGCACTGGTTCAACGACCTGTTATAGTGGGATGAGAGCAGGCCGCTGAACGCGTCGCCGCCCGGCTCGCCGACGCGCCGCGCTCCTCGCCGCCTCGACGCGTTACAGCGGATAGTAGACATCGTCAAGCGTACGGGTGAGTTCTGCCTCGACCATGGAGCTAACCGTGTGTGTTATACAGGCGGTCTCCGTCGCAAGCACTGGTTCAACGACCTGTTATAGTGGGATGAGAGCAGGCCGCTGCACGCGTTGCCGCCCGGCTCGCCGACGCGCCGCGCTCCTCGCCGCCTCGACGCGTTACAGCGGATAGTAGACATCGTCAAGCGTACGGGTGAGTTCTGCCTCGACCATGGAGCTAACCGTGTGTGTTATACAGGCGGTCTCCGTCGCAAGCACTGGTTCAACGACCTGTTATAGTGGGATGAGAGCAGGCCGCTGCACGCGTTGCCGCCCGGCTCGCCGACGCGCCGCGCTCCTCGCCGCCTCGACGCGTTACAGCGGATAGTAGACATCGTCAAGCGTACGGGTGAGTTCTGCCTCGACCATGGAGCTAGCCGTGTGTGTTATACAGGCGGTCTCCGTCGCAAGCACTGGTTCAACGACCTGTTATAGTGGGATGAGAGCAGGCCGCTGAACGCGTCGCCGCCCGGCTCGCCGACGCGCCGCGCTCCTCGCCGCCTCGACGCGTTACAGCGGATAGTAGACATCGTCAAGCGTACGGGTGAGTTCTGCCTCGACCATGGAGCTAACCGTGTGTGTTATACAGGCGGTCTCCGTCGCAAGCACTGGTTCAACGACCTGTTATAGTGGGATGAGAGCAGGCCGCTGCACGCGTTGCCGCCCGGCTCGCCGACGCGCCGCGCTCCTCGCCGCCTCGACGCGTTACAGCGGATAGTAGACATCGTCAAGCGTACGGGTGAGTTCTGCCTCGACCATGGAGCTAGCCGTGTGTGTTATACAGGCGGTCTCCGTCGCAAGCACTGGTTCAACGACCTGTTATAGTGGGATGAGAGCAGGCCGCTGCACGCGTTGCCGCCCGGCTCGCCGACGCGCCGCGCTCCTCGCCGCCTCGACGCGTTACAGCGGATAGTAGACATCGTCAAGCGTACGGGTGAGTTCTGCCTCGACCATGGAGCTAGCCGTGTGTGTTATACAGGCGGTCTCCGTCGCAAGCACTGGTTCAACGACCTGTTATAGTGGGATGAGAGCAGGCCGCTGCACGCGTTGCCGCCCGGCTCGCCGACGCGCCGCGCTCCTCGCCGCCTCGACGCGTTACAGCGGATAGTAGACATCGTCAAGCGTACGGGTGAGTTCTGCCTCGACCATGGAGCTAGCCGTGTGTGTTATACAGGCGGTCTCCGTCGCAAGCACTGGTTCAACGACCTGTTATAGTGGGATGAGAGCAGGCCGCTGCACGCGTTGCCGCCCGGCTCGCCGACGCGCCGCGCTCCTCGCCGCCTCGACGCGTTACAGCGGATAGTAGACATCGTCAAGCGTACGGGTGAGTTCTGTGCCTCGACCATGGAGCTAGCCGTGTGTGTTATACAGGCGGTCTCCGTCGCAAGCACTGGTTCAACGACCTGTTATAGTGGGATGAGAGCAGGCCGCTGAACGCGTCGCCGCCCGGCTCGCCGACGCGCCGCGCTCCTCGCCGCCTCGACGCGTTACAGCGGATAGTAGACATCGTCAAGCGTACGGGTGAGTTCTGCCTCGACCATGGAGCTAACCGTGTGTGTTATACAGGCGGTCTCCGTCGCAAGCACTGGTTCAACGACCTGTTATAGTGGGATGAGAGCAGGCCGCTGCACGCGTTGCCGCCCGGCTCGCCGACGCGCCGCGCTCCTCGCCGCCTCGACGCGTTACAGCGGATAGTAGACATCGTCAAGCGTACGGGTGAGTTCTGCCTCGACCATGGAGCTAACCGTGTGTGTTATACAGGCGGTCTCCGTCGCAAGCACTGGTTCAACGACCTGTTATAGTGGGATGAGAGCAGGCCGCTGCACGCGTTGCCGCCCGGCTCGCCGACGCGCCGCGCTCCTCGCCGCCTCGACGCGTTACAGCGGATAGTAGACATCGTCAAGCGTACGGGTGAGTTCTGCCTCGACCATGGAGCTAGCCGTGTGTGTTATACAGGCGGTCTCCGTCGCAAGCACTGGTTCAACGACCTGTTATAGTGGGATGAGAGCAGGCCGCTGAACGCGTCGCCGCCCGGCTCGCCGACGCGCCGCGCTCCTCGCCGCCTCGACGCGTTACAGCGGATAGTAGACATCGTCAAGCGTACGGGTGAGTTCTGCCTCGACCATGGAGCTAACCGTGTGTGTTATACAGGCGGTCTCCGTCGCAAGCACTGGTTCAACGACCTGTTATAGTGGGATGAGAGCAGGCCGCTGCACGCGTTGCCGCCCGGCTCGCCGACGCGCCGCGCTCCTCGCCGCCTCGACGCGTTACAGCGGATAGTAGACATCGTCAAGCGTACGGGTGAGTTCTGCCTCGACCATGGAGCTAGCCGTGTGTGTTATACAGGCGGTCTCCGTCGCAAGCACTGGTTCAACGACCTGTTATAGTGGGATGAGAGCAGGCCGCTGCACGCGTTGCCGCCCGGCTCGCCGACGCGCCGCGCTCCTCGCCGCCTCGACGCGTTACAGCGGATAGTAGACATCGTCAAGCGTACGGGTGAGTTCTGCCTCGACCATGGAGCTAGCCGTGTGTGTTATACAGGCGGTCTCCGTCGCAAGCACTGGTTCAACGACCTGTTATAGTGGGATGAGAGCAGGCCGCTGCACGCGTTGCCGCCCGGCTCGCCGACGCGCCGCGCTCCTCGCCGCCTCGACGCGTTACAGCGGATAGTAGACATCGTCAAGCGTACGGGTGAGTTCTGCCTCGACCATGGAGCTAGCCGTGTGTGTTATACAGGCGGTCTCCGTCGCAAGCACTGGTTCAACGACCTGTTATAGTGGGATGAGAGCAGGCCGCTGCACGCGTTGCCGCCCGGCTCGCCGACGCGCCGCGCTCCTCGCCGCCTCGACGCGTTACAGCGGATAGTAGACATCGTCAAGCGTACGGGTGAGTTCTGCCTCGACCATGGAGCTAACCGTGTGTGTTATACAGGCGGTCTCCGTCGCAAGCACTGGTTCAACGACCTGTTATAGTGGGATGAGAGCAGGCCGCTGCACGCGTTGCCGCCCGGCTCGCCGACGCGCCGCGCTCCTCGCCGCCTCGACGCGTTACAGCGGATAGTAGACATCGTCAAGCGTACGGGTGAGTTCTGCCTCGACCATGGAGCTAACCGTGTGTGTTATACAGGCGGTCTCCGTCGCAAGCACTGGTTCAACGACCTGTTATAGTGGGATGAGAGCAGGCCGCTGCACGCGTTGCCGCCCGGCTCGCCGACGCGCCGCGCTCCTCGCCGCCTCGACGCGTTACAGCGGATAGTAGACATCGTCAAGCGTACGGGTGAGTTCTGCCTCGACCATGGAGCTAGCCGTGTGTGTTATACAGGCGGTCTCCGTCGCAAGCACTGGTTCAACGACCTGTTATAGTGGGATGAGAGCAGGCCGCTGAACGCGTCGCCGCCCGGCTCGCCGACGCGCCGCGCTCCTCGCCGCCTCGACGCGTTACAGCGGATAGTAGACATCGTCAAGCGTACGGGTGAGTTCTGCCTCGACCATGGAGCTAACCGTGTGTGTTATACAGGCGGTCTCCGTCGCAAGCACTGGTTCAACGACCTGTTATAGTGGGATGAGAGCAGGCCGCTGCACGCGTTGCCGCCCGGCTCGCCGACGCGCCGCGCTCCTCGCCGCCTCGACGCGTTACAGCGGATAGTAGACATCGTCAAGCGTACGGGTGAGTTCTGCCTCGACCATGGAGCTAGCCGTGTGTGTTATACAGGCGGTCTCCGTCGCAAGCACTGGTTCAACGACCTGTTATAGTGGGATGAGAGCAGGCCGCTGCACGCGTTGCCGCCCGGCTCGCCGACGCGCCGCGCTCCTCGCCGCCTCGACGCGTTACAGCGGATAGTAGACATCGTCAAGCGTACGGGTGAGTTCTGTGCCTCGACCATGGAGCTAACCGTGTGTGTTATACAGGCGGTCTCCGTCGCAAGCACTGGTTCAACGACCTGTTATAGTGGGATGAGAGCAGGCCGCTGCACGCGTTGCCGCCCGGCTCGCCGACGCGTTACAGCGGATCGTGGATATCGTCAAGCGTACGGGTGAGTTCTGCCTCGACCATGGAGCTAGCCGTGTGTGTTATACAGGCGGTCTCCGTCGCAAGCACTGGTTCAACGACCTGTTATAGTGGGATGAGAGCAGGCCGCTGCACGCGTTGCCGCCCGGCTCGCCGACGCGCCGCGCTCCTCGCCGCCTCGACGCGTTACAGCGGATAGTAGACATCGTCAAGCGTACGGGTGAGTTCTGTGCCTCGACCATGGAGCTAACCGTGTGTGTTATACAGGCGGTCTCCGTCGCAAGCACTGGTTCAACGACCTGTTATAGTGGGATGAGAGCAGGCCGCTGCACGCGTTGCCGCCCGGCTCGCCGACGCGTTACAGCGGATCGTGGATATCGTCAAGCGTACGGGTGAGTTCTGCCTCGACCATGGAGCTAGCCGTGTGTGTTATACAGGCGGTCTCCGTCGCAAGCACTGGTTCAACGACCTGTTATAGTGGGATGAGAGCAGGCCGCTGCACGCGTTGCCGCCCGGCTCGCCGACGCGCCGCGCTCCTCGCCGCCTCGACGCGTTACAGCGGATAGTAGACATCGTCAAGCGTACGGGTGAGCTCTGTGCCTCGACCATGGAGCTAACCGTGTGTGTTATACAGGCGGTCTCCGTCGCAAGCACTGGTTCAACGACCTGTTATAGTGGGATGAGAGCAGGCCGCTGCACGCGTTGCCGCCCGGCTCGCCGACGCGTTACAGCGGATCGTGGATATCGTCAAGCGTACGGGTGAGTTCTGCCTCGACCATGGAGCTAGCCGTGTGTGTTATACAGGCGGTCTCCGTCGCAAGCACTGGTTCAACGACCTGTTATAGTGGGATGAGAGCAGGCCGCTGCACGCGTTGCCGCCCGGCTCGCCGACGCGCCGCGCTCCTCGCCGCCTCGACGCGTTACAGCGGATAGTAGACATCGTCAAGCGTACGGGTGAGTTCTGTGCCTCGACCATGGAGCTAACCGTGTGTGTTATACAGGCGGTCTCCGTCGCAAGCACTGGTTCAACGACCTGTTATAGTGGGATGAGAGCAGGCCGCTGCACGCGTTGCCGCCCGGCTCGCCGACGCGTTACAGCGGATCGTGGATATCGTCAAGCGTACGGGTGAGTTCTGCCTCGACCATGGAGCTAGCCGTGTGTGTTATACAGGCGGTCTCCGTCGCAAGCACTGGTTCAACGACCTGTTATAGTGGGATGAGAGCAGGCCGCTGCACGCGTTGCCGCCCGGCTCGCCGACGCGCCGCGCTCCTCGCCGCCTCGACGCGTTACAGCGGATAGTAGACATCGTCAAGCGTACGGGTGAGTTCTGTGCCTCGACCATGGAGCTAACCGTGTGTGTTATACAGGCGGTCTCCGTCGCAAGCACTGGTTCAACGACCTGTTATAGTGGGATGAGAGCAGGCCGCTGCACGCGTTGCCGCCCGGCTCGCCGACGCGTTACAGCGGATCGTGGATATCGTCAAGCGTACGGGTGAGTTCTGCCTCGACCATGGAGCTAGCCGTGTGTGTTATACAGGCGGTCTCCGTCGCAAGCACTGGTTCAACGACCTGTTATAGTGGGATGAGAGCAGGCCGCTGCACGCGTTGCCGCCCGGCTCGCCGACGCGCCGCGCTCCTCGCCGCCTCGACGCGTTACAGCGGATAGTAGACATCGTCAAGCGTACGGGTGAGTTCTGTGCCTCGACCATGGAGCTAACCGTGTGTGTTATACAGGCGGTCTCCGTCGCAAGCACTGGTTCAACGACCTGTTATAGTGGGATGAGAGCAGGCCGCTGCACGCGTTGCCGCCCGGCTCGCCGACGCGTTAAAGCGGATCGTGGATATCGTCAAGCGTACGGGTGAGTTCTGCCTCGACCATGGAGCTAGCCGTGTGTGTTATACAGGCGGTCTCCGTCGCAAGCACTGGTTCAACGACCTGTTATAGTGGGATGAGAGCAGGCCGCTGCACGCGTTGCCGCCCGGCTCGCCGACGCGCCGCGCTCCTCGCCGCCTCGACGCGTTACAGCGGATAGTAGACATCGTCAAGCGTACGGGTGAGTTCTGTGCCTCGACCATGGAGCTAACCGTGTGTGTTATACAGGCGGTCTCCGTCGCAAGCACTGGTTCAACGACCTGTTATAGTGGGATGAGAGCAGGCCGCTGCACGCGTTGCCGCCCGGCTCGCCGACGCGTTACAGCGGATCGTGGATATCGTCAAGCGTACGGGTGAGTTCTGCCTCGACCATGGAGCTAGCCGTGTGTGTTATACAGGCGGTCTCCGTCGCAAGCACTGGTTCAACGACCTGTTATAGTGGGATGAGAGCAGGCCGCTGCACGCGTTGCCGCCCGGCTCGCCGACGCGCCGCGCTCCTCGCCGCCTCGACGCGTTACAGCGGATAGTAGACATCGTCAAGCGTACGGGTGAGTTCTGTGCCTCGACCATGGAGCTAACCGTGTGTGTTATACAGGCGGTCTCCGTCGCAAGCACTGGTTCAACGACCTGTTATAGTGGGATGAGAGCAGGCCGCTGCACGAGTTGCCGCCCGGCTCGCCGACGCGTTACAGCGGATCGTGGATATCGTCAAGCGTACGGGTGAGTTCTGCCTCGACCATGGAGCTAGCCGTGTGTGTTATACAGGCGGTCTCCGTCGCAAGCACTGGTTCAACGACCTGTTATAGTGGGATGAGAGCAGGCCGCTGCACGCGTTGCCGCCCGGCTCGCCGACGCGCCGCGCTCCTCGCCGCCTCGACGCGTTACAGCGGATAGTAGACATCGTCAAGCGTACGGGTGAGTTCTGTGCCTCGACCATGGAGCTAACCGTGTGTGTTATACAGGCGGTCTCCGTCGCAAGCACTGGTTCAACGACCTGTTATAGTGGGATGAGAGCAGGCCGCTGCACGCGTTGCCGCCCGGCTCGCCGACGCGTTACAGCGGATCGTGGATATCGTCAAGCGTACGGGTGAGTTCTGCCTCGACCATGGAGCTAGCCGTGTGTGTTATACAGGCGGTCTCCGTCGCAAGCACTGGTTCAACGACCTGTTATAGTGGGATGAGAGCAGGCCGCTGCACGCGTTGCCGCCCGGCTCGCCGACGCGCCGCGCTCCTCGCCGCCTCGACGCGTTACAGCGGATAGTAGACATCGTCAAGCGTACGGGTGAGTTCTGTGCCTCGACCATGGAGCTAACCGTGTGTGTTATACAGGCGGTCTCCGTCGCAAGCACTGGTTCAACGACCTGTTATAGTGGGATGAGAGCAGGCCGCTGCACGCGTTGCCGCCCGGCTCGCCGACGCGTTACAGCGGATCGTGGATATCGTCAAGCGTACGGGTGAGTTCTGCCTCGACCATGGAGCTAGCCGTGTGTGTTATACAGGCGGTCTCCGTCGCAAGCACTGGTTCAACGACCTGTTATAGTGGGATGAGAGCAGGCCGCTGCACGCGTTGCCGCCCGGCTCGCCGACGCGCCGCGCTCCTCGCCGCCTCGACGCGTTACAGCGGATAGTAGACATCGTCAAGCGTACGGGTGAGTTCTGTGCCTCGACCATGGAGCTAACCGTGTGTGTTATACAGGCGGTCTCCGTCGCAAGCACTGGTTCAACGACCTGTTATAGTGGGATGAGAGCAGGCCGCTGCTCGCGTTGCCGCCCGGCTCGCCGACGCATTACAGCGGATCGTGGATATCGTCAAGCGTACGGGTGAGTTCTGCCTCGACCATGGAGCTAGCCGTGTGTGTTATACAGGCGGTCTCCGTCGCAAGCACTGGTTCAACGACCTGTTATAGTGGGATGAGAGCAGGCCGCTGCACGCGTTGCCGCCCGGCTCGCCGACGCGCCGCGCTCCTCGCCGCCTCGACGCGTTACAGCGGATAGTAGACATCGTCAAGCGTACGGGTGAGTTCTGTGCCTCGACCATGGAGCTAACCGTGTGTGTTATACAGGCGGTCTCCGTCGCAAGCACTGGTTCAACGACCTGTTATAGTGGGATGAGAGCAGGCCGCTGCACGCGTTGCCGCCCGGCTCGCCGACGCGTTACAGCGGATCGTGGATATCGTCAAGCGTACGGGTGAGTTCTGCCTCGACCATGGAGCTAGCCGTGTGTGTTATACAGGCGGTCTCCGTCGCAAGCACTGGTTCAACGACCTGTTATAGTGGGATGAGAGCAGGCCGCTGCACGCGTTGCCGCCCGGCTCGCCGACGCGTTACAGCGGATCGTGGATATCGTCAAGCGTACGGGTGAGTTCTGCCTCGACCATGGAGCTAGCCGTGTGTGTTATACAGGCGGTCTCCGTCGCAAGCACTGGTTCAACGACCTGTTATAGTGGGATGAGAGCAGGCCGCTGCACGCGTTGCCGCCCGGCTCGCCGACGCGTTACAGCGGATCGTGGATATCGTCAAGCGTACGGGTGAGTTCTGCCTCGACCATGGAGCTAGCCGTGTGTGTTATACAGGCGGTCTCCGTCGCAAGCACTGGTTCAACGACCTGTTATAGTGGGATGAGAGCAGGCCGCTGCACGCGTTGCCGCCCGGCTCGCCGACGCGTTACAGCGGATCGTGGATATCGTCAAGCGTACGGGTGAGTTCTGCCTCGACCATGGAGCTAGCCGTGTGTGTTATACAGGCGGTCTCCGTCGCAAGCACTGGTTCAACGACCTGTTATAGTGGGATGAGAGCAGGCCGCTGCACGCGTTGCCGCCCGGCTCGCCGACGCGTTACAGCGGATCGTGGATATCGTCAAGCGTACGGGTGAGTTCTGCCTCGACCATGGAGCTAGCCGTGTGTGTTATACAGGCGGTCTCCGTCGCAAGCACTGGTTCAACGACCTGTTATAGTGGGATGAGAGCAGGCCGCTGCACGCGTTGCCGCCCGGCTCGCCGACGCGTTACAGCGGATCGTGGATATCGTCAAGCGTACGGGTGAGTTCTGCCTCGACCATGGAGCTAGCCGTGTGTGTTATACAGGCGGTCTCCGTCGCAAGCACTGGTTCAACGACCTGTTATAGTGGGATGAGAGCAGGCCGCTGCACGCGTTGCCGCCCGGCTCGCCGACGCGTTACAGCGGATCGTGGATATCGTCAAGCGTACGGGTGAGTTCTGCCTCGACCATGGAGCTAGCCGTGTGTGTTATACAGGCGGTCTCCGTCGCAAGCACTGGTTCAACGACCTGTTATAGTGGGATGAGAGCAGGCTGCTGCACGCGTTGCCGCCCGGCTCGCCGACGCGTTACAGCGGATCGTGGATATTGTCAAGCGTACGGGTGAGTTCTGTGCCTCGACCATGGAGCTAGCCGTGTGTGTTATACAGGCGGTCTCCGTCGCAAGCACTGGTTCAACGACCTGTTATAGTGGGATGAGAGCAGGCCGCTGCACGCGTTGCCGCCCGGCTCGCCGACGCGTTACAGCGGATCGTGGATATCGTCAAGCGTACGGGTGAGTTCTGCCTCGACCATGGAGCTAGCCGTGTGTGTTATACAGGCGGTCTCCGTCGCAAGCACTGGTTCAACGACCTGTTATAGTGGGATGAGAGCAGGCCGCTGCACGCGTTGCCGCCCGGCTCGCCGACGCGTTACAGCGGATCGTGGATATCGTCAAGCGTACGGGTGAGTTCTGCCTCGACCATGGAGCTAGCCGTGTGTGTTATACAGGCGGTCTCCGTCGCAAGCACTGGTTCAACGACCTGTTATAGTGGGATGAGAGCAGGCCGCTGCACGCGTTGCCGCCCGGCTCGCCGACGCGTTACAGCGGATCGTGGATATCGTCAAGCGTACGGGTGAGTTCTGCCCTCGACCATGGAGCTAGCCGTGTGTGTTATACAGGCGGTCTCCGTCGCAAGCACTGGTTCAACGACCTGTTATAGTGGGATGAGAGCAGGCCGCTGCACGCGTTGCCGCCCGGCTCGCCGACGCGTTACAGCGGATCGTGGATATCGTCAAGCGTACGGGTGAGTTCTGCCTCGACCATGGAGCTAGCCGTGTGTGTTATACAGGCGGTCTCCGTCGCAAGCACTGGTTCAACGACCTGTTATAGTGGGACGAGAGCAGGCCGCGGCGGCTAAACCCAAGGCCTCACTCTCCCATTTGTTACTAGCTAGACTATTCCGTCCTAATGGCAACTTCTCTTCCAGGCGTGAACATAGACGACGTGGACGCGGACAGCGTAATGCCAGTGCTAAAGAAGAAGCCCCTCAACGACGAGGAACAATACAACGAGGACGCGCGCCTCAACTGCGCCATCCGAGAGACCTTCCTCAACAGATTCGTGCACATGTTCCTCACGTATGAGAACTTCATCATCATGCCTGACCAGGTACAGTGGCAACTAGTGTACATTGGCATATATATCAATAACAGTCTCTGTCATGTCATTTTTGAGGAGAGTTGGTGGGAAAATGTACTGCAATAACTACAACTTTGAAAAGTCAAAGTTAAATATCTCAAAAACGGCTGAACCTTAGCTAAGAAACAACTAGATCACGTCAGCTTTCGAACAAAAAAAACCGCATTCAAATCGGTCCATTAGTTTAGGATTATAATTATATGCCACAGACAGACGCATAGACACGTCAAACTTATACCTAACACCCCTCTTTTTTCGTCGGGGGTTAAACATACGCTAGTCGGTACATCTCATTATCACCAATAAACCATGTGCCGGAGTTCCCGCCGCTCTGAAGCCCCAAATAGTGCGGAACGATGGCAAGCGCCCCGACGGGATGTCGTTAATTCCCTGGAAGATGGGCCGTGCGTTGGTGTGGGACGGTACTTGCGCCGACACACTAGCGGCGTCCTACTTTCCATCGACCAGCAGGCGTGCTGGCGCGGCGGCGGACGCTCGGGAGCGTCTAAAGGTTGCCAAGTACCTACAGCTGTCTCGGCGCCCAATACCAATTGGTCGCATTTAGCGTCGAGACACTTGGTTCGTGGGGCAGGGGCGCACAGCTGCTCCACAGGGCGCTTGGCAAGCGGCTGATGGAGGTAATGGGCGACCCTCGCGCGGGCAGCTTTCTCGCGCAGAGAATTGCGATCGCAATCCAGCGCGGGAACGCTGCCTGCGTGATGGGTACCCTACCAAGGGCACCAAATTTTGATAGGTATTTTTAATTGTTAGCTGTAGTAATTTTAATTTTAGTTAGTTTTAGTTTTATATTCAAGTTATGTGTATTTCATAAGTAGTTTAGTTTGTAGAATATTGTTATTGTTAATAAATTATTTTACTTTATGTACCGGAATAACAAAGGAATGCATTGTTCTAGAAACTTATAGAGTTCCACAATTTAAAGTAACGCCTGATCCATCAATGACGTGAAAACTAGATATTGCCGATAAAATACCTATTGTCTCATTAGAGACAATAGGTATTTTATTAGGTGGGTTTTGTTGACTCAATTAGCTGGGCTAACTATAGCAGTTTATTTCCACACTTGTGCGTGGCGTTGCTTGTATTGTACGCAAGCGCTGAACAAATATATTGACGTTGTAGGCGTGCGGCCTTGGGGCCAGCAGTGGGAATGGTAAATAATTGGGTATTTGACAACTGTTAAAATAAGTTGTTTTTTCATTAGCACAGATAAACATTACGAAAATACTCGGCTAGTATCAAGCTTTCATTTATATTTTGCAATTTTATAATTCATAAAAACTAACAAGAATGACGTTGTTTGATTGTGACCTCATAAGTCATAACATAGTAATCCCTAAAAATTCCATACTAACGAAGCGTTTTTGACGTTTCATAAAAAGAAGCTGATTTGACTTTTGTCAAATACCGAATTATACATTGATTATAATTATATAGCCTGATCAACTATTCGTGTCAGTGGAGAAGAGCTGTGAGATTCGTTCGATCTCTTTTTTACTTAATTTTTATCCTCCAAAGGCATTCCTTTAAAATCTGCTGTGATGTTATCTTGGCGTAAATAGACATTACCCATTGGTAATGTCTATTTACGCCTCTGGTACCGACACGATTAGCAGCTACACTATAGTTGAACCTTCACAGAACCAACTTAAGGACCGCCTAATACAGATTGAATTCAACCGCTGAATTCTGCCGAGCTGCTTCAGCCAAATATGTAGCTACTAAATATAAAATGAATGGCTCTGCCACAGGCAGGCGGATGAATTCGGCGGCAGAATAGGGATGGTGACACCGAATAGAATAATTAATAATGATGAATTTTCTCGAAAAAGGGTTATTAATACAGTCGCATGGAGAATAAAGTAACACAAGACAATAAATAATCACAATAGTAGTTTATGCTACTGATACATAATGAGAGGCCTTAAAATACGAGTGTGGTCAATAGGATCACACGAGTGTTTTAAGGCCTAATTATGTACAGTTGCATACACTACTTTATCTAAACACATATCATAAGTACTCTAAAATGGGTTCAGAAGCCGTAGGAAAATGACCTGCATTGCTACGAGTGCTACCTGTAAGTAATCTTTGAAAAAAAAAAAAGGTTTTTTTTTTATTGAAAAAAAAGTAAAAAAAAGTTAGAAAAGTAAAAAAAAAAGTGAAAAAAGTAAAAAAAATTAAAAAAAAGTGAAAAAAGTAAAAAACAAGGTAAAAAAGAAATGTGACAAAAAATGAAAAAAAAGTAACGGTCGCCGTTATATTGCTGCACTGCAATATAACGGCCGATTAAAAAAAAATTAAACAGTGCTTTTATGAAAAATGTATGAACCAAAAAAGTACGCTAAACAGTGCGTTTTTGGGCCATATAGAGAATAGAGTTTTTCGACGACTTATTAGTGGTGTCTTTGTATTTGAGCTACAGCCTATATAAATGACAGATAACGGTACAGGAGTAGAAAAAGTTATATTATAATATCCCTTTTAAAAACGCACCTTCACATGAAACTATTGTCATATGACGCTTGAGACCCGCGACGTCACGAGTCTCAAGCGTTTTCTCGCTCTATCAAGCAATATTAAAACGGTTGTATCTTCGTTATTTTTTGAGAAATTTGAATAGGATTTTCGTCATTATGCATATTTTTTGCCTTCTTTCTTTTGGAGTAATAATAAAATTAGAGTTCCCAAGTGTGTGTGTGTGTGTCAGGGCCATAGATTCTCTATGGAGTAGCTGTGGTCAGGACCAGCGCGGCGGAATTCAGCCTGTAAATGACGAGCCTAAAAAAATTGCAAGCAGCAACATTATTGAAATAACCTGTACACTTTTTAGGATCGCGAGACATGGTTATCGGCCCGGGAATCCATGGCGAACTTCGACAAGGCCTCATTCCTGTCCGACCAGCCGCAGCGACACCGGCCGTTCCTCTCGCGCTTCCTGGAGACGCAGATGTTCGCCACCTTCATAGACAACAAGATCATGGCCAACTGGGGAGAGTACGATGCCAACCTGCAGGCGTTCGAGCATCGCATCAAAACCACCAGGTCAGTGTTTATGCAACCAATCCTAGTGTTTTATACAGTTGCAGAAACGTTCATTAATCAGAATTTGTGTTAAGCTGCCTAGAAGATCAGTTTTTACCAAAGGTAACCAAAAACTGTTTGTGGGTGGCTAACTTTAAACCATATTTTAACTCGCTACTGAATTAATGTTTGTGCAGCTGTAAGACTGAGCAGTTGAGTCTTTAAAATATTGAGCGGTGACCTGCACCGCTAAGTATATATTATTGACCTAACTGCTCGCATACTTTACCAAGTATTTGCACTTTTGAGTTTGTTATCATGGGGTTCCACAAAAACATATTCGTTCTAACATGAATTATACATTAATTTAATGCACTTTCGATGAGTTTTGAATGTTCTAACAAAAACTTGATGGCGTAACTTTTGTACCAGCATCGATCGCTCGCTCCATGCATCTACTAACATATTAACACCGGCACGAGCTGTTGAACTTGCCTCACACACATGAATACCTTGCTGAATAAAGCAACGGATTTCTGAATATAATTTTGGCCTCAGACCTTGCTGAAAATTGCAGATTGCTCTGGGCAAAGAACCAGAAATATAAATGCTTCTCTATGACTGTTGTCACAACAATCTGATTCCGATATGTGTAAGTTTTTCACAGAACTGTATGAGGAGGATTGCGTTCTGATTTTTATATCTTTTTATTGAGGAGCTTCCGCTAAATTGCCGACGCCAGGCTCTTTGAAATTAGAATCTGAAATATTCCGCCAGGGAATTCAGAATGCAGACATGAATTCCGTTGCTGAATTCAGCGCGGCTATCTGGATGTTTAGGCTTGCCTTAAGCCTAGTTTCCAGGTCGGTATAGGTGCGGCGGTGTAGGGTGTTGTTAGGAATGCGTCAACATTGGCAAAGTGAGCTAAGTGATTAATCGCCAAAAATAACTTGCAGTGATGTTTTTTTCAATTGGCTATTCGTAAGACACATCTCTAGGTTTTCGAGGCGATACTTCTCAGCTCGCAATTCAGTATTCTTATATACCTATGGTCTAACATATCGTCGAGTCTCATTGGCTGTTCAATACATATCCCTCAGGTCCAACTTTAATTTAGTAGCGGTCAGTCAAATCTTAAATTGCTTAGACTCGCGAACATGACGATCTTAGGTCACACGATCAGTCATTTTAAATAGCAAAAGATCCATTGTTTCGGTCTCCCAAGTTTGCTTAAGGTCTCTTGTGCAAATGTGGAACAGGGCAGGGGAGTAAGGCTGGGTATTGTTGCAGACGTCGCTTGGGCGACGCGGGCATGGGCCGCAGCTACAGCGTATGGGCGACGGGCTTGGGCTTGGGCGCGGGCGGTGGCGCGGAGCTGGAAGTGGGCGCTCCTAGCGAACGCCTCCCGCACCGCGCTGCCTACTACCGCGCCTTCCCCGCGCGCCTCGACGTGGCCGCCCTCACGCCGCCGCCCTCCAACGATCGCAGGTGCGATCCGCCCGCCTAGCCCAACGAGAAGCGATGCTTTACCGTTACTATACCGACCACTGACGCGCCGTCGCGCCATCTATTGTTTTTGGTATCTGTGTTGAACGTTCTAAGGTGAAGCCGACAATTTTGCAGCATTAAGTGACGACTACGATAACATTACATAATAATTTATGCTAGCTATTTTAAGCTTTTTCGACACTCTTCCAAAGATTTCACTTCAAGATCCAGTGTAAATAAACTGTATTAGTATGTACGTCTCTAGCATGTTTTGGCAAGATTGGCGAGTTTTGCCTTAAAACACTTAATGTTTTCTGTTGTGGCATTGTTTTTGAGCTCTTGCGCTCACGCTTGCAATCGTGGTTAGGGATTGTAAGGGTAACGTTTTCGCATTCTCGTGGTCGGTCGGGCATACTTAGCATCGGTTGTCCACGCCCTGCATGCAGTACCACAGCGCACCGAGATAACAGTAGCAAATTATATATGAAACAAAAATATAGTAGGCAGTACTAATTCAATAACCTTCAAAAAATACTCGATTGCTTTCACAGGGTGACATTTCTGTAAAAATATGCTCAAGAGTGAAAACGGATACAGTTATGTAGCTACACGTGCAGTGTATCCGTTTTCTTTGCTCTTGTGCGTATATTTGTTAACTCGGTGAGCGATTGTTTATACCCATTGATCTCTTAAAGTCGTGTATAACGACAGAGGAGCATTATATCAATCGACCCGCTTTCCTTGGTAGCATGTGATTTCATTGACTTGAATGTTGTGGTTAGTGATTTTTTATTAGAATTATTAGAACTACCGTGTAGTGGATACATGTAGAAACGATGAATGTTTTAAAAATCAAATGTATTTTAATAAGCTGTTGAATCTCCTATTTTTTTTTGTTTATTATGTTATAGACAGACGGTTTATTTTACTTAAGTGCCTCTAAGGTATGTGTATTCGATATCCGATTCTTCCATGTTGTTGTGAAAGTAAATCTTGCTTGTAATTATAGTTGGAATACTCAATAGCGATTGTTCCTTACGATTGAAACTGCTCAGCATGATGTCTTGACTTGCATGTAGCGGTCGGCACGTATTATAATGTGACTTGAGGCCCACAGCACACGTCAGGTACCTCCCGAGTCACGTTTTAGGCGTCAAGTTGTATTCGAACGCTGTCAAAAGGTTGGAACTACTGCCGACCCGTGGTCCAACCGCTATGTCCAACTGGTTGTACCACGGGTAAGTAAAACTATCCATGGTCCAACCGGTAGTACCACGGGGAAGCAAGTTTACCCGTGGTCCAACCGCTATGTCAAACTGATTGTATCACGGGTGAGTAAAACTATCCATGGTCCAACCGGTTGTACCATGGGGAAGCACGTTTACCCGTAGTTTTATCAGTAAGTAAATTTATCAGTAGTTCAACACTAGAAAGTATGTTTATCCATGGTCCCACTAGTCGTACCACGGAAACGTACGTTTATCCATGGACCATCTAACATAAAGTCGTAGCATTGTAGAAGAAAAAGTATTGTGACAGTTGAACAATGGATTGTTTTACTTACCCGTGGTACAACCAGTTGGACATAGCGGTTGGACCACGGGTCGGGAGTGGTTCGAACAGGGATTTATACCGAACAGGTATCACAAAAATATGCAATATCCTCTCCAATTCGCGTTTTTTTTTCGTATTCTAAAATTGTATAGGTTACATAGCTAAAATATTAGATGAGTAATAAGAATACAAAAATATCAAATAATAAGTGAGATACCGAAATTAAATACCGGTAAATGAAAAAAATACCGGTATACTGTCCCTGAATTCGAATCACAGCACTCGAATGAAAGAAATACCGGTATACTGTCCCTGAATTCGAATCACAGCACTCGAATGAAAGAAATACCGGTATACTGTCCCTGAATTCGAATCTACAGTCAACAACAGACGTAGTTACGTAAACATCGCGCTCAAAATGACTCGCCACTCGACTCGTGTGTGGATCATTTCGATTATTCCGCGTAGCTATGGTTGACATTATTAGATATGGCCGATTTTTTCTAAAAATGTAATTGGCATCTTCTTTCTTGAACGGTAGGGTTGCTTTTTGAATAGACTACTTTGATGACATTCGGCCAACTTGAATAATGTCAAATATAAAGCCTGTACAACATACGCGCTAGGTGCCGGATTTGGACACCCCGACGTGTGCGTTGAGCCCCAAGTTTGAGATACCCGGCTAAAATACTCTTTGGTATAGGTAAAACACTTATGAGTCCCCGGCAAGCTCGGTTCTCCATACAAACGTAGTTACGCTCTCATTTTAAAACGACTAGTGTGCTCTGAAACGTTGTACTTAGAATAAGTTAAGTACCATCCAGGTCTGTAATTAGTTTATGTAGCTTCAGATACTATACTAAAAAAAATACAGCTAATTTAAGTGTTTAATACAAAACTTATTTTTGCTGTATTTCGATTGTTTTATAAACTGGAGCCATATAAACTAATTACAGACCTAGATATACCTCATGTCATTGTATATGCAAAGTTGCGTTACAATCCAACACGTAGTTTTAAGATGAGAACGAAACTCCGTTCGTATGTGAAGGTGAAATTCGGCCGAGCTTGCTCGTAAGTAAAGCCCCTCTTGTATGGAGTGGTAACGTGTTCGAATCATGGACCTATAATACTCAGGACAAGCTTATACGTGATGCCATTATGTGCGACGGAATAGTACATTATGATACAAGTGTGCTAAGTTGGTCATTACACTCGAGTCGGTTTTTAAGCCTGAGCCGAAGGCGAAGGCTTAATGGAGACGAGAAGTGTAATGACCAATGCTCACGTGTTTCATACGACGTTTTTCAACACATTTGCGAGGAAAAAAAATAAATAATAAAAAATTAAAATGTTAAAAGATATGTAATGAAAAGGCACTAGTGCGATAATGTAATGTAAAAGTCACGGCATGGGTAATATTCTGCATTATTTTGCTAATATTTAAAAAAATATGTAATGAAAAGGCACTAGTGCGATAATGTAATGTAAAAGGCACTGCATGGGTAATATTCTGCATTATCAGTGTAAATACGCTGTAATAAGACCTACTTTACGAGCAGGTGTGTTGAAAAGGCTCTTATGCACCTAAATTAAGAACTGGTCCTAAAATGGTTGATGGCTTACCATACTCAACCTACTTAATTTAGACGGGTAATCGTTTACTTGCTACAACCTCATACTAAATCAGTTATGGCAAATAAAACAAGTGGAACTATTACATGGACAACGAATTATATTTCCCTTTCTGTCACGCTTATCGATACTTGTATGCCATCTCGCTCGAACGTGGTATTATTATTACCATAGCTTGTCCTGAGTGTTATAGGTACAGTCGCGGAATGAAAAGGTTGACCACCTTGAGATCTGTTTTTGCTTGCTCAGTATAAGTTATCAGTAGGTATCTGCTTTATCGACCGAGTGTCAGACACATTCCGTCATAATGAATGTCATTTCACTACATGCCGTACAGATACGTCTACTATGAGAATTGACCTCTTTGAATTTTGGGAAGGCAAGTTAAAAAAAAACGAATATAAGAAAACTTGACACAACGTAATGGCAAGATCAAACTAATAAAAAGGTTTTAGTTCAACTATCAATAGTCAAGGAACATTCGTCTAAGGAAATTTAAGCTTTGTTGTCAAACGATTAAACATAATTTTTAATACAACACTCTCGTCTGTTACACAGTTTAAAAAGGTAACACGTGCTTGCAACGCGTAAATGAATTTCTTTGAAAACTGGTCAACCTTTTCATTCCGCGACTGTACATGGTTCGAATAGACATTACATAATATACTTGTTGAGGTGTAAATAAACTAGTATTTTTGACCCTTTACCCGTCGATATTTGTATGGTTTTTTGTCAACCTAGGTGACCTAGTGATCTTAAATGCATGCAACCGCCATGTGAGTTTTGCTCAGTTAACTCCCCAGCTCAGATTTATACGAATTATTAACAACATATTATTAACTCTATGAATTTATTTTACTATTAAGTCGGATATAAACCGACTTTAAATTAAATTATTCACTCAATACGTTTTGATATTATTTGAATTATGATACTTAAGTTAGTTTGACACATTTTTTGTAGTGTGACGATATATTCATTGGTGTCTATATCTACTTTAACGCATGTGTCATGTGATTTTATAGTGATATCCATTTATCTCATTTGTATTCTGTGCAATCACGATAAATAAACTTATATTCATTCGTTATTGTATTTGAGTACGATTATTTATACATATTTATATTTAAATGTTTTTCTGGATTGAGACGGCCGCATTTAATACCAGAAATAAAGTACAGTTCTCTTTTGAACACCATGTGTGACAGTCACAGACAGTGATGAATGCGACCGTTATCCGTAACTCTGGCAATCGTAATAATTTATTTTTAAGCAAACGTGCCGGTAGCTAATAGTAAATCCGTAAAGCATAATACCTTAAGTTTATCTGTTTGCTATCTTTCTGTAAATAACTTAAAGTATGAAATAAATTTTGTTGAAATATTTTGTGTATTTTAGTATTTTGTGTACCTTTCCTCAGTAGTACGGTCAGCCTCACAATGGGCTTAACACCTTTGTACCATGTCGCATTACACGTCATGTTAAACTGCCATATGAAGGTGTCAAACGAGTGAAAACGACAAGGTACTTAGGCGTTCAGCGACTTATGAGGTAGCAACTATACAGTCGTACATATCCTAGATATGAAATCGTACGCCCGTCCGCAGTCACAACATAGTTGCTTCACGCTTCATGTGCTTGCTTCAATGTGGGTTACTTTAAATGCAGTTTTTAAAACGAACATACGACTTAATATTCCAGAACGAATAGTTTGAAGCGTATAAAGAACGCAAAGTGGCAAGCGAAGGATAGCGCGCCTGAGATGCTGCTAGGGGACATCGGCAGGAGACTGTCTACCGAGGTTACGGCCGCCGCGATATCTCAGAACCATAGAACGTTCGTCGAGAAACTTCTCAAGGTATGCTTAATACCACTGCACACAGACGCTCGACGTGAATATCTATCAAATGTAGGTTACTGGCTCTGTGAGAAACTAGGTATCAGAGTTAATTTTTTTTTATTTCGATAAACTGAAGCGACAAAAAGACTAAGTATACTAATTATTGAACCTGTAGCTCTAGTATAAGTTTTATCGATACAATACGTTTTCGAACGCGTTTGCGTTTAGTTTCAAGTTGTATCAAGCCTCTGCTCACAAAATTTCACGAGAATCGATTCAGAAATGCGACCTGTAGAGAACAGCCGGATATCCGTATAGTCGCCATCACATACATCGGAGCAAACAAGCAGCTCACAAACATCGGAACACACCTCTATTTTCAAGGCATTAGGGTGCATGTGCCGATATTTTTGAACACCTATAGTGTACCTATGTATATGATGGCGACTGTACATACGAAATAATATTGGCCCAAGCTGGAACGGAGAACTCCGTTCGCTTCGCCCGCTCGTTCAATAAAGTCGGTTTTGAAAAGAATGCTAAAAGAGGTGACTTAAAATATACAGTAAGGTAAATCGCCAGTTGCTGGCCACCCTTCGGTAGCTGGCCCCCTAATACTAAAAATGAACTCTGTTCCCCTACAAACAGAATAGGGAACATTACTGCAATGTTCTGCTGCCTGAGGCAGTACTACCACTAATAGTAAACCAGTATAGGAATATAGGGATTCACACACACATGCACAATTGATTGTCAAATGAGTGACAAGGATGCTTGCATAGACAATACTGCAAGTGGGAACGAGATATAATGTCAACGCTGCTAGTGTCACTACCTACGAAGAGTTTTGCGTAATGTTCCCTATTCAAGGGTGTTATTGAATGGGGACCAGTAATTGGCCAAAATGAATTCTATTTTACAAGGTACAAGATATGTATTCATAAAAGTCAATGAATAGAGTTAATTAACCGACTTCAAAAAAGGAGGATGTTCTCAATTCGTCTACATATATGTTTTTTTTGTGTGTTTGTTACGCGAAAATTCCGTAATTTATGAACCGATTTGAAAAATTATTTCTTTGAAAGCATATACTTCCAGATTGGTCCCGTTGTCACCAAAATCCAGTTCTGGGATCCTGGAGAAATCGAGGGAACTCTTCAAATTGTATAGGCAAACTTGAAGCAATTTGGCTACTGATTTGAAGTCGGTTAAAACTTTGTTTTTAAAGTAAATTATTTTAGCCAGTTAATGAACGGTGGCCAGCTACTAACGATTTGCCCTACCTAGTATAGGGTTTAAATTAGTCTTAGCTTCAAGAGTAGGCATTTTTAGGGTTCCGTACCTAAAGGGTAAAACGGGACCCTATTACTAAGACTCCGCTGTCCGTCTGTATGTATGTCACCAGGATGTATCTCATGAACCGTGATAGTTAGAGAGGGCTACCATACAACAAACGTGTTTTTTTTTTCGTTTTTATAGATAATGGTACGGAACCCTGCGCGAGTCCGACTCGCACTTGGCCGGTTTATTAATGTTTCTTTGTCTCGTTTCAACAGGAATGTAAAAGCAAGACTAAGCGAATGTTAGTGGAGAAAATGGGCACAGAAGAGACTGACCTTGGACTAGGCTGCGAAGTATCCATCACAGGCGTGGAAGAGAGTACAATGATTGCGTCCCTCTGCGATCTTCTGGAGAGACTCTGGTCCCACGGAGTGCAGCACAAAATGGGGAAGTCGGCCCTTTGGATGCACCTCACGAACTATCAGGAGTTAGAGCAGTGCAGCAATTCGACGAAGCCTATAGACCCGAACTACCTTACACCTGGTATGTATACTATGGTACTGAGTAAATATGCTAAGGCAGCTGAAAAAGCACTACGACGTGTGAAGATGAGCTTGAAATCAGCGCAGTCTTTTTCTTCGATTAATCTTTGTGCCTCGCAACTCGTTGCTTGTCTAACTAGTGCCTACTTATTTCTTATTCATTTCGTCCCACTACACAATACTTATCTCTTATCTTATCTAGGCGAGGGCCCTTTGGGATGCACTTCGACCCAGTAGGATCTTTTGTGCATTTGCCCTCTCCTTTATGCCTGCTCCCAAGCTCGCTCCATCATTTCCACAAAACGGATGATGCAGTTCACCGGGAGCACCTTGAATAGGGAACATTACTGCAATGTTCTGCCGCCAGAGGCAGCACTACCACTAATAGTAAACCAGTATAGGAATATAGGGATTCACACACACATGCACAATTGATTGTCAAATGAGTGACAAGGAAGCTTGCATAGACAATACCGCAAGTTGGAACGAGATACAATGTCAACGCTGCTAGTGTCGCCACCTACGAAGAGTTTTGCGTAATGTTCCCTATTCCTTTAGCTGCGGATAGCCGTTACCAAAGTAATTCATTCTTTGTCTGGCAAGGGCATGACATTCACACTATACAATGTAAGTCTCAATGTTAATATCCAGTTACTGGATTATGAATCACATGTAGATTGTCGGGTATTTTACTTAGGACAGTTCGATAGTTATTTCAAGTAACGTACATACAGTACGGACATACAGTCAGCAGCAGAAGTTGCTAAGCGGTCCTAGTGCTCAAAATGATCTACACCCGAACTCTCATGTCAAGGGAATAAGGATCTGTGTACGTCATTTTGAGCCTGTTATTTTGCTTAGCTACTTATGCTAACTGTACCTACTCAAAATTTGTTTTAATTTCGGTATTCTAAGTGCATGTTAAGCTTAGCTGTTCGTTTCTCCAGAATATGGAGTAATAAGTAATAGATTACTCCATAATGGGGAATATTAATGTGGGATTTCCCGATGCGCCTTCCACACCGCAGTATAATGGCCGGGTTTATCCTCCCACTAAATTGTTTGTTACACCTACTAATGTACAGCCAGCATCATACATATATATATACATTCTAGGTGGTCCTACGGCCTTATTGCTTGGCCTGCTTAGAGATATATTATGGTCAAAAAGTGTATGCATAGGTATTTATGATGCTGACGTACCTTCAGGCAATTAATGAAGGCCCAATTCCAATATAGCAGATATTACCTTAATTTTTTTCTTGTATACTATATATTATTTAGAAAGATAGTTTTATCACTGAAAATATTTTCGCTTATAGGAGACTGGCTGTCAAATTATTTAGCAGTGGGTGGTTCGATTTTAATTAAACGTTTGTATATGTTGTGTAAGTAACTATTTTCCTAAATGTTTAACATGCAGCTTTGGCCTGGTGTGTGTTACGGAAGCGACTAGACTGTAAGTATTTAGTAGAATATCGTATGAAAAAAATGTATTGTATATATTTGTATGAATTGTGTATGCTTTACTTTAGAGCTAATTTAAATCGGGGCTTAAATTCGATCAAACATATCTGGACTCGTTCTTACAACTCTGGCTGAATAAAATCACGAAATATCGCATTCGCACGCATATTTACAGTTTAATGTGACTATACAATATACATATAATATATGAAACAAGCTTTGCTTAAAATGAAGTGCACTTAGCGACCACAACTCTTATAAACGGATATCTCTATGCTGTTAGTGGCTTGACACTAAATATGGCTGGACACGGTAAAGGGTACTAACATTATAATTTAATTAATATTTTCAAGGCAGGTAGGATAGAGCGTCTGATACGCCATACGCCACAATCGCAGTGAGATATGATATGACACGCTGCCGCAGAATAAGTAATAGTACTACGTACAGAAGGTTCTCTGTTAACAAATTCCCTGTTTAGGTACGCCAAACGTGCCTAAATGTGGCCATCCCTTTCTATCGCATGCAACGTTTTCGGAGGCGGAGCCTTAGAGCTAGGGTTGCCGCCAGCTTGACCTATTAAATTATAGGTACGTTAGTATAAATTTCTTTATTTACTAAGGATCACCCAAAATACACAAAAGCTGTCTAATTTACGTTTAGGTTATGACATGAAAACTGTCTGTTTCTGCAAAATGTAAGACGAAGACACACATCTGGGTTAGTTACATATATTACCTACCATATAATGTAAAGAAATATTGTTTTTGAAAATACAATATCTATACAACCAACATAAATAGACAACGCGGCACCGGCGGCGGTAACGAAAAGGATAGTAGGTAATGTAGGTATACTAATTGTCCATAGCGGGCAGTCTAGAAGTTAGCAGGCATGTTACTTTAATTGATTGGCGTAACAACGATCATTAGCGTTTCTTTGCAAGAAACCAAAGTACCTACTAAAAATATGAATTGCAATACATATTTTTATTAATAATGTACTATTATTTACGCTTTTTAGCTAACTACGCGAGGCAAAGGATTCTTATAACCCGCTGTTATACAGTATGTTTTAGCTTTTTTTAGTTTAGGCATAATTACGAGACTAATAGACCGCCATCTGGCGGCCGGCCGCATGTACTTGTAGCGGCGCGACAAAATCACACAGTGAGCCGCCCCTGACGCTGCGGAAAACCCTTTAACGTGGACATTAGAGAAGACTCTTTTCCTGATTCTGACCTTGTTGTAGTATGCCTTCACTGACAGTCCGTCTGTCTGTCTACCCAGCTCTGAGCGGAGCGTTCTTTTAAAACGTAGCTAGCTGGCTGAAACTTTCACAATACTATATATATTTTTGTACAGAAGTATTGTGTCATGGTACGGAACTATAGATAGTATCGGACACACATTTAGCCGAAGTTCGTACTACTCGAAGTACTCTCGGCTCGGCTGCCGCATTGTTCTTTGTATTTTTTTAATAAAGTTTAACTAACGTCTTTTACATTATGCCCCAGTGGGCAGATAAATGGACAGTGGGTCTATGTAAACGGGTCCCTCTCTTTGCGCTTGTTGCTTGAACTACCACATACCTATGTTAAAATTCGTATATCAAACCGATCGGATAGACCGAGTCATTGGAATAGACAAACTACAGTTAGAACATAGATCCGTCTCTATTGCGTGAGCGATTGTGATTAAGTGCACCATTACATTAGTTGAACGATTATGAATAAGGCCAATAGTAATTAACTAAGTACCTACTATTGTAAGTAACTATAATATTAAATTAGCTAAAATAGAACTGCACCCCTGTAAAAATATATATTTAATTAGTTAAAGAGCGAATACAGCGGCAGATAAACCTTTACGGCTTTGTCCGCTGTACAAATGTTTTTTTTGTATTGATTTTTGTAGTAAATAAATGAAAAAAAAAAAAAAAAAAAAAAAACATAACAGTCAAGTTTTTTCCAACCTAAATCGGACTTCAACGATAAAACCGTCGGTTGAATAGATACTTTTAACTTTTGTGCGATTTGTCCTCAGTAATACAGGAAGTTTTGTTTTTAAATAAATCGCCAAACACCCGTTTTTAGACTTATCATCGGTCGGAGCCGAAGTCGAAGCCCAACAGAGTTCGAGTAGCGGCGCCCGTTCCAGAGACAGTTCGCGCGGCGGCTCGCGCGACAGCTCGCGCGACCGGCTCAGCAACTCGGGCACGCTGGAGCGCCGCTCGTCGCAGACACTGAACCCGCTGCGGCCGCTGCCTGAGAGCCTTACATTCGATATGAGGTAACTGTCCTAATAATGGTCCTTGAAAAAGCTAAATTTGTATAGCGGGAAGTCGTTTTAATTTATTTTCCGAAAATGACTTTATATTTCGTCCCGAATTGCTCCGAAGTGGGAACTGGGACCCCACCGTTTTCCAAAAAGGCTAAAAATAAAAGATTGTGGATTCAAGCTAAGGGGAAGATTTTCGCCTAAGAACTGGTTTCCGTACAACGTTAGGGACCATCAATGTTCTTTTAAGTTTTGTGTTTGTTGTATTTTTTTTCTTGTTGTAACTTGTGTGTACCTATCTAGCAAACAAATAAATGATGTATATATCTGTCTATCTAACCATAGGTTATTTGCACTTTTAGTTCTACGACGTAGCAAAATTTTTACCAAGGCTTTTTGTTTTCAGAAATATTCAAGCCATGACCGACATTAAAACCGAGATAGGCTACGCTCGCGCCTGGGTACGACTCTCGCTCGAAAAGAAACTGCTTTCGAAGCATCTACGAGAACTCTTGGCGGATACCACCCTACTCAGGTCCCAGTACAAGAAGACTGCTTTCTTGCGCTGCGAGGAGGAAAGAGAGCAGTTCCTGTATCATTTGTTGACCTTGAACGCTGTTGATTACTTCTGTTTCACCAACACTTATCCCACCACTAGTAAGTATTAATAAATAAGCCCAGATAGACGGCCGTATATTTTGTCACTTAAAAAAAAACTTCTTAGCTTAAATCGATTTATGATCAATTATAACCTATAAAATCTCGCTTCTATGTTAATTCTGTTACCGGTAACGTTGGTTGTATTGTATCGTAACGTTGAAATTCATACAAATCCTGCAATTTAGTGTGCTTCTACGTCACCGTAACATAGAAGTCTATGTTACGAACTGGCAAAATCTACGGCCTTACTCATAATAGAATTTCAATCATCATCATCATATCAGCTGATAGACGTCCACCGCTGGAGATAGGCCTCCTCCAAAGAGTGCCACAAAATAAATATGGCACTGAGCTTTAATATCAATAAAAAATTAAAAAATACTCTTCTTCCTGGATACTGGATACCAGTTTCACTAGATGCAAGCTCCGCCCATACACTATGGTAATTGTATTACTATCTTGTGTAGCTCATTTTGACGGCATGATTTTCATATAACACTCTAGTATTGATAAAATCTCTCAATGAATGACGGCATACTCTATTAACTAGAGTCTAGTTGTCCCTGTTGCTTGGAGATCTAAGATGTTTAACGGACGATGTAACAATTAGTCAATTTGCGACAGAGTATTCATATATTCCATCGGCCTGGCCACGACATTGTGGCGCGGCAAGCGTTTTATCTGTTCATTGCGCGGTCGAGACGCGCAGCGCACTGTGGTAAGGGGGCTTCCACAAATTATGTAACGCAAATTGGAGGGAGGGGGGGGGGGGGTCCCGCCAAGCGTTACGGTCCTGTTACGTTGGGGGAGGGGGGTGTCAAGGTTTGCGTTACGTCACGCACGATTTTTTATAATAGTATACTTAAAAAAAGTTTAGTTTTTCACATCCCTAGTTTGCGGTATTTGTCTACAAAAATATTGGCAACACCGAGCGCGCGACGCGACAATGACAGACAAATACAAAATTCTACCCTCCAAACGAAAACAAAATACAAGTGCAAAGTGCCGTACTGCAAGTGACGCAGTTGTTTGTGATTTGTGCCGTGTGTTACGCTAAATTATAAGTAAATTAATATATTTGAAGGATGATGACATCGAAAATAGGTGAAATTTATCAAAAGGCCTTTAAGGCATACAAAGAATGTCACTCCAGTATTTCAACAGCCACTGCACAGCAACATTTCAATGTAATTTGTTACACACTTGTTACACTAATGTTTCATTAAAAAATGCAGACTTATGGTTAAAAAGTATCTAAAATACCACTTATCTTTCTTTTCTGAATATTACCCTGAAGACTTGTTACGTAACGGAATTGAAGGGGGGGGGGGGGGGGGGGTCCCAGCTAAGCGTGATTTAAGAATTTTGCGTTACGTAATTTGTGGACGCCCCCTAATGCCTTGATCACACGTACTGAGCAAACGGGCGAGAAAGTGCTCTCGGCCGAGTACTCGCTGCGTATAAACATAGCGCCGAGTACTCGGCCGTGCGTAGCTCGGCTCCCGTTCTATCTACTAGGCCGAGTGTCCACCCACTGTCTCGCTCGCTCACTCGGCAGGTCTGAACGTGCACTGTCTCGCCACTCGGCCTTCACGTCGCCGCGCGTGCCATTTTTTGGGGTAATTTTTAGGGTTCCGTAGCCAAATGGCAAAAAACGGAACCCTTATAGATTCGTCATGTCTGTCTGTCTGTCTGTCTGTCTGTCCGTCCGTATGTCACAGCCACTTTTTTCCGAAACTATAAGAGCTATACTGTTGAAACTTCGTAAGTAGATGTGTTCTGTAAACCGCATTAAGATTTTAACACAAAAATAAAAAAAAAACAATAAATTTTTGAGATTCCCTATACTTAGCACTGAAACTCAAAAAAAAATTTTTCATCAAACCCCATACGTTTGGGGTATCAATAGATAGGTCTTCAAAAATGACATTGAGGTTTCTAACATCATTTTTTTCTAAACTGAATAGTTTGCGCGAGAGACACTTCCAAAGTGGTAAAATGTGTGTGTCCCCCCCCCCCCTGTAACTTCTAAAATAAGAGAATGATAAAACTAAAAAAAATATATGATGTACATTACTATGCAAACTTCCACCGACAATTGGTTTGAACGAGATCTAGTAAGTAGTTTTTTTTTTTAATACGTCATAAATCGTAAACCGCAATTAATTTAACGGAACCCTTCATGTGCGAGTCCGACTCGCACTTGGCCGCTTTTGTTTAATATAACTGAACTGACTCCTCATTTCAAAACATGTGTGAACAGTCACTCGGCCGGCTCACTGTCTCGGCCGAGAAACATTTTACTGTCTCGCCCGTTTGCTCGGTACGAGTGATCAAGGCATTAGTTGGGATCACACGCAATGAATTTGAAAAAACCGCTGTGTGGACGACGAACACATATTTTTAACCGACTTCAAAAAAGGAGAAGGTTATATGTTCCACTGTATGCATTTTTTTTTAAATGTGTGTTCGCTGATTTCTCCGTCAATGGGCTTGTAACCTTAAATTTGTTTACGATGCCATTCGAACCAGTTTTTGTAGAACATTAATACCCAAAAATTCGAGTTAAAGACGGACCTCGCTGACAGCAGCCGAAACGCTTCATACTGATTGGCTTTAAAGTATGACGTCACGCCGTGCAATTTGTACTAACCGTTGCATGGAAAATGAAGTAGATTGCTGTTTCGGTCGCGAAATACTGCGTTTAGGTCCATAGTTGCCATACAAATTTGTTTCTATAAAAGCGTAAGGATTATATTGGTACCTTTAAATTTACTCTTGGACAATAAATAAAAAACTTTTTGTTCTAAACTTTCAAGGTTCATATCTTTTAATGATTTGATTTATATTTTGTAATTTATACTTTATTACAATCATTTGATGGTTTACTATCCATTTAGTAACACGACGTTATCAATTTTAACACCACGCAACAAGCCTATTGTGGACCGATTTCCAAAATTCTTTTTTTATTCGAAAGAGTATACTCCCGAGGTGGTCCCATTGTCACCAATTTAGATCTGATGATGGGATCCTAGGAAAATCGAGGGCAACCCTCAAATTTTATAGGCACGCCTGTAGTGATTTCAGTGTTTTCTATTATTACTCGTGTATTTACCCTCGGAAATCGTAATTTTGGTGAAGTGGAACTGATGATGAAGACCACAGATGACTTATGGAACTTCTCAAAGATGTAAAGGTCGTCAAAGATTCTGACATGATTCCGTTGAAGTAGCAACTAATGAAGTGTTTGTTCTGAGATCCTTGATTAATCGACGGAACTCCTCAAATATTATCAGCCCACATATAGCGACTTGGGTTTTTTCTGTAATAATCAACGCATTTGCTCTCGGAAAGCAGTTCATGTGGTAAATGGAAAGGAAATGTGCAAATTTTCGTGTACCATGAAGTTTGGCGAAGTACTGAATTGAAGTCGGTTTAAACTTTGTTTTTAAAGTAAATTATAAGCAATAATTTGTTTGTATTTAGAGCTGCCATACCGAGTGCTTATCGCACCGTCCCGCAAGGCGAGCCAGACCACAGCTAACTGCTGGATCGCTATATCGGGAGCCAACGGAGACTCTACTCCGAAAATACCTATACCTCGCAACACCAATGAGTTCGTCTTTCACGTAAGTTGTTACTAATTCTTTCATCTAGTATCTAATGTACAGTCAGCAGCAGAACTAACTACGCAAAATAATATGCTCAAATGAGCTAAACAGTTCTTATCCTCTTGATATTAGAGTCGTGTGTAGGTCATTTTGAGCGCTTGGCCCGCGTAGCTACTTTTGCTGCCGACTGTACCTTTGTCCGTTTTGTGGAATTTTGCTGCGTTTTTGTACATTTTCACAACCAACCCTCAATTCAAGACAAAGGTATTGTAATTTTAAAGTTGCAACGCTTACAATTTGTCTGCTTTACTCAAATGTTGACTGTTAGAGAATGCTTACGGCATTAAGTCCGCCTTTTGTACGATAAGTTCTTTTGTGTAATTATGTGAATGGATTTTGATTTAAATTTAGTTATTTCAAGATAAAAATTACAATAAAGATTACATACAATGTCAAAATTATAAGAACCCTTATCACGATCGTCAATAATAAAATAAGAAATAAAAATAAAATTATATTCAAAACAACTTTAACAACTAAATAACAAATTACTAATTGAATTGATGGTTGCAGGGCGTTTAAATCCCGTGTTGTTAAAATTATATTATCTAGTATTATATTCAAGATATCTCCTATATCCTCGGCGTGTTGGTGATGTCGTTGAAAACCATCAAAGCCTCGAAAAAGGTTCCGGCTCATGAGCCCTTTGAAAGGTGCCCAGATCGGACGTCAAGACTACCAGTTATCTTATCTTATCGGTATGAAGGCCTGTGGAGGGCCCTTTTGGATGCACTTCGACCCAACGAGATAGATAGCGCTCTCTCCACGCTAGTTAAATTGCCTATATCACTACATAGTATAAAACAAAGTCGCTTCCCGCTGTCTGTCTGTCTGTCCCTATGTGTGCTTAGATCTTTAAAACTACGCAACGGATTTTGATGCGGTTTTTTTAATAGATAGAGTGATTCAAGAGGAAGGTTTATACTCGTATGTATAATACACGCATGTATTATACATATAAACCCGTGCGAAGCCGGGGCGGGTCGCTAGTAGACTATAAATCGACTATTGGATTTGCAGCATAAAAACTTGGGCATTTTATCAACGCTGCGCATTGGTCACGATAACTCGGGACTGTCCCCGCGATGGCTCCTGGACCAAGTGTACGTGAGGAATGAAGTGACTGGACATACTTACACGTGAGTAGTGTACTATTTTATTCGATTGCGTCAGAGCGATAATAGGGATGATGACTATGATTTTTTTCACACCTCTCATTCAGAAAAGTAAGTTTTGGTCCACGACGAGCGGGAGCAAAATGCAACTTTTCTGTTCAAGCTACTTTTTTAATTTATTAATTGGCATATACGCAATGTGCCAATTGAACACAGATCTTAGTAAAATAATTAATTGTAATTTCATGGTAAATCGATTAAAATCGAACATGTTTTTTTAAATTTTTTCCTTTTTTTTTGTTGTTTTTTAAATTTTATTTTGTTTTATTTGCATATTATTTTCCTCATAGTCGGTGTGAAAAGTTGCGTGTGTCACTCAGGAGCAAAATTATCTTCGTCTTGGGGGGTGTATTGAATCCCTCACTACGCTCAGGAGCCTACGTTAGAATCCCTGGCTACGCTCCTGATTCTATTGTAGGATCCCTCGCTTCGTTCAGGATTCAATACACCGCCCCCGCCGTAAATAAACTATTTTGCTCCCTTGTGACACAAATAACTATTTACGATGCCATTCGTACCAGTTTTTGCCGTCGAATAAAAGACAGAGGGTCCGATGCTCGGGCGGGTTTGTACCTGGTGCAAAGATTGTCAATCGCCATCCTGAATCAGCGCACCCCACTTCCACGTGGTCTTGTCTGTCCTACTCCTAGAGTGTATATAAAAGCCCGGGCTCCCGCCAGAAACTCTCTTCGTCAGCCCTTCGTTTCACTCGACATATGCTTCGCTCGAGAGGTCGCCGGCTCGCTACGCTCGCCACCTCCCCCCGCTCGCTTTGCTTCGGTCTCATACGCCCGCTCAACTCAGGACCTCCTTCGCGAGCTTCTGGCTCCGCGGGCTTTTATATACACTCTAGGGGTAGGACAGACAAGACCACGTGGAAGTGGGGTGCGCTGATTCGGGTTTTGGTAGCTATTTTTACCTTTCGATCGCTATAAAGAATGAAGCATGTATACGTGTCTACGAGTATTTATAGTAATGTACTAAACGTAATTTACTCGTGCGGTGCGTTAGCTCCGGCGCTGCGGGCCGTGTACCCTACCTGTATTCTACGCCAAGGCAGGTCGGTGTAGGTACGACGACGAGCGAAGCGAGGAGGAGTGTTAGGAAGAATTGCGACCTTAAAGCGCGAGCCGAGCGAGCGTGCCGCGGTAGCGGCCGGCGAAGCGCCAGTACCTACCACTTTTTACAAGCTTTTATTTTTACTAATATTTACGTAGGTCATCGACTATATGAGCTGAATACAAGGTAATAAATTGCTTGTGGTTTTTTTTAAAGAGAACTACTCCAGTTTCGTTCCCGCTAAAAGTACCTACTAATAGGCAAGGTAGAACCGCCAAAAATTAAAACAAATAATTCTACCAGTGGTATGCAAATAGAACATTATGATGGTTGTTTTGATTATTCGACGTTTTACTTTTCGACTATTTGGGCGTCGATATATTGCCATTCGAAATTTTAACATTCGCTTGCTTAATTGTTGATATTTTGAACTTTCGATATTTTAATCGTTCGGCATTTGTATTGTAGACCAATTAGACGTCGATATAATTGCATTAGATATCTCGATCGTTCGATATTTAGATTTTCGGCGTTACAAAACGATTCGATGTTTTTACAATCGATATTTTACTTTTCGATCTTCTAATACGTACCCATATAAATAAATAAATAAATAAATATTATAAATAAATATTATAAATAAATATTTGCGGACAATCTTACACACATCAACCTAGTCCCAAACTAAGCAAAGCTTGTACTATGGGTACTAGACGACGATATATATACTTATATAGAGAAATAAATACTTAAATAGATAGAAAAACATCCATGACTCAGGAACAAATATTCGTGCTCATCACACAAATAAATGCCCTTACCGGGATTCGAACCCAGGACCTCTTGCTTCGTAGGCAGGGTCACTA
Organism: Epinotia brunnichana; assembly: GCA_963854355.1. Classification (NCBI taxonomy): domain Eukaryota; kingdom Metazoa; phylum Arthropoda; class Insecta; order Lepidoptera; family Tortricidae; genus Epinotia; species Epinotia brunnichana. The sequence goes on from OY977940.1 coordinate 19,041,739, forward strand.
CCAACTAGGCTAAAGCGGTCGTCATAATAAAAAATATAAACTACCTATTGTGAAAAAAACAGCTTTCTAGGTTCAACGGTTTGGGTTGGGCGTTGATTTAAGTGAGTGAGTGAGTCAGTCAGTACTTTTACTTTTACATACCTATGTGGCCAGTCCGTAGAGTAATTCTTTGTTGGTGTAGAAGTTTTGCAAGAAGCTCATTTATGTAGAGGTTGAATAGTGTAGGCGAGCTCAGGCCCCCCTGCCTCACACCACACCCCATCCTGTACGAGTCCGAGAAGGCATCCGCCCATCTAACACTGTTGACTTGGTTTCCATACCAGTACCTGAATATCGTCGGGTGACAAGCAAAAGTCACTACCAAAACTGTCACTGCTCTTGAAAACCTCGAATCTCGGTAACTAGTCGATATCGAGATCCGACCTTTGATTTAAGTAGGTATTTGTTACTTAGTGAGTTTTGCTTGTCACCCGACGATTATGTTAATCAGCCCAGACGGAAGTTTAATGGCTTCAAGCTTCTTCCATAAAATCTCGTAGGAAACCAAGTCAAAAGCCTTAGATAGATCTAGGAAGCAGGCGTATACAGGCGAATTTCTATCCACATAATATTTGACCGTGTGCTTAAGACATAATATTGCACTTTCTGTGGATAGTCCCCGCCTAAACCCGAACTGATTGTGATTTATCTGCACATAGTGGTTTAATCGTGTATTAAGCACACTGTCAAATATTTTAGCTATTATTGTTGCGAGTGATATCGACCTATAGTTGCTTACATCGGATAAGTCTCCCGTTTTGTTCTTAACTATAGGCACAATAATCGTTCGCATTAAGTCATCATATACGAATGAGTCACGCATAGGTTGAAGAACATTGCCAACACTCTCGCTAAGTGGGGACCGGCGTGCTGAAGATGTTCAATGCTGAGACCGTCATGCCCCGGTGATTTACCACGGGACATGGATTTGATAGTCTTATCCACCTCCGTGGCCGTGAACACTAGGCACGTTTTAACGTATGCGGAGTGAAATTTGCACAAAGTTCAATGTCGTATTAAATAAAAAAACACATGGTTATTTTTATAAATATTAATGTTTTTTAACAGTGTAGTTCACGACGTTCAATGCTAAAAAAAGTTTACTCCAATGCGAAATGATTTACGGCAGTTTTGTGGTACTTTGTCCATCGCTGTCGAAAATACAGATAACAGCATTTTTTTTAGGTGCAATTTTATCCTTCTTAAGAAAACTTTTTTAGGAAACTTCGTATGCTCGACATATTTCACGTTGTCGTCCGTTGGACTATTGGTGTTCTCAAAATAAAAGTTACCTTGCCACGAATTTCCATTTTAAGTGACTTATAATTCGTCACCCATAAATCCCATAACGCAAAAACCGCTAGTTTTTACATGTTTTGACCAAATGACGTAGCCGCATTTTCCGAGTAAGTTTATGATCTTCGGAGACGGCGGGCTTAACTTTTCTTGAACGATTGAAGATGCCCATGTCTTTAAGATATGTTTTTACAGTTTTGCTGTCATATTTGATTTTCCTCTGAGCTCTCTGTAAGATTTTGCGACTCGGCCGGCCGTATTTTTCTTTAATCGAGCCCCCTCAAAAAACTGGCTAAAGCTGGAATGTTTCCCTGAACCAGTCCTTCTAGTAGTACTTTTACTCAAAGAAAAGGACACAAAAATAATATAAACAGAGCTTCGGCTCTCACCCATTTGCACAAAATGTTTCACTATCTTCAGTTTCGGCCGTAGGGAATGTGTACTGTAGAAATGACAAATAGGTTCGCGACGTCGTTCTTCTCGATTTGCCATAATTTCAAGAGAAAAAATCCAATGTCCATGAAACTTACCAGATTGATTGACAGATGTAGTCTTTAAAATAACCGTAAGATGCAATTGCTGTCTCGATTTTTTTTTAACATTGTACATATTTAAAACTTTGTGCAAATTTCATTCCGCATACGTTATTAATCTCAGCATTGCCCATCTCGCCAGCCTTCACGCACAAAAGCGAATTCACAACAAAGTGGTCCTTAAAAAGATTCGCAATGTCCTTCGCACTGCTTTTGCCGTTGAACTGGGAGACCAGCGCGAGACTTCACGCTGTTTGTGGCCTTCCAGAAAGTTCGGAAATCTTTCTTTGAATTATGGGAGGCAATAATGTCCATTTTGATCTGATGCTGGTGATCTTGGCACCATTTCAACCTGGATTTAAATACTTTTCGGCTCTCGTACATCTGCTCAAAGAAAAGTCCATTATTGGGCTTCCCATGCAAATTCCACTCGTGAAATCTCGCTCTTGCCACCCTATGTGCTTCACCAACATGTCTGTTCCACCCTACCACCCTGTTTTTATTTTTGGGCGTTTTAGCTTGGCTAGTAACGAATGCGGCTCCATTGAGAGCAGACACTACATCATAGTACATTGATTTTACAATATCTCTATGACCAAGTATATTACAATAGCTATCGGCGCAAGACCTAAATTCAGAAGGAAAATCAATGTTCTTTAAACGTTTGTTACTTTCGTCAGTGTAATCGCAAACCTGTTTATAGTCTGGATCTTCTCAGGTGAATTTTTCGCTCCGAGCCCTAATCTTTCAAACAAAGCCCATTGTCTCTATTATCGCATAGCCGCCAGCTACCGAGTAAGCACATGCTACTACAACAATCATGTTGAAAAACAAACCGTATCGTCATAGTATTAAGGTTCAAATTTAATGTCACTGATATTCTAGATATTACGTTTTGGTAGTGTAGGACGATAGACTGCCCCGAAGCAATACGGCACTCACTCACATTATTTTGATAATTTGTGGAGTTAAAAATGAAACGTGGTTTATTATAGCAAAAGTGGGATAGTAGCCCTAGGACGATAGTTGCCCCATTTATTAAGATTCCAACTGGCAATGCTAATTTCGCCGCAAATAATACTATATACAAGTTAGCATTGCAAGTTGGAATTTTGAAAAATGGGGCAATTATCCTCCTAGGGCAAATCCCACTTTCCCACTAATTATATGCAATTATTGCAGATCATGAAGCTGGCTAACGTTAGCGAAATATCTTTAAATCTGAATGTTACGATAGTCACTATTGGAGTAGGCAGGGCGCAAATGTTCGGAATCCGCGTACGACAGCGCTCGCAGGCGTTTACAGACTAATAATTATCGCTCTAGAGGGATGTAAGCCGAAAACCGAATCCGGAAACCGTACGCGAAAACCGAACGTTTGCGCCCAGCCTTACTCTGAGATTAGCCTGTTATTGCGAATGCAAACGTCAATGCGATATTTCTGTTTCGTTTGAAATGAAAAGTTGACAGGGCTGATACCTAATTGCCTTGGTGCAAGCAAATGTCGAGTTTAAGGTGACGAACCTTTTCTTACCCCGACTGTACTAAAAGTGTACGCCTAGGTCATGAATGTTCGGCATTAATTTGGTATCAGGTTTCCCTGCAACCGCTGGCTGGGCACGGGTGTGGACGACGGCTCCACGGAGCGGCTGCTGGTGGCGGCGCGCCTGCGCGGCGCGCGCACGCCGCGGACACCGGCGCCCGCGCCCGCGCCAACACCCACGCATCTCTCCACCTCCACCATCCAGCACATGATTGGTGAGTCAGGGCTGCCACCGCTGGGCACGGGTGTGGACGACGGCTCCACGGAGCGGCTGCTGGTGGCGGCGCGCCTGCGCGGCGCGCGCACGCCGCGGACACCGGCGCCCGCGCCCGCGCCAACACCCACGCATCTCTCCACCTCCACCATCCAGCACATGATTGGTGAGTCAGGGCTGCCACCGCTGGGCACGGGTGTGGACGACGGCTCCACGGAGCGGCTGCTGGTGGCGGCGCGCCTGCGCGGCGCGCGCACGCCGCGGACACCGGCGCCCGCGCCCGCGCCAACACCCACGCATCTCTCCACCTCCACCATCCAGCACATGATTGGTGAGTCAGGGCTGCCACCGCTGGGCACGGGTGTGGACGACGGCTCCACGGAGCGGCTGCTGGTGGCGGCGCGCCTGCGCGGCGCGCGCACGCCGCGGACACCGGCGCCCGCGCCCGCGCTAACACCCACGCATCTCTCCACCTCCACCATCCAGCACATGATTGGTGAGTCAGGGCTGCCACCGCTGGGCACGGGTGTGGACGACGGCTCCACGGAGCGGCTGCTGGTGGCGGCGCGCCTGCGCGGCGCGCGCACGCCGCGGACACCGGCGCCCGCGCCCGCGCTAACACCCACGCATCTCTCCACCTCCACCATCCAGCACATGATTGGTGAGTCAGGGCTGCCACCGCTGGGCACGGGTGTGGACGACGGCTCCACGGAGCGGCTGCTGGTGGCGGCGCGCCTGCGCGGCGCGCGCACGCCGCGGACACCGGCGCCCGCGCCCGCGCTAACACCCACGCATCTCTCCACCTCCACCATCCAGCACATGATTGGTGAGTCAGGGCTGTCACCGCATGGGTGTGAACTTAGAGTATAGATTTATAGTAAGTAAGAGTAATCATTAGGTTCATGGGCGTGGACGACGGGTCGACGGAGCGGTTGCTAGGCGGCGGTGCGCCTGCGCCCACCACGTATCTCTCCACACCAGCAACACCAAACATCAAAATGGGTGTTCTGTCGCACCTTTCCGCGTCTGACTCATCCAGCAACACTAAACATCAAACCGGGTGATCCAACAGGCTTGGATCGTTGACTGTGTTCGGTTAAAGTAAGATGGCCAGAGCTCCCAAGGATGCGCTGTGTTGAGAGAACACTTAATACTATAGAATGGCGATGTGGGCGTGGCACGCGCGCCACTAGAGTTTGAGCATGCGCTCAAGCTTTCGTACCAATGTCACCCAATCGCCGTGTTGTTGTAGGCGACGTGGAGGGGACGAGGTGGTGACACCGGTCGCGTTGGAAATCGCGCTTTTAAATAGTACATATTTAGTGTTCTGTGGTTGAGAGCATGGGACCTGAGCTATCCACACAGCGAATCTTCAAAACAGTAGTGTTGGCAGCGCGCTTATGATTCTTCTGAATTTCTGATGCCGCAAGCGTCCATAGAGAACGGCGTCTGCTTACCAGTCAGGCCGTGTACACATGTTTGACGTCGTCGTAGTATGAAAAAAAACCACTATACTTGAAACCATAATTAGAGTCCAGAGAGGCTGCCCTTTGTGTTGCCATTAAAGTGAACGGAATTGACGCCGGCAAATATGCATTTTTTAAATGATGGACGTAGCTAAATACTAACGGTCTTATTCATAAAAAGTTAAAACAGTGCTATAGCCTCGCTATAGCACTGATTCGCTAAAACGTGATTCATAAACGTCAAATAACGCTGTTGGGTCCATCAAGCCTATTTTAACGGCTCGCTAACTTAACGAACCGTAGACCCTTCTTTAAACCTATTTTATCTCCATTTTAAGGATAAAAATGGCCGCCGAATTGAAAACAACTGATTTTGACAGCAAGTATTTGAGCAAACTAAACACGATTTTGAATGTTTTTATGTTAAGTATTTAATACTTTCTCAGTTTATTATGAAGTAAGCAGATAAAAAAATGAGTAAATATACGTGAAAGAAATTTTTGCGGTGAGGCTCCTAAATTCGGCCATAAATGGCCCAGTACGGCGATCGGTGGAACAAAATTGGTGCTAACGCGCAGGCAGTGGTGACACGGAGCGAAAGCAGTTACATGGCGTGCTCCGCTCCGCCACTGCCGCTGTTCGTACGGTACGTATCGTCCAGCAGGACGCGCCCCAGCATTGTTTTTTATCCTTAACGTTAGTCATAGATAGAAGTGGGGCGCGTCCTCGTGGATTGAACAATACTTATAGATTGTATACCTGATTTCTGACATAAGGTGGAGGTACCTACTTCCAGGGCCGTAGCTAGGGAGAGGCATTATTAGGGAATGCCCTGCCTTAAAATACCATTAAGAAACTGCCTCACACATATTACATCAAGTTAAATTTTGACTTGTGCCCTACTTGTAATTACGGCTGCCCTATCTTAACTTCAACTCAGTTAGGCTGCTAAATATGAGCGAGATGACTTTTTTATCTGTCTGTACGCTACACGTACTACCAATACGCCACTATGCAGATGCATCCCACTTGCACGTCGTGCATCCAAGTAGGGTCTTCTTTCTCGAATCTTTGCGGGATAGGTCAAGGTACTATTATAATAATATATCTGGTGAAACATCTCATCATCATTCATGGTTTAGGATAGCTAGGCGGATTCCTGGCAGTGAAAGTATTCATAAAATAGCTATACCTTATTCCAGGCAGGATTTGGTACAAGGAAAAAATGTTGGTGTTGTACAATAATTGACAAAAGATGAATTATGTTTATTTTTATTAAAAATTAAACTAAATTTGGTTATTGCATATTTTATATTGAATACAAATTTATATCAGTATGAAGAGAACAGATGGAAGTTTAAATACATCACAATGCTGGAAAGAATTCAAAAGAAATTTGCCAGGTACATATACAAGCGACAGTACGGATACTACCCGTATATGTATCCGTCCCTCTTCATTTCAGGAATGGTTGGGCTTCACATTCTTGAGACACGGCGCAAACTGCTGCATGTAGTGCACTATTACCAACTGCTCAACAATAAAGTTGACAATGCGTCCGTGCTGGAGCGAATGGGCTTGCATGTACCGCGTGCGAGTGGGCCGGCGGTCGGTGCGGCGGGCGGCGCGGGCGGCGCGGTGACGGCGCGGCGCCCGCGGCGTCTGTTCGCGGTGCCCGGCGTGCGCACCAGGCGCGGAGCGAACGCTCCCTCTGCTAGAGCGCGAACCATCCTAAACAAGATCATGCAGGAAACCGACGACATTGATATATTTGCCGACAGTATTGGCGTATTTTGTAGAAAAGTTTTAGCCATACTTACCTAGTTTCACGAGTCTGTACAATGCTTGCTCAGCTCAATCTTTGATTGATTAGGTAATTTAGGTATATTTAGTTTATTTTTATGATTGCTTCTTTTTGAATTGTTCCTACCTAAATTGTTGTATTATTTATAGTGATGCTACCTCCTATGAATGTGTACCTACCTCATAAGTGTTTTGGTTATAAACTGTAAACTTGTGTGTGATTAATAAATAAATAAATAAATAAAATAAATAAAAAATAAAAAAAAATAATAAAAAAGTGTAGTTCTAATTGGTAGTATTGGCACTTAATTTCTGCGGCAGCTATTTAGCTCCCACAGGCTAAATAGCTGATATCTGAAAGTAAAAAAACAATGTTAAATATAAATAACATAGGAAAGCTGTTTATTATTTGAAACTTACATGTAATATTACATTATATTGTAATAAATAAACCTACCTTTATATTCTTCCTCTAGATGTCCCTCTGGGCTTGTGGGGCTCAGGCCCTACCACCTCCAAAGCCTCGGCGGGCTCTCCGGGCTTGTAAGGCTCATGATTTCACATACAAAGCAGGAATTATTTCAATCTGAAGCAATAAAACATGATGTTCAACTACACTTTGATTTTCATTCAATTTTATTTTTAGCTTATAGTATATATTATCCAATAATGTTACCAATCTATGTATGTTTTATTAAGAAACTGAGCAGCGTCAAATGATAAAATAATATTATAAGATGGGCTGCTCTTGAAAATAGGCATAGGTAATTAACTTCATATTTAATGCCGAATTACAGTAAATACGTATCCTTTCTTACCTTGTCTTCCAACGTCCAGTTTTCACATTGTTTTTTATTTGTTTTCATCTTATTTACGTGCACGTTAGTTTCGTGGAGTTGAATTAACTACAATTTGCCGGTATTTAAGCTGTCAAACTTTTTTTTAAATCGAAAATCACCAATTTTGCTCTATGATTTCCCAGAACGGCAACATAACATCTCTAATCTGTCAAATAACGGCCCAATAGTTAGCAGAGGCTTAGCGGAGGATTATGAATCACACTTTTTAACAAACGTCAATTAGGCTTAGTGAGTGTTTTAACTAAAACGTTGATCAACGGTGTTTTAAGGATTTTTTATGAATAAGACCGTAAGTAGCTACGTCCATCATTTGGAGAGGTGAATATGCCGGTGTCAGTTTTATGGCGACGCATGTTTTCTGGACTCTAATTATGGTTTCAAGTTTAGTGGCTGCCACAAATTGTGAACGAGTTTTTCACAGATTTTGTGTACCTACTCGTAGCATTGGCGCATTTGAGAGGCCGCTTCTGAACCACGGGAGTGTTCGCTATACTAGTGACAGTGTTTTATCGTTCGACTCGCGCGCACACACGGCCTCGGCTGCCCGCGTCTGTCGTAACTATCATTCTGCTACTACAGTCGCCATCACATACATCGGAGCAAACAAGCAGCTCACAAACATCGGAACACACCTCTATTTTCAAGGCATTAGGGTGCATGTGCCGATATTTTTGAACACCTATAGTGTACCTATGACGGTGACTGTACTACAGTGGCTGCTAGTGGTGTCCGCATCCAGACACCAGTGGCTGCGACTCGTAGTGGCTTGACTGCACTCTAGTGATCGCGTTTATTTGCGGCAGCTCTAAATTGTTCTCAGATTAATCAAAGAATCGTATTAATTTGTTAATTGAATTGAATTTAAGCTGACATTATGATTTGGCTGTGATTGGTTGCACAGCGGATTAAGCGCTTGAGTTTTAGCCCTGACTTGGGATACATTTCTGTTAAGAGTTCTATTTTCGTTGAGTCGCCTATTGGAGCTTCTAGACGGGCTAAAAACTATCCGTTGTCATTCTCCGGGACTCAAACTATCTCTATACCAAATTTCATCTAAACGGGTTCAATCGAAATTTTCACCCCTTTAGGGGATGATTTCCGGAATTAAAACTATTGTATGTCCTTTCCCAGTAATCAAACTATCTCTATAACAAATTTCATTCAAATGGTTTCTATCCGAATTTTTACCTCTCATTTCACCCCCTTAGGGGATGATTTCCGAGATAAAAACTATCCTACGTCTTTTCCCAGGACCTAAACTATCTCTAAACCAAATTTCATCAAAATGGGTTACATCTAAATTTTCACCACCTTCGGGGATGATTTTCGGAATAAAACCTATCCTATGTCCTTTCCCAGGACTCAAACTATTTATATTCCAAATTTCATTCCAAATTTCATCCAAATCGATGCAGCGGTTTAAGTAGCTCCATATAAATTTCCACCCCCATTTCATCCCCTTAGGGGTTGATTTCCGGGATAAAAACTAACCTTTGTCCTTTCTTGGGACTCAAACTATGTCTATACCAAATTTCATTTAAATCGGTTCAGCGGTTTAGGCGTGAAGAGGTAAAATACAAACAGACAGACAGACCGACAGACAGACACACTTTCGCATTTAAAATATTAGTATGGATTCTTAATTTCAATGAGAACAACGTTTGACACATTCCTATAATTCCTATATAACTTTTTTGCAAAAAACGCTTCACAAAGAGTTTATACCCACCTTTTTGGGAAGAAACGGGTAAATACGGGTAGATTATATTATCAGTACTTTATTATACCCGGTATTGACCCGTGAGTTTTTACCCACTACCCATCTCTACCGAACCGCACGCACACAGGTAAACATCGTAGTGTGGGTTGAATCGTGGCCGCTCGCCGGCGATCGCGACTTTGTCGAGTTGTAACGAAATGTTTGCACACTCTTAATCGAGAAGCGTCCGTGGCCGTGAATGGCAAGACAGCGTTGTTGAGAAAGAGTGTACTAGGCATGGCTTCCAAAATATATAATTTCTTACCAGAAAGCCTAAAGAAATGTAATATGTCAATGTTTATAAACAAATTGAAATTAAAACTTTTAGAGAGAGCATATTACACCATTGACAAGTTTTTTTTAGATAGAAGTTTCCTAAATAAGTAAAGTATATAATAAAAATACAAGAATGTTCTTATATATAATATGTAATTTTAAAATTTTATGTTAGTTGTAGTTTTTAGTTTGTAAGGCTCAACATTTGTACACGTTTTAGGTAGGTCACAGTGTACTGTATTTTTATTCTATTGTCACCTATTATGTAACGTGTGTATCACAAATAAATATTTACTTACTAAGTACTACTTACTACTTCAACTTTGGAACTTCAACGTCATCATTCATCCATTTAGATGCATCCATGTGTCGCAGAGACAAATGTCGAAACAACACACACGACCACGACCAAATGACAGCTGGCGTGGCATCACCAAGAAAAACGGTGCGGCGCCTAGGTGAATAAATAAATAATAATAATAAATATTACAGGATAATCTTACACAAATCAACCTAGACCCACAGTAAGCTCAGTAAGGCTTGTGTGTGTGTGTGTGTGTGTGTGTGTGTGTGTGTGTGTGTGTGTGTGTGTGTGTGTGTGTGTGTGTGTGTGTGTGTGTGTGTGTGTGTGTGTGTGTGTGTGTGTGTGTGTGTGTGTGTGTGTGTGTGTGTGTGTGTGTGTGTGTGTGTGTGTGTGTGTGTGTGTGTGTGTGTGTGTGTGTGTGTGTGTGTGTGTGTGTGTGTGTGTGTGTGTGTGTGTGTGTGTGTGTGTGTGTGTGTGTGTGTGTGTGTGTGTGTGTGTGTGTGTGTGTGTGTGTGTGTGTGTGTGTGTGTGTGTGTGTGTGTGTGTGTGTGTGTGTGTGTGTGTGTGTGTGTGTGTGTGTGTGTGTGTGTGTGCGTGCGTGCGTGCGCGCGCGTGCGTGCGTGCGTGCGTGCGTGCGTGCGTGTGTGTGTGTGTGTGTGCGTGCGTGCGTGCGTGCGTGCGTGCGTGCGTGCGTGCGTGCGTGCGTGCGTGCGTGCGTGCGTGTATATGGTAAGGGTTATAATATATTTATAATTTATTACTGTAACAATACTTATTTTGTCACGACTAGCAGCCAGTTCCGTTTCGTGGTAATCTAGTTGCATGAGCCACTTTGTCAGGAAAGATTTACTGGGGGCCTTGTGACATGGTGGAGCTTACTAAAAGTTTTCAGGACTAGTGGGGAAATGAAAGCGTGGAATTTTTGGGCAAATGTTGTACATGTTTTTGGGGTTTTCCAGCGCTGACGTCGTCTTGTGTCCGCTGAGAACATTTTGTCGTGCAGTTTGCTATAATTGTATATCACTTTTCTTAGGAACAGCTGACGAACAGTGAGAACATTAGAGACCTAGTAGAGTTCTTTGTTGCTGAAGCGTGATGGTTTTCTAAAAATAACTTTAAGAAGAGATCGCTGTGCCCTCTCTAAGCCAATTAAATGCGTCTATGCCGCTCCTCCCCAGACCGCGTTGCAGTAGCCCAAAAGGGATTCACAGAGAGCAAAATATACGGTTCTCAGCAATTCAGGGTATGTAATATTCCTTAAAGTGCGAAAAACAAACATGAGCTTTCGAACACGACTCTTGAGTGACTCAATATGCTGCCGCCACGTGAGGTGAACGTCTAGTATTACACCAAGATAGCGTATTGTGCTTGAACGCTCAATAAAGCTTAATCTGTTGTCAAGACTGTAGTTAGACGTAGAATCAATCTGGTGTCCCACTTTAATACTAAACATGTCGTCAGGCTGGCCTTTAGCATTTATAGAGAAACATAAATATTTTGTTTTTGTTTTTAATAGATACATACATATATATACTTATATACATATATAACATCCATAACTCAGGAACAAATATTCGTGATAAATACACAAATAAATGCCCTGACCGGGATTCGAACCCGGGACCTCCAGCTTCGTAGGCATCAGAGTCACTACCCACTGGGCTACGGAAGCCGTTAAAATGAATGCCCAGCCTAATTGTGTAACTAAGTCTATAATGATTTATAACGCAGCTGCGCAAATAATAACGCGCTGGCATCATCGCAAGGCTGAAAACATGTAGATCATATAGTCGGTATCAGGTAAGTAACACGTGTATAATAAATATTACGGGACAATCTTACACAAAGCAACCTAGGCCCACGGTAAGCTCAATAAGGCTTGTGTTGTGGGTACTAGGCGATGATATATATATAATAGATACATACATATAGATACTTATATACATATATAACATCCATAACTCAGGAACAAATATTCGTGATAAACACACAAATAAATGCCCTGACCGGGATTCGAACCCGGGACCTCCAGCTTCGTAGGCAGAGTCACTACCCACTGGGCTACGGAGGCCGTTAAATAAGTAAATAAAACGAAATATGCTTTTTACTTCTCATGCTCGAAAAGTGTGTCATATTAGGCTTAGCAAGCGGGGCTTAAGTAGTACATTTAGGCCCTAGGATAATATATATACATATTTATGATTTTAAATTGACCAATCAAAACACTTCACCGTATTAAATCCACTAATCACAATTTCGGGTCCGGTCTGTTAGGCACTAATTTCAAAATACACCTTCATTCAATACGCTCTAATATCAAAAAGACTTTATCCCATAATGAACGAAACCCGAAACAATCTAATCCCAGAAAGCCCCAGTCTCAATATGACACTTTTCGCAATAGCACTTAATTTCAAATAAAATGAATCTCATAAAACACTGACTTGCAAAATGCACCAATCCCAAAATACCCGATATAGTATTAAAACACACGAATATCGTAATGAATGATTTCCAAAATACCCTGGTTCCAAAATACCCTAGTGCCTAAATACCTTATTCCCATAATACCCTAATTCCAAAATACACTTGTTTTTCAATGGCCGTCTACCAGGGAATATTTGAATGGGTACCATACATGACATTATTTTTATATCGATATTCCCCCGGCACGTCCGATCTCCTTATATTCATTATACCTGTGGTGATTATATATATATATATATACCTATATATAAAAAATCTTTATTTCGGACACAGTTACATCCATAATATATATTAGTATTGACTTAAAACTATATACCTGTGGTGAATAAGTACAGTCGGCCCATGAAAATGTTGAGCACTTTAGGACTTTGTCGAATTAAATCACGATAAGGGAGAGTGACGCGCGTGGTGAATAGATGTCAACCATTTAAATTTAGAACCCAATGTTATGACATTCATGCAAAAGAGTGTAGACTTGTCATTACATATCTCTGTCTCTGTTCTGCGATGTTGACAGACTGCAGTTATCAAAATTTAGGAAATTAGGAATAGATGTTTCACAACACAATGTCAAACTTGCAAGCCACATAAGGAGGTTAATTTCAACTAGTAACGTATGACTCCACGTGGTCTTGGGTATCTAATCCCACACAAAGGTTCTTTTTGTTTATTTTTATTTTAAGTTTTGTAATTTTGCAATTGGTTTGGTATTAGAAAAAGGTGCAAAAAAATATTTTCACTTCTCATGCTCTAAAAGTTCGTCTTTATGTCGTGCGTAGGCGACATAAAGTCGCTTTTTATGCTCTAGAGCATAAAGTAAAATCTTCGTCGAAGACCAAGGCAATCGCTGCAACAGCCACACGAACATCTTTAACTTCATACAACAACCTCTTTATTTTATTTCGTTTCGTTCGTATTCTAAGACCAAGGCAAAGATACCAACAGCCAAAGTACACAATAAAACTTCATGAAATAAACTTATAATTTGTATTTCGTCTCATTTATTATTTTACGTGTTGCTGTTTCATTTCCTCGCAATCGAAGTGAAAAGTAGAGTGTACAACTCGTCCATAAAACCCATTTTACACTCGACTTTATATCTATCCTCGCTCGCAAGCTCGCTCGGATGGATAAACGTCTCGAGTAAAATGGTGCGTTTTATGCACTTGTTGTACAATCTACTATTATGCAATTCTAAATTTTGGTGAATTGTTTTATAAAATCGGAGTATAAGTTTCGGAGATTAAATAGGTATGTAGAATAACTACAACTTAGAAAAGTTGAAAATCTCCCGACTTTTTCATTAAAAACTTTAAAAAGCTCAATATCTCAAAAACGGCTAAACTGATTTTGTTGAAACGTAGTCACATTTTTCGTCGTGGTTAAAAATACAAACTTTCAAACTTTAACTACTGCTTCATTGGTGAAAAACCACGAGAGTCCAATTTTACGATCATAGATTAAACATTCATCTGAGCTCGATTTTTGATTAAAAATCTAAATAAATTAGAATGAGGACTAATCTTTATTCTTGCGTGGTTGCCATTGCCACCATGTCATCTAAAACATCTTTATTAGTGATCTGATGAAATAAAACCGAGATTTATCCAGGATTTTTCTTTATTACAAAAAAATATATAAAAATGAGCGTTATTGAAGAATCTGTAGTGCACACCAGTGATAACAAATAATTTCTTATCACTCGGAGACGAGTCCCTAGATGTTCAGCTACGTTTGTTGTAGGAAAATGTGTTTTCTTCATTAATATTCCACAGAAGATGTTAGACCTGACCACCGCCGATTATTAGATTATTACGTCCACGAATCTTTCCTTCGACAGCATATCTCCTTACCCATTCACGGTTCTTAAGTCACGGTATTACGCTGGAAATAATGAATTGTCAGTATACTGTTCCAATACAATAACATGCATACGTTGAAAACTAAGACAATAAACAGGAAAAACCGGAAAGACTCAGAATCATTGGAATTAAATGCTTACAGTCAATATCATAAATAGCATGCTTACAGTTGCCCTCTTGATACTGAGTCGTACTTAATTTCAACACTCCGTTTCAGATTGTATAGCAGGCATATTAATTTATTTTAAATATTAACATTTCTTTGATAATTTTAGCTTCTGACAGACTCATCATTTTGGTAATTTAATGTCACCGATGACAGTGACGTTCAGTGGCATTTGTAGATGTTTTAATACCTAATCGGAGGAGGTTTCAAATGTAGGTATATGACATTACAGTTTCAACGAAGTTGCTTGCAATTTGATGCGACAAGGTTCTAAGTATGCTCAACATTTTCATGGGCCGACTGTACACGTGTAATAAAATGTATGTCTTTATTATGTATACTTATATTGAACTAAAAATACAGAACCCTTACTAAACAAAAATAATTCTTATTCTATCTAAATTAAGACGAGTACATTCCCGGCCTATGCCTATGTAAGAATTGGTGTGGGGTTTTTTATCGAGCGAGCTTTATGTGATCATGTATCCACTATCTATTTAGTAATCTTGATAGTAGAGGTACCTACAAAGCTCCCGCACCAATAGGCTTGTTGCGTGGTGTTAAAATTGTTAACGTCGTGTTGCTAAATGGATAGTAAACCATCAAATGATTGTAATAAAGTATAAATTACAAAATATAATTCAAATCATAAAAAGATATGAACCTTGAAAGTTTAGAAAAAAAAGTTTATTTATTTATTGTCCAAGAGTAAATTCAAAGGTTTCAATAGAATCCTTACGCTTTTATAGAAACAATTTTGTATGACAACTATGGACCTAAACGCAGTATTTCGGGACCGAAACAGCAATTTACTTCATTTTCCATGCAACGGTTAGTACAAATTGCACGGTGTGACGTCATACTTTAAAGCCAATCAGTATGAAGCGTTTCGGCTGCAGTCAGCGAGGTCCGTCTTTAACTCGATTTTTTGGGTATTAATGTCCTTCAAATGTAGTTGCTTCCATACAAACATTTGTTTATCTACAAAAACTGGTTCGAATGGCATCGTAAACAAATTTAAGGTCACAAGCCCATTCTAAAACATAGTCCGGGAATATGGAAACGTATGTGACAGTACATTTTATCGCATACGTTTCCTTAATTTCATGACGTTTTCTAAAAAATTAAGAGAAGTTATAGCTCTCTGGCTGAGCTCCTCTAACTGCTCTCAGTACTGCCTATCAAACACAATATCACTTCGTTTCCTCGATGCTCCGCTAAACAAAGCATTCTCTATGCGAATAGTGTGGTATTTTGCCTCTCTGTGTAGTTTATAGAGGAAACGAACCTAAGTCGGTTTCCTCGGCATACGGCTATTCAGCCGCCGGTGCCAGCCCTCCACCGGATTGTTACTATACGGTGTTTCTCATGGCAACAACTCAGCCGCTGAGGCCCCAATCTTAGCCACTGGTTCTCCATATACTTTTTGAAACGCATGATCTGTGGCGTGATTGGAGCAGCCTCGCCGAGAATTTCCAGCCAGCAATCATAGATTTCAGAAGCTGGTAGCAATGCCAAAATAGAGCCTTTGAGCCATTTTACGGCCTTATGCGGTAGTACTTACTTTTGCAGCTCTAGCATTCTTCCAGACTGCTCGGTTAAAGTGAGGCAGTCTGGAAAATCAGCTCCACATGCATTCAGTACGAGTTCGTAATCAAATTTCATTCTGTGAAATACTACACCCCTCGTCCCGCAGCAGCTTGAACAATTTGCAGTAAGTCTTTTCAGTCTTATTTGGCAGCAAGGCAAACAATATAGGTACAACATTGGTTTTGCTTGTGTTTGTGCTTATATCGACATGGATACTGCACGAATGGTTTGGGCGCCGTTTGAAATGTGGCATCGCTGAAGTATTGAATTTTGTTATTACCTGCGCATTTTCTTCAATACTGTTTGCCAATCTTTGTTGCAAATATTAAGATTTTTTCAGTCTCTCCATTTTCTACAACCTAGAAAATCGTCGGCTTATATATGTATGGTACCTTGACATTTTCTAATTGATTGAACTCCGTATGTTCTAGCTTCAGATATTTATACCTGGCCTTGTATAAGGAGCTTTATACTTCCTCACTCATAGGAACACATACTGAAGTCGGGGTCGGCTACGTTTAATTCCACAACTTTTGTTTCAAAAAAATTCTTGACAGGCGTCATACTTTTGCACACATCTTTTTTACACGCGTGTATGGCCGCATCTCGTATATTTTGGTTTGAATATCGCTTGCAGACATGGGCACTTTTCCTCAGAACCGCATCTTTATTTTCATTTAAGGTTATCGAGGCGTAGCAACCTAATGTGCGATTTACGCATTTCCAATTGATGGAATTTTTGTTTGTGTGGCTGTAATTATATTTTCATCACACTTGCTCATAAATGGTGTTATTCCTTGCCTGTATACAGAAGGACAATGGCCTAAATTGTTCCCGCGGGAAATAATGGTCCCAAGGGAGTAATGAGCTTGTGTGTGATCCGATTGGTTAAGCAAATCTGGACGACAAGAATTCTGCTCTGTGATTGGTTGGAAAATAAAATCGAGCAGGCCATGCCCTGCAAGAACCACATGCTCCATGCTCTGTGATTGGTTGAAATATTGAAGCTACGCCCTCCACTCGCACTGATCTAGAAGTGAAGTTGTCAATTGTATAAAACATAGGTTTTTTCTGTCTTATGTGGTTATTTATTTCCTCGCAAATGTGATGAAAAACATTGTGTATAACACGGGCGTAAGAATATTGCAAACTCGAGTCATCAAAAGCCCTCCGCCTTACGGCGTCGGGCTTCTGATAGACTCTCGTTTGCAATATTTCTCATACGCCCCTTCTTAAACAATGTACTATTATGCCCATCATAGACCAGAGCTGAGTGCCCTTTTTGATTTTCGATTAAAATAATTTTACTATCAATAGGGTAGGTAAGTGCTCCAGTGAATGAACGCTTAAGGATATTTTAGACTTCAAAAATTGTTTTATGTAAGATAGCTATACTTAATATCGGCCATGATTGTTTGTACAGCTCAAACAAGTATTCTAGTTCTGTTCTGTTCTGTTCTGGTGACTCATCCAGCCAGCAGTTCTGCTGCAAGGACTCAGAAGTGCTGACTACAGGAGGGAGGAGGTGTTAGAGCAAAATAACGAAAAAGGCTCGCTTACCCCATCTAGTGTAGCATATGGGGCAGAAAGTTAGTGGGGTATGAGAACCTTAACCGAGCACCGACTTAACCGCAAATACTATAATGATGAGGGTAAGCGGGCTTGCATGTCCATTTTGAACCAACTTCTGCCGCCCGGCCGCAGGCAACAGCTTCCTGCCCGAGAAACCGGAGAGCCAAGTAGATAGGACGGGAGTGTAGGTGTGCAGTCAGGATGATAGGAGAGACGGGAGTTGGAGCCGACCCGAATACAGGCATCGTTAAGCCAGCGTGGGGTAGATAGATACTATACTTGGTGCATAATATAGATAATTAGTTTGTGACTGCTTGGTCCCCCCCCTTTTTTTTTTTTTTTATTTAACCCTCAGGTTCTGATATTGAACCTCTTCGCGCTTATTGCAATTGTTAATCAGGACCTGGCAATTGCATGTCCGCTGTCTCTTCATTCTCATCTGGTTCCGATTCAGTGTCCGTTTCCGGTTGTTTGTATATTTTCTCGGCAGTTTTTTTCATCCGGCTTCTGTCGGTGGAAATATTTCTCCAGTAAGAGCGGGATTTATTAGTATAGTGTCGGATGTCGTGGTTGAGGGAGTCTTCCCATGTAAATATAGGGCGTCCAACTTTTCTTTTACGTTCTTCATAGCTGAGAGCTGCGTGTAGTAAATGGGGTCTTTCGCGTCTACGTACGTGTCCGTAATACGAGAGTCGGCGTACTTTAATTATCTTTGTGATGGTTTTGCCGTCCAATGTTTCCCTGATCTTTTGTTTTGGAGAGTCTTTCGCTACTAACAACATTTCTCTTAGAATGTGCCTTTCGTATTTTCTGAGGCGTGATCTGTTTGCTTTGGTGAGCGCAGTGACGTTTAGTCCGTACGTCATGGCCGGTGATATTACCATTTTATACATCAGCCTCGCTATCTTCCACTCTATTTTTTTATCTTTTATAAATCTGGTGAGCATCTTAAAATTTCTTGCAGCTTTGTCGCAGCGCACCTTGATGGTCGCTCTTCTGTTGTGGGATGACGTAATGTATGTACCTAGGTATGTTATCTCCTTAATAGGTTGTATCGGTACACCGCCTACGTATGTTGTCTGTTGATCCGTCATTGTGACACCACATGGGTCCCTTATAACCAGCTTTGTTTTCGTCGTGTTTATTTTAAGGCCCACTGTACTTAAGAGATCTATTAATTTTCTTACAATACGATCAATTCCCGTAATGTTGTGACCTAGGATGATTAGGTCATCCGCGTAGGATAGTATTAGAGGTAGCGTGATATTTTCGTCCTGGTCTAGTCTAACTGATTCGTCTTCCTCCTCCAATGTGCGCAGTACATCATCCATTAAAATTGTGAATAGCCGGGGAGACAGCGGGCAGCCTTGTTTGACGCCTTTGCCTTTCTGAACCGTTTCTGAACTCTGGCCACACCAGGATAGGAATGTTCTCTCCTTCATGCAAGCTTCTACAATTCTGTTAGTGAGAGGGCCATTGGTGCGTGACAATATTATGTCTCTAAGCGCTTTCAAATCGACATTGTCAAACGCTTTCTCGATATCCAGGGCTACGATGAAAAGTCTAGTTCCTTCCCTCCAATTCGTGTCTAGTACCCGGCGCAGGGTGAAAATATGATCGTCCGTTGATCGGTTTGCTAGAAAGGCCGCTTGATAATTTCCGAGAGATTTTATTGCCGCGTCCAGTTTTTCTAATAAGAAGTTTGCGTATATCCTGTAACCCACATTACAAATTGATATTTTTCTGAAGTCCCCGGTAGTCTTGGGGGCAGATTTCTTTGGTATTGGCACCTGCTTTGTAAGTGCCCACTCTGCTGGCACTTTATTGTTGGTCCAAGCTTCTTCCATAATATTTGTTAGTTGTGCTAAAAACGCTGGCGGGGCCGCTTTGTATAGTTCCGGGACAACTTGATCTGTACCAGGTACCGTTCCATTTCTCATGCCGCTTATTATGCGAGCTATATCCTCTACTTTGGGGCAGTCTGATTCCGGTACACTGTTAGGCTCACATTGTATTGGATCTATACCCGGGCCTTCGCAATTTTTAACTTCGGATATCCAATTAGCCATAGGAATGAAGTATTTTTGCTGCGTTCGTGTGTGTTTTGACTTCTGTTTTTTCAAATATTTATATGTTATTTTCATACGCATTGCTCTATGGGCTCTACTTAAACCCTGAAAGAACCGTGAACATTCTAATTCGTCGTCTTCTTCCTCTACTTTTCGAGCGTTTTTTCTTGCTAATTTAAGGTTCCTACCGTGGATAGAAACTTTTGGAAATTTGTATTTTAGGAAGAGCGCCTTTTGCAATTGGGCTTGGGCGATCCTGCTCTCTCTAGATCTTATTATTGCGTGGGACGGGATCGCCCGGGCCGACTTTTTCAAAATTGCATTAAGCTCGTCCCATGTTAAATTCTTATTAGTCCGCCCACTGTCCTGTGCGATCGTTTCTACTTGGGACGCAAGATTTTCATTGACTTCCTTTTGGAAATTGTCGAGATGTTTCTTACTCTGGAGTGCTTCAAAGTTAACTTTTTTATGATTGAATTGGAATGCATGCGTGTTGCTGTTAATATTTCGTTGTGTATACTGTGTCGCTTTAATGCTAGGAATGTTGTTGTGACTTACTATTGTTCCCCATATGATCTTGTGATCAGATTGAACCTTTTGGGACCATTTGCCTTGTATGTTTAGGAAGTGCGCATTATTAGCACGGCTGCATACAATGTGATCAATTTGAGATGCTTTTTTCCCATTCTCCATGTTATCTTACTTGATGGACGACCCCAAGTACTTTTTACTACTAGGTTGTGTTGTTCCAAAAAGTTTAATAATAGGGTGCCGTTAAAATTTGATACCTCGTGCAGGAGGTTTTTTCTACAAACATATGGAGATTGGTGCGTGACGTCACATTTACCCAGATGGGCGTTAAAATCACCTAGGAGTATAGGTATTGCATTTTTGGGCATACGGTGTAATAGCACCCCAATCCTTCCTAAGCATGTTGTGGAGTTCGACGGCATATGTGTATTGATGAAGAAAAACTCCTTAGCTTTGTTGTGAGCAGGTAATTCCAGTCTAATGTGTATTGCGAGTATGTTGTTCGAGCTGTTATAGGTCTTTATGATTTCATATCGTGCCGCTTTATTAATAAGGATTGCTATACCTCGCTTTTCTGTTGCGCGTGTACCACCGCTTAAGATCCATGTATAATTGTCAGACGAGAATGTTCCCCTAGCGAGGTGCGTTTCCTGCAGCCCTGCAATGGTGATTTGGTGCTCTGCTAGTTCTTGATCTATATTTAGTTTATCATGTAGTGTGGCACAGCCTCGCACGTTCCATGTTGCAATATTGACGTTCTGTGTGTGGGCGAATGACTTATCTTATCTTATCTTATCTTATCTAGGTGAGGGCCCTTTCGGATGCACTTCGACCCAGTGGGATCTTTTGTGCATTTGCCCTCTCCTTTATACCTGCTCCCAGGCGAATGGCTTTGTTTTGCTTGTTGATTCTTGGCGCACTAACCTGTGGCCGGTCGAGTCAACATCCTGCAAGCCAATTGAATTATTAATACTTGGCGTTGACTGTGGGCTGGAGTCGAGTTTCATACTTGGGCAAGGGCTAACCTCTGAACTTAGCGTGGGTGTCTCATATAAGGTTTGCGATCCGGACCCAACTCGCACGGAAATATCGGGGTCCCGATCCGCGGATCCGGATAGTCCCATACAGGTCGCGTCCGGGTCGGAAACCCTAGTCCCGTACCTGTCGTAATCGTGTAGTTTAACGCTGTCGTAATGGTGGTCTTTAAAGTGCAAGTGAATGGGTCTTAACGGGGCAGTGAGTGTCAGCGAGGCTTTATACACAATGGGGTGTGTATAACATCCATGTATGTATACATCAACGGCAAAGAATTCCGAGGCAGCAATTATTATGTCTTCTCCTCCCCAATTACCCTCTAGAAATTGGTTGTTAATGTAAGTATCAATTTGCCCTGGGGTCGGCTGTATTGTTCTAGCATCTTCGTTGGGCATCGAATCTATTACACTGCCTAATAGGGCTTCCCTTATTCTCGGGTCGTCTTTGTTGACTAAAACGTAGCTTGCCAGTTCATTTCTGACGATTTTGTGATCATACTGACCCGGGCAGCATGCTATAACATTGTTCAATTGATCAGCGATCGACCTATACAAGCAGTTTCCGTCTTTTGGGATTGGTACAATATCCATTCTGACTTTTGCCGGAGAGATTTTATTTCTGGCGTTTATTTGCGTCCTTTCGTGCACACCTTTTTTTTAAAATCCTTATTGAATAGGAGTGGCGCAAAAAGGACTCTTTCCTGTGGCCTATAAGGCCTATTGTTTCTGCTTCTTGTCTCGGGTTTGCCGCGCTCTTTTGTATTCGACGTTGGGCTATCAATAATAACTAAGTAGGTACCGCCGGTACCGGAACGGTGAAGAAACTAGAAAATCCTAGTAACTGGCTATGATCAAGATTCTACATGCAAGTAGAGTATATGGTGACGCCTAGTTGTTATGTTACTGAAATATAAGAACTAAACCTGGGTTACCGACCCTTACTGAGTTCCTACTTGATAGTATATACAATTGGTAACACTAATTTATACCGTTTCGGTACACGCTACTAGGTCACCCCTCACCATATACAATACTACTAACACCTGAATCTAGATTTCGATATGATACACTGAATGTCTTAATAAATAAAACCTTACTTAACCAAATGAATTTCCTATTAACTAAATGCACCAACCATTAGACCCAACAAGCAACAAAGAAGCTGAGATATTAAAAACAAACACATGCAACAATGATGGTTATGGTTGTTACTTCGGCTGTTGAGTATTAAGTACTTCTAAATCATTTAACCGGGAAGTCTTAAATTGCGCAAATTACGTCACAGATGTTGACGGCGTCAATAGAATGGTCTGCGTCAATAAAATTGAAAAATGGTCTTGTGTTACCCTTTAGCCAAATGTTATTTTCGGAAGAGAACAATGCTTCCTTAAATTTGTAAGGAAATTGCCTGAATGTTGCTTTTGATGACCAACCAGATGGTGGCCTATGTTCCTTTAATATTTGCGTAAGACAGAGCTTTGTGTGATGTTGTTTTGCTCGGGTATTTTTGTCTTACGTGGGAACCCCGTATGCGTTTGCCACTTGCGGATTACCCTATCTATAATACTTATAACAGTGGCCCGTAGGTATTAAGATATGTCGGAGTCTGTGGATCAGTCAAATGTAGCTGTACGGAGAACCACAAGGCTTTAGATTCGACTATCTAGACTGCTCCTTCTCCACATGTAGGTATTCTAGGGTATTCTGATGTTAGTTTCTAGTTATTGTTTCAGTGGGATGCGCTATGAGACGACTACATGCATTAGTAAACAATAGTGCAATAATAAAAAGTTATCTAGGTAACTAATTAATTAAGATTAGGGGTGCAATTATAGATTCGCCAAGCCCTATGCGATGGGATGAGCTATGAGACGTATCCGTGCAATAGTAAATGGTTATCTAGGTAACTAATTATTAAGATTGGGGTGCAATTATAGATTCGCAAATCCCTATGTGTGAGTCGATATCCGATGACCTTGTCCGTACATATACCTATTACAGCGACCTGTGTGTATTTTATAGATTCGCAAATCCCTATGTGTGAGTCGATATCCGATGACCTTGTCCGTACATATACCTATTACAGCGACCTGTGTGTATTGAGGCTTTTGTCGGAGTCTGTGAATCAGTCAACTGTAAGTGTGCGGAGAATATGGTGGTATTGGACCCCGCAAGGTTTTAGGTTCGACTATCTAGTCTGCGCTTTATCCACATGTATATATTCTAGAGTATTCTAATGTTAGTTTCTAGTTTATGTTTCAATGGGATAAGTTATGAGTCGACTCCATGCAATAGTAAATGGTATCTAGATAATTAATTAATTAAAATTCGGGGCGCAATTAAATATTCAGTATATGGCTAATGGAAGTAATTGAGATTATGCGTGAGACGAGTGCCGATTTTCTTGACCTTTGATTTCAGCAAGAGGTGACGGGTTGTGTGCGAGTTTGCAGGGTGCTATATATTGCAGGTACACTATATATCAAGCTGTATAGTTGGCATTAGTTTGGGCGTGAACCAATTTAGTCTTGGTGTGGTTATCTATCTGTTAAGAGTACACTTTGGCAAGTAGAGGTGTGTTAGAACCACGGGTAAATTCCCAAGATGGATAGGCCGCTAAGACTGGCGTTTGGCTCAATGCTCTAGCCCTCAGAGGGGAGAGCTGGAAGTTTACAAATGAGCGCCGGCTACGGCGGCAGGGCACAATGGAAAGAGCTCACCGGATTATTTCTGTATACTGCGACTCTCGCCCTGGGTACGGGGCTGCTATTACTGCGACTGCCGAAGAGTTGTATTGCCACGCACTTTAATTTCACTCACTATTTGAACCTACAATATATGAACACACCGTGCACACGCCCAACCCGGCCCAATTTTCCAAAATCGAAAGGCCTCAATGACTAAGTCGCGCGTTATAATGGTTGTACTCGCGTAAGGCGCGGGCGCAAGCACATCTGGAGTAACCACCGGCCTATTGTCTAAGGGACTTTGTTTTAATTGTATGGCGTTAGGAAAGGTCGAGAAGGGCTCTCGGGCTACGACGTCCGCTCTGTTCGGCTGTCCAAACGGAACTCCAGCTCAAACAAGTATTCTAGTTTGCTTAAATTACTTTGCTTTTGCAATAAGTTTTCATAATTTTAAGTTACCTTTTAGGTAAAAAATTGTAAATCACCAGTGAATGAACCCGGTTTTCTAGTAAATGAACAACTAAAATCCAGTCAATGAACTACTGTTATAGTTATGGTTTATTAGTTTAAATTGCTGTTTAGCGATTTTTTTGGAGTATCTCGATAAACTAGAATACTTGTTTGAGCTGTACAAACAGTCATGGCCGATATTAAGTATACCTAGTTATTTTACATAAAACAATTTTTGAAGTCAAAAATATCCTTAAGCGTTCATTCACTGGTGCACTTACCCAACTCTTAATTTAAGCAAATAAGCAGGTTTTCGTTCATTCATTTGATCCGTTCATTCACTGTTGCACTCACACTAGTTGTTTCCGTCATTGCTAGAAACAATTTTGCAATGAAGAATAACATCGATTATACATTAGATTAGATTCTATCTATCGTGGTACTGACACTTCATTTTTAAGAGACCAGTATTTTGATAACACGTGTATATAATCCCGATGTAAGAGGCAGGTAGCCTATACCTAAATAAAAATAAGTACGGTCTAAAAAAATCGGTGATCAAACAATTTGGGCAATATAACCTAAACAGGGCCGGCGCCGGCGGCTCCTAATTAATCCATCATCAGACCTTTACCAGATGTATACGGGACCAATCGGAAACTATCCACATTCAAACGAAAAACAAGTCGGTCCACGGAAACCCGGAAAAATCGGGGAACATAACTCTTCCTGCTTACTCCAGGCAAAATACGGTTTTGAAAAACATTAATTTATAATAGCGGTTTTTTTCTTTATTTCATTTTAAAACATTATTCTAAGATGCTTTTTTCAAGAATCCAACACACTTTCCATCCGGAAGTATTTATATAGATTTAAATAAAGGATGAATTGTTTTTTTTTTTAATTGTTTATATTGAATATTATAGAGCAAATGTAAATGAATCAAAATAAAGATAAAACCATTTATTCATATTTTTACTGAGTTTTCTGAAGCTAGTTATCATTTTTTTGATGTCTGAAATTTTGTTGGATTTTGTTGCTAGGTAACTATTTAATTGATAATATATCCAATACAAAGAAAAAATCTGCTATTATAAATTATTTCCAAATTTGACATATTTTCCATACAAGTTGTCAGTTCATTGCCTGGACTATACTGTAGTCTTTAGAAACTTATTAAGGCGATACCTTCACAAAATATAGGTACCTATATGGTGCTAACAAATTAAGTACTAATATTTTTTCGCCGATTATAAAGATTATAAGGCTTGAAAGGAATCTGTTATAGTACGAAACAAAGAAATAGTTATTTACGATACAAGTGCGGAAAATAGGAAATTCACAACGAGTTGTGATAAATTAAAACACGACCGAAGGGAGTGTTTTAAAACTTTTAAATCGACACGAGTTGCGAATTACCTATTCGCACGTATATCGTACAACGTTTTACAGTACATATGGCTCTTTAAAGTTTCGACATAATATGCACGGAAAGTAGCACCATGTGTACTGTAAAAATTTATTTACATTATTCATGGCCCTGGTAGACGGCCATTGAAAAACAAGTAAATTTTGGGATTAGGGTATTATGGGAATAAGGTATTTAGGCACTAGGGTATTTTGGGACCAGGGTATTTTGGAAATCATTCATTACGAGATTCGTGTGTTTTAAATACTGAAAATTAGGGTATTTTGGGATTGGTGCATTTTGCAAGTAAGTGTTTTATGAGATTCATGCTATTTGAAATTAAGTGCTATTCCGAAATAGTATTTTATGCAACTGTTGTATAAAAAGGGTCTTAAAACGCGAGTGGCGTGGGTTGCGATGCGAGCCTTGGCGAGCATCGCAATTACAGACGCCACGAGCGTTTTTAGACCAGTTATACACCGTTGCATACAATACTTTTTCTACGACAAATTTTAAATAAATAGCAGACTACATAATAGTTCAACTTTTCAGGCAGCAAGTTTTATATTCGAACTTTTTCTTCTACTCACGCAATATCTTCAGGAGTGCAGGTATTAATTTCTTCGACCATTTTAAAAGGAACGTACACTTGTCTTCACAAACACGAATAAAATCTTACTCGTAATAGTTTAGTACTAATAGTTTATCATCTTTCGTCTTTTCATTTTGAACTGTATTTTGGTGGGAAATCGGAAATGTGACACCTATTGCTTATGGTTTGTTTTGTTTTTTATTTGTTTGCACTTGCCATCCGAACCAAACCAAATCCGGAGCCGGACCGAATTCGTGCTGTTTATTTTTATAGATATTACCAAGAATTTATAAAACGTGTAATTTAACACACAATATATGATGATCTATTATTATTGAAGTAAATAATTTATAATATACAAATGTTTAATCGTAAATAAATACTTTTATTTCGAAATATTTGTTTATGAAGTTGGCACCACTGCAATATAGCGGCCGATTTAAAAAAAGTATAACAGTGCTTTTATGAAAAATGTATGAACCAAAGAAGTACGCTAAACAGTGCGTTTTTGAGCCATAGAGCATAGCGTTTTTCGACGATTTATTAGTGGAGTCATTTTATTTGAGCTACAGCCTATATAAATGACAGTGTATATTGAGACTGGGGCTTCTGGGAATAGATTGTTTCGGGTTTCGTTCATTATGGGATAAGGTATTCTTGATATAAGAGCGTATTGAATAAAGGAAATTAATGCCTAACAGACCGGACCGGAATAAAAAAATAATTACAAATTTTACTTTTAACATATCTTAAAAAAAATACAATACTCAATCATTTATTGCATTCCACAATGTTAGTTTACAGGGTAAAGGGTATTAGGTAAACTTAAATTTTGATTGCTAATCAAGAAGATTAAAACTTAATTGTGGACCCTGTTGGGCACCGCAAAAATTAGTGAAGAGAAGACATTCAAATTTATTTGTTTTGGGGGTAAATTTTTCAAATAATAACATACAAAGCTAAGAAAAGAAAAATAATATTCCTTTTTATTAATTTTTTTTATTTTTTCACAATCGAGGTTAAAAGTAGAGTGTACGAGTATAACTCTGGTCTAAAAGCCATATTACCACTCGAACAATTTTTTCTCGCTTCGCTCGGGAAAATATCCATCTTGTGGTAGTATGGCTCATTTTAGACCCTTGTTGTACAATCTACTATTATCCAACACTGCTAAATAAAATATAATGTGATTGATCGAGCCGTTTTTTTTAGCTAAATATGTCTCTACTGCCAAGCCTCATGTGCTTTTGTGCGGTAGCGTACTGGAACACAGAAGCTGCCAGGATTTTGGCTGCGATCCCAACACCGTCAATAAGTCATCAAATGCCGTTCAGACCCTTGACACAAGAGCTCGCGAGAAGAGGACATGAAGTAGTAGTCATCACAACCGACCCTGCCTTCCCTAAAGGACAAGCCCCAGCAAACTTGACAGAAATAGATGTTCACGATATATCCTATGAAATCTGGAGAAATGCAGTCGCACTCGCAACGTACGGCGACCCTCATCTCATTTGGCATCAAGCTCAAACACTATCCGAAACGTGTCTTATAATATTTAAGAAGCAGACAGCGGTTGCTGAAGTAAAAGACATTATTGATAACAAAAAGAATTCTTTTGATTTACTGATACTGGAAGCTTGGCCGAGATTCGCTCTAGGATATTCACAAGCTGTCAATGTGCCGATTATAACGATGAGTTCATTTGGTGCTCTTTTAGAGAATTATGGTACTGTAGGAGGCCCAACACATCCCGTACTTTACCCCCAATGCTTGGTTTCGCGTGTCTATAATCTATCAACGTGGGAATCAATTTCCGAATTATACAACTTATTTTCTAGACTTCACTATTACAAAAAAGTAGTAGTGAAAGAAAATGCCGTTGTTAGAAGAATTTTCGGTGACGACACTCCGGCTTTGAGAGAATTGCAGAATAAAGTGAATTTGCTGTTTTTAAACATTCATCCTGTTTGGGAAGGTAATTATCCTGTGCCGACAGGCGTGGTTTACGTGGCAGGAATCGACCAAAAACCAGAGAAGGACTTACCACAGGTTTGTACATTAATAGATACTTCAATGAATTTAAATAAACTATTGACAACCGGTTTAGCCTAGTGACTTAACCGTAGATGCTGAAGTTAGATATACTAGCGATAGATTAAAAGGTTAAACAGTCGGTTTTTTATAATTTATTCACTTGTTTTATTCAAAAATGTACTCTTACGGTTTATTCCGCAACATTGTATTTCATGTTCTTAGGATTTAAAGGAGTATCTGGATTATTCCGCACATGGTGTGATATACCTGAGTTTCGGTACAAACGTTGAGACATCGGCTCTACCGGCAGCCAAGATACAGGCCATCATAAACGTATTCTCGCAGCTACCTTACGACGTACTCTGGAAATGGAACCAAGACGAACTCCCGGGGCGAACTAACAACATCAAGATATCAAAATGGTTTCCGCAATCGGACGTTTTAAGTGAGTACGTTTTATTAGTTTCTCTAAAATTAACCCTAAACTTAGCAAAACAATTAAAGCACTACAACAAATCTATGAAAAAAGCAAAAACGTGACAAAAACATTTGTGCATTTAATGATAGTTACACTTCAGTATAAAGACATAATTTTTACAAAATACATAACTATGTGCTGCTTATTATAATAGGGAACTTGCATCTTTTTATTTTATTACGAAAATCAAAAGTATAATCCAGCATTAAAACAACTGTTGTAGCATTAAAACTTTCTTATTCTTTATTTTTCTGAGGCTCTAGTATAAGTTTTATCGATCCAATACGTTTTCGAACGCGTTTGCGTTTAGTTTCAATTTGTATGGCTACGCGAACAGCGCCTCTGGTGGTAACTATTAGGAACTACGAGTTGCCATACAAATTGAAACTAAACGCAAACGCGTTCGAAAACGTATATGTATCGATAAAACTTATACTAGAGCTACTGATGTTATATGCATTTGAAATCTGTACGCGCCGGCACCCCCCCCCCGAAAACGCTCTGTATTAAACGGGCTTATGCTATGACGTCACAGCATATATAGCTCAAGAAAATTAGCTGAAAATTTGGCAAAATTAATGGAGAACTTTTATCTATCAGGATATGTAGGGTATAGAGCAAAGTAAAATTTTATCTACTCGCCCCTCCCCTCCGGGGCGAGCTTCATACTGTACTTGTTAAACGGTGTTACTTTAAATACCATAGACTTTAATAGGTTTTCCTGAAATCTATAGGTAAAGAACTATTTTCTGTATTTTTTCCAAATTTTTAGGCCCAGCACTATAGAAGATAAGGGGGGGCGAGGAAATGGTAAATTTTCGCTTATTTCCTTAAATAACTTCAAAACTGTTTATCTTAAAATTATGAAAAAAATATTTTTGGGATATTTATAATGTACCCTTTTATTTGATATGTCACACGGTATAGTTTGACACTATTTTTCTAATTTACCGCCCCCCCCCCCCCCCCCCCCCCCCCTCCAAAAGTGGCAACCATGTTTAAAGTTCATTTGTTTTCGTTACACGTCCGTGTTTGTGTCATCGATTTACATATTTGTACCAAATTTGAACTCATTCGGTCCAGTAGTTTTTTTAATTAGAAAAAAAAGTTTAGCATACAACAAACGTAATTTTTTTGCCGTTTTTATAGATAATGGTACGGAACCCTTCGTGCGCGAGTCCGACTCGCACTTGGCCGGTTTTTATTTCTTTTGTATGATATCTCTACGTATATCCGCATCGATTGAGTGCAATTTATTCGAAACTAGCTGACCCCGCGTACTTCGTCCCGCCATACAAAATGTATGAAGAAACAAAAAATAAACTAACTTTACATTTTGCATTTATTATTAGTTATTCTGCTATTCGGAGTGAAGACAAATACAATAAATCAAACATCACAAAAATCGGTTGGGCCGTTCTTGAGTTATAAATGGTGTAACTAACACACACGACTTTGTTTTTTTATATATATATATAGATTGAAGTCCCATGCAAGTTCCCCATGAATAATGTTGCGCGCGAATCGAGCTTGATATTTCTTAATCAATAATAAAATGTTTTGCATCGTCACGTAAAAAAAAATTTAATTTCAAACCAGTATTTTTTTAACCCTTATTTATTTAATTTTTATATTTTTTTAGAGCATCCGAACATCAAACTTTTTATCACTCAAGGAGGTTTGCAATCAACCGAGGAGACGATTATTGCTGGTGTGCCAGTAATAGGGATCCCGATGTTATCTGATCAGTGGTACAATGTGGAAAAGTACGAACATCTCAATATTGGGAAGAAAATATACTTTGGCGATCTCAATGAAGGTATACTTAAGAGTGCCATAAAGACTGTAATTGAAAATAAAAGGTAAGAGAAATCAAAAACATACGCTTATCTTACTCTTTGCCTTTTTATAAAAAATAAATAGTACCTAGGTTGTTAGTGTTGTAAAGGATTAAGGTAAGTGTACCATATTCCGTGAGTGAACATAATCCCGTGAATTCGTTTTTAAAACCATAGAATAAAATAGTTATAAATGATTTTAAGCAATTTTACCCACATGTGTAAACTATATTATTTGAAGATTTGAATAAATAGATTGATAAAATATTTATTTTGTTTTTTACGGTTTTACACGCAATTTTAACGGAATTATGTTCACTTACGGAATTTGGTACACTTACCTTAGTGCGTTTTAGAGTTCCTGCCTAAAATAAAATAAAACCGGCCAAGTGCGAGTCGGACTCGCGCACGAAGGGTTCCGTACCATTATCAATAAAAATATTTATTTTATTCTGTTTTTAGTATTTGTTGTTATACCGGCAACAGAAATACATCATCTGTGAAAATTTTAACTGGAACTATCACGGTACCTATCAGTGAGATACAGCCTGGTGACAGACAGACGGACGGACGGATAGCGGAGTCTTAGTAATAGGGCCCCGTTTTACTCTTTGAGTACGGAACCCTAAAAAGGGTCACGGCTCTCGCCCGGCGTAGTATTATTTAATTACAGATTTACTTAATTTAGGATATTTGCAACTTCCTTGCAATACGCACAAAAAGCACAATGTAATGTCTCGGCCAAAAGTGCAATAGATTCTCTGGTCTCGTTCGAGACCCTTTTGAAGTCACTCCACGTTCCATCCTCTACAACAATACTATATTTCAGTTACCGCGAGAACGTAATCCGCCTTCGAACGCTGATGTACGACCAGCCTATGAGCTCGCTGGAGCGCGCCACGTGGTGGACGGAGCACGCGCTACGCCACGGAACGCGCTACGTGCGGGCGCCCGCTGCCAACATGGCCCTGGTGGACTACTACGAACTACACCTTGTACTAACTGTACTCGCTATTACTGTCGTTGTGATAATGTTAGGCTCTTTAGTCGTGTATAAGATTGTTAAAATAATGCTAAAATTTATGAGCAGAGCTCGGCAGGGGTGAGCTGTTTTCAGAGGTTTGCATAACATGGACATAATCTTGTCATTCAATGGTAGATGTGGTGTAATTTAATAGCTAATGATTTTTTTTTATTTAGGCTGCCTTTCTGCTACGATCTTTACGTCGCCATCTATATATTAAACTCAAGAAGAAATGCGTTGAAAATTGAAAATATAGAAAAACTTATAGTTATTTATTAGGTAGGTACAATAACAAAGAAAATGTAGAATAAATAAATAAAACATAGTACCTACTCGTTTTGTACACAATGGATTGTCATTTTAGTTTAATTAATTGTGTTTTACTTTATTTTTATAATTATTTTAAGGTGTATCTATCTATAGTCCCTGGGCGACCGAGCTCTGCTCGGATGAAAATGGTGAAAATACGAAGAAAACGAATTTTCCCGGACATGAGACCTATCTAGATCGATTTCTCTACTCTACTAACCCTAAACTAAATTATTATTGATTGTAGCAAAAGCATACCCCAAGATATCTTTATTTTATTTGTTTACACCTCCCCCCCACCCCCCATTTAATTAACCCTCCTAATTAAAAGTAAGTAAACGTGTAAGGTAAGATCAATGTCAACAAATGTGCAGAAATGTTCAATGTAAGTATGTCTCGAAATGTCTGCTTATCTTGTTATCCACATCTATTACCCCGGGCTATTGCTCAATATGATTAAGTAAAGTTGAAGTTACGATGAAAACCGCGAAACTTAAAAAACAAAGTTTTAACCGACTTCAAGTTCAGTACTCCGCCAAGCCACATGAACATTTCCACGTTTATTTTTAACACATGAACTGATTTCCGAGAACAAATGCGTTGATTGTTAGAGAAAAACCGGTCAAGTACGAGTCTGACTCGCGCACCGAGGGTTCCGTACAAACTTTCATACACCATCCCGTCATCCCACCATTCATTCTTGAACAATCTTAAACAGCTCATTGTATAAGTAGCCGTTGCACAGCGCCATCTGCATTTTGGTACTAACAACTTACACTCTAGTATGTTTGTTTATCAGCGATGTATTTTTATCACGCGTACCGATTTCGATTATTTATTTTTTATTTGAAAGAAGGGACTTTAAAGAGAATCTCATAGGAATTTGAAGACATAAAATTTCATACAAATGTAAGTACACTGGGAGAAAAAAGGGTCGATTTATCGGCTATCCACAGCCGTGTAAACCCGGTACTGCAGTTGCAGCCGTGTCAAAACGGTAAAGCTAGCCATGTGACACTGAAACGGCTGCGGTGGACACACGGTTAAATTTGCACACGGTACAGCAGTTTAAGTCAATTGTCAACACGGCTACGAGCATACACGGCTAGATTTGCACACGGTACTGCAGTTGCAGCCGTGTCAATTTGTCAGCCGTGTCAATTTGTCAGCCGTGTCAATATGTCAGCCGAGTCAGTTTTTCAACACGGCTATAATCACACACGGTTAGATTTGCACACGGTACTGCAGTTGCAGCCGTGTCAATTTGTCAGCCGTGTCAATTTTTCAACACGGCTAGATTTGCACACGGTACTGCAGTTGCAGCTGTGTCGATTTGTCAACACGGCCAATTATCAAACACGGCTAGACCAGACACACGGTCACGGCCAAAATGGCTAGAGTAGCCGTGTGAAACGGCTGCCTCATCCATAGCGACACTGCTAGTTCAGCCGTTTTCCTACCAAATGACACAGTTGGTTAAGCCGTGTGACGCGGTTTGATGTGGCCGTGTGTACGGCTGCCTGAGCCATGTCAACACGGCTGTTCCAACCGTCCTCCTACGCTATAACACGGTTAGTTGAGCCGTGTGACTCGGTTTGAAGTAGCCGTGTAAAACGGCTGCCTGAATCATCTCAACACGGCTATCTCAACCGTCTCCCTACGTCCCTACACAGCTGGCGCAACCGTGTGACGCGGTCTGAAGTGGCCGTCCCAAGTAAAATTTATATCTGTATAAAGGCTGTACTATAATTTTTTTTTTTACTTTAGGCTGTATAACTTGGCTGCATAGGGGCTGTATAGCGGTTATACAGCCCTTAAACATCCTAAAGGGGCCCCAAATTATACAGCTTCAAGTGTAAATACAGCTGGTTAACAGCTGTATTATAGCTGTATACGGCAAATAACAAGCTGACTTAGGGTTTAATAAAATTCCATTATACAGCTACAATTCTACGATTTGACCATTTTATTCTTATAATACAGGCTCAGGCTGGTAAAAATCTGGATATAAGAATAATTTTTTGCACAGTGGAAACTTCTAAGTTACTTTATAGAATTATTGAATTGTGGCCGGCCATTGTATAAATTGTGATGTGATTTTTGTAGAGTGTTAAGGTAAGTACCCATATTTCTATTCTCTGTCGACATTTTGCTTGCGGCTCCTACTTTTCCGTGAATATGTATATCAATTAATAGCAATAAACTCACGCGCCCTCGAAATAATAGATAATAATAGAGATAAACAATAAAAATATCCTACCAACTAGTTTTTATTAGACCTAAAACCGCGATATTTGTACGCACAATACTTCTCTACTGAAAAATGAACCAATTGTATTGTGTCTAAGTTACTTATTCTAAAGAAATGTACAAAGTTAAACAATAAAATATTGAATGTATTATGAAATAAAATTCATAGGTTATGTTTTAATGGCGTCCCCAATTTATACAGCTGTCGTTCTTCTTGTACACTATTATGAAGCTATTCGCTGAACTGAGGCATAATATTAGAATAAGTATCAGCTTAAAGAGTAATACTGTCTGTATATTAGAATTTAATTATTACAGAAGCTGCTTAGAAGTAGATATAGTGTCGATATTACAGCTAGTTTCACATTGAGAATACGCTTTTCTTAATTTTCTTTTTGCAGCTCCGGTTCGCTTTTGTATATGCCATGGTTTAACGTTCATAATTACTATTTAAACCAAATTAAACACAAAAAATATTAGTTCCTTCACCGCACACTCTAGTTCACAGTTTCACTTTTAAGCTGGATTATCCTCTTTACAAACACTAAAAGAATTAAAATAACCCACTATATTGCTAAACTAATAGAGTCTGTCTAATGAAAGTTGAGACTGCGATTTATTATAAACTTTTTAAATGGCAACTACAATTCAAATGTCAATTACGTCAAATGTCACTTTACTGTCGTGTCACTAGTGTCATTTGGAAAAAATATTGCGTTTTTCTTTAACGTTTTTGGTGTTAATTATGAACAAAAGTATTAAAAGTAATACGCGTCAGTTACTTTTTACCATGATTGGTAAATACAAAGAAAAACGAGACGAGCGGGAAGAGATTTTCGATAAGAAAGCAGCGTACTTACGTACGATATCGGATTTCGTAGGTTAGTATCCCATGATAAGTTTTGATACTTTATTTGCAACATATCTAAGAAAGCAACTGTTTCCTAAATACTTACGTATTGTCATTGTTTTTCTTTCAGCGGGTAATATGGAGCTTGTCGAAGGTGTGGAGGAAATTCAGAATGCCGTTCAGAGCTTGAAAGACCTGGAGCAAGATTCGTGTATAAGGAATCAAAATCAATACCTTGAAGAATTGTCGTCTCTTACCGGTAATTATTTCCATGAACAATCTTGGACAATTCGACTTAATCTTAATCTAAGCAAACTGTGAATATTAAACAAAGTTATACCTACATAAGTTAATTACATAGAGAACATTTAACACTTACGAACAAATGTGTGTGCTCATCGCATAAATAAATGCCCTTATGGGAATTCAAACCTGGTACTTTCAGGTTTTTATAATGAGTGGCACAACCTGCTAGTCTAAAAAAGTCATCTATGTAACCACATACTTTCATTTTGTTTGTTGCAGAAGTTAGTGTCTCTACCCTCAAGAGAATAAAATATGAAGGTGGAATCAATAATAATGTTTGGAATACCCCAGGCAAAAAGAGGCCCCATAAGCCTACGGTGTCAAATTTAGATAGCTTCGACATAAACACTATTAAAAATAAAATTACTGAATTTTATGCTGTCAAAAAGGAAGTACCAACACTGCGGAGCCTCCTGGTAGAGTTGCGGACTAGCATAAATTTCCTTGGCTGCATTGAAACACTAAGGCGGATTTTAAAAGCAAACGGGTATGAGTTTCAAAAAAACAAGAATGAACGATATGTTCTAATGGAACGCTACGACATTGCTGCATGGAGGCATAGATTTCTTCGGGAGATTGCAGAGAAACGTGCAGCAGGAAAACAAATTGTGTATTTGGATGAAACCTATGTCCACAAAAACTACAAACCTAAAAAATCCCGGCGAGGGCCGGGAACAAGTGGTGCAGTTGAAAGCATTTCGTCTGGGAAAAGACACATTGTTGTGCACGCTGGGCATGAAAATGGTTTTGTCCCAAATGCTCTTCTAGTTTTCAGCACAAAATCTAAACTGGCTGATTACCACCATGACATGAACGCCGGCAACTCCAATAAATGGTTAGAAGAAAAACTCATACCAAATTTAGACAAACCTAGTGTGGTTATTATGGATAATGCCAGTTACCACAGTGTTGTAAAGAATAAAGCCCCAACAACTCAAACAAATAAGCCCAAAATCAAAGAGTGGCTTACAGCTAATAATATTCACTATGAAGAATATCACAAGAAAGATGAATTGTTAGTACTTGTTGACAAATACAAGCCAGAGCCAGTGTATGAAGCCAATCACATACTTCAGCAACATGGCCATGAAGTTTTACGGCTGCCTCCATACCACTGCGATTTGAATCCTATCGAGCTAATATCGAGTCTAGCAAAAAGGAAAATTGCCAAGAAGAACATAGGGTTATCTGCACAAGACACAGAAAAACTGATCCATGAGTCTTTTGCAAGCATAACAGCAGATGATTGGAATAAAATGATCAATCACGTCATTAACGTTGAAAACCAATATAAAGACAGGGACAACATCAAAGAAGACATGATAGATAAATTTATTATTAGTGTGGGAAGTAGCAGCTCGACCACTTCGGAGGATTCAATGGAAGTTGAGATTTTAGAGAGTGAATTTAATTATTCTTCTTAAATATACAATAAGACAGTGAATCCTATGTAATTTAAGAAATTATGTACACTTGTACCTAAGGTGTACACCT
This sequence comes from Epinotia brunnichana, assembly GCA_963854355.1. Classification (NCBI taxonomy): domain Eukaryota; kingdom Metazoa; phylum Arthropoda; class Insecta; order Lepidoptera; family Tortricidae; genus Epinotia; species Epinotia brunnichana. Next base: position 19,078,863 of record OY977940.1, read on the forward strand.
TTTGAACTTGATAATAAACTTATCTTGTAAAACGAAGTTAAAATTTTATTTCATATAACCTGTACTTTTTCCGCTATAACCTCACAAAAATGTGCAAATGGAATTACATAAAGCGAGACCCATGAAGTTAGCCTCACTTTCTAAAAAAACACCTTTTCTTAGACACATTATAGATTAATTACGTATAAGGCTTGTTTTCAAAAAAAGTGTACCCTAGTTAAGGTAAAATTAAGAAACGTTAACTTTTTCAGGTGAGTCACGAAAATTTGCCATACATTTATACAGCTAATTTTCGTGACTCACCTGACAAAGTTAATGTTTCTTAATTTTACCTTAACTAGGGTACACTTTTTTTGAAAACAACCCATAAGCATCTAATTACTTAATTTGTAATCTGTCTAAAGGTCTTTTATTTTACTGTTAGATGGTTGCAACAACTTGAATGGGATCAAGTTTTTAGGTCATATACACTATACTGGGATTTGGGATATTATCTTACCAACAATTTGGGCAATTTTGAAACTAATCTGTATAGACGTGGCTACACTAAGTAGTAAGACAATTATAATTTTTGTTCAAGTATCATTATCGTTCTTTCGCACTATACTCGGTGTTGCAATACGTCGATTTTTTAAATTTGCCGCTACTTTCTAGTCTCTACTTTCATTAGACAGACTCTAGCATCAGCTTTATAATAGAGTTTAAATAACGTTTTATTCAGCCAACAGCATTATATTACACTCTTGTAAAGGACATTGCTTGTGAAGGGTTTCCTAGATAACTGTTGATCAGCTATTGTCAAGCCTAATATGAGGAGTTACAACAGAGTAGGTTAACACCAATATCCAGTTAGTAGCAATATTATATGCCCTTGTATAGCGTTAAGCAGTACAAAAGAATAAGTCAAGAGCTGTAAACAGTCATTATGTAACTCTAGTCTGCTAAAACTGCTTAAAGTATTTTTTTATACTAAACACTGTATTTTTGTGTTTTGCAATGCTTTTAATAAGCTAAAAGTAATAATTTCGACATTATACAGCCGTAAACCAGCTGTTCTGTTTAAAACGAGACCGTTTATGCTCCAGTACAGCCTTATGTATGTATTTACTCTATTAATCAGCATTTATAAAGTCTTAAGCTGTTAATGAACTGGTTTAAAGTTTTATTTTTAACCTAAATGTTACTTGGGGTGTAAAACGGTTGCCTCAGCCACGTCAACACTGCTATCCCAGCCGTCTTCCCATTTGGAAAATTATAACGCATAGCTGGTAATACGTGTCACTTTGTGACGTTTTAATCCTGATTAATTACACTGCCATCTCACGTATTTCTAATTGACTACGTAGCGACAGAACCAACAAAAGGCCGTAGAAGGTAGAACGCGATCTGGTGTTAGTATTTGTATGTATGTATGACAGAATGAAAAGTTATACTGCCAAATCGAAAATCTCTTATTTCCATCTAAGTGTTTGGAACGCAGTATGCTCTTTAAATTATATCCTTGGCACTGTCATCCGGGTTTAACCATTGCCCGTTGCTCAGTATAGAGATTGTGGACCCTGTGTTATAGAATGTATGCATTTTGACAGCTTTATGTCAAAAAGAACCCGACATCGATAATAACGATTTGATGTTGGTTGCGTTCTAATAAGGCCCCAGCACGGCTATCACAAGACGGCCGCGACATACTCTCGAGCTCTCTCGCACTATGCGTCTCTCTTTGATTAGACCACTTAGAAAGAGACGCATAGTGCGAGAGAGCTCGAGAGTATGTCGCGGCCGTCTTGTGATAGCCGTGCTGGTAGTGAACAATATTAACACTCCAAACGGGATTTTTAACATGGTTTTGATAGTATAAAATAGTGTTATTTTATGGAAATGAGATTAAAAAGGAAGATAACAAACACATAAGGTATCATACACCGCTGTCGGGTTGCCTTGCAAAATCTTGGACGTCTGCCGCAACTCTTGCACCTGGCAACGCAAGAGCCCAAGAACACCCAACCCGGCATATGTATATGAATCACATTTTGAAAAATAACAAAAAAGGTGCATGATTCTACTGTGGAATCTTACACCACGGAGATTATTCTGGAAGTTTTCCGATATAGTTTGTCCCATGATCATTACTGGCACGTGCAAACTGCTTCCAGGTATCGGGAACCTCAGATTAATCTTTCAAATCATGTAAAATTAAATTATAAAGTGTATAACACGTTCGTAAAAATATTTTGGACGATTGGTGCAAAATAAAAGGTATGACGATTAGAAAACTGGCTAAAAAGTACGAGTTGAGTCCCGCGGGCGTGCACAAGAAAAAAAAAATTTGGTGACTTCTGTATTCTCGATGATTTGCCTAAATCTGGAAGAAAACCGGGGACAACCAACTTACATTATATTAGAAAAGAAAGTCGTAAGAATGTTTAAACAAAATCCGTCCCTTTCAATACGAGATGCGGCAAAAAGAGCCAAAACTTCTTCGGCTATGATACACAGAATCAAACTAAGATGCAACCTATAACCATATGAAAAACAAAAACACCCAAAACGAGATGAAAATCCAACAATAGCTGTGAGAAAACGGACTAGGAAATTATACGACCGTATATTGACCAAGAAAAATTTGTGCATTATAATGGATGACGAGACCTATTGCAAATTTGACTTTAAAGCCTTACGGACCTTAATTTATTACGGTGCCGGCTAATAAGAAGGTTACTCGAAATGATAAGGCCATCAACATCGAGAAATTCCGCAGAAAAGTATTAGTGTGGCAAGCGATTTGTCAATGCGGTATGCGATCGCAATCCTTCTTCACTACAGGGACTTTGAACGCTACGGTATACCGTGAGGAATGCTTACAGAAAAGATTACTACCACTCATAAAGAAGCACAGGACTAGCACTTTATTTTGGCCGGACTTGGCTTCTTGTCATTACTCTAAAACAACGAAGGAATGGTATAAAGCCAATAAGGTAGAAGTAGTGGATAAGGAGATGAATCCTCCCAATTGCCCAGAAGTTCGCCCAATTGAGCGATATTGGGCTGTCATGAAACGACACCTCCAAAAAAACGTCAAAGCTGCCTCCTCAGTTGACGACTTCAAAACACATTAAAAGAAAGTTAGGTTGCAGGCAAAATAAATTATAACACGACGAATTCATTCAAAATAGTTTTTTATAATGACCTTATTTTTCAGTTCCTTTTTGTTTCATTATCAGTTTTCACACAGAATGAAAATACTTAATATTATTTAGAAGTTGTCCACTTTCTTTCCGATACAGTACTTATTTTATTTTCAAACACTCGCTGCACGTGGGGCAATAAAATGTTACAATGGGGCACCTCTATTTTGGTCTCTTTCGCACCAATCATGGCAGGTAAGTGGTAAGTGCAACAGCAACTCGAAAAATGTTACTATACATTTGATGACTTTTCTCAGCTAATAACTTGAATAGTTTTAATTTTTTTTGTAATAAATTCATTGTTATAGTTTTAAGCTTGTAATAATAGTTTCTGCTGCGCCCCATCGGGGTAGGTATCATGTAACTGTTATATAACTTGTATGTGATGGCATGAAATAAACGAGTAAGTAGGTACGAATACAGAGCTCTAAAGCTCCTACATTTTATAGCCCCGCATTATTTTCAGTTTAACATTATGTAAGTATCTGTGCGTCTCTCTGTGACATTGAAGCTCTCTAACAGATGAACCGATTTACTCGTAAGTGCGTTTTTTTAAATTGAAAGTCGAGATGATTCACTTCTGCCACGGCGAATACGACCTTGTTGGTGTTAGTATTGGTCCTCGCGGACGTGGTGCTTACCTTTTTCACGTCACTTATAACAGCTTCGAACGTCTTGTGTATGAAGTAGGTCCAGACTTCTCAGCAGTACTTTAAAAACTTTTATCTATCCAAATATCATAAACCCTCCATGATGCGTTCAAGAACCGCACATCATGACCACCATAAAAATAGACTGTTTTGTCAGAACAAATTTCTTATCTGTGAAGATGTTATTATTGCTAAAAAACCGCATAAAAAGAAATAACATTTTTATTTTATTTTAGCCAAAGTATTAATCCGATTTCTTTGTAATTTGGATATGGTGTATATACAATTAAGGTCTCTTTCTAAAAAAAAAAATTATCTCTTGAAAAAAATTTAATAAAATCGAGTTAACAATTTTCAAAAAATTTAAAAAAATACGTGCGAGAGTGCGACAGTTTCCAAATTTACATATTTTATGTAAAGTTTAATAATGTTTAATATATATATATTTTAATAACTAAAATTGGGATTACAGTGTGAAAAACTTGAATTTGTAACATCCCATACATTCTTTTCAAACAAAATAACTTCTACGTACACTATGAAGTTATATTCCCATTGCATTTTGAATTTGAAACGCGACTTATTTTACTGAGTGCGGACCTTAAAATCCGTGGCTGTATGCGGCTAGGGCTTACGGCATTCAGACAATTAAAAAAAACAAAAAGGCGGGAATGGTACAATGGCACGAATTTTATATTGCGAGATGTCTGTTCTTTCGTTTAATAAATATGAACCTTTGAAAAATTTAATCTGTTAATCCCGATTTTAGTTATTAAAAATATATGTATTAAACATTATTAAATTCTACATAAAATATGTAAATTTGGAAATTGTCGCAATCTGGCACGTATTTTTTTGAATTTTTTGAAAATAGTTAACTCGATTTTTTTCATTTTTTTTTTCAAGAGATAATTTTTTTTTTTTAGAAAGCGACCTTAATTGTATACAGGGTGGAAAGTTAAAACGGGCAGGTAGTAGACAGAAAGGACTACTTGCACTTTGGGTTTCCCATACTAATTGTATGGAAAAAGTTTTCTTTGATTTCTGGGCGTTCTAGTTGTCAACCCTTAGTCGGTCCCGAAGACTATTTTGATCCATAATAGGAATGGGATCGAAAGGTATTAAAAAAAAATCGTCTAAATTGATGATTTTCTCGTTGACTGTACTTTTTTGAAAAATCTGTGAATGTAGATTGTCATCATTTAAAAAGTTAGGAATGAAATCCTAATGCCAATTTTGCGTAGCGGCAAGGGATCTAATAGCTGCCCTTACTGCCCCGTTTTAACTTTCCACCCTGTATACAACATATCCAAATTACAAAGAAATCGGATTAGTACTTTGGCTAAAATAAAATAAAAATGTTATTTCTTTTTATGCGGTTTTTTTTTAAACCTGAAGGAGTTGAGGCTTAATTTTTGGTGAAAGCACTACATATGTAAAGGTTAATAACCCAGTAAAGGAAATTATTTTTTTCGCTAATGGCAGTTTCGCCATGCTTACCCTTTGATTTAACCTCTATTCTAATATCAGTCGAAAATTCGAGATGACGCTTAGTTCGAAATTAATTGTCAATTTGCATACAAATTTGACAAATGTCGCACGTAAATAAGATATCGAACGATATGATAGTTGGATCCGACTCTAGGTTGTCTCTGAATTAAAAAAAAAAAACTATGACAGCTGCCAGAAAACAACGCCGCGATGCCGGTCATATCATAATATGCGGATCCTGAATGCATCACGGAGACTGATGATATGTTATGTGGATAAATAAAGTATTGTATATGTATAGGTAACTGTAAATAATTAGGCATTAAAAGACTCGTGTGATGTTATTATAAAACTCGCCTTCGGCTCGTTTCATAAACCCCCACTCGTGTTTAATGCCCTTCATTATGTACAGTATGTAAATGTTTTTATAATTTTAATGAATATTTTACATATTAAGATTGATAGTTATATAGATATTAAGAAAGTTAATTAATGTTGAAATGTGATAATTTAATATTGTACGCCCGAAATGGGCAAACTGTTGGACTTTTTATTTAAGGTGTGATCTATTTTTACACAGTTTTGAACAATAAATGAATCTTATCTTATCTTATCTTATCTTATCTTACAGTCACATAAACTACTATTTTTTTACAGGTGACTGCGTAAACGCTATAGTGAAATGGCACTATCAGTCGAAACGGGACAAGGATGCGAACTCGCTGAGCGTTCTGCTGTGCGGGGAAAACGGCCTAGTCAAGTGTTTGGAGCAAGCCTTTCTCTGCGGGTTCAAGTCCAGCCGATTATTCGGGAAGAACTTCTTCATTTGGGATTATTTTGGTAAGTTTAATTTGTGACACAAGTATTTAAAAGATACGTTTTCATCCTCCTAGCGTTATTCCCGGTCGTGCCCCTAAAGAAGTCTGGGTTCCGCTTTGACACTTAATCACAAGATTTGGCATATGGAATAGTTTTTTACCAAAGTGACTGCCATCTGACCTTTCAACCCAGAGGGAAAACTAAACCTTATTGGGATTAGACCGGTTTCCTCACGATGTTTTCCTTCACCGAAAAGCCAACGGTAAATATTCCATACATATATATATAAGTTCCAAAAAACTCATTGGTCACATTCGCCATGACGACGACACTAAGCTACGCTACCGTAGCGCGCGAAGCGTAGCTTTTAAGCTATGAAATTTTGCAATGTTATATTTACCTACTAGTCTTCGGTAGCCGAAATGATGATGAGATGTAAACCCATTGACTTATTGAACCTTTCATAATCAATGTGTAGTATTCTTCAATTCAATTCAAAATATTTATTCGTTACACAGATAACAAAAGAAATAAATACAGAAACACATAAGACAGTGTCACGAAATGGACCCTGCTCAGCATGTTGCTAGCTTTACAGCCAGCGCTGGTCTTCCGCAGGGTCTTGAAATTCCTTTAGTTTTTCTTATAAGTAGTCTTATAAGAGGTCCAGATAAACAACTAAGTATATCTTTGCAAAATATCTGCTCAAGCAAGAGTCAGAGATCAGGGTAACCTAATGTGGTCACTTGTAGAACAAACAAGCATAAAAAGTTCAAAAAAAAACCGGTCAAGTACGAGTCTGACTCGCGCACCGAGGGTTCCGTACAAACTTTCATACACCATACCCGTCATGTCAGGACCCCATTCATTCTTGAACAATCTTAAACAGCTCATAGTAGAAGTTCCCGTTGCAAAGCGCCATCTGCATTTTGGTACTAACAACTTACAACCTAGTATGTTTGTTTATCAGCGATAGCTTTTTATCTCGCGTACCGATTTCGATTATTTATTTTTTATTTGAAAGAAAGGACTTTAAAGATAATCTGATAGGAAAATTCATACAAAAGTAAGTAAATTACAAAAATTAAAACATTATTTTTGATAAATAAAGAAAAATAAGCTAGATAGCGATATCGTTTTATTTTTCCTGTATTATTCATAATCATCATTATTATTCTCTTAATCATATGTAATTATTTCATAATTTTCGCTTCGTAAACTTCGGAGATAAGGGGGGGGGGGGGATGGTATTTTTTTTCTACATATTCCTTAATAAATCAAAATTTAACCACTGTAGAAGAAAAATAAAAACGGTTTTAGAAAGTACAACTCAAGCCCTTTCATATGATACCCCACTTGATCTATTTACTAGACTTTGATTTTTTAACCCCCTTTATATTCGTCATTGTTGTTGCCTTGTTGCTGAGATATTTAACGTTGTGACAGACGGACGGACGGACAGACGGACAGAGTCGCACCATAAGGGTTCCTTTTTTACCTTTTTGCTACGGAACCCTAATAACTGTATCCGAACTAAGGAAAATTAATTGAAATAAAACCGTTCTTTTTCATACAAAAGGTACCCTTTTTCATACAAAGGGTGACATTCACCCAGAGCATAATTACGAATTGATTGAAATCGGTTCAGTATCTTAAACGCTACGGCGTCACAGACGTAATTATACAAACATATGATCATATCCCTTCCGTTCGGCTCTGCCATAGTTGGGCAAGTAGACATCACATTGATCTTTTTCTAAACAAGCCTAATCCCAATCCACAGCGAAAGTGAAGGATGAGTTCAAGATGAGCCTCTGCGACGAGCCGAGCACGCAAGCACAGGCCAGCAAGTGCGGCGTCGCGTACAACTGCCGCCAGGACCAGGAGCACCGCGCGATCTGGCGCTGCTACTGCCATCTCATGGACGAGGTCAACTCCGTGGGCCGCGCGCTCGGGAAGGATGGCAAGTTCCAGCTCTTCATCTGTCTAAGTTTGAGGTGAGTTCTTTGAAAACGAAAGGACTAGCTACTATCGTCGCATACACCTGTCGTTAGGACCAATAGCACTGCGCGATCTGGCGCTGCTACTGCCATCTCATGGACGAGGTCAACTCCGTGGGCCGCGCGCTCGGGAAGGATGGCAAGTTCCAGCTCTTCATCTGTCTAAGTTTGAGGTGAGTTCTTTGAAAACGAAAGGACTAGCTACTATCGTCGCATACACCTGTCGTTAGGACCAATAGCACTGCGCGATCTGGCGCTGCTACTGCCATCTCATGGACGAGGTCAACTCCGTGGGCCGCGCGCTCGGGAAGGATGGCAAGTTCCAGCTCTTCATCTGTCTAAGTTTGAGGTGAGTTCTTTGAAAACGAAAGGACTAGCTACTATCGTCGCATACACCTGTCGTTAGGACCAATAGCACTGCGCGATCTGGCGCTGCTACTGCCATCTCATGGACGAGGTCAACTCCGTGGGCCGCGCGCTCGGGAAGGATGGCAAGTTCCAGCTCTTCATCTGTCTAAGTTTGAGGTGAGTTCTTTGAAAACGAAAGGACTAGCTACTATCGTCGCATACACCTGTCGTTAGGACCAATAGCACTGCGCGATCTGGCGCTGCTACTGCCATCTCATGGACGAGGTCAACTCCGTGGGCCGCGCGCTCGGGAAGGATGGCAAGTTCCAGCTCTTCATCTGTCTAAGTTTGAGGTGAGTTCTTTGAAAACGAAAGGACTAGCTACTATCGTCGCATACACCTGTCGTTAAGACCAATTGCACTGCGCGATCTGGCGCTGCTACTGCCATCTCATGGACGAGGTCAACTCCTTGGGCCGCGCGCTCGGGAAGGAAGGCAAGTTCCAGCTCTTCATATGTGCGAATTAGAGGTGAGATTGGTCGGAATATTTTGGGTTTTTAGCCATAGTAGTCGCATCTCGTACAACTGTTGATAAGTCACCGCGCCATCTGGCGCTTTAAGAGCAAAGAGAGACGGTTTTCTTCGTGGTGGATCGTTGGTACCTTGAAGCTTACCAGTTAAAACTACGGGTATGATTTATGTGAACAATTATTTAGTTAAACACAACCTTAAAACATGGACCTTGTCACAATGGCAAATATGGTCCAAAGGGGTCCATGAATTAGTTTCGTTCACGATGTGTAACTATTTGTATAATCAACATGTTTGTTATTTATGCAGGGAGCACTGGCTGCATAGAATGCTGGTGCCGATGTCACTCACGCGCGTCACTAGCGAGATGTACGAGGACCAAAGTTTCATGCGCAAGCGCGGTCTGCTAACGTTCCTGCGGCAAATACTAGAGCCGCTCGACGAGTTCGATATTGTTCTAGAGAATTCTCTCACGCAAGGTATTTAAAAGAGTAATATTAGTGGTAGTACCACTGCTAAAGCTACGAAATTCGAAGATCGATTTTCTCCGTCGATTTTGAACTTGCTGTAGTCGAGCGGATGAGATGGGTATACTCAAATTTCGGTCCGTGGCTTCGTGGTAACAACGCCCAAGGTTATTTTGTCCAGAGCTGTCTTCTTGCGTGACTATCAATTGTTTTTAGGCGGGGAACGATGTGAACGCTTACCAATATTATAGTTGTGTTCATCTCATTCTTATTATACTTGATGGAAAAGGATAGATGCTGCTGATAAATGATCGTATATACTGCAGATTTTTTTGCCTTCAGATACGCACAATACCTTCTGCACAACATTGTACTACTAGTGTCACTTACTTTTTTATCATATCTATTTTCTAAAGAACATGTAACGCAAGGAGATGTTCACAAACAATTGTTTATGTATAATTCACACACTCTATATTATATTGTTTAATTCTAAAGTAACTCAAAATACTCATGCAATCGTGAATTCTACGTTAGTATTTAAGGTATGATTTTACCTGTTATTAAGTTTAAATGTGATTTAATTATTTTATGTCTTGCCAGTTGAACCCAAAGATTATTTTTTTACTATGGTGCTTATGAAAGTTAAGTTTATATTTTTTTGATTGACTCGTCAATTTATTAATTAGTATATGTAGGGTTATTGCGCCGGTACGGGGTACTCGTCGCAGTCAGTATGACCCTTGCATCGTATTTTTGTCATATTCTGACACGGCAGGGCTGTATGTATTGCATGTATTTGTCATTAATGTACTGCTCGATGTGTAGAGTATAACGATTATTAACGATCTAACGTCATACGAATTATACACGACGATTCGCAATTGATATATACGAACTATTATTTTCTTGCTAGCTTGACTAAAACTAACACTGCGAAATCAAAAGATCCAAGTCGGATATATATAATTCGAGCGACACAAATGGAGATATTTTGACTTTTGTCTTTGTACTACGCGGTGGCTTCCCTGAACAATGTGTCACATTAATCTATGTCCGCCCTAATAATGTAGGAAATGTACGGTGGGCTGCACCAAACCCTCTGTAATCGTTCGTTAAGAGTGCTCTTCAAAAAAGCGCTAGCTCAGAATTCGGTATTTTGACACGCGTAGTGCGTTTGTGTGTGTAAATACTACTACCACCCACACAAACGTACCTAACCCCCACATGCACAGCGAGATCGCACCAGCCGCGGGTGCCGTCCCTTTCTAGCTATATGTAAGTGCGATCGGGATAGAACTAACCGCGGAGCTTGCCGATGCAAATAGCTGTATAGCGCACCGTTGGAATTCACTCCGTGACCGATATTGATACTTGCACTAAAAAGTGGTAAGTATTACTTCGCTAACATGATGTTCTAGAACATCATGTTAGCGAAGTTAGATAACTTGAATAAAGTAAGTATTTGATTTTTGAGCACAAGTTTTCTATTTGTATTAAAATACTATGATATGACAAAGTATATTTAGTTTCGTTTTTTTTGTATAAAATAAACTAACGAGTTTTAAAGTTGTCAGTAATAAAATAAGAATAATAATTTGTTTTACGGATATTAATAGTTTGCATATTATCTGAGTCTTATTTATATATAGTAATGTAATGAAATTATACCAGTACACCCACTACTAGGAAATTACTGGGTACTTACGTATTCATTTCTTGAAGAAATTTTTTTTTGTTATGTACAGTAAAAAAAAACGGCCCTTTATAGAAATTGCTATGTCCGTTTCTTACCAAAGGAACTGAAAATTATAAATTATACAAACACAGCTTTTTATCTAGAATACAATTAATTAATGCGTGATTTTATTCAAAAGCCTAAAACCTCAGATGATAAAAAGGAATAGATATGAAACGGGGGCTTGGCGCGTGTCGGTGCGAAATGGGCATGTCACTGCCCACCGCATGTTAGTCGCAATTTGCCGTGAATCTGAAATGTTTTTCTACGTTTACTCAAAATGCCGAATTGTAGCGTGGTTACATGCAAAGATAGGAATGAAACTAAAACCTACATGAATGGTGGAGTCACGCACCACATGTGAGTATTAGTATTTTCACTTAAGTCAGTAAAAACTAATATTTTAATAAATAAACGCAACGCCGCATCATTTCTCGAGATCGAACTAACATATCGAACGAAAAAGCATATTTTTGTTCTATGCGTTGTACATTGAACGTTCAATACAGTAAACCACGGCGCAATGTATTAAACCACTATGGATATGGACGATGCTTGAATTTTTTAGTGGTACGGCCGCTGCTTGGCGTCGCAAACTAGAGCGGTGCCAAAGTGCAGTTACAATTTACGCGTAATCGATAAAATAGAAGGACGATATCATACTAGTTATTTTATTTCGACTACTTTCGCTGTTTTATTTTATTTAATTACTTGTTTTGGTTGGGTGCCTATCTTAAAGGTAACTAATAACATACTAATAAGATTAAAAGGCACAAAATGTTTACGGTACCTACTAATAAGATTTTCATTAAGTTGCAGTATGAACGGTAAATAGACATATTAAAATTGTATATACAAGTATATAATTTAGTTGCAAATGGCTTCAGAACAACTTAAAATATGATATTATTACCAATAATTTATTTTAAATGAGTATTTTTTACTTTCATTTGAAATGTGATAATTGAAGAAGAAATCTCGGTTTCTTATTACAGTTTTCCAAAGAATTCGAGTAGGTACTAAAAAAATGGATAGACGCTACTGGCAGAGGTCCTAACTGGTTTCCTGTACAGAGAAGAGTTAATGTGTTCGTAACATTTTCAAGAAAAATGTTTCCAACCTCTTAATAAGAGCCGTACACTTTTCGAATATTTGACACCTCGCTTGCTTGAAACCTTGGTGTAAAATGTATGGTAACACATCTTCGCACATCTTTGGTGGATACTCGCCCTTAGCCTTAAATCTCGTAATATGAGTAATGGACAGTCGCCATCACATACATAGGTACACTATAGGTGTTCAAAAATATCGGCACATGCACCCTAATGCCTTGACAATAGAGGTGTGTTCCGATATTTGTGACGTGCTTGTTTGCTCCGATGTATGTGATGGCGACTGGACATATTATTTCGCGCCAAAATGCGAGTCGGATCGGCCTGGTACCTACAGGTCAAAAATATCGATGTGACCAGAGTTTTAAATGTATGTGAACACGAACTTATAAAAAGCCGTTTATGTTACTCTGTAGGTATTCGTCAATATTTTTTACTTTTGCGATTTATGGTAAGTTAACAACCCGTGTTATTTAAACTTGTAGCTAAAAGTTTAAATACCACCACATAAACTTACCATGTTGTTGAAGTTGTTACCCATCAATATCATAACATAATATTAATTTTAATATCAATGTCGATAAAACATAATTTTAACGTTTGTCGCCCCCCTAGTGTAGTGCGTTTAAGCCAATCACAGCCCTTGTTTGCATGTTGCCGTAGACTCACTGGCAACGCCCGAGTCTTTGTTTTTACACGGTTCAATGTGTGTGCCTGTGGGCGCTGCGGTGGGAGAAAACTGGGGACATCGGTTTTGGTTGAAATTAAGCAGTACGGCACTTCTCCCTTTTTTTATGTTCTGAGCCTAAAACCTATGTCACTTATTAGGATTCCGTACTCAAAGAGTAAAACGGGACCCTATTACTAAGACTCCGCTGTCCGTCTGTCTGTCTGAATGCCTGTCTGTCCTTCTGTCACCAGGCTGTATCTCATGAACCGTGATAGATAGAGATTTTCACAGATGATGTATTTATGTTGTCGCTATTTATAACAAAAAATACTAAAAAACAGAATACATCTTTTTATTTTTATTTTAGTTTTTATTTGTTTCTTTTTCTTTTACAATCTTACACAAATCGACCTTGCCCCAAACTAAGCAAAGCTTGTACTATGGGTACTAGACGACGATAAACATACTTATATAGATAAATACATACTTAAATACATAGAAAACATCCATGACTCAGGAACAAATATTTGTGGTCATCACACAAATAAATGCCCTTACCGGGATTCGAACCCGGGACCTCCAGCTTCGTAGGCAGAGTCACTACCAAGTCATAGTCATAGTCATAGTCATTTATTCATTTAACAATATCCATTGTGTTTGAATTAACTTCATTAAAAATAACAATAATATACAAAACTAAAAAGATAATAATAAATACAAACAGTTAAATTACACATCACTCCAGATCATAAGTAGGTAGGTACAATACAACATGCATGACAAAACATATTAATTCATTTAAAAATACAATTTAGTTACTAACTAGGCTACAGGGGGCTCCTATACAACAAACGTGATTTTAGATATATATATTTTGCCGTTTTTAGATATAGATAATGGTACGGAACCCTTCGTGCGCGAGTCCGACTCGCACTTGGCCGGTTTTTTTAACATTTATTTCGAAATAAAGAGTGATACTCGGAAATTTCGAAGGGAAGGTCAATCGTCGAATCCGACTCGGCTGGGCAGCATTCGGGAAGCTACGGCACATATTTTCGTCCAATATTCCGCAGTGTCTCAAGACGAGAGTCTTTGACCAGTGTGTGTTGCCAGTGATGACATATGGCACGGAAACGTGGTCGCTTACTATAGGCCTCATAAGAAGGCTCAAAGTCACTCAAAGGGCAATGGAGAGGGCTATGCTGGGAGTTTCTCTGCGCGATCGCATCACAAATGAGGCTATCCGCAGCAGAACCAAGGTAACCGATATATCCCTCCGAATTGCTAAACTTAAGTGGCAGTGGGCGGGGCACATTGCACGTAGAACCGATGGCCGTTGGGGCGGAAAGGTTCTGGAGTGGCAACCACGTACCGTAAGGCGCAGCGTGGGTAGGCCCCCCGCAAGGTGGACTGATGACCTGGTAAAGGTCGCGGGAGTCCGCTGGATGCGGGTGGCGCAGGAACGGCCATTGTGGCACTCTTTGGGGGAGGCCTATGTCCAGCAGTGGACGTCTTTCGGCTGATATGATGATGATGATGATGATGACTCGGAAATGTAATAAAACCACGTAAAAATCTCCCTTTCCAGTGTAAACCCCCGGTGTGTGTTATTATTATATATAAACGAAAATAATAACTAAATGCAAGGTAGGATCGTGCTGTACTTAACAAACGCCATATAAGCTTGTTTTTTAAAAAGTTTTTTATTCATCTTGTTATTTTCAATAACCCTGCATATTATGTCGCTGGTTCGTGGGTACTTGTACAGACAAATCACACAAACCCAAACAAGATAGGTCTATCTATTTTAGTTTAGGAGTTCCCATGACCACCTTCCATCATCAGATCCTGGAAATCATCCATCACCAAAGTGTTTACCAAGACAAAACAGATGAGCCCAAACTAGATGGGTTTATCTAGTTTAGTTTAGGAGTTCCATGACCACCTTATAGCTCCATCATCAGACTCTGGAAATCATCCAGCACCAAAGTCTTGCCGTGCCATGACCAAATAAATGAGCCCAAATTCGATGGCTTTATCTTGTTGAGTTTAGGAGTTGCTATTGCCACCTTCCGACTCCATCATCAGACCAGCTCTATGATATTATGTCACCGAAGATACGCAATTGTACCTAATTTGAAGATTTCACCCAAACTCCCATACATACATACATACTAACAAGGTGGACTGATAGTAACAAGTAAATAAATTAAATCTATCAAGTATCACGATCACTCGTACAATAATAATTGACTATAGAACGCGTAGTTTAGACAAAAGGATCCAACCCACAAGACATCACCATTGAAATGTATGACTTTTGTTCTAGGTAGAAGGTTCAATTTTAAATGTTACGTATCCGGTGGGTTTGAGCCTTTTCGCTACACTACGTCATATGCGGCAGCTATGCAATTCATAACTTGTCTCGATTAGCCTCACGAATGTATCCCCAGTATAGTTTGACCCCGAGGTTGGTAACAACTATGCCTAGTCGGAGATCAAAATAATATTATTTTATCTGAAGAGTGGCCGGTTAGCTTCGTGAATAGCCACAAATAAACACACTACACGTCTGTCTCGGAGGGCTATTCAGCCGGTACTGAGATATATTCCCGCGCGACGGTAAATTTATACTAGTTTTGAATAATTATTTTTAAATATAAATTTTGACAAAAGTTATATTTTTTGGACTGGATCTTGTTGGTACAAGCATGGACTTTAATGTTGTGTAAGATTCAATACAAAAATTATTCAACAATAATGAGAAAATCCTTGAGTTTTCAGTACGATTTTGTTGACAAATATGGTGTAATTGAGAACAGTTTACATATATATACGTGCAGAATAAGGAAAATTCGAGGCGGCTAGGAGCAATGGCAACATATTACGCTAGTGAAAATAGAAAAAAACAATTAGATTCTCATATAACATCATGGAGTATTAGGGGCTCAAACTTATGACTCTGCGCTCTCTTCAGAAAACTACTGTCGGTAATCGGGTATTTTCGGTTAAAGTATTCAGTTCTTCGTAAATTGGAGGCGGCTAGGACCAATATGAGGAGTTTAACTATGCAAATAAGTAATCAGGATCTAGAAAAAGCTCTCCGTTTCTTAGAATTACAACGTCAAAAATCCGTCATTCTCGCTTATTCCTGACCAAAAAACGAGCGCCCTCTTAAAATCTGAATGCATTCAAAGTTGGACAAGTTTCTATGAAATGACAAGCTGGCGGCGCCATATTTAACGTTGATCGGTCTGTAGTCGTAACTTGGTGCATATCTTTTCAGTTCATTTCTTACGATTGATGGATTGGGTGCACGTATCTGTTAGAATGAGAGTTATGCATTACTCTTTCGTTCTAAGTACCTACGGCTGAATCTCTACCGATTGAAGCGATAGTGTTCTGATTGTATGACCCATTGAGATGATGCCATCCAAGTAGCTCATTTCGTTCAAGTTCTAATTTTGATAAAGAATGTAGAATTTTAGAATAAACATTTTGAATCTCATAAATTTTATCAATGTCTGAGCAAGACTTAATAGTTTCTGTATATCAATTTGGAAACACCGTGTAGTTTAGGAATACGATTATAAGTGGAATTTGTTTCCATAAAACAAAGGCATGGAGCCTAAATAGTGCATCTTCCGCACAATGAATCGACATAAGGACTGAATCGTCTATATTTTTTGTAGGCATACAATGGAGGTTATTGTTCCTTAGTGCGCTGTCATGTGTTGTCATACACCCAAGACCAAAGAAACTGGGAATCCCATATACAAACTGTACCTGTTTTTATTGCTCTTGGGTATAGAAATTGGTGTATGCGTCTCTATGTGGTTTCTACGTGTTTTGGATCTGATTTACGAGTATATGTTTAATATCAAGGGACATCCTATTTAAAAAATATATACCTATTACTTGATCTTCAAAGTATCCAGTTATCATGTTTTAATACTCAATGAAGATAATTTAGAGTTGTAAATACGTAGGTATACCATTAAATTGCTAAGCTTTGACTTCAAAACAAATAAATTATTGGACACGGATTATAATCAGAACAAGAAACTGACAAATCTATTACTGTTTTACCAACGTAATCCTTTGAAATTAAGGGTACAGTCAGAATTTTTTTCTAGTAAAACCAAAGAAAATTCGTTTTATGGTTAGGTACTTCTCCATCGTAACTGATGTCTTCATGTTTCATTCTGCCGTCGCATATTTGTATTACAGGAATAGTTTATAGTTACGTTAGTTCCATTATGAATTAAGTAGATTATTGTTAGTTTGTTACTAGCAGGGTTTTCTCATTAATTTGTTTTTAAGCAATCTCTTATGATATTATCAGTGCCACATTTGCAGCAAGCGTGTTACACTGTTGCTATTTAATTAGAATAGGCGGCTACTTCAACTTTACAATAGCAAAGTTTTACCCACTATATAGTTACTATACTTTGAAGCGTTTAAATATATAATAAGTGTTGCCATCACTATAGAAAAAATATCATAGAAAGAGACACAACACAAAATAAGTTGTTGTTGCATTCCACTTTAATGCTGGAATTATACAGAAAGAAAAATTGTAAACCAATATGTACTTAACGCATAAATTATAAACGAATTTGGTTTTACAAATAAAAATCAAGATACAATACTCTTGTATGATACTGTTGGTATGCTTGATGATCAATTGATCAGAATCGGACTTAAGTAACTGGTCCAGTCAATCATGTGTCGTAGAATTAAGGCCATTACCTATACATCTAGCAATTTGTGCCAATTATCCAGAGATGCAGCTATAAGAGGGAAAGAGACAGCAAACATTCAATTCATTCGCTTTGAAGGCGGTAGTTGTGACAAATTGATAGGTGTATAGAACGCTTTACGTGAAGTGCACTATTCGGCTCAACCACACATATAAACAATTTGAACCTTTTATCTTACACTGTGAAACTGTTATTCGAACGGACTCATTTCCGGAACACGCAAAATCGACCACAGGTAAATAAGGAACCATTGCATTCTTTTGATATTAGTGTTCGACCGAAAAGTGCACCTCACATAATTCTTATCATTAAGAAATAACGAAGGAAAATTTCTGTACAATTTCCAGGAATTGGAAGAGGTTAGTATTTCCTTGCGTCGATAAATATAGTTTCGGCTAAAGCCGACTTACACTTTAATTTTCATCCGTGTTATGGTTGTTTACGTATTGCCGTCCTCGTAGTTGTTGTCAAAATTTCATACACATCTATACGTTACTCACCTTTTCTCCTATCGCCGACACGAGGCTCGCCACATACAGGCTGAATTCCGCCGCCGATTTATGTCGGCTGATTTCCGCAGCAGCGGCGCTACCACGAACTTCGAATCTCGAACTTCGTATATCTCCGTTTCGGTCGCTCGAGTACCATAAACCATAAGTGCGATAGAAACTGAGATATACGAAGTTCGAGATTCGAAGTTCGTGGTAGCGCCGCTATTTCATATAAAATGTACGGCGCTGCCACAGACAGGCGGACAAATTCGGCGGCGGAATCCAGCCTGTCTGCCGGAATTCAGTCCGTATCTGGCAGCCCTAAAGTAGGTATTCATTTGTGTCTTTATATAAGGCCTGAATCACACTGGCGCGGCTTGCAGTGGCGGTCAATAGTAAATTTGACAGCTAATGACAAGTTAACTATAGACCGCCGCGGCTGTGAGAGCCTTAACAAGTGCAAGTTGCATAAGCTAGAGAAATATGAATGCTTTGTGTAATTTAAATGAATATGGCGATGAACACTTTGGGAGAGGGTCTGGTGATTGAAGTTCCAGATGATATTAGAAGGCTTATATGAGTATATAGGTATATATATATATTATCTAGCTCTTTAAGAGGTCGGTTTTATGAATCCAGTAGCTCATAAATATATATCATAAGTGTATAAACTGTAACTATTTCTTAAAACTTTAACAAAAAAGATGCAACTCTTTCACGTTCATCTAATGGTAGGATTAGGCCAAACGGACTAAAGACAATGACACACGGTTAACGTTTCGCTAAAAAAGACTTGACATAATTCCAGAGTGTGTGTCAGTTCCGTTGGTTCTAAGCCGCGACAAATAGATGCCTACATTTTACGGTAATTATACCATTCGTGCCAAACTTTTATAACGCCGGAAGAAGAAGTTTTCATATGTATTTACACATAATTCAAATAAAGGCGTACTTGTGGTATCAATAGGTAGGTATGCCCTACCTGTCATTTACCAGCGTTCGGAATGTGGGAATTCCCGATCCCGGTACATTTGAAAATTATGTTTCCGAAAACGGAATGCACAATATTTTTTTTTGTAAAATGCTCACAATAGTTACATTCGAATTTTGACTTCGGAATATGTTTCTATAATAGGGAACATTACGCAAAACTCTTCGTAGGTGGCGACACTAGCAGCGTTGACATTGTATCTCGTTCCCACTTGCGGTATTGTCTATCCAAGCATCCTTGTCACTCATTTGACAATCAATTGTGCATGTGCGTGTGAATCCCTATATTCCTATACTGGTTTACTATTAGTTGTAGTGCTGCCTCTGGCGGCAGAACATTGCAGTAATGTTCCCTATAGTACATTACTATAGAGGCCGGGAAACGAAGGGTTGCAGGCCAAGTAGATATAGACAGGATAGGGATACGCGGCCGGCAACCCCGTTTCTCGCCGAGATTTGTATAGTGCTTTTCTCAAACTTGCAATGAAAAAAAAGGAAGTCAATTTGTTTTATTCGTACAACTAAATAATACGTTTCTGATAGCTGTCAGTGCTGTCACATCATAACCTATAATTGTGTCCCACATTTCTTACTAACAAATATTCCGCTTATTCCCAAAATAAAGTATAAGTTTATAGTTACATGAACTTATATCTTACTATATAGACGCAAGGCACTACAACAAAGAAAACACTTATAATTTTTATGAAATTTTCATACGCCGTCATGTACCTAACTTTTGATTTCGGAGGCAGTAAATTATTCATGGCTACTTCTGCTCGCAATTCCGGAGGCGTACAGTTCAATTCCATATCATTTTCGTCCGAACTCATTTCGAAATCGATGGCTTTTATTAGAAAGTTTCGACATAATTACGAACTATTGACAAATCCCGCCAACAAGAAAAGAAAACTTTTTTCAATTTACGCGCCAAACTTTTTTTTAACCTGTTTGAAGCAACGTTTTACCCGGTGACATTAACATTAGTCCTAATCTTTTTTTTTTTTGGTGATTGAATGTTAAGACGTTCTGTCACAATTTGACGTTTATAAACAAAAGACGGTTGCTTTGCAGGCCTATTAGGTGTGTAAGGTTGTATGAAATTCCTTTACATATCATCTTCACTAGTCGCACTGGATACGTAGTATTTCCGGACCTAATTTGAAGTAAGTCATGTCAACATTTCATTGCAAGTTTGAGAAAACTAATTTTTTAGTTGCTGAAAATTTACTACGGCTGAAGACCATGAAGTTGATATCATACAAAACTTTTTAGTAAACTTTACGTAGAGTTCATACAGAATACCAATCTTAGAATAATAACGCCTAGAAACGCAGTTCACGCGCAACGGCGAGGCCACCAAAACTCAGCCATAAATGGCGTAGTACGCCGATCGGTGGAACACTATTGGTGCGTTTGTGTGCGTATTGGCGTGTGTGAATACGAGTTGATCACAACTACATGAATCCATTTTATGCCTCACGCTTGGCGCGTCAGCCGTATGAAACTATCATTCTAGGCGTTATTACTCTAAGATACCTACCAATTAATTAAGACACTATTAGGTGGTTACCGCTCAAAAAATTCCATTTTGTTGTGTCAGTTGTTTAGGAATGGTTGGTCAGCGCTAAATCGAGGTACATCTGTAGTTGTAGTGGTTTAACAGACCTCACTATCTAACTACTAATTGATCGTTATTTTGTGAGTTGACAGATTTCTACGTCAGCAGTCCAGTCACGGTCGCCCAACTAGGTACCCAGTTGGAGCATTATAAAGGCAATTTAGGTACCTACACATTTAGGTCACAACAATTTGCTATAGTTGGAATCAGACAGCAATACATCTCTTTCATAGTAAGGGTGAGTATCCACTACTTCCGCCAGAGCAGTGCGAGGCAAACTCGCACATTTCCTTTGGAGACTCACCCTTACTATAGCAAGTTGTTATAACAAATTGCAAAGTGTGTAAATGGCCTTAAAAGATAACAGCGTCTGCGTCCAATTTTAAGGCGTGTCCGCTGCGCCAAAAAACTAAAGCCGCGTCCGCTGCGCCGTGTTTTCGGTGTTTGCAAACATCTAACATGTTTTTCGAACAGAAAAGGGGAGTGGCCAACATGTTTTTTGTTTACAAACATAGAAACATGTTATCCGTCACGGATGGAAAACATTCCCCGCGTTCATCTGCGGGGGAGGGGGTCATGTTTTGTCATGGAAAGAATTGTACTGGGATGGCAGATGTCAGATGTCAAAAGAAAAGTGACAAACAATACATCGTTCACTCCTCAGAGCATAGAATACTAGAGAGAGGACAAGCCGCCGGCGGCCGTGTCGCAGCTGTATGCTCAATGGGCATACACTGCCATACTGTGCACGCGTGCTGATTGCAGAGAATATTACGTTTTTTCCCAAAATGCCTGATATGATGCGCGTTTATTGTCAAATAAGCGTGTAGGTATACAAGAGTGTGTGTTTTAGATGTGTGCGTGCTTTGTCTTGTCAATTACTTGGGCGTTGTGTACTTGCGACAGGCTCACTCTATACAAATCGGCCGCCATGTCCGATCTCCTTATATTCATACATCTGTGGTTCACTCCAACCAAAGTCGCAATAAACGCGCAACTATACCTAAACATGTTTTGTATCATGTTTTGTTAGTTTTTTGGCGCAGCGGACACGCCTTAACAAAACATGTTAGCAAAACATGATACAAAACATGTTTAGGTACAGTTGCACGTCCATTGCGACTTTGGTTGGAGTGAACGATGTATTGTTTGTCACTTTTCTTTTGACATCTGACATCTGTCAGCCCAGTACAATTCATTCCATAGAGGTAGAATCCATGAACCTAGGATATTCTGGACAGGGTATACGTGATGCCACAATGAGGGACGGCAACAACGAATGATATATCCCTTTCTGTCACACTTATTGCGTTTGGTATAGCACCGTCGCGCTCGCTCGTGGTATTATTATTACCATAGCCTGTCCAAAGTATCCTAGGTTCATGGGTAGAATCCTATATCCTCTATCTACGATTCATTCCATGACAAAACATGACCCCCTCCCTCGCAGACGAACGCGGGGAATGTTTTCCATCCGTGACGGAAAACATGTTTCTATGTTTGTAAACAAAAAACATGTTAGCCACTCCCCTTTTCTGTTCGAAAAACATGTTAGATGTTTGCAAACACTGAAAACACGGCGCAGCGGACGCGGCTTTAGACAACACATTGTTACGTTGGTAGATCACTTAACAATGTTAATCGGCAACAATTTTTCGTCGTAACTGAATTATATTGCAAATGTTTACTAGTTTATTTTACATAAGTTCTATTTTCCAAGTCTTCCTGAAATGATTTTCACTGTCACCAAAGATTTGTAAAATGACCTCTTTTTATGATGTCAATGATGTGTTTAGACATACCTAATAGAGAATGTCCAAGAAAATAAATTGATTGATCAATAAAGCTGGTTTCATTTAACATTTACCTACAATAACATTTAACAGGATTTTTTCCTAACTGTACAAGATCACCAGTATTGTACCTACTAGTTATGTACGTTCACAACGCACGCTGTGCAGCCTGGCATGCAGCCCGGTACGCAGCCCCTGCACTTTTGCGCGTCAAGCAAGCTATTCACACGCTCGCGGGCATGCCTGTCATGGGAGATTTTTTATCTTTGTAATGTTTATTCTGGGGGTCTCATATTATTGGTTCCCCCTGGTAACCCTCCAGAAAGAGCAAATTTTCTCTCTTTGACTATTTTTGATCGTTTGACGACTCCAATTCCGACATGTTTACTAACGTTCGCGAGCGTGTGAACAGGGCGGCTACCACGAACTTCTTGAACTTCGTATATCTCCGTCTCGGTCGCTCGAGTACCATAAACCATAAGTGCGACATTCGTGATTATAGCAAGAGCAAGCACACAAGCAAGAGCACATTCAGATTCACTTTGATCTTGGTCAAAAAACCGACAGTCGTCTCGATCGGTGGCATGCACGAGCACGGGCACGTGCTCGTGCACAACAGGCTGTTCAGGCGCTCGTGTCCGTGCCCGTGCTCGTTAAATGTTGCTTTGAAAGCGAGCATGTGAACGCGACATTACATTTTAGTCATCGAGAGAGCTCGCACGCCGTCTTGTGCTACCCGTCACCTAACCGAGGTAAGGTTCCGTAAACCACACCCTCGTGTACGTAAAAAGATGACTTAAGTACCTAATTATTTCGTTTAATAATGTATTCTTTTAACCCCCGCCCAAAAAAAGGGGGTGTTATAATTTTAACGTGTGTGTCTGTCTTAAGCCGCGTCCGCTGCGCCGTGTTTTCGTGGTTATTTACCTAATGTCAAAAATGTTTTGCCAATCAAAAAAATACCCTATTTGTTTGCCGAAACTGACGGTATAACATGTTAGATATGTTTAAAAACACCGAAAAATGGGGCAGCGGACGCGGCTTTACAGATGAGCTGCTGTCATCATAGCTCCCAAATGAATGAAGCGATTTAAGTGTGGTTTATTTATACCTACCTATAGATAGTCTTTTCTTTCGAGATAATGATTATTGTCGGCTAAAGTAAAAACGGAAAATAGGACCCAACTAAGCTAGGCGCAAACGTTCGGTTTCCCCGTACGGTTCCGGATTCTGTTTTTGACATATTATTATATCACTCGCAGGTGTTTACAGAACAATAATTATCGCTAAGGAGGGCTGTAAGTCGAAAACCGAACGTTTCCGCCCAGTCTAATTTTGCCCCCTCGCCCTTTTGCTTTTTTTGTAAAAGGAATCAGTTTCTGTCAAAAATTTCATTTTTTGTACAAACTTTTATTGCCGACTGTACTTTTCTGTGTACCGTCATCAACTACGCATTAAGACGATTCTAACGGGCTTACGCCGGTTAAGTACTGAATTCCAAAGGCACCATCAGCTCGATGATGCTATAATATAATATTGAATTGTCATCCAAACTATACCTTTACCCAAAATTTCAGCTTAATCGGTTGAAGATATCTGCTTCAAAATTGAGTTGCAACATTCCACCCGAACAAACATAGTTACATTCCATAGTTAGTTAGGTATTACAATTAGCGATGTGCAAATTGCGGAAAGTTTCCAAAAAGTTGGAAAAGTTCACGGAAATTTCTAGAAATTTTTACAAGAAATTAAGGAAATTTACGTACTGAGAAGCATAAAACTGTAACTCTTATACATACTGTATAAGAGTTACATTACAATGTAACTCTTATACAATATGTATGCTTACTTAGTTTGCACTTTTATGCTTCTCAGTTCGTAAATTTCCATGTTGGAAATGGAAAGTTTCAATTCCCATACAAAAATGAGGAAAATTCCCGAAATTTTCCTATGTTAAATTGCAGAAACATTTCGCAACATAGGAAACTTTCCGTCGGCACATCAGTAGGTACAATACATTGCATTGCAAGTTAATATAAAGCTTTTAATAGTATTTTACAATGCACTTGCTCTGAATGTGCCCCTTTATATGGTTGAACATAAACACGGGAAGTGGTCGATGCCAGCACTGGTAGCGCGTGGTGGAACGCGCCCGTGCAGAATGGATTTCAGTACAAGATTCCCGCACACTATGCGGGAATGAGATTACGTGAGTTCGTGACAATTACAATTTCACCTTTTATGCATATTTTTTTTATTTCCTCGCATGATACATTGTAAAATGTTGTATGATACACGTTCGGATAGGTAATTCCCAACTCGTGTCGATCATCCCTTACGGTCGTGTTTTTGGTCATCGCCACTCGTTGGGTATTAGGTAATATTTCCTCGCATGATACATTGTAAAATGTTGTATGATACACGTTCGGATAGGTAATTCCCAACTCGTGTCGATCATCCCTTACGGTCGTGTTTTTGGTCATCGCCACTCGTTGGGTATTACCTACTTTCCGCACTCGTATCATAAATAACTATTATGCAACAGTTGTATAAGAGAGGTCAAAAAAGGCGAGTGGCGTGGGTTACGATGTGAGCCGAAGGCGAACACCGCAAAAAAAGACGCCACGAGCGTTTTTAGGGTTCCGTACTCAAAGAGTAAAACGGGACCCGATTACTAAGACTTCGCTGTCCGTCCGTCCGTCCGTCCGTCTGTCTGTCTTCAAGCTGTATCTCAAGAACCGTGATAGCTAGAGAGTTGAAATTTTCACAGATTATGTATTTCTGTTGCCGCTATAACAACAAATACTAAAAACAAAATCAAATATTATTTTAAGGGGGGGCTCCCATACAACAAACGTGATTTTTTTTCCGCTTTTATAGATAATGGTACGGAACCCTTCGTACGCGAGTCTTAAAAGTAATACAAGTAATACAAGTAATAAAAGTAATAAAAGTTTTATTTGGCATATTTTCTTACATTCTTACATTAATTTCCAGAGGTCTCCGCACTATAGGCTTCGCCTGTGTCGCGGGGAACCAGTTAAAAATTACATTTTGAAATTATGTTACAAGGTACTTACATTCAAAGTATAAACTATAGGAACTTAAGAGTGCTCTTCAAAAAAGCGCTCGCTCAGAATTCGGTATTTTGACACGCGTAGTGCGTTTGTGTGTGTAAATACTACTACCACCCACACAAACGTACCTAACACCCACATGCACAGCGCGATCGCACCAGCCGCGGGTGCCGTCCCTTTCTAGCTATATGTAAGTGCGATCGGGATAGAACTAACCGCGGAACTTGCCGATGCAAATAGCTGTATAGCGCACCGTTTGAATTAACTCCGTGACCGATATTGATACTTGCACTAAAAAATGGTAAGTATTACTTCGCTAACATGATGTTCTAGAACATCATGTTAGCGAAGTTAGATAACTTGAATAAAGTAAGTATTTGATTTTTGAGCACAGGTTTTCTATTTGTATTAAAATACTATGATATGACAAAGTATAATATTTAGTTTCGTTTAATTAGTATAAAATAAACTAACGAGTTTTAAAGTTGTCAGTAATAAGCATAATAATTTGTTTTACGGATATTAATAGTTTGCATGTTATCTGAGTCTTATTTATATATAGTTATGTAATGAAATTATACCAGTAGACCCACCACTAGGAAATTACTGGGTACTTACGTATTCATTTCTTGAAGAAATTTTTTTTTGTTATGGACAGTAAAAAAAAACTGCCCTTCATAGAAATTGCTAATGTCCGTTACTTACCAAAGGAACTGAAAATTATAAATTATACAAACACAGCTTTTTATCTAGAATACAATTAATTAATGCGTAACTTTATTCAAAAGCCTAAAACCTCAGATCATAAAAAGGAAAAGATATGAAACGGGGGCTTGGCGCGTGTCGGTGCGACATGGCCAAATGGGCATGTCACTGCCCACCGCATGTTAGTCGCAATTCGCCGTGAATCTGAAATGTTCTTCCACGTTTACTCAAAATGCCGAAACGTAGCGTGGTTACATGCAACAATAGGAATGAAACTAAAACCTACATGAATGGTGGAGTCACGCACCACATGCTTGTATTAGTATTTTCACTTAAGTCAGTAAAAACTAATATTTTAACAAATAAACGCAACGCCGCATCATTTCTCGGGATCGAACTAACATATCGAACGAAAAAGCATATTTTTGTTCTTTGCGTTGTACATTGAACGTTCAATACAGTAAACCACGGCGCAATGTATTAAACCACTATGGATATGGACGATGCTTGAATTTTTTAGTGGTACGGCCGCTGCTTGGCGTCGCAAACTAGAGCGGTGCCAAAGTGCAGTTACAATTTACGCGTAATCGATAAAATAGAAGTACGATATCATACTAGTTATTTTATTTCGACTACTTTCGCTGTTTTATTTTATTTCATTACGTGTTTTGGTTGGGTGCCTATCTTAAAGGTAACTAATAACATACTAATAAGATTAAAAGGCACAAAATGTTTACGGTACCTACTAATAAGATTTTCACTAAGTTGCAGTATGAACGGTAAATAGACATATTAAAATTGTATATACAAGTATATAATTTAGTTGCAAATGGCTCCAGAACAACTTAAAATGTGATATTATTACCAATAATTTATTTTAAATGAGTATTTTTTTACTTTCATTTGAAATGTGATAATTGAAGAAGAAATCTCGGTTTCTTATTACAGTTTTCCAAAGAATCCGAGTAGGTACTAAAAAAATGGATAGATGCTACTGGCAGAGGTCCTAACTGGTTTCCTGTACAGAGAAGAGTTAATGTGTTCGTAACATTTTCAAGAAAAATGTTTCCAACCACTTAATAAGAGCCGTACACTTTTCGAATATTTGACACCTCGCTTGCTTGAAACCTAGGTGTAAAATGTATGGTAACACATCTTCGCACATCTTTGGTGGATACTCGCTCTTAGCCTTAAATCTCGTAATATGAGTAATGGACATATTATTTCGCGCCAAAATGCGAGTCGGATCGGCCTGGTACCTACAGGTCAAAAATATCGATGTGACCAGAGTTTCAAATGTATGTGAACACGAACTTATAAAAAGCCGTATATGTTACTCTGTAGGTATTCGTCAATATTTTTTACTTTTGCGATTTATGGTAAGTTAACAACCCGTGTTATTTAAACTTGTAGCTAGAAGTTTAAATACCACCACATAAACTTACCATGTCGTTGAAGTGCCATCAATATCTTAACATAATATTAATTTTAATATCCATGTCGATAAAACATAATTTTAACGTTTGTCGCCCCCCTAGTGTAGTGCGTTTAAGCCAATCACAGCCCTTGTTTGCATGTTGCCGTAGACTCATTGGCAACGCCCGAGTATTTGTTTTTACACGGTTCAATGTGTGTGCCTGTGGGCGCTGCGGTGGGAGAAAACTGGGGACATCGGTTTTGGTTGAAATTAAACAGTACGGCACTTCTCCCTTTTTTATGTTCTGAGCCTAAAACCTATGTCACTCTTTAGGATTCCGTACTCAAAGAGTAAAACGGGACCCTATTACTAAGACTCCGCTGTCCATCTGTCTGTCCGTCTGTCACCAGGCTGTATCTCATGAACCGTGATAGATAGAGATTTGAAATGTGATGTATTTCTGTTGTCGCTATTTATAACAAAAAATACTAAAAAACAGAATACATCATTTTATTTTTATTTTAGTTTTTATCTGTTTCTTTTTCTTTTACAATCTTACACAAATCGACCTTGCCCCAAACTAAGCAAAGCTTGTACTATGGGTACTAGACAACGATAAACATACTTACATAGATAAATAAATACTTAAATACATAGAAAACATCCATGACTCAGGAACAAATATTTGTGCCCATCACACAAATAAATGCCCTTACCGGGATTCAAACCCGGGACCTCCAGCTTCGTAGGCAGAGTCACTACCAAGTTACTAACTAGGCTACAGGGGGTTCCTATACAACAATTTTTTTGCCGTTTAAAGATAGATAATGGTACGGTACCCTTCGTGCGCGAGTCCGACTCGCACTTGGCCGGTTTTTTAAACATTTATTTCGAAATAAAGAGTGATACTCGGAAATGTCGAAGGGAAGGTCAATCGTCGAATCCGACTCGGCTGGGCAGCATTCGGGAAGCTACGGCACATCTTTTCGTCCAATATTCCGCAGTGTCTCAAGACGAGAGTCTTTAACCAGTGTGTGTTGCCAGTGATGACATATGGCACGGAAACGTGGTCGCTTACTAAAGGCCTCATAAGAAGGCTCAAAGTCACTCAAAGGGCAATGGCACTCCATTGCCCTTTGAGTGACTTTGAGCCTATGCTATGCTATGCTGGGAGTTTCTCTGCGCGATCGCATCAGAAATGAGGCTATCCGCAGCAGAACCAAGGTAACTGATAAAGCCCTCCGAATTGCTTAACTTAAGTGGCAGTGGGCGGGGCACATTGCACGTAGAACCGATGGCCGTTGGGGCGGAAAGGTTCTCGAGTGGCAACCACGTACCGGAAGGCACAGCGTGGGTAGGCCCCCCGCAAGGTGGACTGATGACCTGGTAAAGGTCGCGGGAGTCCGCTGGATGAGGGTGGCACAGTGGCACTCTTTGGAGGAGGCGTATGTCCAGCAGTGAACGTCTTTCGGCTGATATGATGATGATGATGATGATGACTCGGAAATGTAATAAAACCACGTAAAAATCTTCCTTTCCAGTGTAAACCCCCGGTGTGAGTTATTATTATATATAAACGAAAATAATTACTAAATGCAAGGTAGGATCGTGCTGTACTTAACAAACGCCATATAAGCTTGTTTTTTAAAAAGTGTTTTATTCATCTTGTTATTTTCAATAACCCTGCATATTATGTCGCTGGTTCGTGGGTACTTGTACAGACAAATCACACAAACCCAAACAAGATAGGTCTATCTATTTTAGTTAATGAGTTCCCATGACCACCTTCCATCATCAGATCCTGGAAATCATCCATCACCAAAGTGTTTACCAAGACAAAACAGATGAGCTCAAACTAGATGGGTTTATCTAGTTTAGTTTAGGAGTTCCATGACCACCTTATAGCTCCATCATCAGACTCTGGAAATCATCCAGCACCAAAGTCTTGCCGTGCCATGACCAAATTAATGAGCCCAAATTCGATGGCTTTATCTTGTTGAGTTTAGGAGTTGCTATGGCCACCTTCCGACTCCATCATCAGACCAGCTCTATGATATTATGTCACCGAAGATACGCAATTGTACCTAATTTGAAGATTTCACCCAAACTCCCATACATACATACATACTAACAAGGTGGACTGATAGTAACAAGTAAATAAATTAAATCTATCAAGTATCACGATCACTCGTACAATAATAATTGACTATAGAACGCGTAGTTTAGACAAAAGGATCCAACCCACAAGACATCACCATTGAAATGTATGACTTTTGTTTTAGGTAGAAGGTTCAATTTTAAATGTTACGTATCCGGTGGGTTTGAGCCTTTTCGCTACACTACGTCATATATGGCAGCTATGCAATTCATAACTTGTCTCGATTAGCCTCACGAATGTATCCCCAGTATAGTTTGACCCCGAGGTTAGTAACAACTATGCCTAGTCGGAGATCAAAATAATATTATTTTATCTGAAGAGTGGCCGGTTAGCTTCGTGAATAGCCACAAATAAACACACTACACGTCTATCTCGGAGGGCTATTCAGCCGGTACTGAGATATATTCCCGCGCGACGGTAAATTTATACTAGTTTTGAATAATTATTTATAAATATAAATTTTGACAAAAGTTATATTTTTTGGACTGGATCTTGTTGGTACAAGCATGAACTTTAATGTTGTGTAAGATTCAATACAAAAATTATTCAACAATAATGAGAAAATCCTTGAGTTTTCAGTACGATTTTGTTGACAAATATGGTGTAATTGAGAACAGTTTACATATATATACGTGCAGAATAAGGAAAATTCGAGGCGGCTAGGCGCAATGGCAACATATTACGCTAGTGAAAATAGAAAAAAACAAGTAGGTTCTCATATAACATCATGGAGTATTAGGGGCTCAAACTTATGACTCTGCGCTCTCTTCAGAAAACTACTGTCGGTAATAGGGTATTTTCGGTTAAAGTATTCAGTTCTTCGTAAATTAGAGGCGGCTAGGACCAATATGAGGAGTTTACCTATGCAAATAAGTAATCAGGATCTAGAAAAAGCTCTCCGTTTCTTAGAATTACAACGTCAAAAATCCGTCATTCTCGCTTATTCCTGACCAAAAAACGAGCGCCCTCTTAAAAAGGGACTTAAACCTTAAAAAATAAAAAATTACATTGCACTTTTAGAAAATTACTAAACTGTAAACTTAAGCTAAAGTATAATGTCTAAAATAGCTTCTGTCTCGGCATAAGTTAACGAGTGAAGAAGATTAGAAGTTAGTTTTTTTGCCTCATTTATAGTACGACCCTTAAGGTTACAATGCTTTTGAATCTCGTTATAAGTGGATACCCTTATATAATCTCCGAAACGCTTACCAAATGATGAAAGTACTCTGGGAACTGGTAAGGCAAAAAATACGCGTTTTTTAAGTAGAATGTTATAGCATTTTAACGTTTTGAGAGATCTATGAGTAAGTAAAGACATTTTGAGTAAGAACAGTTTACGGACGGATAGAACATGAGCTTCGGCATAGAGAGCTGTGGTTGGGTAACGGAAAGGTTTTTTAAGCATTACTTTTAAGACAGAACGTTGCGCTCTCTCTATTTCTAACATAGAGGTCTTCGCCGCGCTACCCCAAACTGTAATGCAGTTACTTAACTGATTACTGATTGGTGGCACAGCGCGACGTAAACCAATATTAACAAAGATTTCTCAGTAGAGTGCCGAAGTTTTTTGAAAATTGATATGGATTTTCTGATTCGCGCGGAGAGCTTATGAATATGGGATTTGAAGTTAAATTTTTCATCTACATACAGACCAAGGTACTTAATGACATCAGTGCGTTGAATTGAGTTACAGTTACAAGTGTTGTTTGGAAAATAATTACATGTGTGGATTTTTATTACAGGATTAGAAGGTGGTTTTGATGAGTCAGTGTTATAAAAGCATAGAAATTTCGTTTTACTGTTATTGAGGGTCAAGAGATTATTGCAAAACCAATCTGCTGCGATTCTCATACCTCTTTCTGCAGCATTAACTGTGTTCTGCCAGTTTTTATCATTGAAAGAAAGTCTAACTCGCACTTGGCCGGTTTTTTGACTTAGTTATACAACGTTGCATACAATACTTTTTCTACGACTAAGTAGCTAATCTCCACTTATAATAAATCTCTAAATTAAAAAAAGAATCAGCCAGTTTGAAACTAAGCTTTGTGTGTTACGAATGTTCTCAGCATCCCATGAACGGAAAAATATGAAACATTTTATATTCTTCCGTTCATGGGAATTCATCATTATACATTATTATTCTAGCTGCAACTTAGGATAGTTTTTATCCGACTGCGATTAAATAATTTTCCGAAATATACGACTTTATTAATTTTTCATTTATTATTTTTAAAGTATATCGCCGCCACAACTGTCAGCTTTATGAAACGTCAAAATGGCGGAATTGCTTTTCCTTAATTTCATCTATTAATAATTTAAATCCCGTCTCCGATAGACCTTCACGAATCACATACCAAGAGGTAAAGCATAAGAAATTAATCGATGCTGATATGAAATTGAAATTGAAATTCATTTATTTGCTGAACATTACGTACATTACGTATGAGAACTTATATGCGCAAATGTCGTATTAACGCGTAATTTCAATAAATGTATCAACAAATTCGAACAATATAAGTAACACAAATGTATTTTTTTAATGGCACGCGCGCGCTCTCTTTGCGCATTCAGCCAAACCACGCAAACCAAAACTCGAAGTTCGTATATATCTGCATTCCTCTTACTCAAGTAATGTTAGTGCGATAGAGATAGAAATACCCGAATATTTTCGAATTCTGAAGTTCGTGGTTTAAAAGAAAATACGGATGTCGGATAGATCGAAAATAGGGGTGTAAGTAAACACTGTAGACACTAAATAAAATAGTCACAATGTTGTATTTTCTCGAAAAAGGACTTAAAATGAAGTCAAATGGAGAAAAAAAAGAAGCGGGTTGTGTCGGATATACAACCGTTACTTAAGTTTAAGTGGATACTTCTTTGTTGGCTATGGAACCCTAATATATCTGAATTGATTCACTAAATTCTGTATAAGTACCAACAGATAAATCGGTATATATGTGGCAACATTGACTGACGTAGCTCATTTGACTCGCGATACATTCAAAATGGCGGTCATTTCAGCATTATTTTCATGTCCGCCACATAAACTAAATAACATTTTGTGATTAATGTAACAAACAATTATTTGAAATCAGATTAGGCTTCTCTACAAAAAGATATTCCGGAAGTCACGTGATACATTTTGAACTGTACCCCTATACAAGAACGCGAGCAAAGAAGTATCCACTTCAAAACAACGCAAGAGGTTATTAAGTTATAAGTGTCCAAAGTTTTAAGAGGGGGGTATGTTCTGTCCCTTTTCCGCAAAACGCACCTTCATATGAAACGATTGTTTTTTACTATGAGTACTATGACGCTCGAGGATCGTGACGTTGCGGTCCCGATCGTTTTCTCACTCTAACAAGCGATATTGAAACGGTTGTAGCTTCGTAATTTTTTGAGATATTTGAACAGGTTTTTCGTTTCTTTTTTTTTTGATGTAATAATAAATTTTGAGTCTACTCTCCTATTTGGAAGACAAGCGGAAAGAGTACCTAATCTATATATTAAAGATGAGTCATTTGAAGAAATAGATACCTACAGAAAAAAAAACAGTACGGATTGACAGCAAAAAGTATAATAATTATATTAATGGGAACAAAAATATAAATGCCTATGTCCTGACTGACTCACTCACTCAGTCACTCATCAACTCACAGCCGAAACTACTGGGCCTAGAGAGTTGAAATTTACACCAGAACTACCTTTTACAACGTAGGCAACGGATAAGAAGTGATTTTCGGAAATCATACCCCATAGGGAAGGGGGTTAAATAGGGGTGCAAAGTTTGTATAGGGGAAACTTTATTTTTTGAGCTAGAGACTTAAAACTTTGTATAACGATTACTTATTAGAATAAAAATAAAGTACATTCAACGTTTAGGAAAATTCTGCCCCTAAGGGGGTTAGAAAGGGGTGCAAATGTTATATGGGGGAAACTTTATTTTTTGAGCAAGAGACTTAAAACTTTGTAGAAAGATTACTTATTACAATACAAATAAAATGCTTTCAGCGTTTTGAAAAATTTCACCCCTAAGGAGGTTAAGAAGGGTTGCAAAGTTTGTATGAGGGAAACTACTTTTTGAGATAGAAGCTTAAAAGTTTTTTTGAAGGATTACTTATTACGATACAAATATACGAAACAAATAAAGTATTTTTTTGCGTTTTGGAAAATTCCACCCCTAAGGGGTGCAATGTTGGTAAAGGGGATTTTTTGGAGCTAGAATCTCAAAACTTTTTAGAAAGATTACATAATAAAAAAAATTAAAGATATGAGATTTGTAACTTCGATCTTAGCCTGTTTGTCTTAAAATACCAAAATTATTTCAGCGTTTTTTGAAATTCTTCCCCCAAAGAGGATTTATAAGGGCATTGAAAGTTTGTATCGAGACCAAAACATTTTTAAAGTAAGGGATTTGTAACTTCGGTTTTAGACAAAACAAACATGCTAAAATACTACAAAACTTATTTCAGCGTTTTTTTTAGTTCATCGCCTAAGAAGGTTAAAACGGGGTTCGAAGTTTGTATATTTAGTATAGAGCAAGACATTTTTAAAGTAAGTAATTTGTAACTACGGTTTCAGCCTGTTTACTATGAGGGTTCAAAGGGGGTTCTAAGTGTGTATAGAGAGCAAGCCATTTTGAAAGTAAGAGATTGGTAACTTCGGTTTTAGACGGTTTACTAAAAGACTAGGCACATAACTAATTTCAATGTTTTTTTTTTAAATTCATTCCTTAAACAAACTTTTAGACGATGACATGTTATACGCGGACGAAGTCGCGGGCAACAGCTAGTATGAAATAAAAGGAAAATAAACAAATAAAAAAGTTTATTTATGAAAATGTACTTACTAGATGTAAATTTTGAATACTACGAGTATTGTGAGATATTGTTATGGTTGGAATATGCTGGTCGATGCTGCGGTAACGTATTAGTATATATATCAGGGTTTTGCTGGATGATTTATGCTGAGCCTGCGCCTGGTTCTCTGCCACGACACATGGTTATTTTAATTTAGTCCAATATAATATAACTATCTAGTCTTAAGTCGCATGCTCTTTTATTTTGAATATTTTTTTGTCACTTACAACTTTTACTGTTAATTTTGTACCTATCATGTTAATACCATGAATGTTGTGGATTTTAATAAAGGGTTTATCTATCTTTATCTATCTATGTTGTGATAAAATTGAACTTGAAATTGGCTGCGTTTCTGGTACAGTAGTTGGAGGGATATTGCATTGTGGATCAGTTTGAGACGTAAAAGTTGGTAAAATAGCTTCCGTTTCTGGTATAAATGTTGCTGATTTTTCTATTGATGTCATGAATAGATTGGAGACCTTTTTTCTACTGTTTATGGAGTTGTCAATGTAAGCTTCAGTTCAGCCACCGTTGTGGACTTCCATCCATGTCTTTTCAGGTATAGGTGCCGCGATGGTTAGGGCGCATAAGGTCCCACTCGCAGACTGTCCCTTTGTCCCTTTCGCGAAATGTCCCTTTCCTAAATGTCCCTTACGCAAAAGGTCCCGTTCGTAAAACGTCCCTACACATAAATAAAGTCCCGTTCGCAAAACGTCCCTTTCGCAAAATGCCCCGTTCGCAAAACGTCCCTTTCGCAAAATGACCCGTTCGCAAAACGTCCCTTTCGCAAAATGAGAAGACTCCTAGTCTCTACTTAAACAAGCTTTTTCCAGACGGGACATTTTGCGAATGGGTCATTTCGCAGACGGGACGTTTTGCGAAAGGAGCGTTATGCAGTAGGGACTTTCTCAGAAAGGACGTTTTGCGAAAGGGGTGGTACTTTTTGAGAATGGGACGTTTTGCAAATGGGGTATTTTACATAAGGGACCATTTGCAGAGAAGACGTTTGCGATTTGCGAGTAGGGCGTTATGCGCTCTAACCGCCGCGATTTAGTAGGCAACACATTTTCGGTCACTGCAATGCGGCTTATATTTCTTCTGGTGTAGAAGCAATATTTTCATCTTCATCTATTTTATTATAGCAAACATAACGGCCGCAAAGTCAAACAACAATTTATATAAAATGAGCGGGAATTCGGGAAACATGAAAATTAGTCAAATGTGTGTCTATGGCTAAGTTTGTTTTTAATTGATGCCAACTTGCCAGTACTATAAAAATAAGAATAAGGTTTTTCCTAAGTTGGCAGCAATGCCTTTAGTTCAAAACATAGAGATAGAATAGATGGACTCACCCACACATACACACATGAGTGACAATGGTGTATGCATAGACAATACCGCGAGTGGGAACGAGATACAGTGTCATATTTTCTGAGGGCCTACCGCGAAAGGCATTCGAAGTTTCCCCTCTCTGTCATACTTAGGAGATCGTACGTAAGTGCGACAAAGGGGGAAAACTTCGAATGCCGTTCGCGGTAGGCCCTCTGTCTCTCATCGCGTGTACGGATTTTTTGTTTGCCACCAGATTGTTTGCCACCACACCCAGTGTCGCGCAACTAGGAACAAAAAGATGAATGACGTCCATTTGCTCAAATTCAGCATCAAATCTGACAAGTTCTGAAAAGTGACAAGTTTTCTAGTTCCGTTTTTAGGGTTCCGTAGCCAAATGGCAAAAAACGGAACCCTTATAGATTCGTCATGTCCGTCTGTCTGTCTGTCCGTCCGTATGTCACAGCCACTTTTTTCCGAAACTATAAGAGCTATACTGTTGAAACTTGGTAAGTAGATGTATTCTGTGAACCGCATTAAGATTTTCACACAAAACTCGAAAAAAAACAGTAAGTTTTGGGGGTCCCCATACTCAGAACTGAAACTCAAAAAAATTTTTTTCATCAAACCCATACGTGTGGGGTATCTATGGATAGGTCTTCAAAAATTATATTGAGGTTTTTAACATCATTTTTTTCTAAACTGAATAGTTTGCGCGAGAGACACTTCCAAAGTGGTAAAATGTGTGTCCCCCCCCCCCCCCTGTAACTTCTAAAATAATAGAATGATAAAACTAAAAAAAATATATGATGTACATTACCATGTAAACTTCCACCGAAAATTGGTTTGAACGATATCTCATAAGTAGTTTTTTTTTTAATACGTCATAAATCGTAAACCGCAATTTATTTAACGGAACCCTTCATGTGCGAGTCCGACTCGCACTTGGCCGCTTTTTTTCTCTTTCTGTCATTTTGTCATGGTGACTTTGGCCAGTTACCATTACCATGGATATTATAACTTCACGAGAAAACATGTGTCAAACAAACAATGCTTTTGACGAAATGTCTTAAAATAAAACACGTAGGTACATAACGAAATATCAAGCGCCAATATTGATTTAATTATGAAAAACAACGGTTAGTACCTGGATAAAACCTATATACAAGCGGGAGGTTTCTTAGTACGAGAAGAATTAATAGGGAACATTACTGCAATGTTCTGCCGCCAGAGGCAGCACTACCACTAATAGTAAACCAGTATAGAAATATAGGGATTCACCCACACATGCACAATTGATTGTCAAATGAGTGACAAGGATGCTTGCATAGACATTACCGCAAGTGGGAACGAGATACAATGTCAACGCTGCTAGTGTCGCCACCTACGAAGAGTTTTGCGTAATGTTCCCTATTGCGACCCCATTCTAAGGAAAAAGACATGTGTACAGATTGGTGAATTTTCGTAAATATACTATGATTTTGAAATAGTTGTGAAATAAACTGTATGAAATTATGTGTTCTCCTTTTATTATTTAATTAATTGGATTAGTGTCAGATTTTGTAAAGCAATTTTCTGTTCAAGCAGAGGACCCAACGACGTCCCTAATCATAATTTATCGATATCGATAACGTTGGGTTCTGATATTATCGATATCGATAACGTTAAGTACTACAACCCTACTATCGTCCTAGTTCGTTAGGTTGGTAAGTCTACTTCCACATTAGGCGTTTATTTTTTATTTTATTGTGGTATTTCAAATTAGCTAAAGTATGAATGAGTTGTCATGTCAAAATCAAATGACAATGTCACTGTCATCCAAAACCTTATTCGAAGTCCCGTCTCTTAGAACGTATACTCGAGGCAAAATACGGTTTTGAAAAATACCTATATTTTTTTTTTTTTATAATAGCGTGTTTTTAGGGTTCCGTAGCCAAATGGCAAAAAACGGGACCCTTATAGATTCGTCATGTCTGTCTGTTTGTCTGTCTGTCCATCCGTATGTCACAGCCACTTTTTTCTGAAACTATTAGAGCTATACTGATGAAACTTGGTAAGTAGATGTATTCTGTTAACCGCATTATGATTTTCACACAAAACTCGAAAAAAAACAGTAAGTTTTGGGGGTCCCCATACTCAGAACTGAAACTCAAAAAAAATTTTTTCGTCAAACCCATACGTGTGGGGTCTTCAAAAATGATATTGAGGTTTCTAATATCATTTTTTTCTAAACTGAATAGTTTGCGCGAGAGACACTTCCAAAGTGGTAAAATGTGTGTGTGTCCCCCTGTAACTTCTAAAATAAGTGAATAATAAAACTAAAAAATATATATGATGTACATTACCATGCAAACTTCCACCAAAAATTGGTTTGAACGTGATCTAGTAAGTAGTTTTTTTAATACGTCATAAATCGTAAACTGCAATTTATTTTACGGAACCCTTCATGTGCGAATCTGACTCGCACTTGGCCGCTTTTTTATTGATTTAATTTTCAAACATTATACTAAGATGCTTTATTCAAGAATCCAACAAACTTTCCATCCGGAAGTATTTTTATAGATTTAAATAAAGCGTGAATTGTTTTTTTTTTATTATTTATCTTGAATATTATACAACAAATGTAAATGGACCAAAATAAAGATAAAACGATTTATTAATATTTTGTCTGCCTTTTTAGAAGCTAGTTAAGTTATCATTTTTTTGATGTCTGAAATTTTGTTGGATTTTGTCACTGGGTAACTATTTAATTGATAATGTATCTGTCACCGTTAGATTGTGAACACCGTCAGTTTATAATCTTACCCGTTATATTGTAAACTGACGGAATATTGTGAACTGCCAAAACCGTTCACAATTTTTTTTTTTTTTTTTTTTTATTTATTAGAAGACCAACAGCTTTTAACATTCAATATAGGCTTACATTTAAGATACAATTGTCGAGCCAATAACAGGTCTCCCTAACAGATACAGGAAGAAACGGATTTGCTTAAAATATGTTAGGTTAATGAGTAAATATTACAATCTTTTATCTTTATCTGCGTGCGTGAGTGCGTGCGTGCGTGCGTGCGTGCGTGCGTGCGTGCGTGCGTGCGTGCGTGCGTGCGTGCGTGCGTGCGTGCGTGCGTGTGGGTGTGGGTGTGGGTGTGGGTGTGGGTGTGGGTGTGGGTGTGGGTGTGGGTGTGGGTGTGGGTGTGGGTGTGGGTGTGGGTGTGGGTGTGGGTGTGGGTGTGGGTGTGGGTGTGGGTGTGGGTGTGGGTGTGGGTGTGGGTGTGGGTGTGGGTGTGGGTGTGGGTGTGGGTGTGGGTGTGTGTGTGTGTGTGTGTGTGTGTGTGTGTGTGTGTGTGTGTGTGTGTGTGTGTGTGTGTGTGTGTGTGTGTGTGTGTGTGTGTGTGTGTGTGTGTGTGTGTGTGTGTGTGTGTGTGTGTGTGTGTGTGTGTGTGTGTGTGTGTGTGTGTGTGTGTGTGTGTGTGTGTGTGTGTGTGTGTGTGTGTGTGTGTGTGTGTGTGTGTGTGTGTGTGTGTGTGTGTGTGTGTGGGTGTGGGTGTGGGTGTGGGTGTGGGTGTGTGTGTGTGTGTGTGTGTGTGTGTGTGTGTGTGAGTGTGTGAGTGTGTGAGTGTGTGAGTGTGTGTGTGTGTGTGTGTGTGTGTGTGTGTGTGTGTGTGTGTGTGTGTCTGTGTGTGTGTGTGTGTGAGTGTGTGAGTGTGTGAGTGTGAGTGTGTGAGTGTGTGTGTGTGTGTGTGTGTGTTTTTGTTTTTTGTTTCGGAATTGCACTTTTAAACGATTTTTTGTTGTTATACACAAATGGGTCGATGTCACTAAACTGATTGTTGTATGTCCTTGATATTCTATATATTACAGAATTCCTACCGTAATTTGTTTGATGATTAGGTAAACTAAGAAGGCGTGGGTACCTGGTGTTTGTTTTCGGTGTGAAGTAATTGATGGCTGCTATAAGGTTAGGGCAATCTACACAACCTCTGATAATGTCACCTGTACCTGTGCCGTCACTGAGTAACTCATTACCAACGGTCATTGTTTTAGGATAATTTGAGCCTTTACGCATTGATTTGATATAATGCAATATTTTTCGCTAGTTTATAAACTTTCAATGTAGAATCGTCAAATTGTGAACTGAGATCAAATCGGCTTGCTACGGAACGTACACAAAGACTAGGTAGGTTAGGTTAGTTAGGTATCTTCAGTTGCCCGAAGGGCAAAGCGCCCAGAATTAGGAGCCCCGCGCAGCGGGGCTCCGTCGACACTGCTGGGTGCCGAAATAAATGGAAGAAAAAGTCTGAATAACAAAAAAAAATCATGTTCTGACGTAAGTGGAAACTGATGCAAGTGGAAACCAAACAGCGCACATGTTGCGTTCCAAATCAGGCAAATTTGATTCAGTTTACAATTTGACGATATGACATTGTTAGTTTATAAACTAACGAAAATGAATGCGTAAAATTATGAATTATTTTAGCAGTTCACAATATTCCGTCAGTTTACAATATAACGGGTTAGATTATAAACTGACGGTTTTCACATTCTAACGGTGACATATCCATTACATAGAACTTGACTAAGTAGTAGTTATATTCTCTTTGACCACACCTGTCAAAATGTGTACTGAAACTGACACCACCATGACGTCACCGATATAATACGACTAAATTATAAATGACATTAGACGTCAAGAATGATTGATACATCTTAATTTAGTAAGGTAAATTTACCATCGTCCCTTTTTGGGTATACGCTAGGACGTCATTATCGTCTATCTACGTTCAAAAATTTATTAGTAAAAACATTCAGTGGTTTGTTAAGTTGGTAGTACCTAATGTATTTTGTTGTTAAATTAGTGTTGATCACATGAGGCCTCACACAGACTGGTGCGGCCTGGCCGCGGCGGACAATAGAAAACTTGTCATTAGCTGTCAAATTTACTATGATCCGCCACCGCAGGCCGCGCCGAGCTATGACCACGAACTTCGAATCTCGAACTTCGTATATCTTCGTCTCTATCGCACTTATGGTTTATGGTACTCGAGCGACAGAGACGGAGATATACGAAGTTCAAGATTCGAAGTTCGCGGCAAAGAGAATATAAATGTAGAATGGTTCGTGGTAGTGCCGCAGTGTGATGCATGCCTAAGTGCGCCACTCTCCCACTAATTGCGAAATTGAATAGAATACGCAATGGAAACTTGGAAAGGGACCCACTAAACAAAGTGAGTGTCTTTCGGGAGTTTCGGGTCACGTTTTCGGCCACAGTAGGTTCTCCTCATATTAATTCAGCTTTAACAAATCGCAACGATAAATTATGACCAAATCATTACGTTTGTAGACCCCTTAGCTTTTGTGAGTACGCACCTTTAATGTATATTTTTCCATAAATTTTCACTGAAATTCGTAGTGTTTGTAATAATTGCAAGTAAATTTTGTTTCTCTTACCACTATTCTTAATATAATCTAGATTAGTATGAAATAAACTGCATATAGCCATTGTACCTGGCAATCCGCCTGTCTATTGATTACTTTATATCTACACAGTGCATAAACAAAACGCAGAAACAAACGGAAGTGGCGCCAATATAATTGTTATTTAAAAATATTGATTTGCAATTTAAACTTGCAGGTTAAATGTTTTTTGTACTTTTAATAACTAACAAGCTACGCTGTGCATGCAAATAATGGAAGTATCTGTTATAATAATTTAAGTTCTGTGAATATACTGTAACATTAAGGTAAAAGAAGTAAAACTTTTGTCCGTGTCTTGAGGTTATATTATAGATGGCGCTGCCTCGCTTGTTGTGCGATTGTTCGACGTTCGTTCACAAGTAAAATGGCGGCGATTAATGTGAAAGGCAAAACGTTGTCTTATTTCTAGTTGTAAATAAAGTAATTGGTAATCTGAAACGTTGTTATTGTTGTACAGAAGGAGGATGAATAGTTACTAAGTGTAATTTACCAAGTGAACAGTTGTAAGCATTGAAAATTCCAAGCGGTTCTACACAATAGACCAAAACCCGTCGCAACGAGCACTCGAGGCCATATTTATGATGTTATCTGTTGTGTGAGCGTCCTCCGAAAGCACATTGATAAATGCTTGCAGAAAACTAAGGCCATGGTATGTTCCTCAACACATATGCACACTCATTCATACCCATTTGTAAAAACTCTTCTCTATTGTTCGAACATATTGACGCTTCCGCGGCGTAGCGGTGGATTATTTTTATTTTACAACTTGATGCTAATGGTTTTGGTTCCCCAATTTACTGGATTTCCCTTGATTGTCAAGAAAGGAACATAATTTGACTACTCATTCCAATACAATCAGTTTAAATCGTTGTACATTTGATATTGTTTGAATGCAATTCCTTTTTTTTTCTTTTCAGGGGTGTTGTGTATTTGAAGATTGAATTGACATCATGACTTACAGTGCTTCAATTTAGTGGTTGTAAGAAAACATTCACGTGTACTACAAACTATGGATGAAAGTGTGGACTTCTACTGACATATACATACATTGACACTAAACATTATAACACGGAGGTGGTAATGGATCCAGTAGGACCATGGTCAGCATATGCTTCCTACAATCGATTAGCAGGGGTTCAGGCCGGTGCTGCGAGTGGGGATTTTCATCACCACCTCGCAAGTGGCGGTTCAGGACTAGGTGGCCAGTCAGTACCCTCTACAACCAGCCAATTGCTGTTACAAGCAGCTCATACAACAGCTTCATTGGCAGGGCAACTGGGTTCATCAACCGCCTCACCCTTCAACCCTGGAGGATTTCTTTCTCCCCCTGCTGTTGGGTATGATGCAGTATTCTCACCACTGTTTCATCATGCCAACCCCAAACCTGCACACTATAGTTCTTCACTTCAAGCTCAACACCGGCAAGTGATTGCTCAAGCTCAGGCAGCTGTTGCATCAAAGCAATCTTCAGTTGAAACTGAACTTTCCTCATTAAGAGAAAACTATTCCCATCAAACACTAGCAGCACAAGGAACGGCTTCATTCTTTGATCAGCCAACAACACCAGGTGGAGCTGCTGGACTCGCCTGGCAGGGGAACAACCAACTACCAAGCCCATTTGGAATATTACCCCATGAGAGTGTAGTGCCCTCATCACCAAGTCCTGCTACAACAAAGGCGTCTGCAACTTATGATAATTTTAATGCACATTTTGCTGCTGCGCAAACCCTTAATAACCACCTTAACTCTCAGATTTCCAGTGCTGGTAAACAAAGTAATAGGTCAGGTTCTCCAGCAACCGCATCTAAGCAACCTGCTTCTTCAACATCGTCATCAACATTTTTTCAATCTCCTTCAACATTTGGAAATCAGACTGATAACTATAGTTCGAGCAGTGCGAAGAGTGGACAACTTTCGTCACAGCAGGACTATGCTGGAAGTAAGTCTTATTCAGGATCTGCAAGTTCCACTGCCCATTCACAACAGTCATGTATTGTGTCAACTCCAGCAGTGACTACCTCCGCATCCTCTCCCAATAAGGATTTCCGCTCCTCTTCCAGCACCTCCTCCAGAACTTCTTCCGTTTATAACTCACA
The DNA here is from genome assembly GCA_963854355.1 of Epinotia brunnichana. NCBI lineage: Eukaryota > Metazoa > Arthropoda > Insecta > Lepidoptera > Tortricidae > Epinotia > Epinotia brunnichana. Next base: position 19,122,648 of record OY977940.1, read on the forward strand.
ATCCCCTAAGAATTCTAGTAGTGAAAAATCTTCACGACCATCATCTAATAGCACCACCGGTTTTGTTTCTCCGACAACTAAACCACCCCAAGTACAGACTAAAGCACAAAGTAAAATATATCCGGAGATAAGTAGTGAACAAAGGAAAAGTTGTGAATCTAGTGATAAGCTTCAGCCCCAGTCGTCTCCTATAAGTTACTCTATAATGGATGCTCCAGGCAGACTTGGTTATAGTAGTAGTAGTGGACCAACCACTACCAAATCTAATAGAATTGGTGGTTCCCAGTATCCCTCATCTCAAGGTTCTAGTTTTAGGCATTATCAGAGTGGGAATAATGTTGAATCTGATTATCATGTCCGAGCTAAGAGTAGTTCTAGCACAGACACTGGATACTCAAGTAGTAGTTCGCAAAATGGGCCAGATTGTGGTGTGGCTGCTCCCAGAAGACCTAGTCCTCTGCAAGCAACCGCGCAAACTTCTCCCTTAGGTCATGTATCTAGTCCAGCATATCCTATGTATCATAGTCCTATGAACTCTATTAATTCACCTCAACAACATGGTGATCATTACAGTAAGGTCAATAGTACAGCACCTCGTTCACCCCTCGACGCCTCGGTATCGCGGCCTCCATCTCAAAATAGTCAGGTAGCTTATCCTTCGGTTATAACTAGAGCATTGGGTATTGAGCAAAGTAAATCATATTCAGAAAATCGCTATGACAGGACTTCTAATCAAACTTCAACTCAAGGACAAATTTGTTGGGAGAGTGACCGTCAGGGGTCCAGAAAATATTCGAGTAGTAGCAGTAACAGTAATAATTATAGCAATAATGGTTTATCTGAAAGTAATACTCATAATGAAGAATCTGTATCACAATCTCAAAGTACGTCCCATAGGACGTTAAGTGTGGCTGATAAACAACACGGCTATTTCGATGGTACTAATGTAGCATTACAAGATTTATCTAGTTGTCGTGGGGACCCCATGAGTATAGTAAAAAATTTGCAAAGTTTACAACAAAGTTGTCAATTGCAAGAAATCAAACCTAGTAAGAGTCAAACACCTGTTACTATTACTCCAGCGAAAATTACACCTCGTAGAAAAAGTACTGAGAAACCAGTATCTCATAATATGAATGATATCTCAAATGCAGTTATGGCTGATTATTTGGCTAATAGGATTCCGCCCCCCGCTCACAGCTCCACCAGTAGTCAACAACAGAATGGTACATATTTTGACTTTGAAAGATGGAACCTACCACCTCCTCCACCGAAAATGTTCCCCGGCACTTCCGCATTCGGCTCCCAGGCTTCTCTACATGCCTCAAATTTCAACCAACACCAACTTGCGATGCAGCATGGACATGCACTTACGTATTTCCCTCCTTTCCACTTAGGTCCCCATCCCGACTTCCAGTCATCTGTGGAGTTAACACCACTGTCGTCATTTAGTGAGACTCCACCTTCGGCTTCCTCGTCATCTTTTTCAACACCCGAAACTCGTGAAGAGGAACAGCCTAAGGTGGTAGTGCCTAATATAGAAGAAGAACTTGGTTTCCTTGCAGAACAACGGGCAAATGCATCTTCGGTAGCACCCTCTTCACAGCAGCAGAACCTTAACAGCACTTCACAAGACGCTACTTCAAAAATTATGGAAAAAAAATTCAATGTGCCAGTCACGGGCCCAGGATCAGGTTTCATGGCTTCTTATTTGAAATTTTTACAAGGAGAGCGGGACACCTCTCCACCGCCGGCCGGCAGAGGCGCGAGAAAGTCGACTTGGTCTCGAACCACCCCTAATAGCAACACAAATAATAAAATATACCCTCACAGCGACCAAGCTAAAAGTCAATGTGACGGAAGTCCCGTTCAGAGTTCCAACGGCGCAATGGGAACGGCAAACGTAATAAACTCGGGAATGTCACTGAGTAACCCCGCGATGAGTTCCACGCCGAGTATGAGCTCGACGGGCCTGATGGGTGCTAACCAGTTACAAGGCGCGTCGTCTAATCTTCTCGGCTCACAAGCGAAAGGGGTCGAACTGGACGATCCCCGCTACTATATGAATAAGGATAGAAAGCGTAAATATGACGGTAGCGAAGAGAGCAGTTACGACGCGGAGGAGGAGGCGAGAAGGCTAAGTAAGCCGGTGCTGAACGTGCCGAGCACGCCGCTGAGCGACAAAGGGAAGAAAGGGCGCGGCGCGATGAACAAGCCGACGCCCGCAGCCGTGGTCGCGCCCCAGCCGGCCGCGCCTAAGAAGCCACGAGCCCCTGGCCCGCCGCCCGTGGCCGCGCTGCAGGCCGCTCCGCAGCAGCAATACTATTACCAACACCAGCCCGACGAAGGTGCGTTCAATTTATTAGATTTCCACTTGAGAAGTAGAGCGCGATGGTGAAGAGCTAGCCCTGAAGCTTGTATGACAGGAGCAAGCTAACTGCCACTATGGCGGGATGTCGTGAAAACTTGTTACATTTTAACTGTGATATATACTGTACATTTTACTAGATGAAATCTATGAGTATTCAAATTGTAAATATTTTCTATAAAGCGATTGATTGCGTGTATCTTAGTAGAGCTCGATATTTTTAGGGTTAGTCTGTAACAAGATTTCACTCGAATTGTTATTAATGACACATTACTAGTGCCATTTTATTGTAAATTGTAGAATTTGTGACTCTTGTCATACTCGCTACGGAGGGGGTGCTACCATTAATAATTCCAAAATCGTCGTATATTTTTTTATGGAATTAATACCAGTGGGTGTCTGTTGTATATATTATAATAATAAACAATGTATTATGTATTTGAATTTAGTTGGTACTTACAACTAGTGTATGCATATTCTTTGCTGTTAGCTGAAAGTGATTTTATTATAAGAACGAAATGAATTGCATAATAAATGGCAGCTATAAATAAGTGCAAGATAATGTATTAGAAGGCCATGTCCTGAACTAAGTTTTTGTATTTCTATTTAATTGTTATTTGTTTATGCACAATTCTCAATTATTATGTAAATACTTTTGTATAATAGGAGAAAACATAAAATAAACACGAGTATAATACTATGATGTGTTAAATAATTTTAGTGTCTAATTATTCCTGGTAGCACCCCTCTCTTCGCCAAATAGGGATGACATGTACAACTATTGTAAAGTAGAATAACATAATGTTCAATTCATTTTGTAAATATTTTCTTGATAATGCTAAGACATTTTGAGTGAACAAAGCTCTGCGCTGTACATGTTACCACTACGATGACCGTGCTCATCTTGGCAATCCACCTCCCATACCTACCCTCCATCCTGTATTACTCTACTGCAACAATTCCATGCAAATTGGATATGTAATTGAGCGAATATTTCATTATTGCGTGTCCAATTTAATTAAATTTCAAAAATCCTTTAATGCTCTTGAAACGTAAAAAGGTAATTATACACATATGTTCAAGATTTGAAGTACTTAAAAATTAACTATTATTAAATTGAACTCAATATTAATATTTTAGTGGCGCACAGCACAAATTTGGGCTATGGGAGTTATGGGTCGACGGAGAGTGACAACAATTCAAACAGGAAATTGCATCACATTAAATCTCATCAGCAAATCAACACCGGCCAGATTGACAACTCCAGGCCGACCGAGGAAATGCCTTATCAGGTATGATTGTTTCACTTAATAGTCTTAATTCGCTAGTAAACTTAAGTAACATGCATTCTGCACAACATGTACATATTTACTTATCTACTAGGGCTTTCATACATAAGACATTGTATGATGTTCATCGCAACCATGTTAGCCAATAATAACTAAAATAAAATAAAACCGGCCAAGTGCGAGTCGGACTCGCGCACCGAGGGTTCCGTGCCGTACTCGCGTGACTTGTAGGTATGTACCTAACTATTTTGGGCATACCTAGTGTAACATGAGCTCTCGTCAAGAAGTATGTAGATTCCGGCGTCTGGTTGTCCCTTAACGCTGGTTATATTCAAACATTATTTTCATGCAATTCAGTAACAAATTCATAGTTTTCCGTTTTTTTTTGTAATGCAAGACGCTTCCTGCCAAATTTCATGATTCTATGTTAGTGGTTCTTAACCGGTGGTCCGCGGACCTCGCCCCAACAGTAAGTGGTCCATGGTAAAACAAAAAAATTGTCAAATGGTCCCTCATCACTAATAGGTTAAGTTAAGAACCACTGTTCTAGGTCAACGGGAAGTACCTACCTTATAGGTTTTTGGTTCCTTTGCGAATGTATGAATTAAGCGGCCAAATCTTTTGATTGCGTTCATTTCGAAGTTTGATTATTTCACAGCTCCAAGGGACTGCAGACTTGAGTATGTGGTTTTAATTTCAACTCGATACCTCCACGCTATTCTGAGAAACAGGGTCTTGACAGACAGACAAAAAAGTCCTTTTTTCCTTTTGAGGCACGGAACACTAAAAATAAACAACTTACAAAACGATAAGTAAAAATACCTACTCGATAAATCACTCTTCATACAAACAAAATTAATTCAGAATAGTTTACCTGTTACGATGAAATAGTTTTCACAGATGTAGGTACAGTCACGGGTGAACAAATACGTACATAAATAAGGACATAAATATCTGTACAGGACTCATTGTCAATGTCATAAAAGGTCGAAACGCACAGACAGCGATGGCGGTACCGGTTGTAATGTTCCAGCTAATATGAAAAGGTCCGCACAGAATACCGCGGCACGACGGTATTCTGTGCGTTTTGACCTTCAAGGTCGAAACGCACAGACAGCGGTGGCGGCGCGGTGCGGTGCAGAGGCGGCCGGTTGTAAAGTTCGAGCTAATATGAAAAGGTCCGCACAGAATACCGCGGCGGGACGCGGTGCGGCGCGGTATTCTGTGGGTTTTGACCTTCAAGGTCGAAACGCACAGACAGCGGTGGCGGCGCGGTGCGGTGCAGAGGCGGCCGGTTGTAAAGTTCGAGCTAATATGAAAAGGTCCGCACAGAATACCGCGGCGGGACGCGGTGCGGCGCGGTATTCTGTGGGTTTTGACCTTCAAGGTCGAAACGCACAGACAGCGGTGGCGGCGCGGTGCGGTGCGGAGGCGGCCGGTTGTAAAGTCATAGTATAAAGAGGGCAAAGTATGTTATCTTCATACAAACGCACCGCGCGCGGCTTGTATGTGTGCGCCACAGTATCTGTCGCACACTCAAACAAAATCTCGACCCATTTCTCAGTGCGCCAGTCGGGGCTTACACCGCACAAAGTTCGCGCGTCACGGCTTTTCGGCACCGCTAAATAAATGAAAAAAAAATGTGATAATCGATGGAGAACTTATTCCTGTGTTTCTGGGTGTCTAAATAATATAGGACAGGTAGGTAGGTATAGGACTTCAGTACTAATTCGAAATCAATTGATGACGCTAGTAGGTCTAGGCAGTACTAACATGTGACAGGGCACCGAGAAGTTAAAGGCAGAAACGCAGTGACAGCGGTGGCGGAGCGGCGCGGCGCGGAGGCGGTACCGGTTGTAATGTTCGAACTAATACGAAAGGGTTCGCACAGAATACCGCGCCGTTCTTGTGTGAACAACCGGTACCGCCTTCGGGCCGCTCCGCCACCGCTGTCACTGCGTTTCGGCCTTAATGTATGAAAGAACTCCTCTGCAACTTATGGCGGCCACTAGTGACTCAATGTGCGGCCGCTCTTAAAGTTACCTTAAACAAGGTTCTGTTAAAAATTTAATTTTTGGGACAAGCTTTTATTGCTGACTGTAATTTTCTACATACCATCATTAACTACTGATTGAGACGATTCTAACGAGCCCAAACTCGATGGGGTTGTGTCGTTTTATTGCGGAGTTCCTATGGCCACCTTCCAGCTCCATGTCATCATAATATTGCATTGTCATGCGATATACATATGCATGCAAAATTTCAGCTCAATCGGAAACCGGGAAGTGGATCAAATTTAACTTGCAAGATTTGATTACAGACTGTTATACAGACAACGGGACAGGTGAAAGTAAATAAAAGCTTATAAAATGGCAATAAATTTTCCGATGCTACGTTTACTAAACTATCATCGCTCCCGACAGGCAACATTTGAAAATCGTATATGGATTCATAAATTGAACGAATGTTTGTGCTGCTGTCCAATCGTGTTGCTATATATGTAATCGTTTTATTTTTAGTCTGGAGAGTTTGTGGCAATAAAAACTGAGCTAAATGAAATGTGGCCGGCCATTTGGAGGGTGGATGGCAAAACGTTGCTACAAAAATATGAGCCATTTGAAGAAAATGGCAAAATTTTGTATCGGAATATTTCCACGGTAAGTACAAACAAGATATTGTATAACAAGTGCACCTAATTAGTAATTTTAACCGTTCTTGTTTTAATAATAAATAAAAATAATTTCTGCTCGGATTACTAAGTTTTCCATAATTTTACTGGTCATAATTGAAGGGTTGCCATACTTTTGTTTTGCCCTATTATCAAATACCTCAGAATCTTTTTTTTTATAAAGTTCTTACAAATCAAACCTAACCTAACAAACACTGCTCTACACAACGCATACACATTATTTAAATTATCCTGAAAATGTACGGTTCCAGAGAGAATAGCTTTTATGGCATAAGATGTTTATGACAATATGACTTGAGCTGAGCACCATATTCTTGCCAAAATAGCTCCGAATAACTAACGCATATCTTTGACGTCACGCCACTAGGGAGTAAGGATTATAAAAAAAACTATTGATCTTTTTACAGTATGCGGCGTGGAACCCCGAAAATAAAAAGTTATACACACAAGTACCCATTAAAGTTAGGTCTCAATCTCATTTAGAAACAGTTGTAGAGTTAGTAAGGAGTGAACTTCAGTTCGACGACTGCAATTTCATCGAGAAAAGGATGCTGGAGACTCAAATGTACCAGGAAAACTTTGAAGTTTATATACAAACTTTGATATCACACGCCTTAGATCCTAATTTTCTGACGGAAATTTTCCAAGAACAAGGTAATCACTTTTTTTACAACAAGATTATCGAAAAAGTTTGGTAGATGTATGACTTAAGTAAAAATAACAATGTCTTATACCCTAATATATAATGGGCAATGATTCCTTCGTATTGCTTTGTACTCACTTCTCTTTCTCTTAAGTCAGTCCTTAATTTCTTAGGATCGTGATCACTGGTGGATTCCGCAGCCCGGATGATTTTTCTCCATCAGGCCCGCTAAATAAGACTCCAAATGTTTACTTTACCAAGGGAGTAGGTTCATAGGTACAGTCGCCATCACATACATCGGAGCAAACAAGCACGTCACAAACATCGGAACACACCTCTATTTTCAAGGCATTAGGGTGCATGTGCCGATATTTTTGAACACCTATAGTGTACATATGTATGTGATGGCGACTGTACAGTCACCAACTCACCAGTATTAAGGTCTTCGCACATTACAACAACTCAACGGCGACTCGACAGCAACTCAACTCACACTTTCTATGACCTTAGTGTACAACGCGTAGACCACTCGTCGTACACTACTTTAATATCATTTTTTGAAATTCAACCTACAACATATGACATAGGGCTTAAATTTCAATATTAGGCATAGAGTCGAGTCGCCGTGGAGTTGTTGTAATGTGCGAAGACCTTTAATATACCACAACTAAGGGCGCCATACCTAACTGATACTGACTGCCTAAATGACTCTATTTCTCAAGCCGTTAGGATGCGTCAGATATTTTTGCCTGCTTTGTTGTAGTACTGTACCGTGTTTGATGCTGTAAGTACCCCGTTTTTCTAAGGCTTTTCCAAGGAAAATTGTACCCATCGGAAACTAAGTCTCCACTGTCACCCAATCAATGTCAAATCAATCAAAAAAAAAATTACTCTAGGTAGTTCAAACCGCACTTAGGTTGCCAATTGAGTATTCTTTTTTTTATGTGGAACAATCAAAAACTATAGATTTTACCTTAAAAGTTGTGTAATCCTACATAATGCCAGTTAAGGCTTAAAGCTACAATGATTGGATAGAAATGTGTGTACTTCTGGCATGATTAAAAACAATGAATGACCTGCATATATATTGCATGTCATTAATTGTTTAATGTAATGTAATGCATATGCATAATTCAGAGTTTGGAAAGATATTCGCGGAACATTATAGCATCGATAATCTATTTGAGTAAAGGAAAAAAAAAGAACCTCTATGATCCAAAAGTGAAAATTACAAAATCTAAGACTAAAATCCAGAGATTTCGAAAGTAAACCCAAAACAGCAGTTGATAAAATATCCATAACGTCACTCAAAATGAAAGGTGAAGTCTCCTTCTTTAAAATTAAATTATTTAAAAGAATATCATTTTCACTTCTCATGCTCGCAAAGTACGCCTTTGTGCTGGATGTATGCTTCACAAAATGCCACTTTTATGCTCTAGTGCACAAAGTAAAATTGTTTTAAAGTCTAAGATAATCGGGCCTAACAGCCACACACGTAATAAAACTTCGTAGAATAAACTTGTCATTTGATTTGATTTGCTTTAATAAATTTCACATCCGTGTTTTCCATGACTAAATTAATAAAACCAGATAAAATAGGAGTCAATTATTATTTTAAAACGTATTGAACCATTAAATGACTTGGCAGTATGAAGTACCTAAGTCTAATATCACGTGTCGAAAATTAAACATAAAAACTTTAAAAAGTTAAGTGACAGAATGAGCTATTATTAAAATTTTGCAATTATTTGTTATTTTCTCGCAATTGAAGTGAAAAGCAGTGTGTATAACTCGCGCATAAATTATAGCCATTTAACCCCTCGACTTGACTATCCACCCTCGCCGGTGGCTCGGGTGGCTATAAACGTCTCGGGTTAAATGGCTCGTTTTATGCGCTTGTTGTACAATCTACTATTTCATATTGAAAACCTGAATTATACAACAGTGGCTACTTTTTTTCGTGGACAAGCCTTATACACCGTGTTACAAATTCATGCGTCGTCCTCCCAATTCGATATTTGACAAAAGTCAAATCAGCTTCTTTTTATGAAACGTCAAAAACGCTCCGTTAAGGTCGATTTAGACGAAGACAATTTTCTGCCGCCTAAATTACGGCGCGTAAAAAAACGGTGCCTGTTTTACGTCTTCAGACCGTTTAGACGAAGGCAATTTTCTGCCGCCTAAATCTCTGCGCCAGTGATCAGCAAACCGTTTACACGGTGCCTTTTCAGTAAAAATAAGGCGCGGGGGCAGCGAGAGGTGCGGGCGGAGGTCACTGGCGCCGAAAAATATACTCTATCTTGTTATATTCCGTGCCAGCGCTGGCATGCCGCGAAAAAATGGCGCCGAAAGTGTTTATACGGTGCCTTTTTTAGGCGCCGTAATTTAGGCGGCTGTAAATTGTCTTCGTCTAAATCGACCTTTAGTATGGAATTTGTAGGGATTACTATGTTGTGACGTCACCATCAAACAACGTCCTTATTGTTAGTTTTTATGAATTTAAAAATCTTAAAATAGCAAACATGATACTCTCCTAGTATCTTCGTAATGTTTATCTGTTGATAATGAAAAATCAATTTATTTTCACTGTTGTCAAATACCCAATTCCAGACGAGTACTTCCTCTCGAACGTGAAGACGGTGGACGAGGTGACTGAGACGATGCGCGCGCGCGTGGCCGGCGGGGGCGCGGGCGGCGCGCGCGCGCTCGACTCGGCCGTGGGCACGTGGCCCGGGCTCAGCGTCGCCGCCGGCGCCGGCGTCTGTCGCGCCTGCTCGCGGCCCGCCGTGGCGCGGCTGTTGTTGTATGGACAGCCCTACAACCCGGGCACGCTGGAACCCGTGCAGCCTGACGCGAGACTCGCCTACGAGAAGGTAAATAATAATATAGCCTTTATTCAACCAACATTTAAATATGTTTCTCTATTTATCGTCCATTTGGTTTTGCTTCACAGCATAGGCCTCCCCTAAAGACCTCCACCGCTCTGTCATGTGCCTTTCTCATCCAAGTTGCACCTGCTACCCTAACAATGTCATCCTCCCATCTGCGACGTTCTCGTCCTCTTTTTCTTTTGTTTTCTCTTGGGCACCATGTTATGTCTTTTGTCCATTTATCCTTTTTGTTTCTTATCATATGGCCTGCCCACTTCCATTTGAGTTTCCTTATGCAGTATTTTACGTCGGTTGTGTTTGTCTGTTTCCTTATTGTTTTTAGCTTTGTTTTATAATAATTAAGTTTAATGTTGCGTATACTACATTCTATGTTATGTTGACAGACTTCTAACTTATGCATATTGTGTTTTGTAAGATAAAGCTTTGTCTTAAAGGAGGCGGTAACAGACGCAATGCACGTGTCGGGCGGTCGAAGGGGTGAAATGGGTTATTCCCACCTGTAACAGCTGGGTCTTTCTCCCTTCTTTTACCACTAACCTGAGGTTTCCCCCCATACCAGGAAAATAGGCAGTGAAATTTGAATCAAATCAAAATAAAAACTAGAGTAGACTTTGTTCTGTTTCTTAAATCGAATGATGCAAAACAAATGCAACTCTGTTCTAATTTAAAATGATATAAATTCCATTGAAGGGAGGATGCCGTGAATTCGCGGGATCGGGAGACAACAGGCTAATGTACCCGGTGGTAACTACTGGGAATATGTTTCCCATCTTTTACCACTAAACACACACCTACATAGACACGACTTGAGCAACAGGGTGGTGAAAGCTTGGAACGAACTGCCTGACGATGTGGTCTCAGCTCTCAATGTGAACCAATTCAAGATCAAATTAGACAAGCACATTTGTAGCGAAAATGATAATTTTAGCTCAACTATTATATTCTTAAAGTTTATTGGATACAGGCATCATCAGTTGTTTCAACTGCCTGTCTAATAAATAAATAATTTGAATAAATTAGTCGGTCGTTCCCACTGGTAAAAAATGGGAAGAAAAATCCCATCTGTTACCACTGGTAACAAACTGGTGGTAACAGGTGGGAATAACCCAATGGAATCGCGCTGTAGCGGCTTGACCCGAACTCTGCGTAAACCGCGTGCTGCTGTAAGGATTGCCGTACATGCTCGAGCCAGTGCAGCCTGTAGCTCTAGTATAAGTTTTAGCGATACATATACGTTTTCGAACGCGTTTGCGTTTAGTTTCAATTTGTATGGCAACGCGTAGTTCCTAATAGTTACCACCAGAGGCGCTGATCGCGTTGCCATAGAAATTTAAACTAAACGCAAACGCGTTCGAAAAAGTATTGTGTTGATAAAATTTATACTAGAGCCTCAGGCCGCTATTTCACCAAATCGACAAATCGCTGCCCAATATTATAGGGTTCTATGTTACATTGTCGGGGTACTTCAATTTAGACCTAGTGTCACTTCAAATTTCAAATTGTTAAAAGTGCAACATAGAACCCTATAATGATTTTTCCAGTGGCCGTCTGTATTTAAAGTAAAAATTATGGGTACTAGACGAAGATACTTTTTTTTTTTTGAAGCCTATATAGTGTCCCACTGCTGGGCAAAGGCCTCCCCTCCTGACTTCCACTCGTCCCGATTCCGAGAAATCTCCAGCCAATCGCTGCGAAACACGTCCAGGTCGTCCCGCCATCTCTTTCTCGGCCTGCCACGCTACAAAGATACTTATATAGATAAATAAATACATGGAAAACATCCAAGACTCGGGAACAAATATTCTTGCTCATCACACAAATAAATGCCCTTCATAATCATAATCATAATCATAATCATAATCGTTTATTGCACCATGGTAAAATAAAAGTTCTTACAATATGTATGTGTCTCATGGACCCTGGACGGGTATAGCAAACTTAAATTATTAAATTGTTACCTACATTTGCTAGTGTGTAGGCAGAATTAGGAAAAGCTAAATTTACAAAGCAAAAACACACTATAGCTTATATAAATCTAAATTCAATTCAATATTGTATACATCATAAAATCAAAACAAAAAAAATACTTTCGCTCTTATTATTTATCACTAAAATAATCTTCTACTGTGTAATATGTTTTGTTTGCTAGATATGATTTTAACTTTTTTGCCTAAGTTGTGTCTTTTTCTTCTGCCTTTAAATAGTTTGGGAGATGATTATAATATTTAACTGCTGCATATTGAGGGCTATTTCGGAATATTTCAAGATTTGGGACAGGTAATATAAGTTTATGTTTTAGTCTTTTATTTTGTTGCTTCTTGAACAGGTGAATATTCTTCTGCACAAATATACATAATTCCAATATATACATACAGGGCAAGGTTAATATGCCGTGTTTGGTAAAATAGGGCCTGCAACTATCCCGGTTTCGTATCGTATCGTATCGTACCCTTACCAGGATTCAAACCCAGGACCTCTTGCTTCGTAAGCAGGATCATTACCAACTAGGCTAAAGCGGTCGTCAAAACCCGTCTATTTCACCAAATCGACATTTGTCGCCTGACAAAGACAATTCGACTTACATGGCTGCGTCGACAGGTTAAGGTGGTTGCTTATTGACCTGCTTATTGAGCTTATTGACCCAGCAATGTACGTGGAATAGTCATTGTCAGGTGAAAATTATCAAGATAGTGAAATTGGGTCCGCGATCATTTGATTCATTGATTGACAGCAGGACGGTGTGACTGGACAATTTTTTCCGGTGGCCGTCTGAAGTTAAAGTAAAAATAAATAAATAAAATAATATTTACGGACAATCTTACACAAATCGACCTAGTCCCAAACTAAGCAAAGCTCGTACTATGGGTACTAGACGAAGATATACATACTTACATAGATAAATAAATACATAGAAAACATCCATGATTCGGGAACAAATATTCGTGCACATCACTCATCACACAAATAAATGCCCTTACCGGGATTCGAACCCAGGACCTCTTGCTTAGTAGGGAGCGTCACTACCAACTATATAGGCTAAAGTGGGCATAAATAAAAAAAGAGTAATAGTCCAGTACGCGAACACTGTAAATGGTCGTCAAACTAACATAATTCACAAGTCAGATTTTTTTTGTTATCAGCTAGAGTACATTAAATACTAACAGCGAAAAATATTTTTAAAGATTTTCTAACGTAGATTAACTTATAATTTTTTTTTTGTTAGGAACACGTGTAAAACTTCAAAAAGATTATACAAGTCATTGTTTTCTCCAATAATGCAACGCATTTGATTATTCAAAATATGACCTATCGTTTTCTAATAATTTTGTTAATAGATTACGTCAGCAAAACCGGATACGATTTAAAAAATTATAAATCTCCTAAAAAAATATTTAAGTGACTAGTCTAAGGCTTTCAAAATTAATTTAATTCATATAAATTTAACCTATTGATGAATATATTATTAATTCAAACTGTCGTTATCTTTGATAGTGTTTAACACAATTCAGTTACCAAAACTCACTTGAATAATCTTTTAGAGGAATACAAATACAAAATACAAATACAAATTATTTATTTACCATAACAACGTTACATGCGATTAAATTAAACTATTCTGTTAACATACACATTTTTAACAAACAGAGAAAGATATCCGTCAGCCCCAAACTAGGCACAGCCTGTATCTTGGGAGCCGAGAGTACAGATTTTACAAGTATAATTTAAAATAAAGGTACAAGATGACCGTGCTAAGAAAATATTAAATCTAAAATAATAAGATAAGTGTGTGAGTGTGAATGTGTGCGTGTGTTTGAGTGTCTGTGTGTCTCTGTCTGTGTGTGTGTGTGAGTGTGCGAGTGTGTGTATGTGTGTGTTTGTACTTCGAGCTAGGTTTTAATAATGTCCTCGGATTGTTCATAAGTAAGAGACATAAGCCATTTCTTTATTTTGTCTTTGAGTATATATCTGGTGAAGTCGTCGATGGAACACGCTCGGGACACCCTGTTGTATATCGTAGGGTGCAGATAGTAGGGAAGTCGCCTACCAAAAGCAGATTTTACATGAGGGCGAATGACCATGTGGTTTAGTCGTTTCTGTCGGCGCTTTGCATGATCAGTTTCCGCTAGTGCAATCTGATGAGATTCTGTAACAGCTTTTAAGATAAAAAGTTGACGAACTCTAAGAACTGACGCTTCTTTATACAGATCGTTGGTAGGGAATCGGAAAGGTTTCCTCATCATAACTTTGAGTACGGCTCGTTGCGCCCGTTCAGTTATTATCATTATACTCTTTGCGGCGCCGCCCCAAGCTGCAATGCAGTATTGCAAAATGGACTGACAGAGGCCGAAATATACCAAGAGAAGAACTTCTCTAGATGCGCTGCTCCTCAGAAGCTTCATAATATAGATTACCTTCCTGACCCGGCCAGATAATGACAGGATGTGTTGTCTGAAGGACAGTTTCGGATCAATTATGACTCCAAGGTACTTAATTGTTTCAGCACGATCGATTGTCTCATGTATGCCGTAAGCAGAGGACCATTTCAGCTGATTACATGCAGAAGGTGCCGAAGAGAGTGTTTTAAAAAAAGTTATAAATTTAGTTTTTTTTGTATTTAGTGTAAGTAAGTTAATGTCTAACCAATCTGCTATACACGACATTCCCTTTTCAGCCATATCTATGGCCTCAGCCCAAGACCCACCGCTGAAAAGAGCCACAGTGTCGTCGGCATAACAAATCAAGTCTGAATTTTGTAGCTGCAAGGAAAGAATGTCATTCATATATATTAGGAATAAGGTGGGCCCGAGGATACTCCCTTGTGGAACACCAAAACGAATAGGCAGCTCACTACTGCTACAGTCGCCGACCCGAACGAACTGTGTCCGATTAGTAAGATAGCTTTCGAACCAATCCAAATATTTTTATTTATTCGTTTTAGATTATACTGACGTTATCAATTGGCGAAAGTTTTAGTAATTTATAGGGAAGGTTGTTAAATGCGACACTCTATTGAAGAAAAATACCACTTGTATAATCTTTCCCTGGATTTACAAGGGTCACTAAGAAAATGCTGTGTCATACCTAAATCCACGTTAGAATTCACTTTCTCTTTTTACTACTAGTAGTACTCATTATATTATAAATATTAACAAAAAATCGCGCTCTTGTGAATTATCGAAGGTGTATTCTGTTTACGTACCGGACTATAAAATAAAATACCGAATTGAGCAATAAATTTCAACCCAAGCTCTCCATATTCCAGGAATTCCTAGTATGTGCTACGTGTTGCGGGCGCGTGCAGTTGTACTCGCGGATAGCGCACCAGAAGTACCTCATGTACTCCGAGTGCAGTAAGCGCGTGGCGGAGAAGAGAATGCAGAACCCCAGTAAAGACACCACGCTTATACTCAACGAACTGCTGGCGGACGAAGTCTGGTTATCACAGGTATAGTAATTATACTCATTATTTATGCTGACCGACTTATTTTTAAACTGTTATTGAAATTCGAATCTTTTACCTTGGACGGTAGAGTTGCTTTTTGAATGGACTGCTTTGATGCAATTTCGTAATCTTAAATAAAACTAACTTGCACAACTCATTCAGGGCTCATGTATTATTGGCTCTATAATATTATTTCTGTAAGTTACCACTACGAAAGTTTTGTTCCAAAAACAAAATCTATCCCTCCTACTGCTATCTTTTACGCTGATGTCGAGAACCACAGATGTATGAATATAAGGAGATTGGACATGGCGGCCGATTTGTATAGAGTGAGCCTGTCGCAAGTACATTAACCCACACAACGCCCAAGTAATTGACAAGACAAATCACGCACACATCTAAAACACACACACTTGTATACCTACACGCTTATTTGACAATAAACGCGCATCATATCAGGCATTTTGGGAAAAAACGTAATATTCTCTGCGATCAGCACGCGTGCACAGTATGGCAGTGTATGCCCATTGAGCATACAGCTGCGACACGGCCGCCGGCGGCTTGTCCTCTCTCTAGTATTCTATGCTCTGAGTCGAGAACCGACTCATATAAAGTGTAAGTCCCTGGGCGACCGAGCTCCGCTCGGATGTAAATGGATAAAATACGGAGAAAACGAATTTCCCGGACATGAGACCTATCTAAATCGATTTCTCGCCTCCTCAACCACCTACATTCCAAATTTCATCGAAATCGTTAGAGCCGTTTCCGAGATCGTGATTGCAAAAATATATGTATACTTACATACATACATACAAATAATATAGCAAGATTATACGAATTCACTTTCAATTATTCTACGTTGTACTTCACGATACTCTTTATCCAAAAATCTATTCAAATCACGCGTTTCGTACACTTACACAAGTCAGCTTCATAACTAATTTAATAAATAAATATTAGGGGACAATTCGAACTAGCCTCATAATAAACTCAATAAGGCTTTTATTATGGTACTATAGTCCAGGCAATGAACTGACAACTTGTATGGAAGAAATGTCAAATTTGGAAATAATTTATAATAGCTGATTTTTTCTTTGTAATGGATATATTATCAATTAAATAGTTACCTAGCGACTAAATCCAACAAAATTTCAGACATCAAAAAAATGATAAATTAACTAGCTTCTGAAAAGTCAGAAAAAATATGAATAAATGGTTTTATCTTTATTTTGGTTCATTTACATTTGGTTTACAATATTCAAGATAAATAATAAATAAAAACAATTCATGTTTTATTTAAATCTATATAAATACTTCCGGATGGAAAGTTTGTTGGATTCTTGAATAAAGCATCTTAGAATAATGTTTTAAAATGATGTAAAGAAAAAAAACGCTATTATAAATTAATGTTTTTCAAAACCGTATTTTGCCTGGAGTACTAGGCGACACTACATTGTAAACATCCAAGGCTCATCAATTCATCATATTGACTCTTACCGGGTTTTGAACCCAGGACCATCAGTTTCGCAGGCAGGGTCACTATACAATCAGGGCTATAACGGTCGTCAAAATTACAAGGTAACACCAATGATCAAAAACCGGCCAAGTGCGAGTCGTACTCGCACATGAAGGGTTCCGTGAAATAAGTTGCGGTTTACGATTTACTTATGAGGTCTAAAAAAAAACTACTTACTAGATCTCGTTCAAACCAATTTTCGATGGAAGGTTGCATGGTAATGTACATCATATATATTTTTTTAGTTGTATCATTCTCTTATTTTAGAAGTTACAGGGGGGGAGAACACACATTCTACCACTTTGGAAGTGTCTCTCGCGCAAACTATTCAGTTTAGAAAAAAATGATATTAGAAACCTCAATATCATTTTTGAAGACCTATCCATAGATACCCCCCCCACACGTGTATGGGTTTGATGAAAAACAAATTTTTGAGTTCAGTTCTGAGTATGGGGACCCCTAAAACTTAATGTTTTTTTTCGATTTTTGTGTGAAAATCTTAATGCGGTTCACAGAATACATCTACTTACCAAGTTTCAACAGTATAGCTCTTATAGTTTCGGAAAAAAGTGGCTGTGACATACGGACGGACAGAGGCCTGGCTGATTTTTCATCAGAATCCGTCAGGTTTTTTTTTGTGACAGTGTTCTTGTTTGTTGTTATTAGTAGGACTTGAGATATGTGGTTTGTTTTCCAGTTGTTTCGAGACGTGCGGCATTCGTGGGCCGAGGCAGAGTCCTGGGAGCGCAAGCTGCGGCACGCTATGTCGCGCCAGATGATTTAACACCGCCAGTAACCTACAGTGTATGCCGACCGCCTTCCCTGTCACAAAAGACCAACGTTATCTAGTAGGACCAATCTTATGTTATGCTTTCGTGAAGCTGACACTGAAGGGTTCTTACAGCGAGCGGGTTAAGAGCAACGTTCATTTGTTAGCTAGTTGTGAGAGTAATAGGGAACATTACTGCAATATTCTGCCGCCACCTGGCACACACCGTAAACCAGTAGAGGAATATAGGGACTCACACACATGCACAATTGATTGTCAAATGAGTGACAAGGATGCATGCATAGACAATACCGTAAGTGGGAACGAGATACAATGCCAACTCTGCTAGTGTCGCCCCCTACGCGGAGAGTAATTGTTCCCTATTGATAACGAAAATAAGAACAGTTGCTCGGTTCGCGCGCACAGATGTGGTTGTATAACTCGTTAACAATTTTTGCGGACACGAACTATCGGCCCCTGACGCTAGTGTCATCACTGTTTTTAGGGTTCCGTATTTAAATATAGAATATCTTTAAAATAAGTGCGAGAGGGTCGAAAGCTTCAGTGCACTAGGCGGCCTGACGTCACTGATGGTTAACGGCCAAAAATGTTGTCTCAGAATTGGGAATGGATGAACATTTTAGAAGTGCCTGATTATTTTTTTGGTGATAGGAATAACCTTCCTTTGCACCAGAAAAAAGTTGCAGACATTCCAGCTGCGACAAATATGAGACGGATCAAGGAAAGTTTCCATTCGCTGTCCTAAACCCAAAACGTAAGTGAGGAAACTGTTTATATTTTTCAAAAATAATTGACGCAGCTGACAAGTCTGCAACTTTTTTCTGGTGCTAAGGAAGGTTATTTTCCAATCACCAAAAAAACAATCAGGCACTTCTAAAATGTTCATCCATTCCCCATTGCAAACTCGCATTCGAATGTACATATATAATTGAATATTTACTTGGTACTGAACCAAACAATCCGTTGCTCGACTCGCTAAGCATTTAATTTAATTGACTGGGGCAGGATCTTGTGTTTTATACATCACATAGCTTTTAGATTTATTTCGGGAAAGTCTCGGCTATTTTTATTGGCTGTTACTTAGTATGTATCAGTTGTTTTGAACGCTCCGGTGCCATGTTTTACGAGATATGTAATAATTATTTCTATTGGGGTGAAGATATGCATTGTTTTTAATAATATTCGATAGATTTCAGGCCTAAACTCGTACTAGTGTCAACTGTTGGCAGTTTTTAGTTCAGTTACCATTGCAACTTACATTGTTTGCGGTGCCGTGAACACACACAAGAAATCTATATACACACACTGGACAATGAACGTGGCATCTATTAATTATTTAGTGTATTTTGATTTCATGTCCGTTTTATAGAACATAAAGGTTTTACCAAATCCACCCAAGTATTTTAATGCCTCAATTTATATTTTGGCAAGAAACCAATGTAAATATAATGCCAGTGTAACAATAATAGCTTGAGAGAAAATTGTTAATTTGTATATGCTGATGTGAATTAAATTTTGTTTGTAAAAAATAAGGTGGTAAAGTAATTGTTTATTGTGTTTATTTGCGCAAAAAGTGAGAAACCTCAGCTACTCAGGGCCTTTAATTATATACGTACGTATGTTTACATAATTTATATATGCATGTACATAAACTTAGATAACTGCTGCTTAGCTTGATCGCGTTTATGTCGGACGTAAAGCATTCGTCCTTCTCTAGCAAGTATGTAAGCACGAGAGGGACGGATTCTCTATGGTGGACGTAAACGCGGCCATGCTACCAGTGCTGGTACAACCTTCGAACCGTTTAGTTTTTGTAAGGATAACTACAACTCACTGTAAGCGATTGCAATAGAATTTTGTACAGAAAGCGATAATATGGGGTTTATACTTTATGCTTTATTGGCTGACCGGACATTAACCACTGATTTTGCATTTTTTCAGTCAGGGTTTAATTTTTATTTTTGACGTACAATACTACTTTTTAAGGTTCACAGATATTATATACTTTATTTTGTACTATTTAATTTTTTAACCACCACACAGCAAGCAGACACATAGACGAAGATTGAACAGTGAGGAATGTTTTGTACCGCAAATATTTACGTACTGTATTAATCGGATGGCATACTTATTCCCTCGTAGCCGTAAAATCACTTGTTTACCGCATCGCCTTTTACGAGTAATACTTCTGAAAACATCATTTTATCGCCTTTAAATATATATTGTATAAATTAGAAGCAAAACGTAACTTATTCCATGAATTGGACTTGAGCAAATAGTTCTGCAAGACCATTTTGCCGGGAGCAGCTTTGCATTCCCAATGTGGCAAAATATTTTCTATGATTTTGTCATACCTTCAATGACAATCGAGGACCATTAGTAACCTTATTGCAATGGAACAAGGTCTACTATTGGTCGGTCCGTGTTTTTGTTTGTACATTCCGAAAATTGGTGGTGTTCCGCTCTTTATCACTAGCATTTTATTTGAGGAATCGTCGAAACCTTTGATTTTTACAGGATAAATCAGTATTGAACTTTAATGAGTGAAGGACTTTCTCAAGGTGACATCAGTCTGCTTTTTACTCCATGCCTTATCTACTTACACGATTGTATTTGGCAGAACAACAATGTGTTACTAAACATAGTTGTAAATAAATAAATAATGCAAAACACGACGAATACCAGTGACCCGCAGTGGCCTGCATCACACTGGCGCGGCCTGCGGTGGCGGACCATAGTAAATTTGACAGCTAATGACAAGTTTTCTATTGTCCGCCGCGGCCAGGCCGCGCCAGTCTGTGAGAGGCATTATGGTGGGTACACACTGAACAAACAAGCATTTATGTGACAGCTATTCGTTAGTGAGATGCATATCCGTTCGTTGGCTTGGTGTGTACACACCTTGACACGAAGTTACAAGTCTAAACTGGCAACACTGAGACGCTCGAGCATGAACGACTGGCCATTGACCAGTGCTGTCGGTTCAGATTTATAAAATTGTTCCTAAGTTACAGCTTCGTGAAACGGGCAGTTTTAATGAATTATGCAGTCAGTTACTGCAAATTGACAACATTTCATAATTCTAAGGCCATGATTTGACTAGCTCCTTGTATTCTACTCGAAAAGAAAAGAGGAACACGCTGATAGTTTTATATTTCCAGTATTACTTATGTTCAATTTTTAACGAATTTTTAAAAATGCACTCAGCAAATCCAATTCTACTGCAGAATGGGCACATTGCTTAAGTATTGTTTACATTTACCAAATTAAAAACAAACATTGTCAAGATGGCGTCACCCACCCGAAAATGACATTTAAACGTTTTCGTCGAAACGGGACTAAAGCAAGGTGCCTATTCTGCAGTAGAATTGGATTTGTTTGCTATGAGTGCATTTTTAAAAAATTGTTAAAAATTGAAAATAAATAATACTGGAAATATAAAACTACCAGCGTGTCCCTCGTTTCGAGTAGAATACAATGAGCTAATCGAACTAAAGGCTAAAAGTTATGAAATGTTGTCAATTACAATGTGTCCAAAATTATTATTTTACTTAGTATGATACATGTTTTGAATGCTGCCCTTATTTATAAATGAACAAAATATGACGATATTATATTTCTACTTTACAAATAAGTACACTATAAAATGATATTTTGTATAATTGCATTAAGTTGTATAGGGTAATATAACAGATATAGATAAAGGTAGGTAGTGAATAGCGGATAGATTTGTATAGATAACATTTCTGTCAGTATATATAAAGTTGAAGAGGACTTTATTTATTTGCTTAGAGTGGACAAGATTACAGGTCTAGGTCGATTTGATTTAACATCATTCTTATATAAGACATCCTCAATAAATGGCAATTTTAAGAATGCTATCTTTTATTTCGAAGAGTTTGTATGCCCATGTTCACCATCATTCCTGATAACTAGAGCAGAGCGGCTACCGCGATACGCCAACATCATTAGCGCCACTGGTAAATAGTTGAGATTATTTAAATTTAACGATAGATATTTAAAAAAGTAGGCTATGTATTTTGTATTTAAGTATCTTTTTAATACATCATAATAGTTTTTACGTTGCTGGATTCGTCAATCTATGTGTCCAAAGTTAAAACGTCCGTTTTTCTTTCGAGTTCATAGATCGACGAATCCAGCAACATAAATACTAGTTTAATGTATTGGGTCATTTCGCCGGTTACGCGACCACCTTCGCCTTCGGTTAGCGACCACTTGAAGAACATGGTTTTTTCAATTGAAGATAACATCAATTCTACAGAGCCTATTGAAACAGTCAGTCGTATGCCTTATTGTTTGTAGTTATGGAATAGGAATTTACAAAAAAAACGAGAAAATATGCTTTTAGTTCTCCAAGTCAGCTAAGTGGTCGCTAACCGGCACATGAAATTAGGTGGTCGCCAACCGGCGAAATGACCCTTCACAAGGTACATAAAACAAAAAAACTGCTGTGTGTTTTATACTTAAAAAATACTATAAGTCCCCCGCGGCTATGAAGTGGCATGTAATTTCCTTATGGTTGACATTGTCATTATTCAGAAACTTCATAGTTGCGCAATGTGTCAGGATTAGACATGCGAGCCGGGTGCAAAACAGTCGGCGGCGGCGCGCCGGTAAAATTTTCGCGGCGGCGGCGTCTAGCCGGCGGTTCGTTTTTTTTTAACACGTAACCTAATCTAACTTTTTGCCTGAAATCAAGCAATACTAACCGTTTAAAAAATCTGACTGTTAAAGAAAATGCGAATGATGACAATCATAACAACATCATCATTGTTGTAAAAATAAAAAAATCATCATCATATCAGCCGACAAAAGTCAACTGCTGGTCATAGGCCTCCCCCAAAGAGTGCCACAATGACCGGTTCTGCAGCACCCGCATCCAGCAGACTCCCGCGACCTTTACCAGGTCATCAGTCCACCTTGTAGGGGGTCTACCCTACCCACGCAGCGCCTTCCGGTACGTAGTCGCCATTCGAGATCTTTTTCCAATCCAACGGCCATCGGTTCTACGTGCAATGTGGAGATTCGGAAAGCCTCATTTCTGATACATGCATAGCACTCCCAGCATAGCCCTCTCCATTGCCCTTTGGGTGACATTGAGCCTTCTTATGAGACCCACAGTAAGCGACCAGGTTCGGTGCCATACGTCATCACTGGCAGCACACACTGGTCAAAGACACTGCGGAATATTGGACGAAAAGATGTGCCGTAGCTTCCCGAACGCTGCCCAGCCGAGTCGGATTCGACGATTGACCTCTTTCTCAAAGTTGGACAGTCTGTCCTAGATATATATATAATCCTCTACAACTTCGAGCGTAAAGTGTCCGATTGAAACAGGAGTTGGTAGTAACGTGGACATCTCCATCTCCACTTATAATAAATCTCTAAATTAAAAAAAGAATCAGCCAGTTTGAAACTAAGCTTTCTGTGGTACGAATGTTCTCAGCACCCCATGGACGCAAAAATATTAAACATTTTATATAGTTACATTATTATTCCAGCTGCAACTTAGGATAGTTTTTATCCGACTGCGACAATTAATTTATTTTCCGTAATATACGACTTCATTTAATTTTTCATTTATTATTCTTAAAGTATATCGCCGCCACATCTGTCAGCTAAAAGAAACGTCAAAATCATAGTAATAAGAAATACTATGGACAAAATGGCGGAATTGCTTTGCCTTTCTTTCGCCTATTAATAATTTTAATCCCGTCTACAATATACATTGACGAGACACATAGGTACCAAAAGCAAATATAAAATTAATCGATTTTGATATGCGCAAATGTCGAATTAAGGCGTAATTTGTACAAATGTAACAACAAATTCGAACAATATAAACTTGGTTTTTTTGAATGGCACGCGCGCGCGCTCTTTGCGTATTCAGCCAAACCACGAAAACCGAAACTCGAAGTTTGTATATCTGAGGGCCTACCGCGAACGGCATTCGAAGTTTTCCCTCTCTGTAGCACTTATGTACGAACTTGTAAGTATGACAGAGAGGGGAAACTTCGAATGCCTTTCGCGGTAGGCCCTCTGCATTCCTGTCATTTGTTAGTGCGATAGAGATAGAGATACCCGAATATTTTCGAATTCTGAAGTTCGTGGTTTAAAAGAAAATACGGATGTCGGATAGATCTAAATTAATGTTTTATGTGTGAATATGGTTAAAATTATTTGGAAATACTATTGTTGTTATTGTTTTAGTATATTTGACTAGCTTTAAGTTTAATATTGTACGTCCGAAATGGGCAAGCTGTTGGACTTTATTTTACCCAAAACAACTAAATGTACACAGTTCTGACAATAAAGAAATCTTATTTTATCTTATCTTATCGAAAATAGGGATGTAGACACTAAACAAAATAATCATAATGTTGTATTATCTCGAAAAAAAAACAACGCAAGAGGCTATATAGGTAATCACTAAGTTATAAGTGTATAAAGTTTGAAGAGGGGGTTTGTTGCGTCTCTTTTCCGCAAAACGCACCTTTATAATGAAACGATTGTTTTTTACTATGACGCTCGAGGATCGTGACGTCACGGTCCCTGATCGTTTTCTCACTCTAACAAGCGACATTAAAACGGTTGTAGCTTCGTAATTTTTTGAGATATTTGAATGAGTTTTTCGTTTCTTCTTTCTTTTGAAGTGAGTCTACAGCTACACCTCTATTTGGAAGACAAGCGGAAATAATCCATACTATCCATACTAATAATCCATACTTCCATACTAATATTATAAATGCGAAAGTGTGTCTGTCTGTTACCTCTTCACGCCCAAACCGCTGAACCGATTTAGATGAAATGAGCCCCGGGGAAGTACAAAGGGTAGTTTTTATATCTGAGGGGCTGAAATTGGGGGTGGAAATTTGTATGGAGCTACTTAAACCGCTGCACCGATTTAGATGAAATTTGGTATATAAATAGTTTGAGTCCCGGGGAAGGACATATAATAGGTTTTATCCCGGAAATCATCCCCTAAGGGGGTGAAAGGGGGGGGGGGGGGGGGTGAAATTTGGATGTAATCTATTTTGATGAAATTTGGTGTAGATATAGGTTAAGTCCTGGGAAAGGACATGGGATAGTTTTTACCCCAGAAATCATCCCCTAAGGGGGTGAAATTAGGGGTGAAAATTCGGATGGAACCAATTTTAATACAATTTGGTATAGAGATAGCTTGAGTCCTGGGAAAGGACATAGGATAGTTGTAATTCCGGAAATCACTCCCTAAGGGGGTGAAATGGGGGGTAAAAATTTATATGAATCCCGTTTAGATGAAATTTGGTATAAATGTCGTTTGAGTCCCGAAGAATGACATTAGATAGTTTTTATCCCGAAAACCATTCCCTAAGGGTATGAAATAGGGGGTGAAAGTTTGGATAAAATCCATGTACCTAGATGAAATTTGGTATAGAGATAATTTGAGACCCTTCAAAGGATATAGAATAGTTTTTGCCTCGGAAATCATCCCTTAAGATGGTAGAAGTTTGTTTGCATTATATTTTCTAAGTATTAAGTTCTACGCGGACGAAGTCGCGGGCAACAGCTAGTTTGACATAATCTTCGTCTTATCCATGTTCATCCTTAGACCTACTCGCTCGGAGGCTTTACTGAGGTCATCGAGCACAGTACTCAAGTCCTCCATGGTCTCAGCCAAGACTACTATATCTTCAGCAAACCGAAGGTGAGTGATGTACTTGCCGTTGATGTTGATGCCTAGCCTTCTCCAGTCCAGAGTCTTGAAAACAACCTCCAGTGCAGCGGTGAACAGTTTTGAAGAAATAACATCCAATCGCCTGACACCCCGCTGCAGCATAATAGGTTTCGCGCTCCGATCTTGGAGTCGGACTGACACAGTGGCGCTCTCGTACAAACACTTCAGTACTTCGATATAGTGGCAGTCTACTTGGCACCGCTGGAGAGACTGTAGTACAGCCCAGGTTTCAATCGAATCGAATTTGGCTTTCTCGTAGTCCACGAACGCTAAGCAGAGCGGCAGGTTATACTCCTCAGTCTTCTGTATAACCTGATGGAGCGTCTGAATGAGGCCTACGGTACTAAAACCTCTTCGGAAACTGGCTTGTTCGGGAGGCCGGATTCCGTCTTCAACGGGTGCCTTGCTGTTTTTAAGCTGTTTCAGAGCCATTCTAATCTCGTACATGCTGATGCCTGGGATGTCTTCGGTATAGTGTCGGGTTAGTCTAGCTCTAGGGTCTTCCGACAGACCATCTTCGGCTCTGCGGGTTGACGTGTATAGCTGTCCGTAAAAACGCTCTATCTCACTCAAAAGCTCAGGTTTGGAAGAAACGAGTCTCCCACCTTCAGTTTTCAATTTTGCAAGCTGGCTCTGCCCAATAGATCTATCTATCTCATGAGAACACTTTAGAGCCCTTATTTCA
The DNA here is from genome assembly GCA_963854355.1 of Epinotia brunnichana. NCBI lineage: Eukaryota > Metazoa > Arthropoda > Insecta > Lepidoptera > Tortricidae > Epinotia > Epinotia brunnichana. The sequence continues at coordinate 19,148,700 of OY977940.1, forward strand.
CTCAATGGCATCTTCAATACGGTTCGTATTTAATTGGTGCAGATCGCGGGTAAGGGACTTGGAGATCTGTTTATTGAGCTGCCGGTATAAATATAAAGTCGCATTGGTTGAAGACTGCAAAATCATTTCACTCCTTTCCTTCATGAGCTTCTGAATGTAGCTAGAGATTATTTTAGTTCTGTTGGCCCGCTGGACCTTGAAGAACTTAGACCCAGTGGCGTGGCACGGACAGCTTCAACAAACCCGTCGTCAGTGTGGTAACTGTGTATGGAATTCATTATTAATTATGAAGACCTGAGCAAAGATGAGCCTTATTGGAGCCTTACACGCGAGTTTGCCTAGCGCAGGCCAATCGTGGGCGAGTTTGCTATCTTGCACGGCGCGAATTTCGAACAAGTCGGCGGCGGCGGCGGCGCGCCGCGTCTTCACGGCGGCGGCTAGCCGGCGCGGCTCGCATGTCTAGTTAGGATTGAGTTCATAGCCGCGGGGGGCTTGTAAATACAGTGTGTAGTGGCCTACTTTTTTAGGGTTCCGCAGCCAAATGGCAAAAAACCGAACCCTTATGGATTCGTCATGTCTGTTTGTCTGTCTGTCCGTATCCGTATGTCACAACCACTTTTATCCGAAACTATAAGAACTATACTGTTGAAACTTGGTAAGTAGATGTATTATATGAACCGCATTAAGATTTTCACACAAAAATAGAAAAAAAACAATAAATTTTGGGGGTTCCCCATACTACCGGTATCGACAACACAGCTGACTGACCATCCGTGCACTTTATGTGCATTGTAATAAGTTTCAATATAAATACAGGATGGTCAGTTAACTGTGTTGGCGTTAGCACTTAGAACTGAAACTCAAAAAATTTTTTTTCATCAAACCCATACGTGTAGGTTTTCAAAAATGATATTGAGGTTTCTAATATAATTTTTTTTCTAAACTGAATAGTTTACGCGAGAGACACTTCCAAAGTGGTAAAATGTGTGTGTGTGTCCCCTGTAACTTCTAAAATAAGAGAATGATAAAACTAAAAAAAATATGTGATGTACATTATCATGCAAACTTCCACCCAAAATTGATTTTATTGAACGAGATCTAGTAAGTAGTTTTTTTAATACGTCATAAATCGTAAACCGCAATTTATGTTACGGAACCCTTCATGGGCGAGTCCGACTCGCACTTGGCCGCTTTATTTAAATATATTCTTATCGTTAAATTTAAATAATCACAATTACTTGACAGTGGCGCTAGTGAGCACGTGAACGGGCTCTTAATAAATAAACGCGATATGTACGGTGCTGTCTGAAAATCAGCGCTGTAGGTGTCTGTCTGACACCTCGGCATAATGCTGAGACAGCGACCAACACTGCCGCGAAGACACACACAATATGTGTTAAATTGTAATGTATGCCTACTCCCTTTGTCTCTGTGTGTCTTTTGTGTAGTAAATAAATGTCTTCTTTCTTTCGTTCTTTCTTATATATCGAACGAAACAGCGTTATTTTTTCTACGCGTTACATTGAACATTCAATGCAACAAGCAATCTGTACCGCGCTAAACCACGGCGTATTGTATTAAACCGGTACGTGATATTTTTGTGGTACGGCCGCCGCTTGGCGATCCAAAATGCCAAAGCCTAATTGCAATTTAAAGTATGCGTTATCAATATGTGCAAAAAGAGAGCAATAGTACATTACACCAGAGGCTGGGATAACACGGATTTCCGGCCAAAGAGATACGAGGCCGGGAATCCGTTTTCACGCCGAGGCATGTATAGCGCTTTTCTCAAACATGCAATGAAATAAATAAATAAAAATCCTCAAATCAAACTAATTTTCATGGCTGAATGCCGTGATGCTGTGCCACAAATATAGTGGAATGAAAATTAAAAAGTTACTTTGCAGGCCTAGGCCTGAAAAGTTGTATGAAATCCCATTTCAGGCCGCCTCGAGATGCTGTGCCCGAAAAGATACTTCCGAGCCGATAAGGAACGTAAAGAGAATATTTCATTGCATGTTTGAGAAAAGTAGTTTATTGCTACGAGTGATAATTTTGATAGATAGATAGATGTCATTTATTGTTAAAACTGTGTACATAAGATCTCATTTTAGACATTGGAAGGTATCAACAGTTTGCCCTTTTCGAGCGTACAATGTTATTGAACTTAAAATTAAACTTAATAATTTGTAGACCTAGGCACTTAAACGAAATATTCATTCAGATTGTAAAAGCATTTATCTGCTAGCCATTTTTTCAGCTCCTTGTTGAACTTATTATTATTATCCAATGACTTAATATATACAGGTAAGTTATTAAAGATTTTGATTCCAGTAGCATAGGTACTCTTGCTAATTATGTAACTAGAAGGCCTAACTGTACACATATCATATTTATATTGCGATCTAATTTTTAATTTAGAGTCACTTTTCCTATTAAAAATATCGTGCCGTTCCTTAACAAATAAACAAATTTCCAGTATGTAGATACATGTCAGCGTTAAAATTTTATTGCTTCTAAATATGTCTCTTAAGGATTCCCCATTCTTAAGTTTAAATATTATTCGTAGGCTTTTCTTTTGTAGAATAAATACTGACTGAACATTTACTGAATTACCCCAAAAAATTATGCCGTATTTGAGTATAGGATAAACGTTTCCATAATATGCCTTTTTTGAAACTTCTATTGACGTTATTTTGGTCAGTATAGATAAGGCATAACAACTTTTAGCTAGTCTATTGTTTATTTTATTAGTGTGAGATTTCCAGTTCAAATTGCTGTCTATTGTGACTCCTAAGAAGTTTGTGTTTGTAACTTGTTCAATTTGTGTATCCTCAATTGTTATGCTTAAATTCTGCGGTATCTGCTTATAATTAGTAAATTGTACTATTTTTGTTTTGTCTAAATTAACACATAATTTTAAGGATGAAAACCAATCAGTAACAGTTTTTAAGGTGTTATATAATACATTAGTAATATCAATATCTTTGTCCTCACTTACAAATATTGTGGCATCATCAGCAAACATCACACACAGGTGGTTAACCACTAGAGGAAACTCGTTTACGTATACCAAAAACAATAATGGTCCCAGCACACTTCCTTGGGGTACGCCTTGAATATTTTTCTCATAGCTTGACTGTATATTTGTTACTGTTTTTGTAATCTTGTCATATGAGGTTAGAGTTGTAGCTTGGATTCTATTTGTAAGGTAAGATTCAATCAATTTCAAGGGAATACCACGAATTCCGACATGCTCAAGCTTCTTTAAAAGCATTTTGTGAGAAACGCAGTCGAATGCCTTAGATAAATCTATAAACAATCCAATGGCTACCTTTTTTTTATGTATGTCTGTCCACATTTGCTGCAAAATTTTAAATATAGCTAGTGTAGTATTTTTCCCTTTTTGGAACCCAAATTGGTTCGCGTTTAAAATGTTATTTTTATTAAAAAACGATGTAAAGCGATTTAATATTATCTTTTCAAATATTTTAGAAAAATTTGGCAACAATGCAATCGGTCTATAATTAGTTATGTCTTGCCTCGAACCTTTTTTGTGTAGAGGCTTGATTAATGCCTTTTTTAATTCGTCAGGGAAAATACCACTTTCTATTGTTAGGTTAATAATATGAGCCAATGGTGCTGCTATATACTCAATGCTTGATTTTATCACTATTAATGGTATTTCATCGAATCCAGTACTTTTCTTGTTTTTTAACTCTCTGACTATATTTATTATTTCTTGGATGGTAACTGGGGTCATAAATATACTATTCAAGGTGGGTTGTGTTGCATGCCTGACATGCGTATCGTTTGTGATTTGTACATTATTTTGGTTAATGAAGAAGTCGTTCATAGTATTCGCAATGTCAAATGGATTTTTAATATCAATGTTATCTTTTTTTATAGATTCTATCGTATGTTTTATCTTATTCACTTGAGTTGTATTTTGTTTGATAATTTGCCATGTAGCCTTACTTCTGTTACTACTCTGTTTAATGAAATTACTATTTGTGTTACGTTTCAAATGGCTAGTAACTGCTTTCATGATTTTACAGTACTTTCGATAATTTTGTTTAATAATGACATTATTTGTTTTGAGAGTTTGTAAATATAATTGCTTTTTACGTTTGCTTGCTATCACAATCCCTTTAGATTTCCAGTTTGGTTTTTTCTTGTAGGTTACTTTAATTCTTTTCTTTGGTACACAAAGGTCGTAAATAAGTTTATAAGTATCTATAAAGGCATTATACGCTTCATCGGGGTGTTTTATAGAGTAAAGTTCTGAGAAACTAAATTGTGATATATATTTTAAAAATATTTCAATGTAGCTATCTGGACTTTTACAATACACATACCAGTAATGTTCTTTAAAACCTAATTCAGTGTGAACCGTAATGATCTGACAAGTATGGTCTGACAAACCGACATTTAATACTTCTACTCGATATTGCTTTATATTCGTGAAAATATTATCAATACAAGTTTGGGAATGTGTGGTTATCCTCGTGGGTACCCGAGCAAGCGAAAGATTATCAAATGGATCACGAGCGTAGCGAGTGACTTTCTCGTGTTTATTCATAATTGCGGCTTGTTATAACTAACTAATTAGCGCGACGCGAGATTAGACCCGTCCAGACATCCGAGCTGCGTCCAAAGTTAAAACCATAAATAAGAGTGTATATAACTGAAAGTTAAAACGGCCGTTTTTCTTTTGAGTTCATACTGTTCATAGATCGACGAATCAATCAGCAACATATAAACTAGTTTGATGTATTCACAAGGTACATAAAACATAATTTAGGTACTTTAAAAACAAAGTTTAAACCGACTTCAATTCAGTATTTCGCCAAGCCACATACTAATAAGGTACATGTAAATTTCCTTTCCAGTTTACCACATGAACTGCTCTCAGAGAGCAAATGCGTTGATTATTACAGAAAAAACCCAAGTCGCTATATGTGGGCTGATAATATTTGAGGAGTTCCGTCGATTCCTCAAAGATCTCAAAATTAACACTTCATTACTACTTGCTAATTCAACGGAATCATGTCAGAATCTTTGACGTACCTACTTTACATCTTTGAGGAGCTCCATAAGTCATCTGTGGACTTCATCATCAGTTCCACTTCACCAAAATTGCGATCTCCGGGGGTACATAAACGAGTTAGGTACAATAGAAAATACCGAAATTCGATGTAGTAACACGGCACGGGTGCCTATAAAATTTGAGGGTTGCCCTCAATCTCCCTGGGCGATTCCATCATGAGATCCTGACTTGGTGACAATGGGACCACCTCGGGAGTCTGGAGTATACTATACCCTTATACTTATACTTGGGCCTCATTCGATAGCCAGCTTTCTGAAAGTGCTGTCGATGCCGAATAGTTTATCTTAGTTAGCCGGGCCGGAGGAACTCGGCCTAACCAACAGAAACTTTACGAGTAGCATATGTCCGCCACCAGTAGCATGCATTTGGCTGGAAATATTGTACTCATTGGTTTTTACCGTTGAATGAGTCAGCTATGGCCAGGATCTCGCAGTTTTACTTATTATTTTACATTTTTTTGCGCCTGATGAAAAATATTAGCAAGATATGGAGTACATGAGTTTTCCGTATTGCTGTGTCACGCAGGCGTTCACTTTCTGGCGGAAGTTTGGTAATTTAAAATTTAACTAGCCTAGCTATCTCGTTCAGCGGGAAAAACGAGAGTACAATTTTTTTTAACCTTATTTTACCCAAAAAACTTAGATTCTACGCGAAATTCCTTCTTTTTAAGATTGGGTAGCTGGAGAGATGCTCCCCAGCAACCCCAATCTAAAATAATTGTATACTTACTCTCGAAACTATTGAAGTACAATTTTTTTCACGTAAGTAGGTACTAATTTGGAACAATTTTTTCACATACCTACTTACTCAGAAATCCCGAAATCGAAAGTAGGTTGGTTCGATTGCCATACAAAACGTTATTTGACATTCGCAGGCTAACGGCGCGCCGCGGCGTGGTATTTTAAGAAACCTATGTGTCAAACTTTTCTATAGTATAGTGGCCAGATCAAAATTAAAAAATAAAAAACATTGCAGGCCGCCTGGAATGTTACATATAAATTCCTTTATTTGTCGAGTGCCAAACTTTTTAAAAAGTAGAAACTGGCATATAAAAGACGGCACAGGCCGTATTCAGCCAAATCAAGTCGTATTTTTCTGTTGCAAACGCTACATTTTTGTACGCGTCTCAAATAGTTTGCGTTTTTCGGTGGAGAAATACACTTGCGATTCTGTTTAAAAAAAATTATGACGTTTAATTTTATGTAATTTGCAGTATCCTCAATTTGTATTTAATAATAACGCTTGATTTCAATTTAGTCTTTTTTATTCCCCATTTTTGAGAAAAGCACTATATTAGCCTCAGCCGGAATGGCAATTGCAGGCTTCGTATTATAATTAAACGGACTCGCAAGCTCGTCCGTTTAAACAAAATACTCAGCCTGCAATTGCCTCCTTCCCGGCCACGGCAATAATGTACTATTTCAACACATTTGCTCGTAACGTGCCTCTTATTGTGCCGCTTTTGGGCTCATAATCCTGGGTATTAAACACGCGTGTTTAATAACATTACAACACTCGTGTAGTTATGTTTATATCCCGATTAAGACACGTTGGCACCTTGCAGCAAGGTGTATGTATGGACTCGGCGCATTCTTAAATTGACCGGGTTATACAGGTTTGTTTTTAATTCTCGGCAAATGGATTCTTACTCGACTAAACAAATTATATCCTTCTTGTGGATTAATTGATTATTTCTTGTTGGATATGATATAGAAACGTTTCATTTAGTAAAACTATTTACTTTTGATAACATTTTACATGAATTTATATTGAATAAGAAAATATTTCTTTTATTTTGTATTGGCTGTTTTAGTCCAGGCAATGAACTGACAACTTGTAAGGAAAAAATGTCAAATTTGGAAATAATTTATAATAGCGGATTTTTTATTTGTAATGGATATATTATCAATTAAATAGCTACCTAGCGACAAAATCCAACAAAATTTAGGACATCAAAAAAATTATAACTTAACTAGCTTTTGAAAAGTCAGAAAAAATATTAATAAATGGTTTTATCTTTACTTATTTTGGTTCATTTACATTTGCTCTATAATATTCAAAATAAATAATTAAAAAAAAACAATTCATGATTTATTTAAATCTATTTAAATACTTCCGGATGGAAAGTTTGTTGGATTCTTGATTAAAGCATCTTAGAATAATGTTTTAAAATGATATACAGAAAAAAAACGCTATTATAAATTAATGTTTTTCAAAACCGTATTTTGCCTGGAGTATTTAGAGATTTCATCTAAGCCTCGCTGCGGGCGCACTGCGCGAACTTCACGAAAAAAAATAGTTGCGCGCCATTATAGTAATTTCACAAATATTTGTGAACATTGATGATGCGTGTTTGGTTATTGTTAAAAATGTTGACTCGTAGTGAATAGAAAAATGATAAATAGAATTGACGCCACTGTACATTCTTGGAGATGTACAAATATGTGAGTAAAAACCTGTTGTCATCAATAACTAAAGGAAACAACTTAGGATCCATCGAACATTGCGGTATGTCTAGATTGCTACTACATATTAAATGAAACAAAATGAACTTCATAGAATACTTTTAATTTGCTTTCACACAGCCTCTATTGAGAACAATGTTGAGAAAAATAAAATTGGAGGCCTGAACCAAATAAAATAATAATTCAGCGACAAATCTTACTATTGACTAACTTGCCCTCGATGTGCTGCATGGCTACTTAATTACTTATCACTGGTTTATTGATAAAATAAAGAAGACTTTAAAAATACATAAGCAAAAGTGTGCTAATATACCTTTAAATGTCCACTTAAATAATAAAACCTTCAAAAAATCATCGCATTCCGAGCAATATCATGATCACCGACATAAAATAATTCGGCTTAAGAAAACAAACATGTAAACATCTTAAGACATGTCGGTAATGAATTAAAAGCGGTATGAAAAGTACAAAGATCAATGCGATTTGGATAAGGTCCCCGGGGTGTGTCGAGTCTGTGCGCGTCCCGCGACGGGGCGCGCGCACTCGGCGGAGCGTCACTTCAGTCGCAGTGACTAACCTATAGAATCTAGCTAGAATTACGTAACTTATTATAATTGCATATATCATACATCTAAATTCAAGTAACTTATTTTTATTCAGTTTCATGTTTTATTGTTTTACTTTTTTTTTATTTTATTTTATATTATTTTTCTTATACCATAATCTCTGTTTGTTACCACAGCGCGTTGTTGCCGGTGAAATCTGCCTTCCACGAACGATTTAGTCCTTCATAGAGAAACGTTTTGTTTTAGTTTAATATGGCGGGGCCACGGATCGTGCGCCGGGCGCGCTACTCGGCGTGCTCGGGCTTGTTGCGCGCGAAGTGTGCGCGCGCGCGCGGCGCGGGCCGGCCGCGCGCGCCGCCCCGGCCGCGGCCCTTGAAGCCGCCGCCGTAGCTCTGGTCGCCGCTGTACCGGTCGCGCGCGCCGTTCTCGTGCTCGCCCGCGTCGCCGTTGCCGTGGTAGTCGGAGCCGCGCCCCTGGTAGTCCTTGCCGCCCCGGCTCTGGTAGTTGTCGTTGTACTGGCGCGGCTGGTACCCGTCCTTGTTGGCGCGCGGCTGGTACTCGCCGCCGTGCCGGCCCTGGTAGCCGTCGTTCGGGCGGAAGCCGCCGCGGCCGCGGTATCCGTTGGAGGCGCCCCTTGGGCCGCCGCGGCCGTAGCGCCGGAACCGGCCCTGGCCGTCGCCCTGGCCCTGCGTCTTGCGCTCGGCCGCGTCGTCGCGCTCGGGGCTGCGGCCCTCCTGCCAGCCGTCGTCGTCGGTCTTGGACTCTGCGGCCGGCGGCGGCGTGTTGCGGTCGGCGGGCGGCTGCGGCGCGCACTCGAGCTGCGGCGGTGGCGGCAGCGGCACGTAGGGCGCCTGGAAGTGCGGCGGCGGCATCGGCAGCGGCACGGGCACGTAGTGCTGGTTGGTGAAGGTCTGCGTGGGGATGGGGCCGGGCGGCGAGGGCGGGTTGACTAGCGGCGGCTGCGGCGTGCCCACGGGGCTGTCGATCTCGGACTCCTGCAGGAAGAAGAAATTCTGCGAGCCGATGACCTCGGCGATGGGCCGCTGCTGGGGGTACTGCTGCGCGAAGTAGGCATGCTCGACCTCCTGCAGGGTGATGGGCGGCAGCGGGCGCAGCGGGTAGGCGGGCGCGGGCAGGCCGGCGGCCGCGGGCGCGGCGGGCAGCGCGGCGGCCGCGTACTCGAGCGGCGGCTCCTCGACCGCCGCCTCCGGCTCCACCGCCACCGCCACCGCCACCGCCTCGGGGGCGACGTTGTTCGCCTCCACCTTGTCGAAGTAGCCGCAGCTGTGCACGGTCATGATGATCTCCTTGATGTGGGCGTAGGTGGTGCCGAGCGTCTCCTTGGGCTTGCCGTCGATGATGGCGTAGATGTGCTCGGCCGCCTTTATCGTGTGCGTGGGGAAGCCGGGCTGCCCCTCCTCGTTGGCCTCATGTTTCGGCGTCACTTCCGGGTACCTAGAGGAAAAAAATACTCATCAAAAACTTGGTCTGTAAAAATAGTAATAACAGTCTCAATTGAATTATAGTTTAGAGTACACCTGCCAATGGCTACTTCATATTTGAAGAAATTATAAATCACGTAACACGTGATAAAGTCTTCTTATAAATCGATGAACACTGGCAGTACGCACGAAAAAGTATGACTCATTGTCCCGTTCCGCCTGAGCCAAGCGTTCGGCTTTATGACGTTATCACGTAAAATTATCGTCCGTAAACCTACTTTATAGACAACCAATTTTAGACATATAGGTGGTGTTCACTTAACAATGGAACAAATTCAAGGATAAGGAACCATAAAAATAATAATACACTTAATCCAGTAACCTTGTCGCCTGAAAGTATGGAGTACTTTGCGTCAAATCCGGTACTTCTGATTTTTTGCAGACTTGTTTATTATGTTGGCCCAAATAATCCAAGTTTGTGACCTCGAGCGGCGAACTCAACTTTGTCAAAAATACAGCGAAAACCCTAAAGGACTAGTTTGTGATAGTACCTTCTCAGGACGTTTTTTAAGTAGGCTAAATTTGCTACAATATGAGACTAGAATTGTCTCTGCAGACCCAATAGTTTCCAAGATAAAGCTTTTTAAAATTCATAATTTTTTTAACTTACAAATCATCAAGAACTTTAAGATCCTCCTTGGTCAATTTAGCTGCTCCATTGGTTCCATTTAGGAAATCATCCCTGGCTTCAGAATTTCCCATTTGCGTGAGGCAGTCCAAGATACAGAGCACCTCACGGATCATGTTGGTGTCAGCTCCATAGCGAATCCAAGTATCCTGTTCAAAGTTATTTTTTTATAATAAGTTTGTCTCATGTTTATTATAGTACATTATAACACTGGCCAGAAAGTCAGGTATTATCCAGAAAAATTGTAAGAAATTCAATTACTGGCACCTAATTTTGGGTGCCATTGACAATGGTATTTAAAAAACATTGTCTTAGTATGAAAAGTGTGCTCATGATTTGGAGTAAAACCAAACATTCCAAATACTGAGAAAAAAAACTAAATGAAACTACACTTTTGAGTGAAAACACATAAATGAAAGTTCAGTTCATACGCACCCACATTTACATTCAAATATGTTTTTTAATACAGTTGCTCAAAAAGTGGTACTTTTTGTGGCTGCGTAGCGTGCGAGAAGCTCAATTTCTCGCACTAGTGCTTTTTACTTTTTAGTTCCAAACTATACTTTCGAAACGCAGTAATTTTATATTAGATTTTTTACTTGGAAATTATGAAATTAAAAACGCTTACGAATACTAGGAGTATTTATCTTTGATCGCGTTAGTATGAAAGTCATTTTTGAAGCTGAAAATGTACGCATCTGTAGGTAGACCGCTTAACTCATTCCTCGCTTGCGCAGCGCGCGGGTGCAGGGGTATGACGATAACGGGGTGCGGGCGCCGGGGTTTGCCTTCCGCACGTCGCCCGCAGCCCGTTATAGTCATACCCCTGCACCCGCGCGCCGCGCAGGCGAGGACCGAGTTAAACGGTCCACCTATAGGTACCAGGAGCGCATACGCAAGCAGAAGTTTCGATGCAGCCACTAACAGTTGAGATCGAGGTACAATAATATAAATTTATTTAAGGAATTCATTAATATATAAATGACGAATATTAATTTATTATTTTTTCGCAATTGTATTAAAAAACGTCGTTTACAACACGTGTGAAATGTCTTTTACCACTCGTACCGAGTCTTGCCACTCGCTTTCAGCTCGTGGCAAGATACCTCGGTACTAGTGGTAAAAAGACATTCTTTTCACACTAGTTGTAAAATGTACTATTGCAGACTGTACTTTTTGCAGTCAAGAACTATTCTTTGAGAGGAATGAACCAAACATGGGTTTATCTTGTTTAGTTTATGAGTTGCTCTGGCCACCTTTTGTTTCCATCATAAGACTTAAATGTTACCATATTATTGCATGTCACCTGCCTTACACAGGTATACAAAATTTCAACTTAATTGGACAACCAATTAGCCATGGTAAAAATTGCCCAAGTTCAGTCAGAAGCAGAAGTAGCTATGCAAAATAATGCAGCCAAAATGATCTACAGAATTCTTATTCTCTTTTGAGCACTAGGTGTACATGGCTACTTAGGCTGCTAACTGAACCTGTCTTTGTTTTTCCTTATGTCTTTGAAACTTTTGCATGCATAAGCAAATATCGCACATATTATCTATATTCAAGTAGAGTTAAACAAATTAACACAAACCCTCTTTGCTTGCTTTTTAGCTTCTTTTTCTGTGGAGATAGCTATTGACGTTATTTGCTTGGAGAGATCGCGAGCAAATTCTAATGTCTGAGCCACTTCATCATACTTAGCAACTGCTATTTTCTGGTCAGCATTTAGTTCTTTGCCGGATTTTTGTAAGTCTCTGTATGATGTTAACTTACTCTGAAAATTGAAAAAGTTGTCGGGTAAAATGATGGTGCAAATTTTCTTTAATCCACCATATACACAAACTATGCTAGGCTGGATACATGAGTAGACAGATAAATAATTAAACACAAATATTCACCCTAATCAGGATTATCAGGATGGCAATCATATGATTGGGGTAGTCCTGATTACAAATTCCATAATCTTATATGCAACCAGGTAAGTAGTTATTTGGACTCATAGACTCAAACAATTCATATTTTTGACATATTTTTCACCATGTGTAGAACAAAGAAATCGTTCACCGGTACTCGACATCTGCGCTCATAACATAAATATTGCTATGGTGAACATCAAGAAATCATCATGTTGATGACAACAAAAACTTCGCAGGTAAAACGAAGCATAGTATCCTTTATTTCTACCACAGGCGAGATATGTACCACGTGTTTATTGCGATATTTGCCGGTTTAATAAAGGAACTGTTTGGGCGCTCCTTACGTCTTCCTTTTGTATCGTCAACACTGGCGGAGCACATGTAAAAATGGCGTCAGCAATTTACGGTAACTTTACTCACTTGTCAGGACATCATAAGGCGGAAATAGGACGTTTTCAGAGTTTGTAATTATATTACGATAAATGAAAGAAATTTGGGGAGTTGGGTACAAAAGATACATATATGTAACTGGATGTCGGTATCGTGCAGTAAATTAACAGTATACATACCTTTCTTTTTTCTAAATTACGGATTTTATGTTCAATAACCGTCAAGACTTGTCGTACTGGTGAATTATCCGTGGCCTCCGAAGAGGCCGGCTTTTCGGACTTGGGATTCGCAGCTGAAGGCATCCTTCACAGGCAACAACTTTTCCAGGATTGGGTATGGTGGTGGTTTTTGGAGTTATAACTTCACTAATCTATAGGTATGTATAACCACAAATACAACTGTCAATGGACCAACGAATAGAAAGAGGAAACAAAACGACGCATTAACCTTTTTTGTATGTGGCCACATTAGTGCACTATTAGAAAAGGAGACGCTACACGAGCGAAATCGGCAGGACTGCCAAGCAAGGTCACAGAAAATCTAGTATGGAGTGGAGTGACCTCGATTTGGTCAGTGTCGCGCAACTAGGAACAAAAAGATGAATGACGCCCATTAGCTCAAATTCAGCATCAAATCTGATAAGTTCTGACAAGTGATAAGTTTTCTATCTGTGCTTTTGCTATGGCGTACTTCCGTTCTTTCTCTTTTTGTCATGGTGACTTTGGCCGGTTACCATGGAGTATATTATAACTTCACGAGAAAACATGTGTGAAACCAATGATGTAATATAAAATATATATTATGTTATAAGCGGTCCAAAAGTGGCACACAATATTTTGGTCAAGTCACACAGCTTGTCATAGTTTTGCGTTGTCAATCTTAGAGCATTAAACAAACCGGAGTAGCCATTGCCAGGCGTTCCCCTCTGCCAAAGGTACGAGACCGCCGGTCATAGCGGTTATATAAAACTAGTTGCCGCGCGCTCCGCGCCATTCAATGAATCACAGTGAGCGCGGAATGACCTGAGCTAAAAATGCCGAATTGCAACGTGTTCTCGTGTAATAAGAGATCAGAAATATCTAATGTATAAAAGGATAACGTTACTTTTCATCTGTAAGTATTATTACGTTTAAATATTATCAAATAGTGCATTCAATTTGCAAAAAACTAAAAAATATTGTCAATCTAACAGTGTTCCCACTTAATGGTACTACCTCTACTTTTGGGTATTTTTTAAAGTTGACTGTATAAATGTTTAATTATAAGTTATACTTTAAATTCGTTATTATTAACACAGTTTATCCAATAAAAATGGTACTAACCATAAATAACGTGAAATTTATAATTGTAGATGTTTAATTAATTAATGTAAATGACGATGGTAAATTAACCTTACTAAATTAAGAAGTATCAGGAGCATATTTTTTCAAATATTTGCTCAAAATCATCATCAAATTTGACAAGTTCTGACAAGTGACAAGTTTTCTATCTGTGCTTTTGCTATGGTGGCATAGAGGTAGAATATAATAGAGGGACTCACCACATACACACATGAGTGACAAAGCTGTATGCATAGACAATACCGCAAGTGGGAACAGTATCATATTTTGTGTCCCTCATCGCGTATACGACACTGTATCTCGTTCCCACTTGCGGTATGCTTTATGCATACATCTTTGTCACTCATGTGTGTATGTTTGAGTGAGACCCTCTATTCTATTCTACCTCTATGCCGCCATAGCAAAAGCACAGATAGAAAACTTGTCACTTGTCAGAATTGTCAAATTTGATGCTGAATTTGAGCAAATGGACGTCATGCATCTTTTTGTTCCTAGTTGCGCGACATAGGAGTATAGGATAATATTACCGTCTCGCGGGCTGGTGGTATTATTATTCCCATAGCTTGTCCCGTAGGTCCATGACTAAGGCCGTACCGTAAGGACACGCCTTAAGTTGCAATCATCATTGTCTATGGCAGTATTTTACTAAAACCAAAAGTTATGAATATTGTTTATGGCCTTTATTTGCATTTACTTTACTTTAGCAATGCAAGTCAAATGTTTCAATTCAATCAGTAACTGTAGTTTCGCTATTGGAGATATTCCAGAACTCAACGTTTACTAAAGAATATCTTTCGCTATGTTTCGTCTTCCAAGGGTAAGTCATGTTGTCTTTAATTTATTATTGAATGTAGTTTAAAACCGCATAAAACAACTTTTCCGGCAAACACTTTGTTTAAGTTTGAATTAGTCAAGACGTTTAAGTATAAGAAATTTCATATTTATTGCACTTGGAATTTAACATAAAAGTGAATATATTACATTATTAACGTTATGGGGTAAGTTTAACTGCAAGTAATTCCTCGTGAGTTGTACATAGAGGTTATAGACTACTAACGTAATTATATCCGATCTTCGTTATTATTGTGTAATTAAAGTTTATGATTTTTAGATTATTCACGCATCACGTCAATTCCTGGGTGCCCCATGTTTAGAAGTTCACACCACAGCTCCTAGATATGAGGCACAGAAATCGGAGAAAAGTATGTATATTAAAATCTATACTCAATCTAAGGCAAGAATAGGATGCTTTAAATTTTAATTGATACCTTTTCTTTTTTTTTAGCTTTAAATCAAGTCACACTTCTGGGACGAGTGGGTGCAGATCCTCAGAAAAGAGGAACTGAAGAGCGGCCAGTTATTAATTTTCCACTTGCAACTCATTTCAATTACAAATATGAATCTGGTGATATGTTGCATAGAACAGATTGGCACAGAGTAAGTGTGTTTAGGCCAGGTCTAAGGGACACTGTGTATAGATATCTTAAGAAAGGACAAAGAGTTTATGTTACTGGGAAGTTATCTTATGGTGAGATTAAAATGGAGGATGGACAAGTCCGAACAGCTTCTACAGTCATCGCTGATGACATAATATTCTTCCAAAGCCAAGTAGCTGATGCCGAGACATAAGTTTGGATACAAGTTCCTACTACTAAATTAAGCATACAGTAATTATATCAGTTGTTCAATAAATGCCATATACTTGATGTGTGTTTCATTATTTTAAAATTACGACTATCATGATTGCGTTATAAAAATAATTTGTCCCTTACTAGCAAGTATGTAAGTGCGAGAGGGAGGAATTATTTATGTCCGGCATAAACATGAACATACTAGCTAGGCAGATGTCAAGTAAGTGTACATGACAAATGAGTTCTGGCCCCGTAGCATGGATGGCCTATCACGCGATAAGTGATAGGATAGAGCTGCCATCCCTGGCTGACACCGTTCGATAGAATGAGACGACGCGCTTATCCTATCACTTATCGCGTGATAACGCCATCCATGCTACGGGGCCAGGATGCATTTCTGCTTGGTAACTTCTATTGAAAGGGCTACTTACTACTACGCTATGTTTACAAAACACAAGTTAAGCATAATAAGAAGGATAGGGGCACTTCCTAATCTTCTTATAGGCGTGAAGATCAATCAAAAAAAGCTTTCCCCGGTGAAAATCCTGCGACATTGCCGTAAGATTAAATGTCACCTGGCCTGTGGAAAAGGTTTTTCCTCTATTCCTGTAAATCTTTGATGATGATTTGTTTAGGGCTCGCAGAAAATTCCACATGCATTTTGCTAATGTTGACTCCTGTATGTAGTTGCAGACATTTTATCGCACAACTTAGTAGTAGTATAACATAGTAGTTCTAATGTATCATGACAGTTCAATGAGCAAGTGAACATAAAAGCAATAAGTTATCGAGCGCCGTTTATCTATTTATTTACATAGTTACGCTACTCGGCAATAGATGGCGCCACCATACTTTTGTATTCAAGATTGACTGCCACGTCTTTAGACTTTAAAAAATTATGCTTAGATTTCTCAGAATCGGGACGAGTGGAAATCAAGAGGGGAGTCCTTTGCCCAGCAGTGAGACACTACATAGGCTTCCAAAAAAAAAAAATTTTAGAATGTTTACTTGTTGATCATTATAATGGAATCACGTATGATATGTCGTAATGAACTTGTTTTATCCGTTTACTGTTGTCAGTGACTAGAAAAGATCACGCTCAATATTTGGAGCCATGTATAAAAAAATTAGCAATCTCAGTACCTACACAAAATGTACAGCGTTATCTAGTGATTATTTATACTTTAATACTCTCCGTAATTGTAATCGTCCAAGTCTACGAGAGTATTGTAAGCCGTGCCTATAGCGTTTCCTTTTTACAAAGAATATCTGCGGACCCTGGGTACCCAGCTTTTTCGTTATCGCAGTGATAAGTAGAATATGTTTGCGCCCTTGGTAGGTTTTGCGTGGCTACCCGCAGTTAGGTACCTATGTCTTGTATTGTCAACATTTTTTTTGCTCTACGAACTACCCAGAGTCCCGTCGCTACTGTCCCTCTCGTGTTTCCACGTAAAATTTTACGTTGCCAATCATCAAGAAAATATTTCGTAGAATCCCCTTTATTTCTTATAACGGGAAAAATATTTCAATAAAAGTAATATAATTCGGTTAACATTATCTTCATTTTATTTTTACTTTATAATAATTCTGACACAATATTTTTAAATGAAACACATGCTTATATTGTGTACAAAAAGTTGGAAATTCATGGCAAGTACATGCCGATGTAGAAATAATTGTAAAAATACAAACTCAGGTGTAATATACTAGTACATACAGAAAATACTGCTATACTAGGTATTTTTATAAAGCTCCACTTTTGTTTTACAAATCATATACATACATTCTCTTTACAGTCAGTTTCTTAACACTAACTTAGCTTAATATCTTACCTAATATTTACAGGATATCTTTATTTTTCATGACATTTACCTATATTGATAAAAGAGATCACAGAAAATTGTAGCTGGAAATCTTTGAGTATATAAGCCCTAGAATTTTCTACACGTCTACCACTTTACATTTATCACAGTGGAAGTTTTAATGATTTTCAAGGCATTTTAGGTAATTGTTGTCTATTATTGTCAATTTTGTAAATATTTATTCAATGACATAATTTAAAAATCGAAGTACAATTAGATTAGCTGCCGGTTTTGTGGTAGGCTTTGAAACAAATCTGATTTGCAAGCTACAACGTACTTGAATTGCCAAAAAAAGGAAGACGATAATGGTATCTTTGAACAAGATTTTTTTACATAGATACCGTGTTTTAAACTCAGGAGTTGTTTTCTTTTTTGCTAGATCATAAAAAGAATACACATGCATACGACTAAATTAAATTACAAAATGCATCAACAAGCGCGTAAGTATCTACGCACACGCATACTTATTGACTTTTGGCAACAACGATTCCTGCAACTGCTCGCGTTCACGGCCAGCCGATTGTCCATTGCACAAAATATTAAAACAGTCTCTATTATGTTAACACGAATAAACTCTTGTCCCTTTTGCTAACTACTTAATTTAATTGACGCTTAAACATAAAAAATCACTTGGCACAAAGGCATTAAGGTCCATACCCTGCTTGTTACTCCAAAAACCATCTTATTCCGTCAAAGTACTCTCAGTGATTTGTGAAATTAATCGTTGGAATCTCACCATATATATGTTTTATAGGAAGACTGGGAAAAACCCTTTCTGAGAGGATTTTGACTAGAATTTTAGTGGGTGGAGCTGTTTGCGCACGAATGCTCATATTAATCACGCGTCGCACTGTAAGTGTCCTGCATACATTTTCGACGATCATTGTTCACATTTTTCACTTTTGAGATTTAGCGCATAATGTTCTGGAGAAAAATCTGATTCTCGTTTGAGTAACATGCTCTCTCCAATAAGGGCACTGATGCGATGCTTTTCATGGGGTGAGGGTGCTGAGACGGGGTCGGAGCGGGCGCGTTTTCGCCACGGCTCTGACGCCGCCATGCTCAAGTCGGTCGGCATATCCTCATCCGCGGGGTCTTCTTCACAACGCTCTTCCTTCATCTCTGTCTTTACAACAGGCTGTGGCGCTACACGGGTTGGGCTCATCTGTTGCCTTAAGAGTGAGATATTTTTAATGTTTTTCAGTTCAATCGGATTCCTCAGGAACTGGTAGCAGTGTCGTTCACCCTGCACTTTCCGCAAAATATTCACACGGTAATAGTATCTCAGAGCGCGGGACATCTTGTCATAGTTCATTGAAAGGTGGTTTTTCTGAATGCCCCATAGTTTCGCTAGACCAGCGGGGTCGACGATCTTGAAGACTCCTGTTTCTCTGTTTTTCCATGCGATGTAGTTTGTGTACCGCTGTGTTGGGTCATTAAGCAGTTGTTGGAGGAAATCCCATAAGAGTCTTCCATCTGAAAACAACAGAAACAAACATTAGGTAAGTACTAGGTATATGTATTTCCACCAATATTTCCTTAAGAACATTCAATGAGGTCAAAGGTCGCGGGAGTCCGCTGGATGCGGGTGGCGCAGGACCGGTCAATTTGGCACTCTTTGGGGGAGGCCTATGTCCAGCAGTGGACGTCTTTCGGCTGATATGATGATGATGATTCAATGAGGATTGTTTATTAGATAGCTGATTAAACTTTTTATGGTGATATACGAGTATTGTGTCTTGTCAAGGTCGTAGCGGTAGTATATTACGTCGTTTTCGTTGTTGTGTTAAACTTTTATTACTTACTTGTATTGGATTCTGGCATGTCACTCGGAAAGAATTCTCTGTGTTGAGTGCGATAGTGGGAGTGCTGTTGCGCTTGATGGTTTTGCGAAACTGAATTCGCCATTGGAGTTTCCTTGGGGGAACGTGGCTGGGGCGTGAATTGGGCTTCTTCATCAGAGTCCGAATGATTGCTTCCAGAGCTGTTGGTCTGCACCACAGCGGGCGTAGAGGGTGCATATGATGGCGCATAACTCATTGTTTCTCCTCTCTGCGGACTGCCTGAACTGTCGACGGACGGTGCAGGGCTCAATGTTACTGAGTTGGGCTGGGCGGCAGCCGCAGCAGCGCTATGGAAATGATGGAAGCTATCAACGGCCCATGTTGGAGTCGGAGGGTGAGAGTGCGGCGAAGGTGGGTAAGGGGCGGCGCGTGCCGTCGGAGTCACCGGAGACGACGGCATTCTGCCCAAGAGTGCAGCATCTCGCACTAACATTTGCAAAACATTGTGCAAAACGTCACCAGCACCCGGGCAACGTTCGCCTAGATCCATTTTGGTTAGGAGGCATAAAGCCTTACCTGCGAACAAATAAAAGGACCGATTAGCATTGTATTTATTTCCCAAAAAGTACTCCATTGCGTATTGATTTTGTTGATGCTTACCATTCATTTGAAAGAGATCCATATCAAAGTTTGGAAGATCGAATTCTCTTTCGCACCACTTGAGAAAAATGGCAACATCTTCTCTGGTCCAGAGACGAGGTTCTGAGGGGAGACCAGCAGGCAACTGGGCCTTGGCGTCACCAAGAGGTGAAGGAGGCGGTGGCGCCCATGGTAACGGGTATCGCCATAATAGCTCCGTTGGGCTAAATGGCAGCGGAAGCCGCTCCATGCTTGGCCCAGAAGGCAGTTGCAAACTGACAACTTTCATCACGACTATCTGCAACAAAAACATATTTCCTGTAAATTATATTTAAGTACCCCCTAATAAAATGAAAACATAATAATATAATTGTAATCTTAAAGGAGCCGAAAATAATACATAATCCGGACGTCGCGTCGTTTAATTCCTGAGAAACATGTTATTTGAACTAGAGTTAAGAGTAAATACAACAAAGAAGAATGTTCATGTTCGGTTTAGTCATGGATGTTTTTGAATTGCACGTATAATTTACTTAATTAATGTGAAAGGTACCAATATCAAGTGGTTATAACTTGAACAAGAAAATAACTGCGAACATATTTTTATTGTAGGTAGGATTGCGGATGTACCAAATGTTGTTAATATTTATACTCGTATTGGGAAATGGAAGTCGATTTGCAGGAATTCCATTACGGAACTAAATTGTTTTCTTTATCTTAATTGGACTTTAAAAGTCATTGGGCATAGGTACATTTGCTGTGATCATAATAACTTTCATATTAATAGCTGATGGTAGAACTTTAGCCACAGACCACAGTAATCCCAAAAACTAGGTAGTGAAACTCCCTGAACCACTTTTTGTTTAGTCTTTAGGTTTTAGTTACTCCTCCGTTGGGTTTACTATTGTTTATTATTTATTTAATCGTATGGCATACATTATTTGGCCTTTGAGTTTGTCACTTTTTAGTACCACCCAGGGGACACGTGCAGGGTTGTGGTAGGTAGCTCCTGCGGACGCAAGTTTATTTATTTAGTATGATGAATACGAGATATTATGGAAGTCTCTTAGTAAAGAATACAATTCGGATGTTGTGATTGTGTTTCTCCTGAAGTATATAAAATATTGTTATTTATTAAGTCTTAAAACATACGCCATTTCAAAATTACGGCAAAGGGTACTTTTTTGTAATTGTCCTTTATTGGGGGCGTATAACTAGTCGCCGGGCGTAATGCGATGTGATATATTTAGGGTTGTCACCTGCCCGAGAGCAATTTTTGCAGGGATCAATGGGGACGTTGTAACATTGTTGGGGTGGATATTATTATTTTGAATCCCCTGATCTCGAGGGATATCACAGGAGGAGCAACATTTAAAGGATTTATTCGACAGAGAAGTTTTTGAATTTTATTCGACGGACTGAAAAAAGTCGCGTTGTCTGTTAAAGTAGTTAAAATATACGTTTTTTTAGCAACGTTGGATTTTTTTTGTTCAGACAGTATCGAATTTGCTGTCCAAGGCTAGATTTCATAGGTAATGAACTTTATATTCGGCTAAGCATCTAAGCCGCATCCAAATTTCATATCTTTAGGCACGGCACAGCCGCCTTATCGGGCGCGGTCGGAAATGCGTGAGTACGCGATAGCGCGTTTGCGATAAGCCTCGATAGTTACTCACCGGCTAAGCTGATCCGGAACTGGCAGTGTTAAAAATCCTGGAATTTGACTTCTAACTGAATAACTTCAGCACACTTGCATCATAGTTCACAACACTAATAGCACAATATCCAGTGTTCACAGAGCACCGGGCACACGCGTTAATGGTTCGGTCCCTCCAAACGTGTCGTGTTACGGCACGCCGTAAACCAGCAGCGTATCTGAGGGAACAGACTCACGGACGAGCGTCGCGGGTGGCTCTCCGGCGCGGACTGATGATGCGGTGCGGTGGCGGCGCGGGCGGACGAGCGCGGGTTCGTCGCTCCCCTCGCGCCCGCCCTCCCCCGCAGTGCCTCGCACACATTGCTTGTTGAGATAAAACTTCGGGAACAAGACGACGACTAATTTTTGACTAGAACGGCGATTGCGAGCGATGCTTCCGCAAAATGTTATCGCGAATTACCGCCTCTGACAAACGATTTCGTTGCGCATACGTACGGATACTGATGATTTCGTGTATGGTATTATGTATAAGTTTAATAATATAGGAACGTCTTATGTTTACTTTTCAAATGCGGAAATCATATTTTAAATGTCTTGCTCTTATTTTGCTAAGTCTCTTATTATACTGCGAGGAGTTCATAATAACGTGTGCATTCTGCCTAGGCTAGGGTATGCGGAAGTGCTTAGCAGCCTGTAGGTATTACGTCAGCGCAACCGTTTTAATAACTTTCAATATTTCCTTGTTTTGCTCTGTCGTTAATTATTGTGACACGACATGGTGTTGGTAATGGTAGGTATGGCAGTATATTTTCAGTCTGGTATCTGTCTATAAAAAATACTTTAAAATAGGTATAGATATTTGAAAATCTCCTACAATCTCATAATGGGCATCATCAATTTGGAGAGGCACGCGTGTCGTGGCAGTGCTGAGACAAAGCACAGGAAATGTCTGAGCGGTCGGGCGGCGGTTTCCTGGTGCAGAGTGAGACAATATGAGTGCCAACCGGTTTCAGCTGAGCTCATTCGACCCAGCTACATCTTATAGTACGTATCTACTTAAAGTAGGTATATACGAGCGACTTGAAACCTTTGAATACAGTGCGTTAAATCTCATAAGTAGTATTGCAATCTAATTACAAGTTTGTACCTACTTGTAACGATACTTCAAATGCAAAACAATACACATAAAATCCTAATGACTGTAAATTCTCATAAGCCAATTAACTAACTGCTGTAGATGTGTAACTACTCACATATTTTGTTTCTATTTACTCATTATAAGAAACAAGTTACGTAATCTTTCAATTCCTGATGGTCTCAAAGGCATTTCTTATCTGGATCAGTCGAGACGGCCAATGTTCCGTTTGTGTTGGTGAATATGTGCATGTTTAAATTAAACTTGTGTGTGCCCTGGCCGTCGTCCCACTACCGGTTCGAGACAGAAATATTCGGCAGCCAAGACGGAAGTGGCCTCGGAATCTTTACCTGTTGCTCCCTTCGCCCACCCGCCCGCGCCGCTCGCCCCGTCTCACTCCTACGCGGCTGGACTCCGTTGGCGCGGTGGGGGCACGCAGGCGTCTATCATGGAACTCGTGGAGTTCTGAGCGAGCAGTAATTTGAAGTACAAAAGGCAGCGTTGTGTTGATCGTATAAACTTAACAACGTGACCGTGACCGCAGACATCTTGCAACGGGGCGATTCTGGGTGCTGTCGGGAAATCGCGGGTTGCTATGGAGGGATTAGCTAACCTATTTGTGCTATTTAAATACTGTTTAATCCGGGTCTAACGCGATATGTATTTACCTTTATTTATGTATTTAAATATGTGTACAAAGCGCGAGAGGTTAAAGTGTTATTTATGCTAAACGTATTTAGTAGTGGGTACTTGTTTAACTTGTTTTTGTAAAGTCAAGTACTTAAGTAGTTAAATGGTCTACGAGAGAAGGTGAAAAGGTTGAATACTTCGGTCGGTGGTTTCGTCTTTGAAATTTTATAATTTTACTCTCAGTAGCATTCACATACCTATGCTCATTAAATTATAGTATGTCGTTTATTAGTTATTTTCATTCTCGACACTAATAAGCCGACAGTGCCGACTGTGAACATGGGTGCAATGTTTAGGCTGTTCTGTTCGGTACTGAGATCAACGTTTTTTTTATACTGATAGTACAACGTTATGTTTTAATATTTTTTTATCACACTACACCGTCGCGGTATCGGTACACCCGGACATACATGATGCTTAAGTACCTATACTTATTTCTCAAGAGCTTTAATACTCAAGAGCACTGGACCAGACATTAGACTAAGGTATCTACTTATTAACATTAACATGTCGTTTATAATAGTAAGTTACCTACTCGTACTGTAATACCTATCAGAAATGTATCTTAAAAACGAATACGAGAAATAGTCAAGCTGGAAATTAATATAAGCACATGGGAAGAGGAAATTAGACAGCAACGGCCGTCAGTTACCGGAAGCATGGGGGTTACACAGGGAGGGACGCGCGAATCTCTGCTTTACTTCCGGTGATGGCTGCGGCCCGGAAAAGGAATGGGGCCACGTAGCGGAAGCGCGGACCCGTCGCGTCGCCTCGCGTTCGCTAGATCTAATATTCTACTTACTTACTCTAAAACCACATGCTCTTTACTTAAAACTTTAGTGACAAAATATAAAACAGAAAATCAGTAGGTACCTACTTGATTGATGTCAATGTCAATAATGTGGTTCATCGAACTTTGTTCCAATGCCCACAAAAACTCATTCTGCACAGACATTGTGGTCATGTGGCACTTTCCATATTTACATAAATAATATCATGTGCGATCCTGATCATCGAAAGTTGGCAATTATTTTGGCCACTCTACCTTTGGTCACGGTTTTTCTGGACCGCAATTTTATTGAATGTTTTAACAGACCGTTAGATTGAGATCTGATTGTCGACGAGAGTAGAAGACTTCTGCACCTGGATGGATCATCTTGCATGTTTTGGGAAAATAGGCTCATGCAGTCACTATAGTGTCAGTATGGTACAGTCACCGGCATAAATATATGATGGACAAAGGCCGCAAAAATATCTGATGACAACTCTATTCCTAGAGCTGTAAGAGCGTGTCAGATATTTTTGCGGCCTTTGTCCATCATATATTTATGCCGGTGACTGTGTACATGTAAGTTGTAATAACAAAAATATCACATTGTTAATTGATCAGTTAATTTGGGTCAGCAGTGTTGTCGTCAATGTTTTAAAATTCATAAAGCATCTGACAGTTGCAATGAATCACGAACTCCAGTGTTGCAACACTTGCAACGACTCCGCTTCACGCACTTCCGAGAGCGTGGTCCGCAGTCCGCGAGCCGCGACCCCGATTCACGCGTTTTTGTTTCTGGTTACATAATCGGGTGCCACTCGACTCAGAACTAGGCAATGATGTCACACCGCAACATTGCGCCACTTACTACTTGTGGACTAAAGAGGCCTATCTGGTACTGTTAAGTTAGGTAACAATGCTGGCCTTTGCGAAGATAATCTTCGAAGGCTTCGAAATCTTCAGATCATATGAAAGCTTCACTTCCTGA
This sequence comes from Epinotia brunnichana, assembly GCA_963854355.1. Lineage (NCBI taxonomy): Eukaryota > Metazoa > Arthropoda > Insecta > Lepidoptera > Tortricidae > Epinotia > Epinotia brunnichana. The sequence continues at coordinate 19,173,772 of OY977940.1, forward strand.
TTTTTTTTTTGCTTTTGGTGTCCCGTTCTTACTTGTATTTATTTCGGTTATAAATTATAACCGAAATAAATAACTTATAACCTGTATTCTGTTTCAGTATGAGACACAAACTTTATCAAATTTTAGTCCTCAGCAATGATATTTTTTCTATACCGAAAAGCTAGTGGTGAATACCAACGACGTGTAGTGTACACGACGTTAGGTTAGGATACAAACACGGTGCCTTTGGGCTACCACTCTTAATTTACCACGGGGTTAAATTGTTAAATCACCAGGAAACAAGCCATAATTTGTGTACAACTTTCCCCAAGTCAGGAAAAAACTTGCACCTGATCGAGTGAGTAATTATTTAATTACTCCGGGCACATTTGCCTACAATCAACGGAAGTGAATACAAAATTATGAAATCTTACGTCAGAAGTGAGACATATTTAAGCGTTTATTTATTTGTTGTTAATGCGCAAGAGGTTAAATTAAAAGGATGGTCTGTCATTTTAATTTAAGCCACGGAACTAGATTTGCTCTTTTCCTGACTTGTACCTAACTAATTGATATTGAATGATATAATTTTGGCACTGACCAAAAGACGTAAATAGAGTTGAATGCAGGTTTATCCACATTTCCAACATGTCATCCAACATATCCAACTTTTGAGCCCTCTCTACTTTTGGGGAACAGGAGGAACACTGTTAAGGGGACGTAGGTTCGTGGTCTTCTCTCCCTCTCACTGAGCATAAGCGTGAGCGCGATGGAAGTGCGTGTTTGGAAGCGCGGATATCATGTTTTTTTAATTTTATTTCCTTGTGCGTTTTAATAAATAAAAAAAAATAGCTGATTTCCCTCAAACATAACATTGGCGATTTTAAGAACCAATTGTAATATGTTTAACTGTTGTGCATAATTTGTTAGAATTTTTTTAAGTGTATTTTAGACCTATGTTCGTGATTTTTTTCTATCGAGCGAAATTCAAAAACTCAGGATTTGAATAGCTGATTTCCCTCGAGAAAGGCCTCAAGATTGCTAATTAAATTTAGGGCAGCCGTATTATAATCCAAACAAGAGCTACGATTTTTTAAAAATCCGTTTTCGGAGCTCACGTCGCCTTAAGTCCTAATCCTCTATATTATACATAGTTTATTACTTATACAACAGCGTACAACATTTTAATTGTGTTTTGTCTTTTTTTTTCAGGTATGACTCAAGAGGTGTGATTTTAATGGATAATATAAATATGAGTAAGTACTGCTATACCTACACAACAGCTATATATTATATTTTAAGACAAAATTGTGCATGTGGCCTCTTCCTGCAGCCCCTTATTATGGCCGTTAAGAAATCGTCCACTTCCGCTGGCCTCATCCGACTCCAATCCAAGTCGTCACTTGTGGTCACGCGACGCGAACACCAATAATAACGTTATCTTGAGGCAAAATTGAGCCGACACAGTTGGCCAGAAAGCCAAAAAAAAAGAAGAACGTTATCTTTACACAATATTAACTTGGAACTGGTTCCTGCCCTTTTTAGCGTCATTATTATTTAGTGTATTATTTTGCGTTTAAATAATGAATATGCTGATTGAAATGGAATAATAGCTAATTATTATTTTACCATCAATATGTATATTTGATGGTAAAATAATTATTTGTACACACGTAATTGCATGTTAAATGGCTTTCTGTCCGTTCTGTTAATGTATTTATATATGTATTACATCGTGACCTTGGCCTCTGGGACCATAAGTTTCTATTCAAAAACTCGTCTGTGAGACAACCTTTTATTGGCCATTAAGTATACTTTTTCTTTGGCACAACCAACTACTTACTCGGCTTGACGAATCTAATCAAACGATGGGCTTATAGTGTGTAATTGAAGAGTTTCCATCACTACCCCGACTCCATCACAAAATCGGCTAAATAGTAGTACATAAACATTGCATTTTACTTGAACAAAAATACCAACCAATATTGCAAGTTAAATACGGCTGTCTTAAATTTAATTAGCAATTTTGAGGCCTTTCTCGAGGAAAATCAGCTATTCGAATCCTGAGTTTTTGACTTTCGCTCGATAGAAAAAAATCACGAACATAGGTCTAAAATACACTTTAAAAAATCGTAACAAATTATGCACAACAGCAAAACAATTGATTCTAAAAATAGGCAATGTCATGTTTGAGGGAAATCAGCTATTACTTTTTTATTTATTAAAACGCACAAAGAAATAAAATTAAAAAAAACATGATATCCGCGCTTTCAAACACGCACTTCCATCTCGCTCACGCTTATGCTCAGTAAGAGGGAGTGAAGACCACGAACCTACGTCCCCTTAAATAAAAACAGGTTAAAATAGATCAAACAAATAAAATCCCAATAAATTGACAGGATATACAAGATATTGGTCATTTATATTGACAAAACGAATGGGATGACACCGTAAATACTACGCTCAATACCATGTAACTCCTGCAGGTTGCGCCAAAGTGTTTACTTAGTCATAATCGTTGATATGTGTTACTACCGGCACTAACACTGTACACTACCATACATAATTATAAATACCACAATGCTGATCCAACACCCAAGGACACGTTGTATGAGATTAGAGAATTGTATAATTTTTTTAGACCTCGAATTATTAACCAACAATTTGTGGCATGTACAGTTTTTGGAAATTTGCTTATAACTTTTTGCTTTTGCTTCCAAGCGACGCCATAGCTTACGCAATTAATCCTTAATTTGAACGAGTAACCCCCAGGGGCCAGATTCTAAGCGCACAAGTGTCACATGACATGACAAAGGGACCCCCTTCGTGCATTCGGGATCAACGTGTTCAAAAAAACTGGGCCGGGAATGCACCCGTATGGGGCACAACTTGCTGCGTGTATATGGTGCAACTCATGAGAAATCAGGGCATTTACATAAAACGCTTCAGTTTCTAATCTGTGTTGGAAGATTATTTTCATGAATTTAAAAAGTTTTTTACATATTTGCTGTTTGGCGAACTTTCAGTTATGCTTATGAATGTTAATTGAATAGCTGGTCTGCTCATTTGTAAAGGTAATATATTAAGTAATCCTGAGGAACCGCCAACAGTGACAGAGTTTCTTAGAAAAACTTTTGAGGAATGATATTTTCGTTTTAAGCCGATGGTGGCTACTTAGATCAAGCACTTCCCTATAAATACGTATGTATCTACATTCTACTCACAAACTCAACATCTACTAAAAATGTTTTTATCTTTGCCTTATGACTCTTTACGTCATACCTGGCCATAAAGCAGCAAATACCGCACACTACGCGTGCGGAAAACCCCACTTGCTGGCAAGGAAGAGACGTAAAACTTTGTAGTCACCACGGGCGGTAATAAAGAAAGCATCTGATCGCATATTAATTAACAACTGCGATCTGGCACATTCATTGTTTTACCGCCCTAGGTAAGTAATGTACTATTACATATGTGTCTATAAATGTAATCTTATTTTTCGTGAGCTCGTAGCTCGGGGGGGTAGTGTCGCCTTATTATTATGCGGCCTGCGACAAATAATTGTAATAATCAGTGTCGTAAAAGTATCGTCTGGGGGCTCGCTCGGCTATATCCCAATCGGGGCCATGTGCGCGCGCTCCCACGCGAAGCCGACGCACAAGTGTGCGAGACGAGAGCGCCACATTACAAACCAACCTACTTGCTCGTATCGCTCACCCATGTGTGGGTAAGAGCTGCTACTTCCTGGTACAACGTACGAGACGCTTTATTTAAATTGTCCCTTTGTGTGCGTACGCAATATTATTTATATTCACCTACATGTCTATGCTTTCGCATCTATAGCTATAGTGGAAGAATATTATTACTTATATGACACGTGTGTGTGTCAAGTCACTTTAATCTCCATTGTACTTCCTGATTACTTGTTAGTGTGAGTGAGCCACTTGTTTGAATGCGAGCTGGGGCGACTTTATCTCGGCGAGGGACAGAGTGCAGCGTCCTATCCTATTACCATAGGGTAGTTGCAAAAACGGCAAGCTTATCGACACTGGCTGATATAATTAATGCATTCATATATGTATATGTTACTAAGTTGCATTGGTATTTAATTTTTATAATTCAATATATTTATTACTGTAATTTTTTAAGTTTTTAAACCGTTAGGACTTTGGTTGGTTAACCGATTATAGTAAAATCACTACACGGTTCGCCATTTAACCGTAACGAAGGTAGATTACAGCAAACAAAGAGCAAATGTTTACATTCACATTGGAAACAGGAAGCATAAAGTCCGTTGGAATATGTCTCAAGCACACATGGTTCTCGGTACAAAACAATACCAGTTCCGTTGTTGTTTGCAAACTTTGCCAGTTTCAGGAAGTGCTCGCATTTATTCGTTTTGGCCGATTGAATATTATCGCCTCGTGAGTTTTTTTACATTAAACACATTTTTATTTGTTAACCTACTTCAAAAAAGGAGGAGGTTATATGTTGCATTGTATGTTTTTTTTTTTAATGGATGTTCGCCGATTTCTACGTCAATTGTAAACCGATTTTCAAATTTCTTTTTTTATTCGATAGAGTATACTCCCGAGGTGGTCCCATTGCCACCAATTCAGGATCTGATGATGGAATCCCAGGGAAATTGAGGGCAACCCTCAAAGTGTATAGGCACGCGTGTAGTGATTTTGGTATTTTCTATTATAACTCGTGTATTTACAATCGCAAGTTGAAGTAGAACTGATGATGAAGACCACAGATGACTTATGGAACTCCTCAAAGATCTAAAGTACGTCAAAGATTCTGACATGATTCCGTTGAAGTATCATCTAATGAAGTGTTACCTAATTCTGAGATCCTTGAGGAATCGACGGAACTCCTCAAATATTATCAGCCCACACATAGCGACTTGGGTTTTTTCTGTAATAATCAACGCATTTGCTCTCGAAGAGCAGTTCATGTGCTAAATTGGAAAGGAAATTTTCATGTACCTATGTGGCTTGGCGAAGTACTGAATTGAAGTCGGTTTAAACTTTGTTTTTAAAGTAAATTATTCTATTTGCGATCGCCATTAAGCCAATTGGACGTTTTTTATTGTGTCAATGCTTGTTACTTATTATCTTTTGTAATCTGTACGTTCTACATCGATGTCGATGCAACAAATCTACGTCCCTATTGCATCCAGGAAAAGCAAGTGGACAGATGTGGTAGGTACAGTACGCAACGTACAGTTTGCGCAATTCAGAGGGGTGCTTGGATTTAGAGGGAGATCCTCAAATTTTCGCCGCCAATCCCTCCTGTCGTGCACATCTGTCACAGGGAAGTCCAGATTAGACACAAAATCATTAATTGATTTTGGTGAAAGCGAAGGGTTGGGGATTACTTATGAATGTGTTATGTGATCCACACATGGTCCTCTCAAGTCGGTTGAAGGAAATATCCGCTTTAGGTTACGGATTGTCGCCTTCAATAGATTCCCTTGACGGTGTAACTATTTATAAAAATATCTTCTCGGTTGGGGCAATATTCCCATTATTTCTTTACAACTCTTTGATCAAACAAGTATCAAATAGGACGTAGATAGTTGGGTCGTTCGGTAGGAATGTTTTTAGGGTTCCGTACTCAAAGAGTAAAACGGGACCCTATTACTAAGACTTCGCTGTCCGTCCGTCCGTCCGTCCGTCCGTCTGTCCGTCCGTCCGTCCATCCGTCCATCCGTCTGTCTGTCACCAGGCTGTATCTCAAGAACCGTGATAGCTAGAGAGTTGAAATTTTCACAGGTTATGTATTTCTGTTGCCGCTATAGCAAAAAATACTAAAAACAAAAGATTTTTTTTTAAGGGGGGGCTCCCATACAACAAACGTGATTTTTTTGCCGTTTTTATAGATAATGGTACGGAACCCTTCGTGCGCGAGTCCAATTTGCACTTGGCCGGTTTTTTATTGAATACACAGGCTGTTTAAGATTCTCAACAGCCTTCATCGCGCCTCTCTCATTGTGATTTTTGTATCGATACGGCAAATCTGCATCATAACATTCATAACTTCCGATTTATTTGCGGAACTAAAGTATAATAAATTCAATGACTTTAGTACTTACAAGTAGATAACCCGAATACTCACTGGGCGAGCTGCCCACTCCCATCGTTTATAGGCTTATCGGTGAAACAGTGTAATTTTTTTTTTCTAGGCATTAGTTTTTTTTACAGAATTTTTAACATTTTAGTAAAAACTCGGGTAGTACACCTCATTCAGACGGTATAACTTTTTTCAAAAACAATAATTTTTTTTGCGGAATTTTTCTTCTGGTTGGTTTTCAATTGTTATTAATAATTATTAACCTGTCCCTTGGTAATACTCTGCATTTTTTATTTTCATTTTAGCACCATTGGATCAAAAGTTACACCGTCTGAATTAGGTGTACTACCCGAGTTTTTACTAAAATGTTAAAAATTCTGTAAAAAAAAAAACTAGATTTTTTTTTACACAGTTTCATCGATAAAATTGGCAGAAATTTCTCTCATTTTAATATGTACACTTTATGAAATTCCACCCTGTATAGTAGTGAAATACGAGTAGCAATACATACATTCGTAATATTATCGTGGTATGCCATTTGTATGATCCTACCTCTACCACCACATTACACTCCACACCTTTTACTACAAGATTTTATGACAACTCACAATAACAAGTTATCATATTCAGCTATATTTTGCACCTAGTATGGTTTTTATAGATCTTAAACATTATCTTGTGGTCTTTTGTTGATTCGATCTTACTTTTCCCATTTGTGTTTATTCAGAATTATATAATTGAAATAAAATTGGCGTTTTATTTCAAAGACTGACATTTAGGTAAATACAAAAATGACTCAGTACCGAAAAGTACCGAAGAATCGGATTTTCATCCCCCAGAACGGGTACTAGGTTTTTTTCAAAAATCCCAGGAAATCCTGGTACTTCTGGTACCGGGAAATTCCGGGAGCATGCCCTCATTGCTGCTCGGTCGTACCTACTTAAAAATTAACTATTAATTAAGTTATGTAACAATATTGCTTTCTCATATCATTTGTACGGTCGAAAACTTTGCTATTTACGATTATTTCTCATTAGATAAAACATTTTAAGCGAATTGTACATATAGCGTACTGATAATGTGTAATGTATACCTACGCATCTTTAAGTTTGTACTGATAATGAGTAATGTAGGTATACGCATCTTTAAATTTTGAGAGTCTACATTGAGTTGAGAGAGTTACGTTCACAGCATAATTAGTTTATTACATAAGTAAGTCCCACGTTATGCTTTTTACGCGCTTTTTCTAAATCGGTACCTACCTGTCTAAAGCGGGTACGGGACGACCCGTCCCGTACCGTACGGGTACTCGAAACGATATTGTAAAGATGTAAACCGTTTCAAGGGTCGCAATTGTTTACTATAAAATTGTCATTAGGAACTTGAAGTGTCATTGTCTGTTTTCCGGTAGTAGGGGTAGTAATGATCTTCCAAATAAAGATACCGGCATGAGATTACCGCAAACGGTGATGCCAGTGCGGTGTTGTAATGGAATTACATAGGTACATTGTTTACTCGTGCGTGTGTTCTCGTTTTCGAGGAGCGATGCAGTCAGTGCACTTGTAGGGTTTGCAGTATGAAGTTCCATAGACGTATTTTGTACCTATACATTATTATAAGATTTATAAGGCATTATTATAATTTTGACGACCGCTTTAGCCTAGTTGGTTAGTGACCCTGCCTACGAAGCAAGAGGTCCTGGGTTCGAATCCCGGTAAGGGCATTTATTTGTGTGATGAGCACGAATATTTGTTCCTGAGTCATGGATGTTTTCTATGTATTTTATTTCTCTATATAAGTATCTATATCGTCGTCTAGTACCCATAGTACAAGCTTTGCTTAGTTTGGGACTAGGTTGATTTGTGTAAGATTGTCCGCAAATATTTATTTATTATTTATTTATAGTAAGAGAGAAAGAGTTTAACGCCTGATTTTATTACCTGCCTGCTCCTATTTCATCGACATATTTTTCTTCCGAAAGGGCACAGAAGGGTTGTTGGTACTCAGGTGCTAGCCTTTATTCTCTGGTTTCAAACTGTGTTAGTTGTGATATAAAAAAAAATATAAAGAATATTTTGTAGTAGAATCTATTAAACACGCTAAAAAAGCTTCAAACACTATAGTTTTTTCGGCACAACACAACTGATAGCGATAATACGTTAGTTAACTACCTAATCTACCTATACATATGTACTAACATAGTTATTTATGTTTATTGTAATACTAACATACTAACATCTATGGATTATTTGGTCCGAAATAAATGCATTTTTTTATTTTTTATTTTTTTATATGTACGACTTATACAAGCACGGTGTCATGCATGACCAAGTAGATATCGACTTGTAAAACTTATTGCTATGCCCATAGGCCAATTAAGCATAATTGCACTGAAAGCATATTTTAAACACGACTAAATACAGTCAGTTCTATATCTGGAAGCATATTATATTGTCGTGTCCATAATTTGCATAATAACAAAAGTGGCAGTGTAGTAAGTAATTTTGTCGATGCCACTTGTAGTTGTAGCTCGTAAGCCGACACCTTGCGCCGACGGCGACGACCGTGAGAAGACGCAACCCTTCTCTAGACCGGCTCACAGGTGTACATTATTTAGAGTTACGCCCTTCGACCCTTCTGCAGCAACAGGTAGTGAATGTTATTGGACTTTTTCTTTCTATCTATTATTTTTCGGAACTTTATTTGAATTTCTGATTTATTAGGTAGGCTCTGTTTTAATCGAAACCAACTACATGTTTAATTTTCTGCTTAAAGACACACATTCCTACCAACGATATTGTAGTCATAAATTGATTTAGGTCCTCATCTGTTAGGATCCCGGTCGTAGTGTAAGCCGTACGATAAAAAAAACCGCAAATCGATCTACAGTTTTGCCATTTGGCACACGCATACTAGAGGTAAAAAAAAACCCATTTTGAAAATAACTTCATGAAGTATTTTTTTTAATTTTTCAATATTACAAAGTAACACAGCTCTACTTCAATACCTATTTCACGTGACTTATGGAACTGTAGTACAGGTACTTACAGTACATATGAATCATAAAATGATACGTAGTATAGTCTCTTTAACCCTTTAACTGCGCCTTTTCATCAGCTATAGTTTGTTTCAAAAATGAAAATGAAAATGAAAAATAGTTTATTGGGTTATTTACATGTTGAAATAAAGGCAAGGTTGGAACCTTCCAGTAAGCATAGAGATGCTTGTGTCGGAAGATCCCGCTCTTCCATTACTCGGAATTGTTAATTATAAACCAACAACTAACTGGCAATTAGACTTACTTATTTAGTTTTTGACACAAAATATCAAGGTCCACTTCTTCAGATACGATATACGCAACAATTTTTTTTGTACAGTATATCACAAATGATACGTTATATTTTGATATCTAACCCCAAGAAAGCAATTTTGAAAATAATTTCGTTAAGATTTTTTTATTTGATTTTTTATGTGTAATAATTTTTCAATTTTACAAAAAAAAAATACCTAATGAAGTTATTTTCAAAATTGGAGGTTTTTGAGGATATTACGTATTATTTGTGGTATATTGTATAAAAAAAAAAATGTATCTGGCTGAAGGAGCCCAAACTTGGTATGTTTCGAAAATTGATTTTGTGTTAATTAAAAAAAAATGGCTGAATTGTTATGATGTGGTATATTTTTAGAATCGCCTCAAAATGCCATTTCATTTCACACACGATAGGTTTCTAAAAAACAAAATTCCATACAAAAAATAAAATGTCTTGGCACTCCCACCTCCTAAGTGAAATTTTTTTAGGAACTGGGGGCAAAAAAATTGTTTTGACCTCTAGTATGCGTGTGCCAAATTGCTAAACTGTAGATCGATTTGCGGTTTTTCTTTGAAATTAGGCTTGTACGGCTACCACTCAGTAAGTCAAAGAAGATAATAACATCACAATTTTGGTATTTTTACCCGACTTCAAAAAAAAGGAGGAGGTTCTCAATTCGGTTGTATTTTTTTTTATATGTGTTACCTCAGAACTCCGTCATTTATGAACCGATTCGTACCATTCTTTTTTTAATTGAAAGTATATGCTTCCAGGTTGGTCCCATTGTTTTCAAAACTTCAGCTGAATGATTGTAACCATGAGGAATTGAGGGACCTCCTCAAATACATATATAAGGCACGCGTGTAGTAAATTCGGTGTTTTCTATTAGAACTCGTGTATTTACATCCGGAAATCATAAATTTGGTGAAGTGGAAGTGAAGTGATGATGAAGACCACAGATGGCTTGTGGAACTTGTCAATGATGTACTTCAAACTATAAAAGTACGTCACCGATTCTGATATCATTCCGTTGAAATAGCAAACAAAGAAGTGCCAAAGGTGATTCTGAGATCCTTGAGGAATTGACGGAAGTCCTCAAATTTTATCGGCCCAAGACTCAGGAACAAATATTCGTGCTCATCACACTAATAAATGCCCTTACCGGGATTCGAACCCAGGACCTCTTGCTTCGTAGGCAGCGTCACTACCAACTAGGCTAGGCGGTCGTCAAACTCTTTCTATCAAACTTGTTATCCAATATTTTATTTCTGTCTCTCAAGTATGTACTCTCAACATAGTTTCCTATTACTCCTGCTCCCACCGGCCGTGTTGCCGTCGCGAGTTGCGCGCACGCTACATCCTTATTATTACAGCAATATCTAATACTGGTGTTTACTAGTGATGCAACTATTATGTCAGCTCATTATACAGTCGAGTGCACTAAGTTTGTGCTTTGTAAATGTTAACTTTTCACCCCATCTGGTTACCAATTTGTACGCGTACCTGCTTATTTATGTGGCTACATAGTTATTTGATTTACTTATCTACACAGATACGCCGTCGTTATCCTATCCTACTATATAATATAATATTATAAATGCGAACATTTTGATGTTTAGACGTTTGTTACGCAATCACGCTTAAACAGCTTAACCGATTTGGATGAAATTTAGCACGAAGATAGTTTATAGTCTGGATTAAAATATAGGATAGTTTTTATCCCGGGTCCACGCAGACGAAGTCGCAGGCGGAAGCTACTTAATTATATTTTTATATAGCGTTTGGTAAAATCCTAGTTAAAGTTATGCAATAATTATGCTAACGATGTTACGAATTACATTGAAACCTAAATGCATTAAAATAAATACTATTTATATTTTTATAGTTATATACATACTGTAAACAATTTTAACTGCTATTATGTCCAACTATCTATTCTATAGCTACGTGGTTGATCATGGGGAGGGAGGGTACCTCGGGCCTCGCCGTAAGTAATACAGTATAAACTAGTACGGAAGGTGGCTTATTTTAACTTATTGTAATACTTATATTATAAAACAACATATGGTTAGTTAACTAATTTGTTTACTCTTATTGTCTACCTATATAATGTAATGTGTAGTTAATGTAAGCTGAATATGAAAAAATATGAAATACTTACATATTTTTTTCCTAATTAGGACGTAATAATACACACTGTTTAATGTCGTCATGGTAAAGTAATTAGTGCGTATTTATATTATAGCAAAAGTACTTTGTACGTACGTACAACATTATGCCCTGTTCTGGTTTCTAGTAAATTGTTGTCGGAGCTAACTCAAGTCAACTATTACTTATTCTGTGCTCAAGTGCAATGTATGAAAACAGTAGGGCTTCAATATCGACCAACATTTTTATAGGTCAATATCCCAACTGGTGTTAGTCACCTACTAGGTACGTCTACAAATCAGCTGCAGCAAATGTTCTAAGCAATTAAATAATAATTAATGTTGTAAATGTGTGCTACTATTGCTTTAGGAGTTGTAAAACCATTATAGGTAGGTACGCCATTTCCGGTAAAATGATACAAGAATCTATATTATTTCGTATCAAAGATCCTAATGACGAGTCGACTCTTTGATGAGCGCATGTAATCATTACAAATCTTTCAAAACCTGCAGCCTACCGACGAAAACTTTAACTGTACCTACGGTAACTTTGTGTTTGACATGATAATACATAAAATCACCTAAATACGTTCTACGCTTAGCGAATAAATCCCAATCTCTAGTTATTGGCGGATGTATGTACTATGCCGTCTATATACTATCATCTGTTAACTTATGTGTGAATTAATAAAAAAATCTTAATTCTTCTAATGTTTAATCTGCCAACTCTGGCATGATCTACAGATGCAGCTACAGCTAAACCGATGTTTATTAAAGTCTGATGAATAAATACATTTTTCACCTCAGCAGCTCGAACAAGCATATTTTGCTGCGTGAAAACAGTGAGCAAAATACGATTTTGCTCACTCCGTGAGGCAAAGTAGCTTTTTAATGTTGATATCGAGCACTGGTGACACATCAACATCATAGTGTGGATACTACAACTACAACTATGATGTGCTCTATTACAAATTCAGAATATTATAGGTGCGTAAAAGCCTAGCGATATTTTTTTTAACGTGACGATGTTCTCACTGCTGAGGTGAAAAGTTGTATGTATCACACGAGAGCAAAGATATTTGCATCTCGTGCCTTTGAGTCCCTCACTACGCTCAAGATTCTAATTTTGAATCACTCGCTACGCTCGTGATTCAAATATAGATTCTTTCGCTTGCTCGGGACTCAACATCAACACTCGCAGCAAAAATCTACTTTGCTCTCTTGTTGAACAAATAACTATTCCGACCACTCGTCAATCGTCATTGGACATGACCTGGGTCACCAGTCACAATACCTACTCGCTTATCCTCTATTGTCGTTTATTTTTAGATTTTTACTAGTGTCTTCATAAATAAGTTTGTGACAAAAATTTCATTTTTGGTACAAGCTTTTATTGCTGACTGTACTTTTCTGTATACCGTCATCAACTACTCATTGAGACGATTCTAACGAGCCCAAACTCAACGGAGTTACGTCGGTTAAGTGCTGACCTCCCATGCCTACCTTCTGCCTCCATCATCAGATCAGCTCATAATATTGCATTGTCACCATACGTATTTATTCCAAAATTCAGCTCAATCGGATACTTAACGGCAAGTGACTGAAAAATGGATTGCAAATTTTGACGGACAACATACTTAAATATACATACGAACAGTGCAAATTAAATAAAAGCTTGTAAAAATAACTTTTAGTACAAAATTGTAATATACCTACTGTGACTACTTTCATCAACCTTCTACATGTTCAGTTGTAAGTATTGGAAGATGAAAATATATTTTCCAAAGATTTCTTTCCATTTTCGAATACTTACACCATAGCAAAAACTCATTTCAGCTGGCATTAACAAAGAACGATGTTGTGAATACGTGTCACATCACCCGGAAAACCCCGGCTTTGTCCGAAGTGTGAAAGGGTGCACTCATTAGGAAGATTGCGGGGCGCCAGCCCGCTGCAAAACATTGTCTACGGCCGTGCCGTTGCGTTGATACATTGTCTTTGCCTAGCGCGTTAATGCTGCCACCATTATCGTACATATGTTCAGGAAGTTTACATTTTCAAAGACAAAAGAAACGAGGCTGTAATAAAGAAAGTGCATTCGGGTTTGGCATTCCGCAAAAACAACGGAGAGCATTATGATCAGAATGTGGATGGTGACTCGTTTCAGTCATTAGAATTAATGTACCTACTATTTCTCAAACTTGAATGTGGAATGTGGACATGACTTACTTCAAATTAGGTCCGGAAATACTACGTATCCGGTGCGACTAGTGAAGATGATATGTAAAGGAATTTCATACAACCTTACACACCTAGGCCTGCAAAGCAACCGTCTTTTGTTTATAAACGTCAAATGGGGCTGGCAACTGTCAAACTGACAGCACCAATAATGGTCCCTAAAAAAGCTAAATTTGTATGGCGGGAAGTAGTTTTTATTTATTTTTGCGAAAATGACTTAATGTTTCGTCCCGAATTGCTCGAAGTGGGAATCCACCGTCTTCCGAAAAAGGCTAAAAATAAAAGGCTATGGATTAAAGCTATGGGGAAGATTTTTGCCTAAGAACTGTATATGGTTTCCATACAAGTTAGGGACCATCGATCCTCTGTCTCTCTCTCTCATCGTATGGAATCTAGAAGAGCGCCATCTACAATTAGCTTTCACCGGCCAACCCCATTGTGACAGAACGTCTTGGCATTCAATCACCAGAAAAAAAAAGATTAGGACTAATGTTAATGTCACCGTGTAAAACGTTGCTTCAAACAGGTTAAAAAAAAGTTTGGCGCGTAAATTGAAAAAAGTTTTATTTTCTTGTTGGCCGGATTTGTCAATAGTTCGTAATTATTTTGAAACTTTCTAATAAAAGCCATCGATTTCGAAATGAGTTTGGACGAAAATGATATGGAATTGAACTGTCATCGGCCTTATACATCTATTTTGAACTGTACGCCTCCGGAATTGCGAGCAGAAGAAGCCATGAATAATTTACTGCCCCCGAAATCAAAAGTTAGGTACATGACGGCGTATGAAAATTTCATAAAAATTATAAGTGTTTTCTTTGTTGTAGTGCCTCGTCTATATAAGTTCAAGTAACTATAAACTAATACTTAATTTAGGGAATAAGCGGAATATTTGTTAGGAAGAAATGTGGGACACAATTATAGGTTATGATGTGATAGCACTGACAGCTATCAGAAACGTATTATTTAGTTGTACGAATAAAACAAATTGACAACTTTTTATTTCATTGCAAGTTTGAGAAAAGCACTATACAAATCTCGGCGAGAAACGGGGTTGCCGGCCGCGTATCCCTATCCGTATCTATATGTACTTGCCCTGCAACCCTTCGTTTCCCGGCCTCTATATAAGTTATAGTAATGTACTATTACCTTAATTACTTCAAATTTGAAGCTGATTCTCCTTTCAGGTATTAGGTACAATTTTTTCTTTGCAATCTGGCTTTACCATGTCACTATGGGCATGGGAATCAAAAATTGTTTGATATGTAAATATTTACAAAATGTGTTTTAACGTTGATAAGATACGTAGGAAGGTACATAATGTAGTTTAAGTAGATATTTTAATAAACATTCGCGTCCCATGTCATTTGAACCAAACTCTTAACTTCACATCAACGAGTCACACATAGATTTAGGTTAGCGTCTTTCCCTGTGGACATAGCTAAAGTTATTGCCTAATTTATGGTAAGACTCGCATAATACGCACAAATAATGAGCATGCCCGAAGTTGTACAAAATAAAAACAAAGAAATTACCTACCTACTTTACAGCTTCCGTATTTTTGGACGCCTTCTGTAGTACGCCTTGTAGTTAGTTGTCTTCAGGTCATGTGACAGGTATCCGTATCCACTATAATATAATAACCTAGTGCTGAATGTATATACTATACAGGGTGGAAAGATAAGTCGGGCCCTGGAGGGAAACTACCTTAAATACGGAAATGGATCTCTTCGTACAAACAGTATCAGTAGGTATGTGTACCTAAGTATGGGAATGATATTTTATTACAGTTTTGAAAAGATTGGTGTAAATAATGAAAATAAATAAATAAAACTACGAATTTACCAATTTCGTCTAGTTTCAGATGTCGCATCTCCCCATACTTACATACAGACATACTAAGCGGGTTAGTATTGGGAGGTCCATTTCCGTACACTAAACTATGAAATTCAGCATTTTCCTGTGATTGCAGATACAGACTTCCTCAGCAACAATAGTTCCTTACACCTAGAACTATTAATTTACGCAAAAAAACGAACTCAGATTTTTAGACAAATTCGACCGGGTTCGATTCCCGGCCGTGTGTAAGGCTTTTTTGAAAATCTTTGAATGCCGTTTTGTTTCTTTTTAAAAATAAAGGAATGTCTCCTTTAAGTAAAATGAGCCAGCTTAAGGATTTAAGGTAGTTTCCCTTCAGGGCCCGACTTATCTTTCCACCCTGTATAGGCATCGTCATCTATCAGACACCAATTTTCAGTCTAGTAGACTTATTCGAGGCAATTTCGATAGTACTCAATTGAACTTTGTTGATGGCTATAACTATTTAGAAACTCAAATATTAGCACCAGCGACCAGAGGATGTTCAATTAAGAGATCTGTGCCTTGTAAGTAGTTATCTCAGAGCTCGTATTACTTAATTATTTCAAACTAGCTGTTGCCCGCGACTTCGTCCGCGTATAAAATGTTATCGTCTAAATGTGTGTTGAAGGAATGAATTAAAAAAAAACATTGAAATTAATTTTGTACCTAGTCTTTTAGAAAATAATCTAAAACCGAAGTTACAAATCTCTTACTTTCAAAATCTCTTGCTCTCTATACAAACTCTACAAGAACCCTCTCTGAACCCTCACAGTAAACAGTCTGAAACCGTAGTTCTTTACTAATTTCTTACTTTAAAAATGTCTAGCTCTCTATACAAAGTTCGAACCCCCTTTTAACCTTCTTAGGCGATGAATTAAAAAAACGCTGAAATAAGTTTTGTAGTATTTTAGCAAACAGTCTAAAACCGAAGTTACAAATCCCTTACTTTAAAAATATCTTGCTCTCCATACAAACTTTGAACACCCTTATAATCCCCTTTAGGGGATATATTTCATAAAATGCTAAAATAAGTTTTGTAGTCTAAACAGGCTAAGATCGAAGTTACAAATATCATATTTTAAAATTTTCTTGCTCTCCATACAAACTTTGAACGCTTTTCAGGGAAAAATTAAAAATAAAACACTCGGTATTTTTATTGTTATAGGTAAGTATTTTTTCTACAAACTATCAAGTCTCTAACTAAAAAAAAGTGTTTCCCATACGAACCTTGCACCCCTTTTTAACCCCTTAAGGGGTGAAATTTTCCAAAACGCTGGCAGTAGGTATTTTTTTGTATTTTAATAAGTAGGTACTTAATCTTTCTACAGAGTTTTAAGTCTCTACCTAAAAAAAGTTTTCCTATACAAACATTGCACCTCTTTATCCCCCTCTTAGCGGGTGGAAATTTTCAAACCACTGAAAGTAATTTACCTATATAAATATTCTTTCTACACAATTTCAAGTCTCTAGCTCAAAAAAAAAGTTTCCTCCATACACATTTTCACCCGTTTTAATCACCCTTAGGGGTGGAATTTTCTAAAACGCTGAAAGTTCCTTATTTGTATTGTAATAAGTAATCTTTCAACAAAGATTTGTCGCTTGCTAAAAAAATATATTTACAACCGTTGCACCCCCTTATACACCCCTAAGGGGTGGAATTTTATAAAACGCTGAAAGTATTTTGTTTTATTTTATTATGTAATCTTTTTAAAAAGGTTTGAGATTCTAGCTCAAAAAAATCCCCTTTACCAACATTGTACCCGTTTTTCATACCATTTTCCAAAACGCTGTTTTTTTATTTGTATTGTAATAAGTAATCTTTCTACAAACTTTTAAGCTTCTATCTCAAAAAGAAGTTTCGCTCATACAAACTTTGCAAACCTTTTTAACCCCTAAGTGGCTGAATTTTCCAAAACGCTGACAGTACTTTATTTGTATTCTAATAAGTAAGCTTTCTTCAACGTATTGAGTTTCTTGCTAAAATATTAAAGTTTCCCCCATACAAAATTTGCACCCCTATTTGACCCCTTTAGGAGTAGAATTTCCAAAAAGCCCTTCTTATCCGTTGCCTACGTTGTAAAAGGTAGTTCTGGTGTAAATTTCAACTCTCTAGCCCCAGTAGTTTCGGCTGTGCGTTGATGAGTGAGTGGGTGAGTCAGTCAGGACATTTATATGTTGGTATAGATAGATAGAAGATGACGAAAATCCCATTCAAATATCTCAAAACCGTTTTAATGTCGCTTGTTAGAGTGAGAAAACGATCGGGGACTGTGACGTCAAGATCCTCGAGCGTCATAGTAAAAAACAATCGTTTCATATGAAGGTGCGTTTTGTGGAAAAGGGACAGAACATAAAACTTTGGAACTTTGTGATTACCTATACATATTAACCTCTTGCGTTGATTTTTTCTCTATTATCCTTTTTTCGAGAAAATACATTATGATTATTTTATTTAGTGTCTACCTACAGCTGAGTCCGCTGCACCAATGTTTTCCATGTTTTTAAACATCTAACATGTTTTCCGTCAGGTTCGGCAAACAAATAGGGTTTTGTTTTGATTGGCAAAACATGTTTGACGTTTAAAAATCACGAAAACATGGCGCAGCGGACGCGGCTTACGGGGTGTAGTTTCGATTCAGCCTTC
Source organism: Epinotia brunnichana (assembly GCA_963854355.1). NCBI lineage: Eukaryota > Metazoa > Arthropoda > Insecta > Lepidoptera > Tortricidae > Epinotia > Epinotia brunnichana. The sequence continues at coordinate 19,192,029 of OY977940.1, forward strand.
AGGGCCTACCGCGAAAGGCATTCGAAGTTTTCCCTCTCTGTCATACCTGTGAATTCGTACGTAAGTGCGACAGAGAGGGAAAACTTCGTATGCCGTTCGCGGTAGGCCTTCAGGAAAACCGAAACTCGAAGTTCGTATAACTGCATCCCTGTCACTCGAGTAATGTTTGTGCGATAGAGATAGAGATACACGAATATTTTCGAATTCCGAAGTTCGTGGTTATAGCTAGGGCCTACCGCGAACGGCATTCGAAGTTTTCCCTCTCTGTCGCACTTACGTACGAATTCACAGGTATGACAGAGAGGGAAAACTTCGAATGCCTTTCGCGGTCTGGTAGCGCCGCAGGCACTTTGGCAGAATGCGCAAAGAGCGCGTGCCATTGCCATTCAAAAAAAAACAAATTCGTGTTAATGATATTGTTCAAATTTGTTGATACATTTATGGAAATAACGCCATAATGCGACATTTGCGCATATAAGTTCTCATATCACAATCGAATATTTTTTTATAGTTTAACTTTTGGCATGTGTATCGTCAAGGTCTATCGTAGACTGGATTTAAATTATTATTGAGTGAAAGGCAAAGCAATTCCGCCATTTTGACGAAAATTTGACGTTTCTTATAGCTGACAGTTGGAGCAGCGTTTGATTTCAATAAAAATAAATGAAAAATTAAATGAACTCGTATATTTCGGAAAATTAATTAATTGTCGCAGTCGGATAAAAACTATCCTAAGTTGCAGCTAGAATCATAATGTACCTATATAAAATGTTTCATATTTTTCCGTTCATGGGATGCTGAGAACATTCGTACCACACAAAGCTTAGTTTCAAACTGGCTGATTCTTTTTTTAATTTAGAGATTTATTATAAGTGGAGATGACTTAACGAACTCGTTCATTAGGCTCACGTGAACAGAAATGTATCGCATGGTATGGCGCCGGCGATAGGCGATGTTCGACGCGGCATGAGACGAGCCAAGATGGCGTCGTCGAGCAGGAAGTAATGTAGTGTAGGAAGACGTTCGAGCGTCCTTCAAGGTCACTAGTGTATCCAGCACACACGTTACGCAGCGTCGCCTCGCTTCGTTCCGGCGCTGACGAGACTATTGTTTTAAATTCGAAACGTCTCAGTCACCGCACTCGGTTTGATTAGTGGAATTTAACTCTGAAAGACATCCAGCTAACGTTAGGATTCTTCTCAAGTTTTAAAAAAATACTGCTGAATATACCTAGCCGTCACTCTTAAAGTATCTGAAATGTTATAGATTTAGGTTTTATCCTATTTTGCTAGTTACGATAAGATTAGAGTTCAGAGAAAAACTGTGTCTGTAGAATAGAAACGATTCCTAGGAAGCCCTTTATGTGACGCGGCAGAGTTTAGAGCAGAACTATTTTCGCTGCAGGCAGCTTTTTTTGCTCCGATCAATTACGACGGCCAGCCCACTTATAAAAGGCTCTTTGGAATATTTTGCATTACGCGCTTATATCTGATCCGTTCGCGGGTATTTGCACTATTTATAATGTTCTTCGCATAATAAGTGTGCAATCCGCACACTTATTCTTTTCAATGGCAGGTAACGTTTGTGGGATACAATACAATAGATGCGAAATTCGTTCGGCTAAAATATTAACTTTGGTACAATGGAATACATTATATTTCCAAGTATGGAGCACTTCTTCACTTCCGAACAATAGTTTGGATGGGAAACGAAGTGGTAAACAGTGGTTCCTTTGCAGATCCAGGTCGGTGTGAGATGGCCGGCTTTGTGTTCGCGCGTAACGTCTCTGCGAGGGCGGGAAAGCGCAGTAGGGTTGACAACTTTGTTAATTTCACTTGTTTTTTATACCACGCATCGTGTGGTGTTTCTGGTGTGATTTTTCTTGCGTTGAATGTTTTTACTCTTAAAATTTGGAATAAGAAATAAGGCTTCACTTGCTTTAAAACTAGTATAATGAATCAAGCATTGTTTTATCCCAATAACATGAACCTACATCTATCGAAAGGAACCAAAATCGAAAATTTACAATAAATTAAGAAAAATGCAACTTCAAGTGATAATTAAATGTAATTTAGTGTGGCGACCCTAACTTACATAATATTGTAACTAAACGGCACGATAACAACAAAAAATCTACGAGATCGAAATGGATCGGTCCTTTTAAAAAGTAGTTCCATTCCGAAGCGAATACAATGAGCAGTCCCCAAGAGGGTGAGCATAGTTTTGCTCTTTTTTATTATGAAAGTTAGTTTTTGTCGAAAAGGTAGAAGCCATACCGTTGAAAGTTCAAACGAGTCTTTATTGCATTCCAAAGTTGAAAACAGATTGTCTTTAACTCTAGAATTATCTGAGGATTACTAATAAGTAATTATGAAGATTTGCCAACCAGAAAAGAGAAAAGAGGAGAAAATATATGATCCAAGTGTTAAATACACAAAATTTCGTATTGTCTGTTTACTTGTATCGCGCTCGCGCACTTCGTGGATTTGGATATACATTGTACTTACCTACATAAATCGCTTTAATTTTTTACAAAATCTAGTTGTGTTCATATTCTTCTAACCAATAGAAACGTAACGCCGGCGTCTTCCAAGTCATTGTTCCGGTAAGGCTTTACCATTTCATCAGCAGTCCTTTATGTTTCGTCAAATAATAAAAATCCTTTTAAGCTTTTGAAGCTTTATATTCCTTTAGCCGCAGCTCCTTCAAATACCGAACTGTTTGAACATCCTATTATGGTCTAAGAATTCTTCGTAAATACTGGTGTTGATATATAATTGCCTCTTAATAACAGGGTATTCACTTGTTTGAATTTATTATTTTCCTGTACGAGCAAAAAGTGATTTATTAATTTAAGTAGCGTATGATTGCTTTGCGATTTTTTTTTTAAATATTACGTTTCGTTTCGTAAGCAGATATTACTAATTGTATTCCGTGATGCATTAATTAGCATATGTTATTAATGCTCAGGTTAGAATGCCGCGACACTATCACGACGGTTACCTGCCGCAACGAAGGCGTGGTTAACTGCTATTACTGTAGATCAGTGTGACTGTGTATCTTTGCCGACGTATTGTCTGCTCGCTCCATCACATCCCAAAGGATTCCTGATCGTTATAATTCCGGCGAGCATTTCCATAAAAATCATTCCCGATCGTTATCTTCGTGAACAGGTCGGTTTCTTTTTTTTTAGTCCATCATTTATTATCTGTAAGGGTACAAAAAACGTTAGCATCTCTAAAGCGCCGCGGCGTCCCTTCCCTTCTAGGAAGCGCTCAGTATTTGTTTGACACCGGCTCGTGAGATATAGAGGGCAATGGGCACTGGCCAGGGCCACTTCGACGAATCCCCGCTTGGTCGACTCCTGCGACAATGAGGTGTGAATTCACAGGTTTCGCAAGAACCGATCTCTGATAAGCTCTATTAAGATTCCGCCACGTGATAACAAAGTGATACAGCATTAAGAGTTACCTTATCTTCCATAAATAAATCATTGTAACTTTTAGACGTACTACTTATGTCGTTTCATGTTAACAGAAACTAGAGGAGAGGTATTTGGAGTCAACGTCATAATATTATGTGCTCTGATAAGATAGATCTCCTATTTACATTCTTCCGATTTCTATACGGATATGAGGTGTAATTTTTTGGTCTCTTCGTATGGTATTTAATCTATTTTTTGAACAGCTACCTCAGCCGTCAGTATGGTTTATCTTTTTACGACCTTTTTATCGTTCACGGTGAAGGCTGTATTGTCAATAACAAACAGTGTTCAGGATCCCGTAACTAACTGTTTTCTTTATCGCGGATTACTTTCGCAGGTATAATAGGTAGTCACTAAAGGGTTATATTAAAGCCTTAATGTTGAGTTAACGAAGCATCAGTTCGGAACGTGATACGGCCGTCGATAAACTGACGGTTCAGAGGCTTCGTACGAGTAACCGTCGTTGCGCAATTCCCACAGGGTATCAAAAGCAAATACCTTCCTTTGAATCAGGACACAATGGCGGGGCAAGAGTCAGGTAAAGCTCCTCACGCCGCGGGGGTCTATCGCAGAAGTTTTATATTTCCGCTTCTTTGTGATGTCCCTGGGGCCAATTAATAATTTCTCTGGATGACCGGAGTCATTGTCGCCGCCCCCGCGCCCGCGCCCCGCCTGCCTGTTGCACACTACGCTCGAAGATTGATGAACTCCCTACAATTGTTGCACGTTTATAGACTGTTTTTTTCCTAATTCTCAAATGGCGTTATGGGCCTTGTTCTCCATTGTGGTTACGCTTCTCAAAGATGTTGCTTGAATTTGAGTGACAGTAAATTTTATTCATAAGCAGTCATTGAGACTACAATACCGGTCGCAAATAGTCGTGGTGTGTAAATAAGGCCTCAGAAACGTGGTTTAGGCGCCATTTTGTTGTGTTTTAGTAATTGTCACTGAGCAGATATGTGTGGTCAGGTTCGAAGTCAGTACGCGTCGTTATGAGTCAAGAGGTTTATTACGACTGAACTTAGCCTAGATACATTGATCTGCCCACTACACCACCGGGGCTAAAAAAGAAAAAAAAATGTAATTTTACATATTTTTTTGTAAACACATTAAAAAAAATAGTATGTAACGACATTATTCTAACATTGTCTTAAAAATAAGAATTGGATGTGTATCCCAGTATTTTAAACTTATTCAATGAACAATTTTACACGGTTTTTATGAATTATTTAATTTTTTCCTTTATTTAAAATTATTACATTCGGTCCTTGATCTTCAACTACTTTAAATGGGCCGTTATACAATTTGCTTAATTTCTTTCCAGTTTCATTTTTTACCAAAACTAAATAATTTTTTTTCATCGTAATTCTGATAAGGACAAAGTAATGCAAATATCCAATGTTTATGAATTTCTTATTTTGGTGATACTTTACTACCTATAGTCGGAGTTATATACCTAAGAATTGACTTTTGAGAGTTATGATTTGACCCTTATTTAAATAAAGCGAATGATATCAGACAGAGACCAAAAGAAGTCATCCGATGTTGTTTGACGAGCCATACAACATCGGATGACTTCTTTTGGCCCACATTTTATCTGTCTGTCCGTCTGTCTGTCTGTCTGTCACCAGGCTGTATCTCACTGATACCGTGATAGTTCCAGTTGAAATTTTCACAGATGATGTATTTCTGTTGCCGCTTGCCGCTATAACAATAAATACTTAAAACAGAATAAAATAAATATGTTCATAGATAATGGTACGGAACCCTTCGTGCGCGAGTCCGACTCGCACTTGGCCGGTTTTTTTACAGAACTCCGACTTCTACTTTTCTGACACGGAAGAAAAGGTGACGTTTACAAATAAATGGAGGTCACAATGCCTACTTAAAATAATCAAATGATTATAACTATAAGTGTAAAATACCTACATAAAAAAAAATCAAAATTTGCGGACAATCTTACACAAATCGACCATATTTACAGTACACATCATTGCGTGAGACTACTAGTTTCTGTCTACAACTTCTCGTTAATTCCAGTCTCATTAACTTCCGCCCTTCATTTCACGCGCTTACAGGAGAATTAATAAAAGGAAGATTTTCAGGATAAAAAATATCCAATGTTCTTTATATACCTACTTGAATCTGTCTAGCGATCTAGCGTTAAAAATGTAGGTAATGTACAGATGATCGCAGGGAGTTAATTTCGCATTTATACATGCAATACATTCTATAAACAAATACTACGTGTCCGCGCGGCTCCGCCCACATATCACAAAAAACATGGCCGGCACATTTGTACATTCAATTTTAGAGAAATAAATAAAAACTTGCAACCTTTCAATGTCACAAACAAACTTTAATAATAAATAAACTCAAATATTAGTCTAATAGTAGAATTGTAGATAATTTCAAGTATTGCTGAAAATAATGTTTTAATGGCCAAGTAAGTTTAATTCCAACTTTATTTATTTATCGTATGGCGGTTACACACTGGTATATGTAAATGTATTCGTATCGTTGTCGCTGTCGATTCCACTTTAAATGAAGGATGTTCGCAAAATAAAAATATACATACACACTTCATTTCTGTCTTCGAAAATAGTGAAATTGCTACTGCGCTGTTCCTGTACAGTTGCACACATTGTGGATTATGCTAATAAGAGTTCGGTTCTATATTATTTGGGACTTCACACGCTTGTACCTCATATTTCATCCCTTTTTGGAATAATTTCCAGCTTGAAGTTTGTAAAACAGTCTATGTGCCCGTTTCATCAAGTACGTTCATCCGTTTTTACGTGATTGAGCAACAAACATCCAAGATGTATTAAAAACATCATCATCATATCAGCCGAAAGACGTCCACTGCTGAACATAGGCCTCCCCCAAAGAGAATATTAAAAACATAAACCTTCACATTAAATAGGAAGTAGGCTTAGGTACCCAATATTAGAGGGGTAATCACGTAACGTTCCGAACGCGCGTCGGTACAATTTAACTGTCAATTTTCCATATAAAAAGTGACATTTAGTTAGACCTACCCGACGTTCCTACAATGCGTTACGTGATCGACCTGTAGGACGCAAAACGCAAACCATATATGCCAAATATATGTAGTTTAGAGTAAAACTCATCTCCAGTGTCCTGTCTTTCAGTGAACTTTCGGAAACAGGAGCACACCTACATTACCTACTTCTACCTTCTAGCGGATCACAATAGGTCCTATTATATAACATAGGTCCTACTATACATCCTGTTTATAGGATCGTCCTATAATCAGGATGTAAAGGTATCCATACCTATTAGTAGTTGTTGTAGGTTTTTCATACCCGTTAATGGACCTGGCTCAAGATGTTTTCCGCATTATTGTGTGAGTGTCTGCTAGCCGCTTCTTTTGTCTTTTTGTTAACAACTTGTCCGCGAGTGGTGGCTCAGTATTTCCTGTTTGCGAAATTAAATTCAAATATATGCATACTTTTTGTCGACCAGTCCACGGGACGGTCGCTAGTGGCGTCAGCAATAATAATACCACTTCATATTGTAAGTATAAGTGGAATATCGCCTGCGAGACTATGACATAATAAATAAAACTGTTTCAATAATAATTTACTTTAAAAACAAAAGTTTAAACCGACTTCAATTCAGTACATCGCCAAGCCACATAGGTACATGAACATTTCCTTTTCAATTTACCACATGCACTGCTTTCCAAGAGCAAATGCGTTGATTATTACAGAAAAAACCCAAGTCGCTATCTGTGGGCTGATAATATTTGAGGAGTTCCGTCAATTCCTAAAGGATGTGAGAATTACCACTTCATGAGTTGCTACTTCAACGGAATCATGTCAGAATCTTTGACGAACTTTACATCTTTGAGGAGTTCCATAAGTCATCTGTGGTCTTCAGTAACAGTTCCACTTCGCCAAAATTGCGATTTCCGAAAGTATATAAATACACGAATAATAATAGAAAATACCGAAATCACTACATGCGTGCCTATAATATTTGAGGGTTGCCCTCAATTTCCCTGGGATTCCATCATCAGATTCTGATTTGGTGACAATGGGAACACCTCGGAAGTATACTCTTTCAAATAAAAAAAAGAATTTTGGAAATCGGTCCACAATTGACGGAGAAATCGGCGAACATACATTAAAAACTCGTCCTTTTTTGAAGTTGGTTAAAAATGCGTACACATGTTGGGCTTTATTTAAATAAAGTCAATTGTTAATATTGTTATGGTGATAAACTGGGTACGTAAACGTATCTAATGGAAAACGATTCCACATACGATGACACATACGAGTTCTTAGTAAGACGGATAGTCAGCTCCCATGTTCTATTCACCTAGTCCGTCAATCGGACTCGTCGAACTCGTGGAGCCAGCGACGCCAATGGTCATGGCACGCGGTCTCCAGCCTGCTTCGCAAGTGTCACCTAGCGGGCCTACTTGCACTCTACTTGTGCTTTTAATTGCACATTCACAAGTAGACACAGTTAACTGTAATGGGATTATAACTGATCGTGATAACATTAAAATTGTTTTTTGCTCTGCTTGTTAGACATCTAGATAAGAAAGTCCACTATTTATTTTATTTGCTTCAAAGAATAATGTATCACATGCTAAAGGAGGATTTAAATGCCTGAGATCGGTTTCTGACAGTGAACTGAACTGTACGGAAGATTTGATAAATTGTAGGTTTGTAGGCATATAAGTACGAGTAGAATAGTTTTGCTAGGTCGAGTATTATTATATTGATTATTGGCATAGGTTTTCAGTGTTTTATAGATACTGTAATAAACTGGAAATCACTAGTAAGGTAGTATGCACATTATATACTTACTTAAATATAATTAACAACTTAGAAAAGTTTAGAAACCCTCGATATTTTCCTTTCAAAGTTTAGTATCTCAAAACCGGCTGAACCGATTTTTATGAAACGTAGCATTCAAATCGGTCCATTCGTTTAAGAGCTACGATGCCACAGACAGACATACAGTTACAAACACAGACACGTCAATCTTATAACACCCCTCTTTTTGCGTCGGGGGTTGAAAATCGATTATGATTGGTCTAAACTAAATTAAGGATATACCCTCTCCTGTGACTCCCATAACCTCTAATAGCTCTTCATTATGTGGCAATAGGTTGTCGAATGTTTTGTTGGTACTTAACAGATTGTCAATCTGAGGTTATGTAGGTTTAAAAAGTTTTTCCACCACGCTTACTGATACGTGTGTTGTACGTGATGGTGGCTGCGACAGTTAGTGCGTTTTTCCAGCTGTTGCGCGTACGGTGCGCGGGCGCACAGCCCGTCGGATCCGGGTCACGCGCGTCTCGTAACGGGTGCCTGATAACGGGAGGCCTAGCCTAGGTCGCGCAGCGGGATGACGCGGAAGTGGGTTCGCGGACGACTATTAAAAGGCATATATATACTGCTGCAGGCGAATAGATGATCAGGGCTAGTATTCATAATGTTTGACTCGCCTGAGGCCAATCAGTGTAAGTGTGAGTTTATATACGAGTAGTTATCTTACGCTTTATGTATTGTACTGTAGGTATAGGGTTATGATGCAAATTGCACACGTCACAAAGGCCAAGGTAGCAACTTCCTGAAGCTGAAGCCGTCCTAGTGCACATTGCGTAAGCAGTATTCTTGTTACATAACCTATGATTACCCATACCTACTATGCACCTATAAAATGCTTGGTTGCAAAACTTCAATATAATATACATTTTCACTTCTCATGCTCTAAAAGTTCGTCTTTATGTCGTGCGTAGGCGACATAAAGTCGCTTTTTATGCTCTAGAGCATAAAGTAAAATCTTCGTCGAAGACCAAGGCAATCGCTGCAACAGCCACACGAACATCTTTAACTTCATACAACAACCTCTTTATTTTATTTCGTTTCGTTCGTATTCTAAGACCAAGGCAAAGATACCAACAGCCAAAGTACACAATAAAACTTCATGAAATAAACTTATAATTTGTATTTCGTCTCATTTATTATTTTACGTGTTGCTGTTTCATTTCCTCGCAATCGAAGTGAAAAGTAGAGTGTACAACTCGTCCATAAAACCCATTTTACACTCGACTTTATATCTATCCTCGCTCGCAAGCTCGCTCGGATGGATAAACGTCTCGAGTAAAATGGTGCGTTTTATGCACTTGTTGTACAATCTACTATTAAAGGATTGTTTTTGGATTGCCGTAGGTACAACTACATATGCATACAGCTGGCCCCGTAGCATGGATGGGCATTATCACGCGATAAGTGACAAGATATGAGCGTCGTCTCGTTCTATCGAACGGTGTCAGCCAGGGACGGATGCTCTATCTTCTCACGTCTCGCAGGTACGCCTTTTCGTGCCCTCTCTGTTTCAGTTAAAGTACAATTTTAGACCACGAAATCTCGACTTACTGGCGGTTCCCAAAGCGCGCATTGTGGGCATAGATTAGATTAGATTATTTATTTCATGATAAAAAAAATATATTACAAATTTGCTTTCATGTCAAAAAAATAAGATTAATTATCACGATCGTCAAAAACAAAGAAAAAATAAAGATATAATATTAAATTAATACAATGTCAACAAATTTACTCAATAACGAGTAAATATAAAAATAAAACAAAATCAAAAGAACAAATATGTCAACCACTAGGTATCGTCATTCAATTTACAATATAGTGTAATGACCTATACATAGTTCGCGCTTTGGATAGGTACTCTAAACGCGCTTCTCAAATCAGCACCTGCTGACTGCGATGTGTTTGCAAGTAGTTGGAAGATAATATGTGATGAATGTAAGAGGTTATGTGCGACGATGGATGACCTTTATTCTTCAGTTATTTGTTAAGTTTTTTGTTATTCTAAGTTCATGTTACTTAAATAACATTGTGTGCATGCATTTCACAGTGCCTTGGTGTCTCATTGTAATACTGTGTAATCTGTTTTGAAAAAAAAAATATGTGCGAACGTTCAGTGTTTGCAGTTTTCTTAGCAAGTAGCAACGGAATTCTCTGTACAGCTAATTTTCTGCGCATTTCCCGATAACTGTGACCATGGAGGTCTCGAACAGGTAATTTGATGTCAACGATTAGCTATGGTTCACGGTTGGGCGACCGGCGCGGGCGCCGAAGAAAGCAAGTTCACTGCCACGGCCGTGTGACTGCCTGCGCGCAGCGCAACCTTGTCCCGCCCATTTACCGGAGTCGTCTAACTTGCGGCAAATATGGAGTTTTGTAATTCATGCATATGCTACAAATTATTCCCCTATTCGCAAGTTCAACTTGCCTGTGATCCTGGCAGGATCGCCATGTGATATTAGAACAAAGTGGTGGAAGGGTATGGGGCTTATAGAGTCCTTTAATTTAATATATTACCTATCTATTTATACACGTTAGGTTGCGCTGAACAAGCAATATGCGTTTATGTAGCAGTAAACTATTGTGTTACTGCTAAACACTAAATGTGGCCAATCGCCATACTACAGAGTGCTCTAGGCACTCAACATATAAATATTGAGTCAAAAAGACGTATTTAGAAATGTTGTGGCTAGCTTAAATCGATCTTTTGTATGCGTGTGTAAATTTCAATTTGAGACTTAATATTTCTGTTGTTAAGCAGCTTAGAAACCTCCTGCTTATAACAATTGTAAAATATGTATTACTTAAACTTGTTTCACTTATGATTATTAATTTATGTTTCACTTTATAGTTTTTTTTTTGTATAAATTTAGTTTGTGGTAAAAGGAGTAGGTACCCTTGATAATGATATCGAATTTTATAAAAGGTAGCCTAACTTGCTTCTATTTTTACAAGCTTTATATTAACATGCACTGTTCGTATGTATGTAAATATGTAAGACTGAAGATTAAGTATGTAAGTTGTCCGTCAAAATTTGCAATCCATTTTTCAGTCACTTCCCGTTATCCAATTGAGCTGAAATTTTGCAAGCATATGTACGAGTATATCGCATGACAATGCAATATTATGATGACTTGGAGCTGATCTGATGCTGGAGCTGGAAGGATAGGAACTCTGCAATGAAACGACACAACCCCATCGAGTTTGGGCTCGTTAGAATCGTATCAATGAGTACCTACTTGATGATGGTATGCAGAAAAGTACAGTCGGCAGTAAAAGCTTGTACCAAAAATGAATTTTTTGACAGAAACTTATTTCATTATCAAAGCAGCCCATAGGTACTTCGGATTGGCAACCACAGTTGCCACCACCAGTTTAGGGGTCCGCGAAATTGGCAACTGTGGTTGACACAAGCAACTAGCAAGTGAGTGGCTACACTGGCTAGTGGCTACGTGGCGTTTTTACATAGTTTTTTAGTTCAAAGCTATTGATTGTTTCATTTTTAATTTCGCTGAGCAATGCCAATTTACATTATAATAATGGGCGTTATGTTGTGACAAAAATCTAGTCATGGGATGCTACTGGTAAGAATCTATATATTGAAAATGTATTTTAATAAGCAAATGCATTTGTAGTATTAGTAGAATTGTCTTCACGTATAATGTAATCTATCCATTATAAATAAATGAGTATGAGTATAGCAGTTTAGTTCATGGACTTGCTAGGGCTAAGATGCCCCGTGAGTGAGGATCAAATAATTGTAGCTAAGTGCCCTGCTGGGTAGGGCTGTCGTCTAATCCGCACTGAGCCCGTGTTAGAACTATATGCATCCCATCCCTTGAGAAAAGAGACATGTGCCATGCAGTGGGACCTACGTATAATTTCTACACTGCTGGTGATGAATAGAATTTGTCCTCACAAGATTTTTGTTAGACTGAACTTTACAGACATATCTTTTGACGGCCGGTGTAGCCTAGCTAGTGGGTAGTGACACTAGTGACTAGTGACCATGCCGACGAAGCTGACGTCTTACTCGCCGTGTAAACCCGTAACATAACACAAGCCTTATTGAGCTAACGATTATTTTCTGATATTTATTACTAGCGTGGAACTCGTTTATTAATATCGTACCTCCATTAAAATTTTCACCCCGTTCTTCTCCGGGACTCAAACTATCACCATACATACCAAACTTCATCTCAATCGGTTAGGGAGACACTTATTACCTCCTTGAGGGTGGAATTTTCAAAAATCCCTTCTTAGTTACCTACTTACCTTATACCTACTTACGTTATATAGGTACATATACTACCTATTGTGAAAAAAACAGCTTTCTAGGTTCTACGGTGTGGGCTGGGCGTTGATTTAAGTGAGTGAGTGAGTCAGTCAGGACTTTTACGTTTATATATGTAGGTATATAGATTATTTAGGTATTCTTTTCTGCTCAATATCTTAGACCGTAAGCTGAAACGTCCCTGTAGTGACAATTAATACGTTAGGGTGAGGATTCACCAGAGCTGTGCGAGGTTGCGAGGCGGTGAGTGAGGAAAAAATGGACCAATGGGAAGCGATGCGCCAGTGGTTGGCCACGCAATTGGTGGATTTTTTCCAAGTTCACCGCCTCTCAACTCAACCTCGCACAGCCTCTGGTGTATATTCAGCCTTATTCTGTGGTACTACTTAGTATTCTTAAAATCATAAACATATGAGGTTACCAAAGCACGGACTTATCCACGCTCAAAACACAAGTTAATTTTTAGATGTCTTGATGAAATTAATATATAGAATAGAGACATTTATTTTGCGCCTGGTAAATAAATTTAATAAGTTCGAAATAAATTTGTACAATTTTACGGTCAGCAAATTAGATAGCTGCGCATCCCTGCATAAAAACTTGTTTGCACCGGTGCGCAGCGCACTTCGCTTACCGTAAATACATAGATAGCAAACTAATATTAGATATTAGACTACGTTTAAGTCCAAATTTTAAAATTTTCTTTTAATATGAAATTTAGGAGAAATCTTTTTACATTTTGTCTATGAGTACCACGTAGGTACAGAAGTGTATCAAAACACCTGGGTATTATATAATCTGTGACCTGGGTGTATCAAGGTGTAGCGCACGCCGAATATTTGCTACATCGCTACATTCGCTACAGAGTAGCGCAGCTGGGCAGGCGTTATTGTCCATGCTGTTAATTTTTGCTTTTACCCATTAATGTTTTTCTCGTATTCATCACAGCAAGCTGTTACTTTAATCTATTACTTATTCTGTGCTTTAATAAAGATTACCTACCCGTGAACGTGTTAGGCACAGATACCCTTTGGACTACTACAATGCATGTATATTTTTTTTACCATATTGGAATTGGACTGTTACACATATTGCTTTCCACTTTCCACTAAGTAACTACCTCAACCTCGTGTAGTTAGAAAATCCCTTTGTGGACAAAGCATTATTAACTGTTGGTTGCATTTTCGAAGTTTGTAAATATAAAATAAACTGGATTACTGTGGATGACAACTAATCCTTCACTAAGTTTAGTTCGAACAGATATTATTCGTAGTACGGCGGGACTGGCGGGAGTTAGTGCCAGACAGTAAATTCTAAAACGTCTTAGTTGGAGGGCAGATACGTGTTGCGTAAGGCTGAATCACTGTCCAGAAATGCAGTGAGCAAGCCCAGTCAGCCGCCATCACATGTGAATCAGCGCGACCGGAAGCGTCGCCATGTTGGCTCGCCGCTGCCATGTTTATATCGCCGCTCCGGAAGTTGCGCGCACGCCGTCTTTACATACCTACCATTTCCACGACTCAGACTGTGCTCGTGTCGGAAATATTCAGCGGTTATTTCGGGTTACCGACGCTTTTCCGCTTCATGGAGACATTTGGCGATTTAATCATCTCTGCTAGACGGAGCCGTTTTATTTTTAGAGAAAATTGGTCTGAGTTGTATTTAGAAGCGGGTCTGGAATGCCGGTTGTGGCAGGGAAAGCGAGTGTTCTTCCGCGCTGTTGCTACGATGATGTCATTATGAAAATGTTGTAATTGCTTGTATACGGGAATTTAATGAAGTCTTCACTGAGTTATTTGTTTGGATCTTTTGAGATACCGCAAGTTTTGTTTGTTGCAAGTGTTGAATTACGCATTTAGGGTGATTACCCACAGGGACTTTTTGCATCGATTCAAACGCCGACTGTTGTGCGACACTAGGCAATATAGATCCCTGTCTAAATCACCTGTATCGAAACTGTATCGTGTTTGTAGCTGCTCTTCGTATGGTTGAAAGTGTTGAAACTCGCGTAATAATTGTCACTGGGCATGAGATGTTTCGAACTCTTGAAATTCTCTTGATAATTCAAGATCTCGGCGTTAAAATTCTGATTTCGAGAATAGGGAATCGAGATCTCGTCAGCCAAATCGACGAGTTCTCGAAAAATCTCGCCAATATCGAGATTCCACTTTAATCATAGCATTAATATGATCAAAATTGCCCGAATGCCACTTATACTTAGGGTATTGCTATTATATTTTGAGCATAAAACAGATCTATGGAATACTATGAACAATAGTTATTTGTTATACAAGGGTGCAAAGTTGTATTTTACCTGCGAGTGAAATACGAGCAAGCTATAGGATTCTATAGTTGAACCACGAGCGAAGCGAGCCCACACTCGAGGATATACAAGTAGCCGTTGAGGAGTTCCACTATCCACCTCCTGACTCCATCATCAGACCATCATCACCAAGTATAAAGTGTAGAACTCGACAAAACAAACCAAACGAACCTAAACTCGAGGGGTATACAAGTTGCCATTGAGGAGTTCCACTATCCACCTCCTGACTCCATCATCAGATCATCTTCAGCAAGTGTTATGAATAGAACTCGTCTAAACAAACCAAATGAACCCTAACTCGAGGGGTATATAAGTAGCCATTAAGGAGTTCCACTATCCACCTCCTGACTCCATCATCAGACCATCGTCACCAAGTTTAATGTATAGAACTCGTCAAAACAAACCAAATGAGCCCACACTCGAGGATATAGAAGTAGCCATTGAGGAGTTCCACTATCCACCTCCTGACTCCATCATCAGACCATCGTCACCAAGTATAATGTGTAGAACTCGACAAAACAAAACAAACGAACCCAAACTTGAGGGGTATACAAGTATCCATTGAGGAATTCCACTATCTACCTCCTGACTCCATCATCAGACCATCATCACCAAGTATAATGTGTAGAACTCATCAAAACAAACCAAATGAGCCCTCACTCGAGGATATACAAGTAGCCGTTGAGGAGTTCCACTATCCACCTCCTGACTCCATCATCAGACCATCATCACCAAGTATAATGTGTAGAACTCGACAAAAAAAAAAACAAACGAACCCAAACTTGAGAGGTATAGAAGTAGCCATTGAGGAGTTCCACTTTCCACCTCCTGACTCCATCATCAGACCATCATCACCAAGTATAAAGTGTAGAACTCGACAAAACAAATCAAACGAACCCAAACTCGAGGGGTATACAAGTAGCCATTGAGGAGTTCCACTATCCACCTCCTGACTCCATCATCAGACCATCGTGACTATCGTGAACAAGTGTTACGCATAGAACCCGTCAAAACAAACCAAACGAACCCAAACTCGAGGGGTATACCAGTAGCCATTGAGGAGTTCCGCTCTTCACCTTCTGACTCCATCATCAGACCATCGTCACCAAGTGTTATGTTCTAAATATCAACCGAGTGCCTCTATACCGATACCAAATGCGCTGTGTTTACCCCCAAGGGCCCCGAGTATCCGAATCCGATCCGAACTACATTTGTATTCATGGAATATTATTTAAAATAAAAAATCAGGATTAGTTTTATTTGAATAAGAAAAAGTTATCTCCATTCAATTTTCATTCCCAAGAATTATTCCCGACGAAATTAATTTGGAATAACTTTGACGGGGATAAAATCAACGTGATTTTATTCACGCGTTATTCTTATTCTATTCATGATTTTATTCTTGAATGCCCAACTCTGTTCATGAGATACATGAGATACGCTCCAAGGTCAAATTACTTTGCCCACTAGTGGATAAAATGCGATTTTGCTCACTGGTTTTAAAGGATAAAAGACGGCTTTCCGAGGCAGTGAGGGGAAAAGATGTTTCGTTGACTTGTACAACACAAATGTAAAAAATGTAACACGCACCAATATTGCATGTTTTTTAATAATTTATTTTGAAGCAAGCACTGTCCGACACGAATTATTAAGCCCGTAACAGACTTAGCTATAATATATATTAATATACCAAAATATAAATTCATAGAAAGGCATATTACGGTATATTACGATATATTTTGCATACCTACTATTTGACAGAGTCCACATACTCAGCTATACCTAATATACCAAAACATGTATTATAGCTGAGTGTGTGGACTCGTCCTAGATCTCGATTATTTCAGTCGATATCTCGACCATCAATCAACACTCGAGATTTCCTGCGACCGAGATTAAATCTCGAAAATTCGCTTGAGATCTCGCGAAATCGAGATTGCATTCCCTAATCATTGCATTCACAGCGATTTATGAAAACACGCAACTTCGCGAAGAGTCAATGACTTCGAAACATGTCGCCAACAGTGACAATAATTAAGTAAGTTTTTTGTATGATACCATGATATACCAGACGATCGGCAATTAGAATAGGATTCGGGTCTATTATATTCCTCTTTCGCTTGCTTTTACAAGTGCTAACGTATGCCAAAATTAACGATTTGTTCGTTTTAAAGTGCTACTCAATATTATAATGGTGATATCGCCAATTAGTTTGAATACTTTGAATACCGGTGTCATTGATCAATATTGCATCTATAATAACTATTATTGTCAGCAATTTGTCTAAATACGACAATCTCATTAGATAAGATTAACCTTTTTAGGGTTCCGTACTCAAAGAGTAAAACGGGACCCTATTACTAAGACTCCGCTGTCCGTCCGTCCGTCCGTTTGTCTGTCACCAGGCTGTATCTCTCTGATACCGACAGCTGAAATTTTCACAGATGATGTAGGTATTTCTGTTGCCGCTATAACAACAAATACTAAAAACACAGAATAAAATAGTTTTTTATACGGAACCCTTCGTGCACGAGTCCGACTCGCACTTGGCCGGGTTTTTTTGTATTTACTATCATCAAAAATAATTTATTTTGAATCACTTAATGAGGGATACATTTATAAACGTGAGGGTATAGTTATGGCAAAATACTAGTGTGTGCGTGATTTGAGAATGTAGTTCAAGGTGTAACAAAAAAGGTGGCGAATGCATTGTGACTAAAAGCCTTTTCTTAATAATCTTTGCTAAAAGAGAGTATGAAACGGTTTTGCCAAAATGTGCTAAGTAACTACCTACAACAATACCAAAACGCAAAGTTACAACCTAACAAAGAATGAATTAAGTTCTTAGAAAACAAAACAACATTGAAAATAGTATGTTTCCGTAGTCAACAAGGAGCCCTTATTATGTAGTTTTACCATGTCCATTTGTCTGTCCGCCGTAGCTCAGTGACCCTTATTACCGCTCGGCCACGACTTTGGTCTTAAGCGACCTGCTACCAGCGTTTTATCTGTTCATTGCGCGTGATCCCAACTAACCACAGTGCGTTGCGCGTCTCGACCGCGCAATGAACAGATAAAACGCTGGTCGCAGGTTGCTTAAGCCCAAAGTCGTGGCCGAGCGGTTACTATCCACTAGTAGTTAGATACCAATGCGGAGTTGTTTTCCTGGTGGTGGGTAAGGATGCCAGAGATCCCGAGGATGTGTCGTGTTGCAAGTGAGGGACCCGCGCCTTCGTCTCGAGCTATCAACACAACCAATCCTCAAATCAATAAGGGTCGGCAACGCGCTTGTGATCATGGCATCAGTATCGTCCATAGGCTACGGTATACGCTTACCAGCAGGCAGACTGTATGACTGATTGCCACCGCCGTAGTATTATAAAAAGCCGGATTCGTGCTTACCAAAATGATATCGGTTCCATACATTTAGTACGGTTAGATTCACACTCGTCTCAAGCGCTCTGACGTCTGCTTTTGTTTTAGGCGTCAGAGATTCCGACAAACGTGACCACGCATATTATAATTTTCCCACCTGCTAATCAGAAAAGATTCATTGTTGCCCTCAAATGGGGGATCAAAGTTGTACTTTTCTGCTCCTGCTATTCAGAAAACAGTCATTATTGTCCCCGAATGAGGGATTACATTTTTCCTTATAGAACGTGTGGAAAGCAGTATGACGTCACCCGTAGCAAAATTACTTCCTTCTTGGTCGTAAATACTTGAATCCCACGTTACGCTCAAGATTCTACTTTAGAATCCCTGGCCACGCTCAGGATTCTATTGTAAAATCAAGTATTGTAGAATTCAATATACGGCCCTCGCCGTAAATACATATGTACTTAGATATATCATTTTGCTCCCTTGAGACACAACCTACTTACTTACTATTGTATGCAGGGGATAAATATCTAAGTGACATAATTTATCTAAATGTGTAGCTATTATTATTATCTGAATATCGTAAAACGAAAATACTATACTTCATGTCAAGCGTCATGTTTATATTGTAGTGAGTTTTTCCTCGGGACGCAGCGCAGGCAGGGTGCGCCGGCGCGGAGGCCCGGGCAGGAATGCGGTCGGGACGACCGCAGGGGGGGGGGGGGGGGAGGCTGGGAGTGAGGCTGGAACTGGTTCTGCTTCCTGTACGTGTCGGATGTCCTGCGGCTTCCGCCCCCCCGCGCCCTGCCAGCCAACGGGTTACGGGCCAGGGATGTGCTTGAAAATCTTGTGTCTCTACCAAAAATATTCCTAAACATCTACTTAACTAGTAATTTTACATACACTCAACGGAGTGGGTGCCGCATGATGTTTCCCAGAGGAGGCCCTTAAGGCTCCCAGAGAGGCTATACTAAAACACATCTGTCGGTGTCCGCACTGCAGGCCAAATAGGGACAAAAATAATTTACTTTCAAAACAAAGTTTTAACCGACTTCAATTCAGTACTCCGCCATGCCACATGAACATCCACATTTTTTTTTTCAATTTACCACATGAACTGATTTTCGAGAACAAATGCGTTGATTTTTAGACCAATAAACCAAATCGCTGTATGTGGGCCGATAATATTTGAGGACTTCCGTCCATTCCTCAAGGATCTCAGAATTACCTTTGGCACTTCACTGTTTGCTATTTCAACGGAATCATATCAGAATCTGTGACGTACTTATATAGTTTGAAGTACATCATTGAGAAGTTCCACAAGCCATTTGTGGTCTTCATCATCACTTCCACTTCACCAAATTTATGATTTCCGGGTGCAAATACACGAGTTATAATAGAAAATACCGAAATAACTACACGCGTGCCTAATATATTTGAGGCACGCGTCCCCTTAATTCCTCATGGTTCCCATCATCCAACTGGGGTTTTGGAAACAATGGGACCAATCTGGAAGCATATACTTTCAATTAAAAAAAGAATTGTACGAATCGGTTCATAAATGACGAAGTTCTGAGGTAATAAACATTAAAAAAAAAACAAAAACATCTGAATTGAGAACCTCCCCCTTTTTTTGAAGTCGGTTAAAAATGCATGATGGGCAGCGTCGACGTGGCACTCGTGGCAGGCCGAGACGGAGATGGCGGGATGTCAGGTCGATCACTTAAAAACCAAACGACATTTAAGATATAGGTATTATAAAGACAAGACAATTGAGAATAAACGAAATTATAATAGATACAATAAACTGCTAAAAAAATGTATGTTAACATCTAGAAAGTTGGAAAATAAGGCGAGATTATGTAATGCTAAGAATATCTCGAAGGCCAGTTGGGAGATCATAAATAACGATACAGGTAAATTAAACAAGAGAAATAAAATAATTGACAAAATTCTATGTGATAATCATATCATGTATAATCCAAATGACATTGCAAATGTATTTAATGATTTCTTCATCAACACCACCCATAATAATTTTAATAATAACGTAAATCAATATGACTATTCTCTTCAGTTTAACAATTCAAACATGTTTATTTTCCCCATTGACCCAATAGAAGTAATTAATATAATAAAAAAACTGAGTACCACCCGTTCGGTTGGCTATGATGATATCCCTACACATATAGTGAAGTCAACAAGTGACATTATTGCTCCTGTTCTATCACATTTAATCAACATGACCTTCCAACAGGGAGTGTTTCCTGATAAGTTAAAGGTTTCTATTGTAAAGCCTATTTTTAAAGCAGGTGACAAAAAAAATCCCGGAAACTATAGACCAATCACGCTCGTACCAATATTCGCTAAAATCTTGGAGAAAGCAATGCACGATAGGCTGATGTCATTTATTAAAACCAGCGGAATAATAAGTGACCACCAAAATGGCTTCCAAAAAGGTAAATCTACCACATTGGCCACGTTTAATTTAATAAACAAGATAATCGATAACGTAGATAAAGGTCACAAAACTGTTGCCATTTTCTTTGACATGAGCAAGGCGTTTGATCATGTATCACATAGGTTATTACTAAAAAAATGCGAAGCCTTTGGCATGAGAGGACTTGTTTACTCGTGGCTCGAGAGCTATCTCAGCAATCGACGCCAAATAGTAGAAATAGTAGGGTCAGGCACTGAAAAGATGCGACAGAATTATAGATCACACATGTTGTATAATAGGGTTGGAGTACCTCAAGGGACTATACTTGGACCTTTATTGTTCTTACTGTATATTAATGATTTACCTTTAATTACTAATCACAGTTGTACCCTATTTGCGGACGATATCTCAATTGTTATTTGTGACCAGCGTAATCAAAATTATGAGAATATTATTAATAATGCTATTGCTGACATAATTAAATGGTTAAATGATAATAATTTACAAGTTAATGTTGAGAAAACAAAGTACATACAATTTATTAATAAATGGAGAAAGAAGGAAAAACTAAATATATTTTATAATGGGCAGACTCTAGTAGAATGTGATACCACAACGTTTCTAGGATTTGCTCTTGATGATCAATGTACTTGGAAGACGCATGTTGATAAAGTCTGCTCAAAAATTAATAGGTTTGTATATGTTTTATGGCGATTGACACGTATAACTGATATGAAAACCGCTATAACGGCATATCACGCTTTTGTAGTATCTAATTTAAGGTATGGTATTTTGATTTGGGGAAATTCATCACATGTGAAGCGCACCCTTATAGCACAAAAACAATGTATTAGAGCAATATGTAACATATCTCGAAGAACATCTTGTAAAAGTTATTTTATTAAACTGAGGTTATTAACGGTGCACTCGATTTATATCTACGAAATTTGTGTATTTGTTAAATTGCACCCTGATATGTTCATCATGAAAAGAGATACAACACGTTTAAATACTAGATATCCGGAGAGGTTAGTACTCCCTTATATGCATACAGCCATGAGAAGTAAAAGTTGTTACGCAATGTGCATTAAGATATTTAACCGACTACCTGACGAGCTTAAAAAACTACCACTCAATAAATTTAAAAACAAACTGTTCTCTTTTTTTGTTGAAAAGTGTTACTACACTCTGAATGAGTTTTTAGATACGACAATAAATTGACATTTTCATAATTGTTGCAATAGTTCACATTAATGTATTAACGACTTTGCAATAAATACTATTAATGCATGTTAATTTTTGAAATAATAATGTTGATTAATCTTAATTTTAGTGTAATTTCTATTTGCATGGCTTTTTAAAGTCTAAATGTGTATGGCTCCACAACTTATCATGTAACACCACTTGTATACCACATTTAATGGCAAATAAATATATTTCATATTTCATATTTCACGTAACGCAGTGTACGCGCGTCAGGTAGACCTAAATGTCACTTTTTGTATGGGAAAATGACAGTTGCGTTTTTACGTGATCACCCCTCGCCTCGGACGCATTTCGCAACGATTGGCTAAGAGATGGCTCAGATCCGGGACGAGTGGAAAATCGAGAGAGGAGGGCCCAACAGTGGGACATTAAGGGCTTCGAAAAATAAATTGACCATAACAAATAAGTATGAAAGGCGGACTTAATGCTTCAAGGCATGTTCCACCAGCCAACCATAGGACCAAACAGAGACTTGCTTAAGGTGAGTGCTAGATACAGACAGACTAACAAAACAAAAATACTTAAGTAGATTCAAGATATAATTATATTAACAATAGGTATGTATGTATTCATATAAACTATACAAACATTAATGTTGATTCATATAAAAAAGATCGCATAGAAGTTACCGACGTATGTAAATGGTTTTAGTAACACTTTCAAACAACTTACAACACCCTTCAGTAAAAGTAGCGTCGGTTTTTGAAACCTCTGATTAGTCACTTCCGGATACAACTACCTAGTTATAAAGCTCTAAAATGGGACAAGAGGCGTTCTCGAAGACATGTGATAAACAGTGAGCGAACAAATATAATACAATACAACCTTATCTTTATTGCACTCCTCAAACATGAATCAGATAGATATAGGACATAAAAAACGGCCAAGTGCGAGTCGGACTCGCACATGAAGGGTTCCGTGAAATAAATTGCGGTTTACGATTTATGACGTATTAAAAAAAAACTGCTTACTAGATCTCGTTCAAACTAATTTTCGGTGGAAGTTTGCATGGTAATGTACATAATATATTTTTTTTAGTTTTATCATTCTCTTATTTTAGAAGTTACAGGGGACACACACACACATTTTACCACTTTGGAAGTGTCTCTCGCGCAAACTATTCAGTTTAGAAAAAAATGATATTAGAAACCTTAATATCATTTTTGAAGACCTATCCATAGATACCCCACACGTATGGGTTTAATGAAAAAAAAATTTTTGAGTTTCAGTTCTGAGTATGGGGACACCTAAAACTTAATGTTTGTTTTCGATTTTTGTGTGAAAATCTTAATGCGGTTCACATAATACATCTACTTACCAAGTTTCAACAGTATAGCTCTGATAGTTTAGGAAAAAAGTGGCTGTGACATACGGACGGACAGACAGACAGACAGACGGACATGACGAATCTATAAGGGTTCCGTTTTTTGCCATTTGGCTACGGAACCCTAAAAACTTAAGAGTAGAGGATGACAACAGGCGGTCTTATCGTTAAAGAGCGATTAATGATTGGTCGAGAATTGAAGAGTTCAATAGGTAGGTACCTAATTATTACATTTGTTTTTTACAGGCTCTGATGATTCTTGATAGGTAGGTACCTACTGAAATACTGATATCATATCTATCAAAACACAAGATTTTTACATCCATATGGAGTTCTTTGCTTATAACTTCATATAGTAGGTATTTCTGTCAATAGCTAACCGGAAAACATTTTCCTTATTAACATTATAGATAAACAGAGTGGGAAAGACCCGAATACGATCGTCTATTTAATTACTGACACACGGCAGCCACAAACCAACCTGCGATGGCGTCCAATAACTACCTATCCATATATACTTGTCATGTCAATATTATGTAATGTTTATTAGTTATGTGTTACTAATAATACAAGAATTTACCTCTAATTTATTGGCCGTGATGAGATGACTGATTGAAATGATTATCATATGTGAATGGATAGTATGGATACTGATGAATAGATACTAAATGTAGCATCCTCAAATGGGTTTTCTGCATATGATCGTCCATTTCCATGTTTCCATCACGTGTTATAATTATTTTACTGTCGGTATCTACCCAATAACTTATTTAAGATGTTAAAATATAGGGAAATTTATAGATGAAGCATACATTAAAATGTATTCTATGATAAGCTAAGCGTAAATAAGTTATAGAATAATTTACTTTAAAAACAAAGTTTAAACCGACTTCAATTCAGTACTTCGCCAAGCCACATCCACATGGTACATGAAAATTTTCACATTTCCTTTCCAATATACCAAATAAACTGCTTAACGAGAGCAAATGCGTTGATTAATACATAAAAAACCCAAGTCGTTATATGTGGGCTGGTAATATTTGAGGAGTTCCGTCGATGAGGATCTCAGAATTAACACTTCATAAGTTGCTACTTTAACGGAATCATGTCAGAATCTTTGACGTGCTTTATGACCTGTGATCTTCATCATCAGTTCCACTTCACCAAAATTACGATTTCCAAGGGTAAATACATGAGTTATAATAGAAAATACCGAAACCACTACACGCGTGCCTACAAAATTTGAGGGTTGCCCTCAATTTCCCTGGGATCCCATCATCAGATCCTGACTTGGTGACAATGGGACCACCTCAGGAATATACTCTTTCGAATAAAAAAAGAATTCTGGAAATCGGTCCACAATTGACGCAGAAATCGGCGAACATACATTACATCTTTGAAGAGTTCCATAAGTCATCTGTGGTCTTCATCATCAGTTCCACTTATCCAAATTTGCGATTTTCGGGGGTAAATACACGAGTTTTAATAAAAAATACCAAAATCACTACATGCGTGCCTATAAAATTTGAGGGTTGCCCTCAATTTCTCTGGGTTCCCATCATCAGATCCTAAATTGGTGACAATGGGACCACCTCGTGAGTATACTATTTCGAATTAAAAATGAATTTTGGAAATCGGTCCACAATTGACGGAGAAATCGGCGAACATACATAAAAAAATATATATATACATACAGTGGAACATATAACCTCCTCCTTTTTTGAAGTCGGTTAAAAATGAATAGGTATTCATCATAAAAATACCGTCAATAATCATTATTATTCAATAAAAAGTACAGCGAGTATCAGTCTTTTCACGCTTTCATCACCGTAAATCTAGATATTGACCAGCGGTTGTTCATTTCCGAAGTATGAAAATTACCTGTTTCTCGCAGGGGCAACCCTGCGTGAGAGTCAGGACACGCACGTACGATTGAGGACATTCTCTCGATTTGTTTTTGTTTCGCTGCGGTCAGTGTAATGCTACACGAGCGGTCGCCGGGAATAACTACGGACCAGGTAACACCATACCTTCGCTTCTGCTTGTAAAACGATAGCTTAACATAACCATGGTTTCAGGTGAATTTCGACGTGCATGCAGAATACTTGTGGCTTGGACACTTAATAATGGTAGCTACATGCTTGTTATATACTTACTTAAATATACACTCCAAATTGTTATGTTTTTTAACTTACCCCGATAGTACCCTACGATTACGATTTGTGATTAGTGTGTACTGTATGATAGACATATAGCGCGACGACCTTTTTACGTTGAACCAAAAATACTTGTACCCACGGGTTTACGAGGCTCTTCAAAATTTATACCTACCCATCTGCATTTAGGTAAATAGGTTGTCGTAGCTAAGGGAAACGTGGGGAAGAAAACCCAGAGCAAGTTATGACTAATTAACTACTCGCACGTGATTAATTTACTTCCTTATATAATCTACACTATATCGTTTAAGTATTTAAATATATTCTTCATTGTATAACTAGATGAAATCATAGCTGCTTCGGTATTTTCCGTATTCTAATAGATTTATCCACAAGTCTTAAGTATCAGTTGTAATAAAAATTTGATATTTATTGATTTAGGACTGAACTCGAAGCATGTTTTGCATTCAGCAAATGTGAACGTATTTACAAATATGCCAGCGAACATAACACCATGTCCGGCGAAAACGTAAGTTTTGTTTGTACCAACATTACGTTAGGTGGGTACTCAAAAATACTTCGTCATGCACGCATCGTCGGTGAAGATATATTATTATGAATACTGTCGATACTGATAAAAGACAACAGAACGTTTTTTTTTATAAAATACATACAAGTATCGTCCCTAAGGTAAGCTAAGCTACGGTAGCCTAGTGGTTCAGGCATGCGGCTGTCAAGCGGCGGTCGTGGGTTCGAATCCCGGCTCGTACCAATGAGTTTTTCGGAACTTATGAACGGAATATTTACCGTTAGCTTTTCGGTGAAGGAAAACATCGTGAGGAAACCGGTCTAATTCCCAATAAGGTCTAGTTTTCCCTCTGGGTTGGAAGGTCAGATGGCAGTCGCTTTCGTAAAGACTAGTGCCTATGCCAAATCTTGGGAGTAGGTGTCAAAGCGGACCCCGGGTTCCTTTAGGGTCACAACCGGGAATAATAACGCTAGGAGGATGATGACATACAAGTATCGTCCCCTAAAATGAGTCACACCGTGTTTATGATCAAGAGTGGCAACCGGCAGCGCGGGGCCCGAGTCGGATCACGCGCAAAAGAGAAGCATATGGCGTTGATTAGGAGTGTTTATCTACAGAAAATAAGACGGAAGAGAAGATAAAAGAAGAGGTCTTTAGCACTAAAGAGTGGTCTCTACCAGGCTGCACAATGGGTAGGTCGGGTTATCCACATATTTAGGTTCCCGTCTTTCCCGTGGACATTGTCAAAGTTAAGGGCTACAAAGCCTAATTTTTAGTTGGACTCTTAATACGCATAAACGGCGTGTCCTCTTGTATGTTATCTCCACTTATAATAAATCTCTAAATTAAAAAAATAATCAGCCAGTTTGAAACTAAGCTTTCTGTGGTACGAATGTTCTCAGCATCCCATGGACGGAAAAATATGAAACATTTTATATAGGTACATTATTATTCCAGCTGCAACTTAGGATAGTTTTTATCCAACTGCGACAATTATTTTTTTCCGTAATATACGACTTCATTTAATTTTTCATTTATTATTCTTAAATTATATCGCCACCACATCTGTCAGCTATAAGAAACGTCAAAATCACAGACTAATAAGAAATACTACGGACAAAATGGCGGAATTGCTTTGCCTTTCTTTCGCCTATTAATAATGTTAATCCCGTCTATGATATACCTTGACGAGACACATAGGTATCAAAAGCAAATATAAAATTAATCGATTTTGATATGCGAACTTATATGCGCAAATGTAAGTGTGTTAAGGCGTAATTTCCACAAATGTAACAACAAATTCGAACAATATAAACTTGGTTTTTTTGAATGGCACGCGCGCGCTCTTTGCGTATTCAGCCAAACAGCGAAAACCGAAACTCGAAGTTCGTATATCTGCATTCCTGTCATTTGTTAGTGCGATAGAGATAGAAATACCCGAATATTTTCGAATTCCGAAGTTCGTGGTTTAAAAGAAAATACGGATGTCGGATAGATCTATATTAATATTTTATGTGTAAATATGGTTAAATTTTTTTGGAAATACTAAGTATATTGTTATTATTGTTTTAGTATATTTGACTAGCTTTAAGTTTAATATTGTACGTCCGAAATGGGCAAGCTGTTGGACTTTATTTTACCCAAAACAACTAAATGTACACAGTTCTGACAATAAAGAATTATTATTTTATCTTATCTTATCGAAAATAGGGATGTAGACACTAAACAAAATAATCATAATGTTGTATTATCTCGAAAAACAACGCAAGAGGTAATCACTAAGTTATAAGTGTATAAAGTTTTAAGAGAGGGTTTGTTGCGTCTCTTTTCCGCAAAACGCACCTTTATAATGAAACGATTGTTTTTTACTATGACGCTCGAGGATCGTGACGTCACGGCCTCTGGTCGTTTTCTCACTCTAACAAGCGACATTAAAACGGTTGTATCATCGTATTTTTTTGAGATATTTGAATGAGTTTTTCGTTTCTTCTTTCTTTTGAAGTGAGTCTACAGCTACACCTCTATTTGGAAGACAAGCGGAAATAATCCATACTATCCATACTAATAATCCATACTTCCATACTAATATTATAAATGCGAAAGTGTGTCTGTCTGTTACATCTTCACGCCTAAACCGCTGAACCGATTTAGATGAAACTTGGTATACAGATAGTTTGAGCCTCGGGGAAGGGTAGTTTTTATATCTGAGGGGCTGAAATTGGGGGTGGAAATTTGTATGGAGCTACTTAAACCGCTGCACCGATTTAGATGAAATTTGGTATATAAATATGGTGAAAATTTGGATGTAATCTATTTTGATGAAATTTGGTGTAGATATAGGTTAAGTCCTGGGAAAGGACATGGGATAGTTTTGATTCCGGAAATCACTCCCTAAGGGGGTGAAATGGGGGGTGAATATTTGGATGAACCCCGTTTAGATGAAATTTGGTATAAAGGTCGTTTGAGTCCCGAAGAATGACATTAGATAGTTTTTATCCTGAAAATCATTCCCTAAGGGTATGAAATAGGGGGTGAAAGTTTGGATAAAATCCATGTACCTAGATGAAATTTGGTATAGAGATAATTTGAGACCCTTCGAAGGATAAAGAATAGTTTTTGCCTCGGAAATCATCCCTTAAGATGGTAGAAGTTTGTTTGCATTATATTTTCTAAGTATTAAGTTCTACGCGGACGAAGTCGCGGGCAACAGCTAGTTATGCAATAAAAACCTTATTTATATGCACGTAAGCATAAGCTCTTAACTATTGATCGCAGGAAAGACGAATTTTGTTTTAAGCACTGTGAATGACCCAGGTACTCGTATGTACCAATCAAAATCAACTCACAAGAAAAACCTTAATTTTAGAGTTGTTATATTCTATCCTTGACTTTAACAGCCGACTTCCCTTTCGGAAACTCGCATGCTGACATTATCTCAAGTAGATACGTACTCAAGAATTACAGTCAACACACAAGTCATTGGACGGTTACCTCACCCGTGTATCCCCCTACCTCAAGTAAAACAATGCATAACGCTTCCGCATCGTCAGACGCTTTCCACGAGCAAGGCTATTGCCAAGGTCTCGGCTTTCCAACCACGTAGGATTGAACAGGCTCTTGCTAATTTGGAAGAATAACGTTACACTTAGCGGGTACCAAAGTGTTTATTTCCATACGAATAATACTAACTTTGACACAAGTAACACACAGTTCTTATTATTTTTCGTTTAAAGGTTCAGACACACTTGAAGTGTCGCATTTTGTTAAATTAGTAGGTTAATGTATAGACTCGTTAGTAGGAACAGTATTGGTACTTACCAAGTGATTAATGAAATGTGAAGTAATATCTCGTAGCCTACGTGATTTTGCCCCAGAGTCCACTAGTTCCATCGATTAATCCGTGTTATTATATTACCGGTTTTAGTCTCTATCCGCTGCGGTTAATGAACAAACGCAATAATTACATTGGTAAGAACTGAGAACATCCGCGATTGCGTCACACGAGATGAGAAAAACTAGGAGGCAAATGAAAATGAATGGGCCACAGCCGGACATTGCGGTTCTCACGATTAAGCGGCCGGTGGCAATGGCGGTGCAGGCGATTGTCTCCCTCCAGAATAACGCGCATTTCCCTCGCAGACAGGATATTAGGTCGATAAAAAAACGCAGAAACAAGAAATACTTTTCTTGGGAAATGGTAATACGGAATTGAGACAACTATTCATTTTTACCTGAGTAGCAGCTGCAGAAGGAGGGTTATGTTTGGAGTGTATGTATACTATGTATGTAAGTGTGTATGCCTATTTCTTTGTCACGCTCTGAACGGCTTGATGGATTTTAATATGTGAGGTTTCGTTACATTCCTCCTAAGTATGGGATTGAAACGGTTTGCATAGTATGGTAAGCATAGAATGCGTTGCGACCCAGGTTAATTGATAACTTTAGGTATTGAAGAATAATATTGTTATTTATGGGCATACATCGTTAATTCTGTAGCATTTTTGGTGCAACGTAGTGTTGTTAACGGAATTGGTATAAACTATTTCAATCGTAATGCTTAGTTAGCGTTAATAATGTCAATATTTACCCTAATTAACAATTTTGGCTGATAATGTCCATGCTGTCATACAGTCATGCTCCATGTCTGGTCATATGAGACATATGATGATGAGCATTTCACAAAACCGGATACACACGATGAAAGATAAAATATTTTTTTATTATATCAATTTGATTAGATTTTTATCTCATTTACTGCATCTGATCGTGCAAAATTACCAATAGGTACTTAGATACGTCGGAGGAATAACTTTATAATTTGGTTATTTAATTTAACTACTAGGTACTTACTATTGAATAGATGTCTCTTTGATTTTAGAAGCTATGTTACATATGTATGTACTTCGCTTAAATGTAGTTAGTGGCAGCTTCTTTAAGAGCCCGTTAACGTGCTCACTGGCGCCATGGTAAATAATAGTGATTATTTACGCATAGATTGACGAATCCAGCAACGTAAAAACTATTATGATGTATTAAAAAAATACTTAAATACAAAATATAGTGTGTAGTGGCCTACTTTTTAAAATATCTATCGTTAAATTTAAATAATCACAATTATTTACTAGTGGCGCTAGTGAGCCCTGAGCAGTACGTTAACGGGCTCTAAGGCAGTATTTTTTCGCAGCCCGATTCCGTGTTATTCAAGACCAGTGCTACCCTATGGTAAGTAATGTCACCAGAACTGCTGAGGATGTACTTCCTTTTCTGTCAACACAGCGAATCCGCGTATGCCTTCAAAGGATCGGCAATGAACATGTGACACGTCAGGCGGGCTGTAGGTAACTAGGTACAGGTACGCTTGGTTTCAACCATTGTGGCATTTAAAATGGTGTCATATAGCTGTCCCCACGAAGTTGAGACTGATGCAGGAGAATCGTCGCCATGTTACAGTTGTAGTCGTATCAGCCCACCAGCCATACCTACCTATCACCGAAGAAAAGTTAAGCTAAGAGACTCATTCTACCAACGACCAGTGAAAACTATCGAACAATTAAAATTTAAAAACCCGCAATAGGGCAGTTCGGTAGGGAAAGGAGAATGTGTGAACATAAGCTTCCGCCCACCGCTATCGACCAATTTAAACGGCTCTCCGCCGCGGGCAATATGCCATGCGCCATTTTAAATCTTCCGCACCCCGAATGCTGATGGCGCCATCGACCAGTGAAAACGGTTGCCCAAATGCTGGCGCGATGGGATGCGTTTTGGAAATCTCCCGTAACCCGCATGCAGGCCCATCGACCACTGAAAATGCGCCTTAAGGACGTAACACAAACTCGTACCTACCCATTGAGTCCTCCTAGTGGGTTCCCGATATTTTACATCTTAATCAACGCCAACCAACATGCGTTACAGCGCTAGGGGCGCTTCCCTACATGGAGTTTGATATTCTACGGACTACGGCGTAGCACTACGAGCCTAGCGTGGCGGTGAATAAGTTAATCTGTAACGATTGGTCACGCGGCGTGCGCTGGAGAAACGCGGGGGCGTCGACTGGCTCGCACGCGAGGCCCTGTCACTCTCTTCTGTCGAGAGGAACAATGTGATTTCATCGCATTATAGCGGGCAAAAACTTTCGATGCGTGCGCCGATCTACACGCATGTTTTTCCTATAGATTTTGCCCGCGACTTTGTGCGCATATAAATTACAAATTCGAAAATGACGCTTCTTTAGAGCATTTTCAGTAACCCCATTTTGTGTCCAATTTATTATTTATTTTTCTTCGGTGAAATTTTGATCTAAAGTTAAGACCTCCAAGTAATGTATCTTGGCAACACGACACCACTGCAAATCAGTCAATGCAGATTTTGAGGTAACATCATGTAATTATTTTTGTGTTTTTTATATATATATTTTAGTGTTTATAAAATAATAAGTTACTTATAGCACTCCAGAAGAGTAAAAAATACACGTAAACTAATTTTTCTCAAAAATGGTCCGCAAAGTGGACATAACTCGCTACATATTGGAAGGTAAAGTGTATAGTTTAAGGCCAGATCAAAATTAAAAAATAACAAACATTGCAGGCCGCCTGGAATGTTACATATAAATTCCTTTATTTGTCGAGTACCAAACTTTTTAAAAAGTAGAAATGTGTAGTGCATATAAAAGACGGCACAGGTCGTATTCAGCCAAATCAAGTCGTATTTTTCTGTTGCAAACGCGACATTTTTGTATGTGTCATAAAAAGATTGCGTTTTTCGGTGGATACATACACTTGCGATTCTGTTTAAAAAAATATTATGACGTTTAATTTTATGTAATTTATAGTAGCCTCAATTTTTATTTATTAATAACGCTTGATTTCAATTTAGTCTTTTTTATTCCCCCATTTTTGAGAAAAGCACTATATTAGCCTCAGCCGGAATGGCAATTGCAGGCTTCGTATTATAATTAAACGGACCCGCAAGCTCGTCCGTTTAAACACAATACTCAGCCTGCAATTGCCTCCTTCCCGGCCACGGCAATAATGTACTATTGAAGGATAAAATGTAAAAAAGCGGCCAAGTGCGAGTCGGACTCGCACATGAAGGGTTCCGTGAAATAAATTGCGGTTTACGATTTATGACGTATTAAAAAAAAAACTACTTATTAGATCTCGTTCAAACCAATTTTCGGTGGAAGTTTACATGGTAATGTACATCATATATTTTTTTTAGTTTTATCATTCTCTTATTTTAGAAGTTACAGGGGGGGGGGGGACACACATTTTACCACTTTGGAAGTGTCTCTCGCGCAAACTATTCAGTTTAGAAAAAAATGATGTTATAATAAAACTCTTTATTGTTGTAACTACAGTGTACATGATAAAATGTTAGAAACCTCAATATCATTTTTGAAGACCTATCCATATAAACATATGGGTTTAATGAAAAAAATTTTTTTTGATTTTCATTTCTGAGTATGGGGACCCCTAAAACTTTATGTTTTTTTTCGATTTTTGTGTGAAAATCTTAATGCGGTTCACAGAGTACATCTACTTACCAAGTTTCAACAGTATAGCTCTTATAGTTTCGGAAAAAAGTGGCTGTGACATACGGACGGACAGACAGACAGACGGACGGACATGACGAATCTATAAGGGTTCCGTTTTTTGCCATTTGGCTACGGAACCCTAAAAAAAGACAATTTAATCCACTTGGAAATAATTGTGAAGTGTTAATACGCGGCGCGAGTAGGTATTAACAACAATGCTATCTTTCACACCGCTCTGCCTCCCGACCCGTAACGTGCGATAGAGAGAGTAGCAAGGAGGCAAGAGGCCTACATTTCCTTGTTGAATATTGTTTCGGGTGATAACGTTTTTACCCCCCTAAACCTTTATGAAATTAAACTATTTTGGTATTATTGAATTTAGTAGGTACACTTTAATCTATGTCGCTACGTTTTCCTTTTTTAGTAAATCAGTTAAGATTAATTAAAAAAAAAACCGGCTAAGTGCGAGTCGGACTAGCGCACGAAGGGTTCCGTACCATCAATAAAAATATTTATTTTATTTTGTTTTTAGTATTTGTTGTTATAGTGGCAACAGAAATACATCATCTGTAAAAATTTCAACTGGAACTATCACGGTATCAGTGAGATACAGCCTGGTGACAGACAGACGGACGGACGGACGGACGGACGGGCGGACAGCGGAGTCTTAGTAATAGGGTCCCGTTTTACTCTTTGAGTACGGAGCCCTAAAAAACGATAGACAAAGTTTTTAAGTCGAAAATATAGATTTTTAGATGGTAATAACTTTTAACGTAAGCAGTAGGTACTTCTTAAAAATCAAAAGGTACAGATCTAGTTTTTCATTATATCTACGACATATCCAAAATTTATAAAAATCGAACTATGTTTATGGGGTGAAAAACGCTTTTTGTATGAAAATGTACAGGTTGACAATCCTCTTAATTTGTTTGCTCCTGTTACAGGGTCCATCCTGTATAAATAGGTTAGGTTATATACTGTATACTGAAAAATATAGAATTCCTTAATTTATAAATGAATAAGCATTGACAACTAAACCTTTAAAAAACATAAATATACAGGATATTGCTTCAATCATATCAAAAGACTACATAAAATATGTTTTCTCAAACATGCAATGAAATATTCTCGTTCCTTATAATAGAATCCGAAGTATCCTTTTTCGGGCGCAGCATCTCGAGGCGGCCTGTAATGGGATTTCATACAACTTTCCAGGCCTGCAAAGTATCTTTTTAATTTTCATTCCACTATTTGTGGCACAGCATCATGGCATTCAGCCATGAAAATTAGTTTGATTTGAGGATTTTTATTTATTTATTTCATTGCATGTTTGAGAAAAGCACTATATGTACATGCCTCGGCGTGAAAACGGATTCCCGGCCTCGTATCTCTATCCGGCCTCGCTACGCTCGGTCGTCTATACCTACTTGGCCGGAAATCCGTGTTTTCCCGGCCTCTGATGTAATCTACTATTATTATTTCCTCACATCGTTTGAGAAAAGCACTCATACAATCCTCGGCCGGAACAGGGATTGCTGGACTCGTTTTGAGCTAGCTTCATGAAATTTGGGCTTCTAGATGTCTTTATATATATAATTAAACACACGTAGTTTTATGTGTTTACGTTAAAGAGGTTTTGAGTTATAGAAGGGTCAAAAGTGGCACCAAGTGGTTCGTGTATTATTACACTTGGCGCTGGCTAGCCAGTTCCTTTGCTTGAACTTGGCTTGACACGCTGCCGCGTGTCTAGATTACGTTGCTGGATTCGTTCCAAAGTTAAAACAGCGGGTTTTTTTTTTGAACGGGACCATCTAGCAACATGAAAACTGGTTTGATGTATTAACATGGTACTTAAATACAAAATACAGTGTGTAGCGGCCTACTTTTATAAATATCTATCGTAAAATTAGTGCTACGCTAGTCTAGTGGTTCAGGCATGTGGCTGTCAAGCGACGGTCGTGGGTTCGAATCCCGGCTCGTACCAATGAGTTTTTCGGAACTTATGTACGGAATATTTACCGTTAACTTTTCGGTGAAGGAAAACATCGTGAGGAAACCGGTCTAAGTTAACCCAATAAGGTCTAGTTTTCCCTCTGGGTTGGAAGGTCAGATGGCAGTCGCTTTCGTAAAACTAGTGCCTATGCCAAATCTTGGATTAGGTGTCAAAGCGGAACCCGGGCTCCTTTAGGGGCACAACCGGGAATAACGCTATTAGGAGGAGAACAAATTTTAATTATCTCAAATATTTACCAATGAACGGGCTCTTAAAGCTAAAGATCCGGTGTTTGACAGCAGGAGAAATGTTCCCACATTCTGTCACTCTGATTTTGAAAAAAATTAATGCTTGATAGGGGGGATATGTGTTTTGTGAAATATCGGTGATGGAATACTGGCCCGCGTTAATACTGTATCAGTCATCTATTTTAAGCTTGCAATCTTGCAAGCACCTGCCAGTATACATATAACATATAAGTGAACTTAAACGGACGTAAGTACATCTACAACAGTGTTGCGTGTCTCCACAAACAGCGCGATATATCGATCATCCACCTCGCTCGGCTGATAAGCGTTATCTGCACGTCCGCGACCATGCGACCTGCCTGTCCCGGAAACTGGCCGCAGCAATATCGCTCTATTACGTCATCGTCACCCCGATACAAATAGTTTTATACATTATTTTAACAGGATGCTCCGAGGACAGCAGTGAGATAAATCGTTTAAAGTATTTATAATTAATCAGAAAATTGCAAGGGGATGCCAGCCACACAAATATTTACTCCGTCAGTTAGATTATGAAAAAATATTGGACACGTATTTTTATTTGTCAATCTATCAAAAAATTATGAAGATATACTTCGTTAAAATTCCGCGTGACGTAACATTATAGTACACTTTTTAGTATAATGCGTAGGTAGCTAATAGTACATTACTTACCTAGGGCGGTAAAACAAAGAATGTCTCAGATCGCAGGTATTTGACGCCCGAGCCGAAGGCAAAAGGCCCGTGGTGAGTAAAAAAATTTTACGTCTCTCCCTGGCCAGGAAGTGGGATTTTCCGCACGCGTAGTGTGCGGTAATTGCTACGTTATGGCCAGGTGTGACGTAAATATAATTATATATTTTTTTACCCAGGAAAGTACCAACCCAATGGGGAACTTGCATGGGACTTCAATTTCGAATAAACTGCACTCAATTGAAGCGGATATACGTATAAATATCATACAGAAGAAAACAAATAAAATACAAATTATTGTATTAGTTTTATCTCACGTTAAAATTAGGGAAAATATACATGAATTTTTCGATAAAATAACACAACAGTTACACAGAATCATCCTTCTAGCGTTATTATTCCCGATTGTGCCCCTAAAGGAGCCCGGGGTCCGCTTTGACACCTAATCCCAAGATTTGGCATAGGCACTAGTTTTACGAAAGCGACTGCCATCTGACCTTCCAACCCAGAGGGAAAACTAGACCTTATTGGGATTAGACCGGTTTCCTCACGATGTTTTCCTTCACCGAAAAGCTAACGGTAATTCCGTACATAAGTTCCGAAAAACTCATTGGTACGAGCCGGGATTCGAACCCACGACCGCCGCTTGACAGCCGCATGCCTGAACCACTAGGCTACCGTAGCTTCACACACAGTTACACAGAATATTGAATTAAAAATGATATTTTGTACAACAAGTATAGACTTAAACGCAAATATTGTGGAGATAAATTGCAAATTAATGACTTACTCCATAGTAAACGCGCCGAGAATATATGTTGTGTTGTGACGTCATAGCATAAGCCAGTTTAATATAGAGCGTTTTCGGGGGGTGCCGGCGCGTGCAGATTTAAAATGCATATAACATTAGAAAAATAAATCATAAGAAAGTTTTCGTGCTAAAGTTGTTTTAATGCTGGATTATACTTTTGATTTTCGTAATAAAATAAAAAGATGCAAGTTCCCTATTGCACAAATTTTCTTTGTTTGAATCGAAGTATTGGAACGATATATGTAAGGTCGTATCAAGAGCTCAAAACAGTTGCAGAGAAAAGAACAGAACGGCGATTACCACACTGACAAGAGCCCGGCTCTTAAGTTTATGATGATGATATGTTCCTCGGACCTGGGATGCAACGTCTCTCCTCAGGGAACCAAGTAAGTGCAGTTGTTACCTATATCAGTCAGTCGACACAGGTTGTAAATAGCAAAGCATAGCTGTGGAAATGGATTTTACATCCGGGAGACGATTTAATTATCTCTCAAGATAACTCATACACTCATACCTAACTAACTGTAGTATTTTACTGTGTACTAGGAAACTGTTTTTATTTTTCAAACATAATTGACGCAGCTGAAAAGTCTGCAACTTTTTTCTGGTGCTAAGGAAGGTTATTCCTATCACCAAAAAAATTATCAGGCACTTCTGAAATTTTCATCCATTCCCAATTAACGAACCTGCTCACAAAATTTCACGAGAATCAGTTTAGCAATGCGACCTGTAGAGGAGAACAGCCGGACAGCGGGACAGAGACCGGACATACGAACGATTTTCGACCCAAGCTGAAGCATAGAATTTCATTCGCTTTGCTCGCTCGTTCGACTATCTAATTTACATTAAAAAAAGGTAACTAGCTGAATTCAAGAAACATTTTAGGTATCATATCTTTTGTGGTTTTTATTAAATAGGTACACTACTTAAGTATGTTATAAAGTGTTCAAAAACTGAGGAAACTGACCAATTCACCCTTTTTGACAAGTTTGTTTACAACATGGTACTCTTAAAGGACATGTTATATATTACGTATGAACATATCTATTACTATTACTTTATCCAATCTCCAGTACAAGTATGAGTGGTGAAGTGGTCAGATACACTATCATTATTGCAATCAATTTGTAGATTGAAAACCGTAATAATTACACGTGCTTCCGTACCCTTACATTGTAAGTATGTACTTCCCTATTTAAGGAGATGACAATACGGAATAAATATAAAAATAATTGTTGACCTTCTTTGTTACAATCGCACGTGTGTTTTCCTTCGTTTAATTCAATTACATTGTTTGGTCACTTCACATGACATTCATCCCTCCGCATTAGATGCTTATACCACGGAAGGCGATTGGGTCTCAATTTATCTACTTTCAGGTTTCCTCTTTTCTTATATGGTCCATATCTTCGTGCTGCAATCTCTTCTCATCCGTCACCTTTCAAATCTATAAAATGACGACAGGACAGGTCTCACAATAGTCATATAGAACCTATGCATACGGCTGAAATTTAAATACAGATTTTGCTTAGAATAATAACGGCTAGAAACGCAGTTCACGCGCAACGGTGAGGCCACCTAAACTCGGCCATAAATGGCCCAGTACGGCGATCGGTGGAACAAAATTGGCGCGTTTGTGTGCGTATTGACGCGTGTGAATACGAGTTGATCACAACTACATGAATCCATTTTATGCCTCACGCTTAGCGCGTCGGCCGTATGAAACTATCCTTCTATGCGTTATTATTCTAAGAGATTTTGTCCTTTAACCAGATGGCAGAATGGATCTTCATTCTGCCATCGCATATTGTTCCCGACGATGTTTTCATTCACCCAGCGCTTATTCGGTTTTTCACATCACGGTCGATATCACCATCACACTGTAGGTAAAAGCGAACGGCATCACTGAAGATATGATGGACTAGGTATGTGATATCACGTACATGACTTACACATCAACTGTTCTAGAAGATAAAGTAACACGAGCACGAGACATTCTATTTAGTTGAACCGAACCGTCACGTCAGCTAACAAGGCTCAGATCTTGAAAGCGGAAGGGTGACCGGCGTCCGCGGTCAATTGAGGCAATTGTTGCTGTTGCGAAAAGAAATCAAGCCTAATGTGTGCGCTAGTTGAGCTAGTTCGTGATGGACAACCACTTAAATAAATTGGACCAAATTAAACCGTTCTGGGTAGTTATCTGCTGTGGAACATGCTGGAATTACAGGACCTATTCTAGGAAATCTCTCGTTTCATTAATATTTTTTCCAGTTAAATCATAATTCTGTATTTATTTCTTATCTTAGGTTAGGTACATTTTTTATAATATGGGCATAAAAGTAAAACACATTAATACATTATGAAAAACCCAACCTAGCTAGGGTGCCGGTGGTCAAGTCAAGGCGACAGAGAGAGGAACCTCGTTGACTATCCGCGCAGTGTCCAGGAGTACCGCCTTCTGTATCTGACCCTTGACCAAGCCATCTCTCAACTAACATTTTGGTGTCAGCTAAGGGTTTTATTATAACCTTAACCTTTATAAGTGAGTTATAAATATCTCAGCTAGAACTAATAGTGTTATAGAGGAGTTAAGAAAAAATATTAACTCCAAAAGTGTTACTAGAGCTTTATTGAACGCTCTTAAGCAGGTTTAAGAGTTATAAGAGTGTTACTCAAATCAAGTATACTTAAGATGTTAAAGCTTTAACACCTTAACCTTTACAAGAGTGCTCGTTAACTCTTATTGCTTTTTAGTTGTTGCCGTGGAGTGTCTTATAAAGCTTAAGGTGTTATATCTACTATAAGGTGCAAGCAGAGGCTTTATAAGAGAGTTGGTCAAGAGTATAGTCAACTAGCACACTAGCGTTAAAATAACCCTTGTATCATTCTTATATCGGTTCCAGCCAAGAGTTAAGGTGTTACAATGCCTGTAAAAAAGGTGTTAGAGCCTGCTCTAACACCCTTATAACCACGAATCAGGCCCACGATCTTACAGGTAAAGGTGTTAGAAAGCCTTTAAAGCAGTGTTATCTGACACCCAAAGTGTTGACCAACCCTCTACAAACACCATAGTAACGGTTAAGGTGTTAGCTGAGAGTGTTATAACACTCTTGCGCTCACCGAGTTCCAAGTGAGCATTTTTACTTCTTACTATAAAATTATGTGACAAATATGTGTAGCAGTTGTCAGAACTGATTTAGACAGAATAGGCGGAAATGGCGGAATTAGTGCATCCCTTAAAACAAGTAGAAACTTTCATGTCTTTTTTCTGTTTTGAAACAACGAAAAAATAAAGAAAATGTACATTTTCAAAAAATATAATAATAATTGAATTTACTTTATATTAAAGAACGCAAATGCTTCCGCGAGTAGAAGAGACTTGTATCGGACAGGGAAGTTCCGTTTCCTATTCCGTGCCTTCCGGTTCCGGAATAGAATTACCCATGTTTGTGATTTGTGAACATATCATTTTGAGATTGGTTCACACTTCCGTTAGTTCCGTGTAGGTAGTAACTAATTTTATCGATGAAAAATTTACTGCTTCTTTTTTCCGGAAATATCACCTCCACAGACGTACAAGAATAACAAGTTTAAACGAAACTACGTCATCCAACCGCGCTATGGAAGTAATCAAATGATCTTGTATTTTAGTGTGGGAGTATCCGAATACTTACCTGCTCTTTTTGCAATGACAATAATTGCAAGTCAATGCGCTTTTAAAGTGGGGACTTGTCTGTCAAATAACGCGGCTGAAATACACGGCTAGTTCCAGTTAGCAATAATACAATAGTTTATTTGCTTAAACACACTATAATCATAAGCTTCTCTCTATAGCCCTGTGGTTGAATAGCCTAGGGGCACTAAGTCCGCCTTACAAATACTTTTTGTTTATGCAGTAAATATAAAATAAATAAATAAAAATTATTCTATTCAATATGTAAAATAATTGATTCAACTGTAGTCAAAATATTCTGTTAGGAATAAAAACCTTTATCTACTAGCCATCTTCGTAACTTTGTTATAAATAAATTGTTAGTACCTACATATTGTAATTCTTCATGTGTACCTTGTTATATATTATATTACTTGTTATAATATTATTTATTGAATACCTAATGCTGTTGGAGATTGGAGATGCGATTATTCACCAACAGTAGTGTTACATATGAAAGGGTGTCAAGTTGGACATTATATTTATATCCTCCTAGCGTTATTCCCGGTTGTGTCCTAAAGGAGCCCGGGGTCCGCTTTGACACTTAAGCCCAAGATTTGGCATAGGCACTAAGCTTTACGACAAGTTGGACATAGACATTCAAAACAATCATAATCATTATTCACATCTCATGATTTAATAATTTACTTTAAAATCAAAGTTTTACCCCACTTCAATTTAGTACTCCGCCAAGCCACATGAATATTTCCTCATTTTCTTTCCACTTTACCACATGAACTGCTTTCCATGCATTATTAGAAACGAAAACCATATCACTGTATGTGGGCCGATAATATTTGAGGAGTTCCGTCGATTTGGCACACTTGACGTTTAGCACTTCATTAATTGCTATATCAATGGAATCATATCAGAATCTGTAACGTACTTTTTACCGACTTCAAAAAAAAGGAGGAGGTTCTCTATTCGGTTGTATTTTTTTTTAATGTGTGTTATCTCAGAACTCCGTCATTTATGAACCGATTCGTACCATTTTTTTATTGAAATTACACTCGTATGCTTCCAGGTTGGTCCCATTGTTTTCAAAACTCCAGTTGAATGTTGGGAACCATGAGGAATTGAGGGAACTCCTCAAATATATAAGGCACGCGTGTAGTAATTTCGGTGTTTTCTATTATAACTCGTGTATTGACATCCGGAAATCATAAATTTGGTGAAATGGAAGTGATGATGAAGACCTCAGATGAGTCAGATGGCTTGTGGAACTTATCAATGATGTACTTCAAACTATAAAAGTACGTCACCGATTCTGATACCATTCAGTTCAAATAGCAAACAAAGAAGTGCCAAAGGTAATTATGAGATCCTTGAGGAATTGACGGAAGTCCTCAAATATTATCGGCCCACATACAGCAATTTGGTTTTTTTCTCTAATAATCAACGTATTTACTCTCGGAAATCAGTTAATGTGGTAAATTGGAAAATAAATGTGGAAATGTTCATGTGGCTTGGCGGAGTACTGAATTGAAGTCGGTTAAAACTTTGTCTTAAAGTAAATTATACAGTTTTAAGTACTTACGAGTTCCATAAGTCATCTGTGGTCGTCATCATCAGTTCCACTTCACGAAATTTGTGACGGGTGTAAATACACTTTTTATAATAGAAAATACCGAAATCACTACACGCGTGCCCAATATAATTGAAGATTTCCCTTAAGGTGGTTCGATTGCCATACAAAACGTTATTTGACATTCGCAGGCTAACGGCGTGATATTTTAAGAAACTTATGTAACAAACTTTCATAATTTGGCTTCCCATTTGCGCCAAATTCCCCCTTTCCTAGAATAAACTTGTATACACTAGATTAATTTGAGAAATTGGTTTGGGACGTGATATTTTGGGAAAACAATTTTTCTCAAATTAACCTATTTTATACTAGTTTATTCTAGGAAAGGGGGAATTTGGCGCAAATGGGAAGGCAATTGATGAAAATTTGTTACATAAGTTTCTTAAAATATCACGCCGTTAGCCTGCGAATGTCAAATAACGCTTTGTATGGCAATCGAACCACCTTAATTCCTCATGGATCCCATCATCCAACTGGATTTTTGAAAAGAATGGGACCAACGCATATAGGTACTCTCAAACAAAAACGCTCGGCTCAGGCGGAACGGGACAATGAGTCATACTTTTTCGTGCGTGCTGCCGTGCTGCCGGTGTTCAGAGATTTATAAGACGTTATCACGTCAAAAAAAAAATTACGGATCGGCTCATAAATGACGGAGTTCTTAGGTAAAACACATTAAAAAAAATTACAAATAAAAATACAACCGAATTGAGAACGTCCTCATTTTTTTTGAAGTCGGCTAAAAACTATTGTGTCATATTGGGCTTGTCAAGCGAGGCTATAGCCTATACTCACTACTATAGTAGTACATACATTTTGCCCTTACCCCTAGGGAAAATATTCGCACATATTCGCACATACGGAATACTTGCCAAATTTAAATAAAAAATAATATTTTAATAAAGAATGATTATTTATGAAAAGAATTTATTACATTAAATAGGTACATACATGAGGTAATTGATCCAAGGGATGGAGTCTCCCTGAAAGCAAAAGATTGCCTGTGTTGGGATTGGGAGACACCGCTCTTCCTTAGGTCAACTTAGGTAGACTAAATTGTAATAATAAAGATTAAAAAAAAAACCGGCCAAGAGCTTATCGGGCCACGCTCAGTGTAGGGTTCCGTAGTTTTTCGTCCGTCACAGTAAGTGTGTGAAATTATTTTGTAATTCTTTTCAAAAACTATTCAACCTATCAAGTTCAAAATAATTTTCCTTGAAAGTTTTTATAAAGTTCTAGTTTTGAGATTTTTTTCATATTTTTATAACTTATGGTTCAAAAGTTAGAGGGGTTTCGATTATCTCCGAAAATATTAATATTATCAAAAAATGATTTTAGCAAACCCCTATTCATTTTTAAATACCTATCCAACAATATATCACACGTTCGGGTTGAAATGAAAAAAAAAACACTCCCCACGTTACGTATAGGGGAGGTACCCTCATAAATAAAAAAAAAACACTTTTTATTTTACCACTTTGTCGACGTGTTTAATATACATATTAGTGGAATGAGTTGAGCGGAAATGCCAAACAGGCTGTGAATCACATACCTTTACATATTGGCATGAGAAACGGTGTTTTTACCCGGGTGGGAATTATTGTAAAGCTACGCTTATTTAGTGCTACCTTCCTGTAATTTTTTTTTTTTTTTTTATATTATGGGACAATCTTACACAAATCAACCTAGGCCCACGGTAAGCTCAGGAAGGCTTGTTTTGTGGGTACTAGGCGATGATGTATATAATAGATAAATACATATAGATACTTATATACATATATAACATCCATAACTCAGGAACAAATATTCGTGATAAACACACAAATAAATGCCCTGACCGGGATTCGAACCCGAATTAATTACTAAGATCGAATCTTATCACTGTTCACGAATTTTCTTTAATAAATGTAATAAATAAAAAATGGAAAATGCCAAATTTCAGCTTTCTAGTGCTAACGGTTACTGAGATTATCCGCGGACGGACGGACAGACAAAGCGAAACTATAAGGGTTCCTAGTCGACTACGGAACCCTAAAAAAACAGATTTTTCACAGGCTATTTAAGAGCTTTAGCGTTTTGAAAACAATCAGCTGTCCGCACCGAGCAAGTGGGCGAGGCCCGGCTTGAAGAATAGCCCATCCAAAAAAAAAAAAACAATAATTTAGGGTAACTACGCGCCTTAAGCTACATGTAAGTAGTGTCGCTTAACTTCAAACTCAGATAAATCCACTCTAACCACTTGCGAGATAATTGAGAAAAAGTGATAAGTAATAACGTTAATTATTAATTATTTAATTATTTATTTATTTATTATTTATTT
The DNA here is from genome assembly GCA_963854355.1 of Epinotia brunnichana. NCBI lineage: Eukaryota > Metazoa > Arthropoda > Insecta > Lepidoptera > Tortricidae > Epinotia > Epinotia brunnichana. Next base: position 19,236,504 of record OY977940.1, read on the forward strand.
ATTGAAAACATACTTTATTAAAGAATAATATCACAATAACAGATAATAAAAACTTAAAACTAAATAAAAATAATGAAAATAACTATTAAGTATAAATTATTAATTATTAATTCAGGGATTTGAAAGGCAGTATTTTTTTTATTATGGCTAGAGCATTGAATAAAGCCATCCATTCTTTACAAAAAATAAAATTTAGATTGGATTTATCTTCATTTGATATAATATAATCGATTGCAATTTATCTATGTTTGAAAAAACTCAGTGTGGATTTGTATATCTTTGATTTAAAAGACCTGCATTTATCTAGATTTGAATAAAAACACGATTAGAAATTGACAGCCATGTTGAACAAACTTCTTTCGCTGATTGGCTTGGCTGGACTTACCTACATTTGAAAAAAACTGTCATATGGATTTATCTGATTTTAATAAAATATTATGATTTTAACAGTACTTTTCTCAAAAACCAGACAAAATTATACTTTAACTAATTTAATTGTAACAAAACTAGTTTTTTACCCTTTTATTTTATACCAAAATCTTAAAAAATGTTAGAATTGGATTTACCCGAGTTTGAAGTTAAGGCTTGACATCTCAAATTTTGGTAAAAAATTGTTGTTTACTTAGTAACCAGTTTTATACCTTATAACGTAACAATTTTCGTGTCGGAAAGTATAAATCCTAATCTGCAAGATATTAGAAGTAGGTAACATAGTTTTCGTAGAAATCAATTCAACATAAGAAAGTAGAGAAAAATAAATCCAAAGTCAACCCTATTTTTTCACTTGTAACCAGTTTACTGCTCCATTTTTTATCAGAAATTTTATAATCTCCTTCATAAAGTAATGAACAAAAACTTCATTTTCTTACTTTCTTTCGTCTCGTTTTCTGAAATATTCCGCAAAACATGATATCCGCGCTTTCGAACACGCACTTCCATCTCGCTCACGCTTATGCTCAGTGAGAGGGAGAGAAGACCATGAACGTTGTTTGTTGTAAGGCGGGGCCTTAAGCGACTCTAGTCGATCGTCTTCCTCTAATGATGTCAATTAGTTTGTCTGGGAATTGCCAAATGTCAAACCGATGATAGAAATGGGGGCTTCCAAACCAAAACGTGATTTCCGAGACACAGTGAGTCAATTTTTGATAACGACTTTCTAGGGTTCCGTACTCAAAGAGTAAAACGGGACCCTATTACTAAGACTTCGCTGTCCATCCGTCCATCCGTCTGTCTGTCACCAGGCTGTATCTCAAGAACCGTGATAGCACGAGAGTTGAAATTTTCACAGATTATGTATTTCTGTTGCCGCTTTATCAATAAATACCTACTAATAAAAACAAAATAAATTATTTTTTGAGGGGGCTCCCATACAACAAACGTGATTTTTTTGCCGTTTTTAACCGACTTCAAAAAAAGGAGGAGGTTCTCAATTCGGATGTTTTTTTTTTAACCGACTTCAAGGAGGAGGTTCTCAATTTTTATTTTTAATGTTTGTTACCTCAGAACTCCGTAATTTATGAACCGATTCGTATAATTCTTTTTTTAATTGAAAGTATATGCTTCCAGATTGGTCCCATTGTTTCCAAAGCCCCAGTTGGATGATGGGAACCATGAGGAATTGAGGGAACTCTTCAAATATATTAGGCACGCGTGTAGTAATTTCGGTATTTTCTATTATAACTCGTGTATTTCCACCCGGAAATCATAAATTTGGTGAAGTGGAAGTGATGATGAAGACCACAGATGGCTTGTGGAACTTCTCAATGATGTACTTCAAACTATATAAGTACCTACGTCACAGATTCTGATATGATTCCGTTGAAATAGTAAACAATGAAGTGCCAAAGGTAATTCTGAGACCCTTGAGGAATCGAAGGAAGTCCTCAAATATTATCGGCCCACATACAGCAATTTGGTTTATTGGTCTAAAAATCAACGCATTTGCTCTCGGACATCAGTTCATGCGGTAAATTGAAAAAAAAATGAGGAAATGTTTATGTGGCTTGGCGGAGTACTGAATTGAAGTCGGTAAAAACTTTGTTTTGAAAGTAAATTATCATACATAATGTAGATAATGGTACGGAACCCTTCGTGCGCGAGTCCAACTCGCACTTGGCCGGTTTTTTTTATTTATTTAGTTAAGTATCGCAGAAAAACTTGATTCATTAAACCGCCTTATAAAATACCTGTAGATAGATAATGAATTATATTTATCCATCTTTACCGCTCGGTATGTTGGTCCAAGTGGGCATCAGCACCTATGTAAATTATTAGAGTAGGTACTTGTCATGTTAGTTAGAGACACACATCCGTTTTAAATTTACCTACATATTTAAGACGTGATCTTGTGAATTCAAGAAGAAAAATAATACAATTTATTTAAATGGGAATTCCATGATTCATTTCAGGTACATATTTGCTTCTAGTAAATTGTTTAAGTGGGGTTCTGGGGTTATTATTATTATTAATAATACTTTATTTTCAGGCATTGCCCCATATTACAACACAAACATACAACATAATCATTAATTTAGCATTATTACTTATATATTAATTTCAAACAAATATAGCTTTTAATTTACATATGTACATACTTACATTAACTCATAAAATATAAATGACAAATAATAATACTAAGTGATAAACTGATAAATAAACATTAAATTAAATTATAAAATGAAACTTGAAATTCAATTAATTAATTGATTTATTATAATAACAATAAAACGTAAACGGACAGTAATATTTACAGGAACGAAAATAAATAAACCTATTAAACTAAAAAAAAAATGATAGATATTTTTCCTGTACTCCATACACCTAATCTGTAATTTGAGTGATTATGTATTTTAATTCATTTATGTGTTGATAATTTACTTTGAAAAATCATTTACGTTGAACGTAAATCTACTAGCCTAAGTCAATTTCTACATTTTCATTTTAGTCACGTCACAACGTAGAAGGCTGAAACTAAAAAAACATTAACAATAACATACATATTTAAATGTAAATACTGGGGTCAAATACGGCAGATGTTCGAGCGCTCTGACGTCAGATGGCGAGTTGGTACGGAGATGAAAGCGGAAGGGTGGCAGCTCCGTCAATTGGCACAATTGGCAGTAATTGTGGACGGCATGTCCGGGCGAGGAACGCCAGACGCTAGGGTTGCTTACATCGTTCAATATACACCTCGTATTAGGAGGATATTTTTATTTCGATTATAATTTTTTTGGGAAAATTGGTAGGTTCCTTCGTTCCTTTGTATTAAAAAGGTGATCGGGAGACTGACTGTCGAGACTTTTAAGTCAACTCTTTTAAATATGTGAGTAGGTAACTGTGTAGACTTTGTAACAGACAAAATTTGTAACAGGCGATTTCAAGATAGATGTGGCACGTTAAATAACATGAAGGCAAATACACCATTAAACTAAGTGACAAATTACATATTATCAAACGGAAATAATAACATAGCCAAAGGTATACCTGTGTAAATGCGACCTGTCTAGTTTAAATTAGTTCACCTTACGAATCATCACATAATATTGCCTCAGCACGTATCAAATTCGAGTAATTGTAAAGTAAAAACTTGGTTCATCCCAATCATCCCATATCGTAGATACTCAAATTTGAACTCTATTTTTTAACTGACATTGAGGAGAGATAACTCTATCCATCGAGATACAAGCTTCCTACCAACTTCAGGGGTTGGAAGTAAACACCGTTGACTACTTTCTATGTGATGAATTTTATTAAGTATGTAATTCTTTTTGTAAGTAACAAATAAAGGATTATTTTAATTGTGTCCAGCTAGCCCTTCCTTCATCAAAGGGGCGAGTTTAACAAATTGCCCACAGACCTGATTTTCGATCAGGGTTACTTGCATCAAAGGGTTCTTTAATAAATACTGCATCATTCAGTGTTGCTCGTCGTAGAGCACAAGAGGGTTATTTAATGTGATATATTTTGGCTGTGCGTTTAGTTGGTAAAAATCGGACACAATCCAAAAATCTTAGAGTATCTGGTTTCTGAGGAAACCAGTGAATACAACCCTATCAGACGTAGATTGACTCTCAGCGCACATGATATCATATCCATTTAGGTGTTTATGCGTCTAATTGGCTTCAGGATGACGCTTGGGCGTGACAGCAGATGCTTACAACTCTTACAAGTTATGCCTATTCATTAATGTTCGGTGAAACAGGAACATTTTCCAACTCTGCTCCAATGTTAAGTTCAACAATGTTAGCTTTAACTGACATTTCACTGACCAAGTATATATACAGATACGGTGTTCACTGTTAAATTAATCCCGAAATACCTCGAAAACCTACTTTAGATATCAGGTGGATAAAGCAAGACCACAGCAAGATTAATAAACGTTGGCTGGTTAGTAAACAAAAACAAAGAAAAGCGCCAACATCATTTCTTTCTGTATTAGCGCAATAACTAGTCACATATAATTTAAAATCTCACCATGTTTTCGACACTTCTCATATGATATGATCATACCACAAATAATACAGTTAGGATAATAATAATGTTGGAGCTGCTAAGAGTTGGTCCACGGCGCAGTCACGAGCTGAGCTGGCATTTACAACGCTTACCGACTATTCGCCGACGAACCAATGTAAGTCTGACCTATTGATACATATAGTTGTTACGAACCTCGGGGGCATATACTAGGGTTGAGTGGTGAGATAAGTGAACAGGTAGTGAATAGCCGGACTGGGCGCACGCGCACCGCGCACCGCACGCAGGGCGACGCGGAAGTCGCGAGTCGCAGTCGCACACACTTCCGCATGCCGCCATCTTGGCTCACACCTTGCGCTCGCGTCTGATTTAGCCGCATTAATTGGATGTCGGGATTTAGTATTGTGTTACACATGATAAATATGATTGTGTTACAGATCAATCAACAAAAACAATACCAACTCATATCTACGCTATGGACAACAAATAATATGCAATATGAGGAGGAGTGGGAGGCTACCTCGTGGATAGAAGGTTCTCTAATGAAAAAGTATGTTAAGTAGGTAAGGTACCTAAAATAAAGATCCTCGTAGGGCATGTAATCTGAATCATAAAGTGTATTGATCAAATTAAACCTTTTTTTTTTGTTTTGGGGGGGAAAATGCGTTACGCATACCACCCGGGTGCAGGGGGTGACCCGAGTGGATATGTGGGACTCCCGTATGGGCTAATGAGACCCACGGTGTGCCCACTAAAAACCCCCCACTTGCCACCTCGCCGCCTTTTGTGGCGAGGTTACGGGAACGCTTGCGCACACATCCGCAACCCCGCCGGCGGCAGCCGCCCACAAGCGGCTCCTTCGCGGATGCCCGGGGGCCCTCCACGTGAGGCACGCCAGATGTTTTGGCGCGCCTGCCTCCTCGATCTCCACCTGTTCCGTAGCGGACCCCCCTGAGTCCGCTACGAGGAGATCATGGGTGCGGGAAATCCAGCACCCGGTGGCGGATCAGGTCTGTGGTTCCGCCACCGACCACGTCTCGGCCGCAGAGGATAGGGAAAGCGGCGCACCGTAATACCGGCATTCCTCTTCCTCTGCGGTCCCACCAATGCCGTTTCAGCGGAACGGCCCCGCCAAGTTCGCCAGCCAGCAGCCCAAACAGGCCGGCCCTGGGTGCCTCTTAGCTTCGCCGTGGGTGACCAGTCCACGGTTACTAAGCCCCCCCGCCCCGACAAGGCGGGCACCCTCGAGGGGGATCAAATTAAACCTTTTTTTTTTTTTTTTTTTTTTTTTTTTTTTTTTTTTTTTTTTTACGTTGGGGGAATGCATTGATGCACCGTCCGCCCAGTCGGAGGGGGACCGGACAGGTGTGTGGGACTCCAGGACAGAAGGTCCAGACTACCCACTAAACCCCCAACGATTGTCCAGCCATTTTCGCTTACAAGGAGGGTCAAAGGTTCGCTTACGCATGCAACTTTGACCCTCGCGACTAGCCCGCTTTACAGGAGAGCGCCCCGGGACAATTTCGAGGCGCTTCAGACCCGTGGAGGATCAAATTAAACCTAACCTAACCTAAAAAATGAATGAAAAGTTACAAATTCACAGTTTTCGGATTTATTTTTTACTTGTAATGTAGGACCTTGGTTCTTGACAAATTGAGGAATACCTAATGCCAAAAGCTGAATTAGCATCGCATAAAAATAATGTTTGAATGTAACCAGCGTAAAGGGACCCACCGGTAAACTCAACACTTCGAAACGGGAGACGTGTTACAAAATTAAATATAATTAGCTACCTTACCTTATCTAGTTACAAATAAGGCGAGTAGGTACGCCATGGAACCGTTATGCGCTTTCCGACTCAAAAATGATCACCTGATAAAAAAGTCAACATTATTTATTCTTCAATTTAGGCATATTACATGCACCTTCATAAGTACATATGACTGAATAAATAATCAAAAGCTAAAAAATATTGATTTTCTCCAACATTACGAGACCCCTCTATTATTATAGTTTTCACGCACAGATCGCACCAAATTACAGCATATGCATGCGAATGAGCTCGCAGCCAAGAATACTCACCCCTCTCTTTCTAATTACGGAATAACGTGGTGGAACAAAAAGAGATGACCCACTTTCAGGAGCCGCCGTGCGAGATCGGGTGCGCACCGTTGCACAATTACGTTAGAAGATGGGGTTATGCACTCAGTGAATATAACGGAACAGTGTGATGTGAATTTTCTCGCCCTAATACCGTTTTTGCGTGCTTTTTCCGATTCTGTAATGCGGGACTTGTGCAACGGTTGACACGACTGCAGCGAGCGGCATTAGGCACACAGCGCGGTGTGAATTATTTGCTCAAAGTAGGTTGAAAGCCCGTGTAATCTTATGAAAACAGTTACAACATGGCAAATGATATTTCCCTGTGTTCAGATAAAAGCGGTGAACGGCGCTCGACGATCGGACGTTGCACATGAAAACAGTGGAAGTGGGAACTTTATTAACGTTGTTGACTGACCTGGCTACGCAATGCAAGAGCTAGCTATTTTTAAATTTGAAGTGAATGCTCTCTGATGTGCTCTGACGCCTGACACAAAAGGAGACTGTCACGTCACGTCAGAGCGTATCAGATGAAGTGTGTGTGTGTGTATGTACTTACTTAAAAACCGAAAATCGTTCTGTCTCGTCACGACATGACACGCCGTATTCATACTAGTAAATAATATTATAAACTAGCTTCTGTCCGCGTGGAACTCGTTTACGCCTTGGCCACGACTTTGGTCTTAAGCGACCTGCGACCAGCGTTTTATCTGTTCATGGCGCGGTCCAGACGCGCAACGCACTGTGGTTAGTTGGGATCACAAGCAATGAACAGATAAAACGCTGGTCGCAGGTCGCTTAAGACCAAAGTCGTGGCCAAGGCGTTATATCGTAGCTTTCGCATGATTTCGGGGATAAAATCTATCATATGTCCTTCCCCGGGACTCAACCTAGCTCTATACCAAATCTAAATAATAATTTAATATAATTAAAAAAAATAAAAAAAATAATCGGTTCAGTGGTTTAAGCGTGATGAGGTAACAGACAGAGTTCCACGCGGACGGAGTCGCGGTCAGAAGCTTGTATGTCATAAGTATGGATCTGACTTTAGGGTTTGTCCGTCCCAATACCATAGGGTGTCTTATTAAAAGAAAGAAAGAAAGAAAGAAAGAAAACATTTATTCGTGGACAAAACAATGGGTGTAAAAAACAAAACACAGAACGTTAAAAATACATGGTCCACGAAAAGGCCCCGACTCAGCATGGTGCTAACCTAGAAGGCCAGCGCTGGTCTTCCGTCGGAGCCTTTACCTGAGTTACCTCCTGGAAGGCAACACAAAACAAATACCTACGCTAAACACAATATATCTTAAAACTATTACAAATCCGACGCCAGAGTGGCACGGCAAATTGCATCGTGTGAACGCGTCGGCAAACTGTGTGTCAGTGTCACTGTCAACTTGACAGACCGAACGCAACTTTTATTTCAGATAGTGAATATATGGTACATTAGTGATACAGGAAGAAAACTAAGAACGAATACAGTTTGGTGCAAAAATTAAATATTGAACGTCACAAGCTTAACTGTACATACATAAAACGACTGCCAAGAATTCACACAATCTAAACATGATAGATAACACAATTATTATGCGAACCAGATGTTGTGCGGATTTATTTATATGCAGATGGGACATATCCCGACAGTAAGTATCTGACCGCAATCCTAAATCATAATCTTAATCTTAATTTAAAATTAAATTAAATTAGGCATGGCAAAGCGGTAAACTAAGTTACAAAAAAGGCAGCTAATAAACACACAAAGATATGAGGAATAAAGATACAAAGACAAAGACAGGGCACTTAAAGGCAGCTAGTTTCAAGACATAAGGTTTCCTGACTAAATTGATGCTCTAGCAAATACTTTTTCAGCTTGATTCTAAAACTATATATGCTTCCCAGGTCCCTGGCTAAAGGCGGTGGAAGACAGTTCCAGCATCTAGTAGCTGCAAAGCGGAAACTCCCCCGGAATGAGGCTGAGGCATGTTGAGGAGTAATAAGAGGCTTTTTACACTGACGGTTTCCCCGTGACCTATTGATGATGAGCTTCTCGAAAAGATATACTGGAGCTTGGTGCTTTAAAACCCCGAATAAGAGACAAGCAAGATGCAGTTTTTGTCGGTGTTGCATTTTTAAAATATTATGTTTGTTGAGGAACGGAGTAACATGGGCCCTCGATGGTATGTTGAAAATGAAACGCGCACAGGCATTCTGTACACGCTGTATGAGCTTATTGGTTTTTGCGTAGAGACATGGACCAGTCACAACATCCATGTAATTAAGTTTAGACAGGACAAGTGATTCAACTAGACGGATGCGTAACTGCTCACATAAGTATGGCCTAATTTTATAAAGCAATTTAAGTTTGTAAAAGCAACTACTGACCACATTAGAGATGTGCTTTTCATACCTAAGTCCACAGTCCATATGTAGGCCTAGGTTCCGAGCTTCATACACACGCTCTATAGGAGTACCGAGCATCATAACATCAACTGACGGGTGAAAGGCAGTGAGTCGCCGCCTGGTACCAAAGACAAGGTACTTGGTTTTACTAGGGTTAAGTAACAAGCTATTGTCAGCGGCCCAAGCGGCAATACTTGCAAGGTCTAGGTTTAGCTTGCTTATAGCACTATCAACTTCAGAAGGTTTACACGATACATAGACCTGAATATCGTCAGCATAGATGTGATACTTACAGTGTGTGATGTGTGACGATATATCTCCAGAGTATAATATGAATAGGATTGGACCAATAACTGATCCTTGAGGCACTCCTCTTATGACACTAGTTTCTCCTGAAGTTGACGTGGTGCCATCACTGAGTGTGATTTTCACAAATTGACTTCGGTAGTTAAGGTAGCTGTCAAACCACCTTAGTGTATCATTATCAAATCCATAGTAGCTAAGTTTAGATAATAAGAGATTAATATTTATGGAGTCAAAAGCTCTAGAAAAGTCTAACAGAACAAGCAGTGTGCACATTCCACTATCCTGGGAGTGCAAGATGTTGTCGGTGACATCAAGTAGGGCAGTCGCTGTGCTCCGACCCTTCCGGAAACCTGACTGATTGTCTGGTAACATATTGTTACACTCAAGATATCTCGTAAGTTGAGAACACACTGCTTTCTCCATGATTTTAGATATACAAGGAAGTATGCTAATAGGTCTGAGGTCTTTAAGTTCTAATGAGTTAGTGTGTTTAGGCAAAGGATGCACTATAGCCAATTTCCAAACATCAGGAAAAGTTGAAGTTTTAATTGAAGTATTAATCATGTCAGTAAGTATGTCAATAGTATGTGGTAGTGTCATTAACAGCATATTTAGCTTAAAAAGCCTAGGTACTTCCGTACTACACCATCCATCAGTCTTATATAATCATAAAAGCTTGTTTCATAGAATGCTTCGAGTGGTAGAGCTGACAAGTATGGAAAACCCCGTTTTTCTTTGGTTGGTCTATAGTTGGCCGTTTAGTCTAGTTGGTTGGTGACCTTGCCTACGAAGCAGGCGGTCCCAGGTTCTAATAACAGTTAGGGCTAATAAATATGTGTAATGATAACTTTCTATGTATGTATCTATGTACAAGTAAGGCAAACGTCCGAGTGCTCGACGCTGTACACGTTATATACTTGTATATGGCATGGATACTTTAGGTCAAAGCAATATGGGTTATATATTCGAACTAAGAGGATTTTTCTTTATTCAAATTTAGAGTGCTCATGCCATATATACTAGTAAGGCGTCAAGCACTCGGACGTTTACCTTATGGGTATGTATATCGTCGTCTAGTATCCATAGACTTAGAGATGGGTCGCAGGTATTTACCCAATCTACCCACCCAGGTAAATACCCATCTACCCGGTATTTACCCGTATCTACCCAAATCGACGGGTAAATACTTTTTCACACCTCTCATTCAGAAATAGTATTTTATGCAACTGTTGTATAAGAAAGGTCTTAAAAGGCGAGTGGCGTGGGTTGCGATGCGAGCCTTGGCGAGCATCGCTATTAAAGACACCACGAGCGTTTTTAGACCAGTTATACACCGTTGCATACAATACTTTTTCTACGACAAATTTTGAATAAATAGCAGAGTACAGAATAGTTAAACTTTTCAGGCAGCAAGTTTTCTATTCGCACTTTTGCTACTCACGCAATTTCTTCAAGAGTGCGTTTATTAATTTCTTCGACCTTTTTAAAAGGAACGTACACTTTTGTCTTCACAAACACGAATATAATCTTAATAGTTTAGGACTAATAGTTTATCACCTTTCGTTTTTTCATTTTGAACTGTATTTTGGTGGGAAATCGGAAATGTGACAGCTCTTGCTTATGGTTTGTTTTGTTTTTAATTTGTTTGCACTTGCCATCCGAACCAAACCGAATCCGGACCCGGACCGAATTTGAACTGTTTATATATATAAATAATACCAAGAATTCATAAAACATGTAATTTAACACACAATAGATGATGATTTATTATTATTGTAGTAAATAATTTATAATATACAAATGTTAAATCGTAAATAAATACTTTTATTTCGAAATAATTGTTTTTGAAGTTGGCACCACTGCAATATAGCGGCCGATTTAAAAAAAGTTAAACAGTGCTTTTATGAAAAATGTATGAACCAAAAAAGTACGCTAAACAGTTTTTGGGCCATAGAGCATAGAGTTTTTCGACGTCTTATTAGTGGTGTCATTGTATTTGAGCTACAGCCTATATAAATGACAGCCTATATAACGGTACAGGAGTAGAAAAAGTAAGTTTTGGTCCCCGACGAGAGGGAGCAAAATGCTACTTTTCTGTTCAAGCTACTTTTTTAATTTTATTTATTCATTGGCTTGTAGCATTTACGCAATGTGCCAATAGAATATTGATGAAATAATCGATTGTAATTTCATCGTAATCGACAAACGTATATATATCATCATCATCATCATATCAGCCGAATGACGTCCACTGCTGGACATAGGCACTCCCCCAAAGAGTGCCAAAATGACAGATCCTGCGCCACCCGCATCCAGCGGACTCCCGCGACCTTTACCAGGTCATCAGTCCACCTTGTGGGGGGCCTACCAACGCCGCGCCTTCCGGTACGTGGTCGCCACTCGAGAACCTTTCCGCCCCAACGGCCATCGGTTCTACGTGCAATGTACGTATATGAGGATGTTTTTTTTTGTTCTTTTTTTTTGTTTTTTAGTTGTTTTGTTTTTTTGTTGTTTTGTTTTTTTTTGTGTTGTTTTTTTTGTTTTTTGTTTTATTTTTGTTTTTTTATTGTTTTTTTTGTTTTAATTTGTTTTTTTTGTTTGTTTCAGTTTGTTTTTTTTGTTTTTTTTTGGTTTTTTGTATTTTTGTTCGTTATTTTGTTTGTTGCTCGTTTTTTTGTTGTTTTTTGTTTTATTTTGTTTCTTTTGGTTTTTTTTTGTTTTTTTTGTTTTGTTTGTTTTAATTGTTTTGTTTTCTTTTTTTTTTTCTTTTTTGTTGTATTTTTTTTTGTTGCTTGATTGTTTGATATTTTTGCTGTTTTTTTAGTTTTTTGTTGGTTTTATTTTGTATTTTTGTTCGGTTTTTTGTTTTTTGTTTTATTTTATTCTTTTGTTATTTTTTTTCTTTTTTGTTGTATTTGTTTTTTTTGTTGCTTGATTGTTTGATTTTTTGCTGTTTTTTTTTGTTTTTTTGTTCGTTTTATTTTGTATTTTTGTTCGTTTATTTTTTTTTTTTTATTTTTTTTGTTGTTTTTTATTTTTTTTGTTTCTTCTGAAATTTTTTAGGTTTTTTAGTTTGTTTTGTTTCGTTTGTTACAATTGTTTTTTTTTTTAGGGTTCCGTATTCAAAGATTAAAACGGAACCCTATTACTAAGACTCCGCCGTCCGTCCGTCCGTCTGTCTGTCACCAGGCTGTATCTCACTGATACCGCGATAGTTCCAGTTGAAATTTTCACAGATGATGTATTTCTGTTGCCGCTATAACAACAAATACTAAAAACAAAATAAAATAAATATTTTTATTGATAATGGTACGGAACCCTTCGTGCGCGAGTCCACTTGTTTTTTTTCTGTTGCCGTTTTTTGTGTTTTTTGTTTTTTTTGTTGTTTAAGTTGTATTTTTTTTTCGTTTTTTAGTTTCGTATGTTTTTTCTTTAGTTTCTTTTGTTAGTTTGTTGTTTTTTGTTTTTGTTTGTTTTTGTTTTGGTTTTTTTGCTGGTCTTTTTTTTGTATTTTGTTCGTTTTTTTGTTATTTTTTAGTTTTTCTGTTTTATTTGTATTCTTTGTATTTTTTTCTTTTTTTTTTGTAATGTTTTTAGGTTTTTTTGTTATAATTCTTTTTTTCTTTTGTTTTTTGTTGTTTTTTCTGTTTTTTTTGTTTCGTTTGTTTTTTGGTTGTTTGTTTTGATTGTTTTGCTTTTTTTATTTTTTGTTTTTGTTGTTTTTTGTTTTTTTTTTGTTATTTTTTTTGTTATTTTTTAATGTTTTTTTTTGTTTTTTTTTAATGTTTTCCTCATAGTCGGTGTGAAAAGTTACATGTGTCACTCAGGGGCAAAATTATTTTTGTCTTTGGCGTTAACGCTTGAATCCCTCACTACGCTCAGGATCCTACGTTAGAATACCTCGCTACGCTCAGGATTCTATTGTAGGATCCCTCGCTACGTTTAGGATTCAATACACCGCCCTAAATAAGGGTTGAACCATTCTATGAAAATTTCATTTGGTAAGTTATAGACTTGAATCTTTGTACGAAGGTTTCTTACTAAAGTGCAAAACAAACGATTTAGCGTTGTTACAAAAATTTGTCCCCTAAGAGGGTAAAAAAAAAGTTTATTGTTTATATGGAAAATATGTCGTTTTTAAAGTTAAACGTTTAAAACTTCGGTCAAAAGCTACTAAAAGAACAGTCGAAAACATTGATAAGGGCATATTTTCTAATTCATCCCTTGAAGGGGTTAATATGGGGGTTGAAAGTTCACATAATTAATGTGTTGTTCATTAAAAAAATAAAATAAAAAATAATATAAATGTTCCCTATACATACATTACAATTAATTAAAATAATTATTTATATTTTTATTTATTTATATGTTACATGTAATTTATATTACCAATAAATTGATTATGATTATTATGATTATGTGTGGTCTTTTAGGATAAACGCATGAACTGGGAACATATATTATTTACAGTACGTGGAAGTACTAAGAAAGGGTTTTTCGAAATTCAACCCTTAAGGGGGTGAAATTGGCGTTGGACCGTTGTATGGAAATCGTTGTTTTGGAAAGTTATAGAATTGAATCTTTGTATCAAGGTTTCTTACTAAAAAGCGAAATTCAGTATAAACAAAAGATAGCAAAGCCACTGAATACTAATACGATGCTAGAACAAAGCGTTGCGATGGGAAGCGGTGCCATAGAATTTGGCGTTATCTTAGCATGCCGTGGTAAAGAGGAGGGAAGTGAGCGAGTGAGATAGAAATATGAGTCACATTGTAAATAGGTATGCTAAAATTACGCGTAAATAATATTTGTGTATTCAAGGGCTAACAATTAATAAATATTATGTGAAAGCTTTGTGGCAATTCAATATGCTTAAGAGTCCGCAGTAAGCTCGGCCGAATTTCACCTCCTTCTTGTATGGACAAACGGAGTTTCGTTCTCATTTTAAAACTGCGCGTTGGATTGTAACGAAACTTTGCATATATAATGACGTGAAGTATATCTAAGTCTGTAATTAGTTTATATGGCTCCAGTTTATAAAACAAACAAAATACAGCAAAAACAAGTTTTGTATGAAAAACTTATATTTGCTGTATTTTTTTTACAATGGTATCGGAAGCTACATAAACTAATTACAGACCTGGATGGTACTTAATTTATTCTTAGTAGGTACAAAGTTTCAAAGCAAACTAGCTAGTCGTTTTAAAATGAGAGCGTAACTACGTTTGTATGGAGAATTGAGGTATCTGCGGACTCTTAAGTATTAAAAACAACAAATAATATGTTTTATTTTTACGCAATTAGTGTTACTTTTATATTCACTAAAACACCTTGGTACTGTAACCAAAAAGAATATTTATGTTTCTCACAATCAATCGACACTACTAAAAATACTGCATCCCTAGTATAATTAATAAGAAAAATGAGTAACAATGCATAAAATCATCATATCATTTCATATTTAGATCCCGAGAAACCTTAACACATGAAATTTAGAGTTTTATTATAAATACCCGCGTATTTACCCGTGGGGTGGGTAGGTAAATATCGGGTATTTACCCATCTCTATCATAGTACAGTCGACGTCAAATATATGTATACATTTATCGCCTTAGTCTTAATACAATGGAATAAGGACCAAATGTGTAAACATTTTATTTTATTTTTTATTTAAAGTTCCAAATAATTCTTACTTATCGCAGAGTTTTATGATAATGCCCTATTATGTATTATGTATTAGCCATTAATGGCTTATTTACAGCTAGAGTTCGGACTAACTATTTACTAGGTATTTTAGTTTACATTCACATCTTTTTTTACAAAACGAGACTTATCATATATTTGACGTTGACTTTACAAGCTTTGCTTAGTTTAAGACTAGTGCTCCAGTAACTTTATACATCCAGTGTTTGCGTCAAATCCGGTAGTTCTGACTGCAGACTTGTTTATGATGTTGTTCTAATGAATTAATGAATAATCTAAGTTTGTGACCTCGAGCGCCGAACGCAACTTTGTCAAAAATCTAAAATACCGCGAAAGTTTTTATTATAACCCTAAAGTCTACTTTAAAAACATAGCGAAAAGAGGGCAGAGAAGTAAGTCCTGAGAAGGTACTGTCAAAAACCAGTCCTTTAACCCTCTTCGCGGTATTTTCAATTTTTGACAAAGTTGCGTTCGGCGCTCGATGTCACAAACTTGGATTATTCGTTGGGCCAACATCATAAACAAGTCTGCAAAAAATCAGAACTACCGGAATTGGCGCAAACTACCCCGTACGACAAGGTTACTGGATTAAAGATTGTCCGCTCATATGACGGACGTGGTAATAGGTAACCTACTCAAAAAAATCTTCCAAAAGTTTCAAAGGATAAAATAAGCACCTCTAATTTTCTCAGTAATATAACAAAATCTAAAGACTGCTAGACGGTCGCCAACACGCCCCTCCGACCGAGCGACCTTGGTCCGCACCGACCGTGTAGACCTTATATTCATACATCTGTGGTGTAGACAGTTGTTTGGAGCTAAATTTCGGTGCCGACCAAGGTCGCTCGGTCGGAGGGGCGTGTTGGCGACCGTCTAGCAGAGGTTTATAACGCGTCCAATCGGCAGATAAATATGTAGGTAGGTATCTTAGCGAGTTCAATTTCATAACACCCGGCATGCCCCGAGTTAAGCGTTGAGCAAGCTTCAGGATTAGGTAACTCAGCGAAGTTCCGACGGAGATTATACATCCTGCTTTACGGAACACATACGGCACTGCTTTATATGATACATTATTTTTCGATTACAAAATCCTTTTGACATTGGTTTGCAAAGTTTTATTTTCTTAGATCACATATTACTAGTTACTAGTAAGGCCAGTTGAAAAGGGAGTAATACTGCAATGTTCTGCCGCCAGAGTGCAGCACTAGCACAAACCGTAAACCAGTAGAGGAAGATAGGGACTCACACACACACACACATGCAGAATTGACTGTCAAATGAGTGACAAGGATGCAATGCATGCATAGATAATACCGCAAGTGGGAGCGAGATACAATGCTGCTAGTCTCGCCCCCTACGAGAGTTTTGTGTAATTTTCCCTATTGATATAATTGTAATGATACTCATCATTACAATAATATCAATAGGAAATTGGGGTTGTATTTGTAATTTAACGAAATTGCTACTTAAACACCATTATCATCGTCAGCCTATATACGTCCCACTGCTGGGCAATGGCCTCCTCTCATCATCTCATGAATGAGAGGGAATGGGCAGCAGGCTCGACGCTGGCCCAGTGCGGATCGGGGACTTCACATATATCTCGAATATCTTCTCAGATGTATGCGGGTTTCCTCACGATGTTTCTGTCACCGAAAAGCTAACGTATAAACTACGAGTATAATTTGGTATTTGCTTAAACATACATAATAATATTTTTCAAGTGGGGTATTTAAGGATACTACTCATACTAGCATTATCTCCGTAGGTAAGTACTTCTTAATCGCCTATCCGTGGCCGTGGCTACTGTTTCGCGTTAGTTATCTAAAGTGTTTATTGACTCCTATTGATACTATATTCACGTTTACATTTGTTACATGAGTAGGTACCTAAACCATAATTATATTTCCAGGCTCAAGTGTGTGATAATATCAAAAAACAACCTACTTAGATTTAGAAAGAAAGAAAGATACATTTATTCACTAACACACAGGACGCATATATTAAGCAAAAATAAATAAAAATAACAGTAAAAAACATGTAACAAGTGTGTCTCTGCGGCCGTGAACCGGACACTGGCTCAGCATTATGCTGAGGTGTCAGTCAGACACCTACAGCGCTGATTTTCAGCCAGCACCGTTGGTGACTCACGGAAACGTCATACAATTATAATTACACAACTATACATATAATTAATTGTGCAAGGCGAAAGAGAAATAAACATAAATACATAGTGAGATAATACATACAGCACTACCTACATGCAGCTTTAATAAAATAATAACTAGGTACGTTACACATTAAAGTAAATTTTACTATTAAACTAAAAACAAAAACTAGATAAAAATGTGCAATTGGCATATTTTTGCTGTCAAAAGTGCAGGATTAGGATTAGGATTTTTGGAGCGTCAACAAATAGCCTTTAAGCTTACGCTTAAAGGTGTATCTGCTAAGCGCCCCTTGGATAGGGGGAGGGATATCATTCCAGCACTTAGACGCCGCGAACTTGAAGCTACCTCGGAAAGCAGCGGTTCGGTGCATAGGAGTTATGGCCATTGCCTTGAATCTGCGCGCACTCTTTGACCATACCAGTTTATTGAAAAGGTAAGATGGGGTTTCGTGCCTTACCACCTCGAAAAGCAGAGTGGCAAGGTGCAGGCGTCGGCGTGCAGACATGTTAAGCAAGTTAGCGGCGTTCAAGTATGGAGTGATGTGGGACCGGGGAGGGACTCGGAAACAAAAACGAGCACATGCGTTCTGCACTCGTTGTATGAGCCTCTTGGAACGACCAGTAATGCACCCGTCATACACGACATCACAATAGTTTAACCTAGATAATATAAGCGATTCACATAGGTCGACACGCAAATCGACACTAAGGTAATCACGTATATTATATAGGACTTTAAGGCGATAGAAGCAGTTACTCACAACATTTAGTATGTGGTTCTCAAAGCGCAAATTCTCGTCCATAAGAAGGCCGAGGTTGGTTGCTTCTACCACCTGCTCTATTGGTTCGCCCATGACGGCGACATTCCCGGAAGTTCGAGCATCAAGGGTATTACGGATTTGATGTTTTGACCCGAAAACCACATACTTCGACTTGCTAGGATTAAGAACCAAACAGTTCCTCTCCGACCAAGAGGAAATATGAGCAAGGTCCGCATTTATCGTGTTAATGGCAGCAGATGTGTCTGACGGCGCACTAGACAAATAAAGTTGCACGTCGTCCGCGTAAAGGTGATACTTACAGCTCTTTATACTGTTAGTGATGTCAGCGCTATACAGTATAAAGAGCAGGGGTCCAAGTATTGAACCCTGCGGTACTCCTCTTGTCACAGGACAAACAGAGGACCGCAGAGCACCACCATCCACCCTACGCAACGAAACTGCCTGCGTACGGCCAGACAAATAGCTACTGAACCATTTTGTTGCAGTGACATCAAACCCGTAATAAGACATCTTGGATAATAGAAGAGGTACGCTAATGCAGTCAAAGGCCCTGGAGAAGTCTAAAAGAACTAAAAAGGTAATTTTACCAACATCACGAGCCTGTAGGATGTTATCGACTACATCGAGCAACGCAGTAGCTGTCGATCGACCCTTGCGAAAACCCGACTGCAGTTCAGGGAGTATGCTATTTTTCTCCAGGTAATCGGACAGCTGATCGCAAATTACCCGTTCTATTATCTTCGATGCACAAGGAAGAATACTTATAGGGCGTAGTTGAGACACGTCAGTAGGATTTGGTTTTTTAGGTAACGGGATCACCTGAGCGATTTTCCAGTCAGCTGGGAAAGTCATAGTCAGAATGCTCATATTAATAATGTAAGTCAGTACGTCTGTAGTTCTCGGTAATGTCAGAAGCAACATGTCAATGTCAATTGAGTCGAGTCCTTTTGCTGTAGTTTTTATTGATGTAATGATTTTTGTGACGGCAGCAGCTGTGGTAGCAGAGAGCGTGAAAGTGTTGTCGTTATGTCTATGAAATTCAAAAAAAGTCAAGTCAGATAAAGTCATGTCCTGTTTTCCAGGAATATTAAGAAAATGCCGGTTGATCAAGTCAGGATCATCAAATTGTGCCGGGAGGTCAGTCTGCGTCTGTGAATCTGGAAGAACAGTGCGCTTTAAGTTTTTCCAGAGAGTCTTCGAGTCAGTAATGTCATTGATATGGTGCGTGAAGAAGGCGCGTTTCTCGCTATAAATGGCTTTTATCACAAGGTGCTTCAGGTCAAGGTAATATCGTTTGTGAACATCGCTCTTGGTTCGTTTGTAACGTGCGTGAGCCTCGTTTCTGAGGCGCATCATGAGCCGAACGTTGCTCGTGAGCCATGGTTTAAGTGCCTCCTTCACCACTATCGTCTTTTCCGGCGCATGTCTGTCAAAAAGTCCAAGTAACAGTGAGTTAAATAGTCTAACCATGTCATTTACGTCGTTAAGTAATAAAATTTGTTCCCAGTTTATGGCGTCAAGGTCATTGTTAAATTCAGTAAGGTTAATGTCTTTCAGAGGTCTATAAGTAATACGTCTAGGTGTCGGTTTCCGTTTTTTAATGTCAAACTCGGCTGTGATGAATGCATGTCTCCCTAGGTCCGGGATATGCTGCACGTCCACAGACACAACACGAGCGTCGGAGCAAATAAGGTCTATTTGGACTACTTGGATTTGTCGGCATTTACACCTTATTTCGTGCAGTTTCCAGAGCAAGCTACTGCCGACGATTTTTGCACCGAATAATTGTATAAGCATGGCTATCCTTATTTTGGTTTTCACCCTTGCCTTTACTCTTTATTTACCATAATTTTAAGCACGAGTTTAACACTGCCAATCGTACTTCTACTAAACTTATGTAAGTACATACTATGTAGGTATAGGTAAACAAACCGATGTAGATATATTCAGAACAATTTCTTAAAAAGTAGGCATTGCAAATAAAAATACGTTGACGTCTTTCGTCAAGAACTCATAATAGATGCAAATTTCTTAGGGATCTAACAGCAGTGGCGCCCTCTGTATAACCCACAAGAGTTTACTTGAGACCTCGTTCGTATGACGTTAATACGCGCTCGAGTCTCAAGTTAACTCTTGGGGGTTATGACAAGGTTCTAATTATTATAACCTCATTTAGGAAGGTGGTTATAACTTCTAACTAATGTAATCCCGCACACGGACTGTGCGGGATGAAGGAGTAGCAAGCGGCGCCGACGTCTCTTCGGCGACGCGTGCACCCGGCGCGGCCGAGCTACGTAATCCCGCCGCAACAGCACTTCCTGAAGGTGGCGCAAGCGCGCGAATGTCGGCCGAGCATTTCGCGCCACTTTCGTAATGCGTTGCGTGGTGCGACCGGCCCAGCCTGGCCTGCCCGCAGGAAGTAAAAGTTCGAAGGTAAGAAAGTAGGTCTCTGTAATTGGCAACTCGCCTGCATACTGATATTAGGATATAGGTTGCGAAAGTACCTGTGCAACGGCAGGATATGGAAATATTCTGAGATTAAATCAAAAGAGATTGCGGAGATATGAACGTTGTTAATTAATTTTACATAGGTACCTAAACTATCTACTGTTAATACAGACGTTGTACCACGATTAATATAGTTGTAATGTAATCGAGTGTCATGATATAACAGTGGAAAGGGAATGGAGGATTATTAGACAAGGGGCATCCGCCGTTGACCTAATCCGTGTGGTGTATGACGTAAGTGACGCAGCGCCGACGCACGCCCGCCGCCGCCGAACTGGGCCGAGTTTTGAGCAAGATGCGCCGCAACTAAACGAATTGCACAATCGCACGTGATCTCGGCGGTATATTGTTGTTGTATACTTGACATTCATAACAAACTGGGTTTTTTAGCGACTTCAATCGCGTAGAATTCGTTAATTGTGTACTATTCGTATTTTCTCCATTTTCACCCGAGCAGAGCTCAGTCGCCCAGGGACTATTACTTGGTGTGGATATAGCTTTCAAAGAGACTGGTAGAAATTATGCTGTGTGAACAATGACAACAGGTAACTTTTCGACAGGTCCCTATCATTTATAAGTACATATTTATTTTAATTTTATATGAGCCAACAACTCTAATGCAACCGAGTAATTGCATCAAAATAACACAGATATTTGCAAACTAACCGCAGGCGCATTGTGTTACGTCAGGGCGTCAGGGCTCAGGAAGTAGTCGCAACGTCCACGGACTGGCAGACAACTTGAGAAATCAAAAGGGTTTCCCTCTGTTACATAGCTATTTATTACCTCTGTGTTTCGAAGAAGTAACTACTAATAATATGCGTATACTAAAAAGCATGTAGGTCACCGAATGTCATTGCGTTATTTTCGTTAGGAGCCCTGCATTTCAGCCGTGTAGTCAAATCCTGTCAAGAATAGGTCTATTACGGTCTCCTCCGCCTGTCGTAAAAGGCGTAAAGGGGTTATCGGGGTCGTGTGTTTTCCGTGGCGGGAGCCACATCACTTGACAAACGCGTAACAACCCCAAGGAAGACGGCGAACCGAAATGAGCTAGAAATAGCGAGGTGCGAGAACTTCAGTGCGTTCAGCTTGAGATCCTGGAGTAGGTACCTACTCCGCAAGGGAGCGCAGAAGGCGGCCGCCGTGGAGTTTTTAGTGCGTAGAAATACCACATTATCCTCGGCAACTAAAAACCCTGCACTATGCGATTAAAAGCTCAATCCCTAGATCTACCAAAATGCCCGTTCCCAAAATGTTAGTCATATATAAACAAAGCAAATATGTTCCTTTCTTGCTAAAGCGGACGGACCGATACCAACTTACCAACAGCAAGTGTTGCAAATGTAGAAATTGCTTTTACGTTTCGGCAACATAGGAAGCGTGGGTTGTGAAACACCGGCGACGGCCCGGGCTTGCTCTGATTAGGAATTTTCCAGTGAAATTTGTGAAATCCGAAGTTGAACGCTAATTAGATGCGCAATTTGAAAGGCTGTTTTAGGCTTGACTGACATCACGACTTTCGTGTATACTGTGATGTGGCGTTATTTGTATAAGTTCTACCACTAATGAATTTCAAGTGTATAAAAATGTAAGTGGTTGGAAATTTAATAAATGATACAGGTACACCTACATCCTGCATACGCGTCGCGTTAGGTACAATTTTTCGTAAATGTATGTAACCGATAGAACTGGTTCGATTACCGGATTTTTTGGCTATAGGTATGACAGTGTAAACAAAATCAGTAATCTATAACCCTTCTTACGGTCAATGAAAATGGCAACAGACAGATAAAATTTGAGATGAGACCAGTTTTCAATTCAAATCCCCTGTTAATAACGAAAATATCCGATGCGCTGCTAACATATGGGTTATAGGGTCATATCAAAGACCATCCTAACAGGTATTTCTTGCATTTATCACAATAGCGAAAGTTAATTAACAAAGTCCAGAAATACCAAAAAGTTCTTACGACTCTTTTTAGCAAGCTGTAATTTTCTAAAGAGTCAATAATAGTCGTGGAAACTTCAGTGGACCTTAAAGGCGAACGGAAACCGGAAACGCGGTAAGGGTTAAAGAGGAGACGACGCCCGTTTCCGCCGGAAGAGCGGCGCCAGGAAGGTATCTAGAGACAAGATAAATAAAATGCCGCCATATTGGCAGAAGCCAATCGATAAATCCGTTCGGTTTTGCATGTTCGTTACATACGACTTCCGTATCCTGTTTACTTCAGGGCTCGCCTATATATAACGCTCAGTGAATACGAAGCGGTCAGACTTTTCACGAAATCTTCTGAAACGTGGCACTGGTGTGAATTATGATGTCATGTGGTTTACCTTACATTTGTTATTGAGTTTGCATGATTTTGGTAGATTTGTGTACCTACTTATTTTCAGTGGTGATATCTACATATTTTTAACCGACTTCAAAAAAGGAGAAGGTTATATGATCCACTGTATGTATTTTTTTTATGTTTGAACGCCGATTTCTCTGTCAATTGTAAACCAATTTTCAAAACTCTTTTTTTATTCGATTGAGTATACTCCTGAAATGGTCCCATTGTCACCAAAACACGATCTGATGATGGGATCCCAGGGAAATTGAGGGCA
Organism: Epinotia brunnichana; assembly: GCA_963854355.1. Classification (NCBI taxonomy): domain Eukaryota; kingdom Metazoa; phylum Arthropoda; class Insecta; order Lepidoptera; family Tortricidae; genus Epinotia; species Epinotia brunnichana. The sequence goes on from OY977940.1 coordinate 19,259,553, forward strand.
ACCCTCAAATTTTATAAGCACGCCTGTAGTGATTTCGGTATTTTTTATTACTCTTGTATTTAACCTCGGAAATCACAATTTTGGTGAAGTGGAACTGATGATGAAGACCACAGATGACTTATGAAACTCCTCAAGGATGTTAAGTGCGTGAAAGATTCTGAAATGATTCCGATGAAGTAGCAACTAATGAAGTATCAATTCTGAGATCCCTGAGGAATGGACGGAACTCCTCAAATATTATCAGCCCACGTGTAAAGACTTGGTTTTTTTCTGTAAGAATCGATCATGTGGTAAATTGGAAAGGAAATGTGGAAATTTTCACGTACCTATGTGGTTTGACGACGTACCGAATTGAAGTCGGTTTAAACTTTGTTTTAATTATTTTATCTTATATTATCAAACCGCCGTTTGGTAATTATGTGCTCAGATTCAGAAAACTGAATAAAATTGATAAAATAACCAAATATGACTTATTTCACTGCGATAACAAAAGTCCTTTACCAGCTATCGGTGCAGGTGCGGTCCGCCGAGCTTTTGCGAGTGGCCCGCCATCCACCAAGCGAGTCTAGTTTAAAACCCATAAATTTACGTTGTGGCCCCGGAGCTCCTTACCTAAAATTACTTTGCGGCCCTCGTAGAAAAAAGTTAAGTATGGCTACCCTAGTTAGTCAGGCAGCTTATTTGCAGGACTTTTAGGTTTTAGTATCATGCTTGATATGTTTGCGTCTTATTTGAATGTATATGCTTGAGAGTGCTACGCCGTAGCCCGTTAGCAAGTTAAATAAATCCCAAATGAAATGGAAATTAGTCATAGAACTGATAGAACATATACACACGCATTAGATATGTACAAGTTTTACAAGTCACATATATAATGCTTCTTAGATTAATATGTAGAGGTAGCAAGCTCACGATCTAAATCGATTAGTCAGCCATCTATACTAGCCAAGTTTTAGATCACTTACCTAAAATATCGTACGATGTCGTGGAGCTATCCTGCCAACATAAAGATAAGATACCTACAATACCTACATCTCCAAGGAAGGAAACATATTGGTATTTGGCGTGCCGTGCCGTGGCGACCGGTTCCGCAAGTGTTATTCCGAAAACAAGATGACTTGTGGACTTTCCGGCTCACGTATTGTGTTTATTTTTTTGCCTTTGTCATAGCAGCTTTTTAGGATTCCGCAATTCGTAACAGTTATCTTACTGTCGGTTAAATGAAATTACATTCTCACAAGCCAAATTGGAATTCGGACGCATAATTCTCGTTTAATTGCATGCAGTCTTAACTCTTAATGAACTCGCAATTTGGAACGGAGATGCATTTTACCGACTCTTGTAGCTCTTGTGAGTCGCTGATGTCGGCCAATGATTACTTTTGGACAATTTTGTTAATACATTTTCAATGAAGCGTTACTACGAAACAATAACGATTGTGAAATAGCAAGTAGGTAATGGTTATGTGGATAAATAAACATGTGCTTTTAAGTATTGGCAGTTACCAGTTAGGCCGGCTTGGACAGGAAAAAGGCCTAAATCCGATCGAATCATAGCTTTGCCGTGAATGGGTTAAAGGTTAAATATATACTTATAGGGTATATATTCTTGCGGAGTGAACTCTATGTTTGTTTGATCGAATTGCCACAGTAGCAAATGAATGTCTTATCCACAGCGATAAGTGATATAATGGCATGATGGCAACCATGCTACGCCCGCAGAACCACATTAATCGCAGTCTAATTCATGCTTGTCAGTTTGATCTCTCAGTGACGGCGAAGGTCAAACAGAGCTTGCGTCTAGACTCAACATTTTATTTATTGGTTTCGCATTCAGGATGAATGCGAAATGAACAATAAATTGGTGCTGGTTACTAGAAATTAAAGAACAGAAGAGTAAAGGAACGGAGAAGTTTTAGGTTTTATTATATCCGGGCCAATGTTATCGGTGGGTGGCCGAATCAATAGACAAGATAATGTTAAAATGAAATTAGAAAATACATAAATAAATACGTTTAAATTATACGTGTTTTTTTATTGCTCCCTAAATGTCTCGTGCCTTGTAAGCCTCTCTGTGCTGAGGGTTGTACTTTAGAACCACTCGCTTCGCTCGTGGCTCAATCTTACAACCCTTCCCTAGCTCGGCTTTTAATGCAAGCACTTGCGCCAAACAACAACTTTGCAGCTTTGCATAACAAATGACTATTTTCACTCTAATTATTTTTGAAACGTCACGGCTTGGGGATACTATCATCGTGTAGACTGTAGGTACTTATTTGATACTAGCTGTTGCCCGCGACTTCGTCCGCGTAGAACTTTTTATCGTCTTAGAAAATGATTTCTCTCAATACAAAATTTGAACCCTCTTTTAGGGGATAATTAAAAAAAAAGTTGATGTTCATTTTCTAGTTTGTGAACAAACAGTCTAAAACCAAAGTTAAAAATCTCATACTTTAAAAATGCCTTGAAATACTCAAACTTTGAACCAATTTTAACACTCTTAGGGGATGAATTTGGAAAAACTCTGAAATCAGTTTTGTAGTCTTTTAACGTACAGAATAAGACCGAAGTTAAAAATCTCTTACTCACACTTTAAAATTTTATTGCTCGCCATTTAAAATTTGAACCCCCTTTTAAACCCCCTTAGAGGTTGAATTTTTCTAATCGCTGAAAGAACTTTTTTCGTAAACTTTTAAGTCTCTAGCTCAAAAAAAGTGTTGCCAAAGCTTTCTTAACCCATTTTTTAAAATTTTCTAAAACTCTGAAAGTACTTTATTATTAATTTTAATAAGTAATATTTTGAATAGTTTTAAGTCTAGTAAAAAAAAAAGTTTTTCCCACACAACACTGGCTACCCTTCTTAAGGATCTTAAGGATCCCCTTAGGGATGGAGTTTTCTAAAACGCTGAAAGTTCTTTTTTAGTATTCTAATAAGTAATCTTTTTTCAAAGTTTTAAGTCTAACTCAAAAAAAAGTGTTGCCCATGCAAAGCTTGCTCTCCTTTTTAACCCTATTAGGGGTGGAATTTTCTAAAACGATTTGTGTTCTTTTTTTGTATTTTAATAAGTAATATTTCTACAAAGTTTCAAGTCTCTAACTCAAAAACATAAACTTTCCCTGATAAAAACTTTGCACCCCTTTTTATCCCCCTTAGGGATAGATTTTTTCAAAACGCTGAAAGTCTTTTTTTTTGTATTTTTATAAGTAATCTTTCTACAAAGTTTTAAGTGTCTAGCTCAGAAAAAGTGTTCCCCATACAAACCTTGCACCCTTTTTTAACCCCCTTAGGGAATGATTTTTGTAAAACGCCGAATGTAGTATTTTTCATGTTCTAATAAGTAATTTTTCGTCAAAATTTTAAGTCTCTATTAAAAAAAAATATGTTTTTCCCATACAAACTTTGCACCCTATTTTACCCCCTTAGGGGTGAAATTTTCCAAAACGCTGAAAGTACTTTCTTTGTATTTAAATAATCTTTCTACAAAGTTTTAGGACTCTAGCTAAAAAAAATAGTTTCCCACATACAAACTTTGCACCCCTATTTTAGCCCCCTATTTTTAGGGGTAGAATTTTCTAAAACGCTGAAAGTACTTAATTTGTATTCTGATGACTAATCTTTCTACAAAGTTTTAAGTCTCTATTTAAAAAAAATATTGTTTCCCCCATACAAAATTTGCACCCCTATTTTACCCCCTTAGGGGTAGATTTTTTTAAAACACTGAATCTAGGTACTTTATTTGTATTCTAATGAATAATTTCTCTACAAAGTTTTAAGTCTCTATTTAAAAAAAAGTAGTTTTTCCCATACAAATTTTGCACTCTATTTTACCCCTTTAGGGGTAGAATTTTCTAAAACCCTGAAAGTTCTTTATTTGTATTCTAATGACTGATCTTTCTACAAAGTTTTAAGTCTCTATTTAAAAAAAAATGTTTCCCCCATACAAACCTTGCACCCCTATTTTACCCCCGTAGGGGTGGAATTTTCCAAAACGCTGAAAGTGTTTCATTTGTATTCTAATAACTAATTTTTCTACAAAGTTTAAGTCTATAGCTCAAAAAAAAAGGTTCTCCCATACAAACTTTGCACCCCCATTTTACCCCCTTAGGGGTAGAATTTTCAAAAATCCCTTTTTATCCCTAGCCCACGTTATAAAAGCAACATACTGTGCAAACATCAACTCTCTAAGATTAGTAGTTTCGGCTGTGCGTTGATGAGTGAGTGAGTGAGTGATTGAGTGAATAAGTCAGTCAGGACATAGGCATTTATTATGTATAAATAGATAGAAGATAATGAAACTCCCATTCAAATATCTCAAAAAATTATGAAGCTACATCCGTTTTAATGTCGCTTGTTAGAGTGAGAAAACGATGAGGGACTGTGACGTCAATATACTCGAGCGTCATAGTAAAAAACAATCGTTTCATATGAAGGTGCGTTTTGCGGAAAAGGGACAGAACATACCCCCTCTTAAAACTTTGGACTCTTATAACTTAATCATTACCTATATAACCTCTTGCTTTGTTTTTTTCTCCATTTGACTATATTTATTTTAAATTCTTTTTCGAGAAAATACATTATGATTATTTACCATATTTTCGATTCCTGAGCTATAACCACGAACTTCGGAATTCGAAAATATTCGGGTATCTCTATCTCTATCGCACTAACCATACTCGAGTGACAGGGATGCAAATATATGAACATTGAGTATCGGTTTTCGTGGTAGCGCCGCAGGTACTTTGGCTGAATGCGCCGAGCGCGTGCCATTGTCATTCAAAAAAACAAATTCGTGTTAATTATGTTGCGAACGCAACTCTTTTTTTGTGTATACACTTTATATAGGTACCTTTTTCATAAGCAGTAGCAAAACGCGCCCGTCAGGCACGGTTTGCATGAGGGGGGGCTTTGAATGCGCCAATCATGGCGCTACACATGTGTGGGTTTATCCCTACCTAAACCAACTAAAGATCTCGCTGGTCACTTACTTTGACATAACATATATACAACCACTTCTGTAACTATCTAAACGGCCACACTCTCCTTGCTTTTAATCAGAGCCTATATAATTGTAAATTATATTACAGTCAAACTTTTATCGAAGTTTTATTTAAAGTCGTCGAGCGAATAACACCACCGGCATCGGCGCAAACAATTATATTGTTCAAATTTGTTGATTTCATTTATTGAAATTACGACATAAAACGACATTTGCGCATATAAGTTCTCATATCAGAATCGAATATTTTTTTATGGTTTATATTTTAGCATTTGTCTCGTAAAGGTCTATCGTAGACGGGATTTAAATTATTATTAAGTGAAAGGCAAAGCAATTCCGCCATTTTGACGGTTCTTATAGCTGACAGTTGGAGCAGCGTTTGATTTCAATAAAAATAAATGAAAAATTAAATGAAGTCGTATATTTCGGAAAATTAATTAACTGTCGCAGTCGGATAAAAACTATCCTAAGTTGCAGCTAGAATAATAATGTACCTATATAAAATGTTTCATATTTTTCCGTTCATGGGATGCTGAGAACATTCGAACCGCGCAAAGCTTAGTTTCAAACTGGCTGATTCTTTTTTTAATTTAGAGATTTATTATAAGTGGAGATAATTATTATCTAGATTAATTAATTAACTAGAATAGATTGCTATCCGCACACCTATCTATGTTCGTAATTCGCACCTATGTAATTTCCTTAATTGAAATGTCTGTAGTGAATGGAACCTTGAAAGACACATTTCCGACATTTAGTAGCGAGCAATCCATGAGTTGATCGGGTAAAAAAGCGACAAGTGGTGTTTTTCCAGCCTTGGAGTGTAGGAACACTTACTTTCTTATTAACTAACTGAATGACTAACGGTAAAACATTTTGTGTTGGAAACAAGGGTTCAACTGCATTTTAGAATTCAGTAGGTACTTACTTATCTGAAAGGAGAAAACGGAATTCGTTATAAAAATTACCTATAGGTACCTGAAAATCTTGCAAGTCGAGTTTTTATAACTACTTATAGTTAGATGTTTTGTTTCACCTGTCAGAACCGTCTACTACGGCTCCCATAAAATAATTCATTTTAAATACTTTTAGCGGAATACCAACGCTCTCGCTGACAAAAGTCGGTTTCTTAGCTGTTCCTGCGTTCACAGTGCTGTTTTTTTCTGTGTATGGGCTATCATGTTCGCCGTCAGAAATCATATGTTTTCTGTCAATAGTGAAATTTGTTTTCAATCAACGACATTTTTGTTGCTGTAGCGGTTGCCTAAGCAACTTGCGTCAGAGAGACCCCTTGAGCCAATCCGAGGCTTGTCACCATGGCGCCGAGTCCACCCGCGCCTGCGCGCGACCACTGCGACCAGTTGCCAAATGTCGACTTGTGACATGATGACAAAAATAACAATATTTGTTATACGTGATCATTATTTTATTTATAGTCTACAAACAATGTGAAATCTGTATTAGTGAAGTTTACGCGGTGAATATTATTTGTGATTTTTTATGTGCTTTTTTACCTTAGCTTTAATTTTGTTCTCTTTCTTTCTGTTAACTGTTTTAAGTTTTTATTTTCGCATGTCACTTCCAATCTTAGGATCTCAACAGTCACAACCTCAACAATCACCTTCAGGGTCATTGGAAAACCTTATAAAATGCCCGCACTGCCCCCAGGCTCGATTCTTCAAGGGTCAAAGAGGCCTAAATATCCACAACAGCCGCATTCATTCTCACCGAAGCATAACTACCAACCCAGATCCTTCCCCAGCATCCACGCCAAACCTCAATACCACACCTAGGCCATCACTTCCAGAAACCTTATCAAACCTGAAACAATCTACTTCTATTATAAAAATAATCCCTCGAGGAGCTCGGGTACAAGTTGCTCAAAAACTGAACGACGAAATAAAAAACGCCATTTCCCAAAATACGTCTGAAGCCTGGGAGCAGCTCTTAACGTTCCCCTACAGGGTCCTTCACGTAAAAGACCCACCGCAGAAAGGAACTTCGCTCACAACGCGCATAAACCAGAATTGCATTCATACTCACGACATCCAAAATCTATCTATATCCAAACCTAGATACAATGCCTCCTTAACTCGTTTAATAGAGTCCAAAATAGGCGAAGGCAACATAAAAAGTGCAGCCCGACTTTTGTTCTCCAGTGACACTGTTGCCCCAAACTCACCTGAAACATTAACCGCGCTACGGAGTAAGCATCCACCTGCCCCAGCTAACCACATACTCCCTGATCCACCAGACCCGTCCTTACCTTGCCTGCAAGTATCTCCCAAAGTAGCTCTAAGAGCAGTGTTGTCATTCCCAAGTGGCTCTGCAGGCGGCCTAGATGGCCTGACGCCGCAACACCTAAAGGACCTAATCGGCAACTGCTCCACGGATACTTGTGAGTCCCTACTAAGCTCTTTAATATCCTTGATAAATTTCATGCTTGCAGGCAGGGTAACTACGGATGTGACAGATACGTTATACGGCGCAAACCTCTGCGCTCTTATAAAAAGGGACGGTGGCATCAGACCGATCGCGGTAGGTACTACCTATCGCCGCTTGGCTGCCAAATGCTGCTGCAGCATTGCGTCAGAGACACTAAGTCCCTACTTTCAGCCAACTCAGTTAGGTTTTGGCTCTAAGAGCGGTTGCGAGGCAGCTGTTCACACTTTACGGACTTTTATTTCTCAGCAACCTGGCGAAGTCCTCGTAAAGGTGGATGTGAAAAATGCTTTTAACTCCGTAGATAGGGGCGCCCTGCTGACCCAAGTGAAGGAAAAAATACCTCAAATTTACTCTTTCATATGGCAGTGCTATAGTACCCCCTCAAAACTACTTTTTAAAAACAATATTTTATCCTCTGAAGTAGGTTGTCAGCAAGGCGACCCCTTAGGCCCAGCCCTATTCAGCCTCGCCATACACCCCATTATTAGTAAACTAAAATCCAAATTTAATGTTTGGTATTTAGACGACGGTACTCTCGGAGGTGATGTGAATGAAGTTTTAGAAGATCTTCGTCAACTAAACTTAGAATTCCACGCTATAGGCCTAGAGCTTAATTTTTCCAAATGCGAAATTTTCTTCTCAGACACATACCAGCAAAAATATACTGCACTTTCGCAATTCCGAACCTTAGCACCCAATATCAAATTACTGGATAAAAGCTCACTCCACTTCCTTGGGTCGCCAATTTTGGATGATTCATTCCCTGATTTTGTAGAACAAAAAATTCAAAAATTTAATTCAGTGTCAGATCGCCTGCTTCAAATTAACACGCATATGGCGTATACCATTATAACATTTTGCTTATTTGTTCCACAGTTCACCTATATGCTTCGTTGTAGTCATTTTTGGAAATTCCCTCACCTTCTGGCACCTCTTGACGATATCATTAAAAAAACCATCTCATCAGTCACTAACATCGATCTGAATGAAATCCAATGGACCCAAGCTTCTTTGCCAATTCGGCATGGCGGCATTGGGATTCGTAAAATTTCAAGCGTTTCTCTCCCAGCTTTTCTCTCGTCAGCACACGGCTCCCAAAAATTAATCAGTCAAATACTAAAGCCTCCTCACAATAATTTTGTAATCCCTTTTCTCGCTGAAGCCGAGTACCGTTGGAAAGAGCTATGTCCAACTGCAGACCTACCAAACGAACCCCATTCGCAGAGGCAATGGGATGGGCCGCTGTGTGAGCTGGTACGGGATAACCTTTATGAAACGTCTTCCAGCTCCGCAGATCGCGCGCGTCTCCTTGCCACTGCTAGATGGGAATCCGGCGGTTGGCTACAGGCACTCCCTTCACACAACTTAGGTACAATATTAGACAACAAAACTTTTAGGGTTGCCGTGTCACTGCGTCTTGGAGTGACATGCGTCGTTCCACATCGGTGTCACTGCGGTTGCACTGTCGACAAATTTGGGCACCATGGCCTCTCCTGCCACAGGAGCACAGGCCGCATCCCGCGTCACGCCAGCCTGAACGACCTCATCCGTCGGGCTCTCGCTAGTGCCGGAGCTCCGGCCGTCTTAGAGCCTACTGGTCTTGCCCGGGACGACGGCAAGAGGCCCGACGGCATGACGCTCGTGCCCTGGAGCTTGGGATGGCCACTGGTATGGGACGCTACCTGCGTCGATACCCTTGCGCCGTCCCACCTTCCTGGAACCTCAACTAGGGCTGGTGCTGCTGCTGACTCAGCCGAGTCACACAAAAGGCTCAAATATGCTGGCATTGACAGTGGCTTCATGTTTGAGCCTTTTGGCGTCGAGACCTTAGGGCCATGGGGCACCAGCGCATTAAATCTATTTAAAGTGCTTTCTAAGCGCCTTGTCGACGCTTCTGGTGACCAGAAGGCTGGCGCTTACCTTTTTTTTTTTTTTTTTTTTTTTTGACGGTGTGAAAATGCTTTACGCATACCCCCGGCCTGGGGAAGGCTATTTGGGGGTAATGTGGGACTCTCTCCTCCCGCCGCCATCCGAGTGATGGTGACTGGGGGAGCATACCCACTAAAAACACACCGGCGTCACCCGCATTGCCGTTAAGGGGGCGCCATGGGATCGCGAACATTCAAACCACGGCTCCCCCCGGCGGTCCCGGCTTCTACTCGTGCCAGGACACCCGCGCCAAAGGAGGGGAGGGTCAAGACGCTTGACCCTCCCCCCAGACGTGTAGGGCCATGTGCAATGTGGGTCCCCAACCCACTGGCCCTACTGGGGGAGGACGCGGCCTGCCGCTGCATACCGCGCGCGTCTTCGACCCCTCCGTCTGCGCCGGAGCGGGAGCGCATCCGCACTGTCTTCGCGCTCCCGCTCCGCGGTCTCCTTCTGCGATATGACGACTTCGCAGAAGGAGGCCATCGCCTCCCAAGATCTCTCGCTACGCAACATGGCCGCCACGACGCTGGGCAGCGAGAGATCACTCACTCCAAGGGCCATCACCATTGTGCGGCGCTCGTCGGTCCAGCGAGTACACCACTCCAGGGTGTGCTGGGCCGTATCATCTTCAGCGCCGCACTCATGGCAGGCGGGGCTTCCCTCCCTTTTGATTTTATGCAGGTAATGACCGAAACATCCGTGTCCGGTCATCACCTGCGTTAATCGGAAGTCCACCTTACCATGGACCCTATCCAGCCATTCATCCAGTGACCCAAGGAGTGCCCCTACAGTACGGATTCCGTAGGGGGAGTCCTCTAGGTCGCTTTTCCAGCGTTCGCGCAGCCTACGCTCGGTCTGCCGCCGCGCCGCCCTCACCTCCTCAGGAGCGGGATAATCCCCGGTGGCTCTCCACCGCACCCGCTCCCTGTGCGCCTCAGCTAGCACCTCCGCGTCGAGCTCCCACGGAGGAGTGCCAGCCAAGGCGCACGCTGCCGCCCACGCCACCGTTACGTAGGCCCTGCATATGCGTATGGCCACCACCCTTTGTGGCCTACGCAGCAGGGTCTTATTTGCCCTGCTTAGCCTGTCTGCCCAAATCGGGGCCCCGTAAAGGGCCATACTTCGGGTGACACCGGCATATAGGCGACGGCACGCGTCGGACGGCCCCCCCACGTTGGGCAGCAGCCGCCCCAACGCAGAGGCCGCGGCCACTATCCGAGGAGCAAGTAGGCGGAAATGCTCCCTAAAGTTCCACCGCTTGTCAAGGATGAGGCCCAGATATTTAATGTGGGGCCTCACCTGAACCATCTCTCCGCTCACTCGCAGCGCAGCACCCGCAGGCGGCCGCCACCCCCTCCCCTTGAAGATTATTGCGTCTGTCTTGGGGAGGGAGACCTCCAACCCCAGCAGCCGTATGCGGGTGATAGTTAGCTCCGCGGCCACTTCCGCCTGCCGCAGAGTCTCCCTCATCTCCGCTCCCCAAACAGCCACCATCGTATCATCTGCGTAGCAGATTACTGCCATTCGGGGAAGGAGGTCACCCCTGATGGCCCAGTCATACCCCAGGTTCCATAGAAGGGGTCCAAGAACAGACCCCTGGGGCACGCCGCAGGCCATAGGCCACGCCCTCCTTACTCCTCCTCTTTCCTCGTAGAGCACTACCCGCTGCGTGAGGTAGTGCTCTACTATACGCCTCAAGTAGGGAGGCACCCCGTGATACCGGAGTGCCTCCCCTATTACTGTGTACGGGAGGGAGCCAAACGCGTTGGCGATGTCGAGCGATACCGCCACTACTCCCTGCCCCCTCCCCTCCGCCTCCTCGTTGAATGCCCTGAGGGTACTCAGCGCGTCAATACAGGACCGCCCCGCTCGGAATCCGAATTGGCGGTCCGATATGTTGGGACCCGTATTGCCCAGATGCTTGACGATCCGGGACGCAAGGATTCTTTCCAGCATCTTCCCGGTCTCGTCAAGCAGGACGATCGGCCTCCACCCGGATGGGGAGTCTGCCGGCCGACTCTCCTTTCGGAGGAGGCAGAGTTTGCCCTCCTTCCAGCATTGTGGGAACCGCCCCGTCTCCAGACAATCGTCGTAAAGTTCTTTGAGGCGGCTCCCTAGGTGCTCCATCACCAGTGGTAGGACCCTACCGTGCACTCCGTCCGGCCCCGGGGCCTTTTTGCAGGCCCTCAAGCGGTGCACTGCCCATGCCAACTCACCCTCAGAGATGGGTACCACCTCCATTGGCACCTCCTCCACCTGCGGCGGCGCCATTGCCGGCGGGGCGAAGTCGAGGGCGGGTGGGAATAAGCCCACCACCACCCGTGTGAGGAGCTCCGGCTCTAGGGAATCCATGGAGGGGCCATTTCGCATTTTATTGCGCACGACCTTGTAAGGCCGCCCCCACGGATCTCTGTCCAGCGTGGCCAAGAACACATGGTGTGCCGTGTCCTTGGCTTTGGCAATAGCCAGGCACAGGGCCTCTTTCGCTTCCTTTAAGGCCCTGTGCAGGAGCTCCTCCTCTTCCGGGGTGTGTCTTCGTCGCCGGCAGTGGGTGTAGTCTCGTCGTGCCCTATTGCACGCGAATCGGAGGGCCGCGACCTCCTCCGACCACCAGTAAACCTGCTTTCGCGCCGGCAGCCGCCCCGCCCTTTTCATGCTACTGTCACATACCGCCGCCAGCGACTCACGGAATTGGAGCGCCCTCTCTTCCACTCCTGCTGCTCGGTCCAGTGCTCGGCCCCACCTCGCCTCTATCAACGCGGCCTCCTTCGCCGCATCCCTGTCGAGGCTGCCTAGGGACCATTTCGGGAAGGCACCCCTCCTCCCCTGTCCCACAGCATTGGGCAACTGGACCCGCCTTGCTTCGGAGACCCTCAATCCGAACCTGATGTAGAGATGGTCGGAGAGGGTCTCTACGTCTCCCAGGACACGCCAGCCCGATGCGCGGGCAGCAACGGCAGGAGTCGCAAACGTTACGTCCACGATGGACCCCCCCTGCCGGCGCACGCACGTATTGGCCGTGCCCTGGTTGAGCAACTCCAATCCAAGGCCCGCCGCCCAGTCCTCCAGCACCTCCCCTCTTGGGTCCGTTCTGGGGGAACCCCATGCTGTGCTCTTCGCATTGAGGTCCCCCAGAAGTAGGACCGGTGCCGGAGCAGCGCCGCCCACAACCCTCCCAAGCTCCTCTAAGAATTGCTCGAAGGCAAACAGCGGTCGGTTAGGGGAGAAGTAGACGCCGACCAGCACGATTCCCCCCCACTTCACCGCTGCGTACCCCGGCCCGCTCCTGATTTTCGTGATGGAAGGGTGGCTGCCCAATGGAGGGACCACCACCGCTACCAGGCCGTTAGTGTCCCCAACCCAGTTGGGCTGAGGTGACACGAAGTACGGCTCCGCCACCACTGCAACACTGATGCCCCACTCCGCCATATTTTGGATTAGTAGATCCTGGGCACGGGCGGAGTGATTAGCATTACATTGCAGGACTTCCATATGTTGAGGTAGTGGTTGTCCTGGCATCACTGTTCCATGTGTTGGCCCCCCGCGATGTTTCTGGAGGTCTCCGTTGCCCGGGCGGAGACCTCCTTCCCTCTGACATTAGGGGGGACACACGATGGTCCCCGCATAATATGGCCCGCTGGCAGCTTGGCCTGGTGACATACCGCACACCACGGGATGGGAGCACTGCAATCCTTGGCCATGTGCCCCGGCGTGCTGCACCTAAAGCAGCAGGTACTGCGATCAACCGGTGACGGGCACATGGCCCTGGTGTGGCCCGCCCCCATACAACGATAGCAGCGCATGGGCAGAGGTTGCATCGCCTCCACCCGCGCCGCTGACCACCCCAGCATCAGTCGACCCGCCTCAGCTAGGGTCTTGGCCGCCGTGATTGGGCACCTGACGATCACGGCGCCAGACCCATTCCCCAGCCATCTGACTCTCCCAACCTCAATTTGGGCCTCTGGGCACCTGCTTTTGGAGGCCACCTCTCCCTTAATGTGGTCGGAGGTCACGGATTCGTCAAATCCGCTGACCCGGACCTCCGCTTTTTTGACAGGTCTGGTGACCTCCGCCACGTCTCCAATGAGGCCCCGGAGTCTCTCAGCCAGGTTATCTGCAAGCGGGCCACTATGAGTCCCGGGAACCTCTATTTTACGGGCCCCTGTGGCCGTCTTCCGCACTCTCACGTGGTCGATGCCCAGCTCATCCAGTTTGAGGGTGGTCGCCCTCCCCATTATCGTTAGGTAGTCGGTCTCCGCCTCCGGCCTCAGAGACACGACTACGGCCGCCGACGTGGGCGCCACCAACTTGCGCCTTTTTTCATGGACCGGGGCAACCGCTGCTTGGGGTTGGGAGGGCTTTGTGGCCTTTTTGGCTTTTTTGGCCTTCCCCCCCTTGACCACATCCGTCCAGGGTTCCGCAGCGGATTCCGGAGCCAGAATGGGCACCGAAGACGTCGTCGAAGCCGTTGGCGCAATCCTTTCACCCGCCATCGGCGGGGCCGGTGCCACGGGAGGAGGAGAAGCCTGCCTCTTCTGCTTCTTTTGCTTCGGCTTGCCCTTCTTGCCAACGCTGGCAGCAGGTGCGGGAGCCTGACTGGCCTCCTGCTCTGCCACAGGTCCGGCCGCTTCCTGTCTTCTCCGGTCCGCCGCTAGCGGAGGGCGGAGGATCGGCTCCGCTGGGAGGCGCCTTTTGATGTCGTCGAGGCGGACGTTTAACATTTCGCCCACCGTTTTGATAAGGTCTCTCTTGAGCTCCTCTTTGAGCTCAACGAGAGACTCCCGCAGCAACGGCTCAGCTGGGATTGCCGTCTCAGTAGTCTGGTTCCTTTCAGAGAAGGCCTTCCTCAGGGCCTTCGTTTCTGATTGAAGGTGCGCAAGTTGCTCACGCATCCTCTTATTTTCAGCCCTTAAGCAGCGGACTGCCTCCTCCGGCTCGTTCACGGAGTCTGCAAAGCCCAGCAGCTCCCTGCAGTTCGCGTTCATGCGACCTCGCACGTCTCCCTTGATATTACGGCACTTAGCAATCTCCGCCAGGATTGCATTTGCGCACCGCTTTACTGCCTCTGCAGATTTCTGGGGTTCAGCCCCTTCCTCACCATCGGAGAGCACTATAGGCCGCTCCGTCCGACATGACCTAGTTGGGGCCGGTCTGCAGAAGGCATCTGCGCCTGCCCCTTTCTCGAACTCCGACAACTGGGATTGTCGGAGTTGAGTTTTGACATCTCTCAAGTCAATGTGTTCCTGTTCCTCCACGGGATGCCGTCTTCGGGAGGAGTTCCTTTTCCGTTCGGGGGCCGTTTCTTCGTCACTGCCCCTGTCTGCTCTACCCCTTTTAATGGAGACCTCTTCCACCGCCATGGGAGTCATACTCTCCGTGGAGTTTAGGGCCCTTGCTCCCCCTCCAATATAGCCACTTTGCTCCTCCTCCCCATCGTCTACATCTTCAGTATGTGCCCTCGTCGAAATGTCGGCACACGCCAACAGGGCGTCTACCTCCACCATCTGTCCGTTTTCAATGTCCATGTCATCGCCATTGTCGTTGCTTGTATCCAGTCCGTTTGTTGGTTTTTTCATTAAGTTTGCCATTTTAATCCCACGAGTAGGGCCGAACTAAAACTACACCCCCGGGTGACGCCCATTCCGCGGGTGTGGCTACATACTGTAGAGGTCGCCCGGTATCTACAGGTTTTAACGACTTTGCTGTCGGGTGTTAAAGGATTTTCCTTCCCGCGGGCCGGCCAGTTAAGGCAAGCCCTCCGGTCTGCACGCTAAAAGCTGGCACCTCCCGTACCCCATACCGCCACTGATGGGGGTCGTTGGGAGAATGCTGCGGGTTCCGGGATTCAAGGAGAGCTGGCGTAGGCTCCCCTCTTGGTAGTTCGGTCAGAACTACCCTCCTTAATTATATTCCCCTCTCCTTAGTCACCTCTGGAGTACCCTCTGCTGTATCAGAGGAACTAGAGCGACTCCTTCTCCGCGCCACTGGGCGCTCTCTCCTCGTGTGCTGCTCTTCGTCTGGTTCCTCCCCCCTCGCCTTCCCGGTATGGGTGGCCCTATCCGGTATAGCCTCGGGGATCCTGGGAACACGCAAGCCCCCCCACCACAACAAGGTGACAGCACGTCGGGGGGGTGACAGCACGTCGGGGGGGAGGCTGGCGCTTACCTAGCCCAACGCATAAGTATTGCCATACAACGTGGCAATACCGCCAGCCTCCTGGGCACCTTGCCGCCTGGCGCCGATCTTGGACAAGTTTTTTATTTATAATCTTATCGTTATTTGTTTAATTTTAATTTTTCCTGTGTGCATTATGTTTCTACTTAATTTTTTACTTACCCGTTAGATAATAATACAATAATTTGGTATTATATGGTATTACCTGTTGCCCGCGACTTCATCCGCGTAGAACTTGTTATCGTCTTAGAAAAATGATTGCTCTCAATACAAACTTTGAACCCTCTTTTAGGGGATACATCTTAAAAACGTTGAAATTCATTTTCTAGTCGTACTTTTAAAATGTCTTGAAAAAACTCTGAAATTAGTTTGTCCGAAGTTACAAATCTCTTACTTTAAAAATTTCTTGCTCTCCATATAAACTTTGAACCCCTTTGTAACCCCCTTAGGGGTTGAAATTTTCTAAACGCTGTAAGCACCTTTTTCGTGTTGTACCTAATAAGTAATATTTCTACTAACTTTTAAGTCTCTAGCTCGAACAAAGTGTTGCCCATACAAAGCTTGCCCCCCTTTTTAATTCCCTTAGGGGTTGAATTTTCTAAAACGCTGAATGATTTTTTTTCGTATTCTAATAAGTAATTTTCCAAAACTCTGCAAGTACTTTATTTATATTCTAATAAGTAAACTTTCTACAAAGATTTAAGTCTCTAGCTCACAAAACCAGTTTCCCCAATACAAACTTTGCTTCGCACCCTATTTTATCCCTTTAGGGGTGGAATTTCCAAAAATCCCTTCTTATCCCTAGCCCAAGTTATAATAGTAACCTACTGTGCAAAAATCAACTCTCTAACATTAGTAGTTTCGGCTGTGCGTTGATGAGTCAGTCAGTCAAGACTTCTTTTATAGATATAGATTAAGTTGATCTGATAATGGAATCATAAAATGAAATTTTTCAATGGCTAATAGTACTGAACCCATATATTGTTTATTGTACATACAATTTCTTGTTATAAAAAACTTCTGATACAAAAATTACGGAACCAGCGGTGTCCAATTCGTGACTGACTAAATTTATGAAATATGTACTAATGTATGTGTTCTAATGGAATATAACTAATTCTACGAGTATCAATCGTATTTTATCTAATTAATAATGCAATAGCTTGGTTTTTCACAATGCCCGTAACATTCACATCACATAGTTAATGAGATACCCAAAGTTTCATTAACACGTATCTCGCTAAGGGATAGGTTGTCGTCTTATTCCCATCTTCACCTTCATTAATATGCAGATGAAGCCGCTATGAATAGTATGCATATGTATGTTCAGAGAGAGAGGCCTCGGCGAATGCTCTAGAGGTCAATGTCAGCAGAATACGACCATTTTAGAAAGACCCTGACAGAATGCTCAGTTACCTTTTCTCTCGTTTATCTCGTTCGTCAAAAGGCGTCATGGCAGTTCTCGTTACGTTAGGTGCTTTGTTGACTATAGACTACCGGTTCCGCTTGGAGAATGTGTCTTATGTTTAGGTATATTTGGTAGGTTAAACGTGCCCTTTTCAATGTAATTTTTTTAAATTATATTTTATGTTATTGATAGCTAATTAAATTGAGTTTGCTATCAAGTCGATTAATCTTAATTTGTATGAGGAATCTTAATGTTAGGGCAGTTAAGTCTTTTCTGAAGCAGATCTAGGAATTATAATATAGGGTACATAAAATATCAATTGAATTCTTTGGACCTGGCAAAATTGTTTGTATGTAGGTATACTTACTTAATTTTGTCTCGTCCTTCTCATCTTAGCATTATCTCGGTTGCACCCTAACATTTTCTGTTTATTATACAACCTTATTAGCTGATCCCGCGAACTTCGTACCGCCATACAAAAAGTATGAAAAAAAAAACTTAAAATTTCCCATACACCTATAAATAGTTGCGTTATATATAGGTTTAGTGTTTTTGTCAATTTCCGTGAATTGCAAGGGGGCATAGTTTAGATTCTAGATCAAATAAAGTTAATTTCTCCAAGACAGTAGCACAATGTTTAATTTAATCAGTTTTGCATATCCAGTGTAGGTAAATGGCTCCTAACTGTGACGTCATAACAGCTTTTTAAATTTTGTAAGGTTACATTACAAGAAGGTTTACAAAGTGAGTTCGTTCGATATTACATATTTTTTATTTCATGTGTTTCAAGACCCTTGTACAATAACCGTTAATGCTACATCAAATTAATTTGTACAAAAATCGAAAAAAAAGTATGTTTTTTCCAGAAATGATTATGCTAATTTGTTTCTGTGAATGTACTCTCCAATATGCCGAAGTTAACGGAAATTCCCGGGAACACCGTGTATATAAGAAGAAGAAGATATAGTGGGTGGTTTGTTACAATACACACAGAGGGTGAGTATGTCACTGATGTCTTATATTGGATCTAAGCTTAGGCTCTAGGTTGCCATTTAACTTTCACACCACATGGCAGCTACATAGCTGGGCAACCATCCGTCCACCTCTCGCGCTTACAAAAGATTATCATGACAAGCCCAATGACAAAACTAACACATGTGAGTTATGAAAGATTTTAGTTTCCAAATAGGGAACATTACTGCAATATTCTGCCGCCAGAGGCAGCACTACCACTAATAGTAAACCAGTATAGGAATATAGGGATTCACACACACATGCACAATTGATTGTCAAACGAGTGACAAGGATGCTTGCATATAGACAATACCGCAAGTGGGAACGAGATACAATGTCAACGCTGCTAGTGTCGCCACCTACGAAGAGTTTTGCGTAATGTTCCCTATTGAGTATACTTAATTAGGTATTAAGTACCTAACTATAAAATACCAATAGAAAGAAAATGGATTTTAAAGTTTTTTTTTTCACAAATTCTTACTTTTATGTGTAACATGGTCTAAGGACTTGCCAGTAGGGGAGTGCTCGCAGCGTGACAGCTATTCGTCCAATTGGTCGAGATTGCGCTCTTCCGCCGCGGCTTCCGGCGATGGCGATAGCAGCAAGAACTGCAGCGGTCAACGGTCTGTTATACTATTCACAACCTAACCACTCGCTCAGTATATCTTGAACCCTAAGATTCGTTAGAATTACGCGTAATCGGACCCAGCTTTAAACTGGATTTCTTCTAGTTGCCGGTAAGCATTGTGAATACCAGCCCTGGACACATGAGTGCAATGCATGACCAACATACTTGCGCCTTGTTGGCGATGTGCGACCATGTAAACACATGCATTCTTCGTTAAATTTTATGGATGTGAACCTACAACTTTATGTTTACATATTTGTGGGAAAAATTTTACTTATAGTAAGTAGTTATTATTAGATACAAATACAAATACAAAATACAAAATAGTTTATTTGACTTTTTAACACGGTATAAAAATAAACAAGGTTGGAACCTTCCATTAAGCATGTCGTATG
Source organism: Epinotia brunnichana (assembly GCA_963854355.1). Classification (NCBI taxonomy): domain Eukaryota; kingdom Metazoa; phylum Arthropoda; class Insecta; order Lepidoptera; family Tortricidae; genus Epinotia; species Epinotia brunnichana. The sequence goes on from OY977940.1 coordinate 19,278,542, forward strand.
CTTGTATCATTAGATGAACACGGCGTAACTTATCAGCCAAATAGTTTTTGTTAATTTCTTCTCCCAACGCGCGATTTCGAATGTCATTATCCTCCTCCTAGCGTTGGTTCCGTTTTGGCCGTCTTAGGACAGGGTCCGCATTTCTGGTCTTCTGTTTGCACTTCGTTCTATCTTATCCTGGACATCGTTTTCGTAGTTTATACAATATTTTTAGTAGGGGAAACGTTGGAATATTTAAAACGGCTCATTTTGCACTGTTGATGCATTTAGGTACCTACTTAACTTAAATAAAATGTGTTATTGCTAATTTCCGGGACTGGCCCGTGAGGTCAGTAGTGAATCAAATGCCTGTAATGAGCGTGCATTGGCGATACCACCGCCTACGCACAACGAACCTTATCGGTTAGATAATTTACTTTAAAAACAAAGTTTAAACCGACTTCAATTCAGTACTTCGCCAAGCCACATAGTACAGTCATCAAAAGTAGCTACGCAAACGAAGACGTCAAAGGTCTTTATTAAAAGGGTAATATAAGAGCTTTTGTCGTCTTCGATGGCGTAGCTACTTTTGATGCTGACTGTACATGCAAATTTTTACATTCCTTTCCAATTTAGGTACTGCATGAACTGCTCTCCGAGAGCAAATATGTTGATTATTACAGAAAAACCCAAGTCACTATCTGTGGGCTGATAACATTTGAGGAGGTCCGTCGATTTCTCAAGGATCTCAGAATTAACACTTCATTAGATGCTACTTCAACGGAATCATGTCAGAATCTTTGATATACTAAACATCTTGAGGAGTTCCATAAGTCATCTGTGGTCTTCATCATCAGTTCCACTTCACCAAAATTGCGATTTCCGAGGGTAAAACACGAGTTATAATAGAAAATACCAAAATTATAATATATATATATTATAAGTGCCTATAAAATTTGAGGGTTGCCCTCAATTTCCCTGGGATCCCACAAAAACATACAGTTCCAGGGACACGTTTTTTTCTCCTCCTTATTTGAAGTCGTTTCTAAAAGAACAATGGCTCTGTGGCTGGATATCTAAAATATATAGGTAGGTACTGTTTTCACTGCACTACATTCACGAGGCACTTACAAGTTGAACAAATACGAGTAGGTAACAAAGTGAGCTTGGAGACGCTATATCGATAACTGACGGGAGCTAAACTTGTGTATGAATACTCTGAATTTGTTGAAGTGATTTAATTGGCTCCTCTCATCTGTTTATGAGATTCTTTATCTGTACGACAGACACGACAAACCTTTTCCTCACAACTGTATCTCGCATTATATAAATATTGCAAAGATTACGGAGAAACGTTGGACATAGCAATTGCGACATGGTCCTGTTGTGCAACTCACTAAGACGGCCCGTTAACAAACGTAGTGGAACCAAGCATTCTCGCTTCAACGGAACTCGTAATTGACAACAAATGTAGGTAATAAGTTAATTCGTTATTGCACGGTTAGCTTGGCTGTCTCCAAGGAAATCCTGCACATAACAGTTCCAAGTCTTGTAATGCCCATAAAAGTAAAGATATTATGTACGCAGTCAACGCAAAATGTTTACGTTTAAATGTTTAGTTCAATTAATGTCAATAATGTTTTACGAGTGCTTTACCGTCTCATACGGATGCTACAGCTTGTGGCAACATTGTTGCACGACTGGCTGGTCAGGGATTCAAAAATAGAAACATATTTATGTCAAGATTTTTATTCTGTCTTGTCACTTCGATTTGTTCCAAAACGCTTGTGAACATTGTACCTATCTTGATTTATGATTTAGTTTTCATAGTGCACTCAGTTCACCACAATACAGTTTTCTCCAATCCAACCGGCATTTGATTTTACGATCCAAGAAAGGCAACCTGAACACGCAACCAAACGGAGATAGGACCGGGAGGCCTATAACTAACCAGCCTCCACCTTACCATCCTATAAGATGTTATCTTTCTCCAGCTTTAGTTCCGACCTTGCGACTCACGTTCCAGGCCACCTTAGAATCAAAACGATTTATTTTCAAGAGTCATAATAAGTATTTAAGATCTTAATCAAGGTCACCCTACTTAAAGGAAATAGCTCAAGAGTGGATCGGCGCGCGCGCCGCGCGGAGCGGAAGTGGCGGCCGTTCCCACGGACATTCATCCGTTACTTCGCCTCTTCTCACTCCTCGCGCCTCAACCCGTGCAAGTTTCTTGGAATGCCCAGGTTATTGGATATCAGTACCCAATGAGCTGTATAAATTGCGTGCAAACGTTATTATGCCCTCATCTCTACCTCATAAAGTTTAAATTATACCCCATGACATGCCCCTCATGAGGTTTAATAAAGATTGCACGCTAATTGTACGCCAATTTATGTCGACGAAATCGCGGGATAAAGCTGCTTATTCTGATAGCCTCGCAGCAACATACAGTTCTAAGTTCTAACCCACGATGGTCTTAATATACGTTTGTAAAGAACTGTACCCATGCCATACGAATAAATAAATAACTAAGTAAGTTAATAAAGATGTATTCTTGACAACATAAGGCATTGAACATCAAATATGCTATTCTGGCTCAGATCAAACATTTTCAACTTTGATCTTTTCTATAACATCTACTACCCATTAGAGATGCGACTGGAAACTCTTTCGTAATTATGAGGCGAGCTAAATAAATCGTGATGACAAATTTAATACAATATATTATTATAACTATAATGTGCTGAACACCGCCAGATGTGGCACCACCGAGGACACCCACACTCAATCAACACATTGAGCGAAACACGGCTTTATTCACTTAGTTTTTACTGGCCGGTTAAATCAATGTCATTGTTCTGAAAAGTAGGCGACGTTTACACAGAACCGCTATAGGACCAATGCTGATCTCATTGTTTAGTCTACGCGTCAACATCGCCTAAATAATTCCTAACAAAATCTGATTGCGCAGCTATTGTGATTATTCGCTCTGAAATTTATTAGTGGTTTGCTAACTATGAAACGATTTATGGTTTAGGAGTGCCTTTGGACATGAATTGTGGTTTCTAATTGGTTATGTTTAGTTAGACTCTGAATCACTAATCTTTAGAAGCATGTTAGGTGTATTATAGTGCTTTTTATCCGACCCATCGCCGATATTATAAATATGTACTATGGTGTCCCGTGTCCGGCAGATAAGAAATCAATACGTCATCAATCGTTTCAGCACATTTTCCTCCTCATCTTATCATCTACTTGGCTAAGAAATTATTTCAGAAATAATTTAAAATAAAAACATTTTGTACTATTAATTATTTTAGGTTACCTACTATAAACCGTAAATTAAATGGGATGGGAGGGACTGGATTGACTTCTTATTTACCGGGGAGGGGACCATACTTTCATGTACTGCCGACGACGGGTACACTTAACTAGATGGTTCTCAATAGTCATTCCAAGACAGTCAGTTCGAATTTTGTTCTTCCAAAAATTATGTTTCGCTAAAGTATATTTGCTTTTTTTTTCAAGATATCAAGTCGGATGCAGAGAAAATCCTTTTGCGTGCCGCGTTACATAGGTACCGTATATTCTCCGCGTTGTATTCTTTTGTTGACTAGGTATAATACTATCCTAATTATAGTCTACATACATCGTGCGTGATTTTCCTTCAGCTACTGCCTGTAACCCAGCTGATGTGTGCTTCAGCTGTTCCGTCTCATCCTTGAGAGGAGACCCGTGCCCAGCAGTGGCACGTATATATGCTGATGTATTATTATTATTATTGCCTGTACATATAGATAGGTAAAGGAATTTAAGAAAAAATATACAAGAGAATTGGACGAGCCTAATACTAAGTCCACTGTTTCCCATGTTGATATATTTGACACAGTATTGCAACTCCTCTGACCTGTGAAGGTTTTCGTGAAAGTCCGGTACGCCACGATGCGCGCGCGGCGGCGGCGGGCGTGACGCTCGGCTCGTCCCGAGGGAGCGGAAGTCTTGCGCGGTTCCGCCGCGACGCACCGCTCCGGAGATCCGGCCAACTTGCACTGCCTAGCCACTGTAACGTGCTGACGAAACTGTACAAATCATTCACTTTATTAGATTCCTATTCGTTTCATCCAATATCCTGGCTCGTTTTTAACCCTCGACGACGCAAAAAGAGCGGTGTTATAATTTCGTGGAAAATGTGTTCGTGAGTCATGGATGTTTTCTATGTATTTAAGTATTTATTTATCTATATATAAGTATATTTATCGTCGTCTAGTACCCATAGTACAAGCTTTGCTTAATTTACTAGGTCGATTTGTATAAGATTGTCCGCAAATATGTATTTATTTTATTTAAATTGGATATTTAAATATGCTTCGGTACCTGAGGCCCTAGCACGATAAGTTTTACGGAGACAATGTACTGAAATATCAAGTAAAACATAACGATAAAACGTATCGTGCTAGCTAAATAAGGTGGGCTGTTCTCGTTATTTCATGGGTGCAACGCTGGCTACCGCGTACCGCACCAACAGCATGTTGAAGCCCGTACACATGCTCCACACAAGACCTCTGGGACGCGTCAGATAGGGCTTTAGCAGTCGCTAGTTTCTGGTCCCGCACAATCTAAACCCAGGAAATAGGGAACCATCGACACGAGAAGACGAAGAAGCATGTTAAACTGAGACAGACGATTTCGTTAAGTAAATGTTCTGCGATAGTTAGTTTTTCAAACTCAATTTCTGTGTCTTACATACCATAATTTACTTTCAAAACAAAGTTTTATCCGACTTCAATTCAGTACTCCGCCAAGCCACATGATCATTTCCACATTTTTTTTCCTATTTACCACATGAACTGATTTCCGAGAGCAAATGCGTTGATTTTTAGACCAATAAACCAAATCGCTGTACCTATGTGGGCCGATAATATTTGAGGACTTCCGTCGATTCCTCAAGGATCTCAGAATTATACCTTTGGCACTTCATTATTTGCTATTTCAACGGAATCATATCAGAATCAGTGACGTACTTATATAGTTTGAAGTACATCATTGAGAAGTTCCACAAGCCATTCGTGGTCTTCATCATCACTTCCACTTCATCAAATTTATGATTTCCGGGTGTAAATACACGAGTTATAATAGAAAATACTGAAATTACTACACGCGTGCCTAATATATTTGAGGAGTTCTCTCAATTCCTCATGATTCCCAACATCCAACTGGGGTTTTGGAAACAATGGGACTAATCTGGAAGCATATACTTTCAATTTAAAAAAAAATTGTAGGAATCGGTTCATAAATGACTAAAATGACGGAGTTCTGAGGTAACAAACATTAAAAATAAAAAATTAAAAAATAAATATACATCCGAATTGAGAACCTCCTCCTTTTTTTGAAGTCGGTTTATAAACAGCCTGTATCTAAGTTTTTCCGGTGAGTTACAAGACTATGGTGACCTGTATTGTAAGTGTTTACATTTTTAGGCCAAGAAAATTAGAATTCTTCGAAGAATTAATTCCCATAAAGCTGGAAATCATTTCAATACCTTCATTTGGCCCTAAATGCATGTAATCCGAGTTTGCACCATCTCAGGAGGTGAGCTAAACTTTTGGGAGCCCAAAAACCGCGAAATTTTTGCTAAAGCCTCGCACAGACTGGCGGGGCCTGCAGTGTCGGTCAATAGTAATTTTGACTGCTATTGTCAAATTTACTATTGACCGCCACCGCTGGCCGCGCCATGCTTAGCAATCAACCTCCCCTTTAACCCCTTAACAGGGATACGTTGAATTACCAGTAACCCTGTATGTTCAAGATTACACTTTCCTGAGACAAAATAGTTTTAACTAGCTGTTGCCCGCGACTTCGTCCGCGTATAAAATGTTATCGTCTAAATGTGTGTTGAAGGAATGAATTAAAAAAAAACATTGAAATTAATTTTGTACACCTAGTCTTTTAGAAAATAATCTAAAACCGAAGTTACAAATCTCTTACTTTCAAAATCTCTTGCTCTCTATACAAACTAAGAACCCTCTCTGAACCCTCACAGTAAACAGTCTGAAACCGTAGTTCTTTACAAATTTCTTACTTTAATAATGTCTTGCTCTCTATACAAAGTTCGAACCCCCTTTTAACCTTCTAAGGCGATGAATTAAAAAAACGCTGAAATAAGTTTTGTAGTATTTTAGCAAACAGTCTAAAACCGAAGTTACAAATCCCTTACTTTAAAAATATCTTGCTCTCCATACAAACTTTGAACACCCTTATAATCCCCTTTAGGGGATATATTTCATAAAATGCTAAAATAAGTTTTGTAGGTAGTCTAAACAGGCTAAGATCGAAGTTACAAATATCATACTTTAAAATTTTCTTGCTCTCCATACAAACTTTGAACGCTTTTCAGGGAAAAATTAAAAATAAAACACTCGGTATTTTTATTGTTATAGGTAAGTATTTTTTCAACAAACTATCAAGTCTCTAGCTAAAAAAAAGTGTTTCCCATACGAACCTTGCACCCCTTTTTAACCCCTTAAAGGGTGAAATTTTCCAAAACGCTGGCAGTAGGTATTTTTTTTTATTTTAATAAGTAGGTACTTAATCTTTCTACAGAGTTTTAAGTCTCTACCTAAAAAAAGTTTTCCTATACAAACATTGCACCTCTTTATCCCCCTCTTAGCGGGTGGAAATTTTCAAACCACTGAAAGTAATTTACCTATATATTTGTATTCTAATAAATATTCTTTCTACACAATTTCAAGTCTCTAGCTCAAAAAAAAAGTTTCCTCCATACAAATTTTCACCCGTTTTAATCACCCTTAGGGGTGGAATTTTCTAAAACGCTGAAACTTCTTTATTTGTATTGTAATAAGTAATCTTTCAACAAAGATTTGTCGCTTGCTAAAAAATATATTTACAAACGTTGCACACCCCTAAGGGGTGGAATTTTATAAAACGCTGAAAGTATTTTATTTTATTTTATTATGTAAGCTTTTTATAAAGGTTTGAGATTCTAGATCAAAAAAATCCCCTTTACCCCTTACCAACAACCAACAAATTGTAATTTTTATCTCGAAATAAATAAATCTAAATCTAAATCAACATTGTACCCGTTTTTCATACCATTTTCCAAAACGCTGTTTTTGGGTTCGTCATGTCCGTCCGTCTGTCTGTCTGTCTGTATGTCTGTCCGTCCGTATGTCACATCCACTTTTTTCCGAAACTATAAGAGCTATACTGTTGAAATTTGGTAAGTAGATGTATTCTGTGAACCGCATTAAGATTTTCACACAAAAATCGAAAAAAAAACATTAAGTTTTAGGGGTCCCCATACTCAGAACTGAAACTCAAAAATTTTTTTTTCATCAAACCCATACGTGTCTATGGATATGGATAGGTCTTTAAAAATGATATTGAGGTTTCTAATATCATTTTTTTCTAAACTGAGAGCGCGAGAGACACTTCCAAAGTGGTAAAATGTGTCCCCCCCCCCCCCTGTAACTTCTAAAATAAGAGAATGATAAAACTAAAAAAAATATATGATGTACATTACCATGAAAACTGCCACCGAAAATTGGTTTGAACAAGATCTAGATCAAGATCTCAAGTAGATTTTTTTTAATACGTCATAAATCGTAAACCGCAATTTATTTAACGGAACCCTTCATGTGCGAGTCCGACTCGCACTTGGCCGCTTTTTTTTTATTTGTATTGTAATAAGTAGTCTTTCTACAAACTTTTAAGCTTCTATCTCAAAAAGAAGTTTCGCTCATACAAACTTTGCAAACCTTTTTAACCCCCTAAGAGGCTGAATTTTCCAAAACGCTGACAGGACTTTATTTGTATTCTAATATGTAAGCTTTCTACAACGTATTGAGTTTCTTGCTAAAATATTAAAATTTCCCCCATACAAAATTTGCACCCCTATTTGACCCCTTTAGGGGTAGAATTTCCAAAAATCCCTTCTTATCCGTTGCCTACGTTGTAAAAGGTAGTTCTGGTGTAAATTTCAACTCTCTAGCCCCAGTAGTTTCGGCTGTGCGTTGATGAGTGAGTGGGTGAGTCAGTCAGGACATAGGCATTTATATGTAGGTATAGATAGATAGAAGATGACGAAAATCCCATTCAAATATCTCAAAACCGTTTTAATGTCGCTTGTTAGAGTGAGAAAACGATCGGGGACTGTGACGCCAAGATCCTCGAGCGTCATAGTAAAAAACAATCGTTTCATATGAAGGTGCGTTTTGTGGAAAAGGGACAGAACATAAAACTTTGGAACTTTGATCCTTTTTTCGAGAAAATACATTATGATTATTTTATTTAGTGTCTACCTACAGCTGAGTCCGCTGCACCAATGTTTTCCATGTTTCATGTTTTCCGTCAGGTTCGGCAAACAAATAGGGTTTTGTTTTGATTGGCAAAACATGTTTGACGTTTAAAAACCACGAAAACATGGCGCAGCGGACGCGGCTTACGGGGTGTAGTTTCGATTCAGCCTTCATACCTGTGAATTCGTACGTAAGTGCGACAGAGAGGGAAAACTTCGAATGCCGTTCGCGGTAGGCCCTAGCTATAACCACGAACTTCGGAATTCGAAAATATTCGGGTATCTCTATCTCTATCGCACAAACAATACTCGAGTGACAGGGATGCAGTTATACGAACTTCGAGTTTCGGTATTCCTGGTAGCGCCGCAGGCACTTTGGCAGAATGCGCAAAGAGCGCGTGCCATTGCCATTCAAAAAAAACAAATTCATGTTAATGATATTGTTCAAATTTGTTGATACATTTATGGAAATAACGCCATAATGCGACATTTGCGCATATAAGTTCTCATATCACAATCGAATATTTTTTTATGGTTTAACTTTTGGCATGTGAATCGTAAAGGTCTATCGTAGACTGCATTTAAATTATTAATAAGTGAAAGGCAAAGCAATTCCGCCATTTTGACGAAAATTTGACGTTTCTTATAGCTGACAGTTGGAGCAGCGTTTGATTTCAATAAAAATAAACGAAAAATTAAATAAAGTCGTATATTTCGGAAAATTAATTAATTGTCGCTGTCGGATAAAAACTATCCTAAGTTGCAGCTAGAATATTAATGTACCTATATAAAATGTTTCATATTTTTCCGTTCATGGGATGCTGAGAACATTCGAACCACACAAAGCTTAGTTTCAAACTGGCTGATTCTTTTTTTAATTTAGAGATTTATTATAAGTGGAGATAAATCTTCACTCATACGAAGAAAACACTCATCCTGAAGAAGAACTCCCGAAGAGTGTCTCTGTCATGGTACCTCAGCGTCAAATACTTTGTAGTAACCAAAGTAGTCAAATAGTTCGGTACACCATATATTTAGTATGGTGTACCGAATTATTTGGCCACTTTGACTGCTACAGAGTATTTGACGCTGTGTACATGTCGCCTGTAGTGACATTTAATACGTGAGTTTTACCGTGGATTTATTAGTAGTAAGTATTTTAACCCTGTATGTATTAAAGCCACACACTGACGCGGCGTAAATTTGACATACTCGACCAAGCTAAAGAATGCACCTTGCGTCGAAAGTTCCACTGAGCGAGGTGCATTCTTAGCTTGGTCGGGATATAGCTATCAAGTTTACTATTCACCGCCACCGCAGGCCGCGCCGGTGTCGTTCAAGCCTTATGTTCCCTATTAGGGAACATTACTGCAATGTTCTGCCGCCAGAGGCACCACTAATAGTAAACCAGGAATAGGAATATAGGGATACACACACACATGCACAATTGATTGTCAAATGAGTGACAAGGATGCTTGCATAGACAATACCGCAAGAGGGAACGAGATACAATGTCAACGCTGCTAGTGTCGCCACCTACGAAGAGTTTTGCGTAATGTTCCCTATTGCTACCTATATTACCTTCCTCACTCCGCAATGCATAGATGTATGTGAGATGCATTGATCTTTGGATGACATGTGTCATATGGAGTAGCTACATCATCAGACACGCTTTTTATATGCTAACCAGAAAAGTTAACAGTTTATTCTAATATGTTTATATTTGAAACCAAGATAACAAACAATGAATACATCCCAACCTGATGGTGATGAATCAAAATATACTCAAAGCTTGCCAAAAAGCTTACAAGATGATGACTCTAATCTTCCGCCAGTGATATCTAATAATACACGAGAGAAAATAAAGGGCAAGAATGTAATGTATGAATAATAAAGAAACACAAACATACTTTCCGTAACCCAAGAGTCCGCAGCGCGGGGCTCCTTTTTCTAAGCAGTTTGCCCTTCGGGCATCTGAAGTTACCTACCAAACCTAACCTATCTACCTATCTATGTACAGTTTCGCGAAGGCGTATATTTCTGCCATTCTTGATTTTAGAGAAAGATTCAAATAAAACATGCATCTTGAAGTATTCTTAAGGATATAACCATATAAAATATGACTGTGTCATACTCATAATCATGTCCCACCAATGCACCAACGATATTTTTTTTTAAGTCCTGCTTACCCTTTACGACGGGAAGACGTGTGTCGGTTAGATTGTATGTACCCTAACCGAAACGTCTTCCCTTGGTTGTTCAAAAACTAGCAATGCTCTATCATAATCTCGTATTGCCTCATCAATCTCATCATGTATTGACTTTCTATGCAAATGGTAAACGCTTAAAGATGGTATGCTAACGAACGGACATGAAGATATGTATATAACTATGCTTATTACAGATATCCGTGAATGAGTTAGTTGAAGCTAAAGAGAGAAAGCGTGTTGAAGGCATATCCGTAGCCTGGGTCACTATTCCTGTCACGCCACTTCAGCCCTATCCTCGCTATTCGTTGACTGTATCATGGTCCCCATCAAATTTGTGCTTCAACCTGGATGTGGAAACAGTTATAAAAAAACTAATGTAAGTTTTACTACCAGAAAGACTCTACGTAAAATTTACGTAGACACAAAACTTGATAACTCGGTGCTGTCTACAATGTGGAATTGTAAAAGGCAATAATGGGGATTCGGTTGATGTTGTGTTCGGAGGACAAAGTGCTGGAACTGGAAACCTTCCTCATTGAACGAGCGAGCGAAGCGAACGAAGTTCTCTTCTCTGTTTCACCTTGGGCGAAAATTCTTTCGTCTGTCCGGCTTTCTGAGCTATAACCACGAACTTCGAAATTAAACACATTGTACTCGCGATTTCGACAGCTCACACAGCCACTAGTTAAGGCGAAATAGGCTTAGAAAACGGATTTAAAAAAAGTCGTAGCGCTTGTTTTGATCATAATACGGCTGCCCTACATTTTATTAGCAATCTTGAGGCCTTTCTCGGGGGACTATAGATATTCGAACTCTGAGTTTTTGTCTTCAGCTCGATAGAAAACACATCACGAACATAGGTCTAAAATACACTTAAAACATTCGTAACATATTATGCACAAAAGCTGAACATATTAAAATTGGTTTTAAAAATCGGCAATATCAATTGAGGGAACTTAGCTATTACTTTTTTTTAATTAAACGCTCAAAAAATTTAAATTAAAAAAACATGATATCCGCGCTTCCGAACACGCACTTCCATCTCGCTCACGCTTATGCTCAGTGAGAGGGAGAGAAGACCATGAACCTACGTCGCCTTAATAATACTTCAGGCACACCGATACCGATTTTGTTTTAGTGTCGTGAACAGTAGCACTCATTCGATCTACATGCAGTGTTGTGGCCTATGGGACAGCACTGCCAACCTGGCCGCAAGCTGGAAAAGCTACCCACGTACGAGGTTCCTGTTAGCCCCAGGTCTTATGGCAGTGTTCGCAGTCAGGGCCACACCTCGGGACCACCCATCGCCGCTTCCCTGTGCTCACGTGGCTCTCCAACTGGCAGCGTCTCATATGAGGGACAACGTGACTGGATATTTTGTGGTACCGATTCAAGTAATTTTTAACAGTTATATACCTCCTCCAGAGTATGGCGCTGAATGAGAGTATTTTACTGGTGTGTGAATAAAAAATGAATTTAATGAAAATAAATTTAATACTCGACGAGCTAACCCGTTGTTGTAAAACACATAGCGAATAAACATAAGCATCTACTCAGTATTAAATATTTCTTAACTGTTTAAGATGCGAAACTATCTATATACATTCTGGCATTTGCTTAGGGACGCGCATTGCACCACGAGTAATGAATCTAAATTAGATATGACTTGGACTGCAAGTTGCGAGCTTATCGTATCTCCCAGCATGGTCCGAAGGGTCTCAAGAGTAAGACGGCGACAAAGACAATGCAGGCGGGGATTAAATGACACAACTGTAAATTGCAGAATCGTTGGAATGTAGACCGATTATCTCATGCGGAAATATTTGATAGTGCCACATTGTTAGTAAATATCTTTGGAAGCTCAAAGCATAGATTCATTTAAGGAAATTAGTTAACAGGTTTCAATGTCTTCTACTGATAGATACAGAAATTTGCCTTGAGAGTGACGTTATCTCTAGCTAGTGAACCAAGTAAACAAATTAGCTCGCAAAATTATTATCTGGAGACGTAACATCGTATTACAAGTGACTCGTAATATTTCATTTCACTTTACCGAATTATATCAGGCTGCGATTACAACATTTATTCAGCTTTGTTAAATTCATTATCTTTTGTTTCTTGGTAGCATTAGAGATGCTTTATTTATTACGTCATTAGGAGTTCTGGTGCTCAATATGTAGGTCCGCCAACATATCTATTATATGTATACGTCGAAGTTCTTAACGCATCGAGAAAAGAGTATGTTTTTGTTTGTACTAGGTGTATTTAAGAACCCGTACATATATTAAGTTGTTGGTATAGTAGTAAGGAGGTGCGGCTCGGAAATAGCGATCAAGATGGATCGAGCATCATCGCCCGAATCGCTGTAGTTCGAATGAGTATACCTACATAACATATTACTTAGGGAGAATAATCCCGTCGCTGACGCATACACCAGCATTGTCAGAATGCTAAATGACACGACACAATGATACTTGAATTTTTAAGAAAAATAAATACTTAGACGATGTTTGTGAATCATACAAGTTACCGCCTACTTTGCCCAAAGGTTGACTGGTAGAGAATGCTCACTGCATTAATTGCGCGTTTTGTACGATGAATTCTTCTTTTGTGCAATAAAGATTAAAAATAAATAAATATGACAAACTATTATATGCACACCCTACATAATAGTATTAATAGTACATTAATTAATTAGGGCGGCAAAACAACGGTCTCGGCTATTTGACTTCCGAGCAAGGCAAGGGCGATAAATTGGCGATATGAGGTTTTCTTTATTACCACCCGTGCTTATATTGGACTTTCCGCACACGTAGCGGGCGGTAATTATATATAGGTATTATATTATAACTAAAAGTTGGAATGCCACAACTAAAGAATTACCGAATACAAGTGAAGATTGAAAGGTTTGTACAACTTGTTATACTCGTAGACAGAGTACCGTTTATCTGTGCTGAATTTTTCGGTTCTTACATTTAAGTACATATTACTTACTGCGACGGCATATTGCTTAGCATAGTAATTATTACTTACTCACTTTACATCATTGATGAGTTCTAGAAGGCATCTGTGTTCTTCATCATCAGTACCATCTATCCATCTCACCAAACATGCGATTTCCGGGGGTAAATAGACGAGTTATATTAGAAAATGGGGTGCTTTTGACTTTCGTGTAACCTGATAGAAAGTTAAGACAAGGCCAAGGATGCATCACGCTCAATCAGAAGATACCGGTTGAATTTGAGGGTTGCCCTCAATTTCCCTGGGATCCCATCATCAAATCCTGACTTGATAACAATGGGACCACTTCAGAAGTGCACGTATGTATTTAATTTACTCTTTCAAAAAAAAATATTGTGAAAATCGGTCCACAATTGACCGACTAATCGGTTACCAAACATTTAAAAAATACATACAGTGGAACATAGAACCTCGTCCTTTTTCGAAGTCGGTGAAAGCTAAAGTTGAAATAAGTTGAAGGTTGCTGTTTTCACTGTTTTCAGAGTATTTTTGTAAGCTAATTTTATAGGTAATTACTGCTGTCAATATCTGTACATTTTTGTTGAAAAAAAAATGCCATGTCTTGTGTCTAAATAGCTCTGGACTTTTAAAGTGTCTATCTTAGATTCAAATGAGGTCTCAATTTACCTGATTTAGAAGTGACTGTAAGTTTAATATGTCACAACAGTTGCAGATCTTTAACGGAAATAAATCGTAGTTTCTTTCGTAATATGCAGTGGCAATGGGGCGAGAAATAGATTTTACGAGTGCGTGCTGCGGGCCCAGCGGCGATATTTACGCGTGTTTACACTTGAGACGACTTTATAGGCACAACGACATCGCCACACCATAATAACATATAAGGAGCAGTTTGCAGCTTACGTAGACCGCTTTACTTACGCAAACGCCATTGCGTTCTGATTTTTACACTGGCAGCATTAAGTACAGTAACTAATTGTCTTAAAACTACACGCCATAAACCAGAAAAAACGTGGCACCGAAATTAGCATTTCTTCAATCATACTCGTATTGTTACTTTGATACTAAATTATAAAACAAAATTTTGATGGTTTTAGTCATAATAGTCGATCATTATGTTCCTACTACTATCTTTTCAGATACCTACTATATTAGGTACTACTATGAGGCAACCATTTCTTGACCTGTTTTATTGTATTTATATTTTTTATCGGATTTTCTATACTGAGATGAAGTGTCAGTAGAGTTATGAGCAACATTGAGATTTGACCCAATTATATTCTATTATCCCAGTGTTTTTCAACCTGTGGGTCGCTTCTTGAAAGGGCTCGGGGTTTCTTGAATTTTGTAAGTTAAATTAAAACACGTATAGGGATTTCATATTAGTAAAATAGACAATATAATTTTAGAACAGCGCAGAGTCGGTCGCGAAATATTTTCTTACTCTAGGGGGGTCACGCCATGAAAAAGTATGAAAAACACTGCTATATATATTATATATCTATCCTATCCATACTTATATTTATGACAAATCTAACTCTCTGTATCTCTGTTTGTCTGTCTGTTACCTTTCCACTCATAAACCGCTGAACCGATTGAAATGATATGAGTTAGTTTGAAATGTTTGAATCCCGGGGAACGACTTAGGGGACACCTATGGGGGTGAAATAGGTGGTGAAAGTTTGTATGGAGCTGTAATATAGGTATGCACACGAAATCGCAGGCAGAAGATAGTTAACCATACATTTTTAAATAAACATGACTCGATGCGTACTTAGTGTGCTACAAACGCCGCAAAACGCTTTTTTTTAATTAGACGCCATGCACTGAATGTCCCGTTAACAAGTAAGCAGAACTGGTTGCTGCAGAACTCACTTCCTGGCGGCAAAACCTCTCAACTTGTAGGAATCTCTCGTTACTTGACCCAATTCATGTTCTTGGTATGTACTCCGCTCGTACTGTTGAAGTAATAAAACCTCTTTATGCAACTTTATATTTATACACATTCCACTTATGTAGATTACTACTAGGTAATGTTCCAAGTCTGGGTTATTTACATAAAAGGAAAAACAAAATGAGCGAAAAATATCCGTACATAGGTACTATACGCCCTTTGTTACTTTACATTATGTACGAGTGATGCAAAATTATCTTCATTAATAAGTTGTCAATTGCCGATCAAAGTAGTTAGTTACCGGTATGTGTTGTTCTACATATTCTGTGAAATTGTCGCAGCTTTCAATCATAAGTCATAGCACGTACTATCGCCCAACGGTACGGGTACACCCCTCAAGGGTCATTTTTCGAATGAATTGTATGTGTTTGCAGACGATATTGTTGAAAAAGTGTGAACCCGTACCCTTGGCCGATAGTAACTACTTGCGGTCTAACGATTGATAACAACAATAATAATGACGAAATGGCAAGTTAGCAAGTATTTTGGCGACCTCTGTAGCCTAGGTAGCAGCGAAGCTGGGTTCGAATCCCAGTATATAAGGGCATTTACACCGTGTCCAATAAGTTCGCATACAGTTTCAAACTCTCATTAAAACAAAGTGTTAATAACAATTGCAATAAAAACTATATTTCATGAAAGATATTCTTATATACAATATTCACAAAAAATGTTTTGGGATAACTCCGCCTTTAACCTTCATCACCAGCTTCAAACGTTTTTCGAATCCGTCGCACGCGGCACGCACTGCCTCCATCGGCATTTCTTCCCAAATTTGTACGATAACTTATTTGAAATGCTCCAAATTCTTAATTTTGTAGTTATTAAGTTTCGAGAGCATGTATAACCATACAAAAAAGTCCAGTACATTTAAATCTGGAGAACTCGGGGGCCAATAATTTTTTGGCAAGAAATCCGTTAAATTGGCCTGACACCACGCTTGCGTTTGCCGTGTGGGATGGAGCTCCGTCTTGTTGGAAACAATAGTAATCGTTTCCATACAACATTTTAAAGTTTGGATTGGTTTGGAGCAACATTTTTTTCCAAAACTTCTGTTTTATAGTAATCAGCATTGATCTTTACCCCTTTGTCGATAAATACCAAAGGAAGTTTACCCAGCTTACAAACTGCTCCCCAAACCATCACTGATGGTGCACTCTGGAATCTTGGCACATTACTCTGATTATATGGAATATCTTGGATGTTAGCTGCCCACAAACGACCATTTTGAACATTGAGAGGTTGCTCTAATACGAAGAGTTTTTCGTCCGAAAAAACGAATTCATCCCCCGCGTGCCAGGAAAGTGTAGTGTTTGATCGACCTAATCTTTTTTTCGTTATAGCTTCGGAAATGCCGTGTACTTTTCTTTTCTTGTAAGCGTGACACCCGAGATCTGCTCTCAAAATGTTGTGTACTTGATCCTCTTGAAATATTTAAGTCTGCAGCTAATTTTCGGATCGAACGGTGTTTTTTCCGGCGGAGACGCTCTCTCACGAGTTTCACGACCCTATCCGTTCTTGCTGAACGCGGGCGACCAGATCTCTTTCGGTCTTCTAATGTGGAGCTATCGCCCTTAAGAAATTTTGAGATAATAAATAGGTTCCCGGAATTGCTTCATCATGGATTTAAAGTTAACGACGCTAGATAAATATTTTTTAAATATTGTTATTTGTTCATGAGAATATAAACTTCAAATTATAATGACAAAACTGTCTGAAAGTTTTCTATTTTTTTCAAACCAGTGCTAGAAAAAGTGTATTCGAAGTTATTGGACACGGTGCATTTGTGTGATGTTGAGCACAAATATTTGTTACTGAGTCATGGATGTTTTTTATGTATTTAAGTATTTATTTATTCCATATGAAATTGAAATTGGTTGTGCGCATGTTTTAAGGCGAGGCAGGTTCATGGTCTTATCTCCCTCTCACTGAGCATAAGTGTGAGCGAGATTGGAAGTGCGTGTTCGGAAGTGTGTAACATCACTTTTTAGTAGGTACATATTAATTGATTTTTGGAATACTGCATAATTCATTAAAAATCTGTCCGGTTATTACACTAGAATAATAAAAAAGCTATCCTTTTTATAATAAAAAAACATTACCTAGCCATTTTTTTATACTATGTTCGGTTATATACATATAACACTACCTACTTTGTTTCTTTTTCAGTCTACAGTAATTTTTCTGTAGTAGAATTCTTAATTTTTTCTTCACACTGGAAGCTCAAAAATCTATCTTTTCGTCAGATTATGAACCGGCCTCGCCTTAAACATCAAAATGGCAATAAGGGGATGCACCGACATAATCAGTGGGCCAGCAGTATGGCTTCCGGCGTAGATTGCGCGCTATTGGCTCTGTCCCATTATTACGAGTTGTTGCCTCGTCTGCCCACTTGCACTTCTAAGCTGTCCAAGCTTTGCAAGGATTCAGCACTGAATTGAAGCCATTTACAAAGTCATTAGTAGAAACCAAAAGAGCAGTGAAGACATATGCATGTTAAAAATATTAGTTTCTATACTTAGTCGAAAAAATCAAAAGTCCGCGAGAATCGTTTCTGTCAAATATTTCGAATTTTCTTGCTCCGCGCTCAAAGGGACGTGCCTTTATTAAAGACATAAAAATGTCTTTAACAATTTAATTTCACCATTCTTTATGATGCTCTATTCGAGACACAAATTATCGACTTGGTTTGATCCCACGCCCAAAATAAAATATCATATTTCCTGTCAGAGAAGCAAGCTTCAGCATTCGAGTGTCTTTTTTCGTCATTTTTTCAGAGCAACAAGTTTTTTAAGGAACTGCGTCGCACATGTTTGTTCAACATAGCTTCGTCTTTCGTTGTGTATGTAGGTAGCCGTTTTTTCTAGTGTCTGCCCTAAATGCAATGGGACTTGAAATGGCTGACAGCTTGTGAATTCCATCATTAGAACCGCGTGTCATGTAGGTATTATCCGTTTGGCGTGACGTTACCGGTATCGGTATACTTTTAAGTTGGGTGGGTAAATTATTGATTGTTAATTTCTTCCTGCATTCGTAAATGAATATTGAAAGTAAAGACCCCAAATATACGAAATACAATTTAATAACACTCAATCTTTAAACCACAACACAAGGACTCGTCCTCTCTGCCGCCATCTTGAGACGGCCCCAAACATTATCACTCGGTATTTTAACAACTTTTACAATTAGTATTACGTTTGACACGGCTAATATTTACTTAAATAATCTTATTAGAACAACAAACAATTATTAAACACTTGATCTCTTTTCTAATACTTGTATTTGCAATATTTTTGAATTAGGCCGGACCGGAAGTTTCTATTGAAAAGTAATACCGCTAAGATCCTGTCATTGGCCGCACTATTTACTACTTTATTAACAATTCCAAACATGAATTAATGTGTAAGGCTCGATATATATTGTATAATAAATGATAATAAGAATTAATTTAAGTTCCTTTTTCTAACAATATAAATAATAATTTGACATTCATTAGTTATCAATGTTATTATCAGTCCTACTCCCATGGACGAGTGGAAGCCAACGATGGACCAGTGCGGATTAAGTACAGACTACTCTACCCTTTGAATTTCTTTGCAAATGAACTATAAAATTGGAATACCGGTTATTATTATTATGTACATTAAGAGATTACCGGCAATCAGGCCCCGGTCTGTGCTGAGCCGGTGTTAGGTAATTTGTATTAGGAAGTGAGGCCGGTGGGCGATCGGTTAGAGCATTGTCTATGCCGTTAGACTAGTTCCAGAACGAGTTCGTGTGCACTGTGTGCAGTACGTTACGGATAGGGTTACCAAATCATTACGGGGCTGTTTGACACCTTATTCGAATTTCATCGCCACACCTTTCTAATGCGGCAAACTGACTATATTTGATCGTAGATCGATAATTATGAAATAACCCAACTAGGTTGGAAATTGGAATGTGGGTTATTGTTTTGTATTTATACAATTGAAACAAACAGTAGGTAAGTTGTTAACTATATATGTATAGTCGTAAGTATATAATAACCCACGAAGGCGCTGTCCCACTTATTGTCGTTGTATTATTACACGAGGTACATTCCCTACCTCGTGTAATAATACAACGACAATAAGTGGGACAGCGCCTTCGTGGGTTATTATATACTTACGACTATACATATATAGTTAACAACTTCCTGACTGTACCTAGTGTAATAATTTGACAAACGTTACCTACCTTTGTTTATAACTCTGTTCAGCTCCACGCCAAACACATGCTAACATTCGGATGCAGCAATACTTTGCTATCTGTATCAAGCTCGCGAATTATC
Organism: Epinotia brunnichana; assembly: GCA_963854355.1. NCBI lineage: Eukaryota > Metazoa > Arthropoda > Insecta > Lepidoptera > Tortricidae > Epinotia > Epinotia brunnichana. Next base: position 19,298,290 of record OY977940.1, read on the forward strand.
TGTATCTGATATAAATAAAGCTCATTATCTCACGAAATATGTGCTGAAAAACTATCTTGGTAACCCTAATGGCAGTAATGGCGGGTGTTGCGCCGCTTCTCACGGCGCTTGCATAAGCGCGCGCGCATGTAACCGGCCGTAACTCGCATTATGCATGTGTGCCGCTCGTCGGCCGCGCGTACGCACTTCTGCAACACATCCTTCTGTGCCTTAATAGGAGACCGCATCGTTTACATTGGAGGTCTAGACAATGTATCGTTTGACAATCTTGTGCGTAGGCATTTATACCCAAAGATGTATTGACATAATATTGTATTTTGGTGATACTTTAATATAAAGCGGGGCGGGCTTATTGCTGCTTAATTTTTATTTCTTATTAGTAAACGGATATTAATCTACCTGCACGTGTCCCCTGGGTGGCCTAAAGATTGACAAACTCAAAGGCCAAAAATGTATGCCATACGATTAAATAAATAAATAAATTTACCTACCTAATGTCGGCAACGATTCGAACGATGTCGATTACCTTATTCGCATTCCAGCAATTTAGAATGTGAAAATAACAGAATGACATGTTCTTTATTATCTCAACATCTTAAGTGATTTTTGTAAGTGTCGTATTGGCGCAAGATCATGTCTTCTATCTTCAAAGACATTTCCGAAATACGAATAAATACATTTGCACTTTAATCCTCATGCGTCTAAGATACTGATCTCTGTCATAGATAAAGGATCACGTCGCATCCCAATCTATAGTCTCGGATGCTGGCACATGCTTCCTATTGTGGTTCTACCACAAAAGCGTGTCCGTGTAACGTTACACGTGAAGATGACATGCGCACGGGACATCCAAGATTGTCTTCCACAGATAAATGCCCAAATCTCGCCTCCATCAACAAAAGATCGAGTTCCGAACCTGGAATCAAATCCGCACTAAGCGCACGGAAGCGGTAGGCGCCGGCAGCTGTCTGAGTATCAAATGCCAGATAATAAAGGATTCCTTAATGCGAAATGCGATAAGTGACGAGACAGAATGTTTTTACGCTAAATCAACTTCAGACAGAGGATCTTTGTGGTGCGTATCTTGAACGGTTTTACTCAAATGATCAAATGAGAGTAACCTTAATGCCCCGATACACTCAGCTCAAGGAATTTAGGACGTTAGGTACCTACGTAGCTACATTCGTACAATGATTCACATCATATGTATTCACTGTTTAATGTAATAGTAGTATATCATTCAGTGGGTTGACGATATTAGGAAGATCACGGGTCATTTCTTGATCAAGATTACCTCAGAATCGGGATGGGTGGCGTAGGTACTCGAAGAGAAGCCTGTGCTCAGAAGTGGACGATTACGGGCTGCAAATAATAGTAAACTAGTAACATAACATAGGTATTATAAACTAGTACCCCGGCTAGAACTTTTTGTTGAAATTAAGTTACGAATATGGTACGATTTGTATTGAATTTCCATTAACAGTGTATGAGTGTATATTGTACAAATGGAATGGTATCAATTGCGACGTCATTATTTCGTACCTACGTTTGTTTATTTTAGTCGTCACATCTGCGCTCAATCGTATAAATATAAAGGCTACTGCGTTTTGTGTGGCATCCTTCCTCAAAGCTGAAGCTATTCAACACTGCCGCTGCATGCCATCGGAGAAATCCGAGACAACTGAGAGATAATGCAAAACGATCCTGAGGCTCTTTTCATAATAATAAAGGATATCATCACCTGTACCCGTAGGTCTATATCAGCTTCCTCCTCGTTAGGCACACTTGGACCGCCATCGTTTGATAAAATAATCAATTAACTTGGAACTCTTGGGATTTAATTTAAAAAAATTGTATTTGGGTTATAGTCGGCTTGACTAACCCGGATTTTAGTCATGCATTTCTGAGTTATAACGAGTATAAAAACCTTACAGCAAATTAAGGTCGAAATCAACAAAAACATTTTATTGTTGTTTTTTAAGTATTACTCGTAAGTATTTTCTAGTTGAGTATATTAAATTTTTCAGGATTGACCTGCGTATTTTCACTTTAAGGATTTTTTTTTCTTTGTTTTTTATTTTCAGTTTGTAGTATTAACAAATCACCTAAAACAAACCGTCCAAAGGGATTTTTGTACTGACATAAAATCGTTTACATAAACATCAAAAATATCTCAAAAATTAGATCCAACTTCGTACAACATTTTCGTCTATGGGTGTACATACTACAAACCAGAAACCTCAAAGTATTAAAATGCAGTTGTCATTTAGTGGCGATGAAATTGAAAATAGGTAAGTACATATGTATGAAAATAGTGACGCGGGAAGTAATATTGGGCGCGATGAAAACATCAAAATGTCTAACGAGTATTCAGTATTCAGTTTCTTTATTGCCATTAAGGAGTCAATCCATGCAGTAATACATATATGTTACAATAATATATGTAGGTACAATAATAAAAACAAACATTTAAAAATAATAATCAAGAACAATATTAAGATCAGATGTGTCAAAATAATTGTAATAAGAAGAAGAGTCATAGTAAGTAGGTCATCAGTTAACAAAGTAAATAACAATAATTAAAATAAACAAAGTAATCAAACACACAATCATTCAGTTACGAAAAATAAACAAAATCATTAAGTAAACAGTAACCAAATAAATTAAACAAGAACCATTAAAATAACAAATTAAAATAAATTAAACCAGAATCATTAAAATATTAAATTAAGATAAATTAAACAAGAATCATTAAAATAACAATGTCAGTATGCCTATATTATTAAATTAATTATATCATTAATTTCATTACAATCTCATTCAGTCAAATATTTTACCAAAAAATTCATCAAGATTATAGAATGGCCTACATTTTAAGTACATTTTCAAATTAGCACTAAATCATTTTATATTGGTAGAGTTCTTAATGTCCGGTGCCAGATTATTGTAGATTTTTATACTAATACTAGCTGTTGCCCGCGACTTCGTCCGCGTAGAACTTTTTATCGTCTTAGAAAATGATTTCTCTCAATACAAAATTTGAACCCTCTTTTAGGGGATAATTAAAAAAAAAGTTGATGTTCATTTTCTAGTTTGTGAACAAACAGTCTAAAACCAAAGTTAAAAATCTCATACTTTAAAAATGCCTTGAAATACTCAAACTTTGAACCAATTTTAACACTCTTAGGGGATGAATTTGGAAAAACTCTGAAATCAGTTTTGTAGTCTTTTAACGTACAGAATAAGACCGAAGTTAAAAATCTCTTACTCACACTTTAAAATTGTATTGCTCGCCATTTAAAATTTGAACCCCCTTTTAAACCCCCTTAGAGGTTGAATTTTTCTAATCGCTGAAAGAACTTTTTTCGTAAACTTTTAAGTCTCTAGCTCAAAAAAAGTGTTGCCCATACAAAGCTTTCTTAACCCCCTTAGGGGTGGAATTTTCTAAAACTCTGAAAGTACTTTATTATTAATTTTAATAAGTAACATTTTGAATAGTTTTAAGTCTAGTAAAAAAAAAAGTTTTTACCACACAACACTGGCTACCCTTCTTAAGGATCTTAAGGATCCCCTTAGGGATGGAGTTTTCTAAAACGCTGAAAGTTCTTTTTTAGTATTCTAATAAGTAATCTTTTTGCAAAGTTTTAAGTCTAACTCAAAAAAAAGTGTTGCCCATGCAAAGCTTGCTCTCCTTTTTAACCCTATTAGGGGTGGAATTTTCTAAAACGATTTGTGTTCTTTTTTTGTATTTTAATAAGTAATCTTTCTACAAAGTTTCAAGTCTCTAACTCAAAAACATAAACTTTCCCTGATAAAAACTTTGCACCCCTTTTTATCCCCCTTAGGGATACATTTTTTCAAAACGCTGAAAGTCTTTTTTTTTTGTAATTTTATAAGTAATCTTTCTACAAAGTTTTAAGTGTCTAGCTCAGAAAAAGTGTTCCCCATACAAACCTTGCACCCTTTTTTAACCCCCTTAGGGAATGATTTTTGTAAAACGCCGAATGTAGTATTTTTCATGTTCTAATAAGTAATTTTTCGTCAAAATTTTAAGTCTCTATTAAAAAAAAATATGTTTTTCCCATACAAACTTTGCACCCTATTTTACCCCCTTAGGGGTGAAATTTTCCAAAACGCTGAAAGTACTTTCTTTGTATTTAAATAATCTTTCTACAAAGTTTTAGGACTCTAGCTAAAAAAAATAGTTTCCCACATACAAACTTTGCACCCCTATTTTAGCCCCCTATTTTTAGGGGTAGAATTTTCTAAAACGCTGAAAGTACTTAATTTGTATTCTGATGACTAATCTTTCTACAAAGTTTTAAGTCTCTATTTAAAAAAAATATTGTTTCCCCCATACAAAATTTGCACCCCTATTGTACCCCCTTAGGGGTAGATTTTTTTAAAACACTGAATCTAGGTACTTTATTTGTATTCTAATGAATAATTTCTCTACAAAGTTTTAAGTCTTTATTTAAAAAAAAGTAGTTTTTCCCATACAAACTTTGCACTCTATTTTACCCCTCTAGGGGTAGAATTTTCTAAAACCCTGAAAGTTCTTTATTTGTATTCTAATGACTGATCTTTCTACAAAGTTTTAAGTCTCTATTTAAAAAAAAAATGTTTCCCCCATACAAACCTTGCACCCCTATTTTACCCCCGTAGGGGTGGAATTTTCCAAAACGCTGAAAGTGTTTCATTTGTATTCTTATAACTAATTTTTCTACAAAGTTTAAGTCTATAGCTCAAAAAAAAAAGGTTCTCCCATACAAACTTTGCACCCTCATTTTACCCCCTTAGGGGTAGAATTTTCAAAAATCCCTTTTTATCCCTAGCCCACGTTATAAAAGCAACATACTGTGCAAAAATCAACTCTCTAAGATTAGTAGTTTCGGCTGTGCGTTGATGAGTGAGTGAGTGAGTGATTGAGTGAATAAGTCAGTCAGGACATAGGCATTTATTATGTATAAATAGATAGAAGATAATGAAACTCCCATTCAAATATCTCAAAAAATTATGAAGCTACCATCCGTTTTAATGTCGCTTGTTAGAGTGAGAAAACGATGAGGGACTGTGACGTCAATATACTCGAGCGTCATAGTAAAAAAACAATCGTTTCATATAAAGGTGCGTTTTGCGGAAAAGGGACAGAACATACCCCCTCTTAAAACTTTGGACTCTTATAACTTAATCATTACCTATATAACCTCTTGCTTTGTTTTTTTCTCCATTTGACTATATTTATTTTAAATTCTTTTTCGAGAAAATACATTATGATTATTTACCATATTTTCGATTCCTGAGCTATAACCACGAACTTCGGAATTCGAAAATATTCGGGTATCTCTATCTCTATCGCACTAACCATACTCGAGTGACAGGGATGCAAATATATGAACATTGAGTATCGGTTTTCGTGGTAGCGCCGCAGGTACTTTGGCTGAATGCGCCGAGCGCGTGCCATTGTCATTCAAAAAAAACAAATTCGTGTTAATTATATTGTTCAAATTTGTTGATTTCATTTATTGAAATTACGACATAAAACGACATTTGCGCATATAAGTTCTCATATCAGAATCGAATATTTTTTTATGGTTTATATTTTAGCATTTGTCTCGTAAAGGTCTATCGTAGACGGGATTTAAATTATTAATAAGTGAAAGGCAAAGCAATTCCGCCATTTTGACGAAAATTTGACGGTTCTTATAGCTGACAGTTGGAGCAGCGTTTGATTTCAATAAAAATAAATGAAAAATTAAATGAATTCGTATATTACGGAAAATTAATTAACTGTCGCAGTCGGATAAAAACTATCCTAAGTTGCAGCTAGAATAATAATGTACCTATATAAAATGTTTCATATTTTTCCGTTCATGGGATGCTGAGAACATTCGAACCGCGCAAAGCTTAGTTTCAAACTGGCTGATTCTTTTTTTAATTTAGAGATTTATTATAAGTGGAGATAATTAAAGCACTTTCTATAGTTAGCAAAGTGAGATTCAGGCAATGCAAGACCTAAGATGCTGGTTTAGTTTTATACGATCTTAATACGAGTTTTATAGCATTCAAAATATAAAATTATCTCCACTTATAATAAATCTCTAAATTAAAAAAAGAATCAGCCAGTTCGAAACTAAGCTTTCTGTGATACGAATGTTCTCAGCATCCCATGGACGGAAAAATATGAAACATTTTATATAGGTACATTATTATTCCCGTTTTTATCCGACTGCGACAATTAATTTATTTTCCGTAATATACGACTTCATTTAATTTTTCATTTATTATTCTTAAAGTTTATCGCCGCCACATCTGTCAGCTAAAAGAAACGTCAAAATCACAGACTAATAAGAAATACTACGGACAAAATGGCGGAATTTCTTTGCCTTTCTTTCGCCTATTAATAATTTTAATCCTGTCTACGATATACATTGACGAGACACATAGGTACCAAAAGCAAATATAAAATTAATCGATTTTGATTTGCGAACTTATATGCGCAAATGTCGAATTAAGGCGTAATTTCTACAAATGTAACAACAAATTCGAACAATATAAACTTGGTTTTTTTGAATGGCACGCGCGCGCGCTCTTTGCGTATTCAGCCAAACCACGAAAACTGAAACTCGAAGTTCGTATATCTGCATTCCTGTCATTTGTTAGTGCGATAGAGATAGAGATACCCGAATATTTTCGAATTTCCGAAGTTCGTGGTTTAAAAGAAAATACGGATGTCGGATAGATCTAAATTAATATTTTATGCGTGAATATGGTTAAAATTATTTGGAAATACTATTGTTGTTATTGTTTTAGTATATTTGACTAGCTTTAAGTTTAATATTGTACGTCCGAAATGGACAAGCTGTTGGACTTTATTTTACCCAAAACAACTAAATGTACACAGTTCTGACAATAAAGAAATCTTATTTTATCTTATCTTATCGAAAATAGGGACGTAGACACTAAACCAAATAATCATAATGTTGTATTATCTCGAAAAAAAACAACGCAAGAGGCTATACTCGTATAGGTAATCACTAAGTTATAAGTGTATAAAGTTTGAAGAGGGGGTTTGTTGCGTCTCTTTTCCGCAAAACGCACCTTTATAATGAAACAATTGTTTTTTACTATGACGCTCGAGGATCGTGACGTCACGGTCCCTGATCGTTTTCTCACTCTAACAAGCGACATTAAAACGGTTGTAGCTTCGTAATTTTTTGAGATATTTGAATGAGTTTTTCGTCGTTTAGCAAATAATCTCAAAAAATTGAGATTGCGCAAAGCAATTAGTAGACATACTTGTAACAATTAAATTAATGCAATAAACAGTTTAAATTTTTTTTTTTTTTTTTTTTTAGTTTCTTCTTTCTTTTGAAGTGAGTCTACAGCTACACCTCTATTTGGAAGACATTCTATTTAGACCCATACTATCCATACTAATAATCCATACTTCCATATTAATATTATAAATGCGAAAGTGTGTCTGTCTGTCTGTTAACTCTTCACGTCTAAACCGCTGAACCGATTTAGATGAAATTTGGTATACAGATAGTTTGAGCTCCGGGGAAGGACAAAGGGTAGTTTTTATATCTGAGGGGCTGAAATTGGGGGTGGAAATTTGTATGGAGCTACTTAAACCGCTGCACCGATTTAGATGAAATTTGGTATATAAATAGTTTGAGTCCCGGGGAAGGACAAATAATAGGTTTTATCCCGGAAATCATCCCCTAAGGGGGTGAAAAGGGGGGGGGGTGAAATTTGGATGTAATCTATTTTGATGAAATGTGGTGTAGATATAGGTTAAGTCCTGGGCAACCCTCAAAAATCACCCCAGAAATCATCCCCTAAGGGGGTGAAATTAGGGGTGAAAATTCGGATGGAACCCATTTTAATACAATTTGGTATAGAGATAGCTTGAGTCCTGGGAAAGGACATAGGATAGTTTTAATTCCGGAAATCACTCCCTAAGGTGAAATGGGGGTGAACATTTGGATGAATCCCGTTTAGATGAAATTTAGTATAAAGGTCGTTTGAGTCCCGAAGAATGATATTAGATAGTTTTTATCCCGAAAATCTTTCCCTAAGGGTATGAAATAGGGGGTGAAAGTTTGGATAAAATCCATATACCTAGATGAAATTTGGTATAGAGATAATTTGAGACCCTTCGAAGGATATAGAATAGTTTTTGCCTCGGAAATCATCCCTTAAGATGGTAAGTAGAAGTTTGTTTGCATTATATTTTCTAAGTATAAGTTCTACGCGGACGAAGTCGCGGGCAACAGCTAGTTTTTAATATATTTTCACAGCAAGCTTGTCACAAGTTGGGCGCGGTACGGATATCCCGTGACCGGATATGAAGGGGTGGAAGTGGGGTAGTCGGGGGAACTTCCGGCGACGTTCTCGCCCTTCCGGGATTTTACTTCCGGTTTCCTATCAATACGATTTTCCATTGGGCTATAAAAATATTCACGCTGTCGGTTTCTTTTTTGACAAATACGTTGATCTTTTTAATATTTTATAGGGTGGTATATAGGTACCTAAATTCCTAATTTACGTTGGCAAGGGGTGTTCTTAGTGTTGTGGATAACGCTCATTTCGAGGCTTATAGACTCGAGCCTTAAAGACTCTGAGGCTTAAAGACTCGATGCTGTTTAAGAACCGTGTTGGTTTATTTTACGCATATAAATGCAAAATATTGAATTTTCGTCACTTGAGTCTTAAGCCTCGGGAGTCTTTAGGGTTCGAGTCTTTAAGCCTCAAAATGAGCGTTATCCACAACACTATGTTCTTATCATATACCTTTATAAGCAAACGTGAGCGATAAATTGTACATACCAACATTTTTTTGAAACATATTATAATAGTTATAGTTTCAGGTAACATTTCACGAGCACGTGCCCCACTCCTTCTCATCGCTTCCTAGTTTATGTTTAGTCCTAGCGGGAGTGGACCGCGCCTTAGTGAATTGAACGGTCTACACTCTACAGTTACCTAACTAATTTGATAAAAAGTTTCTGTCAAAACGTATTTTTTGATATATCCTTTAATGGTTATTTTGAAGAACATCTCACATACTTACTCGTACATACGAACAGTGCAAGTGAAAGCTCGTAAGTAAAAAGGTACCTTTTGGGCATACCCATGTACCCATTTGGATGTTTTGATGGATAGATAATAATTCAATACATCCTCAGTTTAACAGAGTTCATACACTATTACACCTATTTAAAATTTACTTTCAACTCTTTCAAGTAGAATTATACCTGGAGCTGGAGCAGCGGAAGGCCTACGCCAGGGCGTAGCACTTGCCGCTAATCTCGTAGCATTACTAACATAAATGGTGCAGACACTATCAAATATGTATTACACTTGGCGCTGGCTTGCCAGTTCTTTTGCTTGGCTTGACACGCTGGCGCGTGTCTAGATAGTCGAATCAACTTTTAGTGTAGTACCCATTTAAAATTAAATAATGTAAAGCCCAGCGAGGGCCGAGGGCATGAAGAAAGAGAACTACATAAAACCATGGAAATCCAAAGCAGATCAGTCTTTTTTCGTATAAAACGATTTTGAAACAAACTATTGTGCATGATCTGATGGAGAATCAAATAATGGATTGTAGGCGACCCCAGGGTATGGCACCAACGTGATGGTCTGACGCCGTCAAGAAGGCAGCAGACGGCAGTCAGTATACAACTTGCGGTCCACAGTCCACACGGCCTATGACCGCACCCTTTGGAACCGTATACGAGTATGGTAGCGACCCTCAGCAGTGAGGGAACGAGGAAGCAGAAGATTGTGTAATGTAACATTATAAACTCTCGCGCATTGTATACACGTTTAAATGTTGACTACTTGCTGAGATGTCAGTATTCTGAGAACACGGTCGGTGCAAACCCGAAATTAAGATAAACAAATATCGCGTATGAGGCTGTCCATATCATTTCAAAGTAGGGGGGGTCTGACCATTGGATGACGGTAGTCATTGTATTAGGCAGTTATTTAATTAACAGGACGATGATATATATGGAAAATGGAAGCGAACGATGTTCTATGCTTCAGCTTGGGCCGAAAATCGTTCGTATGTCCGGTGTTTGTCCAGATGCCCGTCTGTTCTCCTCTACAGGTCGCATTTCTCAGCCGATTCTCGTGAAATTTAGTGAGCAGGTTCGTTAATTATATACAACTTTTTTGTAAAGACACTTTTTCGAAATTCAAAATTCTGCAATAGGGTCGCGATGTAACGAAATAAGATGAAAGAGGTTAGATAATTGTATATCCTCTGGGGCGGTACCTGGTGCCTGGTGGGTTATTGAATATCCTGCGTATCGGCGAACGGCTTGTTAGTGCACGTATATAACAGTAATTACGTCAATTGCACCTTTGCATGACGGCATAGATTAGATTTCAGTTCTGGCTTCGAAAACTGCACGAGGGCCACGGCGTTAAACTAAATAATTTGCTCCGTTAATATTTTGCTCACTAACCTACAAACGAGCAGACTGCCATAAAGTATTCTCTACCGGTCAACCAAAAAAGGTAATGCGGATAATTAGTGCGCGGTGCAACTTTATTTATATAATACTTTATTTTGCTTAAGTAGGTACTTTTCCTTGAATAGTTTATTTAGTACATACAAAGAATAATTATATTATTTAGCCTAAATATGTAAATCCTAACCAAAAAATAACAAAACTACATATTTACAAATAAAAAACCGGCTCCAAATCGGTGCCGTGCGGCAAGGTGCCCATAAGGCATTACCGCGCGAGATAGCCGCCAGCTCTCTGGTCACCACTTGCTTCTACGACTCGCTTCGCGAGCTCTTTGAACACTGCGTGTGCTCCGGGCCCCCACGGCCCAAGCGTTTCAACCCCAAACGGCTCAAACATGCAGCCAGAATCAATGGCTGCATATTTGCGCCGCTTGAGGTTTTCAGCTGTGTTAGCGGCAGCCCCATTCCTTGTCGAAGTCCCTGCAAGATGGGACGGGGCAAGAGTATCCACACATGTGGCATCCCATCCTTGAATATGAATTTTGTATAGTCGACGTCAAATATATGTTTACATTTTTGCACCTTATTCCATTGTAATACGGCGAAAATTTTTACTATCTGACGTCGAATTTACCCAACCTGACTTAACGTGTGAGATGACGAAGCGCATCCATGATTATTCTGCAATGAACACTTAGTTACTCGTAGACTAAATAAATCCGTACTCTCCAGTTTGCTCAAATCCGCCGTAATCATAGTCATTATGTGATAACTTGCATATTAAGGCGTTGACATTTTTTTTTATTAAGTACCTACATAAATTAAAACGATTATCTATTTTATAATTTCATACGTAAATAATGTTATTCTGAAATGTTAATTACACGACTGCCCAACGAAAAGGAGTGTAATGGGTTCAGGTTTAATGTATGTTTGTCTTATTCTTTAATCCACCAGAACTAGTCAACGCCTTAACCGATTTAGATGAGTTAGAATCCTTACGTCAACCCGGGTGACATAGGTGTACTTATTACTTTATTACTTATTCTGTGACATAGGATATATGACGTCACAACAAAAACAATATGGCAGATTGTATGATCAATAATGTGTGAACTGAAGAAAACATTTTTTGCTTCTTATACTTAGTTAAATCATTTATGGCGTCAGTTAATTCGCGTTGTTTACGCATAAATTCCGACTTCCGCTCCGGGAGTCCGCTGGATGCGGGTGGCGCAGGACCAGTCACTTTGGAACTCTTTGGGGGAGGCATATGTCCAGCTGTGGACGTCTTTCGGCTGATATGATGATGATGATGATGACGCATAAATTAAATTTTTGCAAAGTTCCGTTTGCACAACAAGAGTTAACCAAACGAACGAGGTACCTGGTAAAATAAAATTAAAAAATTGCTTTCGCGGTATTGCTGTTATTTCCCTGTATTAAAGGATGGATACAATAATGCATTACCCGATGCTTAGAGACAGAGAGTTCTCTCTAAATAGTTTCCTCTGTACAAAAACGTGTGTTCAATATTGAATGTGTACAAGTTCCCTACAAGTTTTCGGTTAATAGGGGTGTAGCGACTGAGTAAATTAATGATCCCAACTATTAAATTAAGAGAAGCTGTTTAGAATACATCATAATATTACGTCAAACGGTTTGTGTACATTGCGTTGTGGCGTAATAACTTTTTAATATTTATTAGCACCACCAAGATAAGTAGCCAATCGTGTTTAATGTGTAACAATCTTAAACGGGTGTGAGTGAACTACGCCGTATGGTTATAAACAAGTTATTAAATTTAGGTACATTTTACACTATATTTAATCAATAAGATTAAACTCTTGTAAGGCGATTTTAGAGCAAGCGCTCTCCCAAAATAGAGAAAAGAGCTAGATAGTGATGTTAAATCCTCAAAAGTGATTTGTTGGTTTCTGAATATTTACCTGTTTATTGTGTCATACTAGGGCCTCGCGACGTCGTGCGTGCTATTCAGAATGTTTGGATATTCATACCTATCGTTCGTCACGAGCGCGTGGCGAAATTACGCCTGTGCGTAAATGAGGCCTATCACTATATACAGGATGTGGCCTGTAATAGGAGCAAATATTCAAAGAGACGCTTCCTTAGAGCATTTGTAGTAACCTCATTTTTTTTTTTTGGATTCGGAGATATTTTGATCTAAAGTTATGACCTCCAAGTAATGTATCTTGGCACCACGACATCATAGCACAGCAGTCAATGCGGATTTTGAGGCAACATCATGTAACGAGTCATAATAGTTTTTGCATTTTTGTTTTCAAAAGATATTTTTGTGGTTTTTTGATTTAAATATTAAATTTTTTTTAGTGTCTTTTAAATAAAAAGTTACTGATAGCACTCGAGAAGAGTAAGGAAATACAACTAAACTTATTTTGAAGAAAAAAAAATTAAAAAAAAAGTTTTTTTTTCAAATTTAACCATGTGGAAATAATTGTTCACAAGCTTAATAATCTACCGTTTAATTGTTTGCTCCTATTACAGGCCACATCCTGTATATATATATTGTTAGCTAGTTAGTTCTACATCAACACATGAGACGCCACGCAATCCGCGGGAGAGCGCCGCTATATTAATACTATTACGCACTTTATTACCACGTTACGACGGAACGAGGTATTACGTGTTCCGTCCGATTTACGTTCGCCGTATGGCTTTATTAACCGCCAGTTTACGTTGTTTAATAGGAAACATTACTGCAATGTTCTGCCGCCAGAGGCAGCACTACCACTAATAGTAAACCACTATAGGAATATAGGGATTCACACACACATGCACAATTGATTGTCAAATGAGTGACAAGGATGCTTTCATAGACAATACCGCAAGTGGGAATGAGATACAATGTCAACGCTGCTAGTGTCGCCACCTACGAAGAGTTTTGCATAATGTTCCCTATTAACCGAGGTCCTTTTAATTAAATATTAGCATGATGACGGTTTTGGATGTGACGGTATTTAGACTCCGTTATGGCTATAAACTGCTAAGCGACACGCACATTCTACTAATTTTGCCGTCTGGCTTATTTTATACTAGCTGTTGCCCGCGACTTCGTCCGCGTAGAACTTTTTATCGTCTTAGAAAATGATTTCTCTCAATACAAAATTTGAACCCTCTTTTAGGGGATAATTAAAAAAAAAGTTGATGTTCATTTTCTAGTTTGTGAACAAACAGTCTAAAACCAAAGTTAAAAATCTCATACTTTAAAAATGCCTTGAAATACTCAAACTTTGAACCAATTTTAACACTCTTAGGGGATGAATTTGGAAAAACTCTGAAATCAGTTTTGTAGTCTTTTAACGTACAGAATAAGACCGAAGTTAAAAATCTCTTACTCACACTTTAAAATTTTATTGCTCGCCATTTAAAATTTGAACCCCCTTTTAAACCCCCTTAGAGGTTGAATTTTTCTAATCGCTGAAAGAACTTTTTTCGTAAACTTTTAAGTCTCTAGCTCAAAAAAAGTGTTGCCCATACAAAGCTTTCTTAACCCCCTTAGGGGTGGAATTTTCTAAAACTCTGAAAGTACTTTATTATTAATTTTAATAAGTAACATTTTGAATAGTTTTAAGTCTAGTAAAAAAAAAGTTTTTCCCACACAACACTGGCTACCCTTCTTAAGGATCTTAAGGATCCCCTTAGGGATGGAGTTTACTAAAACGCTGAAAGTTCTTTTTTAGTATTCTAATAAGTAATCTTTTTGCACCCTATTAGGGGTGGAATTTTCTAAAACGATTTGTGTTCTTTTTTTGTATTTTAATAAGTAATCTTTCTACAAAGTTTCAAGTCTCTAACTCAAAAACATAAACTTTCCCTGATAAAAACTTTGCACCCCTTTTTATCCCCCTTAGGGATAGATTTTTTCAAAACGCTGAAACTCTTTTTTTTTGTATTTTTATAAGTAATTTTTCTACAAAGTTTTAAGTGTCTAGCTCAGAAAAAGTGTTCCCCATACAAACCTTGCACCCTTTTTTAACCCCCTTAGGGAATGATTTTTGTAAAACGCCAAATGTAGTATTTTTCATGTTCTAATAAGTAATTTTTCGTCAAAATTTTAAGTCTCTATTAAAAAAAAATATGTTTTCCCATACAAACTTTGCACCCTATTTTACCCCCTTAGGGGTGAAATTTTCCAAAACGCTGAAAGTACTTTCTTTGTATTTAAATAATCTTTCTACAAAGTTTTAGGACTCTAGCTAAAAAAAATAGTTTCCCACATACAAACTTTGCACCCCTATTTTACCCCCTTAGGGGTAGATTTTTTTAAAACACTGAATCTAGGTACTTTATTTGTATTCTAATGAATAATTTCTCTACAAAGTTTTAAGTCTCTATTTAAAAAAAAGTAGTTTTTCCCATACAAACTTTGCACTCTATTTTACCCCTTTAGGGGTAGAATTTTCTAAAACCCTGAAAGTTCTTTATTTGTATTCTAATGACTGATCTTTCTACAAAGTTTTAAGTCTCTATTTAAAAAAAAAATGTTTCCCCCATACAAACCTTGCACCACTATTTTACCCCCGTAGGGGTGGAATTTTCCAAAACGCTGAAAGTGTTTCATTTGTATTCTAATAACTAATTTTTCTACAAAGTTTAAGTCTATAGCTCAAAAAAAAAGGTTCTCCCATACAAACTTTGCACCCCCATTTTACCCCCTTAGGGGTAGAATTTTCAAAAATCCCTTTTTATCCCTAGCCCACGTTATAAAAGCAACATACTGTGCAAAAATCAACTCTCTAAGATTAGTAGTTTCGGCTGTGCGTTGATGAGTGAGTAAGTGAGTGATTGAGTGAATAAGTCAGTCAGGACATAGGCATTTATTATGTATAAATAGATAGAAGATAATGAAACTCCCATTCAAATATCTCAAAAAATTATGAAGCTACATCCGTTTTAATGTCGCTTGTTAGAGTGAGAAAACGATGAGGGACTGTGACGTCAATATACTCGAGCGTCATAGTAAAAAACAATCGTTTCATATGAAGGTGCTTTTTGCGGAAAAGGGACAGAACATACCCCCTCTTAAAACTTTGGACTCTTATAACTTAATCATTACCTATATAACCTCTTGCTTTGTTTTTTTCTCCATTTGACTATATTTATTTTAAATTCTTTTTCGAGAAAATACATTATGATTATTTACCATATTTTCGATTCCTGAGCTATAACCACGAACTTCGGAATTCGAAAATATTCGGGTATCTCTATCTCTATCGCACTAACCATACTCGAGTGACAGGGATGCAAATATATGAACATTGAGTATCGGTTTTCGTGGTAGCGCCGCATGTACTTTGGCTGAATGCGCCGAGCGCGTGCCATTGTCATTCAAAAAAAAACAAATTCTTGTTAATTATATTGTTCAAATTTGTTGATTTCATTTATTGAAATTACGACATTAAACGACATTTGCGCATATAAGTTCTCATATCAGTATCGAATATTTTTTTATGGTTTATATTTTAGCATTTGTCTCGTAAAGGTCTATCGTAGACGGGATTTAAATTATTAATAAGTGAAAGGCAAAGCAATTCCGCCATTTTGACGAAAATTTAACGGTTCTTATAGCTGACAGTTGGAGCAGCGTTTGATTTCAATAAAAATAAATGA
Source organism: Epinotia brunnichana (assembly GCA_963854355.1). Classification (NCBI taxonomy): domain Eukaryota; kingdom Metazoa; phylum Arthropoda; class Insecta; order Lepidoptera; family Tortricidae; genus Epinotia; species Epinotia brunnichana. The sequence continues at coordinate 19,314,434 of OY977940.1, forward strand.
AAAATTAAATGAAGTCGTATATTTCGGAAAATTAATTAACTGTCGCAGTCGGATAAAAACTATCCTAAGTTGCAGCTAGAATAATAATGTACCTATATAAAATGTTTCATATTTTTCCGTTCATGGGATGCTGAGAACATTCGAACCGCGCAAAGCTTAGTTTCAAACTGGCTGATTCTTTTTTTAATTTAGAGATTTATTATAAGTGGAGATTGCAGGGACATACAGGAATCCAAAGATGCACAAAGGAGACCTTGGGGATTATTGGCAATTCCCTCTATTAACGCATGTGAGGAGAATTTTTTTTTTGAACCTGGTTGTTCCTTTATTTATAGGATCGGATCTTTTAGCGATCGGAATGTGTGGTGGGAGAGTTGTCTAGGGAAACCACTGGTACGACCACGCGGGCGTTTTTAGCACTGGAATACTGTAAGAGCTTGCGCTCCAGTGGGATTTCAAGTTTCAACCGAATCTGGGGTGTGAGAAGAGCACAAATGTTGGGCCGTACAGACGAATTTTGCAGTTTAGATAACGTTAGGTATTCTGCGGGTCAGGTAACTTAGGTTCTGGAGATTTCGGCTGCATCCTAATATCAAGTTTCCGTACATATTAATGTATTTAAACTTTTTAGCAAAAACATATCTAAATACAACAGAGGACTTAATGAAGAGTGGAGACGTTCTCTACCAGTCAACCACACAGTCAAATCAAACAGATACACAGAGTTAATAGTAGGTATACCTGTGATTGCAATATGTGGGTGAGTCGCGGGATAAAGCTAGTACAAAGCTTATACCTAGTATCAAAAGTAGTATCTAGTCTATTATCGCGATGACTGGGTATAACGTTACTTCACTGGCACTCCCGAAAACCAAACATTATTGCCATGCCGTAGGTAGAGCAATCAATCTTTTTTACGTCCGTTTCAACTTATAATAGGTTCAGGCGTAGATAGTTGATATAAACAAATCTGGAAATTCTGGAGTACCTATATACGTAACTATTAATTATGTAGTTGTTTTCTTTAGACGGTCTAAAATTGCAATCAACAGAAGTTGGTAATCGTAGCATTGCAATAACTAGCCACAATTTAAAGCAAAACTAAACTGTAAAAAAAAAACTTTTGTTAATTGCTCGTTTATATCGTAGCTCCATACAAATTTCCATCCCCCATTTCACCCCCTCAGGGGATGATTTACGGGATAAAAACTATTATATCTCCTTCCCCAGGATTCAAACCAAATTTTATCTCAATCGGTTCAGCAGTTTCAGCGTGAAGAGGTACGAGACAGACAGACAAACTTTCGCATTTAAATATTAGTAATGGATATTCTATACAGACTGTACAAATATATATCTATATATATGTACAGTCACTGGCATCAATATATGATGGAGCAAAGGCCCCAAAAATATCTGATGACGACTCTATTCCTAGAGCCGTTAGAGCGTATCAGATATTTTTGCGGCCTTTGATCCATCACATATTGATGCCGGTGACTGTACCTCGCATATTAAACCCTGCATACAAACTCACAAAGCTCACACACCCTCACAAACTTTACCTCTTTATAATATTAGTATATGTACTAAGTATAATTATGTACATCATAATTAGCCCATCCCATAGCATAGGCACTGTCCACCGCACGCCTCTATCTACTGCTGTAGGTACTAATCTTGAACAACTCTTTTCAAAAGCATCGAGGTCATTCGATTTTTCCATCAATTATTTTGTCTGACCCATTGCTAGCTCCAAGCACATAATATTCAAATAAGTACCTAATGATACTCTTTCAATTCAACACAACAACCAATTAAGAAACGGTCTCCGATTTAGTATCCGACCAGAGGCAATTGAATCGTAACTGTTAGTTCATAAATGACCAACGGCTTCAACTCCACATATGGACGGAAATAAAGTGCAGACTAAACATAACTACAGGCACGAAGTGTCAACACGTGTGCCGCCGATCAAGACAAGTGTACCAACCTCCCAGCGCTACAACATGCAAGCCCAGCGCTCAATTCTCGGAATCGGGTTAATTCAGTCCGTGACGTCATTCGCCGCGCCCGCCGCCCGCGGCGACGCTTCCTTATCCGATGGAATAACTCGTGTTATTAATTTATTTAGTTCCTCATTTTGTAAGAGCTTAAGAACAGAGAGTTATAAGTCACGCGAGTAATGCTTACAATCACGCCCTTTTAGCCTTGCAATAGGGAGAGATTATTTCAACCCACTACGACTCTGTTCCATCATGCTTTACCTACAAATGTAAAGTTTCTCTCAAATGTATTACGAGTAGTTACAATTGTTTTCTAAACTCTTCCGACTTTTCTGCGCGAAAATACTTCAGTAACAAAGGAATTTGGTTATAATGATAATTCTCCTATAAGTTTAAACTTTAAATGCTAAAAATACTCTAAACGAAAAGGAATCACTATTTATAAGGTTATCTCAAAGATTTACTGTACATTACATTACCTACAATGTTTGACGTAACACTAGGTAAAAAGTGTGAGTTCTTTTTTACTGAATGCTGTAACGTATAGCCTTAAATTGATACCTAACGACTAACAGAGTTCACGGTCATTGAAATCTTGGCAGAAACTTTTTCTGGCAACGGTTATTTTCCTACAATTTTATCATTAGAACTGCAATTAGGTAGAAACTCCATTATGAGCCCGGAAATCAATTGACACCTGAATTAGCAACGCGCGCTAACCGGAACTACTGAAGGACTATTATTTTAAAAGTCCAAATAATAATTAAGATGCAATGCAGCCAGTATTTATGGCACCTTTGGACCAGATGGGAGCCGGACATAAAAAGTATAGTTATATTTAATTTTCTTTCGTGTTATTTTAACCTTATTTTCTAGTTTTAGTTTTAATTTAGTTTTCTTATTATTTTCTTTCTGTTTAATCGTAGTTTATATTTTTATTTAATATGTAGGTACTTTATCTGTAAATAATTTAGAGTAGTTATTATATTTATTATATTACAACAAATCACGTTTGATGTAAATACTCATAATTGTAAAAAGAACAGTTTTGTCGCTAATCTGTTTTCAAAAATGTAGGCACAATAAAATTAACTTGCTCAGTGCATAAAAGATACAACTTTTCTAGGAAGTCCAATAGAACTTAGTTCCTTGCTAATATTCGATACAGACTGAGGTGATAATTTTTCTCACTTGCATGGTCTTACAAATTGTACGGAGTGTGCCCTCATTATTTCTATAATAAGACGTCAATTTGGTTGCCGGACTCTATAGCGAAAGCTAGTAAGTAAGTAGGTACTACATATAAATTGTGATTAGGAGTTGCATTTTGACGACAGATGTTGGGATGGGGGTGCCCGCGCCGCGCGGCGGGACGTCAGGGCTGTTATTCGCTACGCGTTAATGCGGCTCACCCCGCCGGTCACCCGTTACGAAACTAGACCTCTACCTACGCTTAGTTACTAAGCATCGCGGTGTCAAGGTATAATTGTGGGTGAGCGTTGAGGTGAGCTTAAAACAAGTTACAGAATAGGGGGGCTGCTCGCCTGTTGATTGACTGTGCTCTGCGCAATTGGCGCCCATTCACATTATTTTGGTTGTTAACCCTTCGCCTTTGGGTGGGGCATGGATCAGAGCCATTGTTAATGGCTTCATTAAGCTATTGTTGGCTCAGCTGATCTCGCATTTATGTCTACTTTATATGGTTGTAAAATGCTACGGGTATGGTTGGACCGAGTAGTGAAAATTAACTACTTAAATAAAAAAGCGGCCAAGTGCGAGTCGGACTCGCACATGAAGGGTTCCGTAAAATAAATTGTGGTTTACGGTTTATGACGTATTAAAAAAAAACTACTAACTAGATCTCGTTCAAACCAATTTTCGGTGAAAGTTTGCATGGTAATGTACATACATTTTTTTTAGTTTTCTCATTCTCTTATTTTAGAAGTTACAGGGGGGGGGCACACATTTTACCACTTTGGAAGTGGCTAACGCGCAAACTAGGTATTCAGTTTAGAAAAAAATTATATTAGCAACCTCTATTTCATTTTTGAAGACCTATCCATAGATACCACACACATATGGGTTTAATTAAAAATTTTTTTTTTCAGTTACAGTTCCGAGTATGGGGAACCCCCAAACTTAATGTTTTTTTTTCTTTTTTTTGTGTGAAAATCTTAATGTGGTTCACAGAATACATCTACACACCAAGTTTCAACAGTATAGCTCTTATAGTTTCGGAAAAAAGTGGCTGTGACATACGGACGGACAGACAGACATGACGAATCTATAAGGGTTCCGTTTTTTGCCATTTGGCTACGGAACCCTAAAAAGGACCCGTAATCGAAAGTTCATCTCCTTAATCTTACTGACTTAAAACTTAAACTGTTGTTTGAAAAAGTTAAAAGCCTCAACTCTGATTGGAACCACATGACGCCGCGGAACGACAAAATAAATTAAAAAACAATCACCAGATCATTTGAGTAAACAGAAAAAAGTTAAGACATTTTGCTCCCGAAAACAAAACCGGTAGTTTTAAATACGTAGTTGAACGTGTTTCAGGTTACGAGCAAGTTAGTAAGAAAAATCTGTTGGAATAGGAACGTTAACGACGACGTTTTTGTTTCGAGGGCTCCGAGATACTCAGCGTGGGAACTTTCGAGATCAGGTGGCACATGTGGTGCACTTCTGTTTAAAACTTTTTAAAATAATATTCAACAACAATAATGTAGGTGGCAGACTACAGTCTTCGCGGGGGACGAGTCTGCCTATCTCGTGCCTGGCTGGTGGTCCATAAACAATAACACACCGTTATTTATTGATTATGACTAGCGTGGTTTACGATGGAAGGATCGCTGAGCGGTTCAGGTTACTATACCTATATTATACGTTTAATGAAATAACCGCAAGATGTAAACGAATGTAATGTATACTTTTCGAGTCTGGACTGGAGGGGTGGTTTGCCGGCAAATTTAGTTTTTTAATGGTAGATCGATCCATTAACCTGCCATATAATAAAGATCCAATTAGTTTGTATAACAAGTTTGTGTAACATAGAGTAAACAGGCTCGAAGGCGAGTGTATTACTACCGCTTTTATGCATAATCAATGCAAGGACATTTTTTGTTGATAATTAAACATTTGCAACGGAGTAGGTACCGCCCAGCGTTGGCTTCTGTTCGTCACACGAGCCCGTGGGATTGGAGCGATAATGGCGAAGAATTCGCGACGTGGGTGTCCGGCATGCGTGCGCTTTATGCACCACTTTTTATGCCTCCCTTTACATCCCAAGGCTCAATGCGCATCAGTGGGCAATCGCCCACACTTTGTGAATGGAACACACCCAGTCACTCGCAGTCGAATTCTATAATGGATAGTTACATTCACTATAAGCCATCCAAATATCCCTAAAGTAAGGAACTATTGAAGCCACGTTAAGATACTTAATCTCGCATCGGTTGCTATGTGTCTACGTTAATATAAACACGGATGGAATATTTGTGCAATTCCGTAACGAAACGGGCGGCTCGTCGCGTCCATTTGGCGTGTCACTGTCGGACATCAAATACATTATTTAGCGAGTCGGAGCCGCGGCGCGGGTGCGAGAGGCAGAGGCTGCGCCGTGCCCGAGAGTAAAGACGGAAGCTAATACGAACGCCCACGCCAAGCGCACTTGCGTCAGAGTCGAATCTTAACCTCTAATTATCACTTCCTATTATACGATGTACTGGAAGCCTTACCACGCGGACGTAATAATTCTTACGATAATTTACTAGGCACACAAGACTTACATTTCAGTCGGTTCCCATGTTATGTATGTATTATTTGATATACTATATCATGTGTAGAACATGAATGTGAGTCACAAATAAAGTTAGATGACTAGTTTTAAAAACCATGTATATGTGAAGAAATCAAAGAAAAGACGAATCTGATAGATGTAAAGACACTTTGAGCGTTATTTGTATTCTTGATTAATTATATTAATAAATATGAGAACAACTTCGCTGACTTAATCCAGGAGATGTACAGTGCTCGTACATGTCGGTTGACAGCCACTTCCCGGTTCAATGCTCTTGGACAGCATTGAGCGCTCGCAGACTCAGAAACACTTACTTATACTAATGCAAGTGGTGTTGTTGCTTCAACTGCGTTTAATAAACTCATTTTAATACGGTTATTGACTTAGTCGGAAGGATCGTATGGAAATTTCACATAACATAATTTGAACTCGAAAACAAACGGATACCATTTTTGTGTCCCAGTGCTCGAACCTGTGCAAGATAACATTAAATAATTCAAATTCAAATCGTTTATTTCAGACTAAGTCTATATACAATTAATTGCTTCAATTATTCATTTAAAATAGAAAATAAAATACAAATAATCATTCTAAGTCTAAGGTTAAAAAAGGGACATAAATAATATATTATTCTTATTAAATAGTATACGTACCTACATAGTATATTGCATAGGTAATCGACGTCACAGATAAGTATATATAGGTACACATTTCGCCTTTCGTGACGTCGGCGAAGTCATAAGCAAACTCAAATGGAGTTGGGCAGGACATATTGCCAGGCAGCGTGACGGTAGGTGGACCAAAACGTTAACGGATTGGTGGCCAATTGCAGGAAAAAGAAGCGTTGGTCGTCCACCAGCTCGATGGGTTGATGACATAAAAAAGACCGCGGGTCATTTCTGGATGAGACTAGCACGGGACCGGGATAAGTGGCGTACGCGAAGAGAGGCTTATACTCAGCAGTGGGCGATTACAGGCTGAAAATGATGATGATGATTCGCCTTTCGCTACAAAGGAATAGGTAATTTAACGTGAACGTGAGACGGGTCTGCCAGTTTAAGATTAATTAATACTGATGCAATGGGCTATAATCGCATATAGTACCTAAGCTAAGTTTTTCCTGCTCACAATATCTAGTTTTCAACCGGCTTTCAAAAAGGAGGACTCAATTCAATTGGTCCCAATGTTTTCAAATTTGTATATTGCATAACATACTCGTACATGAGAACTTAGATCATTATTTAATATTTGTCATCAACGTAATGACAAAGTTGTCTACGAGATGCTCCGACCATGTGGTTGGGCGAGGGACGAGGTGTCACACAAGACCGACTTCGCATCAGATCAATTTATTTTTTCTCAACTCTCGGGCAAGTTAAGTGATTTATTACGTCACAGCCTTGAATACCGACAGTCTCTCATTTCCGGAAAAGTACTACGATACTAACTAACTAACTTAAACAAATTAGAATGTGATTTTATGAAAGATGAAATATTTACAATAGTGAAAGAGATCTACATCACAGGAGTGATTCCAAAAGATTTTCAAACTAGTAAAGTGTTACCATTGCCAAAGAAACTAAATACACTGAAGTGCGAAGAGCACAGAACGCTGAGCCTTATATCACAAGCATCTAAAATTCTCATTAAGATAGTGCAAAACAGAATAAGACCAATAACGGAGAGCTATCTGGGACCTGACCAATATGGGTTCAGGCAACAAAGAGGCACAAGAGAAGCTATTCTTGCTCTTCGACTCATCGTAGATAGGAGAATGGAACTAGGCCTGAACACTCATATAGCTTTCATAGATTTAGAGAAAGCCTTTGATAAAATAGACTGGATAAAGATGATGAACATTCTGCGTACAATAGGAATAGATTATAGAGACAGGCGAATTATACATGCACTATATAAAGATCAAGAAACCATAGTAGAAATAGGACAGGAGAAGGGAAAAGCCAAAATAAAACAGGGTGTAAGGCAGGGTTGTCCACTCTCGCCTTTGATTTTTAATATTTTCATTGAAACCGCCATTCGAGAAATTTTGGGATCAGAAAAAGGCGGTGTTAAAATTAATGGAGAAAAGTTTCACTTTATAAGATTTGCTGATGACATCGCAGCGGTAGCCGAAAATTCTGCACAGCTTGAACAGCTCGTAACAGAAATGGACCTCATTTTCACAGAATTTGGACTAAAAATAAATATAAATAAGACCAAAACATTAATTGCATCTAAGACAAACCAAATCATAGATCCCATAAAAATTAGAGGTTCAGCCATTGAACAAGTCAAAAGCTTTAAATACTTAGGCAGCATTATAACCTGTGACTCCAGATGCACTTCGGATATCATCGCACGCATAGCCATGGCCAAAAAAGCTTTCAATGCCAAAAAGCAAATATTAAAGGCGAAAATATCTCGAAAGATCAGAAAACGTTTTATTAAGACCTACATCTGGAGCATAGCGTTGTACGAAAGTGAGACGTGGACTCTAACCCAGCGTGACAGAGAGAGACTGAACGCATTTGAAATGTGGGCATGGAGAAGGATGGAAGGTATTAGTTGGACAGAAAGAAGAACAAACGAAGAGGTTCTAAATTTGATAGGAGAACAAAGATGTCTACTAAAAACTATTGAAAACAGAAGGGGAAATATGTTGGGGCACCTGATACGACATGACAATTACATAAAAACTATAATTGAAGGAAAAATTGAAGGAAGGAGAGGCAGAGGAAGGCCAAGACGTGCGTTTATGGACCAAGCTAAAGAGAAAGTTAATGTAATGTCGTATCAGGAGCTCATAACAGTGGCAGAAAGAAGAACAGAATGGCGATTACTCCACCGACAAGAGCCTGGCTCTTAAATTTATGATGATGACTACGATACTCGGTAGCTGCCGAACTGACACTGCATTCAGCGGCTATCAATCCAATTAGTACCTAACTATATTTAATTCAAAATCTGAATATATTTCGCTCTGTAATCACCGGAAACAAAAATCCCACTTTTGAAAAAATCTTTCTCTTGCGTATACAATGGACATTCTGGATGGACATAGGTTATATTTTAATATCCCACAGGTTTGATTACATTATTTGCAATACGCGAGCGAAGCCGCGCAGGCAGTTGGTATTTGTAGGTACACCATATAGAGATACAATACAATACAGATTTTTCGCTCTAAATCTCACATTCATCTACTTAGTATTATTTCTTAGATTATTGATTGGAGTGATTTTGTCAGTCAATACAATTTAAATTTTAAATCTAAACTGGGCAATTTATGATAGGCCCGGCCTGGGTGACACAAGTAAAATGAAACCAAAACTGCTCTGCTATTATAACTCTACTTATTCAGAGCCTTCTGTACGACCCTCTACACGAGCAGTCTGTGGGTCTCTTATACGCAAAAACAGTACAACGCCCTACGCGGGCTACGTGTACAGTACAATAATGCCTTCAGGGTGTTGCTGGGGCTGCCCCGTTTCTGTAGTGCGTCCGGGATGTTCGCGGATGCCAGAGTTGACTGTTTCTATACAACTATGAGGAAACGCTGCACATCCCTGGCGCGCAGGGTGCGGGCTAGCTCTAGTGGTATCCTGAGGGCATTTGCGGAGAGGTTTGACTGTGAGTATGTGAATCACTGCCATATGATCCACGTACTGACAGTCAAGCCCTACTAAGTACTGTCCTTATTTTATATGTATTAGGTTATAATACTTACTAACTTTAGGCTAAGAAACTGTAACTAACTTTATCTATGATCCCAGTTGGTCGAAATAAATGTCTTGAATTGAATTGAATTGAATTGAAATTATATGGCTATTATAGTATAATAAAATTAATAAATGTGTCGTGTATCGTGTCGAACTAAATTATGTACCTACCTACCTATCTACTTCGAAAAATTTCCAAGTAATCATTAAGCTCCTTCAAGCGTGATATTCGGGTTTATTTATTTTATTTTACTTAGGATGCTTATTGCCTAGTGTTCATGTTAGTAATTAAGATCCATAGCTGTCATATTTATATATCCTCTCTAAATTTTAATAGTGGATGAGATTAGCACAGGACCGGGGAGTGGCGTAATAAAGAAGAGGCCTATACTCAACAGTGGGTGGATACGGGCTGAGATAGATAGATAGAAGTTTTAATATACAATCAATTGATTGAAAATTCTAATAAGTAATAAAAGTATTTTTAAACTCTGACGGTCCCTGTGGCTTTGCTCGCTTTAAAAAACCTTTACCAGCAAAATAGGAAACAACATTGAAATTCGGTTGTTTTTATGAAGGGTCAATACGGAAACCATATAAACGACATCATAGAGTGGGTCAAGAGCGACCAGTGGGTACCATCGTTTGACGTAACCATTATGTAATGTAGATCTAATCGGCCTGAGCAGGTTCGGAACAAGGTTTAATCATTGTATGAAATCTAATTTCATAATTTCGTTACGTATTTACCTTGCATCGGTAACGAAGTAAGTACCTACGTACTCGTATCCAAAAACATATAAGTATGTGTGGTGTACCTATATGCGTTGCGCTACTTGCTATTTGTCTTATATAGGCTTAAAATACGCGGGACGCCCCATAGCAATCACCATAATGATTTAAACGCATGTCGAATAGCGATGATGATTTTTAGAGAAGATTGAAATGGATCCTATTTCGATTTTAAGTAAAATATTTTTTTTCCTCATAGATAGGTAGTTACCTCCAAGGTTTTTTTTTGCCTCGCAGATAACTGTTAAAAATCAGTTATATTTCGTCGCTTCATTCTTCAGATATAATTATTAACCAGGTAGTTTCTTTAACTTGCTAGGCAACGTCACACGATTTTTAGAGTAAAAATTTTAACATTTTTGTAAAAAAGTACGTCTATTGACTTTTATGTCCCCCACTCTTGACCCAATGAGTTCTAACCGCCATATTTTAATCCTCATTCCTTTTTCGTGCGTGGCAACGAGCACACCTTCGCAAAAATGCCGAAGCCAAAGCGTAGTACTCGTGAAAAAATCGAACGTTACAAAAGAAAACTTGAAGATCTAGAAAGTGTCAACGTTAAAAAGAAACGTCGCCGTAGACTCCCATCTTCAGATGAGTCCGATGGTGACCAGCAAGGTATGACACAGAATGTTTTTTCCCTTACCTTTGTAACAAATATCATTTTACGATAAAATTGTAATAGGTACTTTATCACAAACTTTCCTAACGCTAATACGTTAGCACGTATACAAATTAGTTTTTTCTTTTTGTGATTCTACCCTCTTATTAATAAATAAACAGCGCCAGGGTTAACTGCGAGTTAACTGTGGCAACGAGATCAACTGCGAGTTGATTTCGATCAAAATAAAATACTAAAACGTGCAATCTATAAATAGATATACACGTTCACCACGATATTGTCTGCGAGACAATGTTACTGGTGATAACATGTACCATCTACGATGATGTCCTAAGTGCTGTTTACTTATCTTTTTAGGTGAAAATCACCTTCAAAACCAACAAGCAAACTCTGCGGTTGAAATCAATCAATCACCGATTGAAGAAATCACGTTTGATGATCCAGTGTTAGAAACACAATTGGACGGGCAAGGACAAGTGCTGCCAGAGCCTTCTCCTCAACCGATCTCGGAAAGTCTCGATCCGCGGGCAGAGCTATCGGCCTTTTCCGTCCCGACCGCACCCGCCGCCGTCCCGACCGCTACGACGCCTGATCAGGCAGAGCCTCCCGCGCAACCCGCGGTCACTACTGGCGATCAGCCGTCTCTGGACCCTGTGCTGCTTGCAGCTTTGGGAGAGTCCTCTTCTGATACACCTGAATACGGAACAAGTATTCATGATAGTCTTGCCAATATATGGTTGCCTCTCTTAAAGAAGGGTATGGCTAAAGATACAAAGGAAAAAATTCTTAAGGAATATTTAATTCCAAACAATTGCAAATTATTGCAAGCGCCAAAGCTAAACGCCGAGATATCGGCCGCTGTATCGGACGTTGTACGTGGGCGTGACAAAAAATATGTTGCTGTACAACAACAACTTGGTCAAGGAATCGCAGCTGTAAGTCGAGCCATGGATGTCCTATTAAAGACTGACAACAAGGTTGAGGCCCTCAAATACTTGAGTGATGGCTGTCGTATTCTATCCGACACACATCACTTCTTTACCAAGGACCGAATCAAATTAATCACACCGAGCCTAGAGAAAAGCTTTCTCCACGTTATTCAAGACACCGAACGGGACGAGTGTATTTTTGGCAACACATTATCAGAAAAGATTAAGGCCAGTAAGGCCATCGATAGACAAGGTCAACAAATAAAGAAAAATATCAGTGCACCAAAGGCTAGCACTTCAAATATGACGAACGCCCGGGCCTCCACTTCACAGGGAAACTGGTCCGGTCCTCCCCGTTATTCGTCGAACAGGGGGGGGCGCGGAGGAAATCGCAAGACGAATCCCCCACCGGCGACGCGTCGCCCGTACATCAACACTGCTGCCTCGATGAGGCCGCCGGCGCAGAGCAAACCACGGACTTGGACACATCAGTAGCCCAGGTACACGCCGGCCGATTAGCATTTTTTTTTCATAATTGGACAAAAATTACAACTAACCCTACTGTTCGATCTTGGATTGAACACGGATTAGCCATACCATTAAGCAAACCGGTATCTCAGTTTATGATACCTAATAGTAGTCTGACGCCAGAAGATTCAAATTTAATGGCCTCGGAAATTAATAAGCTAATTAACCTGGGAGCCGTGAGAAAATGCAATTCCAGAAATGATCAATACATTTCTAGTACTTTTTTGGTTCCAAAACCTAATGGCACTAGCCGGTTTATATTGAATTTAAAATCTTTTAACAAATTTGTAACCAAGTCCCATTTCAAAATGGAGGATTATCGAACTGCCTCTAAACTTATACCATGTAATGGTTACATGGCTACAATAGACCTCAAAGAGGCCTATTTACTTATACCGATACGCGAGGCAGATCGGAAATACCTCCGTTTTCAATTTGTACCTTATGGCTCAACTGAAATTCAATTCTATGAATTTACGGCTATGCCGAATGGCTTGTCAGTGGCGCCCAAAGTGTTTACTAAAATTATGAAAGAGGTTGTAACACATTTAAGGCGACAGGGATTTAAATCCGTCATATACTTAGATGATATTTGCTGTATTGGAGATAATTACGATGATTGCGTTAATAATGTGAATGCCACCATTAACCTTTTAGAATATTTAGGCTTTATCGTTAATAGTGACAAGAGTGTGTTACAACCCTCTCAAAATTGCAAATTCTTGGGGTTCACTTTTGATTCACGAAATTTGATCATAGGCTTACCCCTAGATAAACGTGAAAAGATTTACCATTTGGTTGGTAAATTCATGAAATTACCTCGATGTACTATTCGGGAGTACGCTCAGCTGATTGGTGTTCTTATCTCCGCCTGCCCTGCCACCAATTATGGTTGGCTTTATACAAAATTGTTAGAACGACATAAATTTCTTAGTCTTCAACAACATGACGGTAACTATGAGGCCAAAATAAACCTTCCAGTTACTATACTGGATGATTTATGTTGGTGGAAAGAAAATATTTACACGACTTCGTCACATATGCGAACGTCAAGTTTTAAATTGGAAATTTATACAGATGCGTCAGGAATTGGTTGGGGCTCTGTATGCGGAAATAATAGTACAGGAGGGCATTGGAAGGCAGTTGAGAAGGAACACCACATCAACTTCTTAGAACTTTTGGCAGTATTTTTAGGTCTAAAGAGCTTTGCAGGAAATGAAACTGATTGCGTGATTTTATTAAGAGTAGACAATACTACTGCCATCAGTTACATTAACCGTATGGGTGGTATTCAATTTCCTTACCTTAATGATTTAAGTAGGCAAATTTGGCAATGGTGTGAAATGCGAAACATAATTCTGTATGCATCTTATGTAAATACCAAAGACAATCGAGCCGACGAGGCATCTCGAAAGTCCAACCTTGATACCGAGTGGGAATTGTCTCACCACGCTTTTCAGACCATTGTCAGGCGTTTCGGCCAACCCGAAATTGATCTTTTTGCATCTCGATCCAATGCCAAATCGGATATATTTGTGTCTTGGTTCCAAGAGCCTGATGCTTTTGCTGTTGATGCGTTCACAATCAACTGGAGTGAACATTTTTTCTATGCATTTCCACCGTTCTGTTTATTACTTAAATGCATACGAAAGATTATTGATGATGAATCAAACGGTATTCTTGTTTTTCCGTATTGGCCTTCCCAGCCTTGGTTTCCCATGCTACAAAAGTTATTGGTCTCAGAAATTATATTTTTCAATCCGGGTAAATCATTACTCCGATCTGATTGCAGACGACCACATCGCTTGCACACCAGCCTTACCCTGGCAGCCGCGATGTTATCAGCGCGGCCTTCTCCCGCCGTGGCGTTCCAATAGAAGCGATCCCATTATCGTTAGCTTCTCTTTCGGAGAATACATTGAAACAATACAATGTATCATTAAAGCTCTGGTGGGAGTTTTGCAATAATAACGGCCTAGAGCCAACAAACTCGTCAGTTTCGTCCATCATTCAATTTTTAACGAATGAATTCCATAGAGGCTGTGCGTACGGAACGCTAAACAGTCATCGGTCCGCGTTGTCTCTCTTGTGGCCCGGTCTAGGATCTGATGACCGCATCAAAAGATTGCTTAAAGGCGCGTTTAGATTAAAACCTAATCTACCGAAGTACAGTAACACTTGGGATCCTCAAGTAGTTCTTAATCTGGTATCTAATTGGTATCCCAACAAAGATCTTTCCCTAGAAATGATAACGAAAAAACTCGTTATCTTACTTGCCATCTGTACAGCACACCGAGTGCAAACCCTCTCATTAATTAAAATCGAAAATATCCGTATTTCAGAGGATGTTATTAAAATTTCAATACCTGATTTAATCAAAACATCTGCGCCTGGTCGTGAACAGCCACTATTGAATTTACCTTATTTTAAAAACAATTCTAGTATTTGCCCTGCCCTAACTCTCGAAGACTATATTTTGGTAACACAAAATAAGAGAATTAGGAATCATGGTGCACTATTACTGACATATAAAGCTCCCCACAGAGCAGCCACGAGTCAAACCGTGGGCCGATGGATACGCCAGGTATTGGGTACGGCGGGCGTGGACGTGTCCAGGTTTGGAGCGCACAGTACGCGACACGCGTCCACGTCGGCCGCGCGTGCCGCCGGCGTGTCCATAGAGGTTATCCGCAAGGCGGCTGGATGGACAGCATCGTCTCAGACCTTTTCTAAATTTTATAATAGGCCTCTACAAGACGGAAACAATGATACTACCTTTGCAAAATCTGTGTGCCTTAGACGTAATTCGTCAAATTGATTTTTTGTTATCGATATCAAATGTTTTTGTTGTACCTATCAGAAACATAAGAATTTGATTTACCATATATAACGAGTACTCGTGTATTATTAAAATAAATGAAAAACATTGATTAAAATGCTTTGTTTTAACTTAATATATTAAAACACAAATCAACAAGAAGCAAAACTTGCTTCTCTAAAACTCTACCTGGTTAATAATTATATCTGAAGAATGAAGCGACGAAATATAATAGATGATCAAACGAACTTCTTGAAGTGAAGTTCGATCACTATTATGTGAGTCGCTTCATTCGAAGATATATTCAGCACCCTCCCTCCCGTGACTTCGTCACATCAGAATTAAGAATTCTGAATCTCCCATATACAAGTTTTGCTCCTTACTTCAAAGGAATGAGGATTAAAATATGGCGGTTAGAACTCATTGGGTCAAGAGTGGGGGACATAAAAGTCAATAGACGTACTTTTTTACAAAAATGTTAAAATTTTTACTCTAAAAATCGTGTGACGTTGCCTAGCAAGTTAAAGAAACTACCTGGTTAATAATTATATCTTCGAATGAAGCGACTCACATAATAGTGATCGAACTTCACTTCAAGAAGTTCGTTTGATCATCTATTATCTATAAGGAAAATCTATTCCTCAGAGCTAGGTATCTAGCTAGTCATCTTCGCAGATAACTGATTTATAACAGTTATCTGCGAGGGAAAACAAATCCTTGGAGACACTAGCTATCTCAAAGGATAAAAAATCTTCACAGATAACCTGACCATAGTTATCTCCAAGGAACAAGGGAGTAAACCCGTACCTGTAATCGAAGTGTAGGGTAAAACGGGACCCTAATATTACAAAGACTCCGCTGTCCGTCAGTCTGTCTGTCCGTTTGTCACCAGCCCCGCTATTCTGTATCTTGTTTTAACCTCACCTCGCCGTTCACCCACAAATAGATCTTGACGCCGCGATTCGTAGTATCTAAGTGTAGGTAGAGGTCTAGTTTCGTTAAGCGTGACGGGTGGGGTGAGGCGTACCTATTAGCGTGTTCCGAATAACAGCCAGTCTCATGAACCGTGATAGTTAGATACTTAGTTGAAATTTTCACAGATGATGTATTTTTGCTGTCGCTATAACAACAAATACTATTATTATACAGAATAAAATAAATATTTAAGGGGGCTCCCATACAACAAACGTGATATTTTTGCCGTTTTTATAGATAATGGACGCACATGTTTACTTTATTCCCTAGGTTTGATAAATTTATCGATATTTGAGCCGTTGTCCGTACTACTAGAGTAGGCAGTAATCTAACAAGATGAGTAAGACTAATAATAACGTTGTAACACTTTATCTGACGATCTCATCGAGTTATATCAACATAGCCCGATCGGAATCCGTTCGTGCTCCAGATTTCGCTCTCAATTAGCTCCTACAACGAAACCAGGTCCGAAACTCGTCGCAAAACAAAATTCCAATTACATCAGCTTAGTAATGATTATACAAGACGAAGCACGCGACGGCTCGAGCGGGGAGAAAGCATCGGCCTTGGCAGTGAGGCGCGCAGCCGGGCGCGGCGTCGGCGTCGCGGGCGCAGCGCAGGCAACGACCGCGGCTAGGGTTGCGCGCGAGTCGGTGAAGAGGATTGTGAAGTGTCGATAGGCGGCGCGAGAAGGTATTTCTAAAAATATTATCTGTTTCACACCGCTCTGTGCCTCACCCGTATCGTGCGATAGAGAGAGTTGCAAGTCCTGGGGGCAATTGCCTACATTTTATTGTTGAAATATTGTTTCGGGTGATAACGTTTTTTTTTACCCCCCTAAACCATTATGAAATGAAACAATTTTGGTATTATTGGATTTAGTACCTTTTAATCTGTCTGGTTTTTTTTTTAGTAAATGGTTTAGATTAATTAAAAAAAATAAAACGATAGACAAAGTTTTTAAGTCAAAAAAATTGACTTTTAGATGCTAATAACTTTTAACGTAAGCAATATTTCTTAAAAAGCAAAACGTATAGACCTAGTTTTTTATTATATCTACAACATACTTATTCAAAAATTATAAAAATCGAACGATGTTTACGGGATGAAAAACGTTATCGCTTTTTGTATGAAAATTGCCAGGTTCACAATCCTCTTAACGGGACCCTACGATGTATACAAGTGTCATATTTGTTAGTATTTTTGGAGACATTGTGCATCATGCATCGAAATTGTGCAATTAGAAGGGTTTGTAAGTAAAAGAGAACAAAAGATTCAATCGGATCAGACCTGATTGTATTTTAGTGGTTTAATTTTTGTACACAATCTAAAAATAGGTTTGTAATCATAAAAAAATGTTTTTTGACAGCGCCACAGAAGTAAGTTATTTCGGTGTTCCTGAGAAATTTATATTATTGACTTAAGTGGGTACCTATTTATTCTTTATCATGACGATCATAGCGCATTGTGTCAGAGTACCTACGGTAAGAGATGTTTTACGAACGAGAGTCTATTAGAAGCTCTGATGAGTCGAGTTTGTTAAATTCTTACCGTACGTGTCGCACACAACGTCACATTTGCGAGGAACCAAATACATTTTAGACATAGCTACAACTTAGAAACGTTGAAAAACCCGCGACATTTTCATTTCAAAGTTCAATCTCTCAAAAACGGCTGAACCGATTTTGTTAAAACATAGCAAGAACTATTTCGATCACTTCAGCTTTTGGATAAAAAACGGCATTAAAATCAGTCCATTCGTTTAGTAGCTACGATGCCTCCTACGGACACGCACACACACAGACAGACAGACACACAGACTCAGGCACGTCAAACTTATAACACCCTTCTTTTTCCGTCGGGGGTTAAAAATAATACCTACTAATCGCAGCAAAAATACAAAATGTCAATCGTCCATTTGGTTGGATTTGATGTAAGGATCTAAGTCAAAGACTCTTCGGCATACAGCCATGATTTAAAATCACCGTCAAAAATATTTTACAAAGACACTATATTACCACGTTTTAATTTATAAACCTTTAAATAATTCAGTTAAACACATTCACCAGGTTCATTAGTGTTTATATGTTTAGATTTTTAGTACCTAGGTTTTCAAGCATCGTATTTGAGTTAAAGCCTCCTTGCTTTATAACTGACGCATGAATGATAGATGCAATTTAACAAAAAAAACCATTACTTACCACCAAGGGCGTAATATAGGTAGGCTATTGTGTGCCTGCGCGTTATGATGCTCTTTATGAGCAAGTGTGATGAAAAATTATAAGTGGATAGGATTAATCAAACTTCAGGTAATGCGTTTGCAAACCGTAGGCAATGAATAATTATGCTTATAATTAGGAATTTCAAACATGGAATGTTTAATTTGTCTATTTGAACACTTCACTTCACATGCAAGAAATCAAAATCAATCAATTATTTATTCTGCAAATAGGCCACAAGGGCACTTTTACATGTCAAATGGTATTCTACAATATAATATTAATAATCTTACACAACAATCATTTAAAAATTGCAGATTTTAACCAATTTGTTAAGTTCTTATCTAGATATGCATGCTATGTCCAGAAAGCGGTCAGACTTTGTCCTCCTGTTAATCCCAATATTTTTGTGTAGGTATCTTACGCGTACGCTCGGGCTCGTACTTAGGTACCTTATCCATTGCATAAAGCGTGTTACACAACATCAGTTTTAACTACACAGTTTTGACTGTACAGTTAAACTGTTCAGTTAAAACGTATGTGTGTAGGCAAAACTGGGAACTGTACAGCTGAACTGATTTGGCTACACACATACGTTTTATTTAACTGAACAGTTAGCCCGCGAGCGACGGAACCCACCTGCCTGCGAGACCCGCTCGCACTTGTCGGTGTCATCTAATTGGCGCGAGTTTTCACGCATGCGCAACACACTTTCGTTGTCAATGAACTTGGAAAGCGAAGATGCTCCGTCATTGTCAATTGCCACAATACCTGAGAATGCGCTCTCGCTGCGAACATGCACCGGCAATGGCTGCGGGCGCTGCTAATGATGCAATCGATATAGTTTCTACTGCACCGCGCCATTTAACGAAACAATCTGCCTCCTATATAATTTAGGAGAAATTTTGAAATATTGCAACAACTTTCCTGCTACAGACTTAAAGACCTTGACGCTGGTGCAAGAGTTTTGAAAGACAAGGTGTTTAAATATAGGCCTCAGCGGGCACCGAACTGTACCCGGCACTGTACTGACTGAACCATCAGTCTGACGATTGTTCTGAATAATTAGACAAAACAAGATTATTATAGTCACGTCATTTTGAATACACTCAACAGCAAAATAAATGGGTGCACTTTGTAGAGAGATTTAATACAAAATGTACGCGTTTTTTGATCTTGGGTGTAGTTAAAAATCAGTTTTTCAAAACGCGATTACAATTTGACGTCAATTTTAAGTAGATATACGTTCGCATATGAGTGTAGCATTTGAACACGCATGCACTTCGAGAACAATATTTACAAGCATAGTCTGGTCAACGGATTTAATAAGTTAGATGACATAAGGCATAAGTATAACCTATTTGATAATTTTTGCATAATGGAAGAAAAATTACAATGAACAAATGTGAGATTGTAATTTTTTCTACCAATAAAAATATGTTTTCTGTATTTACTGCCAGTAACAACTCGTAAGTCGTAATGCATACCTAATAGGTAACTTACATAATTACTTAGGTGGGTATCTATTTGCATCCTTAATGTATAGCACGTGGAATACGTAGCCTTATCTTATCTATAGGTATACTTAATGTGCAAAATACCTTCCTCGCGACGTTCTCCTTCCAATATTCCATTACCTACTCATTACAACTACAGACTCGTATCTCAAACGACCTACCCCCGACCATAAAACTCCATCCGGAGGAAAACGATTGCTCGCAACTCGATTAAGAAACAAATGGGCAAGCATTTTCTAAACAGATTGATCAACATTGCGTGACTTAATTAGTCGCTAATAAGGCTTCGGGTGACGTGCTGTCGGGGATCGGTGGGAAAGTGTGGGCGTTGGGACTTGCCGCTCCAGCGACCACGAAAACAGCCTGCGGCCGAGGGGAGGTGTGGAGCCGCTGGCTTTTACTATAAACGTCCTGTGACGCCAAGAAATGTTAGGCCATGCCAATGGCATGATAAGCTAAGTGAATCTGCCCCCAGCGAGTTTTGGCTTGTAATTTTTTTCGATGATGTGGCTTTGTATTGGTAACAAGTATGCAAAAATTTAGCGCCCAAAAATGTATAGTTTTAAATAAAAAAATAAAAAACAAAATATTATCTTTTTTCAGTATTTGTTTTTCTAGCCAGCTGGTTTTGACGTTCGTCACGTATAACAACGTGCATATAGTAAAGACAATTATATATAGACAATACAAGAAAGGAAAAAAAAATACTATAACTTTTTTCAAAAAAAATTTTTTATTACTTTCACGTCAGTGACACCTCCAAAATTTTCACCAAAGCTAGCCTCTTTAATAAGTTACAAAATGAATGTATTTACTTAATTTTATCTGTGGTAGAACAAGGTGTTTTTTTAAATTGAATACCTTACATCACTCTCAGATCAGAGGTGGTCAGACTCAGTTCATAATGTTCATATCATATGTATTTGTCAATTACGAAAAATTGTTTTTATAACCTTAAACGACTAACCATAAACCTTCAACCACTTCACTCATGGTGTTAAGAAATCGAAGTGTAATTATCATAGTTGCTTTGACCAAGAGCCGGCTCTATTAGAATTACATCAAGAGAACAATACCATCCAATCCAGCCGTAGTTTCATATAATTTGCTTCCGTTTTCCGTAAGCAGTGGGCTTCCTTGGCAGGTCCATATAAGCCGGTAACCGCTCATTATCTTACAATGACGCGTCTATTTGCATTAGCTAATGCTGTACTTACCTAGTCTCTTAGACATTGCATGTGAACATTATTGCATAATTTCACAAAGTTTTTAATGTAACACCAAGATCTGGAATGTCATGTATTTGTGTGATTTGTAAACGTTGATTACGTTAATGCTTTAATTAATAAAATTTGTCATCTAGACTGATTTGTGTTCACTTATTTATCATATTGAGGTTAACCGTTCGAAATTCTAGTTTCAACGAGTACATGTTACTAGTAGGTACCTTAGTACCTAACTACTTGTTTTTGATTACCGGAACTTAAAGGCTTTCGATCTATGTATCCCAAAAAAGATTGATATAATGTATGAGTATAATGTAGTCAGACATGGTAGTGTAAATATGCTATCTTTTAAATAGCTTACCTATAGAAAGTAAATTTGATCTCTTATTTTATAGTAAAAAAAATGCTATTACCATTGACCTTTGAATCCAATTAATAATAATTGTCTAGTCTAGTAAATTCTTCCTCTGTCAGGACATGTTTTAATTCTGCGGTAAGTTAAATATTATTATAATGTTTGACATCGTCTCCATAGTTTCCGCTAGTCAGGAATCACAGCACATAATAAGAAAGGCTGAGGGGAACCGCGCTCCATTGGCGCCGTCGTTACGCCAGCCCTTCGACTCGGGCCATCCGACACTAGTGACTACGGAACCAGTCGACCCCTCTATGGGACAAAGGAGTTTCATAAAAGGCTTACGATTTGATAAAAGATTCTTACATTAAGTACCTACAACCGACATGTTGACAACTTGGCTGATATTCTTTACGCGCTCATGCGCCTCAACCCACCCGTCACAACTCACACCTAGCGAAACTAGACCTCTACCTACGCTTAGTTACTACGAATCGCGGCGTCAAGATATATTCTTGGGTGAGCGTTGAGGTGAGCTTAACATAAGTTACAGAATAGCGTGTCTTGACTACGTACTTGTGGATACGTTCGGTAGGTAAATACTCGTACAACCTGAATCCTGATTCAAGTTTCGTTGTATTGTTTTGGTAGAAAATAAAGCGATTCTTCTCTTTAGACGCGTAAACTTTCAAAGTGTGTCAACTAAATTGAGATTTCTTCTAAATCAAGGTTTGTTTGGGCATTTTAATTTTAAGTTATGCTCAAGCCTAATTTATTTCTTAAGCCTCTCACAGACTAGCGCGGCCTGCGATGGCGTTCAATAATACATTTGACAATACCTAACTGTCATGTTTGGTATTGACCACCACCGCAGACCGCGCCAGTGTATTTCAGGCTTTAGTAGGTACATAATTAAGTCACGTCTAAACTCACAGTTTTGTGTCGGAATGTATGTGGCTGTCTGGCAGAGACCATCAGTTTTGTGACGGCTAATTACTAACTGTTAACTGTATACAATATTTTTTCAACTTCTCAGTCTCTACTGAAAGCTATAAAGAAATCGATATAATCATCGAACCTGCACACACAATTTGTATATAATCATCAAACCTGCACACACAATTTGTATATAATCATCGAACCTGCACACACAATTTGTATATAATCATCGAACCTGCACACACAGTTTGTATATAATCATCGAACCTGCACACACAATTTCACGAGAATCGGTTGAGAAATTGGTAACCGGCGGGGTGAGCCGCATTAACGCGTAGCGAATAACAGCCCCGGGGTGTTATTCGCTACGCGTTAATGCGGCTCACCCCGCCGGTCACCCGTTACGAAACTAGACCTCTACCTACGCTTAGTTACTACGCATCGCGGTGTCAAGGTATAATTGTGGGTGAGCGTTTAGATGAGCTTAAAACAAGTTACAGAATAGGGGGGCTGTAGGGGAGAACAACCGGACATGCGAAAGATTTCTCACCCAAGCTGAAATGGAGAACTTTGTTCGCTTCGCTCCCTCGTTCAATAACCTAACTACTTAATTACAAAAAAAAATTGGTATGTAACTAAGTTGTTGACTGTAGCTTAAGGTTTTCTAACTCAGGAGCTTGAAGAAATGAAACAACTGGTACTGGTTCACATGGCGCGGTCGGCGAAGGTGAGTGGAGGTGTTGCTCGTTGGTGTAAAGGTTGTAAACTGAATTGTGAGAGCAAAAACCGCCCCTCTTATTCCGTTTTTGCTCCCGCAAGAGATGCTAGCTCGGCCGCGCGACACGTTTTCCGTCGCGTTGTGGGCGGGGCTTGCACCTTTTAGCAGCTTTTTACCGGGTTTGTGTGTATGTGTGTAATACCGTGAAACCGGCCTCACCATCTCTTTATTTGGTATAAATCTTACTATCTAGGTACATAATAACAATAAAAGACGAAAATAAAATACAAACTTAATCCTATAGAATGATTGACTTAGATACTAACACGTTAAAAGGTAAATAATAGACAGAAGTTGTATACGTTTATTTAGGAACAGCAAATCATATACATAATGGATTATAGCGGGCTATTCCCGACATTCCGCCCCACGTGTGCAAACACCCTAATTTGGAGGGAGTATAACTAATTACATGGATAGTCGATGACTATGAGGCGGGAGGCTGGTCGGCGTATCATTCCTGCGGCGGTGCGTACTTCTGTGACGCGTACTCTTCCGTCTGGGCCGGGGTAGACTTGGGCTACTTCGCCTCGCGGCCAGGTACCTCGTGGCATTGTTCCGTCGACTATTATTACTATGTCTCCGACTTGTACGTTACGGTAGGCGGGGTCGTTTTGGCTCGTTCTTGGCCTTAATGTCTGCCGAAATTCGTTGGTCCATCTTGACCAGAATATGTCGGCCAGCGCTTGTGCTGCTTTCCAAGATTTCTCGTTCAATGTTGTATCGTTGAAGCGTCCCAGGGGGGTCATGGCGTTCGATCTACCCAGGAGAAAATGGTTTGGGGTAAGTGCCTCGCGGCTGTCATCGAGCCGAACTGGGACCAGGGGCCTGGAGTTGACCACGTGTTCTGCCTCTAGCAATAGCGTGTGCAGTATCTCGTCTGCGGGGTATTTTTCTTTCAGTGTGACTCGTAGTGCGGCCTTGACTGAACCGACTAGTCTTTCCCAGGCTCCGCCGGCTGACGGGTTGCCGGGAAGTATCTTTTTCCACACTATTTGTTTGGATGTGGCGTAAGTTTCCATAGCTATCTCGTTGGCCGCTATTGCTTCGGCGAGCTCCTTCTCGGCGCCGTAAAAACAGGTGGCGTTATCGGTATATAGTATGGTCGGTTGTCCGCGGCGTGCCATCAAACGCCGGAGTGACAGGATCATGGAGGAGGCCGATAAGGAGGGCACTACCTCTAGGTGTACCGCCCGGGTCGTTAGGCAGGTGTACAGGGCTCCCCATCGCTTCTCGTGTCTTCGTCCGACCGTAACGTGCATAGGTCCGAAATAGTCGCAAGCCGTTGCCGTGAAGGCTGGCTGATTAGCTGTAAGCCTTTCCCTTGGTAAATCGCCCAGAGGGACCTTGAGGGGGGTCCCCCTGTAGGTGCGACACCATTGGCATGTGTTGCTAATGTACCGTGTGGCCCCGCGCAGTCCTATTATATGAAATCTCATGTTTAGTTCGTTCATAACTGTTGCGTGATTTGCGTGGTTGAACAGCGCGTGAAAGTGTGCGATGATCAACCGTGTGAGCGCTTCTTTGGCGTGTAGGACTGGGGTGCCTCGGTCTCTGTCGATGCGGCCGTCTAGGAGCAGGATACCGTGTTTGTTGACTGTTACTGCTAGCTTGTTCAGCGGCGATTTCTTCGGTGTACGCCGCCCAGCCTCTAACAAATTTATATCGTCCCTAAATGACTCCCTCTGACTACGTTTAATTAACAGTAATTCGGCTATTTTGAGCTTTTCGTTTGTTACGCCCGGGTCCGCGGTCTGTCCGTGAATTGAGGCTTTAAATCTCTCGGCGGCGATCAAAACGCGGGAGGACGCTCGCAGCAGGCGTAGGTACTTAGAAAATCGATTCACATCCGGTAGGTATGTAAATTCGTCGTGTTTGGTTACGAAGTTAACCGGCTTGACCGTACGTTCTTCGCCCGTGCTGTGTATGGGCGCGTTGCTCGGTTTCTCTACCGGCCAATGCGCGTGATCTAGCAGGATAAAGTCCGGGCCTCGAAACCAGCGGTGCGCGCCGTCGAAGTTCGCGGGTATGTCGCGGGTGGCGTCGTCCGCGACGTTTAGCGCGCTGGGGACCCACCTCCAGTCGCACGGAGAGGTGGTGTCCTCTATTTCGGCCAGCCTATGTGCCACGAAGCACTTAAACGTTCGGGGGTCCGCCCTGATCCATGCTAGCACGGTTTTTGAATCCGACCAGTAATACGATTTTTCTACTACGTAGTCCGATTCCCGCTTTACCGAGTGCGTGAGTCGGCTAGCTAGGGTGGCGCTTTGAAGTTCCAGGCGTGGAATGCTGACGTTTTTTAATGGGCACACCCGTGCTTTCGCGGCAACCAGGGTGGACCGTCGTTCGTTCTTTTCGTCGATGCTAACCATATATACCGCGCAGGCGTAAGCGCTTTCGCTCGCGTCGCAGAACGTGTGCGTGACGACCGTCCTGTGTTGAGAGGATATGTGCCGCGGGATATGCAAACCTCGTAGATTTTTCATATTGTCGACGAAAACTAGCCATGCCCTGTGATCGTCGGGCGTGATTGGTGAGTCCCAGTCTATCCCGGATCTCCATATGCGCTGAATTAGCACCTTGCCAGTAACCGTGACCGGGGATATTAGGCCTACTGGGTCGAACAGGCTCATCACGCCCGCCGTCACTTGACGTTTAGTAGGTACCGCGGTTCCGTCTAGAATGTCTATCGGCACGTTTCTGAAATTCACGTTGAAACCTAGCGTATCGTTAATATTGTTCCAAAGTAGACCTAGCGTTCGCTCGCACTCGTCTCGGCCTAGCTCGGAGATATCGCTCTTCAGTACGTCCGTTACGTCGCTGAGTACTTCCGGTACGTTCGACGCCCAGCTGCGCAAAGTAAAAGACGCTTTGTCGAACACTTTTACCATGTCGTTTACTAATTGCTTTGCTTGCGCGGGGTCGTCGAAGCTAACTAGCAGGTCGTCTACGTAGAAATTTCTTATCGTGGTGCTATGTACTAGCGGGTATTCTTTTGCGTGACGTTCTGCGTTCTTATTTTTTACGAAAATAGCGGTCGTAGGCGACGCGCTGGACCCGAAAATTAGGCTGCTCATCCTATATTCGTCTGCTGGGCCCGACCGCCGTTCCCCCCTCCATAAGAAACGTAGAGAGTCGCGGTCTTGCTCGATAACCTTTATTTGTAGGAACATTTCCTTTATATCCGCTATTATGCCTATTTTTCCCTCTCTGAAACGTATCAGTACCCCGAATAAGCTTTGAAGGAGGTCGGGGCCCGTCAAAAGCGCGTCGTTTAAGCTTTTGCCGGCCGTGCGGCATTTCCCGTCGAAAACTAGGCGCACTTTCCCTTTAGTCGGATGAATCGTATGGAAATAGGGCAGATAGAACCCCCTGGGCGAGGTCAGCGGGGTGTTCACCCTCTCCGCGTAACCCTTGTCCAGTAGGTTAGTTATTTGCTTCGTAAACTCTGCCTTTAATAGCTCGTCTTTGTCGAGTTTTCTTTCGAGCGTCGCTAAACGTTTTAGCGCCTGTGGCTTATTATTTGGCAAAGTTTCCTCGTCCGATTTCCATAAGAGACCTGCTTGATACCGGGGTGCCCCGGAGATCGGCGCGCAAGTGCTTCCTAGTATTTCTAACGCTCTTTTGTCGGGGTCCGCCCTAGTGGTCTTAGGTTCTATCCCTAATGACTCTATGCTGAAATGCTTTTTTATTAATTCGTAAGCCTCCGCGTCACCTTTAACTGTTAGGTGATTTATTTGACCGCGGAGTTGCCTCGGGGCTGCGTCAAGCCGACCGTGCAACACCCATCCTAGCTTTGTTAGCGAGGCGACGGGTAGCGATTTCCCGCTGCTAACTAACTGTCTGGTTACTATTAAATGCCAGTTGTCCTGGCCTATTAAAACGGTGGGTATTGCATTGTCGTAGCATAGCTCGTTGCGTATATTTTCTAAGTGGGGGCATTTATCGATTATCTCCGGGTTAACCGCTTGCGGACTCAAATTTAATCGATCTATGGTGTATGCGGATAACTTTTCGAATTCCCGGCCGCACAGTCCGCGAATTGACACGTTAATCTGGCATGATTCGTTATCCTTCACTACGTTATTCGCGATGGACCCTAGAGAAAGCTGCTCTGATTTCGTTCGGGGTGCTAATCTATCCGCGACGTGCCTTTCTATAAGACTGAGGGAGGAGCCCTCGTCCATCAGGCCGTAGGTATGTACCGTGCCTAGCGGGCCGCTTAGTTCGATAGGAATTATTTTTAGGTATGTATTCGTATCGCGCAGATGATTAACTGAGCCGGTGGTGCCACGCGATTGGCCTTCGCAGGACCATTGTTGACTGTAGCTTAAGGTTTTCTAACTCAGGAGCTTGAAGAAATGAAACAACTGGTACTGGTTCACATGGCGCGGTCGGCGAAGGTGAGTGGAGGTGTTGCTCGTTGGTGTAAAGGTTGTAAACTGAATTGTGAGAGCAAAAACCGCCCCTCTTATTCCGTTTTTGCTCCCGCAAGAGATGCTAGCTCGGCCGCGCGACACGTTTTCCGTCGCGTTGTGGGCGGGGCTTGCACCTTTTAGCAGCTTTTTACCGGGTTTGTGTGTATGTGTGTAATACCGTGAAACCGGCCTCACCATCTCTTTATTTGGTATAAATCTTACTATCTAGGTACATAATAACAATAAAAGACGAAAATAAAATACAAACTTAATCCTATAGAATGATTGACTTAGATACTAACACGTTAAAAGGTAAATAATAGACAGAAGTTGTATACGTTTATTTAGGAACAGCAAATCATATACATAATGGATTATAGCGGGCTATTCCCGACATAAGTAGTTACCCATTAATCATCGGAATTGACACACAATCAGGGGACGATTTTTGCATTCCAGCCCTCGACTCTTTCACTCGAAAAATGTTAAAAACGATCAAGGGACCAATTTTTGACTTTCGAGCGCTCGAATCTTTCACTCGAAAACTGACAAAAATTACGAAATACTCTTTTGAAATAGCGATAGATAATTGAAAAGCGAGTGGTATATTGACCACTCGTATTCAATCCTATCGGTAGAAAGTTAGTGCCTGCAATTTTGACACTAAAATCGTATTTACTTTTATTTAATTTTCGAGCGGTCGAAAGTCAAAAATCGGCCCCCAAATGCTGTTTTGAAATAGCGATAGAAAATTGAAGAACAAGTGGTAATGGCCACTCGTACTCAATTTTATTGGTAGAAAGTCAGTGCCATCTTATTTACTCGTATCTAGTTTTTGAATGCTCGAAAGTCAAAAAAAAGCGGCCAAGTGCGAGTCGGACTCGCACATGAAGGGTTCCGTGAAATAAATTGCGGTTTAGGTACGATTTATGTTTTTTTTTTTAATAGGTACGTACCTATTAAAAATAACTACTTACTAGATCTCGTTCATACCAATTTTCGGTGGAAGTTTGCATGGTAATGTACATCATATATTTTTTTTAATTTTATCATTATCTTATTTTAGAAGTTACAGGGGGGGGGGGGGACACACATTTTACCACTTTGTAAGTGTCTCTCGCGCAAACTATTCAGTTTAGAAAAAAATGATATTAGAAACCTCAATATCATTTTTGAAGACCTATCCATAGATACCCCACACGTATGTGTTTGATGAAAAAATATTTTTTGAGTTTCAGTTCTGAGTAGAGATGCGCAGAATATGGGTTTTACCGAATACGAATATTCGGCCGAATTTTCGGTCCAGCTTATGCCGAACCGAATATTCGGCCGAATAATTCGGTTCAAAGGAATGCCTTATGCCTTAATCAGCCGTTCCAAAACAGACTAATTTTTCAGTGGTAAAAATCTTGTTGATTTTTAAGTGAAACATTTATACTAAAGGTAGTTAAATAACAATAAGAATTCTTTTTAGAATAATAATTTCACAGGAAAATGACTATGTTACATTTTTACAACTTGCAGACAAAAAACCTGCAAAATTATTCGGTAAATATTCGGCATTTGAACCGAATAATTCGGCCGAATAACGAATATTGAAAAACGTGCCGAATATGCCGAATAACGAATATTTAACGAATATTCGGCGCATCTCTAGTTCTGAGTATGGGGGCCCCTAAAACTTAATGTTTTTTTTTTCAATTTTTGTGTAAAAATCTTAATGCGGTTCACAGAATACATCTACTTACCAGGTTTCAACTGTATAGCTCTTATAGTTTCGGAAAAAAGTGGCTGTGACATACGGACGGACAGACAGACAGACAGACAGACATGACGAATCTATAAGGGTTCCGTTTTTTGCCATTTGGCTACGGAACCCTAAAAATCTGCCCCCAGTAGTGAAATAGCGCGCCGCCGATATTGTCCGAGTGGCGGTAACCAGTAACCACGCCGGCGACGCCGGTAACCGAGGACGGAGAAGCGAGGAAGTGAGCGCGTGGCCTTGACATTTCACTCGGCTCCGCGCAGCCTTCACTAGGAAGTCGGAGCACCCTGTCGCGGTGGACTCCGACTTAGGGTTATCACACGACGCTTTTCAAACGTTCGAATAGGTGCAGTGCAGTGGACGTCAGTGTTTACAACTTTACACTTTTGCAATATGTATACGTCTTGTTGCCGTTGTCCCATCTTGAACGTTAAAAAAACTGTTGTTCTTGTACTTTTTTTCCAGAATTAAATGTTTTTGGTTCTTAGAATCGTTGATAGGTACCTACTAGCGAACCTTATGCAAAATCGTGTCCCAAATATTCCATTCAAGATTCACGTTATTGTATGGCGTATGTTTTTTATTTATACATATGGACGTGTCACGTGACCTCAGAAAATGACGCACTGGAAAAAATTATTAAATCGTAGAATGTGCTTAAATTTTTTTCTTGTAGGCTCTATTAAGGCGTTACATCCTTACATCGTTAGTATCCATCCACAATTCTGAGTAAGATAAAGAAAAAAAAAATAAGTTCGTGTAGTTTTTTCGAAAAACGCTCTTCGACTGTACCAATGAGTTTTGTCCGGAGTAGTTATTACATGCCTTAGATGATAAAATATTGATGCGGGGATCTCCCAGCGTCGTCGCATTCGCGTCATTATGCAAAGTCAACATTTCAATATGGGTGTTAAAAATAATTGTACCTATTCGAAATTTACTATGGAATTTATTGATAAGTAATTAGGGGCAGTTTGGCACCATTCGTACACTTTTTAGATTAAGATTTTTAAAAATGTTGGTTTTAAAGGGAGACTATTCCTTCGGCCATTATGACATAGCAGATACCTTTCGCTACTTATTAAAAAAATTAGAAGTGAGTAAATTTTACAACAAAAGAGCAAATTCAATTTTAGTAGAAGTTGTCAAATGCCCGAATCTACCCCTCAAAAGGGGCAGGTTCGTACATAGGTCGGGGAACATTCAGACAGTGCGGGGTAGCTTAGTACATGTTAAATAAAACAGCAAAATAAATATCAAAAATATTTTAATTGCCGTTTTAACATTAATATTGTAATTAACTAAGTGACAAAATCTTCTATCAATAAAAACAAATACCTCTTCTAGGTAAAAAAACCATCTAGAGAAAAAACACAACACAGTGTAAACTATACTAATTATTTATCATTTTTAATGTAATTATAATCAGTCAACAAGAGATCAATCTTAGGAACCTTCAGTTATTTGATGCATTAAGCATCTAGTAATCTAGTACAAATATGTTTATATAATTATTGTGTGGGTACCTACCCTAAGTACTAATTATTTATCATTAGGTAATCTAATCAGTCAACAAGAAATCAATCTTAGGAATAGTTATTTGTATGCATTAGGCATCTAGCTATTTGGTGCATTAGATATAAATGCTAGGAAATCTTATTATCTAATTACTGGACATTAAATCGAGTCATATCAATAGGAAATGTGTATAATCTCGAGGTTCTGGCCGTAGAGGCTCCTGGAGATTTCGGGTCAGGAAGAATTAATGCGACATCAGAAATGTCCACGCTGTGTTCGTCTGCAATATTTGGAAACACAAATGTCACCATTCACATGCGCCCCTTCAACGAGCACCCTCTCAGAAGGTCCCAGCAGCGGCGAGTCCTATGTTAGTATTATCCTATGATCTAAACAATTACATAAACTATCAGCACAATGTCCTAATTCTATCGGGAAGTCAATGTGTTTTAATCTACTTGTATTTACATATGTCATTGTATTTTTCTATTTGACTGGCACTCCTAGTGCCCCATTTTACCATACTAAAATCAGCCTTATTCACACAGTCATTCTTACCAGTAATATTACCTAAGCTACATCTTACTTCTAAAGGTAAGTTATCTGACCAATACATATCATACCGCACGTTAACAAGGGTTATTGACCTCCACGCCGCTTCTGTCACCAAACAGTGATCCAACCAACGTTTACAGTTTGCATGGCTGTCACTCGTGTATGTGTGCGTGCTTGATGTTTCAGAATGTTATTTTGGAAAATATGCCTCAAATGATACCTAATATCATCATATCTGTTTCTGTATATGCTTCAATACTTCTACAAATATTTCAGAATTGATCCAACCAGTTCTATTTGTAGTCCCAAGACTACCTTCTGGAGCTCCTTCCATAAAGTGGTCTTTATAATGTACTCGAGGAAACACAAACAGTGGAGGAATGGTGTTTCCACTCGCTGAGATAATGCCGCCAAATGTAACCAGCTCACCTCTTTCTGCGGAGACTATTTGTCCGACTTGCCTTTGTGTCTTTGCAGCTAACACTTTCGGAGTATCTAAAACAGTCGATATACCAGACTCATCGAAATTAAATATACGATCTGCAGTAAACCTGTGTCTTTCATATACAGTTTTCAAATTATCGAAAAACTCATTTACAACTGTTTTGTTGAAACCAAAAGCTCTGGCAGCACTTGTGTTTTCCGGTTTTCTTAAACTTAAACGATTATTTCTCTTTCGAAATCCATGGATCCAGTCAATACCTGCCAATCCAGTTTTATCCCATTTAGGTGGATATTTTCGTTTCAATGCTTTGGCATACTGATATGCCAGTGCTCTGACTTGGAGTAGTGTGAGCCCGAAATACATTTTCGAACTTTCTTCAATGTATTCAATCAACTCTGACTCTTCATCGTTAGAAAAAACTTGGTAACTTGTGAATTTAGACTGATATGTATGGTTCGTGCCAACCTCATCACTTTTGTTCTTTATTTTCTTTACTCGACTTTCCAAAGTTGAAGCTTTAACATTGTGTTTATCCGCTGCCTTTCTATACGACAATTTTCCTTCTAAAACATATTTTATTGCCTGTACCATATCATTTTCATTTACTGTTGTACATCTTGTGTTTTTTTTCTTATAATTCCGCACCATTTTTGCAAATTTTCTGAAATAATAAAAAAACTTGTTACTAGGGGTACATTCGTACAGTCATGATTACGAGTGAGGGTACATTCGTACGCGTATGAACGTGCCCCAGATGTAGGCGTACGAACCTTCCCCGAAGGTCAAAAATAAAATATTTTTACCTATACAGAAAGCATGCAGATAAATACGCAAAATGTGTACTTTATTATGAATATGATAGTAATTACTTACCGTTGGATAATAAACTTATGGAATTTGACACTTCACTTAAGCACGGAACATCCGAGAACATCGATAAATAAATTACTTTGGGTGCGTGAAAACACATAACGTCCTCTCGTGTCGCTCGCGGTGGCCGCACTGACGGCTAACTTCGTGTGATACAGGTCGCTACCGGCACCTACTCACACACACAAAGCCGCACAGATACGGTTGTCCTAGTACGCTGTAGTAGTGACTGTACGTAGGTTCCCCGTGTACGAATGGTGCCAAACTGCCCCTATACCTAAACTTTATTTTCAGTTAATCAAAAAAATTAAAAACGGTTTATTAAGGAATCAAAAGATTAACGATCGCAAACAAGGTTGGAATTTCCTAGTAAGTGAGTAAGTAAGTAAGTACCTAAGTGTTTTATTTGAAATAAACATAGGTAATTAATTATAGTAAGTAAGTAAGTAAGTAATTACAGTGGTTGTCTTTTTTTTACAGTTTCACTATGTTTTGCCAATAGGCGTACAAAAACTTTGAGCTTAATACTAAATAACCTTATACCTACTATCATGCATACAAAATTCAGGTGCCTTTCTACAAATTATAATTAAACAGGGCGTCCCACGCCACGCCTATGCCACATGGAGGGAAAGTACCTTGCATATTGTAGATAGAAGATTTTACTAAAAGAAGACATTATTTTGATTTATTAAACTATTTAAACTGCATTCATAGATTATAAAGCCACATAATCTATACTTTTTTCTTCATAATTGCAATTGATTTGGAGAGGTGATTTACGTTGACAGAAATATATTATCTTAGTCTTGTCCAGGTTTATCAATAAATTATTAATATTAATCCATTTACTTATGTCCAAAACAGTTTCATTAATATCTATCAGATTCATATTTACAAGTTTCATTACATTCAATAATTATTACGGCGTCCTACTGGCTGCACGCTCTCCTGTTTTCCTTGAGCGTATGCCTCAATTAGAAACATCCAATGGTGAGGATCTATGGGCACGATTCCAAGTAGATGGACAATATATCTACGTTTATACCTCCTAATGTTCCTGATCATGTGTATACCGAATGGTTTGAAAGTGTTGAAAATGTTAGTACCAAAGTTAGTAGTACGAAGATTTTAATTCTAGGGGACCTAAATTACCATAGTGCTAGTACTAATACTTTACTATTGTATGAGTGTTTTTTCTATAATTGTGACTTAAGCCAATATAATAATATTACAAATAAGAACAATAGAATCCTAGACGCGGTGCTCACAAGCCCGGAGTTGAGTGATAAGGTGCACGTTCGGGGCGCGCATCCGGGAGAAGAGTTATCGGTAATTGATGGGCATCACCCGCCATTATTTATTTGCGTCGAGTATAAGCTACTTACACCCTTACTCACTTTACCGCCTTCAAATATCCGTAGTGATCTGGACTGGGATTTTACAAAAGGCGACTACGCAGCGCTGTATGATTTAATTAAAACAGCAAGTTGGAGTCACCTGAATTGCACAAAGGATCCAAATGAAGGCGTTGAAATATTTAACACCGCTATGTATGACGTATTTAATATATGCATTCCGAAAAAACGCCGAAAGCGTGTATCAAGTAGAGTGTACCCTGTTTTCTATACGAGACAAATAATCGCGGATATAAAACTCAAATACGATGTTCATCGCATGTGGAAATTAAGTGGGAATAATGAATATCTACATCAATTTAAATGCATGCGAACAAAGTTAAAAAAAGACATTAATACGGCCTATGATTCATATGTAAATAATATGTCCAGTCAGTTGAGTAGAAACCCAGCCAAGTTTTGGCAGTACATCAATAGTTTACGTTGTCGTGGCGGGATTGAGACCAAAATCAAACATGGAGACAAAGAATATCAGGGAGCGGAAATAGCTACCGCTTTCGCAGAACATTTCCAATCGGTATTTCTTCCCGATGCGCCAGCTCTCGATCCATCCGTAGCAGACGCAGCAAGCGTTGCAGACTCTAGGCGTGTAGATGTACAAGCATTTAGTACAGACGAGGTACGGCGAGCCATTAAAAAACTGCGATCTAACACGGGCGCAGGGCCGGATGCTTTACCACCTTATGTTATTAAGGGATGTATTGAATACATTATTAAACCTATTACGTACATATTTAATATCATATTGTCATCTGGAATATATCCATTGTCCTGGAAAGAATCGCGGGTCACTCCTATTCTTAAGTCAGGATCAAAACTTCAAGTGGAGAACTACAGACCGGTAGCAATTCTATGCTCTTTGGCTAAAGTGTTCGAAATGGCATTGCATGCTCGCATTCTGCCCCAGTGTTTGCCATATATTACACCCGCGCAACACGCCTTCTTGCCAAAGCGTTCTGTTACTACCAACCTAGTTTCACTTGTTAGCTTAATGTCAAAAGAACTGGACGATAAGAAACAAGTTGATATAATTTACTTGGATTTCCAGAAAGCTTTTGACAGGGTAGACAACGATGTCCTATTGAGAAAGTTGGGTGATATGGGAGTGGTGCCTGGGCTGCTCAAGCTATTTGCTAGCTACCTTTCAGAGAGGAGGCAATTTGTAAAGTATGGGCCCTATCACTCCGAATCATACAAAACACTATCCGGAATAAGTCAGGGGTCAAATTTAGGACCATTACTTTTCAATATTTTAATCAATGACCTGCCCGCACAGGTTCAGAGCAGTATGATTATGATTTTCGCAGATGATGTCAAATTAATCAAAGTCATCAATACTAGTAATGATTGCATGGATCTGCAAAGTGACATCAATGCAGTGTATAGATGGAGCATATTAAATAAATTAAACTTCAATATTAAGAAGTGCGAAATGATGATCACTCGATCGCCTCTGGGCGACGACAACATCACGAGAGTCACCGCAGTTCGCGATCTGGGCGTGCTGTTCGACCCGCACCTAACATTCCGGGAGCACGCGCTAAGCGTTGCCAAAAGAGCAGCACAAAAGTTGGGCTTCGTTCTGCGAAACTCCCCGCTCATTACCTCAACGGCCCTTCGAGCTCTGTACGCAGCCTTGGTAAGAAGCGTGCTCGAGTCAAATGTCACGGTCTGGATCCCGCACGAGGCTAAATATACCTCAATATTAGAACAGGTGCAAAATAAGTTTTTAAGAAGTCTTTACAAAAAGGAATATATGCACTATCCATATCTCTACCCGACTCTGTTTCTATTAGGGACACTACGATACAACTCTTTAAAAGTGAGGCGGTATTTAACCGTAGTTAAATTTGCTCTGGGAATCATTCGCAACACAATTGACTGCTCCGGATTGGTTGGAGAAGTGGTACGGTTATATGCGCCCTGCGCACGATCTCGCTTGCGCCACGCGCCCCTGCTGGCCCGGCCGCGCGCGCGCACCGACCTACTGCAACACGCGCCGCTCCCGAGCGCACTCTCCACAGACTACTAAGAGATACTAACGTATCAGACGCACAACTGTCATACAGCCATTTTAGCCAATAGGGTTCCACTGAAATTGACGAGACCTTTTTTTTTTTTTTTTTTTGATGCATGTTTTGGCATGAGAACTGAAACGAACAGCCAGTGTATGGCACAGTGGCACAGAGTAACTATTCTTAATGTATTGTAATAGAGATCTATGTCGGCGGCCCAAATGGGTAGGAAGCAGTGTCGCCCTCCTGCAGGAAGGTTTGGAACTATTACGATGTGTATATATTTATGATCAGCAATGCCCCATTTATGTACAGTAGGCACAGCTCGGCCGAAAAAACTACGGACCAGCCGTAGTTTTTTTTGCCGACCTGTACCTACCTATACGGGGCAAGTAGATATCCTGCAGGGTGCACCAGTTTTCTAAATAGACATATACATTTTCTAAGTTACAGAACAATTCTAAAAAAAAACTTCAATTAAAACGTTACATGTATTTTTATTTTAAAATTATGCAATAAGGATACGAATTCACTCAAAGACTTGGCAAGCTTGCCCGCGAGTCCTGTGACAATAAATTATGTTTACAATATCTAGGTATATCGCTCAAGCACTTTAATTAATATAATATTATCTAAGACATTTAAGTGTAATGGTAACAAATTAAAATTTATAAAGAATTATAATTAAACTAAACCTATATTATAAACTAAAACTATAAAAAGTAAATGACCCCCAGGTCGCCGTCGTTGGCTATGGTGCCCAGAAGGCTGGCAGCGTTACCTCTTTGGATTGCTAGGCTAATCCTTTGGCCAAATAGCTGCCAACCCTCTCCGGATGTTTGGATGAGCCGCTCCGAAAGTTCCTTATACAGGGCCTTCACGCCCGGTCCCCACGGCCCCAGGGTTTCCACTCCAAACAGCACTTTAGTTTAACTAAGTATAAAAGCTTAGGATTTATTCGTTCACACTATCCTAACTCGTTCACATAAGTACATACCTTAGGTAGGTAGGTACCTAAGGCGTCAACTTCCTGCATGGGGACAAATACATATAATATATGAATTATCCCTATTATGAGATCTGGTATGGCAGGCTATACTTGCTTGATAAGGCCAAAGTTGCTTTTAAATACTCTATTGCACTCTAGGAACACGAGTTGGCCAAAGAATCCTGGTCTGTGTCTTTCTCTTACACCACAAATTTTATCCTACTATTTCCACCCATAATGAGTCTCTATCTCTGGAATATTCTAACTCAACACGTTCACGAGTAGGTACACGAAGAGATCAAATACATTAATTAAAACGAAAAAGCTGTGAAACATATCGAAATAACAAGATAAATCCGTATTTTTTCTGACTTTTCAATCAAACTTCAAACATTTGAATTCAAATTTCAACTTGACATTTGCATATTTTTAATTTATTTTTTTATGTCAAAACATATATTGGTTAAAACGCTCAAACAAATTCAAAAACAAGCGCCAAGAGTGACAGCTTGGACAGCTTGAAGATGGCAGTAGGTGCGGGGGTGAGGGAAGCGCGGTAAATATTTAGTCAATTGCATTAGCCAATCACGTGCAATCACGTGACCACAATACTAACGCCCGGATATTTTGTTCAAAGATTGCAGGCCGTGGCACTCTCTGTCCTCAACTCCGTGCTGGACGCAGCACCGTCCTGCGATCTGTTCACAACGAGATTGGCCTGCTTGTTGCAGGAATGCAAGGTTTTTATTGAACAATCCTTAGGTATCTGATTAATATGTAAGTAACTACTCTTGTATGCGTAATGTTTTAATTTATAATATAGCTTAAGATCTGTAACGCTTTGGCGGTTAGCTGTAAGTTGCAGATGTACTTTTTAATACAATAAACAATAAACAATTACGGTACTAATAAATAAAAAATAAAAAAATAATAAAAAAAATAAAAAAAAGCCTTTTATTTCTCGATCACATGCAATAAAGAGATAGTACAAAGTAAACTGGTAATGTGAATTAACTAAACAAAATATAAGTTATTATTACTAAAATAAAGCTAGGAATGTATCGGCGTTTTGTGTAGTGGTGATGAGAACCCCTTTACAGGGTGAAGGCCTCCTCCAAGCTTTTCCATAGCTCTCTGTCGGCGGCTATAGAAATCCATTTCGCCCCGGCGACAGCCCTCAAATCGTCCGCCCAGCGCGTGCGCGGCCTGCCTCTGGTACGTTTCCCTGCGGGTCCGGGCCACACGGTTGCCTCTTTTGCCCACCGACTGTTTTCTAGTCTAGCAAGATGGCCGGCCCATCTCCATTTCAATTTCAGAGTTTGTGCCAAAAAGTCCAGGAACTTTGTTTTTTCTTTTATTGTTGTGTTGCGCACTTTGTCGAGTCTTTTTATTTTTAGGACTGACCTTTCCATAGCTGACTGGCATGACCGTATCTGCTGTTTGGTACGTTTTGTTAGTGGCCAAGTTTGCGAGCTGTAGGTGAAACACGGTAGTATACAGCTGTCCATAACCCTTTTTTTAATTGGTAAGGGCATATCACTCTTAAAAACTTCTTTTAAGGCCCAGTATTCGTTCCATGACAGGTTTATTCGTCGTTTGATCTCGTCCTGGGCGCTATTCGGGTCAAAAGATATTTTTTTACCAAGGTATATGTATGAGCCAACGTACTTTATTGTTGTTTCACAAACTTTGATTGGCAATTCTATGTGGTTAGTCATTAGGTACCTTCGTTTTGTCGAAGTTCATTTCGAGTCCAGCTTCGAGGCTCACTTTGTTTAAACTACGGTACTATCGTCGGCAAATGAATGGACACCAGTGACAGGAAATTCCGCTCCTCCATAAATTTACTTCGATACTTAATATTTAATTTGATCGGGCGACGAACGACCTGATGTTGTCGCAGCAGCCAATCCTTTGCTCATAATTAAATTAAACCAACAATACATAAAAAAAAATTGTTATTATATTATTATTGCTTTTTTACATTGTATATTTGACATTTTGAAAGTGCTTAACTGTAAGCCTACTTGAAAAAAAAAAATAGTTACTTACTAATTGTAAAAAATATAGCTGGTCAACTAAAAATTACCTAGCTTTGTTATTTGCTTAACTAAACTTTTGACAATGCATTCTTTGAATGTTATTTATAACTCAAATTGCCTAACCGCAAATGCATGCTTAGTGCGTGTCTGGTGGCGGCGCGGAGGTGACCCTAACGTCCGCTGGACTATTCGCAACACTTACCAACAACTCACTCCACACGTGCCAATATAAGTTTGATCTTCCGTTACGCGTCGTTGTTACGAAGCTAGGAGCCAAGTTACACTAGGGACAAATAGTGAAGCGAGTCGAAATAGGTTGTGAATAGTATAGTTGCGAACCGTACCATATCGTACCGTGTCGTTCGTTACCTATCACTGTGATGAACGGTAACGTATCCGGCTTACCAAGGTTAGGAAGATTTAAGAAAAAAGAACAAAACTTGTAGTCTGAGGACCATTCTAGCCTTCGACAGGGTTTTTTTTGTGTTTAACTTAAGATTCTAATATGTTGTTTAAGTTCTAAATAGGCATAAAACATCTGTTTTATGCCTATTTAGAACTTAAACGACATATGTTTTATGCCTATTTAGAACTTAAATGACATATTACTTAGAACCTTAAGCTACCTATCGTTAGTTAACTATCTAGTTAAGGGCTCTAGCCTCTTGACTTGAGTCCCCGTGTACTTGTAAAAGTACAACTTCAAGTCGAGTTTCGAACTCTATTGGAATTAACGAAGGTCCCAAATTGAAGATCGCTAAAATCAATCTGGTTTTTTCTTACGAGGCTAGAGTACCTATAGCAGGGTTTTTTAAAGTGTGGTCCATGGACCCCTTAGGGGTCCGTGACAAGATTTCTAGGGGTCCATGGCTCCTTCGCTCACTCTTAACGTAGGTAAGCTAGGCAATGATGTAGGTAATATAAAAAAGAGGTAGATAGGTTATAAGCTTATAAGCGCTTCCTGGCACACTAAAGTTGAGTCAATTGCACCAACTTGCCTCAGCTTCGTGTCATCAATGGAAACTAAACGTGTCTCAGATGTCAGATGTGCCTAGCCATTTTTAAGCAGGGAATTTCGTATCAGACATATCTGCCTACCTCTTTTTTAGGGTTCCGTACTCAAAGAGTAAAACGGGACCCTATTATTACTAAGACTCCACTGTTATGTCTGTCTGTCTGTCCGTCTGTCACCAGGCTATATCTCATGAACCGTGATAGTTAGACAGTTGAAATTTTCACAGATGATGTATTTCTGTTGCCGCTATAACAACAAATACTAAAAAACAGAATTAAATATATAATTAAGGGGGCTGCCATTTGTGATTTTTTTTTTATCGTTTTTGCTCGATATTGATAACGGCAACAGGTAGACGCTTGAAATATTAACAGAATATTTAGTTATATATTCACGTTAAAAATAAATAATTACTTAAATTAAAATAAAACTAATATTTAAGGGGGGCTCCCAATGGCTCCCATACAACAAACGTGTTTTTTTTTGCCGTTTTTTATAGATAATGGTAGGGAACATTTCGTGCGCGAGTCCGACTCGCACTTGGCCGTTTTTTATATTAGGGGGCGTCCACAAATTATGTAACGCAAATTGGAGGGAGGGGGGGGGAGTCCGGCCAAGCGTTACGGTCCTGTTACGTTGGGGGAGGGGGGTGTCAAGGTTTGCGTTACGTCACGCACGATTTTTTATAATAGTATACCTACTTAAAAAAAAGTTTAGTTTTTCACATCCCTAGTTTGCGGTATTTGTCTAAGAAAATATTGGCAAAACCGAGCGTGCGACGCGACAATGACAGACAGATACAACAAAAGTGCCGTGCTGCAAGTGACGCAGTTGTTTGTGATTTGTGCCGTGTGTTACGCTAAATTATAAGTAAATTAATATATTTGAAGGAGATGACATAGAAAATAGGTAAAATTTATCAAAAGGCCTTTAAGGCATACAAAGAATGTCACTCAAGTATTTCAACAGCCACTGCACAGCAAAATGTCAATGTTATTTGGAAAGAAAAGGTTCGTGTGTTAAAAAACAAAGACGAAAAGGAAAAAACTGCTGGAGCCCTGCTGGCTGAGTGGACGTAACGAAATAAAACGACTTGTTACGTAACGGAATTGAAGGGGGGGAGGGGTCCCAGCTAAGCGTGACGGTCCTGTTACATGAGTGGAGGGGGGGGTTAAACATTTAAGAATTTTGCGTTACGTAATTTGTGGACGCCCCCTTACATCATTGTAGGTAGGTACGTACATAGGTATAGATAATAGATAGACATATGGCACATGAGCTTCTTTCCTCATATTCTTCAACTGAGGACCGCGGTAAGTATTTTTGAGATCAAAAGTTTAAGAACGACCTCTAGGGTCAACTTTGCTTAACGACAAGTCACGATTCTTTGTTAAACAGAAACGTCTTAAAACTTTATAATATTTATATTTTATGAAGTCTCAATAAACAAATAAAAAGCCATCGCTTTTGTGGGGCTCATTGAGGCGTATCGTAGGACAATGTGCCCGTACCCTGCCACTTGAACTGCCTGTGGAAGTAAGCAAGCCGATGCTTGAAACCCCTTTTATGGTTCAACAATCGTCATAAACAGGTGAACGAAAACGAAGGCATGGTCCAATTCCTGGTTGTTTAGGATTTCATTGGATAATAATTCCAATGACACAACGCCATGATAATGATATGCAGTTCGTTTGTATATTTATTATAGCACTAATCACAACTAGATTGGCTGCAAATGCCACCTATTTATTATACTTATTTATGAACTACCTACAATATGTCATTTCTTATCAATATATTTATTTCCGCAGAATTTAGCATTCAATAAATATCTTTAACGTGAATCCAACTTTATAGGTAGGTACATATTATATCGAATTAAAACTCAGAATAAATATGAAAAATTAAACATCGAAGTTCTTGATGCTCGAATTATTCCTTAATCCGCTTGGCATTTTTCTAACATTGACTTGTTAAACTTTAATAAGAATGGAATAATGTAGTTCTTACGTTTTTATGTATGCGCGTTTAATATAATATGTAGCAGCCATTTTAGGATTTATAGGACACCTACTTAAATCCGGAACCTACACCACCTGTCACCACTGATGACGCCGAGCGCATAGCAAGAAGCATCAAGAAGCGAATAGGTAAGTTAAGTACCTACAGTGGGTACCTATGTCATTCTGTGTCGCCTCTGATACGAATACTAATGAAGAGTTTGGTCTACGGCGTGGTTCTTACCGTGGGAATGTACCTACCTACCTGTTATGATATAGAGCTACTACTTACGAGTAGGTACTTACGTAGGTAAAATTATATCGTCGTCTGGCGCGGCGCGGTATTCTGTGCAGTGCCTTTTCATATTAGCTCGAACATTACAACCGGCTGCACAGAATACCGCGCCGCGCCGCGTCCTGCCGCGGTATTCTGTGCGGACCTTGTCATATTAGCTCGAACATTACAACCGGTACCGCCTCCGCACCGCACCGCACCGCGCCGCCACCGCTGTCTGTGCGTTTGCAGCTTTAAGGCCTCCACACACCGGTCGCACCCGACCCTAGTACCTACCCATTACAAAAGTCCTATTGAGCTTACGAGCTTAGGTACATCCTATAGGACCAGTTAAATTTATGTACCTAAGTATGTTCATATTTATCTAAGTATAAGAACTAATATTATAAAGAGGTAAAATTTGTGACTGTGTAGCTTTGTAAGTGTTTATGTAGGAGGTGAGTTAATCATTCGAGTTCAAAAAATATTTCACCAGTAGCAGGGCAACTATAGGTACCTTGTTAAACTCTATGTCTTTGATGTATTGGATACCTATAACAATTGCTGTTATTTAAAAATGTGAGATCTTAAAGTAAGTTAGATTTGACTTGGCCAGTTTTTATCAGAATAAAAATATATACAGGGTGACTGGTAATTGGACCTATTCCTTGAAAGGGGTTATACTAGAGCTAATTAGCAACAATTTATGTCCAGTCAACCAGGGGTCAAAACACGTTTTTTTTTAAATTTCGAATTTTTAGTTTGTTTG
The DNA here is from genome assembly GCA_963854355.1 of Epinotia brunnichana. NCBI lineage: Eukaryota > Metazoa > Arthropoda > Insecta > Lepidoptera > Tortricidae > Epinotia > Epinotia brunnichana. The sequence goes on from OY977940.1 coordinate 19,357,748, forward strand.
AAAAAAAATCGCCTTGCAGCCTTAAAGTGCTGATTGTGACAAAAATGTTTTTTTACCATCAAACCAGCGAGTTTTGACCCCTGGTTGACTGGACATAAATTGTTGCAAATTAGCTCTAGTATAACCCCTTTCAAGGAATAGGTCGAATTACCAGTCACCTTGTATATGTTCAATAACTTTATAAAATTACTGATGTAACGAAAACTGGCCAAGTCAAATCGAATCTACTTTAAGATCTCACATGTTTAAATAGCAGCAATTGTTATAGGTATCCAATAAAGCAAAGACATAGAGTTTAATACTTGTTCATAATGTTATTTTGTTCCTATAAATACATATTTGGATTTTGCATACAACTTGGCACTCATTTAGATCTCCAATCTTTTTGTGGCGAAACCCACAGCCAAGCATAACTTTTGTATTGAACTTGGCTCTCCTTTTTTACATTTATGTTTTTGGTGGGATAGATAACTATCCGCGCGAGCGGCTCCGCTCGCGAATACAAAAAACGCAAGCAAAGCCGCTGGATAAATATATATAGCCTATGTCCATCCAGCACGACTAGGTATCACAAAAAAAAAATATTCTGTTTATTTCATTAAAAAATACTTAATTCTACATTATATACCTACATACTTAGCTATAATCTTTTACATTTAAGTTTTTGAGAGCTATAAGGTGTTGGGGGAAGCCCCCGTTTACGAATAATATTAAACTATTAGTAAGTACATACATATATATACAGACTCAGAAAACAAAATACATACCTAAACAAAATACAAACTCAAAAAAATGCAACCTCAGACTTTTCCTCTTAAGTAGTTTGAGACCCACAGAAGGACATGACATAGGTTACTTTAACTTAAAGGGGTGAAGGGAGGAGTGGAACTTTCTATGGGAGTGCGATAATTGATACTGCGCTTGTACCCTGAGAACTTTACGGTTTCGCTCTATGAAAACACAACAATATATCGATATCAGCCATATTTTTACACCAAAAAATAGGTTGGGTAATTTGACTAAATGTTCATTAATAATCCACCTAAATTTAATACCAATACGGTAATAAATAATGAAAAGTAATCTTCATAAATTCCGTAAAAAACAGGCGAAAATTCTTTACTTTATAATTGACTACGTCTAGGTATATACGTTCTTTGGGATACGCGCATAATCCACTTATTTTTGTTAATGAATAAACCTTTCTATAGGCCAGAGAAATTCAATATAATCTCAAGGTCGTAAATATTTAATTAAAATGCCGTTATTTCCTGATGCATATATTTTTGGATTCAGGTAGTAAGTCTCCAAATTTGTGTACTCAAACATGTTTTCATTATAAAAATACTGATATAGCATTTTTGCTTGCGGGTTAATTTTTTTCTTAACTTCCGGTCCATAGAATTATTGATTTCAAAAGTAAAAGTTGTTTAAAATAACATATAAAAGCCGTATTTATGCCGTTATTTCCTTATGCATATATTTTTGGATTCAGGTAGTAAGTCTCCAAATTTGTGTACTCAAACATGTTTTCATTATAAAAATACTGATATAGCATTTTTGCTTGCGGGTTAATTTTTTTCTTAACTTCCGGTCCATAGAATTATTGATTTCAAAAGTAAAAGTTGTTTAAAATAACATATAAAAGCCGTATACAAATAATTAGCCTGATATTGAATTATTTCCAAAAAAACCGTAATTTTCTCAGTCAGGGTATTGTGGGAAGTCTAATATCATATAGGATTTTGTATAGGCGTAAGTAGTATTTATTTATCCGATAGGCAGGTCATCAACGAGAAGGACAGACCATATTAAAGCCGCAGTAAATGCATCACTACAGGAAGGCGACTGTCAGAGAGGATTGCCGGCATGATTTGAAGCTTGCTATATCAACACCTGAAATAGTGACCACGACCACATTGTCAAGAGTGTACACGAAGAATCCCTCTCGCACATCAAGAAAAAAAGCGGCCAAGTGCGAGTCGGACTCGCACATGAAGGGTTCCGTTAAATAAATTGTTTTTTACGATTTATGACGTATTAAAAAAAAACTGACCCAACATCAACTCTCTTTTTGAGTTGCGAGTTGATATTGGGTCATATCGTGAGGTCAAAGAGATTGCGTGGGATCGGAGTAGATGGAGGGCCTACTTTGAGCTACACCGACAAGAGCCTAGCTCCTAAGTAAGAGAAGAAGAAGAAAAAAAAACTACTTACTAGATCTCGTTCAAACTAATTTTCGTTGAAAGTTTGCATGTAACATCATATATTTTTTTTAGATTTATCATTCTCTTATTTTAGAAGTTACAGGGGGGGGCGGGACACACATTTTACCACTTTGGAAGTGTCTCTTGCGCAAACTATTCAGTTTAGAATAAAACGATGTTAGAAACCTCAATATCATTTTTAAAGACCTATCCATAGATACCCCACACGTATAGGTTTGATGAAAAAAAAATTTTTGAGGTTCAGTTCTAAGTATGGGGAAACCCCAAAATTTATTGTTTTTTTTCTATTTTTGTGTGAAAATCTTAATGCGGTTTACAGAATACATATAATTATCAAGTTTCAACAGTAAAGCTCTTATAGTTTCGGAAAAAAGTGTATGTGACATACGGACGCACAGACAGACAGACAGACAGACAGACATGACGAATCTATAAATGTTCCGTTTTTTGCCATTTGGCTACGGAACCCTAAAAAGAGTAAGTAATGTAGTTACATGCAGAGAAGTAAAATCGGACGTTTATTCCCGCTGTTCATTCGTATATCGTAAACTTTTATGTACTTATGACGCCATCTAGCGGCAAGTAGAATATTTACAGCAAAACATGTCATCGCCATCGGAGTGCAAGTGGCAAGTTCATCAAAACAATTACTTATTGCCGAAATATAGGTAATAAATGAACTTTAATCGCGAAACGATAATTTAATCATAGGTTAACTAGTATTAATTAATACCGATATTTAATCAATATGACTCACTTTTAATCTTATTAACAGCCAACATTTGATATGACAACAACTATGCGTATGTGCCCATTTTCCAAGGAACTACGTGACCGGAAGCAATTACATTACGATGATATGCAAAGTTCTGAGTATCAATTGATGCCATTATATTACGAAATTCACATGACATACGGATACGTGAAGACATGCAGAGGTGTTAAATATTACTACCTATTTATATATTCATACACTCACTTCGGGCCCTATATATTTACTTAAATTTTTTTACGCAATGTCTGGGCGAAATGAATGCTATAATCGAGGACAACAGTGTTGAAAATGTGTACATGCTAGGCGATTACAATGCACATCCATCGGCTCAATTTTATGAAGAAATGTTCGAATTTTGTAATGAAAGGCAGTGGTTATGTGCGGATGTGATTCGACTAGGCGCATCGTCTGGAACGCATACATTTGTGAGTGATGCGCACGGATCCCATAGGTGGTTAGATCACTGCTTGGTAAGTACTTCTGCATGGTACACGTTAAACAATATCGAGGTTCTATATGATGTATACTGGTCGGATCACTATCCATTAAAAATCGAATGTAATATTGACGTTATTAGGTCAAAAGAGATACAGAAAAAGGAATTATGTAACAAAGTGTTATGGGGAGTAAGAAGCCCTGAACAGATTGCTAAATATTCAGAGATATGTAATAACTATTTAAAAGTAGTTGATTTTCCACAGGAACTTCACTACTGTGCGGATAATATGTGTCAAGATACTTCACACAGAATTGTTATTAATCAATTATACTGTAACATAATAAGCGCACTAAGTAGAGCATCTGTAGAAAGTAGTGTACTTAAGTCGAATGAGAATAATAAAGCTAAAAGTATTCTAGGCTGGAATAAACATGTATCAAACAGCCACAAGCAAGCTAGGTTGGATTTTTTGACATATATATTACATAGGAAACCCAAGAGTGGTCCTATTTATGAAAAGATGTGCTCTAGTCGTAAAATTTTTAAATCTCGGCTTAAGTTTTGTCAAAATAATCAAGAGAAGATTAAATTTGACATTTTAGCCACACAACATGCCAGTAAACAGTTCGGTAAGTTCTGGAAAAGTACCAAAAAAATGAATTGTAAACCAAGTCTGTCGGCTAGTGTAGATGGTATTAGTGAACCCAAACATGTTGCTAACATTTTCAGGGATTATTTTAGGGTGGAGCCCCCCTATAAACCCGTGAGGGAGGAGCTCAATGTTGAGTCCAATCTTAAAGATACGTCAATCGTAGTCTCCGCTAAAGATGTTAGACTAGCTATAGCTAATATGAAAAGAGGTAAGTCTCCAGGGCACGACGGACTCAGCATTGAGCACCTGCAACACGCGGGCTCGCACATTGGTAGGTTATTATCTATGCTGTTCACGCTCTGCCTGAGGCACACATATTTACCTCCAGATTTGATAAAAACAGTGGTCATTCCCCTTGTTAAGAATTCTACAGGAGATCTCGCGGATAAAAGTAATTATAGGCCGATTTCTTTGGCTACAGTCATCGCAAAGGTACTAGATAGGTTTCTTGACAATTGTTTGAACCTACATGTTAAATTACATGATGCGCAATTCGGTTTTCGTGAAGGACTATCTACGGAAAGTGCAATATTAGCCTTAAAACATACAGTAAGCTATTATGTTAAGAGAAATACGCCTATTTATGCCTGTTTCTTAGATCTTTCAAAGGCTTTCGATACCGTGTCGTATGATAAACTGTGGTCAAAGTTGAAGAAGACAGGCATAAATCCGGCTGTGACAGAAATCATGTCTCACTGGTATAGCAACCAGATAAACGTGGTAAAATGGGCAAAAGAGTATTCAGATCCATATGTGCTAAAATGTGGGGTGAGGCAGGGGGGGCTAACCTCGCCTAGATTGTTTAACATGTATGTTAATGAACTGATTGAGGGGCTCAGCAGTATACGTGCCGGATGTAGAATTGATAATGTTTGTGTAAATAATATCAGTTATGCAGACGACTTGGTGCTGCTGAGCCCATCAGTGTCAGGGCTAAAGAAGCTAATCGATACATGTGAGATGTATGCGCAACAGCACGGTTTGAAATACAACGCGGGCAAAAGTGAGTTCATGATGTTCAGGGGTAAAATTAAGTGTCCAGGCTATTCGCCCAAAATAATGTTGAACGGAGTTCCTCTGAATCGTGTTACTCATTTCAAATACCTGGGTCATATAGTGACCGAGGACCTGAAAGACGATTTCGATATCGAGCGGGAGCGCAGGGCGTTGTCAGTCCGAGGCGGGATGCTGGCGCACAGGTTCGCACGTTGTAGTGCCCAAGTGAAGCTGACTTTATTTAGAGCTTACTGTCAAAGTTTCTATACGTGTGGCCTGTGGGCTAGTTTCAGGCTGAAGTCATATAGCGCCCTGCGTATCCAATACAACAACATTTTCAGGAGGCTGTTTGGGCTTCCCCGATTCTGCAGCGCCTCTGGGATGTTTGCCGATGCTAGCGTAGATGACTTTTATGCCATAATACGGAAGAAGACGGCGTCTGTGGTGATGCAGACGAGGGGAAGCTCAAATAGCATCCTGAAAATGATAGCAGAGAGGTGGGACTCGGACATACTCCGCCGATACACCGACCTACACGTCCTAAAAAAAAAAAAATTAAATTAAATTAATGCATGTGGCTATAATTTTACTAATATAGTTATATAGTTGTATAAGTGTTTTGTGTTTTTGTTTTGTGTTTTGTAATGCTATGGATCTAAGAAATCTGAAAATAAACCATTTTTATTTTTTATTTTTTTTATTTTTTTATTTAATAAATTTGACTTCAAACGGTTAGGTAGCTCTTATTACCTTTTGTTACTTGACCGCCAAATATCGTAATTTGTATTCCCTCGATATACCGAGTACGTGGACTTTGACGTACCGTAGCCGTAACTATATATAATTCCCTTGTTTCAAACTGCATTCAGGTAAGGAAATAAAATGTTAACATATGTAGATAGTAGATACCTAACACTAAGTTCAAAATCAAGAGATCCAATGAATCTGTGCTTTGCAGAATATAATTTACTTTAAAAACAAAGTTTTAACCGACTTAGTTTGCCTATAAAATTTGAAGAGTTACCTCGATTTCTCCAGGACCCCGTCATCAGAACTGGATTTTGGTGACAACAGGACCAATCTGGAATTATATGCTTTTGAAAGCATATATATTTGTTTGAACAAAGAAAAAAATTTTCAAATTGGTTCATAAATTACAGAGTTATCGCGTAACAAACACAAAAAAATATACAGACGAATTAAGAACCTCCTTCTTTTTTTCAAGTCGGTTAAAAAGCAAGGCAAAACGGTGAACGATGCAATTTATCACGCTATCACAGGTAGGCCCGCGAGCTGTGTCGCTGGCTCGCGGGCGTCGCGCGGCGACATTAGACTATGCGTATCTTTCTAAGCGTTCTAACTACTTTAGTAAGAGACGGATTGTCGCTCGCGGGCCGTCCTGTGATAGCCTAGCTTGCTATTAGATTAAAATAAAAGGTATTGTCCTCTCATCCCAACTAATAGCAAGATGTTGTGACAAATTGCTAGGTTTGTGACGGTCTTAAATGAAATGATACGTTAAGAAATGTGTGCTTCGTTTTCTTCTTCTTAGGGTGCCATATCCTAACGGATGTCGGCGCCCATCATGCGAAAGTCTTCCCTGCTCTTCGCCGTCCTGCCCCCCTATTCTGTAACTTGTTTTAAGCTCACCTCAACGCTCACCTACAATTATACCTTGACACCGCGATGCGTAGTAACTAAGCGAAGGTAGACGTCTAGTTTCGTAACGGGTGACCGGCGGGGTGAGCCGCATTAAAGCGTAGCGAATAACAGCCGGCGAGAGTAGCGGTGTCAATAGTACCGGTCCAGTCCCTGATATTTCCCAACCACGTTGTTCTAGGTCTTCCTCTGACTCTTGTACCTTCTATTTTCCCTTCTATTATGTTTCTTATTATTTCATATTTCTTGGTTTTGTAAATATGGCCAAAATATGCTGTTTTCTTTCGTTTTATGTTGACTACAAGCAAGGGGCTTGCAGTGGGTGGAGCGCGTCGCGTTAAATACCTAGCGCTCGCGAAACCTCGAGGAGCCAGTCAGTCGTAGGCTGGCGCCGCTCGAGCGAGCACATGTGCGTCGTGCCGTGATCTGCCGCCGCCGCCGACTTGAACGCGACGAACCGCGCGTATTTATTATTAATTGTTCTGTTACTTTTTACGGAGTTCGATGGCCACGATGAAAACTAATAACAGCCGCTGGTGTTCTGTATATGGATGTTTAAATACCCAAAGGAACAATGGTTTATCTTTTTAGGGTTCCGTAGCCAAATGGCAAAAAACGGAACCCTTATAGATTCGTCATGTCTGTCCGTATGTCTGTCTGTCTGTCTGTCTGTCCGTCCGTATGTCACAGCCACTTTTTTCCGAAACTATAAGAGTTATACTGTTGAAACTTGGTAAGTAGATGTATTCTGTGAACCGCATTTAGATTTTCACACAAAAATAAAAAAAAAACCTTAAGTTTTAGGGGTCCCCATACTCAGAACTGAAACTCAAAAAAATTTTTTTCATCAAACCTATACGTGTGGGGTATCTATGGATAGGTCTTCAAAAATGATATTGAGGTTTCTTATACCATTTTTTTCTAAACTGAATAGTTTGCGTGAGAGACACTTCCAAAGTGGTAAAATGTGTGTCCCCCCCCTGTAACTTCTAAAATAAGAGAATCATAAAACTAAAAAAAATATATGATGTACATTACTATGTAAACTTCCACCGAAAATTGGTTTGAACGAGATCTAGTAAGTAGTATTTTTTTAATACGTCATAAATCGTAAACTGCAATATAAGTCTTATCACGCAAAACTATGGAAGTAGACGTTTTGTTCAAATTTATAAGTAAGTAGGTAATTTAGAGGGATTGTAACCGGTTTTTTTTTGTTTGGGAACGTAACAATAATTTTTCCGTTCTTTGTTAATTATTTCATTTTCTAATTGGACAATCTAATAATACGCACTCGTTACCTCAAAACACAACTGATTCCTATGTAGGACTAATATGTATATGAAGTATAAAATAGTTCAAAATATGTGGTTAATTCGAGGTTTTTACAAAAAACCGGTTACAATCCCTGATTTAGAGCTTAAATTTGGGAGCGCTTTCCTGTAGATCTCCATACAAATGGTGTTTTTGACGCAAAGCCTGACCCCGTAGCATGGATGGCCTTATCACGCGATAAGTGACAAGATAACAGCGTCGTCTCGTTCTATCGAACGATGTCAGCCAGGGACGGATGCTCTATCATGTCACTTATCGCGTGATAAGGCCATCCATGCTACGGGGCCTGGACGTGCCGAGGGACGACCTCCCTCTCACCGCCACGTGCACACTGATAAAATTTGTACTTAGCGATTTTTTTTTAGTCAATCATTCAACTATTGGGGGGGGGGGGGGGGGCGTTCATTTTTTGGTGCCACCTCTAAGTTCATGTTTTTTTTCCTTCTCCCATCTCTAAGTTCACATTTGGTTCACATGTAATTTTTTTTTCCTGTAATTTTTTTGGAGTTGAATTCCACTTCTCACTGTGTACGAGGGCTGTTTGATAATTACCCGTTTTCAAATGTTATTCTTATAACTGGCTGAAAATATATATACGACCGTTTTAAGGCATCCTTTATTACCCGGAAAAATTAAAAATATATCACAGCATTCTTTTAGTTTTTTTCGTTTAACGGCTGTTGAATGTCAGATTTCGATTTTAATTGCAAATATGGAGAAAGAACAGTATCGTTCTGTAATTCGTTTTCTGTTTTTGGGAGGAAAAACATGTGATGAGATAAAAGTACAAATGCAAGCTGTTTACAAGGATAATACACTTTCTATGACAACTATCAGATATTGGTATAACGAGTTTAATCGGGGTAGAACATCCGTCTTTGACGAAGACCGTCCAGGCCGCCCTATTGAGGTGACTACGGAAGAGATGGTCAAGAAAATTGAAAATATCGTATTAGCCGACCGCCGAATAAAGCTTAGAGAAATTGTTGACACTATTAATGTTTCAATCGAGCGGGTACAATATATTTTAGAAAACAAATTAGGAATGAAAAAGGTATCTGCAAGATGGGTGCCGCGTTTGCTCACCGAGGAACAAAAGCTTACCCGAATGACTACTTCGAAGCAATGTTTAGCAAAGTATAAAAGCAATCCGAATGAGTTTTTGCGGCGTTTTGTGACAGTAGACGAAACGTAGATTCATAACTATACCCCAGAAAATAAAGAACAATCAAAGCAGTGGATTTTACCAGGAGAATCAGCTCCAAAAAAAGCAAAGACCGTCCCATCGGCCGGAAAGGTCATGGCGACCGTTTTTTGGGACTCGCAAGGGATCGTACATATTGATTACTTACAAAAAGGAAAAACAATAACAGGGCAATACTACGCAAACTTATTGGGCGAATTTGATTCCGTTTTAAGGAATAAACGACCGCATTTAAAAAAGAAAAAAGTTATTTTCCACCATGACAATGCACCAGCTCACTCGTCCAAAATCGCAGGGGCAAAATTAGAAAAATTACGCTATGAATTGCTGCCGCATCCACCATATTCACCAGACTTAGCCCCATGCGATTTTTTTTTATTCCCAAACCTAAAAAAATGGCTCGGCGGAAAGAGATTTGCGTCAAATGATGAGGTCATCGCCGCCACAGAGGCCTATTTCGACGACTTTCCGAAATCTTATTTTTTGGATGGCTTATTAAAGCTAGAATACCGCTGGAACAAGTGTATAGAGTTAAAAGGTGACTACGTAGAGAAATAAATATACATATACAAAAAAATATGTTTTTTTTTTCTAAACACGGGTACTTATCAAACAGCCCTCGTATGCATGGACGCTGGCGTGTGCGTGTGTTGATCCTGTTAAATTAAGGAGTTACGTAGTCCTTCATTTAAGTCTCGCTTTTCTTTGGAAATGCTTTAAAGCAGCACAAGATAAGTGAACTTGCAGAAAATAGCCGGCTTCTTGACATGGAATGCATCTTATCTAACCGTCAACCAGGGTTTCCCCGAGTGACGTGACAACACAGGCCCTACGACTCCCGAGTCCCGGGTCAACGACCCCGTCGCTGTGCCAAATGTGAATAATAACTATGTACGGAACGGCCACATGTGATGCCATACAGGTACTTCCAAGCATTTATATTGTATCCTTGTTTGACGATTGAATTCAAATGCGCTGTTAGTACTCGTAAAAAGTATTTATATGTTGTACGGAGAAATGTTGACAAAACTTTTTATTAAAACTTTTGTAGTTAGGTATAGGTATATAGTTAGTGTTTTGTTTATTTCTGTCCCGCTGCTTTAGAATGTCATGTTTTTACCCAGTCATCCTACCTACTTATGTCTTAAGCCCAAATATATATTGATTAATATAAATGTATGGGTAGGTTAGGTTAGGTATATAGTTACCCAAATTCGACAAGGATTAACCATATTCAAATTTATTAATGTTTTGAATAACCCTGTTCGTCATATTTGGAACTAAAAACAATAGAAGCAGTTCAATATACTCGCATTGAAAAGGAATGTGGAATGACTAACAGTGTACATCCGTTCTTAAAGTGGTAATCATAATAGATGTAGAAAAAATAAATGCATGCGTAATAAAATCAATTTGCATAGCACTAGGTAGGACTCAGTAAGATTGTAACAGCGCCTGTACTCAGAATTACAACATTTTTTATTTTACTCTGTTTTATCCAAAATTATAAACTTATTCTACTACATTTATATACTCTTTAGTTCTTACTGAAGCCTCAATTAGGCTTATTTGTAAGAAATATCTAAGTAATATTAGTTTGCTATCTATCACATTTCATCCATACCAGTATTATTCCTCAGTGCTGGTGTTATGAGAGTCTAAATAATGTTTTTTTAGTATTTTTTTACATGTATTTGGATTCTCTGTTCCCTGTATTTTGATTAAAATGTCTGATGGTAGTTGGTTAAGTATACATATAAGGTAACATGAAATCTGAAGTACATTTTCCATATATATTCTTATAGTCAAGTAAAATGTAAGGTGGTAGGTAAGTATGCCAGGTTTCTCTCGAGATCCTCGAGAGATCGAAGGTCTCGCGAGACTAGCTTTGTGGCCTCGCGAGATCTCGGCTAGATCTGAAATCTCGCGAGATTGCATTCCCTATTTGCGGCAACTAAACCATTACCCGCCCTAATTAAGAAGGTTGCTTATATTACGGTAAGCCTTCAGCCATTTTACGACCACTTCAGTCAGTTCTTAATTTAACTGCATAAAAGCCTTTCCGTCCCTTATTCTTGCAACGCAAGTATAGCTCCTCTCCTATGTAGAAATCTATACTCTATATTCACGATTCGTTTTTCCTTGATGACGTAGGTAGGACGGGCACGGGACGGGAATACCTCGCAGAAAACTGGCGTCTTATATTAGCAATGGCCGTGGCCGTGACATTGAAGGTAGGTACGAAATGTACGAAAAAAAAGTTAAAATTTAAGACTTCGGTTATTTCTATGGAGGCCGATTATCAGCCCACCGTGCGCCGCGGCCAGGCTGCGCCAGTGTGATGCGGGCTTTATTCCTGCTGGTGGATAGATCGATAGTTGAGAATGTTGAGATCCATTCTGAGCTTCCTAACTATGTTTTTGGCAAAGGCATATTTTTCGCACTTGTCAAAGTGTTCTATTAAGGTAAGGATACACGACGATTTTTTTCCTGTAATATTTATGTTACTCTTAATCATATGTAATTATTTCAGAATTTTCGGTTGGTAAACTTCGGAGATAAAGAGGGGGGGAGGGGAATTATTTTTCTACATTTTCCTTAAAAAATCAAAATTTAACCACTGTAGAAAAAAAAAACGTTTTTAAAAAGTGCAACACAAGCCCTTTCATATGATACCCCACTTGATCTATTTACTAGACTTTGATTTTTTAACCCCCCTCAAATTCATCATTTACACAAAAAATGTATATTAAAATTTTTCATTTTCCATACACGTGTCGTAACCTTCTTAATAGTTGTTCCAAATTTCGAATTGATAGCTTATGCAGTTCCTGAGATATTTAACGTTGTGACAGACGGACAGACGGACAGAGTCGGTGCATAAAGGTTCCTTTTTTACTTTTTTGGTACGGAACCCTAAAAATGGATCTATGAAAAGGACAATGAATGATATACCTAAGTATCCCTTTTTGCCACACTTCTTGAGATTTGTATACTACCATCTCGCTCGGTCGTGGTATTATTATTAAGCTTATCCTGAGTATTATTATAAGTAGGCAGGTCCATGTGAGAAGCCTGAGCTTCCGGGAATTGTAGGATACCTAGTGATTGTGGGACTGTAGTGGTAGGGAGGGACCACTACTACTGTATCTGCAACACTGCGTTCAGTCGTAGGTATTATACAATTAAATTACCATAGCGGCTTTGGGAACGCGGCCAGCAGGAAGCGAGTGCGACTACCGCATACAGTACAGATACTGCGATTTGTCGCTTTGAGTAATCGCGACAAGCCTCACTTTACATTTACGGCCCATGTCAACGGAGAACGTTAAATTGTGTGTAAGCTTTAATAGGCAATCTGAGAACTAGGTCGCGACGTTAGAATTTCCTTAGGGAACGTACCTAATTGGCTTAGGCGCTGTTAATTTGTGTTATTTTGTATTTATAATGGTTTCAATGACTTTAAGGCGCCGTAGGTTCATGGTCTTCTCTCCCTCTCGCTGAGCATAAGCGTGAGCGAGATGGAAGTGCGTGTTCGGAAGCGCGGAAATCATGTTTTTTTAATTTTAATTTTTTGTGCGTTCAGATATATAAAAAAGTTTCAAAAACTATGTTCGCTTAACTTCGCTGAACCTACGGTGCCTTAAGTTACGTGCTAGTCACCTGCTGATAGTGGATGGGTTAGTGGTTAAATGCATATCTTTACCCAGTAAAGGACCGTACAAGGGTTTAGTGCTTTAACTGTAAGCTTAAGCGTGGATAGAGTCTGTGAAGTCCGGATTACAACGCTAAATATGTAGTACTTATTTATAACTAGCTGTTGCCCGCGACTTCGTCCGCGTAGAACTTATACTTAGAAAATATAATGCAAACAAACTTCTACTTACCATCTTAAGGGATGATTTCCGAGGCAAAAATTATTCTATATCCTTCGAAGGGTCTCAAATTATCTCTATACCAAATTTCATCTAGGTACATGGATTTTATCCAAACTTTCACCCCCTATTTCATACCCTTAGGGAATGATTTTCGGGATAAAAACTATCTAATGTCATTCTTCGGGACTCAAACGACCTTTATACCAAATTTCATCTAAACGGGATTCATCCAAATTTTCACCCCCATTTCACCCCCTTAGGGAGTGATTTCCGGAATTAAAACTATCCTATGTCCTTTCCCAGGACTCAAGCTATCTCTATACCAAATTGTATTAAAATGGGTTCCATCCGAATTTTTACCCCTAATTTCACCCCCTTAGGGGATGATTTCTGGGGTAAAAACTATCCCATGTCCTTTCCCAGGACTTAACCTATATCTACACCAAATTTCATCAAAATAGATTACATCCAAATTTTAACCCCCCCCCCCCCCCCCTTTCACCCCCTTAGGGGATGATTTCCGGGATAAAACCTATTATACGTCCTTCCCCGGGACTCAAACTATTTATATACCAAATTTCATCTAAATCGGTGCAGCGGTTTAAGTAGCTCCATACAAATTTCCACCCCCAATTTCAGCCCCTCAGATATAAAAACTACCCTTTTACCCTGAGAACTTTACGGTTTCGCTCTATGAAAACACAACAATATATCGATATCAGCCATATTTTTACACAAAAAAATAGGTTGGGTAATTTGACTAAATATTAATTAATAATCCACCTAAATGGAATACCGATACGGTAAAAAATAATGAAAAGTAATCTTCATAAATTCCGTAAAAATCAGGCGAAAATGGTATAAACTTTCTTTGCTTTATAATTGACTACGTCTATATACGTTCTTTGGGATACACGCATAAACCACTTATTTTTGTTAATGAATAAACCTTTCTATAGGCCAGATGAAATTCAATATTATCTCAAGGTCGTAAATATTTAATTAAAATGCCGTTATTTCCTGATGCATATATTTTTGGATTCAGGTAGTAAGTCTCCAAATTTGTGTACTCAAACATGTTTTCATTATAAAAATACTGTTAGCATTTTTGCTTGCGGGTTAATTTTTTTTCCTCACTTCCGGTCTATAGAATTATTCATTTCAATAGTAAAAGTTGTTTAAAATAACATATAAAAGCCGTATACAAATAATTAGCCTGATATTGAATTATTTCCAAAAAAACCGTAATTTTCTCAGGGTATTTGTCCTTCCCCGGGGCTCAAACTATCTGTATACCAAATTTCATCTAAATCGGTTTAGCGGTTTAGGCGTGAAGAGGTAACAGACAGACAGACAGACACACTTTCGCATTTATAATATTAATATGGAAGTATGGATTATTAGTATGGATAGTATGGGTTATTTCCGCTTGTCTTCCAAATAGAGGTGTAGCTGTAGGAGGACTCACTTCAAAAGAAAGAAGAAACGAAAAACTCATTCAAATATCTCAAAAAATTACGAAGCTACAACCGTTTTAATGTCGCTTGTTAGAGTGAGAGAACGATCAGGGACCGTGACGTCACGATCCTCGAGCGTCATAGTAAAAAACAATCGTTTCATTATAAAGGTGCGTTTTGCGGAAAAGAGACACAACAAACCCCCTCTTAAAACTTTATACACTTATAACTTAGTGATTACCTATACGAGTATAGCCTCTTGCGTTGTTTTTTTTCGAGATAATACAACATTATGATTATTTTGTTTAGTGTCTACATCCCTATTTTCGATAAGATAAGATAAAATAAGATTTCTTTATTGTCAGAACTGTGTACATTTAGTTGTTTTGGGTAAAATAAAGTCCAACAGCTTGCCCATTTCGGACGTACAATATTAAACTTAAAGCTAGTCAAATATACTAAAACAATAACAACAATAGTATTTCCAAATAATTTTAACCATATTCACACATAAAATATTAATTAATCTATCCGACATCCGTATTTTCTTTTAAACCACGAACTTCGGAATTCGAAAATATTCGGGTATCTCTATCTCTATCGCACTAACAAATGACAGGAATGCAGATATACGAACTTCGAGTTTCGGTTTTTCGTGGTTTGGCTGAATACGCAAAGAGCGCGCGCGCGTGCCATTCAAAAAAACCAAGTTTATATTGTTCGAATTTGTTGTTACATTTGTAGAAATTACGCCTTAATTCGACATTTGCGCATATAAGTTCGCATATCAAAATCGATTAATTTTATATTTGCTTTTGGTACCTATGTGTCTCGTCAATGTACTCGTATATCGTAGACGGGATTAAAATTATTAATAGGCGAAAGAAAGGCAAAAAAATTCCGCCATTTTGTCCGTAGTATTTCTTATTAGTCTGTGATTTTGACGTTTCTTTTAGATGTGGAGGCGATATACTTTAAGAATAATAAATGAAAATTAAATGAAGTCGTATATTACGGAAAATAAATTAACTGTCGCAGTCGGATAAAAACTATCCTAAGTTGCAGCTGGAATAATAATGTACCTATATAAAATGTTTCATATTTTTCCGTCCATGGGATGCTGAGAACATTCGTACCACAGAAAGCTTAGTTTCAAACTGGTTGATTCTTTTTTTAATTTAGAGATTTATTATAAGTGGAGATTATATTTATTAGGAGTTTGGATTCTAACCGGCCCGAATGAGTTTAATTTACACACACACACACGACTTGAATACTCAATTATATCGTGGAGCTTTAAAAGGACGTTCATAATAATGAAAAAAAAAAAGACAATTGTTAACAGGTACCAAGCAGTTGAGTGTCAACATGAATAATAGTTTCGCACCGTTCTCTCTCGTCGCGGACCCCATGGGAAAGAATAAAATGTTATAGACGCGAAGCACTTCTGCTAAGCTAATATAATACACCTATAACTGTCTAATTAACTGTCCTAACAACATCACCCTTAGCGTGGGATTGAAGTGAGTCGCGTCTACTATCGACGCTACCGCCTATCGTCAAGATTTAGTATGAAAAGTCTATACACCGCCCCTGGTGGTCACTCATAGAACTAAAAATCGAAACTGTAACGTGAGAGGCACTTATACATTACTTAATTCGCGATCGACTTCACGTTCGTTCACGATTTTCCAATATTCAACCTTATATCACTAGCATTTATCGTTTTAATTTAAATGTTTGTCGGTTATGACATTACAGAATACGCGCATCGCGACGTCGACAGTGTCGACTGTCGATACAATATGGCGGCGCGGGGACCATTTATTTGCATTTTTAAATACAAAATACGCGACAATCCGAATTTTGCGGATATATGTTGTCAATTCAAAACCCTTATTCTTATAAGTTCTTTAATTTGAGATAAATTTCGATCGGATCTACGGTAACTCTTGACGGAATAATACGATATCACGGGCCATTTTGCAAGTGAAATAGTAAAAAACTACAGTCGCGACGGTATTCTTCGATTCGAAATGTCTCACACTACCGATTGGTAGTACGAATCGAACGTTAAATTACGCATCGAAAACTAAACGCAAAGTGCCTAACGTTTTGCAGTTGGTTTCGTAGTCCAACGGCAGTGTGAGTTACAAGTTTGACGGGTCGAATCGAAGAATACCGTAGCGAGATCGAAATCTATTCGAAGCGCGTTTATTCGATCTCGTATTAGTTACGTAACGTTAGGTTACGACTGTATCTCACAATAAGGGTACAGCTACAGCCTTTGATTCGTGCAATCGCCCGTGGTTTATTAATTTTATTATCTACGTTCCTATTATTAAGTATTATGTCTTTCCCGCTCACGGGACAATGATGTCCCGGACCTTTGGGAGGCATGCGTGGGGCTAGAGGTACCTACAAAGTACCAACTGAGCCAACACGTAGAGGCCCTTTTGACAATTTAATGAAATGCAAGGAGTACTTACACCGAACGGATGCTGTCCCTGCCCGTGGCATGGGACGTACACAGAGACAGCACCCGCTGGGGTGTGTACTATTGCTGGTTGATGGAATCTAAAGAAAACGGGTTATTGGGTGAAAATTATGGACTAGTGGCTGGGCTATTGGGTGGAACATCGGACGCCTGCCTAATAAACTGTCTCATTTTTTATCTCTGGCAGACGGTGACTCGCCAACTGCTAGATGTGCCCCTATTAATAGCGACATTAAAAAATGGTCTAAGGGCAACACCAGTCAGAGAACTCAGAGAGGTTGGGGGGGGGGGGGGGGGGGGGGGGGCTGGGGGAGAGAGGTGGCACTGTACTTTAAACAACTCGCCACTTAGGTGTCCACATCTACCCTCGAGTAACAGCTCTTGCGACTCCACTCTGGATAGCCAGTTGAGCCAAGCCAGAAGAGGTGGGGGGGGCCTGTCCAACCATCCACCCGATCGGCTCAGCCTGACCACAGGACACCCCCAGGAGCACTCAGGTACGTAGGATCGCTACTCCCTAACAGCCCGCCACAAGCTGCCTTACGTTGACTGATTGCACCAGAAATCTTTGGCTGAGAAACGCGCCAGCTCTGGAATCACAGGCGATACGAATGAGCTTTTTTTATTAGGCTAAACAATTGGTGAGCCTCCGGTCCCCAAGGGCCTTAGCGTCTCGACTGCAAACGAAACGAAAATATAATTATCGCCTAAACACAAATATTTACGACGCTTAGACGATCCGAACCTTGGGACCGATTTTTGACTTTCGAGCGCTCGAATCTTTCATTCGAAAACGGATAAAAATTACGAAACACTGTTTTGAAATAGCGATAGAAAATTGAAAAGCGAGTGGTATTGACCACTCGTATTCAATTCTATCGGTAGAAAGTTAGTGCCTGCAATTTTGACACTAAAATCGTATATTCACTTTTATTTAATTTTCGAGCGCTCGAAAGTCAAAAATCGGCCCCCTGGTTTTTGACACGTTGTTGCATCATGTGACATTGCCAAAGTGTCCACACAGGTGGAGTCCCACACTAAGGGCCGCCCCAACCGCCACAGTACCAAAGTCATACCGTCGGGTCTCTTGCCGTCGTCCCGTGCAAGGCCATTTGGTTCGAGTACCGCAGGCACGTGGACGCTGACAAGAGCCCGACGTATGATGTCGTTAAGACAAGCGTGGCGGGAGAGTCTACCGGCGCTTTTGGGGCAGCTCAGTCAGGCCGTGGTGACCTGAACGATCTACCTGTGATCCGCAGCGACATTGGTGTGGTACGACATGTCATGCTCCCTGGCAACCCCACTTTCGATTTCGGGATTTCTGAGTATGTGAAAAAATTGTACCAAAATTGTACCGAATTAGTACTTACTTGAAAAAAATTGTACTTCAATAGTTTCGAGAGTACAATTATTTTAAACTAGCTTTTGCCCGCGACTTCGTCTGCGTGAACTTTAGTATTAACTTCCATTTCCTATTTGTACAACTTCCGTTAGGTAATAATTCCTAAAATGGTATTCAATGTCTTAATGCAAAATATAACTAGGTACCTGAATCTCAACACCGCATATCCGCGGGAGCTAGTTAGCAGGAGTAATTTACGGGCTAGCTAGCTTTAAAGTGGCCGCAGTCTTCTCTAAGGCAGAGGTTACCTACTTCCCTAAAGCCCACGCTAGGTTATAAACCGATGGTTATGCCTGCACAGTTCGTTTGTGCAGGCATAACTGTGTAGACACACGTTCAGTTTCATACACACGTTCAGTTATGCCTGCACAAATGAACTGTGCAGGCATAACCGTCGGTTATAAAGTTATAATATAACCTAGCGTGGGTGACCGGCCGGCTTAAGAGCGGGTCGGTCAGGCGTGTGACTTTGGGGCTGTCCATATTCAAGGATGATGATAGGGGGGGTCAAAAATCCACAAAAAACGATAACGTAATATATATATGGTCAAACAAGCCCTTACCAACACGAGGTTGTGACTTCGAATCTTGGATCTACCCGTACCCTCAGAATCAGATTAGTTTTACAAAACTAGACCGTAATTAAATATCAAAGTAATCATTGCTGTCAAAGATCCGTTAAGTCTTTGTTAACTTAACGTAAAATCCTTCAAATTGAAATTATATACAAGTGTGACTATGTAAATACTTACCTACTCGTAGATATAAGACAAGTAAGAACATCAGTTATTAGTTTCCTTTCAAATAATTTGAATTCCTATATACTTAAGTGGTACGTAGCAAGTTGCTGACCCAAAATAAATACCTATATCGCAAGTAAACAACGACATAAAATGGTACCTATTAAAAAAGAAATGGCACAAAAGATCTTTTAGGTCGATAATCCGATTTCTAATAAAGAAATATAACAAACCAAACCGAATAGGAAATGGCGTAAAAAGTGGTTTCTCACAGTAGATAAATGTTGTGTCATAAGCGCACAAGTTTTTTTCAATGTCGTCGGCACTTTACAAAAGCCTAACAAAAGTTCGGCAGCCGTTTGTACTCGGAGCTTACAGAGCAACTCGAGTCTTGTTGTGATTCTTTGATAGGAAAACTAAAGATTCGGCACTTGTACAATAATGCCGATTGATGATAGAAATAATAATGTTGTGATTGTGTTGTCAAACAAAGCAGTCGCCATGTGTGAAATAAGAAGCAATAGCGAGTCTCTGATTTCAAAAGCATGATGTAGGTAGCATTTCAGTTAGCGAAATCGATGTTTGAGTTTGATTGACACATCGATTTTACACTGCAGACTCTGTTAAAATAGTAAAAAAACTTGTAGATTAATTAAAACCATTAATTATTCCAAATGCAGATTCGATTTTCTTTCTTGGTTCATTATTTGCAGTTAATGTCCTTACATAAAAAGTAAACCAAAAAATATGACGCCCCCCATAAACACCTGAGTTTATGGGCCGAATGAAAAACGATGCCTTTAGAAATCCGCTCCTCTGATGTTGGACAGGGATCGGCCATTCTTTTGCCTCAGATTTATGTGTTTTAGACGGCCAGTCTATAAATGCCGCATTTTTATTAGCCGCCAGACGTTTACTGATTAATAAAGTGGGTGGAGACGCGGAAGAAACGGTGGCGCTTCCTGGAAGAGTCCGATAATCTCCTCGGTGAGCTTTTAAAACGGTATACAGAAGTCCGTTTTCCTCTCCACTTGATCTTTATAAATAAGATGAAACGGCAAACGTATCTTCTGCTATTTATCTTAACATAAAAACAGGTGCATAGGTAATTTAGTTCGATAGGGTCCGGCTTCCCAGCGGGAGCTTGGGCGAATATATGTTGTTATTGCTGTTAAACAGTCAAAGTTCGTACGTTAACAGAGTTGAAGCATCCGCATTGTCGCATGCCCATGCCGCGCCGCCGTATGTTTCGACATCCAATCTGAATTACAATGTATGGAATTTACCGACTCCAGCCGGGCCCTGCCGGAGCCTCCGTGTCCGAGCGGAATAAGAAGCAGCTATACTGTTACTCTATTGTTCAGGAACATACCAAACAATGTATTTTAGCCCAATATGGAGGCGCGATTATGTCAACGAGTGTGTTTTGTTTTTAAATAATGACCTACGTCGCGTGCATCGGGCATTAGGATCGCGAAGGGAAGCCATATGCTTGCAGCATTCTAAGTATCTACGTTTTATGTAAAGATAACTTACTCCATTGTTCATCGACGAGTTAGGTATTAAGTCAGCACTCGCATTCCTTTAGTATGGTTTGTAACCCCTTATTTATTACTTCTAACATGAAAGAAATACAATCTAAGAAAAACCTGATTGTTTGTTTTGCACGGGTTAACCTGTTGTGACAGTTAATCATTATCAACAGGAAGATAGATCCCAAAGCTCTTTGTTAGTAAACATGTATCTACTGCAACACAATTTAATTTATACGTTTCCCAACGCGTCAGAGTTCGCGGGTGATATATTAGAGATTAAAAATAAACTGGAGTCATTTGTAAACTTTATGATGCATTTGTACGTTAGAGACAAGCGTTTGTTATTCGTGTTTAGAACTACGTAATAGTCTAATTATTTCCGCATTGGCCTGGCTGTCTCGGCTGACAGTATTTAGTGCGTCGGTTGTGGGAGCAGCTGGATATTGCGTCAGCGGAAAGGTTGCGGTACTTGAGGTTACATCAAACGGCTTTACCCAACGACGACGTCCCAGTTTGAACGGAGAAGGCAGTAAGGATGTACGCAAGTGACGGATATAGACCATATTTGTGGGTGAGCGTTGAGGTGAGCTTAAAACAAGTTAAAGAATAGGGGGGCAGCTCCTCGATCCTACTGAGAGTGCAAACAGCATTGCGTGCGAAATCTTAGTAGGGGCTTTTTAGCGGACTTATAGTTATGTTCTGATAGATACTGCAGATTTTATGCTTAGGTAACAGTTCAATTAAGAAGAACGTTCTGACTTCCCAATCAGTCCCCATACAAATTATTTTAGGGGTGCACGTTGTATCACGATATTAATATATACTTGTAAAAAACCTGTGATTGACTTTTTACACCACAGCCCAACGAAAAGGAGTGTAATGTGTTTGTATTTTATCTATAAAACCAATATATTTCTACAGCTGTTGGTTCTCCAAATATAAATAAACAAATAAAACATAAGGAAAATAAATAACCCGTAGGTAGTACTTATTACTAAACATAGTCAGTTACCTGTACTTTTTGCGTTTTGTCGTAATTGGTAAAATATGCTAAACCTATCTTTACGCCGGAAATGGTGAGCACTAGTCGCTTACTGATAGCATTTCGGGTTAAAAATACACGTAAAATAAGAATGTGGCGAGTTCCGGCAGCTTCGGCGAAATGTCCATTTTCGCGGTAAGTGCGTACGCGCACGTGGTGGCGACGCGGCGCGGGAGTCGCTGACCGCGGCGCCTTGCGTGCCGGCCTTTGTATCCTATAAGGCAGAGGAATACAGAGTATACAAGTAGGTACTACATTATCCTAAAGCTTGCACGGACTTTGTGTTATTGGGTTTGTCGTTTATTTAAGTGGACCCCATACGCCAATGACCTTCGATCTGAATCCCTTAGTTTTCTAATGTTTTTTGTAGCTCATATTAACAACAACAGCTTTAAGCAATATAGTATCCCATATTTACTTCAAACATCACTGTCTTTGAGATATTTGGCATCAAAGTTGAACAATTTTAGACCAAAAAACAGGTTTTCTGGCCATAACTTTTGTGTTATTTAGTTTAAAATGAAAACCCTACACACGTTATTAGAGACATCAGAGATGAACCCAAATATGTAGATTTTGAATATGTTAGATCTTTCACAGCAATCTTATAACAAAAAATGTGTTTTTTTAGACAATGTTTAAAAAAATCATTAAAAAATAACTATCCATTTCTTTCAAAATATGGTAAACCGAAATGGAGATTAATGATTGAAGAATCGATAACCGTTTGCCTTATAATTATATCTGTAGTGCAAAAGGATTTGTATCGATTCAAAACTAGTCAAAAATCGATGAAAACCTCGGGTAGCCCCTTAAGGGGATAGCTATGCGAGTAGTTAAACCACGCCCCCGTGAATAAAACACTATATGTCTTCCGCACACGAGAAAGCGAGATGCAACACTCTGCTCCCTCCCCCCCCACTTGTAAGAAAAAATAAAACATGGTCGACCCCCCTAAATCGTCTTACGTAATATACAGGATGTTTTGTAGCTGGGTGCAAACCTTTAAGGGGGAGATACACTAGACCATGTAGAACATATTCATCCAAAAAAAAAATATTTTAGCGATTTTTTGATTTTTAAGGAAACTTTTACGATTTTAGTATGAAAAACCCAAAATTGGTCAATTAAATGCTAATAACTTCCAATCCAAACAGAAATGTCCTTTTTTTATTATTTTAGTAGTCTTATGTGTCCTTGATCGTACCAAAGTAGTTTGAAGCACCATTGTGTCCAAAAAAGTTATGTGCAAAGCATTTAAACTTTACAAAAATAAAAAATTAAAATAAAATCTTATTTTTGGATGAATATATTCTACATGGTTTAGTGTATCTCCCCCTTAAAGGTTTGCACCCAGCTACAAAACACCCTGTATGAATGGCGCCAAAATCAGTGTTCATTGTTTCCTAATTGGGTCAGCAGCGCTACCACGAACTTCGAATGTTGAACTTCGTATATCTCCGTCTCTGTCGCTCGAGTACCATACACCATAAGTGTGATATAGACGGAGATATACGAAGTTCGAGATTTGAAGTTCGTGGTTATAGCTCGGAGCAGCAGCGTGCCAAAGAACGCGCTATTTTCCAATGCATGCACGCACGCCCTTAACTATAGATTTCAAATATGTTGGTACCTAGGCTAATATTTGGATGTTTTTAAGCAGATACAATTTATCAAGACAGAATTGGCTAGTTAACTTCTCTAGTTAAAAATGTAATGGTGGGCTTTATTAGGTACTGTGGAAGTAAGGATATATATACGGTTACGATAAGAGCGGGTCTGGAACTCTGGAGATGAAAGTCTTAGGAGTATTTTATTTTTTTACTTATAGTTAGTTATATTATTTGGCTTCTGGCTTTCGAATTTTAGCAAATCTTCAAATCAAAGCATCACTCATAAGCGTCCATAGGCTTCGGTGTCCATTTAACATAATAAGCCGTAGGTAGTATCAGTGGCAGCGCGTGAATTTTTTTGATGGGCAACCCGAAACAAAAAAGTTGTGAAAGATTTTAGAGTAGGCATATACCTATGGGGCTATGGGCTTGCCTAAAAATTAATTTTAGGCAAGCCTGTGGGATTCGGAGCGCCCATACAAGCCGATTCCCACCGTGGGAATCGCCTTGTATGGGCGCTCCGCCACTGGTGGGTACCTAAATGCTTGCATGCCAGCATCAGTATTAAGTCTCAGTAAAAGTCTGTTTGGCTAATGCTGAAGGTTGACTGGTAAAGAATGACTATGGCATTAAGTTTGCCTTTTTATCTGTAGGTAACTTGTTACTGTGCAAATGTGCGTACCTAACGTGTAAATAAAAATTAAATTATCGAAGTCTATCTCGTTCAACTCAGCACTAGCCGTAGCCAAAATACATGTCAACCGGCTGTTTTGAATCTCCGAATAGGTTCCCGAAATCAATCTCAATAATCTTTCCCGAAATGTAGATACCTACCTAACTACCTACTAATTGTACCAAACTACTAACTATTATAAGATTAACGAACGACTCTGTAAAGCCAGCAGGGTAATTATTTGAGGTGTAAGATAAATGTTACAGAAATAAAAACACACATTTTGATGTGGTCTGTTTTATTTTGAACATAAGGATATGTACCGATACGATGATTTATATTATAAGAGATCGATAAAGTTTATTTTGGTTAAAAAAAGCAAAAATCCAATTTTAACGGTAACAAAAATGAGCACCGAGACCACGAAAAAGAACATTTTCTTTATTTTAAAATCTTATAATTGTACTATTTGAATGAAAATCCGATCATAATGAGAAAACGAATAAGCATTATTTAATTAATCAGGTATCAACAGAAATAGATAATCGATATCTATATAAAAAAAAAATTTTAATATGACCACGAAAATGACGACTTCAAATTGTCATTTTTGTAACCTTTTAAATACTATCTAGAAATTATTTAATTAAAGTAAGATTAATAACTTCAACTCAGAAACCAAAACAGCTTTCAATACCTTCTATTGTATATTATATCATCCTCCTAGCGTTATTATTCCCGGTTGTGCCCCTAAAGGAGCCCGGGGTCCGCTTTGACACCTAATCCCAAGATTTGGCATAGGCACTAGTTTTACGAAAGCGACTGCCATCTGACCTTCCAACCCAGAGGGAAAACTAGACCTTATTGGAATTAGACGAAATTCTATTGTATATTATATATATATATATATATATTCCTGTGCAGGTCTACGGTAGACCCGAATGAAATTATGTTACAACGAAACAACACAACAAAATGCTCCTCTAAATGACCAAGTTTTTTTTTAATATTTAGCAAAATAATTCTTGAACCTCTCGCCAGTTAACAAAATTGGCGTCGCACTGGTCATAATTCCTATAACCACACCTGGGGCAAATGTTGTTGACGGTCAACCATTCTTCATTTAAATCAATTTCTTTTGATGGGAATATAGCTAATGTCTTTAAAAATAGTTCTTTCCGTAAAACTTCTGGCAATCCGAGACCCCAAACCCATCCTCGAAAATGTATCATCTAAAACAATAAGTGCAGGAATAAAAGTAACAATATCGGGACATATCGGTTATAATTATTAAACGGGCCGGTACTTTTCATGCCGATTACATCAATTTGACGTCACGCTGCATTTTGTTCTGTATTTTTTCTACTTGTAGGGAAAATCATCTTTTTCGTGGTCTTAAATCAGTTTCGTGGCCCATAACACCACGAAAATGATGACCACGAAATTGAAAAGTTCTTACTTTCGCGGCTCTGCAGTAAATATCCTATAGGTTTGAAGCAAATGAAATCAATATTGAATAACTTAACTGCAAATTACACAGCACCAGTAAAACATTATATGTATTTACCCAATACTCACCAAGTCGCAACCGTAACGAAAATGACGCTCGATCTTTGTCGCAAATCTAAAGCCGGGTCCGCTGCGCCAATGTTTTCCATGTTTTTAAACACCTAGGTAACATGTTTTCCGTCAGTTTCGGCAAACAAATAGGGTATTGTTTTGATTGGCAAAACATGTTTGACGTAAAAAACCACGAAAACATTGGTGCAGCGGACCCGGCTTTACTTGAACCTCGAAGGCTCGTGGCATCTAGGTAGCATTTGACGTTTATCACAGACTAGTGATGTAGCCAAGTCGATAAATGCCCCAAATTAAAAAAAAAATTGTTTTCAATTCAACCATTTAATATGTGACATTCGTGATACACAATTAATATTTGTTCTAAATTGTAAGAAGTTATTCTACGTCTTCTATCTGTAAAAATCCACTTGGTGTACGAAAATGATCTCTCAACTTCGACTGACGTAATGGGTAAGAAAAACATTCTTCTGTAATGTTGCAGTGTATTTTTGTTAATGTTTTCCTTGATTTCAACTTCTTTGTTTTGTAACAAGTTATTGATATGTTTTATTGTTTGATATCCTGGATTTTTTAATAACACTATTTTTAGTTTTTGGTAAACCAGTTTACCTTTTGGGTGCAGTCTAAGTAACGAAAATAATTTTACAAATTTAAAAACGATTTCCAAAGACTCGTTTAGCCTAAGGCTTCTACGTTCTAATTCCTTAATTGACGTGGCCAAAATACCAAAATTTTGATTGATAAAACTTATATCATTTTGTAAACCACCCAGTGTCTATAATCTCTTTGCATTTCTAATTGAACTGGCTTCTGTGGAGTTTAAGCTCAAAATTATTTCCTTCACTTTATCAAAATGATTTTCATAGTACTTGACTGCCTCAAGCCAGGTGCCCTATCTGCTTA
This sequence comes from Epinotia brunnichana, assembly GCA_963854355.1. Classification (NCBI taxonomy): domain Eukaryota; kingdom Metazoa; phylum Arthropoda; class Insecta; order Lepidoptera; family Tortricidae; genus Epinotia; species Epinotia brunnichana. The sequence goes on from OY977940.1 coordinate 19,384,357, forward strand.
TAACGGGCTTAGGTGGCAAGGGTGTGTTGGGGAACTTTTCTTTAAATATTTTGATTCGACGTGGAGCCTTGACAAAAACTTTTTTTACAGTGTTTATTAGATCATTTACTTTTGGATATATCAAGCGAACCGTTTCGGCAACTCTGTTCAATCCATGAGTTAGACATGTCAAGTGGGTCAAATTAGGATACATTTCTTTTAATTTTTTCCCCGCCTTGACCATGTACGCGGCAGCATCAGTAGTAAAAAAAAGAAATTGTTCTTGTTGTTTTCATATTTTTCACCCCACAAGTCTTTTATTGTTTCGTTTACTAAATTTAGAATTGTTTGATTGTTTGTTGCCCCGAAATGTCTTGATGCAAAAATATGTGGCATTGATGACGTTTGTTGTAAGCTTCCAATTATAACATTGTGAACATCATTACCATTTCCATCAGTTGTTTCCATCAATATATATATGCATTTTCTAACTCTTTTTTAATTTTTTCTTTTTTCTCATTGAACAATGTAGGTAGACTATTCGTTCTTAATGTTGTATCGGTAGGCTACATTGCTTCCATATTTACTATGAATACAACTTTCAATAATTTTTTTGAAGTTCGGGTTATTTGCTTGTGACCATGGAATATTACACGTGATCATAAACTCTGTAAGGTCCTTATTTTGCATTACTTTGTTTTTATTTTTGTGAGTGTCCGAATCTAAATGTTTCCGTATATTATACTTTTTTGATTTTAAATACGTTTGACATGTTAAACAAAAACACTTATCTTCCCTTATCTCAAGCTCCTGTACATTTAAAAACAAATCCTCTAAAGATGAGTTGCCTAAGGATTCGTTGTTGTGCTTCATACATTTTAAATGTTTGTTGACGTTATGTGTTTTGCAGACCAGAAAAACATCACAACGTTTTACTTAATCACCTTCTAGCACGATTTCTGGATGTTTTTTCATGATTTCCTCCATTATTTGATAAATATTTCACGAACGCAACACTCGCGACACGTCTTTTAATAATTATTGAATAAATGACAATGACATATTTCATATTGACAAATTGACATTGATGTTTTTTATAATTGCCCACTTCACAGATATTTGATAAATATAACTATGAAGGTTGAAATACAGAACTTACTCATTGGTTATTTTATCGTATCGAAAATACCGCATGAAAAACGTTGTGTCGCATCACTATGCTACCTGAGATGCCACGAGCCTTCGATGTTTGTAATTATTATATTAATTATAGATAAATAATTATGGCTTGCGATAAACATTATACGTCATATTGACGCAGTCTTATTTTCAAAGTTGATTATAGTTAAAAAAGGATTTACAGGAGGTTACTTAATAAGTGTGGCTACGAAAATGATGGTGTATGGGAAATGTAGAAAAAAATAGTCTTATCAATGTCCTAATTTTTTTATGTTTGCATGCATGGTATATCATATTATGAACATTCAAACCATGTTTTAAACAGCAAGTTTTTCTATACCTTGTATTTTTTACAATACTACAAAGTAGTCAGGGATAATCCTAACCTGACCACGTATATAACTGACTTTTGTGCAGAAAATTTAAGTTATTGTCGAAAAAAGATAAAATAGAATTAAATGTATTTACCACAAGTTTCAGTGATAATATCCTAAGCAACTTAAAAACAATAAACGATATATTTCTGATTTTATAACTGTAAATTTGAGTCTGAACACAATTGAACCTCTCGAAATAATAACCCAGCAATGGGCGACTTATGCGTTAAAAGGGACAAATTACATATTTTCATGTCATTCCGCCGAATTTTACTGCGTGCTGTATGATGGGGCCATGATGGCCCATTCTGTGCAGCAAGCTTCACAGACGCGCTGCCAGTGTTGGTGTTTGGTTTTGGCGTAGGCTTTAAAGGCCGATATTATGGTCCCCTGCGAGAGTCCCACAAATGGTTCTGGACCTACAAAGTGATTTGTAGAGCCCCCTCTTGTAAGCTCATCTGCTCTTTCGTTACCGATGAAGCCCTGTGCCCTGGTATCCAAACTAGTGGCACCTTATTGTGCCTTCCAAGTCTGTTTAGTGCTTGGACGCCATTATAAATTTGTCTAGAGTCCACTTTCGGCGCCGTAAGCGCTTTAAGGGCCGCTTGTCTGTCACTGAGTATATAGATAGTCTGCCCTTTGGTTTGCCTGTTAGACCAGCGGCTGAACAAAAATGGGTTTTGATAACATTAAAGTTTTTTCTTTTTTGATATGTCATTGGAGGCATGTTAAATAATACTTATACAAAAAGTTAGAAGTTTTTAGGTTCGGCTTTCGGTTATATTGAAATATTTTATTTTTAGCCAAGAACTATGTAAATATAGAATTAGAGTTACAAAAAACTGTAACATATCCAATAACACTTTAGTTTCTTTAAAATAATCTGTTTTTAGAAGTCTGGAACATCTGCATTTTGGTGAACAAAAAAATGCAAATCATTTTGCAAATAAAGAATTAGAGTAGCTGATATTGTAAAATTATGATGTAATCGATCCACTTAATATACTGGAAAAAAGTTAGATGTGTAGACAATTGGCTTGTGTAGATATTTATTTCTGGTTAAGCAGTATAACCAATATTGAATTAGAGTTTGTAGAGTTAATAATAAACGGTCTTGACAATGATCTCAGTTACCAAACAAAAGTTTAGAAATATAGAATCACGGCGACACTAAATACTGATATGTATAGGTAAGCATTCCGTGCCTATATTACTACGTTTCAAACGCGCTGTATTGTATGCGCGCGCCGTGCTGCGCGCTGTGGCGCTGTGGCACCAGGCAGCGATCAGCGGTGGCGGGGCAGCGGGGTGCCCTTAACTCATCCATAAAAAAAACCGCAAAGCATGTTTTAAACTAATATCAATGGAAAATTGTTATTTTGTTTTAAGTACGCTAATGAAAATACAAAGACGAAACTTACCCTTATTTATTACTATACTAGGAATTGCCCGCGGTTTCGTCGGCGTTAAGTCCATTATAAAGTAGGTTTTTACTTATAGTTTTATGTTAAAGTAAGTATTGGTGGCTTACACAATGGTAACAAATAACGAAAATACAACTTTTTACAACAAAATTATAATTGCAACATTTGCAAATCATTCATATTTGTAATTGTAGGTATATACATAATAACTAGGGTACGGACAAGTGGTGGCAGATTTCACACAGAAGGTAGTAGAGTCGCCTAGATATTTTTATGACTAAACAAATACTGATTGAATGATTTATTTCTTTAAATTTTTTTTTATTCTCTTGCGACTAAATAGTAAGTTTTTGAAATGAAAATGTACATGTATTTACATTTTATGCTTAAAGAACTTTATTTTTTATAAAGAATCAACATAATTCACTTACATGAGAAAAGTTATAAGTTAATACTAAATCCAAGCATACAGTGTTAACAATTGTACAAAAATCATAGTGGGTAGACATGCATATTATATAATACAGGGTATATTATTCAAACGGGGCAGTGAGGGAATATCCGAAACTATAAGATATACGGAAATTTGCTCTAAGGAGTTACGAGACCGATTTTAGAAAGAATCAAAACTGCATTCAAAGATTTTCAAAAAAGCCTCATACACAGCCGGGAATCGAACCCGGTCAAATCTGTCTAAAAATCAGAGTGCGTTATTTTGCGTAAATTAATAATGTAATGTAAGGAAGAATTGGTGCTAAGGCACCCTGTATCTACAATCCCAGGAAGATGCTGAATTTCATAGTTTAATGTACGGAAATGGATCTCCCCGCACAAACAGTGTAGTGTACCTACAATGAGTAATTATGGGAATTATATTTTTTTTACAGCTTTGAAAAGATTGGTGTAAATAATGAAAATAAATTAAAAAAAACCACGAATTTACCAATTTTGTCTAGTTTCAGACGCCACAGTTATTCTCCCTATAGTTACTAAGGAGTTTAGTATGGGGAAATCCATTTTCGTACATCAAACTATGAAATTAGGCATTTTCCTGTGATTGTAGATACAGGGTTCCTTAGCAACAATTTTCCCTTACAATTCCGGACTTTCGAAATTCCGGAATCTCGGGCAATGTTTCCGATATTACAATTCCGGAATTGGTACACTCAGAATATCGGAAATTCCTGAACTGGATTTTATGTATTTCCAGAATTTATGACTGTTTATTTTCATAGTTTACCATAAACTGGATAAGTCTCGTGACTTTTCGTATCTCTTATAGTTTCGGATTTTCCCTCACTGCCTCGTTTGAATAATACAACCTGTATATAACGCTAAAGTTCGGCCGCCTTGTTGCGGCGATAACGGCGATTTTTGTTTAAGTTATCTTTCCACAAAAAAATCTATCTTTCGTCTACTACAGACTACAGATGCCATTGTGTTGGCATTTACGACTTTGTACGCTAACAAATCTGCCCTTCTTATTGCAAACGCAGTACTTGCAAAATGGTGGTTTCGAGATAAACGCGGTAAACATATTTTTTGGTATCTATACAACAAATCTATGTTATACAACTTTTGAAGTGTACTGAAAAATTGTAAAAAAAATAAATCTTTAGATTGAAATATTTTTTACTTTACTGCCTTATTTAGATAAAATACGCAGTACTGCATTTTCATCAACTATATGGGTTTGCAGTTAGGCCTATGTCCAGCAGTGGACGTCTTTCGGCTGATATGATGATCTGGGTTTGCAGGTATTACAGTATCACTAAGGCTTAATGCAGTATTTGTGTTTATTACTGCAAAATCACCTAGCACGTGTTAAATACTGCGTTTCTAGTTCGCAATCATGCTCTATTTTCGTACCTATGTAGTAATAAATAAGTGTTGGTAAGATTTAACTTCAGACAAATATTGAAGTGACGAAGAGACGAAATAAAATTGAGTTTAGGTAGGTACTAGAAAAAAATAATATTTTTCTTATCAGCGTATCAAATTATTATTTTTAATAGTCTATAAAATGTGTTTCAGGAACATTTTTTTATTAGAGTCTATTAATATAAAACACTTCCACTCATCAAGCCATCAATCACTCTTTTGAATTATACAAGGTGTAACCAAATCAAGTGCGAATATTTCACTCTGATTTGCTAGCACGAAATGCTGCACTGTACCTACCGTGTGGCTTCGGTGCATGCGTAACTTTATGTTACTCTCGAATACCTCTCGATACTCTTAAGCGCAGCACTGTGGAATAAGTACTGCGTTTAAGTACTTTTAGCGTGGCAAGAGTAGCTCTTTGGTTTTCTCGCTAAACTCAAACGCAGTAATTTTGAATACTGCGTTTGGCTTTAGTTAGTATTCGTTGCAAAAAAGTTATATGCCTAATGAATCTGCAGTAAACGTAGCAAGTACTTAACAACCTTCTAGCACATGCTGAATGTTGTAGATCTTGTTAGCATAAGTAATATTTTTGTGAAAGTACTGCGTTTTTGGTTAGATAAGAAACATGTTTGAAATATAAAAGACCTGATTTTTTTTTTAGGCTTGTGATGTCATTTTTGCAGAAAAGTGAAAATCTCAAAAATTACTACTGCGAGTACAATTATCAGGGCCTTTGGCCGCATTATCAACTGTTTCGTTTACTGCAACTACCGCAAGCCATAAATTGCAATAAAATATATTTTTTCTACTCCTGTACCGTTATCTGTCATTTATATAGGCTGTAGCTCAAATACAATGACACCTCTAATAAGTCGTGGAAAAACTCTATGCTCTGGCCCAAAAACGCACTATTAAGCGTACTTTTTTGGTTCATACATTTTACATAAAAGCACTGTTTAACCTTTTTTTTAATCGGCCGCTATATTGCCGTGATGCCAACTTCATAAACAAATATTTCGAAATAAAAGTATTTATTTACGATTTAAAATTTGTACATTATGAATTATTTACTACAATAATAATAAATCATCATCTATTGTGTGTTAAATTACATGTTTTATAGATTCTTGGTATTATTTATAAAAATAAACAGGTCAAATTCGGTCCGGGTCCGGATTCAGTTTGGTTCGGATGGCCAGTGCAAACAAATTAAAAACAAAACAAACCATAAACAAGAGCTGTCACATTTCCAATTTCCCACCAAAATGTCCAAAATACAGTTCAAAATGAAAAAACGAAAGATGATAAACTATTAGTCCTAAACTATTAAGATTGTATTCGTGTTTTTGAAGACAAAAGTGTACGTTCCTTTTAAAATGGTCGAAGAAATTAATAATTGCACTCCTGAAGAAATTGCGTAAGTAGCAAAAGTACGAATTGAAAACTTGTTGCCTGAAAAAATTAACTATTCTGTAGTCTGCTATCACAGATAACCTCCGTTATCTGTGATAGCAGACTACATTCTTCAGACTTCAGACTTACATCCGTCTGCTATTTATTTAAAATTTGTCGTAGAAAAAGTATTGTATGCAACGGTGTATAACTGGTCTAAAAACGCTGGTGGCGTCTTAAATTGCGATGCTCGCCAAGGCTCGCATCGCAACCCACGCCACTCGTCTTTTAAGACCCTCCTTATACAACAGTTGCATAAAATACTATAAAATACTTAATATAATTTGGATATATTTTTATTTTTGATATCCAAATTACATTATAGTTTAATACTCTAAAAATATAAATTAAATAAATAATGTATTCATTCAACCGTAAAAAGTAAATAAAAAGCAACGACTCCATTTTACTCCCTGTGCGAAATTTGCCACCACTTTTGTCTGGACGCTACTAATAACAATTTTAAATTAACTTCTGTAACTTCACATTATTCCATGCAGATTTTTTCATAAAAAAACAGTATCTGTAATTTTTTATTGTACATAATAAAATTAAAAATAGGTAAACTAATGTTACATCTTATAGGTTTTGACATAACTATAATAAAAAATCTTCCTTTTCACCCGCTTTTCCAAACATTGAATATCTCCGAAACATAAAACCGCCTTATGGTACCTTTACACGTGGACCTTCACTAATATTGTAACAGTGCTGTAATACGTATTTTCCTGAAGGAAGGTTTTCAAAAACTATTTTGGTTAGTTTTTTGAAAGAGCTGTTTAAATAGACGATTTTTATAACATATATTTTTTTCATTTGAATCTGGCCACTTTAAATTTTTTCTACATATGTTTTACTATGCTCGAATCTGGGTTTTGCCCCCAAAAAAATCTCATAAACTATACATAAAAAGTTTTTGCGCCTTCCCTATTTTAAACATATAAATACGAAAAATGTTTTTTTTTTAAATGCGGCAGAACGGGGGCGCGCGGGTGTGGCGAGGGATACCTAGCAAGCGATAGCTCGCAAGGTCAACTAAGATCTGCTCCGCCGTAGCTACAACTTGTAGCGCGGCTTGGTTTTCGCGCCTTTTTTTAATAATATGCGTTTATGATGCAAACTATACACAGAAATTTCTTACTTTCCATAATATGGCTGCATATATTCTTTTATAGTATTAGACTTATTTTTATAGACTCTAATTCAATATTAGATCTTACAGGACAAAAAATGCGTATTAATTTTAAAGCTTTTATCTTATTCCTCTAAACTTTTGGCTTTGTCTATAAACTTAAGAATTTAGAGATATTGTTGTGGATTTTTAAAACTCTAATTCAATATCGACTAAATAATAAGCTAATTCTGGTTTGACGTAGTCGCGGGTGTTTTTTTTTCTAAAAACTTAACAGTGTAAAGCGTCATACATATTATAAACGATGAAGCTTAAACTTTGCACTTTAATTCATTATTCACAAATCATCAATAAAAATAAATAAATACCTAATTTATATCTAACCCTCGTTCTAACTTTTCTTCATATATTACAAATATGCTTGAAAATAAGTCGTATGCCATATAAGCATAACTTTTCCGACTTTAGAATTATCAAAACTTCTAGGGCCAAAATCCGGTTCCACTACTGAGCTATGTCTATATTCTCCTGTACACAGGCAATTATGGCGTATGTCTCCGCCTGGAAGACAGTTGCCAAACTACCCATGCTTACACTACTACTATAGTCATTTGCATAAATGCCTGCTCCCGTACCGGATCCCATTTTTGATCCGTCCGTGTACCATATACTGCCTTCGATACCAGACTTTGGTGGTTCTAGACCTTCGGCCCACTCAGCCCTGGTTGGAACTTTTGTTGTGTAGTTCCTATAGAATACATACTTGGTAGCATTTTGTCGCTTCCCATGTTTGTTATTCTGTCTAAGAAACCATCAGTCTCCATGTTTGTGTGCTTAGTCTTCGGCTTGCTATTGCTCCACAGTCCAAGAGTTCTTAATCTGTAGAGCGATTTGCGCGCCTCTAACTTAATCACCATGTGAAGTGGCGGTAGGTCCAGTAGGACTTCTAGCGCCGCTGTAGGCGTGGTACGAAACGCCCCTGTTATAGCCATGCATGCCGTTCTCTGCACCTTTCTCAGGGCCTCTCTGCATGTGCTCATTAAAGTCCTTGGCCACCATACCAGGCTACCGTACAGTATTATGGGTCTCACCATCATGGTGTAGATCCACTTCAGTACCTTAGGGTTCAGTCCCAATGTTTTGCCATACGCTGAGCTACACATTCCAAATACCCTCAGGGCCTTTGTAATGGTGAGATCTGTATGCTCCTTCCAGTGTGACTAGATATTTCACGTCATTGGACAGTTCTAGTACCCTTCCGTACAGCTTCAACTGCTGTATGCCGCGAAGGGTCCTTTTCCTAGTAAAGGGTATTACTACAGTTTTGCCTGGATTAATGGATAATTGGTGAAGATCTCTCCACTTCCCTCAGTGCCTTGTTCATGATTGCTGATACCGTACTTTGGAATTTCCCATTAACCAGTATCACTAAATCATCAGCATATCCTACCGTGTGGATGGGACCTTTATTGAGTTCTATCAAGAGTGAGTTCACCACCAAACTCCATAGAGTTGGTTAAAGTACCCCACCTTGTGGACATCCCTTTGTGACCGCTGCGCTTAATTTATACTATAACTATGTTGATTATGATTAATACCTGTTGTATTGTGCAATTTGATTAATAATTGAAACCAAATAACAAATGTAGGTAGATTGTTACTAGAGTTTTAAGCAAAAAAAAATATTGAGATCTCTTTAGCTGTAATTTTTCCTATTTTAAATTATTTTGAAAGAAATATTATTGTTTTGGTTGATTACTTAACTACTACTTTTATGTATCCTTTCATACATTAAAACTGTGTAAACTTTGTAATAAATATATCCAGTACCTATACTTTTTTTTTATGAGGTCATTCCTAAAAATCCTGATAACTAGTTGCCAAGTCCGGCCGCAATCCGGACAAAGGGTCAAAAATCCTGACATGCCCGAACAAATCCTGACGTATGGCAAACCTAATTACGGGTAAACGTGAGGCGGTCAACACACTGCCGCCTCAACCCGCTGCAGCGTGCGGAGCCGCGTACAAAATTCGCCGGACGGAGGTGCACAGGCCCCATAGCATGGATGGCGTTATCACGCGATAAGTGATAGGATAAGCGCGTCGTCTCATTCTATCGAACGGTGTCAGCCAGGGACGACAGCTCTATCCTATCACTTATCGCGTGATAGGCCATCCATGCTACGGGGCAGTATATAACAAAGTACTTTGTGGTGAAGTACCGTGCGGAATTTATAGACAAACTGATGACGAACTGGCATACAACGTTGCGAACTGTCGCTCCGCACGCCGCAGCGGGAAGCGGCGGCAGTGTGATGACCGCCTTAGAGTGCACTTTCATCCATACTTTTTCTAGACTACGGTGCTAAATTACAAATTATTTAGTTAAATTTCAGATCATCTAGCTACTGGGAAATAGCCAAATTCATAAAATAGCCAGTTGCCTATTGTAGTGTAACATTAAAAACCGTATTTCAACATATGAACCTCATTTTCTTTCCACGGGGATCAAATACGTAATTGACTAATTACAACCGTAATAATAATTATGAAAATGTTTGTAACTTGGCACTGTAAGTAGGTAGTCCGAGAAATGTACGTGTACCCTGAGAACTTTACGGTTTCGCTCTATGAAAACACAACAATATATCGATATCAGCCATATTTTTACACCAAAAAATTGGTTGGGTAATTTGACTAAATATTCATAAATAATCCACATAAATTTAATACCGATACGGTAAAAAATTATGAAAAGTACCTAATCTTCATAAATTCCGTAAAAATCAGGCGAAAATGGTATATACGTTCTTTGGGATACGCGCATAATCCACTTATTTTGTTAATGAATAAACCTTTCTATAGGCCAGATGAAATTCAATATTATCTCAAGGTCGTAAATATTTAATTATAATGCTGTTATTTCCTGATGCATATATTTTTGGATTCAGGTACTAAGTCTCCAAATTTGTGTACTCAAACATGTTTTTATTATAAAAATACTGATAGCATTTTTGCTTGCGGGTAATTTTTTTTTCCTTACTTCAGCCTGTTCAGTTCACACCTATCCATAACTATCGATGCCGGAACCAGTACTCGTAACGATATCGGCGGGCAAGTAAATGTATGAAAAATATGCTTACTGTTCACACCGCACAGTATGATATCGGATCATGCTCCATACCAGAGATGCCATATCCTACCCTATGGCAGATACGTTTACTCAAAGACATCTCATATAAAAGATAAACTTACAAACCAGAGACGACCAATTAGATTTCTTATCCAAAATGTATAACGTTTTCTTATACTTTCTGTGTATAGCACAGCGCCATCTCTTGTTGAATTGCCTAGGATTACCATGTAGCTGCGACATCTATTGCTGAGTAGCCAAACGAAGAACATATGAAGTGAGCCTTGTTAATGGTCATCCCAGAACCCGTTTAAAATATAGTTGAATATCGCCATATGCAATCACGTTTAATATAAATTTGTTTTGTTTTATTAATAACATAACAAGGTATATATTATTTTATACACAAATAGTATAATTATTTAATGTCATACAATGGGCACAAGTTGCATATTTCGGACCGTAAAGTTGCGATTTTAATAAAAATTGACATCTGTCAAATAGGCACTCTGTCAAGTCCGACGATAATGCCTCGAAGGCTGTAACATTTAATTAATCTTATTTGTAGTCATAAATGTATCAGAATTGGATTCTCCCTAAAGAAAAAATGATAACTACAATCAAGGAGCTTCTTGACGCTCTTGGGTACGAAGAAGAATTGGCTATTATAGTTCGATTTACATATCGGCAACGTCTGAATGTTTAACGTTTGTTATTTGTTTACAGATGTAGTTTAGACGCCGACACGGTGCTTGACTACATTCAGAACGATCCTAACTATGGTAACAGCAATCTTTCTACCAAACAAGTGAACGAGTACGCCCAGAGATTAGCTCTGAAAGCCTCCAATGCGAAGACGTTTATCAAAAAGTATGAGGAGCTCAAGAATCGAAAGTAAGGCTTTGAAAAATCTGCTTCTACGTTGGTTTTAGTATTTTTAGTTTTTATTTTCAGTATATCACTGAGATTTTACGTATAATTTCAGCACTGATAACTTGCCAGACATTATCCTCCTGTTTTATAAACTGGTCTTTGACGAAAAACGAACAAAGTCTTCCAAACCGAAAGTAGCACCAAAACCTATCTTGGGGGACAATAAACATCAAATCACCAAAGAAGATCTTCCTCAGGTAAGAGATATTATGTTACTTTTGCATTACCGGATATCATAAATTTTGTAGCATTTACGGTGCAGCATAGTTTGCTAACAGAATTGGTATAAACAATTTCAATCTTAATGCTTAATTATTCCAGGCTCTATTATAATATTATATTATAATATTTGTTTCTGAGTCTCCATAACACAAGCCTTATTGAGCTTACTATGGGGCTAGTTTGATTTGTGTAAAAATTGTCCCATAATATTTTATTTATTTATTTAAAAAAGTTATAAAACTGTGGGAGGCAAATTATTCTGTGGTTCCCAAGTTCCCTACTTAACCATATTTGAAACTTGATGTGTTAGTTAGCGTAATATAATATTGTTATCAATAAAAATTTCATTTTTATTTCATTTTCATATCCTTGTGACTCCCTTAAGGCATTCTCTGCTTCAATGATGTATTAAAAAGCTCAACGGAGTTGCATTGAACAAATGTATATATTATATTTATGAATTTTACCTAAGTATATACTGATTTTATAACAGATCAAAGATAAACTACTCAAAGCAGTTGATGAGAGTAAAAAGTATGCCATGAAGTCCTTTGAAGAGAAAGAGACGCGACTGCGTCCAAATTGGTATAACAATCTGGACCTACCCAACTGGCAGAAGGACCACCCTGCCATGTCGTGGGACTTCCCCAAGGAGGCAGTTCCCATTACTGCATCTATAGGTAAGGTTTTACATTTTTTCAGAATACATCAATTAATTACGATGAATTTAACTTATCTAGTTCAGCAGTTTGAAAAGTTTTAGTCTTCATTCTTAGTTTCAGTCAGCGATTACTGAAATTGGAACTGAAAATCATTAGGGTGCTTGTTGCCTACCATTTCGTTAAGACTTGCTGACATTGTATGTTAGGTGCATTTTGCATCCTTGCAGAGACCACTATCAAGCCAAGGAGGTCCATAGAGCTCCCTTTGAGTACCTACATATAGCCCACACATTTTGTATCATAACATAACACAATGTAAATGTCTGTAACCATCCACAACCTTACATTTTCAGCCGGTGTGCCTCTAGTGTCTCAAGAAAACATGATTATAGAGGATCTTCTTTACATATTCTCTGGAGTCCCGGGCAACTTCATAGTCCATCAGTCGACAAAAGATACTTATGAGCCGAGAAGCTTTACCATATCCGAAGATCTGGATGATGCTTTGAGGCAGATGGTGCAACAGATGTTGCCACTTGCTTCAAATTATTCTATAGTAAGACGGTTCATTGAACATTGTGATATGTGGTCAGGTCAAGTTCTGCATGCATTGGTTGCAGCTATTGAGATACTGTTGAAGGATTACTATGTGAGTATTTCGATTTATTTTTTCATTTCCTCATTATTTTGCTTGCACTAAGAGACTGAATAGAATGGCCTAAGTCTTTAAAAATAAACTTAGGACTTTCACTTTAAACTCTCGCGCTTTGTACACATATTTAAAATAATGTTTTATTGGGGTCTAACGCAATATTTATTTACCTTTAAATAAAAATAAATAAATATCGCGTTAGACCCGGATAAAACATTATTTTAAATATTAGGACTTTCAGTCTAACTTTCCATGTTTATATTGCTTGTATGGACAATACATAAACAAGTAACCAAAAAGGAGTGGGACGCATTCCCGTGGACTGATCTTTAGTCAATACGTTTCCTGGATTTTTTACACATGAAATGTAGATTGTACTACAATATATAATAGACAAGTAAATTAAACACCTATTACACATGTAATTGGGTATTTGACATCAGTGAAAATAAATTGTATTTAGGGTTCCGTATTCAAAGAGTAAAACGGGACCCTATTACTAAGACTCCGCTGTCCGTCCGTCCGTCTGTCACCAGGCTGTATCTCACTGATACCGTGATAGTTCCAGCTGAAATTTTCACAGATGATGTATTTATGTTGCCGCTATAACAACAAATACTAAAAACACAGAATAAAATAGTTTTTTATAGATAATGGTACGGAACCCTTCGTGCGCGAGTCCGACTCGCACTTGGCCGGTTTTTTTTAATTACATCACAGATAAACATTACGAAAATACTCGGAAAGTATCAATTGATTGCGACGTCACAACATAGTAATCCCTACAAATTCCATACTAAGGAGCGTTTTTGATGTTTCATACAAAGAAGCTGATTTGATTGTTGTCAAATTCCCATTTTCAGACAATGATAGCCCAGTTGGAGACGGAGCACTTGTCTGGCGGACTGACGCTGCAGAAGCTGTGGTACTTCGTGCTGCCCACCATGCACACCATGCAAGTGCTCGCGGCAATCGTCACACACATAGGACAAGTGAGATATTGCTATATATATTTGCTTTCCGAATCGCTAAACTTAGGTGGCTGTGGGCGGGGCACAATGCACGTAGAACAGATGGCCGTTGGGGTGGAAAGGTTCTCGAGTGGCGACCACTTACCGGAAGGCGCGGCGTGGGTAGGCCTCCCACAAGGTGGACTGATGACCTGGTAAAGGTCGCGGGAGTCCGCTGGATGCTGGTGGCGCAGGACCGGTCACTTTGGAACTCTTTGGGGAGGCCTATGTCCAGCAGTGGACGTCTTTCGGCTGATATGATGATGATGATGGTGATGATATTAGCTTTGTGGAACCAATTTAAAACATGAAGTGTATGTTTTAGAATTGGTTCCACAAAGCAATATGTCATACAACTCGTCGGAAATATCTGCGGACCTCGCTGGAATGCGCTTCCCCCCGCGCTTTCCCGCACCTCTGCCCGTTATCGCCTATTCAGTACCGTTACCAACGCAAGCGCCGCCGACGCACATGTATTATTCTCGCTTTCGTAATCGCATTATTGTTTATTGTGTATTGTTTCTCTGTTTGGTGAAATATAACTATTATCACAATAGACTACTTACAAGATGGTTAAGACTATACAAATAGTGCCGAGCGGAATGTAGTGCTCAAAGTAATTAAATTCTTTGACAATGAAAAACATGACACATCACACAATGTCTGGTGTTGAAGCTTTTGAAAATGACTGAGTGAAAAATGTGATGTGTAGGGTGAGCTGCACACACATATCCCCCTGCCTGAAGGGCTCTCGGGGGTTTCCTAGATAACTCAGTCAGGGAGGAGCCTTTCGGGAGCAGGGTAAATGATACCAGCGTTCACAAGATATTAACAGTGGGTCTTATGCCCTTTTATTTAAACAGCAACTCTTAATAGTCTAGTTTAAGTAATCGCGAGAAGGGGGCTACGATAGCCAGGCTATTTCCGGTAAGGTTAGGCGAGACACGGGAACGGCGGGATGGTGGTACTTCCAGCAGTGTACTCGGGATCCAAGCGGCCGGGAGTCCACCGGGTATGCGGGAATGTCCTATCAACTCAAACCCCTCCAGGCAGTACACCCGGGATCCAGGCGGCCTGAAAGGGATGAGGGGAGCGGGGTCCCCTAGCAGTGCACTCGGTAACCAAGCGGCTAGGGGAGTGGGGATGCCAAGCAGTGCACTCGGAGTCCAAGCGGCCTGGCGGGATGGAAGGGAGGGTGAGGGCAGAGTTGTGCACACGGCGAGCCGCTAGCAAAACTCCCTGTCTCCCGGCTCCTAGAGATCTACGAGACTCCTGTGTGAGTTATTGAGTTGGGCGCCAAATGTGCTTTAAATTAGAACTTTAATGTTAAATACCTGCTAATTAAATGGCTTGAAATATATTTGATTTTAATTTATTATTACTTACCCTAGAATAGAAACTACTAAAAAAAACATTTCTAAAAACAAGCTTTTATAATATGGTTTCTTGCATTTATTTTTTACAATATAAACGTGTTACACCAGTTTCATTCCTCTTAATGTCAAAATGTACCTAGAAACACGCTTTTACATTTAAAAAAAAAATACAAGCAAACCTACAAAAGCTTGGTTTTAGAAATGTATTTTTAGAGTTCCGTAGCCAAATGGCAAAAAACGGAACCCTTATAGATTCGTCATGTCTGTCTGTCTGTCTGTTTGTCTGTCTGTCTGTCTGTCTGTCCGTCCGTCCGTATGTCACAGCCACTTTTTTCCGAAACTATAAGAGCTATACTGTTGAAACTTGGTAAGTAGATGTATTCTGTGAACCGCATTTAGATTTTCACACAAAAATCGAAAAAAAACATTAAGTTTTAGGGGTCCCCATACTCAGAACTGAAACTCAAAAAATTTTTTTTCATCAAACCCATACGTGTGGGGTATCTATGGATAGGTCTTCAAAAATGATATTGAGGTTTCTTATATCATTTTTTTCTAAACTGAATAGTTTGCGCGAGAGACACTTCCAAAGTGGTAAAATGTGTGTCCCCCCTGTAACTTCTAAAATAAGAGAATGATAAAACTAAAAAAAATATATGATGTACATTACTATGTAAACTTCCACCGAAAATTGGTTTGAACGAGATCTAGTAAGTAGTTTTTTTTTAATACGTCATAAATCGTAAACCGCAATTTATTTTACGGAACCCTTCATGTGCGAGTCCGACTCGAACTTGGCCGCTTTTTTATTTTAAATTTGTTTTAAGGCGTTTTATCAAAGTATACAAATAAATAGGCACACAAACAAAAATTATATTTCTTTTTGCATCTCGATTTTTTTGCTATCACTCCAGTTTGCATGACGTCATCAAGCCAGGTCCGCACATATTTCAGACGAGTTGTAAACACATATTATGAGTTTTAAGAAAAAAGTGTTTCACCATTGATTTTAAGAAAGAAATATGTGTCACCATTTTTTATGTACAACCACTGAAATTTTCATACACTTTGTGTAAACTTTTTAGTAATAAATCACGATTCTGAGCAAGAAAATCACAAAATTTTAAATCCTCAAAAGACGATAAAAGTTCACTTGTTTAAGCGAAAATTGTGTTTTCTTACTTAACAACTGTATAAAGAAAAGTGGACATTGAACCTGTTTGTAAAATGAAATCATTAAAAGGTACTTGTTCCTTAGAGTGAACTCCGCGGCGGCAGCGTGTTGACAGCTCTGCACGATAAAACAAACAAGCTTCTAGGCGACACGCGCGCGCAGGAGATCTCTCTGTTCCTCACCGAGCGCGCCTGCAGGCCGTTCTTCAGTATCCTGGACCAGTGGATCCACAAGGGGGTCATCGTCGACCCGTTCCAGGTGAGCACGATGTCTGTAGCGTGTTGACAGCCCTGCACGACGAAACAAACAAGCTTCTAGGCGACACGCGCGCGCAGGAGATCTCTCTGTTCCTCACCGAGCGTGCCTGCAGGCCGTTCTTTAGTATCCTGGACCAGTGGATCCACAAGGGGGTCATCGTCGACCCGTTCCAGGTGAGCACGATGTCTGTAGCGTGTTGACAGCCCTGCACGACGAAAAAAACAAGCTTCTAGGCGACACGCGCGCGCAGGAGATCTCTCTGTTCCTCACCGAGCGTGCCTGCAGGCCGTTCTTTAGTATCCTGGACCAGTGGATCCACAAGGGGGTCATCGTCGACCCGTTCCAGGTGAGCACGATGTCTGTAGCGTGTTGACAGCCCTGCACGACGAAACAAACAAGCTTCTAGGCGACACGCGCGCGCAGGAGATCTCTCTGTTCCTCACCGAGCGTGCCTGCAGGCCGTTCTTTAGTATCCTGGACCAGTGGATCCACAAGGGGGTCATCGTCGACCCGTTCCAGGTGAGCACGATGTCTGTAGCGTGTTGACAGCCCTGCACGACGAAACAAACAAGCTTCTAGGCGACACGCGCGCGCAGGAGATCTCTCTGTTCCTCACCGAGCGTGCCTGCAGGCCGTTCTTTAGTATCCTGGACCAGTGGATCCACAAGGGGGTCATCGTCGACCCGTTCCAGGTGAGCACGATGTCTGTAGCGTGTTGACAGCCCTGCACGACGAAACAAACAAGCTTCTAGGCGACACGCGCGCGCAGGAGATCTCTCTGTTCCTCACCGAGCGTGCCTGCAGGCCGTTCTTTAGTATCCTGGACCAGTGGATCCACAAGGTGGTCATCGTCGACCCGTTCCAGGTGAGCACGATGTCTGTAGCGTGTTGACAGCCCTGCACGACGAAAAAAACAAGCTTCTAGGCGACACGCGCGCGCAGGAGATCTCTCTGTTCCTCACCGAGCGTGCCTGCAGGCCGTTCTTTAGTATCCTGGACCAGTGGATCCACAAGGGGGTCATCGTCGACCCGTTCCAGGTGAGCACGATGTCTGTAGCGTGTTGACAGCCCTGCACGACGAAACAAACAAGCTTCTAGGCGAGACGCGCGCGCAGGAGATCTCTCTGTTCCTCACCGAGCGTGCCTGCAGGCCGTTCTTTAGTATCCTGGACCAGTGGATCCACAAGGGGGTCATCGTCGACCCGTTCCAGGTGAGCACGATGTCTGTAGCGTGTTGACAGCCCTGCACGACGAAAAAAACAAGCTTCTAGGCGACACGCGCGCGCAGGAGATCTCTCTGTTCCTCACCGAGCGTGCCTGCAGGCCGTTCTTTAGTATCCTGGACCAGTGGATCCACAAGGGGGTCATCGTCGACCCGTTCCAGGTGAGCACGATGTCTGTAGCGTGTTGACAGCCCTGCACGACGAAACAAACAAGCTTCTAGGCGACACGCGCGCGCAGGAGATCTCTCTGTTCCTCACCGAGCGTGCCTGCAGGCCGTTCTTTAGTATCCTGGACCAGTGGATCCACAAGGGGGTCATCGTCGACCCGTTCCAGGTGAGCACGATGTCTGTAGCGTGTTGACAGCCCTGCACGACGAAACAAACAAGCTTCTAGGCGACACGCGCGCGCAGGAGATCTCTCTGTTCCTCACCGAGCGTGCCTGCAGGCCGTTCTTTAGTATCCTGGACCAGTGGATCCACAAGGGGGTCATCGTCGACCCGTTCCAGGTGAGCACGATGTCTGTAGCGTGTTGACAGCCCTGCACGACGAAAAAAACAAGCTTCTAGGCGACACGCGCGCGCAGGAGATCTCTCTGTTCCTCACCGAGCGTGCCTGCAGGCCGTTCTTTAGTATCCTGGACCAGTGGATCCACAAGGGGGTCATCGTCGACCCGTTCCAGGTGAGCACGATGTCTGTAGCGTGTTGACAGCCCTGCACGACGAAACAAACAAGCTTCTAGGCGACACGCGCGCGCAGGAGATCTCTCTGTTCCTCACCGAGCGTGCCTGCAGGCCGTTCTTTAGTATCCTGGACCAGTGGATCCACAAGGGGGTCATCGTCGACCCGTTCCAGGTGAGCACGATGTCTGTAGCGTGTTGACAGCCCTGCACGACGAAACAAACAAGCTTCTAGGCGACACGCGCGCGCAGGAGATCTCTCTGTTCCTCACCGAGCGTGCCTGCAGGCCGTTCTTTAGTATCCTGGACCAGTGGATCCACAAGGGGGTCATCGTCGACCCGTTCCAGGTGAGCACGATGTCTGTAGCGTGTTGACAGCCCTGCACGACGAAACAAACAAGCTTCTAGGCGACACGCGCGCGCAGGAGATCTCTCTGTTCCTCACCGAGCGTGCCTGCAGGCCGTTCTTTAGTATCCTGGACCAGTGGATCCACAAGGGGGTCATCGTCGACCCGTTCCAGGTGAGCACGATGTCTGTAGCGTGTTGACAGCCCTGCACGACGAAACAAACAAGCTTCTAGGCGACACGCGCGCGCAGGAGATCTCTCTGTTCCTCACCGAGCGTGCCTGCAGGCCGTTCTTTAGTATCCTGGACCAGTGGATCCACAAGGGGGTCATCGTCGACCCGTTCCAGGTGAGCACGATGTCTGTAGCGTGTTGACAGCCCTGCACGACGAAACAAACAAGCTTCTAGGCGACACGCGCGCGCAGGAGATCTCTCTGTTCCTCACCGAGCGTGCCTGCAGGCCGTTCTTTAGTATCCTGGACCAGTGGATCCACAAGGGGGTCATCGTCGACCCGTTCCAGGTGAGGACGATGTCTGTAGCGTGTTGACAGCCCTGCACGACGAAACAAACAAGCTTCTAGGCGACACGCGCGCGCAGGAGATCTCTCTGTTCCTCACCGAGCGTGCCTGCAGGCCGTTCTTTAGTATCCTGGACCAGTGGATCCACAAGGGGGTCATCGTCGACCCGTTCCAGGTGAGCACGATGTCTGTAGCGTGTTGACAGCCCTGCACGACGAAACAAACAAGCTTCTAGGCGACACGCGCGCGCAGGAGATCTCTCTGTTCCTCACCGAGCGTGCCTGCAGGCCGTTCTTTAGTATCCTGGACCAGTGGATCCACAAGGGGGTCATCGTCGACCCGTTCCAGGTGAGCACGATGTCTGTAGCGTGTTGACAGCCCTGCACGACGAAACAAACAAGCTTCTAGGCGACACGCGCGCGCAGGAGATCTCTCTGTTCCTCACCGAGCGTGCCTGCAGGCCGTTCTTTAGTATCCTGGACCAGTGGATCCACAAGGGGGTCATCGTCGACCCGTTCCAGGTGAGCACGATGTCTGTAGCGTGTTGACAGCCCTGCACGACGAAACAAACAAGCTTCTAGGCGACACGCGCGCGCAGGAGATCTCTCTGTTCCTCACCGAGCGTGCCTGCAGGCCGTTCTTTAGTATCCTGGACCAGTGGATCCACAAGGGGGTCATCGTCGACCCGTTCCAGGTGAGCACGATGTCTGTAGCGTGTTGACAGCCCTGCACGACGAAACAAACAAGCTTCTAGGCGACACGCGCGCGCAGGAGATCTCTCTGTGTTACGGTGTAATTTCGGCATCGACACATTAACTTTCAGACTCATAGCGCCATCTATTGCAGAACGGCGCAAGCGACGATTCCGACATCTGTTGACCAACGGAGGAACTGCGCCAGAGCGTTTATCATCTCGTTCAAGGCAACGATATAAGTTTTTTTTTGTGTGTTGTCAAAGCGCTAGGAATAATCCTTAACTTTTAACAAGCTATTAGAAAATATGATCATATTTGATTTTTGATAAATAATTTGTCGTCATGCATCCAAGGCATAACTACAGGTCTATACCTCTATGGTATTTGAACAGAATATGGGGATTGTCTATGGTAGCTTCTTTTTTTTCTCGGCTGTCAAAAGCAATGAGAAGTTCTTCTTCGAAAATGCGTTGAGCGAAAAGGTCGCAATTTTTGAGAAGTGCTCGCTTCGGCCGGGAGGCCATTTGTTTAACTTAAATGTAGCAGCATACATCCAGTGACACAGAGATGCTTTGACGCTTTGGAAATGTCGGTGAGTGAAATGAAATTGTCGCCGATCTAGCGGAAGAAATATTTATCGTGTTCAAGCGGCGGTTTTTTAGAGGAGGGACATTGCTTTGTTTCAGATGTAACACACTACTTCTTAAGGAAGATATCTGGGAGGCGGAAAATCACCAACGCTTAGCTTTGAACTCTTGCCAGGTAAAGCTAGTTCTAGTAATTTCTGTCGAAATGTGGTCGGAGAGAAAGTGATAGTTGTTTGTTCGTTCAAGTCTTAAATGTTGATTGTGATTTACAGCGACAACGTGCTGGCTGCCTTGCGGGGGCTCCAGTTGCGGACAGGCAATTGAGCGGGCGCAGGAATTCGCGTGCGGTGATACGCCCCTTTTGTACTTCACATGCGGATGCCGACACGAGCAGTTTCTCATCTGGGAGCCTGGGTAGACGCAGTGGACCGCAGCGGGACGTGACGCACGTGTAGCGGGTTTCTAGAGGTGACCTCCCTCCATTTTTTTGGTGTCATTCATGGAATCTGCCATGAGATATTAATGTTGTAATTTAATAATGCAAACGAGCCTCACACAGACCTAAGCGTAATAATAAAGCCTACTTATATATAAAGATTTAACTTTAGAGTCAAACTTCGTCCTCGGTCAGGGACCTATATTTTAATCTCATCTGAGAGAGCCACGCCGCTATCCCTACAGTAGAGTTAAGGTTTAGTAAATATTTAAAACGATTGTGAGAACTGTAATAAACTTGCTTTCTGTAATTGAATCTTTGTTCATATTTCTATGTGGCTAGCTACTAAATAGGTCTCCTGCATACAACTCTTTTGCATTTTAGAGTATAAATTGAAATGCATGGCGCCCTCTTTAGAAAGCACTAATTGCTCCTATGACCGTGAACCCAAAGCATACCCACCTCTGAGAGAAATCTATCTGACTGACTAGCGCGGTGCATAAAATCAAGTGTGGACGACTCTTCGAGTTCGTCAGGTTGCTGTTACACACATAGGTAAGTGATAGCCGTCTACGCATACCATCAAACACGGTTTATCTCGTTACATTTTGTCGGCCCAACGTGATGCTTTGGGGTTGAGGTTTCAACGGTTATCGGTGCATGGTGTTTTTTTTTTGATAGTAGGAATTACCTGTATTAGATGCGGTCTGAGTAGGGTTGTGTGAGGCTTATCTTTTGTTAAGTTACATAGTCTTTATCAAATATCTATATCTACTGTTCATGTGTCAAAGCATTTTACTATTTGTGTCAACGGGTGTAATTTTTTTTCTCATCACTCTGTAGAGTGAAATATAAATTTTGGTGTTCCAACTGGACACAATATAAGGTACTGTTTGTAACTATTATAAATTAACTGTCAAACTTGACATTTCAATTCTCCTGAACTAAACTTGGAATATTTTTTTACTGCTTTGTGTGAAAGCAAAACTATGCACTGCAATATACAGTTACTGGCACATAGAATACTTATATATAAATGGTTTTACCATGTTTATTTGTATTCTATGGAATGGTAAATTCATGTAACACTTCTCAAAATACTTAAGGCAATAAGCCAATCATTAAAATGCTTGATAATAAGTACTACTTATTTGTTAAATTAATTAATTAATTAAATGGCATTAGGCCATAACCTTATTACATATATATGTATATGTCATTATTTATTCTTGGAGTGGAAAGAAGTATATCTCACTCATAACTTTAAGTAGGTATGAAGGTTCAAGTAAGAATTTTACTTTTATGTTAATAATAGCTTGCTACTTCTACTCTGCTCTTTTAAAACTGTAATAGCCACAATGCAAGATGGTGGTTTTATTTTGTATGTTACTATACAACATTACTGAGTCAGTATATTTATAGGATTTAAGCTTAATTAATGGTAAAAGAAATACTCTTCTTTTTATCACTGTAATACTCAAAGGAGTATTCTCTTTCTTTGTTCAGAAAAGCTGAATGTTATCTTGTGTAACTTATTATTATAATTACTCAGGGTTAGATAACATGACCAAAGACGAACTGTTTTATTTGTATTGCAAGCGAAAGGCTTAGAGGTAGATCCTATTAGCACTGTGGATGAGCTCAAACAACAATTTAAATCTGCTAACTGCGCTTTATACCATAAAAGCGAATTCTTTTATCTCAGGCTTGTCCATTGATGACGAATTTCAGGTCTGCGAAGGAGATGTTTGTCGAAGCTGGCTCATGTCATCTTAAGGTCAACAACTGTTACTGCGGGTTGATCGCTTCTCAGCTTCGTGTTGCAGCGGTCGTTGGGTATGACTGGCTACCTTTTCAAGGTGTTCACTAGTGTTTGAGGTTAGACATTTTATCTTTCATATAATTGTCGTAGGATTCTCTTGTTTGGGGTAACTGGCATTTAATCCGTATTTTCTTAAATATTGGGTGGGAGTCTATTTCTCCTCTGAGAGTAGTATTCTACAGTACCACATGAAGGGCATTCTATGTTATAGTTGTACAGATGGATGTTGTCTCGTTGAAGCTAGCGACATCTTTAGGATAGTACTAGATGTGAATCATTCTGTTGACGTTATGGTGGTTTCTTTTCTTTGGGGTCGCTTTAATGGAATTTAGTTCCATGGTATGTATGTTCGCATACATATAGACACAAAATAGGAAATAGTTGAAGAACTTTTATGGAAACCTAATAACTATAAGTATCTGAACTGTATGCTATCACAATTCATTTAATCGGATTTGACTTTACAATTTCACTCAGAAGTCTCTAACCAGACTGATACAGTCAGACAGAATGCTATTCGAATAAATCATTAGAGTAACTATGAGGTTAATGATAATGACCTTGACCTATTTGTTAGGTGGACTCATGTTTTATTTTCAAGCTTATTTTGATAACCACTGATTGGTGAAGAATTCATGTAGGTATATTAGGTAATAAACGAACCGTAAGTAGCACATTACGTCTGTCAATGTGAAACCAGACATGGATTTTTTTTACAGTTTGAGTAACCCTTATTCGTTGAGTCAGATATAGGAACGTAGTATTTCCTAGGTAAATGCCTGTAGGTAATTATTATGCACTCAAATCGAAATTCCCGGAATGTACAGTTGACCTCGATATTAGGATACACCTTCGAGTTGGCCATCGATTGTGTTAGGTAACAATATACGATAAATATCAAACACACTAGTGCATGCTTTAAGTGTGGTTTGTTAGGTAAATAAATAGGTAAGTAACGTAGCGTAGAACTAGCGCATCGTATAGATAGCTAGGTTTGTAGTTAAGTTCATAGAAGTGGGGACGCCCGCATAGCATAGCATAGCATAGCATAGCATAGCATAGCATAGCATAGCATAGCATAGCATAGCATAGCATAGCATAGCATAGCATAGCATAGCATAGCATAGCATAGCATAGGCATACGCATACGCATACGTATGGCATAAGTCGCATGATAGGAACGCGCGTGTTAGTTTAGGTAAATAACTGTCGACGTTAGGCTTAAGCTACTTGGAACTTCTGTATCCACTTGATATTATTCTACTGCTGAACGAAATAATTCGGTACTTCTCTAAAAGGACAATAAGTCTTCTTATCTCTGCTTCTGTCATATGGACATATCTAGTATAACTTTTAAGATCTACTACTTAAAGATTTCTGTGTGAAAAAGGGGTTGTTATTTTTTAGTCTGTTACGATTTCTACTTGGTGCACTAAAGTGAGTAGGTATATATCACGGGTATATGTCTTATCAACATATGCAAGCGCTGGTTTTAATCATAGACAGTACTTCCTAAAACTTTACGTTAGTGTTGCTTTGTTATGGTAATTGAAATATTTCAGAACGTTATGGGCAGCAAGCTGGAAGCTTCACGAGCAGTCAGCGGCATTTTATCGTTTTGAACTTTTCAAACTTTTGAAAGCTAGTTTTAGCTTCTAACGAGACGCTATGACACCTGTCATATCGCCACGTACATCTTTGGATTTTTTTTGCTCCTGAAGGAGGAACTCTTGTGTAGGTCAGGGGTCGATGACCTTTCATATGCGGCATGGTCGTACTATAGGCTGAGCTGCGTATGATGTATAGTGAAGGCAGTGCGCTTTCTTAGTGGGATGGTTGGACAAGGAGTTATGTATATCCTCTCTCTCTACAGGTTTATATTGACATAGAATTTTGAAAAAAAAAAAAAAAAAAAAAAAATTTTTTTTTGAAAAAAAAAAAATTTTTTTTTTAACTAACTGAAGCGGTAATGTTACGGTGTAATTTCGGCATCGACACATTAACTTTCAGACTCATAGCGCCATCTATTGCAGAACGGCGCAAGCGACGATTCCGACATCTGTTGACCAACGGAGGAACTGCGCCAGAGCGTTTATCATCTCGTTCAAGGCAACGATATAAGTTTTTTTTTGTGTGTTGTCAAAGCGCTAGGAATAATCCTTAACTTTTAACAAGCTATTAGAAAATATGATCATATTTGATTTTTGATAAATAATTTGTCGTCATGCATCCAAGGCATAACTACAGGTCTATACCTCTATGGTATTTGAACAGAATATGGGGATTGTCTATGGTAGCTTCTTTTTTTTCTCGGCTGTCAAAAGCAATGAGAAGTTCTTCTTCGAAAATGCGTTGAGCGAAAAGGTCGCAATTTTTGAGAAGTGCTCGCTTCGGCCGGGAGGCCATTTGTTTAACTTAAATGTAGCAGCATACATCCAGTGACACAGATATGCTTTGACGCTTTGGAAATGTCGGTGAGTGAAATGAAATTGTCGCCGATCTAGCGGAAGAAATATTTATCGTGTTCAAGCGGCGGTTTTTTAGAGGAGGGACATTGCTTTGTTTCAGATGTAACACACTACTTCTTAAGGAAGATATCTGGGAGGCGGAAAATCACCAACGCTTAGCTTTGAACTCTTGCCAGGTAAAGCTAGTTCTAGTAATTTCTGTCGAAATGTGGTCGGAGAGAAAGTGATAGTTGTTTGTTCGTTCAAGTCTTAAATGTTGATTGTGATTTACAGCGACAACGTGCTGGCTGCCTTGCGGGGGCTCCAGTTGCGGACAGGCAATTGAGCGGGCGCAGGAATTCGCGTGCGGTGATACGCCCCTTTTGTACTTCACATGCGGATGCCGACACGAGCAGTTTCTCATCTGGGAGCCTGGGTAGACGCAGTGGACCGCAGCGGGACGTGACGCACGTGTAGCGGGTTTCTAGAGGTGACCTCCCTCCATTTTTTTGGTGTCATTCATGGAATCTGCCATGAGATATTAATGTTGTAATTTAATAATGCAAACGAGCCTCACACAGACCTAAGCGTAATAATAAAGCCTACTTATATATAAAGATTTAACTTTAGAGTCAAACTTCGTCCTCGGTCAGGGACCTATATTTTAATCTCATCTGAGAGAGCCACGCCGCTATCCCTACAGTAGAGTTAAGGTTTAGTAAATATTTAAAACGATTGTGAGAACTGTAATAAACTTGCTTTCTGTAATTGAATCTTTGTTCATATTTCTATGTGGCTAGCTACTAAATAGGTCTCCTGCATACAACTCTTTTGCATTTTAGAGTATAAATTGAAATGCATGGCGCCCTCTTTAGAAAGCACTAATTGCTCCTATGACCGTGAACCCAAAGCATACCCACCTCTGAGAGAAATCTATCTGACTGACTAGCGCGGTGCATAAAATCAAGTGTGGACGACTCTTCGAGTTCGTCAGGTTGCTGTTACACACATAGGTAAGTGATAGCCGTCTACGCATACCATCAAACACGGTTTATCTCGTTACATCTGTTCCTCACCGAGCGTGCCTGCAGGCCGTTCTTTAGTATCCTGGACCAGTGGATCCACAAGGGGGTCATCGTCGACCCGTTCCAGGTGAGCACGATGTCTGTAGCGTGTTGACAGCCCTGCACGACGAAACAAACAAGCTTCTAGGCGACACGCGCGCGCAGGAGATCTCTCTGTTCCTCACCGAGCGTGCCTGCAGGCCGTTCTTCAGTATCCTGGACCAGTGGATCCACAAGGGGGTCATCGTCGACCCGTTCCAGGTGAGCACGATGTCTGTAGCGTGTTGACAGCCCTGCACGACGAAACAAACAAGCTTCTAGGCGACACGCGCGCGCAGGAGATCTCTCTGTTCCTCACCGAGCGTGCCTGCAGGCCGTTCTTCAGTATCCTGGACCAGTGGATCCACAAGGGGGTCATCGTCGACCCGTTCCAGGTGAGCACGATGTCTGTAGCGTGTTGACAGCCCTGCACGACGAAACAAACAAGCTTCTAGGCGACACGCGCGCGCAGGAGATCTCTCTGTTCCTCTAACCCCCCCCCCCCCCCCCCCCTACGCTCTAAAAATTCTATACCTTGGCTAAAAAGTATAGACCCGTCGCTTATTAATATCGCTTATAAATTCATTCACCGCGAGAGTTTATGCGGCGACCAGGATGTGCCCAAAAAAGCTATACTTTTTAGCCAAGATTTAGAATTTTTAGAGAGCGGCTGGTAGTGGTAGGTTACGCCGCGTGGAGTAGGAAGCTTGGCGCTCCTTATGATCTGATACCTTTTTAACGCTGAAAGCTATATGAGCTAAGGGAGTCTTGGCAGTCACTTTACTTGTAATGTTTTTGGTGGGATTTGTTTTTAACCAATCAGATCAGAGATCACACACAAGCTCATAACTCCCTAGGGAGTTATAAATCCATAACTCCCGCGGGAGGTAAATCGGGGGTGCAAAATTGTATTTTACCCGCGAGTTTGGAATTGAAACACGAGCAAGCGAAAGGATCCTATAGTTGAAGCGAAAGGATTCTAAAATAGAATCCTGAGCGTAGCGTGTGTTTCCAACACACGAGAAGTAAAATACATTTGCACCCGTGTGTAACACAAAACTTTCCACCTCACTGTAGCGGGGAAAGTGCAACATGCAAAACAACTTTACTTAATTTAAATAATAAATTCGCAGCCTTGTAATAAAAAAAACATTTTTTTTTTGTTTTTGGTCCAGTGTGAGTCGGATTTTAGTTTTCCCATACATTTTGAGACCCAGCGCCTGATGAAGGCAACAAGCAATTCTGAATAGTTTTTTTGTATGGGAGCCCCCTTAAATATTTATTTTAGTCTGTTTTTTAGTATTTTTTGTTATAGCGGCAACAGAAATACATCATCTGTGAAAATTTCAATTGTCTAACTATCACGTGTCATATTATTAATGTGGGTACCTAGTTGTATTACGTGCGAATCCATGTCTACCCTGTTTTAGTAATGAATAAATGAGTTCAGTCATTGCTTGATCTCTGTGTTTAATTGATGTGCTTCCTATACTTTTACATCACGGTTCATGAGATACATGAGATACACTCCAAGGTCAAATTACTTTGCCCACTAGTGGATAAAATGCGATTTTGCTCACTGGTTTTAAAGGATAAAAAACGGCTTTCCGAGGCAGTGAGGGGAAAAAACTTTTTTTCACGTTATCATTTTTGTTTTTCATTGAAAACATTGGTAGGGTCATTTCGCCGGTTACGCGACCACCTTCAGTTAGCGACCACTTGAAGAACATGGTTTTTTCAATTGAAGATAACATCAATTATTCAGAGCCTATTGAAACAGTCAGCCGTATGCCTTATTGTTTGTAGTTATGGAATAGGAATTTACAAAAAAAACGAGAAAGTATGCTTTCAGTTCACCAAGTCAGCTAAGTGGTCGCTAACCGGCACATGAAATTAGATGGTCGCCAACCGGCGAAATGACCCTACCGTGTTTTCGTCGCAAATGAATTCCTCGTGTCTGTTTTAGTCGATAACAATAATAGTTTATGAAGGAGGTCGCAACGCAGGCGACGCCTACTTTTTCCACATTCACCCCCGTTTTCCCACGCTCATGGGGTGAATCCGACTTGTTTCAGCATGTTAAAATACTCACTACAGATCACTCTTACACTTTATACATTTGATATTTTTAATCTGAAGCGTACAATTTTGGCGCGAAAATTTATGCTTTGAGAGATTTTTAAAAAATACAACTTTTTCCGCCCCTCGCAATTATTTTTCTGTAAGACTTACAGATAGATGTTGTACGCCAAAACGTGTAAGGAAAAAACACCAAAAAATGGCCCCTTCAAACGCACACATGGCCCGAGGTCGAAAACTTAATTTTTTTTTCATGACCCGACCAATATTCATCAAAACATTTTCCTCTCCACCTTTTGCAAGGCAAAACCCCCATTGTCTGGATTACTATTAGTTACATTCCAAATAAAATACAAAAATACGAAATAATTAAAGTAACAAAATAATACTTCAATACTTAATAAACTATTACATAATACTCGTATAAGAATTGTATAGGTATGCCTATACAATTCTTATATTTGTTCAAAATATTACGAGTCCTCAGTAAGCTCGATTTTCCATATAATAGTATTTTATGCAACTTTTGTATAAGAAGGGTCTTAAAAGGCGACTGGCGTGGGTTGCGATGCGAGCCTTGGCGAGCATCGCAATAAAAGACGCCACGAGCGTTTTTAGACCAGTTATACACCGTTGCATACAATACTTTTTCTACGACAAATTTGAAAGAAATAGCAGAATACAGAATAGTTACACTTTTCAGGCAGCAAGTTTTCTATTCGTACTTTTGCTACTCACGCAATTTCAGTGCAGTTATTAATTTCTTCGACCATTTTAAAAGGAACGTACACTTTTGTCTTCACAAACACGAATAAAATCTGAATAGTTTAGGACTAATAGTTTATCATCTTTCGTCTTTTCATTTTGAACTGTATTTTGACAAACCAAATCAGGACCCGGACGGAATTCGAATTGTTTATTTTTGTAAATAATACCAAGAATTTATAAAACATTTAATTTAACACACAAAAGATGATGATTTATTATTGTTGTAGTAAATAATTTATAATATACAAATGTTAAATCGTAAATAAATACTTTTATTTCGAAATATTTGTTTATGAAGTTGGCACCACTGCAATATAGCGGCCGATTTAAAAAAAAGTTTAACAGTGCTTTTATGAAAAATGTATGAACCAAAAAAGTACGCTGAACAGTGCGTTTTTGGGCCATAGAGCATAGAGTTTTTCGACGACTCTATTAGTGGTGTCATTGTATTTGAGCTACAGCCTATATAAATGACAGATACTTAACGGTACAGGAGTAGAAAAACGTAGTTACGCTCTCATTTTAAAACGACTAGCTAGTTTGCTCTGAAACTTTGTACTTCGAATAAGTTAAGTATTATCCAGGTCTGTAATTAGTTTATACTTTTTTTAGCTTCAGATACCATAGTAAAAAAAATACAGCAAATTCACGTTTTGCATACAAAACTTGTGTTTGCTGTATTTCGTTTGTTTTATAAACTGGAGCCATATAACTCATGTCATTGTATATGCAAAGTTTCGTTACAATCCAACACGTAGTTTTAAAATGAACACGAACCTCCTTTTGTATGGGAAGGTGAAATTCGGCCGAGCTTACTGCGGACTCTTAAGGCCGTAGGTTCATGGTCTACTCTCCCTGTCACTGAGCATAAGCGTGAGCGAAATTTCGATTGCACTTCGGTGCGTGTTCGGAAACGCGGTTATCAAATTATTTAATTAAAAAAAATTGTGCGTTTAAATGAATAAAAAAGTAATCACTAAATTCCGTCAAACATGATATTGCCGATTTTTACAACCAATTTTAATATGTTTAGCTTTTGTGCATAATTTGTAACGAATGTTTTAGGTGTATTTTAGACCTATGTTCGTGATTTTTTTCTATCGAGCGAAAATTGCTTAATCATGTTTCGGATCACTGATCTCCCTGCAGAAAAGTCTCAAGATTACTATTCGTATTTTTTTGAAACCATATTATTATAAACAGACGCATTATATTGTTTCTAAAACTCTGTTCGGTAACTTCGGCGCCTTAAGTGATTAAAATTAAAAATAAACCCTAATATATTCCCATATATTTAAGGAGTTCATGATCGAAGACAACGAGCTGGTGAACAAGGAAGAGTTGCCGGTGGACTACTCCGCGGACTACTGGGAGAAGCGGTACAGCGTGCAGAAGGACCGAGTGCCCAAGTTCCTCGACAAGTACACGGACATCATACTCAGGACTGGGAAATACCTGAATGTCATCAGCCAGTGTGGTAACTTACTTGGACAATATTCGGTGCGGTGACATAACCGGTGCATTCAAATTTCTCATAAATATGTCCCATCACTCTTATGTCGGCGGAGGTTTCGGTACATGTTTATGAGAGGATTAAGTCGATACATATTTTTGCAGTTGACATTAGAGTGAATTGTTAAACAATAATTGTACTTTCAAAACAAAGTTTTAACCGACTTCAAATCAGTAGCCATATTGCTTCAAGTTTGCCCATGGATCCCATCATCAGAGCTGGATTTTGGTGACAACGGGACCAATCTGGAAGTATAGGCTTTCAAACAAAGAAAAAAAAATTCTAATCGGTTCATAAATTACCGAGATATCGCGTAACATACACACATAAAAAAAACAGACGAATTGAGAACCTCCTTTTTTCAAGTCGGTTAATAATTAACTCAGTGCCAGTGTTGTGACGACAATTTAGTATTCAGTTTGTATAAAAATGTACTTTTGCTTTTCAATTTATATATGATATGCATATTTATACGTGAAACAAGTGCTTTATTACTTTATTACATATTTTGTGTGCTTAATTTTCGTCACAAAACTGACACTGAGTTCATTTTCGTTTAACAATTAACGCATTTTTTTTTTAAATGCCCATATTACTCTTTTTTCCATACTCTATCCAAAACGACTTTGTGCTCTGACTATACATAAGGTAGTTTTTTTGCTTGCGTTTTTTTGACAGGATTTGCTCTTACAGTTTTGGACTTACTTTAACTACAAAGTTCAAAGAATGACACTCTCGCTCATTTTCATATTTAGTCAAGATATATGTGGCTAAAGATGTTCTGCAATGAAATGAGGCCCCATATCAATGAATAAGTCGTAATTTGTATGAGCAAGCCTTCAATGAATTTAACCAGGACAACAACATAGTATGCATGTTCAAAGAGCAAATCGCTCAATACACATCGCCCCGCTAATCACTAATTCCGACCAATCAGAATACGAATTGTATATGATATAAAAACGACCAATATACAGAGTGTTTTTTTTTAAATGGGACAGTATGGGGAAATCCGAATCTAAAGGAGATAGAGGAAAAGTGTCCAAGGAGACATTAGGTGTTTTTATATGTAAAGAAATTTTGCTCATTAAAATTTTTGGTCAAGCGTGAGTTGTTCTTAAAAAATTATAAAGTTGGTAAATTTTTTTTTTGACGCGGGTCGGCTCTGTTTCATGTAAGGATTATTTCATTGTATGGAAAGAAAAAAATCTGAACAGCAGAAGTTGGTCAAATTTAATGAAAACTAATCTTCATACAGTTGGTTTATTACTTGAGTTCGATGTGTCCGCCGTCTTGTCTTATGCAGGTACGAGCACGCTTCAAGACACTTCTAGTTGCATTTAACAGAGACTTATGGTGAATTGTGTTTAAAGTGTTGTAAACAAAATCACAGCTGCAGAAATAACTCCAAATTTGAATTCTTTGCTGCAGAAATAACTTACGTTCCAAATTTGAATTCTTTTTTTTATAATTTCAAGACTATCGCGTGCCATGATGTTTACGAAGATTAAAAAAAAATGTTCTTCTCTTGAATCATCTGGAGCTCTTATCGATTATCGAAATTTAAAAATGGAATAATTTTAAATATTTTTTTACACGCCTAGGCACTTGTAACAATATTAAAAGGCGAATACTGCAATTGTATGAAGATTAGTTTTCATTAAATTTGACCAACTTCTGCTATTCAGATTTTTTTCTTTCGATACAATGAAATAATCCTTACATGAAACAGAGCCGAACCGCGTCAAAAAAAAATTGACCAACTTTATAATTTTTTAAGAACAACTCACGCTTGACCAAAAATTTGAATGAGCCAAATTTGTTTACATAAAAAAACACCTAATGTCTCCTTGGACACTTTTCCTCTATCTCCTTTAGATTCGTATTTCCCCATACTGTCCCATTTAAAAAAAACACTCTGTATACATATGAAGTTAACAATTCAATGAAAATTGGTTAAAATCGGTCAATCGTAATAATTAGGTCTCGCTTTATTGGTCCCCCATATACCTTTTTATTGTGACTTATGAGGTTATTTTCAGTTCCACCACCTTAAAAATAATATTCGCAAAGTATCAGATCCCAAACTAATTTCTCAAATTATTCTAGTATATGCAAGTTTATTCTAGGAAAGGGGGAAATTCGCACAAAAGGAAAGCCAATTTATGAAAGTTTGTTACATAAGTTTCTTAAAGTATCACGCCGTTAGCCTGCAAATATCAAAATACGTTTTGTATGGAAATCAAACCACCTTAATAACCATATTGATTTCTTTTTGAATAATTGCCCTAACGCTCTGTATGTGTATTAATATCACGTTAACTTAATTAGTAGTAATTTGATTTTATACCATATCAGTCGCATTACATAGGCGAATTTAGAATGTTCAGAGGAACGAATACTTACAATTATTAATATTGTTGTTTCCTATTAATTTACAGGCAACGCAATAATGAAGACAAACATAGAAGAAATAAAGTACTCTCTAATAGAACAGAATTACAGCGGCGTCGTTCAAAAGGCGTTCGCGTTTGCCAGCAAATCGCTTTTAGAGCTTTTACTTAAAGAGTACGATCTCATGGGCCGCCTCAAGTCAGTGAAAAATTACTTCTTCATGTGCCAAGGAGACTTTATTGTGCAGTTCATGGATGCTACGGAGCAGGAGCTATCGAAGAAAATTGATGATATTATTCCGTCCAAACTGGAGTCCTTACTGGGACTCTGTTTGAGGTAAGATCGGCTTTCAATATTCATTTCTTAGTACACACTGACTGACCTGAAGTTGCTTGTCGAGTCAAAGTCAACATTTTTGATATCATAGAATATGGTAATTACAATTTTGGTGTTAAATGATATACAATTAATGTCAATTATACATGTTCAACATATCAATACATAATGCAAGTTTTTAAATATACGTCAACTGTGTAAATGCTTTTATCCAAGAGCTAGTTTGTAATCCTCTTTATATTGATGGTGGCATTTCCTTAAATGTAGATCCGAGGGATCCGTTAAATGTACCGCCCAATAATCCGCGTCCACTTCTCTTTCTCTCTCTGTTTAAGCATGGGTTAAAAAGAGACAGAGATATAGTAGACGTGGATTATTGAGCCGTACTTTAACTGCCCCCTTGTCGAGTGGTGAGGAGAGAAGGCGGCGAGAGATATTTCAATGTTGTGGGCGATAAACTGGACATTTCACCGCTAACAGTATGCAATTTCTCTCAGCAGCGCCTCGTTTCCCCTCACTGGTGGAAAACCTCCGTAAGGGTAAAATTTCAATTGTGTGATGTGTTGTGCATCAGTCAGTGTAAAGTTATACACAATCAGTGCCAACAATTGCTACGCTCGTAGCCGATCCCGTGGTTTTCCCGCTAAGTAGCGGAAAACGGCTACGGCGTAAGCGCCCGCTGGGCGGGCTCCTGGCAGTGGTTTTCGTTGAACTATTAAATTAAACCTGATAGATTTAGTTATGCACAGAAATGAGTTAGCTTTTTAACCTTTGGACATGACATGGACATGGATCAACCGAATCCCATTATACTGTCGGACCGTGGGTCCAAGTTTAAACAAAATTGTTTTTTATAGTCAACGGGAAAGTGAAAACGATCGCGGGGAATTATTTGAATAGGCATTCTTACATAAGCACCATATCGCTTTTTGAGTACCGCGTGACGCCATGTGACTAGATTTTAAGCAGTATTTGTATTCCAGGCTTTCAGCGGCCAGCCACGATCCATACAACGAGGACATGCGGGTTGAGTTGCTCCCGTACGACCTGCAGTTCCAGATGTTCAAGATTCTGTACATAGAGACGGAGGATGAGAAAGGTATGGTCTAGTCAAAAAATCACATATTTATCGTCAATATATTCGCACCTAAACGAACCAAATCAACGTCATTCTTCTAGTCTTACGAGTATATCGTTTCTCAATCGAGGTTGTCTACCCAAATGTTATTAGCTATTACGGAGACGGCTGTCATTTGACGCGTCGGAATGCAGAGGGGAAAGTCTAGTTTATTGGGATGTAAGTAGAAATTGACAATTACTCGAACACTTATCTCTTAAGCAATGCTATCGCCACCTCTTTAAGTGCGCTTTGCATCCTGTGGGTCCGCGCACTCTCCAAGTGAACAGATTTAACCTAGTCTTAGCGGGCCGTTAGGCGCACGTCTACATATTCCCAATTCTACAGATTCTCATGTTTACAGATTCCCAATTCTACTGGTTCTCATGTTTACAGATTCCCAATTCTACAGATTCTCATGTTTACAGATTCCCAATTCTACAGATTCTCATGTTTACAGATTCTCATGTTTATAGATTCCCAAATCAACAGATTCTCATGTCTACATAGTCCCAATTCAACAGATTCCCATCCTTCAATTACCAAATTTTGCTCACTGCTCCCTTACAGCAAAGAGCTTTATATCTATTGAAATTCTAATAGAAGGTGGAGGTGGTTCTACCAGGGCTGTTTGTAGTTTACAGAAAATGAAACGAGTCGTGTGTAAATTAGATTTACACTTATTATTTATTTACTTACTAGCTGTTGCCCGCGACTTCGTCCGCGTAGAACTTTTTATCGTCTTAGAAAATGATTTCTCTCAATACAAAATTTGAACCCTCTTTTAGGGGATAATTAAAAAAAAAGTTGATGTTCATTTTCTAGTTTGTGAACAAACAGTCTAAAACCAAAGTTAAAAATCTCATACTTTAAAAATGCCTTGAAATACTCAAACTTTGAACCAATTTTAACACTCTTAGGGGATGAATTTGGAAAAACTCTGAAATCAGTTTTGTAGTCTTTTAACGTACAGAATAAGACCGAAGTTAAAAATCTCTTACTCACACTTTAAAATTTTATTGCTCGCCATTTAAAATTTGAACCCCCTTTTAAACCCCCTTAGAGGTTGAATTTTTCTAATCGCTGAAAGAACTTTTTTCGTAAACTTTTAAGTCTCTAGCTCAAAAAAAGTGTTGCCCATACAAAGCTTTCTTAACCCCCTTAGGGGTGGAATTTTCTAAAACTCTGAAAGTACTTTATTATTAATTTTAATAAGTAACATTTTGAATAGTTTTAAGTCTAGTAAAAAAAAAAGTTTTTCCCACACAACACTGGCTACCCTTCTTAAGGATCTTAAGGATCCCCTTAGGGATGGAGTTTTCTAAAACGCTGAAAGTTTTTTTAGTATTCTAATAAGTAATCTTTTTGCAAAGTTTTAAGTCTAACTCAAAAAAAAGTGTTGCCTATGCAAAGCTTGCTCTCCTTTTTAACCCTATTAGGGGTGGAATTTTCTAAAACGATTTGTGTTCTTTTTTTGTATTTTAATAAGTAATCTTTCTACAAAGTTTCAAGTCTCTAACTCAAAAACATAAACTTTCCCTGATAAAAACTTTGCACCCCTTTTTATCCCCCTTAGGAATAGATTTTTTCAAAACGCTGAATGTCTTTTTTTTTTGTATTTTTATAAGTAATCTTTCTACAAAGTTTTAAGTGTCTAGCTCAGAAAAAGTGTTCCCCATACAAACCTTGCACCCTTTTTTAACCCCCTTAGGGAATGATTTTTGTAAAACGCCGAATGTAGTATTTTTCATGTTCTAATAAGTAATTTTTCGTCAAAATTTTAAGTCTCTATTAAAAAAAATATGTTTTTCCCATACAAACTATACAATAAGTTACCGGAATTTATAAGAGAAACTGACATGCCACAATTTAAATCAAAATTATTTAAATTCTTGACAGGTAAAGCTTTTTATTCAGTCAATGAATACTTAAACTGTAATTAGCGAAATATAATTTATAATTAAGACTATCTATATATAAGTATGTAATGCATGCTGCTTGCAAATTTGTATGCCTAAATGGCCAAACATAGTGAAACGCATTATTACCATTGTACCATCTTTGTTACCTATGCTTTACAAATAAAATTTACTTTACTTTACTTTACTTTACTTTACCCTATTTTACCCCCTTAGGGGTGAAATTTTCCAAAACGCTGAAAGTACTTTCTTTGTATTTAAATAATCTTTCTACAAAGTTTTAGGACTCTAGCTAAAAAAAATAGTTTCCCACATACAAACTTTGCACCCCTATTTTAGCCCCCTATTTTTAGGGGTAGAATTTTCTAAAACGCTGAAAGTACTTAATTTGTATTCTGATGACTAATCTTTCTACAAAGTTTTAAGTCTCTATTTAAAAAAAATATTGTTTCCCCCATACAAAATTTGCACCCCTATTTTACCCCCTTAGGGGTAGATTTTTTTAAAACACTGAATCTAGGTACTTTATTTGTATTCTAATGAATAATTTCTCTACAAAGTTTTAAGTCTCTATTTAAAAAAAAGTAGTTTTTCCCATACAAATTTTGCACTCTATTTTACCCCTTTAGGGGTAGAATTTTCTAAAACCCTGAAAGTTCTTTATTTGTATTCTAATGACTGATCTTTCTACAAAGTTTTAAGTCTCTATTTAAAAAAAAAATGTTTCCCCCATACAAAAAATACATTATGATTATTTACCATATTTTCGATTCCTGAGCTATAACCACGAACTTCGGAATTCGAAAATATTCGGGTATCTCTATCTCTATCGCACTAACCATACTCGAGTGACAGGGATGCAAATATATGAACATTGAGTATCGGTTTTCGTGGTAGCGCCGCAGGTACTTTGGCTGAATGCACCGAGCGCGTGCCATTGTCATTCAAAAAAAACAAATTCGTGTTAATTATATTGTTCAAATTTTTTGATTTCATTTATTGAAATTACGACATAAAACGACATTTGCGCATATAAGTTCTCATATCAGAATCGAATATTTTTTTATGGTTTATATTTTAGCATTTGTCTCGTAAAGGTCTATCGTAGACGGGATTTAAATTATTAATAAGTGAAAGGCAAAGCAATTCCGCCATTTTGACGAAAATTTGACGGTTCTTATAGCTGACAGTTGGAGCAGCGTTTGATTTCAATAAAAATAAATGAAAAATTAAATGAAGTCGTATATTTCGGAAAATTAATTAACTGTCGCAGTCGGATAAAAACTATCCTAAGTTGCAGCTAGAATAATAATGTACCTATATAAAATGTTTCATATTTTTCCGTTCATGGGATGCTGAGAACATTCGAACCGCGCAAAGCTTAGTTTCAAACTGGCTGATTCTTTTTTTAATTTAGAGATTTATTATAAGTGGAGACAACATTTATAAACATGAATTCAACGATAATGACTCTTAATAAAAGTAAAATATTACTTTCTTTTACTTTGTACTTGGAGACGAAGTTTAATGTAATGTAATACACCTGCTAGAACCTAATTATTATTATTATTGCAATTTCGTTATTAATTATTTCTATTTTATTAGTTTAGTTATTAAGCTTATTAAGCATTTAAATTGCAGTGCCCTTGCAGGGCTCAAAGCTGACCTTGTTTTGATATACCACCTTATGTAATCAATCAATCAATCAATCAAATCGTTTAATTCAGACAAAGTCCATATACAATAAATTTCTACAATTATTCATTTTAAATACAAAATAAAA
The DNA here is from genome assembly GCA_963854355.1 of Epinotia brunnichana. NCBI lineage: Eukaryota > Metazoa > Arthropoda > Insecta > Lepidoptera > Tortricidae > Epinotia > Epinotia brunnichana. The sequence continues at coordinate 19,422,972 of OY977940.1, forward strand.
TACAAAATAATTACAAATAATCATCCTAAGTCTAAAAAAGGGACATACAAAACAAAGACACTACGAGTACACTACATACAGTAAATTGGTTTGCCTGTCAGTAGATGAATCATGTGGCAATGGTTCAAGTACTGACAGTCAAACCTAGCTGCAAATGCCCTCAATACCAGTAATGTACCTATGAAAGCAATAAATTACTGAATACTGAAAACAAAACTTAATTGACTATTGCTAAACGCTTTATACACTCTTTCACATTTATTTTTTTCTGCTGCACAGTCTTGTATAATATTTTTAAGGGAATCTGAAGAATTAGGAATCTGTAGAATTGGAAATCTGCAGAATTCGGAATCTGTAGAATTGGGAATCTGAAGAATTGGAATCTGTAGAATTGGAAATCTGCAGAATTCGGAATCTGTAGAATTGGAAATGTACAGAATAGGGAACCTGTAGGATTGGGAATCTGAAGAATTCGGAATCTGTAGAATTTGAAATCTGCAGAATCGGGAACCTGTAGGATTGGGAATCTGAAGAATTCGGAATCTGTAGAATTGGGAATCTGTCCACTCTTGTCCAGTAGTAGCCTGCAGTTAGTTTTAGTTCGTCTTCCCACCCAATACAATTTATTGTATTATAAGTAATATACTTAATTATTTCAGAATACAAACACAAGGACAGCCCGCCCCTAACGGGTATCGAGACATTTACGTTCGGACTGGAGGTGAAGTGGCCTGTATCACTGATCCTGAACCATAAGGCCATAGCCTGCTACCAGATGATATTCAGACATCTTTTCTATTGTAAACACGTCGAAAGGCTACTTTGCAAGTAAGTTATTAGCTTTTTTCACTGTTAATATTTTCGCGTCACTCATATCGCCATTCTTTTCATCTTAACATGCAGGAGTGCTCAATAGGTTTCTGCCAAAAATTGTATTCTTCGTACAAGGCTACAACGCAATGCCAGGGGTGTCGCCGACTCGTTAATATTACATTATTGCCGTGGCCGGCAAGGAGGCACTTGCAGGCTGAGTATTTATTTAAACGGACGAGCTTGCGAGTTGCGAGAGTTGCGCACACTAAAACATCACTACATAGTATAAAACAAAGTCGCGTCCCGCTGTCTGTCTGTATGTCTGTCTGTCCCTATGTATGCTTAGATCTTTAAAACTACGCAACGGATTTTGATGCGGTTTTTTTAAATAGACAAGAGTGATTCAAGAGGAAGGTTTATATGTATAATACATGCATGTATTATACATATAAACTTATATAAACCCGTGCGAAGCCGGGGCGGGTCGCTAGTAAACACTAAAACATAATTAACATTATTTTCACGCCATTGCTCGGAAATGTGGCAAAAGATGGTCAGAATTCAGGCTTCAAAGCTACTAGTTGGACGTCGCACGAACAACACCACGTCGCAAGTCTATGAATTCAAACTGTCCAACAGTGACAGTTTGAACCACGGAATACTTAAATAAGATGGAAGCGGCGTGTTAGCTAGTTACTTCGAAATCATGCGTAGCCAGCCCAACACAATCAAAACTGAATTTGTACATGTAAACACTACTGCAAAACGCTTCTAATTGGTAAAAGCTTTTAATTCCATTACGTTTTCAACAGTTGTAATTTTTAGGACGAAAAGTAACTCAAAACTGCATTACTTGCGGTCTAATTTCCAATGCCAAAAAATGTCACGTAAGTCTATTCTTTATCAATATAGGAGCCAATTTCGAAAGCGGTTTTCAAGTATGGAAATGATATGTGAATATGTTTGATACCTGCTCTCCTTCTTGGACTAGAGCATAACTAAAGCTGTGTGAGCGTGACGTACTTTTGACGGAAATTGACATTTACTTTTTGATTGCAAAATTGAGCCCCTGTTCAAATGAAGTTGACGTTTGATTATGTTCAAAACCAAAGGTCTTATGTTACAATGACACTCTATGATGATACACCTATTTGAAAATTTAGAATACAAATTAGAGGTGAGACTAAGATCATAATTATCGATATTTTATATTCTTGGTATGTATTGTTAATCGGTTAGGTATATGTATGTATATAGTTAAATCAATTTTAAATGGCCTTTGTTCTTAGAGTAAGAGCGTTTGCGTACTGCGTTAGATCCAAACCTGATAAATATCAGCCCGAAGTAGCAGTATAGTGATATTTTTGAGAAATTACATCCGAAGAAATCGAGTATGTATGAACAAAATTTTGATCTTGTGCACGACTCATACATGCAGTTCGCAAACGCTCTTAATGGAGATGGTGCTGAATGCAACTGTCAGAGAAATCCTGTAGCTCACGAAAACATGCTAACACTTTTTAATCAAAATACGTACAAGTATTAAAGTAATTTTAATATTTACAAGGATACTCACAGAGGCATACTCAGCTTAGGTATGACATATCATTATAATAATAAAATTTCACATTTGAATTCCTTGATGTACCGTGTCATTTGTTTCAATAACAAATATCATTTATTTGAAATAAATAAATTCATAACGCGCTTCACGCTAACATCAGCGAAAATATATTTGACAAAGAAATATTTCTTGTCTTTAGTGGGTCTACTAGCTTTTAAAATAGAACCAAATAGATGTAATAGCCAATAGCTCAACTGGGTATACTAGTCGATGTGAGTATTAATATTTTTCAACAGAATATTTAGGATCTTTCCAGCAAGTTACTATAAATTGGCTTATTTTTAGACAATGATGACACTCTAGTTTTATGTATTACCTACTGAACATTGGCTTAGACAAAAACAAAAACACAAATATATATCAAGAGCAGCACGAACTGCCAATTAACAGTAGATTTATTATGTAACCATTTAATGTGTCCTTTTAACTCGTTCACTGCTAGGAACCCGCCTACGCCGTAGTAGCTTTCCGCTTCATACGAAGAAAACTACTAGATTGGCTACGAGCGTAGCGTGTAGCGATACTTGGCAGTGAATGTGTTAATAAATGAACGATTTAATATTTATAATTATTATAAGATAATTTTTGTCTTTGTAAATTTTAAATTAGTGAGTTTATCGATAAGTACATACACTAGGAATGGTACCACTCTAGTCATACTGACAATCGCCCCGTTAAAATGTCAAACGCGAATAACGCGATAAATTGCTGTGACATTACGGTAGTTCCTTAATCTGCGGCTTTGGCTAGCAAGCAATGCAAAGCAATGGCGAATGTCATGATCGATGGCGTATTTATTCAAAAAAAACCGTTATTTTAGTACATACCGGTGATAGAAAATCGCTCCCGGAGGAACCTTTGGGTCCTGGCTTGCCTGTCGGCACGACTAAATTGCAGAACACGGCATGTTTTTATTTTTAATACGGCAAAAATAGTCAGCCACGGTCAACAGACAACTGATCAGCGTTTTGACTGCGTTTGACAGCTTTATGAGTGTTCACTCATAACATCGGCTACACGTACCCCGCCCACTACCGTTTCTATAGTATTTACTTGTTCTGTGGTTTGAACAGTGATTCGACCGCACCGGCGCCGCTGCTCCGCGCCGCGCTGGCGAGCGTGACCGCGTTCTTTTGTTTTATGTTTAGTATTATTATCTTTAATTAGGTACTTAATTTTGATTTAAAATTATAATTATTTGCAATTTCCTCTTAGTACGCACTCGCACTGTATTAAGCCTCGGCCGAAAGTGCAATAGCTGGACTCGTTCTTTCGAGCTTTCTAACTCGTCCATCTATTGCTTACTTTCTAGCCTCTACAATAATGTACTATTTTGCATGCTAAAGCTTTGCTTATTTCCAGGGTGTGGCTGTACAACAAGGTAGTGAAGCGTTTCTCCGAGGCGCGGCTGTACGCGGACGCGTTTGCGTTGCGGCAGCGCATGCTGAGCTGCATACAGCACCTGCAGTACTACATGTGCGTCGAGGTCATCGAGCCCTCCTGGTGCCAGCTCATACAGAGCCTCGAGAAGGTCAGTGAATCCACTGATTAATTAAGGATCTACTCCTTTAGAGTTGATTTCCTTAGGTGTTTCAGCATACAACACCTGCAGTACTACATGTGCGTCGAGGTCATCGAGCCCTCCTGGTGCCAGCTCATACAGAGCCTCGAGAAGGTCAGTGAATCCACTGATTAATTAAGGATCTACTCCTTTAGAGTTGATTTCCTTAGGTGTTTCAGCATACAACACCTGCAGTACTACATGTGCGTCGAGGTCATCGAGCCCTCCTGGTGCCAGCTCATACAGAGCCTCGAGAAGGTCAGTGAATCCACTGATTAATTAAGGATCTACTCCTTTAGAGTACAGCACCTGCAGTACTACATGTGCGTCGAGGTCATCGAGCCCTCCTGGTGCCAGCTCATACAGAGCCTCGAGAAGGTCAGTGAATCCACTGATTAATTAAGGATCTACTCCTTTAGAGTACAGCACCTGCAGTACTACATGTGCGTCGAGGTCATCGAGCCCTCCTGGTGCCAGCTCATACAGAGCCTCGAGAAGGTCAGTGAATCCACTGATTAATTAAGGATCTACTCCTTTAGAGTTGATTTCCTTAGGTGTTTCAGCATACAGCACCTGCAGTACTACATGTGCGTCGAGGTCATCGAGCCCTCCTGGTGCCAGCTCATACAGAGCCTCGAGAAGGTCAGTGAATCCACTGATTAATTAAGGATCTACTCCTTTAGAGCTGATTTCCTTAGGTGTTTCAGCATACAGCACCTGCAGTACTACATGTGCGTCGAGGTCATCGAGCCCTCCTGGTGCCAGCTCATACAGAGCCTCGAGAAGGTCAGTGAATCCACTGATTAATTAAGGATCTACTCCTTTAGAGTTGATTTCCTTAGGTGTTTCAGCATACAGCACCTGCAGTACTACATGTGCGTCGAGGTCATCGAGCCCTCCTGGTGCCAGCTCATACAGAGCCTCGAGAAGGTCAGTGAATCCACTGATTAATTAAGGATCTACTCCTTTAGAGTTGATTTCCTGAGGTGTTTCAGCATACAGCACCTGCAGTACTACATGTGCGTCGAGGTCATCGAGCCCTCCTGGTGCCAGGTCATACAGAGCCTCGAGAAAGTCAGTGAACCCACTAATTAATTAAGGATCTACTCCTTTATAGTTGAAAATTCCCTTAGGCGTTTCGGCATACATCACCTGCAGTACTACATATGCGTCGAGGTCATCGAGCCCTCCTGGTGCCAGCTCATACAGAGCCTCGAGAAGGTCAGTGAATCCACTGATTAATTAAGGATCTACTCCTTTAGAGTTGATTTCCTTAGGTGTTTCAGCATACAGCACCTGCAGTACTACATGTGCGTCGAGGTCATCGAGCCCTCCTGGTGCCAGCTCATACAGAGCCTCGAGAAGGTCAGTGAATCCACTGATTAATTAAGGATCTACTCCTTTAGAGTTGATTTCCTTAGGTGTTTCAGCATACAGCACCTGCAGTACTACATGTGCGTCGAGGTCATCGAGCCCTCCTGGTGCCAGCTCATACAGAGCCTCGAGAAGGTCAGTGAATCCACTGATTAATTAAGGATCTACTCCTTTAGAGTTGATTTCCTTAGGTGTTTCAGCATACAGCACCTGCAGTACTACATGTGCGTCGAGGTCATCGAGCCCTCCTGGTGCCAGCTCATACAGAGCCTCGAGAAGGTCAGTGAATCCACTGATTAATTAAGGATCTACTCCTTTAGAGTTGATTTCCTTAGGTGTTTCAGCATACAGCACCTGCAGTACTACATGTGCGTCGAGGTCATCGAGCCCTCCTGGTGCCAGCTCATACAGAGTCTCGAGAAGGTCAGTGAATCCACTGATTAATTAAGGATCTACTCCTTTAGAGTTGATTTCCTTAGGTGTTTCAGCATACAGCACCTGCAGTACTACATGTGCGTCGAGGTCATCGAGCCCTCCTGGTGCCAGCTCATACAGAGCCTCGAGAAGGTCAGTGAATCCACTGATTAATTAAGGATCTACTCCTTTAGAGTTGATTTCCTTAGGTGTTTCAGCATACAGCACCTGCAGTACTACATGTGCGTCGAGGTCATCGAGCCCTCCTGGTGCCAGCTCATACAGAGCCTCGAGAAGGTCAGTGAATCCACTGATTAATTAAGGATCTACTCCTTTAGAGTTGATTTCCTTAGGTGTTTCAGCATACAGCACCTGCAGTACTACATGTGCGTCGAGGTCATCGAACCCTCCTGGTGCCAGCTCATACAGAGCCTCGAGAAGGTCAGTGAATCCACTGATTAATTAAGGATGTACTCCTTTAGAGTTGATTTCCTTAGGTGTTTCAGCATACAGCACCTGCAGTACTACATGTGCGTCGAGGTCATCGAGCCCTCCTGGTGCCAGGTCATACAGAGCCTCGAGAAGGTCAGTGAATCCACTGAATAATTAAGGATCTACTCCTTTAGAGTTGATTTCCTTAGGTGTTTCAGCATACAGCACCTGCAGTACTACATGTGCGTCGAGGTCATCGAGCCCTCCTGGTGCCAGGTCATACAGAGCCTCGAGAAAGTCAGTGAACCCACTAATTAATTAAGGATCTACTCCTTTATAGTTGAAAATTCCCTTAGGCGTTTCGGCATACATCACCTGCAGTACTACATATGCGTCTCATTCCTCCTCGATAAGGTTAGTGAACCCTCTCCTCCAGGAGTCTTCGTACTTATATGTATATAAGTGCGACAGAGAGTGCAACCGACTCCTCCCATTTTATTGCTCCGCGTGCAGCATGATTTTAAAACAATTTCGCCCAGAGCCTTGAGGTAAAATAAAGAGCTGGCCCTTAGGTTACGGTTTAGACTTAGCAACAAGTAGTCTGTACGCTTGCTTGTCTTCATGGTGCTATAAAAAGTACACAGATATCAAACCAATGAATGAGTCTACGTTTAGCCTAAGGTAGCCGCCCAAAGGCCTATTAAAGCGCATCCTCCTCTTCAATGTAATTTATACCACTCTAAATTAGATCAGATGCATTTGTTTTGTTGCGCTCGATTTTAAAACAAAACAAACTACTCAATTTCCTATTATTATTATCATTGATTTAATATATAGAGATACACAATCAGCAGAAAAAATGGCAAATCAAAACTACTGCCAAATCGACTTAGGCAGTCGTTTGGCTATTAGTCTTGTTCTGACCACAGACAGTGGCAGTTGTCAATCATGACGAAATATGCAATGAAAAACTGCAAAAATCATAGATATATAAAGTACTCGTAAAGATAGGCCCAACCCGCACGGGTAATTCGTCCAATGCGGTGGCCCTAAACTAGCAATGGAGGGCCACCGTGCCTTAGTCTGTGGCAGGACGCCGTACCGTTCAGCTGTCTGAGTGTGTCAGAGCCGACTATCTCAAAATGTCCATTTGTACCGTAAAAGGGTGTAAAAATTATGATACAAAAGTAAAAAAAATACATGGGATATCGTATCATCGGTAAGTATCGTCAGTTTCTTTTTATCGCTTAGTAACACATTTTCAAAATAATTATTTGGTTGCCTAGCGCCATTACGTTTTGTTTGTTCGCAACGGCTAGTCAATCAAAAGTAACCTTGTAAGGTCGTCATTTTTATACTGATGTATGAACCATTGGCTATGGACATTGTTTGATAATATATAGCTATACATTTGATTGTTATTGTTTCTTATACGTATCTTCTACTAATGTAGGTAAGTAGATGCGTAAGAATAATGTACAAAAGAAAGTCGTTTGAAATGTATTTATTTGAACACTTACTTTAATATTTTCAACTTTAACGAGTCGATTCGTCGTTCATTGTTTGACGAAGAAACAAATAATGACATGTTATTTGGCTCTTATTCTATCATTTGCCACATTGTAAAGTGGTGTGCAACTAAGAATAAATATTTGTTTTGTAATTATTATGAGCCTTTGTGGCCTAAGTCACTAAATTGCGCCTGAGATTTCGTCCGTGTGGTTTTCTATCATTTGGAGAAAGTAGTGTTTATGTGTATTAAAATCTTACATTTGTTACGGAAAAATCCTCTACCGCATCCCTGACAAAATTTCGTGGCAAACCGTTCAGTAGTCTTTGAGCCGTAAAAGTAAATAGCCATATACAAACTCACTTTCACATTTATGATTACTTATTTATTACATAGGTACCACTATCTCTATGTGATGTTTACATCAACCACTGCCAGCCACTTCATTAATATTGAGAAAAGTCCCCCTTACAAGGTTACTCCGGCCACCCGAACGTGTGGTACGCAGTCCGTACAACAGATGGCGCCACTCATTTTAATAAGGATAGATGTCAAGCGAATTGTTCGGACGGGCGTATTTACTTTATAAATCTATGGCAAAAATAATAACAGAAAACCAAATAAAAAGGATGGAATGTCTTATTTTACGTAAGTTCTATTTATTTATAAACAGATTCTAGTTAAAACTATAATTCTTTCATGATTTTTAGGAATTTATTTAGTACATACAAATTATGAATTATCACAGAACAAAAATATATGGAGTAGCTGTTACTTTTTTATTTTAATAAATCGTGTTGGTTTATTTTGACTTATGACAAAAAAGTGTTTATAATAATATTTCTTATATTTTGAAATTAAAGCTTTCCAAATCCTCTACGACGTGCAAAGTGGGTCACAATACTCGTATTAGCGTGATCAACAATTCAAACCAAAAAGAAGCGGGTTGTGTCGGAGATACAACCGTTAATTAAGTTTAAGTGGATACTTCTTTGTTGGCTGTACCTACCCGTAAAATATATATCTAAATTAATTCACTAAAATCGGTATAAGTACAGATAAATCGGTGTAAGTATATAGCAACATTGACTGACGTAGCTCATTTGACTCGCGATACATTAAAAATGGCGGTCATTTCCGCATTATTTTCATGTCCGCCACATAAACTAGATAACATTTTGTGATCAACAACTAATGGCAAATAAAGAAGACAATTATTTGTAATCAGATTAGGCTTCTCTACAAAAAGTTATTCCGGAAGTCACGTGATACATTTTGAACTGTACCCCTATACAAGAACGCGAGCAAAGAAGTATCCACTTCAATAAAATAAGTCGTCTGTTGTGTGTTTGACCCACTTTCGTACCACAGACGTATATACCACAAATAAAGGCTTTAAGTAGACTGACTAAATCTGCAATACCTGTCTTGGATGTAAGTAGGTACTTAAATGTCACACAATAGTTTTCATGTTAGTTATCTCTTGATTGGAGAAAAAGGGATTTGTAACTTCGGTTTAGACTGTTTGTAGACCAAAACTTTTTTCAGCATTTATTTTTAATTATTTGCCTAAGAAGGTTAAAGAGGGGTTCAAAGTTTGTATAGAAAGCAAGGCATTTTTTAAGTAAGAAATGCGTAACTACGGTTCCAGACTGTTTACTATGAGGGTTCAAAGGGGGTTCTAAGTTTGTATAAAGAGCAAGACATTTCGAAAGTAAGAGATTTGTAACTTCGGTTTAGACTTTTTACTACAAAACTAATTTCAATGTTGTTTACATTCCTTCCATATACAAACATTTAGACGATAACATGTTCTACGCGGACGAAGTCGCGGGCAACAGCTAGTACAGTATAAAAGTGTAATGCGACTCCATTCGTCCGATGTTCACTTTTGTCGTAAATATTATCAATTATGATGATGGCGATATCACAAAAAAAAATTGAATATTTTGAAACGTTAGTTTGCAAATTTGACACTTGACACCAAGCATATTGAGCTTTGTTTTGCATGAATGTTTAAGGTAAATAAAAGCGGCCAAGTGCGAGTCGGACTCGCACATGAAGGGTTCCGTTAAATAAATTGCGGTTTACGATTTATGACGTATTAAAAAAAAACTATTTACTAGATCTCGTTCAAACCAATTTTCGGTGGAAGTTTGCATTGTAATGTACATCATATATTTTTTTTAGTTTTATAATTCTCTTATTTTAGAAGTTACAGGGGGAGGGGACACATTTTACCACTTTGGAAGTGTCTCTCGCGCAAAACATTCAGTTTAGAAAAAAAATATATAAGAAACCTCAATGTTATTTATGAAGACCTATCCCACACGTATGGGTTTGATGAAAAAAAATTTGAGTTTCAGTTCTAAGTATGGGGAACCCCAAAAATCTATCGTTTTTTTTTCTATTTTTGTGTGAAAATCTTAATGCGGTTTACAGAATACATCTACTTACCAAGTTTCAACAGTATAGCTCTTATAGTTTCGGAAAAAAGTGGCTGTGACATACGGACGGACAGACAGACAGACAGACATGACGAATCTATAAGGGTTCCGTTTTTTGCCATTTGGCTACGGAACCCTATTATAGCGATGTTAGCATGTATCTGAATACAGCTGTCAATGTCATAGTGGGACAGTTTATAACAACATTTTTATGCGGGATTGTGTATATTTAATATAGTAAATCAATGATTATTATTAAATAATTTCTTTTAGGCAGTGCCGATAAAAGTGTTGGTAGATACAACAAAACATAACTTACAAAACTATTGTTAATAAAAACAGAGAATTATAGTTGATTAAAATTTCATAGCCAATTTTCCTTGTATGTATGTAAATACTTTATTGTACACAAGACACAGTTAAGAATACTGACAAAATACCTAGGTTAAAGGTGTCGAGGTGTGGGCGTATCTTGGGATCTTGGGCATTTATAAAAGACGAAGGCAATAGGTTTACAAACTTTACTACTGACTTCATTACAGCATTGTTACAAAAGTCATGTGAAATACAGGGAACTGGTAATTTCAGCAACTCGTTTTCCGTCAGACCATTCTCACCATGATTAATTCTCCATCTAGGAGAGCGTCCTCCTCCTGTCAAGCATTTTCTTCAATCGGTACAAAGACGAACTTATCCCTGTAAGGGATCTCTTCCAGTTACCTTGTATACTGGGCAGTTAGAGGAGCGCGGCGATATCACGTTAGTGGATAGGATATTGTGGAGTTGCGTGCGAGCCTGGATACCATTCTTGACGGAGTAACTATACTATTTTCTACACAGTTCAAGACATAATTTTACCTTGGTTGTAGAAGGAAAATAAAAATACAGACTTCTGTAAATTATATTTTATTAAAATTATGGAATTAATATTCTTAATGGAAGGCAGTTTCAAATATGAGATTCTTAAAATTTACATTTCAATGTTAAATACTAGTATATTACGTTATTGATTCACAAAAATACAAACGTAGAAAGCTTTAAATACTTATTCGCTCATAATTAAATAGGTTGTTTGTTTCACTTTTATGTGGAACTAAATACAAAATTTAATTCTAAGCTGGTGTTAAAATAATAACTATCTTAATGTGACGTTAGATAACATCTTATAGCTAGTGTTTTTGCAATGATTCTTTCAGCAATTTATGAAGTTCGTCTATTCTAGTCTTCAGCTCATCAATTTCTGATACTTCATTTTTCTTGCTTATGACTATCTTTGCGTTCTTCACAATTTTCCTATCAAGTCTGTAATTCTGGCATCTCTCGATACAGCAGCCGCCGCCTTCAATGTCTTCATAATCGTCACCGATTTTGCCAAGCGGCTCTGCGTGTGGTATCTCAATTATATTATCTTTGTTAGGTTTTACCAGAATTCTGTACTTGGGCAGATAATGCGGGAATAAAGATATACGTTTAGCAAAGGGCTTCATACATAGTGTCTTTGGCTTTATAATGCTTAGATCCTGCATCCAAGCAGGCAGACAGGCGAAGCAGGCCGAAGGCTTAGAGTATGGCTTTGTGTTCCCTATGAGTACACTTTCAAAATAGGATATTAATCTCACTCTAGAGATGTGCCCAACAAGTTCAGCGTCTGCTCTAATTTCTTGTGTGTCACTTACCGCCAAACCGTTAAGTAAATTAAATAGAACTATCGGAATCATGAACACAAATACAATGAATATGATATGGCTTGTTATTGGGAATGTGGCGAATTTAATGGAACCTGCGTCAAATTCGCCCGTCAACATGACAATGGTTTTGAACAGCGACCGTCCTGGATCCTCGAAGAAATCTTCTTCTTCGTCTTCTTTACCGGTGTCATTTGGATCAGGTGCCACCTTATCGTCGTCTTTTTTTACATTTCTGAATAAAGTGTAGAAGCTCAACGCAAATGCAATTATCAAAATGCAGTACCAGAGTAAAAACTTGAAGAAGTTCCACGACACGGTCTTCAGCATGACAATGTTCGTTGACAGGGTAGGGAACTGGCCGATCAGGAGAACTAATTCAGCGGATGACAATAGAATAGCTACAGCCGACAGCTGTTGCTTCGTTGACTCTTCGGCCGAATTGTCGCACACAATCACGGCTGTAACGAATATCAGGAATATTTCCATCCAGTTCTCTAAGCTTTGCAGATACCTCGACGGTGATACTAACAGTTGGAATAATTCACGTATTATCAAAAGTATCAATCCGATAGCCGCACCGACATGCGTAACGACGTTCAATGATTCGATGGAACCGGATTGTTTTTTCTCCACACCGTATCCTAGTATGATGTAGAGAATCAAGCACAACCACAAAAGAGAATAAAACGTTATGTTCGCGTAGAATAGGCAGCTTATTCTTTGCCATTTCATGTACAGGAAACTGGTTATAACCGGATGCTTTAGAAGCGGCCGGAGCTCTTCGTTTCTCGTCATGTACAGAAGTGCATCGGTTTCGGGGGCTAGGATGGCGTCGCATTCTTTTACGTTATTGTTTGAGGTATCAATTAAAGGAACTTTGCAAAGTTCGTTTTCGACGGAATTGTTAGGGTACACTAAGAAGCTGTACTTCATGTGGATTTCGTAGTCGTCGTCACTTGCTCGTTCTCCGTTAGTAGTGATACATTCGTCCAAGTAGGTTTCCAGTGTTTTCGCATTGATATCTGCTAGAGGCGGTTCGTTGAAACTGTTACGCAGACCTACGCAAGCTCCATGCCTCAGTAACTCCAAAACTGTTTCATTATCGCCGTTTCTGGCAGCGTAGTGGAGTGCCGTGTTGTTTTTAATGTCCGCGTAATTTACATTAATATTTACTTTAGGATTTTTGAGTAATAATTCCAAACAACCGTTATAATCTGCGTTAGGGTTGCTTGAATACGATCGCATTCCCTTAACCGTGATTTGTACCAAGGACTCGCCGTTGACTGGTTCAAATAAGGTAGAATCGTTGTCGACAAACATTTTTAATATTTTGCAATAGCCATTTTTGCAAGCTAGTGCTACGGGTCTCATGGTCTCACCCGAACACGTGGCATTAGGATCTGCGCCTGCATTTAGTAATGTTGAGACTATCTGGTCCAAACCTTTATCTGTTGCGAACTGTAACATTGTAAATGTTCCATTGTTAGCAGCTAATGCCTGGCGGTGATCATTTTTCTTGACGAGCTTTGTGAAGTCGCGAATAAAAGCGTTTTGATCATGGCGACTTAGATACGAGAAAAGTTTATCACTGTTGATAACCTCCACTGTTTCGGTATCAAATCTGTCAACTAAATGCGGGAATGCTTCTTTTAAGAAATATCGAGCATTTTTTCCTCGTCTATCTTTGTAAGTATCAATATCGACGGGGTTTTGCGCGTAATCAATGATAAAAGTGATAACTCTTTCAAGTCCTTGTTTTGCTGCCGAGTAGACTGGTGTAACTCCTTTAAGATCTGGCGAGTTCGTATCGCATCCTGCTTTCAGTAAAAGCTCTATCATGTCTTCGTAGGTGGTGAGGTCTCGTTCTCGGTCGTCTTCCAAATCTTCTATTTTCTTTATTGCCATCAGTAAAGCTGTATTTCCTTTGCTTTTGATATTGACGTCTATCCTGTCGTCTTCTAGTAATAGTTTCAATGCTTCGATATTGCCATAATCAACAGCGAAATGTATAGGAGCACATGCATGTGTTTCGTTGACTCTGTTAACTTGTACTTCATGTTGAAGCAATAGTTTGACGAATTCGTATTTGCTCGGTTCCGTTATTGCTAGCTCGAGGCATGTTTTGTGGTCGGGGTAGGGGTTGACGAATTCGAGGTCAACGGCCCCGTAGCTGACTAATTTCTTGAATGTTGGGAAGTCGTTGGTGCGTAGTGCGGTACGGAGTTGGACTTGCGGGTCGGAGCCGAAGAGCGAGCTCCCGCGGGAGAGTTGCCGGGAGTTCATCTCGTACGTGTCGCGCGTCATGCCTCGCGCCGCTCTGGCATCTAAAACAACACACAACACTTTATATAATAATTGATCGGACTATTATCTCATTGAACCAAACTGTTTGGATACTAGTATAGTATTACAAACGCTCGTTACGCCGATTGTTTAATTGAATTTAATTTGCCACAACACATCTGGTATGCTTTCTCATGGTTGCAATACGTGCCTATATTTAGTCTTTACCAAAGGTTGGTTAATTGGTTAAGTCAACGAGGCTTTTAATGAAGGATGTTAAAATATTGTACAAACATTCGTGTGAAGTGACCGTGATGTTCTGAAGCGGTATCGTTAGTCGTCTATAATCTTTTGTAGAATGTGCTAACAGCACCCGCACACCAAATATTAACACTTCTTTGAAGTATTCTTTGTTCTAATATTCTAATACTATGATACCTTCTAGTTGAAGTACTTGATTATACTTTTATGTAGATGGGTCGCTTATGTTTATGTGTGTAAGCAAGATATATGTAAGTGCCAACTACAATTATTAAAATTTACACTCAACAACATGAAATACAATTTTAAGTAAATACTGCTATCAAAAATAGATCGACGTTTATTTTCTCTTTATTTTTTTCAATCCAAAATAAGTTTCTTGTATTATTTCATTTAAAATTCACGTAAAATTTGCACGACAACACCGAATGTCAGATTATTCATTATTGATCGATACAATTAATATGATACATTTTTGTCCACTTATGCTTGTCAAATAAAAAAAAAGGTTGTACATTTTTAGGACCACCAAACGAATACTTGTAAAATAAAAAAAAGCGGCCAAGTGCGAGTCGGACTCGCACATGAACGGTTCCGGAAATAAATTGCGGTTTACGATTTATGACGTATTAAAAAAAAACTACTTATTAGATCTCGTTCAAACCAATTTTCGGTGGAAGTTTACATGGTAATGTACATCATATATTTTTTTTAGTTTTATCATTCTCTTATTTTAGAAGTTACAGGGGGACGACGACGACGTCACACATTTTACCACTTTGGAAGTGTCTCTCGCGCAAACTATTCAGTTTAGAAAAAAATGATGTTAGAAACCTCAATATCATTTTTGAAGACCTATCCATAGACGTATGGGTTTGATGAAAAAAAATTTTTTGAGTTTCAGTTTTGAGTATGGGGACCCCTAAAACTTAATGTTTTTTTTCGATTTTTGTGTGAAAATCTTAATGCGGTTCACAGTATACATCTACTTACCAAGTTTCAACAGTATAGCTCTTATAGTTTCGGAAAAAAGTGGCTGTGGCATACGGACGGACAGACAGACAGACGGACATGACGAATCTATAAGGGTTCCGTTTTTTGCCATTTGGCTACGGAACTCTAAAAAGGCTCTACATTTTTAGGACCACCAAACGAATCACTTAAACTAGGTACCTTAAATTAAATCATGTCGTAAAAAACATGTGCGCCGCGTACAAACTATATAAGTAGTTAGTTGTATCTTTAACGGGCCGAATATAATTACTTCCACCAAATTAACACATGTTTTATTCTCAGACCGGTTTAACCGATTAATCAATGGTATAAATGTCTGTTATCCGCCGTGACTATGAGCAGGTGCAAGTTCGGGACAATGGCTATCTCTCAACTATCCGATGAAAGTAAATGAAGCTGTATACAATTTACTCGGATACTGGACACAATGTATAGCCGAGTTCAAAGGTTCGAAAATAAATGTAAAAATAAGGGACACTCGAATATATGAAAAAACACTCGATAAACAATTACTTAAACATACGTTATAATATAAACTTTAAAAACCTATTTTAGTACAGTCGAGTTCCAAAATATGAAAATATCTGAACACGACTTTATTGTTAAGGGTATAAGATTGCTCAGATATTTTATATAGGTACATAACTATCACATTTTTTGGCAGAACCGTGATAGCTAGAGAGTTGAAATTTTCACAGATTATGTATTTCTGCTGCCGCTGTAACAACAAATACTAAAAACAAAATAAAATCTTTTTTTAAGGGGGGCTCCCATACAACAAACGTGATTTTTTTGCCGTTTTTATAGATAATGGTACGGTACCCTTCGTGCGCGAGTCCAACTCGCACTTGGCCGGTTTTTTGTTATTTTACCCTACGCAGGATTAAGATCTTGTATTTTGTGTGCTTAATGGTTAATTAGCGAAATCGCGAGATTTGAACAAGTCATTTAACATCCCAAAACCGTTTCGCGGCGGAACGTTTTCTCTAACATGTGAAGTATGGAGTATCTCACTGCGTTCCGATGACCGAGCAATTGTATTGTTTGCGGCGGGCACTTTATGCCTCTTTGAACTTTTTATTTCATCTTTCTTTTGGACTGTACGGCGTGTCGGATGGCAATTGCCTTTTGGTGTTTTGTTACGTTTACATTTTTCGCCGTGGTTATACCGGCTTCCGGATTCATACGTGTTTTGAACAGACTTGAGATTCTTTGACCATTTTTATTGACGTGCCCACCTTGGCAGTTTGAACAAATATTAAGTTAGTAAGTGTGTTGGTCTAGTACTAGTATATGGTATATTATACGGATTTGTATAGTTTCAAATCGATGTGATACGATGAATTGTTACATACATACATACATACATGCCAAATATACTCGTACTTACTCAGGATTAGCTAATATAAAGGCTCCTGGTAGCCCATTGTGTAGGGAAGCCTTAAGGCTTGTAAAAATTAATAACTTAATCCATACTAATATTATAAATGCGAAAGTTTGCCTGTCTGTCTTTCTATTTACCTGTCTGTCACGCTTAAACCGTTGAACCGATTTAGATAAAAAAAATTATAGAGATAGTTTGAGTCCCGGGGAAGGACATAGGGTTGTTTTTATCCCGGAAATCATTCCCTAAGGGGGTGAAATGGGGGGTCGAAATTTGTACGGAGCTACGATATAAACGACTTCCACGTGGACGGAGTCGCGGGCAGTAGCTAGCTAGTACTACATAAGCAGTTCATGGTGTCGAAATTAGATAACTTTACCCTATTTCATCACGTGGTTCCCTATAAAATATACTATGTACTTATAAAGCCCATACTTAAACTGTCCTTAAATAATAATATAGACATTAATTGTGTACTGACAACTAAATAAGATACAATAACTTTGAGAGGAAAACTGATCATGTCTGTGTCCACATTTGAAACAAAGTACTTACAGAACAAGACTTAGTCATCGGATCACTGTCCACTTAAAACAGTTAAACCGAAAGCAAATATTATCCTAACAAAGCCGGCCAGTGTGGCAAATTAGGTAAGTACCGCGAAGCTAAAGAAGATTATGCAAAAGTTCGTTTAAAGTATGGTTTTTGATTTATTAGTAACTACGCCCACGTAGACGAATCCTGGCGGAGCATAATATTTCCATCCCGAAAGTACATTCCGTATGACGATTCAGTGTTTTTAAAACCATGTTTTTGACTCACGTCGTTTTTTTGTTGAAAATTCGATAGATATATTACAAATATTAGACTAAAACTCCCACATCGATAAATCATGTAGTTTTTGTTTTATTAATCATCAAAGTTTGCTTATATGTGGGTCATGAAATTCACATTTTAGATTATTGCTTATGAACTGGTATACTTACCAAAATTTTGATTAAACCAAGCGAATCTGCATATAATTCCCTACCGTTTGCTTTTTTTTTTCATACGCTTGTCGTGTTTAGTTAGGTACTTTCGGAGGTAATATTGTTTTTCGACTTTTCTGTTTTTATTTTTTTATTCCACAACTCCGCCGTTTTAGATGGAGATATTGTAATATATAATAGCTCAACTGTACCTTTATCCACAGTATTTAAATCACGGTCTAATTCCATGGAAGATAGATAGATTGTGAATTTCATGACCCAGATCAGTTTCAGGCCCAGCCTAGTGTAGATGTTGTTTTTGAAATTCTCTCTCGGAAATAAATATATAATATATTTTCAGATATAAGCAAACTTAGATGATTAATAAAACAAAAACTACATGACCTATCGATGTGGGAGTTTTAGTCTAATATTTTTTATAGTTATATCTATCGATTTTTCCAAAAATAACGACGTCAAACAAAAAAATGGTTGGGTATTAAAACACTGTGCGATTGACGATATCTTTATCCAAGTTGGTAGTGGCCCTGCTTACCAATAAGCCCGAGGCTCCGGGTTTGAATCCCGGCAAGGGCATTTGTTTGATGAGCACGAATATTTCGTTCTTGAGTCATGGATGTTTTCTATGTATTTAAATATTTTATTATCTATACAAATATGTATATCGTCGTTCAGTACCCATAGTACAAGCTTTGCTTAGTTTGGGACTAACTTCGAGTTGTGTAAAAATAGTCCCGAAATATTTATTTATTATTTATATGGTGAGATAATATATTCAGTCGTATGAGTACTTCCGGAGAATACCCTTACACACAAACATACATTTCACAAACTTTACCTCGTTATAATATTACTCCAAAAACCTTAACTAAAGTAATGATTAATGATAATGAACGATTTAATAAAATAAAGAGATAAATTCACAAAGTTTTAAATAATAGTCATTCTTGGGGTTCTGTTGGCTGTAGGCAAGAAATTGCTGCCCCTACAAATTGAAAGTTAGCACGTTTTACAACTGCATATGTGGGTGCTTAATATGCAAATTGTAAAACAACAAAGCACACAGTATCTCATCGATTCATCAATGCTCAGCACTAACAACAATTATACTGCAATAAAATCCAAATTAACCGCTGTAAGCCGTTCAAGCCAAAAAGAGCTATTGCGTTAACAATCCTCTCGTTTCAAGGTTCACATTTGCGTGTACCTTATCATAGTTAAAAAATAACATAATGCAGTGCGTAAATCGGTCCAATTACTTGTTAGTGGCAAGTGAGAGAGACCAGCACGTGAGTAGCATTAATTTAATGGTCTAGGAGAAATTCGGAACAATTGCCCTCTCATTATAACTCCCGTGGAAGCAGTAGGCAACCGGTCGTGATTCCACGACGAACTGTTGAAAGTTCTGATTGAATAAACATTTGGGTTCTCTAGAGCCCTTTATCGCAATTTAATGGTAATCGTAAACGGTTTTCCCGTCACGACAACTGAAATGCAAACTGATTTAGTGACTTGTCAGGGCATTGAGAGTAGTAGTAAGTAGGGGTTAGGTGCTGCACCCTGCCTAAGCCGCTAGCCTGCCCAGCCCATCACGAACATCATGTCTTTGTCCCTGGTAAAGTTTTTTTACTGCCGTCTGCATCTTTTTGTTGACTGTATGTTTAAAAAGTTTCTACAGCCATCTTCATACCAGTTCCTAATAGACACCAAGATATTGCATTATCGTCTGATTTACGAAAGTATACAAAATTTCAACTCGGTTGGATTCTAGGAAATTCCTTTTTGCTTACAACACGTACAAACAAACGTTTCAAGTCAAATAAAATCATCTAAAGAAATGTCATCATCATAAGTATTTCGTCGACATGCATCATTTAACGTTGCCTCGGTACTATAATTTAGTAATTTAAAATAACTTATCAAAGCCCGTATTCTGTACACATTGAAACACATGTGTCTGACATGACTAAATTGCTATAGTTACGCGGTAAAGGGAACTAGAACAAGACATCGCAACTACTATGGCAGGCATATCGGATTTGCAGAAACCCCCTGGATGCATATTGCTACTTGTAGTCCGTAAGCCCACTCCGAATACGCCTACGTCTCATGACAACACGATAAAATGCATGGTAGCAGGTTGAGAAAGTTGCGCTGAACAAAGCCGAAAGTTTGAAAAATCCTTCACTTCCGGTCAAAATTGTAAGGGTAGATATATTTACGAGTACGAGACATGTGGCATCATTTAGCCTTTATCGTAGAGAGAGTAAATCTAAGTCTCTCAGTCCTGAAATGGCCGGAAGTACTTGGCAGACGGAGTCAACGGTGATTGGTGGCCAACTTTGGCACCGTCTTCTGCCAAACTTTAAGGCAATTTTAGGTGCGATAATCTTCTGATTCTTGCTCAGCACGACTTTCTCGACCTGCTGCCATGCATTTTATCGTGTTGTCATGAGACGTAGGCGCATTGGGAGTAAGCTTACGGACTATTGCATTACTGAAGAAACTATTTGAATAGTAACTTCTACAAAGGACTAAATATGTTTTATTATGACCACCGTCGTAAATATCTTATCAGGATTTCTGAATGTTCTTAACAATTGCTAACCAAACATGGCAATAGATACAATAAAGCGAAGAGATTATCAGCGCATTATGACGTGAATGGCCGATATAGTCGATAACAATACGCTAATGGGATTTGTTAGAGCCAACTATGTTACTTCCACTTGAGAAATTCGTTCTTTGTACTATTAAATTCTTGCCCAAATTGTCTGTGCGTTTGGAATGGATTATGCAAGTCCCTTTGACATTTAAGCACGTCCTTCAGTTACAGCAAAAGCTAGCCGTGGGTAATTCAAGTTCCAATACTTGACCTTTTTCTGTATTGTTTCGGTTATTTTAAAAGCAATGCTTCATTTCTGATCAAATTGCCGACAAGATGTGATTGATTGATCTGTGTGATTAAAGTCCATAACAAGAATATATTCAGTTTCTCTGCAATTTGTTTCAAAACTAATCATTATGAGGTCGTCATCATAAATATAAGACCAGGGGTTTTTGTCTGACCGTCTGGTACGACACTACGTTAACTTTTTCTTTGCGCCTTGCAAAACATTTTTTTTAATACATTCCAATTTTATGAGGTATATCAATCATAAAAATTAAAACATATTTAACAGATCATATTAGGTAGGTACAGTTAGCAGCAGAAGTAGCTAAGCGGGCCGGGTGTTCAACAAGACCTGCACACGATTTTATTCTTAAGAAATTAAGAGCTGTGTGTAGGTCATTTTAAACACCCGCTCACTCAGCTACTTCTGCTGCTGACTGTACTTATACAACTTATACATGGTTTCAAGTG
This sequence comes from Epinotia brunnichana, assembly GCA_963854355.1. NCBI lineage: Eukaryota > Metazoa > Arthropoda > Insecta > Lepidoptera > Tortricidae > Epinotia > Epinotia brunnichana. The sequence goes on from OY977940.1 coordinate 19,444,130, forward strand.
ACCAAGACTTAACAAGAATTATCTGCATTGCGATGACTAAGAATTGCGTCTGACTCGACCATAATATTAGTGTAAATAAATAAAACGGCCTCGAAGGTACTTAGTCCCGAACGTATTTATCTATCAGTAGCACCCACTTTCATTTGCTTAGCGAATGTGTTTATATAACACGTCATAGCTTGTTTGATTTATGCTCTCTAAACTCTAAACGGTGTTCCATTCCGTGTATTGAAAAATATTTGAAGAACGAATCGTATCACTACATCATATCTCCATTATTGATTCCTGGTTGTCAAAGTTGGAATTTCACATGGCGATTATAGATTTGTTATTTGTGATTACTAGGAATTATATTCGGACCAGCCAACACTAACAATTTTTAAGAGCATCCTCGTGCCGGCACGATTTCTTCGCAGAAAGGGCAGAGTAGGTACCTATATGGTTTATGGTTTCCGCTATCCTGCGGACTCTGCCACTGAATAACTGTGTTTTAGGTATTAACAGAGATTGGCAGTACTGACTAGGATATGATCCACGGGTGCTTATCAACTCACTTGCTTCCGGCAACTTAGAGTTGCCAACTTCGCATTCGATTGTGGCAACTGTAGTTGCCAAGCGGAGTGTAAGCCGGCTTTGATTTTTTTAAGCAATTTAGGCTACCATACGTGTTTTTGACAATTTCCGATAATCGAAAAAAAAATGCCAGGGGGCATAGTTTAGATAAAGTAAAGTTAATTTCTCCAAGACAGTAGTATAACTCTTACCGTTATCAAGATATTCAATATTTTAATTTAATCAGTTTTGCAGATTTACCCAGTGTAAATGGTTCTTTAACTGTGACGTTATAACAGCTTTTTAAAATTTGTAAGGTTTATATACTCTACAAGAAGGTTTACAAAGCGAGTTCGTTCGATTTTAGGCACGAACTGACTCGGAGTTACATATGTTTTATTTCATGTGTTTCAAGACCCTTATACAATTAGACAGTAACCGTTAATGCTACATTAAATTATTTTGTACAAAAATCGAAAAAAAAAAATATATATTTTAAGAAATAATTTTGCGAATTTATTTCTGTGAATGTACTCTGCAATATGCCGAAATTAACGGAAATTCCGGGGAATACTGTGTATAATTCCGAATTCAAGTGAGCCGTTACCGTCCTTACTGCCTAAAATGTAGAATGTGCTGGGCACGACTACATTTTTGAGCACGATGAAGCGTACAGATATATTTGATGGCGACTGTACCCTTTGTTAATTCGTTGTAAAGAAAAAACTTTAATGGTATATGCAATTAGCCTCTTCCGTTGTTTCTCAATGATATCGGTAAGCGGGTTTTATCTCGGCTACCGGTCGGCACGCTACGCCCTAATTGTCCAACACGCCTCCAAACCACGGTGAAATTGTTTCTATGAATTAACAAAAAACTCGAATTATAATTAGGTTTTGAAGTTAAGAATGTTATGATGTGTTTTATATTTGCAGGAAACGTAGCCAAATTAGTTCAGATAGTGATGTCGGTTCAACTAATATATAAATATTATGGGACAATCTTACACAAATCAACCTAGGCCCACGGTAAGCTCAATAAGGCTTGTGTTATGGGTACTAAGCAATGATATATATAATAGATAAAAACATATAGATACTTATATACATATATAACATCCATAACTCAGGAACAAATATTCGTGATAAACACACAAATAAATGCCCTGACCGGGATTCGAACCCGGGACCTCCAGCTTCGTAGGCAGAGTCACTACCCACTGGGCTACGGAGGCCGTTACTAATACTTAGATACCTACTTTTTACTTAAGTAGGCTGCGATTCCTGTGCTTGTCTTTTCTTTAGCCAAAAACTTTCGGATTTAAGGTAGGTAGGTATATGAGATCTGCGGAATATGTAATACGGTGGTATACTCGTAGGTACCCAAGTGAAAGCTTAAAGCTTATGTCTAACTTAATTCTTGTAAGTTTATGAACGCACGTTTTGTACAAATTGAATCAGAAACGTGATTCAATATGCTTCTGTAATTTACTGATAATGTAGGTACTGTTTTAGTTGGATGTAGTCATCTTTGTATCGGCTGCGGTTACGTCTGTGAGCAAACTAGCGGTGTTAGTCTTATTAGCTATTCGTTCGTTAGTCCGCTTGTTGACTGCCGTTTAATGACAGTGACCACGCCTAGACTGAGCTGGTTAACTAATATGAAGTAACTTGAATAAGCGCCGCTTCCTAATGCCTTCCTAACTCAGCCGGCAGTTCATCTGCGTGTGTGTGTGGTGGGTTTCCACTATCGAGGCGAGGCGGAGTAGGAAATTACATATTATCGGCGATAAAATAGTAATTAGTTTTGTCACCGATTGCATACAATTTTGATTCAATCCTCTCTAATAGAAAAGCAGCTTTATGGTCAGACTATACTGAACTATACGAGTATCTGAATATTATTAAAGACACTTTAACCAGATAGATTAAAACGTTATTAAAAGAAAATTCTATGAAAATCAATTTACTTAACTTGTGTTAAAGCAGTTATAATGGTTAGAAGTTACCGAACTGCTTACATATTTATTTTAAAGATTTACACTTATCGGAATTAACAGTTCTAAGAAAATACAATTAAACGCAATTTACTTAAGTGTGGTTCATTCCTTTCTACATGACAAAGCTATGGATATTTGTGACCGTGTTGTCGGTCTGTATGATTCAAATGACTGTGACGATTTAAGACTAATCTGCTAATGAATCGATATTATGACTGATGCTTATTCATGCGTGGGTATACTGGTTTTCTGAATATTAAAATGGTACTCTGTATCTGCAAATATTGAGCTATCTGAGTCAACCAACCTGCTTGCATCTAGATTGCCTTGACCGAGCAAGGAGATTATCACAGTAAATCCCGTATTCAGCTTAATACTTATTATTGAAACTTGTATACGCCTGGCCATAACGGTACAAAAGTGTGTATTAGGTACCTAAATATTCATTCAAATTCCATGTGGTTAACTTGAAACTTGGTAAATACCAGGAAAATAACAGTATTTTCTCATAATGTTACAAATAAGTATACATAATTAGGCGAATATTATTATTGCCCTTGCTCGCGAGTTTAACAATATGTATGATATTGTCTACGCATTATTTATATTTGAGGGTGGTTTGAAAGCTTAGTTAGCAAGTCTAACTAACCCTCAAAAAAAACTGGCGGAAAAGTATAGCGTCTCAAAGATTAAGGGTTATTTATTTGTTACTTACAGTCACTACATATTGCTCAATCACGTTTATTACAGAGCTTTCATTATTTAGGTTTTCTTACACTTCTAAGACATAGACAAAGGAATGTCTTAGTAAAAAAAAAATATTTAAAGCTTTACCGTGTTATCCTGATAACCATCACCAAACTCGTTTACTTTAACTTGCTTAATTATGTTTACTAAATCGTTAACCTTATTCTAACCATGTAAATAAATCATTAGGAGAAATGAAGCTCAGCCTTAATGTCACAATACATCAAATTCCACGTATACATTTCTCGGAACATAATGCATACAGAAGATTACTTTATGTTTATGTCCGAATCGTGACGTGCAATCTGCCATGATACCAAAATCTTTATACGAGTATTATTATGATGAATGTAGTACCTATAGATATAATCACAACCATAGAGAATCGACGCCGTGCAAGTAACCGTTTCTAGACATCCGGTACTTGACCAACTAAACAGAAAAAAAGCCTTCCGTTCCACACACGACATTTCCATTTCAAAATGCGTAACCAACTTGGAAATGTACACGGCGTTTGTCAACTTTGTACTTAATTTGCATGGCAGGTGAAGAGAGTTGCATTAGACTTGTGAAGTAACTCATTGTTTTGAAGTATGTGTCTCGTCTTAAGGCTACTGGGATCTGGTATTATTGAACCACGATTATGTTTTGGAAAGGAGGTGGCGATTTGCCATATAATTATGTTATGTTAAACTGTATTATAATTATTGAGAGCTCTTCCAATTCCATGCCTATCGCAGTCGAATAATGTGTACCTCGAACCTTCATGGAAACATTTTTCAATCAAGATCAGTGAAAACATGTCGTGTTAAAATATTTATTTTGAGACATGATGCGTTTAAAGTACGACCGGGTAGCACGTATTAATGACGTTATTCCAAATCAAGTCTCGATACGAAGTGCTTAATAGCTCATAAAGATCGAGCAATCTGCTGGGCCTTTTACGACACCCTCAAGTGGAGCAGTAAGTACGAGAGAGCGTTAAAACTCTTTGAGCTATTTCGAATCGGTGGACCGGCGCGCGCAGCGCAGCCACTTGTGATTAACAGTTTTTGCTATGATCTTTGCTGTTTTATGCTTTTTTTAAGCATAATCTAGAGCACTTTCGGATACGGCAGCTGTTACGCACATCGGGGATTTCACAGAATTATCTTTTTATATAAATAAATAAATAAATACTAGGGGACAATCTTACACAAATCGAACTAGCCCCATAGTATAAGCTCAAAAAGGCGTGTGTTATGGGAACTAGATGACGATGTACTTAACTAGTATTTAATAGATTTAGATATAAATACTTAAAAACGTCCAAGACTCAGCACCAAATTATTTGAATATTCATGTTCATTACACAGATATTAGTCCTTACCGGGATTCAAACCCAAGACCTTTAGCTTCGTAGGCAGCGTCACTACCCACTATATATAGTCGTCCGTATAGTTACCTTCATTAAAGTCAGGAGCCACTGGAGGTGACCTTGGTATTTGGCAGCTTTTTAGCCATCTCTAAATCGTGGCGACGGGATGCCCAGTTTTTCTGTTCATGAACCTATAGCTTATACAATTATGTCCTTAACTCATCCTAGAGATTTTCTTCAACCTGAAATAAGGTGTCTAACTTGTAGTTTTGTTAGTTATGTTGTTAATGTAACGCTGCGCTGTTAACTTTACGTGTGTTTCCATACCATTTGACACATCCAAAACAATAAAATCTCGGATATTTGTCACGAGGCGATAAGTAATTTCAACCAAATTATGTCCTTATTCAAGATACCGTTTTCCGCTTGTATATGGAAGTCGATAATTTATTTAAGGACCAGTGTGAATATATTAAGTGTAAGAATCAGCCGGAGATCCCTATTTGGCGTCGCCGGGACGTGTAGGCGAATGTCGTCATCTTTTGTCAACATTGGCGCCAATGTTTGGAAATATGAACAGAACGCCGGTATTGAATATGGAAATATGCAGATAATATCGTCTTTCCTTCCCGCCAATAATGTAATCTTCGCAAAACCCGATTGGCATCGTGCGGTTAAGTTGGAAACACAACAGGTTGTAAAAATAGAGTGCTTATATAGGTACGTTTAGAAGCTCCATAATACATCCCCAGCTATGTAGCATTCGTTACGCATATTTTAATAGTAGTTTCACACGTAATTTTCGATTTTAAACACAAACAGGCTCCTGACCAGTTTGAAGAGCACGTTAGATAACAGTATTTGAGGTTGACCAGTAAACGGTATATGATTAAACTGATTTTTATCGATGACTCTCCGATATGCGCCTGCACATGAGGTCGCCGCGGGTCGCCTCGCGTCCGTCAGTTTTTCAAAGGTTTTTGTGCATTTATCTGACCATCAATAATCTGACATGACCTCGGTTTCACCTACGTAGTACATTAGCTATTATAATAATATTTGCGGACAATCTTACACAAATCAACCTAGTCCCAAACTAAGCAAAGCTTGTACTATGGGTACTAGACGACGATATGGATACTTATATAGAGAAATAAATACTTAAATACATAGAAAACATCCATGACTCAGGAACAAATATTCGAGCTCATCACACAAATAAATGCCCTTACCGGGATTCGAACCCAGGACCTCTTGCTTCGTAGGCAGAGTCACTACCAACTAGGCTAAAGCGGTCGTCTAATTATGCATTCATCTTAAAGCTTGCTGTTATTCGTTAAAGCCAATTTTTAATTAAAAATAATCTTTGAATTGTCTATTGTATTAGCGAAATTCTAAACCTAAAGAATTTACAGCGCACAGACTTTCATTGACTGCTAAACCAGTTCTAGCACCTACAAGATACCTGTCTAACTAGCACGCTTGCATTGCTAAACATGCATTTGCAATGAAACGGCTCGGGTTCATTGTGTTTGAAAACAAATATAGACCTTTACCGGATATGCGACTGCCTGATATATTTTAACTTGTGGCAATTTATCAATTACTCTCATCGTGACACAACTTCCCGTGCTGTATCTATAGTGGCCCGCATCATTGTGAGTGACGTCATCCTGGCTGACCTTTGTCTGAGGGCTTGACGATACACATGTGATGGTCTCTTTTGAATGTTTACACCCACAATATGTTTTATATTTTGACCGCTTTAGATTGACACATGACATGGAAACCGCTCAACTCTATATAATGTTTACGGAACTTGCGGCTTAATTTTTATCACCTTCTTTAGATTTCGTCTCTCCCTTATGTTGCGAAAAAAACGGTCGTATGGAAAGTTGGATATAATATGTATTCGCAAGTACAACATACCTGCAGTTCCTACTCCGTAAAGCGTATGTCCCGCGTCAACTTTATGAAAATGTTTATGTTTCCTATCTAAATTTGAAACGAAGAGTAAATCGCAAATGTAAATACGAAGAACCATTCTACGGATACTTCTGGAACGACATTTGATAGGTACCTGAGCGTTCAACGTGATAAACAGTAGAGAGGGTTTCAAATTGCAATGTATAAGTAATTTTTAGTAGGTACTTTACATGTAATCGGATATCATCGCTGTTTGTATATAATATTTGTAGTTTTGAAGTTGCTCGGTAACCCACCTGTATATTTTCACTGTATTTCACTGGCCACAGTCACTTCGTCACTGTTCACTTGCGTCGCATAGCGGCGGTGCGCGCGCGTCGATCTGATTCGTCGGAGTGAGCGCGAGTGTGGGCGAGTTGATCCTGCCACCGCCAATTACCAACCATGCTGCATTAATGACCGTCTTGTACCTAATGACCAGTTCTGCTCATTAACAAAAAAGTTTGTTTTGTTTACACATCTAAATTATGATGATGTTTATTTGACGTTAGAAAATTTCCCCGAGCGTTTAAAATATGTTAGGTGTTAAAGTGAAAGACCGCTTAAGTACTTTGTTAGCACATTAGCTATTCATTTGATAGTAGAGTAGTGATTTCAGCAAGCCTTATCATGGAAGGTAGTAACATTCTTGGGCATACATGTTCAGTATTTTTGTATAGAACCTTAAACTTTTTGCAGTAGGCGGAGCGAGTTGTTAATTCGTAGGCGTTACCCCTGACTCTCGCGTCAGAATCACAAGGTTATGTTACTCATTGAATTTAATTCAAATGCTTTTCTTGCATAAACAAAGTACCTATCTTTGTAAGTTACTCAGGCAGGACTTGTTTTTTTTTAGGCTAAAGCCATGGGGAATTTATAAATACCTGAACACACTATAGTATATCATTACAGGCTACTAATTACCAGTAGAAAGTAGAAAACCTCAAAAAAAAAACCGGTCAAGTGCGAGTATGTCTCGCTCACCGAGGGTTCCGTACAAACTTTCACCACGCTTTATTAAGGAAAAAACTATGTTGGTTTAGTTAGTTAGTTATACTGGGCGTTTTCCGCAAGTCGACATCCATCGTGCCTATTTTGCGTGAAACGGCGGTGTGGCGCTACTCTAACCACCCCAGCTCGTCTAAAAAGTTGGTGAGTGCCTTGGTGTTGCTGACTGCGTCCCGTAGTGTGTTTGGAGAACCTAGGTGCTTAATTCTGTATACTTCTACCTCCTTGCAGTCCAGTAGTATATGTTTAGTCGTTTCTTCTGCCTCCATGCACGCTCTGCACATGGGGCTGTCTGTGATACCTAAGTTATAGAGGTGTTTGTTCAAGGTGTTGTGTCCTGTTATTATACCCACTATCTTGCGCAGTTGGTTTCTATGTGTCCTTAGTAGTGTGGTTGTGAGTTTTTGGTCTCGTTTCGACAGAATCTCTTTGGTCTGTCTGCATGTGTCTATCTCCTCCCAGTATCTTTGGTGTAGGTCTTTGGTGTGTTGGTCCAGTTGATGGTATATGTAGCTTTGTGGCAGGGGCAAGATTGGCTCCGGTCCGTATGCCGTTGTTTCTGAGCCTTTCCTGGCCAGTTCATCCGCTGCATCGTTTCCTCTTGAGCCACTGTGCCCCTTGATCCATTGTATTGTAACTTTGTTTTTATCTGCGCACACCTCTGTGAGGTTTAGGTGACATTCGTATATCAAGCTAGATGTGATGTTATCACTGCTATGTTGGTTTTTCAGAGATAATTATTTTTCAAGTGAACCAACTTCGATAATTATTTTTTTATTTGCTAGAAGGTACTTTCAGAATACTTCCATACAAATTAGAAGGAAAAAATACAACACAAAAGTATTAAAATACATTTTTGAAGAATCAAAAAAAAATACGCTAGGTACCTTCCGGTTTGTTATACTTTCCGGTAATATTTAAGTTAATATTAATAATATGTATTATTTTCAAATTTTTCGCTCGGTAAACTTCGGAGATAAGGGGGGGGCGAATGGTATTTTTTTCTACATTTTCCGTTGTAAATCAAAATTTTACCACTTTAGAAAAAAAACTGTTTTAGAATGCGCAATTCAAGCCCTTACATATGATACCCCATTTGGCCTACTAACTAGACTTTACATTTTTACCCCCTCATATGCGTCCTTTTTTATAGAAGTTAAAAATATATCTTTAAATTTTTCATTTTCTATATAAGTACGTGGGTTAGCTTTGTTCACAACTATTCCAAATTTCAAATTGATAGCATTAGTAGTTCCTGAGATATTTAACTTTGTTACAGACGGACGGAGTCGCATCATAAGGGTTCCGTTTTTACGTTTTTGGTCCGAAACCCTAAAAAGAACGTCTAAAACCTAAAATAAAATTCATTGGTAAAGTTGACTTTCTCGATCAGCCTCGCCAAGAAAACTTACGTAGAACACACGTTCCGCTATTATTTCGTCTCACAGTTTCAAACAAATTATGGAATATCTACGAAATATCTTTAGGGTTATTTAAATACAGTCATCGGTTTGAGTTGTTGTCAGTCTAGGTTTTGTTATGCATTACAATAACTCTTTTTAATAAACGTTAGGTAATAAGACCGTAGATTTGGTATCCGAGAGTCCTTGAATGTTTTACCTAAGTAAATAAATTCGTTAGCCCACTCCCAATACGCCTACGTCTCATGACAACACAATAAATTGCATGGCACACCGTCGAGCAAGTTGTGCTGAGCAAGAATCAGAAGATTATCGCACCTAAAACTGGCCGAAAGTTTGAAAAATCCTTCACTTCCGGTCAAAATTGTAAGGGTAGGTATATTTACGTCATGTGACAACAGTACGAGACGTGTGGCATCATTTAGCCCTTTAATCGTAGAGAGAGTAAACCTTAGTCTGTCAGTCCTGAAATGGCCGGAAGCAGGGGCGGTTCACTCTAGTGATCCCGTCGCGCCGCTACAAGTAGGTACAAGTACATGCCGGCGGCCGCCAAATTGGCGGCCCATTAGTAACTGCCGCGTGTTGGTTGGTACGGGACGCTCGCACGGGTCGCAGCGCGTTGCATGCGATAGAAAGGGATGGCCACATTTAGGCACGTTTGGCGTACCTAAACAGGGAATTTGTTAACAGAGAACCTTCTGTACGTAGTACTATTACTTATTCTGTGCCGGAAGCAGGGACTGATTTCGGTTACGGTTATACCGGTATAAAACCAGTATTCCATTACGGTACCGTTATGTCGTAAAGGTTATGCGCGCCGCGCGAACATAACGGTACCGTAACCGTTTTGAAATAACGGTTAGCGGTATCAGTTTTAAACGATACCGTAACCTTTATTATACCGGTATTATAAAGGTTATCGAGAAAAGTAAGCGAGCTGGCACTTTACAGAGGAAGCATTGGCTACTAAACATTTAAAGACAAAAAGACAAAGCGGCAGTGCCTTTGCCGGCGGTTTGGCAACAACGCCAGGCCAAAGTTGATATATCGGTACCCTTAAAAAGCGGTTACGGTACCGGAAAAAATAAAGGTACCATTATATTTCGGTAGCGAAATACAAAGGTTACCGCTACCGAAACCGCTATTTTACAACCGATATGACGTCATACCGTTAAAATAGAATACCGGTATTTTTCGGTTATGCAGTCCCTGGCCGGAAGTACTTGGCAGACGGTGTCAAAGGTGGCCAACTTTGGCAGCGTCTTCGTAAATAAATATACCTATCCTTACAATTTTGACCGGAAGTGAAGGATATTATCCGTAGCCCAGTGGGTAGTGACTCTGCCTACGAAGCTGGAGGTCCCGGGTTCGAATCCCGGTCAGGGCATTTATTTGTGTATTTATCACGAATATTTGTTCCTGAGTTATGGATGTTATGTATATAAGTATCTATATGTATGTATCTATTATATATATCATCGCCTAGTACCCACAACACAAGCCTTACTGAGCTTACCGTGGGCCTAGGTTGATTTGTGTAAGATTGTCCCGTAATATTTATTTATTTATTTATTTCCAACTTTCGGCCAATTTTAAGTGCGATGATCTTCTGATTCTTGCTCAGCACAACTTTCTCGACCTGCTGCCGTGCATTTTATCGTGTGGTCATGAGACGTAGGCGTATTGGGAATGGGCTTACGGACTATAAGTTATGGGGAAGTAGAGCGAGCGTGTTTTGGCCGCCGTCGGTGAGGTGCCAGGATTAGACTTACGATAGTTTAATGAACAATCATTAAGAGCAACAATAATTACAGAACTGAATTTAAATTGTACAGTGGCGGAATGAAAAGGTTGACCAGTTTTCAAATCAAATCATTTACGCGTTGCAAGCACATGTTACCTTTTTAAACTGTGTATCAGACGAGAGTGATGTATTGAAAATTATGTTCAACTGTTTGACAACAAAGTTCAAATTTACTTAGACGAATTTACCTTGACTATTAATAGTTGAACTAAAACCTTTTTATTAGTTTGATCTTGCCATTACGTTGTGTCAAGTTTGATAAATCTAATGATTAAATTTCTCTTCGCTTAAAATGATTAAAACTATAAATGTGAGTAACAGTTCCTGTCAATGTCATCATTGCTATTTCTTGTATACGTTTTTTTTTTTTTAATTTTTCCAAAATTCAAAGAGGTCAATTCTCATAGTGGACGTATCTGTAGACCATGTAGTGAAATGACATTCATTATGACGGAATGTGTCTGACACTCAGTCGATAAAGCAGATACCTACTGATAACTTATACTGAGCAAGCAAAAACAGATCCTAAGGTGGTCAACCTTTTCATTCCGCGACTGTACCTACAGCTAAATAATACAAACACAATTCCGACACTCCAATTAATATAGGTATGGGTGGAAAAGAGAGTTATGACGGATGACGGCGACTTTTTGCAGCGCGAAGAAAACGATACGGTATCGATACGGGTATTCTAAAAGGTGATTTTCCACCGGCGAGACAAGGCGAGATATGAAATTTGTGTGGCAAATTTTGAATCTTCTCCTCGCGCATCTTGCTTCGGTGGTAAGTGCCATTCTCGTATAGCCTCGCCGGTGAAAAATCGGTCGCCGTGTGTAAGCGGTTAATATTTCCTAAACTATTTCACTCATAATATCCGCTACTAAAGTTTACGCTTAGATAGGTACTTTTGTTATACAATTATTACATAGCTTCATTGGCTTCTTAACAAATAAAAATTCGCAGTAGCTTATATGGTTACAAAGGTCTTAAATTACGTTATAGTGGATCTATATATTATACCTTTTCCTGGCGTGCGAATTTTAAAAACTGCAATAACAAAAAAAAACCGGCCAAGTGCGAGTCGGACTCGCGCACGAAGGGTTCCGTGCCATTATCAATAAAAATATTTATTTTATTTTGTTTTTAGTATTTGATGTTATAGTGGCAACAGAAATACATAATCTGTGAAAATTTCAGCTGGTACTATGACGTTATCAGTGAGATACAGCCTGGTGATAGCCAGACGGACGGACGGACGGCGAAGTCTTAGTAATGGGGTCCCGTTCTACTCTTTGAGTACGGAACCCTAAAAATAAAGAAATATATACAGCTATTACCCAAAAATTCATGATTACATTAAATCTATTATGCTACTAACCTAACTATTGTCTATGTTACACAATATCTTCTTTATAAGTAAAGAAGTCATAATATTCACCGAGTAAAATACCTTAAGAGTGAGCCATTTATGGAGTTTTGAATATTTTTAAGGGCAAGTTACGCAGATTTGTAGGTAATTTATTAAATACTTTGATGGCCATAACATAAGCATTCTCTCTACAGTAATATAGTTAAATTTTTGGTAACACTAATTGACCTTCGTGAACTGTTCGTTGCGTCCCACCTCACCGTTCTCATCTCACATATACCCTACTTTGTTTATAGGGTTGAATCAATTTCAATTCGTGATATTCTTTCGGTACCTATTTCAACACTGTATTTTTATAAAGACCCTGTAATTTATATGAGTCGGTTAGAATAAAAAAAATATAAAATACTTATTACATATATATAGATACCTATATATGTATAGATACCTAAATTCAAACCGGTATTTTTGTATGAAAATAATACCGGTATACGGTCCCTCGTATAGACAGTTGTATAATTTAGTCAAAAATAATAGGGGTATATAGACACCAAATAAAATAACCAATAATGATGAATTTTCTCGAAATAGTAGTTTATGTGACTGTACATAATGAAGGGCATTAAACACGAGTGTTTTAATGCCTAATTATGTACAGTTACATACACTACTTTATCTATCCACATATCGTAAGCCTCCATGATGCATTCAGAAGCCGCATATTATGACCGGCATCGCGGCGTTCTTTTCTGGCAGCTGTCAGTTTTTTTTTAATTCAGAGATAACCTAGAGTCGGGTTCAACTATCATATCGTCCGATATCTTACTTACGTGCGACATTTGTCAAATTTGTATGCAAATTGACAATTCATTACGAACTAAACGTCATCTCGACTGTGGTTAAATCAAATTTCTTTGTTTTTCAGACGTTCGAAATTTGAATGAAATAATATTATCGAATTCGATGTTAATATTTAGCAATAATAACATTTTCACAGATAAGAAATTTGTTCTAACAAAACAGTCTATTTTTATGGTGGTCATAATGTAAATTCTTGAACGCATCATGGAGGGTTTATGATATTTGGATAGATAAAAGGATTAAAAATATTGTCAAAAGTATCCTAAGTTTTAAGAGGGGGTATATTCTGTCCCTTTTCCGCAAAACGCACCTTCATTTGAAAGGATTGTCATTTACTATGACGCTCGGGGAATGTGACGTCACGAGCGTTGTCTCTCAACAAGCATTATTAAAATGGTTGTAGCTTCGTAATTTTTTGAGATATCTGCATGGGATTTTCGTCGCTAGGCATATTTTTGCCTTGTTTCTGGAGTCTACACCCCTATTGTTTGAATTAGTGAATCCCTCACATACAACGGTGTGTTCCCAGGTGAACAACGTGGACGAGGTGCTGGAGCGGCACAGCGACTTCCTCGAGCAGTGCCTCGGCGACTGCATGCTGACCAGCCCGCAGCTACTCAAGGCCGTCACCACACTTTGCCAAGTCTGCGTACAGTTCTGCGTATTCATACAGGTAAGCGTGTGTAGTAAGTATACCCAACCGGCACATGAAACCAGCAGCCCATTTCATTTCAAGCTCTAATGTTGGCCATTCACGTTACGGTCCACCGCACAGGTTACCTGCACAGGACAGGTAGCGTGTATGGGGACGTTCCGGTGTACTGTAGCGCGACCGGAGCAAAATCAATTTTCGAATTTGCTCCGGGTGCCTGCGCAGGTCAAAAAAAGCGGCCTCGCACTTGGCCACATGAAGGGTTCCGTTAAATAAATTGCTTTTTACGATTTATGACGTATTAAAAAAAACTACTTACTAGATCTCGTTCAAACCATTTACAGGGTGGGGGGGGGGGGCACATTTTACCACTTTGGAAGTGTATATCGCGCAAACTATTCAGTTTAGAAAAAAATGATGTTAGAAACCTCAATATCATTTTTGAAGACCTATCCATAGATACACACATACGTTGATGAAAAAAAAAAATTTGAGTTTCAGTTCTTAGTATGGGGAACCCCAAAATTTATTGTTTTTTTTATATTTTTGTGTGAAAATCTTAATGCGGTTTACAGAATACATCTACTTACCAAGTTTCAACAGTATAGCTCTTATAGTTTCGGAAATAAGTCGCTGTGACGTACGGACGGACAGACAGACAGACATGACGAATCTATAAGGGTTCCGTTTTTTGCCATTTGGCTACGGAACCCTAAAAACTGCACAGGTCGGTCGGCATACACGCTTCGGTCGACCTGCGCAGGTACTGTACGGTAATGTAATTAAATGTTTAGTTTCTAAGTATTATTGTGTGCCCTTACAGGGCGTCATGGTCTGACTTGTGAATATTTTAACATCTTAAGTATTATGTACATGACTATACAATTATTAAATATACAGATATACAACTGCACAGGTAGACCTCTCCGGTAAACCATAACGTGTATGGCCTACATAAGTTGCAATTTAACAGAAACCGGCAACAAATAGCTGGTAGTTATTGGCCAAGCGCCTCAAACTTTATTCTACAATTTTTTTAATATATTTTTATATGTTCGTATAGATTCCATATTCAACTAGTATTATATTTCCTGAAAATAATATCGCTTTATGCAAACAAATAGTCGTTTATGTGACTGTACATAATGAAGGGCATTAAACACGAGTCTTTTAATGCCTAATTATGTACAGTTACATCACTACTTTATCTACCCACATATTATAAATCCTCAATGATGTGTTCGGGAACCATTAGAATTGCCGCAATTGCACCGCTATGGCCGACTAGATTTCAAATCATGACCAACTAGATTTCCATAATAACACCGATATCGATGTTATTATGATTTTTCATACATTATAATAAAATAACACTGGCACAGATAAAAAGCTGATGTTACGTTACTGGCTGCAATAATGGTGGTCATTATTCATTATATATGGTTTCCGAACACATTATAAAGGATTTATGATATGGGTGTAGATAAAAATGGTAAAAAAATTAACGATATATAATCGCGCCAAAAAGGCAGTTGCCATTACCGTGACGTCACACAACGATTTAAATTTTAAAATAAATTAAAAATCTTATTTTTTTATAACAAAATAGTGATAAATTCGTATTTCTTATGGTAAAAAATATATAAAAAAATACTTTGATAATTTAATTTTGATTGATGAAAATACCATAACTTGTTGCTCTGTGTAACGGGCCACAGGGTCTATTTTGCTCGTAACTTTCGATCCCAATCACAGTTTAATCTGTTTTACGCGCTCACTACCACGCGCGCCGCGCCAAGCTAACGAAACAAATTTAAATGCAAATGAGATGTGAAAGAGACGAATCTAATTAAGGCCTCGATGGCTATTTTATGAAAGTTACGTAGGTTAATCAACTTTTTGAATACAGGTAGCAAAAACATCTGAAAACTCAGTCTATGTCTAATATGTCTATATACGACTGCTCTTATCTCACGTCCATTACGGCTGAAGTCTCAACAGCGCACTGCGCGAACTTTGTTTTTTTCTTAATATATACAAAAATGAAACAGGTCCACTTTGCATTAGAAACCTTATACAAAATGTACCTGTTTATCGATCTTGAGTTTATTTGATGTGAAAAAAATATTTAAAAAAAAGTAGTGGCAGATGTAAATAAAGCATCACTCTCAGTGTTATCTCTTGTATATTCTCAAGCTGTATCATTAAAGGACTTCTCAGCACTATAAAAGGCATTCAAGTGCATTCCAATCGCGTCAGTTTCATTTCAAGCACTAAGCCGATTCATCGCTGGTAACATGAGACAATGAAGCACTTAGCAATAAAAATTGTAGAACCTTTTGCTAGTGGATATCTACCGAGAATCACGTTGACATTTAGCAATTGATGCATTTTACGCAGCTATTTCCAATTATTATAGAAACGCCTATGTAAAATGTGTCTTGCCCAGGCACCGTCATACCATTTTCGTCTGTCTTTGCAATACGATGAAATTACATATCATACTTATTGAGAGTCGACAAAGGAATGGCCCGGGATGGACACAATAGCGAATTATTAAATGTTTAGAAAGCTATTATATTTTATTATTCATATTGCTGATAACAGAAATAGGTATTATATAGTTTTAGATAGTGGGCAATACATAAATTACAAAATATTCACTACCTTACTAATATTCAAGCAAATATTTTTATAACAAAATAAATAAATATACACAACATGCTGCCTTTTTAATTTCAGTATTTTTAATTTGTAAAATATTAAATAACGACGTTCTTTATATTTCTTTTTATATAGTAAATTGATGTTTAATAACTTTATATTCTATTATGTCTTTATGCGTATTTCCATAGTTGCTTCAATGGATGATAGATGTGCACTCTACACACGGTCAAGAAAACTTGAACTTTTTTGTATCTTATCACAGTGACAATAAGGTACAAAGTCGTGTAAAATTTTTCTTAACCATATGTGTAAACTTATAAGATTATATGAGTTGGCCAGAAAGGGGTGTAGACTATGATTTTTTTACGATGCCATTGGAACCAGTTAATGGAGAAGAACGAATGTTTGTATGGGAGCAACTACAATTAAAGAACATAAATACCCAAAGAAATTAGACAAAGATTGAACTCGCTGGCGTCAGCCCAAAACGTTTCATACTAATTGACTTCAAAGTATGACGTCACAATCCGCAATTTGTACTAATCGCTGTATGGAAAATCAAGTAAATTGCTGTTTCGGTCGCGAAATACTGCGTTTAGGTCTATAGTTGTCTTACAATTTTTTTTCTATAAAATATTGGATTCTATTGGTAGCTTAAAATGTACTCTTGGACAATAAAAAAAACACACTTTTTCAAAACTTTCAAGGCCCATCTTTTTATGATATAAATTATATTTTTGAATTTATACTTTACTAGTGACCCGCCCTGGCTTCGCACGGGTTTATATGTATAATACATGAATATATTATGCATATAAACCTTCCTCTTGAATAACTCTATCTATTAAAAAAAAACCGCATCAAAATCCGTTTCGTAGTTTTAAAGATCTAAGCATACAAAGGGACAGACAGACAGCGGGAAGCGACTTTGTTTTATACTATGTAGTGATTACAATATTTTGATGGTTTACTATCTATTTAGCAACACTACGGTATGAGTTTTATTTTAACATAAGTCTACCCTATTGCAACAAAGTAGTCCATTCAAAAAGCAACTCTACCGTGCAAGGTAGAAGGTTCCAATAGGTGTGTAAGGGTGTAGACACTAAATAAAATAATCAATAATGTTGCATTTTCTCGAAAAAATATTAAAAATGTAGTCAAAAGGAGAAAAAAGCAAGGTTAAATAATCACAAAGTTATAAGCGGCCAGAGTTTTAAGAAGGAGTATGTTCTGTCCCTTTTCCGCAAAACGCAAGCCTATGAAACGATTGCCATTTACTATGACGCTAGACGATCGTGACGTCACGATCCCGGAGTGTTTTCTCTCTCTAACAGGCAACAGTGAAACGGTGGCAGCTTTGTAATTTTTTGAGATATTCGAATGGGATTTTCGTCATTAGGCATAATTTTTGCCTTCTTTCTTTTGAAGTAATAATACATTTTGAGTCTACACCCCTATTCCAATGACAGTTTTATAAATGGTCGGCCATATTCAATAATCTCAACCGTAGGTACTTATAAATTAGTTCACGTTCTTTTACGTTCTCATGTCAGTACCTAGCTTGACATTATTTAAATTGTACGACTATCACCCATTACGTAGATGCTGTTTCTAACATGTATTTTTTTTGTGTTTTCTTTTAACGCTACCGATACACGTTAATTGGCAAGGAGATGCACAAGTACTTCGTGGACGCTGAGCTTAACAGTATGCTCGGATCAACGTATGACAGTTCAGACTATAGCGAGGTTAGAGAGGTATTACCACTGCCACTGTCACTAGCACTCGAGCTACACGCACTAAACACGAGTTTCACGTGAGACAATATAGTGGGATACCCAGCCGAAAATATTAATACTGTTTTGGTGTGAAATTGGAAATGGAACGACGTTAATTTCTTTTTATTACCAGGGTTTTAATTAATCCATATGAGTTGGTTTCTGTAGGTATTCAAAGCGATAGCCTGGATACAATGTAATAATATTCGTGGCCATGTTCGATTGCCTATTATTTTTTTATTTGTTGAATCTGAATTTAAATGGTTCTTGTATGTAACCACTTTACGATTTCTCAATTTTTTGTGTTTTAAACAATGATATAAATTTGACGTTTCTCTTTTTTATTTACTCTTAGAGATTCTAGAGTACATAAAATATATACCAAACCATCACAAACCTTGGTCATTGTCAAATGCATTTGTTTCGTCACATAACGGACGGGAGACATAAAAAAACACGAGCCGCTTAAAAAACATTTTCTAGCGAGATAAATTAATAAATTGCTCACTTGAAAAAATTAAATGTTGTCAATTCAGACATATTACGAATTTATTTGAAGATGTTAGATGATTCCAATTTCACACCAAGTGCGGCTGGGTCCACTGGTTACTAGAGCTCTGTCATGTGTAATGCTTCCATGTAGTATTTGTGAGTGATGTCAAAATCATTAATGTACGCTTGTTACTATTCTTTCATGACTTTTCTGTTTTAGAACACCGTGGTAAGTATGGCTATGGTTTCAGATTCATATATTCTCATTGTGGATCTAATGTATACAGAGCGTATAATGTCGCTTCTTTCAAACAGAATATTAACAGTAGCACTTCATCTTCGTGTTTATTTCATTAAATATTGGTTATCCGTTACATATATTAGTTACAGTCTCATGCAGTAACAAAGCTTATACCCATTGACATTGTTCAGAGTAATCATAGAAATTAATGGTTCTTGAACGAGCACTACGTTATCGTTAAAAGCCTTGGTTTGTGCACTATGTAGGTATGTTAATCTTTTTTAATACATCAGGTTTTTCAATCCCTATGTACAAAAAACTTTATAAATGAATATAAAAATTTAAATTGATTGGGAACTAAGGAAAATTGTTAATAAACCTTCTATCGTTACAATATGGTTAATAAATGAACAAGGTATTTTTTCATTTAAAGACTTCTTAGTTCCGGCCAGGCGGAATGAAGAATGTTTAGGGGTACTGTTACACATGCTCTTTAGTGGCTTGTTTGAGCATGCTCAATTATTATGTATGTAAATAGCATGCTACTTACTAGCAACTTTCCAGATACACATGCTACTTATTTGCTGGAAACTAGCATGCTTTCGTTTCGCTGAGCAGCATGTGTAACAGTACCTTTTAAATGAGCTAGCGGCTGGGCCATGACTTTCAGTCATACGCGGGAGCGAGAGATCGGAGCGTGGCCTCTCACTCCCATGGATGGCGCACCGCTGTCAGTCGTGGCCGAGCCCTAAGGGCCGATTCAGACCGGAATGGCAGCGGTCGGCAGCAGCAGGCTTGCCGTCTTTTATCTACATACTTAAAGACCAGTATCGCTTGAAAAGGTTGCGCGGCTGCCCGCGGTGCCGCGAGCGGCACCGCGGGCAGAACTGCTCGCGTCACTGCGGGCGGCCACGCGACTTTTTCAAGCGATACTGAAATTAACAGCCAATATGGTACTTATCGGGAGCCTTCACGTAAGAGAGGAACGAAACTAGCCAGTTATCTGAACAGCGTTTATTACAGAACGCTCGGCTTCGGTTGCAAATGGCCGCTCATCACATTAACCAGTTCGACAAACTTCTTACTTGCTGGGTGTACACGGCGTTAACAGAAGTTCATAGGCCTGATTCCCCATCACCGTTATCAAAGTCGGTACTTTTGTGCTCGTCCTTTGTTTCGTTGACCACAAAATATAGTTCCAACCGTTCCACGTACGTCGACCAGTTGTCCGTTTCGACATTAAACGGTTCCAGCTTTCCGATCGTCATCCTGTCGTCGTAAATTACACTAAACCGTTTCAAGTCCTAATGCTTTTAAGTATGCAGATAAAGTTTAAAATTATTTCACACTGAAAGTGCTCGCCCCGCCGCTGCCATTCCGGTCTGAATCGGCTCTAAAGCCTATTGTCCACGTAAACTGCACGTCATGCGCACGCTTTCGACAATTGACGATTGCAAGAGGAACGCTTGGACACAGTTTTGAAGGCTTCTACGCAAGATGCAAGCGATCGTCTTGTAATCGTCAATTGACGAAAGCGTGCGCATGACGTGCGGTTTAGGTGGGCCTAAGTCAGCACCAAAACGACGTGTAAATAAAGTAGTCCACACAGGAGCCGGGCTGCGGCGGGCCGGGCTCGGGCTCCGGTTCCTCGGACTCGTTCTCTCGCTCGGTGTCGCGCTACGCGCTGCGGTTCACGGCCGCGCTGCTGTCCGTGCTCGCCATCACCGACCAGATGGTGCGCGACACCAACGCCAACAAACTACTCAACATATCCTCCAGGTACCACAGAACACTACCTCTTGAACATACACATATTACACATCTATAACTTGGTATCACAGACAGCCCCATGTGCACAGCGTGCATGGAGGCAGAAGAAACGACTAAACATATTCTACTGGACTGCAAGCAGGTATTAGAAGTGTACAGGATAAAGCACCTAGGCTCTTCAGACACACTACGGGACGCAGTCAGCAACACCAAGGCACTCGCCATCTTTCTGGACGAGCTGGGGTGGTTAGAGTAGCGCCACACCGCCGTTTCACGCAAAATAGGCACGATGGATGTCGACTTGCGAATAACGCCCAGTATAACTAACGTCGAAATCAAAGTCACCGACTGATAGCGCCGTCGTTTTACCGCATGCTGTATAACGACCACTGGAATCCATCGATTAACAACTTAGAAACGTTGAAAAACCCCCAATATTTTCATTTCAAAGTTCAATATTCCAAAAACGGCTGAACCGATTTGAACGGTTGAGAAATGCAACCTGTAGAGGAGAACAGCGGAACACCGTGCACCGGACAAACGATTTTCGGTATATTATCGGATAAGTATTTCTACAAAGAAATTCAAAGGTCGTAGCAATCCGTCTGGTTCATCGTGGGAACCAATCCCCTCTTGTTGGACAGAGGCACCCATGGACAATGACGAATTCTCATTATACTATTGATAATTTGCAGATTAAACTTCAACACATACTACGCGAAGCAACTGGAGAAGTTCTGCAGCGACGACAAGATGCTGGACGGAGCGGAGAAGAAAGCGACCTCCTAGCATCGGGCCGTGCGCTCGCGCAGCAAACTTATCACCCCGGTGTGAACTAGTGACCGTGAGACTTACGGGCTAGTGAAGTACCTATAGAAACAGTGAAACAAGACAAGGCGAAATTAAATCTTATGTCAATGTTTTAGATACTCACTTGCTTGTGGCAACCACAGTTGCCAATTTCGCTCACCCCTAAACCTAAACTGTGGTTGCCAAAGTATGAGCGGCGTTGAAAAAACAAATTAAAGGCAATTTAGGGCCGGTTTTTCAAACCCCAGATAAAACTTATCTGTCGGATAAATGTTCGCTGTCCTTTTCTAGTTGCGGTAATTTTATCTGACAGATACATTTATCTGGTGATTGAAAAACCGCCCCTTAGGCTACCTATTTTAAAATCTGAAATCAAGTGATCAGATAAAAGAGTAAAATTCAAGCGTTTACTATTTTAAAATCTGAAATCAAGTGAGCAGATACAAGACTACAATTCAAGCGTTTAGTTTCTCTATGATACTGACTGACACTTATTTCCTTTGCCACGAAGCCGTCGAAAGATCATGAACTGTCTCAGAAAAAATGCATAGAAATGGTGTAATATACCAGTAGTTATGTCCAACTAACAAAATCGATGCTTGACAGATAGAAAACTCAAAGCATGCCATGCCGCTCTAACGCATAGCTCGTGTTCTTTTGTCTACACAAGGTTGCCGCGTTTTGTGACAACTAACAGTGACAACGTCGGTCGCGTGACTACGCGAATCGGGGATAAATCGCGTACTAGCCCTGCAGATGTGACTTTCTGGGTTTCTTTATTCCTGAATAGTGATTCAAATTGTTATATCAGACGACGCTGGACTGTCTGACCCAGTGCGTAGAGAAGCTGAGCGTGTGGCCTAACTGACAGCCATTAATTTAAAAAATCTAACGAAGTGATGTCAGAGCAAATTATTAGTAGATATGTTGCACGTTAATATTGTGTCACATATTTATTATCTGGTGTAGAATCTAGCTCAAGCATGATACGTTTCAGCAGTGCATATGAGGTCCGTGAAGAACAGTCTTTTGTATATATTAACATCTGCAATAATTACTCCAAAGCGTACTACATCTGAATGTCTTGTCAATCTAGACCAGATTGGCTTCCCACGAGGCGGCTTGACCCTGTATGTTTGGCCAGCGATAAGGCAAACAGTATACATTCCCGTTTAGTGTTTCTTCTGTGTTCCTCTGGCCTCATCTGACCTTAGCTTGTTGTATAGCAAAAGGCGAAAAAATCTAATTGAAAGAAAAACATTTGAGCATTTTGTGAAATAACCTGTAGGTTTAGAACCCTTTTAACGATATATTAAAATAACACTAGTTCATACAATGTCACTTTAATTATATAACTAAATAATATTCATGAATGTAAATTGACTGAATTCTCTCCCAGAATCTCCTTAAGGTGACACGAACTTTAATATAGTGTGCATAATGGTTGGTTTTAACGAGTACAAATTAATCGTAATAATATAATCTCTCCATCACTGCAATTTTGAGATTTTTGTAGTAACACCATTCTTTAGGAAATTATAAACACTAAAGCAATAACTACAATGAATTTGCAGTTTAACTACGATAGTATCACAGTATTTTTGATATATTACATTCAGTATTGTATTCTAACAATCGTAATCTTTAGTGCACATAAATAGAAAAGTTTGAATAAGTCACAAATTAACTTGCCATTGTAGTGTTTAAATATCATAAAAACCATGACATTAGGTAGTAATTGAACTCATTGATCTGTTGTGAAATCATTCTTCCACATTTTTACGGTGTTCGATGTAAAATTAAGACATTTGTTTCATTTGATTTCCTCGCGGTATCCTCTTTAAGATCACCTTGACCCGATCACTTTATCACATTATATCCAGTAAGATACCCCAGAAAGTAATATTATATTACTCGTACTTTGCAAGTGATTCTAGTGGACGAAATTATCCAGTAAGATCACCCAGGTTATTTTTTGGGATATCCTACTGGATATAATTCTGTCCACTAAATCACCCAGGTGATCGTGCTGGATATGGCGTACAATAGGATCACCTGGATGATCTCATAAGACATATTCGTCCAATACGATCACCTGGGTGATCGGGTCAGGTGATCTTAAAGGATACTGCGGAGTTCCTAGTCTACAGAATAAGGGCACAATTTTCAATCACATTTTAGAGGAAAATTATTTCCAAATCGACTGTTGTTTGTAATTTGGGGTGTTATTGTATAACTGTATGGGTATTTTTCGTTGGTACAGTCGCCATCA
Organism: Epinotia brunnichana; assembly: GCA_963854355.1. NCBI lineage: Eukaryota > Metazoa > Arthropoda > Insecta > Lepidoptera > Tortricidae > Epinotia > Epinotia brunnichana. The sequence goes on from OY977940.1 coordinate 19,467,898, forward strand.
CATACATAGGTACACTATAGGTGTTCAAAAATATCGGCACATGCACCCTAATGCCTTGAAAATAGAGGTGTGTTCCGATGTTTGTGAGCTGCTTGTTTGCTCCGATGTATGTGATGGCGACTGTACATAATGATGATTGTTTGAGTGAATCTGAAACATGTTAGAAGTAAATACAACTATATTCCATTGGTATGATTAGACGATTGCGATTATGATATGAGGCCGCAGAAAAAAGTTTAATTATGTATTTCTTTATTGGCTGTGCATTATTGTGACAACTAATTAGTTATTATAGTATGTACCGTGTTTAGATTACTTCTGTTCGTTGTCAGTGCCATTGTTGTTGTTGTTCGTAGAGTTAGCAAAATTTCGACTAAGTAGCCCTTTATTGTGTCATATTGATGTAAAATAATCGATAGATTGTTGGAAAATGAGTTGTGCAGGAGTTCGGGTGAATGTTTAAATGGTTATTTAAACATATTAATGATATTCTCGTATTTCCAAATGATGAAATACGTTTTGGCGCTAACCAGCACGTTTGATACTAATAATTCCAGGTTGAACGCGATCTATAAGTACGATCAATATTGCTTTGTAATTAACATTGTATTTATTCCGCGATATTGTAAGCCATATGTAAATACACATATTTTTTGGGATTGGAATAAACCAAACTGATACTTCCTATATTGGCCTTTTTATTAATGTCGAATCTTATAATAAAACGACAACTGGACCTTGAAATTATTCTATTTTCATATATAACAGACTTTTAAATACAATTAACTTCATGTAACATTCAAATTGGTTATCGATAATAAAGCAAATCACACATCTTGTCTATAACAATAAATACAGTGGAATACTTGCTATGCTACGTTAAGGTATTAACAAATAAATTACGAACCGTGTAGACATGACACCGAATGACTCGACCGCGAAAAAGCTAACACAGCGTGCGCGATATTGACTTAATAAAAAAAAAGAGGAACTTACTTTCGAGAATAATGCATAATCAACCATTGCGTTAACTTCTCATACATTCATGATAAAAATACATATTACTGCCTTAACTAAACACTAGTCTAACCCTGTATGCAAAACAAATACAACAGTGGTTTTAAACCCACAAATGATTAAATACAAGCGGACACGACTGGTATCAAATATTGAGGTCCGCACAATAGCAAAAACATTATCATTAAAGTCGTTAACAATCAGCCCTAATAGAAATATCAATACATGCCTAAAATAAGAGTACATTTAGTACATAATATCACTGTTTTACAATAACAATGAGTAAACTAACTACATCACTATCACTTGGTGTTAACCTAGTACATGTGAGTACATCAAAACAATGGTAACTGATATAGCTATCGACTTGTGCAATACATAAGAAATTATAGTTATAGTACAAATCGATTCGACGTTTAAAAATAGTATTGAATAAAACGAAGTTTCCGTTTCAAGAGATTTGTATACAGCTAACATATAGAGATAATTAACTCTTTGTTACTGGCGTATTACTGACCAAACACAATTAATTCAGTTCTTAAGTACATATATGAATGGTTTAAAACTGAATTACGACCTAGATAATTTATTTAGTCGTGGATGCAACAAAATAACTCGAATTTTATTGGCACTTTTTCTCTTAGAACTGCAATAACAGACACGTATAAAATATCCACCCAATACTCTTCGTATTTACGTAAAATCATCTGAAATACCTGCATATCAAACAATCAACAATAATCAGAAACATTTGTTCGACAAAATATCGGATTTACCAGAATGTAGTGCACGTTCAATAAGTGCACGGAAAAAATGAAGTTGTTGGATTCCGAAATTATTGGACGCATTTGAATATCTGATAGCATCACTAATAATACTTAAAATTTAGCAAAGAGAGCTACACAAATTGTGATAAAAGCGATGCAACTGTAAGTATTGGAGCCTACTGCACGTCACGTGTTCACCTACACTAGGGTATGTACATGTAAGAGCAACTCTGCTCATTTAACTAATTCAGACTAGAGTCCTCTCCGTCGGCGAAACATCACCACATATGCGTCTCTCGAATCTCACTGATGATCTGACCGGCCCGCTGCAAAGCCTGTAAAATTATAATTACTTGTTAACATCTTCCATCCAAAATGCAGATTATCAAACAAGGGATCTCTGGTTACGGTATATTCCGACATATCAGTTTAGATTTTTAGATGACAGTCAATCAGTGTCTATAATAATGTAGGTACAATCAGTATGTAGTAATGGTCGTGACCGATGTCAGAAAGATGTAATGAGAAATGAAACCTTTAAATATTGTGAATATGCGTTCTGTCATAGCAGATAAGTCTACATACAAAATCGGAAATTCCTAGAGTCGAGTGTTGCTCACGCGACGGACCCATCCAAACCACGCACTTCGATAACTCGTTTACGAGAGTTGCCAGGGATGGACTATCGCTCGACTATTGCAAGTTCTCTACGAACTGCAGTTTTAGATATTCGCGGGGCTATCCCTGTACAGTCAGCATTAGAAGTAGCTAAGCAAAATAACACGCTCAAAATGACCTACACAGATCCTTATTTCCTTGACATTAGAGTCCATGTGTAGATAATTATATATATTACTTAGCAACTTCTGCTGCTGACTGTACGTCTAGTAAAGTCACCAGTAGATAGTTAGTAGCAGCCAAGGTAGCCAAATATATCGCGAGACGTCTTTATTACTATATGAGTAAGGAAGTGTTACGATATATTTGGCTACCTTGGCTGCTACTAACTATCTGATGCTGACTGTACAACTTACTGCCAAGTCGCGGCGCGCTTAACTCTGCGACTCATGTGTCAATCGCACCGTACAATATCGAAAGAGGAGAGTAGATTTCCTCGTTTCGCTCCACGTCGTGGCGTCAGTATTAATAGCCTTGCTGTTTCTATACGTACCTTAGAGTACACATTTGACAAAGATAATCATCACACTTATTGAGACTTGTATACAAGCATGTCGCTCGACCTTGGGGGTTATTCCCACCTGTTACCACCAAATTGTTACCAGGGTAACAGGTACAGTCCGACTTGTACAGGTGCGTCACCAGCTCCGACTGCAGGTTGTCCTACAGTGTAGTGTACGTACCCTGAGCATGTCCGCGGCCTCCTTCCGCCGCTGCGCGATGTGCTCGGACTCGTTGAGCAGCGAGTCCGCCTGGTCCGACTTGTACAGGTGCGTCACCAGCTCCGACTGCAGGTTGTCCTACAGTGTAGTGTACGTACCCTGAGCATGTCCGCGGCCTCCTTCCGCCGCTGCGCGATGTGCTCGGACTCGTTGAGCAGCGAGTCCGCCTGGTCCGACTTGTACAGGTGCGTCACCAGCTCCGACTGCAGGTTGTCCTACAGTGTAGTGTACGTACCCTGAGCATGTCCGCGGCCTCCTTCCGCCGCTGCGCGATGTGCTCGGACTCGTTGAGCAGCGAGTCCGCCTGGTCCGACTTGTACAGGTGCGTCACCAGCTCCGACTGCAGGTTGTCCTACAGTGTAGTGTACGTACCCTGAGCATGTCCGCGGCCTCCTTCCGCCGCTGCGCGATGTGCTCGGACTCGTTGAGCAGCGAGTCCGCCTGGTCCGACTTGTACAGGTGCGTCACCAGCTCCGACTGCAGGTTGTCCTACAGTGTAGTGTACGTACCCTGAGCATGTCCGCGGCCTCCTTCCGCCGCTGCGCGATGTGCTCGGACTCGTTGAGCAGCGAGTCCGCCTGGTCCGACTTGTACAGGTGCGTCACCAGCTCCGACTGCAGGTTGTCCTACAGTGTAGTGTACGTACCCTGAGCATGTCCGCGGCCTCCTTCCGCCGCTGCGCGATGTGCTCGGACTCGTTGAGCAGCGAGTCCGCCTGGTCCGACTTGTACAGGTGCGTCACCAGCTCCGACTGCAGGTTGTCCTACAGTGTAGTGTACGTACCCTGAGCATGTCCGCGGCCTCCTTCCGCCGCTGCGCGATGTGCTCGGACTCGTTGAGCAGCGAGTCCGCCTGGTCCGACTTGTACAGGTGCGTCACCAGCTCCGACTGCAGGTTGTCCTACAGTGTAGTGTACGTACCCTGAGCATGTCCGCGGCCTCCTTCCGCCGCTGCGCGATGTGCTCGGACTCGTTGAGCAGCGAGTCCGCCTGGTCCGACTTGTACAGGTGCGTCACCAGCTCCGACTGCAGGTTGTCCTACAGTGTAGTGTACGTACCCTGAGCATGTCCGCGGCCTCCTTCCGCCGCTGCGCGATGTGCTCGGACTCGTTGAGCAGCGAGTCCGCCTGGTCCGACTTGTACAGGTGCGTCACCAGCTCCGACTGCAGGTTGTCCTACAGTGTAGTGTACGTACCCTGAGCATGTCCGCGGCCTCCTTCCGCCGCTGCGCGATGTGCTCGGACTCGTTGAGCAGCGAGTCCGCCTGGTCCGACTTGTACAGGTGCGTCACCAGCTCCGACTGCAGGTTGTCCTACAGTGTAGTGTACGTACCCTGAGCATGTCCGCGGCCTCCTTCCGCCGCTGCGCGATGTGCTCGGACTCGTTGAGCAGCGAGTCCGCCTGGTCCGACTTGTACAGGTGCGTCACCAGCTCCGACTGCAGGTTGTCCTACAGTGTAGTGTACGTACCCTGAGCATGTCCGCGGCCTCCTTCCGCCGCTGCGCGATGTGCTCGGACTCGTTGAGCAGCGAGTCCGCCTGGTCCGACTTGTACAGGTGCGTCACCAGCTCCGACTGCAGGTTGTCCTACAGTGTAGTGTACGTACCCTGAGCATGTCCGCGGCCTCCTTCCGCCGCTGCGCGATGTGCTCGGACTCGTTGAGCAGCGAGTCCGCCTGGTCCGACTTGTACAGGTGCGTCACCAGCTCCGACTGCAGGTTGTCCTACAGTGTAGTGTACGTACCCTGAGCATGTCCGCGGCCTCCTTCCGCCGCTGCGCGATGTGCTCGGACTCGTTGAGCAGCGAGTCCGCCTGGTCCGACTTGTACAGGTGCGTCACCAGCTCCGACTGCAGGTTGTCCTACAGTGTAGTGTACGTACCCTGAGCATGTCCGCGGCCTCCTTCCGCCGCTGCGCGATGTGCTCGGACTCGTTGAGCAGCGAGTCCGACTTGTACAGGTGCGTCACCAGCTCCGACTGCAGGTTGTCCTACAGTGTAGTGTACGTACCCTGAGCATGTCCGCGGCCTCCTTCCGCCGCTGCGCGATGTGCTCGGACTCGTTGAGCAGCGAGTCCGCCTGGTCCGACTTGTACAGGTGCGTCACCAGCTCCGACTGCAGGTTGTCCTTCACATAGTTCACGAGAAAGTGCATCACCGCTTTAGGGACAGAGTCCTGGATCGATTTGCGGACGATGTAGAAGTAGGATTTGATGAGTCGCTCTGGAAACAATATCGTAGAGTTAACGGGGTGATACGGACGAACGAATGCAAGGCTCGCAATAAGGGTTTTCGAAAACATTAGCACTTTGACAGGTTAAGTCAGGGCTAATGATATGCATACATAAATAAGGACATAAGTATCTGTACACACTACTTTATGACATTAACAATAGAGTCCTGTAAAAATATTTATGTAGTATTAATACCCCTGACTGTACGGCATGTCCTCTATCGCACGTTTTCAAAAAGAGCGATAGAGAGATACTCGTCGTAACATCGATATTTGAACTTCTCGGTGCTATTTTGGACTGATTTTAAGGTGCACGTCATATCCATAATTATTTATGCGGAACTTGTGCCGCTGTAGGATTATCGATCTTTACTTTGATTTGAAGGGAATATATAAAAACCCTGCGTAGCGTGACCGTGTCTCGCGCTGAGGGTTTTTCACAGCGTATTCTTTCACCAAATGGCAGCAAAATAATCCAATCAAATGAATCACGGTTAAAAAAATATTGACAGAATTTGGCACCCAGACTTTCAAAGACAGCCACAAACTGTACGCTGGCGTTATAAAGATTTCTAAAAACCCTTATTGGCATCCACCCTGACATTTGACACATACGAGGTGCGTTCAATAAGTTCTCGGTATCGGCATTAAAAACAGAAATTATTCGTATCGTATATTTTTTTATTATTAAATATACTCTTTCTTGTTTTACGTGCATATAAATAATATAATTAAATCCATTTAATTTTGCACGATTAAAATAATTAAACTTTTGTTCGACGAAATAAGGCTTATTTTTTAAATCAACGTAATTGCACAGATTTAATTGGGGAATATTTAATAACAAAGAATAAGAAGTAAAAGTAAAAGAGTTGGTCTAGGTGACAGGGTAGATACTTAATTGTATAGAATTTACGTTCCTGAATAGCACCCCTGGTAATCTGCAATCTCTTCCAAACAGAAAAGTCATAAAATTGGCATTTAATTTTCTTTATTTTTTTCTTAGTCTACCTCCTTTAATTGCTATACGATTATCTTGTAACACTCTTCCGTAGTATTAACATACATATATTTTTCATTTATATTGACCCGATTTCTAGAAATTAAAAAAAATATATACTGATGGCCAATAAAACCCACCTTTAACTTTGGTTGGAGCTGTGGTTTAAAAATATGATTAATGAGATTTTTTTTAATGAGGCTTCTAAATAGACAAATATCTCACTTTAAAATCAATATTCTGGATTACCGCACCAGAATCTTACCAAATCCAACCTAAAAATCCAAAATAAAATCCTCCAATATTACTGACGTCAGAATATTTGCTGCCCCATCTTCTTTGTTTAACTGTTAAATAAAACAAATTAATATTTTTTTATTACAGTATGAAAAATAATCAGTAATTATTATCATGAAACGTGATCATGTCGATACCGAGAACTTATTGAACGCGTATTGTATATTGATAGTCAAATTAACAACGTAAGCATGGTAAAGTGTGCCTTATATGTAGTAATTAGATAGAAGCAGTGTTAGTTTATCTACTAGAATCAAGCATTAATTAACATCAATATCAATTAACCCTTCTAGTGCGTAGGTACACGAAGCGGTTTGCCGTATATTTTAGATGGTTAACCTACGTAAGCAACGAAATATCGGCGTAGCGCCTTGACACTCACACGGGTCATACGCGCTCAAAGTGTTAATTAAACATAACAAATAGGGTTACAGGATTTTTAATAAATTTTATTGCAATTGTAATAAAAAAAAAAACAACTATTTGAAAGCAATGCCATGTTGAAAAATAGATTCTGATGTTAACAAATAATTATGAAGAAAGCAGTTGTATAATTGTATACAAGTTGAATCGAAAACGGATGTATTTTCGATTATTATACACACTGCTTTTCACTTCGATTGCGAGAAAATTACATATATTTGCAAAATTGTATAAAATAATAGTTCATTCCGCCACTTTACTTTTTAAAATTTTAATGTTTAATTTTCGACACGTGATATTAGACTTAGTAAGTACTTCATACTGCCAAGCCATTCAATGGTTCGATACGTTTTTAAATAATAATTGACTTCTATTTCATCTGGTTTTATTAATTTAGTAACAGACACCACGGATGTAAAATATATTAATATCAAATAAAATAACAAGTTTATTCTACGAAGTTTTATTGTATAAAATAATAGTTCATTCCGCCACTTTACTTTTTAAAATTTTAATGTTTAATTTTCGACACGTGATATTAGACTTAGTAAGTACTTCATACTGCCAAGCCATTCAATGGTTCGATACGTTTTTAAATAATAATTGACTTCTATTTCATCTGGTTTTATTAATTTAGTAACAGACACCACGGATGTAAAATATATTAATATCAAATAAAATAACAAGTTTATTCTACGAAGTTTTATTGTGCGTGTGGCTGTTAGGCCCGATTATCTTTGTTTTTAAAACAATTTTCGTTTGTGCACTAGAGCATAAAAGTGGCATTTTGTGCAGCATACATCCAGCACAAAGGAGAACTTTGCAAGCATGAGAAGTGAAAATGTTATTTTTATTTAGTCCCTATGGTGGATCTAAACCAAACGGGCGAACGAGCATACTTGCACCTAAGGTTGATTTTTGCTATGAAAATTTGATAGAACAGGTTAGACGCACGTTCTATCGCTAAGTGTAAATCCGCCATATCCGTCATATACCCTAGTAGCTGGGCACTGGCCTCCTCTCATGAATGAGATGGAACGGGCAGTAGCCCTTACGCTGGCCCAGTGCGGATTGGGGACTTCATATACATCTATGAATTTCTTCTCAGATGTATGCAGGTTTCCTCACGATGTTTTCTTTCACCGAAAAGCTAATGGTAAATATCAAATGATATTCAGTACTTAAGTTCAGACCAGGGACCGGAACCGGTTACCCTTATTAGGGTTTTCCATAGGGTTATTTTAGAAGTTGTTTTTAAAACCCTTTCCATAACGGTAAACTTATGATAAGGTAAGCTTACTGATAGTGTAACCCTATTGTTATGGTAAGCATATCCGATGTGGTGACCATAAGTTAACCCTAACACCCTAACCCTTATGGTTACCACATCCGATATGCTTAATACCATAACAATAGGGTTACCCTATCAGGAAGGTTACCTTATCATAAGGTTAACAAATTGATAGGGTTACCAAATCGTTAGGCTTAAGCCTGTAAGGGGTTATCCGGTCCTTGATTCAGACTTATGTAAAATTCAGGCATATAACAAATGTCACAAACAGATGGCAGGTGGGCGGAAACCTAACAGTGAAAGATGAGCGAAGCATGTGCGTAGCGACAATCGCTATTTCTGTCTGGCACCTGCTCTGAGCACAAATAGTCGCGAATTACTTTATTTTTCCAGACATGTGACTGACAACATGTCCCGTCAGGTAAAAAAACTCATTTCTCTGCCTCTTTATGAGACATGGAGTCATGGAGCTTGTTAACCATGGAACGTGTTAAGTAACCTCCCTATGAGCAGGAGGGTTTATCTTTACACTTCAGCTACCGTTAAGGAAATTGAACCATTAACAATTTTGTTCCTTATTGCCATTGTGACAAGATAAGGGAAGCGGCATGTTTCAATTCACTATTAAACATTAGGTTTGTTAGAAAGTGAACCTTCTGTGCTGCGAGTCAAGTGTCAAACGAAATATAGCCAATGAAGCAAACGATAGAGCTGGTGTTTGCACATAGCAACTATTCTATCCTCACCAACTAGGTCACCCATAGAGTTCAAATGCACCATGGCGATGCCTTCTAGAATCTTTGAGTTATAAATATCGTTTGCTGCCCTGCTCCGTCCACCTGTCACCGTGAAACAAAACAACATCTGTTCAGCACAATGTTTCATGAACCTTGCAAAAATTATTAGACAAAAATGTTTATGATACAGGTTTTTGTTAAGCGTTTTGTTAGAGAGGTTTTGAGCTGCAATAGAGCATTATCCATGAATTTCAATTCATATTCATGTATCGAGAGCTTTAGCTCCCGAACCTCCTACTAAAAATAAGTTTCTGACAAAAAAATCATTTTTGGTACAAGCTTTTATTGCCGACTGTACTTTTCTGCATACCATCATCAACTACTCATTGAGACGATTCGAACGACGTAACGTAAGGTGCAAACATTTTTATTTAAGGGGGCTCCCATACAAACAGACGTGTTTTTATGCCTTTTTTATAGATAATGGTACGGAACCCTTCGTGCGCGAGTCCGACTCGCACTTGGCCGGTTTTTTTGTCCTACCAAATCTATTTCAATTTGGCTTCACGCTCTATTACAACTCTTAGTCTCCGGTCATATTCAACACATTCAACTTCTTGGATGAGTTTTCTCTCAGTATCTCTTTTATGTTCTACTAGTTTTATTATCAGTTTCATCGATGAAAAAAACAAGTTGGTATATTTATTACTTTTAAAAAGTGTCCCCAGTGTTATATTAAGATTAACGGTTATATAAGTCAACGCACGTAAGAGCTCCGGCGGTTGTTGTTGACTCACCCAGATACTGTTAGTTTCATAGATATTTAGATATAGAGAGTTTTCACTCAAATGTGACTTTTACATTTTTTCTCAGAATAGGGAACATTACGCAAAACTCTTCGTAGGTGGCGACACTAGCAGCGTTGACATTGTATTTCGTTCCCACTTGCGGTATTGTCTATGCAAGCATCCTTGTCACTCATTTGACAATCAATTGTGCATGCGTGTGCGTGTGTGAATCCCTATATTCCTATACTGGTTTACTATTAGTGGTAGTGCTGCCTCTGGCGGCAGAACATTGCAGTAATGTTCCCTATTGAGATTGTTTTAGTTTTTCCTGTTCAGAATCATGGGCACTCTTAGTCCCGATAAATAAATAAAAACCGGCCAAGTGCGAGTCGGACTCGCGCACGAAGGGTTCCGTACCATTATCAATAAAAATATTTATTTTATTCTGTTTTTAGTATTTGTTGTTATAGCGGCAAAAGAAATACATCATCTGTGAAAATTTAAACTAGAACTATCACGGTATCAATGAGATACAGCCTGATGACAGACAGATGGGTCCGTCCGACGGACAGCGGAGTCTTAGTAATAGGGTCCCGTTTTACTCTTTGAGTACGGAACCCTAAAAAAACGATGTGACGTTTTTTTCATACATTCTGTATGAACCGTCATAGTGGAATCCTAAAAAGATTATGGAAAATTGGGGACACTTTTTTTATCGGGATTTAATGCTCATGATTCTGAACCGGAAAAACCAAAAAAAAACTATTTAGTTAGTAGAATTTTCTGAGAAAAAAAATCAAAGTCACACATTTTAGTGAAAACGTCAATGATGTAAAATATAAAAGAGGTAGACGTTGTCTATACAAAATTTGGTGTTTAAAAATGGCCACCAAATTCTGACAGCATTCGTTTTTATTGACCACGCGAAACTATGGCAAGCCGTGTCAGTTAACCAGGTTTTAGTGTGCCACTTTTGGTGCGCTTATCATAATCTACCTATATTTTATACACTCAAGAGCAAGTTTTGGGTCACCCTAAATTAAATAACCGCAATAGGTTTTTTTTAATATTTTACACTAGTCTTATTTACATAATATACTATTTTTCGTAATACCCAAATGTATTAGCAAATTCCGGGATCATATCATAAAAATATCAACATCCAAAAATGACGAGTTTTGCGATATCTCGCTCCGTTAACGTTGTTTTTTTCATGGGTTTTTATGAGTCCGATTTAAACCTAATAACGTGTTTTCGTGTGTGTTTTTTTACTGTTACTTAATAAAGATCATGACAGGATTAAAAAAACTGTAGAACCTTGCACTATTTTAGGAAATATGACGGTATTTCACCGAGCCGAAACTTTTGCTGTTGAGTGTATTACATAATTGGAAACCGCCCAGATAACAAAAGGTGGGAAGTGACTGACCTATGACGTCACAATCGTGCTGTTCCCGGTCCGACAGTTTCCGGGACTGCTGGCTCGGCACCTCGGGCAGCAGGTTGACGGGCTTCATCGGTGTTAGCGCCTTCTCGGGGGGAGTCCCGCCATTTACCTGGACACGTTTATACGATATTTAGTTTATGTCAATATTCACATAAACTCACTATGTCATCAAGCTGACTGATGTGCCGACGGAAAGTTTCCTATATTGCGAAATGTTTCTGCAATTTAACATAGGAAAATTTCGGAACGTTTTACTGCGGACTCTTAAATACCGTCTTAACACTTTCAAACAACACAGAGTCGATTGACATCAAATGTACACAAATACGTGGTAACTACTATGTGGTTACAAAATAAAAAAGTCTAGGACATAGTTTAAAATAACTTCACTGTAGAGTATCAGGTCTCCTCTCCCGAAAATGCCAAATTAGAACTATAAGGATCTCGTATAACGAAATAAACAAAATGGAACACCTGAGCTATAACCACGAACTTCGAATCTCGAACTTCGTATATCTCCGTCTCTATCGCACTTATGGTTAATGGTACTCGAGCGACAGAGACGGAGATATACGAAGTTCGAGATTCGAAGTTCGTGGTAGCGCCGCTGTTTATGTTCAGTGTAACAGTTGTAACACCGTGCGCATTGTGGGTTATTCCCACCTGTTATTTTGTTAAGGCGCTGTCAACACCAAAAACGCGCACTCTGTCTATTTGTATCGGAGTAAACGAGAGCGAGTGTTACTTGAGCGGCCAGGGTTTAGACGAACATAATGAATAAATATTGAAATAAAAAAAAGTGTGGATTATTTGTGAAATATGGCTCGTCAGAGGTTTAGGTATGAATTTGAGGACTTCATGTTTTTAATTGCAGACCCATACGTCAAAAAAATAAGAATATAGAACCGTTTAAGATGATTTTAAGACCAATCTTTGCAATTATTTTCTATCGAGCCGAATTCATCCAATTATGTTTCGAGTCCGTTTACGGTCTTGGAAATATGATGAATATTAACTTATATTTTTTTTGATGTGCTAGAACAAATAGTTTTTCGTATAAAACTGCTTAAATAATATCAATTTCAACAAATTTGGTCTTGTCAGCCTCTTAATTTGATGGTAAAAGGTGGGCAGGGATTGTAACCGGTTTTTTGCAAAAACCTCTAAATAACCACATACCTCAAACTATTGTATATGTCATATGTAGGACTCAGTTGTGTTTTGAGGTAACGAGTGCGTATTATTAGATTGCCCAATTAGAAAATGAAATAATTAACAAAGAACGAAAAAAACCGGTTACCTTACAAAAAATAACCAGTTACAATCCCTGAAGGTGGGAATAACACCGCATTCTCATGGAAACTATACATGCTTGCTAATCTTCAAATCATAACTAAAGGTACACAATAATGGATGACCAAATTTAACAAAACAAATACGTAACCAATTTGAAGCCTTAACCAAACCCAACCACTACATTATGTTTGCAGCGAAAACATAATGGAAAAGCATCAAATCAAACACATTCAAAAGCAAGATAAGTTGTGTTGCAGTTTTGGATTTAATGAGGACTTTCACACACGAAATCGCATCGGTCGAGTTGAATACAAAAGATGTATCTGTTTGTCACATACTTATTATGTTTGTTACATGTTAGTACAGTTTAAAAATGCATACATTATTTTTCTCAAAAATGGCCCGCAAAGTGGACATAACTCGCTACATATTGGAAGGTAAAGTGTATAGTTTAAGGCCAGATCAAAATTAAAAAATAAAAAACATTGCAGGCCGCCTGGAATGTTACATATAAATTCCTTTATTTGTCGAGTACCAAACTTTTTAAAAAGTAGAAACTGGCATATAAAAGACGGCACAGGTCGTATTCAGCCAAATCAAGTCGTATTTTTCTGTTGCAAACGCGGCATTTTTGTATGTGTCAATAAAAGATTGCGTTTTTCGGTGGAAAAAAACACTTACGGTTCTGTTTAAAAAAAATATTATGACGTTTAATTTTATGTTATTTGTAGTAGGTATCCTCAATTTGTATTTAATAATAACGCTTGATTTCAATTTAGTCTTTTTTATGCCCCCATTTTTGAGAAAAGCACTATATTAGCCTCAGCCGGAATGGCAATTGCAGGCTTCGTATTATAATTAAACGGACTCGCAAGCTCGTCCGTTTAAACAAAATACTCAGCCTGCAATTGCCACCTTCCCGGCCACGGCAATAATGTACTATTGTTGTCGACTGTACTATGCGGAAGGCAACCCGCCGAATTCGCACACGCGGTGTCGCAGGTAAGTGCATTGTTAGCTAGACTTCATAGCACTCGTTCTTTTTGAACCATTTTACTACTGTTCATTAGAGCTCGCATGAAGCAAAATTAACATCTTTACATACATGGTATTATGTTGTAATAATGAAAACTGTAATATTTAATCGACTTCATATCAAACGACTTTATCATTATTTTTAGTAACAATGAAAATGTTGATAGGGTAGGGTAAATCGCTAGTAGCTGGCAACCTCCTACTAAAAATAAGTTTCTGACAAAAAAAAACATTTTTGGTACAAGCTTTTATTGCCGACTGTACTTTTCTGCATACCATCATCAACTACTCATTGAGACGATTCTAACGAGCCCAAACTCGATGGGGGTGTGTCGTTTTATTGCGGAGTTTCTATGGCCACCTTCCAGCTCCTGCCTCAGATCAGCTCCATATCATCATAATATTGCATTGTCATGCGATATACATATGCATGCAAAATTTCACCTCAATAGGAAACCGGGAAGTAGGTGAAATTTCAATTACTAAATTTGACCCAAGAAAGAATAAAACAAACGGGGTGAGCTTAATAAAAGCTTGTAATGAACTCTATTCACCTATAATATAATTCATTTTAGTATAAGGTTTCAATAACTGGCCACGGCATACTAAATTGAATTCTGTTTGCAGGGGAACAGAGTTATTTTTTTAGTCAGCCAGCTATTGAAGGGTGGCCGGCTACTGGCGATTTACCCTAGTCCCAATTTACCTGGGGTGTGACTGGAGATTCACTGTTACTATTTTGAGTCGGAGTTTTGTGTTCTTGGCCGTCCGTAATGGCGGGGACGTGCTGAAACCGTACATACCACTTTAGATACCGGTCGATACGGCAAAGCGCATGCAGCGTTTACCACAAGAGTAATATGATTTCTAATGAAATTATTAGCAATCACATGGTGGAAAGGTGCCAGCACAACAATCCGTTTAATAAAATATCCAAATCCTCTAACATCAAACTCATAATTAAATGAATCTGCGTTTTTCTAACAACCAAACTCTCTAATGAAATTCACCAATGTACGTTTTGCACCTCAATGAGTTAGTAAAGTACGGATTGATCTTGAAGGAAACGACAGATGTTTTAAGAAACGAATATGTGCTGAATTGGTTGAAAGAGAGCCCACATAGTATCTTTACACAAGCAATGGTCACTTTTATAAGTATGAGACATGTTACTATGATGAGATTGGACATATCCTAGTTCACACGTAATTAGGCGTCTAGTTTACCTGGTTGTACGAATCCCAAACACTCGTCATGAATACTAGGATGGACCCTCTTTCACCCATTTGGCGTAGAAGCAGCTACAAACAATCACAATAATCAGGTTCATTGTTCGGATGCAATGGCGTGTATAGAGGTCGCCATACGTTTGAAACTTGTCCCATATTTAAAAAAAAAATAAAAAAAAAAAAAAAAAAATCGTTTAATTCAGACAACCATGGGTCCTACATGTTAAAATTATTATCTAGGTTTACCTACTTAAGAGTGCTCTTCAAAAAAGCGCTCGCTCAGAATTCGGTATTTTGACACGCGTAGTGCGTTTGTGTGTGTAAATACTACTACCACCCACACAAACGTACCTAACCCCCACATGCACAGCGAGATCGCACCAGCCGCGGGTGCCGTCCCTTTCTAGCTATATGTAAGTGCGATCGGGATAGAACTAACCGCGGAGCTTGCCGATGCAAATATCTGTATAGCGCACCGTTGGAATTCACTCCGTGACCGATATTGATACTTGCACTAAAAAGTGGTAAGTATTACTTCGCTAACATGATGTTCTAGAACATCATGTTAGCGAAGTTAGATAACTTGAATAAAGTAAGTATTTGATTTTTGAGCACAAGTTTTCTATTTGTATTAAAATACTATGATATGACAAAGTATATTTAGTTTCGTTTTTTTAGTATAAAATAAACTAACGAGTTTTAAAGTTGTCAGTAATAAGAATAATAATTTGTTTTACGGATATTAATAGTTTGCATGTTATCTGAGTCTTATTTATATATAGTAATGTAGTGAAATTATACCAGTAGACCCACTACTAGGAAATTACTGGGTACTTACGTATTCATTTCTTGAAGATTTTTTTTTTGTTATGGACAGTAAAAAAAACTGCCCTTCATAGAAATTGCTATGTCCGTTTCTTACCAAAGGAACTGAAAATTATAAATTATACAAACACAGCTTTTTATCTAGAATACAATTAATGAATGCGTGATTTTATTCAAAAGCCTAAAACCTCAGATGATAAAAAGGAATAGATATGAAACGGGGGCTTGGCGCGTGTCGGTGCGACATGGCCAAATGGGCATGTCACTGCCCACCGCATGTTAGTCGCAATTTGCCGTGAATCTGAAATGTTTTTCCACGTTTACTCAAAATGCCGAATTGTAGCGTGGTTACATGCAAAAATAGGAATAAAACTAAAACCTACATGAATGGTGGAGTCACGCAGCACATGTGAGTATTAGTATTTTCACTTAAGTCAGTAAAAACTAATATTTTAATAAATAAACGCAACGCCGCATCATTTCTCGGGATCGAACTAACATATCGAACGAAAAAGCATATTTTTGTTCTATGCGTTGTACATTGAACGTTCAATACAGTAAACCACGGCGCAATGTATTAAACCACTATGGATATGGACGATGCTTGATTTTTTTAGTGGTACGGCCGCTGCTTGGCGTCGCAAACTAGAGCGGTGCCAAAGTGCAGTTACAATTTACGCGTAATCGATAAAATAGAAGTACGATATCATACTAGTTATTTTATTTCGACTACTTTCGCTGTTTTATTTTATTTAATTACTTGTTTTGGTTGGGTGCCTATCTTAAAGGTAACTAATAACATACTAATAAGATTAAAAGGCACAAAATGTTTACGGTACCTACTAATAAGATTTTCACTAAGTTGCAGTATGAACGGTAAATAGACATATTAAAATTGTATGTACAAGTATATAATTTAGTTGCAAATGGCTTCAGAACAACTTTAAATGTTATTACCAATAATTTATTTTAAATGAGTATTTTTTACTTTCATTTGAAATGTGATAATTGAAGAAGAAATCTCGGTTTCTTATTACAGTTTTCCAAAGAATCCGAGTAGGTACTAAAAAAATGGATAGATGCTACTGGCAGAGGTCCTAACTGGTTTCCTGTACAGAGAAGAGTTAATGTGTTCGTAACATTTTCAAGAAAAATGTTTCCAACCACTTAATAAGAGCCGTACACTTTTCGAATATTTGACACCTCGCTTGCTTGAAACCTAGGTGTAAAATGTATGGTAACACATCTTCGCACATCTTTGGTGGATACTCGCCCTTAGCCTTAAATCTCGTAATATGAGTAATGGACATATTATTTCGCGCCAAAATGCGAGTCGGATCGGCCTGGTACCTACAGGTCAAAAATATCGATGTGACCAGAGTTTTAAATGTATGTGAACACGAACTTATAAAAAGCCGTTTATGTTACTCTGTAGGTATTCGTCAATATTTTTTACTTTTGCGATTTATGGTAATTTAACAACCCGTGTTATTTAAACTTGTAGCTAGAAGTTTAAATACCACCACATAATTTTACCATGTCGTTGAAGTTGTTACCCATCAATATCTTAACATAATATTAATTTTAATATCAATGTCGATAAAACATAATTTTAACGTTTGTCGCCCCCCTAGTGTAGTGCGTTTAAGCCAATCACAGCCCTTGTTTGCATGTTGCCGTAGACTCACTGGCAACGCCCGAGTCTTTGTTTTTACACGGTTCAATGTGTGTGCCTGTGGGCGCTGCGGTGGGAGAAAACTGGGGACATCGGTTTTGGTTGAAATTAAGCAGTACGGCACTTCTCCCTTTTTTTATGTTCTGAGCATAAAACCTATGTCACTTTTTAGGATTCCGTACTCAAAGAGTAAAACGGGACCCTATTACTAAGACTCCGCTGTCCGTCTGTCTGTCCGTCTGTCACCAGGCTGTATCTCATGAACCGTGATAGATAGATATTTGAAATGTGATGTATTTCTGTTGTCGCTATTTATAACAAAAAATACTAAAAAACAGGATACATAATTTTATTTTTATTTTAGTTTTTATCTGTTTCTTTTTCTTTTACAATCTTACACAAATCGACCTTGCCCCAAACTAAGCAAAGCTTGTACTATGGGTACTAGACAACGATAAACATACTTACATAGATAAATAAATACTTAAATACATAGAAAACATCCATGACTCAGGAACAAATATTTGTGCTCATCACACAAATAAATGCCCTTACCGGGATTCAAACCCGGGACCTCCAGCTTCGTAGGCAGAGTCACTACCAAGTTACTAACTAGGCTACAGGGGGTTCCTATACAACAAATTTTTTGCCGTTTAAAGATATAGATAATGGTACGGTACCCTTCGTGCGCGAGTCCGACTCGCACTTGGCCGGTTTTTTAAACATTTATTTCGAAATAAAGAGTGATACTCGGAAATGTCGAAGGGAAGGTCAATCGTCGAATCCGACTCGGCTGGGCAGCATTCGGGAAGCTACGGCACATCTTTTCGTCCAATATTCCGCAGTGTCTCAAGACGAGAGTCTTTGACCAGTGTGTGTTGCCAGTGATGACATATGGCACGGAAACGTGGTCGCTTACTAAAGGCCTCATAAGAAGGCTCAAAGTCACTCAAAGGGCAATGGCTCTCCATTGCCCTTTGAGTGACTTTGAGCCTATGCTATGCTATGCTGGGAGTTTCTCTGCGCGATCGCATCAGAAATGAGGCTATCCGCAGCAGAACCAAGGTAACTGATAAAGCCCTCCGAATTGCTTAACTTGAGTAGCAGTGGGCGGGGCACATTGCACGTAGAACCGATGGCCGTTGGGGCGGAAAGGTTCCGGAACGCACAACGCACGTACCGGAAGGCACAGCGTGGGTAGGCCCCCCGCAAGGTGGACTGATGACCTGGTAAAGGTCGCGGGAGTCCGCTGGATGAGGGTGGCGCAGGACTGGCCATTGTGGCACTCTTTGGGGGAGGCGTATGTCCAGCAGTGAACGTCTTTCGGCTGATATGATGATGATGATGATGATGATGACTCGGAAATGTAATAAAACCACGTAAAAATCTTCCTTTCCAGTGTAAACCCCCGGTGTGTGTTATTATTATATATAAACGAAAATAATTACTAAATGCAAGGTAGGATCGTGCTGTACTTAACAAACGCCATATAAGCTTGTTTTTTAAAAAGTTTTTTATTCATCTTGTTATTTTCAATAACCCTGCATATTATGTCGCTGGTTCGTGGGTACTTGTACAGACAAATCACACAAACCCAAACAAGATAGGTCTATCTATTTTAGTTAAGGAGTTCCCATGACCACCTTCCATCATCAGATCCTGGAAATCATCCATCACCAAAGTGTTTACCAAGACAAAACAGATGAGCTCAAACTAGATGGGTTTATCTAGTTTAGTTTAGGAGTTCCATGACCACCTTATAGCTCCATCATCAGACTCTGGAAATCATCCAGCACCAAAGTCTTGCCGTGCCATGACCAAATAAATGAGCCCAAATTCGATGGCTTTATCTTGTTGAGTTTAGGAGTTGCTATGGCCACCTTCCGACTCCATCATCAGACCAGCTCTATGATATTATGTCACCGAAGATACGCAATTGTACCTAATTTGAAGATTTCACCCAAACTCCCATACATACATACATACTAACAAGGTGGACTGATAGTGACAAGTAAATAAATTAAATCTATCAAGTATCACGATCACTCGTACAATAATAATTGACTATAGAACGCTTAGTTTAGACAAAAGGATCCAACCCACAAGACATCACCATTGAAATGTATGACTTTTGTTTTAGGTAGAAGGTTCAATTTTAAATGTTACGTATCCGGTGGGTTTGAGCCTTTTCGCTACACTACGTCATATATGGCAGCTATGCAATTCATAACTTGTCTCGATTAGCCTCACGAATGTATCCCCAGTATAGTTTGACCCCGAGGTTGGTAACAACTATGCCTAGTCGGAGATCAAAATAATATTATTTTATCTGAAGAGTGGCCGGTTAGCTTCGTGAATAGCCACAAATAAACACACTACACATCTGTCTCGGAGGGCTATTCAGCCGGTACTGAGATAAATTCCCGCGCGACGGTAAATTTATACTAGTTTTGAATAATTATTTATAAATATAAATTTTGACAAAAGTAATATTTTTTGGACTGGATCTTGTTGGTACAAGCATGAACTTTAATGTTGTGTAAGATTCAATACAAAAATTATTCAACAATAATGAGAAAATCCTTGAGTTTTCAGTACGATTTTGTCGACAAATATGGTGTAATTGAGAACAGTTTACATATATATACGTGCAGAATAAGGAAAATTCGAGGCGGCTAGGAGCAATGGCAACATATTACGCTAGTGAAAATAGAAAAAAACAAGTAGGTTCTCATATAACATCATGGAGTATTAGGGGCTCAAACTTATGACTCTGCGCTCTCTTCAGAAAACTACTGTCGGTAATCGGGTATTTTCGGTTAAAGTATTCAGTTCTTCGTAAATTGGAGGCGGCTAGGACCAATATGAGGAGTTTACCTATGCAAATAAGTAATCAGGATTTAGAAAAAGCTCTCCGTTTCTTAGAATTACAACGTCAAAAATCCGTCATTCTCGCTTATTCCTGGCCAAAAAACGAGCGCCCTCTTAATTACTAGTGTTAGTTATTTCAAAGTAAAAGAACCAGGACACTTTTAAGAAATCTCAACCTTTCAACTTTTCATCAACCTTTTTGTAATTAAAGTAACTCGTTTCTTTCACACAATTCAAGAATTACGTTATTACGTTCCCAAATCAAACAAATAGTAATTGTTTATAGTACATACAAATATAAGACAAATATGTCAGCAGATTTCGTAAAAGATTTTATTTGTCATGCTCAATTTCGTTATTGATCCTTTGAACGTTACACTATGCCTCTTAACATAGCTGTGTCAGTAAAAAAAGCCGACCAAGTGCGAGTCGGACTCTCGCACGAAGGGTTCCGTACCATTATCTATAAAAACGGCAAGAAAATCACGTTTGTTGATAGGATTGGGAGCCCCCTTAAATATTTATTTTATTCTGTTTAGTATTTAATGTTATAGCAGCAACAGAAATACATCATCTGTGAATATTTCAGCTGTCTAACTATCACGGTTCATGAAATACCTGGTGACAGACGGACTGACAGACAGAAGGACGGACAGCGGAATCTTAGTAATAGGGTCCCGTTTTGCCCTTTGGGTACGGAACCCTAAAAAGAAGGCTGGTTTTAAATAAGTTTTGTCTCCATTATGATTTATATGGCGTTCAAAAGATCATTTGTTGAATCAAGAACATTGCAAACACAGGACTATGTAAAGCAAACAGAAAGTGCACTAGTACCCACTATGACTACAAAAACCCAATTCCTTTTACTGCTTTATAATCAAACCTGAGTCAAAGCCAAATTGCGAGGAAATCCGAACTTGGGTGGGGTAGTTGACAAGATTTCACCCAAATTTAAAGGTAGGGTAAGTTTGTATGCAAGCAATCCTCGCTTATCTTCCCAGTCACACAGGGGACCGATTTTTGACTTTCGAGCGCTCGACTCTTTCTCTCGAAAACGGTCATAAATGATGGAATTCTATTTTAAAATAGACATAGAAAATTATAAAACGAGTGGTATCCACTACTCGTATTTTAATTCGATGGGTAAAAAGTAAGTGCCTGCAATTTTGACACTAGAATCGTATTTACTTTTATTTAATTTTCGAGCGCTCGAAAGTTAAAAATCGGTCCCCAGTCATGCATTGCTTTGTCAAAATTAGACTATATTATGTATGCGCCACCGATAAATTAACATCTGTCAAATAACAATACACCTTGTACAAAAGCAAAGTTAGGACTAATCATTATCTATTTATCCATGACGTGGAAACTGAAATTTGGTAACTATGCAATGGAATATCAACCTTAGTTATTGTACATTAGGTCTATAATCTACGTAACGCCATAATATTAATATTTAACTACTTCTTTTATGGCGTAAATTCTTGTTACGCTTATTTCAGGCTAATGCCAAAGTAATTTAAATCTAGGTTCGAATATGGTTCTTATCATTTCTAGCGAAGATACAGTGGATTCATTAAACGACGTGGATAACGTTTAAATGAGCTTTCTCAGTGATATTTTAACATTTGCATTCCTGTCGTTAGGCGTTATTTAACTAAACATGAATAAAGGCTTATGTTAAAACTGGTCTTATCTAGAAACACAATTTTTTGTTTATTTGTTCTATATGAAACTAAATCATATTGTTATACATAGCTAGCTAGAGATCATAACAAGAGGAAACATCGCTACTGTTGCACGTACGAGACTAATTCTAGTTTCCATAAACCGAATAATGGAGATGAAGGCAGTACTCTTGATTCCTGCGGTTGTAGGTTAACCCATATACATCTTTCATTCTCGGTCGGGCGAGGGCATAACATTCATACAGTAACGGACTGCATCAGCTACTCGCCACAGATTCTAGAATCTATGTTTGTTGTGTGACAGTACCCTGGAGGGGCTACTATTGAAGAACCCTACTCGAAACCCAGAGTAGTCTTCTTTGGTTCTAGGATAACCCATTGACATCTTTCATTCTCGGTCGGGCGAGCGCATAACATTCATACAGTAACGGACTGCATCAGCTACTCGCCACACATTCTAGAATCTATGTTTGTTGTGTGACAGTACCCTGGAGGGGCTACTATTGAAGAACCCTACTCGAAACCCAGAGTAGTCTCCTTTGGTTCTAGGATAACCCATTGACATATTTCATTCTCGGTCGGGCGAGGGCATAACATTCATACAGTAACGGACTGCATCAGCTACTCGCCACACATTCTAGAATCTATGTTTGTTGTGTGACAGTACCCTGGAGGGGCTACTATTGAAGAACCCTACTCGAAACCCAGAGTAGTCTCCTTTGGTTCTAGGATAACCCATTGACATCTTTCATTCTCGGTCGGGCGAGGGCATAACATTCATACAGTAACGGACTGCATCAGCTACTCGCCACACATTCTAGAATCTATGTTTGTTGTGTGACAGTACCCTGGAGGGGCTACTATTGAAGAACCCTACTCGAAACCCAGAGTAGTCTCCTTTGGTTCTAGGATAACCCATTGACATCTTTCATTCTCGGTCGGGCGAGGGCATAACATTCATACAGTAACGGACTGCATCAGCTACTCGCCACACATTCTAGAATCTATGTTTGTTGTGTGACAGTACCCTGGAGGGGCTACTATTGAAGAACCCTACTCGAAACCCAGAGTAGTCTCCTTTGGTTCTAGGATAACCCATTGACATCTTTCATTCTCGGTCGGGCGAGGGCATAACATTCATACAGTAACGGACTGCATCAGCTACTCGCCACACATTCTAGAATCTATGTTTGTTGTGTGACAGTACCCTGGAGGGGCTACTATTGAAGAACCCTACTCGAAACCCAGAGTAGTCTCCTTTGGTTCTAGGATAACCCATTGACATCTTTCATTCTCGGTCGGGCGAGGGCATGACATTCACACAGTAACTGCATCACTGACTCGCCACACATTTTATATTCATTCTATTCATTTTATTTCTTTTGTTTATTCTAATGTGCTCGCTAATATGGACTTATTCTGGATTAAATTATTTTCATTTCATTTCATTTCTAGAATCTATGTTTGTTGTGTGACAGTCCCAGGAATAACCTTGGAGTGGGGTTACTAGTGAAGAACCCTACTAGAAACCTAGAGTAGTATGTTAGTGACCGCGTAATTTGTACTTACTTTACATTAGTGAGTTAGCCATTGACATGCAAAAAAAATAAAGCATATATCTACTTTGAATAGTGTGGATACCGGTGAGGGCGTGGCGCGGTTTTTCTGCCGGTACATGGGGTTGTCCTCGTTGATGTTATCTGTGCTCTGTAACAGTCCGGACACCAGCGCCGCCTCTCGGTGGAAGTCTGGATGCTTGGTGTTGATGTATGCTAGTTCGATTGCTACTAGGTTTTCCACCTGAAATATAAGTGCAATATGATTAATACTGTCGCAGATTATAAACAAGTTACTGACGTTAAGGCGGCACTGCAGTGAATTTATTATATTGTGATGTTAAGCATACGGCGCACGGTCATTATATCCGATTATTTAATGGAAGACCCAAGGCCAAGTGCGGGAAACTTGCTCTAATTTAGAATCACTGGATTTCAGCGGCGCGACTGCCAACCGACACCGGAGCGGGTGAGTGTTCGACCATCAATGTTGCATAACAATGCATATGGCGACGCAGGCGGGTGCAGTCGGTCTCACATGTTGCTGAACACCTAAGTACCTTGTCGCATTCACTCGTCGAGCGTGACTCAGCGAATGCTGCCTCACTCGCGCTAGGCAAAGTCTCGCGGCGTCAATCATGCTAGCCCCGTTACAATGCCAGAAGCCCAGTGCTTTCCTGTCTATTTATTTAAAACTATGTTAAACAACATAGCATGCTACAGCGTTGACGAATTTGTTGAGACGTGCACTGGCCCTAAGTATTAGGAGCACCTACATAACCTTACAGTTAAGGCATCACAATTTAGTAACTAATATTTTTGAATTGAAACTTCCTGTATCACTCAGACATATAAAGCTATATGCGACCTTATTTGACATCCGATGTAATTAATAAATAATACTACTTATTATGTACATACCTGACTTGTAAAACATTGACTTTTATGAATAAATATCTTGTATCTTGAGGACTCTCTTTCACAAGTGACCTAGTCCCAAACTAAGAAAAGCTTGTACTGGGGTACTGCATTTGGGCACTGACCATGGAGTTGGTGGCAGGCAGCCTGGTGCGCAGCAGCTGTGTGACCACGTCCACGATGCGCTGGTGCAGGCGCGGGAACCGCAACATTTCTTGTTGCACTTCTGTGCCGCAGTGTTGCACTATCCGCTGCATTTCCTCATGCACCTGGACAAATTACGCCATTCACATTTACGTCATTTACATTACAAAAACACTGGAAATATGTGGTGAAAGCGGATCTGTGGCAACTCGAAGACGGCGCTAGCTATATAAACACACACCTGTATTCCCGAAAGGGGTTGACAGAGCTCATGAAATTATGTTTTCATCTCTCCTGTTCAGAAAGTTGACTTTTCATGGGCAAATAGCCGGGTGGAAAATAGCGTTTTCTCCCCTAGGGTGGAAGGTATTTTTTTTTTTAATTGTTACGGTCAGCCACGGAGTCAAAGATAATTGAGTTACTTCATATTATAAAAATAAAAGCTTTATATATATCGAAACTCAGCTATACATTAAGCGACGGGTTCATTACGACGATGTTGATAAAGATCCTTTTACTGTTGGTATTTTTCTTCCTAATTACAGAAAATCAACATTCAAAATCATTTCTGTAAATATCGGCTGCCCGCCATAATGCTATGAAACTTTTTTTTTCACGTTTCGGCATGGCCCTCTAGATTAGTTGCGTCGCGGCCTACTCGATTACAATCGATTACAATCGAGTAGGCCGTGGCAAGTGGCCAGTGCAAAGAGGTTGGATATAGTTTTAATAATTTTACTTAGGTATATCTAAAATCGAATAATTAATTAATTTCATATTAAGAAAATAATTCTATAAATGTATTTATAGAATTATATAAATACAAGAAATAAGATTAAAACTATTAGATCAGATACGTTTTTAGGGTTCCGTAGCCAAATGGCAAAAAACGGAACCCTTATAGATTCGTCATGCCCGTCTGTCTGTCCGTCCGTATGTCACAGCCACTTTTTTCCGAAACTATAAGAGCTATACTGTTGAAACTTGGTAAGTAGATGTATTCTGTGAACCGCATTAAGATTTTACACAAAAATCGAAAAAAAACATTAAGTTTTAGGGGTCCCCATACTCAGAACTGAAACCCAATTTTTTTTTTCATCAAACCCCCCGTGTTTGATATACGTGTGGGGTATCTATGGATAGGTCTTCAAAAATGATATTGAGGTTTCTAATATCATTTTTTTTCTAAACTGAATAGTTTGCGCGAGAGACACTTCCAAAGTGGTAAAATGTGTGTCCCCCCTCCTGTAACTTCTAAAATAAGAGAATGATAAAACTAAAAAAAATGTATGATGTACATTACCATGTAAACTTCCACCGAAAATTGGTTTGAACGAGATCTAGTAAGTAGTTTTTTTTTAATACGTCATAAATCGTAAACCGCAATTTATTTCACGGAACCCTTCATGTGCGAGTCCGACTCGCACTTGGCCGCTTTTTTTAAACTTTTCTAATGTTGGCAGTATGTGTATTTTAACTGATTACTCTTAATATATTGTTTTATAAAATGCACGTGCAGTATTTTACTTTCCTCACAGTCGAAATGAAAAGTAGAGTGTTTAACTCGGGTGAAATTACCCATTACACCCTCGAACTATTGGCGCTCTCACTTCGTTTGAGCGCCAGAAATATCTCGGGTGCTTTCAACCGTTGGTTAACAATCTACTATTACAATGCACTTGCTCTGAAAGAGACCCTTTATATGGTTCAAAATAAACACGGGAAGTGGTCTATGCCAGCACGGCGTCGCCGGGCGGGACCTGCCCGTGCGGGAATGGATATCAGGCCAAAATTTCCGCATACTGTGCGATAATGAGATTTCGTGACAATTAAAATTTCACCTTTTATGCATATTTTTTTATTTTGCTCGCATGATGCATTGTAAAATGTTGTATGATACACATGCGGATAGGTAATTCCCAACGAGTGGCGACGACCAATAACACGACCGTCAGGGAGTCACTTACCGCACTTGTATCATAAATAACTATTTCAGTGCATTTTAGCATTTGTAGATTTAAAAATGTTATATTGTATATATAATTGCTAACACCACACACTTCCACCTATTAATACTAATATCGGCTCATTTTAAGACTCTCTCGACGGATGCAGTTGCTTACCTTAAATCTAATATCATAAACATTTAAGTATGCCATACGATAAATAAATAAATATAATGAATATTCTTCCACCAGTATATAAAATGAACGTTCATGACGAATATAGGCTATATTTTACCCTGCCGAGCCGCCTGGTTCTCCGTAAAACAAGTGCGGAGCGTCGCGGAGAGTTAGTAAACTATACAATTCTGGGCTTCATTTGACCGAGTGGCATCTGGTATGCCTACAACTATTGAAGCTGGCCGAGTTGGATTATGGTAATTGTTGGCAGTGAATGTGTATCGACGTACCAGTTCAACGCAACGCTGCGACGGCTCCTCGAGCCTCCTTATCTGCCGCTTGACGAGCAACTCGAACGAGACCTCGGGCACGAACAGTGCGGGCCGCGGCCCGGTCGCGTTCCTTATCGCCGTTAGTATGTCCATGCGCGTCAAACCTGCACACAGGGGAAGTGATTATACTTTTATTACTCGTTTTTTATTTATTTATCGTATGGGCGGTTACACACTGGTACATATATATATATGTATACGTATCGATGTCGCTTATAGAGTTCCAGTGTGCGCTGCGAGGTTCAGAAGGAACAGTGCAGCTGCCAAATTTGTTGTTCTTTTAGTACCACCCGGAGGTCACGTGTAGGGTTTCTAGGGTTATTCCTACGGACGTAGAAGAACAACGACCTCTACCTAATCTCTTACTAATCTAATAACAAATAAGGACAAATATTTGTGTGACGAGCACGAATATTTGTTTCTGAGTCTTGGATGTTTTCTATGTATTTAAGTATTTATATCAGGATAAATACATAGAAAACATCCAAGACTCAAAAACACTACTCAGGTACTAGACGACGATATATTTAATGAAATATATCGTCGTCTAGTACCTATAACACAAGCCTTATTGAGGTTACTATGGAGCTGGACAAAACTGTCCCATAATATAATAATAATAATAAGTACAACTTAGAAATGTTGAAAAATGAGTTTACTATGGAACTGGACAAAACTGTCCCATAATATAATAATAATAATAAGTACAACTTAGAAATGTTGAAAAACCCCCAACTTTTTCATTTTAAACTTCAATATCTCAATAATTGACTTTCAAAACAAAGTTTTAACCGACTTCAAATCAGTAGCCAAATAGCTTCAAGTTTGCCTATGAAATTTGAAGAGTTCCCTCGATTTCTCCAGGATCCCATCATCAGAACTGGATGTTGGTGACAACGGGACCAATCTGGAAGTATATATATAATAATATATAATAATAAATGTATAAGACGGTTAAAACTTTGTTTTGAAAGTACAATTATATTGTAAACAGTTATTCATAGCCAGGTTTACTCACCTACTAGCGGGTGAATAGAATCCAGAGTTCTACCGAACGTCTCATGGAATATGTAGCATATCCTCGCGCCGCCACACAGCTCGGTGGTCTCGATAAAGCGCGACGTGCCCTCGATGGTGGAGCAGTACGCGCTGGCGAACTTCGTGATTATTTGCAACAGCGTCTGGTACTTGTCTGATACGTCGTCGCCGTATGAATTGAGCAATGTTTGGAACTGAGATATCATTACGTTGACGCGTACCTAAAAACGCAAAACGGAATTATCATCATCATATCAGCCGAAAGACGTCCACTGGACATAGGCCTCCCCCAAAGAGTGCCACAATGGCCGGTCCTGCGCCACCCGCATCCAGCGGACTCCCGCGACCTTTACCAGGCCATCAGTCCACCTTGTGGGGGGCCTACCCACGCCGCGCCTTCCGGTACGTGGTCGCCACTCGAGAACCTTTCCGCCCCAACGGCCATCGGATCTACGTGCAATATGCCCCGCCCACTGCCACTTAAGTTTAGCAATTCGGAGGGCTATATCGGTTACCTTGGTTCTGCTGCGGATATCCTTATTTTCTTTAATGTGACGTAGGCTCATACTCTTCTCTCCCTCTCACTGAGCATAAGCGTGAGCGAGATGGAAGTGCGTGTTCGGAAGCGCGGTCATATATATCATATCATGTTTACATATAATTTCACTACCCTCCAAAAGTCGATAAAAACATGGATGGGTACACCCGAAAAAAGTCCACTACCCGTCCATTTTAATGTTAATTGTCTAGGGCACGGCACACAACACTTACAGTATCCGCGCACAGATCCGAAGATATATCCCGAGATTTCAGTTCCTTTCCCCAAGTCGCCGATTACCCTGAGAACTTTACGGTTTCGCTCTATGAAAACACAACAATATATCGATATCAGCCATATTTTTACACCAAAAAATAGGTTGGGTAATTTGACTAAATATTCATTAATAATCCACCTAAATTGAATACCGATACGGTAAAAAATTATGAAAGTAATTTTCATAAATTCCGTAAAAATCAGGCGAAAATGGTATAAACTTTCTTTACTTTATAATTGACTACGTCTATACAGAGTGTTTTTTTTAAATGGGACAGTATGGGGAAATCCGAATCTAAAGGAGATAGAGGAAAAGTGTCCAAGGAGACATTAGGTGTTTTTTTATGTAAACAAATTTGGTTCGTTAAAATTTTTGGTCAAGCGTGAGTTGTTCTTAAAAAAAGATAAAGTTGGTCAATTTTTTTTTTGACGCGGGTCGACTCTGTTTCATGTAAGGATTATTTCATTGTATGGAAAGAACAAAATCTAAACAGCAGAAGTTGGTCAAATTTAATGAAAACGAATCTTCATACAGTTGGTTTATTACTTGAGTAAATGTTCGATGTGGCCGCCGTCTTCTTCTAGTTGCATTTAACAGAGACTTATGGTGAATTGCGTTTAAAGTGTTGTAAACAGCATCTTTTAATTCTTGTACGGAGTTGTATCGGGATTCATAAATTCGACCCTTAAGGTGAAGCAGCTTCAGAAAAGTACCAAAATGGGCTTGGAAATTCCTACTTCATTACGCGAAAACTACATAAAATGTAACGGTTTCTTATTTAAATGCTATTTGAAGATATTTGCTACAATTATATAATGCCCAACACACGATTTGATTAATTTGCCTCGATGGATTAGGCTCGCAAAGTTAGCTCTGATTGCGCGTTTTTCGATAGGTCGAGTTGACTAAAAACCAGAACCATTTTTTTGCTAGTCAATGTTCAGTACTTATTTTTGTATCCTTTTATTCCTTATTATATATTTGACAACGTAGTAGGCTCATCTTATTTTTAATTAACATAAATTAGTAACATTAAGCACATAAATATAAAATTTCGCTCAAAACGGATGCGCGTAAGTCATTCGTTTGAATTTTAGTAGGCAGATGGCCAAGCGGCCTCGGGCTGGACGGACGGCTGTCGCGATTTTTTGCATTTTGACAACTGTAAAATTCGCTAGTTTAATACCAGCTGTTAGAAAATAATACGTTTTCAGGGAGAATTATGAGTATTTTGAAGTGAAGATATGATGCATAATCAGGATGTAGAAGCATCCTTCTAAATATTTGTATTTTATACATTTTCTGACAGTTTTTGACAGTCATTATAAATGAGATTGCGGCTTTTTATTGCATGCAACGAGTTGACCTAAAGCTTTTTGGTATTATACTCGCCTTAATATAACGTCACGGGCGCCGGGAGCCGCCGCGCCGAAAATTTCCTTTATCTTGTGAACGGAAAAGAAGCAAGAAGTTCCGCATGCGCTCAGGGACTGCGCCCCGCTTTTGTGACATTTTAGTGTCAGTGCCTGGTGTCACCTTTGTTGTTATTTGGAAAGATCTTTTTGTTGTTATTTCGTGTTTACATGTGAATTATTCAGTGTACTTATACTATGACTGCCAATGCACAAACCGACAGCCAGCGGAGCAGCTGTAACCTGGCCGTGTCTTTAGATGAATATATTCAATGCCCCCATTGTCCGGCCCCAAAACTTTTAAAAGGACGTCGAGGCCTGCACATTCATCTAGGCAAGTGTCATAAGCTCACAACTAGCCAAAACATCCCTGTTTCTCACTCCTCATCAGCCCAGAGGGCCCCGACAGCATCCATTCATACAGACCTATCAGCCAAACTAAGCTCTCTAAAAAATTCAAAACCAATTATTAAACGCATCCCAAGAGGCGCGAGGATCTCCGTCGCAACCAATCTTACAAAGGCTATAGACGACTGTATTACTGATAATTCTATCTCAAGCTGGGAATACCTTCTATGTTTCGCTTATAACATCCTTCACGTCGATAAAACCGACACTAATAAATCGTTAACCTCAAAAATCAAAGGAAATTGTTCTCGACACCGTAACATTGACATATGCAACAACACATATTTTTTCAAACCTAGTAAAATCAATAAAATTGTAGAATCCAAAATCAACGATGGGGACCTAAAAGGCGCTGCTCAGCTTCTTTTTTCCAGCGACACGTCAGCACCAGACACACCGGAAACTCTGATTGCTTTACAAAGCAAACACCCACCGGCGCCCTCTGTACCTGATCTTCCGGACCCACCCAGCTCGGCCTTACCTTACATGCAATGCTCGGAGGACGCAGTGCAGTTGGCCATTGCTTCTTTTAAAAATGGCTCCGCAGGCGGCCTGGATGGTTTGACACCCTAACATTTAAAAGATTTGACCACAGGCATGCCTGGAGGCCAGAACGCCAGTCTGGTGTCAAGCATTACCCGTCTGACTAATCTAATGCTTGCAGGCAAAGTAAATTCTTCTGTCATACCCACTCTTTACGGAGCTCATCTATGCGCATTAAAAAAAAAAGACGGCGGAATTCGACCCATCGCCGTGGGCTCTACATTTCGCCGTCTAGTCTCAAAAATCTGCTGCAAATATATAATCTCGGACTTGGAAACCAAATTTCAACCTACTCAACTCGGATTCGGCAGTAAAGGTGGATGTGAAGCAGCCGTCCACGCCTGCCGAACTTTCTTGCATAGCCCAGAAGGTCAGGTACTACTTAAAGTGGACGTTAAAAATGCTTTTAATTCCGTCAATAGAAGTACACTATTGTCAGAAATTAAAAACACTAGCCCTGGAATATATCCATACCTCTATCAATGTTATGGCGCTCCTACAAACTTAGTTTACAGAACAAACAACATTTTGTCTTCTGTCGGCTGTCAACAGGGTGACCCTCTGGGGCCGGCTATCTTTAGTCTCGCTATCCATCCAATAATTTCGGCACTAAATTCCAAATTTAATGTTTGGTACCTCGACGACGGCAGTCTAGGCGGTGATTCTAGTTCAGTCTTGAATGATCTCTCAACCATTGTTAATAAGTTTAATTCAATAGGATTAGAATTAAATACAAACAAGTGCGAACTTTTCATCAATACTGACACACCAAACCAATCAACCAAACAAATCCAGCAAAATTTCGAGAATATCTGCCCCGGTATCAAGATTCTGCAAAAGAACTCACTTCACCTCTTAGGTGCACCTGTATTCGAAGAATCAATCCCAGATTTCATCAACTCCAAAATTAATCGTTTCTCTGAATTTTCGGCCCGTTTACTCGAAATTAATGCCCATATGGCCGTTTGCATCCTCCGATTCTGCATGTTTGTTCCAAAATTTACTTATGCTATGCGCTGCAGCCCCCTTTGGAAATTCCCAAACTACTCTGAATCCATAGACTCCATGCTTCACCTTCAGCTCCAAAATATTTTAAACGTCAAAATTAACAATAGACAATTTTTACACGCCACCCAACCAATCAGTTTTGGAGGTCTTGGTATCCGTCAAATTTCCGGCGTTGCCCTGCCCGCGTTCCTCTCCTCGGCACATAGTACACTCACCCTCGTAGGCAAAATTCTTAGTCCATCACTACGTGATTTCGAGGTGACGTACTTGTCCGAGGCACTGGACGCGTGGAGGATGGCCTGCCCGGGAGTAGACTTGCCAGCCAATAGGAGTATTCAGAAAAACTGGGACCAACCTATTTGTAAGCAAGTCCATTCCCATTTGTTGGACTCTTGCTCCACCAGCCAGGAAAAAGCAAGACTACTGGCTGTGTCGGAAAGGGAGTCCGGCTCATGGCTTCATGCTCTTCCCTCAATAAATTACGGGACACTTCTTGATTGCAACACACTCAGATTGGCTGTCGGTCTTCGTCTGGGGGCAGACATTGTTGCTCCACATCGTTGCCCCTGCGGAATCCTGGTGAGTAGCCTGGGACACCATGGTCTATCTTGCACGAAGAGTGCTGGTCGCCTGTCTCGCCACGCCTGCCTCAATGATATCATCCGTCGGGCCTTCGTCAGTGCCAATGTGCCAGCCGTTCTGGAACCGCCGGGTTTGGCAAGGGACGACGGTAAGAGGCCAGACGGTATGACCTTAGTGCCTTGGAAATTGGGACGGCCCCTCATTTGGGACGCTACATGCGTTGACACCCTGGCGCCGTCCCACCTTGGCACTACATCTTTGAGAGCAGGCGGGGCAGCTGCAGCGGCGGAGGCAGCAAAGTGCCGCAAATACATCGGCCTGACAGACCGGCATGTTTTTGCGGCTTTTGCTGTCGAAACCCTCGGACCCTGGAGCCCAGGCGCTCACCAATTATTTGGCCAATTGTCAAAAAAATTGGTCAAAGTATCCGGAGACCATAGGGCTGGCTCGTTCCTTGCCCAACGGATCGGCATAGCTATACAAAGAGGGAATGCAGCCAGTCTTATGGGAACCCTTCCGCAGGGATCCGACCTTGGGGATCTCTTTTGATTAAATTTATGTTTTTCCTAATTTTAGGTTAATTTAGTTTATTTAAGTTTTTTCTAAAGTTATGTATAGATGATATTATTGTTGTAGTAAAGAATTAATAGGGTGTCATGTGGGTGGATAAACGTTTAAAATAGATTTTCGGTCATTTTTACAATTTGTTCTAATTTAAAACACAAAAGTTCGTTCACAAACCCTACCATTATAACCCGATTTTTCATATTTCTCATCTTAAGTTCCCGTTATTAATGAAAGAAGTTCGAATACGTTTCTTTAGTATGTGGAATATTTTTTTATCACACAGGTCACATTGTCTAGTACGGTGTATGTCGTAACATCTCGCTGCCCCAATATTATAGGGTCCTATGTTACATTGTCGGGGTACTTCAATTTAGACCTAGTGTCACTCTGACAAACTTCAAATTTCAAGTTGATAAAAGTGCAACATAGAACCCTATAATATTGGGGCAGCGATCTGTCATATAGGAACATTTGACATTTGGCATTTACGCTGTCTTAGGATTTAGATATGTCGTTTTCAATAAAATCATGATATATTAAATACAATGAAAATCTTATAGTGTACGAACTATAACGATTATGATAGTATATTGTGATCCGCTGTAATAATGACGCCATCCAGTTAACTCCCCTGCAGTTCCAACCAATTGAATGTGGAAAGACATTGTCAGAATATTTATAATATCTACTCGGAATCTGCAAGCATGATGTAATTTGTGTTTATTGTGGTCGAATCAAGACGGATTATTGTCACCCAATTGGATACAGTTCTTCAAGATACCACCTAACTACACTTCAACTCCAAGTTTTTTTTTCCTTGCCGATGCCTATATAGGCGCATATAGGCGCCCGCTAAGCGGGTTCATGGCAGACCTGAAGGAGAGTTTGAAAGTCAAGTGAAGAAGAAGAAGTAGTAAATAATTGTAATAATTAATATGCCTAAACAGTAAAGTATTCCATTTCATATATAGACACTTTTAATTCTTGTGGTAGAAAACATATTCCTACTAATGAATAATTTGTTTCATTTTCTTTACCTACTCTGAGGCTAAGGAATTCACTAAAACAGACATTATTTAGATTAAGTATGCTGATTTTGTAATCTGCTTGCGTCTTGGTCAAGTGCGAGTCAGACTTGTGCACGAGGGTTCCGTACCATACTCGCAAGATTTCAAGCTAATTTACTCGTAGCATGTCTAGTTTTACGTAGATGGGACACACGGAGCGTAATTATGAATCGATTGACACCTTATTAATCGGTTCCGTATCTTAAACGCTAGGGTCATTTCGCCGGTTGGCGACCACCTAATTTTATGTGCTGGTTAGCGACCACTTAGCTGACTTGGAGAACTGAAACCATATTTTCTCGTTTTTTTTTGTAAATTCCTATTCCATAACTACAAACAATAAGGCATACGACTGACTGTTTCAATAGGCTCTGTAGAATTGATGTTATCTTCAATTGAAAAAACCATGTTCTTCAAGTGGTCGCTAACCGAAGGTGGTCGCGTAACCGGCGAAATGACCCTATGGTGGAATTGGGATGCCTATCCGGAATAGCACGTTGCCGCCGCCGCTCGCTGCTTAGCCAGAAACTCATGGCCAGGCCTTTAAGCTTTAAATGGAAGGATATAATGATGTGACGGAACTTGCCAATGAGAATACAATTAGGTAGCTAAAATCGACTTCCGAGCTATGTTTACAATTTGGCACCTTATTCCTTTGTGATAAGGCGAAAAAAATACTATATATCATCATCATTATCATATCAGCCGAAAGACGATTTTTATAAAAAAGACGACCACTGCTGGACATATGCCTCCCCCAAAGAGTGACAAAATGACCGGTCCTGCACCACCCATTCTATATATAGTAGTATAGAATATATAATTTTTTCGCCTTACCAGTTAAGTCTCATATCTGGGAAATTCGTTTTCTCTATTTTCACCCAAGTAGAGCTCGGCCACTCAGGTATATATGTATGTATGTGATACATACATATATCGTATAAAATGGCATATCATTTGTAATCCTATGCGTATAAAAGAAATACGAGTAAATAAAATACATTACTTAAAAGCAGGAATCGTAATCGAGGGGCCATCCAGGAAGCACGGCAGTCAGTACAATTACAAAAGAATTATTATTAGTACCATTTTTTTATACCATGTATTTTGCAAACAAACACACGGTTTGCGAGATATCGAAGCCTATGGACGCTTGCTACTAAAGAGGATTCACCACCGTGCATTGCCAACTCTTTATTGATTTGAAGATTTGGAGAATGCTTAGGGTGCATTTGAATTAACTCACAGATATTCACGAGTTTACGATATAATGTTGCTTACCTATACTCGTGTTATTCTTTGTAGATATAGGTCAGTAGAAATCGACACAAAATAGGCTTAAATCGCAAGGCATGGGTTTTCGGTATATTGAACCGATATATAGTTAGGATAGTGTGAACACGAAATTTTGGTTTAAAAGTCATAAACTATGCTACTTTGACCATCAAGATGTAGTACACTTTAAAAGATAAATAAATTTACCACAATTTGAGTTAAGCCACCTATAAACTCAAGCGATGGCCCTTCAAAGATGGTCTATTTTCCCGAAAATTGTCAATTTTAAGTCATGGTCCCGTCCTGATCAAAATATTGGCAAAATCCCTCGTCCAAATAGTTGGATATAAAGTTTTGTTGATATGTAATTTTTTTTCATACAAACCCTCTATAAATTCTGTAACACTACACTTCTGCGCCACCCGCATCCAGCGGACTCCCGCGACCTTCACCAGGTGATCAGTCCGGTCCCCCATCGAGAACCTTTCTGCCCCAACGGCCATCGGTTCTTCGTGATTTAGATTTATTTATTTCGAGATAAAGATTACAATATAGGTCTTTATCACGATCGTCAATAATAAGTAATGAAAATAAAATAATATTCATAATGTTAATACACAAAGTGGAAATTGTATCTCCAATTAAGGATTGTCATTTAAAAACTAATAGACACTTACTATTAAACAGAAACAAACAATGTCAATTTATGCATTAGGTACCTAAATTTAAAAGTTGAATATACAATATAAATGTTACACAAAAATAATATCAAATGTGCAATGTGCCCCGCCCTCTGCCACTTAAAAGCAATACGGACGGCTATCAATCATGTAAAAACGATAATAAATTCTTTTGGTTTGGTTCAGCTAGAAGCTTTTCTTCAGGTTCTTCCTTCTTCCACGCTTTCTTCCTCAGGTTCTTTCAGTTTTTTGAGTTCGTGTTGTGCCTGGGCTTTCTCAAGATCGTTCTCGTCATCGCCTATCGAAATCAAAGCGATGATTTCGTATAATTTTCCTTAGCAAATTAAGCATAGAACTGAGCATTTGAACTTAGCTCTCTGGTGGTTGGTGGCAAATGTGCATACAAAGCCCTTTGAATACCTATACATTTGTCAGTATAGTAACACCAAATGTCTCATTATTTGATAATCAATTTTTACCTATTTTAGTGTTTTCGAGATTGTGATTGAATTATTAGTCTCACAGACCTATCTGTGCTTTAATGAAAGCAAATTAAATTGAGTATAACTTTATTACTAATATTTTTTCTCATAGCGCGAGGGATTTATGATATGTTTTGGTCCAGACGGGAGAATTTAAAATCGACGAAGTTCGGAAAAAATATATTATTTTCGAAGGGCAATAGCTTCGTCCCTTTAGAGCTTACAGATTTGCAGTTTAATTCAAATTGTAGGAATAGGGAACTTGCATCTTTTTATTTTATTGCAAAAATCCAATGTATAATTTAGCATTAAACAACTGTAGCACTAAAACTTTCTTATGATGTATTTTTCTGATAATATATGCATTTGAAATCTGCACGCGCTGGCACCCCCCTAAAACGCTCTATATTAAACTGGCTTATGCTATGACGTCACAACATATATTCTCGGCGCGTTTACTATGGAGTAAGTCATTAATTTGCAATTATCTCCACAACATTTGCGTTTAAGTCTATACTTGTCATACAAAATATCATTTTCTGTGCCAATTCAATATTCTGTGTAACTGTTATTTTATTTTATTGAAACAATAATATTTTTTTTTATTGTCATTTTAACGTGAGATAAAACTAATACAATCGTTTTTTTTTTCTTCTGTATGTATATTTCTACGTAAGTATATCCGCATCGATTGAGTGCAACTTATTCAAAATTGAAGTCCCATGCAAGTTCCCCACTTAAATCAACTTTAAAATTCAGGCGTAAATGTAAAAAAAGTCCTAAAATTTCGCAGTTTTACGAGTGTCGCGCAACTGGCACAAGCTTTTCAAAGTTGCTGATCCATAAAACAAAACCAAATAAGTTACTGCCAAAATTTTGGTACAAGCTTTTATTGCTTACTGTACTTTTCTGTATATTGTATTAAGACGATTCTAAGGACCTTAAACTCAACGTGGTTACGTTGGTTAAATACTGCATTCCCATGGCCACCTTCTGTCTCCATCATCAGATCAGCTCGATGGTACCATAATATTGAATTGTTATCCAAATTATACTAATACCCAAAATTTCAACTCAATCGGATAACGGCAAGTGACTGAAAAATGGATCGCAAATTTTGACGGAAAACTTACATAGATACTTACATACCTACATACAAACAGGTCAAGTTAATATAAAGCTTGTAAAAACCAGAACTACATCGTGCTTTGCGTTTTTAATGTCGAATTCTACAGTCCTAACAACGCGTTGCTTTGAACCAGGTTCATTGGATGTGGTACTGGGGAGCACCGAAGAGTTTTTATAATCTTCATGAATATATAAATGACTTTACTTAGCACTAACAAATTACTATAATTATGTTATTAGTGTCTACCCTTTGATGTAGGTATCACCATCACCTGCGACTACATTACTCACTTTCGGTTTGCTGACGACACCACTTACCGTATATCACAATCATAGAGGCATCAGGGGGTGTCAGTCACAGTGATTAAAGAGTACTTAATACGTATTAATATATGTCAATACGAGTTTATTAGGTCTATTTAGTATAATTATATTCTGGCCTGATATTGGTTTACGGGTATACCTAATACATTGGTGTTACACTTTCATAATAACACTTACAACAGCAGCAGAAACCGAATGTAAAATTATGTTTTAGGACGTTATTTTATACTTAGTATTTGCATATTATTTGTAGTACCTACTTTTTTGCATTCCCACACTATAAAACTAAGGAGCAAAATAAGGATTACCTAATATAGATACCTACCCAGTAACGTACAAATAGGTACGTACCAACAAGGCTCGATCATTCTGACTGACGTGATCGCTTAATGGCCCCTCTATTGTGATGAGCTGAGACTCGAGAATTAAACTGAATTTTCAAATTTAATTATCCATCCAGGCTCAAGCCCCCCAAAAAGCCAGCTCGATCTGAGTCCTTACCATAATGCTACCCCGTTTGTCAAGCAATGTTAATAAATTTTCGCTTACTTATTTTTATGAAATTTTGGACCTTAGCGAAGACCGAATAGAGTTGCTATGACATTGCCAATCTAAAGACTAATCTATTGACTTATCAATAGTACATATTTCATATACCAAAATGTACCTAAGAAACATACGCAGAATCATCGCAGAATAAGAAAATGTCAACAAGTCTGACATTATTCAATAAGATGTTTTGACAATTTCACTTTCTGTATTGAGGTTGGTGACTGATTTAAATTTATAATATCACGAAAGAAAAAAAATACCGAGGTCAGTGACCTGTCACAGTAAAGTGACATAGTGTGCGTGAAATGTAGCGGTGTGTGTTTCTGGGGAGAATTACGATAATGTTGCGCCGCCTAGTAGGTTTTTAGTGTCGCGTATGTAGCTTCACCCGAGATGCCTCACCTTAAGGTAACCCCATAAGAAAAAAATCAAAATCAAATTTGAATTCTTTTTTTTATAATTTCAAAACTATCGCGTGCCACGATGTTTACGAAGATTAAAAAAAATGTTCTTCTCTTGAATCATCTGGAGCTGTTATCGATTATCGAAATTTAAAAATGGAATAATTTTAAATATTTTTTTACACGCCCTAGGCACTTGTAACAATATTAAAAGGCGAATACTGCAATTGTATGAAGATTAGTTTTCATTCCATACAATGAAATAATCCTTACATGAAACAGAGCGTCAAAAAAAAAATTTACCAACTTTATAATTTTTTAAGAACAACTTACGCTTGACCAAAAATTTTAATGAGCCAAATTTGTTTACATAAAAAAACACCTAATGTGTCCTTGGACACTTTTCCTCTATCTCCTTTAGATTCGGATTTCCCCATACTGTCCCATTTAAAAAAAACACTCTGTATACGTTCTTTGGGATACGCGCATAATCCACTTATTTTTGTTAATGAATAAACCTTTCTATAGGCCAGATGAAATTCAATATTATCTCAAGATCTTAAAATATTTAATTAAAATGCCGTTATTTCCTGATGCATATATTTTTGGACTCAGGTAGTAAGTCTCCAAATTTGTGTACTCAAACATGTTTTCATTATAAAAATACTGATAGCATTTTTGCTTGCGGGTTAATTTTTTTTCCTAACTTCCGGT
Source organism: Epinotia brunnichana (assembly GCA_963854355.1). Lineage (NCBI taxonomy): Eukaryota > Metazoa > Arthropoda > Insecta > Lepidoptera > Tortricidae > Epinotia > Epinotia brunnichana. The sequence goes on from OY977940.1 coordinate 19,507,982, forward strand.
CCATAGAATTATTGATGTCAATAGTAAAAGTTATTTAAAATAACATATAAAAGCCGTATACAAATAATTAGCCTGATATTGAATTATTTCCAAAAAAGCCGTAATTTTCTCAGGGTAGATAAATTGAAACCATCATCCCTAGTGATACCCTCCATGTTTTTATCGACTAGGACGACAGTTATCTGCGACCATGACCGGTGCAACCCCTGTCGAAACGTCAGAAATAAAGGTAAATAAACATCGCGTTAGACCCGTGTAAAACGGTATTTTAAATATGTGTACAAAGCGTGAGAGTTTTAAGTGTTATAATACTAAATGATTACCTTGAGTTCAGGCAAGCAGTCTCTTATATGGTGCATAAGGAGTCTGTTCAATGTCTTAGCCAAGTGTGGCGTTCCATTTCTCGTCGCGATCGTCGGGTACTTCCTCTGAAGATACGTCGCCTCGTCTTTCAGAGAGTCCTGAATTAAGGAACTAATGTTTTAGCAACAATACTAGACACAATTAAAGACACTACAAAATTAAAAGATGTATTTACCAAAATGGTTTTTTTATCGATAATATCTTGCTGGGATCGATTTACGACGCCGATAATTCCTAGCTTGACGGGGATCACACGCCCGCACAAGATGTCGATGGCGTCAGTGCCTGAAACACAAGTAAAATCGCATTTTTACGGCGATCGGTTTCACTGAGTAAATGCAAGTCACGGAAGTTAATAATTATTTACCAAACATACGTTTTAATGGTCCGCAGTAAGCTCGGCCGAATTTCACCTTCCCATACAAACGGAGTTTCGTTCTCATTTTAAAACTACGTGTTGGATTGTAAAGAAACTTTGCATATACATGGCTCCAGTTTATAAAACAAACTAAATAGAGCAAAAACAAGTTTTGTATGAAAAACTTAAATTGGCTATATTTTTTTACTATGGTATTTGAAGCTACATAAACTAATTACAGACCTGGATGGTACTTAACTTATTCTAAGTACAATGTTTCAGAGTAAACTAGCTAGTCGTTTTAAAATGAGAGCGTAACGGCGTTTGTATGGAGAATCGAGTTTACTGCGGACTCTTAATTCTCAGTAACACATACAATACGATCATAAACTTTGAGTTATTGTTCAAAATAGCTAGCACTCCTTATGTTAAGAACCTGGGAGGTGAGAACCCTTTGTATGGAAATCAGGGACTCAAAAGAGTTCTGTGAAGCCTTAAGCCATCAACCAGCGATTGGTTTAATTTGGCCTCATTTTCGATTGAGTGAAGTTTACGTCATTGTGTAACCGCCATTTTCCGAACTAGTGGAACTATGAAATAGTTAGACAGTTGTAGTTTGCCTGATATAAAATGGAACCAAAATTTCCGTAAATTGGCCTGCCTCACCTTAACACAAGAAATTATACAGCTATAAATATTGTGTCAAATATAGTATTTTAGAGAAAGACATAATTTTTGGTTAAAGTAATTTATAAATTGTTTGGTTGCTTCCTACATAATTAAAAAAACCGGACAAGCGCGTGTCGGACCACGCAAAACGAAGGGTTCCGTGCCTATTAAAAAGGTCGTATGGTCACAGAAATCTTACGGCACTTACGTCCTTTTCTATAAGGAAGGTAGTTTTTCAGCAATATCTCGATAATCTTTGAACCGATTTTGTTCCAAACATTTTTCGGTGAAATAATTTCATAAGCACTACGTTCATGACCTTATAATTTTTTTTTAATACGCTGTTTGAAAATTAGATGGGGGGGCCCATAATTTTTGTGACTTTCGGGGTGATTATCTCAGACTATAATCACTTTCCAATTCAATTTATATTTATTTCAGGTTACTGGACCCATAATGTGTTAGTTACAATAAATTAAATTACTTTTGCATCATGTATATTTACCAGCATCCATGAGATCAAGTTTTGTTACAACAGCTAGAGTTCTTCTTCCATCTGGGTCCACATCTTTTGCCATTTTGATGGCTTCACTGGTGGCCATGTCCGTGTTGGCAGCAGTCACGGCCAGAATGATTGAGTTCGGATTAGATATGTACTTAACTATCAGGTTTCGGATTTGGTTTTCTATATCCTCTGGTTGGTCTCCAATGGGCACCTACAAATGAAGTTGATTATCTAGTTATATTCAAGACCAAAGAAAATTAGTTTACTTTGCATAGCAATCCTATACAAACTGTACCCATGTTTACTGCTGGTGATTATATTTGGCTACTACAGATGAAACTAATTTACTCCATGACTAATGTGTGACTTACTTTGGTAATACCAGGCAGATCCACAAGGGTTAGGTTGACAACTTTGGTGGAGAAAATCTTGAGGTTCATTGCTTCTGGGCAAATGCCCTTGTTGTTGCCAGCCAACCGGTCTGTCTCCCTCTCTATCTCTAGTCTGATTTGGTCGAAGTCTGTATAGATCTTTTCCTTTGTGTGCAGGAATTTGCCCCATTCTTCTAAATTTACAGTACCTTAAACAAAGGAAAATATCATAAATAACCAAATAAATACCACCTGGTTTTAATCTAATCAAAATAATAATAAATATTATCTACAGGAATTTGCGAAGTGACTATTTTACAAGCTTTCTATTAACTTGCAATGTAAGTATGTACCTAACTAAGTATGTAACTATGTTTGTTCCGGTTGAATCTTGAAACTCAATTTTGAAGCAGAATATCTTCAACCAATTGACTTGACATTTTGGGTTTATGTACGTATAGTTTGGATGACAATTCAAGATTATGGTACCATGGAGCTGATCTGATGATGGAGACAGAAGGTTGCCATGGGAATTCAGCACTTAACCAACATAACCCTGTTGAGTTTGGGCTCGTCAGAATCGTCTCAATGAGTAATTGATGATGGTATACAGAAAAGTACAATCGGCCATAAAAGCTTGTACCAAAAATGAAATTTAAGACAGAAACTTATTTCAGAACTAAAATCATTTAAAACTCTGAATGTAACACATCATGTCAGAATGCTGTACAGCAGACGCCAGCAATTGTATGATGAATGATATTCAAATGATACACAAGTATTACAGATAAATATTCAATGAAAAATAAAAAGGTTATTATATATATATTATGAACAGATATAATGACAATTCTTAATTAGATAACTGTAAAACTATAAAAGAAAGAGTTAGACAAACAAAGACCAGGACATAGAGAATGACAACAAAACACTGGTTTAACATGAAATTAGAATGATTTTGGTTTAAACATAACATAAGCCCATTTACAAGCCATCAGCCAAAACAGCATCCACATTTGTTTTGCTAATACCAACCTGAGGGAAACATAGATTTGGATAGCTGAGATATTGGGTTCCATGATGTTGGCACTGGTGTTTGCTGCCTTAGCTCTATGTATAAATACAATAGTAAACATAATACTATAGCCCAAACACTGTTTCCGGAGCAGATTTTTAAACTTTAATAGCCATTCTTTGATTTTATCTGTAGTAGTAATACTTTCATATAATATTAGTTAGGTACATAGCTGGTATCAATGACTATTAGATAGAATATGCTGACTTCCTATAACAGATTGATTTCAATGTAATTACAAGTGCTAAATGAATACACAATAGCACAATCAATGCATAATTATGTTGGGATTGAAGATTCACAAAGGCATAATAAGAATGAATGTTGCATGATAAAAAAAACGTAAACAGACCTAGTGAAGTATAACATGATTTGCATCAAATTCAAGGTCACACAAGTGTTAGTTTCAATTAGGACAACACCTTTCACTATGTCTTAGCTTTGAATTGTAATTAGTGCATGTTTTCTTTTAAAGGGCCATAAGATAACATTGAATTTAATGAAATAATGAGAGTGATAGTTACTAGTCTTTGTACCTTCTTCAGCAGACCGATGCTCCTTGCTGTCTTTGGGACTGTAGACCAGCTGCAAGATGAGCGGGCGTCGCGTGACGATTCCGGGACCGCGGGGGAGGAAGGAGCGCCCAACGAGACTCTCTATCACGGAACTCTTCCCAGAACTCTGTTGGTTTCAAACAAAATTACTTTTCCAGTTTTACTCCACACAATGCAGAGAAAGTTCAGATTTCAGTGTAACGGTATAATCTACGCCCGCTAATCAGGCCGGACAATGGTCAATGACAAGTTACCTAGTTCACTGAAATGAAATGGGGACAAAGAACTCTGTGACATAACAACCGATTTATCAGACGCTGTAGCACGTGGCTCTTTTCAATCACTTTTTCAATAAATCATCACATTTATGGTTACGCAACAATAAGAATAATAACTACCTGTGATCCTAAAACTATGATTTGAGGTAACTGGATGGCATCTGCTCCCACCGTATTAAATACATCTTGTAGTTTATTGATAACTGGTATGAGTGCTTCCATAATTGTCTATTAGCTCTATCAAACACAGCTAATAATTTAGATTGCGATTTTAAGTTCTTTTCGGACTGACAATTATATTTTAACGAACTTTTACCAAAACACAATAACACAAGATAACACACGACCGGTAAAAATCGGCCATATTGATTTCAGATTTGACACCAAGGTTGCTGTTGTAAAAAAAACAAATAAAAGTATGACATTTTGTGTAAGATTTTACAAAAATATCGTATTATTGTGGGGAGCTAGGTAAAGAAGGAGACCCGTGTAGATTCGGGCAAGAATAGGTCTACGGTATCCCCCGCCTGTCGTAAAAGGCGACTTAAGGGGGTCAACGGGGTCGCCAGTGATTTTTTGTGGCGAGGACCACAGCACTCGGCCACCCCAGAGAAGACGGCGAAGATGCACAGAACAGAACGAGCCAGCAGGGGCAAAGCGCGAGGAGGGCTCTAGTGCGTTCAACCTGAGATCCTAGAGTCCTCCGAATTACTTAGCGCAGATGGTGGTTGACGTGGAGTTTTAAGTGGGTAGAAATACCGCATAACCCAGACCTCCCCCTAGAGCTGGGTACCTGGTTCGCAGGTTTTCTCTACGAAAAAAAAAAAAGGTTAAGAAGGAGAAGATAGCAAAATAGCTTACGTAGTTATAAAGGTTATAAAACTTATAATAGAACTAACAGACGCTCGAATATGATGCGCTCCGCACCGCGAACTTGGTCTACTCCGGACCATATTCGATGGTGTGTTCAGCGGTCCGCCGCACATTATTATTATTATTGACGGTGCGCTCGGTTCGATGGTTCTCCCACAGGATTTGGTGCGGTCCGTACCAAGTTCGCTCATGTGTACGGGCCACCGCACCGTTCAGAGGTTTAGTCGCGGTTCTACCACCGAGCGACACACGTTACAATGTCACCAGGCCAAGAAGCCGTGAATATTATGGAAAAAGGATTAATTGTGGAAGTATTAGAACTTTACAAAGATTTTCCTTGTTTGTGGGACTCAACTCACGACCTTTACTGCAACAAAGATGTCCCCCCAGTCAAGCGTTGGAAATAATTTTAGAAATAGAAAAAACTTTATTGTTTTACCGTGTTACATACTTAGATGGTATTTAATACAAGTGTTAGGTCCCAACGGTTACCCATTTCGGGTGTACAATATTTACTTAAAACTAAGGAAAACAAAACGAATAGGTATATAATAAAATCATTTTCTTTAAGACGAAAATTCAAAAAATATTTTAATGAATAGAAACCTTTCTTATTTAACCATGTTTTTAAATTACGTTTAAATTTTACGTCACCCAACATTTTTATTTTATTAGGAAGCTGATTAAAAACTCGAATGGCACTAATAAATGTGCTTTTGTCGTAAGTTTTATTTTTTACCAATGGCAATGTTAAATTGTTAGGACTTATATTGTCTACGTATATTATCGCGTTGGGAGGCAACGTAAGAAAAATGGAAAACGGGTTACCCGCGTGACACCAGAGGAAGTAAAAAAAAATTAAATCTTAGAGCTGCATATTTTATTGGATAAAGCCGGAGGAATGTCGACGTGATCACTGTAAGTCTAAGGCCTGAGTGGACGCTCGGAGCGGAGCGTTCGGCGGGGCGTGCAGCGGGGCGGGCGAGCGTGCATTCAATTTGTGCAGCGTCTACTCAGGACACCAGTATGAGCCTCATTAGTTTAACATGCACGCCGCACGCCCCGCTCCGCCGCACGCCCGACTCGAGCGTCCACTCAGGCCTTACACTAAGGTAGCACGAAAAGCACTGGACCGTCTTTGTGCGGTGCGGTGGTGTGGCGTGTCGAGCGCACCGCACCTGTCCGTCGGTTCGACGCACCATATTCGAGCGTCTGTTAGTACTATAAAAGTGATCTACTTCATGTTCCGGTTTGTTCGGTTATACATATAAAATCAACTGGTTAAAGAATTGTCGAAAATACTTTGCGTGTTATGGAGTATTGCTGTCAACTGTACTTTCAAAAACAAAAATATATAGACTTGTATACAGCAATGTTCTCATCAAAATTGTTAGAAAATCATTCCAAAGTGATAAAAAAAAATTTTGTTATGATTTTTTGCTTATATTTTAAACTTGGGTTTTTACTTAGAATCGTGCTTTGAATGCCTTTATTGCGAGACGTGAAGGTTTATAAACGTTCCCCATAATTTAATGTCAATGTACTCAATCAATGTCAAAATTGTCAAATCCTTTTTTGACGTCTATTCTATCTAACAGATCTAACTCTAGCCTTTGGGAGTTTGGTTTGGGCCTTTGATCTGTAGTTTGGCGTAGTATTATTAGTGTAATTTATAACTTGTTGGCTTTTAATTGACCTATAGAATAAGAAAATTAATTCGTTCCTAACAATGCTTACTTTAGAGGTTGGTACTTTAAGTTGTTCCTTCGCTTTAATATGAGTTGCAAATCAATAATGTGGATGCTTGGTTTACAGGAGTCCAGTGTAGACGCCCGGCGATTCACCACTAACTCGCAGTCTATAGAATTTGGTCCGTGGCTAATATCGTATGATATAAGCTGTATCTTACCCAGTGTCTGCTCAACAAAAGTTGTTTGTGAAAGGGATGATGATCAATTTTGTCAGTTTTGTATGTAGGTATCAATAAACAGTAGTACATAGTAAAAATATTGCCTTGTACTGAAATATTTATTTAATGTGAATCTGCTTAGCCATTTAAAAATAATATTTTAATCAATTGCAGATACTGTAAAGAGCTGCCCATTCCACATTTTCCTGATATGGTGTTTCCCAAAAATATTTTGAGTTTGACACACAAGGATGGTGCTAAAATCAATTTCAACCCTCTGGATGCTTTAAAGCTGGTAGCTACTACTACTGACGCTATAGAAGTGTCTTGTGCGGAGATATGGCAGGGAGCAAGGTTTATATTTTGTTCTATATTTTCGTACGTATACTAGAGATGCAACAGATATCCGGCCGGATACCGAATAGTGGCATAGTATCCTGCCGGATACCGGATAGTATTTAATACAGAAAATATAGGTAAGGAGAGAAAAATAGTAGGTTTTTACGTATTCTTGTTCATAGTCATAGTCATAGTCAAAATCATTTATTCCATTGACATACAATATGCACTAGAATATGTCTTAAAACTAGACAGGTTTAGGTTTACATTTTATCAATTTGAAATTCTTAACATTCTGTAATTTGTATTTCAGAGATTAATAGATAAAATTTTATAATTTAAATTCCATGTCATAGTACTCATTTATATTATACATTGCGTTTTCAGTTAAAATTTGTTTGAGGTATAATTTATATTGAATGTCATTTAGTATGGTAACAGAGTCAGGTAAATGGTTATACAATTTAATGCGTTGATAAATAAAACATTTTCTAGATTTGAAAGGCAGAGTTTATGTCTATTTTGTGTGGGGTAATTGTGAATATCACATCTTTTCTTACTGCCGCTCAGGTGCTTGCAAGCATATAATAAGTTTTTATATATAAATAAGGAGTAAAATGTCATTATACCACTTTCTCTAAAAATACTTCAGCAGGTTTCTCTCCTGAAGGGTGCATAAATAATAAACTACAAAGTAATCTATTATCATTTTACAGGGTACTATTATTATTATTCTTGTTGTGGCTTTCGGGCTGTCAAAGCCCTTATATCACTGCAACCATTGCTGATCTATTGTGATTGCCACTTACTACAATTCTTGGTTAAGTGGTTCAAAGTCAAAGAATTGCAGGATTTTGTTGAACTCAAGAAATTTGATCTCCTCCGGGCACATGATGTGTTTGCCCAAGAAGGAGTTACAACTGCGCATGAGGCAAGGGCAATCGGTTAGGATGTGTGTAGGCGTCTCCTCTGCTTCAAAGCAGAATCTGCACTGCCTTGTGTCACACAGTCCTATCGTTTGCATGTGCGTACAGGGTACTAAAAAAAATGCCCATGTTTCCACCAAAACCTGCCCACAGCAAGTATTAAGTTGCAACCTGCCGGAATTTTAGGCATGTAATTTTGGCCGGATAGTGGATATCCAGCCGGCTGAACTGCCGGGATAGTTAGTTATACTGGGCGTTTTCCGCAAGTCGACATCCATTGTGCCTATTTAGCGTGAACCGCCGGGATATTCGGTATCCAGCCAAACCACTAAATATCCCTTGCATCTCTAACATATACATAATTTTGTCATTACCTTACATTGCTGGAACTTGACATTCATGCTTGAACTTTACAATTACTTTTAGTGTAACAAATAGGGGTCCGAATTTTCAGTGCATACAATTGTTGCTTTTTGTTGGCGTTAAAGATATATTGGTATTTTTAAACATTTTAATTGCCAATCAGTAATTTATTGTTGCTCATTGACATGGTAACCTTCTGTAAAAATCTTTAAAGCTATGATTTTGTGACCGGTTTTATTATAATGTTAAACTCATTTTATGTTGAGCCCTCTCCTGAGTAATTTTTGCTAGGTTGCTAGTACTACCCGGCCTAGGGCGGCCAAGACTGCAATTCCGCCACTGCTCCAATCCCTACTAGAGTCTGTCAAGGGAGTCATGCCCACAGCATTTTTATCAAATTCTTTATATGGCAACAATTTTACTTATGAATTAAATTGTCAGTTATAAGTAACTATTACGCCGCCATACATTTCGTGTTACCAGCATGCGTTTTATTTGCCGCCGTTATCCAGGGACACGATCTGCTACTATTGACAAAATTATAAACACGTGAAACAACACAACTTTTAGTTTAATCTTTTATACTTTATTTATTTATTTATTTATTTATTTATAGCCTCTTTTCAGAAAGTTACAATAACATACTTAAAACTACAGTAACCGCAAAATATTACATTTCTGTGTGCCTACTGGCAAAGGCCTCCCCCAGTCTTCTCCATTCCATCTTCTTTTATACTAGTTAAGATCAAAGCACAAAGATAAATTTACTAGTTCAAATCCAGGGTACAACCCAGCAGTGGCGGCGCGTGAACATTTTCGATAGGCAACCAGGAACAAAAAAAGCTATGAAAGAGTTTAGGGGGTCGGCAACCTTTTAGCAACCTAGGGCCACATAGGAGCTAACAAAAATTACGCGGGCCGCACTTCTTAATTATTTGTGACTTTATCAGACAATTCCGAGGTTCTGAATTCAACGACCTTTACATACAAAACAGCCAGGGAAGCTCGCGGGCCGCAAGCAGGGGTCTTGCGGGCCGCATGCGGCCCGCGGGCCGCCTGATGCCGACCGCTAGTTTAGAGTATGCAACTATAGGCTTGCCTAAAAAGGAATTTTTGGGCGAGCCAATGGGAATTGGCTTGTATTGGCGCTCCACCACTGCAACCCAGTCACCTTCAGCTTATACTTGAGATTTTTTATGTTGGCCGAATTGCATCATAGTAGTTCATTCAAAATGCAACTCTACCATCCAAGGTAGATGATTTCAATTCTAATAACAGTTTTATAAAAAGTCTCAACTATACCAAAGCTGCATGTCAAAGCTCCTCCAAAATAATGGTAATCTACATATACAATTCATTCCTTGACTTGTATGAACCTTTGCACATACCTATTTATTTCTTGTGTGGCTTTGCATCGAGCTATTTGTGAATTTAAAAATGTGATTTTTTAATTTATCGTACTATTTGTTTCTTATTTATCAAGACCAGATGTATCTAAGAAGAAGAGAACCATTGATTGGACTTTCTCCACAAGTTACAAGGGCACGCTTGATGAAAACTTCACAGTTGAGCCCACGGACGAGACCATCAACTATGAACTGTTGAAGCAGAAAGATCAAATTCTTTTTTACCATGATCTCACACTGTTTGAAGACGAATTGCATGATCATGGAATATCCAAGTTATCTGTGAAAATTGTAAGTGCCTTTAGTTATTGCCATGGTAGAATAAGGGCGGGTTGCACCAAGTTACGATTACAGGCCGATCAACGTTAAGTTAAATATGGCGTCGGCAGCTGTCATCCCATATAAACTTGGCAAACTTTCCATACATTCAGATTTTAAAGAACACCGCTTACAATTACAGACTGTTTGGTGCAACCCACCCTAATGGGGTCTATACATGTAATGATTTGTCAGCCCCAATTTATCAGAATCTGACTAATTGCTATCGTCTGGAGGCATGTTGCGCTGCAGATCCAACTGTCAAACGAGTTGTACTGACAAATTGTATGCACATGTGGTCGAATTGTTACATCTGTACGACACACCCAATTATGACTTCGACATGTTGTACTGACAAATTGTGGTGAAATCATATTATCTGTAGACTCCATAAAACAAGGTAAGTCATACCCAATGTTGCCATTGTGCAAAGTTGGCATACAAATGTTGCCATTGACTAACATCTTCCATACAAACAAGAAGTTTTGCATGATTAATATATAAAAAATATACCTAACGAAAAATATAAATTTAAAATTGCCTTTGAAGACTTTAGAAGATATGGATAATGCTTGTGAACATATAACCAACTTAATTCAGATATCAGCTTGGAAAAACACGCCATTCGTTTTTAAATCTCCTTCCAAGAAGCCAAATTGGGTGACATCAAATCCAAGCTGCAAGAAAAAAAACGCCTACGCAAAAGTTGGCATCAATCTCATCGTTCCAAGGATAAAACTGTATTCAATCGAGCTGCAAAACAACTGAAGGCACTATTAGAGGAAGCGGAAAATGCGAGAGTTCGTAACACCCTAGAAAAAATGACTCCTCAGGGAAAAGGTGAAATGTCACTGTGGAAGGCAACGAAAATTACCGGAAAACCACAACGGTCTTTCCCACCTCTTAGATCACCTACCTCTTGGGCAAGAACAGATGCTGAAAAAGCTGAGGTATTTGCGGACCATCTAGCAAAAGTTGTTAAGCCAAATCGGGGGCGCCGACGAATCAGATGTGGACGAAATACTCTTGCAGGATTTCCAGATGTGCCCACCTATCACACCAGCGTCACCAAAAGAAATAGCAAGAGAAATACGGACCCTTGACCCTAATAAAGCCCCTGGCTTTGATCTGATCACTCCAAAATTTTGAAGAAGCTACCGAAGAAGTGCATTACTTTTCTCACTTCCCTTTTCAATGCTATCTTGAGGACATCGCACATCCCTAAGCTCTGGAAAATATCACAAATAATCATGATCCACAAAGCCGGGAAACCTCCTCACGAAGCACCTTCTTACCGTCCAATCAGTCTCACTCCAGTTCTTTCAAAAATATGGGAAAAAAATTAAACAGCTCACCTGGACGACCATGACGTCATATCTAAGCACCAATTTGGATATCGGAAATCGCACTCAACAATTGAGCAGATGCACCGCGTATATAAAGAAATCAGATGCTGCTTTGAAAGGAAACTTTACTGTTCAGCGGCTTTCCTGGACGTACAACAAGCTTTCGACAGAGTGTGGCACAAAGGCCTACTGTGAAACTACATCTCCCACACACTATGTACGTCCTGATCAAATCCTACCTATCTGACAGACTTTTCCAAGTAAAACATTGGAGCGCAAGGTCCAACCTACACAAAATAAAAGCCGGGGTACCACAGGGTTCTCTGCTTGGCCTCGTCCTATATAATATTTTCACATCGGACCTGCCTACCACTGAAGATGTGACTGTCGCCACATACGCTGATGATGTAGCATATCTAGCCAGTGATGAAATTCCTGAAGAAGCCAGCAATAAACTTCAAAATGTATTGGACATGACACACACCTGGTTGGAAAAGTGGCGTGCACAAAAATCTAATCACATCACATTTACTCTGAGAAAAAAGGATAGTCCACCCGTGAGACTCGGTTCTACTATTCTCCCAGTCACCAACTGTGTAAAATACCTCGGGTTTCACCTGGATCGAAGGCTTACTTGGAAACTCCATATAAAAAAGAAAAGAGACGAGATAAACCTAAAGTGCAGGAGCCTATATTGGCTTCTGGGAAGAAACTCAGTTCTCTCCGTTGACAACAAATTGCTAATTTACAACTCTGTACTAAAACCTATTTGGACCTATGGTATCCCGCTCTGGAGCACAGCCAGCAAATCAAACATTTTATGCTTACAACGTTACAACGCGTACAAAATGGTATTCTGCGCACTATAGCGAACGCTCCGTGGTTCTCCAGGAACGAAGATATACATAAACACCTCGAAGTACCGACAATCCAAGAAGAAATAGAAATGCATAGAAAAAAATATGCAGAACGCCTGACTATGCACCCTAATCCCCTGGCAACGCAACTCCTACAGCCTGTTCTTACTCAGATGCGACTAAAGAGAAAGAATGTTTTGTGAAAAGACAGTAGAGGCACTGGCCACTACGCCTACAAGTCACTAAATCACTTGTTGTCAACAAATCGGCTTATAGTCTCGCGACTGATCGCCGATTAACCAAGAAAAAAAAATATATTAAAAAATGTTAAATAGTTTTAACTATTTATTTAGGGTGAAAAGACAACTGTGTACAATTACCTAGTAGTTTCTTCCTCTCCCAGCAACTCACATGTGGAATGGAATCTGGAATCCCAATGACCCACATGTGGGTCATGATTTTTTTTTTAATTTGAACCATATATACAAAATACACCAGGGTTCATTTTCGAGGTCTGACTGCTGGACCAATGGGACCACACATGCCGACATACATGTGGGTCGTTGGAATTCCAGGCCTTCGATCACCAGATCGCTGGAACAGGAAGGGCGTAAATATTGATTGAAAGGACGTAAGTAATAGGGAACATTACTGCAATGTTCTGCCGCCAGAGTGCAGCACTAGCACAAACCGTAAACCGGTAGACGAAGATAGGTAACCACTCACACACACATGCACAATTGATTGTCAAATGAGTGACAATGATGCAATAGACAATACCGCAAGTGGGAACGAGATACAATGCCAACTCTGCTAGTGTCGCCACCTACGCGGAGTTTTGCGTAATGTTCCCTATTAAATTTACTCGGGTAATTTTATTTCACACAGTGGCAACACACTGACAGTCCGCCATTTTTAAGATGCCGATTGACGTAGGCAAGATACCTACGCTGACGTCACGAGCTGTACGGGAATGACTTGCCTTGTTTTATTCTACCACATGGTTTGTATATTTACTTCTATGTTTGTAAGTGGGTTCTCATTAACGTCTCTAAAGATTTCGATGAGATTTACACCGCAGGATACTCTAAAATTTGATCTAGCCAGAGTAGTTAGGTCTCATTGCCGGAAAAACTCGTTTTCTCCGAAAAAAACATGAAAATCGCAGTCTGTCTCCCAAATATGTTTTGTAAAACGCGAGCCAACCTGAGGAAACAGCAAGTTAATAATGAAAGTGTAGGCATGAATCCACAGTTTTTACAACTATTCAATTGTTACTTTTCAGAGAGTGATGCCAACACACTGGTTTGTTCTACTAAGATACTTCCTAAGAGTAGATGATGTGATGGTCAGATCACATGAAACGAGAATGTTTCACATGCTAAACACAAACTATGTCATACGCGAATACACCGCGAAAGAGTCAAAAGCTGAAGATTTGCAGGTAAGATTTGAATAACACACTGGCGACTTGTTTCGGACTTAAAATCCGTCAATAATCACTCACAATCGATTACACAAATCACCAAGTTCACTCAAGCAAAGCTTCCAGGAACGTAAAACTTCGCCATGTTTTGATTTCATGTCCATGCCCATGAGATTCAAAAATAACGAAAAAAAACAACAGTTAGATTTCGTAAGAATTTTGAATCTTTTCGCCATCATTTTGTAGATTGCGGCGTCAGTGTGAAAACAGGATATAAATAAATTAAAAACTGTTGACGACGGACTCCTTGGTCTGATCTTTTTTTAGAATTTTTACAATAGGGAACATTACGCAAAACTCTTCGTAGGTGGCGACACTAGCAGCGTTGACATTGTATCTCGTTCGCACCTGCGGCATTGTCTATGCAAGCATCCTTATCACTCATTTGACAATCAATTGTGCATGTGTGTGTGAATCCCTATATATCTATACTGGTTTACTATTAGTGGTAGTGCTGCCTCTGGCGGCAGAACATTGCAGTAATGTTCCCTATTCGAACAAGCCATCACCTTGCGATTCTTGATATTTAATTTCCTGTATTGTAATACTTATAGCAGAATAATGTTCCGAAATAATATTTTGTCATCTCTTTGTATGTCATCATTCTGAGCAAATAAAAAAGTTTGAAGTTTGTATGAGTCCTGTGTTACTTGAAATAAATGTTTCATTCATTCATTTATCTCCACTTATAATAAATCTCTAAATTAAAAAAAGAATCAGCCAGTTTGAAACTAAGCTTTCTGTGGTACGAATGTTCTCAGCATCCCATGGACGGAACAATATGAAAATTTTTATATAGGTACATTATTATTCCAGCTGCAACTTAGGATAGTTTTTATCCGACTGCGACAATTAATTTATTTTCCGTAATATACGACTTCGTTTAATTTTTCATTTATTATTCTTAAAGTATATCGCCGCCACATCTGTCAGCTAAAAGAAACGTCAAAATCACAGACTAATAAGAAATACTACGGACAAAATGGCGGAATTTCTTTGCCTTTCTTTCGCCTATTAATAATTTTAATCCCGTCTACGATATACATTGACGAGACACATAGGTACCAAAAGCAAATATAAAATTAATCGATTTTGATATGCGAACTTATATGCGCAAATGTCGAATTAAGGCGTAGTTTGTACAAATGTAACAACAAATTCGAACAATATAAACTTGGTTTTTTTGAATGGCACGCGCGCGCGCTCTTTGCGTATTCAGCTAAACCACGAAAAACCGAAACTCGAAGTTCGTATATCTGCATTCCTGTCATTTGTTAGTGCGATAGAGATAGAGATACCCGAATATTTTCGAATTCCGAAGTTCGTGGTTTAAAAGAAAATACGGATGTCGGATAGATCTAAATTAATATTTTTTAATACAGTTGCTCAAAAAGTGGTACTTTTTGTGGCTGCGTAGCGTGCGAGAAGCTCAATTTCTCGCACTAGTGCTTTTTACTTTTTAGTTCCAAACTATACTTTCGAAACGCAGTAATTTTATATTAGATTTTTTACTTGGAAATTATGAAATTAAAAACGCTTACGAATACTAGGAGTATTTATTTTTGATCGCGTTAGTATGAAAGTCATTTTTGAAGCTGAAAATGTACGCATCTGTAGGTAGACCGCTTAACTCATTCCTCGCTTGCGCAGCGCGCGGGTGCAGGGGTATGACGATAACGGGGTGCGGGCGCCGGGGTTTGCCTTCCGCACGTCGCCCGCAGCCCGTTATAGTCATACCCCTGCACCCGCGCGCCGCGCAGGCGAGGACCTAGTTAAACGGTCCACCTATAGGTACCAGGAGCGCATACGCAAGCAGAAGTTTCGATGCAGCCACTAACAGTTGAGATCGAGGTACAATAATATAAATTTATTTTCACTTCTCATGCTCTAAAAGTTCGTCTTTATGTCGTGCGTAGGCGACATAAAGTCGCTTTTTATGCTCTAGAGCATAAAGTAAAATCTTCGTCGAAGACCAAGGCAATCGCTGCAACAGCCACACGAACATCTTTAACTTCATACAACAACCTCTTTATTTTATTTCGTTTCGTTCGTATTCTAAGACCAAGGCAAAGATACCAACAGCCAAAGTACACAATAAAACTTCATGAAATAAACTTATAATTTGTATTTCGTCTCATTTATTATTTTTTATATTTGTTTATTTTTCAATTTAGTAGATCAGTATAGTATTTAAATATTTCTCATTGCTCTAATGTAACTTTCAATTTTAATTAAATTAGCATTTACTATATTTACGTGTTGCTGTTTCATTTCCTCGCAATCGAAGTGAAAAGTAGAGTGTACAACTCGTCCATAAAACCCATTTTACACTCGACTTTATATCTATCCTCGCTCGCAAGCTCGCTCGGATGGATAAACGTCTCGAGTAAAATGGTGCGTTTTATGCACTTGTTGTACAATCTACTATTAAAGAATTCATTAATATATAAATGACGAATATTAATTTATTATTTTTTCGCAATTGTATTAAAAAACGTCGTTTACAACACGTGTGAAATGTCTTTTACCACTCGTACCGAGTCTTGCCACTCGCTTTCAGCTCGTGGCAAGATACCTCGGTACTAGTGGTAAAAAGACATTCTTTTCACACTAGTTGTAAAATGTACTATTATGTGTGAATATGGTTAAAATTATTTGGAAATACTATTGTTGTTATTGTTTTAGTATATTTGACTAGCTTTAAGTTTAATATTGTACGTCCGAAATGGGCAAGCTGTTGGACTTTATTTTACCCAAAACAACTAAATGTACACAGTTCTGACAATAAAGAAATCTTATTTTATCTTATCTTATCGAAAATAGGGATGTAGACACTAAACAAAATAATCATAATGTTGTATTATCTCGAAAAAAAACAACGCAAGAGGCTATACTCGTATAGGTAATCACTAAGTTATAAGTGTATAAAGTTTTAAGAGGGGGTTTGTTGCGTCTCTTTTCCGCAAAACGCACCTTTATAATGAAACGATTGTTTTTTACTATGACGCTCGAGGATCGTGACGTCACGGTCCCTGATCGTTTTCTCACTCTAACAAGCGACATTAAAACGGTTGTAGCTTCGTAATTTTTTGAGATATTTGAATGAGTTTTTCGTTTCTTCTTTCTTTTGAAGTGAGTCTACAGCTACACCTCTATTTGGAAGACAAACGGAAAGAACCCATACTATCCATACTAATAATCCATACTTCCATATTAATATTATAAATGCGAAAGTGTGTCTGTCTGTCTGTCTGTTACCTTTTCACGCCTAAACCGCTGAACCGATTTAGATGAAATTTGGTATACAGATAGTTTGAGCCCCGGGGAAGGATAAAGGGTAGTTTTTATATCTGAGGGGCTGAAATTGGGGGTGGAAATTTGTATGGAGCTACTTAAACCGCTGCACCGATTTAGATGAAATTTGGTATATAAATAGTTTGAGTCCTGGGAAAGGACATGGGATAGTTTTTACCCCAGAAATCATCCCCTAAGGGGGTGAAATTAGGGGTAAAAATTCGGATGGAACCCATTTTAATACAATTTGGTAAAGTGATAGCTTGAGTCCTGGGAAAGGACATAGGATAGTTTTAATTCCGGAAATCACTCCCTAAGGGGGTGAAATGGGGGTGAAAATTTGGATGAATCCCGTTTAGATGAAATTTTGTATAAAGGTCGTTTGAGTCCCGAAGAATGACATTAGATAGTTTTCATCCCGAAAATCATTCCCTAAGGGTATGAAATAGGGGGTGAAAGTTTGGATAAAATCCATGTACCTAGATGAAATTTGGTATAGAGATAATTTGAGACCCTTCGAAGGATATAGAATAGTTTTTGCCTCGGAAATCATCCCTTAAGATGGTAAGTAGAAGTTTGTTTGCATTATATTTTCTAAGTATAAGTTCTACGCGGACGAAATCGCGGGCAACAGCTAGTTAAAAATAAGTCAGAAAAATAAATATTTTTTTTTTTTACAAAGGACTTTAATAATTACTAAAAGGATTAACATGATACTTGGTGCAGATTATAATAATATAATTTATTTTTTCTTAAATAACGAAAACGTATTAGGTACATAATTACAAAATATTAGGAGGCTCCTGTATAAGAAGGGCACTCACACTACCACTCACAGTGACAAGTGACATTACTTTCGGTCAATCCATTCATGCCAGCTCTCGTGAATCGACCTGTGAGTTATATATATCATCGAAACTCGCGAACAAAAATGCTCATCACACAACTAAATTCCTTTATCTGGATTTAAATACGGGAGGGCCATTTTCATACTCGTAGGTACATAGTTTTACTAGCAACTCGGTTATCTGATCGTTACAGTACATTGTGATACAAGTGAGCTATGTTGATCATTATATCAGAGGTGGAATTATCACGCGAACCGCAGGTGAGCGTGATAAGAGAGCCGAGGATGTAATTATCAAAGCTCACGCGTTTCATACGACGTTTTTCAACACATTTGCGAGTAAACAATCCTCTTCATAAAATGTTATTGATGACAACAGGTTTTTACTCACATAATTGTACATCTCCAAGGATTTCCAGTGGCTTCAATTCTATGTAGCACTTTTCTATTCACCACGAGTCAACATGTTTAATAATAACCTGCAAACACGTATTGCACAATGCTTACAAATATTTGTGAAATTACCTATTGTAGTATGGCGATTGGCCACATTTAGTGTTTAGCAGTAACACAATAGTTTACTGCTACATAAACGCATATTGCTTGTTCAGCGCTATTTAACGTGTATAAATAGATAGGTAATATATTAAATAAAGAATTCTATAAGCCACTCTTCACCTGACTACTTATTGGCAACGTACCACACCTTCCACCAAACAGTACTAATATCACACTATACCTAATGGCGCGCAACTAATTTTTCGTGAAGTTCGCGCAGTGCGCGCGCAGGTGTTAAAGCGAGGCTTAGATGCAATATCTAAACAGCCAATACAAAATAAAATAAATATTTTCGTATTCAATATAAATTCATGTAAAATGTTATCAAAAGTGAATAGTTTTACTAAATTAAACGTTTCTACGAGTATATCATATCCAAGAAGAAATAATCAATTAAGTCATAAGAAGGATCTAATTTGTTTAGTCGAGTAAGAATCCATTTGCCGAGAATTAAAAAGAAACTTGTATATCCCGGTCAATTTATGAATACATACATCTTGCTGCAAGGTGCCAACGTGTAAATATAACCATAACTACACGAGTGCCGTAATGTTATAAAACACGCGTGTTTAATACCCAGGATTATGAGCCTAAAAGCGGCACAATAAGAGGCACGTTACGAGCAAATGTGTTGAGAAATCACTTATTAGACGTGGCATATATTACTGGAAAGTATCTTATGCTAAACTCTAATCTAAAAAAACGTTAGGAACATTCCTACTCCTACAAACTAACTCGTTATTTATTTATTTATCGTATGGCGGTTACACACTGGTACATATATGTATTCGCTGATAGAGTTCCCAGTGTGCGCTGCGAGGTTCAGAAGGAACAGTGCAGCTGCCGAGTTTGTTGTTCTTTTACTACTAACTCGTTAATTTATCATGATTATACTTTTTTCTCTCAGTATTTATCTCTCATATAAAAATATTACCTAATTCCCGGGTGCAAAAGGAATGTAGACATCAAATAAATTAACCAATAATGATGAATTTTCTCGAAAAAGGATTAATAATATCTATATCGTCGTCTAGTACCCATAGTACAAGCTTTGCTTAGTTTGGGACTAGGTTGATTTGTGTAAGATTGTCCGCAAATATTTATTTATTTTATTTTTATTTAATATTGTCAAGGAGAAAAAAGTAAAGCAGGGGATTAAATAATCACAAAGTTATAAGAGTCCAAAGTTTTAAGAGGGGGTATATTCTGTCCCTTTTCCGTAAAACGTACAGTCACCGGCGCATATATGATGTAACAAAGGCCGCAAAAATATCTGATGACAACTATATTCCTAGAGCCGTAAGAGCGTGTCAGATATTTTTGCGGCCTTTAAATCATCATATATTGATGCCGGTGACTATACCTTAACCATTGTCATTTACTATGACGCTTGTGGATCGTGACGTCACGTTCCCCTACTGTTTTCTCTCTCTACAAGCAATATTAAAACGGTTGTAACTTCGTAATTTTTTGAGATACTTATCTGAATGGGATTTTCGTCACTAGCCAAATTTTATTGCCTTCTTTCTTTTGGAGTAATATTTTTTTTTGAGTCTACACCCCTATTGACGTTTAGAGTTCACTACCGCGGGGTGTGAGTAAAAGATTGTCCTTTACGGTTTAGATGTATAATATATTACGAAAACAGGTTATGAGCGTACACTGTGACCCCCAAGTAGCGACTGGGGCTACGGGCTCCGTGCGTTGCCTTGTCGGTCCACATGCGAGCACTTATAGTACAATGGCCTTTTTTGTCGATTATACATTTTATTGTCAATGGCTTTGCCCGAGCTTGCCAATGAAAAAATGCTACTGCATTAAATATTCATTGAATTATCAATTCTCTTAGCCAGTAGGTAGGCCTTTGATTTAGGATAAGATGTTTGGCTTGCTTCAAAAACAATTTACTTATGCATACGTACTTAAAATATTTAGTGGGTTCTGCAGGCTAAACGGTTAGACGTATGTAACATGGCATATACCCCATACCGGCATACTGATAATATCTGAGTAAGCAGTTGTGTTTTAAAAAAATATCCTTCGTAATCTGGTCATAATTTTACTTTCAGATTCCTACATCGCAAATGAAGGATGCAGACGATGTTATTCCATACCTACAAGTTATAGAGAAGACTCTACACAAACTAGTATTAAATGCAGATTCAAGTTCATAACAATGTGTACATGTATCAATAGAGATCGCATACTAACATTTAATTAAATGTTATTTTCTTCTAGCCTTGAAAGTGAAATATTATTTTGTATTGAAACTCAATACGTGGACGTTAACTCTATTGTTTGGAGTTGGTTGTTATTAGATTAAGGCGGTATAAATTAGTAATCATTAGTCGAACAAAGGCATTTACAAATGATTTAAATGTTTTTGAAAATAACATTTAAATTGTAGATATACAACAATGTATATTGTCTTCCTTGTCGTATCCGACGATGGTGACCCTTACAATTTTCTGTGATGAGCACGAATAGGGCTCGCAAAGCCGAACTTAGTTTTAAATGTTCGGTCACATTGTGTGCAGTATAGCTGGCATGGCACTGGTCATTGTAAGTAGGTATGTGCATAGGATGGTCTAGGTAGGTCGAGTCTTTCGTAAATGGCGCTTTTGGTCCAGGTATTCATGTGCCTACTACGAGCTACAACAATGTAAAATGTATAGGTACATGAGTACAGTCGATTGGGTTGCTTACCCCATATCTCGTGTATATTTTAAGTGTATTTTTATTAAATAAATAAATTTTAATTTAATTTAATCAAATATAATCGTTTATTATGACAATCGATTTAAGTTAGCCAGCTTAGCCACAACACTAAGTACGTCATTGAGGAAATGTCAAAAATCAAATGCTAGGATGCGATCTCTATACCAAATAGGGTACATAAAAAAGACAAGAAGTTCATAGGAATTCGTCAATAATAATGAAATATATTTTGTATTATTTTAACTTAATATGCAATAAAATGTGTTTGTCTATCTATGCTAAGAGGATTTTTCAATACATTTGGACCAGACTTCAAAAAGGAGGTTTTCAATTTGGCTACTTATTATTTTCTGTTGTCACACCAGGAAGTTCGTGAGTTATTAACCGAATTCGTCTCATTTTATTTGGAAGGGTAAAACACTAAAGGGTCCCATATTATGTTAGAAAAATGAGCGTTTTTCAAAAAAAGTGTACAAAACAATTTTTGTTTCAGAAATTTTTTTTTGTTTTTCTTACTCAGAATCATTGATACTATCGATCCTCATACAAGAAAAAGACTGTCCTAAATATTCCATTCCAGATCGTCACATTTTTGTATGCAGTCTTTTTTATTTATATGGTCGTGACGCACTGGAAGAAAAAACTTACATAGTAAAATCTGGGACACTTTTCCTTGTATGAGGATCGATCGATAGTATCAACGATTCAGAGTAAGAAAAACCAAAAAAGCTCGAATTCTGAAAAAAAGGAAGTTTTGTACACTTTTTTTGAAAAACGCCCAAATGCGATATTAATAATTAATATCGCTGAAGATAGCGCGCTTTTTTAGATTAGTTCGCTATTCCATTAAATTCCATAACACTGTCCAATTAGCCCGTCATTGTTAGCTGTAGGTATATACGTTAACGGCAACTTTGCATTGATGAATTGATTCTTTTGATAAGATACCTGTAAGTACCTAAGGCAACAATCTTATCGACAATCATGTGAGCGCCTTCCCAATTAAAAATCTCCATATACCCGATATCTTTTTTATGTTTCAGTCTGTCGGTCCCTTGTCAGTTAATTAGGACCGGATTTGCTTATCGTTGATTTTTGCTTGTGTTTTGCGAGACTAAAATTCGTTACAATGATACGAATATTTGTTATAAGCATAATATTAGGCGGTAAGTACTTTATGGTTACTTTTATGGCCATGTTTTGTTGTACATTCATCAAACCTATTTCAGCTAAAATGTAGTTAAAATTAGTTTATCAAATTGATATTTCTGTTTGTGTGAATCGGGCTAAACAAAGGATACCTAGACTCCTAGAGGTACCTGGATACCTAGAGGGGATGTTGGACACCTAGTATGAAAAGAAGCTAGGTAAATTTTCTTGAAAAAAAGCAATTGTGTGTATTCGAGTGTATTTTAAGTACCTATTTAAAAATAGTGCAGGGGCAAAAACTATCTACTTATGTAATGTACCTATAGTTTTTTAGAAACAAAATATTTTGTGAAAATTGATCCAGTACTTATTGATCTCCATAGTAAAATGTATGGGGGAAAAACACAAGTAGAGAGATTCGAATGAAATTTTTTTTTTTATAAAAATCGTTTATTTAAGTACCTAAGTACTTACCTAACCAACTTTTTCAAAGAAACAGACCTAAAAAAGTTTTGGTTAAACATATTAAAAATCGAAGCAGGTGGTTTCTTTACAATTACCTAAGTATAACACAAATTCAGTTTTTAACAAAAAAACGTGCTTAAGTAATCTTTTCCACTCTGGCCTCTCTATGGCCACCCTGCCCGATGCTTTCCCGCTAAGTAGGTACCTGTCTTGTCGTCGTCCCATCGATATTGTGGCCTTCCTCTCTTCCTTTTCCGTTCTCTTGGGTACTAATGGGTGTCAACTTTGATCCATTTTTCGCTTCCTTTATCATGTGGCCTGGCCACTTCCATTTTGTCTCCTTATTTTTAAGGTTACATCTTGTACTTTGATCTTATGCCTAATGTTAGGGTTTCTTATTCTGCTCAGTCTTATTGCTCTTATCATGCTTCTATCCTTTGGGCGTTGACATAGGTATAGTGAGTTCGCTATAAATATAGCTTGCATCTTGTTAGGGCCCATGTTTTTCCTTCCATATATTAAGACTGGTAGAATGCTGATGCAGGTGTGAGCAGGTGGAACAAATATTAATATTAGGTAAATTAATAATGTAAAACACCCCTCACGACAACAAACATAGCTAAGAACCATCTCGACTGACAATACTTTTGATTAAATAAAACCGCAATCAAATCGGTTCATTCGTTTGGGAGCTACGATGCCACAGACAGACACACAGATTAAACTGATAACACCCCTAGTTTGCGTCGCGGGGTAAAATTTGGAATAGGGTAGAGGAACCAAAAGATGAACATTTAAGCGACTATCCCAATTTTACAATTTTTTTTCGAGGAGTGGTGATTTAGTTTGTTTACATTTAATTTTTTTATACGATTTCGTATATAGTCGAGATTAGATATGACTATTTTAAACCATCCTATTACAATACAGTATTTTATTAAAAATGGTTTTATGCTGAAGTAGGTATGTCATTTTGCCCAGAAGATGAACACTGTGCCCAATAGTTGAACATTTTGACACCAATAGTTGAACGAAGAAAAACGTAACACCGCGCAGCCTCTGACTTTTGGTCTAGTTATTATATAATCATTGTTATAGCAATTTATACTAGTTAACAATCACAATATTGATACTAAACACAGAATAAAACAGTTCAAATGTACCCTTTTCATGTGGTTACAATTATAAGAGATTATTTTTTACATATGAATCATTAAAACATTTTTTTATTAATTTATCATTAGATTAAAATAGATAAATTATTGGGTTTTATATGTATAAGTCAGATTTCATATTTATTACGTATCTTTGTTATTAAGATGTTCATTGTACTAACCCTTGCCTAAAACTTGAACGAATAGATTTTGTTCGTTCATGTATTGGGCACGATGGCAAAGGAATGAACGGACTAAATTTAACAGAGCGTTACCTTATTGGAATCGAAGCCAAAAGTTGAACGAACTAATTTTATTCGTTCGTCTTCTGGGCAGCGGTTCTTTGTTGAACAATCGTGCTTTTCATAGTAAAACAAAACCCAAAATAACCGGTTAGCGACCACTTAGCTGAGTTGGTGAACTGAAAGCATACTTATATTCTCGTTTGTTTAGTAAATTCCTATTCCATAACTACAAACAATAATGCATACGGCTAACTGTTTCAATAGGCTCTGTAGATTTGATGTTATCTTCAATTGAAAAAACCATGTCCTTCAGGTGGTCGCTAACCGAAGGTGGTCGCGTAACCGGCGAAACGACCCTAATTGATAAAAATAAAACGATAAAAGTAAATTTTCTCAAAAATGGCCCGCAAAGTGAACATAACTCGCTACATATTGGAAGGTATAGTTTAAGGCCAGATCAAAATTAAAAAATAAAAAACATTGCAGGCCGCCTGGAATGTTACATATATGAATTCCTTTATTTGTCGAGTACCAATTTTTTTTTAAAGTAGAAACTGGCATATAAAAGACGGCACAGGTCGTATTCAGCCAAATCAAGTCGTATTTTTCTGTTGCAAACGCGACATTTTTGTATGTGTCATAAAAAGATTGCGTTTTTCGGTGGAAAAATACACTTGAGATTCTGTTTAAAAAAAATTATGACGTTTAATTTTATGTAATTTGCAGTATCTTAAGTCTTTTTTATGCCCCCATTTTTGAGAAAAGCACTATATATTAGCCTCAGCCGGAATGGCAATTGCAGGCTTCGTATTATAATTAAACGGACTCGCAAGCTCGTCCGTTTAAACAAAATACTCAGCCTGCAATTGCCTCCTTCCCGGCCACGGCAATAATGTACTACATATTCCTGAATATAATATCTTTGAGACGACCCCCATCTCGTCGCTGGCACTCCTGCAAACGACTACCTACGCAAATTTTGGGAAAGTCGCTGACACATGCTGCGAGGGATCTTGGCTATCTCATCGCGGATGTTTTGCTTGAGTTCGGATATTGTCTTCGGTTTTTTAACTTAGAACTCGACTTTATAAATATCCCCACACGAAAAAATCGGCGGGAGTGAGATCCGGGTATCCTCCTAAGGACCGTATCGGAAAGAAATTAGACAACTTGAGGCATCTCTAAAAACTGGTACAGTCGCCATCACATACATCGGAGCAAACAAGCACGTCACAAACATCGGAACACACCTCTATTTTCAAGGCATTAGGGTGCATGTGCCGATATTTTTGAACACCTATAGTGTACCTATGTATGTGATGGCGACTGTACGTACATAAAATCGGCATATTTTTGTTTTAAATAACGAACTATATCCTTTTCTTTTAATTGCAACAAAAAGCAATTAGGTACTACTTTTGTCAAACTGTCAACATGGGGCGACTTACCTTACACGTTCGTAAAAATATTTTGGATGATTGGTGCAAAATAAAAGGTATGACGATTGCGTGCACAATATTATAAACTAGCTGTTGCCCGCGACTTCGTCCGCATAGAACTTTTTATCGTCTTAGAAAATGATTTCTCTCAATACAAAATTTGAACCCTCTTTTAGGGGATAATTAAAAAAAAAGTTGATGTTCATTTTCTAGTTTGTGAACAAACAGTCTAAAACCAAAGTTAAAAATCTCATACTTTAAAAATGCCTTGAAATACTCAAACTTTGAACCAATTTTAACACTCTTAGGGGATGAATTTGGAAAAACTCTGAAATCAGTTTTGTAGTCTTTTAACGTACAGAATAAGACCGAAGTTAAAAATCTCTTACTCACACTTTAAAATTTTATTGCTCGCCATTTAAAATTTGAACCCCCTTTTAAACCCCCTTAGAGGTTGAATTTTTCTAATCGCTGAAAGAACTTTTTTCGTAAACTTTTAAGTCTCTAGCTCAAAAAAAGTGTTGCCCATACAAAGCTTTCTTAACCCCCTTAGGGGTAGAATTTTCTAAAACTCTGAAAGTACTTTATTATTAATTTTAATAAGTAACATTTTGAATAGTTTTAAGTCTAGTAAAAAAAAAAGTTTTTTCTACACAACACTGGCTACCATTCTTAAGGATCTTAAGGATCCCCTTAGGGATGGAGTTTTCTAAAACGCTGAAAGTTCTTTTTTAGTATTCTAATAAGTAATCTTTTTGCAAAGTTTTAAGTCTAACTCAAAAAAAGTGTTGTCCATGCAAAGCTTGCTCTCCTTTTTAACCCTTTTAGGGGTGGAATTTTCTCAAACGATTTGTGTTCTTTTTTTGTATTTTAATAAGTAATCTTTCTACAAACTTTCAAGTCTCTAACTCAAAAACATAAACTTTCCCTGATAAAAACTTTGCACCCCTTTTTATCCCCCTTAGGGATAGATTTTTTCAAAACGCTGAAAGTCTTTTTTTTTGTATTTTTATAAGTAATCTTTCTACAAAGTTTTAAGAGTCTAGCTCAGAAAAAGTGTTCCCCATACAAACCTTGCACCCTTTTATAACCCCCTTAGGGAATAATTTTTGTAAAACGCCGAATGTAGTATTTTTCATGTTCTAATAAGTAATTTTTCGTCAAAATTTTAAGTCTCTATTAAAAAAAATATGTTTTTCCCATACAAACTTTGCACCCTATTTTACCCCCTTAGGGGTGAAATTTTCCAAAACGCTGAAAGTACTTTCTTTGTATTTAAATAATCTTTCTACAAAGTTTTAGGACTCTAGCTAAAAAAAATAGTTTCCCACATACAAACTTTGCACCCCTATTTTAGCCCCCTATTTTTAGGGGTAGAATTTTCTAAAACGCTGAAAGTACTTAATTTGTATTCTGATGACTAATCTTTCTACAAAGTTTTAAGTCTCTATTTAAAAAAAATATTGTTTCCCCCATACAAAATTTGCACCCCTATTTTACCCCCTTAGGGGTAGATTTTTTTAAAACACTGAATCTAGGTACTTTATTTGTATTCTAATGAATAATTTCTCTACAAAGTTTTAAGTCTCTATTTAAAAAAAAGTAGTTTTTCCCATACAAACTTTGCACTCTATTCTACCCCTTTAGGGGTAGAATTTTCTAAAACCCTGAAAGTTCTTTATTTGTATTCTAATGACTGATCTTTCTACAAAGTTTTAAGTCTCTATTTTAAAAAAAAATGTTTTCCCCATACAAACCTTGCACCCCTATTTTACCCCCGTAGGGGTGGAATTTTCCAAAACGCTGAAAGTGTTTCATTTGTATTCTAATTACTAATTTTTCTACAAAGTTTAAGTCTATAGCTCAAAAAAAAAAGGTTCTCCCATACAAATTTTGCACCCCCATTTTACCCCCTTAGGGGTAGAATTTTCAAAAATCCCTTTTTATCCCTAGCCCACGTTATAAAAGCAACATACTGTGCAAAAATCAACTCTCTAAGATTAGTAGTTTCGGCTGTGCGTTGATGAGTGAGTGAGTGAGTGTTTGAGTGAATAAGTCAGTCAGGACATAGGCATTTATTATGTACTAGCTGTTGCCCGCGACTTCGTCCGCGTAGAACTTTTTATCGTCTTAGAAAATGATTTCTCTCAATACAAAATTTGAACCCTCTTTTAGGGGATAATTAAAAAAAAAGTTGATGTTCATTTTCTAGTTTGTAAACAAACAGTCTAAAACCAAAGTTAAAAATCTCATACTTTAAAAATGCCTTGAAATACTCAAACTTTGAACCAATTTTAACACTCTTAGGGGATGAATTTGGAAAAACTCTGAAATCAGTTTTGTAGTCTTTTAACGTACAGAATAAGACCGAAGTTAAGAATCTCTTACTCACACTTTAAAATTTTATTGCTCGCCATTTAAAATTTGAACCCCCTTTTAAACCCCCTTAGAGGTTGAATTTTTCTAATCGCTGAAAGAACTTTTTTCGTAAACTTTTAAGTCTCTAGCTCAAAAAAAGTGTTGCCCATACAAAGCTTTCTTAACCCCCTTAGGGATGGAATTTTCTAAAACTCTGAAAGTACTTTATTATTAATTTTAATAAGTAACATTTTGAATAGTTTTAAGTCTAGTAAAAAAAAAAGTTTTTCCCACACAACACTGGCTACCCTTCTTAAGGATCTTAAGGATCCCCTTAGGGATGGAGTTTTCTAAAACGCTGAAAGTTCTTTTTTAGTATTCTAATAAGTAATCTTTTTGCAAAGTTTTAAGTCTAACTCAAAAAAAAGTGTTGCCCATGCAAAGCTTGCTCTCCTTTTTAACCCTATTAGGGGTGGAATTTTCTAAAACGATTTGTGTTCTTTTTTTGTATTTTAATAAGTAATCTTTCTACAAAGTTTCAAGTCTCGAACTCAAAAACATAAACTTTCGCTGATAAAAACTTTGCACCCCTTTTTATCCCCCTTAGGGATAGATTTTTTCAAAACGCTGAAAGTCTTTTTTTTTGTATTTTTATAAGTAATCATTCTACAAAGTTTTAAGTGTCTAGCTCAGAAAAAGTGTTCCCCATACAAACCTTGCACCCTTTTTTAACCCCCTTAGGGAATGATTTTTGTAAAACGCCGAATGTAGTATTTTTCATGTTCTAATAAGTAATTTTTCGTCAAAATTTTAAGTCTCTATTAAAAAAAAAATGTTTTTCCCATACAAACTTTGCACCCTATTTTACCCCCTTAGGGGTGAAATTTTCCAAAACGCTGAAAGTACTTTCTTTGTATTTAAATAATCTTTCTACAAAGTTTTAGGACTCTAGCATAAAAAAATAGTTTCCCACATACAAACTTTGCACCCCTATTTTAGCCCCCTATTTTTAGGGGTAGATTTTTTTAAAACCCTGAAAGTTCTTTATTTGTATTCTAATGACTGATCTTTCTACAAAGTTTTAAGTCTCTATTTAAAAAAAAAATGTTTCCCCCATACAAACCTTGCACCCCTATTTTACCCCCGTAGGGGTGGAATTTTCCAAAACGCTGAAAGTGTTTCATTTGTATTCTAATAACTAATTTTTCTACAAAGTTTAAGTCTATAGCTCAAAAAAAAAAGGTTCTCCCATACAAACTTTGCACCCCCATTTTACCCCCTTAGGGGTAGAATTTTCAAAAATCCCTTTTTATCCCTAGCCCACGTTATAAAAGCAACCTACTCTGCAAAAATCAACTCTCTAAGATTAGTAGTTTCGGCTGTGCGTTGATTAGTGAGTGAGTGATTGAGTGAATAAGTCAGTCAGGACATAAGTAGGCATTTATTATGTATAAATAGATAGAAGATAATGAAACTCCCATTCAAATATCTCAAAAAATTATGAAGCTACATCCATTTTAATGTCGCTTGTTAGAGTGAGAAAACGATGAGGGACTGTGACGTCAATATACTCGAGCGTCATAGTAAAAAACAATCGTTTCATATGAAGGTGCGTTTTGCGGAAAAGGGACAGAACATACCCCCTCTTAAAACTTTGGACTCTTATAACTTAATCATTACCTATATAACCTCTTGCTTTGTTTTTTTCTCCATTTGACTATATTTATTTTAAATTCTTTTTCGTGAAAATACATTATGATTATTTACCATATTTTCGATTCCTGAGCTATAACCACGAACTTCGGAATTCGAAAATATTCGGGTATCTCTATCTCTATCGCACTAACCATACTCGAGTGACAGGGATGCAAATATATGAACATTGAGTATCGGTTTTCGTGGTAGCGTCGCAGGTACTTTGGCTGAATGCGCCGAGCGCGTGCCATTGTCATTCAAAAAAAACAAATTCGTGTTAATTATATTGTTCAAATTTGTTGATTTCATTTATTGAAATTACGACATAAAACGACATTTGCGCATATAAGTTCTCGTATCAGAATCGAATATTTTTTTATGGTTTATATTTTAGCATTTGTCTCGTAAAGGTCTATCGTAGACGGGATTTAAATTATTAATAAGTGAAAGGCAAAGCAATTCCGCCATTTTGACGAAAATTTGACGGTTCTTATAGCTGACAGTTGGAGCAGCGTTTGATTTCAATAAAAATAAATGAAAAATTAAATGAAGTCGTATATTTCGGAAAATTAATTAACTGTCGCAGTCGGATAAAAACTATCCTAAGTTGCAGCTAGAATAATAATGTACCTATATAAAATGTTTCATATTTTTCCGTTCATGGGATGCTGAGAACATTCGAACCGCGCAAAGCTTAGTTTCAAACTGGCTGATTCTTTTTTTAATTTAGAGATTTATTATAAGTGGAGATAAATAGATAGAAGATAATGAAACTCCCATTCAAATATCTCAAAAAATTATGAAGCTACATCCGTTTTAATGTCGCTTGTTAGAGTGAGAAAACGATGAGGGACTGTGACGTCAATATACTCGAGCGTCATAGTAAAAAACAATCGTTTCATATGAAGGTGCGTTTTGCGGAAAAGGGACAGAACATACCCCCTCTTAAAACTTTGGACTCTTATAACTTAATCATTACCTATATAACCTCTTGCTTTGTTTTTTTCTCCATTTGACTATATTTATTTTAAATTCTTTTTCGAGAAAATACATTATGATTATTTACCATATTTTCGATTCCTGAGCTATAACCACGAACTTCAGAATTCGAAAATATTCGGGTATCTCTATCTCTATCGCACTAACCATACTCGAGTGACAGGGATGCAAATATATTAACATTGAGTATCGGTTTTCGTGGTAGCGTCGCAGGTACTTTGGCTGAATGCGCCGAGCGCGTGCCATTGTCATTCAAAAAAAACAAATTCGTGTTAATTATATTGTTCAAATTTGTTGATTTCATTTATTGAAATTACGACATAAAACGACATTTGCGCTATAAGTTCTCATATCAGAATCGAATATTTTTTTATGGTTTATATTTTAGCATTTGTCTCGTAAAGGTCTATCGTAGACGGGATTTAAATTATTAATAAGTGAAAGGCAAAGCAATTCCGCCATTTTGACGAAAATTTGACGGTTCTTACAGCTGACAGTTGGAGCAGCGTTTGATTTCAATAAAAATAAATGAAAAATTAAATGAAGTCGTATATTTCGGAAAATGTATTAACTGTCGCAGTCGGATAAAAATATCCTAAGTTGCAGCTAGAATAATAATGTACCTATATAAAATGTTTCATATTTTTCCGTTCATGGGATGCTGAGAACATTCGAACCGCGCAAAGCTTAGTTTCAAACTGGCTGATTCTTTTTTTAATTTAGAGATTTATTATAAGTGGAGATAAATTTGGTGACTTCTGTACTCCAAGATTTGCCTAAATCTGGAAGAAAACCGGGCACAACCGACTTGGCATGAGAAAAGAAAGTCGTAAGAATGTTTAAACAAAATCCGCCCTTTCAATTCGAGATGCGGCAAAAAGAGCCAAATCTTCTTCGGCTATGATACAAAGAATCAAACTAAGATGCAGACCTATAAAAAACTAAAACAACCAAAACGAGATGAAAATCAAACAATAGCTGTCAGAAAACTGGCAAGGAAATTATACGACCGTACATTGACCAAGAAAACAAACAGAAACAAGCCGACAAACTCCACGTCACAGAAATGAGAATGCTCAGATGGTCCGCGGGAGTCACACTTCTAGACAAGGTGCCTAACCATTACATAAGAGGAACTTTTAAAGTTAGACCTATTGAAGACAAGCTAGCAGAAACACGACCGCGATGGTATGGCCACGTCATGAGGAGACCAGCGGACCACATGACCAGAAAAATTCTCGAGCTTGAGTCAGCGCCGAAGAAACGTGGGAGACCCCGACTCACATGGATAAAGACCGTGGATAACGACCTTAAGAGAAATGATATTGACCCAAAGACGACCCAGAACCGCCAGCTCTGGAGGAAAATGTTTAGGAGAGCCGACCCCAATTAAAAATGGGAAGAAGGCCGGTAGAAGAAGAAGACATTGACCAAGAAAAATCAGAGCATTATAATGGATGACGAGACCTATTGCAAATTGGACTTTAAAGCCTTACCAGGACCTCAATTTATTACGGTGCCGGCTTATAGAAGGTTACTCGAAAACATAAGGCCATCAACATCGAGAAATTTGGCAAAAAAGTATTAGTGTGGCAAGCGATTTTTCAATGCGGTATGCGATCGCAATCCTTTACTACAGGGACTTTGAACGCTACGGTATACAGTGACGAGTGCTTACAGAAAAGATTACTACCACTAATAAAGAAGCACAGGAGTAGCACTTTATTTTGGCCATACTTGGCTTCTTGTCATTACTCTAAAACAACGAAGGAATGGTATAAAGCCGATAAGGTAGAAGTTCATAGTTATTCATTTATTCAATAACAATACATTAATTGTGTTTGAATTTGTCACAAAAATAAATAATTAATCAATTACATTGAATTAATTACAATAATAATTAGGTACATTTAGTACGTTTTTATTTTATTTTATTTTTATTCTACTTAACTAATTTAGTCATATTTCTTCTATGTTATAATAACACCCCTTAAGGAGAAAGTCACGGAGACGTAAATTGAAATGTCTACAGTTTGTGATACATTTAAGATTCATGGGTAATCTATTGAACATTTTTTACACTTTGTATATGTGAGCTATGTTCAACTACCTGAAGATTGGGTGTGAAAGGCAGTTTCATATTTTTAGTTCTAGTCGCAAGTCGTGTGTCAGTTTGGTCTTCAGTTTCGTATCTAGATAAATGTTTCATAAAATCAGTAAGTAACACGAGTATGTAGAGGCTCGGTGCAGTAAGTATGCCCAATCTTTTGAAGTGTTCCTTACACGATTGTGTTTGTGGAATTCGGACCATTGTCCGTATTGCCCTCTTTTGTACAGTAAACACCCTTCTCATGTTGTATTGATAGGAGTTGCCCCAGAACAGTATGCTGTATCTTAACCTAGACTCCACAAGAGCAAAATAAACGGCTTTGAGATGGTCAATGCTAATAATTTCTCTAAGACTTTTGAGAGCGTAACATGCTGAACTAACTGTGTTGACAATTGATTCTGTTTCTGATTTCCAGTTTAGATAAGCGTCTACATGAACACAAAAATTTAACATTACCTACAATTGTAATATATTTGCCGTCAAGCCTTACATCTATAGAGTCCTTATTTCTAGAAGTTGTCTTAAAAATTATGGCATTGGTCTTATCGGTATTCAACTTAAAGTTATTTATGGTGAACCACTTTTGGAACGTTAAAAGTGCTTCATTCACATTTTTTTCTAGTTCAGAGCAAGTTTGTGCAGGAATTATTGCATTTGTGTCGTCTGCAAAGGCCACTATTTTTATTGAACAAGAAATAAGCTTAGAGACACTAGCTATCAGATCGTTAGTTAATATAACAAAAAGGATTGGCCCTAAAATTGAGCCTTGCGGGAACACCTCTTTTGACCACATTCATTTTTGATTTGGTTTCCATTATTTTCCCTTCCACTGTACTTTTTAAAACTACATATTGTTGTCTATTTTTTAAATAGCTATGGAGTAGATGTAGTGTTTTACCTCTGAGTCCATAGTGTTCTAGTTTCCTTAAGAGTATTTGATGGTCTACCGTGTCAAAAGCTGAACTTAAGTCTAAGAATAATGCGGCAACTTTCATTTTATTATTTAATGCAATAACAACATCATTGATTAGAGTGTTAATGGCGTCCCCTGTGCTAACCCCTACTTTATACCCAAACTGTCTGTCACTGAGGATTTTGTTCATGCTGAGATGCCTGATTAGTCTATTTTTGATTACTTTTTCAAATATCTTAGACAACGTTGGTAGCAAAGATATGGGACGATAATTTTTCGGGTTGTTTTTGGGACCTTTTTTATAAATCGGAACAATTTTTGCAATCTTAAATTGATTGGGGAAAATACCCTGATTATAGCATTTATTGTAAAGATGGGCTAAAGGTTCCTGCAATAAATCGATGTTTTTTTTCATAATCGAGATAGGTATTTCATCATGACCAACAGAATTCTTTGCAGCCATGCCCTTGATGATCTTACAAATTTCGAAAGGGGTTACTATTGTCCATTTTAATTCACCTTGCAAGGGAGGAATAGACTGTTCTAGCAAGTCCATTGCAGATTCACAACTTGGATTAATCGTAGCCACGTCCTTATAATAATCGGAGAAAATATCAACAACTTCGATAGGTTCATTAACTATTTTATCATTAATTTTAAGAGTTATATTGTTATGTTTATTTAAATCTCTCTTGTTTCTGTATTTATTAACGACTTGCCATATTGATTTGGACGTATTTTTACCCTTATTTAATTCGGATTGTACACTGATCCGTCTGGCACATCTAATAACTTTTCTGTAGATTCTAAGATAGTTGGAACAATAATCTGTTATAGTGTGATCGTTTGTTATTTTACAGTTAGTTTTCAAAAACCTTTTCATTTTACTTGCAACTCGTATGCCCTTAGTTATCCATTTAGATTTTGTGGTAGAGTTAATCTTAAACTTCTTTTTCTTTTTTTTTAAACTATTTCTAAAATTTGGCCTAGTTTTTTTATAATACAATTTATTCCCATTTCAGCCCAGTACCTTACCGTTACCTTAATTGTGCTATGCCTAAAGTCTGCGTTATTCTTATCGTTAAATACTCTAGTTTCTACGACTATATTTTCTTCAATGTTTTGTCGGTATGCATAACAATTTTCAATCACTAGATCACACTGTATTCCAGCGTGACCATCTGCTAGATTATTATGATCCACTTTATAGTCCTTAATAACACTTTCTGGTAAATTAGTTATGAAATTATCGATACAGGATTCGGCATGATTCCTTTTAAATGTGGACTAACCAGGCACCTAAAATTATAACATTTTAGTAACAATAAAAAGTCTTTCCTCTTGTTATCATCTACAAGAAGGTTTATGTTGAAATCTCCTCCAATTATGCACTTTTTATTAAAAAAATAGTCTAATAACTTATCTAGCTGCTGCATAAACGAATCTAAGTTTGTGTTATCTGGGTTCCAGTAGTGGATAAGGAGATAATTCAGTCCTCCCAATTGCCCAGAAGTTCACCCAATTGAGCGACATTGGTCTATCATGAAACGACACCTCTAAAAAAACATCAAAGCTGCCACCTCAGTTGAAAACTTTAAAAAAAAGTGGAACAGGGCATCATCAAATGTGTCAAAAGTAATCGTCCAGAATTGAATGAGACACATCAAAAAGAAAGTTAGGTTGCAGACAAAATATATAAAATACGACGAATTCATTCAAAACAGTTCTTTATAAAGACCTTATTTTTCAGCTTCTTTTTGTTTCATTATCAATTTTCACACAGAATAAAAATAATACCATTTTGAAATTGTCTACTTTCTTTCCGGTACGGGTCCTTAAATAGGCGGCGAACTATTACGTACAAATTCTTGTTTTTATATAACTGTTTTACACAAAAAGCTCGTTGTTGACCAGTAAAACGCTCCATTGCAAATAAAACTGCAGTATTGTTTCTGCAGTAGTTGACATTTTTATGTAATTCAATTAAAATAAAGGAATAATTAAATTAATTTAATTTATTCTAGCATAAGTAAGTATAATGATATGATTACTAACATATAATTTTTATTTTTAACCTTTTGTAAGACATATAAACTAACAAACTATGGGATCTCTAGTTATCTGAAAATAAATGATTAATAATAATAAAGTAGGTACCTAATGTCAAATTTCCCGCCACTCAAAAACGATTTAATTTATAATTTTTCAAGATATTCAATGTTGCAATTTGCAAAAAATTATGCCCCACCCTGTACTTTAATTTGTCACTTTCGTTTCGTCACTTAAGTTGGTACAAATACATATTGTCCCGGAGGCGGTCAATGCAGCATCATCACAATTTGGAACATATGTAACTACTACTAGCTTTAGCCCGCGACTTCGCCCGCGTAGATCTCCTTAATCGCCTTAGAGGATAATTGATATTAAAGTATTTCAGGCGTAGGCTTAAACATCGCTCCCCCGTACAAAGTTCCCCCCCCACCTTTTCTCTCCTTTAAGCGATTATTTCCGGGATAATAGCTATCCTATCCTATGTCCTTCCTAGGGTTTTAAATTATAGTAGTTTATGCAATCGTTATATAATGTATGCTTTTTAAGTCGAGTACCACGTTTAGGCCACGAAGCTTGCTGAGTGGCCTAATTAAGGTACGAGGTAGCTTTGCTTTGGGAAAATATTTCTATGGAAGACAGATTGTAAACGTCATGTGCGTTGTAAGCATGTTTTGTCATGTAGTGTGTAAACTTATTTAACTGTAAAGATATATTTGGAACACTCAATTGTAAAGGTATTTTTGACCTCGACTGTACCTACCTACTTAACGTTAATAAAAAAATATTATTAGGTAGGTGCATATTTTCATGATAAGGCGAAAATACTTAGTATTTTCTTTTGAGTAGTAGGTATATACATGTAGATATACCTACATATGCTAGTTAACAAATGGTCTGAAAAGTTTTTCGCGATTCATATAAAATTGTTATTGCAGCGTTCAGCATCCAAAACGCGTTTGCCCAGGTCGTTTACGACATACATTTGGACAATTTGCTATCGATGCAGCAAGGACTAGGGTGGCCACACACCCTGAGGGTAGCTCAAGGACATGAGGCGCTTATGAAACTTCGTCGCGAACTGCCAAACGCACAAACCTGTACGGTGACCACACCGATGGGAGTTACTTTTAATGTCCGATCACCACCTGATAACAGGCAAGTGACCCTTGGTATTTTTTTTATCCATTAGTAAGTACCTATATCAATGCAAATATCTCCCAAAGTCGTCCAAGCTGATGACCCATCATAAAGTGCAAGCAACCTACCAATCAAATATTTTTACTTGCTATGCGCTTTTCAAAAAGCAAAGCATTTACTTAGTTAATCGTATCTAAATGCGCGATGTAAGTAGGTATCGGTATCTACGTAAATAAATACTCATGGTTTAGTGTTTACATAGATACGCATGATAGGCAGGTAAACTCATTTGTTAGCACAGATTCAATTACCTATAAGTTCCTACCGGATCTCTTCAATTTATTGTAGCTTGATCGCGACGCCATCACGAAAGATTTTATTACACGAGCATATTTATAGGTACTTTGCTTGTAACGGAATCTATCTTTGGTCTCATTTCATAGAAAGATCGTTTTCGTTGTGGAGCGCGTAAAGTCCAAGTACCTACTTGCTCTAATGAATTAGACAAGACGATTATACAATAACTGTTCTCAACCAGGTATGAAATTTGGAGTGATAGCTGTGGCCTTCGAGTCCGTAACGTGGTTCTCGCTGACGAGGGTCGCTGGAGACTCAACACCACCAACGCAACCACCTCACTGGCCGGGTGGACCGAGCTTTACTTAGAAGGTAATAAAAAATATTCAAGTCTTACGTAGGCACCTGAAGAACCGAAGGCGACGAGCATCGAATCCGTGCCAGATGTAGCGAGGCGCGAGTAGGGCTCCATTGCGTTCGGGTATGAGATCCTGGAGCCCTCTGCAATACTCTGCATTAAAGCGCAGATGCTGACCGCATTGTTTTTAGTGGATAGAAATAGCACATAGCCTAGTCTCATCCTTATCTTACGATTCATTTGTTTTAGATGAGACGACAATTCTTACTCCGCCAACCATTACGCTGCAGGACGGTGAAACGCACGCCAACGTTGAGCTCAGTACGCAAGACAACTTGTACTGTATGGTGTCCCAGCCGTTCACGGAGAGCTCTCTGATTCCGGGGCATTGTAATGTGATGCTGGACCGCACCACACGAGCCGTGCAGGGCAACTGGAATGTGTTACTGGGCATTCCTGGCAGGATCAACGAGTTGCATGTGCCGAGGCAAGTTGCTGTAGAAGGTACTTACACAAAAAAATACAAGCAATTGATTAGGAAGGCCGGCTATTTTGAATGAAATAGAAATCATCTGGAATTTAGATGATCCTGTTTAATCAAGATAAAACCATCTTGGCTCAATGATAATTTCGCTTCGGTCGAAATCATTTAATTAACATCTTACGGCTGAGTTTTTTCTACGGCTACGGCTGGATCGAATACCCAATAACGTCTCAACTCTCATGTCGAAATTAATTTGACCTAATGCATTTTTTCTGTAAGCAGGCCTACTTTGAAGGAAGCTAGGAATGACGTAGGTAAATACAATGCTTTTATTTCTCAGCGGAACACCTGAATGTCGGCTACATTCATGACACAAACACTAACAAGCTGCATTTGTACTGTAACATCTTGCATACCGCGAAGAATGTCACCTTCTGTCGCTTCCAGAAGACTACTGCTGCGTCCGGCTTCAATATTATGGATGGACTGAGTGATGGTGTGCACAGGTAAGGCACGATATAAGCAATAGGTATTTGAACATTTTCGATTGGACAGCAAATTCATTCATTAGACTAAGTAGTGCATTCTTAGAGACCAATTTATACATAACATTTCTTAAATACTAAAATAGCTTCATCAGGTTGTCAATACCATAATATAAAATTCAGGAAGTATTTTGGTGTAATTTTTGCGGTACTTAATAGGTACTTACCTATTATAGCGGATAATGAGTGGATACAGTAACGGTCACTTTAGGTATGACAAGTAGCTTTGCAAGTGTTGAATGTTTTATTTACAGCGATAAGTGATACCTATAAACGCAACCATGGTAAATGCCTCCTGATATTTTTGGAAATGAGAGAATTAAATCCTGCTTAGTAAAACCTCATCTTCTAGCTATTACGGAGAAGGATTCGACCATCGTGAATGTGGTATGACTATCGAAGCGCCCACGGCGCAGGACTACGGCACCTGGCGTTGCTCGGTGGGCGTCCAGATGTGGGTCGGCACCGCGATCTTGCCGCAAACCCCTATGCAGGCTTTGATCAGCGTCGCTGCCAATACTAGATGTAAGTTTAACTATTTGGTACATACTATGGCACCTGACTCTGCTCGGTGGGCGTCCTGATGTGGGTCGGCACCGCGATCGTGCCGCAAACCCCTATGCAGGCCTTGATAAGCGTCGCTGCCAATACTAGATGTAAGTTTAACTATTTGGTACATACTATGGGACCTGTCTCTGCTCGGTGGGCGTCCTGATGTGGGTCGGCACCGCGATCTTGCCGCAAACCCCTATGCAGGCCTTGATAAGCGTCGCTGCCAATACTAGATGTAAGTTTAACTATTTGGTACATAGAAATTTGACTATGGCACCTGACTCTGCTCCGTG
Source organism: Epinotia brunnichana (assembly GCA_963854355.1). NCBI lineage: Eukaryota > Metazoa > Arthropoda > Insecta > Lepidoptera > Tortricidae > Epinotia > Epinotia brunnichana. The sequence goes on from OY977940.1 coordinate 19,547,640, forward strand.
GGCGTCCTGATGTGGGTCGGCACCGCGATCGTGCCGCAAACCCCTATGCAGGCCTTGATTAGCGTCGCTGCCAATACTAGATGTAAGTTTAACTAAGTATTTGGTACATAGAATTATTTGACTACGGCACCTGACTCTGCTCCGTGGGCGTCCAGATGTGGGTCGGCACCGCGATCGTGCCGCAAACCCTTACGCACGCCTTGATTAGCGTCGCTGCCAATACTAGATGTAAGTACAACTATTACATAAAATGATTTGTTCTTTGTGATTGTGGTGTGAGTATCGAGGCACCGACAGCACAGGAATACGGCACCTGGCGTTGCTCGGTGGGAGTTCAGATGTGGGTCGGCACCGCGATCGTGCCGCAAACTCCTATGCAGACATTGGTTACTTAGCGTCGCTAATACATCGCGAGATGTAAGTAAGTACAACTATTACGGAGAAGGATTTGATACTTGTGAATATGGTATGATTTCATTTCAAATTAAAACTTTAATGCTCTGAACCGGATTCGAACCGGCACACTGACAATAATACTGCACTTAAATGTGAAATGGAGGTTAATAAACTAGCTGAGTCGATAGCGCCTTTTGGGAACTTCAAATTCCCCCCCAATTGTAACCAACTGTTATATTATAGCTCAACGCTCTGATGAGAGGGAGACGGAGATGTCGACGGTATTCACGCAAGTGGACATGAAATTCACGGTGATGTGCCGCGCTGACCGTTCGCTCAGATACTGCTGGTTCCAGCACCCGAACGGGACGCAGTACACCCCGCGGCCGCTTTCTGATGAGAATCAACAGTTTTGGTGAGTTTTTCTATTATTAAGTAGTAATTGGCTAAATATTCCCTTAGTCCTATCTCTTAAGCTGGAAACGCATTGAAAGCGGTGGCGGTGCGGCGCGGCGCGGCGCGGAGGCGATACCGGTTGTAATGCTCGAGCTAATATAAAAAGGTCCGCACAGAATACCGCACCGCGCCGCGTCCCGCCGCGGTATTCTGTGCGGACCCTTTCGCATTAGTTCGAACATTACGACCGGTACCGCATCCGCACAGCGCCGCGCCGCACCGCCCGCTCCACCGCTTTCAATGCGTTTCAGCCTTTAGCTCTATCTCTGTTAGTCGTTTCCGTGCCGTCTGCAGCATGATACCTAAATAGGTATAGCCTACCGAGTCATACTCACTATTACTTTCTTATGATGTGCCTGGCGTTGTTTTAATGACAATAACTCGTGATATAACAATTATTGGCCCGCCGGTTTGTCGAAGCTACAAGTTACAATTTTACAAGTCTTAACAGGCAACACCAGGCCCTTGACCAATAACGACTGGCCGTTATAAATGTGTTGCTGGTTTAAACTCGTAATAGGCCACATATTGCATAATGACTGGGTTAGATGACAAGAATAAGATGGCTGGAGTGCTTTGCGATTTGTCAAAGGCATTTGACGTTATCAGCCACGAACTGCTGCTGAACAAACTTAAATCGTATGGCATTCGAAACAAAGCTCACCAATTGTTTACCTCGTTTTTGTCAAAGCGTAAACAAGTCGTAAAACTACGTGCAAACGGCAAATTGGTGCAATCAGATACAGGTTATACGAGTATCAATTTAGGTATTCCTCAAGGGTCAGCTTTAGGAAATACCCTATTTTTATTATTTGTTAATGACCTGCCGTCGAATATCGTAGCCGGGTTATCAGTGCTGTTTGCGGATGATACTACCGTGTTGGTCGGTGAAAACAGCTATGAACAACTAAGCGTCAAAATAAACGCGGCTTGCACGCAACTCCAAACATGGTTCGCGGCTAACGGGCTGTTACTGAATGTAGCCAAATCCAATATAATGTTTTTTTCTGGCCGTAAAGTACCAACAGTCCAACGCCATTGTCAATGTCAGACTGTTCAATGCCATTGTGTGAGGAAAGCAGGTTCCTTGGATTTATAATTGACTCCAATTTGAATTGGAAGCGCCATGTTGACAGTCTGTGTGACAGGTTGAGTAGTGCTGTCTTTGCGTTGAGAAAATTAAAGCCGCTAATCTCAGGTGATTCACTGAAACAAGTTTATTTCGCAAATTTTTCATTCCCTGATGTCCTACGGTACCCTCCTTTAGGGTAACTCCACCAATGCGCAAAGAGTTCTTGTCATGCAAAAACGTGCAGTTCGGGTTCTTGTAGGAGTTAAGCATCGGCACCCCTGTCGGAAGTTATTCTCAACGCAACGCATAATGAAACACTACTCACAACATCTGTTTGAGCTTCTATTATTTGTAAGAAAAAACATCTCCCAGTTTGAGCGTGTGAATGTACCAGGCAAACAGCTTCGTTCAACTGGGCGCCTAAGGACAGTTCCTCGTCGCATGGCGCTTTCAGAGAAAAATCTCCGGGTTATAGGGCCTACTTATTTCGAGCACCTACCCGCCGATATAAGAAACGAACCTTGTGACGAAACATTTAGGCGTAGACTGAGAAATCTTTTGTTGGATTAAGCCGGGGTTATATTAGAGCCACGCCGCGTGTCGCAACGCAAACGGTTACATACATTTTGTATAAACGCGGTTACATTAGCTCAGTCCCGCGTGTCGCCACGTTCAATACAAAGTACGCGTTGCGACACGCGGCGTGGATCTAATATAACCCCGGCTTAACCCTCTGTACTCTATTCATGAGTTCATGGAAATGGTTTTTTAAGAGTTTATTTAATTTATTGACAGCTATAATTTGATATGATTTCTTGTGTAACATTTATATTCTATATTCAACTTTTAAATCGTACCTAATGCATAAATTGACATTGTTTATTTCTGTTTAATAGTATGTGTCTATTAGTTGTTAAATGACAATCCGTAATTGGAGCTACAATTTCCACTTTGTGTATTTACATTTTGAATATTTTTAAATTTTATTTCTGATTATTGACGATCGTGATAAGGATTCTTATAATTTTGACATTGTATGCAAACCTATATTGTAATTTTTATCTCGAAATAAATAAATCTAAATCTATCGCTGATCTATCAAAATTTGCTTCACACTGAGTTAACAATGTACTTACAGTCGAAATCATAAGTATAAGCTGAACACCTAGGTACCTTGGTGGTTTCACCCCTAACATGACGTCATTAAAGCGACACGGTACTAAAAGTGTTAAGATTTTAGCCCCTTGTGACCCCGACCGTACACATAGAGGTATGGTAACTTAAGTAATACCTCTGAGATAGCATTATATCGGCCATACAGAATGCGGCCCCTATTTTTCTCATGGATCCATCGACCGATGGTACAAACGCTAGCATAGTTAACTGACCATCCTCTATTTTTATTGAACCTTATTACAATGCATATAAAGTGCACGGATGGTAACTGTGATTGGGTTTGTGCGATTCCATTATAATGACCGTATCATTAATCACATCAGTTCCAACGCATAACCACACCCGAGAAAATGTATCCTATTCATTTACAAACAGGTACACGGGCGAGAGTTTCCAAGTGGGCGACTGTGGCATAACCTTCGCTCACGCCACAGAAGAAGAGGCCGGCGTGTGGACGTGCCATATGGGGCCGAGCGACCAAGTGGGCATAGAAATTACTGACCGCCTCGACGTAAGGATCACAGGCCCGCTGGCGGCCCACTATCGGGAGATAGACACCAGTGTAGGGGAGTCTGCTACCCTGTATTGCCATACGTCGAACGGCGTCCGACCGCTCGACTATTGTCGGTTCATGACGCCTAGCTTTGTCGGGCTTAGCATCGATGAGACGGTCACAGAAGAGAAGTGAGTACATGTGCAAGGGATATAATCTATCTTGGGATAGACATAAGATAAGAAAGTTCCCGTTTTTTATACAGGGCGTCCCAAGACTATGCGACATGAAGGGAAACTACCTTAAATATCGTAGATAGAATATTTTGCTGAAAGAAGACTTGATGTTATTTTTAAAAGTTGGTAATACTGCATTTAAATATTTTCAAAAATTACTTGCTTCGTCTGGAAATCGAACCGACTTAAATGAGAAAAGCAAAAAGTCCTCCTGACCTGAGTGACATAGGTAGGTATCTTAAGAAAGGAATAACGTAAAATTAATCATTACGATATTTAAGGTACTTTCCCTAGATAAATATCAGCGTTTGGGAGACCTGAAGGGATCTTATACGGCATATCCTTAAGACTCGGCCGAAGCGATATTTCTGCAACTAAAGTAAACTTCCTAGTACTCGACGTCCCTAGTGTATGAAATGGGCACTTTACATATATCAAAGTGATATGGCGAAAATTCGAATGAAGAAGAATCCTCTTAGTTCGAATTTAACCTATATTGCTTCGACATAAAGTGTCCATGCCATACACTAGTGCAGGGGTCACCAAATGGCGGACCGCGGTCCGGATCCGGAACGCGCCGACCTATTTTGTGCGGACCTTCAGTAACCAGTACAATAGACGGCAAACTTCGTGCGCAAATGACCTTGGCTGCGCAAAGGCGAATTGTACGTGCCAACTGCCCCCCACTTCGTCTCGCATGTTCAAGTTGTTTGCCGGGAACTGTAACTTGTATTACTTACTGAGGTAATTTAACAAAATTCTTGAAGAAGTTGATGCATAATAATGTGAGATGGTTAAGTAAAGGCTGCGTTTTACAAATACATTCCGGCATTTTAGAACATTTGAAGACATTTATCGACAATAGCTTGCACCAACTATACTCCAAAGTTCAGTAGTTCAACGCAAAAAATTACATGTTTCACATTGATATGTAAAAAAACAAACAAAAAAAACTCAAATAGAAACGGACCGCGATGGTCATTCGATTTTAAAAACCGAACCCCTGAAGAAACTAATTTGTGACCCCTGCACTAGTGCAACGTCGAGTATAAGGACCTAATTGTTAGTTGAACACGGAGAACACTCTATTGCGAACCTTGCAACAAACGCAACCTTCAAAACAAACTTTCCATTTGCGAGCCATATTATACCGTTCCATAATCCTAATAATCATCTCGCTTGCTTCTGGTAATCAGAGCTTCCAAACTTCGCACATCCCTAAATCCATGTGGCAACTCTAGTTACCAAGCGGAGAATAGACGGCTTTGATTTTTTAAAAGCAATTTAGGCTTTAGGTTGGTTTTCTATCCTATCGCAATCACAAAATTTAATTTTTTGTCCGAATTTTCATATCGGCAAAAAGACAATTTTCTCGAAAACCGCAAAGTTTTTGATTTTTTTTCAATACTTTCGTGTAGAACTCATTAGGTTAGGTAATAGAAGAAAATTTATTTGTGGACAAAAAAAACATGCTAAGCTAAGAAAAGAAAAAATAAATTAAACTACCTTACTTAAAACTACTAAAGGTAGGTATTGTGCCCAGAAAATTCTAGAAAATAGTGTAAATAAAACAAACAATCCGAGTGCCACTAATCGTTAAAGTAGATAGAGATCTTCATTCAGGTAAATAATAAAAAGCGGCTAAGTGCGACTAGTGCGAGTCGGACTCGCTTGAAGGGTTCCGTAAAATAAATTGCGGTTAACGATTTATGACGTATTAAAAAAAACTACTTACTAGATTTCGTTCAAACCAATTTTCGGTGGAAGTTTGCATGGTAATGTACATCATATATTTTTTTATAGTTGTATCATTCTCTTATTTTAGAAGTTACAGGGGAGGCGGGGGGGGGCACACATTTTAGCAGTTATTCAGTTTAGAAAAAAATTATATCACACACCTCAATATCATTTTTAAAGACCTATCCATATACCCCACACGTATGATTTTTAATGAAAAAAAAATTTTTTTGAGTTTCAGTTCTAAGTATGGGGGACTGTTTTTTTTTCTATTTTTGAGTAAAATTCTTAATGCGGTTCACAGAATACAACTACTTACCAAATTTCAACAGTATAGTTCTTATAGTTTCGGAAAAAAGTGGCTGTGACATACGGACGGACAGACAGACATGACGAATCCATAAGGGTTCCGTTTTTTGCCATTTGGCTACGGAACCCTAAAAACAGGTTGTTTGGAAGCCACGACTTTCGGAGGAGGTCGCATTCGATACTTTTGTCCTCATTGTACTCATTTTTAGGGTTCCGAACCTAAAAGACAAAACCGGAACCCTTTTACGTTAAATATCTCAGGAACTACCTACTTATGCTATTAATTGAAAATTTGGAATAGTAAGTAGGTACACAAAGCTAATCCACGTGAAAGGAAGATGAAAAATTTAAAGACTTTAATTTATATAAAAAAAGGACGGATAAGAGGGGGGCAAGAATTCAAGGTCTATAATTAGTAGGCCAAATGGGGTATTAATTATTATATGAAAAGGCTTCAAGCGAAAAAAATTAAACTAATAGTTATATTTGAAACTAATACAATACCTAACCTATCCTACCTATGACTAATATTGACGGAAAAGTTTAAAGAGACCTCTACGTATTTTATTTTAATCTTCAAAAATCATTTGGTCATTAACTTTTTAATTTAATATTTCTGTGTTTTTTTTCTTCAAATATAGAAGTAGGTATTCTGCAAGGCTTCTTACAAATAAAAAAAAAGATTTATCGAAATTGGTTCACTTGATAAAGAATTATCTCTGAAAAACCAACATAACATTACTAACAACTTGTAACCAAGTTGTTAGTAATGTAGCACCAATCGTATACATACATACACACGTCACTTAAGAGTTTACGCAATGACACGCTAGATGTCACTGCCTGTAAGATAAATCGTGCTAACGCTTGTTACCCTCAATCAACTATCGACCTGCGGTTGTTCGTGTTTCGGATGATCACTCCTGCGTCTGTGAGTCGGCATACTCAATTCAATTCAATTCGTTTATTGCATACATGTTGTTAAGATTACAAGGAGGATTACTGGACTCGGACAGAAGAAAGCGGGGTCGTGAATGTATGTATAGTGTATGAAAAATTGTACGGAACCCTATCGTTGCGCGAGACAGACTCGCACTTGACCGGTTATTTTTAAATGATTTTTAACTACAAGTTTTGGTAAATCCTGTATGTCAATAATTATGCTTGATAGGTTAATAATGGTCGACAGGTACACTATGTAGTTTGCCATTCTTGGACCATTTGTCATTAATTGTTTAGTGTAATGTAAACAATCATCATCATCCAGGCTATAAATAATGTCTATATACTTAATTACTCATCATTTGATTGTGTTGGTTGTAATTTTTAATATTTTTCAGTAACTCAAATAATACGTACCTACAGGGCTGCTCCTTTGATTTTATTAGGCGAATATCAGCTTATTTTATAGTTATTACAAGCACATAGTACAAGCTTTGCTTAGTTTGGGACTAGGTTGATTTGTGTAAGATTGTCCGCAAATATTTATTTATTTATTTATATTATTTATTATAATCTGATGTTTACTTAAATGACCACCAGCTCGATGGGTTGATGACATAAAAAAGACCGCGGGTCATTTCTGGATGAGACTAGCACGGGACCGGGATAAGTGGCGTACGCGAAGAGAGGCTTATGCTCAGCAGTGGGCGATTACAGGCTGAAAATGATGATGATGATTACTTAAATGTGTAGATGAATTGACATTGTTAGGTTAAATACATGGTTAATACTAATGATTATATATGCGAGTGTGTAGGTATGTAATAAATCGATTCAGTTTGAGTCCCGAAGAAAAACAATAAAATAATGCTTTTTATCCTAGAAAATATACCGCAAGGGGATGAAATGGGGTAGAAAATTTGCAACATGCGATTATAGTACATTATTGCCGTGGCCGGGAAGGAGACAATTGCAGGCTGAGTATTTTGTTTAAACGGACGAGCTTGCGAGTCCGTTTAATTATAATACGAAGCCTGCAATTGCCATTCCGGCTGAGGCTAATATAGTGCTTTTCTCAAAAATGGGGGAATAAAAAAGACTAAATTTAAATCAAGCGTTATTATTAAATACAAATTGAGGATACTGCAAATGACATAAAATTAAACGTCATTTTTTTTTAAACAGAATCGCAAGTGTATTTTTCCACAGAAAAACGCAATCTTTTAATGACACATACAAAAATGTCGCGTTTGCAACAGAAAAATACGACTTGATTTGGCTGAATACGACCTGTGCCGTCTTTTATATGCCAGTTTCTACTTTTTAAAAAGTTTGGTACTCGACAAATAAAGGAATTCATATGGAACATTCCAGGCGGCCTGCAATGTTTTTTATTTTTTTAATTTTGATCTGGCCTTCAACTATACACTTTACCTTCCAATATGTAGCGAGTTATGTTCACTTTGCGGGCCATTTTTGAGAAAACTAGTTTTACAGTCGTCTTTTTTTTCCACTTTAGTAGAAAATACTTTGAACTTGTATTGGGTCTCAAATTTAATGAATACGCCTTCCTTCCAGCGCGATAATGAATCGTTTCTACTTCACTCCTGACCGTAAGTTGGACTACGGGGACTGTTCCTTGACCATCAACTCTGTCCAACTCGAGGACATAGGCGTCTGGACGTGTGCTGCATTGGTCAACGAGGACACGGTTGAAGCGAGGGACTCTATTACTGTTCATAACAGTGGTGAGTATTTTGTATTTTATTTTATACAACGACGGGGGCAAACAAGCTTACGGCCTGCCTGATGTTAAGCAGTTACCGTCGCCTATGGATAATTGTGACCACAGATGTATGAATATAAGGAGATCGGACATGGCGGCCGATTTGTATAGAGTGAGCCTGTCGCAAGTACATTAACCCACACAACGCCCAAGTAATTGACAAGACAAAGCACGCACACATCTAAAACACACACTCTTGTATACCTACACGCTTATTTGACAATAAACGCGCATCATATCAGGCATTTTGGGAAAAAACTTAATATTCTCTGCGATCAGCACGCGTGCACAGTATGGCAGTGTATTTTACATTGAGCATACAGCTGCGACACGGCCGCCGGCGGCTTGTCCTCTCTCTAGTATTCTATGCTCTGAGCTTGTGACCCAGAAGAATCACAAGTGCATTGCCGACCCTTTATTCACTTGAGCATGCAATAATATAGCAACACTACAAAACAGTAGTGCTATTATGGCTGCGGTCTTCTGTAAGGTGGAGGTACTTCCCCAGTTGGGCTGCTCCACATACGAGCGAGATGACATTCCGCTGTATCCTACCTCTCTTAAAAAATACTGCGTAGTTCTGTGTTTTGTTTTTTAGTTTTATTGGATGACAAGATCTAAACGTGTCATTGAACCGCCTAGACTATAAATAGGCATTAGAAATACCTAAAGCTAGGTTTAGACGAAGCCAGTTCTGGCTCACTGGCTTGAAAAATAGGCCGGCGCTCTATTCCCGCCAGCGCTGGCAGTCAGTGCTTTACATACAATAACAAGCCAGCACTGACTTCGTCTAAACTGGGCTTTACACACAAAACAAGCTAGGAACTGTTTTTAAGTGTAGGAATTCAACAGTTGATATTCTCTTTGTGTGTCTAGAGTTCCTTACCTATTAAATTACCTTTTGTATAATACAATCGAGTTGTAGATGTTGAACTCCCTGATGGCTCTTCGTTGGTCTTGAATATCGGATAAAAAATCCAAAGAAAACTTGCTTTATCGACTACTTACGTTAACGTGGACAAAGCAATCAACCGTATTATGGACAAGTGACAAAAACATGCGAACATAACTAAAATGTCAATGGCGTCTCGGAGTACACAATTTGACACTTTGGTAAAATATACAACGGAATGTATGGGCGTCAACTGAAATAAAATAAACAAACCTGTGTGTACAGACACGAGCAATAATGTACTAGCACAAGGTATAGGTAGGTACTCAACTAGGGCGGTAATGAATCAGATCGTAGGTATTTGACACCCGAGCCAAGGCGTTAAATATGCGGTCGGAGGCTTTCTTTATTACCGCCCGTGCTGAGTATGGCTCCCCCTGGCCAGGAAGTAGGTTTTTCACACGCATAGCGGGTGGTTATAGACACTTTATGGCCAGATGTGACGAATAATATGTATGTAGGGGTACTTGGGTGAATCAACTTTTTTCTGTCACTAGTTGCCATGGTAAGGTACAGTCAACCAATTTGATTCCTAGGACACCGTAGAACCCTGTCGTTTTAACTGCTACATAGCGACGCAATAATCCTAGTAACCCTTATTGACATAGCATTTACAACGGCAAGGTTATATGATGGCCTAGGAACCAAATTGGTTGAGCGTACGTCTGCTGGGTCACTTTTTAAAACTGGTAGCGGCCTTATGGCCTTAACCTTTTCAACTCTCTGTCAAAGAAAAAAGTTGTCAACCACAATAAGACATTTAGTGCGGAGTTAAACCTTATGACAATGGAAGAAGGTTGCTATCGCGTTGGGCTCCGTGATTAATATATCAGTCATTGGCGTTGAACCTGAAATGTGGATATATACGTCGTTGGCGTCGAAAAGGTTAAGTTAGCCTTTTGTATACATAACTTGTTACTGTGCAATAAATTTAAATAAATAAATAAATAATGTATCCTGTATTTAGCTTGTTCTGCTGTTGTATTTTTTTTGTAAGTGTTGAAAGGTAGAAATAGTCTGATGAAAGAGGGTACCATGATGATGATAATGACTGTTTTGGAGTGCTAATTGAAGGCCGCCCATAGATAAACTGAAGATAATGATGAAATGAACATTCCATATTGTAACAATTTTTCTAAGAAGCTCTGTAATTTTGTCTCTTTGCTAACGGGACATAGAATAACAACAAGAAATAGTTGATTGACCCACTTACCTATTTCGACTCTACTTGTAGAGCTGTTACTTTGATTATTCTGTGCTTTGATTTGTTATTTGAGCGCCTCGTTTTATTTGACAACAGAGTACAGTCAGCATCAGATAGTTAGTAGCAGCCAAGGTAGCCAAATGTATCGCAACACTTCTTTATTACTATAGGAGTAAGGAAGTGTTACGATATTTTTGGCTACTTTGGCTGCTACTAACTATATGACGCTGACTGTACCTACCTAATAGATATGAGTGAGGCACAGTAATTATAACCCGCAAGAGTTAACTTGAGACCTCTTTCGTATGCCGTTAGTACGCGCTCGAGTCTCAAGTTAACTTGAGACCTCTTTCGTATGCCGTTAGTACGCGCTCAAGTCTCAAGTTAACTCTTGGGGGTTATACTTTCTTGATGATTATTGACATTAATCAAAGAACGGGCAATAAGAAAGATGACATTATGAATCTGGCAAAGCGTGTATGAGTAGTAGAAGTACTTTAGGAAAAAATGGGGCTACTTTGATCATTTAGAATGTAGTATAAAAAGCAAAACTATTTGAAATTAAGAAGATTCACTGCCACAGTTCACCCACAAGTAAAAACAATGATTTCGGAGAAAAACCTATTTGATCAAAGTCGCCCCGCGAATCAAAGTAAGCCCATTCTACGGTACCTAAATGTACCTTCTTATTTGCTGCGGCCAACATGGTGCATGATGTGATACCATAGTTTATTTTAAGACCACCTCATCATCATCATCATCATATCAGCCGAAAGACGTCCACTGCTGGACATAGGCCTCCCCCAAAGAGTGCCACAATGGCCGGTCCTGCGCCACCCGCAATCCGCATCCAGCGGACTACTGCGACCATTACCAGGTCATTAGACCAACTGTATAACCATTATGTGCAATAAATGATTGAGTATTGAGTAAATGTATTATATTAATACAAAAAAAAATGTTACGTAGATATGATTGTCAGTTTTTAGGGTTTCGTAGTCGACTAGGAACCCTTATAGTTTCGCTTTGTCTGTCCGTCCGTCCGCGGATAATCTCAGTAACCGTTAGCTACTAGAAAGCTGAAATTTGGTACTAATATGTTATCAATCACGCCGACAAAGTGGTAAAAGAAAGTGTTTTTTTTTATTAGGATACCTCCCCTATACGTAACGTGGGGAGTGTTTTTTTTCATTTCAACCCTAACGTGTGATATATTGTTGGATAGGTATTTAAAAATGAATAGGAGTTTGCTAAAATCATTTTTTGATATTGTTAATATTTTCGGAGATAATCGCTCCAGAAGTAAAAAAAATGTGTCCCCTCCCCTCTTACTTTTGAACTATAAGTTTTAAAAATATGAAAAAAATCTCAACAGTAGAACTTTATAAAAACTTTCTAGGAAAATTATTTTGAACTTGATAGGTTGAATAGTTTTTGAAAAAAATTACAAAATAATTTCCCACACTTACTGTGACGGATGAAAAACTACGGAACCCTACACTGAGCGTGACCCGACATGCTCTTGGCCGGTTTTTTTAATTGTTTATGACTTGTTTGTCAGGTTGGTCAACCGGTGCCCAAGGGCTGTCTCAAGCCGGCATAGCGGGGATGGTGATAGGTCTTGCAGCTCTACTCGCGGCTTTAGGAGGGGTCATCTGGTTCAAGAGGCAAACCCTGTTCCCTCCTAAGCCGTCCAACCGATCTACAGATCTGGGGATCGCCTTCAGCATGCGTAGTATGCGTACGTCCACAACTGGAAGCAATACTTCTTCTGAAAAGAGTATATATGCAGCAGAGATTGATCTAAGAGGAAACCCAACAACTTCACAAAGAACGGAGTGAATCATTAATGTTGTGACTTCACTACTGGTATAACGGTCGTCGGACATTTACAAAATCAAATTCATTTTGACATGTATTAAAAATAAAACATGTTTACTTTGAAATAAAACAAATTATTATGCAGTAATTTTATGTATTCAACATAAGTATAGGGTGTTCCAAAAAGAACGCAAGATTTTCCATACATTATGTATACATAACATGTACATTATTTTCCTTTGTACTTCCTATATACTGATATGATATGGGGAAGAGAGAGTAGTGACATAGGAGAGTTGAGACAAAGACGATTTCTCGGAACCGATGAGCTAGCAGCAGCACTCTTTTGTTTCATTAGAGTTGCGCTACCTACATGACGTAGCACGTTTCTCGGAACCGATGAGCTAGCAGCAGCACTCTTTTGTTTCATTAGAGTTGCGCTACCTACATGACGTAGCACGTTTCTCGGAACCGATGAGCTAGCAGCTGTACTTTTAGTGTGGGATTGACGTGAGTTGCGTTTACTACAGGCGCTAGCGCCTATCGTCAAGATTTAGTATGAAAAGTCTATACACCGCCCCTGGTGGTCACTCATAGAACTAAAAATCCAAACTGTAACGTGAGGCACTTATACATTACTTAATTCGCCATCGACTTCACGTTCGTTCACGATTTTCCAATATTCAACCTTATATCACTAGCATTTATCGTTTTAATTTAAATGTTTGTCGGTTATGACATTATAGAATACGCGCATCGCGACGTCGACAGTGTCCACTGTCGATACAATATGGCGGCGCGGGGGCCATTTATTTGCATTTTTAAATACAAAATACGCGACAATCCGAATTTTGCGGATATATGTTGTCAATTCAAAACCCTTATTTTTATAAGTTCTTTAATTTGAGGTAAATTTCTATCGGATCTACGGTAACTCTTGACGGAATAATACGATATCACGGGCCATTTTGCAAGTGAAATAGTAAACTACAGTCGCGACGGTATTCTTCGATTCGAAATGTCTCACACTACCGATTGGTAGTACGAATCGAACGTTAAATTACGCATCGAAAACTAAACGCAAAGTGCCTAACGTTTTGCAGTTGGTTTCGAAGTCCAACGGCAATGTGAGTTACAAGTTTGACGGGTCGAATCGAAGAATACCGTAGCGAGATCGAAATCTATTCGAAGCGCGTTTATTCGATCTCGTATTAGTTACGTAACGTTAGGTTACGATTGTATCTCACAATAAGGGTACTGCACTCTTGTTTCTTTAGAGTTGCGCTACCTATATGACGTAGCACGCACCAAGGGCGCACGCGAGGCGGTCGTGAGTAAAGGTATAGTAGAGTGTAGGGAGCTCAAGCCCCTCCTAAAACCATCTGGGTCTTTCCGGGACAAATCTTACATTCGGGTAAAATCTAATTTTAGTAGGGTCAAGCCCCCCCCAAAAGGGTTGAAAACCTCTTCCGGCCTCCAAAACGGCCTCCGTAGCCCAGTGGGTAGTGACTCTGCCTACGAAGCTGGAGGTCCCGGGTTCGAATCCCGGTCAGGGCATTTATTTGTGTGTTTATCACGAATATTTGTTCCTGAGTTATGGATGTCATATATGTATATAAGTATCTATATGTATGTATCTATTATATATATCATCGCCTAGTACCCACAACAAGCCTTATTGAGCTTACCGTGGGCCTAGGTTGATTTGTGTAAAATTGTCCCGTAATATTTATTTATTTATTTATTTATAAACCTCCCAATCAAAATCTTGTACCCCCAACCAAAGTACGTTTTTGACGATTTTCTTGGAAACCTTACACTATACACACCCACACACTTTAATATATTCTGATTGTTTCTAAAAGAGTGAATTGAGCTAAATTGATTCATAGAGCTCATAATTGTTGAATTCGAGATAATATGTTCGTTGAAGTAAAAATTGCGACAATCCTCCTCGGTCTCCCCTATTTCCGGCACAACCATATCATATGCTCCAGCATTCAAATCTTACATTTTATACCATTAATTAAATTTGTAGTATATTGTTTGATATTCGACATTGCACAAAAGTATTTTGTACACTAATACCTACATGCGGAATAGATGAAACAACACATATAGTTAAACCGATTTCAACTGAGCTCATGAATGGCCTTTGTTCTGAGCTAATAAAAATACATTGATTGCGAACGCGTGCCAAATTTTGCAAAAAAAAAATATCGCCACGTAAAATGTTCTTCTACAATAGATTCCAAATTAAGCTACGAGATAAAATACCACATACAGCGCCTTATTACCTGGCTCGCTGGGAGCGGATTTTATTTATCTTTTAGTCCATTTTGAATCTATTGAACAAGACGATAGAGTTCATTATACAATGAACATTTTATGTGGCGCTAATCTTTTTCTTGCAAAAAATTACAAGCGTCCAACCACACAGTCGTATTGTTAGACTTAAGAAGATCAACTATACCTACTTATCGATCCAGTACCATAACTTCGCACACTCGAGGAAAACCTGGTATTCCTTCCTTAAATAAAGTATAAAACAACTTTTATTTTACTATTGATCTTTATCCGTATACATGTGCCCTTTCGATACTGACTCTATTCTAGTTAGTTACACTACCGGTCAAAATGTCAAGTTCTTTGTCTGACACCTGTTGAATGAAGTTCTCATTATGACTTTTACACGCACGAAATCACCAACTTTTCCATTCGTAAAGGTAAAGACTTGAACTTTTGACTGGAAGTGTATTTACCAGTAACCACTTAGTGCTACGAAACAGGTCTAGTGAGAAAACATATTTATTTTTAATAGGTTTGTAAAACAGATTCGCAACTCGATTTTAAGTTTCTGCATGAAATAATTTTTTGTACAGTCGGGGGTATTAATATACTTAGGTACATAAATAAGGACATGACTCTCTTATTGTCAATGTCGTAAAGGCGTGTACAGATATTGATCTCCTTATTTATGTATCTACGTATCTTATACCTCTGACGGTGCAAGCTTTTATTGAGGACTGTAAATGTTTTGTATACTTAGTCATCAATTATTCGCTAAGATGTTTCCAATGAGCTGAAACACGACGGGTATGTCCTGTACAGTTTAGAATTTGTTGTGCCCACGGCACCTTCTGTCTCCATCATCAGATCAGCTCTGTTATGCCATACTTAGTTACTTTATTACATATTGTGACCGAACTCACAAATGCCAAATTTCAGCTCAATCGGATTCCGATAACTAGCTGAAAAATGTTTGCATACTTACATATCTAGACACGCGGCAGCGTGTCAAGCCAAGTTCAAGCAAAAGATGTGGCTAGCCAGCGCCAAGTGTAATATTACACGAACCACTTGGTACCACTTTTGACCCTTCTATAACTCAAAACCTCTTTAACGTAAACATATAAAACTACGTGTGTTTAATTATATTTACATTACCTACTTACCTTATTACAAAAAGTGAACTTAAATAAAAGCTTGCAATAACTTAAACACTAAGTAGTATTTTATTCCACACAAAGGAAATGAAAGGACGTCCTCAAATTGGATGTAGGGCCGATAGGTTTTTTGTAGTGTTAATTTAATTTTGCGCTCTGTAGCCATCAATAAGTTGATGAACGGTGAGTTTGTTGAAGAATTTGTTGATAGCCTTGACGCCGGTGCGTACAATTTGTTTGATAACCGGCGGGGCAAGGTCGTCCATCAATTGCTTCCAGTTAGCATTCGCGAACTGATGCATCGAGTCAGCTGTTGACAAAACACTTGATTAGTTGGTTCGCTTAGACATTGAAAAAAAACGCTAATTGTTTAAATAAAAACTATTTCTACTACTACTATGTAAGGAAGGACATTTAAAGGGGTGTAGGAATGCGGTGTCATCGAATTTCAGCTCAATCGCATACCGGCCAATGGCTGAAAAATAGTATGCAATTTTCGAATGACACTACCAACATACTTACGAACAGTGTAAGTTAAATAAAAACGTGATAAATAAAACCAAACCGCACTCAAATCGGTTCTTCCGTTTGGGAGCTATGATGCCACAGTCACTCAGTAAAAAATATAAACATTGAATATTTTGTGATCGTGTAAATATTATTTTTAACCGACTTCCAAAGGTTATAATATGTTTCACTGTATGTATTATTTGTTATGTATGTTCGCCGATTTCTCCGTCTATCGTGGATCGATTTCCAAAATTCTTTTTTTAATCGAAATAGTATACTCCTGAGGTGGTCCCATTGTCACCAAGGCAGGATCTAATGATGGCAACCCAGGGAAATTGACGGCAATCTTCAAATTTTATAGGCACTTGTGTAGTAATTTCGGTATTTTCTATTATAACTCGTGTATTTAGCCTTGGAATTCGCAACTTTGGTTAAGTGGAACTGATGATGAAGACCACAGATGACTTATGGAACTCCTCAAAGATGTAAAGTACATCAAAGATTCTGACATGATTTCGTTAAGTAGCAACTAATGAAGTGTTATTTCTGAGATCCTTGAGGAATCGACGGAACTCCTCAAATATTATCAGCCCACACATAGCGACGTGGGTTTTTTCTGTAATAATCAACGCATTTGCTCTCGGAGAGCAGTTCATGTGGTAAATTGGAAAGGAAATGTGGAAGTTTCTATGTGGCTTGGCGAAGTACTGAATTAGATTTAAACTTTGTTTTTAAAGTAAATTATCACTAAACGGGACTTGATTTGATCGCGTATAATTAAACACGTGTAATTACACACACTTAAAGTGGGGGCACTTTGGCGAGGAGAAACGATGGGAGATGGACAAAACGGGTTACTGAATGGTGGCCAAGGTCATCGAAACGGTCAGCGGGCAGACCACCAGCCCGATGGACCGATGATATCTGCCGAACAGGAAGCAAACAGTGGATGAGATTAGCACAGGACCGGGGAGAGTGGCGTAATAAAGAAGAGGCCTATACTCAACAGTTGGGTGGGTGGATACGGGCTGAGATAGATAGATATAATTATAATTAACTTATTAATTCAGTTCGTCCCGCGACCAAGGATGTTGTGTGTGACACATCCGAAACGTCGGAATAAAGCCTCAAAGAGTTAAATAAATAAGTGTATCTATCCAAATATCATAATTATCATAAACACTCCATGATGCGTTTAAGAATCGCACATTATGACCACCATAAAATAGACTGTTTTGTTAGAACACATTTTTTATCTGTGAAAATGTTATTATTGCTAAATAATAACATCGATTTCGATAATATTAGTTCATAACGTCTGAAAAACAAAGGAATTTGATTTAACCTCTATTCTAATATCAGTCGAGATGACGTTTAGTTCGAAATGAATTGTCAATTTGCATACAAATTTGACAAATGTCGCACGTAAGTCGAACGATATGATAGTTGGATCCGACTCTAGTTTGTCTCTGAATTAACAAAAAACTATGACAGCTGCCAGAAAACAACGCCGCGATGCCGGTCATAATATGCGGGTCCTGAGTGCATCATGGAGGCGTATGATATTAGTCTAAGCATTTTACGGTTTAGCAAAACATTAATTCATAATAGCCAGGTTTTTTTTTTCTCCGTCATAAATACATATTCTAAGATACTATATTTACGAATCCAACAAACTTTCGACCCGGAAGTAGGTATAAAAAAATAGTGTCAAAATAACGCCGATTTTTTTAACTAAAAATAGTAATAGCTGTTTTTAATCGTCAACACGACAGTATTATTGTCTTTAACCTGTAAAAAGTGAAATCCGACTATTTTTTTACACGTAAAGCCATTAATTTAACAAATTTCATGGCTTGGGTGACAGGTGCCATAAGTTCGTAGAAAAAAATAGTAATAACTAGTACTTTGATTTGATTCTCATAAAAAGAATGTATGAACCTATTTTTCTAAAAATCGTTTTGATTTTTGTTTAGAATTGCATATAATTACATTTACTCCAATAAAATATCGGTAAAAATATTTATAGAGACAAATTGTGTCTAAATTTAACTTAATAATATAGATTATTAAACTAGTACATAAATCCAACAAAAAAAAGCTTTACGTAAAGCATAAAACACATTTGAATAGTCCTGTTTGATTCTACAACTGAACTTGAACTCTTTCCGCTTGTGTTAAGGATCACATTCGCTCGCAGCGTCGGCACGCAACGAGTGTCTTGACATTCAAGGTCGCACTGCCCGGGCCCCAAGACACAAAACCTACCTACACAGATAATTTGTATCGTTTTCTACGATGCGCTAGTATGAATGCGACGATTCACGCCATAAAAATGGCTTAGGTAAACGGCAGTGTTGGGCGTAACTAATTTACGTTTGAAATTGAAATACAAATTGTATTATATTTAATTCAATTACGAGTAGGTAATGAATTACACGTGTAATTGCATACATGACTACTTCGTAATTTGTAATCTGAATTACATTATTTCGTAATTGAAATTATTCAATAACTTAGGGTAGACCACGGACAATTGAAACACGTCATGATTGAAACAAGGAAATTTTTTCGAAAACTATAATACCTACGCAACTGACGCAACACTCGGAACACACGGTTGGCCATGTATGAGCAGTAGCTTGGCCAGTAGCGCTCGAGTGATGGTGCGATACCGGAGTGTACACGAGCCAAACCAGTTTTTCACGGTAAAAAGTAAGTATTTGTGCTGTGGATATTTTTTTATAACAAAAAGTACTTTACTCTTGTATTTTGACTGATCAAATTAATTTGGTGCTATAGCTGGGAATAAACGAGTGTTTATAATGGCCGTTGATCAGCGTTCGAGTTTTTTTTTATATGTAATATTTGACCTTGAAGTTAAAAACGTGGTGTGGAGACGGTAGAAACAACTTGCTTGTGGACGATTTAAACGTTTCAATCGTCCTCGCGTTTTAATCGTCCCCAAAAGTAACCGACTTCAAAATAGAAGGAGGTTCTGCATTCGATGCACATGTTTGTTCTATTAATGTTCACTATTGTTTGTGTAGTTTTTGACCTAGTTTATAAATTATGGAAATATGAAGGTTTTTTAGAAATCTGCACGCTGCGTGTCATTGTAAAAAAAGGAGGTTCTCAGTTTGACCCGTATGTTTGTATGTATGTATGTACGTTGTCCGAGATTATCTCGCGTTAGGTTGAACCAATTTTGATGCGGTTTTCAGAAAAGTATTTAATACATTCTGGAGAAGGTTCTTGTATACAATAAAACAAATGGTTAGTCGCGACGTTTACAACACGTTTTGTCACGGGATCGGTAC
Source organism: Epinotia brunnichana (assembly GCA_963854355.1). Taxonomy (NCBI): domain Eukaryota; kingdom Metazoa; phylum Arthropoda; class Insecta; order Lepidoptera; family Tortricidae; genus Epinotia; species Epinotia brunnichana. Next base: position 19,567,496 of record OY977940.1, read on the forward strand.
ACGGAATGGTTATGATTGAAACATTGTTATAGTTGAAACAAGCACTTTTTATGAAACATGATTATGCTTGTTTTGTGCAAATCTATATTATTATAATTGTATTAAAACTATTTGGTTAAACTAAATGTATAAGGTAGCAGCAACAAAGGAAACTAAAGTCGTATACTTTTTTTTACACCCGTGTTTTTATCGAGATGTTCAGATGCTCATAAATTGATAAATGTTTATGATATGCCTGCGAACTTTTGATGAGCTCATTGTATGCTATGGTAGTCATGAAAAAAATTAAAAACAGGCCAAGTGCGAGTTGGACTCGCGCACCGAGGGTTCCGTAGAAATAATTTTTTTTTCTTAGCCTGTTTGGGAAACAGGAAGCCACTGCTGGGCAAAGGCATCCCGCATTTTTCTCCACTCGGCCTTGCATGGCATAACATGTAACTAAAAATCTGGGGGCACGGCAGTTCCCCCGCCAAGTCGAGCAAAACAAAGAGGCACGGCCGTACCATCCTTTTGTCGAAGCCATTCAGGCCATTTTCAACATCCTGTAATTTTGTGCTGGCTAAAGCTAGAACCCTGAAATTTCAGGAACATGTAGGGCATAATATGGCTAACATACAATATCAATAACATTCAATTTTAACTTTTAGTTTAAGAACTATTGTCCGTCAAAGTTCGTTAGTTTTGTCACTGACATACTCACTGATAATGATCACGCTAATTCTAAGGTACTTCTAGCAGACCCACAAGCTCCATATTTCAAACATTATTAGTTTTTAGCCTAATAACTCATAAGAAACCTAAAAATATTGCAATTTCAGTCACGTTTCAGAGATATACAAGCTGCATAAGTAAGTTTGTAATCCTATACAAATACCTACATACGATTATTTGCGGTTGGTAAAATAACATTCCCATACAAAGTCTAACAAAAGAAATGAGATCCCATAAAAAACATTCCATGTAAAAAATAGGCCAAGCCTCGAAACTCTTTCACCGTAAAAAGTGGTGAGATATTTCGTAGAGCCAAGTCAGACATTCTTATTAATCTTTATTTGATTACTAAATAAAATTTTGTGACTTGGCAATCACACTTACATACGTTTTAGGTACATATACAAAAATTAGTAAATGCAGTAAAGTTGTTTCGAGACTTGGCCTATTGTTTACATGGAATGTTTTTTATGGGATTTATGGTTTTCGCAATTTTTCCTTTATTTGTGCCATAAGGCGTTGCTTCGTATCAAATTTCAAGATTCTGAGTTCACGGGAAGTACCCTGTAGGTTTTGATTCCCTTGCGAGTTTCGAAAATTTGCGGCATAAATGGTTGTGTCTTTTGATTGCGTTAGGTTAGAAGTTTGATTCTTTCACAGCTCCAAGGAACAGTAGGCTTGAGTATTTAATACCTTGATAATATCTAATACCTATTTAATACCTAGCTTGATACCTCCACGCGTTCCTGAGAAAAAGGGTATTGACATACGGACGGACGGACGGACAACAAAGTGATCCTATAAGGGTTCCGCTTTTTCTTTCGAGGTGCGGAACCCTAAAAAAGATATAAGTAGAGTTGACTGGGTAGTACTGAATATCGTCCGTAGTTTTGCTTCTTAGGGTTCCCTACTCAAAAAGTAAAACGGGAACGTACGTCCGTCCGTCCGTCTGTCTGTCACCAGGCTGTATCTCACTGATACCGTGATAGTTCCAGCTGAAATTTTCACAGATGATGTATTTCTGCTGCCGCTATAACAACAAATACTAAAAACACAGAATAAAATAGTTTTTTATAGATAATGGTACGGAACCCTTCGTGCGCGAGTCCGACTCGCACTTGGCCGGTTTTATAATCTGTGAGGTGAAGAAAATATATCAAATGAAAGAGCGTGTTTTTATCTACTAAACGGCAAGTAGTAGTTAGTAACTAATTTTTAAATTGAAATTTCCTGTAAGACTCAGACATGTAAAGCTATATAGGCGACCTTATTTGAGATCCTAATTTAATTAAAAAATAATACTATTAATTATGTACTTACTGACTTGTAAAACATTGGCTTTTATGAATAAATATCTTGTATCTTGCAATCCAATTTTGGATCAAGGTGTTTTAGTAGTAGCTCAAATTGAAAAAAAAAAAACGATTTGTTTCAAGTATCCCCATCCCGGGGCCAGTTGAAACAGTGACAAAAAATAATACTTTTATGTGTTTTATTCGTATTTTTATGAGATAACGTATAGTTTAGGATAGGTTTATAATCAGCTAGCGTTTTTGCGCTTACAAGTTAAACTCTACGTGTATTATCAGTCATTTTTCACCTTATTTAAGTAAGTTAACTAAACCAAAACGAAAATAAACTGTTTGCATTTTAAACGTAACAAGACTATATTAAGTAATTAAAATACAGGATGGGCCAAAAATTCTTGCACTTTTGAAACTGATGAAAATAAAACCATGAAAGTCAATTTCCTGATCATTAAATGTTTGTGACTAACATCTAATGCAATTTATTTCTTGAATATAATTTATCTTTGAGATGACCCCCATCTCGTCACTGGCACTCCAGCAAACGACTAGGCAGATTTTAGGAAACTCGCTGACACATGCTGCGAGGGATCTCGACTATCTCATCGCGGATGTTTTGCTTGAGTTTGGATATTTTCTTCGGGTTTTTTAACTTAGAACTGGACTTTATAAATATCCCCGCACGATAAAATCGGCGGGAGTGAGATCCGGGCTTCCTCCTAAATAGGCGGCGAACAGTTACATACAATTTGTTGTTTTTATAAAACTGTTTTACACAAAAAGCTCGTTGTTGATCAGTAAAACGCTTTATTGCAAATAACACTGCATAAATTAATGTCAAATTTCCCTCCACTCAAAAAATATATAATTTATTATTATAGAAGATATTCAGTGTTGCCATTTGCAAAAATGTATGGCCCACCCTGTACAGAAGAGAACACCCTGAAAAGAATATGTAAATAAACTAATAGAAAACTTACTTAGACTTTCATTAGTCAATGTCAAAAATACAAGAAAATCACTCTGTTTCAACCGTCCCCACCTCCTACTTTCGGAAAAAGCCGTTGTAGTAATAATGAGAATAATGATACAGTAAAACTAGATACGCTGAGATGATCCACAAGCTTCACTTCAAACACACACACTCAATACTCTCACTTAAATAGAAACCAGAATAATTGAAAAACTCTACGAGTGAAAACACTTACTTTTGGGGATCAAAACACAATAGGGTTTTCTACAAACAAATTAAGCGCGCGGCAAGCAACGTCACGATGTTTTTCGTGTACAAACCGATCGTCCGCTTCTTTCCCCGCTTGGACCCCTCGCCGTCCCACCAACGGTTCGCGAGATATTTGCGTTGTTTCAACCGATTACCCTACTTTCATTTTGCCGAAGATATTAGAGTGTTTCAATTGACCTCACATAGTGTTTCAATTGACAGTATTCCCAGTATGTATGTATGTAAATACTGTACTTTAATATTTTACACAAGACAATGGTAAAAACAAACACGCAGACACAGTCAGTCGTCGACAGTCATGTGAGGCCAATTGAACCATACTGCCCCATTTTCTGTATTATACTCGTATTATTGACAGAAAACTATGGATTATAGAGTAACAAAATACATTTTATTTAGGAACCAGATAACTAACCTTGAAAAATTTTGGGCGTTCATCTTTCTACTCATAAAAATATAACGGTTATATGCTGTAAAGGCAAATGGTTTCAATTGCCCCTGGTCTACCCTACGTTATGTACACTTTTTTTTAGTTAACTAAAAAGGAACAAATTTACTTGGAGTGATTATTAAGAAAAAAAACCATTCAATTACAAATTAGCATTTTTAAGGAAGTAATTATTTTTGCTTTTTTAAATATTGAATTTATTTTCTTACTAATACGACTAAAGTGAAAGTTTGGAAACCTGGGGAAATTTTTGCCCATTAATTTTGAACTCACTCACAGAATTTCACGAGAATCGGTTGAGAGATCCGACCTATAGAGGCAACAGCTGGACAGCCGGACATACGAAAGCATTTTTGCCCGCTCAATATCGAACTCGCACACAAAATTTCACGAGAATCAGTTGAGAGATGTGACCTATATAGGGAACAGCTGAACAGCCGGACATACGAAAGCATATTTGCCCAAAAAGGAGATCGGAAACCCGCACACTAAACTAGCTGGTCACTAACCGGCACTACGACACTATTTCATTGATAAAACTACAATGAAACAACAAGACTCATCTTTAACCTCAGATCTTCTTTCTATGATCTGAGGCTATAACTAGGTACATATTTTGTTAAGTGAACCCTAAAAAAAATCTGTATCAAAACCTACCTAAGTAGGTACTTTTGTACGGTCTACGGTAGGTATTTTAAAAACATAGAATTATAATTTCAATATATGACGGTTTTTTTAATCTTTTGATTCACAACTTAATTGAATTTTAACTATTATAAACAACTGATAATTGATCGTACGCGTTAGATCGTGTCGCTAAACTCTCAAATCGCGGCGCGCCGGTTCGTGCAGTGCCTACTTAGACATATTTATATGGCGGACGGCGCGGTGCCCCGCTGCATGCAATCGGCCAATCACGTTAGCTCTGCGGCTCGCGCGCGGCACTTTTAAACCTACTTTAACAGGTGTTTGTAAAAACATTAGTTGCAAAGTATTTTATCAGTCGATTCGTACATCATTCAATGAAAGAGTGTCGATGATGAAAATCCCAAAACTTACTGATCAATTTGCATTTTTTGAAATTGTTAAATAATATTAACCCCCTAAAATCCACCTTCCGTTGTTGTTTAGTGTGTGATTGGTTTGTAATGTTTGTGTCCACTACATACACCAAGGAATGAAGGAACCTACAGTCTATTATTATTTTTTGACACGAAAATATGGTAATAGAAAAAAAAATGGTGTCTAACTGAATATAAAGGTAATAATCGGGAACATTTTTTGCGCGATTTATCATCAATATTACGCCGCAAATATTAATTTATCATAATACAGAAAAAAAAGGTTATTAACATTTTTTAACAATTTTTGAGGAATTTATTAATTTTTAAAAATTTATTAAAATATCTAAATACCTAATATTTTGTTGGATTTAGTCTCGAAGTTATTACTATAATTATGATTTATCTGTTACGCAAAAAAAAACTGCTATTATAAATTATTTCCATTTCGCCATACAACCGGACCGTAAAATGCTTAGACATATGTGGATACATAAAGTAGTGTATGTAATTATACATAATTAGGCATTAAAACACTCGTGTGATTGGCATTAAAACGGATTCTGTGGTTTGAAAATAGAAACCTGAGCGAAGCGAGTGGTTCAAAAATAGAATCCTGAGCGTATAGCGAGTGTTGTACCACACGAGACGTCAAAATAACTGCACCCGAGTATAACACAAATCTTTTCACCTCACTAAAGCGAGGAAAATACCAAATAAGAAAAAAAAACCTTAAAAAAGAAAAAAAAAGAAAAAACCATTTATAAAAAGAAGAAAAAAGAACAGAATATAGAACAAATACAAATAAAGACAAAAAAAATAAAAAAAAACATTGAAAAAATAAACATAAAAAAAAATTAAAGTATTAAAAAAGAAGAAAAAAAAAATCTTAATTTTTTTTATTGAAAAACGTTAAAAAAATCAGATGGGCGAAAATTGTCCTGTCTGGACTGGCCTTTACATACTCGTATTATGTTTAAAAAAGTAACTAAGAACACTTACGGATTTCAAATATTCTTTGCACTCTTGCTTGTGTATAAAATGCAGTTTTGCTATCTGTTTTTAAAAAATAAAAAAGGGCTTTCCGAGCTAGTCAGGTGAACCACAATATACCTACGCGTAAATATTAACGAGATTGACATTTCAGATGTTATTCGCTAAGTACCTTATACTCTTTACAACTGTGTTTCTTCTTTTTCGTTGACATTCTGTAAAAATAATTTATGTGTAGAATAAGCATCCAGTCTATTAGTAGACCATAACCGGCCTTGAGCGACTTAACGTTAAACACAACAACAATTAAACTGCTCTTAAAGCCTTGATTACTTAAACACGCGAAGTAAAACTTGGTGTAGGTACTCAGTCTAGTTTTAAATTATTTAGGATATTTAGGTAACCACGGTACCTATATCAAACAAGAAGGCACGAATTAAGAGTTTACCTACAAACGAGACGAGAATATATATTATTTGAAGACTTACATATTCTACATACGGGCATATATATTTGACAATTGACCATAAGCTCAAATTAAATCGATATTCCTGTTTGGTCGCATCCAGCTTAGACTCGCAAGCTTTTATATACACTAAATAGAAAGGTCGCGTAAGTAAGCAACTTGGCAGTTAGTGCATGTTGTTAGGGGAAAATACTTCACTTTCGGATACCGGCGCCATATTTTAGTATATATGTTGTAAACCTAGACTACCTTGATTCTGTATGTACGCCCAACGGTCGATTTCCGCGTCAATATTTTTATCTCATCGCAAACTGTTGATTCTCAAAGGGCCGGTAATTTATTCTGTCTGGCCGCATTGCCGACTGAGGAAGTCTATTATTAACTTCACGTTAGAGTGGCTAAATTAAGTTTGTAATTATATTATTGACATTCACAAATCAGAAATAAAGCAAAATATATTAATAGTACCTAAGTAGGCACAGTACCTACCTACCAATGGTATATGAAATAACTGGAATGCATGTCAAAACGGAACCTGGTGATAATAGTTATTTAAGATACAAGTTCGGAAAGTAGGGAAATCACATTTCCGCGCGTGTATCATACAACGTTTTACAATGCCTTGTGCGAGGAAATAAAATAAATATAAATATTCAATTTAAAATCCATACCTAGGCTAAAATTGATTTACCTAGGTTGTCTGGTACCTATCTATTATCTAGAGCTGCATTTAACAACTTCCGTACATCTTTTGCTGTCAACCTCACTTAAAACCAAATTTTTGTGGTTTTAGAACGCAATTAATTTTGAATTAACTCATTATGTTCCTCAACAAAAATACATTACCATCGTAGTTCTAAAAAAGCAAACTGAAACTATTGGAACTCGATATTAAAATAATTATTTTTGATTGATTTGTCACTTTCAAACGACATTTTTTACAAATTTACACCGAACAACTCCAAAGTAAACAAACAATGGCGGGGTATATATATTATTTTTTACCACGTCGGTGGCCAACAAGCTTATGGCCCACCTGATGGTAGGTGGTTACCGTAGCCTATGGACGCTTGCAACTCCAGGGGTGTTACATGCGCGTGTTTTAAATACATGCGCACTCTACATATGTACTAACTGCGCATGTACAAATCGCCGCCATGTTCGTATCGTAAAAGGCATAAGCAAGATTCAGCCAAACACATTAAGTGAATATATAAAATAAAATTATTTAATGATCAAATTAAAAATTTATAAAGATTAATAAAACATTTTATAAATTATTAGTAGGTATTTATGTACCTTTTATATGAAAGAAAAAGTGAATTTGAAATATTTGTAAAACTTATCTCAAGTAAAAACTCAAAAATTAAAAAAAAATACTGGAAAGTAAAAAGCACTAGTGCGGAAAAGTGGCACTTTCCGCACGATTTGGCTGCTTAGAAAACGCTCTTTTCGAGCACATGCATTGTAAATATTTTTTTAATACAGTGCAGCAAAAAATAGGTGTAGAAATAATACACTTGCAAACTCAACACGATTGTAATTTACTTCACTTTATATATATCTCAAACACTTTTTTATGCACACAAAACATCATAGGATGGCCCTAGGTCCTATAAGCGATTAGATGCTTGCAAAGGTAAACAATAATAATATACCCACTTCCTACCGGGTAACGAGCCGCTCAGCTTGTCGTTCGCTATAAGTGCACCCTGCAAAGGGGTATCAGGCCACGGGTGTTTTCTAGATAATAAATATGTCAGGGTGAGTATATGATGAATGCGTGGAATGGATGAGTATTGTGAAAGACGATATGATACGATGATCCTAAAAGAATTAGCCGAAAAGGATACTACGCTGGCGAATATGATGACTTTCTAAATTTTTAAAATATAGGAATATCCAGAAAAATAACCATTTACGGGCTACGTAAAAACGCCGCGTTAGCAATTCGTCTTCCAGTGGTAAAAGTTAAAGGGCTGTAAGTTCGCCACAAAATCTAGTTAAGTACAGCAGGGCCAAAAAAACTAAACCTAAACGCTACAGTATATTAATCCGATAGTGAAATCCCGACACCGACGTCTCTCGTAGAATTTACCACAGGATGCCTGCGTCTCACTAATACAGGATAACCTGCACATATAGGATAGGCCTGTTCAGTTAAGGAATATTCCTTAACTGAACAGGCCTTCGTCGCCCGTAGAGTGCCTTGCGACGGTCGCGTCTAATTATTAAAACGACAAAAAAACTATAGAAACCGGTACACTCAACTCACCCGAACACTCCTTTAGTTCGGCCTTGAAATAATATCCTTGGATTATCCAATCCAGCAAAGCTGAATCCAAACAAAAAAAGCCTCTTGTGGCACCCAAGCACTCGCTATGAATTAGGCGACTAGGGCTTCAATGAAAATCACCGCTGAAAAATCTAATAAATTTGAGGAACGCGCACTGGGTTAACAATAATTCAGCAAAACCTGTAAGAACCGGGCTGCTTTTACAAAAAAAGGCTCCGTCTGCAAAATGCAAGTTCGCACCAGGACTTCTATATCAAGAATGACCCTTCACTGTTTACAAGAATTGACAAGATTCTGGAAAGATCTTCTACGTAATTCAAGTTTTTAATAATTTAAAAAGTAATATCCAAAAATCAGCCCGACCCGCAACACGACGTGAAGCAAGGAGATTTGATTCGCTAAAAAATTAAATCAACAGAATAAACGCCATCTACGAGAAAAACCTGACATCGCATAGACAACTGGGAATGCATCTAAATACAACAAACGCATGAAGTGGACAATCAAACGAACTAACTCCCAAAAAGGAATTCAGATGGCGCAATAAGCCTGCAGCGAGTTTTTTCACTGCAATAGTTGCTCAAAAAGTGCTACTTTACGTAGCTGTTTAGCGTGCGGAAAGTTGGATTCTCGCACTAGTGCTTTTTACTTTTCCACGTGTATCGAACGACGTTTTTTAATACAGTTGCGAAAAAATAAGAAAAACGACAAGTAAGGAATTTGAAACTTTTATTATATTATTAATTCGGTAACATTATTGTAATACAGTTAAAAAATAATGAAGTTGTTCAAAAATAATTTTTTTAATACAGTTTTTCCTTACTTGTTGTTTTTCTTATTTTTTCGCAACTGTATTTAAAAACGTCGTTCGATACACGTGCGGAAATGTCTTTCTTCACTCGTCCCGAGTCTTGCCACTTGCCTACGGCTCGTGGCAAGATATCTCGGTACTCGTGAAGTAATGACATACTTTCCGCACTAGCATCGAAATGTACTATTTTAATAGAGTTGCTCAAAAAGTGCTACTTTAAGTAGCTGTTCAGCGTGCGGAAAGTTGGTTTTCGCGAACTAGTGCTTTTTACTTTTTCACGTATATCGAACGACGTTTTTTTAATACAGTTGCGAAAAAATAAGAAAAACAACAAGTAAGCAATTCGAAACTTTTATATTATTAATTCTGTAACATCATTGTAATACAGTTGAAAAATAATGAAGGTGTTCAAAATTAATTTTATAGGTACATTTCTTCCTTACTTGTTTATTTTCTTATTTTTTCGCAACTGTATTAAAAAAAGTCGTTCGATACACGTGCGGAAATGTCATTCTTCACTCGTCCCGAGTCTTGCTCGGTAATCGTGACGTAATGACATACTTTCCCCACTAGCATCGAAATATGCTATATTGTAGGTACCGTAATGCTTGATGGTCATTGGTGGTAGCTATAATATCAGTTCAATTGTACTGAACAAAGAATGGCGTTTATGATTACCCTCGTATTGTTTACTTACAACTTACAAGCTGTTTATAATTAGTCTCGAGATGCTCATGTATTAGTCCTGGAGTATTGTGTAACGAGGTAATTAGGTGTCAATAAAAGTACATTAGACTTACATAATGCCTTGTTGCCGTTAAACAGGTTCTCGAACTGGAAGGTGGTGTTGCCGATCTGGTACTTGTAGTTCGGGGTGATTAATTTCAGGTGCTCGCCGTTTTTGCCCTTAACGACATTGATCTTGCTGCTTATTTCCACTTGAGTGTTATCTGCAGATAAATAAATAGTCATTATCATCATATCAGCCGAAATACGTCCACTGCTGGACATAGGCCTCCCCCAAAGAGTGCCACAATGGCCGGTCCTGCGCCACCCGCATCCAGCGGACTCCCTCAGCGGATTCAGCGGAATAAATAATATAGGTATGAATATACATATATATTGAATCTTACACGAATCGAACTAGCCAATAAGGCAAGAGCTAGTAAGTTTAATAAATGTTGTGTTATGGGTTTGGGTATTAGAAGACGATTATATTTAATGGATACAAGTACATAAATTACGTAGAAAACATGTAATCACAAATATTAGCCCTTGCAGATATTCGATTCCGACCGTCTGCTTCATTGGCAGGGTACAACACCCACTATAGGTAAAACCGGTCGTCAAAAAAGTAGATAGAGGATAATATTGATAATATAATAGATATGTCGTCCTAGCGTCTGCCAGAAAGGGACGACGGTAAATTAATCTTAAGTACTAAAAGTAAGTAATACGTTTTTGTCAAAAATTTCATTTTTGGTACAAGCTTTTACTGCCGACTGTACTTTTCTGCATACCATCATCAAGTACTCATTGAGACGATTCTAACGAGCCCAAACTCGATGGGGTTGTGTCTTTTTATTGCGGTGTTCCTATGGTCACCTTCCAGCTCCAGCATCAGATCAGCTCCAAGTTATCACAATATTGTATTGTCATGTGATATACATTATGCTTGCAAAATTTCAGCTCAATTGGATAACGGAAAGTGACTGAAAAATGGATTGCAAATTTTGACGGACAACTTACATACTTACATATTTACATACTTTCATACTTTCATATTTACATACTTACATATTTACATACATACGAACAGTGCAAGTTAATAGAAAGCTTGTAAAAAGGATAAGAAGCCTAGTACATTCTTGACGTCTAATATCATTTTATAATTTAGTCGTGTTATATCGATGACGTCATGGTTCGTTACGTGAGTTTCAGTACTATATTTTGACAGCTGGAGTGAAATTCGCTAAAATTGTTATATTTTTCGACTTCAACTTACTGGTCACCTCACCTCTCAACTTACCGGTTACACTCGTGCATGTGTGGGTGAGTCCCTATCTTCTATTCTACCTCTATGTCAAGAAAACGATAATAAGACAGATAAATGATAATTGACATTCACATTGTCTCTGTATGGCGGCCAATTATAATACACGGTGATTAAATACTGATGATCCACCATAGCTGTCTCTTTATATTACACGTTATAGAAAGAGACAGCTATGGTGGATCATCAGTATTTAATCACCGTGTATGGCTGCCTGTGAGACACGCGTTTGTTCAGTGCTTTTCCGAACTCGCGCACACAAAAAAAGTTGTGTAGGTAGGTAGTGTGTTCGTAGTCACGGTTCAATCACATCAATGACTCCATGAGAGAAAACAACTGGTACCTAGTGCCTACCTATATTTCAAATACTGGTTTTTCTCCTTCGTATGGTAAATAATCTCGATTTATGGTAATAAATCCACGTAAATAGGTACTCGTATGTTAATTGAAAAAACTTCAGTTGAGTATTCTGGGACTGAGCGAGATCAAATGGTCTGACAATGGTATAGTAGATAAGGAGGACGTAACTTTATACTACTCTGGAAAACCAGCAGCAGAAAAGAACCACCATTACGGGGTCGGTATGATTATAAAGAAGGAAATGTCAAAGTTCGTAATCACAAACATCGGGGTTTTCGGAGCGGGAACGTTTGACATTAGCCAAAGAGTAGGTATTTACTTAAAAACAGATCGTACCCTAGTAGGTTTCTACCGAATGAATAATTGATTGAAAAATAAATAAAGATTAATCATACATATAGGTACATATTTTATATTGGTCATTCATTATCAACCTCTTCAGTTATATAGACGTATAGTTAATATAAATAAAATAAAAATAAAATAAAAATAAAGTCTATTCATTTATAAGAAAATGCTTCATAGATATCGAGCGTCAAGATTGACATTGTATTAGACACCTATTGTCAACCGTTACCCTTGCTTGTCTAGTAGATAAACTTATATGCAATTGTGTTTTAAAAAACTGTAAATAATCAGTCAACACCAATATGCCTCCGAGAAAAAAAACTCGTTACGAGTTTATGCGTTCGTGGATAGAAAATAATCCAGAGATAGAGGTTCGAGATTCTTTATTATTTTGCACCAAGTGCAATGTGAGCTTCGCTCAAACGAAATCTAGTGTAACGCGACATGTCGCATCTAATAAACATACAGGTATGAAATATGATTTCAATAGTGAGCTCTTGAAATTTGTTGTGGGCTGTAATATACCATGGACGCAGGTAAACAATCCGATATTTAAAGATTTTATCGAAAATTGTGTTACCGGTAAATTTGGAAAAACTGCAAAAGTTCCTTCGGAATGTCAACTGCGACGGGAATATTTAAATAAAGCTTACGATGAAAAAATGAATAAAATACGGAGCGAGCTAAAAATGAATATATATATGTGAGTGTTGACGAAACCACGGATGATTATGGTCGTCAAATAGCTAACGTAATAGTGGGAGCATTACGTGATGATCACATTGGCACTCAACACTTGATATCCAGTAAACGGTTAGACAGCACGAACAATGTATCAATATCCAATACGGTCACAAGTGCTCTTGATGAATTATGGGGTGCTAACCATAATAATCACAATAAAGTACTTTTACTTTTAACTGACGGTGTGGGCTACATGCTAAAGGCTGGAAGAAATTTAAAATGTATTTTTCCCAATCTTTTGCACGTCTCATGTTTGGCTCATGGTTTAAATAAAGTGGCTGAACTAGTAAGAAAACTTTATCCAGATGTGAATGATTTAATCGTAAATATCCCAAATGCTATTAAAAAAACTACAGGATGCGAAGCTGTCCATCAGCGATAGTTTAAAAATAGTTCATGAAACCTATAGAGATGTTTCCAAATTAAACATGAGCGTAAAAGGAAAACAGATTTATGATAAACTGAAGTTGGTGTTAAAGAAGAATTCTGGCTATAGCACACTAAAAATTATAAATGAGTTGGTACAAGGCAAAGAAATAGAACTTCAATCTCAAACTTCTCGTGCATCAATTGATTCCTACAAAAAATTTAAATATGCACCTATTACAACTGTCGACGTGGAAAGATCATTTAGCTCCTTGAAATGGATATTTACAGCAAGACGCCGTAGATTAACTGTCCCAAATATAGAAAAAATATTAATAGTTTATTCTGAAAATCGTGTCAACTATTCAATTTACAGCAGGTAATTAATTAAAGTTATTTTTATTGTTACCTTATAAGTTATAAGACTTTTACGGAAATTAAAATAAAACTTTGTCACAGATTGTATACAACTCACAGAGAGGTAGTTATTCATTAGGCATAATAAGATATTTTCTTAGACTAACATATCTGTTTATCTCTACTCTTTCTCAAATCATTCCCGCTCCGAAAACCCCGATGTATGGATCAACTTTGTTCCGTACTCGGATAGATGTATGCTTTTACAGTTCAATGCTAAACCTTTCAACTTAAGTATTCTTCAGGTCTACGCGCCTACAGCTCAAAGCACGGACGAAGAAATATAATCATTTTATAAAGAGTTAGAAGAAGTAATGGAGAGCATCAAATCACAAGACATGGTCATCATATTGGGCGATATGAACGCCAAGATTGGTAGAGGAACCGTAGGAAATACAGTAGGCAGCTATGGTCTTGGCGACAGAAACGCAAGGGTCGACAGATTGCTACAGTTATGCGTTGAAAAGGACTTAATAATAACTAACACCTGGTATCAGCACCCACCTAGACGACTATACACGTGGACATCCCCGCAAGATACAGCAGAATATATTGTTAGAAATCAAATTGACTACACTCGCGAGCAAAAAAATCGACTCAACATTTTTTTGGATTTCAATGTGCAATATCTCTAAAACTAATATAGGTATTCGTAGCATAGTAGCATTTTCTGAAAGCTGGACCTGGACCATAGGCGTTTCTTACACACTCGATACGGTTCCTCATGGACCTTATCAGCTTTCTGATGGTGTCCTGCGGGCAAACGTCCCATTCCTCGACCAAAGCAGCTTGAAGGGCCAAAATCGTCTCCGGGGCTGGATCCCGCGCTCGAACCTTCCTCTTCAGGTAATCCCACATATGCTCGATGGGATTCAAGTCCGGACTCAGCGGTGGCCAGGTGAGGCTGGGGATGCCGACCGCCGTCAGGTACGGTTTGGTCACTCCAGCGGTGTGACAAGGGGCGTTATCTTGCATCAAATGAAACCCCTCGTCAAAAAAACCTGCGTATGGGACAACATGGTCCTGCAGGATGTCAGTACCTATCCGCGGTCAATCCACCTCCTCAGCCGCGTGGCGTGAGTCGATTTTTTTGCTCGCGAGTGTATATAATGATAAAAGCACGCTATAGAAACGCAATAGTGAACGTGAAAACGTACCCTGGGGCTGATATTGGTTCGGACCATAATCCTCTAGTTGCAAAAATAAATCTAAAATTAAAAATACTGGGGAAACCAAATAGTCACAAGAAAATTGATATTGGAAAACTTAAAAATGCTGATGTTAGAACGGAAACAATATAAGCATTAAATCAAGAGATACGAAATACCAAAGATAACGACTATGAAGATAATATTGAAAGTCACTGGAATAAAATTAAAAAAACAAACTTCAGAAAAATATTTGGGTTTGAAAAAAAAGGAGAAAAAACTAGAATGGATTACACCTGAAATCCTTGATCTTATGAACCAGAGAAGACAATTTAAAGAAATCGATAAAAATAAATACAAAGAAATAGACAATGTAATCCGAACTAAAATCAGAGAAACTAGGGATAGGTGCTATGAAGATTGTGAACCAATTGAAAAACTTCAAGAGAAAATAAAATAATTTACTAAAACGCACAGGTAACAAGTAATGGGTAAAAACAGACTCTTTCAACAAATTAGTAATCGATAACGAAAAACAATGTAAAACATGGGAACTGTACATTGAGCAACTGTTCGAAGATGATAGAGCAGATTTGGATATAAACACGATGGAAACCCAAAGCAACGTGGAGGGACCACCAATCCTCTAAATAGAGATTGAAAAAGCAATAAGATCGATGAAAGACTGAAAGCTGTTGGCCCAGATGGGATATATGTAAAACTGTTGAAACTATTAGATGACGACAATTTGAAATTATTAAAATGTACAATAAAATGTATAATAAAGGAACATTACCAGAAGACTGGTTAAAATCCACATTCCTTCCGCTACCTAAAAAGGCAAATGCTAAGACATGCGGTAACCATAGGCTCATCAGCCTGATGAGTCACGCCCTGAAAGTTTTTCTTAAAGTGATTCACATGAGAATATATAACAAAATCGATAAAATTATATCAGATAACCAATTTGGATTCAGAAATGGTTTAGGAACACGAGAAGCCCTAGTTGCAGTTCAAGTAATAGTGCAGAACAGTTTGGAATATAATAACGAAGTAAATGCATGTTTTATTGATTTTAAGAAAGCATTCGACAACGTAAAACATGACAAATTAATGCATATACTTAACAAGACCGAAGTGGACAGCAAAGACCGAAGAATTGAAGAACTGTACTGGAACCAGTCAGCACACATCAAAGTCGGAACAGCTGGCACTGATGATATCAACATACGTAAAGGAGTGAGACAAGGATGTATCCTATCACCATTATTGTTTAATCTGTACTCCGAAACTATATTTCAAGAAGCTTTTGATGGCGTTGAAACTGGTATCAGAGTGAACGGTACAGTGATAAATAACCTCCGATACGCCAATGATACCGTTATCTTAGCTCACTCCATACAAGACCTCCAACATCTCTTAAACCGCTTAAATACTGTCGTGGAAGATTACGGTCTAAAAATGAACATAACAAAGACCAAGTATATGATAATGAGCAAGAACGAGGTAGAATCGACCACGCTGTCTATCAACGGCAAACCACTTGAAAGAGTCAAACATTACAAGTATTTAGGAAGCTCTCTTAACGAAAACTGGGACCCACGGAAAGAGATACCTACAAGAATAGAGATAGCAAGAAGCACATTTATAAAATGAACAAGCTACTCGTTTTCACTAACAAAGACATAAACCTGAAACTCAGATGGAGAATGGTTAAATGTTACGTGTTATCTGTATTTATGTATGGCGTCGAAGGCTGGACCATAGATCGAACCATAGAGGCAAAAATAAACGCTTTTGAGATGTGGCTCTACCGAAGAATGCTAAAATTTTCATGGAGAGATCGAATAACCAATGTAGAAGTTTTGCAAAGAATGAAGAAAATGTTGGAACTTTTGGAAACAGTAAAGAAAAGAAAAATCTCATATTTTGGACATATATACCGGAACAACAAATATCAAATTCTAAGGAAAATAATAAAAGGCAAAATAGAGGGCAAAAGAAGTAGAGGAAGAAGGAAGCTAACCTGGATGGATAATGTTAAAAGCTGGACTCATATTGATGATGCTGCCAACCTGAGCAGAATGGCACAGGATAGAAATAAGTTTCGAGAGATGGTCGCCGACGTCCGATGAGGACATGGCACAGTAAGAAGAAGAAGATGTTAAATGTGTTCACTTTTTCCCATTTTGGTACGGAACACTACCTAAGTAGTTCAAAATGACTAACCCAAAGAAACCCAAGATCGTAACCACCTGACAATGGTGACAATGT
Organism: Epinotia brunnichana; assembly: GCA_963854355.1. Taxonomy (NCBI): domain Eukaryota; kingdom Metazoa; phylum Arthropoda; class Insecta; order Lepidoptera; family Tortricidae; genus Epinotia; species Epinotia brunnichana. The sequence goes on from OY977940.1 coordinate 19,584,542, forward strand.
GAGGCTTATTATATTAAGCCACATGCTAAAATACAGGACATTATGGACATTGATGGCACTCAATTTCCCAATACGGCTTTGAATAATTCGCCTTATACTTCACCCTCAGTAATGTAAATAATTAATGACTCTTATGATTGCAGTTGTCAGAAAAATCAGCTCTGTTCGGGTTTAAAAGGTGTTTTTTTTTTTAAATCGGCCCTCAAAATACGGAGTCCTATGAAAACTGAGGGATTGAGAGCATCATAAATTTCAAATTACTTCTTCTTCTTCTTCTCTTACTTAAGAGCTAGGCTCTTGTCGGTGTAGCTCAAAGTAGGCCCTCCATCTACTCCGATCCCACGCAATCTCTTGGACCTCACGATATGACCCAACATCAACTCTCTTTTTAAGTTGCTCCATGTAGTCTATTCTAGGTCTTCCTCTTCCTCGCCTCCACTCTATCTTTCCTTCAATTATGTTAAGTACGAAGTTGTCATGTCGTAAGAGGTGCCCTATCATCTTCCCTCTTCTATTTTCTAAGTTCCTCACTAACTGCCTGGTTTGCCCCACTCTATTCAGCACTTCTTCTTCTTCATTGGTTACTCTCTCTTTACTCAAATTACTTAAAGGGAAAATTTTTAATATGTGTCGCTCCGAGCCGGATTCGAACCGGCGACCCTGTGGTCTATGGGCCTGCGGCGCTACCACGAACTTCGAATATCGAACTTCGTATATCTCCGTCTCTGTCGCTCGAGTACTATAAACCATAAGTGCGATTATAAACGGAGATATACGAAATTCGAGATTCGAAGTTCGTGGTTATAGCTCAGGCCACATGTCTGCGGTGCGGCGCCGTAACGCATAAATTTGCGGCGCGCCGCTGCAAAACCCGCGTTTCTCAGTAGGCTACTAAAAGCGGATTTCTGCGGCGCCGCGCCGGAAAGTTTTTCCGCCGCCGCACTGCACACACTGCGGCCTTAAGCCTATATATACTCGGACGCGACCTATCGCTCTACATATATGTATAGCCTTCCGGGCTGGAAGTCGGTGGAAAAGAAGTATATTTTTATTACGGTATCCAAATGTAGGTACTTACTGTGTTAATGACTTGACGATTGTTGGACATGAGTGAGCCCTTCAAGCGAAATCCTCAACAAAACAAGTAGGTTATTGGGAAACCTTCAATGTTTTTTTTAATCGATCTCCAGCAGAAGCCAGTAACTTACATGTGTGGGTCAAGCTCACAGCTCGTCCTTGCGGGTCGAGCCGAGGCCCTGAAAACTTACCTATATTTACCTACCGAAAATTGCAATTTAAATTCTCCAGTCAAAATTACTTGATAATTACTTATAGTGCTTTCAAAAGCGCATGTTTATCGCGATTCGGAAGAGTAAATAAAGGACATTTAGCCGGTCAACTAATTTATAATCGTTATATAGTAGTTTATGTGACTGTACATAATGAAGGGCATAAAACACGAGTGTGGGCCTTCGGCTCGTTTCATAATAACATCACACGAGTGTTTTAATGCCTAATTATGTACAGTTACATACACTAATTTATCTATCCACATATCATAAGCCTCCATGATGCATTCAGGAGCCGCTAATTATGACCGGCATCGCGGCTTTGTTTTCTGGCAGCTGTCATAGTTTTTTTTTAATTCAGAGACAAACTAGAGTCGGATCCAACTAATCCAACCATGCATCATAACGTTCGATATCTTACTTACGTGCGACATTTGTCAAATTTGTATGCAAATTGACTTTGAAATTGACAATTCAATTCGAACTAAACGTCATCTCGACTGATATTAGAATAGAGGTTAAATCAAATTTCTTTGTTTTCAGAGACGTTCGAAATTTGAATGAAATTATATTATCGAAATCGATGTTATTATTTAGCAATAATAACATTTTCTCAAACATGCTCGGAAATGTATGCGTTAATGTCACGAAATGAAGACATGAAGTTCCTTGTTTATGGCTGCCTACATTACTTCTTGGCCTAGGCCAAGAAGTAATGTATGAAAACCCTAACTAAAAACATTATTGGCCGCTACTCTAACTTTTTAAATTTGCTTACTGATATTAAACAGACTAAGGAAAAAATACATACTGCCAACCACCAATACTTTTTTTTAATTGTTTTAGTTTTTTGTAAAAAAAAAATTATTAGTTTTTTTCATTTTTTTTTCGTTTATTTTTTAGTGTTGTTTATCGTTTTTAATGATTTAAAAAAAAATCTTTTCTTTTCTTGATGTTTGTCTATTTTTTAATGTTAAAATTTTTGTAGGGTCTTTTATGTTATTTTTAAGTTTTTTTTATCTATTTTTCCTTTTTGTTTTACTTTTTTTAATGTTTTTTGTTTTTTTTGTCGTTTTTTTTAATTTTTTCAAGTTTTCCGTTTTGTTTTACTTTTTTTAATGTTTTTTGTTTGTTTTTTTTTTTTTGTTTTTTGTTTTTTTTTTGTTTTTTTTTTTCTTTTTTTCGTTTGTTTCTTTTTTTTTTGTTTTTTTTCCTTTTTTTTTAAGTTTTGCTTTTTTTCCTTTTTTTGTTTTTTTATATTTTTTCCTTTTTTTTTTTTTTGTTTTTTCCTTTTTTTTTGTTTTTTTCCTTTTTTTTTTGTTTTTTTTAAAATGTTTTTTGTTTGTTTATCTTTTTTTTTGTCCATTTTTTTGTTTTTTTCCTTTTTTTTTTTGTTTTTTTATTTGTTTTTTTTTAATATTTTTTCCTTTTTGTTTTACTCTTTTGTAATGTTTTTTTTATATTATTCTTTTCTAATGTTTTTTTTTCTTTTTAAGATTTTTTTATCTAGAATCTTTCTCACTTTAGTGAGGCGTAAAGGATTCTATTTTTAAACCACTCACATTCGCTAGCTCGTGTTTCAATTCCACACTCGCGGTTAAATTATAACTGCACCCTTGTATAACAAATAACTATTTATTATTTCCTCACATCGTTTGAGAAAAGCACTATACAAGCCTCGGCCGGAACAGGGATTGCTGGACTCGTTGTATCCGGCCTCGTCTACGACTCGGCCGTCTAGCCCACACTCGTCCATCAATCCCTTACTTCACGGCCTTTGCAGTAATGTACTATTTCACAGATAAGAAATTTGTTCTAACAAAACTGTCTATTTTAATGGTGGTCATAATGTGCGGTTCTTGAACGCATCATGGAGGTTTTATGATATTTGGATAGATAAAATTATTAATTAATATCGAAATATGTAATAGACATGTACCTATGTACTGCCAACAACACCATAATACATACACTAACCATTTGCAGACGTAATTGTTGCAATAAACAACAATAAATAGGTCAGTTAAAAGCGGTTTCTACATTCATACCATCGACGATTTTTCTAAATTGGAATAGTGTTTGCGTTTTGAGTCGTTCGATTTTAAGGCGAGATGGAAGTGCGTGTTCGGAAGTGTGTAACATCATTTTTTAGTACAAATGAATTGATTTTTGGAGTACTGGATAATTTAATAAAAATCTATCCGGTTATTGTTTTAGAACAATAAGAAAGCTATCCTTTTATAAAAAAAAATACAAAGATTGTCGTTGAAAATTACGAGATCTCGAACATGAATGTTTATTTTTTCTACTCCTTTATCGTTATCTGTTATCCGTTATTTATATAGGCTGTAGCTCAAATACATTGACACCACTAATAAATCGATGAAAAACTCTATGCTCTATGACCCAAAAGCGCACTGTTTAGCGTACTTTTTTGGCTCATACATTTTTCATAAAAGCACTGTTTAACTTTTTTTTATCGGCCGCTATATTGCAGTAAGTATTTATTCACGATTTAACATTTGTATATTACAAATTATTTACTACAATAATTATAAATCATCATCAATTGTGTGTTAAATTACACGTTTTATAAATTCTTGGTAATATTTATAAAAATAAACAGCTTGAATTCGGTCTGGGTCCGGATTTGGTTTGGTTCGGATGGCAAGTGCAAACAAATTAAAACCAAAACAAACCATAAGCAAGAGGTGTCACATTTCCGATTTCCCACCAAAATACACAGTTCAAAATGAAAAGACGAAAGATGATAAACAATTAGTCCTAAACTATTAAGATTTTATTCGTGTTTGTGAAGACAAGTGTACGTTCCTTTTAAAATGGTCGAAGAAATTAATACACCTGCACTCCTGAAAAAAATGCGTGAGTAGCAAAAGTACGAATATAAAACTTGCTGCCTGAAAAGTTTAACTATTCTGTAGTCTGCTATTTATTTAAAATTTGTCGTAGAAAAAGTATTGTATGCAACGGTGTATAACTGGTCTAAAAACGCTCGTATCGTCTGTAATTGCCAAGGCTCGCATCGCAACCTACGCCACTCGCGTTTTAAGACCCTTATTATACAACAGTTGCATAAAATACTATTTTTATACCATAAATATATTTAAGATTTTTTTACAGAGTTAAGCCGTTTTGTAATATTATGTTCGGTTATTGTCTTTCTTTGTTTCTTTTTCAGTCTACAGTAATTTTTCTGTGGTAGAATTCTTCACTATTTCTTCACACTGGAAGCTCAAAACTCGATATTTTCGTCAGATCGTGAACCGGCCTCGCCTTAAGGCAAATAAAACTCCATTCTATTTCCTAACACCACTACGGGCTTGGCCACATATCTGCGGTGCGGCGCCGCCCGCCGCAAAGTTTCTCGGTAAATAACGCGGGTTTCTACGGCGCCGCGCCGCGCCGCACCGCAAACTAGTCGCCGAGCCCTACCGTGGGCGACAAGGGCTCGGCCCCCGAGAGGTCTGTACGAAGTAGGTGCTATATGTTTAGATAGGTAGAAACTTACCGCAATGAATGGTACAATCCCCATCCCCCTTTATGGGCAGGACTAGGATGCGACCATCGATGTTGTACACGCCCGTGACGCTCATGTTGGCAACGAACTTTAGGGAAAACGTCTCGTCTTTTAGGTTAACTCTGAAACAATACAGAGGTACATATTGATAAGATTGAATAAAACACAGTAGTTCTTAGGTTAAAATAGTTTGCCGAATATTACCTATCAGCCATCCACGGACCGAATTAAACAAGGAACATTATACAGTCTACCGTGGATTTCAATACATCATTATTAGGTATTAAATGAATCAAGAACAGGGGGCCGATTTTTGACTTTCGAGCGCTCGAAAATTAAATAAAAGTGAATACGATTTTAGTGTCAATATTGCAGGCACTAACTTTCCACCGATATAATTGAATACGAGTGGTCAATACGACTCGCTTTTCAATTTTCTATCGCTATTTCAAAACAGCATTTCGTAATTTTTGTCAGTTTTCGAGTGAAAGATTCGAGCGCTCGAAAGTCAAAAATCGGTCCCCAGTTCTTTCTTTTTATCAGATCATGATCTTCTTTTTAGATCATGGTCAATCTTACTTTTAACACATAATGTAAGGCATAACGACGTACATCTTGGATGACAAGAATCTTGGAATGTTATTTATTCTAGTCATAAAATGGAAAGTTATGACATCATCCGTGACGTTTTATATTAGGTATTATGCCACCCAGTTTTGAACATATAAATAGTAAATCCTTGTATTCAAGGCGTCTTTTGATTTAGTTCATTAATAAGTCTGTCAAAAATTTAATTTTTGGTAGGTACAAGCTTTTATTACCGACTGTACTTTTCTATATACCATCATCAAATATACTGCATTTCATTTACGAAGGCGGGATTCCACTTGAGACTGCCATTAGCGTTAACAATAGGCTTAGAGATACTAAAAAAAAACTGGCATGACCCTTTTGCGGCGTGGTGTTTTACTTACACGCAACTTAATAGTCTTGGTCGTTTCTGAAGTCAACAATATTTATAATAATATACATGTGAAACCTCAATTCGGAAGAAAATATTTCAGAAAGTGAATGAAGAACATAACAACATATTTTTATGAGATTTTTGTCCAACTTATAATTAAAATATATGTGTAAATAATTATCTATTTATATTACCCATTAAGTAAAACGATTGACGTAATATTGTTAAATTAATATAATTGTACCAAAACATGAACATTAAACAATATTGTACCCAACGAATTTTTTTTTTCAAGTATCTAGATGTCTCAGTCACGCTTTCGCTGTATGGAGCTGGGACCAACACGTGCCAATTTGAAGTGCTCAGGCTCTAAAACAATTCGACAACAAAAGACAAACATTATGAGCTTCATTGTTAAGTATCAAGTGGAATCCCGCCTTCGCAAATGAAATGCAGTATACTCATTGAGACGATTCTAAAGAGCCCAAACTCAACGGGGTTGTCGGGGTTACGTCGGTTAAGTACTGAATTCCCATGGCCACCTTCTGTCTCCATCATTCAATATTATGGTACCATAATATTGAATTGTCATCCAAACTATACCTTTAACCAAAATTTCAGCTCAATCGGTTAAAGATATCTGCTTCAAAATTGAGTTGCAAGATTTCACCCGAACAAACATAGTCACATAGGGACATACACACTATACTATACAAACTCGTAGTTAGTTACATACATCGTAAGTTAATAGAAAGCTAGTAATTTAAAAGATAGGTAGAGGTATAAGAATATATCGCTTCATTGTCGACACCTACGTTTAATCACTTCAGAGATCAAGGGTCTACACGAGTGGTTGATTAAGTAAAATTAGTAATAGTCAGTAATGAGCAACTCATACCTAATCACAGTATTGCAGTGCAATTATTTGCATACAATGTGAGCCTTTAAGAATCATTTATGTGGATACTTAAATGATTAACTAGTGACTCATTGTGCATGTTGTATCGATAATTTACGCAAAGAAAAACAATACACAAGTGATAAACAGTCGATCAGTAGCTCTAGTATAAGTTTTATCGTTACATATACGTTTTCGAACGCGTTTGCGTTTAGTTTCAATTTGTATGGCAATGCGTAGTTCCTAATAGTTACCACCAGAGGCGCTGTTTGCGTTGCCATACAAATTGAAACTAAACGCAAACGCGTTCGTAAACGTATTGTATCGATAAAACTTATACTAGAGCCTCAGAGTGAGGACAAATCGAAGAGTCGGTTACCAGTTGAACTGTAGGTACGATTACGGACTCTTACATTTGTAGATTAGATACCTACCTAATACCTATGAAATTATATAGCACTAATATAAATTGTACATATTTTAAATAGCTAATGTAGAATCGTCTGCGAAAAGGAGATTATACGAGTACATCGAGACTTCTAGACTAGAGACTAGAGCATAAAACAAGCAATTTTTTCGAAACTACCTATATTCTTGGATTCTGCAAATCTGCCCGATAATAATGGCATTGTGTTACTTACTCTCAATTGCTTGGTTTTTAACCGACTTCAAAAAAGGAGGAGGTTCTCAATTCGTCTGTAAGTTATTTTTATTTTTTTATTTGTGTATGTTACGCGATATCTCGGTAATTTATGAACCGATTTGAATTTTTTTTTCTTTATTTGAAAGCATATACTTCCAGATTGGTCCCGTTGTCACCAAAATCTAGTTCTGATGATGGGATCCTGGAGAAATCGAAGGAAATCTTCAAATTTTATAGGCAAACTTGAAGCAATTTGGCTACTGATTTGAAGTCGCTTAAAACTTTGTTTTGAAAGTACAATTATTTAATGACTATTTGGTGGTATAAAATATAAACCAAACACTTAAAAACATTACACTCCTTTTCCTTGGGCAGTCGTGTAAAAAATAGTTCCTCATTCAAAGTCAAATTTATTCATTAATTCCGAACACTTTTTGAATGTCAAGTTTCTACTTACATACGTACCTACATACTTTTACAACTTTAGTAATGGCATTGACATCTGTCCATCTGTTAAATATTGGTCGAATCTGTAATAAGTACAATTTTTAACCGACTTCAAAAAAAGGAGGATGTTCTCAATTCGGTTCTTTTTTAAATGTGTATTAGATCTCCGTCATTTACGAACCGATTCGTACCATTGTTTTTTTAATTGAAAGTATATGCTTCCAGGTTGGTCCCATTGTTTTCAAAACTCCAGTTGAATGATGGGAACCATGAGGAATTGAGGGAACTTCTCAAATATATAAGGCACGCGTGTAGTAATTTTGGTGTTTTCTATTATAACTCGTGTATTTACATCCGGAAATCATAAATTTGGTGAAGTGGAAGTGATGTTGAAGACCACAGATGGCGAGTGGAACTTGTCAATGATGTACTTCAAACTATAAAAGTACGTCACCGATTCTGATATCATTCAGTTGAAATAGCAAACAAAGAAGTGCCAAAGGTGATTCTGAGATCCTTGAGGAATTGACGGAAGTCCTCAAATATTATCGGCCCACATACAGCGATTTGGTTTTTTTCTCTAATACTCGTAATCAACGTATTTGCTCTCGGAAATCAGTTCATGTGGTAAATTTGAAAATAAATGTGGAAATGTTCATGTGGCTTGGCGGAGTACTGAATTGAAGTCGGTTAAAACTTTGTTTTTAAAGTAAATTATTTGGTTAACGGACATTTCCCGCTATTTAAACTGTGCTGAATCTGAATTGGCCAGTTGCCCCAGACGAAATTGAGAAAACGTACGATAAAAAGCTTAGTTGACCAAAAGCAAAATAATATTTTGCTTTAGAAGTAGAGTCGTCTATATAATATTTTGCTTTAGATATATCAACCATAAAACCAGACTGGTAGCCCGTCATGACATGGTTGTCATATAGATAGGACGATTGTTAATCCACCGGTAAGTGTGACAGTCACATTTTCTGTCAAAGTGTTCCAAGCCCCTAATGACAAGTTTGCTATTGACCGCCGCGGCCAGCCCGCGCCAGTCTGTGAGAGGCTTAAGGCTTAAATCACTCTGTCGTGGCCTGCGGTGGCCGTCAAAAGTAAACCTGACAGTTAATGTCAAATTGACTTAATACCGCCACCGCAGGCCGCGCCTCTCTGTTAGAGGTTTAACATGTGCAAGTTATAGACGTTATAGGCTGTTGGCACTCTTTGGGGGAGGCAGATGTCCAGCAGTGGACGTCTTTCGGCTGATATGATGATGATGATGATGATGAAACCGTGGAATATAGCGTAAAAAAACCTATAGTTTGTTAGTTTGTCACAAAGACACGTAATTCAACAAATGGGATAAATTTTATGCCATTAGAGAGAGATATCTGAGTCGTTCCCATAATTATGTAAGTATACAATGTAAGTATACAATGTCTTAATCTCAATCCAATTAAATATTGCATGATCAGATCTCTTAGACCTGTCGTTATTTTAAAAATCATAGCTTAATCATACCTATGCCAAGCAAAGTGGAATTATCGCTCCGTACTCATACAAAAATTATCTGTAATTTATTACATTGTACGTTGAAACAGAGAGTTGTATTTTAAACCAAATCCAAAGAAAATAATCCATATATAGCGTTACATAAATAATTTGCACTCCACAATAATGACTGACCACAATGATTTGTAGACTTCCTAGGTATTACTTACCTATGTATAATCTACTGTTATAAAGAGAATCCAGGCCACAGCATCTTTGGTGGTTTATAATGTTCATATAAAAAATAAAATAATGTTTATTTCAATTAACAAATAGGGTTCAGTTTAGAGTAAGGTTGAGGTCTCCTAGTAGGTATAGAGATACCTGTATCAGGAGATCTCGCTCTTCCAAAGATAGTGAGTACATAATAAAAACCTATAGTTAAATTTAACTTTAACGTAGATTTTTTAATATTAGAGTAGAATTTAAACTTATAGATTATTTATTTATTTATTTATTTATTTATTTATCGTATGGCATTTTGGTCACTGGATTACATATAAAAGCTATATAAGAAAATAATAATAATAAGATTGATTAATTCAAAGGTTAAGATTAGTCCTCTTCAAGTACTCTGTAGCAAGTTCAGTAAGGTTCTTGAGGTCCTCCATCCGCCCTGAAAATTTTGTCGATGGGCATTCCAGAACCATGTGGTTGACTGTCTGATCGGGGTTTCCACACACACACCGAGAGGAGTCGCACCAGCCCCATTTATACCAGTGGTGGGCGCAGTTACCAATGCCTGTTCTTATGCGGTTTAATTGGCACCACACCCTGCGTGGATTGTCAAAACCAGGTGGACGCGTCTTTGGGTTGAGCGAAAACAGGCGTTCATCCGGTTGTTGTTGCCCGTTCCATTCGGACATCCATGCTTCGTGTAGGTCCCACTGGCTGTTCAGGTCCATCGCAGCGAGAGCTGGTGGGTTACGGGACTTGAGCCTCTTTTCTCCGTAGGCAGCGAGATCTTGGTGGATAGGCAGCTCTGGATGGCGTTTGTTTTTAATTGCCTCTCGAAGTAGGCACTTTTTCCGACGCAGATGTGCAGGTTCTATTGCGCTTAGAGCAGGAAGCCAGCTTTTAGGGGTAGGTTTAAGGCAACCAGTAATAAGTCGCATGGTTTCGTTCAGCTGCACATCCACAGATGAAACACTGGCGCTGTTCATCCATACCGGAGCGCAGTATTCAGCCGTCGAATAGACCAGTGCCAAGGCCGTAGTTCTTAGGCAAGACGCAGAGGCTTACAACTTATAGATTAAACAATCATACATTAACTTTCCTTTCTTTTTAATACAGTATAAAGAACTAATGTGAAGCAGAGTGCGTGTGAGTGTGTGTGTGTATATATGTGTGCGTGTGCTCGCGTGTGTGTGTGTGTGTGTGTGTGTGTGTGTGTGTGTGTGTGTATGTAGTGAGTGTTGAATGTGTTCAAGTGCAGGTGAGTGGTGGTTATCTTTTATCTTTATACAATGCTATTCAAGTTAAGACTTATTAATTTCCTATGTGTAGCAGCGCTTCAGTTTCATCATAGCCAAGTCTATTTAACCATTCTATAAGGACTCTTTTACAATCGTATGTTTTCAAAGAGTAAATATTCAATTTCTTGTTTACATTATTATAAATAGATGCGAGCTGATTGTACATCGAATTGTCTTCTTGCAAAGATAGACTTACCGTAAGGCACAGGTACGATTGTGTTAATTCTTCTACGGTTAAGAGTAGAGAGGTCATAAGACAGTTTTTTATGAGTCTTTAGCACAACCGAACCTATACAGGGCGTCCCACGCCTATGCCACATAGAGAGAGAAAACAATGAGCATATGCGACACCCAACCTCTGAGCTATATAAACTATGTGAACTCCCAAGTATACGCAAATTATATACAGGGCGTCCCACGCCTATGCCACATGGAGAGAAAGTACCTTGAATATTGTAGATAGAAGATTTTACTAAAAGAAGACATTATTTTAATTTAAATAACAATTTAAACTGCATTCATAGATTTTTAAATAATTACATGGTTGAACCGGGAATCGAACCCGCTTCACGAGAAAAAAAAATACTCTGTAGCTTTATCATACCGATCGAAAGGCTACATCATAAGAATTATTTTTTGCTACGTAACATAGTGTCAGAAATAAAAGAAAGACCATGATTTTTAAATTAATCGATTAAATTTATCTAATGCTCAAAATGAGTCCCATTGACAAAATCATTTACGCGTCTTTCGGCAGATTCAGGATACAGCAGAAACTTGATTGGACAGAAACTCGATTTGTTGCATACAACCAGGTACCATCGGCCAAAGCCAGAGTCGACCAGATTCAAAACAGAATCGCTTGCAATGCTATACGGCTGGAACCAAAATACGCCTTAAAGGTGGTCGACTCTGGCTTTGGCCGATAGTACCTACTAATAACGTATCTCTTTACAATAATGTCCGTTGTATGTCCCTACGGCAATGTCAGGTTTTCATTTTTCTGAACAAAATTTCACATCAATTGTTAAAATGCATGGTCTTCCTTTTATTTCTAACACTATGTTATTAAGCAAAAAATAATCCTTATGATGAAGCCTTTCGATCGGTATGATAAAGTTACAAGGGATTTTTTTTTCTCGTGTAGCGGGTTCGATTCCCGGTTCAACCATGTAATTATTTAAAAATCTATGAATGCAGTTTAAATTGTTTAATAAATCAAAATAATGTCTTCTTTCAGTAAAATGTTCCATCTACAATATTCAAGGTACTTTCCCTCCATGTGGCATAGGTGTGGGACGCCCTGTATATAATTTACGCATACTTGGGAGTTCACATAGTTTATATAGCTCAGAGGTTGGGTGTCGCATATGCTCATTGTTTTTAGGGTTCCGTACCAAAAAAGTCAAAAAATAACCCTTGTGGGTGCGACTGTGTCCGTCTGTCTGTCAACCACAACGTTTAATAGCTTAGGAACTACCTACTTGTGCTATCAATTAAAATTTTATAATGCTGTAGGCACAGTCGATCCACGTGTATGGAAAATGAGTTGTTAAAAATATTATAATAATTTCATTTTCTACGAAAAATCTGGTCTATGAAATGAAATAATTTTTATTTAAGTTTTAAAGTGAATTAACTTTCGATTTATGTTGGAGAATGTCGAAAAAAATACCATAGCGAAAATGTTGAAAAAATTACTTATGATTGACACTATCCCGTCATCCAACTGGATTTTTGATAACATGGGTGGGACCAACATAGAAGCATAATAATTTCATGTAAGAAATGCAGGTAAGTACTTACTTACGAATTGGTTCACAAATGACGTAGTTCTAAGGTAACAAACATTGAAAATAAAAATAATGATTAAAAAACGTGCAACCGAATTGAGAATGAGAACCTCCTCATTTTTTGAAGTCCGGTAAAAACAAACATTAAAAAACAGCCTTAAATATTGCCAATACGAGATTGCCAAGGTCAACTTGATTAGGCAATTCATGTTTGTTAAACTTAAATCATAACTGTCATTCTGGTAAGGTCGAGTCTAGGTCGATCACGTAACGCATTGTACGAACGTCGGGTAGGTCTAAATGTCACTTTTTATATGGAAAATTGACAGTTAAATTGTACCGACACGCGTTCGGAACGTTACGTGATTACCCCTCGGCCTCGTATTTTTGATGCCTACTTTACTTAGACGTGTCATTTCAAATAGTTTGTTATTTTCTTTTATCTATCCAAATATCATAAACCCTCCATGATGCGTTCAAGAACCGCACATTATGACCACCATAAAAATAGACAGTTTTGTTAGAACAAATTTCTTATCTGTGAAAATGTTATTATTGCTAAATAATGACATCGATTTCGATAATATTATTTCATTCAAATTTCGAACGTCTCTGAAAAACAAAAAAATTGAGAATCCGGTTCGTTACAGCCAAATATCATAATAACGTGTTCCTAGAATATCAGAATGTCAAAACAGATTATTCTCATAATGTCTAAAGCTCGAAATGACTTACGCCTACTTCTTAAATTACCGTATTCTTAATATGACTATAATTAATTTAAACTGTATCGCGTTTTGATAAATTGTCAATACTACCATTTCCCAAAATGTCTAAAACTTGACTTGATCATGTTTTGATGAATTTTCAATTATACCATTTCCCCTAAATGTCTAAAACTCAAATTAACTAGATACAAATGGTATAAATGGGACTGGTGTGACTCCTCTCGGTGTGTGTGTGGAAACCCCGATCAGGCAGTACCACATGATGGTTCTGAAATGCCCGACAACAAAATTTTCAGGGTGGAGGATCCCAATAATCTTACTTAACTTGCTCTAGAGTACTTGAAGAGGACTAATCTAAACCTTTGAATTAATTCATTTCATTATTATTATCTCCACTTATAATCTCCACTTATAATAAATCTCTAAATTAAAAAAAGAATCAGCCAGTTTGAAACTAAGCTTTGCGCGGTTCGAATGTTCTCAGCATCCCATGAACGGAAAAATATGAAACATTTTATATAGGTACATTATTATTCTAGCTGCAACTTAGGATAGTTTTTATCCGACTGCGAAAGTTAATTAATTTTCCGAAATATACGACTTCATTTAATTTTTAATTTATTTTTATTGAAATCAAACGCTGCTCCAACTGTCAGCTATAAGAACCGTCAAATTTTCGTCAAAATGGCGGAATTGCTTTGCCTTTCACTTATTAATAATTTAAATCCCGTCTACGATAGACCTTTACGAGACAAATGCTAAAATATAAACCATAAAAAAATATTCGATTCTGATATGAGAACTTATATGCGCAAATGTCGTTTTATGTCGTAATTTCAATAAATGAAATCAACAAATTTGAACAATATAATTAACACGAATTTGTTTTTTTTGAATGACAATGGCACGCGCTCGGCGCATTCAGCCAAAGTACCTGCGGCGCTACCACGAAAACCGATACTCAATGTTCATATATTTGCATCCCTGTCACTCGAGTATGGTTAGTGCGATAGAGATACCCGAATATTTTCGAATTCCGAAGTTCGTGGTTATAGCTCAGGAATCGAAAATATGGTAAATAATCATAATGTATTTTCTCGAAAGTAATGATTAAGTTATAAGAGTCCAAAGTTTTAAGAGGGGGTATGTTCTGTCCCTTTTCCGCAAAACGCACCTTCATATGAAACGATTGTTTTTTACTATGACGCTCGAGTATATTGACGTCACAGTCCCTCATCGTTTTCTCACTCTAACAAGCGACATTAAAACGGATGTAGCTTCATAATTTTTTGAGATATTTGAATGGGAGTTTCATTATCTTCTATCTATTTATACATAATAAATGCCTATGTCCTGACTGACTTATTCACTCACTCACTCACTCACTCACTCATCAACGCACAGCCGAAACTACTAATCTTAGAGAGTTGATTTTTGCACAGTATGTTGCTTTTATAACGTGGGCTAGGAATAAAAAGGGATTTTTGAAAATTCTACCCCTAAGGGGGTAAAATGGGGGTGCAAAGTTTGTATGGGAGAACCTTTTTTTTTTGAGCTATAGACTTAAACTTTGTAGAAAAATTAGTTATTAGAATACAAATGAAACACTTTCAGCGTTTTGGAAAATTCCACCCCTACGGGGGTAAAATAGGGGTGCAAGGTTTGTATGGGGGAAACATTTTTTTTTTAAATAGAGACTTAAAACTTTGTAGAAAGATCAGTCATTAGAATACAAATAAAGAACTTTCAGGGTTTTAGAAAATTCTACCCCTAAAGGGGTAAAATAGAGTGCAAAGTTTGTATGGGAAAAACTACTTTTTTTTAAATAGAGACTTAAAACTTTGTAGAGAAATTATTCATTAGAATACAAATAAAGTACCTAGATTCAGTGTTTTAAAAAAATCTACCCCTAAGGGGGTAAAATAGGGGTGCAAATTTTGTATGGGGAAAACAATATTTTTTTTAAATAGAGACTTAAAACTTTGTAGAAAGATTAGTCATCAGAATACAAATTAAGTACTTTCAGCGTTTTAGAAAATTCTACCCCTAAAAATAGGGGGCTAAAATAGGGGTGCAAAGTTTGTATGTGGGAAACTATTTTTTTTAGCTAGAGTCCTAAAACTTTGTAGAAAGATTATTTAAATACAAAGAAAGTACTTTCAGCGTTTTGGAAAATTTCACCCCTAAGGGGGTAAAATAGGGTGCAAAGTTTGTATGGGAAAAACATTTTTTTTTTTAATAGAGACTTAAAATTTTGACGAAAAATTACTTATTAGAACATGAAAAATACTACATTCGGCGTTTTACAAATCATTCCCTAAGGGGGTTAAAAAAGGGTGCAAGGTTTGTATGGGGAAAACTTTTTCTGAGCTAGACACTTAAAAATTTGTAGAAAGATTACTTATAAAAATACAAAAAAAAAGACTTTCAGCGTTTTGAAAAAATCTATCCCTAAGGGGGATAAAAAGGGGTGCAAAGTTTTTATAGTTTAGAGACTTGAAACTTTGTAGAAAGATTACTTATTAAAATACAAAAAAAGAACACAAATCGTTTTAGAAAATTCCACCCCTAATAGGGTTAAAAAGGAGAGCAAGCTTTGCATGGGCAACACTTTTTTTGAGTTAGACTTAAAACTTTGCAAAAAGATTACTTATTAGAATACTAAAAAAGAACTTTCAGCGTTTTAGAAAACTCCATCCCTAAGGGGATCCTTAAGATCCTTAAGAAGGGTAGCCAGTGTTGTGTGGGAAAAACTTTTTTTTTTACTAGACTTAAAACTATTCAAAATGTTACTTATTAAAATTAATAATAAAGTACTTTCAGAGTTTTAGAAAATTCCACCCCTAAGGAGGTTAAGAAAGCTTTGTATGGGCAACACTTTTTTTGAGCTAGAGACTTAAAAGTTTACGAAAAAAGTTCTTTCAGCGATTATAAAAATTCAACCTCTAAGGGGGTTTAAAAGGGGGTTCAAATTTTAAATGGCGAGCAATAAAATTTTAAAGTGTGAGTAAGAGATTTTTAACTTCGGTCTTATTCTGTACGTTAAAAGACTACAAAACTGATTTCAGAGTTTTTCCAAATTCATCCCCTAAGAGTGTTAAAATTGGTTCAAAGTTTGAGTATTTCAAGGCATTTTTAAAGTATGAGATTTTTAACTTTGGTTTTAGACTGTTTGTTCACAAACTAGAAAATGAACATCAACTTTTTTTTTAATTATCCCCTAAAAGAGGGTTCAAATTTTGTATTGAGAGAAATCATTTTCTAAGACGATAAAAAGTTCTACGCGGACGAAGTCGCGGGCAACAGCTAGTTTTCTTATATAGCCTTTATAGCGGCGTGGGTAGGCCCCCCACAAGGTGGACTGATGACCAGCTCCAGGTCGCAGGAGTCCGCTGGATGCGGGTGGCGCAGGACCGGTCATTTTGGCACTCTTTGGGGGAGGTCTATGTCCTGCAGTGGACGTCTGTCGGCTGATATGATGATGATGATATAGCCTTTATATGTAATCCAGTGACCAAAATGCCATACGATAAATAAATAAATAACTAGATACAAAAACGTCACATTGTCAAAATATCTAAAACACAGCATCTATGGAAAATATTAAAAATTATGTTGAAGTTTACAGTTTTTAAGCAATGAGTAATTATATTAATTATCAACGGCATCCCAATTTTCGTCTTGTTACAATTTTTTAGGTATTATGAGAGAGTGTCATTTTGATCTTTGGGCCTGTCAACAAAAGGCATTTTTGAATTTTTATCCCTAGCTTACGTTATAAAAGCAACCTACTGTGCAAAAATCAACTCTCTAGCCCCAGTAGTTTCGGCTGTGCGGTGAGTGAGTGAGTGAGTCAGTCAGGACATAGGCATTTAATGTATATAGATTGGTAGGTACTCTAGATACTTACAAACAAATTTAAGTTAACAAAGTCATGCAAGCGTTCAAATAATTCTTCATAATTCTGTGGTATATATTTATCACATAATAACTAGGTAAGTAACTACAGTCAAACATAAAATAAAAGGCATTGAATGTTGACTTGGACTATCATACTTTAAATTAACCTATAAATTTTATAATACACTTTTCTCAAAAATGGCCCGCAAAGTGAACATAACTCGCTACATATTGGAAGGTAAAGTGTATAGTTGAAGGCCAGATCAAAATTAAAAAATTAAAAACATTGCAGGCCGCCTGGAATGTTACATATGAATTCCTTTATTTGTCGAGTACCAAACTTTTAAAAAAGTAGAAACTGGCATATAAAAGACGGCACAGGTCGTATTCAGCCAAATCAACTCGTATTTTTCTGTTGCAAACTCGACATTTTTGTATGTGTCATAAAAAGATTGCGTTTTTCGGTGGAAAAATACACTTGCGATTCTGTTTAAAAAAAAATATGACGTTTAGTTTTATGTAATTTGCAGTATCCTCAATTTGTATTTAATAATAACGCTTGATTTAAATTTAGTCTTTTTTATTCCCCCATTTTTGAGAAAAGCACTATATTAGCCTCAGCCGGAATGGCAATTGCAGGCTTCGTATTATAATTAAACGGACTCGCAAGCTCGTCCGTTTAAACAAATTACTCAGCCTGCAATTGCCTACTTCCCGGCCACGGCAATAATGTACTATTTCTCAAACATGCTCGGAAATGTATGCGTTAATGTCACGAAATGAAGACATGAAATTCCTTGTTTATGGCTGCCTACATTACTTCTTGGCCTGGGCCAAGAAGTAATGTATGAAAACCCTAACTAAAACATTATTGGCCGCTACTCTAACTTTTTAAATTTGCTTACTGATATTAAACAGACAAAGGAAAAAATACATACTGCCAACCACCAATACTTTTTTTTGATTGTTTTAGTTTTTTTGTAAAAAAAATATAGTTAGTGTTTTTCATTTTTTTTGTTATTTTTCGTTTATTTTTTAGTGTTGTTTATCGTTTTTAATGATTTAAAAAAAATCTTTTCCTTTCTTGATGTTTTTCTATTTTTTAATGTTAAAATTTTTGTAGGGTCTTTTATGTTATTTTTAAGTTTTTTTTTATCTATTTTTCCTTTTTGTTTTACTTTTTTTAATGTTTTTGTTTTTTTTGTCGTTTTTTTTTAATTTTTTCAAGTTTTCCTTTTTATTTTTTTTGTTTTTTTCCTTTTTTTTTGTCATTTTTTTGGGCGTTTTTTTTGTTTTTTTTTGTTTTTTCAGTTGTTTTTTTTTAATATTTTTTTTCCTTTTTGTTTTACTCTTTTGTAATGTTTTTTTAATATTATTCTTTTTTAATGTAATTTTTTTCTTTTTTAGATTTTTTTAACTAGAATCTTTCTCACTTTAGTGAGGTGAAAAGGATTCTATTTTTAAACCACTCACATTCGCTAGCTCGTGTTTCAATTCCACACTCGCGGTTAAATTATAACTGCACCCTTGTATAACAAATAACTATTTATTATTTCCTCACATCGTTTGGGAAAAGCACTATACAAGCACAGTATAAAGAACTACAACCAGTAGGCAAGCTTCATTCATCTACGAATTTACGCACGCGCTTAGCGTAACCGCTCAAGAGTCAGGGTTGTCAAAAATATGTTTGGAGAGATATTAATTTATTTATAATTTACATGATTCATTTTCAATCATTTCAAAAGTAGGTACCATCTTTAAATAGAAATATATACGTTTAGAAAAGGCGGCCATTTTCGTTATCAACATCGTTATTGGTTCCGAGGGGCTTTTTAATATGAATCCAATATTTGATTTTCAAAAAGTGGCCGTCATCTTGAAATTCTTGAAAAACAGTCCGATTTGGTTCAAAATCGATATCTTAGGGTCCGCGGGGCCTTTTAATATGAATCCGAGCTTGGATTGTAAAAAAGTGGCCGCCATCTTGAAATTCTTGAAAAACAGTCCGATTTGGTTCAAAATCGATATCTGAGAGTCCGCGGGGCCTCTTAATATGAATCCGAGCTTGGATTGTAAAAAAGTGGCCACCATCTTGAAATTCTTGAAAAACAGTCCGATTTGGTTCAAAATCGATATCTGAGAGTCCGCGGGGCCTCTTAATATTAATCCGAGCTTAGATCGTAAAAAAGTTGCCGCCATCTTGAATATCTTGAAAAACCGTCCGATTTGGTTAAAAATCGATATCTAAGGGTCCGCGGGGCCTCTTAATATGAATCTGAGCTTGGATTTTAAAAAAGTTGCCGCCATCTTGAAATTCTTGAAAAACGGACCACATCGGACAGTATTTCAAGAATTTAAAGATGGCGGCAATTCAATTTGAACGAAATGAGACTGTATTTAAAGAACTTCGATTCGACGTTCGACTTATATTAAGAGACCTCGGGCCCTCAGATATCAATTTGGAACACAATTTAAGTGACATCATAAAAAAAACACCTAAACCTTACCGATATTTAAAGTCGGTTTTATAAAAAGTCAAACTTGACACCCCTTCAGAATAGTTAGCGCAAACTCAATGAGTTTGCGCTAAATTTCCTCGTCTCCCGCTTCCCCGCGTTCCTCCCCTCTCGTAAACCCGCGTGGCCCTGAGCTTGCAGACTGTATGTAGTTAGACTGTGATACAAGCCTCGGCCGGAACAGGGATTGCTGGACTCGTTGTATCCGGCCTCGTCTACGACTCGGCCGTCTAGCCCAAACTCGTCCATCAATCCCTTACTTCACGGCCTTTGCAGTAATGTACTATTATTATTTTAGTAACAAAACACAAAACCAATGTCAAGCAATGTCGACAGTAGAACTTCTTTGAAGTGACTTTCCTGTACAAGTTCTGTAGGACGACCGTGTACATGCATGTACATAATTATATTGTACTTAGTATAGTACCGTAAACCGGGGTTACTTTGATTTGCGGGTCGACTTTGATATAACATCTTCCATCCACTACTAAAATACTTATGTTAAAAACTTTAAAAGCATTTATAGTTGCTTCAACACTGGTAGTTACTTCAACATGTAGTGAACTGGTTCGTGTGTAGTGCAATTATTTCATGGAGAAAAAAAAATGTTAACGGCAAGGACACTTTTCGTCTTGATTATCATGGCTAAGAAACTTCGACTATAAGTATGTCAAAAATAAATGCAGTTGATTTGTACAGTGTCTCAAGTTCATCACTGGTTAGTCATAGTAGTGAGAATTATATTTGTGATTGAAAATTATACCTTTAAAGTCTATCACCTTATTAAAGTTTCTACACTATTTGCATACAATTAATCACTCAAAGAGTTGATAAATCGTGTTATTATTTTTTTCAAAGTAACCACAAACCACACAAAAAATCTTAAAACGTATAAAACCGATTATTTTTTATTTTATTTTTATAAAATTTATATTGTGCTGAACTACTTTGGATTCACGACAAAAAGAGTAATGGTTTTTAAATTCGTTATTTATCTTTGATGGCGTTGTTTTTATTATGTTTTAATTATAAAGTTTCTTCAGATTTTTTTTTCCATATTTTTTATTTATTTGGTATGCAGAAAGAACAGTAAAATCGATTATTATATTTTAATTTCATAGTTTTTCGTGAATTAGCGTCGCCAAAATATTGTTTCAAACCTTGAAATTGATCAAAGTAAATAAGGAGTAGATGCCAGGTGGCCCTGTTGTTTGCAAACTTTATACATATCACATAGTACTTACCGAATATTTATTTTATGTCTTTGATTTCCTTTTGTTCCTTTGATTATCAAAAGAAGGACGAAATGCGATTATTAGTGTGTTTAGTTTCCGCGATTATTTATTTATGTATTTAAACTTTATTGTGCTTCTTCTTCTTCCTGCTAGACCTTGTCCCATTTATTTGGGGTCGGCCTTCCTTGTCCGTAATTTCCATCTAGCACGGTCCTGTGCTACGTCTTTATTTAAATGAGACTCTTTTAGGTCCTTTTCGACCGTCGTCAACCAGGTAGTAGGTGGTCTTCCACGTTTTCGTTTCGTGGTAGGCAAGTCGAGGGCAAGCTTCACCAAGTGGTCATCTGGACGTCTCTGGATGTGGCCATACCACCTTAGGCGTTTCTCTTTGACTTTATCAATAACCGAGGCAACCTTGAAACTTCCTCTTACGTACTCATTTCGAATTTTGTCCAGTAGCGTCACCCCAGCTGACCAGCGTAGCATGCGCATTTCTGTGGTGTGCAGCTTGTTTAGTTGCTGCTTGTTGGTCGCCCAACACTCTGACCCATACAGAACGGCCGGTCTAATGGCAGTCTTATATAAATAATAAACTTTATTGTGCAATACAAACAAATAATTACCTACAATTGGCGGACTTAATACCACAAATAAGGCATCCTCTACCAGTCGACCATTGGGCTAATCAGAGTAACAAAAACATTTGGTGCAGGCATTTAGCTTTGTACTCCACTCCACATAAACTAATATCAATATCAAATACTATACTGAAATAAACATACACATATACAACATATTATAAGTATACTTACATACATATTAATGAATTAATGTTTCCATTACCACTTAAGTTAGCTTGTTTATTGTATTTTTGTGGACTGCTGTTATTTATTGGCTACTGTTTTAGTATTTTAAGTTTTGAGTTATTGTATGAACCTATTGCTGTTGATGCCCCAAATAAACCTAAAATAAAAATAAAAAAAACCGGACCGGAAGTGCGAGTCGAACTCGCCCACCTAGGGTTCCGTACAAAATTACAAATATATAATTTTCAGGTTTTCCCTGTAATTGTAGTATAAGACGATATTACCTACTTGCCCAATTTGATAGTTCCAAGTCAACGGAAAGTACCCTATAAATTTTGATTCCCTTGAGAGTTTCAAAATATACGTTTTTTGCGGCATATACCTACGGCCGTAGTTTGAAGTTTGATTTTTTCACAGCTTCAAGGGACTGTAGACTTGAGTATAATAATATGGTTTTCATTTCAACTCGATACTTAGCTCCACGCGGTCCCGAGATAAAGGGTCTTGACAGACAGATAGACGGGCAACAAAGTGATCCTACAAGGGTTCAGTTTTTTTTTCAAATAAGATAAATAAATTACCTACATCATGTACCCAGCAAAACAAAAATGGTGAAAACTAAGCTGCGAGCTTATTCAAAGAGATACTTGCGTAGCATGCGCTTGAAAGACAATTTAGTTTACTTTGTGCTTGACGGATATAAGTAGTTAGCGGAAGAGCGTTCCACAGTCGAACGTTAATCAAAGCGTAAACAGGGCTTAGAGAAGATTTAAATCTCAATATTGTAAGTAGGTAGGTACACAAATAACTTGAGATAATAGTGTCATTAAAAAAAGGTGTCTACGTATGTTCTTTCCGAGTACCCTCCATTTATTCCCGAACGCGGTATATAACTCACTTGAGGTCATTCACGAAGGCCGTGCTAAGGCCGTGCAACTGTCCCTTGTTCAAAGACAACTTCAGTCCATTCCCGTCTATGACGATGTCGTCCAGGATGACAGGGTCCAGTGACGGCACCCCCAGTTCCGGAATGCCTTTTGTGAAGTACGGAAGGCTCTCCACCATCTGTTGTTTCACGCATGAGCTGAAGGTAGTGTCGTCGTAGTGGCATGGTTTGATGTACGGCGCTGGAATCAAAGTTTTAAACATAAGTTTTTTTTCATAAATACTTACTTAAAGAAACGTAGGTGCTCAGGGGTATTAATATACGTACATAATTAAGGAGATAAATATCTGCATAGGACTCTATTGGCATTTGGCAATGTCATATGGGCGTGTATACATATTTATGTATACGTATATTATTACCCCTGACTGTACGGTCAAAGAATTTAATTTCCTACCCACTTTGGACTTTGTCAAAGTGACGTAATCAATCAAAACGTAAGAGACTTCTTATGATTTTATTTACAGTGTCACTTTGAAATAGTCCTAAATGGGTAGGAAATTAAATTCTTTGACTGTACACTTTGACAGATCTAATAACTAGCACAATTTATGACAATGGTACTTTGCGAGATTTGCCAGTGATAATTTAACCTTGTCATGGCGTGGCTGGCACATCGATTGGACACATTATATTATACATGAATAATTAACATGTTATGACAAGGTTATTACCTGTCAAAACTCACAAAGTGTTCTTAAGACACACCCCATCATAAATTGTGCATAGGTATAATACGACAGATACCTAATGAATACTTCGAAAAAAACCCTTCTTAGAGAACAAAATAAATGTGTGACCCCTCATCGTGGCGTAGTGTGAAGATTATTCGTTTGCAAGCCGAAGGCCTTTGCCCAGCAGTGGGACACGTCAGGCTCTATATAATAATAAGAATAAGCCGGAGGTAATCTATTTTCCTTAGGTAACATTGTTTTCGTAAACTGTGGGATAAGAATGATGTTCTGTGGATACTTCGCCACTGGCAACGACAGAAAGTAGGTATGGGTACTATCTACCTACTATTCGTATTTTTATAACATCCTGGGGAATCTGTGAAAGACAGGTATCGAAACCTAAATAATTTAAGCGGAAAGCCCACTAACCTGTACCGCCATTTATTCTAATACCTATTTTCCTTAAGGCACATTAAGTAGGTGAACATAAGTATGAAAACACGGGAAAACGATAGGTAAAAGTATAGGTATTTTTAGATAGCTAATAGTCTAATCGTTTTAATATGTAGTCTAAATTTGACCCACATAGGTAACCTATATTCAAAATTCATAGAAAAATACTTTTTTACAGAGAGTTCTGGTGTAGGTCGATAGAAAAAAGGCGAGTTAATTATTTTACGTCATACCTGGCCATAAAGTAGGAATTACCGCACGCTATGCATGCGTAAAACCCCACTTCCTGGCCAGATAGAGACGTAAAATTTTGTACTCACCACGGGCGGTAATAAAGAAAGCCACAGAGCGCATATTTATCGCCCTTGCCTTCGGCTCGGGCGTCAAATACCTGCGATCTGAGACATTCTTTGTTTAACCGCCCTAGGTAAGTAATGTACTATTATCTACGCACATATCATTAGTGCTCTAAAATGCGTTCAGAAACCGTCAGTAATAACCAGCATTATTACAACCAATTTTACTATGACAACTTTCTTGTATGTGGTAGTAGGTAAAATCTGTACTGTAATGTTATTACAGTACAGATTATCGGTATCGTTATGAGTTTAAATTTGGAACAGCTGTCAAAACTCAAGTGGGTCTCTAGTCTAGTATCTATAGATATTAAAACAGTTATCGATACGAAACGTCAATTTATTATGTTTTTTCATTTTACTTTTTAAACATTTTTTTCTTTTTTACTTTATTAACATTTTTAACTTTTTTTACCTTTTTCACTTTTTGTTTTACTTTTCGAACTTTTTTTTCCGCTTTTTAACTTTTTTTTAACTTTTTTGCACTTTTTTATTATTTTTTTAATTTTTTGCACTTTCTTTTTACTTTGTCACTTTTATTCCTTTTTTATCTTTTTTTTTACTTTTTTTTCACTTTTTTTTGCTGTTTTTTACTTTTTTCACTTTTTTTACTTTTTCTAACTTTTTTTTACTTTTTTTTTAAATTAAAAAAAAAAATCTCTTAAAAAAATTATTTTCACTTTTTTTTTTTTAAAGATAACTTACAGCAAACTTACAGGTAGCACTCGTAGCAATGCAGGTCATTTTCCTACGGCTTCTGAACCCATCTTAGAGTACTTATGATATGTGTTTAGATAAAGTAGTGTATGCAACTGTACATAATTAGGCCTTAAAACACTCGTGTGATCCTAATTTGAAACTCGCTGACGCTCGTTTCATAAAACCACACTCGTATTTTAAGGCCTCTCATTATGTATCAGTAGCATAAACAACTATATGACGTGTGCTGATTTTGTCTGGCGTACGGCTGTGGTTACATTTTTGAACTTTATCTTAGGTGAATGAGCCTTCAAATGAATGAGCTTTTCACCCGCGCTAGGAATCTTGCGAAAATCAGTATAAAAAACCGGCCAAGTGCGAGTTGGACTCGCGCACGAAGGGTTCCGTACCATTATCTATAAAAAAATATTTTATTCTGTGTGTTTAGTATTTGTTGTTATAGCGGCAACAGAAATACATCATCTGTGAGAATTTCAGCTGGAACTATCACGGTATCAGTGAGATACAGCCTGGTGACAGACAGACGGACGGACGGACAGCGGAGTCGTAGTAATAGGGTCCCGTTTTACTCTTTGAGTACGGAACCCTAAAAACCTGGCCAAGTGCGTGTCGTACCACGTTAAATCAAGGGTGTAAGGGTGAGCCCCTTACAATATAATTTACTTAATCTAGGAAACCCTAGCAGTGGAATTTGAATGAAACCACCGCCTATAGGGTTGGATTTTAAGTCACTTTATTCACGTTTCTTACGATACTATATACATGCTAGATCGACTGCTCTACGTGCGTAACCGTGATTTCCGCCGTCACGGATCACAGTCGATTATTAAATATAATTATAACATAATGCAGTTTTGAGCACGCAGGAAGCGTAGCTCTAAACATGGACGTGCTCGCCCGTACATCCTGCCACTCCAGAAGCAAGACAAGCTGGGAGTGCTGATTGATTTTGATTTGATTATGATTATGACGTAACAATTTAACGTCGCAAAAAATATATTATAATCTGCAAGATATGAGAAGTACGAGTAACATAGTTTTCGTAGAAATCTATTTTAACAAAAGAAAGTAGAGAAAAAGCTAAAGTGAACCCTATTATTTCACTTGTAACCATTTTACTGCTCCAATTTTTATCAGAAAAAGATTAAATTTTATAATCTTCTTCAAAAAGTAACAATAACTTTAGGTACTTAAATTTCTTCTCGTTTTCTGACATATTCCGAAAAACATGATACCCGCGCTTTCGAACACGCACTTTCCATCTCGCTCACGCGTATATTATGCTCAGTGAGAGGGAGAGAAGACCATGAACGTGCGGAGGACAAAATTTCAACTAGATTAGAGTTTGAGAAGTTGGTCAAATTTGTTTTTAGAGCCTTAAAACACCTTTTTACCTAGGGTACGCCTTAAATTCTGCCCAGGGAAAGATGAGCCTAGAAATAGAGCGACAAATTTACCAAAAACCGCGTGGTGCAACACTGTGTATAACGCGATATAATTTACTTTCAAAACAAAGTTTTAACCGACTTCAATTCAGTACTCCGCCAAGCCACATTAACATTTCCACATTTTTTTTTCCAATGTACCACATGAACTGATTTCCGAGAGCAGATGCGTTGATTTTTAGACCAATAAACCAAATCGCTGTATGTGGGCCGATAATATTTGAGGACTTCCGTCGATTCCTCAAGGATCTCAGAATTACCTTTGGCACTTCATTGTTTGCTATTTCAACGGAATAATATCAGAATCTGTGACGTACTTATATAGTTTGAAGTACATCATTGAGAAGTTCCACAAGCCGTCTGTGGTCTTCATCATCACTTCCACTTCACCAAATTTATGATTTCCGGGTGTAAATACACGAGTTATAATAGAAAATACCGAAATTACTACACGCGTGCCTAATATATTTGAGGAGTTCCCTCAATTCCTCATGGTTGCCATCATCCAACTGGGGTTTTGGAAAAAATGGGACCAATCTGAAAGCATCATCATTGGCCTCTACGTCTTTATCAGACGATTCAAGCAGCGCTTTGCGAATGCATAGTAGAGCACTTTTTTAAATGGCTGTGTAGCCCTATGCGGGAGCGGCATTGTCTTCCGCAAAGGTGGCAGGAGAATTGTGCATTAGGTAATGGCGGGGTGTTTATTTGTCTTCTTCTTCTTTTACCTTCGAGAAGGTCAAACCAGGCCCCGTCATGTTTCTTGCGTCCGTCCGTGAGAGCCCTTCGCCACTTAATCCTATCTTCCGCAATGTGCTCCCAACATTGGTGATTGATGCCGAATGCTATCATATCCCGTTTGGCACAATCCTTAAAGCGTAGCAGAGGTCTACCTATACCTCTTTTAGCATTTGCTACGGCGCCAAGCAAGGTACGGCGTGGAAGACGAGTGGGTGGCATACGATGCACATGCCCCAGCCATCTCAACCTTCTCTGTTTGAGCAAAGCGGTGAGACTGGGCAGCTGTGAGATTTCCAGCACCCTCTCATTAGTCACTCTGTCCTTCCAGCTGATGCCAAGGATGTTGCGAAGACAGCGCATGTAAAACGTATTAAGCCGGCGTTCTTGTTTTGCATACGATGTCCAGGTTTCTGCTCCGTACAAGAGTATACTCAAGATGCATGTTTGGAACACGATCATCTTAGTTCTTGTTGTGAGATGCCCGTTATTCCATACTCTTATACGGAACTTCCCAAACATTGTCGCCGCTTTGCCGATACGCAAGTTGATCTCTGCGTCTAACGAGAGATTGTTCGACACGGTCGACCCAAGGTAGCAAAACTGCTCGACTACATCTAGGGGTTTGCCATCCAGTATAATCACTGGTGGCTCCGCACACCCCTGCGCTAGAACTACCGTCTTTTTGGCGTTAATGCTCATGGAGAACAGAGTGCAAGCATGTGCAAACTTGTCCATCATCACTTGGAGCTCCTGCGAGGATCCAGCGACGAAAGCTGCGTCAACGGCGAAAAGAAGGCTGTCAGCGTATAGATCTTCACGGTTACGTTTGGACTTGAGAAGAGAGATGTTAAAAAGCTTCCCATCAGCTCTAGTGTGAAGGTGGATACCCTGCTGGTCGTCGCCGAAAGCAACTTTCAGTAGCAGCGAAAAAAAATATGCCAAACAGAGTAGGTGCCAAGACGCAACCTTGCCGGACACCCCTGCGCACTTCGAAAGGATCCGATTGGTCTCCATTAAAAGTGACGGCGCCTTTCATTTCGTCGTGGAAAGATTTCACGAGGCTGAGCAGTTTCGGGGGGCATCCTATACTTGCGAGTGCAGTGTAGAGCCCCTCTCTGCTTACCGTGTCGAAAGCCTTGTTAAGGTCAACGAAAGCGATACACAAAGGTGTTTTTTGCTCACGACACTTCTCCTGCATCTGACGTAAGGTGAAAATCATATCTATTGTAGATCGCTGGGCACGGAAACCGCACTGAGCCTCAGGATATACGCGATCAGCCAGCTGTTGGATTTTGGATAAGATCATCCGTGCGAACAACTTGCCTACGATGCTTAAAAGGGATATCCCGCGGTAGTTGTTGCAATCACCGCGGTCTCCTTTCCCTTTGTATAAGGTGACTATGTTAGCATCACGCATATCCTGAGGCACAAAGCCGTCCTCCCAGCAGTTACGCAGCAGTCCATGCAGAAGAGGCCCTACGCACTCAAGCTTAATAATTTCTGCGCAGATGCCATCGCCACCAGGACTTTTACCTCGCTTTAGTTGCTTGATGGCCTTGTGAAAATCCTCCAATGTTGGTGGTAAGTCTAACTCATCCCAAGTCGATAGTTTCGGCAGGAGCAGCACGGCGTCTGGCTTGATGTCGACTGGGAGTGAGTACAGACCGGTGTAGTGTTCCACCCATCGCTGAAGTTGTCTTTGGCTGTCAATGATGACAGTACCGTCAACCTCCTTTATAGGGGCCGTTTTTTTGGGAATCGGACCGAGAGCTTGTTTGATTCCCATGTACACACCACTAAAATTACCCATATACTTTCAGTTAAAAAAATAATTGTACGAATCGGTTCATAAAATGACGGAGTTCTGAGGTAACAAACATTAAAAAAAAAATTAATAATACATCTGAATTGAGAACCTCCTCCTTTTTTTGAAGTCGGTTAAAAATAGTACAGTTATGTATGATACTTGAACCATTATTATTTTTCTTTATTTCACACAATGCAAATGATCAAGCGGAAGGAAGTAAAATTATGTGAACTAAAACTCTTTAACTTCATTCTACTTTATATTTAAAAAGAATAATCAAAACCACTCTCAAAAATTTCAAAATTGACGAGACAATATTTGAACTTTTAATGCTATTCTTCAATGTGAATAATATTAGTAAGTACCAAGCTACCTTTTAATTCTCTTAAACAGCAAAAACAGTCCAATGTATTATGGAACCGTTACTTTCTTAGTTACCATATCAAGTATGAAGAAATCAAGATTAAGACATCACACTAATTTAAGACGTTTGACACATTTGACACTGATATTACAAAAAAAGGGTCATCTTTCCCTGGCCAGACTCTAATTAAATATTTAATAATATTGTGCTGGCTGTTCAATGATAAATTGTTTTGAATAGTTCCTTACACCTTCTTGTATCACCTTCACTGTATTTTTATTATATGTAATTTCATTTGAATGGTTTTCCATATCACATAATTGTAGTAAAATTGTAAGCTATTACCAGTTTACTTGCAATCCCATTTGTGGTCATGTAGTTGAACTTTGCGGTGAGGTAATTTGATCTCATATGTTTCTACTCATATTAAAACTATCAGTTTCCGATAAATATTTTCTGAGCTCATTAAAAACGAGAATCTACGTAGCTACACGTTATCAAGTAGGTATACATTATTGTATGTAATAATTTACTTTAAAAACAAAGTTTAAACCGACTTCAATTCAGTACTTCGCCAAGCCACATGGTACATGAAAATTTCCACATTTCCTTTCCATTTACCACATCTGCTTTCCGAGAGCAAATGTGTTGATTATTGCAGAAAAAACCCAAGCTACATGTGGGCTGATAATTTTTGAGGAGTTCCGTCGATTCCTCAAGGATCTCAGAGTTAACACTTCATTAGTTGCTACTTCAACGGAATCATGTTAGAATCATTGACGTACATAAGTCATCTGTGGTCTTCATCATCAGTTGCTCTTCACAAAAATTACGATTTCCGAGGGTAAATACACGAGCTATAATAAGTAGAAAATACCGAAATCACTACACTCGTGCCTAATAAAATTTGAGGGTTGCCCTCAACTTCCCTGGGATCCCATCATCAGATCCTGACTTGGTGACAATGGGACCACCTCAGGAGTAAGCTATTTTGAAAAAAAAAAGAATTTTGGAAATCGGTACACAATTGACGGAGAAATCGGCGAACATACATACATAAAAAAAAAACATACATACAGTGGAACATATAACCTCCTTTTTTGAAGTCGGTTAAAAATAAATTTAAATGAAATGTAAGATAATTGAGGGTAGGAAAGGCTGAGGCTCCGTAGGTAATTATGATGAAATACTTGTTTACATGTTTACATTACTTGCTATTCCTTGTTACCGCTAATAATAAACATTAAAAATAAAATCATATGTAGATTGTACACATAATATAGATACCAAAATATAATTATAAAGAGTGTATATTCGCCAACAAACTGTTATGCAGTTTGGCGAAGATTTAGATTAAGTTTATCGTAATTTTTGTTGAGTAAGAAATAAATTAAAAATTAATATTTTTTTTTAAAGAGATTACGTTTAAGAGGACATGGGGTAGGTCCTCGAGCTAGAGGGCGTGTCGGGTGTTCATGCACGCCCCTGTCAATGTTATTCTGGGGGACGATTATACATCTCCTACCCTCCCGCAATGGGTCTCACATGGGGACAGCTGCTGGTGGAGTCGCGGAAGTGTGCGCGAGCGTTCCCGTGACTCCGCCATAAAGCAGCGCACAGAGCACCGTGGGGTTATAGACGGTAGTCCGGGCGGTTCGCGGGACTCCGTCATACCCGTCCTGTTTCCCCAGCCAGGCGGGATGCGTAAATGCATTTCCCCAAGAAACCGGTCACCCACGGCGAAGCTAAGAGGCACCCAGGGCCGGCCTGTTTGGACTGCATGCCGGCTGGCCAGAAGAGGGCGCTCCTAGCGGGCTTGGCTAAGCCCGCCAAAGCCCGCTTAGGATGCGTTGGGGAGAGACCGCAGAAGAAGAGCAGTACCGGTATTGCGGTTCGCCGTTCTCCCTATTTTCTGCGGTCGAGGCGGGATCGCAGGGGGAATGGCGTGTTGCTATAACGGTGCGCCATGCGTGCGTATGCGTATCGCATTTCCCCCCTCTAATTGCGAGATAGACTATCCGTCTCTTTCTAATTAGAACACTTAGAAAGAGACGGATAGTTTATCTCGCCGCGACACACCTCGCGCGCTTTCTCGTGCTAACCGTGCTGGTCATCAAATACTCGCATCGCTAAAATGGATTGGAACTTGAATGTGAATTGGATTGGCAACAACGTTTTCGCTCTCACCATGCTTAACCAAGTTTTTAAGTGAAAGACGTGAGCTATCAATCCAATTCACTATTTTGTTATTCAATTTTACCGCTGTGAGAAGAGAGCCCCAAACGGGTTTCTAATTACGTACAGGACATAATTTATTTCATTGTCATTGAATTGTTTAGTACTTCAAGGATCTTGCAGTAACGCTCGTTGAATATTTAAATATTAAGCTGCGAAACCACAGACAGCGGCAGTTTTTCGAAAAGTTAGAGTTAAGTACTTGTAGCTCAGGAGTTTTAAACATAAAATCCTTCATAACTAGCTGACATTTGGTATACTGACGCTGTATATAATAAATAAGAACTAGTCAAGACACACCAATCCTACGCCGCTAGCGTTTCCTAAAAAAAGGACCATTTCTTTTTAATTTTTTAAATGATGAAAGAAAAACCAAATTGCTTTCTCGGAGTCGGAGTTAGATATGAGGATATTAGGTATCATTTGAGGTATATTTTACAATAAAAATATTCAACCGTTGAATTTGGACGAGCCCAAATATACATATATTATCATTTATTTATCATGTTCAAAAAAAATTGTAAACAAGTTTTGTTTCTTTTTTTAATTAAACAAATGACCAGGGATTGTAACCGGTTTTTTGCCAAAACCTCGAAATAACCACATATCTCAAACTATTTTAGACTTCATATGTAGGACTCAGTTGTGTTTTGAGGTAACGAGTGCGTATTATTAGATTGACCAATTAGAAAATGAAATATTTAACAAAGAACGAAAAAAAACGGTTACAGTTCCCATACAAAAAATAACCGGTTACAATCCCTGCAAATGACTGAAATATAATGATGTGATAATATTTTTAGAATCGGCTCAGAAAGCCATTTCATTTGATATCACCCACGATCGGTTCCAGGACAAAACCTTTTTTTCGTCCTTTTTTTTCTAGGAACGCAAGCAGCGGAGGTGTGGGAGTTTTGACTTATTCTTAATTATCAAATACAGCGTCAGTAAGTTAGTATACCTTTCAGCTATAGTTATGACGGATTTTATGTATATGGTAAATTTTAACCTAATACTCCTTGGGCTATTATAGGTAGTAGCTAGTGCGGTGTCGCACCGAAACAAGGCGCAGGCAATTCCCAGCAGTCCGCACCCCATAGTCTACAGATAATCTTTTTCCCAGTAAGTACTCCGCTCTGGGAACAGAGCTATAACCACGAACTTCGAATCTCGAACTTCGTATATCTCCGTCTCTATCGCACTTATAGTTTATGGTACTCGAGCGACAGAGACGGAGACATACGAATTTCGAGATTCGAAGTTCGTGGTAGCGCCGCAGATCCATAGGGTATCCAATATTATAAATGCGAAAGTAACTCTGTCTGTTAGCTATTCACAATTAAACGCAATAGAAATAGTGCGAGAAAAATCGAGCTCTCTCGATTTTTCTCGCACTATGCGTTTCTTTCTAAGTTTTCTAATAAGAGAGAGACGGATAGTGCGAGAAAAATCGAGAGAGCTCGCGCGCCGTCTTGTGATAGCCGTGCTGTATGGCCTTGTGGCAATGTTTATGTAAAGTGTGTCCGTGACCACGTGGCCGTGGATATTGATCTTGAAGATTTGACTCTAAATATATATTATATCGTTTATTAGTAGGCGCCGATCAGAGTGCTTCAACCGCTCTGACTTTGGATAGCTGAAGTTGCAATAAATTTGGAGACCATTTTCCTATATTTCGTAGTTGGCTCAGTAATACGACCACCGAAGTCAGAGCGGTTGGAAATGTTGAAGTGATGAGAATGGTTTTAGTTCCCCTTGCGTCAAGGTTAGCCGGAGTGGTTTTAGCGGGTAGACTCCCTCCCCATTCTCTTTAAATAGAGGGAGATGGTTCGAGGGTGAGAATCCCACATACCCCCATTACTACTTCCCCAGGATGGGGGGATGCGTAAGTGCATTTCCACTCCGTCAACAAAAAAAAAGATCTTAGACTTATCTAGTGTTTTTAACCGGCTTTAAAAATGAGGAGGTTCTCAATTAACCGGAATATTATTTTTTTGTATGATCTCCGATTACTGGAAGACGCCCGGACCGATTTGGAAAATTCTGTTTTTATTTGAAAAGGTTTCCTTCCCAGGTGATCCTGAGATCTCATGATGGAATCCTGGAGAAATCGAAATAACTACTGAAATGAAGTCGGATAAAACTTTGTTTTTAAAGTAAATTTTTATTGTTAAAAGTCTATTCTATTTATACAGGAGCGGTGCGATACACATGTTTGTGGGTAAACCGTAACTACAAGAACCATGAGATGGGGTATTAAAATGGGTAACCCGTAATCAGGGTCTTTTGGAATGTATGTGTTGACATTGCGTAAGCATTCATTCGAGGCCGAACAACGCTACGGCTGCTAGGCCGTAACGTGTGGTATTTAGCAGCAGTTTTCCGCCTTGAAGCGGAAATTGCTCGTAGAGGCACGACTCGTATACTGTGAGCCATGGGCCTTAAATGGGCTAGAGTCATCTGTAGTCGGCTCTAATATTATATTACTTCTGTATTTTCATACTTAATAGTATGTTCATTCATACAGTGTTCTATTTCTCTGGCCCTTTAATACCTGTAGATTAATAAAATTATGGCAGGAAAAGTCAGTAGGTACTGTTCAAGTCACAAGCCTAACTACTAATAACTAGGTAAAAAATTGCCAGGTATTATCTGCTCCATTCTTATATTTTTTTATGTTTCCAAAAGGGAACTTCGAATATACGAAATCGATGTTTTATGTGGTTTTACACACATCTTCCCTAAACGAAACCCCTCTACTAAATCTCAAACTGTTAATTTAACCAAAATGTAGGATGTAAACTCCGACAATATGATATACAGGGTGTTTGGCAGATGTATGGACATACGTATTAATTAGTTATAACTCATTTTTGCATTTTTGTTTTTAAAATATATTTGTGTTTTTTAAATATTAAGTTACTTATATCATTTCAAAAGAGTAAAAAAATACACGTACCTATACATATTTTGAAGAAAAAAATTTTTGTTTTCATTTAAGACCACTCGTACCTAATAATTGTTCACAAGCTTAATAGCCTACCGTTTAATTTTTTGCTCCTGTTACAGGGCCCACCCTGTATACAAAAATAGATTACTAATAGATTACTTTATTCAAAAGTATAAGAAGAGCAAAAGTAGTTTCATTTGCGGAGTAAAGACGAGACAAATCATTACACCTAATCGTTGCACTTAAAATACATAACGAAGAACTAATTTGTTGGTTAATTAGATATCGAACTACAATTTAACTTGATGAATTGAATGATTTTCGGAATGTAAGTTAAACACATCAATACATCATAAGCTCCATGCTCCATGCCATGCTGAAGTTGGACTCTGACTTTTAAGCAATAGTTCGTCAGCCCCATACCAGCCGTTTACAAGCTATGGTTAAAATTTTCGAGCTTTACCAGGTTGACGCTATTTATTTATTTATTTAATCGTATGGCATGCATTCAAAATAGGCAACTAATTCACATTAACAATATTCGATACAAGAAATATATAATCTTTGGTTCCGTTATTTTATAAATTTACCGATATTCACAATGTCGCAGTTCCAGGACAAATGATATAGGTACCTAAGTCCTAAACAGAATATTTATAATGGCTTGCTTTTTACATACGCAAACACGCACCAAAATAATTAATATCAATCAAAACTCTAGGAAAAAAGAAGAGTGAATAGGCGATTACTGAACCAGTGGGCTTCATCTGAGGCTCTGTCTTCGCTTACCATCAGGTGGGACTATGGTCAATAACTGGCCAGGGTCTTTTATAAACTAAAATAAAACTTACGCAAATACGCATCTTCTCCGTTCGCGTTGCAAAACGCCGCGACCAGAAGCACTGTTCCGAGAGCGATCATCGCGGCAATGGCGTGCACTTGGACTTGGACAACAACGGCGAGAGGCGACCGGACGGGGACTGTGTCGCAACCGCGATGTACCACCTTTATGTATCACCTGACTCAAAGCTCTGCCAAATCAGCCACGGACGTGAGTAATTATTTATAATGTCATATTTTCAAAACAGCCCACTAGCTCAAGAAAAATTTGGCAAAATTAATGGAGAACTTTTATCTATCAGGATATGTAGGGTATAGAGCAAAGTTAAATTTTATCTACTCTCCCCTCCCCTCCGGGGCGAGCTTCATTATGTGGTTGTTTAGCGCGTATTACAAGTTTTTTGTTACTGGGGTAGTTGTTGGGGATACCACTTATTTTTTGACTTAACTTTTTTTTTTTACAAGATTTATATTTACTTGCACTGTTCGTATGTATGTAAATATGTAAGTATGTAAGTTGTCCGTCAAAATTTGCAATCCATTTTTCAGTCACTTTCCGTTATTCAATTGAGCTGAAATTTTGCAAGCATATGTATATCGCATGACAATACAATATTATGATGACTTGGAGCTGATCTGATGCTGGAGCTGGAAGGTGGCCATAGGAACTCCGCAATAAAACGACACACCGCCATCGCCATCGAGTTTGGGCTCGTTAGAATCGTCTCAATGAGTACTTGATGATGGTATGCAGAAAAGTACAGTCGGCAGTAAAAGCTTGTACCAAAAATGAAATTTTTGACAGAAACTTATTATATTTCGGTTCTATAGCAAATATAATATAATACATATATTGGGATAGTTTCAAATATCTGATTGTATTGTAACGGTTCCAACGCTACAATTAAAAAAAAATTGTATGGGGACCCCCCCTATTTTTAATTTTTTTTTATTTATAGATTTTTTCATAAGCTTACACACAATTACCGAGCTGGATTCCAAATTTCATCCTTCTAGGTCATCTGGAAGTAGGTTAGGTTTAGGTACTATTATGTCAGTCAGTCAATGCTAAAATTTACGAATTTTTGAC
This sequence comes from Epinotia brunnichana, assembly GCA_963854355.1. Classification (NCBI taxonomy): domain Eukaryota; kingdom Metazoa; phylum Arthropoda; class Insecta; order Lepidoptera; family Tortricidae; genus Epinotia; species Epinotia brunnichana. Next base: position 19,620,940 of record OY977940.1, read on the forward strand.
CGTTTCTTTATAATGATCTTTATAACCGTTTCAGCTAGCTTCATGAAATTTGGGCTTCTAGATGTCCTTATGGATATAATTAAACGTAGTTTTATGTGTTTACGTTAAAGAGGTTTTGAGTTATAGAAGGGTCAAAAGTGGTACCAAGTGGTTCGTGTAATAATACACTTGGCGCTGGCTAGCCAGTTCTTTTGCTTGAACTTGGCTTGACACGCTGCCGCGTGTCTAGATCTTAATAGTCACTTATTAACCGGCTTCATAAAAAGGAGGAGGATCTTAATTGGGTTGTATTTTTTTTTATAATGTGTGTTACCTCAGAACTCCGTCATTTATGAGCTGATTCATAATTAGGGTTCCGGATCAATAAGGTAAAAACGGAACCCTTATGCCGACTCCGTCCGCCTGTCTGTCTGTCTGTCACAAAGTTAAATATCTCAGGAACTACTAATGCTGTCAATTTGAAATTTGGAACAGTTGTAAACGAAGCTAATCCACGTGAATGGAAAAATAAAAATTCAAATTATATTTTTAATTTCTATAAAAAAGGACGGATAAGAGGGAGGGTAAAAATTTCAAGTCTAGTTAGTAGGCCAAGTGGGGATTCATATGAAAGGGCTTAAATTGCATATTATAAAACAGTGTATTTTTATTTTTTTTTGGTAAAATTTGGATTTACAAAGGAAAATGTAGAAAAAAATACCATTCCCCCTTCCTTATCTCCGAAGTTTACCGAGCGAAAATTAAAAAAAAATATATATTATTAATATTAACGTATGTATTACCGGAAAAGTATAACGAGACCTCTATCTAGCGTATTTTTTTATTCTTCAAAAATCATTTAATATTTAAGTTTGTAATTTCATATTTTTGTGTTCAATTTTTTTCCTTCCAATTCGTATGGAAGTATTCTGAAAGTACCTTCTAGCAAATAAAAAAAGAATTATCGAAATTGGTTGACTTGAAAAAGAATTTTCTCTGAAAAACCAACATAGATTCTTTCTTAATAAAGCTTAGTGAAAGTTTGTATGGAACCCTCGGCGCGCGAGACAGACTCGCACTTGACCGGATGGGATCCATGAGGAATTGAGGGAATTCTTCAATTATATTAGGCACGCTTGTAGTGATTTTGGTATTTTCTATTATATTATAACTAGTGTATTGACACCCGGAAATCACAAATTTGGTGAAGGGGAACTGATGATGACGACCAGAGATGACTTATAAACTCTTACTTAAAACTGTAAAAGTACGATACAGATTCTGATATGATTCCATAAAAATCGACGGAACTCCTCAAACATTATCGGCCCACATACAGTGATATGGTTTTCAATAATCACTCTCGGAAAGCAGTTCATGTGGTAAAGTGGAAAGAAAATGTGGAAATATTCATGTGGCTTGGCAGAGTACTTACTAAATTGAAGTCGGTTAAAACATTGTTTTTAAAGTAAATTATTGCTATTACCTACAGCGCAATGAGAAAAATACAAATCTATGTTTTCATTTCTGTACTATGTTTAAATAATTAATTTCGAATAAATTCGTATGTTTCTATGAAAACTGCTCATAACAGACCAGGGTCATCTTGGGTATGCGTCAATCAAGAAGACATTATGGGTACTACCTATTTTAAAATAGACATTTAGGTAGGTACTTATTTTGCTAACACGGGTGACAATACAAACAAAAAAATATTATTTTTGCGTTAGGTACGTCTCGTTCGCAAAAAAGTTAACTAATGAATATAGATGAGTCATAAATAAATTATTAGTAGCTCGGGCATAGATAGTTGTTATCTACCTACGCTTCGAATACGGTGTGCGACTTAATTGAGATAATCGAGACAGTTTGTGCAGGGAGGAATACGCTAGGGCTTTGTCGATGGGTTCTGTAAGCTTGTCAGATTTATAATACGAGTACCTAGATTGCTATAATAAAGTAAATTAAGTTTTAAAGACGTTTCACTCATCGTACATAGTGTATGTATTTAGGTAAGTAAGTAATCAAACTTCGGGTAAGTAGCAAAAATAAATAGAATGCAATTTACTGTTCATATTTTAGTTTGATTATTGTTAGATTCGTCGTCAAAATTATCATAGGTAATTAGATTGAAAATGGAGAGGGTGGACTCTCAAGTTAAGGCGCTATAGTATCATGGTCTTCTCTCCCTCTCGCTGAGCATAAGCGTGAGCGAGATGGAAGTGCGTGTTTGGAAGCGCGGATATCATGTTTTTTAATTTTAATTTTTTGTGCGTTTAAATAAATAAAAAAGTAATCACTAAGTTCCCTCAAACATGATATGCCGATTTTTAGAACCAATGTTAATATGTTTAGCTATTGTGCATAATGGGCTTGTGACCTTAAATTGGTTTACGATGCCATTCGAACCAGTTTTTGTAGATGAACAAATGTTTGTATGGAAGCAACTACATTTAAAGGACATTAATACCCAAAAAATCGAGTTAAAGACGGACCTCGCTGACAGCAGCCGTAACGCTTCATACTGATTGGCTTTAAAGTATGACGTCACACCGTGCAATTTGTACTAACCGTTGCATGGAAAATAAAGTAAATTGCTTTTTCGGTCGCAAAATACTGCGTTTAGGTCCATAGTTGTCATACAAATTTGTTTCTATAAAAGCGTAAGGATTCTATTGGTACCTCTAAATTTACTCTTAAACAATAAATAAAAAAACTTTTTTTTCTAATCTTTCAAGGTTCATATCTTTTTATGATTTGAATTATATTTTGTAATTTATACTTTATTACAATCATTTGATGGTTTACTATCCATTTAGCAACACGACGTTATCAATTTTAACACCACGCAACAAGCCTATTTGCTACGAATGTTTTAAGTGAATTTTAATATGTTTTAGACCTATGTTCGTGATTTTTTTCTATTGCTTAATCGTGTTTCGAATCACTGATTTCCCTGCAGAAAAGCCTCAAGATTACTATTCGTATTTTTTTGAAACCATATTATTATAAACAGACGCATTATATTGTTTCAAAAACTATGTTCGCTTCACTTCGCTGAACCTATAGCGCCTTAACTGATTTGGACTAATTTCTGACTTTTGTAGTTTTCAAAATGTTCGCATCATGTAAAGCCCGCATAAGGCCACTCACACACTGGCGCGGCCTAGCCGCGGCGGTCAATAATAAACTTTTTCATCACACTTGCTCGTAAAGGGTGTATTATAGGCAAGTTTATAGAGCAGCTATACCCGATTTACCTACCGCGGGAGTTATGAGCGTGTGTGTGATCTGATTGGTTAAAAACAAATCAAACAAATTGGTTGGCAAATCTAGTTGGCCGCGCGTCACAAGAATTCTTCTCTGTGATTAGTTGAAAAAAATCTAGCAGGCCATGAGGCGCCACCCTCCTCAAATTTGTAAGTGAAGTTGTCAATTTCGTTAATTTTTGAGTTATGCGGTTGTTGGAAACTTAGATTTTTCTGTCTTTTGTAGTTATTTATTTCCTCGCAAATGTGATGAAAAACATTGTGTGTATATCACGGGCAGTAAGGGGATTACAAACTCGACTCATTAAAAGCCCTCCGCCTTTGGCGTCGGGCTTCTAATAGACTCTCGTTAGTAATCCCCTTCTTACGGCCCTTAATGCACAATGTCTTAATTTAGCTGTCTAATTTACTATTGACCGCCACCGCCGCAGGCCGCGCCAGCCAGTGTGTAAGAGCGAATTTTGAGGTCAACCTCCGTCGGTCATGGAACTTTTAAAGCGAGGAAATATGTCATGCATAAGCTCGAGTCCAGACATACGCATTCCAATTTTGATTTTAATATGGTTCGCGCGCCTACACTATAATTGGTCGGCGCGAGAAGAAGCAAGCGTGCGAATTCGATAGAGTTGAAAATGGGATCGTCAATGACAACAAAAATAGACCAGCATCAATCGAGATGGTAAAATGGCAAATACGTCATTATGTTATTTATCCTTGCGCTAAGATTCATTGTCAATAAAACCGCACATATTATTAAACCTTCACGACCTGTGATATTATCTATACAATGGAAAAGATAATTGATACACAAAGATGTATTTATTTCAAACCGATAAAATTATCGTGAATGGCATCTCTATCATTCTCACTGTCGGAATTACTTGCTACGCCGAGACATAATAATATCGGACTTACCTAATACGATTACGGATAATTGTTACGAACCTAGAGATTCAATTTTATTATAACAGCGACGATTCGCTGGCCGAATGTAAACTTGTTCAAGAATGAATCATTCAACATTAGGTTCAAAGAATTTTATTTCTCAAAGAATTACATTAATTCACTTAAAGAGAAACTTAAATAACTTAAATAATAAAGGTGCATTTGTAGTTCAATCTGAAACATTTCGCATTCCAAATTTATCCGAATGCGTTTCGTGCGCTGATTTTGACGCGACACCGACGAGTGCGGAAGAAATCGTGCGAAACATATCGAAATCCAATTGAAATTCGAAATATAGGTTCGTCTCAGCTTTAGATTAATTACTGGGTAGCCATTCACCTCTCGGGCTGTGCGGCTGTTAAATGATTCGCCGTAGCATTTAAGACGTGCAAAATCTCTTCAAAATTTCAAAAATCTGTTGAAACAATATTACTTGTTGCTGCCTTAACCCTTCGTTTGTCTTAGCACTTTGATCAGTGATCAGTGCCACTGAAAATAGACTCTATGACAGATACGAAAAATTCAAAATCCTTCAACAATGTCAGCGTCAAAGCATCCGAAAGGTTATTAGTCGTAAGCCGTACGATTAAAAAAACCGCAAATCGATCTAAAGTTTAGCCTTTTGGCATACGCATACAAGAGGTCAAAACAATTTTTAGAACCCGCAGTTCCTAAAAAAAATTCCCTTAGGAGGAAAGTGCCAAGGCATTTTATTTTTTGTATGAAAAAAAAACAGAAACCTATCGTGTGTGGTATCTAAAGAAAGGGCATTTTGAGGCGATTCTAAAAATATACCACATCCTTACATTTCATACCATTTTTTTTTATTAACACAAAATCAATTTTCGTAACATACCAAGTTTGGGCTCCTCCAGACACGATATGGCTGATTTGTTTTTAATAAAATATCCCACAAATATTACGTGATATCCTCGTTTCTAACCTCAAAAAAGCAATTTTGGTAATAACTTCATAAAGTTTTTTTTTTTAATTTTTCAATATTACAAAGTGACACAGTTCTACTTCAATACCTATTTGACGTGACTTATGGAACTGTAGTACAGATACAGTACATATTAATCATAAAATAATACGTAGTATGCATTTATCCAACGGGAAATACCTTTATCCCTTTAACTACGCCTTTTCATCAGCTGGTATAGTTTGTTTAGTTATTTTTTGTGTTACATTCAACTGTGCATGCCTCTCAGGCCAACGTCACCTAGAGAAATAGCGAGAGAGATCAAATTGCTCGATACCAAAAAGGCACCTGGTTTATATATCGATATCGACCTATAAGCTTGACTCCTGTACTTTCGAAGCTGTGGGAAAGAATATTTCTCGAAAGACTATCCGAAACAATGATACAAAATTAGATTATTCCTAATCATCAGTTTGGATTCCGCAAAGCGCACTCCACTTTCGAACAAGTACATCGTGTGTATCACTCTGTCAGACAATGTCTCGAACACAAAAAAATACTGCTCTGCTGCATTTTTGGACGTACAACAAGCGTTTATCAGAGCGTGGCACAAAGATCTGCTCTGCAAAATCAAGGAAAACCTCCCTCACTCCACATCCTGGAGTTCCGTGTACCACATCCTGTACACACCTGTTCGATAGGCTTTTTCAAGTCAAGCATGAAAAAGCACGGTCTTCACTGTACGGTACAATGAAGACCGTGCTTCTCCACAACAATGTACAATTTGTACCCTATCAAAGCTGGAATACCCAAGGCTCCGTCCTCGGACCTGTCTTATACAACATCTATACAGCAGATTTACCGTCGCTACTTATGCTGACGACAGTCTACCTGGCAGCAGACAGCGATCCCATTGTGGCAAGTGCCAAACTACAACAAGTGCTGGACTCCACCTCATCAGCCTGGTTTCAGAAGTGGCGGATTCAAGCTAGTGCCCAGAAGTCAACTCACATTACCTTTACGCTGAGAAAAGACAACTGTCCCCCGGTATACTTGGCAAACAATATCCTGCCCCAAACGGACTGCGTAAAATACCTCGGATTCCACCTAGACAACCGTATGACCTGGAAAAATCACATAAAGGCAAAAAGAGACCACGTTAACTACATATTCCGAAAACTTTACTGGATGATGGCAAGAAACTCAGTGCTCTCAGTTAAAGGGTTAAAGAGGTATTTCCCGTTGGATATTATTTTATGATTAATATGTACTGTATCTGTACTACAGTTCCATAAGTCACGTCAAATAGGTATTGAAGTAGAACTGTGTCACTTTGTAATATTGAAAAATTAAAAAAAAAAACTTTATAAAGTTATTTTCAAAATTGCTTTTTTGAGGTTAGAAATGAGAATATCACGTAATATTTGTGGTATATTGTATTAAAAACAAATCAGCCATATCGTGTCTAGAGGAGCCCAAACTTGGTATGTTTCGAAAATTGATTTTGTGTATATTAAATAATTTACTTTCAAAACAAAGTTTTACCAGACTTCAATTCAGTACTCCGCCAAGCCACATGAACATTTTCACATTTTTTTTCCAATTTACCACATGAATTGATTTCCGAGAACAAATGCGTTGATTTTTAGACCAATGAACCAAATCGCTGTATGTGGGCCGATAATATTTGAGGACTTCCGTCGATTCCTCAAGGATCTCAGAATTACCTTTGGCACTTCATTGTTTGCTTTTTCAACGGAATCATATCAGAATCTGTGACGTTCTTATATAGTTTGAAGTACATCATTGAGAAGTTCCACAAGCCATCTGTGGTCTTCATCATCACTTCCACTTCACCAAATTTATGATTTCCGGGTGTAAATACACGAGTTATAATAGAAAATACCGAAATTACTACACGCGTGCCTAATATATTTGAGGAGTTCCCTCAATTCCTCATGGTTTCCATCATTCAACTGGGGCTTTGAAAACAATGGGATCAATCTGGAAGCATATACTTTCAATAAAAAAAAAGAATTGTACGAATCGGTTCATAAATGACGGAGTTATGAGGTAACAAACATTGAAAAAAAATACAACCGAATTGAGAACCTCCTCCTTACTATACTATACCTATACGAAGGGTTAAGGCAGCAACAACTAATATTGTTTCAACAGATTTTTGAAATTTTGAAGAGATTTTGCACGTCTTAAATGCAACGGCGAAGCATTTAAGAGCCGCACAGCCCGAGAGGTGAATGGCTACCCAGTAATTAATCAAGCTAAGACGAACCTATATTTCGAATTTCAATTGGATTTCAATATGTTTCGCACGATTCCTTCTGCGCTCGTCGGTGTCGCGTCAAAATCAGCGCACGAAACGCATTTGGATAAATTTGGAATGCGAAATACCATTCATTCATTCATTCATTCATTCATTCACCTGAGGTTCGCGTGACAATTCCGCCTCTGATGTAATGATCAACATACCTCACTTGTATCATTCGAACCAGTTTTTGTAGATGAACAAATGTTTGTATGGAAGCAACTACATTTAAAGGATATTAATATAATAATAATAATATTTATTAGATTTTTTTGGTATTCCCAAAAAATCAAGTTAAAAACAGACCTCGCTGACAGCAGCCAAAACGCTTCATACTGATTGGCTTTAAAGTATGACGTCACACCGTGCAATTTGTACTAACCGTTGCATGGAAAATTAAGTAAATTGCGGTTTCGGTCGCGAAATACTGCGTTTAGGTCCATAGTTGTTGTACAAATTTGTTTCTATAAAAGCGTAAGGATTCTATTGGTACCTTTAAATTTACTCTTGGACAATAAATAAAAAAACTTTTTTTTCTAAACTTTCAAGGTTCATATCTTTTTATGTTTTGAATTATATTTTGTAATTTATACTTTATTACAATCATATCTATCCATTTAGCAACACGACGTTATCAATTTTAACACCACGCAACAAGCCTATTGTCCTAAAAATTTCATGGCCTCAGAGAAAACGGCTTTTCGGACAAATGAAAATTCGGACAAACGATTCAGTTGGGAAACCCCTATTACATCTAAATTTTGTGTGAAAATCCAAATGATTTTAGAAGCAACATTAATTAGGAACCTACTTCTGGTATTTATTTTCTAAAGTATAATTATAATAATAATTATGATAATTTATTTCAGACGTATTTCCATAATTCGTTAGTACAAAGGTATCAAATACTATGTTAGTAGGTATACATATAGAATACCTACATGATGATAATTAACATTAACTAAATGAAATTAAAATAAGTTTAATCTAAAAGAGGCCCTCGAGGCATTGTACTGAGGATGCTGGCGGCATTTCCTCGCTGAATAGGGAACATTACGCAAAACTCTTCGTAGGTGGCGACATTAGCAGCGTTGACATTGTATCTCGTTTCGACTTGCGGTATTTTCTATGCAAGCATCCTTGTCACTAATTTGGCAATCAATTTTGCATGTGTGTGTGAATCCCTATATTCCTATACTGTTTTACTATTAGTGGTAGTGCTGCTTCTGGCGGCAGAACATTGCAGTAATGTTCCCTATTGCAATGCTGATGCATTGCCCCGATTTCGCGAAAAAGCCACCAGCTCTTCAGTGACCAGTTAGGTACATCAACCAGACAACACAACTACTTAGTTATTTACAATAATATTACGAATAATAAATTAAAATAATCGAGTACCGACGTCGGACCTTGAGTAACACGGGAAACGAAAAATACAATTTGTGATAATATCTTGATGCCTACCGTAGAATTGTAAGGAAGTCCTATTAACATTAAATTGCGCCTGGTTTTTAAGAGTCATTTCGGAAACAATTACGTCGTTTTAATATGTTCTTACGGATAATCACGGAAACATCGGAAGAAATTAAAGAAGGATCTCAAGAGATTGTGACCTTTACAGCTGATTAATTTATTGCAATGCTATTGGCGTATGTAATTAATTTATTGACACTACCTATATCGTTTTTTTACAACAAGCTTTTTAGACCGGAAATGTATGTAGGTACTCTTACGTCCGTATATTTGTTCAGTTGTTGACCTCTTAATCTTCATCATAATATATTTAAGAGCCCGTGTCTTGTCGGTGGAGCAATTTCCATTCGTCTCATTCTCGTGTCATTCTCAGCTTTCTTTCTTTCATTAATCTTACAAGTCTAATTTGACCAACTTTCCGAAGTCCAATCGAGTTGAATTTTTTTACACTCACCAGTGTATGAAAGTGCAATATTATGATAAGTAAGTACTATAAACACGATCAGATGATGGAGACGGAAGATGGCCATAGGAACTCCTCAATTAGGTACCTACTGAAGATAAACACGACGTGTTTGGTCTTCTTCTCAACAAGTAGGGCGTTATTATTCTAAGACAAGTAGTTAATGTCTGCGCAAAAAAAGTATAGAAAAAAAAGCTTGTAAGTATCCAACATTAGATTTTTGACTGAAATCTTCTACCAGTAAGTATTCGCATACTTATAGAAAAAAAAACTACTAGAAAAAAAAAAAAAACACCGTTTCACCGATGAAATTGGCTGAAATTTTTCTCCTTTTATTTTGTACAGTTTATGAAATTCCACCCTGTATATAGTACCTATATAATTCAATAACACTAATAAAAATAAAATACATGTGAGTATCCACAAGCATAGAATGAAAATGAATCCCATGTCAAACTGGAAGTGGTCAGGCTCAAATGGGTATCAATGAAATGAAGCGGGTCTTAATTTTCAGCATCGGCAAACCGGGTAATAGGAGAAATGTCGCTTCGAATGACATATGGTTTATTTCTTACGGCTCAATTTTATTTAAGCAGGAGAGAGAAAAACCTACTTAGAGGGATTGTGACATAAGTTATTTAAGGACTTATATTAATGGACTGGTTTAGGTAGGCATTCCTTTTGAAGCAGCGTACCTAAGTACTTACCTAACTATCTTACATCTGTAACGCATTATAGCTTAACATAGGTACCTACTATAGGTGTACCGGTTTCAGTAGATCTGCATTCTTTCAAAACTTTATTTAGTTGTCCCGGTGTCTGTCTGTAATTAGATCTTTAAAACGAACTTCGCCAATTAAGTTTTTTTTACATTACTTATAATATTGATATGAGTAGGTAGGCAATGCAATGGGGTTGGCCGGTGAAAGCTAATTGTAGATGGCGCTCTTCTAGATTCCATACGATGATAGAGGGAGACAAAGGATCGATTGTCCCTAAATTGTACGGAAACCATAAATACAGTTCTTAGGCAAAAATCTTCCCCATAGCTTTAATCCACAACCTTTTATTTTTAGCCTTTTTCGGAAAACGGTGGATTCCCACTTTGGGGCAATTCGGGACGAAACATCAAGTCATTCTCGCTAAAATAAATAAAAACTACTTCCCGCCATACAAATTTAGCTTTTTTGCGGACCATTATTGGTGCTGTCAGTTTGACAGTTGCCAGCCCCAAAGGCCTCCACACACCGAACGCGGGTCGTGCGCGGCGCGGGTCGGGCGCGGCGCGGGTCGGGCGCGGCGCGGGTCGGGCGCGGTTGAAGCGGTATATTATAGCGTTACTACCGCGTAGGTCCCGCGTTCAAAAGGACTGCAAAGAGTATACGCCCGGCAGCACCAGTCGACTTCAAGATGTGGAACGGTGAAGACTCCGACGAAGTTGACCTATAGCAATAAGCTGGCTCTTAATAAAAAACCGGCCAAGTGCGAGTCGGACTCGCGCACGAAGGGTTCCGTACCATTATCTATAAAACACTATTTTATTCTGTGTTTTTAGTATTTGTTGCTATAGCGGCAACAGAAATACATCATCTGTGAAAATTTGGAACTATCACGGTATCAGTGAGATACAGCATACAGCATGGTGACAGACAGACGGACGGACGGACAGACGGACGGACAGCGGAGTCTTAGTAATAGGGTCCCGTTTTACTCTTTGAGTACGGAACCCTAAAAAAAAGAATTTGGGTTCACGACCAGCGGAAGTCTCTTTTCAACTTCTCTCATTAGAAAGAGACTTTCGCTTGTATTACAAGTTACAAGCTTTTGATAAACGGGCCCCTGAATAAGAATCTGTAAGACGCCGTTATGGGGAATATCATCGCCTGTGTAGGGAATTGGAAAGTTACGAAGATCGTTTTTTAGGGTTCCGTAGCCAAATGGCAAAAAATGGAACCCTTATAGATTCGTCATGTCTGTCTGTCTGTCTGTCCGTCCGTATGTCGCAGCCACTTTTTTTCGAAACTATAAAAACTATACTGTTAAAACTTGGTAAGCAGATGTATTCTGTAAACCGTATTAAGATTTTCACACAAAAATAGAAAAAAAAACAATAAATTTTTGGGGTTCCCCATACTTAGAACTGAAACTCAATAAAACATTTTTCATCAAACCCATACGTGTGGGGTATATGGATAGGTCTTCAAAAATGATGTTCAGGTTTTTATTTTATTTTTTCTAAACTGAATAGTTTGCGCGAGAGACACTTCCAACGTGGTAAAATGTGTGTCCCCCCCCCCCCCTGTAACTTCTAAAATAAGAGACCGATAAAACTAAAAAAAATATTTGATGTACATTAATTACCATAATGCATTACCATGCAAACTTCCACCGAAAATTGGTTTGAACGAGATCTAGTAAGTAGTTTGAACTTCAATTTATTTTACGGAACCCTTCATGGGCGAGTCCGACTCTCACTTGGCCGCTTTTTTTTACTTATTTCCGAATGTCCCAAAACAGTTTTGAAGAATTGCATGAAATATTGCAGCCTAAAATAACAGAAGGCGTTTTCTCTTTGCCATCCTTGCGAACGCGGCACCAACGCGGTAGTAACGCGGGCCCGCGACGGGAAGAGATGTTGTATTTTTACCTGTGTTGTCTGGGTTCAGGGTTTTTGAGGTCGGTTTTACCTAAACGATGCTGAAATTTTTCACGATGAAAGAAAGAGCGACAGGCGATACCAATGTGGTTGTGGTGCCAGCAGACGGGCGGCGGCGCGGGGCGGTGATGAGCACGAGTACCTACCTATGGTAGTTTACTGATAGTACTATCAACCAATTCATTAGTTTAAAGCCCGGCCCTTGCCAAAGATAACACATCTCTGTATAACTAATTCAGTGATTCAATAAAGTTCAACAATGGTTTTGCTAACAAATACAGAAATGTATTCGGAACAGAGACAACTCTGGAATCGATGAATTATTTAGACACCCAAACACACAGCAATAAGTTCTCCCGCGATTATCACACATTTTTCATTCATTTAGCGGTGCCGAAAATCCGTGACGCGCGAACCTTATGCGGTGTTAGCCCCGACTGGCGCACCGAGAAACGGGTCGAGATTTTATTTGAGTGTGCGTGCGGCGACGCACAGATACTACCTATGGCGCACACATACAAGCCGCGCGCGGTGCTGCGTTTGTATAAACTATATATAAGACTAGCTGTTGCCCGCGACTTCGTCCGCGTAGAACTTTTTATCGTCTTAGAAAATGATTTCTCTCAATACAAAATTTGAACCATCTTTTAGGGGATAATTTAAAAAAAAGTTGATGTTCATTTTCTAGTTTGTGAACAAACAGTCTAAAACCAAAGTTAAAAATCTCATACTTTAAAAATGCCTTGAAATACTCAAACTTTGAACCAATTTTAACACTCTTAGGGGATGAATTTGGAAAAACTCTGAAATCAGTTTTGTAGTCTTTTAACGTACAGAATAAGACAGAAGTTAAAAATCTCTTACTCACACTTTAAAATTTTATTGCTCGCCATTTAAAATTTGAACCCCCTTTTAAACCCCCTTAGAGGTTGAATTTTTCTAATCGCTGAAAGAACTTTTTTCGTAAACTTTTAAGTCTCTAGCTCAAAAAAAGTGTTGCCCAAACAAAGCTTTCTTAACCCCCTTAGGGGTGGAATTTTCTAAAACTCTGAAAGTACTTTATTATTAATTTTAATAAGTAACATTTTGAATAGTTTTAAGTCTAGTAAAAAAAAAAGTTTTTCCCACACAACACTGGCTACCCTTCTTAAGGATCTTAAGGATCCCCTTAGGGATGGAGTTTTCTAAAACGCTGAAAGTTCTTTTTTAGTATTCTAATAAGTAATCTTTTTGCAAAGTTTTAAGTCTAACTCAAAAAAAAGTGTTGCCCATGCAAAGCTTGCTCTCCTTTTTAACCCTATTAGGGGTAGAATTTTCTAAAACGATTTGTGTTCTTTTTTTGTATTTTAATAAGTAATCTTTCTACAAAGTTTCAAGTCTCTAACTCAAAAACATAAACTTTCCCTGATAAAAACTTTGCACCCCTTTTTATCCCCCTTAGGGATAGATTTTTTCAAAACGCTGAAAGTCTTTTTTTTCGTATTTTTATAAGTAATCTTTCTACAAAGTTTTAAGTGTCTAGCTCAGAAAAAGTGTTCCCCATACAAACCTTGCACCCTTTTTTAACCCCCTTAGGGAATGATTTTTGTAAAACGCCGAATGTAGTATTTTTCATGTTCTAATAAGTAATTTTTCGTCAAAATTTTAAGTCTCTATTAAAAAAAAATATGTTTTTCCCATACAAACTTTGCACCCTATTTTACCCCCTTAGGGGTGAAATTTTCCAAAACGCTGAAAGTACTTTCTTTGTATTTAAATAATCTTTCTACAAAGTTTTAGGACTCTAGCTAAAAAAAATAGTTTCCCACATACAAACTTTGCACCCCTATTTTAGCCCCCTATTTTTAGGGGTAGAATTTTCTAAAACGCTGAAAGTACTTAATTTGTATTCTGATGACTAATCTTTCTACAAAGTTTTAAGTCTCTATTTAAAAAAAATATTGTTTCCCCCATACAAAATTTGCACCCCTATTTTACTCCCTTAGGGGTAGATTTTTTTAAAACACTGAATCTAGGTACTTTATTTGTATTCTAATGAATAATTTCTCTACAAAGTTTTAAGTCTCTATTTTAAAAAAAGTAGTTTTTCCCATACAAACTTTGCACTCTATTTTACCCCTTTAGGGGTAGAATTTTCTAAAACCCTGAAAGTTCTTTATTTGTATTCTAATGACTGATCTTTCTACAAAGTTTTAAGTCTCTATTTAAAAAAATGTTTCCCCCATACAAACCTTGCACCCCTATTTTACCCCCGTAGGGGTGGAATTTTCCAAAACGCTGAAAGTGTTTCATTTGTATTCTAATAACTAATTTTTCTACAAAGTTTAAGTCTATAGCTCAAAAAAAAAGGTTCTCCCATACAAACTTTGCACCCCCATTTTACCCCCTTAGGGGTAGAATTTTCAAAAATCCCTTTTTATCCCTAGCCCACGTTATAAAAGCAACATACTGTGCAAAAATCAACTCTCTAAGATTAGTAGTTTCGGCTGTGCGTTGATGAGTGAGTGAGTGAGTGATTGAGTGAATAAGTCAGTCAGGACATAGGCATTTATTATGTATAAATAGATAGAAGATAATGAAACTCCCATTCCAATATCTCAAAAAATTATGAAGCTACAACCGTTTTAATATCGCTTGTTAGAGTGAGAAAACGATGAGGGACTGTGACGTCAATATACTCGAGCGTCATAGTAAAAAACAATCGTTTCATATGAAGGTGCGTTTTGCGGAAAAGGGACAGAACATACCCCCTCTTAAAACTTTGGACTCTTATAACTTAATCATTACCTATATAACCTCTTGCTTTGTTTTTTTCTCCATTTGACTATATTTATTTTAAATTCTTTTTCGAGAAAATACATTATGATTATTTACCATATTTTCGATTCCTGAGCTATAACCACGAACTTCGGAATTCGAAAATATTCGGGTATCTCTATCTCTATCGCACTAACCATACTCGAGTGACAGGGATGCAAATATATGAACATTAAGTATCGGTTTTCGTGGTAGCGCCGCAGGTACTTTGGCTGAATGCGCCGAGCGCGTGCCATTGTCATTAAAAAAAAACAAATTCGTGTTAATTATATTGTTCAAATTTGTTGATTTCATTTATTGAAATTACGACATAAAACGACATTTGCGCATATAAGTTCTCATATCAGAATCGAATATTTTTTTATGGTTTATATTTTAGCATTTGTCTCGTAAAGGTCTATCGTAGACGGGATTTAAATTATTAATAAGTGAAAGGCAAAGCAATTCCGCCATTTTGACGAAAATTTGACGGTTCTTATAGCTGACAGTTGGAGCAGCGTTTGATTTCAATAAAAATAAATGAAAAATTAAATGAAGTCGTATATTTCGGAAAATTAATTAACTGTCGCAGTCGGATAAAAACTATCCTAAGTTGCAGCTAGAATAATAATGTACCTATATAAAATGTTTCATATTTTTCCGTTCATGGGATGCTGAGAACATTCGAACCGCGCAAAGCTTAGTTTCAAACTGGCTGATTCTTTTTTTAATTTAGAGATTTATTATAAGTGGAGATAACATATTTTGCACTCTTTATACTGTGGCGCGAATAACATTCAAACGCGAAATAGACACGAAGTGATGAACAACAATGAACTGCAGTTCATTATTAGTCGTCACTTCCTATCACTTCCTATCTGTTGTAGAACGGGGGTTCTTCTCTATAATGTCTTCTCATCCATCTACCTTTCATAGGTACGAGTATAACCACAATAGGAAATATACAGATGTTTTTAATATCACATTATCGTATTATGCTCTGATGGTAGGTATAAAAAGAATTTTTCATACTGAAATGAATTAAAAAATCTTAAAACCCGACTGCGTAAAAAGTGAATTCAAAAGATAGAAACACGATGAAGGTACCTAACTAATATGTCAAGAATCAATTCAACAAAAAAACTTGATTACAAAATGCAGTCGGAGGCATGTTGAGCATATCGTGAATTTTTTACAGTCGTGTTTTTTTATTTTTTTATTAATTCGTTTTATTTTAGTAACGTTTTTCACGGGTATTTTTGATTCTCGGGGAAATTTTGGAAAATTTTATAGTCGATGTCACTCCTGCAACTGAGACGAATTAAATGCTACTTCATTTGTCGAAATCCGTCAAACGGTTTAGGCTGGAGGGCGTACCAAAAAACAAGACATACACACATACATACGCTCGAAAAAGATAACCCTCCTCTCCGTCGGCAGTCAGATAATAAATATGTACAACCCGTTAGCATTTAAAACAGGATTCGAGTCTATATTTTTCTCTCGCTTGCTCTGAACACGTTCTTATGCCGAAATACTTAGGTACTGTTCTAAGAGTCCACGGGCAATAAATATGTTTCACAATGTCATTTGTGTTTTTAATGTAATTACTGTAATTAAATTTGCAGAAAAGATTATGGTCATTTTTTTGACAAATAGTTCGCCAAACACAACTTTTGTTGGCCAAAATTGCGAATGAGTAGATGGCAAAATTTTTGAGTCTCAATGTTAAACAAATCAACCGGATAATTAAAGTCTAGAATAGCGTCCGTTTTTGCAAGTAATTGATATATCTCTAGGGATTTCATTCGCTCGTAAGCGTTAAGTAATTAATTTGGAATGCGTAATTACCTACATTAAACGTGGTTGGAATGATTTAAACGAGCACTGTGACTTTAGGAAATAAATTACATCCAACATACCTATCTATCTGTCCTATGGTGATTTAAGTGGGTAGTACCTACAAATGGCACAGGTTGAGATTCTCATTTCCAGGTTGATCTGCACACCAAAAATATTGGAACACCCTAGGAACCTGCAGGCAAACCAGGGAGGCCCCCCCGACAATCAACCCCGGATTGTCAAGGAAGCTAAAACAGCTAATGAGGCCGGCACCCCGTCTTCTGACAGCGTGACAGGAGCCATAACTGGTCACGCACTACTACACAAACACCTTTTTACTCTAGGTATTAGCAGAGCCTGCATGGAAGAGGAAGAGACAGCTGCCCACGTCATCCTGACATGTCCTGGGGTGGCAGAATACAGGGCAAAGCACCTCGGAACACCGGGGTCACTACCGGAGGCCGTCGGCAACATAAAGGGTCTGCTTGGCTTCCTGGTGGAACTGGGTTGGTACGAATACGAGTAAGAGATAGAGCTCAAACCCACACGCATAATAGGCGCATTATGACGTCGAGTTGCTGAAACCCAGCCCGCGTACAACCTATAGCGCGACTCAGGGTAGTTGAACACTCCGAGGACTACCAGGGAATCGGTCTATATAACAAACTGCCTCGCGAATTGAAGTTACTCACAAACGCAAACATTCTTGGTAACAAACTAAAGAACATTTTGTTGGAACAATGCTTGTACTCAGTAGAAGAATTTATGAAAAATATGTAACTTAACTGTTGAATGGGACTGCGATATGCTAGTGCATTAACTACTTAATTTTATATTGAACTTGTATTTTAAATATTTAAATTCTAATTTTAATTTAGGTGATATTAACACTGATAATGTAGCAAATTTTTATTATGATGTCCTATTTATAATGTATTTTAATTTATTTGTCGGACTGTGTTATCTATTATGAAATTTATTGTTAATTTTAGTCTTAAGTAAGTTCAAACACAATCCTGTATTGTTTAATTAATAAATAAATGAAAATGAAATAAATAAATAAATATTACGGGACAATCTTACACAAATCAACCCAGGCCCACGGTAAGCTCAGTAAAGGCTTATGTTGTGGGTACTAGGCGATTATATATATAATAGATACATACATATAGATACTTATATATTATATAACATCCATAACTCAGGAACAAATATTCGTGATAAATACACAAATAAATGCCCTGACCGGGATTCGAACCCAGGACCTCCAGCTTCGTAGGCAGAGTCACTACCCACAGTACCCACTGGGCTACGGAGGCCGTTAAATGAAATGAAATATAACCTAACACCTTAGTATTTTTTGAACACATTAGCTCGTAACGAGGCTCTTTTACATTCATAGTCCACGCGTGTTTCGGAGCACGTTATTGAACTCTCAGATGGAGATAAGAGTGGAATTGCATTAGCTGGTGTGAGCGCATACCAATCGATACGATTCGCAAGTACTTACCTACGTCTGTTTATACGCTTTTTTAACCAACCTGTCTTCATCAATGTGTTAAAATACTACTAAATACACACATCACATAATGATTTCATATCATACGTATAGGATCGAAAGATTTAATTTTATTGCTAGTCACTGAACAATGTTAAATAGCAATATCATTTAAATACGTAATGCTGCTACACCTATTGAATAAGGCGGTCACATTCAGTACCAAATAATTCGTATATAGTAGCTCGTAGCCGATAAGGTAAACGTCCGAGTGATCGACGCTGTACTAGTAACTATATGGCATGGGCACTCTATGTCAAACTGACAGGGCTTAAATTCGAATGAAGGAAAATCCTCTTGGTCCGAATTTAACCCATATTGCTTTAAAATAGAGTGCCCAATTGCCCATGCCATATACTAGTACCTACAGCGTAGCCTAGTTGGTAGTGACCCTGCCTACGAAGCCGGAGGTCCCAGGTTCGAATCCCGGTAAGGGCATTTATTTGTGTGATGAGCACGAATATTTGTTCCTGAGTCATGGATGTTTTCTATGTCTTTAAGTATTTATTTATTTATATAAGTATGTATATCATCGTCTAGTACCCATAGCACAAGCTTTGCTTAGTTTGGGACTAGGTCGATTTGTATAAGATTGTCCCCAAATATTTATTTGTTTATTTATTTATATTTTATTTTTATTTTTTATTCATATTTTGGGAACAATCTTACACAAATCGACCTAGTCCCAATCTAGCTTGTATTATGGGTACTAGACGACGATATACATACTTACAGTCTGACATGTAGATAAACATAGAAAACATCCATGACTCAGGAACAAATATTCGTGCTCATCACACAAATAATCGCCCTTACCCGAATTCCAACCCGGGACCTCCAGCTTCGTAGGCAGGGTTACCAACTAGGCTACAGAGGTCGTCAGTATCACGGGGAACTCCGTATCTCCGCCTACCAGCAGAGCGCCGACCTTAGCGGGTTTCGGGCACTGAAAGAGTTAAAATTCAATAGGTGTGTCCACATCCACACTCGACGCATGCTCAGCCGAGCGGCTCCCCGAGCCGTCCACACGCTCGCATGCTCGGCCGCATTCGCGCGGGCGAATTTGCTCGCCGAGCGACGACCACACTGAGCGCGCACGCTAGGGCGAGCCGCGTTCGGCTGAGCATGCGTCAAGTGTGGACAGACCTAATGGCGAAAAGTGTAGGTGTTTTTACAAGCTTTCTATTAACTTGCGATGTACCTATGTAACTAACTATGTATTGTATGTCACTATGTTTCTTCGGGTGAAATCTTGCAACTCAATTTTGAAGCAGATATCTTCAACCGATTGAGCTGAAATTTTGGTTAAAGGTACCCATACCATTTAGTAGATTACAGACCATGACCCTTAACAGGAGCAATTGGAGTATTAACTTTAATAACAGGGATAGTTAAATGATTTCATAATTTAAATATAAACTTATTCATTTTAGGGTATATCATTACAATTCTTATCTATCCAAATATCATAAACCCTCCATGATGCGTTCAAGAACCGCACATTATGACCACCATAAAAACAGACTGTTTTGTTAGAACAAATTTCTTATCTGTGAAAATATTATTATTGCTAAATGATAACATCGATTTCGATAATATTATTTCATTTAAATTTCGAACATCTCTGAAAAACAAAGAAATTTGATTTGACCTCTATTCTAATATCAGTCGAGACGACGTTTAGTTCGAAATTAATTGTCAAGTTGCATACAAATTTGACAAATGTCGCACGTAAGTAAGATATCGAACGATATGATAGTTAGAGCTGACTCTAATTTGTCTCTGAATTAAAAAAAAACTATGACAGCTGCCAGAAAACAACGCCGCGATGCCGGTCTTAATATGCGGCTCCTGAATTCATCATGGAGGCTTATGATATGTGGATAGATAAAGCAGTGAATGTAACTGTACATAATTAGGCATTAACACACTCGTATGATGTTATTATGAAACTCGCCTTCAGTTCGTTTCATAAACCCACACTCGTGTTTAATGCCCTTCATTATGTACAGTCACATAAACTACTATAACAACATATCAATGATAGCGGGATATTTGTCGTGAAGGTACCTTACAAGGTAAGCATACAATTTTAGTTTCAAAAGGTCTACGTTGAGGGATAATTTTATTCATTACTAGCTGTTGCCCGCGACTTCGTCCGGGTAGAACTTATTATCGTCTTAGAAAATGATTTCTCTCAATACAAAATTTGAACCCTCTTTTAGGGGATAATTAAAAAAAAACGTTGATGTTCATTTTCTAGTTTGTGAACAAACAGTCTAAAACCAAAGTTAAAAATCTCATACTTTAAAAATGCCTTGAAATACTCAAACTTTGAACCAATTTTAACACTCTTAGGGGATGAATTTGGAAAAACTCTGAAATCAGTTTTGTAGTCTTTTAACGTACAGAATAAGACCGAAGTTAAAAATCTCTTACTCACACTTTAAAATTTTATTGCTCGCCATTTAAAATTTGAACCCCCTTTTAAACCCCCTTAGAGGTTGAATTTTTCTAATCGCTGAAAGAACTTTTTTCGTAAACTTTTAAGTCTCTAGCTCAAAAAAAGTGTTGCCCATACAAAGCTTTCTTAACACCCTTAGGGGTGGAATTTTCTAAAACTCTGAAAGTACTTTATTATTAATTTTAATAACATTTCGAATAGTTTTAAATCTAGTAAAAAAAAAAGTTTTTCCCACACAACACTGGTTACCCTTCTTAAGGATCTTAAGGATCCCCTCAGGGATGGAGTTTTCTAAAATGCTGAAAGTTCTTTTTTAGTATTCTAATAAGTAATCTTTTTGCAAAGTTTTAAGTCTAACTCAAAAAAAGTGTTGCCCATGCAAAGCTTGCTCTCCTTTTTAACCCTATTAGGGGTGGAATTTTCTAAAACAATTTGTTTTTTTTTTTGTATTTTAATAAGTAATATTTCTACAAAGTTTCAAGTCTCTAACTCAAAAACATAAACTTTCCCTGATAAAAACTTTGCACTCCTTTTTATCCCCCTTAGGGATAGATTTTTTCAAAACGCTGAAAGTCTTTTTTTTGTATTTTTATAAGTAATCTTTCTACAAAGTTTTAAGTGTCTAGCTCAGAAAAAGTGTTCCCCATACAAACCTTGCACCCTTTTTTAACCCCCTTAGGGAATGATTTTTGTAAAACGCCGAATGTAGTATTTTTCATGTTCTAATAAATAATTTTTCGACAAAATTTTAAGTCTCTATTAAAAAAAATATGTTTTTCCCATACAAACTTTGCACCCTATTTTACCCCCTTAGGGGTGAAATTTTCCAAAACGCTGAAAGTACTTTCTTTGTATTTAAATAATCTTTCTACAAAGTTTTAAGTCTCTATTTAAAAAAAAGTAGTTTTTCCCATACAAACTTTGCACTCTATTTTACCCCTTTAGGGGTAGAATTTTCTAAAACCCTGAAAGTTCTTTATTTGTATTCTAATGACTGATCTTTCTACAAAGTTTTAAGTCTCTATTAAAAAAAAAATGTTTCCCCCATACAAACCTTGCACCCCTATTTTACCCCCGTAGGGGTGGAATTTTCCAAAACGCTGAAAGTGTTTTATTTGTATTCTAATAACTAATTTTTCTACAAAGTTTAAGTCTATAGCTCAAAAAAAAAAGGTTCTCCCATACAAACTTTGCACCCCCATTTTACCCCCTTAGGGGTAGAATTTTCAAAAATCCCTTTTTATCCCTAGCCCACGTTATAAAAGCAACATACTGTGCAAAAATCAACTCTCTAAGATTAGTAGTTTCGGCTGTGCGTTGATGAGTGAGTGAGTGAGTGAATAAGTCAGTCAGGACATAGGCATTTATTATATACTAGCTGTTGCCCGCGACTTCGTCCGCGTTTAACATATACTTAGAAAATATAATGCAAACAAACTTCTACTTACCATCTTAAGGGATGATTTCCGAGGCAAAAACTATTCTATATCCTTCGAAGGGTCTCAAATTATCTCTATACCAAATTTCATCTAGGTACATGGATTTTATCCCAATTTTCACCCCCTATTTCATACCCTTAGGGAATGATTTTCGGGATAAAAACTATCTAATGTCATTCTTCGGGACTCAAACGATCTTTATACCAAATTTCATCTATTAAACGGGATTAATCCAAATGTTCACTCCCATTTCACCCCCTTAGGGAGTGATTTCCGGAATTAAAACTATCCCATGTCCTTTCCCAGGACTTAACCTATATCTACACCAAATTTCATCAAAATAGATTACATCCAAATCCCCCCCCCCCCCCCCTTTTCACCCCCTTAGGGGATGATTTCCGGGATAAAACCTATTATATGTCCTTCCCCGGGACTCAAACTATTTATATACCTACCAAATTTCATCTAAATCGGTGCAGCGGTTTAAGTAGCTCCATACAAATTTTCACCCCCAATTTCAGCCCCTCAGATATAAAAACTACACTTTATCCTTCCCCGGGGCTCAAACTATCTGTATACCAAATTTCATCTAAATCGGTTCAGCGGTTTAGGCGTGAAGAGGTAACAGACAGACAGACACACTTTCGCATTTATAATATTAATATGGAAGTATGGATTATTAGTATGGATAGTATGGGTTCTTTCCGCTTGTCTTCCAAATAGAGGTGTAGCTGTAGATTCATTTCAAAAGAAAGAAGAAACGAAAATCTCATTAAAATATCTCAAAAAATTACGAAGCTACAACCGTTTTAATGTCGCTTGTTAGAGTGGGAAAACGATCAGGGACCGTGACGTCACGATCCTCGAGCGTCATAGTAAAAAACAATCGTTTCATTATAAAGGTGCGTTTTGCGGAAAAGAGACGCAACAAACCCCCTCTTAAAACTTTATACACTTATAACTTAGTGATTACCTATACGAGTATAGCCTCTTGCGTTGTTTTTTTTCGAGATAATACAACATTATGATTATTTTGTTTAGTGTCTACATCCCTATTTTCGATAAGATAAGATAAAATAAGATTTCTTTATTGTCAGAACTGTGTACATTTAGTTGTTTTGGGTAAAATAAAGTCCAACAGCTTGCCCATTTCGGACGTACAATATTAAACTTAAAGCTAGTCAAATATACTAAAACAATAACAACAATAGTATTTCCAAATAATTTTAACAATATTCACACATAAAATATTAATTTAGATCTATCCGACATCCGTATTTTCTTTTAAACCACGAACTTCGGAATTCGAAAATATTCGGGTATCTCTATCTCTATCGCACTAACAAATGACAGGAATGCAGATATACGAACTTCGAGTTTCGGTTTTTCGTGGTTTGGCTGAATACGCAAAGAGCGCGCGCGCGTGCCATTCAAAAAAACCAAGTTTATATTGTTCGAATTTGTTGTTACATTTGTACAAATTACGCCTTAATTCGACATTTGCGCATATAAGTTCGCATATCAAAATCGATTAATTTTATATTTGCTTTTGGTTCCTATGTGTCTCGTCAATGTATATCGTAGATGGGATTAAAATTATTAATAGGCGAAAGAAAGGCCAAGAAATTCCGCCATTTTGTATTTGTATTTTGTATTTCTTATTAGTCTTTGATTTTGACGTTTCTTTTAGCTGACAGATGTGGCGGCGATATACATTAAGAATAATAAATGAAAAATTAAATGAAGTCGTATATTACGGAAAATAAATTAAATGTCGCAGTCGGATAAAAACTATCCTAAGTTGCAGCTGGAATAATAATGTACCTATATAAAATGTTTCATATTTTTCCGTCCATGGAATGTTGAGAACATTCGTACCACAGAAAGCTTAGTTTCAAACTGGCTGATTCTTTTTTTAAGTTAGAGATTTATAATAAGTGGAGATAAATAGATAGAAGATAATGAAACTCCCATTCAAATATCTCAAAAAATTATGAAGCTACATCCGTTTTAATGTCGCTTGTTAGAGTGAGAAAACGATGAGGGACTGTGACGTCAATATACTCGAGCGTCATAGTAAAAAACAATCGTTTCATATGAAGGTGCGTTTTGCGGAAAAGGGACAGCACATACCCCATATAATACTATATAACCTCTTGCTTTGTTTTTTTCTCCATTTGACTATATTTATTTTAAATTCTTTTTCGAGAATATACATTATGATTATTTACCATATTTTCGATTCCTGAGCTATAACCACGAACTTCGGAATTCGAAAATATTCGGGTATCTCTATCTCTATCGCACTAACCATACTCGAGTGACAGGGATGCAAATATATGAACATTGAGTATCGGTTTTCGTGGTAGCGCCGCAGGTACTTTGGCTGAATGCGCCGAGCGCGTGCCATTGTCATTCAAAAAAAACAAATTCGTGTTAATTATATTGTTCAAATTTGTTGATTTCATTTATTGAAATTACGACATAAAACGACATTTGCGCATATAAGTTCTCATATCAGAATCGAATATTTTTTTATGGTTTATATTTTAGCATTTGTCTCGTAAAGGTCTATCGTAGACGGGATTTAAATTATTAATAAGTGAAAGGCAAAGCAATTCCGCCATTTTGACGAAAATTTGACGGTTCTTATAGCTGACAGTTGGAGCAGCGTTTGATTTCAATAAAAATAAATGAAAAATTAAATGAAGTCGTATATTTCGGAAAATTAATTAACTGTCGCAGTCGGATAAAAACTATCCTAAGTTGCAGCTAGAATAATAATGTACCTATATAAAATGTTTCATATTTTTCCGTTCATGGGATGCTGAGAACATTCGAACCGCGCAAAGCTTAGTTTCAAACTGGCTGATTCTTTTTTTAATTTAGAGATTTATTATAAGTGGAGATAAATTGATGTAAGATAATGAAACTCCCATTCAAATATCTCAAAAAAATATGAAGCTACATGCGTTTTAATGTCGCTTGTTAGAGTGGGAAAACGATGAGGGACTGTGACGTCAATATACTCGAGCGTCATAGTAAAAAACAATCGTTTCATATGAAGGTGCGTTTTGCGGAAAAGGGACAGAACATCTTAAAACTTTGGATTCTTATAACTTAATCATTACCTATATAACCTCTTGTTTTGTTTTTTACCCATTTGACTATATTTATTTTAAATTCTTTTTCGAGAAAATACATTATGATTATTTACCATATTTTCGATTCCTGAGCTATAACCACGAACTTCGGAATTCGAAAATATTCGGGTATCTCTATCTCTATCGCACTAACCATACTCGAGTGACAGGGATGCAAATATATGAACATTGAGTATCGGTTTTCGTGGTAGCGCCGCAGGTACTTTGGCTGAATGCGCCGAGCGCGTGCCATTGTCATTCAAAAAAAACAAATTCGTGTTAATTATATAACGGCCTCCGTAGCCCAGTGGGTAGTGACTCTGCCTACGAAGCTGGAGGTCCCGGGTTCGAATCCCGGTCAGGGCATTTATTTGTGTGTTTATCACGAATATTTGTTCCTGAGTTATGGATGTTATATATGTATGTAAGTATCTATATGTATGTATCTATTATATATATCATCGCCTAGTACCCACAACACAAGCCTTATTGAGCTTACCGTGGGCCTAGGTTGATTTGTGTAAGATTGTCCCGTAATATTTATTTTATTTATTTATTGTTCAAATTTGTTGATTTCATTTATTGAAATTACGACATAAAACGACATTTGCGCATATAAGTTCTCATATCAGAATCGAATATTTTTTTATGGCTTATATTTTAGCATTTGTCTCGTAAAGGTCTATCGTAGACGGGATTTAAATTATTAATAAGTGAAAGGCAAAGCAATTCCGCCATTTTGACGAAAATTTGACGTTTCTCATAGCTGACAGTTGGAGCAGCGTTTGATTTCAATAAAAATAAATGAAAAATTAAATGAAGTCGTATATTTCGGAAAATTAATTAATTGTCGCAGTCGGATAAAAACTATCCTAAGTTGCAGCTACAATAATAATGTACCTATATAAAATGTTTCATATTTTTCCGTTCATGGGATGCTGAGAACATTCGTACCACGCAAAGCTTAGTTTCAAACTGGCTGATTCTTTTTTTAATTTAGAGATTTATTATAAGTGGAGATTTCAAAAGTATTTTTCTTTCTTCCTTTTTTTTGAGCTTTTTTTTACAGAAGCTTATCACCTAATATCGAAGTATGTTTCTTTCTTCTTTTTTTTTCACAGAAGCTTATCACCTAATATTGAAGGCAATTCAATAATATGGTACCATCGAGCTGATCTGATGATGGAGACAGAAGGTGGCCATGGGAATTCAGTACTTAACCGACGTAACCCCGTTGAGTTTGGGCTCGTTAGAATAGTCTCAATGAGTAGTAGATTAATTTTTTGATAGTAAATTATTTATTGTGTAAATATCTTCAAGATATGTTTTGGAATATAAGCAATGAATACAGTGTGCGTCTTCCATCATCATCATAAATTTAAGAGTTAGACTCTTGTCGGTGTAGTTCCCTCCATCTGACTCTATCTAGGGCCGCCTCCTTGACCTCTTTATACGACGTGACTGCTACTTTTTAGGGTTCCGTAGTCGACTAGGAACCCTTACCTATAGTTTCGCTTTGTCTGTCCGTCCGTCCGCGGATAATTTCAGTAACCGTTAGCACTAGAAAGCTGAAATTTGGTGCTAATATGTATATCAATCACGCCGACAAAGTGGTAAAATATAAATTGATTTATTTTATTTTATTAGGGTACCTCCCCTATACGTAACGTGGGGAGTGTTTTTTCTTTCATTTCAACGCTAACGTGTGATATATTGTTGGATAGGTATTTAAAATGAATTGGGGTTTGCTAAAATAAATTTTTGATAATGTTAATATTTTCAGAGATAATCGCTCCAGAAGTAAAAAAAAATGTGTCCCTCTAACTTTTGAACTATAAGTTTTAAAAATATGAAAACAATCTCAAAAGTAGAACTTTATAAAAACTTTCTAGGAAAATTATTTTGAACTTGATAGGTTGAATAGTTTTTGAAAAAAATTATAAAATAATTTCACACACTTACTGCGACGGACGAAAAACTACGGAACCCTACACTGAGCGTGGCCCGACACGCTCTTGGCCGGTTTTTCTTTTATTTGTTTCATGTTCTTCTTCGCTTGCCTTCTACCTTTCCTTCCATGATGTTATTAATAAAAGCGTCATGTTCATACGAAGCTATATTTTATAGGCCCAGAAGTTTGAAGCCTAATAAACATAATTGGACACTTTTACTGCCATTAACCCGCCTACGCCGTAGTCGCTTTCCGCTACATACGGGAAAACCAGCGCGTAGCGATTCTTGGCAATGAATATGCTCAGTGCTCTGGTGAAGAAAAAAAAATTACGGCACACAATGTATCGGCAAGCATTCAGGGCATATGCTTTGTATACCTACGTGGTTTTCTTACATCAATATACGCGATAATATCAGTTAAATCGTTTTATTGAAGAAAGTATTCACACCGAACCTTAGTAATATAGGTATTTTCTAAAGCTTTTGTAGTACAACATGTCTTGGTAGCCCATAGTAATTTATTCATATTTATTAGATCATCTTTGAAATATTTGGCCTAATTTATAACTTAAAAGCAACTGGAACCAAACAAAACGTAAACATGGGTAGGTGGCCTATATACTCAATACTTAGAGGCACATATTTAGTACTAGCTGTTGCCCGCGACTTCGTCCGCGTATAACATGTTATCGTCTAAATGTTTGTTAAAGGAATGAATTAAAAAAAAAAGCATTAAAATTAATTTTGTACCTAGTCTTTTAGAAAACAATCTAAAACCGAAGTTACAAATCTCTTGCTCTCTATACAAACTAAGAACCCTCTCTGAACCCTCATAAAAAACAGTCTGAAACCGTAGTACAAATTTCTTACTTTAAAAATGTCTTGCTCTCTATACAAAGTTCGAACCCCCTTTTAACCTTCTTAGGCGATGAATTGAAAAAACGCTGAAATAAGTTTTGTAGTATTTTAGCAAACAGTCTAAAACCGAAGTTACAAATGCCTTACTTTAAAAATATCTTGCTCTCCATACAAACTTTGAACACCCTTATCCCCTTTAGGGGATATATTTAAAAAGAATGCTAAAATAAGTTTTGTAGTCTAAACACGCTAAGATCGAAGTTACAAATATCATACTTTAAATTTTGCTCTCCATACAAACTTTGAACGCTTTTCAGGGAAAAATTAAAAATAAAACACTCGGTTTTTTTATTGTAATAGGTAAGTATTTTTTCTACAAACTATCAAGTCTCTAGCTAAAAAAAAGTGTTTCCCATACGAACCTTGCACCCCTTTTTAACCCCTTAAGGGGTGAAATTTTCCAAAACGCTGGCAGTAGGTATTTTTTTGTATTTTAATAAGTAGGTACTTAATTTTTCTACAGAGTTTTAAGTTTCTACCTAAAAAAAGTTTTCCTATACAAACATTGCACCTCTTTATCCCCCTCTTAGCGGGTGGAAAATTTCAAACCACTGAAAGTAATTTACCTTTATATTTGTATTCTAATAAATAATCTTTCTACACAATTTCAAGTCCCTAGCTAAAAAAAAATTTCCTCCATACAAATTTTCACCCGTTTTAATCACCCTTAGGGGTGGAATTTTCCAAAACGCTGAAATTTCTTTATTTGTATTGTAATAAGTAATCTTACAACAAAGGTTTGTCGCTTGCTAAAAAAATATATTTACAAACGTTGCACCCCCTTATACACCCCTAAGGGGTGGAATTTTCTAAAACGCTGAAAGTATTTTATTTTATTTTATTATGTAATCTTTTTAAAAAGGTTTGAGATTCTAGCTCGAAAAAATCCCCTTTACCAACATTGTACCTTTTTCATACCCTCAGGGGTGGAATTTTCAAATCCGCTGTTTTTTTATTTGTATTGTAATAAGTAATCTTTCTACAAACTTTTAAGCTTCTATCCCAAAAAGAAGTTTCGCTCATTGCAACCCTTTTTAAGCCCCTAAGAGGCTGAATTTTCCAAAACGCTGACAGTACTTTATTTGCATTCTAATAAGTAAGCATTCTACAATGTATTGAAATTCTTGCTAAAATAATAAAGTTTCCCTTATACAAAATTTGCACCCCTTGTTTCTCAGGGGCAGAATTTTCTTAAACGTTGAAAGTACTTTATTTGTATTCTAATAAGTAATATTTATACAAAATTTTAAGTCTCTAGCTCAAAAAATAAAGTTTCCCCCATACAAACTTTGCACCCCTATTTGACCCCTTTAGGGATAGAATTTCCAAAAATCCCTTCTTATCCGTTGCCTACGTTGTAAAAGGTAGTTCTGGTGTAAATTTCAACTCTCTAGCCCCAGTAGTTTCGGCTGTGCGTTGATGAGTGAGTGGGTGAGTCAGTCAGGACATACGAGTAGGCATTTATATGTAGGTATAGATAGATAGAAGATGACGAAAATCTCATTCAAATATCTCAAAACCGTTTTAATGTCGCTTGTTAGAGTGAGAAAACGATCAGGGACTGTGACGTCAAGATCCTCGAGCGTCATAGTAAAAAACAATCGTTTCATATGAAGGTGCGTTTTGTGGAAAAGGGACAGAACATAAAACTTTGGAACTTAGTGATTACCTATACATATAACCTCTTGCGTTGATTTTTTCTCTATTATCCTTTTTTCGAGAAAATACATTATGATTATTTTATTTAGTGTCTACCTACAGCCGGGTCCGCTGCACCTATGTTTTCCATGTTTTTTAAACATCTAACATGTTTTCCGTCAGGTTCGGCAAACAAATAGGGTTTTGTTTTGATTGGCAAAACATGTTTGACGTTTAAAAACCACGAAAACATGGCGCAGCGGACGCTGAACCACTTTCACGAACTTTGGAATTCGAAAATATTCGGGTATCTCTATTTCTATCGCACTAACAATAACAATACTCGAGTGACAGGGATGCAGTTATACGAACTTCGAGTTTCGGTTTTCGTGGTAGCGCCGCAGGCACTTTGGCAGAATGCGCAAAGAGCGCGTGTGTTTGCCATTCAAAAAAAACAAATTCGTGTTAATTATATTGTTCAAATTTGTTTTTACATTTATAGAAATTACGCCATAATGCGACATTTGCGCATATAAGTTCTCATATCACATTCGAATATTTTTTTATGGTTTAACTTTTGGCATGTGTATCGTAAAGGTCTATCGTGGACTAGATTTAAATTATTAATAAGTGAAAGGCACAGCAATTCCGCCATTTTGACGAAAATTTGACGTTTCTTATAGCTGACAGTTGGAGCAGCGTTTGATTTCAATAAAAGTAAATGAAAAATTAAATGAAGTCGTATATTACGGAAAATTAATTAATTGTCGCAGTCGGATAAAAACTATCCTAAGTTGCAGCTAGAATAATGATGTACCTATATAAAATGTTTCATATTTTTCCGTTCATGGGATGCTGAGAACATTCGTACCACACAAAGCTTAGTTTCAAACTGGCTGATTCTTTTTTTAATTTAGAGATTTATTATAAGTGGAGATACGTATAACTACTTAACTAATAGTTAAAAAAAGATAGATCCGTCACTCCGTTTCTGAATCAAGTTACGAAAGAGTAAAATAAAAACAATCAAATTAACAAATAAATACACTAAAATTATTCTTCGCCATTATGAGCATCGCTTAGGTACTAAATAGAACACCAACATTACGCAGCACTTACTACGTACAGTTGAATCATATCTTTTCAGCGAAAGCTTGTAATCTGTTTCAGTCCCTTGCGAAACGCTGCCGGGAAAGCATGTCCCTTCGACTGCTGCTGTGCGAACTTTCTTAACAATAGCGGTGTTTTAAATGCTTCTCATCTTTGCTTAATTGTTAAGCGGATTTTAAAGCACTTATTTTGTGTTGATCTAAAAAGTTTACGACATCTGTCTAGTATATATATTGACATTTTAATGAAGTGACTAAGTTTCGTTTGTGATTAAGATGTAAGATGAATGAAGTAAGGTGAGTTAGATACATTAGTAGTATTTACGAAGATATAATCATACCTATAAGAATAGGAAAACCGCCCAAACTTTCCCCTTTCCCGATTAGTTGGCCTTGAATGAGTAGTTTATTACACTGCGACTTTTCTTTTCCCTGTTTTGTTTGTCGTGTTTACAGCCTAAATATATAGTATAAATAAATAGAAAATCATTGCTAGGGATTGTGCAGATTAATTTTCAAATTAAATAACGATTCTCAAATCAACTAGGTATTTTCAGCAAAAAAACCTTGCACTGTGTTATTCTCTTTAGGCGAAGTATTATATTCCTGTCTGAATTTGGTACAATGTACTTTCCTTTGTTATTATAAATAGTTTCCCTCCTGAATAGTTTTCCTAGAAAGCACAACAAGAGGCCTAATTAAGCTCAGTCTGGAAACTTGCCATCAGACTAATTCATGTTGTGACTGGATTTGACTGACTGTTTATTATGTAATTCTTCGCCATTGCAGATTATTTTTTTATGAAACCTGCCGCATTGAACCCAAAATTTAACGAGATCAGGTCATTAGTATGCAAGGCAGGCGTAGGTCATTTAGATACGTTGCTAATCTATACGAACATAAGTATGTGTTATAGTCAAAATCATAAATAATTTGGCTGTAATTTAATACACGTATTATTCAGAAGCAGGGATTCTAAGCATTTTCTTTGAAGTTGTTATAGTGTTGATCTTGTTTCGATTTAAAGTTAATCCGTCTGAAAACAATATATAGTCATCAAATTGTATTTATTTCGTGAACACAATTTCTTACATGTTTGTGATTGATTGATTAAGTTGATACATAATATTTATTTTATTTTAAGCAGGGATTCTAAGCATTTTCTTTGAAGTTGTTATAGTGTTGATCTTGCTTCGATTTAAAGTTAATCCGTCTGAAAACAATATATAGTCATCAAATTGTATTTATTTCGTGAACACAATTTCTTACATGTTTGTGATTGATTGATCAAGTTGATACATAATATTTATTTAATTTTTACTAGCATAATTTGATTAACAGTGTGATTTTAAATTAAGTCACATATTATTACCAGTAGTGGTCGAGGATTTATTAGGCAGATTTGCCACTAATGCAACTGGAACATATAATTTTTCGAAATTCGGCGTTCAAACACTGTTATTAGGTTACTCTTAAAAATAAAATGATCATTGGATGGATCACAACACGCAAGTCTTAACAACAAACCATTCAAGTAACTGGGTATACAAAACTAGTAAAATCCGATTAAAAGTTCCGTTAAGAAGCAGATACACTACAGCGGCGCTACCACGATGTCGAACTTCGTATATCTCCGACTCTGTCGCTCAAGGACCATAAACCATAAGTGCGATAGAGACGGAGTCGAAGTTCGTGGTAGCGCCCCAGTCACTTATTCCTATTGAATGTTAAGTGCTTCGGACGATGGGAAGCGTTTTCAGAGATCTATAATAGACGAATAGTGGCAGATGATTATTTTTAGAATATATTGAAGGTTAAGAAATATACCATAGCCCACAAATAGATAGTTCCTCAAAAGATTCAGCTTACACAATTTACCTACGTACTATGTAATATGAGTACCTAGGCTTGAATATAAATTAATCAATTAAAATACTCAATCGAACACTACCTACCTCGTACATTACATAATCAATTCTAGTTATACAATTACCAAATTTCCTAAGTAGGTATAACTAGGCTCCTACTCCTAGTATTACTCCGTTATGTCATCTAAGTGAGGTTAAATCTGTGCAGCAGCTGTTGTAAGTAAATATCGTCGCTGCGTCTATAAAAGTCGCTATGTGATTTTTGTTGATTTTTGTATTTTGATGCCATTTTGAACCTTATTTTCCAACGCATATGCTCCAAAAACACCAATGAGCTATGGTCACTATTTTCAGAGTTATGAAAATGTCGGTATGTGATGTTCATATTATTAGATGTCCTTACAATAATCGCTTAGTAACCTAAATCACATATCTACATTCGTTAACTAACAGGAATTAAATTATTGCGCCCGTTATGTAGTTTTCGACACAACGCGATAATTTTGTTTGATTTTATCATCATAACAATAAAGTTTTTGCGCCCGATATGTAATTTTTGGCACATAGCGAAATGTTTGAAGGTACTTGTTTGTGGATCCAATCAGATTTTAATATTGCGCGTCAAATGTATTTTTGATGGTCACATGGCGTTTTTTACTATTATTTATGTTGGTCCTTTGGGCCTTCAAGAGCAGACCCAGTGACATGGACAACTTCCACAAACTCGTCACCTAGGCAATTGAAATGGTTTTGGAGGTCCAGTTGAAAGCTCTCGGGGCTTTAAATTTGGATTAGTGCTGGAAGCAGCGTAGCTTAAGCTAAGCAGAGCTTCGTCAATCCAGAGCACTCTTGCTTGACACATGTATTCAATGTGCCTCTTACGAGATGGTGATCACTTAATACGCTTTTAACCGTATTGATCAAATAAATCATTTAATATTTATATAAAATAAAATAAAAATAAATAAATAAAGTTTTATTTTCAGGCATTGACCACCCATATCAAGATCACATTCACATATACATTACAAACAAAGATTGTAAAAATAAAAGCATAAGATAAAATAATAAAATTAAAATTGCAAAAATACCTACTACTTTTTATTCTTGTTCTGGTGAACAGAAAGCCAGTACCTAAAGATAGAGGTATTCATATCGCGATATGCGTTTTCCACGATAGTGTTCCGTGAGCGTCGTATTCCCTCCCAGAAGGAGGCGATGCGGGCGCGGACCACGGCGAAGAAGTCGGGTATTCCGGCTTCTGCGAACATGGAGGAGGCACTGCACGAACGCGGCAGCCCCATCAGAATCCGAAATATATTATTATACTGAACCCTGATGGAGCTGTACGCTTTCCTGCTGTGCCTTACCCACAGTTGACAGGTGTAGAAGGAAAGACAGTATGCGTTGAATAACGTACACTTGACCTGCCTGCTACACCCGGCAAACCTTCGGGCAATCATGTTCCCTCGTACTGCCAGCGCCCTTCTTTCGCGCTCCATGTCCATGTCGTCCGTTAAGTCCTCGTTCAATATATGGCCCAGATATTTGAACTGCCGCACAATTTATATGCTTCCTTGTCGACATGATGAAGTCAATCTCGTTTTTAGTTGCAACATCGGGACTATCCAGGTCCACTTTCTGTGCTTAGAAGTCTTTGCTAAGACCATGGAGAACTTGAGTACGATGCGCGATGATCTCAAGGCTCCAATCGTTGGTCTAAGAATGAACATGGATAAGACCAAGAGAGAAATATAATGTCAAATGCATATGTAGATAGAGTTGGTACCATTACAATCAGACACTTTACGCTCGAAGTTGTAAACGATTATGTAACCTACAGGTGACTGGGAGATACTATCCAGTTAGGTAGGTCCAGCTTCGAGAAAGAGGTCAAACGTCGAATCTGACTCGGCTGGGCGGTGTTCTGCAGGAAGCTATCTTTTCGTCCATTATTGCGCATTGTCTCAGGACGAGAGTCTTTGACCAATGTGTATTGCCTGTGATGACCTATGGTACTGAAACGTGGTCGCTTACTTTGGGCCAAATGAGAAGGCTCATGAGGCAGCCTTCTTCATTACTCTTTCGGTGGCTTCTGGGAGTTTCTCTACGTGGTCACATCAGAAATGATGTTATCCGTCGCAATCGCTAAACGTAAGTGACAGTGGGCGGGGCACAGTGCACGTAGAACCGAAGGCCATTGGGGTGGAAGTGGTGACCACGTACCAGGGGGCGCAGCGTTGGTAGCTCCCCCCCACCCCCTTTAAGTAAACTTTAGACTTAAATATCTCGGCTCCGAGGCATTTTAGAGTTACTACATTTGATATTTTTTTTTTATATTCAATTGATCTATCGTAATCTACCACTTTTATAAGCGACCGCTCACCTAAAAAGTTGCAACACTTTTACCCAAACCCCGTTAATCATTTACAAAGCCGTAATTAATATATAGGTATGCACCGTGATTATCACTTCTTTTTTGATAGTTTAAATCGTTATTTGTTGACTTAATAATAAGTTCATTCTATTAAATGTAATTGAATATTAGCTGGAGACAATCTTATGGAAACCGAACTAGCCTAGACATACATAAATAGATAAATACCTACTTAAATACATTGAAAACATGAAAGACCTTGAAACCAATATTCGTGCTCATGCATTAGGTACAC
Source organism: Epinotia brunnichana (assembly GCA_963854355.1). Classification (NCBI taxonomy): domain Eukaryota; kingdom Metazoa; phylum Arthropoda; class Insecta; order Lepidoptera; family Tortricidae; genus Epinotia; species Epinotia brunnichana. The sequence continues at coordinate 19,656,373 of OY977940.1, forward strand.
AAAAAATTGCCCTTACCGGAATTCGAACCTAGGACAGTTAGCTCCGTAGGCAGATCTCTCACTACTTACTAGGCTAAATAGTAATACCATACAATACGACAACGTCTAATGTTTATTTATACACAACATAAACTATTTAATTTATTTATTTCTTAGTTGGGACATGGATTTGAAGACAATTTCGTAAATATAATATTATGTAGAAATTTTAGCAATATAAATTCCATTTAAAATATTTAAATAAATATTTGCGGACAATTTTACACACATCAACCTAGTCCCAAACTAAGCAAAGCTATGGGTACTAGACGACGATATAGATACTTGTATAGAGAAATACATACTTAAATACATAGAAAACATCCATGACTCAGGAACAAATATTCGTGCTCATCACACAAATAAATGCCTTACCGGGATTCGACCCCAGGACTTCTTGCTTCGTAGGCAGGGTCACTACCAACTAGGCCAAAGCGGTCGTCGAATTTGTATGTAATAAAATGATTTTCGGACTATGCTATTTTCGTTTTATTTAGTAACCATATGAATTTCGAAAAATAATAATGTGACAATAAGGAACAAAAATCAGCCTACTCAGCTAAATGAAATGTAGTTATGTGTTAGTTAGGCACTTAGCGGTTATTGGACGACTACAACTATTATAGCTATGTGCCAAATTAATGTAAAAGGTTTTTTATTAATTTGATTTTACATATTACTTTTTTAGAAGTTACCTAAAATAACGTAAAAAGTCACAAGATATGTCCATAAAAATACTTGTTCGTCTGTTGTAAATGTTGTAATTAATAACCAAGAAAAGTAGTTTTTTGCGTTTCCTGTAAAGTAGGTCCAAAACACATGGCGATTTGTGTAGGCGCACAATACGCGGTAATGATAAAAGTTGGGCAAGCACGTGACACGACTGAGGAACTGAGGTTTAATCAGACACTTATAATTCACATTCAAATTTAATATCAATCGGTTTTTCGGTCGCTCGTTTACTCGCACACCGAGCTACCGTGTTAAAACGAGTGCGCGCATTAAATTGATATCACATTGATATACGACATTTAAGTGCTACATTGACCTTCTGGTCAACGCGCGCCCAAACCTACTCCACTGTTCGATAAAATCATTAGGCTTTTATTGCTAATATGCCAGGGATAAATTAGATTTATCGCCTTTAGAATCACGTCTACCAATTTTGCTTATTACTATATTACACAATGTTCTACTTCGGAATAAACGTATTTCTTATCTTGGACATACGAGGACACATATGAAGTTCTAATTAACCTATTAATATCGATTAATATTTACCAATAAGTACAGTCGCCGGCATCAATATTATGATGAATGAAAGGCCGCAATAGTAGATTGTTAACCAAGAGGGCTGAAAGGCTTAATCAAACTCGGTTTTTTTTGTCATACATATTGAAGCAGATGTACCTACACGAAGTGGAAACATTGCCATAAGTTCTACATAATACACAAAATTATAGTAGGCTGAAATAGTATTTTTCACAATCGTGTTATAATAGAGAGCTTTTTAGTCGAGTACCGTGTTTAGGCCACGAAGCTTGCTGAGTGGCCTAAGTAAGGTACGAGATTAAAAAACTTGATTATAACACTATTGTGAACAATACTTTTTGTACGAGTTCATTGAAATTATTTTTTTACGAGTCAACTGAACTAATTAAACAAACTCGATACTGTTGAAACGAAGTGCAGCCTATCGCTCGTACGATCGTTGATGTCTTTTAAGTATCGTTTTGATTATTGAGTTTAATCAACGAGTAAACTCAATAATCAAAGCGATTCTACTGGTCCAATTCATTACAGTTCGGTAAAGCAGCCACGTGATTGGTCGAATTTATTTTAGTTCTAATTTCAAATTTTTTTCGGTTGTCTAGAGCGTATCGAAATAGTCATTTCGGTTGTTTCGGAAGTAACAGACTATTCAACGATGAAAAGAGTGACATTGCAGTATTCTCTATGAAATCTTAATACACATACCTATTTTAATCGTCGAGTACAAAAACATTTTTTCTCTTGTTTCAGAAGGAAAACACGAAGAATGCGCTCTAGCAGAAATCACTGACATTCAACGATGTTGTGTTTAGTGCGACGGACTTTGTGACGCCATGTGTAAAGGGCCAAATGGCGTGGTGTGGGAGACGGAGTCCCTCATGGGCACTCCGAAGCCCTCAGCGTGGAGTCGGTACTGCCCGCGCGCAGCCCTCTCGCACGTGGGGCTGCTTGTAGCGCTCATGTTGTATACTGCGGGAGGTGGCCTGGTAAGAAAATGTACACTTCTCAAACCCACCGGTCGCGGAACAGCGGCGCTACCACGAAAATGGAAACACGAAGGTCGTTCCTGTATCTGCATCTCTGTCAACCGAGTAATGTAAGTGTGATAGAGATGGATATACCCGAAATTCAGATTTCCATGTTCGTGGTTATAGACCAGATAGGATTTCGGACATTGCCATCACGCTCACACATTTCTTAGCCTTGAGAGTGACGGTGATTTTGCGCGTGCAACAGAAACAAGTAGGGTCGTTTCGCCGGTTACGCGACCACCTTCGGTTAGCGGTCGCTGAAGGACATGGTTTTTTCAATTGAAGATAACATCAAATCTACAGAGCCTATTGAAACAGTTAGCCGTATGCATTATTGTTTGTAGTTATGGAATAGGAATTTACTAAACAAACGAGAATATATGCTTTCAGTTCACCAACTCAGCTAAGTGGTCGCTAACCGGCACATGAAATTAGGTGGTCGCTAACCGGCGAAATGACCCTATATAGAGATGTCAATGTCCAAAATTCTTTATGTACCGCGACCTGCCCATACCAAGGAGCCATGTCAAAATAACATAATTATGTATTCATAACGTTACATCTCAAAATGTTTACGTAAAAAACCTCATTAATAAGAATTCTTCGAAGTTTTTAAGTTCCGTGCCAAAGTAACCAAAAATAAATATTTTTGGCATCGATCCTTTTCAACTCTTGTGTCAATGCCCTGGGCCTGTGTTCAGCGACAACCAATCCAATTCGCATACAATTAAATTAAAATTTATTCTGGTTTTCGCTACCAGCGCAAGCGAGACGGGTACCATTTCGTCACCCATCAAATCAATACGTAAAGTTACATATGCGAGAAAACACGGCCTGACTATAATGAATGTGAGCGTGAAGAAAAACTTAAGCTCAAGCTTACATAAAAGTAAACCGCATTTCCTTTTCTCTAAATCAGAACGTGACCGAACTGCTTCTGATGTCGTCTTATGTTCCTAAAATAAGCCTGACGAGGTCGGAACGGAATTTTGGCATATTTAAATATGCTAATCATCTGGGTTCATGCGCGATCGCAATTAAAATGTTATCCATGACGACACACCCGAAACGTCGAAATAATTGGCGATAAATCGCCAATTGAGTTCAGAAATGCGTTAATAGCGTGGTAGTGGAAACCTACCGGTCTAAAACCTTTATTTTCACACAAGTAGGCGCTTTCCACTATTTAGCGGGAAAACTTAATCGTATTTTTCTTGCCAACACGTTAATACTCAAAAGTTTTCAACGATTCAACTGTGACCATATTTTGTATCCGGGCGACCCTTGCAATCTCTAATAACGTATTATGTGCTAAAGTCACTTGTTATTACAGTTTTGCTGTACCGGTGGAATGGGGGAGGACTTTGATTCGCGGGGCGACTTTGATCAAATAGGTTTTTCTCCAAAATCATTGTATTTACTTGTGGGTGAACTGTGGCAGTGAATATATTAGTTATCTATCTGGCTGTATACTCGATTAAATCTTCTTAATATCAAATAGTTTTGCTTTTATACTACATTCTAAATGATCAAAGAAGCCCCATTTTTTCCTAAAGTAACCCCATTCCACGGTATTGAACTTTGTCGTAATGGGCAACACTGAAGTCATACATACATAAGTGCATAACATGACATTTATTGACATACATAACATATTGAACGAGCGAGTGTATCGAACGAAGTTCTTTGTTTCTGCTTGGGCTAAATTCTTTGGTATGTCTGTACGAATGGTACAAACACATTTTTTTCAGTACAGGTCGCATATCTCAACCGATTCTCGTCAAATTTTGTGTGCACGTTCGGTGTCGATTCAGTTATTGGAAATAAATTAAAAAAATGTTTTTTAACCAAACAAATAGGTACTCGCGAAGTAGAGTTCACAGAACCACTACTCAATATTTATGCCATAATAACTAAGAGTCTTAAACTTATGTGTGATACTATGACTATGACATAGTAAAAAAAATAGGGCAATTATGTTATGATAAGTGACCATAGGACCATACGTTATTAGGGATTGTAAGGCTCGAGGGTTACCTCTTTTGGTTATTAGTCCGAATATTCGTTATCCTTAAACATTTCAGTCCTCCCTAAGGCATAATGATAATTTACTTTAAAAAAACAGACTTCAGTTTAGTACTTCGTCAAGCCAAATACATATCGTTTTTACTTTTCACAACTCCTTTTCAATTAATATCGATAAATAGATAAATAAATAAGTCTTTTCTGAGAGCCAATTATTTATAGTTATTTTATTAGATATAATAGTTATTACGGAAAAAGCCCAAATCGCTTTGTTTGGGCCGAAAATATTTGAGGAGTTCTGCCGATTCATGAAGAACCTCAGAATCACCGTTGGTATAGTTGTTATTTTCTAAGCCGTCCGTTCCGCACTAAAGAACGCCGCACTGCAGAACGGACGGCTTAGAAAATAACAACTATACTTCATTAGTTGCTACTTCACTTCACGTCAATGCAAAAAAATCTACTTTACGTACCAAAGTTTCGTCTAAAACAAACCACTTGTAACCCCGTATTTTATGTGTATCAAAATATTCAACAAGAAGTACACAACTTTACTGCATTTACTAATTTTTGGCATTTTTGCATAGGTACGTAAAACTATGTAATTGTGATTGCCAAGTCACAAAATTTTATTTAGCAAGCAAATAAAGATTAAAAAGGGTGCCTGTACGAAAAATTTCACCACTTTTACTGTGGAAGAGTTTCGATACTTGGCCTATTTTTTACATGGAATGTTTTTATGGGATCTTATTTCTTTTTGTAGACTTTGTATCGGAATGTTATTTTACCAACCGCAAATAACGTTTGTATAGTTTTGCAGGAAGGAACTGCAAAAGTAACTTTGTAACCGCATGTACTTGTATAGGATTACAAATTGCAATATTTTTAGATTTTTATGAATGAATAGGCTCAAAACTAATTACGTTTGAAATTTGGAGCTTCTGGGTCTGCTAGAAGTGCCTTAGAATTATGTTGATCATCAGTATAATAAGTGAGTATGTCAGTGAGAAAATTACCGAACTTTGACGGACAATAGTTCTTAAACTAAAAGTTCAAATTGAATTTTATTGACACTATATGTAAGCCATAGTATGCCCTACATGTTACTGAAAATTCAGGGTTCTAGCTTTAGCCAGTACAAAATTACAGGATGTTTAAAATGGCCTGAATGGCTTCGAGAAAAGGATGGTACGGCCGTGCCTCTTTGTTTTGCTCGACTTGGCGGGGGCTCTGGATTTGGTGACCGTGATCTGGGGCTCGGTCACCAAATCCTTCAAATACCCCATAACGCAAAACATTGGTATCCGAAGCCGAACCAGTGCCTCCCCACTTCATATTCATTTATTCGCTGCAACCATGTCGCTGCTTGCATCGTACAAGACCATGGAGGACTTAAGTACGTTGCTCGATGACCTCAGTAAAGCTTCCGAGCGAGTTGATCTAAGAATGAACATGGATAATACGTAGATCATGTCAAATGCCCATGTAGTACCAACTCCCATTACAATCGGACACTTTACGCTCGAAGTTGTAGACGATTATGTATACCTAGGACAGAGCACACGGTCCAGTTAGGTAGGTCGGACTTCGAGAAAGAGGTCCATCGTCGAATCCGACTCGGCTGGGCAGCGTTCGGGAAGCTACGGCACATCTTTTCGTCCAATATTCCGCAGTGTCTCAAGACGAGAGTCTTTGACCAGTGTGTGTTGCCAGTGATGAGATATTGCACTGAAACGTGGTCGCTTGCAATGGGCCTCATAAGAAGGCACAAAGTCACCCAAAGGGCAACGAAGAGGGCTATGTTGGGAGTTTCTCTGCGTGATCGCATCAGAAATCCGCAGCAGAACCAAGGTAACCGATATAGCCCTCCGAATCACTAAACTTAAGTGGCAGTGGGCGGGGCACATTGCACGTAGAACCGATGGCCGTTGGAGCGGAAAGGTTCTCGAGTGGCGACCACGTACCGGAAGGCGCGGCGTGGGTGGACACAAAGAGGACTGATGACCTGGTAAAGGTCACGGGAGTCCGCTGGATGCGGATGGCGCAGGACCGGTCACTTTGGCACTCTTTGGGGGTGGCCTATTCAATTCAATTCAATTCAAAGTTTTTATTTCTGAAAATAGTAATCCATATAAGATGTTAGTAACAATGAGATTTATAAATAAGCCTATGTTAGTACCAATTGAAATAATTAACGAAATAAAATAAAATTAAATTAAAAGCGGCGTGGTGCGGCGACTACAGGCGCGTGCAGCTGGACCCAGCGCGCGAGCATCGGCGAGTCCCAGCGCTGAGCCAGCACGTTTAGAGTGCTGTTTGAGCCGTGGCAAAGACGATTCTGAAGCGACGCGCACCGCTTTCTTATTATGGCAGCGAAGCCATCGGTGTGCGCCTCGGCAAAAACCGCAAAGCGTGACGGCTGTCATTTTGTATGATTTTTACCTGCCCTAAATTGAAATACCTCACTTTTTAAAGTATTGTACCTTAGCCCATGGGCACCGGCATATGTCTCACATATGTACACCAATCGCTGAAGTGCACCTACCGAAGGGCTCAACAGCACCATGTCATCCGCGTAGCTGAGGTTATTAACACAGACCCCGTCCACGTGGCATCCGACATAAGTGCTGCTGAGCTCCTCGATGAGCTGGTTCATGTATAGGTTGAACAGCTTGGGTGAGCTTAACCCTCCTTACCTTACTCCGCAGTTCAGCCCATTTTACGATATTCGCCTGGTGGCCATACCAGTACTTAAATAGCGACGTGACCTCACAGGGTACGCTTGTATTCTCCCGTAACTTATGTCACAGCTTGTCATACGCCACCATGTCAAATGCTTTTGAGAGGTCCAAAAAACAAGCAAATACCGGCGTCCTACGTGTGGTACGAGTATAGTACTGTACAGCCTGCTTGAGACATAATACTGCGCTTTCGGCAGATAAGCCTGGCCTGAAGCCAAACTGAGCATCACATTCAGATTCAGATTCAGAACTTTATTGATAAAATGTCATATTTTACAGGTCAATATCATGCATGTCAAATACATTTTAAAATTTCTTATTGTCTTAGATGTTATATACCATCATGTAGGTTTAGGTGTTTTCCCAGTATGTCGTCAAGCAGACCATCCAGCACCTTAGCCACAATCGTAGCAAGCGATATGGGCCTGTAATTGGACAAGTCAAAAGTGTCCTCCGTTTTATTTTTGACACTAGGAACTACGAAGGTAATCGCATTAAATCCTTAGGTAGGTAGCTATGGCTAATATCTCCAGCAGTGGACGTCTTTCGGCTGATATGATGATGATGATAATGATGCTGTCGCTGCTTCCTCGTGGTCTTGTCTGTCCCACCCCTAACGGGGGGTTAACTAATCTTTACTAATCTAAACTAATACTAGTGGGTCTGTGAGCTGTATAAATCACGAGCCAGGGGGCTGATTTTCGATTTTCGAGTGCTCGAAAATGTAATAAAATTAAACAAGATTTTAGTGTCAAAATTGCAGACACTTACTTTCTTTTTCCCGGCTTATTGGACCGGCCATTGTGGCACTCTTTGGGGGAGGCCTATGTCCAGCAGTGGACGTCTTTCGGCTGATATGATGGTGATGATGATGATGATGATGACTTTCTATTTCTACCGATAGAATTGAATACGAGTGGTTCACCATTCGTTTTTCAATTTTCTATCGCTGTTTCAAAATAGGATTTGATCTTTTTTGAAAGAGTCGAGCGCTGAAAAGTCAAAAATCAACCACTGTCAACATTTTTTTTTTTCAATTTCCATAATCGATAAAAAAGAACTATATAATTATTGAACCTGCTCACACAATTTCACAAGAATCGGACATCTGGACGTCCGGACATACGAAATAAATTTACCCAAGCTGGAACGGAACTCTTCATTCGCTTCGCTCGCTCGTTCAATTGAAAAGAGGAAATATCTATAAACTTGCAAGTTTGTGAAGTTGTATGTTTGCATGTAGGAGGTAATCTCGCGTTTTAGGAATATCAATAAAAATAATATTTTGTTAAAACATATTTTTGTGTAGGGTTGCGAATAGTAGCCATAATTTATATAAATTACTATATCTACCTAGTTTCAAAACATTTTAAACTCGTATAACATCAAACTTAAGATATAATTTCTTAACCATCTTTAACCATAAATTAAATAGGTAGTGTTCTATTTTACGCAATAAAATAGAAATGGGTACCTTAAGGGTAGGAAGCTCGACACAAGTCGGCTCCCCATACAAACGTCATTTGGCTCTCATTTTAAAATAAGTTCCAAACTATGTTTGTATGGAGAGTTGAGCTTCCTGGGGACTCTTAAAGTAATAAAATAATGCTACCTTAAAAGTCCTTGAACTCGTCATCATATAAGGAAACGGGACTTTCTTTAACGCTGATCTCTTCATAAATGTCAAAATTAGTGGTGTCCCACGCCGATCGGATCTTGGGTTTGAATGGAGGGAGAGTTCGGCAGTTCACGAGACTGTCCCAGTCGATCTCAACGAACCATTTATGGTTCTTGAGGTCATATACCCCGTCCTTCAGATTCCCGAACCGCTTGGTGGAATCAACTTGAAGAATGTGAGCAAGTAAATCGATTAAGCTATGTGAAAAATGATCAGGGCACTTATATTTTCCAAGTACAATTTTTTCGTAAATTCTCATAGGGTCAGATGAATAGAAAGGGGGATGGCCAGCACTCATTTCATATATCAAAATTCCGAACGACCACCAATCTACGGATTTGCCGTAGCCTTTGCTCAGTATAATTTCTGGAGCTAAATATTCCGGAGTGCCACAAAGCGTCCAGGTCCTATCGCGTAAAAACTTGCAAAAGCCAAAATCGGTTATTTTTATGTAACCACTTTTATCGATCATTATATTCTCCGGCTTCAAATCACGGTACACTAAGTCGCAGGTATGAAGGTACTCTAGAGCTAGAATCACTTGAGCTGCATAAAACTTGGCAGCATTTTCATCGAATTTCCCCATCTTGCGCAAGTGAGTGAACATTTCTCCTCCGGCTATAAACGGGAGGACGAAATACAAGTATACATTATCCTTAAAAAAATATTTCATATAAACAACGAAAGGAAAATTTAAACCGCACAAAATTTTCTTCTCGTAGTAGCTATGTTCAAGTTGTTTTAGTTTTATAATTTTTTCCTTTTCTAGCATTTTCATAGCATAGTATTTTCCTGTTACAAAATGCTTTGCTAAATAGACTACGCCAAAAGCGCCGGTACCTAGAACTCTCCCTTTTTCGAATTCAGATGGTGATCCGTTACTCGGTGTCTTATCATTCCAATAGTCGATGAAATCTTGGCGCAGCTGACGAAGGTAGCGCAGGTACTGTTGCTGCTTGCCGAGGGGGTAACCTGACAAGCGGTGTGGGGTGCGTTGCTCTTGATCCACTGACATTATAATATCTCAATTCAAAGTCAACTATTAACAATATCCAATACTCCGATTTCCCTACAAACTTTTGTAATGAAAAACATTTAGCGCAACACAAATGTATTCATGATAAAATTATGCCTGACACAATTGCACTAAATTGTACATCTTTTGTTTCTCGCTTAAAAGTTTTCTACAAAGTTTGTATTTGTAATGTGTATTGGAAAAAATATATTCTTGTTGATATTAAATTGAATAATACTTAGTAAACCAATTTTATTAACTCCTCATTCTCCAAGTTCTACTTTGAGGATAAACATTGTAAAGTACACGGCACAAGTACGTGTTAATATAAAACGTAGTGGTTATATTATCTTTGATATACATTTAGCGTTGCGGAAACGAAACGGTACGTTAAGTGTCATAACAATGTCATTGTGATGACAAGATATGAATTCCCAATATAGATTTGCAAATGGATTATTTTATTTTACAGTCAGGGTATGGCAAAATCATACTCTTTGCAACAACATCAAGATCATAACCGATATCTGGATATTTTGAAAGAGGAATTTGATACGAAATTCAAAGAGCGCTCCCAAACTGTAAAGACACGTGAGGATTTCGATACGGTTAAAGCGATTGGTAACGGCGCATACGGAGAAGTTTATTTAGTAAGAGATAAAAGTTCATTTGCGTATCACGCTATGAAGGTCGTGGAGAAAAAAGTCGTGGTCGAGAGGAAGCATGTCAAACATTTACTACTCGAAAAGAAAATTCTTGCAAGCATAAAATTTCCTTTGTTGATTACGTTAGATTATGCATTTAAAGACAATATATATCTTTATTTTATACTGCCTTTCTTAGCCGGTGGTGAGCTGTTCAATTGTCTCCAAAAATATGGTCCCTTCTGTGACCTGTTATCAAAATTTTACGCCAGCCAAGTGGTTTTAGCCTTAGAATATTTACACCATTGTAATATAGTTCACAGGGATATAAAGCCGGAGAATATACTTATCACTGAAAACGGCTATTTGAAGCTTGTTGATTACGGTTTTTGCAAAGTGATTAAGAAAAAAACGTGGACACTGTGTGGTACTCCCGAATATTTGGCCCCAGAGGTAATATTGTCAAAAGGCTACTCGTATCCAGTAGACTGGTGGGCTTTAGGCGTTTTAATATTTGAGATGAATGCTGCGTATCCTCCATTTTTCGATTCCGAACCAACCAGGCTATACGAAAAAATAGTAAGTGTTCAATATAAGTTCCCCGACGGAATATCTGGAGATTGTAGGAACTTAATAAAAAGTTTACTTCAATTAGACCCAACCAAACGATTAGGCGCACTTAAAGGAGGAATATATGACGTAAAAAGTCATGTTTGGTTCGGCGACATCGAATGGAGTAGACTGCTGCATCAGGAGGTCACTCCGCCATTCATGCCCGTCACCTCGTCGCCCGGCGACACCAGCAATTTTCCTGATATACCCGAACATAAGTTAATAACGGGAAAAGAATGTTTATATGACACAGAATTTCTAGATTTTTGATATAATATATTTTGTGTACAATTTTCTGTAATGTAAAATATATATCATTACCTATATTAAATGACATTATTGTATCAGCATGAGTATTTGATTTTCTCTCGGTTTGTCTGTAACCCCATGCTTTGTACTCAGACCGAGAAAAAAAGATAGACGGAGCATGACGAACAAGCTAGTGAAGCCGGTTTTCAACCAAGCCAAATAAGTTTAGCACTCCCTCACGCACACTTATACATACAAACAAAATTGCACAAAACTCTTCAGCACGTGTTGCAATGCTGTCAAGATCACCTATTTCGATATATGTGCAATTTTATTTGTTTATGTGTGCGTGAGCGTGTGCTTAACTTATTTGGCTTGGTTGAAAACCGACTTCACTAGGTAGTTCGTAATGCTCTGTCTATCTTTTTTGTTGGTCTGAGGCTTTGTATTACACTAATCCTGTTACTGTATTTATCTAAATTGTAATGAAAGGTGGGCTTTTTAACCTTTTGAACGCCATTATTCACGTACCTAAAGTGACACTGACACGTCAACCTTTTTTCCTTAAGAGAGTAACTATGAACGTTATATGAAAGACAGAAGGTTGTTTTGACAGCGGACGTCATAACACTTAAAGGTGTTTTTGGCGCTGCGGGCATGACAATACACGACGCCTTTAGGCATTCTTGGCGTTCAAAGGGTTAAAAGCTTGTAATGTTTTTATGTTAGGACAATAAGTTGTCCGATTAAAAATTTGTAAGTAAGTAAACCATTTTTAATGGAGACTATGAAAACAAAGAAAATAGTAAAATATCCTAAATTTCTGCTTATTGTATTCAATGGTGAATACAAAAAGCAGGTACTTTTCGTAAATTCTGTACATACCTATTATAAAAACAGACGTCCCCAACACTAGATCACTCCCCAAACCCTTGTTCAAAAAATACAACACAAAGGGCAAAATGAGATGCCACGAAAGAGGATAACAACTAAATAAGACAAGCATAATAAGTTCACAAAATAACTTCCGGCCGTTTTCGCAACTGCGATTCGCAACCAGTTGCGAATTAAGAATATTAATCTTTGTTCGCAACCAGTTGCGAATCAAGAGAACTTGTTGCGAATTCCAGTTGCGAAAACGGCCGGAAGGACAAAATTGTATCCCGACTACGGAAAACTTACTGAAAACCGGTTTTTTTCTTCATATGAAAGGTAGCCTATATCACCCGAGCTTAGGTATTCGAATCGATTCATTCATCAAAATCGGTTCAGTATATTAAACGCTACGGTGGAACAAACGTAAATACAAACATTAATAAATAAATATATTTACGGACAATCTTACACAAATCAACCTAGTCCCAAACTAAGCAAAGCTTGTACTACTATGAGTACTAGACGACGATATAGATACTTATATAGAGAAATAAATACTTAAATACATAGAAAACATTCATGACTCAGGAACAAATATTCGTGCTCATCACACAAATAAATGCCCTTACCGGGATTCGAACCCAGGACCCCCTTGCTTCGTAGGCAGGGTCACTACCAACTAGGCTAAAGCGGTCGTCATAAATATACATAGACATACAAAGACTGCTAAAATCACATCCCTTCCTTTCAGATCTGCCGTAGTCGGGCAAAAATAGGAGGTAACTATAATATTACATCACTACTATACGACCAAATACAATAAATATAACCTCACTTCACTCATAAAGGGTCCCACTACTTGTAAGTTGTAACTCGGCTGTAGGTAACCACAGAGAAAGGATAGACTGCTATTTAAGGTCAATAGTAAATTTGACAGCTAATGAAAAGTTTACGCCAGTGCGGCAGTCTCTGAGAGGCTTAATAGTTCGTCGGACGACAATGAACCGGTCAGATAATCGTATGACTACACACCTCCTAGTGAGTATAATATTCTTTGCTACACACTATCAGAATCTCGTCAAGTTTAGAACGGACGATTTCTTTGAACTGCGAGTATATGGCTCGTGGTGGAGCAGATTTCATACTCAAGCGGATTTCCGGCAGGACTCCTGACGATTATCGTCCGTAAACCTGGTAGCGTATGGAGAGTTACCGTTTTAAAGTGGTTGCGCGTATTACGCGCCGCGTAAAATGCACGGTTGTGATAGATTTAAAAAACGACGGTCACAAACTGGCGTGGCCTGCGGTGGCCATGCTATGCGAACTTAGAACTTAATACAAATCCAGTTTCTTATTGAAAATAGTGTCACCTACTTGATAGGTGGCGAACTCTCTAAAGCTCTAAGCGATTGCTAGGCTAGGCTCAGATATCAGTAGCCTAGGGGTACAGACGGCGGTATTTGGAGTCGATGAGCCGGGGTTCAAACCCTGTGGCCGACGCACTTTTTGTATGTTTTGTACCTTCAAAGAAAAGTTTTAAGTATCGCAGAAGAGATGGCTCCTGTATACGCAAGCATTAAATGCCTTCTCAATAGGGAACATTACGCAAAGCTCTGCGTAGGGGGCGACACTAACACAACCCGTAAACAAACCGCCATGACGTACAATGTCATATTTATTTACCTAACAAACAATAACGAATAATTGATGAAAATGCGTTAAACTAAAATCGTTTTATTATCATTCGTGTGTAAAATACCTGTACTGTGATATTAAAATGGCATCCTATAGCTATTTAAAGGTGGACGAGGGCTTTTTTTTGCTTTACGACGTATTGCCGCTTCCCATAGTTTTCGAAATGAATGATGCCCTTCATTCTTGCATCCAATTACGCAGCACTGATGCATTTTATTTATTGAAATATTTTCTTCACTATTTGATCCAGAGCTTTGAAGGACTTGTCAAAGTTGTCAAAAAAACTGTTTACTAATTGTGTTAGTGCTGCATTCTGGCGGCAGAACATTGCAGTAATGTACCCTATTTGGTCGAGTTGCCTGTCTATCTCAGTATGTATATTGTAGTCTTTGGCGGTGGCGGCCGCAGTGACGGTCAATAGTAAATTTGTCATCAATAGGGAACATTACGCAAACCACTGCGTAGGGGGCGACACTAAGTAGCAGAGTTGGCATTGTATCGCGTTCCCACTTGCGGTATTGTTTATGCATGCATCCTTGTCACTCATTTGACAATCAATTGTGCATGTTTGTGCGAGTTCTTCTTCTACTGGTTTACAGTTTGTACTAGTGTTGCACTCTGGCGGCAGAACATTGCAGTAATGTTCCCTATTGTCAACTTTACTATTTCCTGCAGGCCGCCTGATCAGACTTGATACAGCGGCTAAACTGTTAATCTGTGGGATTCTTTAAAGGCGTATCAGTGTTGCCATAGTTGCATCATGGTTGTAATTATTGTCACTGTCGAAATCCATTTGTTTACGTGCATTCTGTCTCTTTGATACTGTTCATACAATATTATTATAAATTATTTTTTATTTAGTATATCCATAATATGATGTAACTACTATTACTAACTAACTTAAAAATTTTATATGTACACATTTTACAGATAACCTATGGGTTTCTCAGTGTCTCTTGTCTCATCTTCGCGGATTTTGACGAGTAGGAGCATGAACATTTATTCCCACTCGCAACAACAGAACCACACACGATACTTGGATATATTAAAACAGGAATTCAAGAAAATTTACTCAGACCCCCCCGCCTATTCAAAAAGTATCGATGATTTTGACTTCATACAAACTTTAGGAACTGGTTCGTACGGAACCGTGGTTTTGGTGCGCGATAAAACAACATTCCTTTATCATGCCATGAAATCCGTAGAAAAGGCAACAGCAGTTAAAACGAAAGCCCTTAAGCAGCTGGGTCAAGAAAAGAAAATATTACAAAGTTGTAATTTTGTATTCGTATTAAACTTGGACTTTTGTTGCAAGGATAATGTTTATATTTATTTATTAGTACCTTACGGAGAAGGTGGTGAACTATTCACCTTGCTAAAGAAATTGGGGGTGTTTTCAGAGCCCCTAGCCCAATTTTATAGTGCACAGATAGTGCTGGCTTTAGAATACTTGCATCATTGCGACGTCATACATAGAGATGTCAAACCAGAGAATATTCTGATCACGCGGACAGGATACCTCAAGTTGGGAGATTTTGGTTTCTGCAGAATATTAAAAAATAGAGCGTGGACATTGTGTGGGACTCCAGAATATTTAGCACCGGAAATCATAAAATCTAAGGGGTATTCATACTCTGTGGATTGGTGGGCACTAGGGGTCCTTGTATTTGAGTTGAATGTGGGTTACCCTCCATTCTATAGTACGGATACAATGCAACTTTATGAAAAGATTCTGTCAGGGTCATTCAAAACTCCACCGACAATGACTTCGACGTGTAAATCGTTAGTGAAACAGTTACTACAGGTAGATCCCTGCAAGCGAATTGGGTTTTTAAAAGCAGGAGTATACGACATAAAGAATCATGAGTGGTTTCAGGGTCTAGAATGGAGCATGTTGCTAACTCAGCAAATGAAAC
This sequence comes from Epinotia brunnichana, assembly GCA_963854355.1. NCBI lineage: Eukaryota > Metazoa > Arthropoda > Insecta > Lepidoptera > Tortricidae > Epinotia > Epinotia brunnichana. The sequence continues at coordinate 19,672,166 of OY977940.1, forward strand.
CTCCTTTTATACCAATACCTGGTGATATCAACCCGTCAAGCGCAGACGATGGTACATTTGTTACGAAGCTGAAACAATCTTCTGTGAACATGTACGAAGATGAATTTGAAGATTTTTAGTTGTTATCTATTGTGCGTGAATGAAGTGTCAAATAATTATACTTGATTCCCGAAGTATTTATATTCCTACAAGTTTGTACGGAACCCTTAGCGCGCGAGTCCGACTCGCACATAACCAGTTTTTCTTGTAATTATCGATGTTGCAACATACATTTGGTGGCCAAAACTAAGATCATAAAATAAAATCGGTAGGCATAATGATTAAGTTTCTGTCAAAAATTAAATTTTTGGTACAAGTTTTTATTGCTGACTGTACTTTTCTGCATACCATCATCAACTACTCATTGAGACGATTCTAACGAGCCCAAACTCGATGAGGTTGTGTCGTTTTATTGCGGAGTTCCTATGGCCACCTTCCAGCTCCAACATCAGATCAGCATTGTCATGCAATATACATATGCATGCAAAATTTCAGCTCAATCGGAAACCAAGAAGTGGATGAAATTTCAATTACTAAATTTGACCCAAGAATAAAACAAACGGGGTGAGCTAAATAAAAGCTTGTAAAAACATGTAAAAGTATTACTTAATTAGCACTAAGATTTTAGTAACTGCTGCAATTACTTCTTTTTTCTTTGCACGTGTAAGTATTATTAAAAAAATATTTTTAAACATGAAATGTACCTATTTGCGTTTTTTTTAAATTTATTTTATGTTTTATTTGACTGCAGACTCGTTTTGGTTTTCTGGTAATACATCTGATCATATAATTTTGTGTCTAACAGCATTACATATTACGTTGTATTTAGTTAGTATAAAACAAGTCGTTTGTTTCAGGTGTTCCAGGCTTTAGAGCACCCTGCAGAGATGGAAAAGCTAGAATACCACAGGGTCCGAGTGGGGCAAGCACGAGATGCGCTCGTCCATTACGTGTCTATCCCTGGAAGAAATTCTTCGGAAATAAGTGTTCATCTAGCGCTCTACGAAAGAGTAAGTATTTTTTTAATACAGTTGCTCAAAAAGTGCTACTTTACGTAGCTGTTTAGCGTGCGAAAAGTTGGTTTTCGCGCACTAGTTGTTTTCACTTTTCCACGTGTATCGAACGACGTTTTTTAATACAGAACAATACGAAAAAATATGAAAAAAAAACAAGTAAGGAATTTGAAACTATTATATTATTAATTCTGTAACATCATTGTAATACAGTTGCAAAATAATGAAGTTGTTCAAAAATATTTTTTTTAATACAGTACTAAACTTCCTTACTTGTTGTTTTTCTTATTTTTTCGCAACTGTATTAAAAAACGTCGTTCGATACACGTGTGGAAATGTCATTCTTCATCTTCACTCGTCCCGAGTCTTGCCTGCCACTCGCCTACGGCTCGTGGCAAGATATCACGGTACTCGTGTTCGTGAAGTAGGTGTACTCGTTAACATACTTTCCGCACTAGCATCGAAATGTACTATTCTATCTACTTCATTTGTATTGTACAGTGGCGGAATGAAAAGGTTGACCAGTTTTCAAATCAAATCATTTACGCGTTGCAAGCACATGTTACCTTTTTATACTGTGTATCAGACGAGAGTGTTGTATTGAAAATTATGTTCAACTGTTTGACAACAACGTTCAAATTTACTTAGACGAATTTTCCTTAACTATTAATAGTTGCACTAAAACCGTTTTATTATTAGTTTGATCTTGCCATTACGTTGTGTCAAGTTTGATAAATCTAATGATTAAATCCTCTTCGCTTAAAATTATTAAAACTGTAAATGTGAGTAACAGGTCCTGTCAATGTTATCATTGCTTTTTCTTGTATACGTAGTATATGTTTTTTTTTCTTTTTTTAACTCGTTTTCCAAAATTCAAAGAGGTCAATTCTCATAGTGGACGTATCTGTAGGCCATGTAGTGAAATGACATCCATTATGACGGAATGTGTCTGACACTCGGTCGATAAAGCAGATACGATAACTTATATACTGAGCAAGCAAAAACAGATCTTAAGTTGGTCAACCTTTCCATTCCGCGACTGTACCTCATTAACTACAAGAGCGGGCAATCCGATGATTCTCATTGTCAAATGTAATTACTTAATTGATTGGACTTTTTGTCCCTTTGCGTGGGCTGGATTGCTATAATAGCGACAGGCAGTTTTTAATCCTGTTTCTTGGCCCGTGTAGAAATAAATTAAAATTAAAATGGATTTAAAATAGTACGCAAAAACGTACTAAGATGTCCGTAATTATTTGAGATGGGCATTCGCCCGCGTATTGCAAGGAACGCACACAAACCCGCGGGATAAAAATAAAGCCTAAATCCATCCAATGAAAAATAATCTTTACATTAATAGGTAAGTCAAACACTTTTGAGGTTACATGTTTTCGGTGCATCTTCAAGGGACGTACTATGCAAACTGCTTAGAACTTTTATTCTATAGGGTTAGCACTAAGTAATATCCCTACGCCTTTTTGTTTACGATAAATATTACCTATCACTATCTTTTTCTGATTCATGCATGGCCTCAATCAGTTGTGTAGCTGTTTTAAGGCGAGGCCGGTTCACGATCTGACGAAAATATTGATGTTTGAGCTTCCAGTGTGAAGAAATAATGAAGAATTCTACTAAAGAAAAATTACTGTAGACTGAAAAAGAAGCAAAGAAACACAATAACCGAACATAGTATTAAAAAATGGATTGGTTACTCTGTAAAAATATCTTAAATATCACCATAAACATAATTTTAATGTTCGAGATTTCATATATTTCATCGACAATCTATGTATATTTTTACAAAAATATTTCGAAATAAAAGTATTTATTTACGATTTCACATTTATTATAAATTATTTACCACAATAATAATAAATCATCATCTATTATGTGTTAAATTACATGTTTTATAAATTCTTGGTATTATTTATAAAAATAAACAGTTCGAATTCGGTCCGGGTCCGGACTCGGTTTGGTTCGGATGGCAAGTGCAAACAAATTAAAAACAAAACAAATCATAAGCATGAGCTGTCACATTTCCGATTTCCCACCAAAATACAGTTCAAAATGAAAAGACGAAAGATGGATAAACTATTAAGATTTTATTCGTGTTTGTGAAGACAGAAGTGTATGTTCCTTTTAAAATGGTCGAAGAAATTAATAACTGCACTCCTGAAGAAATTGCGTGAGTAGCAAAAGTACGAATAGAAAACTTGCTGCCTGAAAAGTTTAACTATTCTGTAGTCTGCTATTTATTTAAAATTTGTCGTAGAAAAAGTATTGTGTGCAACGGTGTATAACTGATCTAAAAACGCTCGTGAAAGAATTGAAGAAATTGCGAATTCGCAACCCACGCCACTCGCCTTTTAAGACCCTTCTTATACAACAGTTGGATAAAATACAATTTCTAACACAATAACCGGATAGATTTTTAATAAATTATCCAGTATTCCCAAACTCAATTAATATGTACTAAAAAGTGATTTTACACACTTTCGAACACGCACTTCCATCTCGTTCACGCTTATGCTCAGTGAGAGGGAGAGAAGATCGTGAACCGGCCTCGCCTTAAGGGCTCCGTTGGCTTAAGGCACTCTAAGCTCTTCATAGAAGGAGTGGACTCGGGCTGGACCAGAAAACTCTGGAAATCCTGTAGGAAGCAACTCAGAATTATATCTGGGGTGTTCACAAGGTCACTTCGGGGTCAAGGATCTCTTGGCCAAGATGGGACTATCGGATAGTGTAGACTGTAGAATGTGTGGCGAGGAGGATGAGACTATGGAACACTTATTGTGTGAATGTGACTATTGTTCTTGCCAGACAAATAATGAACTACTTTGGTAACGGTTACCCGCAACCAAAGGAATGCAAGGTGCTCCCGGTGAACTGCATCATCCGCTTTGTGGAAATGATGGAGCAAGCCTGGGAGCAGAAAGGAGAGGGCAAATGCACAAAAGATCCCACTGGGTCGAAGTGCATCTGAAAGGGCCCTCACCTAGATAAGATAAAATAAGATAAGGGCTCCGTACCAATATTAGTAAAAACGTAACTCTTATGGAATCACTTCGGTGTCTGGCCGTAGGTATGTTTGTCATCAGCTCTTTTTTTATTAAGGCGCTGATAGCGAGAGCCTTCACATGACACGGCTGTTTTTAAATTTAAATTTGTCTAACTGAATAACAAACAGCCAAGCATAGAACCAAAAATCGCTCAAGTAAGTGCGCGTCGAAGAATGTATTCTTCACGAAGATGTCAGATTTGACGGTCGGGTAACAAAATTGCTCGACTCGGCAATAAACTTGACGCTAATTCAATGTCGTTTCGCTAGAAAGCTTGAGAGAACACTCGCTAGAATGCTCGCTACAACACTCGCTAGAATGCTCGCTAGAACACTCGCTAGAACACTCGCTAGAATGCTCGCTAGAACACTCGCTAGAATGCTCGCTAGAACACTCGCTAGAATGCTCGCTAAAACACTCGCTAGAATGCTCGCTAGAACACTCGCTAGAATGCTCTCTAGAACACTCGCTAGAATGCTCGCTAGAACACTCACTATAATGCTCGCTAGAATGCCCGCTATGACGCTCCTGTTTATTTTGTGAGCTATTACCTAGAATTCGTTATCTAGAATAATGCTCATTACAAATCAATGCTAGGAGAAATCAATCGATCAAGATGGATTGGAGCAAATATAGTAAACATTACAGCTTCCGTCAAGTTTTCAGTAGCTGGTTTCCTAATACGGTTTTGCAAGTAAGGCAACCAAAAGCGATAAGCGCAAATGTGGCCTTTTGGTCCCTTCATGCCAGTACCGTATCCGGTTCCTGTTACTGGCGTATGCAGTCGGGCTAACAGGTTATTTATTTCAAGGAAAAGGTTTTATACCTTACATATTGGGGTACATTAAAATAATCTTTTGAGATGATGATGCATTCTATAATTTGTTTGCATAAACTTAAAAGTCAATATATTTTTAGGTTTTAGAAGATGCGGCCTTAAATGGCTTGAAAATAGATAAGGAGAGCAATTTCACAGCAACCGAGGAAAAGTGGAGTATCCTGCAGGCTGTGTTCTTTTCATCCACAGTGCTCACCACTATAGGTGGGTACGAACATGTAAGCATACAGGCACATCCCTTTAGACTTGGTGCATCTGTGGGATTAGATAATTACAGGATAATGTTCTTAAAATATTAGGTTAGGTTCAGTACAGTTGCCATCACATACATAGGTACACTATAGGTGTTCAAAAATATTGGCACATGCACCCTAATGCCTTGAAAATAGAGGTGTGTTCCGATGTTTGTGACGTGCTTGTTTGCTCCAATGTATGTGATGGCGACTGTACAAGTAGTTTTGTTAACGGAATATTTTAAGTTTAACCCTATATCTTACTTAACACGTTCACGGACAGTACGACCACAGGCGTAATTTGAGACCCTCGTGATACAACACTACGGCTGTGGCTGGTAATCTTCATCGCGACAAAACTGCCACTCCGTCCACGGACGAAAAATTCTCATAGGATTATAATGAAGGCGGACATGTTGTGCCGTATTACGCACATTACACATTTTCCTAGTGCCGCAGCAAAAGCTTAAGGGGTCACCTCCATTTTACATGAATGACGCGTGCTGTGACAAAATACGTCTGTAGACGTTACGGCTGTGGCCGTGCTGCCACAACAGGAAAGTTTGAGTTTGTGACAAATTACATTTAATAGACGAAACAGCGGAGGCACAATAATTGACTATACAGTGATGTGGCAGTACGACTACGTTCATAGCAGTACAAAAAAAAACGTATGAATTTATATGTCACACAATTTTCAAAATGATCCGTGACCATGTTAACTTTAAGTATTCTTTGTTTTGTGAATTGTGATACTCTGACAATCATCTACATCTACTTTAAATTAAGTATTACAAATTATCTTAAATTACAGGTTATGGCAATATAGTTCCTGTGACATTTGGGGGACGATTATTCTGCATTTTTTATGCACTTATTGGAATTCCTTTGACATTAACAGTCATCGCCGACTTGGGCAGAGTATTTGCTTCAGTTGTGTCAGTTATTGCCAAGCAGTTACCAACCATGCCAAGTGAGTGTTAGGGATAATTTAATCAGTGAGGACGCGCCCCACTCCTTTCTAATGCGTACACCCCGGCCATTTCATGATGGGTCGTGGGTCCAGGACACTTTGCGAGATTCAACGACTGTTGACGTATCAACTGGGCGCATTAACTGGTTTAGTTATTAAAATCTCTGTTGTAGTGTCGAAAACTCGCGACTGTTCAAAAATTTACCAAGGTATAATTTGGGTTTGATCCATAGGGCAGGAGTAGGACTGACTGGGGTGCATCTTCGTTGATTGGACGATTTATTTAAGTTATTTTAGCATGCCTCGTCAAAAATAATTCTTATAATATGTTTTGATTCTCAGGGTGCTGCAACAAAGTGTCTGAAGCTAACACAACGAGCCAGAGATCCCTGTATGCTTTGTGGGCTGTAGGTTTCTTGTTCGTCTACTTGTCGGCAGGTGCCACCCTATTCAAGATGTGGGAAGATGACTGGAGTTTCTACGACGGCTTTTACTTCTGCTTTATAACAATGACCACAATTGGCTTCGGTGATCTCGTGCCAAGTAAGACCTATTGTTAACCGACTTTAAAAAAAGGAAGAAGTTATATGTTGCACTGTATGTTTTTTTTATGTATGTTCGCCGATTTACAAAATTCTTTTTTAAATCAAAAGAGTATACTCCTGAGCTGGTCCCATTGTCACCAAGTCAGGATCTGATGATGGAATCCCATGGAACTTGAGGGCAACCCTCAAACTTTATAGACACCCGTGTAATAATTTCGGTATTTTCTATTATAACTCGTGTTTTTACCTTCGGAAATCGCAATTATGGTGAAGTGGAACTGATGATGAAGACTACAGACCACTTATGGAACTCCTCAAGGATGTACGTCAAAGATTCTGACATGATTCCGTTGAAGTAGCAACGAATGAAGTGTTAATTCTGAGATCCTTGAGGAATCGACGAAACTCCTCAAATATTATCATCCCACAGATAGCGACTTGGGTTTTTTCTGTAATAAACAACGCGTTTGTTCTCAGAAAGAAGTTCATTTGGTGATTTGGAAAGGAAATGTGAAAATTTTCATGTACCTATGTGGCTTGGCAAAGTACTGAATTGAAGTCGAATCATCCAAAAATTAGGATTTATAGCCCTTATATCTTTAGCAATGTCTACAGGAACCTATAATATTTTAATATCAACGACAAAATTAATGCAAAATACTGTAATCAAATATATTCCACATTAAGGCGTGCTATTTGGACCAGATGTTATTTTATTATCGTTAGCGTTACGGTACCCTGCCAAAGACCCTTGAAAGCTAGTTAAATATGTACTCTCCAAGACCCTTGAAAGCTAGCATAAATCATAAATTTATTCGCAAGAAAAAGGTACAATTTCTACTTACATTTTAAGTTAGCAGACCATGTTATTTCCAGACAAACCGAAGTACATGCTGCTATGTACCCTGTACATCCTGATCGGACTGGCTCTGACGTCGACCATCATCGAGCTGGTGCGGCGGCAGTACGCGCGCTCCTGGCAGCAGCTGACGGCTCTCTCAGGCCCGCTCGCAGATACCCTCAGGAGGCTCGGTGACGCTGGCCGCGGGGTCGATGTGTCGGCGCTGCAGAATGACTTGAGGAAGGTGCTCACTGTGGTAAGATTTTTTTTCTCTCTTGCTCAACAAGGGGTTTGGTTCAAAGTGATCAACAAATATAGTGAACAAACATTTCAGAGTAGTGGATTTTTAGCCAAGTATTTCCACTCAAAATGATTAGATAATTAGAGCTATGTATCATCTTGGGCCTTTTTGTCTATTTCAGACTACGTAGGGACACCGTTTTTAGTGATTGTGAAGACTAATGCGGGAACGCCACGGTTTCTGAGAAAAACGGCTATTTGCCGATCTGAATATTCGGACAAACGATACAGTTGAGAAATTAAATTTAGTGATTGCGATAGGTAACCATTTATATGTGTACGTGTAGTGTGTTTTCTTTTCTGATTATCTGTATATGGGCGAATATTCAGAGTTTTTGAGGCGTTTTTTTTCGTCATTGTCGTCTCCAAGAAATACTATTAAAAGAGACGAATATCAGAGTCCACTTTTGATGAAGACGTACGCCAATACCGGTGCTGAGTCATTTCTGATTTAATTTTCCGCGGTATGTTTAACCTCTGCTAAAATAATCTTGAGCCGACAATGACGTTAGAACCGAGCGGTTCAAACGCTCGGAGATTGGGCCATATAAGGCCTGTCCGCTTCGCGGTACTTCTCGATTACTCCGGTACACAAAGAAGGTGTGCGCTAGAGTCAGTGCTTCTTGCTCAATCCGATGCAAACAGTGACTGCTTTCAAGGTCGTTGGCGTTTATCAGCCTAATAAAACACTCGTGTGGTATTATTATGAAACCCACCACACTTTATGTTATGTATATAACCCTAAAAATAATGAATGCAAATGAATACGGTTATATTTTGCTAGCAAAAGTATATTCTAGTTTTTTCTATGGTCAAATAAAACTTGAATGAATTGACTGTACTCAAGGGCACCAATATGTATGCATCACAAAGTCTTAAAAATATATACACAGACCTTGTTTCTGCAGCAATAAGGTTATAGTATACATGTTTATGAAACTTTGAGTGAATACATATTGGTGCCCTTGACTATACCTATTTTTACCACCACCTAGTCGGCCTTGAATATGACTAATGTGTTGTAAAATTTGTAAAGACCTTAGGCAGTCTCATAAAATTCGCGGACGAGGGTCTGATGGGTAGACTGATCTTGTTTTTTGTTTGCAAGGTTTTTAATCTTGTTATTGGGGTTGGGCATTAATCAAGTCGAACCCATGCCACAACGCGTGAAGAGTTAAATGAAAAAAATATATTCTTTTTACACACGATTTTTTTTCAACAGAAATCTCAGAATGGTACAACTGTAAATACGGCAGTAAGTACAAGAAGATACCTGGTCAGCTTATTTACGGGTAGTTTTTGTAAAGGGATATACGGTTAAAAGTAGAGTTACCTACGTATGTAATGCTATAGTAGTATTTTGTCCTAAACGCGGTAACATCTCGCCTCCATGCTCTACTGCTTTTTTTATAAAAAATAAGCCACATTTTTAAATAGCTTACCGTATAAAAATACGCTGTTCCTTTATGGTTTGCACACCTGAATAAAGTAAAGTAAAGCACGAATATGTTTTATTTTTTTCTGATAAAATTACATGGAAAGTCCATAAGGGCGATTTCAGTACTTTCCCTTATTTTAACCGTTTTTAACTTTTACACGGCTAATATTTAAATCAATCACACTCGCTCCATTTTTCCTAATTGCTAAAGTTATTAAGATTTTTAGTAAGCAGCTTCCGCTTCTAGGTGCGTGCTGACGAAATAGCTATACCCTGAGAAAATTACGGTTTTTTTGGAAATAATTCAATAGGTATCAGGCTAATTATTTGTATACGGCTTTTATATGTTATTTTAAACAACTTTTACTATTGAAATCAATAATTCTATGGACCGGAAGTTAGGAAAAAAAATTAACCCGCAAGCAAAAATGCTATCAGTATTTTTACAGTGAAAACATGTTTGAGTACACAAATTTGGAGACTTCTCAAAAATATATGCATCAGGAAATAACGGCATTTTAATTAAATATTTACGACCTTGAGATAATATTGAATTTCATCTGGCCTATAGAAAGGTTTATTCATTAACAAAAATAAGTGGATTATGCGCGTATCCCAAAGAACGTAGTCAATTATAAAGTAAAGAAAGTTTATACCATTTTCGCCTGATTTTTACGGAATTTATGAAGATTACTTTTCATAATTTTTTACCGTATCGGTATTCAATTTTGGTGGATTATTAATAATTATTTAGTCAAATTATCCAACCTATTATTTGGTGTAAAATATGGCTGATATCGATATATTGTTGTGTTTTCATAGAGCGAAACCGTAAAGTTCTCAGGGTACTAGTTTAACTTTACGTACCTACTTTTCGCAATTCGAAGTTAACAACTATTAGGTAATTGCGTTTATTTCAATTCCAACTGTTCATGATTAAAGAATAACATACCTACCCGAAAACGTATCAACGCTACTCAAAAGTCGCTTAAAATTTAAAAAGCACTTGTGGATGAGTCGTCAGATCTGATGGCAGACGCTCCCATCAATAAACAGACGTCCGGACTTGTCGACTGATCTCCGGATGATCCAACGAGATTAATGGAGCCGTCCGAACGAAGATAGTGTTCCTGGTGTAAACAATTGACATTACACACGTATAACCTAACGTGTCTGTTCCTAACGAAAAGCGTTACTCATTTGTGTATATTTAGGACACTATCAAAGGGGCTAACTAGGCTTTTAGTTTTATGTTAAATGGGCTTTTATGTTTTATTTGACTATAAAAATGTAGGTAATTCAATCTGTAGAGTGAGTGCTGCACTGCTGAGTTGAGATAAGGTTACCACAGTCATATTTTACTAGCGAATAATATTATTCTCATCCCGGTACCTTTTTCCTTCAAAGACTAACACACATTTTTCGTAGGTATTGCAGAAATATGAAAATGGAAATGTTGAGGCTAATGTGGCACATATGTTTTGAATTATAATTTGACGCATTCCCCAGCTGATATGGAATGCGAAATTTAAGTGTCAGATTGACCTCCTTGTAGACGGATGAAAGTAGGTACGTTTATTAATAATTTCCTCGTTACTTAATGCAGTGCTTTGTACCATCTGGGAGCCTTTTCTATTAAATGTAACTAACTACGTGATGGTGTTCTAGTTTGTATCCCTTTTTCCTTATGAAAAAGTAGACGACAATTTTCCACCATATTGTGGGCCAGTAAAGAAAGTCCTGCTCAAATACGTAGGTGAATTTCTTGCACGCTTGCCTGTGCAGCGTCGCTTTAAGTCTTAAAACTACGGGTACGATTTCGCCGTATATTTTCGATTAGCGGTAGTAAATAAACTGCTTCGCGGAGAAACATTCCCGTAACTCAGTTCATACGGGTACCTAAACTAATTGTAGGAGAGATGTATTCGAGTTTACTTACATCGTACACGTGTAAGATCTATATGTGTTGTTAGAATCTATACTTAGGTGACGTAGGTACATTACTCAAGAAACAAGAAATTGTAAATTTTAGTCTATTTTTTTCTATTTTTATACTAGTATCGTAAAGAGGAAAAGTCAAGTGGGTTATTCTTGAGAATTGCATTATTCATCTCATTCTCTTGGTGTTTTTTTATTTTAAGAAATTTCTACTAAGTTACAATAAAATAAAATATATAATAATAAACATATTGACCCAAAGTGATGCCTACTAGCACTTAGGGTCAATTAGGTACGGAAATATACCAAATCAAAGTTTAGCTGCCAGGGGAATGAGAAAATATGTAAGGGAAATGAAACAAATGTCAGGGGAAAAATAAAAACTACAAGGGAATGATAAAATTGACAAGGTGATATTCTTTGCTAGTGTAGGTATAGATAGAGAGATGATTGACGTGTGTCCCAGTAGAAACGGAGACAAATAGATTGACATCGGAAAATAACTGTTCTGATAAGAACGGCTGATTGCTCTGATAAGAGCAGTTTCTGGTTGTCCTGAGAAGGACATTTTGTAATTGCGAAGACGCCGGCAATGCAGCACCCAATCATCTTCAAGGTCTTCATTGTCGAGGTTTCGCGTCTTCGATCTTCGAGCACGGAGCAGCAGAGCAGCGATGTGTTCGTCTCGACGGCCGGCGCAGGAAAAGACTGATTTTTTTTTTTTTTTTTGAACCTGACTGTTGCTATGATAGGACGAACCCGATATAGCAGTCGAATTGCGTGGTTGGAGGGTAGCTTGGGGAAAATCCAAGGGGAACCTCCGGCACGACCACGCGGGAAGGGGTAAACACTGGAATACTCTAAAAGTTTGCGCTCCAGTGAGATTGGTTGAACGGTTTCAACCGAATCTGAGGTGTGAGTGGTGATGAACTACTGGGATTGCTGGTTCGCGAAAACCTACCCTAGCTGAGAAGAGTCCAGCAAGAAACTCAGCTAGGCCCGACATCGGTCGGGTTTGTCGGACTGAGAGACTGAATTTCGCGCGGCCAAACTATTTATAGGTGAGCGAGCCGAGCGCAAGATCACGCCACCTATCTCCCTCCTGCTCATGCGCATCCGTCTCGCTCTAATTTTGTTAATGTTGCGGATTAATCCTGTCACTAGTTGTATGCCTTTTTCTTGTATATAGTTAGGCCTATTTTGTAAATAAATCCATTCCAGTTCTACAGTTGCAACAGAGTTTATCTTCAAGTACCTACAATCCTCCGGTAGTCCTCCAGTGACCCAACCTCTGTTAAACTAGTTTTGACTGTCATAAGCAATGATCGGATGCCCCGGTGCAACACGGAGCGAATGACCCCAAACATTATGTTAATAATAGGGATATGCTCCGGGATTCCGGGACTTACACTAGTTTTTCGAAGACAATAATTCATATAATATTACATGAAATAAAGTTAAAGAATAAGAAACAATAAATAAGAATCGTTCCTAGTGCTATTTTCTGGGATGAAGAGGTCAACTTCACTCCTTAACTAACTTACTTGGTTTACAGCGTGTTATACCCCGCCTCATTGTACGATTCTGAATTCAAAAACCTAGTATGGCTTTTTGTCTACGCCAAAACCTAGCAAGTCTCAGACATGTAATAGATTTTGAAATGGCTTAGGTGAGTGACTATGTTTTAAACTGGTAAAGTGATAGTTATAATGGCACTAGGATTCGATGTATTAAAATCTCGGTAATTACGTCGATTTTTAAGCTGGTTACTCGTCGATTTTTAAATTGGTGAGGACTTACTAGGTAGGCAAGAATATGTTACAAAACTATTTTCAAAAAAACGTCTTTTACTAGGTTTTGATATGGGGCAGCCGTAGCAGCCTACTTACAAATATCATAATTCACACTAGCATTTTTCGTAAACAAGATGTCGGGATTTTGGTCATGTCCATATTAATATTTCTACTCGATATCCCGCTGTGTTGCACCGTAAAATCCGATCACTGGTCATAAGACGTTGCAGTGCGGTTACGTGGGTTGCGTGGTTGCTCTGGAGAAACCTTTGATATAGATTCCAATAAATACTACGATAAATAGGAGAACCATATTTTTTCTTTTAATAATTAACTTATATTCTAACGATTTAACTCGATACAATATTTGATTTCAACCCATAACTAGTTCTTTTCAGAGTAGATTGTTCACAAAATGGCGGATGGACGCACCAGGGGAATGATGTTTTTGGTGTTTGATATTTTTTATGACTAATTTTACTTACCTTAAACAAAAAGTAAATCCTGCCCCAGTTAGATTAAGTGATTAAATACTAAAAAAAAATGTGTATGGTGAATTATTTTATTTTTGCGGGTACTTTTTTCCTCTGGACGGTGAAAATTGACCCTCTCAAGAATCACCCCTGTACAGTTGTAGCTTTGTAAGTTTCTAAATTTGATGTAGGAGTTAATCTCCGGAAACACTCATCCGATTGCAAAATTATTTCACTAGTATTATTAATGACTAGAATGGACCGCCGGAATGGGCGAAGGCTTTTATCCAGCTACTCCGCCTGAGACATCATCATCATCAATCATCAATCCTTGCTTTATCCCTATTCGGGGTCAGCCCTCCTGATACTCTTCCTCCAATCATTACGGTTCTGCGTCAATTCCGTCGTTATGCCTAACTTTGTCATGTCGTTATGGATGGTCTTTAGCCAGGTTGTTGGTGGGCGCCCTCTTCCTCTTTTCCCCTCCTGGATGGCTAATACTCTTCTGGTCATGTGGTCATCACTGCGGCGCATTACATGTCCGTACCAGCGCAGGCGGTTTTCGCGCATTTTTTGGTGTATTTCTGCAACCTTGAATGTTCCACGGACATACTCATTTCTGATTCTGTCAAGCCTGGTAACGCCACCCGCCCATCGAAGCATTTTCATTTCAGTGACGTGCATTTTGTGTTCGTCACAATTTCTTATGGCCCAACACTCACTCATCAACAAGACATGGTTAAACAAAATCAGCTAACATTTGATTATTTATATAAAAAAATAAACGTTGTGATTGCTTGTGAATGTTTGTTGTTGAACCATTTGGCCAGATTTTTATTACACAAAAATATTTTTGTGGTGCTCTAAAATTTGGTCGAGTTGTTTCACGATCTAAGTGCAGTTAGCCTGACACATCATCGCATCGTGTCTGGCCAAGTCGGAAGAGAAGGCTGAGCGACATTGCAATGACTTACACACTCGTCAAAACCAATAGCGATAAGCTAAACTTGGCATGGAAAAACAAATAAAGGAATAAGTTAATATGAAAAGGAGAAATACTTATGATGTTGTTACCATGAAAATAGTTAAGTAGTTATCTCCTTCTCGTTCACAAAATACAAAATAAATAGTAGGTAACTAATATGTCGGATTTTTTTAGGTATAGGTACTTACGTAGTATATGAACTACATAGGTAGGTAGTAGTACTAATGGTACTAATACTCCACAAAAAACAAAACTTGCCTATTTACACGCTATAGTCGCCATTGCTCTTTTGGTCCGTTTCGATGAATATTTATAAATATTAAACGTCCTTGCAACTATGACTGGTCTGACCGAATCCAAACGTCACTGCAGACCACCACCGTGGTGTAGCAATGCGGCAAACTTCAGCCAAGTGTTGAAAAACTGCCGCAAGGTTGATTGCCGTAGTTATATTATCGGCTACAGGCTACACTGGTACATTATGGACCCGATCGAGGTCGTATGTTCAATGTCGCAACGGCACCCTTTTAGTTTTACTGCTCAATAAAATTCGTCGAGCGCGTCAGTAATGGTAACTTTATTTGCTGATGCTTAGCATCGGGGAAATACATTTTAATTGGAACATTCGATTCCATAGGTACGTCCTGGCCCCGTAGCATGGATATCACGCGATAAGTGACAAGATAGAGCATCTGTCCCTGGCTGACACCGTTCGATAGACCGAGACGACGCGCTTATCCTGTCACTACTGTATAACTTTGTACAAATGACCGCATTCATTTGATTGAGAGAAATATGCAATATCTAAGTCTAAGACTAAGGTCTCTTAAAAAATTGAACATCACCCGCTCCAGCAGAACTAGAATTGACATAATTTAACGTTTCTATTTATGTTTCGGCTCTCAGCACGGCTATTATTACAGGACAGCCTGCGAGTTGTGTCGCTGCGAGATAGACTATCCGTCTCTTTCTAATTAGAACGCTTAGTAAGAGACGAACATTCCATGTCGCCGCGACACAGTTCGTTGGGCCGTTGAACGCTCTTGCAACATCATTTCACCAAGCGTAAGGTATGGAGGACTACGTAAAGCTCCGACGGGCGCGGGCGGGGCGGCTCGCCTAATTCACGACACGATCACAATAAATTAAAGAAAACAATACGGAGGCTGCTCCCAAAAGGGTACATGTAGGTACAGTCGACGCCAAAAATATGTTTACAGTTTTCGCCTTATTACAATGGAATAAGGTGCAAAAGTGTAAACATATTTTTGGCGTCGACTGTACCTACATTTAACAACAGATACTACATAAGTTGTTAACATGTAGTAGAAAATCGGATTTAGTAAAAAGGTATAATTTCAAATTCAGCGGTAACTTTAAAGGATAAAAAAGAGTAACACTACTTTTAGTGGCCCAGTTATACTAGTGTATTCACTGTTTTCGCAAATAAAAATAGAGCAGAATAATACTCTTTTGATTTACGTCAGGACATTTTATTTCCACTCGCAGTACTGGCATAATTTACTGGTGGTTTAAGTGTCCAGTAAAAATAGATTTACATTTTACAGTCGATATTTTATGGGCTTATAGTGTATTTTTATAATGCTTCCAATCTAGTCATAAAACTCATCTGACATGAAAGACATACGCAATTCGATGGCGTTCATAGCTATTGACTGGGAAAGATTTGAGAACAGTTTTTCATATTCCATTATATAGTTACACACATCTTCTAAAGATCTAAAGCATGGAGCCAGATCGTTTAATTTAAATAATTTCACAATTAAATGCAATGGTAGTGTCTGTTATATCAATCATATACCTAATCATAAGGTACCTGATGATTTTTGTAAAATTTTCGTTGAAGCATTACCATAGGTTATTGGAATAAGTCGACAATATTTAGGTATAATTGTTTACATATTAAACAAAGATTGGTATAAATTGTAAAATGTCTGTTTATTATAATTAACATTCAAGATTTTTCTCCAAGCTCTTAATGTTGTAATTATATTCGTTGTATTTTTACAATGTTGAGATTAATAATGTAGTAAGCAAATGCAATGTCGAACAAAAAGCGAGCGGCTCCGTATCGATGCGACCGGGACGCGACTCACAAGCTGGGTCAATGTGTTTTTAATGTGTCTGTTATTTTTACAGAAACGTCTGTTCATTTCCTTTAACGGGCGTTATCTAACAAATAAATACCCCTTCAATCACTTAAGCACATTCAAAACGATGATATATCACAATTTCATAAAAGGGAATTCGATTCTGGAATCATCACTCACGAAATTGTAAAAGGTAAGTGGCAGGATAAGCGACACGCGAAACACAAATTAGCGACTGGTGGCGCTGACTGTCAGCCATCTCTATTCATCGCTGGTCGTAGCTTCATATTAAAAACTTGCTGCCAAACTCATTACGCAGATCATTAAAACTTTTGACTTTAAATTACAAGCAGCAGTGTTTAACTTCGTTTCAGCTCGGTGTACAAAGGTCACTCACTCTATCTTGAGAATTGTCGGAATTTACCCCAATGCTGACTGAAATAAACACGGCAAGTAACACAGAATGCACATGATATTTTTACTTCAACTATACACCTACGCCAGAATTTTCATTAGTTTGCTATCGATAGGAGTTTGTTAGAAAAGTAATAAGTAAATGTGTTGATCGGGTTTATTTTACGCCGTTGTTTTTAGTCTCGCCTAACAAATAGGTCACGGAATGTTGTGCCACTCCAAACGTGGTTTTTGTTCTTACGAGTGACGGACGATGGATCACATGCAAGGAACGGCAATATCGTGATGTGAGCTCCCTCGTGTACCGGATTTAGTAAAGCAGCGTCATCGTATATGCTCGTCACGTGTACAATTTTATCGAATTCAAACCAAATTTTACAATTTATTACAACACTTAGCGTTTTTTAGGGTTCCGTACTCAAAGAGTAAATCGGGACCCTATTACTAAGACTTCGCTGTCCGTCCGTCCGTCCGTGATAAGTTGATAACCGTGATAGCTAGAGAGTTTAAATTTTCACATAAGTATTATATATTTCTGTTGCCGCTATAACAACATATACTAAAAACAAAATAAAATAATTAAAATAATTTTTGAAGGGGGGCTCCCATACAACAAACGTGATTATTTGCCGTTTTTATAGATAATGGTACGGAGTCCTTCGTGCGCGAGTCCAACTCGCACTTGGCCGGTTTTTTATTTTATACCTAGCCAGCAGTGGCGGCGCGTGAAAGATTTCGATGGGCAACCCGGAACAAAAAAAGTTATAAAAGAGTATGTAACTATAGGCTTGCCTAAATATAAATTTTAGGCTAGCCGGTGGGAATTGGCTTGTATGGGCGTTCTGCCACTGCTAGCCAAACATCTGAATTTTGGAAGCGAAATTAAATGACAGGTAGAGGTTCCTATATCTTTTTTTAGGGTTCCGTAGCCAAATGGCAAAAAACGGAACCCTTATAGATTCGTCATGTCCGTTTGTCTGTCTGTCCGTCCGTAAGTCACAGCCACTTTTTTCCGAAACTATAAGAGCTATACTGTTGAAACTTGATAAGTAGATGTATTCTGTAAACCGCATTAAGATTTTCACACAAAAATCTAAAAAAAAACATTAAGTTTTAGGGGTCCCCATACTCAGAACTGAAACTCAAAAAAATTTTTTTCATCATACCCATACATGGATAGGTCTTTAAAAATGATATTGAGGTTTCTAACATCATTTTTTTCTAAACTGAATAGTTTGCGCGAGAGACACTTCCAAAGTGGTAAAATGTGTGTCCCCCCCCCCCTTTAACTTCTAAAATAAGAGAATGATAAAACTAAAAAAAATATATGATGTACATTACCATGTAAACTTCCACCGAAAATTGGTTTGAACGAGATCTAATAAGTAGTTTTTTTTAATACGTCATAAATCGTAAACCGCAATTTATTTCACGGAACCCTTCATGTGCGAGTCCGACTCGCACTTGGCCGCTTTTTTTTAATAAGTCCACACCAGAACGCTTCCACGTTCAACAAGGCATGCGTCATAGTCAAATTGCTGTCACACTTATTCTTACTTAGACTGAGTGTGAACGCACGGGTGTGGACTTAGGTTTAGCTATTAGGGTGGGTTGCACCAAACCGTCTGTGCGTTAAAATCTGAATGTATGGAATTTTAAAGGTTATTATGGAAGGACAGCAGCAGCCGGCGCCATATTTAACGTTGATCGGTCTGTAATCATATTAAGTTGGTGCAACCCGCCCTTAGACTGGAAAAATGTATCTTCGTGAAACAGATATATATACAGATGTATACAGGGTGGAAAGATAAGTCGGGCCCTGGACTGAAACTACCTTAAATCCTTAAGCTGGCTCATTTTACTTAAAGGAGACATTCCTTTATTTTTAAAAAGAAACAAAACTGCATTCAAAGATTTTCAAAAAAGCCTCACACACGGCCGGGAATCGAACCCGATCGAATCTGTCTAAAAATCTGAGTTCGTTTTTTTGCGTAAGTAAAATAGTTCTGGATGTATGGAACACTTGTTGCTAAGGAACCCTGTATCTACAAACACAGGAAAATGCCGAATTTCAGTTTAAATACGGAAATGGATCTCCTCGTACAAACAGTATGTACATTGTACCTACCTAATATGGGTACCTAAGTATGGGAATGATATTTTATTAAAGTTTTGAAAAGATTGATGTAAATGATGAAAATCAATAATACTACGAATTTCCAATTTCGTCCAGTTTCAGATGTCACATCTCCCCATACTTACATACAGACATACTAATAAGCGGGTAAGTATGGGAAGGTCCATTTCCGTACATTAAACTATGAAATTCAACATTTTCCTGTGATTGCAGATACAGAGTTCCATAGCAACAATAGTTCCTTACACCTAGAACTATTTATTTACGCAAAAAAATGAACTCCGATTTTTAGAGAGATTCGACCGGGTTCGATCCCCAGCCGTGTGTGAGGCTTTTTTTGAAAATCTTTGAATGCAGTTTTGTTTCTTTTTAAAAATAAAGAAATGTCTCCTTTAAGTAAAATGAGCCAGCTGCAGGATTTAAGGTAGTTTCCCTCCAGGGCCCGACTTATCTTTCCACCCTGTATACCTAGTGAATTATTATTTTCCATCGTATTTTCACGGAAACGTGCGAACGGGTCTTGCTATTTCAGTCAGTCTGGGTACAAAAAGTACTGAGGTTAATACAGTGAATGTTAAAATATATAGAACACGAGCTCCTAACAAATTTCTACCGAAACTCGTGCCCAAAAACTACGAATTCAATCACAGCTACCCAAAATGTCAGCCTATTTTTAATTACCAAACACAAATGGATGCGATTGGTCAATTTAGAAATACATTGCTGTGATTAGCCGTCGTGCGTCATGTTGGACGTCAGCCATGTGACAGTGACAACGAAAACGGATAATTGTTGAATGGTTACATGCAACAAGAAGCAACTTAGTTATGATAACGTTCACGTGATATTTTTTGTTTTAGAAGTAGGGCTGAGTCGCGATGAAAAATACCAAATTATTTATTACTAGCGACCCGCCCCGGCTTCGTACGGGTTTATATCTATAATACAATTATTACCTGCATGTTTTATACATTTAATAAACCTTCCTCTTGAATCACTCTATCTATTGTTAAAAACCGCATCAAAATCCGTAGTTTTAAAGATCTAAGCATACATAGGGACAGACAGACAGACAGACAGACAGCGGGAAGCGACTTTGTTTTATACTATGTAGTGATTTATTTTTATTTACAATATGATACAAGTAGGCCTCCTTTAGGGGCACAACCGGGAATAACTCCTTTAGGGGCACAACCGGGAATAACGCTAGGAGGATGATAATGATGATGATACAAGTAGGCCATACGGTGGGTGAGCAGAGATACGCAAACATTGCTATCTATATTTTTACCCAACTGCCGAAGGAGAGGAGGTTTATGTTTTTACATATGGATATATTTCCAATTACAACATAAGTCTTCGTTTGTTTACGAAAAAAAATTCGGTACCGTGATTAGTAATGAGACCTAAATAAATCTCAAGTTCCTCTAAATAAAGTTACTTTATTTAACTTTTGTCTTGATGACCAAGCATCGGAGTTTTTATCGCAAGGTAAGACGTTAGCGAGCTATGGAGTCAACATTAGCAATACAATTTACGAGTACTGCGACTGCGACTTTTTCTATATTTTCTGATGATCAAAGATCCACTTGTGAATAATTGACACGTCTGGAGTCGTCAGTGAATGACACATGGTACATACTATTCAATTTAATAATCGGTCAGTACATGTCATTAGGTCTATTGCAGCGATGTAGTTTTGTGTATCAGAGTATGTATAGTTGTATATTAAAATAGTTATAGCTGTCTATCAGTTTGTAAACTAATAGAAAAATAATTTTATTGTTAATTTGAATCCGATTTTTAATCACGATCGGCATAAAGGCATTTTAGAATTAAATAAATGAGTATGAATTCGAGTTGAATTTTATTGCTAATGTCGACTCCATTGCTCGCTAACGTCTTATCGTGCGATATAAACTCCGATGCCTGTTGATGACTAAATCAAGGAATCTTTTTAGCAATGTAGTGCAGCTGAATCACTAAAAACGGTTCTATTGCGCTTTTAATTATTAGAATTTGATGGCTGCAAGAATCGTATTTTAATGCATCAGTCACATCTTTGAAAGAGGAAATATAACCAAAACATTTATTTGCAATGAAAGCAAGATGAAATGTAAAGAACAAAGAACATCCCTTTTTTTGGCATGCTATTTCGAATCGTTTCGTTTCAAACGCACTGCTTCAATCCATATTTCGTTTCTAATTGAATGTGTTGGAAACCTAAAAACATTTTTTTTAAATTTTATAGTTAGAAAGGCTTCGATAAAAACTACAAAATATTGATAAGTCAATGGTTAAAATAGAAACAACTTATTAAAAAAAGTACCATATGATGTCTGTTGGCATAATACCATCCCTATACAAAATGTGATCATAGCAATAAAATCAAAATAATATGTTTTGCGCTGCATTAACTTGTGAAAAGTGATTCCATCTTTTTTGTTGTGCTTGTCCGAACGACTCGCACACCATTTTACGGCACAGCAATGCATATTTATTGAAACCGAACGTTTGGTTTATTTAACAGTTTGACACGGTGGCCATGTTTGAACTGAACGGGCTGCCAGGCATCCTTTTTAATCCCCGCCTATAAGTGCGCATCCTTTTTGTGGGGCCACTTTTCGGCGCTAGTTAGACTTCTAGATATTATCGTTCCCTGGGTTAATAGCATGACAAATACGAACTTTTCCGAGAAAATACGATGGAAAACAATTACCTATGCACTAAATCTGTACCGCGTTTATTACAAACATGTTTAGTGATGATTTAACAAAAGTTCGTTCGTTAATCATTACGTGCTACTGTAATTTATTAACATCGTTATAATGATTATCACCAAAACGACTCCTTTTAATTCCTCTGAGATACCAATTAGAAGAGCAATAACGTCATCAACGATTGCCGTTTTGATGAGTTAAGTATACCGGTCGCTATGTTTGCCAACTTGTGACCGTCTGTACCAAAACAAATATTATTATATATATAAATAGTCCTTCCTTCGTCACGTATGAATTCCGTAATTTCCGTACGATCACGAAGCAATATATTCGGGCAAATAAGGTGATCACAAATATCTGAACAAGACTTTATTGACACGGTATTGGAGTAGGTATAGGTATAGGTACCTACAAGTACAAATATTTTTGAGCAACCTGTTAGTCCTGTTACAGATATATTTGAGAGCTTTACGGACACCGCGTTTTGGATACCAATTCTAAGAGCACGAGAATCTAGTAAGCGTTAAATAGCGCTCGAATTTTGAGTCGTTCAGCACGGCTATCACAATACGGCCGCGACATACTCTCGAGCTCTCTCGCACTATCCGTTTCTTTCTAAGTGGTCTAATAAGAGAGAGATGAATAGTGCGAGAGAGCTCGAGAGTATGTCGCGGCTGTCTTGTGATAGCCGTGCTGACTCACGTATTACATTTGATCACGTTTTTCGTAACACAAACTAGACCTTACGCCTAGCAAATCGTTTTTCACCTCACTTGCTCGGAAAGGCCTTTTTGTATGTTTGATATCTATTGAGAAAATCGCTTTTTATCCACATACATGTGAAGAAAGTAGACGTAGAACGTTAAAAGTACTATGACGTAGAACGTTAAATGTTTACTTTTGGTTTTTTGTATATTTCATGTGACATATTTTTATAAACTTTTTTTTCTTTTTTTTACTTTTTAATTTTTTTTTAACTTTTTTTAAACCTTTTTCTAAAACTTTTTTAACTTTTTTTTTACCCTTCTTATTTTCCTTGCTGTAGTGAGGCACAGACCATATTGGTCTGTGTAGTGAGGTGAAAAGATTTGTGTTATATACGGGTGAAAAGTTATTTTACGTCTCGTGTGTGAAACACTCGCTACGCTCTGGATTCTATTTTTGAACCACTCGCTTCGCTCGTGGTCAATCATAGTATCCTTTCGCTAGCTCGTGTTTCAAATGAACACTCGCAGGTAAAATACAACTTTCCCCCCTTGTATAACAAATAACTATTCTTGTTCAGGTTGTTTCACTGGTGGAAGTAGGTGCTTTCGTCATTCTTTCTGATAGAACAGCAAATATCCATAAATAAACTTATATCAGGAGTATCCTTATCTGATAAAATATTTAAATTTTAATGTTTGATTAATTGTTCACCTCTCTTGTTATGAATTAAGATTGAAAGTTTCGTGTATTGGGTCAGTGTCAAAGCACTTGTTCACCTTAGTTTAGTTGTATACTAAATTAGATATTTTATCAAAAATGAAATGGCTCGCTTGCTCGAGTTGATTTATGCGGTGCCAACTGTAAGTGCCTTAGTAAATAAAATGAAAAGTGGTGAAGTGCGAGTCGCACTAACGAACTGAGAGCTCTGTACAAATTTATAGGTATACTCGTAATTAGTTCGTCTATCACAGGGATCAAGTCTCAAAAACCCAATGATTTTATTTTATTTATTTATTTATTAACCAAACACATATCTCTGCAAAACTACGACTCTCTATTATGCTTAATAGGTACCTATTTATACTTGTCTCATTGTTTATATATAGGTAACTTTGTTTTTAATCAGGAGTCTAGGTCAACGAGAAACATCCTATAAGTTGTAATTAATATATATTTGTTATTAATTTCAACTTGATAACTCCACGCGTTCCTGAGAAAAGGTGTCTTGAAAGACAGACGATGGACAACGAAGTGATCTGATCATACAAGGGTTCCATTTTCGTTTTGATGTACAGAATCCAAATGCCAATGAAATCATAATGGCTATCATTCGGCTTTAATGTCAGTATGAACCTGTTTATCGACTTTATGCGGAAATACCAGAATGCTTAGCGTCTATATTGACATTTGAATGCTTTCTTATTTCGCCGGAAAGGATAATGAAAACAAAAGAAAATAAAGAAGAAGTTGTTGGCAGGCTTGCCATTCGCTTGCCGTTTCTTTTAATGCCGATTAGGCTTGGAAATTTTTCAACGTAGGGAATAAATCGAATTCAGGTTATTTGCTGGTTCGGCGCAGTGATGATAGATTTGTTTGCGTGATAAATCAGTAGATTGTGTCACAAGGGAGCAAAATGGTATATTTACGGCAAGGGGGGTATATTTAATCCTGAACGAAGTGGAAGATTCTACAATGGAATCCTGAGCGTAGCGAGGGATTCTAAAGTAGAATCTTGAGCGTAACGAGGGTTCAACTGTTTATGCTCGACGTCAAAATTATTTTGCTACCGAGTGGCACATACTGTTTTTCACACATACTATGAGGAAAGTTGGAATCCCTCATTTAAGGGCAACAATGACAGCAATAGCAAAAACAGGGAAGAAAAGTACAACTTTGATCCCTAATTTGGAGGCAACAACGACTCTTTTCTGAATAGTAGGTGTGAAAAATAATTGTCTTATAAAGTATAACAGTAATGTAGCATATTAATATGGATCATTTAATTGATACTGCCTACTCGACTACTCAATTGCTTTACTATTATGTAGTTAGATGTGGGATATTATTTTCTCCTTTTCTGTGTGGTCACATGATCACATCGCCAGCACTCATTGTAATACACTGCCGATTTGGCACCAAAGCTAGTACCATCAATCGTTTTTAAAAACTCCTGCACGGCTAGATTTTGAGAGAAAAATCGAGAGAGCTCGCGCGCCGTCTTGTGATAGCCGTGCTGTTCAAAACAAAAGCATGAATTTTTTTGGAGATACGAGGGGGCGTGAGGCTTGCTCCGATATCTCGCTCCCACGTATGGTATACCGCTGCAGCTGCAGCTCCAAGATGTAGCCAAACTGGTATGCTCTAATTGAGACAAGTATTGGTAAGCAGATTTAAAAAATAAAAACTTGTTACAGGTGACGATGCCTCGCTTCAACGGCAAAGACGCACTCTCGGATAAGCGGCAGTTAGAATGGGAGGCAGCCTTCGAAGCCGTCATCAGGGATATCACCTCGCCTAGCCAACAAAAACCACCTATTGTCCAGATCGTCATATACGAGTCTTCCGTTTAGTTACCCAATTTGCACAACTGGCATAGAATAATAGAAGTGTCCCGTCTGACATTTCACGATACGACAACGGCGTGGTAGTTCTTGCTATGGCGTCGAGATGCATGTTGCTGAACCATAACGTGCTCGGGTACTGAAAGTCCATTGCTAAT
The DNA here is from genome assembly GCA_963854355.1 of Epinotia brunnichana. Lineage (NCBI taxonomy): Eukaryota > Metazoa > Arthropoda > Insecta > Lepidoptera > Tortricidae > Epinotia > Epinotia brunnichana. Next base: position 19,697,443 of record OY977940.1, read on the forward strand.
AACCTCCTTAGTTTCAGCATTCTATACAAAGAATGTAAAAAATGTGTTCAATGGAACATAAGAACCCACATTAAATTCTAAAGGAAGAGTTCGGTTTGTATTGTTTCGTTTTATTAATAGAAGAAATAAAATAAAACCTAGAATCCAAACCGCTTGCTTCAAATGTGTTAATTATACAAATAAAACATGTCGTTAGTTAGGGGTATAGTAAGAACACTTTTCCAAAAGGCCAGCTGAAATTCCGAGAAGTGTTTCAAGGTCATAAAGACTTTGACAGCGAAACACTTCTCACTTTATCTTTACATTTAGACTCCAACGCAAAATTAAGTACATATTCTCAAGCAACGGACGTCCCAGTGGGACTTTTCATACTAAATTTATAGTAGTTTATGTGACTGTACATAATGAAGGGCATTAAACATGAGTGTCGGTTCTCCGCCTGCGGCTCGTTTCATAATAACATCACACGAGTGTGTTAATGCCTAATTATGTACAGTTACATACACTACTTTATCTATCCACATATCATATGCCTTCATGATGCATTCAGGAGCCGCATATTAAGACCGGCATCGCGGCGTTGTTTTCTGGCAGCTGTCATAGTATTTTTTTAATTCAGAGACAAACTAGAGTCGGCGCCAACTGTCATATCGTTCGATATTTTACTTACGTGCGACATTTGTCAAATTTGTATGCACATTGACAATTCATTTCTAACTAAACGTCATCTCGACTGATATTAGAATAGAGGTCAAATCAAATTGCTTTGTTTTTCAGAGGTGTTTGAAATTTGAATGTAATAATAGCATCGAATAAGAATATTAATAAGATAAGAAATTTGTTCTAACAAAACAGTCTGTTTTTATGGTGGTCATAATGTGCGGTTCTTGAACGCATCATGGAGGGTTTATGATATTTGGATAGATAAAATAGGTTTATAAAATCATAGTCCGCAGATACGCGTCTCAAACGTACCGTTTAATGGAGACTTTGCTGTAATGTAAGGACACATAAAGCAAGTCTTGCAATGTTCATGGATTGGTCACCCCCGTTGTGGTTATGTTCCAAACTCTCGTTAACTATTTTGTCCGGCTAACTTTTCATATGCGACTTCTCGCCGTTTTTATGGGAAGTTGGCTAGAAAATTGACAGGTAGTCATAGAAAGACTCATCTCCAACCGATAGCGTTCGTCAGAAATATTACATACGCAAATAGCGCGCTGTTCTATTTATTTTTTATTTGAAACGCAGACTCCACATGCCAGTCACTGTCATGGGTGGATGAATGACTGTGTTTATATTTGAATCATTATTGTAACTAGTTCATACCACTGGCATTGGACCACTTGTTCGGACTAGCTAGGTGAAGATGTAAATAATTGCTTGTTCGCAGTCCCATATTTACATTTTATGTGAGTATAAAGTTTAAAGTACCCTATAAAATTTGCATAAGTTAAGTGTAAGGCTGTTCATCTACTAGATATGTCATAACTAGTGAATGCGCAGCATTATCACATATGATTCTGTTTTTTAACATTAACTTGCATAACTCCTCTACAGTTTTTGATTAAATATCTTTATTAAATTTGAGTTGTTATTTCTTACCTAAAAACAAGCCTATTTAGGACATGACAACCCACACACGTTGAGAGGTTCTAGGTATAGCATATTCATCACATGTGAAACGTCCACCGCAATGCCTATTTCATCATCATCATCATCATTTATCAATCGAAAGACGTCCACTGCTGGACAAAGGCCTCCTCCAAAGAGTGCCAAAATGACCGGTCCTGCGCCACCCGCATCCAGTGGACTCCCGCGACCTTTACCAGGTCATCAGTGCACCTTGTGGCGGGGCCTACCCACGCCGCGCCTTCCGGTACGTGGTTGCCACTCGAAGAACCTTTCCGCCCCTACGGCCATCGGTTCTACGTGCAATGTGCCCCGCCCACTGCCACTTAAGTTTAGCGATTCGGAGGGCTATATCGGTTACCTTGATTCTACTGCGGATAGCCTCATTTCTGATGCGATGAGATCACGCAGAGAAACTCCCAACATAGCCCTCTCCATTGCCCTTTGGGTGACTTTGAGCCTTCTTATGAGGCCCATTGTAAGCGACCACGTTTCAGTGCCATATGTGTTAATGCCTATTTATAATATGAGAAACAATAGGTAGTAGTTAGGGAGCTGGCGAGCATTTCGGTATATGATTTGCACACGTTTCACGTTCAATTTGTAATGATTTGGTCCAATCAATTAAGGTCCTATGTCACTGCGTTTTCGCGTTACAGCGGATTGAAGTTGCTTAAAAAATCGGGGTATTAAATTATTTGCACATGTATGCCTCTGGAGTTCATGGTCACAATCATCTTGGAAACGAAGAAAATCGAAGAGGCAGACATTCAGGACTCTGCATGATCATGGGACGGAGTTGTAAAAATGTTAAAAAAAAGCTCTACTAAGTCATTTACACGCGGTTCTCATTGCGCCCATCCGATTCACTATGACTCCGTGGATTCGAAAAAAAATGTGGCAGACACTTTGCTTACTGATTTTCAGCTGTATAACTGTTTGAAATTCGCGGAATCAAGGGAGTTAGTAGGTTACCTAGTCATTTTAAGATTTAAATGCACAAAAGCACGTGCCTTTAACGTAGATGAACTTTGGAACCACAATATAAAAGTCTTCGTACTCGAACTTGTCAATGACATACTCCGGTAGTGCGTTTCGGAACGTTTTAAAAAAAAAAAACAAGAATGAAGGCGGGATGTGGTCTTGATCTTGATCAATTCAATTTATACCTGCTTGGTTTGGCGCGAGCGTCGGGTTAAAAAAAATCAAATGGTCTGCTTTTGGAATATCAGAGGCCTGAACGTCTGCCTCATCGATTTTCTTGGTTTTCATAAGGAATTCTATCATCAGTCCAAGAGGCAGACGTGTGCGCATAATATAGCACACCTTTTTTTTTTACTTTTTTGGAGAACTGTCAATAGACAACGCAGAGGCAACATGTTAGCATACTATTTTTCCGTGGTTCTTCTCATTGTTTTTGATCGAACAATTCAAATCTGCCAAGTCTGCACTTCATATACAGTTTTATTAATCATAAAAATAAATAAAAAAATTGAATACTACGAAAGTTAGAGCCCTGGATGTCTGCCTTTTCGATTCTTTGTATTTCCAGGATGACTGTGATCATCAGCCCCAGTCAGAAGACGTGTGCGCATAATATAGCACACCTTTTTTTTAAACATTTTTGAAACTCTGTAAATTTACAACGCAGCGCCACCATGGTGGCAGACAAGGTCCTTGATGTTTCTTAGGGCATAAATATCACTATTAATAACGTCTGCCTTGTGTGCTGATCATATCGAAATTTTGCTCGCCAGCTCCCTAACTATAGGTACGGTAGTTGGCAGCCAGAGCTCCCGAGCTTACAATCAGGCAGACTAAATGTTTGTTTGCCACGGTCTTAGTATAAAAATAGTAAAAATACATGTTATGCTTACGTTACGAATAAACAAAACTCACGATATTCGATTGTTCTAATTTCCCTGCTTCACTTACAGAGCGTTTTCGACTTTACATAAAAAGTTGGTGATTTAACTATCACTAAACATCCATATTTGATACCTTACAAACAAATTAAGCACCCTCTGCAGCAAACTTGATACACAACTACAAATACACGTTTGATTTTTAGTAGTTTTTATTCCACCACTGCATGAAAGTCAAAACAAAGGGAACTATTGCAAGGGGAGGGAAGGGACCACTAATAATACAATTTTTTGACCTTTAAGTACTTCCCTTTATTCAGATAAAAAATTATAAAAATATATACTTAGGTACAGCTGCTCACCAATGCAATCATAAATATCATGATCATAAAAAAGCTTCGAATAGAAAACAATTTTCGAGTAAAATTTCTCGACATAAAAAACGGACAGATGAATGGACTACCCTTGTCTTACCGACAAACGATTTATCAAATGTAATGTTTCGCACAATTTTAATTTAATCAAAAACATTTTTTTAACAGAAACAGTAAACTTTTCAGGATTGATATAAAATCAATCTAACCTTCTACATTTTAGTCCTAAAAAGCTAATCATTTCTGAGAAAAAACCAATGAAATCAAACTTCGACGAAACAATGCATTCGGTGAAATGTTTGTCGGTAAAATTAGGGGATCCCTAAATAGACGAACAAACAGCAAGAACATGATGATTTCATGAAGCCTACTGCTAAAAATGGAACTATTGTTCTAGAGAACCGATGTACCACTATTAATCTAAACACGTTACATTCCATAAATTCGTAATATCAATAAAAAATAAGTAGGAGCTTATTTAACATGATCATCGTTCTGAACGAGCAAATATCATTTCATGAACAAGATTACTTCATTTCTAAAGTTAATAAAGCAGAATATTGAAGAGAAAAACTGTAGGGGAAAGTTCTAGGGACTAGGCGACCGACATTGAAGATGCGGCAAAACAAAAATTACGATGATACGTATTTAGTACACACTTAGTTGCAGATATTTTTGTTTGACAGATCCAAGATTACTTTTCAGATACAAAAACTGATTACCAAGGGAATTTTTCCTTTGGTAATCAGAATCAGTTTCACTGAATTTTTAGTGCGCTAAGTTAACTAAGGGGTTCTATTCGACTAACCCGTGGATTTACTGTAAGTATTGAATTTGAATCGATTTTGGATTTGTCAAGTGAACACAATTGACACCATTACAAAATATAATAAAATGATGCCTAAAATCGAAAACCATTTCGGTAAATATGTTACCTGAACGAAGGTAGGTTTACGTACCCTCTATATTTCGTTCAGGTAACACGATACGACGAGGTTTCACGATTTTTACCTGACTAATTTAATGCGGTATAAACCGTCATGACATGACTACGTTTGTTAATAAAAAGTGTGCAAAGCTACCACACAGAGCCACCGTAATGAACCGTCGCGTCACGTCATTACGACTAGGGCTTCCAAACCCGCAGCCTATTTTAAACTCGGTACCTGCGGGATTGCACATTTTCAATCCCGCGGGATCCTGGTAGGTATTTGCGGGATCCCGCATAGAAATTAATGATATCAATTATAAGGTAAATAAAACAACAAAAAAATCAACGTAATTAAACTTTTATTACAGTCTACCTTTTAAACATTCTATATTACACTTAAACGTACGTACATATTTAAAGTTTTATTAGAGTTTACCTTTTGAACACTAAATAATAAACATATCAAAATTACATTGCAATTCTATTAGTTCTAAATGTTCTAATGAGATCAAAATCAACCTATGTTAAACAAACTGTAAGGAACTCAATTATAATTTAAGACAAATTATTAAAATATCATATTTATTATTTGCTTTCATTAATATTTTGTTGGAAATGTTTGCGAAGAAAACATAACATGTCTAAAGTGTCGTCAGCCAAACTACCTACTACGAATTTTAGACGCAATATAGCCAGCCGCCGAAAAAGCCCTTTCGGCTTCCACGCTAGTTGGCGGAATTCCTTTTAAGGCGATGTACGCAAAGCTTAGATATTTGCCTGTGGAGCCCAAAGATTCATAAAGTAAAGAGTCATCTCTTTTTTTATGATGGACTCGATCGAGTGTGTCAGCCCGAGATGGCGACGGACATATGAGCTGGGATGCTGATGATATAGTCAACTCTAACTCCTGCTGCAACGTGCAGACGTTTAGTATGTGCCATTTTGCAGTCCCGCAAATCCCGCGGGATCCCGCGCTCGTAATCCCGCTACGAGCGGGACTGAAAAAAGGCGCGGGATCCCGGAATACCGAGATCTCGGAATACCGGGATTGGAAGCCCTAATTACGACCCTTTGTAACTTCAAGTCATAAGTTGTCCCACTTGAAAAATTTAAATGTTTCTAATTCCATGATGCTTGACATTTGAAATACCTATATGAAAACACAGATTCGCACATCGCTGGTGGCTATTTAATTATTAAATATTTGGGGACAGTCTTACACAAATCAACCTAATCAATGTTATTGATGTGAAACGTATTGGCAGAAGGCCAAGATACAGGCTTAGCCTAGTTTGGTATCTGATGGTAAGAAGTCGAATGAATGTTTTGTTTTTGATAATAAACCTTTTTGTATTTTGTATTTTTTGTAATCCCAAACTAAGCAAAGCTTGTACTATGGGTACTAGACTACGATATACATACTTATATAGATAAATAAATACTTATATACATAGGAAACATCCATGACTCAGGAACAAATATTATTGCTCATCACACAAATAAATGCCCCCCTAACCGAGATTCAAACCCAGGAGCTCCGGCTTCATTAGGCAGGGTCACTTACCAACTAGGCTACAGAGGTATTCAGCTTAAGGAAATGTGTATGGACAGGCGACTGGTGCTGTCACACGCCTGAACGTCAACACTTCCACTCCTTAGCAATGCCTATCCATAAACGCGGTCACGTGTCTGATAAGTGCAGCGGCGCTACCACGAACTTCGAATCTTGAACTTCGTATATCTCCGTCTCTGCCGCTCGAGTACCATAAACCATAAGTGCGATAGAGACTATTAGATATATGAAGTTCGAGATTCGAAGCTGAGGGGACAAATATCGACCCAATTCAAATTCAATTAGCTAAAGTTGAACAAAGCCCCAGGCAGCCCTAAAATCCAAGTCTGCATTCTGCGGCAGATTATTCCACTCATATTCGATCTATTTATAAGTAGTCTCGCTCTTAAATATTTGGCTATAAATAAATTAGTGAGCTCAGAATATAGCATATACCTACAGTGGTGTAGGTAGGTACAAAAGGTTATTTTATTGTAAGCGTTTTATAAAAAAAATAGTACTACTAATATAAATAATGTATGTACGACCTAGTGGTTTTTATTATGGGTAAGTTAAATTGCACTTGCATGGATGTTAAATAAGGAAAACGTCTAATGATGAATACTGACCTCACTTATTTAAGGTAAACGTCCCAATGTATGACACTTTAATGCCAAATACATACTTGACATCTATTGTTGTGAATGAAGATACAAAGTGTCAAATATTGGGCAAGTGTCAATCACTAGGATCTTTACCTTAAATATGTTCCTAAATTAAGACTTCCAGCAAACATATTCTGGTTAATTAACCCGCGGCAAGTTTATATTGCTTATCTTTGAACTCATCTAAAACCACTGAGGTTAAAGGATGATTCACGCTAGACCGGGCCGGTTCCGGCCCGGGCCGTAAACTTACCGAGCCGTCGCCGAGCTTATTTTGATACACCTTTGACCACCGGGCCGTTTCCGGGCCGTTTCCGGGCCGACGCCGAGCCGACACCGGGCCGGGACATTGTGCAAACGTTATGTCACCGAGCTCGCACCGGGCCGGGGCCGGGCCGACACCGAGGCTCGGTCGCCGTGCCACGTCCGGGCCGATTCCGAGCGTTGCGTGTCAATCACAGCGAGCAGCGACCGGGCCGTTTCCGTCGTTCTAATGTCAAAGAAAGTCTGTCATTGTCACTGAGTCATTGTCATTGTAATTTATTCCAGCACTGCAACATACTTGCATAAGTTCTCTCATTTATACGATAAAATACGATAAACAAAGCTAAATAAAATGTCGAAGAAGAAGATACTATGTTCTTCAAAACAATTTGGCGTGCATCGACTTTGGCGTTCCCGTGAAGCAAGAGGAGAGTTCAAAATGTTGTGTAAAGATCTTTGGACCTATGATGACAAATTTTATGATTATTTTCACGTGACCCAAGATTCTATCCATGAAAAAGTTAATCACTGTTTGGAAAAGAAAATTACTAGGTTCCAGAAACCGATATCCTCCGAACATCGACTAGCTCTTTGTTTAAGGTAAGCAAAATGCAAATTCAATAAAATCTAAGTAGGTATGCGCTATGCGGGTGTGGGTGAGTTGTGTATTACCTGCATTTTTCTCCAGCCCCGCTATTCTGTAACTTGTTTTAAGCTCAACTTCCTCAACGTTCACCCACAAATATATCTTGACGCCGTGATTCGTAGAAACTACGCGTAATCAGAGGTCTGAATGAAGGATTGAGAACATGCTTATTATAGGTACTAGTGAAGTCGCAAGTATCCATACGCTACGGTGTCTGTGTTTGTGTGCAATCAGGTGGGCAGATCCTATATTTTATGCTGTGCAGCAATGCGTCTATATTTTGTGTAAACATAAATGTGTGCGTTATTGTTACTTGAATGTCTAAATAATATGTATTTATAAGTGTTTGGTAACTGTAGGTAACAACAGTCAATCGCTCGGAGTTGACGCTTGAGGAGAAAAACAAATTAAATAAATAATGCTACCCAATCATATATATATAGGTAATGCTAATAATTATAAAATTAAATCCATTTGTAAATTATAAATTAAGGTAAAATTTATTTGCAGATTCCTGACTACATGGGATTCATTCAAAACACTCTGGCTCAATTTTGAATTGGTCATTCTACCGTTTGTAAAATTGTTAACGAAACTTGTCGAGCAATATTTTGTTTAATGAAAGAGGTGGTGGCCACAGCCAAATGAAGAGACGTGGAGGAAAATTGCAGATGAATTTGAAAGGCTGTGGCGTTTCCCAAATTGCATTGGAGCATTAGATGGCAAGCATTTTTGTATCGAAGCACCAGCAAATAGTGGTTCTGTATACTTTAATCACAAAAAATCATTTTCCATAGTTTAATTGGCCTTGGTTGACGCACATTACAAATTTATCTACGTGGATATTGGATCTTAAGGCCGGAATAGCGATATGGCAGCATTTTTGCGAATAGCTCTAAAGAGCTATTCCTAAAGGACAGAAATTAAATAATAATACTTAAAATACCTGGTCGATCTTTGCCGAGTTCAATAATTACGGGTACCACCCCGTTTGTCATGGTTGGCGACGAAGCTTTTCCTTTGAAAACATATTTGATGCGACCGTCAGGCCAATTATAATTTCAAATTATCTCTTGCCTGACGGTAAGTGGTAAATGCTAGGAGGATGATGGTGATTCCATGGTATTTTCGGGGCCTTGATTGAACGTAGAACCGATGGCCGTTGGTGCGGAAAGTTTCTCGAGTGGTGACCAAGTACCTCAAGAAGGTGGACTGATGACCTGGTAGGCAAATACGCTCGCCTGGCGCAGGACCGGTAACTGTGGCATTTTTGGGGTAGGTATAGGCATCCCCAGCAACGTATTTTTTTCGACATTTATGACCTTATGACATCCAATAGGGCAATTTAATTTGAACAGAAGTTTTTGAGATTTTGTTGTCAGTATATGGTGTCAAATCTCCATCTTAGTACCTTGGCTGAAATTGATCCTAAGGCTCCTGTATGTCCGTCCGTCTATCTGTTACAGGGCTGTATCATTTGAACTCTTGGCACCTGTTTCTTCTGAAGTACGGAATCCTCCGTATGCGTATCATTTTCGTTTATGTGAATGTGTTTCCACACATTCACGTCATTCATTTGTGTGTTCGGGGGTACGTATCCTTAGGTATTCTTTTATCGTGTTTACCAATTTTATTTTATTTTTTTTCATGTGGTTTTTGAGCTACCCTACTTACTAACGAAACTTAGTGGACCCTGAAACACGAAAGACGTTTACAATACCCACAACCAACGCCAGCCTAAGATTGACTTCTACAAATAGGTATATATAATATCTACTTCCATTAAGCTCGGGTTTTATAAAGCCCGTTAGACCTTATTTCGATCAGTAAAGTCAAAAAATGTACCGAATTACTGAAATTTGATATGGGTCAAGTATTTTTATCTGTAGAAATATAATAAAGAGGAAATGTCTGTGAGATTGTATTAGCTTTGTAAGGTTGTAAGTTTGTATGTAGGGAGCTAGGGAGTATTATGCGGCACCATTTATCCGAGGAGTAAGTTATTATTTTGTCTTTTTCTGGTTCTGTACTCTGTACCTAGGATCCTTCAACTACTCAGGCTCCGTCCGTCTGTTCTGTTACTGGGTTGTATCGTTTGATGATATGCCGAGAGAGATAGCTTTGGAAGAATTCTTTAATACTAAGTGGGTGGAAAACAGGCATACGGTCTGCCTGATGTGGTTCCAGAATAATGAAAAGCGTGTGGCCGACCCTTTATTGATTTGAGGATTCGTTGTGGTGATAGCTAGAGACGATCACGGGTCCCTCGCTCTCATCACGACACATCTTCGAGAGCTCTTGCGACCTTACTCACCACCAGGAACACAACACCACATACCTAACCGACAGAGCAAGTAGTGGCCTTATTATGACTACGGTCTTCTGTAAGGTGAAGGCACTACTCCAGTTGGGCTGCTCCTGCTTCAAATGTGCTAGTTATAATTATATATATTGTAGGTATTTGTGTATTGTATATAGCTGGTTGATTCACTTACTGTTTATTCTTGCAGCATAGTATATTATTATAGCTTTTCGCGTAGTTGAGGTACCTACTTAAGAAAGTAGTTGAACCGTAAAACACGAAAGATGATTTCAAGACCCACAACCCACGCCAGCTTAAGATTGGCTGCTAAAAATAGGTACGTACTAATCTATAATAATAATCTACATATAATTAAGCCCCTGTTTTATAAAGCCCGTTTAACCTTATTTTCGTAGACATGGAAAAGCTTAACCCTTTGAACGCCATGATTCACGTACTAAAGTGTCACTGACACGCCAACCGTTTTTCCATAAGAGAGTGACTATGAACCTTATATGAAAGACTGAAGGTTGCTTTGACAGCGGACGTCATAACCGCTATAGGGGTTCTTGGCGTGAGGGGCACGACGACACACGACCACTTTATAGGTTCTTGGCGTTCAAAGGGTCATACATCACATTTTATACACGCAGTGTATTAATCAAACTTAAAAAACCGGCCAAGTGCGAATTGGACTCGCGCACGAAGGGTTCCGTACCATTATCTATAAAAACGGCAAAAAAATCACGTTTTTTGAAATATTTTATTTTATTTTTAGTATTTGTTGTTATAGCGGCAACAGAAATACATAATCTGTGAAAATTTCAACTCTCTAGCTATCACGGTTCTTGAGATACAGCCTGGTGACGGACAGCGAAGTCTTAGTAATAGGGTCCCGTTTTACTATTTAAGTACGGAACCCTAAAAACAACAAGGCATAACAACGTGTGATGCTAAAAAAGGGGCTAGACTCAGCATAATGTTGCAGTGAGTACTGGGTAAGTGATGATGTACTGAGAAATATGGTTTAACCTCAGAGCATAGAATATTAGAGAGAGCACAAGCCGCCGGTGGCCGCGTCGCAGTTGTTAGCTCAATGGGCATACTCTGCCGCTAGTTCACCGTCCGTTGTTACCGAGTGTGCACGCGTGCTGATCACAAAGAATATTATTTACGTTTCTTCCCAAAATGCCTGATATGATGCGCGTGTATTGTCCAATAAAAGCGTAGGTATACAAGTGTGTGTGCTTTAGAAGTGTGCGTGCTTTGTCTTGTCAATTAATTGTGCTTTGTGTGGGTAAAACTTGCGACAGGCGTACTCAATACAAATTGGCCGGTATATCCGATCTCCTTATATTAATCTGTGGGTTTAACGCATCTTTATAGAACCGAGTCGAAGTATATTAGCAGAATGGGACTAAATATTGCTCTAGCTTAGAAAGTAGTAGGTACTCATAAATTATTTTTTTTAATGCTGTTGCCGGTTCAGGCATGTGGCTGTCAAGCGGCGGTCGTAGGTTCGAATCCCGGCCCGTACCAATCAGTTTCTCGGAACTTATTACGGAGTATTTACCGTTAGCTTTTCGGTGAAGGAAAACATCGTGAGGAAACCGGTCTTATCCCAATAAGGTCTAGATCTCCCTCTGGTTTGAAAGGTCAGTGGCAGTCACTTTCGTAAAACTAGTGCCTACGCCAAATCTTGGGATTAGATGTCAAAGCGGACCCCGAGCTCCTTTAGGGTTCAACCGGGAATAACGCTAGGATGATGATGAACGCTGTTATGGTCCACTCTCATTTTTGGATTGCAAAGAGAAATTAAATACACTTCAGCGTCAAAATTTGGATCAAGTAATATAATACAGAGGAAAAGTCTGTGAGATTGTGAGGTTGTGGTTGTGCTTTGTAAGTTTGTATGTAGGGGGCAATATCCAGAACCATTTATCCGAGGAAGTTCTCATTTTGTCTTCTTTGGGTTCTGTACGCAAAAGGACCCTTACTGTTACTGGGTTTAATAGTATTGTTTGACGATATGCCGAGAGAGATAGCTTTAGAAGTTTTAGTTTGTAGGCATACGGTCTGCCTGATGCGATTCCAGAATCATCACTGACGCGGTGCCGACCCTTTATCGATTTGAGGATTCGTTCCGTTGTTAGCAAGAATCAACCCGGCCATAACACAAGCCAGAAACAACACAGTCTCGGGAGCTCTGGCGACCTTACATGTCACCAGCAACACAACACCGCATACCTACTGAGCAATAGTAGGATAAGATAGGTACTCGTACATAGGTAGGTATAACTGCAAATAATAGGTTTAGCTACTCTTTCCGGAGATAGCGTTATAATTATATATATCTATAGTATGCTGTTATTATAAGACAACAAACTCGGCAGCTGCACTGTTCCTTCTGAACCTCGCAGCGCACACTGGAACTCTATCAGCGACATCAATACGAATACATATATTTACCAGTGTGAAACCGCCATACGATTAATAATTATAAGACGATTCATTCACTTACGGTTTATTTAAAAGCTTAAATTTTGCAGCATTATCTATTTTTACTGCTTATCGTTATCGCGTAGTCTTGCTTTATGAAAAAGAACTTGCTGTATTGAGTTTGATTAATATTCCACTACGAAAAATAAAACTAAAAGAACCCTGCATTTATTTAATTCACTGAATAAAACTTTACTTAGGATGTTTTATTTCTTGTTACATGTACGAGCAACGTGAGCCGGTCTAGATGATACAATACTGCAGCCACAACAGGCTGATAGCCAAACGAGCTGGTTTTCGATACAGCATCATCACACGTAGCATGATGCCATCACTTCTCTGCCAGCGGGTAGACCCAACTGCTTCACCACATGTAACGGCGGCGGAGAGACGATGGCCCATCGGATGCCATTACTTCTCTGTCAACGGATGGAAATAATTTCTTCACACATGGCACGGCGAAAAGACGATGACCTATCGGATGCCATTATTGCCATGCCATCACTTCTCCGTCAGCAGGCGGCCAATCGCAGCCAATCTACTACTCAATAAGTTTACCTACCTACTATACTTTATTATTCAAGTTGTAAATAAAACTATTGGTGTTGTTTTTTATTCCAACGGTAAATTGGATTACTTACAGCTTTCATAATGGCACTTGACTTTGACATCAAGTCATGGCCATAGACAAAACACTTAGCTGTCATCAGGTTTTATCCGGATAAGGTTAGTTGGGCTACGTTACGAGCCGTTAGGTTGGTTACGATTTCCAAGTAATGTTATTCGCTAACCTAGGTTAAGGTTAGTTCACATGCATGTTACTCAGACTAGCAAAAGCGGAAATCGGAAATTTTCTGTCGCTCTGAACGGGTCTATCCCAGAAGTTCCATATTTTCTAGTTCCATATGGAACTATCGGTACATTTGTAAATATCAAACAAATGATCCCAATAGTTCCATATACTAGGCTTTACACCTGGTTTTATTTTAGTTTTAAATCAGTTGAGTACCTACCTATCTTCGGAGATGTGCTCTAGGGTGAATCAGTTGTATTTCGATTCTCCAACAATTTATTTGACCATTTTTTTTAAGTATTTATTATTTCTATTTTGTGACTGTACCTACACGATTAACAGCGTTCAAACATTACTATGAACGTAAAAGGCACGCTTATGCATTTGATATTTTAAGAGTTATATGTATAGACAAAGTTTGTACTTTGTTAGCAGAGGTAGACGATTGATATGAAAAAAATTCCATGCATCCCTACCAGTGGAGACAACCCGGTAGGGTTAGGTGGAACAGGGGAATATGAACCATTAGTTCCATATGGTACTTCTGGAAATTTTCCTTCAAAATGAATATCCCGGTAGATCCATATGGAACTGGAAAATATAGAACTTCTGGGATAGACCCCCCTGAACGCACGGTACGAGTTTGATATAAATGCAGATAAGTGTATAATTTACTAGGGGAAATATATACTTATCTGCATTTAAGGTGTCTTTTTTTTGCCAGTGATGAATGGCGTTTAAAAAATCTGCTCATTCTAGGAAGATGGAAATCTATCCGCACATTCTATCTATCTGACTAATCTTAGGCACGAGTAAATCAAGGCGATATCAGAACAAAAACTGTAATTTACCTAAAAAAAAAAAAAAATTTGAACTGTTTATTTTCAGATCTGTGATTAAATTGTTTATATCAGTTACATTTAGTACAATCTTTAATATTTAAGATTATTTACTAAACTTTTTTATCTTAATAACTAGTTATATTTATCTATGTTACTACTGGGGGCCATAATGAACATTTTCTTAATTATATTTTTAGTTTTTGTAGGTTTACTTTCTATATTTTCTACAATAGTTTTGGGAAAGCTGTTTAATACAAAGGGTAGGTAGTTAGACCACACTCTTTGCCCATATGTGTTGTTATATTTACCTAATAATAAGAACGCGTTTTTGTAAATGAGCTAAGCATTAAAAAAAAACGAATAGCCGTGTGTTACACATAACACCATGTCAAATCTGTCAGATATTGTGATTTTCCAAGTTTTGCAAAAATAAAAATAAAATTATACTTTGTCCTGTTTTATTTATTATTGTATTTAGTATAACCAGTTAGACAACCAGAAGCTACTTCTGGATATTCAGTTTGATAACGGAACAACAAATTAAGTTCTAAGGCTGAGCGCAAACGTTCGGGTTCCACGTACGGTTTCCTACCATGCAGAAATCATACGCGGATACCGAACGTTTGTGCCCAGCCTAAATCCTAACTTATATTATACATGCGAAAGCTCTGGCAATATATTTGTCTGTGTGTTACGTTTTCACGCTTAAATCTCTGAACCGATTGAATCCTTTTGAAGGACATATGTTATTTTTATAGGGGGAGAAAAGGGGGCAAATGTTAGTATGTAGCTTTATAACGTTATAAACGAGTTTCACGCGGACGAAGTTAAACGGAAACTAGTCACTCATAATTAAATATCTGACTGGTTTTTGTTAAATACAATGTAAATATATCTATTTTAATTACCTATTAGAACAATCAGACGTTATGTTTTCTCTTCATAAGATGCCTCATACAAAAATATCTAACAATGTACAATAGCCCTTAAAATTCGGTCAGTGTATTATTGTAATAAACCTTTACATGTGCTAAACTATTTTTTCTGAGGTCAACATCACATAATGTAAACCGACAAAATGCAAGGTTAGATGGACTACCATATTTCACATATTCATATATGACAGCTAACAGCCTTCGTATTTTTGATGTATATGTCCGTGCCGGGCCCGAGCCGAGACCGGGCATTGGGGTGTTGTTATAGTTAACCGGGCCGTTTCCGGGCCGTTTCCGGGCCGGGCTGGGACCGAGCTGCTTCCGAGCCTCGGTTGGCGGTAGAACGGCCGTCAAACGGTGGTGTTACAGTTGAGCGACCGGGCCGTGCCGACACCGAGCCGCTTCCGAGCCTCGGCCGTGGCCCGGCCGGGCTTGGGTATGACGTCAGCCGCGCAAAAACGCCGCGTTTTTCTTAGAAAACGGCCCGGGCCGGAGACGGCCCGTTTTAGCGTGAATCATCCTTTATTGTACTAACCATGTACTACTACTAACGTACTAGAGAAGACAACCCGAACATTATCTGTGCGCCGGCCGGCAAGGCGCACGCGGGGGGAGGGTAAATTGCTATAGAATACACTGAGACGATGCAGCCCATGGACAGCAACTTGTTCGGCGTGTCGTGTTCGGTGTGTTACGTTAGTAACTTAGTACATTATACCTCAATGTCTAAAACTGAGTTCGGAGCTTATAGCGCACCGCTATCACAGGACGGCCCGCAATCTGTGTCGCGGCGACATAGACTCTCCGTCTCTTTCTAAGCTTTCTAATAAGAAAGAGACGGATAGACTACCTCGCCGCGACACAGCTCGCGGGCCGTCCTTTGATAGCCGAGCAGAGCTATAACCACGAAATTCGAATCTCGAACATCGTATATCTCCGTCTCTATCGCACTTATGGTTTATGGTACTCGAGTTTATGGTACGTGATAGCGCCGCAGGAATATTAGGCCCTCGATAGACAACCACACGGATTGTTAATATGCAAATCAAGAGTATAAATTATAACGGTAACGCAATGCGGATTATAAAATTTGCCACTTCCCCGTTCCGTGCCATTCAATAGCCAAATTGTTTCGTTATTCAGGAATAATAGTGTAAATAAAAGAGCATTTTTTATAAATATTTAGTCGTTTTCTTCCATGTACAGCGTGTATTTATAATATTACCTCAAATTGTAACCAGACGTTGGTGTTAGGGATATGAACCGATTTTGCAAGAAAAATTTCTTAGCCTACCAATTTTTTTTTTCCTTACAAAATAATTCAGCACGCAATGCCCCACTACTTTGTCTTATTGACGTGACGTCACAACTGTCACAAGTGACCCGCTTCTTCCATGTGTCAAAGGAGTGTACGCAATACATTGCTGCTCCATAATTTTTCAAAAATTAGTTATACTTTGTTAGTTAAGACTAACTTAAAATTTTCTTGCAATATCGGTTCATAGCCCTATTAGCTACATCTGGTTACAATTTGAGGTAATATTAAAAATACAGGCTGTATACATACATACTTATAGTGCCATCAAATTAGGTACCAATACTTTTAGAGTTGATAGTACTTGTCTCTAGGAGTCTATTTATATAAGAAATATTTAATAGATTGTGGAAATGGTTTACTAAAACTGAGTTTTATTCATAACTAGCTGTTGCCCGCAACTTCGTCCGCGTAGAACTTTTTATCGTCTTAGAAAATGATTTCTCTCAATACAAAATTTGAACCCTCTTTTAGGGGATAATTAAAAAAAAAGTTGATTATCATTTTCTAGTTTGTGAACAAACAGTCTAAAACCAAAGTTAAAAATCTCATACTTTAAAAATGCCTTGAAATACTCAAACTTTGAACCAATTTTAACACTCTTAGGGGATGAATTTGGAAAAACTCTGAAATCAGTTTTGTAGTCTTTTAACGTACAGAATAAGACCGAAGTTAAAAATCTCTTACTCACACTTTAAAATTTTATTGCTCGCCATTTAAAATTTGAACCCCCTTTTAAACCCCCTTAGAGGTTGAATTTTTCTAATCGCTGAAAGAACTTTTTTCGTAAACTTTTAAGTCTCTAGCTCAAAAAAAGTGTTGCCCATACAAAGCTTTCTTAACCCCCTTAGGGGTGGAATTTTCTAAAACTCTGAAAGTACTTTATTATTAATTTTAATAAGTAACATTTTGAATAGTTTTAAGTCTAGTAAAAAAAAAGTTTTTCCCACACAACACTGGCTACCCTTCTTAAGGATCTTAAGGATCCCCTTAGGGATGGAGTTTTCTAAAACGCTGAAAGTTCTTTTTTAGTATTCTAATAAGTAATCTTTTAGCAAAGTTTAAGTCTTACTCAAAAAAAAGTGTTGCCCATGCAAAGCTTGCTCTCCTTTTTAACCCTATTAGGGGTGGAATTTTCTAAAACGATTTGTGTTCTTTTTTTGTATTTTAATAAGTAATCTTTCTACAAAGTTTCAAGTCTCTAACTCAAAAACATAAACTTTCCCTGATAAAAACTTTGCACCCCTTTTTATCCCCCTTAGGGATAGATTTTTTCAAAACGCTGAAAGTCTTTTTTTTGTATTTTTATAAGTAATCTTTCTACAAAGTTTTAAGTGTCTAGCTCCGAAAAAGTGTTCCCCATACAAACCTTGCACCCTTTTTTAATCCCCTTAGGGAATGATTTTTGTAAAACGCCGAATGTAGTATTTTTCATGTTCTAATAAGTAATTTTTCGTCAAAATTTTAAGTCTCTATTAAAAAAATATATGTTTTTCCCATACAAACTTTGCACCCTATTTTACCCCCTTAGGGGTGAAATTTTCCAAAACGCTGAAAGTACTTTCTTTGTATTTAAATAATCTTTCTACAAAGTTTTAGGACT
The DNA here is from genome assembly GCA_963854355.1 of Epinotia brunnichana. Lineage (NCBI taxonomy): Eukaryota > Metazoa > Arthropoda > Insecta > Lepidoptera > Tortricidae > Epinotia > Epinotia brunnichana. The sequence continues at coordinate 19,715,661 of OY977940.1, forward strand.
CTAGCTAAAAAAAATAGTTTCCCACATACAAACTTTGCACCCCTATTTTAGCCCCCTATTTTTAGGGGTAGAATTTTCTAAAACGCTGAAAGTACTTAATTTGTATTCTGATGACTAATCTTTCTACAAAGTTTTAAGACTCTATTTAAAAAAAATATTGTTACCCCCATACAAAATTTGCACCCCTATTTTACCCCCTTAGGGGTAGATTTTTTTAAAACACTGAATCTAGGTACTTTATTTGTATTCTAATGAATAATTTCTCTACAAAGTTTTAAGTCTCTATTTAAAAAAAAGTAGTTTTTCCCATACAAACTTTGCACTCTATTTTACCCCTTTAGGGGTAGAATTTTCTAAAACCCTGAAAGTTCTTTATTTGTATTCTAATGACTGATCTTTCTACAAAGTTTTAAGTCTCTATTTAAAAAAAAAATGTTTCCCCCATACAAACCTTGCACCCCTATTTTACCCCCGTAGGGGTGGAATTTTCCAAAACGCTGAAAGTGTTTCATTTGTATTCTAATAACTAATTTTTCTACAAAATTTAAGTCTATAGCTCAAAAAAAAAAAGGTTCTCCCATACAAACTTTGCACCCCCATTTTACCCCCTTAGGGGTAGAATTTTCAAAAATCCCTTTTTATCCCTAGCCCACGTTATAAAAGCAACATACTGTGCAAAAATCAACTCTCTAAGATTAGTAGTTTCGGCTGTGCGTTGATGAGTGAGTGAGTGAGTGATTGAGTGAATAAGTCAGTCAGGACATAGGCATTTATTATGTATAAATAGATAGAAGATAATGAAACTCCCATTCAAATATCTCAAAAAATTATGAAGCTACATCCGTTTTAATGTCGCTTGTTAGAGTGAGAAAACGATGAGGGACTGTGACGTCAATATACTCGAGCGTCATAGTAAAAAGCTATCGTTTCATATGAAGGTGCGTTTTGCGGAAAAGGGACAGAACATACCCCCTCTTAAAACTTTGGACTCTTATAACTTAATCATTACCTATATAACCTCTTGCTTTGTTTTTTTCTCCATTTGACTATATTTATTTTAAATTCTTTTTCGAGAAAATACATTATGATTATTTACCATATTTTCGATTCCTGAGCTATAACCACGAACTTCGGAATTCGAAAATATTCGGGTATCTCTATCTCTATCGCACTAACCATACTCGAGTGACAGGGATGCAAATATATGAACATTGAGTATCGGTTTTCGTGGTAGCTCCGCAGGTACTTTGGCTGAATGCGCCGAGCGCGTGCCATTGTCATTCAAAAAAACCAAATTCGTGTTAATTATATTGTTCAAATTTTTTGATTTCATTTATTGAAATTACGACATAAAACGACATTTGCGCATATAAGTTCTCATATCAGAATCGAATATTTTTTTATGGTTTATATTTTAGCATTTGTCTCGTAAAGGTCTATCGTAGACGGGATTTAAATTATTAATAAGTGAAAGGCAAAGCAATTCCGCCATTTTGACGAAAATTTTACGGTTCTTATAGCTGACAGTTGGAGCAGCGTTTGATTTCAATAAAAATAAATGAAAAATTAAATGAAGTCGTATATTTCGGAAAATTAATTAACTGTCGCAGTCGGATAAAAACTATCCTAAGTTGCAGCTAGAATAATAATGTACCTATATAAAATGTTTCATATTTTTCCGTTCATGGGATGCTGAGAACATTCGAACCGCGCAAAGCTTAGTTTCAAACTGGCTGATTCTTTTTTTAATTTAGAGATTTATTATAAGTGGAGATTACTACCTTAACTTTTCAATTTGCTAGTACTTATTAAAAAATATCAAAGGCTTAGCAAAGGCTTAATTACTAACAGTTTTACCGCGAATCATTGACGTGTGTCACACAGCGATGTTCACTTGACAGCTAGTGTTCAACACCTTGTCAGTTAAATACACAGGATGGTTATTTTTGAACGAAATTTTAAATTATTTATTTTGTTCTAAAAATTAAAACAAAAATATCATATAAAAAGTTATCTTAATTTCTACTTAAAGTTACTTGTTTTGATGTAATGTAACACCTCTTAAAATATTGGTACCTAATTCGATGGCACCTTATATATGTTATTGTACTATTTAGGATGCGTTGTGGACATGCGGGTCGTTCAGCGCCATGGCGCCTGCGGCGGAAGTTGCCCAAACATAAACAAACTCGTATTAGATATATATATATTGGCAAGGTATATAACTCAAAAACGCGGCCTCTGTAAGCCTACCCCGCCTTAATAGGAGTGTACGAGTATGTATATCTTGGAAAACTGTTCGCGTCGTTTGTCTATTAACATTAACAATACCTTTTTCAGAAAATTCGGTAATATATAAAGGATTAAAAAAACCTGGGTTTAATTCGGTCGTAATTAGCTGATTCTATTGTGAAACGAAAACTAGTCGTACAATGCATGTACTGGTATGTTATACATTTTTCATCACACTTGCTCATAAATGGTTTTATTCCTTGCCTGTATACAGAAGGACAATGGCCTAAATTGTTCCCGCGGGAAATAATGGTCCCAAGGGAGTAATGAGCTTGTGTGTGATCTGATTGGTTAAGCAAATCTGCACGGCAAGAATTCTGCTCTGTGATTGGTTGGAAAATAAAATCGAGCAGGCCATGCCCTGCAAGAACCACATGCTCCATGCTCTGTGATTGGTTGAAATATTGAAGCTCCGCCCTCCACTCGCACTGATCTAGAAGTGAAATTGTCAATTTCGTCAACATTTGATTGATGCGCTTGTATAAAAATAAGGTTTTTCTGTCTTTTGTGGTTATTTATTTCTTCGTAAATGTGATGAAAAACATTGTGTATAACACGGGCGTAAGAATACGAGTATTGCAAACTCGAGTCATCAAAATCCTGATAGACTCTCGTTTGCAATATTCCTAATACGCCCCTTGTTAAACAATGTACTATATTTAACCACATAATAAGTATGATTTAACTTTCTCTACACAATTGGAGTTATTAAATTATAATCGAATTAAAGTCAATACTATTTAAGATTTATGAAATCCTTCTAACAGTTTGTAAGCAAATAGGGAACTAGCAATTGATATAATTTTGAAATCAACACTGTATGACAGATTGTAGCACCGCAAGCATACCTTTCCACCTAAGTATAATATATTTGCATGTCAACGAGTAATTATACAAAATAAAGCGTTACTCGAGCATCTGGAAATAGGTACATTACGTACTACTTTACTTACTTTGTAATACATTGGCAACCCCACAACTTCCATTAACCATGGCTTCTATTCCACGAACATTTAAGTCATTTCGATTTGGTCATTTGCGTCCCGCTCTCACATACTTGACTATATGTGAGCTAAAGCGAAAGCGTTGTTACAATTCGATTCATATTCATTTCGATTCGATTTTTGCGTTTGCGGAATAGACGCCCGTCTCTAGACAAAATCCATCTTCGGATATTCTGCACTCAGGACCTCAGGAGTCTTCGATGCGTTGAGCACTATAGATGTCTCTGTAGAATCATGTTTCTTTAGAAGACTGAACAAAGGCTAAGGTTCCCCGTATTGTTGTATCCCTTACGTGTCCATTTCAGGCATCGTAAATTATTTTGCAAAGGCGAACTAATAATTTATTGCGGGGATAGCTATGCTTTAAATCCACGAACATACGTTATTTAAGGGCATTTTCAATCATTCGTGCACCCAATTAGCATAATTTGTTAAACAAAAATTAACTCAGTGTCAGTTTTGTAACGACAATTAAGTATTTAGTTTGTATAAAAATTTACTTTTTCTTTTCAATATATAAATCATATGCATATAGACCTTATTAAAATGCGAAAAAGGTTCAGTTTGACATCATTTGTATGCTTAACTTTCGTTACAAAACTGACACTGAGTTAATTTTTATTTAACAACTCACGCTAATTGGGTGTACGAATTTTTAAAAATGCCCTTAATCGCGTTCTCGAAAACGATTCTAACGATAACGATGAGATTTGCAGTATAGGGGTTTACCGCGGCGAAAAATCGATCTAGCTAGGTCTCATATCTGGGAAAATCGTTTTCGCCCTGGGACTATAATGGTATATTAATTTGTATAATTGTTATGTCGAGACATATTATTGATTTGACAGAATCTTGTATTGTTGGTGCTATTACAAATAATGCAGTGTGCAAACCTAAGTCCTTAGTCTAATAATTCATGTTTTGAAGAATTTTAAACTACTGTTTTTTTCTTATTTATTATAATTTAGATGTCGTTACATCTAAATTATAATAAATATACCATATAGCAATTTAATATCGCATGCTATTTAATTGTTTTTTATAGATGTACCTACTTTTAATTTTAAGGACATTGTAAGCCTTGTAAGCAGGTTATAATGCACTATAAATCATTTAATATCTGTATTACTAACATATAACCAACAATACAGATTTTGAGTTTGAGTTTAGGGAGTTTATTTGAATAAAAACTATAAGAAAAGCAGCCGTTTTTCATTCTAAAATCAATGTCTTAACCATGACTATTTAGGAACCCCTTAGTATTACTAGTGAAGTCTAGTAGGTATATTGTATTGCTTATATGAACACTAAAAATACAATGTTTTAAAATCAACATCACAGTCATGATCATTAAATATAAGAAGGCACCTGTATTGTAAGATTTGGCAGGCCAACGCAAAGACGACAAGCTGACATAAATCGTGTAAGCTCTTTCATTCAACTTTAAATATGTGTAAAAGGTTCTAGTGACAGTGAATGACGTGTACGCAACGCTTATTTGACGTGCGCACGTGCGTAAAAGCTGCATACATACATACTTAGTATGTTATACGTAATGTAGAGTAGTGATGCAAATATTATAGGGATTATGTTCGGTATTTATATTCCTCCGCTTAAATCTTTAGCCCCCTTATTAATAAATCGTAACAAGCCTATACGTTAAAGGTCTGTGCCAAACGGTCATGGTTTTACGGTTAAGTGGCACACCTTAACCATTCAGTTGTGTCACTTTCTCCATAATACGAATGTCAACAAAATAATTTTATCAGCATTTTTTTAAAAAAGGTATGATAAACGTTTATGAAAGGCATAGGAATCCTACACGAATTAGTTTCCATCCATGGACCACCATAATGGCTAAGAAATAAAGAAAAAACAAGGAAATCAGTATTCATCAGCACATAAACCCCAGAGGTTTCCGCTGGTGAAAAAAATGTACACCAAAATGTACTCAGGTTATATTGGTCAATAAAAAAAAAAAAAAAAAAAAAAAAAGTGTACAGGATGTAACCGGAAATATTCTTCGCAAATAAATCTAAGTGATATCGAAAAAGTTTATACTGATATCGAAAGTACCTAAATGTAAACCTATAGGTTATAGGTTGTACGCGGGCTGGGTTTCCGCAACTCGACGTCATAAATGCGCCTATTTTGCGTAGGGGTTTTGGCACTACTGTTATTCGTGCCAACCCAGTTCCACCAGGAAGCCTAGCAGACCCTTTACGTTGCCGACGGCCTCCGGTAGTGAACCTGGTGTTCCGAGGTACTTTGCCCTGTAGTCCGCCACTCCAGGACATGTCAGGATGACGTGGGCGGCTGTCTCGTCCTCTTCCATGCAGGCTCTGCAGAGAGGACTGTCTGTAACACCTAAAGTAAAAAGGTGTTTGTTTAGTAGTGCATGACCAGTTATAGCTCCTGTCAGAAGACGGAGTGCCGGCCTCTTTAGCTGCTTTAGCTTCCTTGACAATCCGGGGTTGATTGTCGGGAGGGCCTCCCTGGTTTGCCTGCAGGTTCCTAGGGTGTTCCAATGTTTTTGGTGTTCTACCTTGGTGTTTAGTCGCAGTGTGCTCCGCAGCCATGCAGAGGGTAGAGGAATTGTGGGTTCCAGTCCTACAGCTCTTGACTCTGAACCCTCTCTAGCCAGTGCATCCGCTGCATCGTTACCGCGTGAATTACTGTGCCCTTTGATCCATTGCAGGGTTATGTCGCTGTTATTACATACCTCTGATAGGATTTTGTGGCACTCGTGTATCAGCCCAGAAGTTGTTGCGTGACCTTGCAGGGCTTGCAGTACGGATCGACTATCGGAAAGTATGCGGATGGGATATCCCCTTACCTCCCTGGAGGCGATTGCGTGAGCAGCCATTATTATGCCCATACACTCTGCCTGGAAGACGGTGTTGTGGGTCCCTAATGGTGTCGAAATGCGTATGTTTAGGTCCTCCGAGAATACTCCTGATCCGGTGCCTGACCTTGTCTTGGACCCGTCCGTGAAGATTCTTAGCTCTCTGGGGTTAAGTCCTTCCTGGGGGGTTTCGTATAGTTCAACTTTGTACTTTTTGTCAAAGACGAACTGTCTGGGAATGATGTCTGAAGTTGCCTCTATAAGGGGCAAATGTAAACCTATTGTGATCTCCTGAAGTAGAGAAACTAAGGATTTTTACAAACGATATGCAAATTAGCAAGATCAATCAAAAAAAAAGTTATTGATACGGTTTTACTCCTTGATTAAAGTAGTTTCGGTTTAAATTTAAAGATAAAAAATTTGAAGATTTTTCCTACCTGGATTTATGGAAAATTCGCCTGGGTACACACAGCTCAATATTTAGGTACCTAGGTACATGAAATAAATTAGCTTTGTTACGTTCCAGGAACATTTGTGGTGTTGCTACATACTGTTCCTTGTATTTTGATTTTATGGGCAGTAAAATACACCTCGATGTTTCTGTGATATCATAATTTATCGTGTAAACGTTTCCAAGCGGCGGCGTGCGCTTGAGGGCCGACACTGGGCTGTTACGAGTATTCGCTACGCTACGCGTTAGTGCGGCTCACCCCGCCGGTCACCCGTTACGAAACTAGACCTCTACCTACGCTTAATTACTACGCATCGCGGTGTCAAGGTATAATTATAGTAATGCAGGCATATCTTTGGCTTCGATCGTAGGTAAAGTCAAGGTCACCAATATGTATACACCACCTTGACTGTACCTACACATTTAGTAGATAAGTGATTTTTTTTTTCAAACGATTGTAACCATATGTACCTACATAACGATTGCAGCTATGTGCAAACATATGTAGGTGCATACGAGTAACTAATATATATGTTGCATTATCCTCTGCCGTTCTTAACTTACACTTCTAAATAAAATTTAAATAATTATACCTCGATGTAAAAAAAATAAAAACCGTTTACAATAAGTAGGGTAAAAATAAAGCACTGCACATCCATGCCGCCAACAGGTCGCAATTTCGTATGAACTCTGTAGGGACTTACGGCCTTTTGGCTGGGGCGGTAGTGTAGTGTTTCGGTGTACCGCGATAATATTATCTTTTTTATTTAAGTGAGCGAATTGCCAACAAACTACTTTGCAGTTTGGCGAATCTTTAGGTTAAGTTAATAAAATTGTATTTTTTTGATTCCAAAAATAAAATAAAAATTGTGAGTGAGAATTGAGGTGAGCTTAAAACAAGTTACAGAATAGGGGAGCAGATACGAACAAAGCATACGCAAATAAATACAACTACAGTCCCCCGCGGCTATGAAGTCAATCCTGACACATTGCGCAACTATGAAGTTTCTGAATAATGACAATGTCAACCAATGGAAAAAATTACATATTCAACCCTAGAGGCATGTCTCAGGATTGACTTCATAGCCGAGGGGGACTATAGCTAAATTGGTATTTAATGTTGACGTACTAATGATGTTATGATTTAGTTTACCAGACCGCTGAATAATTGAGGGCAATATTTTTTAAGATAAGTAGGTAAAGTCATTTTAATCTATTTAATTCAATTGAGGAATGATACTTACCAACTATAAGCATGATTAGGTACGTATGCTCAATGAGATTATATCCAGCAATTGGATTTACGCCAATCAATCTTCCTTATTCCGAGTTCTGTCGGCGTTTGGACTGAAGGTTATAAACATTTCACGCTTAGCTGACGTTGCACTGACAATATGAGGTATGTCAGTACCTTTCTGTTCAACGTTGTGGCAATCCTTCAGTTCTATTTTTAGTGAATCAAACTGTTGAGATATGGTCAAGTACGTGAGTCATTTCCTTTTCAACATTTCGGTTAAACCAGCGTCCTATTACCTCTTGGCATGCCGACCCAAAAATATGATGAAATAGAAATTAATGATATATGCCTTTAGGTTATAAAACCGGCCAAGTGCGTGTCGGACAAGCACAAATAAGGGTTCCGTACCCCGTACCTATTCAAAATATATACGACGTCACAGAAATCTTACGGTACTTACGTCCTTTTTTATAAGGAAGGCAGTTTACGAGCAATATCTCGAATACCTTTGAACCGATCTTGTTCAAAATAATTTTAGGTGAGAATTTAATAAGCACTTTGTCCAATTGCCCATAATTAAAAAAAAATAAAATATGTAGTTTGGATATTGGAGGGGAACACAATTTTTGTGACTTTTGGGGCGATTATCTCCGACTATATTCACTTAATCAAAAAAAGATAACGTCATAAGAAAACATTGTGCTGCCGTACAAACTTTGGACCCCCATTTTACCCCCTTAGAGGGTGAATTTTGAAAAATCCTTTTCCCTTGACCTTATAAGGAACCTACGTTGCCTTTGGAATCTCTAGAAACACTTTTATGCTTAATGCAATTTTCTTTAATTATTAAAGATTTTAAAATAACTAATTGCTCAAGAACGTTATTCTCCATCTTCCTCTAATGCGGTCGGAAAATCATATACCTACGATACGCCATACGATAAAAGGCTTTCCACTGGCGTGGAGCTGGGTAAGAAACACGTCTTGTATTTGAGGAACACTTAAACGATAACTGGGTAGGGGTCGGGTTGCATATAGTTTAAAAGTCATATTGTTGATAGGCATACGGTCGTGGATTCGTCATACTCATCATTACACATAATTGTAAAATAGTCATACATTTATGCGCATAAAGTTTAAGAACATAGTGTGTATTGTGCATAAATTTGTGGTGCATAAAATTATTTAAGCATACTTTATAATGGACATAAATTGGTTGCTCATAAAATTATTTAACCATACTGTAGAAACACATAAACTGAAATACGCATAAGCCTATGTTCTATTTTATGTTGGGTCACAGTTCTAGGTCAGAGTATAGCAAAGGGCAGTCAATGAAAAATTACAAACAAGTTTTAATAACAAGTTTTTCCGCTCTTTTATAAAAAAAATAACCTCGAAGACGAACGCGGGAGCTTTGCTCCCGCTTTCATCTTCTAACCTATCCGCAATCCGAGTCGGTTTTGCCACTAAGTCCCTGTTCCCTACTGCCTACGTGAAAACTTGATCTTTATACACCACTATCTTGGCATTGGTTGATCTCTAAGAAAGGTTTATTTGTTATATATTAAAAATACTTACTTATTTAGTATAATTTTTCGTTGCTTTAAAAAAAAACCCACCATCTTAACTATGTCATCGTTATCGTAAATCGTAAAACGATCGTTATGATTAAAATTATAATGAACTATATTACTGCTTGATAAATGTATGACATTAACAATTATTACTCTAAATAATTATATATATCAATCTTATGACTAAAAATGTATGCCATTCTACATTATGGTTAGGTACACCAAGACTCCATATAAGTATGACAGGGAACAATTATGCCATAAAACAATTTATGCCAAAAAAAAATATGAGCATCAACTTTATGCGTAAAGTGTTAGGTATGACAATCGATATTATGACAATAGTTGTTATGCAACTAGATGGCCACCCACGATAACTATGGATACCTTTTATTAAATTAATCAATTTAGTTGGTTTGCTAGTCTCTCACTGTTTCAAACAAGGTTCAAGAAAATAGTTGCGCTACAATTTTGTACGACCGCGATTTTTTACTTAGGTATTGTTTTTTAACATTCATACATCAAAACCAACACTGTCATTTCATTTCATACATTTTATTGTATGTTACATAATAAGTTGACTGTCGTTTTGTTAATCTTGTATTCTTGTTTTAGTTTTATTAACACTTCACTAAACACATCAAAATCAATCGCATCTTTAGTTTGTTAATTTTAAACTTGACTGGTAATGTTGGCAAAATTTAACAGTAAAGTATTTTGTATTCTGCAAATAGAAAATAGGTCTGAAAAATTATTTCAAATAAAATACAATATGCATTTTTGTAAATAGTATTTAAATAGAAAATAGGTATTTTGCATTTTGTATTTCCATTTTGAATACAAGTAATTCAAATAAGTCGCATGTCTGAAAATAGCTCACTGGTATGTTGAGGGATGAACTAATTAAACGCTACAAAATTTAATTTTCTTAATATGTATATCCATTGAATCTGCACCGTCATCAAAATAAGCAACCCTATTTGATCTGTTGAATATGGCGAGGAAAGATAACATTGGACGTGCCCATGCATGATTTGCACTAACAGCGACTTGGTTCATAAACATAACTATCGAACTAACTCTGCGAAGTCACGAACTTTACCGCTTACCTACATGCATGCATGGTGCATGGTAAGTTACTTTCCAAGTCTGTGTAGATAGCAGAACATCCACTTTACAAGATGAGTTGGTAAAGATTGTAAATTCCAGCTTTCGTACGTTCAGTGTGCATGTTCAGATTACTGTATTTCAACGTGTTGGCAGTACATTATTAATGAACTTAATATATGCTTGCAAAGGCGATGATCTAATCAGTATGCCGCAATGAACATCTACAAATATAATATGATTTTTAGTAGACAATATCAAAGAACCACAAATGATCCAAATACACGATTGGGAGTCAGATTTGTAGATTTGACAATTTGTCAAAGCGACAGAGACATTCAGATTTAATGCCGCGACCAGCGGCACTCCCCACGCAATTCGGCAGGCTTTCGACCTAATTTGTAAGATAAGTGTGTCACTGCCGTAAGGGTTACGTCATTATGAGGTTTCGTATCTTGAAATAAAATGCCTAGAATTCGGTACACAATGAAGTGCTACATACAATGTGTCCCGTATTAAAGGGCACAAATGAAAACCGTAAAATGGGGCGAGTAGGGATTGTGGGGGCAGTAGGGACACGAATATTTTCAGTTGTTACTTTGATTTTCTGGCACAGATTGCTCTAAAACTAATTGTATTATACTTTTAGACATGCTTTCTTATATTGTGGCATCCCGGAATAGCCAAATAATAACATAAAAAAGTAAATTCTCTAGCCCTGTATATGGCAACTTAAAAAATTTAAGGCATAAATGACCACCTGTTAAAGTCATCTTTTTGTATTTTTTATAGTGTATAAATTTTTAGTTAATGCAATAGCAAGAGTCTTGAATTATGGATTAATTTTAGTCTTGCCCGTTAAAGGGCTAGAAGTAAGAGGTGAAAGATATTTGGCCTGGAGTAGAACCAGGATTGCGGGTAGCGATCATGCGGAAGAGGAGCGACATACTCGTATATGAGCGCAGAGTGGGACGGAACTTGGATCGAGGCATGCTAATCCGAAACTCACAATCCGGAAGTTTTTAGCCATACATTTTCCCAGCTTACCCCATTGCTATCCCCTCTAACTCCACTACGTGGTGAGGTGGGATTTTCCACTATTTTTGTGTTTATTGTTAAGATTATGAAGTTAAATGACAGATAATCATTAAAAAGCTAAAATTCATACAGCCGGATTTTTCTATAAGATGGTAGAGATGTAAAAAGACGTAATATTATGGCAAAATAAACTCAAGAAAATTACCGCTAACAAAAAAATATAAAACTTATGTCGAGTTATATCAAAAGTTAGAAAACGTGGACTACTTATATAAAATTCAATCCAAAATTGAAATCTACAAACGAAGCAGTTAGGTATTAAGAAAAACAAGAAGGAACCAAACGACATTTTAAACTGTCAATTTACATAGGTACTTATAGTAAAGTACAAGTTCAATAAATTTTATTATTTTTAATGATTGTTCTGACTTTGTGATAAAAACAATGATTGATAAAACCATTACTAATGAGCAGCAAAACAAAAAATAGTACATTATGATACAAGTGTGCTATGTTGGTCATTACACTCGAGTCGGTTTTTAAGCCTGAGCCGAAGGCGAAGGCTTAATAGAGACGAGAAGTGTAATGACCAATGCTTACGTGTTTCATACGACGTTTTTCAACACATTTGCGAGGAAAAAAAATAAATAAAATGAAAATGTTAAAAGATATGTAATGAAAAGGCACTAGTACGATAATGTAATGTAAAAGTCACGGCATGGGTAATATTCTGCATTATTTTGCTAATATTTAAAAAGATATGTAATGAAAAGGCACTAGTGCGATAATGTAATGTAAAAGGCACGGCATGGGTAATATTCTGCATTATCAGTGTAAATACGCTGTAATAAGACCTACTTTACGAGCAGGTGTGTTGAAAAATACCTTAAATGCTCACACAAGAGTCACAGAACAGCATAATATAGTATTACATACTTGTGTGTAAAAACTGGAGTTACTTTTCACGTTTATTATCAAATTCCCCGTAAAAGGTAAATCAAATAAATCTTACTGCACTTTGTTACAAAAACACAAAAAGCAATTTTAGTGAACTTCAAAACAAACGATCAACACAATCGGTGCGGGAACAATAACACAGAAAGATTAATCGCACGTGCATTGTTAAAAAAATATTTCACAGTAAAGGTGGGAAGTGTAGGTAGGTAGCCCAAAAACTGAATCACTTTAGGATTTCGGCGCCGCACAATGACTCACTTCACGTGTTTGGCTTGTCTATAGCGACGTCATGTTGGATTCCATCGCTACGAGTATGTTCGAAATATTTTTAAATTTTTCACCTATTATTATCTATTTGCAAATGTATAAATACATATTGACATTAGAACCCTCAGACCAATTTTAAATAGATCCATAAATATAAATACCTAAATAAAATAATGAATAACTAAATATAAGGTATAATAAGATTAATAAGGTTGTAAGACTTGTAAGATGTACACAAATCAAACTATAGCCAACAGTCGGTTAAGATCAACGCTTGTGTTATGTTATTAAGGTACCTACTGGACACCGATACATTTAATAGATATTATTCATACATACTTAAAAAACTACAAAAAAAATCTAAGACTCAGAAATCTATTCATATATTCATACTCATCACCCAAATAATCGCCCTGACCGGGATTTGAACCCAGGACCTTAAGCTTCCTAGGCCTAGGCAGGGAGGGTCACTAGGCTAAACCGGTCATCACATATTATGTGATGTCCATGTACATATATAACATGGTACTTATATAGGTATAACTCATAAAACTAAAGTTACACACGCGTCAAAAGTAATGTACCCTTTTCTACTCCTGTACCGTTATCTGTCATTTATATAGGCTCTAGCTCAAATTCAATGACACCAATAATAAGTCGTCGAAAAACTCTATGCTCTATGGCCCATAAAAGCACTGTTTAGCGTACTTTTATGGTTCATACATTTTTCATAAAAGCACTGTTTAACTTTTTTTTTAAATCGGCCGCTATATTGCAGTGGGCACCAACTTCATAAACAAATAGATCGAACTAAAAGTATTTATTTACGATTGAAAATGTGTATATTATAAATTATTATCAACATCTATTGTGTGTTAAATTACATGTTTTATAAATTCTTGGTATTATTTATGAAAATAAACAGTTAGAATTCGGTCCGGGTCTGGATTCGGTTTGGTTTGGATGGCAAGTGCAAATAACTGCACTCCTGAAGAAATTGTGTGAATAGTAAAAGAACGAATATAAATCTAGCTGCCTGAAAAGTCTATTCTGTAGTCAGCTATATTTAATATTTGTCGTAGTAAAAGTATTGTATGCAACGGTGTATAACTGGTCTAAAAACGCTTGTGGCGTCTTTAATAGCGATGCTCACCAAGGCTTGCATCGCAACCCACGGCACTCGAGTTTAAAATAACAGCATGTTAAAACAAAAACACGAGATGACAAGTTCGAATAAACAAAAACTTTACTATAAATTGCTTGAAAAAACTCAAAGTAGGTATTACCTATATCGTCAGCAATTTATAATCCAATCCACGACATATTTTGTTTGTTTTGTCTTTAACACTAAACGTTTGTATGTCTGGTAAGTAAACCTACCAGTTAGCAGTTTTATGCAAATTATTCGTTTCGCTTAAGTTTTATTTGACATAGTCTATTTTTTTAACAGTGTATCTTTCATGATCTCTATATAACAAACCTAACCTAACCCAATGGGCTCTAATACTATGTTTTATAACGGTCTTTAAAAAAGACGAAGTTCTCAATTCGTCGGAATCTTTTATTTTTTTGTCCCCCGATTACTCGAAGACGCCTAGACCGATTTGGAAAATATATTTTTCACCTCAGCAGCTCGAACCAGCATATTTTGCTGCGTGAAAACAGTGAGCAAAATGCGATTATGCTCACTCCGTGAGTCAAAGTAGCTTTTTAATTTTGATGTCGAGCACTGACTTTTCCCAGTGTGGGGTCTATTACAAATTCAGAATTCTTGAACTTTGTGAGCTCTATCCCTTTCATTTCATTACAAAAAAAGAATACGACAGGAATAGGTCGACATTTGAATTTCAAAGTAGAACCCCAAAACAGCGCGAAGCACGTAACACTTTCGAAAACACACTTTACATATTTATAAGTTTAAATTACCAAAAAATGGATACAAAGGAATATTATAAATTGATTAAGATAAACACGAAACATCTCAGAATAAAGTCCATTTTGCTTAACATAAATTTCAGACGCTGACCAATTAATGATTCTAGTTTTAACAATCTTCATTTTTAGGGTTCCGTAGCCAAATGGCAAAAAACGGAACCCTTATAGATTCGTCATCTCCGTCTGTCTGTCCGTCCGTATGTCAAGCCACTTTTTTCCGAAACTATAAGAGCTATACTGTTGAAACTTGGTAAGTAGATGTATTCTGTGAACCGCATTAAGATTTTCACACAAAAATCGAAAAAAAACATTAAGTTTTAGGGGTCCCCATACTCAGAACTAAAACTCAAAAAAAAATTTTTTTATCAAACCCAAACGTGTGGGGTCCCATCTATGGATAGGTCTTCAAAAATTATATTGAGGTTTCTAACATAATTTTTTTCTAAACTGAATAGTTTGCGCGAGAGACACTTCCAAAGTGGTAAAATGTGTGCCCCCCCCCTGTAACTTCTAAAATAAGAGAATGATAAAACTAAAAAAAATATATGATGTACATTACCATGTAAACTTCCACCGAAAATTGGTTTGAACGAAATCTAATAAGTAGTTTTTTTTAATACGTCATAAATCGTAAACCGCAATTTATTTCACGGAACCCTTCATGTGCGAATCCGACTCGCACTTGGCCGCTTTTTAAGAATACCACACATATTCAGTATCCGAACGCACCCGGGCGCCCCGCCTAGACATGGGGGATAAATCACCGCCCCTTTAAAAAAATGCGCGCTGTTAAATTGTTTATTATATTCTTATTTGTTATATTATTCCTCATTCTTGCGCTATATATATAAAAACGACTAGGATACATTAATTATTTATCCAATTAGGAAATATAGTAAAACCACTGAAGAAGGCAGTACCTATTTAAACAACAATACGGCTAGTTTTAAAAGCTCGAAAATATGAGTGAAACGTGAGAATACGAGTTACAGTATTTTAACAATAATACGGTTAGTTTTTAGTGTTTGTGTTAGTGTCACACGAGACTCGTGAAGATTACTAAAATATGCTTTGGTTTGTTGCACCTTGTTTCGCCCCGCGCTCTCGCGTGCTTCTAGTAGATACCTTTTAGCCGCACTGGGGAGTTAAAACAAGCAGTAAAGAACGCCAAAACAAGTTTTCATCCTAAATATTCACAAAAGAATAGGTACGTAAAAGCTTATGAACATATTTTTTTGTGTAAAATATGTTCTCTCTGCTGAAGTGAAAAGTTGTATGTGTTACTCGAGAGCAAAGTATTTGCGTCTCGTGATTTTGAGTGCCGAGGAAGCGAAAGACTCTACTCTCTACGCTCGTGATTCAAAATTAGAATCTTGAGCGCAACGAGGAAAATCAGCATTCGCAGTAAACATAAACTTTGCTCTCTTGTTGCACAAATAACTATTAATTTGAATGGGTATCCTTCCCAGGTGATCCCATGGTTATCAGTTCAGGATCTGGTGATGGGATCCTGATGAAATCGGGGGAACTCTTCGAATTTTATAGGCACACTGGAAACGGAGTACTGAATTGAAGTGGGTCAAACATTGTTTTTAAAGTAAACTATTTAAAGTCCTGATAAATTAATGGTGTAATAAATTGTGAAAGGTATTTTCCCCATTTAAAGGTATACGCTGAACGTTATATGTATTTATTTCTTTGAGTCTAGGTAGTAGGTTATTCTCACATTTATAAAGAACAGAGGCTTCTTAATGGCTTAACGTTCATATTGCGTAGCTCGTAGGTTCTCAAGACCTTATGTATCATCTAAAGTAAAATATAGTATTTTAATTTTACTGTATTATGATTTTATGTAGACATCATTTTTGGCCCGACTTTGACAATTAACTTAATTACTTAGATGTGTTAGGTTTTATGTCAAAGTACTTTAAATAGGTACTCTCGAAAACCATTATGTTTTATATTTTTTATGGTAGTACCTATTTTAAGTTTGCATCCTTACCCACTAGAAACGCAACTTACATTGGAAATAAATTAGTTCGTCATAAAATATAAATAAGGCAGATTATCTCACGTTGTAGCAGGCTGTTTGATCCCGGATTTGATGAAGATAAACGGGCACCTCGGAATCCTGCCATACATCATATAAGGTAGGAAGAATGGACTTGCCTACAACTGTAGCAAAGATTGTAGATACCTACTAGAATTACCTACTTAGGAAAACCGCAAAAATATGTATAATACCTTACGATAAATTTGTGAGGTTGAGGACTGTGACCTACGTATTTCGGATGGCTGAAAGTTTTTAATTAGGGGAGCTAATTAATACATAATGATGATATACATTAATGATGGAATACATATTGAACTAATTAAGTAAGAAAGTCCACCTTTCACACCAATCTCATTAAACGGATCCACAGTCGAAAAAGTAAACTCATTCAGATATTTAAGAAGCCTTATCACCGCAGACTCTAGATGTACACTACACCAAATATAGTAAAGTCCAGAATAACAATGGCAAAACTAGTTTTCCACAGCAAAAAACATAGGTATATTTACTTCAAAAATATCGAAAGAGACGAAAATTAAATTTATTAAATCATACATATGGAGCATAGCATTGTACGGAAGTGAAACTTGGACCTTGACCCAGAAAGATGCGGAGATATTAAAAGCGTTTGAGATGTGGTGTTGGAGGCGAATGGAGAAAATTAGCTGGAGAGAGAAAGTAACCAATGAAGAAGTGCTGAATAGAGTGGGGCAAACCAGGCAGTTAATGAAGAACTTAGAAAATAGAAGAGGGAAGATGATATGGCACCCCATAAGATATGACAACTTCATACTTAATATAATTGAAGGAAAGATAGAGGGGAGGCGAGGAAGAGGAAGACCTAGAATAGACTACATGGAGCAACTCAAAAAGAGAGTTGATGTTGGGTCGTATCGTGAGATCAAAGAGATTGCGTGGGATCGAAGTAGATGAAGGGCCTACTTTGAGCTACACCGACAAGAGCCTAGCTCTTAAGTAAGAGAAGAATAATTAATACATAAATACAAAAGCTTGCGCTACGAGCCGAAAGCGAGTACTAATAATT
This sequence comes from Epinotia brunnichana, assembly GCA_963854355.1. Taxonomy (NCBI): domain Eukaryota; kingdom Metazoa; phylum Arthropoda; class Insecta; order Lepidoptera; family Tortricidae; genus Epinotia; species Epinotia brunnichana. The sequence goes on from OY977940.1 coordinate 19,733,469, forward strand.
TTATCTACACCCATACATCATAAATCTTCTATAATGTGTTCGGAAACCATATATAACCACCATTATTGCAACCAGTAACGTAACATCAGCGTTTTATCTATGCCAGTGCTATAATAATGTACGAAAAATCATATAAACATCGATATCGATGTTATTATGGAAATCTAGTTGGTCATGATTTGAAATCTAGTCTGCCATCTAATGGTTCCCGAACACATCATTGAGGATTTATAATATGTGGGTAGATAAAGTAGTGTATGTAACTGTACATAATTAGGCATTAAGACACTTCTGTGATCCTATTATGATACTCTCCTGCACTCGTTTCATGAACCCAGACTCCTGTTTGATGCTGTTCATTATGTACAGTCACATAAACTACTATAATAGTGTTCACTTTTCTTTGACGCGCTTTTTTGACCACGCTCGCCTCGATTTTCTCACATTTAATAATTACAAACTGTACTCATAGGCTGTAAAACTAGGTATTGAATTGAAACTAAGTCCGGAACCTAAGTACTACTTACATCGGATTTTCTACTTATTTGTAAAGAACGGGCGACGCAAGGGGCCAACAAATCCGTTGGGTAAAGAAGTTTATGATCAAGTCGGCTGGCTTGCCTTACGGTTATTGTAAATTCTTTTGCAGAAAATAATGTATTTGAAAACCAAAGTCAAGCGCTGAGAATCTGTCTTCTATTACGACCTACCACCACGGTATTTAAAAATGTTGATACAACATAATTTTGTTTAAAATTTGGTTATTCATAACTTAAATACACATGTCATGTGTCGCCTATTATTAAGCTTGATTATACCTGATTGTTGGAATGTATAACACAGTAACTGAAATTACTACCCTTTTCATTGAAACTGTTCTTAGACAGTTTGTATTTAGTGGTTATTATAATTGATACTTTCTTAAGTCCCATAGGGTTTAATAATAGGGTTAGAAAATTACTTAATTACAATGACGGTAAAACTGTAGGTAACTTATCAAAAACCTTCCCTATAAAAATAAGGTTTTCGTTGCAGAAACACGATTTAGAGTCTAATGTTAACATGTCGACATTAGAATCAGTTGCATTCAAAGCTAGTTTACTTCACACAAATAAAATACTTCGTGTAGTGGGCCTTCAGATTGATGATGAAGAAAATAACCAAACTATGATGCAGAGAATATGGAACCGCAAGTTATTTAGCTTTTTCAGTTCCGTTATGTACTATGGAGTCTTTGGCGAAGTGGCCTGGTTCACACAAAAAGACATGAACTTCATGGAGTTATCCTTCACTGCTCCATGTATTATGCTTTGCATCCTTGGTAGTGCCAAAAGTTACTACAGGATAAAGCACGGCCACCATATCAATGATTTGATCCATTCACTGCATCGACTTCAAGCGCTTCAATTTGATTCTGGGATACATAAAAATCCCACCGCCTATGAAGACATACAAAAAATGATCGATAAACTCGAACAGGCATTCAAAATTTTATCTTCTTTCAACGCTTTGGCGCTTGTTGCCTTTTTAGGTGGTCCCTTAACAATTATGGCCGTTATATATCATGAAACAGGAGAAGTGAAGTACAAATATCCTTTTATGGTTATATATCCATTTAATCCCGATAATCCGTGGGTTTACCCTTTTGTGTACATTCACCAGGCGATGGGGGGTGAGTTCAGCAAATAACTACTTTAATGTTCTCAGGTAACAACAAAAAATGCAGTCGAATTAGAATCCCCCTTTTTTGAAAGTGTTAAAAAAGGATATTATTTGGAAATTAATGGTGTCTTCTTTCAGGAACGATAGCTCTCGTTAGCGTGTTTGGACCAGATTGCTTGTATTATGTATTTTGTACTTTTATACAAATTCAATTCCGGTCTCTGCAATACGATTTCGAGAGAGTCATAACGCCGAATGCTAGTTCACGACTTCAAGAAGTTAATGAGACATATCGCACGAACTTTAAAGCTTGTGTCAGCCACCACATGGAACTAATAAGGTTGGTTAATCAATGTTCATGAAAAACCACAATACAAAGGGTAATTGACGTCATCACTAACATCTCATTATCGACCAGTCCAAGGCATGCAATGCTTGAAGGTTAAACTCTTAACGCCTATACGAGAATTACTCATACTCGAAGACGTATGTGTACTAGTCATCATCCTTCTAGCGTTATTCCCGGTTGTGCCCTAAAGGAGCCCGGGGTCCGCTTCGGCACTAGTTTTACGAGAGCGACTGCCATCTGATATTCCAACCAAGAGGGAAAACTAGACCCTATTGGGACTAGACCGGTTTCCTCGCGATGTTTTTCTTCACCGAAAAGCTAACGGTAAATATTCCGTACATAAGTTCCGAAAAACGCATTAGTACGAGCCGGGATTCGAACTCACGACCGCCGCTTGACAGCCGCATGCCTGAACCACTAGGCTACCGAAGCTTGGCGTAGATAACGTGCAATAGTATTATCACTAGGTACATAGTAAAACAAAGTCTGTCTGTCCCTATGTATGCTTAGATTTTTAAAACTAAGCAACGGATTTTAATGCGGTTTTTTTAATAGATAGAGTGATTCAAGAGGAAGGTTTATTTATATGTAAAATACATACCCGTGCAAAGCATAATATATCCCGTGGACCCGTCATATTATAAAATAAAACTCCGATGCCTGTACATTAGGCACTATATATCAACTTGCGCCTGTGCATCATCATATCAGCCGAAAGATTTCCACTGCTGGACATAAAACTCCCCCAAAGAGTCCCACAATGACCGGCCTTGCGCCAACCGCATCCAGAGGACTCCCGCTACCTTTACCAGGTCATCAGTCTACCCCGCTGCGCCTTCCGGTACGTGGTTGCTACTCAAAAACCTTTCCGCCCCAACGGCCATCGTGCGGCAATGTGCCCCACCCACTGCCACTCAAGTTTAGCGATTCGGAGGTTATCGCGCTTTTGCTGTGGATGGACTCATTTCTGATGCGATCACGCAGAGAAACTCCCAGCATAGCCCTCCATTCTAATGAGGCCCATAGTCAGCGACCATGTTTCAGTGCCATATCAGCCATATGCCATCACTGACCACACACACTGGTCAAAGATTATCGTCTTGAGACACTGCGGAATATTATATGCCACCTACTTACGGTACGAACAAATCAAAAGAACTAAAGTAGCGGAGCGTGTGCTCCTGGATGGAATGATATACCTACATATTTGAACGTGTAACTCTTTAAATAGACTTAAACATTAATCCAATAGCGTAGAAATGACAATAATGAGCTTTTTGAGTATAATTACAGGTGCTGCAATTTAATAGAAATGACGTATTCCAAGTCGGCCATGTTTAACTTTATGTCGAGCTCCCTGCTGCTCTGTCTGGCCGGGTTTAATATCTTGGTAAGGTTAGGAGGTCAATTTCACTCGACATATTCATAATTAGTATGGCATTTTTTGCGCGTACACCTACTACTTACATACTTGTTCGTGGACAGGGCGATATGTGCAGTGGCGCGAGGCGCGTGTCGCGAGTAGGAAAACGCTGACGATGACGCCTGAACATAAACACTTCTAAACAACGCCATAATAAATAATTGCGTTTGGGCAACTTCCGACGCAGGCGCCGCGCGCCAAGCATCTCGCTTGTCCATTAAACGTGAATTAACTCTCTAGGTTTGGCGTGGAAGCGGTCTATTCCTACTTGTTCTATTATCCGTTCTATTGATGGAACTAGTTGAAATTTTTCTTCCCAGATTCAAGGACTGGAAATAAATAAATGTATTCTATTCTATTCCATAATGGAACTACCTCAACTTTTATTTACCTAGTTACCTACACAGTTTAAGTAACTACCTAAATTAAAAATCTGGGTTGAAATTAGTGAAACTAGAATATGGACTGTTTTTCTCATTCGTTCTATTCAAAATAGTGGAATGTTAAAAATATAGTTCCATGAATAAAACTCGTGGGAATAGACCGTGAAGGCGAGGACGGTCGACAAATATCATAACATTGTCGTAAAAAATACGTGAGTCAGAAAGACCCGGGGGTCATTTTCACACACTTCTAGCAAAAAATTATTTAAATTATTTTCACTTCACCGCTGTCCCACAATCCTGAAATGAAATCGTTCCCCGAAGCTTTCTGACCGGCTTTATTTTAACTAGAAGCACTTTTTATTTGCATAAGGAGCTTTGCTAAAATTGTACAAAGCGTAAAAGTATATATATATTGCGTCCTTTTTCAGGCTCACGAGGACATGGTTATGTTCAGTAATTTTCTCAGTTTTCTCTTCATGTGTTTAATGCAAATATACCTGATATGCGATTATGGCGACAAAGTTTCACAAGCTGTGAGTAAAAATAGTAGGTTTTGTAGTGTATAATGTACTTAACCCTTTGAAGTATAATTTAATGCAAGAGTGTACCTTCCTCGCGACAGATTAAAAGCTAACATACGTTGGTGCAATTATTTACCTCAAGGAGTCACACTATTAGTAGAGGAGATAAATATAGCGTGTGGGGTCATAATAATTCCCAGCACACAGACGGGGTTTGATTTTTTAACCGACCTCAAAAAAGGAGGAGGTTATATGTTCCACTGTATGTATGTTTTTTTTTTTTTTTTATGTATGTTCGCCGATTTCTCCGTCAATTGAGGACCGATTTCCAAAATTATTTTTTTATTCGAAAGAGTATACTTCCGAGGTGGTCCGATTGTCACCAAATCAGGATCTGATGATGGGATCCCAGGGAAATTGAGGGCAACCCTCAAATTTTATAGGCACTTATGTAGTGATTTCAGTATTTTCTATTATGATTCGTGTATTTACCTTCGGAAATCGCAATTTTGGTGAAGTGGAACTGATACTGAAGACCACAGATGACTTATGGAACTCCTCAAAGATGTAAAGTTCGTCAAAGATTCTGACATGATTCCGTTTAAGTAGCAACTCATGAAGTGGTAATTCTCAGATCCTTTAGGAATCGACGGAACTCCTCAAATATTATCAGCCCACAGATAGCGACTTGGGTTTTTTCGGCAATAATCAACACATTTGCTCTCTGAAAGCAGTGCATGTGGTAAATTGGAAAGGAAATGTGGAAATGTTCATGTACCTATGTGGCTTGGCGAAGTACAGAATTGAAGTCGGTTTAAACTTTGTTTTTAAAGTAATTATTTATTTAATGTTTGTATTGAAGTCTAAAAAAATGTAAGTCTACAAAACGCGTTTTTTATACCACAAACTTGAAAAAATTAACCTATCACTCCTGTATTTAATTATGAAATTTCAGAGTATGGAGATAAGCAATGCTCTATATAACAGTCAGTGGTATATGGTCGATGCAAAAACAGCCAAGGATATACTTATGATTATAACCAGGTACAAGATTTTTATTTAATTACTGACTAGTTTTTAACTCATTTTGTTTTTTAAAGCTAATATAAAGGTCATACAGTGATTAAGGGCCTAATTAATTGTCTTATCTGCTCGTAATAGTTAAGGATACTTAAATATGAACATTAGATACCCGTAATACGTAATTTTGATACAAGCCAAACAAAAGTACCTAAGCTCTAATCTAAGTTAAAGAAACTAGTTAGTTTAGTCCTCGACGATGTGGGAGTGTATGAAGTGGGTACTTGCATCATTTTCTTGCCCTTATCCCATTTATTTGGGGTCGGCGCAGCATGTCCTTTTCTTCCATACCTCCATGTCACTCGTCATCTCGTCACTTACTTCCTTCCTCTTCATATCCTCTCTCACACAGTCCGTCCACCTTTTCCTTGGCCTACCTCGTTTCTTCCATCCCTCCACGTTCATACCTAACACTCTTTTGGTCATATGACTGTCATCATCATCATCATTGGCCTTGTACATCTATGATAAGATGATTTAAACAGCGTCTATGTCAAGGTGGTGCGGCATTTACGCACATGACTCGTAAGGCCGATACGGGAGCGACAGGCCCGACCGCATAATTGACAAGTAAATGTTGTGCACGATGATATAGGGAGGACAGCAGCAAGCTGGTGTCTCTGTTCTCGTCGGAACGACAGAAGATCGAACCAAGCTGCATCATGCGCAACCATACCTTCGCCCAGGGTCTTCCTTCAGTGGTCTCGGTCCTCAGATTCCAGTTCCCATTTGGTTGGGTCAATCTTAAAGGACAACATGTCTCGTTTTGCGCTGTCCTTAAAACGAAGCATTGGTCGCCCTACTGGTCGTTTCGCATGGGCTATTTCGCTCAGGAGAGTTATACGTGGCAAACGAGAGGGCTCCATCCTTTGCACATGCCCCAGCCAGCGAAGACGTCTTTGCTTCAAGATAGCAATAATGCTGGGTAAACGTGCGATGCTAAGCACCCTCTCGTTTGTAACTCGATCCTTCCATGAGATCCCTAGAATACGCCGAAGACATTGCATATGGAAGTTGTTCAATTTCCGCTCCTGTTTAGCATACGATGTCCAAGTTTCAGCACCGTACAAGAGTATGGACAAGATGCATGTCTGGTACACGATCATCTTCGTATTTACAGTTAGGTGTTTGTTATCCCATACCCTTGTACTGAGTTTCCCAAACATCGTGGATGCTTTGCCAATGCGGACGTTGATCTCTACGTCCAGTGAGAGGTTGTTTGACACGACACGATATGACTGTAATCCCCCCGCATAATATGCCCATACCACGCAAGGCGATGGGATCTCAATTTGTCGATGATAGGTGCTACTTTCAGGCTTCCTCTAATATACTCATTTCTTATTCTGTCCATCTTCGTCACACCACACATCCATCTTAACATTCTCATCTCCGTAACATGCAGTCTCTTTTCATCCGTCACCTTTAACGCCCGACATTCAGATCCATACATGACGACAGGCCTCACAATTGTCTTATAGATTTTGCCCTTTAACCGAAGAGGCATTCTGCCATCGCATATTGTTCCGGAGACCTGTCGCCATTTCATCCACCCAGCGCTTATTCGGTTTTTCACATCACGGTCGATATCACCATCACACTGTAGAAGCGAACCGAGGTACTTAAAGTCGGAGCAGACTGGGAGCGTAACGCCATCTAGCTGTATGGCCGTCAAACTGGAGGGACCGCCGAAATCGCAAAACATGTGCCCAGTTTTGGATCTACTGATCTTCAGGCCAACATTCTCCAGTCTTTGTCGCCACTTCTCCAGTCTGCTCTGTACCTCGTATGCGTCTTCACCGACTAGAACAATATCATCGCCAAAGAGCATACACCAGGGTGCCTCCTCCTGTATGTCCGACGACAGAGCGTCCATAATCAACAAGATGTGGTATGGGCTAAAGCTGATCCCTGGTGTAAGCCCACCGTGACACTGAACCTGTCTGTGGTGCCAGCCGCCGACCGGACGCGTGCACAACATCTGGCATACATAGACCGAACTAGCTCCACATACTTCAGAGGCACACTTTTCTCTTTCAAGGCCCACCACAAAACCTCACGCGGTACTCGACCGTATGCCTTTTCGAGGTCAACAAACACCATATGCAGGTTTTTCCGTGCATTCCTGTATTTTTCGCACAATGGGCGAAGTGAGAAAATGGCGTCTGCTGTACCTCGACCCGGCATAAAACCGAATTGGTTTTGCATTATAACACTCTCATCACTCAGTCGCCTTTCTATCACTTTCTCCCATACTTTCATACTATGTGACATGAGCTTCATTCCTCTATGATTATTGCAATCTTGTACATCTCCTTTATTTTTAAAAATGGGCACCAAAAAACTGTCGCACCATTCGTCGGGGATACCTAGTCTCTTCATGCAACATTTTATTGAAGAATAAAGTCAGCCACTTACATCCATCCTCACTTCCAAACTTCTATTGGTATATCATCCGGTCCTACAGCCTTACCATTTTTCATACTTCTCACAGCTTTTTTTACTTCATCCATACCTATTTCTCTTATTAGACCTATTTACCCGCTGGTTTTGGAGCACTTTGCTCCAGGGATTTTCTTCGTCCATCAACCGTTCAAAGTAAGCTTTCCAATGTTCTTTTATGACATCATCTTTCACCAAAACCTTTCCTGCACCATCTTTCACACATTTTATATGAGAAATATCTCTTGTATTCCTTTCTCTCATTCGTGCTAAGCGATACAGCTGTTTTTTGCCTTTTGGACTATCTAGTGAATCGTATAAGATGTCCGGTGCTGCTGCTCTGGCGATTGCAATCGCTCGCTTTGCTTCTTTCTTACGCTCCTTGTACACATTTCTATTTACTTCTTTCACACTTTCAACCCACTTTCAACATCTTGCCAGTCTTTAAATGCTTGTTTCTTTTGTTTAAGTTTTTCTTGCACGCCCTCATCCCACCACCACGTTTCCTTATCTATCATGCATTTACCTTTCGATTCTCCAAAAAAATTATTCGCTACACCTCGTATACACTTTCCTATTTCTTTCCAACTTTCATTCACATTTAATTCTTTCAAATTTGCCATGCCTATTATTTTATCTACATCGCGCTATTTGAATTTACTTGCATACTCTCTCTTTTCAAGCATAATATACCATTGTGTTTTGGGAGGGGGCCGTTGTTTTCGACTGGACTTTTATATTCACTTCTATAACTAGTAGCCTGTGCTGTGTAACTAAATGTTCACCTGAGATTATCTTACAGTCTTTGACGCAGTTGATTTTATTCCTTTTTATAAGAAATTAATCAATCTGCCTCATGGGGTGGCCACTTTTGTAAGTTATAAGATGTTCCTCTCTTTTTTTGAACCAAGTGTTAGTAATTGCCAAGTCAAACGCGGAAGCAACAAGGTTTCTCCCTCATTATTTCGTTTCCCGTTGCCCAAACCTCTATGTACCCTTTCATAACCCACATTCATTCTTCCCACATGTCCATTAAAATCTCCACCTACATATATTTCTTCGTTTTCTGGAACTTCCATTATTACTGCATCAAAATCCTCCCCTGAAGTGGGTACTTTATATCAAAGCAATATGGGTTTAATTCGAATTGAGAGGATTTGTCATCATTCGAATTCAATGTCAATTTGACATAAAGTGCCCATGTCAACGTGCAACGTCAAGAACGTTTGACCTTACATCGGGGAAGTGAGGCTTATGCCTTTATTATTTAACTTACGGATAGAGAAAAATTTATTTTTATAAGTCCTGACCTATATACTTACGAGTGGTTTTGATATAAATTGTACATATGTTATTTTTCCTTCCAGGGCTCAAAAACCATGCAAACTGACTGCCTGGAATTATACTCAAGTAAATCTGGCCGCATTTACACAGGTATTTTTTTATTAAATGTTCTTTATGCAAATATTGTAAGATTGGTAAGATAAATATTTAACACATATTTTTCTTTCAGATACTGAGTACATCTTGGTCGTACTTTGCGCTATTGCAGTCGGTATACAGTAGAAGGCAATGAACTCTCGAATAGAGCTGCATTCAATTAAACCACTCGCTTGTACTGTCCTACTTTGGGAAGTTTGCTTAGTTTTAAGGTATATAAGATAGCCTTTTAGATTCTATTAAAATATATACCTACATGTGGAGGAAGTTATATTATTGATAGGTAAGGTAAACTTCCCAAAATTTGGCGCTTTAATTCCTAGGTTGTTGACACATATATGTAGTTCACCTCTATTAGTATTGATTAAGATTAAAAGTGTCAATTATTGGTCCAGTATGCACTGGGACGTTTATATCCGCGCATTCATATGCCTCTTCGTTAGGTAGGTACGGATTCCGCGGGCATTCCCAATTAGCGCTTGACACCCGCTGTGAGCATAGACAAAACAATAAAATAAGCCAAATGACTATCGCGGCTCATAAAATTGGCTGATTTACCTACAAGCTCTCCCAACAGATGTGACGAATGTCGTAAACTATACTTGATGCAATAATACCTATACCGCGCCAAACCAAATGTGTCTGTTGACAAAATAATTATGCATAAATTATTGAACAGTAAAATTGCAGTAGATCTAAGACCAAAGTGTTTTTTTATTGTTCCTGTCTTATTACAATTTACACTGGTGCCCTAGCGCCCCTAGCTGGAATACGTAACTAAGTACATGTAAGTAAATAGGAACTTGTTTCGTCAACATAATTATATTTTTAAGAATACCTAAGTAGTGCAATAATAGGATAAATTGCATGATTAAGAATACCATAATGTTTTATGCTAAATATTCTTTTAAATATATTATACGATCTATAAATGTATGTACTTATACATAGTAGTGTAAGAAAAAAAAATTACTGACACCCTGAACCATACTTAATTATTAGCTGAGGATATCATAAAAGTCTCATTTTCACTTTGCTTCTAAGCAACATATTTAGGATTTTTGCACTGCTGTTCTGTACGTTAAAATAGTAACTATGACGCTAGGCAACGTTAGTACAAACGCTTTTAGAAAATTTATAAATTGGTAAACATGATCTTTTAATTGAATTGCCATCTTAGGAATTTCGTATGTATAGAAAAAAATATTTTAGACGTCAAGCAAGCTTCGTAGGTATCCTAATAGTGATACGTTCTCTTTAAACCTAGAATAGGGATGATGACTTAGATTTTTTTACGTTGCCATTCGAACCAGTTTTTGGAGAGGAACAAATGTTTGTTGGGAGCAACTACAATTAAAGAACATAAATAACCAAAAAATTGTGACAAAGATTGACCTCGCTGGCGATGGCGGCAGGCGAAACACTTCATACTGATTGACACACGGGTATGACGTCACAACTGTTATTTGTACTAATCGTTGTATGGAAAATCAAGTAAATTGCTGTTTCGGTCGCGAAAGACTGCGTTTAGGTACAATAGTTAATATTGTGATACCTACAATATTGTTTCTATAAAAGCGTAAGGATTCTATTGGTAGCTTTAAATTTACTTTTGGACAATAAAAAAAAATACATATTTTTCAAAACTTTCAGGTCCCTATCTTGTTATGATTTTAATTATATTTAATAATTTATACTTTATAACAATAATTTGATGGTTAACTATCCATTTAGCAACACTGCTTTATTATTAATAATTTTAATATGAATCATCATGCCTATTTACGTATTACAAACTGAATAAGTAATTGATTTCAAATAGTACGTAGTTTGCACATTAAATAGGAGGCAAAACATTTACTGATTGCTTTCTATTAATTAACTTCGACAGTTTTCAAACGATTTAGTTTGTTCAGTCCCGTACCTGATACTATACTGAAAAACAACGTGTTTAACGGTTAGTAATTACCAGAATCGACGTGTGTTTGTTTACGTAGGCACGACTTAATTAAGGGGTGCGTCTAAATTGGTGTAGGTAATTGAAACATGCGTTAGTGACACTACTGTTCACCGAGCTTGGTAGGGTTCCGTACGTGACAATTAGTGTTCTCGAAAAAGGATTAAATGTATAGTAAAAACGAGAAATAAATTATATAAGTAAGTTCGAAGAGGGGCAATTCTGTCTCTTTTCCGCAAAACTGACCTTCAAGGCGAACGATTACCATATATGACGCTATACTCTAGAGGCTCGAAGTTCCTGCTCCACTATTCTGTACCTTGTTTTAAGCTCACCTCAACGCTCACTCACAGTTATACCTTGACACCGCAATACGTAGTAATTAATTAAGTGAAGGTAGAGGTCTAGTTTCGTAACGGGTGACCGGCGGGGTGAGCCGCATTAACGCATAGCGAATAACAGCCCTCGGCTACCGATAGGGTTGCCAACCGTTATGGAATGGAGCCAGTAATGGTTACTTTTTTTCTTTAACCGTTGAAAATAAAGACTAGAAACTATTTTTTCTAATATGGCAACACTGAACCATACACAGTGTCTATTCTACTTTCATCCAGCACAATATCATTAAGATAGGTCGTTTTGTTTAAAGATGGTGAATTAAAAATCAAGTGGGGTCAGTGCTTCTGTGAACAAATCATGATTTCTTAACCGAATGCTTAAGGAAGTGAGTTTAGATTTTTGCCAATTATTTAATTACTATGAAAGCTATTTGAATTTCAGTTTATTTTATGGATTGCTATAAATATATTTCAAATAATGTTGTAATTGAACAATTTGAGTTTAGGTTAATTTATTTGAAATAGATAGTGTCCATCATTGGATCCGCAAAAGTTGCGTTTCTCCAATAATGGATACTTATCGATAACTATGATTTTTAACTGTACATTATAACAAAAAGCGAGTCTATTCGTCCGAGCGCGGCTGACTGTATACGGGGCAAAAGCTATAAGATAGAGCGAGACAGGAAACATTATATTCTCTATCTCGCTCTATCTTATATCGTATGCCCCGTATGCAGCACGCCGCGCTCAGAAGTCTGCGGCGCTACCACGAACTTCGAATCTCGAACTTCGTATATCTCCGTTTCTGTCGCTCGAGTACCATAAACCATAAGTGCGATAGAGACGGAGATATACGAAGTTCGAGATTCAAAGTTCGTGGTTATAGCTCTGGACGCTGTCCTCCGTGCTCGGACATCTGCACAGCTGGCACAAGATCGAGATCTATCCGTCTGTTTCTAAATAGAACACTTAGAAAGAGACGAAAAGACTGCCTCGGTGCAAAACAGTCCGCACGCGGTCTTGTGCTAGCCTTTCAGGACGTGCATATAAACTAGCTCTACACAATAGGCGGTGGAATGTAATGAAAGTACATATGTCTTTCTCCCTTTAACGCCTAGTTGCGTCCTGTTCTGTATGATGGGCCATCGTATTTCGCGGTAATAACCGCCCAACATTTTTGGTACATAAGCTTTAATTGATGACTGTACTTTTCTGCATACCAACATCTACTACTCATTGACACGATTCTAACGAGCCTAAACTCGATGGGGTTGTGTCGTTTTATTGCGGAGTTCCTATGGCCACCTTCCAGCTCCAGCATCAGATCAGCTCCATGTCATCATAATATTGCATTGTCATGCGATATACGTATGCATGCAAAATTTCAGCTCAATCGGAAACCAGCAAGTGGGACAAATTTAACTTGCTAGATTTGATTACAGACAGACAACGGGACAGGTGAAAATAAATAAAAGCTTGTAATAAAAGCTTGTAATTGTAAAAATACACGATACCTTCGTATCCTGTCCTGTCCCGTAAAATATAAGCCAGAATAAAAAACGACCTATACGAAAACATTGCGTTATCCTAGTGCCCATTACTGGGGTATCCATTACTGGGGTCTATCCATTACTGGGTCTCGAGAAGTATCCATTACTGGAGATTGGGTAACCATACTGGAGCTTTGACATATTTTTGCTTATTCCAATTTTTCTCTTAATCTATGTCGCTTCAATGATCAAAAAGCAAATATTTCATTTCTTATACGGATATATTTTATAGTTTTTACTCATAATTATTGTTTCAAGTATAAACATTATTATTTTATTGTTAATTAAAATACACGTCCTCCTTAAAGTATCCATTACTGGTGCCATCACGTTACTATATTTTGACTCTTTGTACTATATACTGTTGAAGAAATATATTATATAGTATGCGAAAATACTATATTTTGGGGACCTTACCAAGTGCTTCAAATTGCTGATGAAGTTTTACTAAAAAGCATTGGCGGAGTATCCATACAAGCTGATTGACTAAAATTTATTTTTAGGCAAGCATATAGTTATACACAAGCGGAACGCGCTGCGTGGGTAGGCACTCCACAAGGTGGACTGATGACCTGATAAAGGTCGCGGGAGTCCGCTGGATGCGGGTGGCGCGCAGGACCGGTCATTTTGGCACTCTTTGGGGGAGGCCTATGTCCAGCAGTGGACGTCTTTCGGCTGATATGATGATGATGATGAATAATCATTAAAAAAAACTAAACAATGACTGCATGCAGTCTCTGCCAGCGGGTGAGCATGGGGCCATTTGCACGATTATACTGAACCCGTAGGCCGTTGTATGCCTTCTGCGTAAAGTTGGTCCACAGGCTGCATGTATAAAACGACTGACAGTACGCCTTAAATAGTAGTTTATGTGACTGTACATAATGAAGGGCATTAAACACGAGTGTGGGTTTATGAAACGAGCCGAAGGCGAGATTTATAATAACATCACACGTCGAGTGTTTTAATGCCTAATTATGTACAGTTACATACACTATTTTATCTATCCACATATCATAAGCCTCCATGATGCATTCAGGAGCCGCATATTATGACCGGCATCGCGGCGTCGTTTTCTGGCAGCTGTCATAGTTTTTTTTTTAATTCAGAAACAAACTAGAGTCGGATCCAACTATCATATCGCTTCAATTATCAAAAAGCAAATATTTCATTTCTTATACGGATATATTTTATAGTTTTTACTCATAATTATTGTTTCATTATTATTTTATTGTTAATTAAAATACACGTCCTCCTTAAAGTATCCATTACTGGTTTTAACGGCCTCCGTAGCCCAGTTGGTAGTGACTCTGCCTACGAAGCTGGAGGTCCCGGGTTCGAATCCCGGTCAGGGCATTTATTTGTGTGTCTATCACGAATATTTGTTCCTGAGTTATGGATGTTACATATGTATATAAGTATCTATATGTATTTATCTATTATATATATCATCGCCTAGTACCCACAACACAACCCTTATGAGCTTACCGTGGCCCTAGGTTGATGTGTGTAAGATTGTCCCGTAATATTTATTTATTTATTTATTATATCATTCAATATCTTACTTACGTGCGACTTTTGTCAAATTTGTATGCAAATTGACAATTCATTTCGAACTACGTCATCTCGACTGATATTAGAATAGAGGTTAAATCAAATTTCTTTGTTTTTCAGAGACGTTCGAAATTTGAATGAAATAATAGTATCGAAATCGATGTTATTATTTAGCAATAATAACATTTTACAGATAAGAAATTTGTTCTAACAAAACAGTTTATTTTTATGGTGGTCATAATGAGCGGTTCTTGAACGCAACATGGAGGGTTTAAGATATTTGGATAGATAAAAGTGTATTCGTTACTTGTACAGTACATCTCGCGAACGCAGGGGCCAACATGTTGCATCGGACACCCAACAACCTACGCTCCCGCTCAGTGTCCAAGTTATCACTCAGGTCGTCTGTTACCCAAACCAGGTACTTGAACTTAGTGACAAAGTAAGGCGTGTACAATGGTAAGGCGTGAACTTTTATATGATATTTTTACAAGGAGCAGAACTACATCAATTCCAAAATGCTGAAAATCAGTATATTTCTATTTCAAATAAATCAATAACAAATATGTGTGTGCCTACGTAAATCGTAATGTTTACAAGAACATTTCAAGCATCACTGTTTACGCGAACAGATGATACTGAGCAGAATTTGTCGGAATCTGATATCCGCCGGTGACTATCGTTACTATCCAATAGGCCGACATTTATAGAATACGTGTCAAGGAGATATAATATTATAAGCTGACGTAATATATTACTCGTAGTTGGTTTATTACCCCTATTTGTATTTATTTGTAGTCGGACGCGGTGCGGAGCAGAGCTGCTGCGGAAATGAGATTCCTATATATTGGCTATGAAAACATAAATAACAGCAGATTGAGCAAACAATTATAAATTAATTTCGATGAAATTATGAGTATGCAAATATGGACGTTTATGTAAAAGTATAAACGGTAGGATTTTGATGTTGACGCAATCATCAGGGCGTAAACGAATACCTAATTAATTTTGTAACTAAATAAAGGAGATTCTTATTTGAAATGTAAATTATTTGCAATGGCGGTATTTGGTATGAATAAAACATTTTTCCTCGTTTTTTATTTTTTTAGGTACCCATTCAACGCTTATTAGATGTTTAATGTTTAGAGCGGAGGGTTGGACCTTTGGAATGTGACCTAATTAAAAATAATGGGAAATATAACAACATAATATATAATTTCATATTAATAACGTTTACAAGATATAATAAACGTTAGCTATAGTAACAAAATCAATAAAATAAGCTCAGTAAGGCTTGTGTTGTGGGTATACTACGTTTCAAATACCAAGGCCCGATTCCACTTGAGACGGTCAATGGGCGTTAACAATAGGATTAGTGATAACAAAATAAACTAAAAGGCAAACATTATGAGCCCCATTGTTAAGTTTCAAGTGCATAGGGCCTTCGTATTTGAAATGAACTATACTAGGCGATGATATATATAATAGATAAATACATATATGGATACTTATATACATATATAACATCCATAACTCAGGAACAAATATTCGTGATTAACACACAAATAAATGCCCTGACCGGGATTCGAACCCGGGACCTCCAGCTTCGTAGGCAGAGTCACTACCCACTGGGCTACGGAGGCCGTTAAAAAAAAAGTTCGGTTAGGTTAGGTTTAAGGTTACAAGGAGACAATTTACTTTTACTAAATTTTCAAGATTAATAAGTAAGGTAAGGTTGATTTTAAATTAGGAAGACCACATAACACATAAAAAATATTTAATTTTAACCAACATAACATGTATATTTATTATCTTCAATGTTTACTTTTCTTCAAACACAGAGGCTATCGCTCTAAGAAATTCACATTCAGTATATTCAGCTTTTCAAGCGATTGCTATTTAAATAATTACGTTTATAAATACTATACGAGCAATATGCTTTTTGATGTTAGACCTGAGGTATCCCGCCGTACCAGGAAAATAGGCAGTGAAATTTGAATCAAATCAAAATAAAAACTAGAGTAGACTTTGTTCTGTTTCTAAAATCGAATGATGCAAAACAAATGCAACTCTGTTCTAATTTATAATGATATAAATTCCATTGAAGGGAGGATGCCGTGAATTCGCGGCATCGGGAAACAACAGGTTTTGTATAATATATGTTTTCAATCTTAGGAGTTATGCACATTATACACTTTTATCGTTATATCAATTGGTATTATATCTTAATAACGTTATACTTTACAAAAGTAGATATTTTGAAATTATATATTTCGTTCATTATATCCAGTGAATGTTAAACTCAACAAGCTTATACAAAGTGAGCGTACTCGTATATATTATGAATGTTATATGATGAGTTCTTATATCTCGTATTACTTACCCAAAAATAATATCGTTTTAGTGCCCAATTTATATAGGTACGAAAGATGTTAAGTGTAGAGATTAAAATCAGTGTACAGAATTATAGCTACCTACGCAGAATAAAACGCTCAAAATTATCTACACAGTTTTTATTCTCTTAACATTAGAGTCGTGTGTGGTCGTGTGTAATAGGTTACCGCTTTGTCCGCTGACATTATTTTGCTGCTGTCTGTACTTATACACTTATGGCCGTATTCATAAACGTTCAACAACGACTAATTTAACTAAAATGCCGATACAATTATTTTGTCTTGATCTGTCACTTTGCCATTTGTGTTTGTAAGAAAGGGACAAAGCACATTTTATTTAAGTTTTATTAATAAGGGGCTGCAAATTTGGAAAAGTGCTGTTGAGTAGGGGCGTCTAAGGCCTTGGTTAGGTAGGTGACTTCGAATAAGCAATGCCATAATTATGTTAGCGTTTGGGCGACTTAAGCCGGGGTTATATTAGAGCCACGCCACGTGTCGCAACGCAACGAAATCGGTTACATACATTTTGTATGAACGTGGTTACATTGGCTCAGTCCCGCGTGTCGCTACGTTCAATACAAACTACGCATGGCGATTGGCGACACGCGGCGTGGCTCTACTGGTAATATAATCCCGGCTTAGCGACGCGGGGATCGCGCCGTCCGTCCCACGCGTCACCTGTCCACAAACGTAGCCTAAGCGTAGAGGCGGTAGAGGTATAATACGGTAATGCATCAACGCGAAAATTTTTCAGAAATCCTCAATACCTCGACTGTGTAATAGGGTAAGTTAATGTAATGTATTGTAATGTATCAAGAGCTCAAAGCAGTGGCAAAGAGAAGAGCAGAATGGCGATTACTCCACCGACCAGAGCCCGGCTCTTGTTTATGATGATGATGATACTATTATCGCGGTAACGTAAATTGCAGGAAATTTAATTCGGTTTTCTTCCAATCAGTGTGACCCTGTGAGTAGGTACTTAGGTAACCTTTAAGATTTTATGAGTAAATACGCAAAAACTTGTTACACTGCTTTTAAAACTTTCGAAATTAATTAAGTAAGTACCTACCAAAAACATCTGCTGCACAGTTTATGAGCTGGGTCAAAGCTTAATAACTTAGAGTTTAGTTACGACGCGCGACGTCTTGCCAACTTAGCACTTATCTTACTGAAACTTCTAGAGAATGCTTCTGTCTGGCAAGAGCCGGTGATATGTTACACAGGTGTATAATGGTTGCAACTTGCCAGCTTTATTTTTCGGAAGCGTTTCTCTACTACACTTTCTTTTCTTTGTCCGACTTACATTTTTCAATTATTATCTACACTCTCGCTCCGCAGGTCGTACGCAGTTTTTATAACGGTTATTTAATTTATCATCATGAAACCACGAAAGCTCTGTCAAGAGTGAACGACTGAAAAGAGAGAGAGAATTTATAGGATAGGGAGGAGGGGATATTTCTGCTTAATCAATATTTATTTTTAACTTCCAACGCCGTGGGTATATGTTTAGCTAGCTCCCATAGCTCAAGAAAACTAGATTCAAGTGTATGGAAAATTTGGCAAAATTAATGGAGAACTTTTATCTATCAGGATATGTAGGTTATAGAGCAAAGTTACATTTTATCTACTCTCCCCTCTCCTCCGGGGCGAGCTTCAACCCGCCGCACCCTTGATAATATCCCGTAGCGCGGTATTATCAATTTTAAAAGAAACCCGTACACGATAAATAAAAAGTTTGAAATAACGAAATAATCCTTTTTGTACTCGACGATTAAAATATGTGTATTAAGATTTCATAGAGAATACTGCAACGTCACTCTTTTCATAGTTGTAGTTTGGTTGTAGTCCATGTTACTGTCGAAACAATCGAAATAACTACTTTTCGATACGCTCCAGACAACTAAAATAAATTCGACCAATCACGTGGCTGCTTTACTGAACTGTAATGAATTGGACCAATAGAATCGCTTTGATGTCGTACGCTCGTTGATGTCTTTTAAGATATCAACAAGCGTACGAGCGATGAGCTGCACTTCTCAGTTGACTCGTAGAAAATTAATTTTAATGAACTCGTACAAAAAGTATTGTTCACAATAGTGTTATAATCAAGCTTTTTAATCTCGTACCTTACTTACACGGTACTCGACTAAAAAGCTCTCTATTATAACACGATTGTGAAAAATACTATTATGAATTTGCTATAAACCTTTAACATATACAAACGCGATAATACTTATGGTTTCAGCGCAATCTGCCACCAAAGACGAACGTTTTTAATATTTTTTTTATTTTTTCAGCTGTATGTTTAGTTTTCTCAAAAACTTCACACTTTATCGCCAAGATTTGTATTACTGAAGTAAATAATAGAATATGCTCTTTTTAAATAGGTATAATTTATTTCTAAACTCTTTCATTTACCGTTTCGATGCTTTTTTTAAAATTTAAATCATTCGGCCATTCAGCGAACTGTACATATTCGTACTGCTTAAACGGTGTTACTTTTAATACCATAGACTATTATAGGTTTTCCTGCAATCTATAGGTACTTAAAGAACTATTTTCTGTATTTTTTCAAATTTTTTAGGTCCAGTACTATAGGAGATGGGGGGGGGGCGAGGAAATGGTCAATTTTCGCCTATTTCCTTAAATAACTTCAAAATTGTTTATCTTAAAATTATGATTTTTTTTTAAATTTTATAATGTACCCTTTCATTTGATACTAGCTGTGTTGCCCGCGACTTCGTCCGCGTTGTTTAACTATCACCTCTGTTCGTTTACGAGGTTACGTTTATGAGGCCACTAGATGTCGCTGTTCCGTATGTCATCAATCCTGAATGGCACTGTTAAGATTTTTCTTAGAATATAGACCCCAGCGTGGTAATTATGTAAATTTGTACATTAGCTCAATAAATTATATTGTTGACACTCAGTGTATCTTTTTGGGCCCAGTTATCCACGCGTAGAACTTTTTATCATCTTAGAAAATGATTTCTCTCAATACAAACTTTGAACCCTCTTTTAGGGGATAAATTAAAAATAAAACCGGCCAAGTGCGAGTTGGACTCGCGCACGAAGGGTTCCGTACTATTATCTATAAAAACGGCAAAAAAAATCACGTTTTTTGTATGGGAGCCCCCCTTAAAAATATATTTTATTTTGTTTTTATTATTTGTTGTTATAGCGGCAACATAAATACTTATTCTGTGAAAATTTCAACTCTCTAGCTATCACGGTTCTTGAGATACAGCCTGGTGACAGACAGACGGACGGACGGACGGACGGACAGCGAAGTCTTAGTAATAGGGTCCCGTTTTACTCTTTGAGTATGGAACCCTAAAAACGTTGATGTTCATTTTCTAGTTTGTGAACAAACAGTCTAAAACCAAAGTTAAAAATCTCATACTTTAAAAATGTCTTGAAATACACAAACTTTGAACCCCCTTTTAACACTCTTAGGGGAAGAATTTGGAAAAACTCTGAAATTGGTTTTGTAGTCTTTTAACGTACAGAATAAGACCGAAGTTACAAATATCTTACTCACACTTTAAAATTTTCTTGCTCTTCATTAAAAATTTGATTTAAAGCCCCCTTTTTAACCCTCTTAGGGGTGGAATTCATATCAGCGCCATCTATCGGAATCCATGAGTAACACTTATTTATCTTTCGAATGTTGTTTTTTTTTTCTCAAAAGCTGATTGATTTATTGGTTAGATATATTGTTTTATTACATTTTTTATATTAAATTATTTTATTATTAGTTTGTGTCATTGAACCTGTACTAATTTTGCGAAAAGTCTCACACAAATTTCCATCCCCTATTTTAGGGGCCGGGGGAAGATTTCCAAAATAAAAAATAAGGCAGGTATTTTTCGTTGGTAACAAAGAGTCTGTGTACCAATTGTTAGCTTCCTACCTTGAAAACTGCGAAAAGTCCCATGTAAAATTTCACTCCCTCTTTTAGGGGTTAGGGGCAGATTTCTAAAAAAAAATAATGGACGGTTTTTTTGTTGGTCACAAATAGCCCGCATACCAATTTTTAGCTTTCTACCTTGAAAATTGCGGAATGCTCCATACAAACTTCCACTCCCCATTTTAGGGAAGTGGGGGGTTATAAAGAGACAAAAAGTAGCCTATGTCACTCTCCATCCCTTCAACTATCTCCACTTAAGGCGCTCTTATTAGACGATATTTAGGTATTTGCGGAGGTGAGGCAGACGGAGCGGGAGACGCGCGTCCCGCGCACCCCGCTAACGGCCTTATTCTGTTGGCATCCGTATTCGGCTCGTTTTTGCGGAACATACGATCAAATGTTTGTCTTCTTGAATAATTGTTTTATTTTTCAAATCTTGGTTGATTTGTGTAAGATTGTTCAGATTCAGATTCAGAAATTTATTGATAAAATGTCATATTTTACAGGTCAATATCATGCATGTCAAATACATTTTAAAATTTCTTATTGTCTTAGATGTTATATACCTATCGTTATTGAACAATTTTGAAAGTGTTGTTGATTTATGAGTGGGTCAATGATATATTGGTCATAAATTCGTCTATGCTGTAGCAAGCCATTTTTATGAGGAGCTGTTTGAGCTTGTTTTTGAATGCTGCATCAGTTACGGCGTTTATAACGTCAGGCGGTAGGACGTTATAGATTTTAGGGCCTAGCACGCTGAGTGATTTCCGAGTCTTGGCTAGCCTTTGGTGCGGCACGAGCAGCAGGTGCTGGGCGCGCGTGGACATCATGCCGGGCGCGTGGCCCTGCGCGCGCGTCATGAACGAGCCCATTGTCCCCAAATATTTATTGTTTATTTATTTATTTAAATCTATTTTTTTTTAAATAAGGAATAATAGGTAGTTACAGTTCTTAAGTTCATCGTAGTATGATGACATCAATTATGGACACTTACTTTCCAAAGATATGTTAGTACAGATTTCTTCATCATCAATCCACCTATCGTTTTCCCAGTTCCTATGTGGGTGCTTCCGTTTTCCAAATACGTAGAACTGATAAAATAATAGTACATCTTCACTTCCTAAGGGTGAACGTCACCAATTATGGATTGTACTAATATATTACAGGTTTTTTAAACCGAAATAAAATCGATTACTTCTAGGTAAAGTTATAGCGCCGGTCAACGCCCGCTTAAGAAACCATCAAAAATAATAAACAAATAGCTATGTTCATCTATTTATCTCCTGGCAAATTATATTATTACCATGTATGTCTTTCCCGCTCACGGGACAATGATGTCCCGGACCTTTGGGAGGCATGCGTGGGGCTAGGTACCCACAAAGTACCAACGGAGCCAACACGTAGAGGCCCTTTTGACAATTTAATGAAATGCAAGGAGTATTATTACCATAATTATTACCTTTGTTACATAAGTATGACTGACTGATTAAAAACTGGATAATTAGACCACTGTTAGTCAGAAGAGCATTTTATTATACAGGGTGGTTATTTTAAGACCAGCAAGTTCTTCAGTACATGACTATGTCTATTAAAAATGTAATTTGACCAAACATCATATAAAAATAACAAATTCAATTTGTCTCTTAAATACCTAAAAGTGTTATGTCACTGCGCTCGCGCGGCGCGTGCTGCCTACCATGCTACCTCGACCAGCGGCCACACCGCGATGGACCTTGATACTCTCAACAAGCCAACAAGATTGGACTTATACTTGGCTCTATACTCCAGGCAAAATACGGTTTCGAAAATCATTAATTTATAATAGCGTTTTTTTGTATATTTCATTTTTAATCGTTATTCTAAGATGCTTTACACAAGAATCCAACAAATTTTCCAACCGGAAGTAATTATATAAATATAAATTAAGCTTTAATTGTCTTTTTTTGTTTGATTTATATTGAATTTTTTAAAGCAAATGTAAATTTAGGTTAAAGCCTCCTCGATCTCATGCCATTTTTTTCGGTCTTTAGCCAACTGCATCCAGCTAGGTCCGGCGACCTTAGTTATGTCATTGGTCCAACGTCTTCGTCGTCTACCTTTCCTTCTTTTGCCTTTCGGCCCTGACCAGTTTGTTGCTTCCAGTGCCCTTCTTTTCTCCTAATATCTGGCGATATATGGCTTTTACCCGAATGGGGTATATAAGAAAGAAAAAAACGCATAAATCTTTTAGATTTAGTAAATATGTACTAACACAAATAATATGGAATAAATAAAGCTTAAATAAATATATATATATAAACTAGCTGTTGCCCGCGACTTCGTCCACGTATAACATGTTATCGTCTAAATGTTTGTTTAAGAAATTTAAATGTTTGTTTAATAAAAAAAAACATTGAAATTAGTTTTGTACAGTCAGCATCAGATAGTTAGTAGCAGCCTAGGTAACCAAATATATCGCAACACGTCTTTGTTACTCTATAGTAACAAAGACGTGTTGCGATACATGTGTAAGGATGTGTTACGATATATTTGGCTACTTTACTTACCTAGTCTTTAAGTAAACAGTCTAAAACCGAAGAAACAAATCTCTCTTTATTTCAAAATGGCTTGCTCTCTATACAAACTTAGAACCCTCTTTGAACTCTCATAGTAAATAGTCTGAAACCGAAGTTACAAATTTCTAACTTTAAAAATGTCTTGCTCTCTATATATAATTCGAACCCCCTTTTAACCTTCTTAAGTGATTAATAATTAAAAAACCAAAGTTACAAATCCCTTACTTTAAAAATGTCTTGCTCTCCATACAAACTAGAAGAACTGTATATCCTAGAAGTAGGTATTTTTGTCAAGACCAATCCAAGCATGTTCAGTAACGTTTCAGAAGGCCGCAGATTTACGACACGTAAACAATACAAACAAAAATTGAAAACTTTGCAGGGTAGCAACAACACAGCGCTAATCAGAGGCGGAATCTTGGGAATGGCACCAAACATTTTCAATAAAATTCCAGACCGAATTAAACACTGGATAATAATAAATTTAAAAGACAATTGACTTCAGATTCAGATTCAGATTTGTTTATTATCATAATTTTACAATTGAAATCATAGTACAATGAATATACAGATAAAAATGTGTTAAAATTATAACTTGTCAGTTACAATAAAATACAATAGATGTGTACAGTTGTGTACAGAATTGTTATTATTTGTAAATAGTTTAATAATACTCATACTTATAGCATAATGCTATTACATAAAATAGAGAAAGAAAACATAATACAAATATTAACGTCAAGCTTTTAAGATCTTGTTATTTAGTCATTTGAAAGAAATTCTTGTAAACTATACAGTGTTTTTTCAAGCAATAGTTGTTTTACATGGAAGCGAAAAGAGTTGTCGTTCGTTATGGTTTTAAGGTTTGAAGGTAGCCGGTTAAAAAGTTTTTGTCCTATTAACTTCGGAAGTTTTGTGCCTATTCTAAGTCTGGGCGAGGTTGTTTTGAAGTGGATACTTCTTTGCTCGCGTTCTTGTATAGGGGTACAGTTCAAAATGTGTCACGTAACTTCCGGATTAACTTTTTGTAGAGAAGCCTAATCTGATTTCAAATAATTGTTTGTTACATGTTTTAATCCTTCTTTATTTGCTATTAGTTGTTAATCACAAAATGTTATTTAGTTTATGTGACGGGCATGAAAACTATGCTGAAATGACCGCCATTTTCAATGCCTCGCGAGTCAAACGAGCTACGTCAGTCAATGTTGCTATATATACCGATTTATCTGTGCTTATACAGATTTTAGTGAATTAATGCAGATATATATTTTACTTAAATCTTATTTATTTAAATCTATTTTTTTTTAAATAAGGAATAATAGGTAGTTACAGTTCTTAAGTTCATCGTAGTATGATGACATCAATTATGGACACTTACTTTCCAAAGATATGTTAGTACAGATTTCTTCATCATCAATCCACCTATCGTTTTCCCAGTTCCTATGTGGGTGCTTCCGTTTTCCAAATACGTAGAACTGATAAAATAATAGTACATCTTCACTTCCTAAGGGTGAACGTCACCAATTATGGATTGTACTAATATATTACAGGTTTTTTAAACCGAAATAAAATCGATTACTTCTAGGTAAAGTTATAGCGCCGGTCAACGCCCGCTTAAGAAACCATCAAAAATAATAAACAAATAGCTATGTTCATCTATTTATCTCCTGGCAAATTATATTATTACCATGTATGTCTTTCCCGCTCACGGGACAATGATGTCCCGGACCTTTGGGAGGCATGCGTGGGGCTAGGTACCCACAAAGTACCAACGGAGCCAACACGTAGAGGCCCTTTTGACAATTTAATGAAATGCAAGGAGTATTATTACCATAATTATTACCTTTGTTACATAAGTATGACTGACTGATTAAAAACTGGATAATTAGACCACTGTTAGTCAGAAGAGCATTTTATTATACAGGGTGGTTATTTTAAGACCAGCAAGTTCTTCAGTACATGACTATGTCTATTAAAAATGTAATTTGACCAAACATCATATAAAAATAACAAATTCAATTTGTCTCTTAAATACCTAAAAGTGTTATGTCACTGCGCTCGCGCGGCGCGTGCTGCCTACCATGCTACCTCGACCAGCGGCCACACCGCGATGGACCTTGATACTCTCAACAAGCCAACAAGATTGGACTTATACTTGGCTCTATACTCCAGGCAAAATACGGTTTCGAAAATCATTAATTTATAATAGCGTTTTTTTGTATATTTCATTTTTAATCGTTATTCTAAGATGCTTTACACAAGAATCCAACAAATTTTCCAACCGGAAGTAATTATATAAATATAAATTAAGCTTTAATTGTCTTTTTTTGTTTGATTTATATTGAATTTTTTAAAGCAAATGTAAATTTAGGTTAAAGCCTCCTCGATCTCATGCCATTTTTTTCGGTCTTTAGCCAACTGCATCCAGCTAGGTCCGGCGACCTTAGTTATGTCATTGGTCCAACGTCTTCGTCGTCTACCTTTCCTTCTTTTGCCTTTCGGCCCTGACCAGTTTGTTGCTTCCAGTGCCCTTCTTTTCTCCTAATATCTGGCGATATATGGCTTTTACCCGAATGGGGTATATAAGAAAGAAAAAAACGCATAAATCTTTTAGATTTAGTAAATATGTACTAACACAAATAATATGGAATAAATAAAGCTTAAATAAATATATATATATAAACTAGCTGTTGCCCGCGACTTCGTCCACGTATAACATGTTATCGTCTAAATGTTTGTTTAAGAAATTTAAATGTTTGTTTAATAAAAAAAAACATTGAAATTAGTTTTGTACAGTCAGCATCAGATAGTTAGTAGCAGCCTAGGTAACCAAATATATCGCAACACGTCTTTGTTACTCTATAGTAACAAAGACGTGTTGCGATACATGTGTAAGGATGTGTTACGATATATTTGGCTACTTTACTTACCTAGTCTTTAAGTAAACAGTCTAAAACCGAAGAAACAAATCTCTCTTTATTTCAAAATGGCTTGCTCTCTATACAAACTTAGAACCCTCTTTGAACTCTCATAGTAAATAGTCTGAAACCGAAGTTACAAATTTCTAACTTTAAAAATGTCTTGCTCTCTATATATAATTCGAACCCCCTTTTAACCTTCTTAAGTGATTAATAATTAAAAAACCAAAGTTACAAATCCCTTACTTTAAAAATGTCTTGCTCTCCATACAAACTAGAAGAACTGTATATCCTAGAAGTAGGTATTTTTGTCAAGACCAATCCAAGCATGTTCAGTAACGTTTCAGAAGGCCGCAGATTTACGACACGTAAACAATACAAACAAAAATTGAAAACTTTGCAGGGTAGCAACAACACAGCGCTAATCAGAGGCGGAATCTTGGGAATGGCACCAAACATTTTCAATAAAATTCCAGACCGAATTAAACACTGGATAATAATAAATTTAAAAGACAATTGACTTCAGATTCAGATTCAGATTTGTTTATTATCATAATTTTACAATTGAAATCATAGTACAATGAATATACAGATAAAAATGTGTTAAAATTATAACTTGTCAGTTACAATAAAATACAATAGATGTGTACAGTTGTGTACAGAATTGTTATTATTTGTAAATAGTTTAATAATACTCATACTTATAGCATAATGCTATTACATAAAATAGAGAAAGAAAACATAATACAAATATTAACGTCAAGCTTTTAAGATCTTGTTATTTAGTCATTTGAAAGAAATTCTTGTAAACTATACAGTGTTTTTTCAAGCAATAGTTGTTTTACATGGAAGCGAAAAGAGTTGTCGTTCGTTATGGTTTTAAGGTTTGAAGGTAGCCGGTTAAAAAGTTTTTGTCCTATTAACTTCGGAAGTTTTGTGCCTATTCTAAGTCTGGGCGAGGTTGTTTTGAAGTGGATACTTCTTTGCTCGCGTTCTTGTATAGGGGTACAGTTCAAAATGTGTCACGTAACTTCCGGATTAACTTTTTGTAGAGAAGCCTAATCTGATTTCAAATAATTGTTTGTTACATGTTTTAATCCTTCTTTATTTGCTATTAGTTGTTAATCACAAAATGTTATTTAGTTTATGTGACGGGCATGAAAACTATGCTGAAATGACCGCCATTTTCAATGCCTCGCGAGTCAAACGAGCTACGTCAGTCAATGTTGCTATATATACCGATTTATCTGTGCTTATACAGATTTTAGTGAATTAATGCAGATATATATTTTACGGGGACAACCAACAAATAAGTATCCACTGAAACTTAATTAACGGTTGTATCTCGGACACAACCCGCTTCTTTTTAAGTTATTCGCATTTCTCATTGATCTCGAACTATTTTCACCTCTCCTTTGAAATTCATTTGGATAACGTTTAACATACATCAAAACTTCCAATATATAAGTTGAAACTGATGATAAGTTTTCTTAAATGTTCGCGACACGTGTATCTGTCCTTTGCATAGGGAAGAACTCTAATTGCACGTTTCTGGATCTTTAGGATGCGCTCATAATCCGTACTGTTGCCCCAAAGCATTATCCCGTATGAAAGTTGAGAGTATATATACGCATAATACAGCTCCTTTAAGCAACTTTCTGACACAAGTGGTCTTAACTGTCTTAGAGCATAGATCCCTCTTGCTAACTTACTGTATAATGTATCTATGTGATCTTTACATGACATTATTGGATCAATCATTTCAATCAATAGATCAATATTTGATTGAAAAGTGTTATTATACCATTAAAGATTACTTAAACGACCCTACGACATAACATGATTCCATTCCAGACATTCCTTAGTTATAATATTCTTTAGTTATAGTATTTTTTGAGAGTTTTTGACATGTATTTGTAGTATTTAACACCAATCACTGTATTGACATTTTTTTTTAATTTTTATAAATATATTAACTGGCTGAAATATTTTGTAAACCTACATTGTGGGTAATGCACAGAAGTCTTATATTTTGTATACCAACAATACTTGTAAAAGTTGTAACCTATGTTTAACAAAATAAATTTAATTGAATTGAAAGTACTTAATTTGTATTCTAATAAGTAATCTTTATGCAAAAATTTAAGTCTCTAGCTCTAAAAATAAAGTTTCCCCCATACAAACTTTGCACCCCTATTTACCCCCTTTAGGGGGGGAATTTCCAAAAATCCTTCTTAGCGTTGCCTACGTTGTAAAAGGTAGTTCTGGTGAAAATTTCAACTCTCTAGTCTTAGTAGTTTCTGCTGTGCGTTGATGAGTACCGACAAAAGGTATGTTCACTTAGATAACGTCACATTTATTTGCTTTAGTGGGCTTATTTTTAAAGGGGCGTGGCGGGGGAGGCTTTCTTGGTAGTTATTTGGAGAAACAGCGGTGGCAGAGTGAGTGCGAGATGTGAAACGGCATACTTTAGTGTTTTGTGATGGGTATCATGTGCACAAACAGCTGGCAAAGTTTTGCAGCTGTATAGGGGAACACCCTGTAGTACTTTGTACCCGACTGCCTCAGAAGGAAGTTTATGTTTTTCGAGCGTATGTATCATCATATCAGCCGATAGACGTCCACTGCTGGACATAGGCCTCCCCCAAAGAGTGCCACAATAGCCGGTCCTGCGCCACCCACATCCAGCGGACTCCCGCGACCTTTACCAGGTCATTAGTCCACCTTGTGGGGGGCCTAACCACGCCGCGCCTTCCGGTACGTGGTTGCCACTCGAGAACCTTTCCGCCCCAACGGCCATCGGTTTTACGTGCAATGTACCCCGCCCACTGATACTTTAGTTTAGCGATTCGGAGGGCTATATCGGTTACCGTGGTTCTGCTGCGGATAGCCTCATTTCTGATGCGATCGCGCAGAGACACTCCCAGCATAGCCCTCTCCATCGCCCTTTGAGTGACTTTGAGCCTTCTTATGAGGCCTATAGTAAGCGACCACGTTTCCGTTCCATATGTCATCACTGGCAACACACACTGGTCAAAGACTCTCGTCTTGAGACACTGCGGAATATTGGACGAAAAGATGTGCCGTAGCGTATGTATGCATGTATGTCTATGACGAAGATGAGGAAGGGCCGTGGCCTGCTGCTGGTGGAGTGGCAGGGTCTTTTTCCGCACTCGTTTTTAATAGAATCTACTAAACAGCAAGTAAATATACTTCAGTTCACCAACTCGTTTAGGACTTTAGTCTAGGTAGTCGCTATCCGGCGCAATAGCCCTAAATGCTTTTGATATATTTCTGTATGAATAAATAAATCTATTATTCGTACAGTCCATAATTGGTACCATTACCCCCCCAACCATGTGCTCGTGTCCGAATCCGATTTACACCCGACTACTTACTACCTAACAGTTCTAAATACGTATTCAGGATAACTGAAGATTTTTATTGACATCTTGTCAATATGCTCCAGCTACCTATTAATACGTTTTAGGTGCGGATGTAGAAACGCTTTAATGTAGTAAATATCGCATACCTTATATTTGTTATTCTATCATTTCGAATGTGTTCTCCAGCATGTATTAGCGTTTCCTATTCCTTTATATATTTTTATTTACCTTGATAACTCGAAATAATTGCTGCAAAAAGGCGTATTTGCGTGCCAGGTAAACATTCACAGGTCCGTCGTCGGCAGTGGCCACGGGCGTACTAAATTGTACTCGCCACCGCGCATGCATGACGCGGACACCCGGTTTTTGAGACAAATGACCAAATGTATGAATTATCAAACATATTGAAATTCTAAGAAGCTGGTAGATAGATCTACCAAAAAGCTACCTATCACAACAAATTTCATTGTAATATTCTAAATAACTTTTGAGATATTTCGAGTTTGGTGGTAAAAAAGCACTGTTTTGAAAGGCAAAATCTATCGAGGTTTTTGTAAGCAATCGTGATTTTACGAAGTACGAACATAGCCAATGAACTGAAGATATACATATCAAAAATTTGGATCTCTAGCAATAGTACAAGTATACTAATAATCGGTTTGGAAAAGGCACTTTTTCGATGCGCAGCTGCATACAGCGCCTTAAAAAATCACGTCAATTCGTCTCTCCGTTTTGCCGTGAAAGACGGACAAACAAACACACTTTCGCATTTATAATATAGTAAGTATGGATGTCACACGATATAGTTCAAAATGGAAATGGGATTTCATACAACTTTTCAGGCCTAGGCCTGCAAAGTAACTTTTTAATTTTCATTCCACTATTTGTGGCACAGCATCACGGCATTCAGCCATGAAAATTAGTTTAATTTAAGGATTTTTATTTATTTATTTCATTGCATGTTTCAGAAAAGCACTATACATGCCTCGGCGTGAAAACGTGTTTTCCCGGCCTCTGATGTAATGTATTGTAATATAATATTATAATGTTATCTATTGCTCTATACCCTACATATCCTGCTTAGTAAAAGTTCTCCATTAATTTTGCCAAATTTTCAGCTAATTTTCTTGAGCTACCAGACGGATGAACTATTTCGAGTGCAGTTTTTAAATCGAAACGCTTGTCAGTCGAGATGGTTGTTAGCTGTTTGTTGTGTCGGTGTTTAGTGTTTTAAGGTTCCGTACCTCAAAAGGGAAACAGGAACCCCTATAGGATCACTTCATTGTCTGCCTGTCTGTCTGTCTGTCTGTCTGTCTGTCTGTCTATCAACAATGATCCTTTTTCTCAGGAACGCGTGTAGGTATCGAGTGAAATTAAAATGAAATGCTGGAGTCAGCCGTCCCTTGGAGCCCGTTCGTCTGAATAAATCAATAGTTCTTTAGCCATTCAGCTATTGCCAGAATTCATGCTTAAACAAGTAGGCAATAAAGTACAGTTGATTACCGTCGTAAAGAAATCGTCAAAATAGGAATAGTTTACCGTTTCTAAGATAACATTTTTGCTCCTCTGCTGACGTTGATTTAGGTATCTATCAAATATATTGCTGTGGCAAAGTCACCAAAGCGATAACATTATTCGAACAAAGCCTTCGACATTATCATAATGTTCTTAATGTCCTCGGGCTATAACTGTGCGAGATTTTTATTGGCCTATCGATGAAATGGGAAGGGATCGTGGTTCATTTAGAACCCGTTCTCAGCCGCTTAAAACTTAACGTGTGTAGGTATATATTTTATATTAATTTAAACTTACGATAACAAGTTAAAAAACAAAAGGCGAACTAAATACCAGGACATTCTCTACTAGTCAACCTGTCGGCCAAACAGACAGTTAAACAGATATTTATTACTTGTTTATGGGTATTTTTATTTTAAGACACGTTGCTAACAAAAGTTTAAAAAAATTCCGGCTTATGTTCTGAATCCTGGAGTCAGATTTACTAACTTTTCGATGAAAATGTTAGAAGGGATTATTTTAGGAAAATTTATTTTTAACCACCTACGGAAAAAGAGGGGTGTTATAAGTTTGACATGTCTGTGTGTCTGTGTGTGTGTGTGTCTGTATGTGGCATCGTAGCTACTAAACGAATGGACCGATTTGAATGGGTTTTTTTTATCCGAAAGCTGACGTGATCGAGATGGTTCTTTCGAAACGTTTCAACAAAATCGGTTTAGCCGTTTTTGAGATATTGAACTTTGAAATGAAAATGTCAGAGTTTTTCAACTTTTCTAAGTTGTAGTTATTGTGAGTATGAAGATCACAATGTTGTTAAAACGGCCTTATCGTTCTCCTAGTATTTTTTCCAGTAAACAAATGAGTTGATGTTACCTGGTCCCCTTTTAGCCCTTACGTGTATTTAATATTGCTAAAATAATATTAAAAATATGTATAAGTTTAATGAAACAATTAGTAATAAAACTAAAAATCGAATTCTAAAATGGGCCCCTGTGGCATGGTACCGAGGACGCTGGCATTATTTCTTCGCTGCATAGCAATGTATAAGTGTCGAGCGAGCGACTTATCACCCGGTGACACCCACCAACCGTATTGCCAAATCACGGTACAGTTCATGTGCGGCTGGGCCCCATGGACCAAGGGTCTTGACACTAAAAGCTACAAAGTTTTAGTTGGTATCAAGGCCCCATTTGTACCTATTAAACGTATGTAGCAGTACCAACAACTGCAAACACAGATATAAGTAGCGAAACAAAGCAAATGAAAGAAATTCACAGATTGAAATTAAAAACAAAAAATAAAACAAAAAAATGTTGCTCACCACTAAATACAGAGAAGAAATACATAACACCATAATTTAGCCTAATAATACATTCCAAGCATTAATTTCTAAATAGTGACGAAGTATACGAACAAGCGCATAATGTATC
The DNA here is from genome assembly GCA_963854355.1 of Epinotia brunnichana. Taxonomy (NCBI): domain Eukaryota; kingdom Metazoa; phylum Arthropoda; class Insecta; order Lepidoptera; family Tortricidae; genus Epinotia; species Epinotia brunnichana. The sequence goes on from OY977940.1 coordinate 19,766,284, forward strand.
CGCACTAATCACTAACAACAATTTTTCAGATTTAAAATTTTTCGCAATACAATTTGTATCTTTTACAGGGGCACCATTTCTAAACGCAGTATCGGAATCGTATTGGTCGAATGATTGAGAGCGACAGCGCATTAGCCAATACTGCCGCCTTAAGAAAAAAAACCTTAAGTGACAATTTTTGCGAAATTGAGTTATTGACATCCTCGAAATCAGGAAAAAAAATGTGATTTTTCTATTCAACAGTTATTTCTGTATATCAAACAGATCATGATTTAGACAAGCATAACTACACGGCATTTTGGTAAAATGACTTCCTGTCAGAGAAAGAAAAAGCATAAGTAGCTATTCCTAGATAGAAAAGTCCTTAACTGACGCCTTGTGTCTTTATATTTAGTCTTGAATTTGAGCCAAACATTTATTTCATAAGATGAAAAACCATTTAATGGCATTTCTATGAAAAATAACCTTAATTTCACTAAAAAGTCCATTCTTGTTAGTATAAAACAATTATTTAGTCGTAACACTCGGAGGTTGAAAAAACATAAGTTGTCAGTTATGTTTTTTCTATCTTGTACGACTCTTACTTATGCTTGTTCTGCTTAGTGTCGGTTTCAAAAAAGCGTAGTTGTGGTTTATTTCGTAAAAATTGCTGTCAGTTATGCTTTATCATGCTAGTAGATAGCCTGATCTTTATAGAGAAACAGTAAAAAGCATGAATATATCGTTTGCCAAACTCGGACATGAAGAGTGCGACCAATGTGAGAAGAGAAGAGAAATTTAAAATACATAACATGAATGTAAAGAGTATGAAATCCATATGCAGAAAGTCTTGTGAGAGTAACGAAGAAACGAAATATTACTCAGCTGATTTGCAAAAGGTAATTATGCTTCCGCGAATGGAATCAATTAAATCGGTTATGTTTTGCCCAAGATTAATTGCGTTTAATGAAAGTTTTGTGCCTGTTGGCCCAAGTAAAGATCCACCGTTAGCAGTTTTATGGCATGAAGCCATTTCAGGTCGTAAAAAAGAGGACATTGTTTGTGCTTTTCGAATGTTCTTCATGGAAGTCAGAGATGTTAAGAACGTGGTACTGTGGCTTGATAATTGCGCTGGACAGAATAAAAACTGGTGCCTTCTGTCTTATATAGTTCACTTGATTAACTCCGATGAGTTAAGAACCGACACTATCACTCTCAAGTATTTTGATCTAGGGCATACATTTATGTCCGCCGATAATTGTCATCATCAGGTGGAACTTTCCATAAAAAAAATAGTTAAAATATACGACTTCAAAGACTTTGTGACTACAGTTGAAAACGCAAACAGTGGCAAAGTAAAAGTGCAAGAAATGAAATTGAACGATTTTTTGTTTTTAAAGACGGTACGGCACCTAAAAAAATCAATTTGCCCAAGCCACGGCCCTATTTGCACGACATCGTGGAAATAAAATTTACTAAAGGCGAATATACCTTTGACTACAAAACGACATTTCAAGGCAACCCTATCACGCTGGATTTCATTAAAGCAATCATTATAAAAAATGGCTTTCCATTGCCTACATTCAACGCTGTGCCTAGAGGAGTCACCTCAAAAAGGAAGGAAGATATTATTAAAGTGGTTCGATTGCCATACAAAACGTTATTTGACATTCGCAGGCCAACGGCGTGATATTTTAAGAAACTTATGCAACAAACTTTCATAAATTGGCTTCCCATTTGCGCCAAATTCCCCCTTTCCTAGAATAAACTTGTATAAACTAGATTAATTTGAGAAATTGGTTTGTCACGTGATATTTTGGGAAAACTAGTTTTATCAAATTAATCTAGGTTATACAAGTTTATTCTAGGAAAGGGGGAATTTGGCGCAAATGGGAAGCCAATTGATAAAAGTCTGATACATTAGTTTCTTAAAATATCACGCCGTTAGCTTGCGAATGTCAAATAACGCTTTGTATGGCAATCGAACCACCTTAAGCGTCTTGGAAAATTGATGCCTCCAAATAGGCTTAAATTTTGGCAAGATCTACCGATTAATGAAAAAGTTTCAAATCTGATAGAGGAGCATGACAATTAACTAAGTAAGCAGTGTATTTAGTTTTAAAATAAATTTAGTTTTAAATTTAGTTGTAAAAACTACAGGCATCTCATTAAGTTAAGGATTAAGTAGTTAGTGCAATCTAATTACCTCATTTTAGTTTTTTTTATATTAGTTACTCAAAGATCTCAGTAATCAAATTGTGATTAAGTTTAGTTTTATGTTATACTAGCTGTTGCCCGCGACTTCGTCCGCGTATAACATGTTATCGTCTAATATTTGTTAAAGGAATGAATTAAAAAAAAATACATTGAAATTAATTTTCTACCTAGACTTTTAGAAAACAATCTAAAACCGAAGTTACAAATCTCTTACTTTCAAAATCTCAATACTCTCAATCTCATACAAACTAAGAACCCTCTCTGAACCCTCATAGTAAACAGTCTGAAACCGTAGTTACAAATTTCTTACTTTAAAAATGTCTTGCTCTCTATACAAAGTTCGAACCCCCTTTTAACCTTCTTAGGCGATGAATTAAAAAAACGCTGAAATAAGTTTTGTAGTCTAAACAGGCTAAGATCGCAGTTACAAATATCATACTTTAAAATTTTCTTGCTCTCCATACAAACTTTGAACGCTTTTCAGGGAAAAATTAAAAATAAAACACGCGGTTTTTTTATTGTAATAGGTAAATATTTTTTCTACAAACTATCTAGTCTCTAGATAAAAAAAAGTGTTTCCCATACGAACCTTGCACCCCTTTTTAACCCCTTAAGGGGTGAAATTTTCCAAAACGCTGGCAGTAGGTATTTTTTGTATTGTAATAAGTAGGTACTCAATCTTTCTACAGAGTTTTAAGTTTCTACCTAAAAAAAAATTTTCCTACACAAACATTGCACCTCTTTATACCCTCTTAGCGGGTGGAAATTTTCAAACCACTGAAAGTAATTTACCTATATATTTGTATTTTAATAATTAATCTTTCTACACAATTTCAAGTTTCAAGCTCTAAAAAAAAGTTTCCTCCATACAAATTTTCACCTGTTTTAATCACCCTTAGGTGTGGAATTTTCCAAAACGCTGAAAGTTCTTTATTTGTATTGTAATAAGTAATCTTTAAGCAAAGGTTTGTCGCTTGCGATCTTTTTAAAAAGGTTTGAGATTCTAGCTCAAAAAAATCCCCTTTACCAACATTGTACCCCTTTTTCATACCCTTAGGGGTGGAATTTTCCAAAACGCAGTTTTTTTTATTTGTATTGTAATAAGTAATCTTTCTACAAACTTTTAAGCTTATATCTCAAAAAGAAGTTTCGCTCATACAATCTTTGCAACCCTTTTTAACCCCCTAAGAGGCTGAATTTTCCAAAATGCTGGCAGCACTGTATTTGTATTCTAATAGCTTAAAAGCTAGAAGAAAGCTTTCTACAACGTATTGAGTCTCTTGCTAAAATAATAAAGTTTCCCCCATACAAAATTTGCACCCCTTGTTTACCCCCTTAGGGGCAAAATTTTCCTAAACGTTGAAAGTATTTTATTCGTATTCTAATAAGTAATATTTATACAAAATTTTAAGTCTCTAGCTATAAAAAATAAAGTTTCCCCCATACAAACTTTGCACCCCTATTTGAACCCTTTAGGGGTAGAATTTCCAAAAATCTCTTCTTATCCGTTGCCTACGTTGTAAAAGGTAGTTCTGGTGTAAATTTCAACTCTCTAGCCCCAGTAGTTTCGGCTGTGCGTTGATGAGTGAGTGGGTGAGTCAGTCAGGGCATTTATATGTAGGTATAGATAGATAGAAGATGACGAAAATCCCATTCAAATATCTTAAAGCTGTTTTAATGTCGCTTGTTAGAGTAAGAAAACGATCGGGGACTGTGACGTCAAGATCCTCGAGCGTCATAGTAAAAAACAATCGTTTCATTTGAAGGTGCGTTTTGTGAAAAAGGGACAGAACATAAAACTTTGGAACTTAGTAATTACCTATACATATACCTAACCTCTTGCGTTGATTTTTTCTCTATTATCCTTTTTTCGAGAAAATACATTATGATTATTTTATTTAGTGTCTACCTACAGCCGGGTCCGCTGCACCAATGTTTTCCATGTTTTTAAACATCTAACATGTTTTCAGTCAGGTTCGGCAAACAAATAGGGTTTTGTTTTGATTGGCAAAACATGTTTGACGTTTAAAAACCACGAAAACATGGCGCAGCGGACGCGGCTTACGGGGTGTAGTTTCGATTCCTGAGCTACAACCACGAACTTCGGGATCCGAAAATATTCGGGTATCTCTATCTTTATCGCACTAACTATACTCGAGTGACAGGGATGCAGTTATACGAACTTCGAGTTTCGGTTTTCGTGGTAGCGCCGAAGGCACTTTGGCAGAATGCGCAAAGAACGCGTGCCATTGCCATTCAAAAAAAACAAATTCGTGTTAATTATATTGTTCAAATCTGTTAATACATTTTTTGAAATTACGCCATAATGCGACATTTGCGCATATAAGTTCTCATATCACAATCAAATATTTTTTTATGGTTTAACTTTTGGCATGTGTATCGTAAAGGTCTATCGTAGACTGGATTTAAATTATTAATGTGAAAGGCAAAGCAATTCCGCCATTTTGACGAAAATTTGACGTTTCTTATAGCTGACAGTTGGAGCAGCGTTTGATTTCAATAAAAATAAATGAAAAATTAAATGAAGTCGTATATTTCGGAAAATTAATTAATTGTCGCAGTCGGATAAAAACTATCCTAAGTTGCAGCTAGAATAATAATGTACCTATATAAAATGTTTCATATTTTTCCGTTCATGGGATGCTGAGAACATTCGTACCACACAAAGCTTAGTTTCAAACTGGCTGATTCTTTTTTTAATTTAGAGATTTATTATAAGTGGAGATTATTTCTCAAAGAGCTCTAAAAGTATTTCATTTGTTTTTTTCTTGAATTTCATGTACGGGTACCGCAATTAATCATTGATTAACAATTAGGTACTCATAGTAATCTCATTGTGGTTAAGTTTAGTTTGATGTTACCTACATTATTTCTCAAAGATCTGTAAAAGTATCTCATTTGTTTTTTTAAATAAATAATTATGATTCTTAGTTGAATTTTTATGAATTCCTTTAAAGAGATAAATTATAATTTTACTATCTTAACTAAGCAAAAAAACCACAAGTACGCAATTGTGCTTTTTCGGCTTCTAGATTGTTTAGTAACATAAGCATAACTGTGTATATGTGTTTTTCTTTCTTAGTCATCGTAATGCAATACTGTCACAAAAAACATAAGTACGCACTTATGATATTTCTTATTAGAAACGATATATTATTTTTATTTATTCTAAGAGGCAGTAACTGTTTTTTTATAAATAACTTATTAAAATAAATAGATAATCGAATAATTTACATCGTATAAAAATTCTACAGTGTTATTTTATTCATAAACAAAAGTTTCAACTTTGTACTTTGAATAAATTCTATTTTAGCAGGAGTGCAAAGTTTTTCGGCTTTTTCTCGAAACATACTTTTTGTCACTTAAGGTTTTTTTCCTTAAGGCGGCAGAATACGGATCAATATACCTAATCTGAATAAGTCGTTAGTGCGATCCAAAATTGAGCTCTTGACCATGTTACAACTTAATTATACAATAAAAACACACTGAAATTCATTATTCTGTCCGCATACAACAAATAACCGACCGTAAGCGAGTTAGTTTTCTTGCGAATTATATGCGGACATAAATGAATGAATGAATGGTTTATTCACAATGAATATATGGTACATAAGAACTTAGATATCTATACATGTTTTTTCCCATAGTATATTCAGCCAGGTCAGGCATATGAAAACTTAAGTCAGTGATTTGATCACTCTGTCTATAGATAGGGATAAAATGGCATCTTAAACTTAGGGCGAGGAAGTGAAAAGTTTTGAGGCATATAGCGTATTATGTCAACTGTCGTTTCTTAGAGAATTGATACGTTTTACACTTAAATATAGCTAAGTAGTGAAGGACGCAGGTTTGTTTTGCCAAGAAAGGGCCCAAGGCTGTCCTCCTAAATAACATCGATTTTGTTGGCCCGCTGCCAACGGGGCGTCAGAGGGTAATGATAATTTAAACCGGATGTAATAAATAACAATTGTGGCGTTAATATATTTTCAACACACCTGCTCGTAAAGTAGGTCTTATTACAGCGTATTTACACTGATAATGCAGAATATTACCCATGCCGTGCCTTTTACATTACATTATCGCACTAGTGCCTTTTCATTACATATCTTTTTAAATATTAGCAAAATAATGCAGAATATTACCCATGCCGTGACTTTTACATTACATTATCGCACTAGTGCCTTTTCATTACATATCTTTTAACATTTTCATTTTTTATTTTTTTATTTTTTTTCCTTGCAAATGTGTTGAAAAACGTCGTATGAAACACGTGAGCATTGGTCATTACACTTCTCGTCTCCATTAAGCCTTCGCCTTCGGCTCAGGCTTAAAAACCGACTCGAGTGTAATGACCAACTTAGCACACTTGTATCATAATGTACTATTATACCATAAAAATAAAATATAATTATTAATTACTATCCATTGTAATTATATACGCTAGGCTAGCCTCACACAATCGGAATTCAGTAACCGAATTCAGAATCAGGTCCAAACACGAGCAAAAAAAAGTAAGTAGACACTAAGGGAGGTAGCACACGGCGACTTTTTGCAGCGATTCAGTAGCGATGCATTCGCAAAAAGGCCGCGATACAGTCGCGATGCTATCGTTGGTCATATATATACCCGGGTACGTATTGCAATGTCTAAAATTTAAAAAAAAACTAATATACCCTCGCACACGTAAACTCGATTCTGCATGGCTACTATCGCGATACAGTATCGATACAGTCGCGATGCAGAATTCATTCAGACGCGATGCAGCATCGATGCAGTCGATTGTGACAAACTCCATCAGGGATGCCTGAAACAAAAACGATACATGTGGAAAATTGTTTGTAGATAGTTGGTAGATAGTAGGTATAACTATTGTTAAAAAAACTTTATCATTACATCCGAGTACAAAAATGTTGGCTGGTTAAAAAGTAGGTTGTACTTTACAAAAATCTGTCACACACATTTTAGGGTTCCGTACTCACAGAGTAAAACGGGACCCTATTACTAAGACTTCGCTGTCCGTCCGTCCGTCCGTCCGTTCGTCCGTCTGTCATCAGGCTGTATCTCAAGAACCGTGATAGCTAGAGACTTGAAATTTTCACAAATTATAAATAAATAAATATTACAGGATAATCTTACCCAAATCAACCTAGGCCCACGGTAAGCTCAATAAGGCTTGTGTTGTGGGTACAAGGCGACGATATATATAATAGATAAATACATATAGATACTTATATACATATATAACATCCATAACTCAGGAACAAATATTCGAGATAAACACACAAATAAATGCCCTGACCGGGATTCGAACCCGGGACCTCCAGCTTCGTAGGCAGAGTCACTCTCACTACCAACTGGGCTACGGGGGCCTTTTATGTATTTCTTTTGCCGCTATAACAACAAATACTAAAAACAAAATAAAATATTTTTTTAAGGGTGGCTCCCTTACAACAAACGTGATTTTTTTGCCATTTTTATAGATAATGGTACAGAACCCTTCGTGCGCGAGTCCAACTCGCACTTGGCCGGTTTTTCCATTCAAACGTTCCTTCTCGACTATTTCCTCCCAGGTGTTTTACCCTAGATAAATGTTTTTTTTCAAATAAGTTCAATATAATTTATATAATGTGTCTGTCTGTTTTGGTTTTATTGATATTCGTATTATTGTAAGTGCTAGGTTGCTGCAAACAATGCTTAAAACGGCCCGTTTCATTAGGCCGCAAACCTAATACCCTGAGAACTTTACGGTTTCGCTCTATGAAAACACAACAATATATCGATATCAGCCATATTTTTACACCAAAAAATAGGTTGGGTAATTTGACTAAATATTTATTAATAATCCACCAAAATTGAATACCGATACGGTAAAAAATAATGAGAAGCAATCTTCATAAATTCCGTAAAAATCAGGCGAAAATGGTATAAACTTTCTTTACTTTATAATTGACTACGTCTATATACTTTCTTTGGGATACGCGCATAATCCACTTATTTTTGTTAATGAATAAACCTTTCTATAGGCCAGAATGAAATACAATATTATCTCAAGGTCGTAAATATTTAATTAGAATGCCGTTAACTCCTGATGCATATATTTTTGTATTCATGTAGTAAGTCTCAACATTTGTGTGTTCAAACATGTTTTCATTATGAAAATACTGATAGCATTTTTGCTTGCGGGTTAATTTTTTTTCCTAACTTGCGGTCCATAGAATTATTCATTTCAATAGTAAAAGTTATTTAAAATAACATATAAAAGCCGTATACAAATAATTAGCCTGATATTGAATTATTTCCAAAAAAAACCGTAATTTTCTCAGGGTATAAGCCTATTACTTATACAAATCCGTCAACAATAAGCGTGAAAATCCAAACAGTCCAACGTTAAATATCGCCTTCCTTTTCAGTTTCCAAAATGTTCGTACGATTAACGATCGCGATTGGATACAGCTAAGTTTTGGAGGACGAAATAGTCGAGAACGAAACCTCGATTAAGACATAAGCTATTTAATCGAAGCTGCAGTTGTCTTTATCGCGTTCGCGCGTTCCCAGGTTCCCACCTACCTCAGGGTGACAGAAATATTAATCTAGAATTCTTAAATCTGAAAAAAGACTCAGCTAATGTTCCCTCTTAAAAACTTAAGATTTCAAACTACTTACTTTACAAAAACTTCAATAATACTAACCCATGCATGCCGGGCATTTCGCCCGTAATGTCATTTATTTAATACGTGAGTTTAACCGTTGATTTAAATGTATTTTAATACAAAAAAAACATATTTATATTCTTTACCACACTGAGTTGTTATGCTCTAACGTTGGCGCACAGCTAAGCTAACACAATGGATAAAGTACCTATTTTCACGGGCCTAAAAATATAATCTCATTACCTGGTTGATCTGGTTAAAGTTTTACTTCATGCTATTATTTATGCCCCTTTATTGCTGACAAATGCGCACTAAAATTAGGCACCACCCTGAGAGCACATACACATTATTACACAACCCGTGTAAAACAAATTCATTAGTAGTAATCACGCAGAGAAAATTAAGCATAAACAATCTTATTTATGAAACTTTTGCCCCTTTAACGGCCTCCGTAGCCCAGTGGGTAGTGACTCTGCCTACGAAGCTGGAGGTCCCGGGTTCGAATCCCGGTCAGGGCATTTATTTGTGTGTTTATCACGAATATTTGTTCCTGAGTTATGGATGTTATATATGTATATAAGTATCTATATGTATTTATCTATTATATATATCATCGCCTAGTACCCACAACACAAGCCTTACTGAGCTTACCGTGGGCCTAGGTTGATTTGTGTAAGATTGTCCCATAATATTTATTTATTTATTTATTTATTTATTTAATGAAACAATTATTTTTTGGCACGGAACGACCTTGCAAAGCTTTCATAAATCATACTAATTAAACAAAGTGGAAAAATTATCACGTCACATAAGTGTACAAGTTACACTCTGAAGTTTTCGGCATGTGGAACTACTATTTAAGCCATTCATTTAGATCGCAACATAAAAACACAATGTTTTTCTTATTATGCTGGTTTAATTTCAAACCTCAGCGTTCTTCAGAAAGAACTACGATTGTTCAAACAAATGTATGTCAAATTACACGTATATTTTCATTATACCATGTCGGTGGCAAACGAGCGTATAGCCTACTGATGGTATGCGGTCACCATAGTCTATTGGGAACTCCAGGGATGTCACATGCCGCTGGTGACCAATTTAAACAAGTTTCTGTCAAAAAAATCATTTTTGGTACAAGCTTATATTGCCGACTGTACTTTTCTGCAAACCATCATCAACAACTCATTGAGACGATTCTAACGAGCCCAAACTTGATGGCGTTGTGTCGTTTTATTGCGGAATTCCTATGGTCACATTCCAGCTCCAGCATCAGATCAGCTCCATGTCATCATAATATTGCATTGCAATGCGATATACTCGTACATATGCCTGCAAAATTTCAGCTCAATCGGAAACCGGGACGTGGGTCAAATTTAATTTGCAAGATTTGATTACAGACAGACAGACAACGGGACAGGTGAAAGTAAATAAAAGCTTGTAAAAATTCCTTTCTTGAAGAACCCCATTCCTTTAATAGTCACTCAGGAAAACCTCGGCAGCTTTCCATAACGTACCTTGAGAGTTGCATCATTGATCCCAGGATGGTACCTGTACGAACAAATAATATATATTTGGGCAGTTTTACGAAGTAAATCAAATAACAATAGAATCCAGAAGAGTTTACTCTCGGAAATACTACTAGGACTTAAAAACACAAACCTTTCAATAACTACATCTTACTAGTTCTAACATCTATATTTCGGTGCATGCACGCTTAAAATTATACCACACCACAACTAAAAAGCATGAGAGCACTGTTTTAGCATTTTCCTGAGACATGTGATCAAATGGCCGCGATTCCATTTCTTTTAAGTGGGGGATGGGCCGAGTGGGGGCATCTCTAGGAAATTGCTCTTGCTCTCTAAAAAATGCCTTATTGTCATCCTGGTTTTGAAATACAAAAACATGAAAGTGTCTAGGAAAACCGGGGGGTTAGTGTAGTGTGTAGGGGTGCGGGGTAGCTATACAAATAACCTCATTGAAAAAAGTAATATTCTTGAAAAGTCACCGATGTTGCCCATACGCAATGGGTGATCGTCAAGATTTACTTTTAATACAATGGTTTTTGGACTACATTTTTTAATTACAAAGTCTTAGGTATTACAATGAAATCAACAAACTTCTACACATGAATTAATAATATTTTGGCGTTTTGAACACTAATGCACATGTGATTAGCTGAATACAATGTTAAAATATTTTGTAATTAAACAATGTTAGGTACTCCGAGAAACTATTGTATGGCAAGCGTCACGAAACTCTCTTTTACACGGCCAATCTACATAGTTCATTGAACTGTAAATGTAAACGGTAACATGCCAACTTTATTTGTATTACAAAGGTTTTTGAAGTGGATAATTTTTTGCTCGCGTTCTTGTATAGGGGTACAGTTCAAAATGTAGCACGTGACTTCCGGAATAACTTTTTGTAGAGAAGCCTGATCTGATTTTGAGGACTTGGGGACCAATTTTTGACTTTCGAGCGCTCGAATCTTTCACTCGAAAACTGACAAATATTACGAAATGCTCTTTTGAAATAGCGATAGAAAATTGAAAAGCGAGTGGTATTGACCACTCGTATCGAATTCTATCGGTAGAACATTAGTGCCTGCAATTTTGACACTAAAATCGTATTCACTTTTATTTAATTTTCGAGCGCTCGAAAGTCAAAAATCGGCCCCCTGATCCCCGCCCTTTGCACCTGGAGTGGCTCGGGAAGGTTAGTTTTGGGTTTAGGTTACTTAGTAATAGGTTTTAGTTTGTAGTAGTTTAGTGGGTAGGCCCATTGTTTGTATTATTTTCACTGTGTTTTTCTTTAATAAATGAATTCTGTATCTGATTTCAAATATTTTTTGTTACATGTTTTAATCCTTCTTTATTTGCAATTAGTTGTTAATCACAAAATGTTATTTAGTTTATGTGGCGGACATGAAAATAATGCTGAAATGACCCCCATTTTCAATGTATTGCGAGTCAAATGAACTACGTCAGTCAATGTTGCCATTATATACCGATTTATAGACATAGACATAGAAAAACTTTATTCAACATCACATTTTATACAAAAGGAACAGTGTAAAAATTAGACTTAGGAATAGACAAACACACTCAAACAATATCGTACGAGGCATTTACATTTTGTGATGCCAAAAAGGGGCTAGACTCAGCATACTGTTGCAGTGAGTCTGTACCGACTTAACTTATACAGATGTTAGTGAATTAATTCAGATATATATTTTAAAATTAGTGAACAAAAAAGTCGAAACTTGAGCTTCTACAACAGAAAAACTTTCTGTTATATGTAAAGACTCACCACAAGCAGCCTACTACTAGAGTTTTAGAAAATGCTAACCAATCCTTCAAGCCCCTAACAAACACACTACGCTCCAGTTTTCTACCAAACTTACTAGGAGGTGACGTAACCTCTCTTGAAGCCGACTTATTTTCTTTACCAGTTAACAAAGGCGGGTTAGCCATCCCTGTCCTTTCTAAATTGACAAACTTAAATTATGATAACTCCAAAAAAGGCTGCACCATCCTGTCATCAGCCTTACTCGAAAGAGAGACAAGAAAAGAATGCTGGATAAAGAAAGACTCTCAAGAGGATAAGCTCTTGGACTCCATTTTAGACAAACTCTCACTGATCATAAAACGAGCTATCGAACGTTCAATTTTTAAGAAAACTAAAACAAAATCTTCCACCTGGCTGTCTGTGATACCGACAAAAAAAGACAATTTTGATTTATCCCCACTAGAATTTAGAGTCTCATTAGCAATACGATACCACAGAACACCTGTTTCCATGCCCAAATCATGCGATGGGTGCGGTAACGATGACTTCAATGTGGACCACGCACTCTGCTGCAAAACTGGTGGCCTAATAACTCGTCGTCACAATGAAATCAGAGACCTGTTTTGTGAACTATGCCAAAACGCTTGGGGAAATGTTACCAAAGAACCGATCTTAACTGAAGGAAACTGTGGACTTCGTGGAGACCTCACCTGCCGCGGCGTTTGGGATGCACAAAGGGAGGCGTTATTCGATATCCGTGTCGTAGACACCGACGCTCCCTCTTACATCTCTCGCCCGGTAGCTTCCATTTTAAAATCTGAAGAAGAAGAGAAAAAACGTAAATACACTAGCGCCTGGGAGAAACAACATGCAACATTTACCCTCTCGTCACATCAGTTGACGGAGTCTTCGCTCCACAAATGTCTACCTTTATTAAAAATCTTAGTGAAGCTATTGCCGACCGCTGGAACCGACCCCTATCTATAATAATGAACTGGTTAAGGTCAAAAATTATAATATCAATAATCCGAGCCACAAGCATGTGCATTCGCGGGACCCGGCACAAATTCAGATCAGTTAAGCATTTTTTCGGCCTCAACGACGGGGCAGCTCTTTCCAACATCGCCCCCTAACCCTTCTCTACATACAACCATCCGTTAATTTTTTTATATTTATATTTGTTGTAACATTGTTTATTTTACGTACAGCTAACAAAGAAGTATACACTTAAACTTAATTAACGGTTGTATTCTTTTTAGCTAATTTTTAAAAGTGCGTATGTCAGATGCGTAAGTTTAATATTTTCTTAAAAAATTGAGCTTGTGCATATAGGTAAAATTATATACTCATGCGTAAATATTTAACTCAATGACTACTCTAAAAGGTCCTCTCTGCTATGGACCGTCATATGCAGGTGAATCAATGGTTTTTTTTTCTGTCGCTACGTCGCATTTTATGTCTTCTATTAAGCATATTAGAAGTATTAGAACTCTTGTTGTAGGTAATTGATATCCAAGGAACTCTGTCATGGTGTCTCCTGGCTAACGGGACAGAATAATAACATGATATAGTTAAATTGACCCATATTAGAAACCACGTGACTGGAACGTACCTACTTATTAAACTCGCATCTTTTATATGTAAAGCAAAAACGTCGCTATTTATTAATTTACATGACTACATGAGCTTGCGACACAAATCTCGTGCCAAGCAACCATTAATCTCCGTACGCGGGGGTGCAAGTCACAGGACTATTATTGAACTAACACTTTATGTCGCATAAATTATACCGCGCTTTCCTAAAACGACCTATTTTAGTAAAAGGCACGTCCTTTCCGGTCTTTCTGTATTGTGACATGCTTTTGTCGGTATTTTATGTTATTCATTTCCCTTGTCATTTGTAAATGACGCTCATTTGATAACCACACTCCCTTTCAGTTACTAGATTCGGGAATTTGAATGCAGGCAGTGCCTAATGTTGTTTTTCAAAAATTCTCGTTTTCCTGACTGGTCGACATTTAGACCCTGATAAGACTTTCAGTATTCAAAATATATAAACTCCAAATGCTCGTAAGAAGAAAATAAAAATGTCAGACTATTGTTTTGGTGATTACACGTATGGCGGATTTGACTGTAAGTCCTCCTAGCGTTATTCCCGGTTGTGCCCCTAAAGGAGCCCGGTGTCCGCTTTGACACCTAATCCCAAGATTTGGCATAGGCGCTAGTTTTTACGAAAGCGACTGCCATCTGACCTTCCAACCCGGAGGGAAAACAAGACCTTATTGGGATTAGACCGGTTTTCTCACGATGTTTTCCTTCACCCAAAAACTAACGGTAAATAGTCCGTACATTAGTTCCGAAAAACTCATTGGTACGAGCCGGAATTCGAACCCACGACCGCCGCTTGACAGCCGCATGCCTGAACCACTAGGCAGGCGGATTTGACTGTAGGTAACTGCTATTAATTACCTACATAATATAATAACAATATATTTTTATTTCTTACCAAAAGTAGTACCTCCATAAAAGAAAACAAATTAAATTAAACAACAAAGGGTAGTCAACAGGATAGGCCTTATCGCTAAAAAGCGATCTCTTCGAGGCAAGCTTTGTGGTTGGTGCTGTAAGGTGCAAAACACGTACCAGGTAGCTAACATCTAAAAGTAGGTATTGAGATGGTTACTTTGATAAGCACTTGGCTTCAAACTAAGTATATAATATACCATTGAAAAACCTGCATGACATTAAATTACAACAAATAATTTACAAAGGTTCACTAAGTTTCAAGCTAACCATGAATATTATTATGCAAGGGTGCAAAAAGTGGCATAGTTGCAATATCTGGAGCAAGCGTCGAATGAAATTCGCGTCGTAGTATCGTGCATGCACGTGATGCAAGATTAATGGCGACGCGCTGAGGTCTGCCACATGCCACGTGCCACACGCCACTCGGCATGGTGCATCAAGAGCTGTAACTTGCGCAATTTATGACGGCTCATGGACAATTACCCGTGAGTGTTGTTATTGAAACAAACAAAAACTTTACTAACGTTTATAGGTTTATGAATCTCAGCACCGCAACAGACTGGCCTCAGCACGGCTAGAATAATTTGAGAAATTGGTTTGGGACGTGATATTTTCATCATCATCATCATCATCATATCAGCCGAAAGAAGTCCACTGCTGGACATAGGCCTCCCCCAAAGAGGGCCACAATGGCCGGTCCTGCGCCACCCGCATCCAGCGGACTCCCGCGACCTTTACCAGGTCATCAGTCCACCTTGTGGGGGGCCTACCCACGCCGCGCCTTCCGGTACGTGGTCGCCACTCGAGAACCTTTCCGCCCCAACGGCCATAGGTTCTACGTGCAATGTGCCCCGCCCACTGCCACTTAAGTTTAGCAATTCGGAGGGCTATATCGGTTACCTTGGTTCTGCTGCGGATAGCCTCATTTCTGATGCGATCGCGCAGAGAAACTCCCAGCATAGCCCTCTCCATTGCCCTTTGAGTGACTTTGAGCCTTCTTATGAGGCCCATTGTAAGCGACCACGTTTCCGTGCCATATGTTATCACTGGCAACACACACTGGTCAAAGACTCTCGTCTTGAGACACTGCGGAATATTGGACGAAAAGATGTGCCGTAGCTTCCCAAATGCTGGTCAGCCGAGTCGGATTCGACGATTGACCTCTTTCTCAAAGTTGGACCTACCTCTAACTGGACAGTCTGCCCTAGGTATACATAATCGTCTTCAACTTTGAGCGTAAAGTGTCCGATTGAAATGGGAGTTGTTACTACATGGACGTTTGACATGATCTTCGTCTTATCCATGTTCATCCTTAGACCAACTCGCTCGGAAGTTTTACTGAGGTCATCGAGCATAGTACTCAAGTCCTCCATGGTCTCAGTCATCAATACTACTTTATCATCAGCAAACCGAAGGTGAGTGATGTACTCGCCGTTGATGTTGATGCTTAACCTTCTCCAGTCCAGAGTCTTGAAAACGTCTTCCAGTGCAGCGCTGAACAGTTTTGGGGAAATAACATCCCCTTGTCTGACACTTCGCTGCAGCGGAATAGGCTTCGAGCTCTGATCCTAGAGTCGGACTGACGTGACTACTAACTGACGTGAAACTATTTATCTCAAATTATTCTAGTTCAAACAAGTTTATTCTAGGAAAGGGGGAATTTCGCGCTAGTGGAAAGCCAATTTATGAAAGTTTGTATAAATTATCACGCCGTTAGCCTGCGAATGTCAAATAACGTTTTGTATGGCAAAAAACTTGTAAAAACACATCTTTGGATATTTCGTTTCCTTTGATAACGTGTTATAACTACGACGACCGCTTTAGCCTAGTTGGTAGTGACCCTGCCTACGAAGCAAGAGGTCCTGTGTTCCAATCCCAGTAAGGGCATTTATTTGTGTGATGAGCACGAATATTTGTTCCTGAGTCATGGATGTTTTCTATGTATTTAAGTATTTATTTATCAACTAGCTGTTGCCCGCGACTTCGTCCGCGTATAACATGTTATCGTCTAAATGTTTGTTAAAGGAATGAATTAAAATAAAAACATTGAAATTAATTTTCTACCTAGACTTATAGAAAACAATCTAAAACCGAAGTTACAAATCTCTTACTTTCAAAATCTCTTGCTCTCTATAAAAACTAAGAACCCTCTCTGAACCCTCATAGTAAACAGTCTGAAACCGTAGTTACAAATTTCTTACTTTAAAAATGTCTTGCTCTCTATACAAAGTTCGAACCCCCTTTTAACCTTCTTAGGCGATGAATTAAAAAAACGCTGAAATAAGTTTTGTAGTCTAAACAGGCTAAGATCGCAGTTACAAATATCATATTTTAAAATTTTCTTGCTCTCCATACAAACTTTGAACGCTTTTCAGGGAAAAATTAAAAATAAAACACTCGGTTTTTTTATTGTAATAGGTAAGTATTTTTTCTACAAACTATCTAGTCTCTAGCTAAAAAAAAGCGTTTCCCATACGAACCTTGCATCCCTTTTTAAACCCTTAAGGGGTGAAATTTTCCAAAACGCTGGCAATAGGTATTTTTTAGTATTTTAATAAGTAGGTACTTAATCTTTCTACAGAGTTTTAAGTTTCTACCTAAAAAATTTTTTTCCTACACAAACATTGCACCTCTTTATCCCCCTCTTAGCGGGTGGAAATTTTCAAACCACTGAAAGTAATTTACCTATATATTTGTATTCTAATAAATAATCTTTCTACTCAATTTCAAGTCTCAAGCTCAAAAAAAAAGTTTCCTCCATACAAATTTTCACCTGTTTTATTCACCCTTAGGGGTGGAATTTTCCAAAACGCTGAATATTCTTTATTTGTATTGTAATAAGTAATCTTTCAGCAAAGGTTTGTCGCTTGCGATCTTTTTAAAAAGGTTTGAGATTCTAGCTCAAAAAAATCCCCTTTACCAACATTGTACCCTTTTTCATACCCTTAGGGGTGGAATTTTCCAAAACGCTGTTTTTTTTTATTTGTATTGTAATAAGTAATCTTTCTACAAACTTTTAAGCTTCTATCTCAAAAAGAAGTTTCGCTTATACAAACTTTGCAACCCTTTTTAACCCCCTAAGAGGCTGAATTTTCCAAAACGCTGGCAGTACTTTATTTGTATTCTAATAAGTAAGCTTTCTACAACGTATTGAGTCTCTTGCTAAAATAATAAAGTTTCCCCCATACAAAATTTGCACCCCTTGTTTACGCCCTTAGGGGCAGAATTTTCCTAGACGTTGAAAGTATTTTATTCGTATTCTAATAAGTAATATTTATACAAAATTTTAAGTCTCTAGCTATAAAAAATAAAGTTTCCCCCATACAAACTTTGCACCCCTATTTGACCCCTTTAGGGATAGAATTTCCAAAAATCTCTTCTTATCCGTTGCCTACGTTGTATAAGGTAGTTCTGGTGTAAATTTCAACTCTCTAGCCCCAGTAGATTCGGCTGTGCGTTGATGAGTGAGTGGGTGAGTCAGTCAGGGCATTTATATGTAGGTATAGATAGATAGAAGATGACGAAAATCCCATTCAAATATCTCAAAACCGTTTTAATGTCGCTTGTTAGAGTGAGAAAACGATCGGGGACTGAGACGTCAAGATCCTCGAGCGTCATAGTAAAAAACAATCGTTTCATTTGAAGGTGCGTTTTGTGAAAAAGGGACAGAACATAAAACTTTGGAACTTAGTGATTACCTATTTATATACCTAACCTCTTGCGTTGATTTTTTCTCTATTATCCTTTTTTCGAGAAAATACATTATGATTATTTTATTTAGTGTCTACCTACAGCCTGTTTTTAAACATCTAACATGCACAAAAGATCCCACTGGGTCGAAGTGCATCCGAAAGGCACGCATCACCTAGATAAGATAAGATAAACATCTAACTTGTTTTCAGTCAGGTTCGACAAACAAATAGGGTTTTGTTTTGATTGGCAAAACATGTTTGACGTTTAAAAACCACGAAAACATGGCGCAGCGGACGCGGCTTACGGGGTGTAGTTTCGATTCCAGAGGGCCTACCGGGAAATGCATTCGAAGTTTCCCCTCTCTGTCATACTTACGAGTTCGTACGTAAGTGCGACAGAGAGGGAAAACTTCGAATGCCGTTCGCGGTAGGCCCTCTGAGCTATAACCACGAACTTCGGAATTCGAAAATATTCGGGTATCTCTATCTCTATCGCACTAACAACACTCGAGTGACAGGGATGCAGTTATACGAACTTCGAGTTTCGGTTTTCGTGGTAGCGGCGCCGTAGGCACTTTGGCAGAATGCGCAAAGAACGCGTGTTAATTATATTGTTCAAATTTGTTAATACATTTTTTGAAATTACGCCATAATGCGACATTTGCGCATATAAGTTCTCATATCACAATCGAATATTTTTTTATGGTTTAACTTTTGGCATGTGTATCATAAAGGTCTATCGTAGACTGGATTTAAATAATTAATAAGTGAAAGGCAAAGCAATTCTGCCATTTTGACGAAAATTTGACGTTTCTTATAGCTGACAGTTGGAGCAACGTTTGATTTCAATAAAAATAAATGAAAAATTAAATGAAGTCGTATATTTCGGAAAATTTATTAATGGTCGCAGTCGGATAAAAACTATCCTAAGTTGCAGCTAGAATAATAATGTACCTATATAAAATGTTTCATATTTTTCCGTTCATGGGATGCTGAGAACATTCGAACCACACAAAGCTTAGTTTCAAACTGGCTGATTCTTTTTTTAATTTAGAGATTTATTATAAGTGGAGATGGAGATATAAGTACGTTTATATTCGTCTAGTACCCATAGTACAAGCTTTGCTTAGTTTGGGACTAGGTCGTGTTGTGTAAGATTGTTCGCAAATATTTATTTATTATTATACTAGTAATAAGTATAATAACTGAAGGAGTATTATTCAAAGTTTACAGCATACGGTGGTAAGTATCAGCGTTTTCATGATTAATTACAGTTTCAAGAAATACCTATGTAATTTGTGCACGTTTTGTTCGTGATGGTATTTTAATTTCGCGCAGAGGTGAATTATAACACCGAAATTATTTTAACTATGAACTCGTCGATTGAAATAATAGCACAGTAATTCGAAGACTATATTTAACTAGAAGTTATATGTATGTACGTATATAAATAAAGAAATATATATAATCAAATAACAGAATATGCGTTATATAATCCCGGCTAAACTTCGAAAAACTAAATTCATAAAGTTATTTTTCGTCAATGATTCGAAGTTTTTCGCCCTTTAGGCGACATTAAATAAAATACGACTGTGTGCGGGTATACACGGAGTGGGAATAACCTTAAATACTTCGACCTACATATAAGAGAATTCCAAAGGCAAGTGTAATCTCGTCAAAATACGAGTGGGGCATTGCCTTGATAAATAGTAGTTGTAATTTAGTCAATTAGGAAGTTAGAAATACCATTTTAAAACTTGGTTAACATTTAAGTTTTGATTTAATTGAAACTTTTCAAAACGCAGCCGCGGTGATTTTGATGACGTCATTCTCGAGAGATCGACTCTTTAGAGGCTGTCTCCCGGCAGTTTTGGGGTCCAGGAGACATGCACCAGCATATTAAGAGATGACGCTGGTATGCGAAAGTGAATTATTTTCCCGTAACAACATGCACTAATAGGTACGAAAACGATAAGTCTGTTTAAATGGGTTTACCTATAGTCAGACATTACATTACAAAGACAATAATGAATACGTATCGATCGTGATTGTCTAAAAAAAATATATTTGTACTGTTCATTTTCATATATCTGTTCTTAAATTACATAAGTTACGCTTAGTACAATCTTTAATATTGAAGATTATTTACTAAACTTTTCTTTATCTTAATAACTAATAACATTTATCTATGTCACTACTGGGGGCCTTAATGAACATTTTCTTAATGGGCTTGTGACCTTAATTTTTTTACGATGCCATTCAAACTAGTTTTTGTAGAGGAACAAATGTTTGTATGGAAGCAACTTTAAAGTAAGTATGACGTCACACGTTGAAATTTGTACTAACCGTTGCATGGAAAATGAAGTAAATTGCTGTTTCGGTCGCGAAATACTGCGTTTAGGTCCATAGTTGATGTACAATTTTGTATCTATATAAGCGTAAAGATTATATTGGTACCTTTATATTTACTCTTGGACAATAAATAAAAAAAACTTTTTTTTCTAAACTTTCTAATCTTTTTATGATTTTAATTATATTTTGTAATTTATACTTTACTAGATGTTGCCCGCGACTTCGTCCGCGTAGAACTTTTTATCGTCTTAGAAAATGATTTCTCTCAATACAAAATTTGAACCCTCTTTTAGGGGATAATTAAAAAAAAAGTTGATGTTCATTTTCTAGTTTGTGAACAAACAGTCTAAAACCAAAGTTAAAAATCTCATACTTTAAAAATGCCTTGAAATACTCAAACTTTGAACCAATTTTAACACTCTTAGGGGATGAATTTGGAAAAACTCTGAAATCAGTTTTGTAGTCTTTTAACGTACAGAATAAGACCGAAGTTAAAAATCTCTTTCTTACACTTTAAAATTTTATTGCTCGCCATTTAAAATTTGAACCCCCTTTTAAACCCCCTTAGAGGTTGAATTTTTCTAATCGCTGAAAGAACTTTTTTCGTAAACTTTTAAGTCTCTAGCTCAAAAAAAGTGTTGCCCATACAAAGCTTTCTTAACCCCCTTAGGGGTGGAATTTTCTAAAACCCTGAAAGTACTTTATTATTAATTTTAATAAGTAACATTTTGAATAGTTTTAAGTCTAGTAAAAAAAAAAGTTTTTCCCACACAACACCCTTCCCCTACCCTTCTTAAGGATCTTAAGGATCCCCTTAGGGATGGAGTTTTCTAAAACGCTGAAAGTTCTTTTTTAGTATTCTAATAAGTAATCTTTTTGCAAAGTTTTAAGTCTAACTCAAAAAAAAGTGTTGCCCATGCAAAGCTTGCTCTCCTTTTTAACCCTATTAGGGGTGGAATTTTCTAAAACGATTTGTGTTCTTTTTTTGTATTTTAATAAGTAATCTTTCTACAAAGTTTCAAGTCTGTAACTCAAAAACATAAACTTTCCCTGATAAAAACTGTGCACCCCTTTTTATCCCCCTTAGGGATAGATTTTTTCAAAACGCTGAAAGTCTTTTTTTTTGTATTTTTATAAGTAATCTTTCTACAAAGTTTTAAGTGTCTAGCTCAGAAAAAGTGTTCCCCATACAAACCTTGCACCCTTTTTTAACCCCCTTAGGGAATGATTTTTGTAAAACGCCGAATGTAGTATTTTTCATGTTCTAATAAGTAATTTTTCGTCAAAATTTTAAGTCTCTATTAAAAAAAATATGTTTTTCCCATACAAACTTTGCACCCTATTTTACCCCCTTAGGGGTGAAATTTTCCAAAACGCTGAAAGTACTTTCTTTGTATTTAAATAATCATTCTACAAAGTTTTAGGACTCTAGCTAAAAAAAATAGTTTCCCACATACAAACTTTTCACCCCTATTTTAGCCCCCTATTTTTAGGGGTATAATTTTGTAAAACGCTGAAAGTACTTAATTTGTATTCTGATGACTAATCTTTCTACAAAGTTTTAAGTCTCTATTTAAAAAAAATATTGTTTCCCCCATACAAAATTTGCACCCCTATTTTACCCCCTTAGGGGTAGATTTTTTTAAAACACTGAATCTAGGTACTTTTTTTGTATTCTAATGAATAATTTCTCTACAAAGTTTTAAGTCTCTATTTAAAAAAAAGTAGTTTTTCCCATACAAACTTTGCACTCTATTTTACCCCTTTAGGGGTAGAATTTTCTAAAACCCTGAAAGTTCTTTATTTGTATTCTAATGACTGATCTTTCTACAAAGTTTTAAGTCTCTATTTAAAAAAAAAATGTTTCCCCCATACAAACCTTGCACCCCTATTTTACCCCCGTAGGGGTGGAATTTTCCAAAACGCTGAAAGTGTTTCATTTGTATTCTAATAACTAATTTTTCTACAAAGTTTAAATCTATAGCTCAAAAAAAAAAGGTTCTCCCATACAAACTTTGCACCCCCATTTTACCCCCTTAGGGGTAGAATTTTCAAAAATCCCTTTATATCCCTAGCCCACGTTATAAAAGCAACATACTGTGCAAAAATCAACTCTCTAAGATTAGTAGTTTCGGCTGTGCGTTGATGAGTGAGTGAGTGAGTGAATTAGTCAGTCAGGACATAGGCATTTATTATGTACTAGCTGTTGCCCGCGACTTCGTCCGCGTAGAACTTTTTATCGTCTTAGAAAATGATTTCTCTCAATACAAAATTTGAACCCTCTTTTAGGGGATAATTAAAAAAAAAGTTGATGTTCATTTTCTAGTTTGTGAACAAACAGTCTAAAACCAAAGTTAAAAATCTCATACTTTAAAAATGCCTTGAAATACTCAAACTTTGAACCAATTTTAACTCTCTTAGGGGATGAATTTGGAAAAACTCTGATATCAGTTTTGTAGTCTTTTAACGTACAGAATAAGACCGAAGTTAAAAATCTCTTACTCACACTTTAAAATTTTATTGCTCGCCATTTAAAATTTGAACCCCCTTTTAAACCCCCTTAGAGGTTGAATTTTTCTAATCGCTGAAAGAACTTTTTTCGTAAACTTTAAGTCTCTAGCTCAAAAAAAGTGTTGCCCATACAAAGCTTTCTTAACCCCCTTAGGGGTGGAATTTTCTAAAACTCTGAAAGTACTTTATTATTAATTTTAATAAGTAACATTTTGAATAGTTTTAAGTCTAGTAAAAAAAGTTTTTCCCACACAACACTGGCTACCCTTCTTAAGGATCTTAAGGATCCCCTTAGAGATGGAGTTTTCTAAAACGCTGAAAGTTCTTTTTTAGTATTCTAATAAGTAATCTTTTTGCAAAGTTTTAAGTCTAACTCAAAAAAAAGTGTTGCCCATGCAAAGCTTGCTCTCTTTTTTAACCCTATTAGGGGTGGAATTTTCTAAAACGATTTGTGTTCTTTTTTTGCATTTTAATAAGTAATCTTTCTACAAAGTTTCAAGTCTCTAACTCAAAAACATAAACTTTCCCTGATAAAAACTTTGCACCCCTTTTTATCCCCCTTAGGGATAGATTTTTTCAAAACGCTGAAAGTCTTTTTTTTGTTTTTTTATAAGTAATCTTTCTACAAAGTTTTAAGTGTCTAGCTCAGAAAAAGTGTTCCCCATACAAACCTTGCACCCTTTTTTAACCCCCTTAGGGAATGATTTTTGTAAAACGCCGAATGTAGTATTTTTCATGTTCTAATAAGTAATTTTTCGTCAAAATTTTAAGTCTCTATTAAAAAAAAATATGTTTTTCCCATACAAACTTTGCACCCTATTTTACCCCCTTAGGGGTGAAATTTTCCAAAACGCTTAAAGTACTTTCTTTGTATTTAAATAATCTTTCTACAAAGTTTTAGGACTCTAGCTAAAAAAAATAGTTTCCCACATACAAACTTTGCACCCCTATTTTAGCCCCCTATTTTTAGGGGTAGAATTTTCTAAAACGCTGAAAGTACTTAATTTGTATTCTGATGACTAATCTTTCTACAAAGTTTTAAGTCTCTATTTAAAAAAAATATTGTTTCCCCCATACAAAATTTGCACCCCTATTTTACCCCCTTAGGGGTAGATTTTTTTAAAACACTGAATCTGAATCTAAATACTTTATTTGTATTCTAATGAATAATTTCTCTACAAAGTTTTAAGTCTCTATTTAAAAAAAAGTAGTTTTTCCCATACAAACATTGCACTCTATTTTACCCCTTTAGGGGTAGAATTTTCTAAAACCCTGAAAGTTCTTTATTTGTATTCTAATGACTGATCTTTCTACAAAGTTTTAAGTCTCTATTTAAAAAAAAAATGTTTCCCCCATACAAACCTTGCACCCCTATTTTACCCCCGTAGGGGTGGAATTTTCCAAAACGCTGAAAGTGTTTCATTTGTATTCTAATAACTAATTTTTCTACAAAGTTTAAGTCTATAGCTCAAAAAAAAAAGGTTCTCCCATACAAACTTTGCATCCCCATTTTACCCCCTTAGGGGTAGAATTTTCAAAAATCCCTTTTTAGTCCCTAGCCCACGTTATAAAAGCAACATACTGTGCAAAAATCAACTCTCTAAGATTAGTAGTTTCGGCTGTGCGTTGATGAGTGAGTGAGTGAGTGAGTGAGTGAATAAGTCAGTCAGGACATAGGCATTTATTATGTATAAATAGATAGAAGATAATGAAACTCCCATTCAAATATCTCAAAAAATTATGAAGCTACATCCGTTTTAATGTCGCTTGTTAGAGTGAGAAAACGATGAGGGACTGTGACGTCAATATACTCGAGCGTCATAGTAAAAAACAATCGTTTCATATGAAGGTGCGTTTTGCGGAAAAGGGACAGAACATACCCCCTCTTAAAACTTTGGACTCTTATAACTTAATCATTACCTATATAACCTCTTGCTTTGTTTTTTTCTCCATTTGACTATATTTATTGTAATTCTTTTTCGAGAAAATACATTATGATTATTTACCATATTTTCGATTCCTGAGCTATAACCACGAACTTCGGAATTCCAAAATATTCGGGTATCTCTATCTCTATCGCACTAACCATACTCGAGTGACAGGGATGCAAATATATGAACATTGAGTATCGGTTTTCGTGGTAGCGCCGCAGGTACTTTGGCTGAATGCGCCGAGCGCGTGCCATTGTCATTCAAAAGAAACAAATTCGTGTTAATTATATTGTTCAAATTTGTTGATTTCATTTATTGAAATTACGACATAAAACGACTTTTGCGCATATAAGTTTTCATATCAGAATCGAATATTTTTTTATGGTATATATTTTAGCATTTGTCTCGTAAAGTTCTATCGTAGACGGGATTTAAATTATTAATAAGTGAAAGGCAAAGCAATTCCGCCATTTTGACGAAAATTTGACGGTTCTTATAGCTGACAGTTGGAGCAGCGTTTGATTTCAATAAAAATAAATGAAAAATTAAATGAAGTCGTATATTTCGGAAAATTTATTAACTGTTGCAGTCAGATAAAAACTATCCTAAGTTGCAGCTAGAATAATAATGTACCTATATAAAATGTTTCATATTTTTCCGTTCATGGGATGCTGAGAACATTCGAACCGCGCAAAGCTTAGTTTCAAACTGGCTGATTCTTTTTTTAATTTAGAGATTTATTATAAGTGGAGATAAATAAATATATATTATATCTAAATTATGTTTAGTAATTTAAATACGTCATCAACAAACATATGCATAAAGACACACAAAATGCCTAAAAATAACTATGTTTACCGCTGACTTATGTTATTTTATTAGACTACTAGCTGTTGCCCGCGACTTCGTCCGCGTAGAACTTAATACTTAGAAAATATAATGCAAACAAACTTCTACCATCTTAAGGGATGATTTCCGAGGCAAAAACTATTCTATATCCTTTGAAGGGTCTCAAATTATCTCTATATTTATCTCTATACCAAATTTCATCTAGGTACATGGATTTTATCCAAACTTTCACCCCCTATTTCATACCCTTAGGGAATGATTTTCGGGATGAAAACTATCTAATGTCATTCTTCGGGACTCAATAACGACCTTTATACCAAATTTCATCTAAACGGGATTCATCCAAATTTTCACCCCCCCATTTCACCCCCTTAGGGAGTGATTTCCGGAATTACAACTATCCTATGTCCTTTCCCGGGACTCAAGCTATCTCTATACCAAATTGTATTAAAATGGGTTCCATCCGAATTTTCACCCCTAATTTCACCCCCTTAAGGGATGATTTCTGGGGTAAAAACTATCCCATGTCCTTTCCCAGGACTTAACCTATATCTACACCAAATGTCATCAAAATAGATTACATCCAAATTTCACCCCCCCCCCCCCCCCCCTTCACCCCCTTAGGGGATGATTTCCGGGATAAAACCTATTATTTGTCCTTCCCCGGGACTCAAACTATTTATATACCAAATTTCATCTAAATCGGTGCAGCGGTTTAAGTAGCTCCATACAAATTTCCACCCCCAATTTCAGCCCCTCACATATAAAAACTACCCTTTGTCCTTCCCCGGGGCTCATTTCATCTAAATCGGTTCAGCGGTTTAGGCGTGAAGAGGTAACAGACAGACACACTTTCGCATTTATAATATTAGTATGGAAGTATGGATTATTAGTATGGATAGTATGGATTATTTCCGCTTGTCTTCCAAATAGAGGTGTAGCTGTAGACTCACTTCAAAAGAAAGAAGAAACGAAAAACTCATTCAAATATCTCAAAAAATTACGAAGCTACAACCGTTTTAATGTCGCTTCTTAGAGTGAGAAAACGATCAGGGACCGTGACGTCACGATCCTCGAGCGTCATAGTAAAAAACAATCGTTTCATTATAAAGGTGCGTTTTGCGGAAAAGAGACGCAACAAACCCCCTCTTAAAACTTTATACACTTATAACTTAGTGATTACCTATATAGCTTCTTGCGTTGTTTTTTTTTCGAGATAATACAACATTATGATTATTTTGTTTAGTGTCTACATCCCTATTTTCGATAAGATAAGATAAAATAAGATTTCTTTATTGTCAGAACTGTGTACATTTAGTTGCTTTGGGTAAAATAAAGTCCAACAGCTTGCCCATTTTGGACGTATATTAAACTTAAAGCTAGTCAAATATACTAAAACAATAACAACAATAGTATTTCCAAATAGTTTTAACCATATTCACACATAAAATATTAATTTAGATCTATCCGACATCCGTATTTTCTTTTAAACCACGAACTTCGGAATTCGAAAATATTCAGGTATCTCTATCTCTATCGCACTAACAAATGACAGGAATGCAGAGGGCCTACCGCGAAAGGCATTCGAAGTTTCCCCTCTCTGTCATAATTACAAGTTCGTACATAAGTGCGACAGAGAGGGAAAACTTCGAATGCCGTTCGCGGTAGGCCCTCAGATATACGAACTTTCGGTTTTCGTGGTTTGGCTGAATACGCAAAGAGCGCGCGCGCGTGCCATTCAAAAAAACCAAGTTTATATTGTTCGAATTTGTTGTTACATTTTTGTACAAATTACGCCTTAATTAGACATTTGCGCATATAAGTTCGCATATCAAAATCGATTAATTTTATATTTGCTTTTGGTACCTATGTGTCTCGTCAATGTATATCGTAGACGGGATTAAAATTATTAATAGGCGAAAGGAAGGCAAAGCAATTCCGCCATTTTGTCCGTAGTATTGCTTATTACTGTGATTTTGACGTTTCTTTTAGCTGACAGATGTGGCGGCGATATACTTTAAGAATAATAAATGAAAAATTAAATGAAGTCGTATATTACGGAAAATAAATTAATTGTCGCAGTGGGATAAAAACCATCCTAAGTTGCAGCTGGAATAATAATGTACCTATATAAAATGTTTCATATTTTTCCGTCCATGGGATGCTGAGAACATTCGTACCACAGAAAGCTTAGTTTTAAACTGGCTGATTCTTTTTTTAATTTAGAGATTTATTATAAGTGGAGATAAATAGATAGAAGATAATGAAACTCCCATTCAAATATCTCAAAAATTATGAAGCTACATCCGTTTTTATGTCGCTTGTTAGAGTGAGAAAACGATGAGGGACTGTGACGTCAATATACTCGAGCGTCATAGTAAAAAACAATCGTTTCATATGAAGGTGCGTTTTGCGGAAAAGGGACAGAACATACCCCCTCTTAAAACTTTGGACTCTTATAACTTAATCATTACCTATATAACCTCTTGCTTTGTTTTTTTCTCCATTTGACTATATTTATTTTAAATTCTTTTTCGAGAAAATACATTATGATTATTTACCATATTTTCGATTCCTGAGCTATAACCACGAACTTCGGAATTCGAAAATATTCGGGTATCTCTATCTCTATCGCACTAACCATACTCGAGTGATAGGGATGCAAATATATGAACATTGAGTATCGGTTTTCGTGGTAGCGCCGCAGGTACTTTGGCTGAATGCGCCGAGCGCGTGCCATTGTCATTCAAAAAAAACAAATTCGTGTTAATTATATTGTTCAAATTTGTTGATTTCATTTATTGAAATTACGACATAAAACGACATTTGCGCATATAAGTTCTCATATCAGAATCGAATATTTTTTTATGGTTTATATTTTAGCATTTGTCTCGTAAAGGTCTATCGTAGACGGGATTTACATTATTAATAAGTGAAAGGCAAAGCAATTCCGCCATTTTGACGACAATTTGACGGTTCTTATAGCTGACAGTTGGAGCAGCGTTTGATTTCAATAAAAATAAATGAAAAATTAAATGAAGTCGTATATTTCGGAAAATTAATTAACGGTCGCAGTCGGATAAAAACTATCCTAAGTTGCAGCTAGAATAATAATGTACCTATATAAAATGTTTCATATTTTTCCGTTCATGGGATGCTGAGAACATTCGAACCGCGCAAAGCTTAGTTTCAAACTGGCTGATTCTTTTTTTAATTTAGAGATTTATTATAAGTGGAGATAAATAGATAGAAGATAATGAAACTCCCATTCAAATATCTCAAAAAATTATGAAGCTACATCCGTTTTAATGTCGCTTGTTAGAGTGCGAAAACGATGAGGGACTGTGACGTCAATATACTCGAGCGTCATAGTAAAAAACAATCGTTTCATATGAAGGTGCGTTTTGCGGAAAAGGGACAGAACATACCCCCTCTTAAAACTTTGGACTCTTATAACTTAATCATTACCTATATAACCTCTTGCTTTGTTTTTTTCTCCATTTGACTATATTTATTTTAAATTCTTTTTCGAGAAAATACATTATGATTATTTACCATATTTTCGATTCCTGAGCTATAACCACGAACTTCGGAATTCGAATATATTCGGGTATCACTATCTCTATCGCACTAACCATACTCGAGTGACAGGGATGCAAATATATGAACATTGAGTATCGGTTTTCGTGGTAGCGCCGCAGGTACTTTGGCTGAATGCGCCGAGCGCGTGCCATTGTCATTCAAAAAAAACAAATTCGTGTTAATTATATTGTTCAAATTTGTTGATTTCATTTATTGAAATTACGACATAAAACGAAATTTGCGCATATAAGTTCTCATATCAGAATCGAATATTTTTTTATGGTTTATATTTTAGCATTTGTCTCGTAAAGGTCTATCGTAGACGGGATTTAAATTATTAATAAATGAAAGGCAAAGCAATTCCGCCATTTTGACGAAAATTTGACGGTTCTTATAGCTGACAGTTGGAGCAGCGTTTGATTTCAATAAAAATAAATGAAAAATTAAATGAAGTCGTATATTTCGGAAAATTAATTAACTGTCGCAGTCGGATAAAAACTATCCTAAGTTGCAGCTAGAATAATAATGTACCTATATAAAATGTTTCATATTTTTCCGTTCATGGGATGCTGAGAACATTCGAACCGCGCAAAGCTTAGTTTCAAACTGGCTGATTCTTTTTTTAATTTAGAGATTTATTATAAGTGGAGATTACAATCAGTTGATAGTTTACTATCCATTTAGCAACACGACGTTATCAATTTTAACACCACGCAACAAGCCTATTATATTTTTAGTTTGTGTAGGTTTACTTTCTATGTTTTGGGAAAGCTGTTTAATACAAAGGGTTATGATCGGCACTTCTTGTCTATGACCGGCACTTGTCTATAGAACATTTTTTATTGATGACTTTCGTCTTTCTTTCACCTCTATCGCCGCATTCGACCCACATTCGACCTGTGAGGGGCGCAAACTATTTGCTACATGTCATGATAACGTCAAAACTGTCTATAATGTGCAAAACACAAAAGATGTAATCTAATAAATCAACTTTTCGAACTAAAAACATCGAAACTTCTAAATTATGCCACTTTCTGCAAATTTTAGACGAGGTAAGTTGGAATGGCATCAATGGCATTTACTCAGGACGACCTACGTAACATTATTTCTTTTTATCGGAAAAATCCTAAAGAAGTATTGGTATCTTAAGGTATCTTATAGTTGTGTTGCGTGTGAGGATAAGATTTTACCGGTCTAAATCGGAGGAAAAATAAGATTATTGGACCACCTAATGATATAATAGGAACGTGTAAAATATATATATATGAGAAGAGCCTTGAGCCGTGTATATAGGACGTGTATATAGAACCTACCTATATAGGTATAGATTAACGATGATGATGTGCAATGAACTCAAACGTAATCACTATCAAGCATACTTACTAAAGAATCTAACATTAATCTAGGTATATCTATATTCATGTTATACAGTGGTATATAGTTTATAAATTTGTGTGTAGGTGTAATCTCAGGATCCGTAAAAAAACCCACTTAGATATATGAAATATGAACCATCGGGATGAGCAAAAGCTATATTATGTTATTCAGCGGCTTTTGCGAGCTTGTTGATAAGATAAATTTACTGTCAAAACGGACAATAAATTCACCATCATTCAACATTCATCATTCATTCATACATCTTTATTTGATTTTAATTCAGAAATGCTGATGGCGTTAAAAAATGCCAAGAAGAAGAAAGAAGGCGAGGAAACTCAAAACGATCCCGAAGACGAGGCTGCAAGTGACGTTGCCAGCTACAACTCCAACATTCTCGCCAAACCGACCATTTCCCGGCGAGACCTGCGGCTCGGCCCGCAGGGCGCGCCGCTAGACGACACGCCTGGGCATTCTGCATCAGCTGACACAGCGCCAGATGAAAAGGAAGTGTCCAAACAATAACTTAATATGTTCTTTAATTATGTGCTTGTTATAAATGTGCTTTTTTTTAAATATAATTAGTATTTATTACAATATTTCAATTTTGTTTTATACTGTGACGGTAGCCAACAAGCATACGGCCTGCATTATGGTAAGAAGACACCGTACAGATGCTTGCGACACCAGTAGAATCAAGCGTGTTGACCCTATAAATAGTGTTTTGTTTTGAGGATCCGTTGTTTTGATGCCTAGAGACACAACACAGGTCCCTCACTCTCAACACAGCCGCATCATCGGGATGATCGCTGAGGTTAACCTCAGGA
Source organism: Epinotia brunnichana (assembly GCA_963854355.1). Taxonomy (NCBI): domain Eukaryota; kingdom Metazoa; phylum Arthropoda; class Insecta; order Lepidoptera; family Tortricidae; genus Epinotia; species Epinotia brunnichana. The sequence continues at coordinate 19,798,086 of OY977940.1, forward strand.
CCACACCTCAGGAACACACCTCACAACATCACATGCCTACCATGCAAGTCATGGTGTTATTATGGTTGTGTTCCATAAGGTGAAGGTGCTCGCAAATATAGCAATAATATTTTAAAAAAGGAAGTAGATGCTCATAAAGGCGATGACCGACGTAGGACAAAACGTAATAAATACCACGAGCAGAAGTGTGACGCGTTCTCGTGGATTGAACGATGTATGTATACGAGTATACATATACTAATTGCTAACTGATCATCTTGTTAGTTAGACGAAACAACATTGTGGTAAACCGATAATAAACACCGTGTCACTGCTTTATTTAACTGGCTTTAACTAACTACAATTACGCACGCAACACGGAAACGTATAAACCCACTAATCGATTAAAAATACTCATTCGAAAAATTCCTTTGCAAGGTTGCTTTTCCATTGGGAGATTGATATCCGCGCTATTTCCCGTGTATTTATCTAGCGATCTTGTAGGCGGTTGAACTTGAGACTCGGGGATTTGAGAATTGATCGCGTCGCAACGTCGGGTTGGCGCCTTGCCAGTCTGTCTCGCCCCTGAGGATTAAGTTGGCAACACACTGGCATGGTTGCAGTCCTTTTGAGCGAATTATATTTGGACCAGTTTTTTCTATAAGTAGGTCCGTAGCCCCATTTTTAACGTCTCAGTTAAACGATATCGAAGTCAAGATTTATTTAGGAATTGGGCCTAAATGAAAGTGATCTAGCCATATAAAGTTTAAGCCAGCTCGCTATACTTAGTCATACCTATTCAACATTATCAGCTCCTCTTAAAAGTTATGGTTATTCCTCACTTAGCTTACTTTTACCATTACAAACTGCATGAAGTTGCCAGCATTGAATGACTTAAGTGATATAACGATACCGTATTTCGTTTATTAAATACAAATCGATCATTGTGTATCCATCCACCACCGTATCGTGTGTCCTTATGTGAGAGTAAACAGAGAAAGAGAAAAGTAAGTGTCTTCCCGAAACTATTATTTAGTTTCCTAGTAAGTAATTATGGACGTACCTAATGCACGATAAAAAATATTTGTAGGTTATAAAAGTTATATAAAGCTTAAAGGTAGAATTTGTTTTATTTACTTCTTGCAACTTTGGTAGGGTTCCGTACCAAAAAGTTAAAAAAGGAACCCTTATGGGTGCGACTCTGTCCGTCTGTCCGTCCGTCCGTCTGTCACAACGTTAAATATCTCAGAAACTACTTAAGCTATCAATTCGAAATTTGGAACAACTGTTAAGAGGGTTAAGACACATGTATAAAAGATCAAAAAATTATATATGCATTTTTATTTTCTGTGTAAATGACGAATATGAGGGGGATTAAAAAAATCAAAGTCTAGTAAATATATCAAGTCGGGTATCATATGAAAGGGCTTGAGTTGCACTTTCTAAAACAGTTTTTTTATTTTTTTCTACAGTGGTTAAATTTATATTTGTTAAGGAAAATGTAGAAAAAAATACCACCCCCCCTTATCTCCGAAGTTTACCAATAGAAAATTCTGAAATAATTACATATGATTAAGAGTAACATAATGCAGGAAAAATAAAACGATATTTAACTTGATTATAATTTTTTTATTTATCAAAAAACATTTCTTAATTAAATTTGTAATTTACTTACTTTTGTATGTAATTTTACAACTTCAAGTTCCTATCAGATTATCTTTAAATTCCCTTCTTTGAAATAAAATATAAATAATCGAAATCGGTGCGCGTGATAAAAAGCTATCTGCTGATAAACAAACATACTCTGACATGACGGGTATGGTGTATGAAAGTTTGTACGGCACCCTCGGTGCGCGAGTCAGACTCGTACTTGACCGGCTTTTTTATCACGTGTACCGCTTTCGATAATATTTTTTTCATTTGAAAGAACGGACTTTAACAATAATCTCCTTAGAAATTGAAAGAAGGGTTCTTTTTTACCGTTTTGTTACAGTCAAGTGCAAGAATATCATCATCATATCAGCCAAAAGACGTTCACTGCTGGACTTAGGCCTCCTCCATAGAGTGCCAAAATGACCGGTCCTGCGCCACCCGCATCCAGCGGACTCCCGTGACCTTTACCAGGTCATCAGTCCACCTTGGCCTACCCATGCCTCGCCTTCCGGTACCTACGTGGTCGCCACTCAAGAACCTTTCCGCCCCAACGGCCATCGGTTCTAAGTGCAACGTGCCCCGCCCACTGCCACTTAAGTTTAGCAATTCGGAGGGCTATATCGGTTACCTTGGTTCTGCTGCGGATAGCCTCATTTCTAATGCGATCACGCAGAGAAACTCCCAACATAAGCCCTCTCCATTGCCCTTTAGGTGACTTTAAGCCTTCTTATGAGGCCCATTGTAAGCGACCACGTTTCAGTGCCATATGTCATCACTGGCAACACACACTGGTCAAACACTCTCGTCTTGAGACACTGCGGAATATTGGACGAAAAGATGTGCCGTGCCGTAGCTTTCCGAACCCTTCCCAGCCGAGTCGGATTCGACGATTGACTCTTTCTCGAAGCAAAAATATGTATCGCTTTAATCTTCTCATAAATATGTACCTAATGAGTGAACTCAACAACGTAATGGGGGATGTTGCCTCTTGGTTCTCGGCAAACGGTATGTTATTAAACATTGAAAAAACCAATATCATGCACTTTTCACTCCGCGGAAAAAAGAACACAATCTAAATATATACTGCAACGATCGACTCGTTCCTCAGGTTGACGAGGTAAAATAGGTCTTGTCATAGATTCTGGTTTAACGTGGGGTCCCCATATTGACTCACTATAGTCGCTATGCAATCGTTTGTCGTCCGCGTGTTTTGCACTCACTAGGCTGCGTGCTGCGTCCCAGTTTAACCCTTCGTATGTGGTAGGTAAAAAAAACGTGAGTTCAAGCCTCGGTTGCACCGTATAGACCAAATAAAATTGTTCACAAAAAAAATGCAAAAAGTTGACAGTAAAATGTGATCAGGATCCTGACCAAACACAGACGAAGGGCTAGATCACAATAATGTATGAAAAGCCTACTTTGGGTATTTTCATTCTCTCCTAACATATGGAATCAATTTACTTATGGGCAAGCGCATCCAATCGTGAGAGACCATTTAGACTTCAAAAACGAGCCATTCGTTGCATATGTGGTGTCTCCTGAGATCATCCTGCTCGTGAACTGTTCAAGGAAACCAAAATTCTCACCCTTCCGAGCTTGTATGTCCTTGAAGTAGCCAAGTACGTGAGAGGTAACATTGAACAGTTCCCGACGTGTGGTGACTCACACAATTATAAGTTCAGGCGGTGCGGCGATCTGCGCCCTCCCGCCACACATCTCGCAAAGGCCCAATAATGTCTCCACTCGATAGGGCCCAAGATATACAACAAGTTGCCCCAAGAAGTCAAAAGCGCGCCGAGTATGAGGTGTTTTGTGAACAGACTTAAAATTAAACTAGCATCCGATGCACGCTATTCCAAAAACGAATTTCTCAATAATGGCTGAAAGCCGAACGACTTTTCAACTGGCTCGCTGCCCAATCAATGGTTATGTATGTAATGTTTAAGGACCTACTTACTAGAAACTTGACAAATAAATGTACTTATAATAATTAATTCGTTGACAAACACGCTGCAGTGTACCTAAACTAAGACATACTTACCTACCTGCTGTAATATAATATAAGACATACTTACCTTAATGTGATATTATTATGTATAATGTTATTTAAGATCTAAAAAATTGACATGTAAAACTACGTTTTATAAAGGAATAAATGAAATGAAATGAAATGAGGAAGTTGTATGTACCCATATTTTTACACTTCACTGTAAATCTATTTAACTTACTTAACCGACGCGTTGCACAAACACTATGCTGAAACTATACTAGTCAATGCAAAAAATAAAACTCTCTTTAATCTTCGTCTACTTACCTCTATTTATTTAATCGTATGGCAAACATTATTTGGCCTTTGAGTTTGTCACTTTTTAGTACCACCCAGGGGACACGTGCAGGGTTGTGGTAGGTAGAACTATAGTTGGGGCGCTATGTCGGGTAACCTCCTCGAGTGTCTGGACTCTACCGATTCCTCTTGATTCGGTTGATCCGCAGGAATGGGTAGTGTCTTGGCCGGTGCGCCCTGGAGGCAACAGCAAGTGATAATTTAGTGAACCCTAAGTTATCGCTTGCTGGTGCTACCAATAACCCGACACGGGGGGGTCGGGGGGTTCCGCCCAGGGAATCGCAAGATTCCCCAGGTGCGGCTTGAGGGAGAGGCCATTGCCGTTTGCCTCTATAATAAATAACGGACCCGTAACCCTGACAAATCCTCTGCTATCAGAGGATTCATGTTAGGCGCGGGGGCTGCGACGGTCAGGCCGGGGCCGAGTTGTGGCTGCGAGGGAGAAAACCTCTATAAAAAGTTACAAGGGGACCTGAGAGGGTGAATCCGAGGTCTATCACCCTCTCCCGGCGTAGAGGTCCTTTGGTCGGTTGGTCAAGCGTGTGGTGTCGCCCCGCACGCTAACGACGAGAGGGGGGGGGGGGCTTTTGCCTCAGTAGTGAGGGCAGCTGCGGCTGTTGCCGAGGGGCGTCGTGGTGAAATGTTCGCGATCCCATGACGCCCCTACTACACGGCAGAGAGGGCATACCTTGGTGGTTTTAGACGGTAGTCCGGGGGGTTCCCGGGAGCCCGTCATACCCATCCTAGTTCCTCGGCTAGGTGGGATGCGTAAAGTAAAAGGTTCCGACGGAAGACCAGCGCTGGCCTTCTACGTTAGCACCATGCTGAGTCGGGGCCTTTTCGTGGACCCTGCTATTTTTACGTTCTGTGTTTTGTTTTTTACAACCATTTTTTGTCCACGAATAAATGTTTTCTTTCTTTCTTTCTCTAAAGGCCCCAAGTAAAAAAAAAAAAAAAAGGTTGAACTAGTATAGTTCAGCAGAAGGAAATGGCGGAACGGGCCAGGGAGGACGACCCATTGGCCGACCCACGGCGTCGCAGGCATGCTAGACGAAGGCGAGCAGCACAGGATCGCCGCCTGCCTCCGTAGAGTGACCGGGGGTGACAGGCATGGAGACGCCTGCCATCCCTCACGCACCAGGTCACTGAGTGGGTGCCTGTAGTGGCATAAAACGAACGAGGTCAACAAGGACCTCCGGAAGCGGTGTTCCGGAAATCGGAGCGGTGCTGGTGGTGCTGAAAAAGTAAAGCGCAAGCGTTCCTTCAGCCCACCGCTAAGGCACAAAGACGGCAGACGGAGAGGTTTTTAGTGGGTAGACTCGGGGCCTCATTAGCCCAAACGAGGAGTCCCACATATCCACCCGGGTCTGTCCCCACACCCGGGAGGAATGCGTAAAGCATTTTCCTCTCCAAAAAAAAAAAAAAAGGTAAAGACAGTTGTCCCCCCTTTGTCAAGTGAGTGGGCAACTCAACTGTTAGAGATTCTTAAGCCGCCCGAAGGCCTCTAACTCGGCTTAACGACTACTGTCATAGACAGCATCCGGGATCAACTGCTTAGCGTGCCTTCCAAAGCAAGGAAGCGCTCATTTATAGTAACCACTCAAACAGGCGGTCACCCATCCAAAGACTGACCGCTGCCATGTTTGCTTAACCTGCGTTATCGATTCCGATTCGCAGGCGCCGCTGGGCTATGAACCCCTATGCAGGAAAAGGATTGTCTAACCTATTTTTTAGTCATGCATCGAATAAATCATGAACGAATCGTAACGGAACGGAAACACCTAGTTATAGGTAGGGACACGAAACATCTGCAACTACTATCTATATTTGCTTAATTTGCTACATAGCGCCAAATTCAGGATTATTTGGTTCAGGATAGTCTTTGCTGATTGGGGTCTTACTGTCGTGCTTGTCGCAGCAGTCTGATTTATCGACACGCATTTAAATGTAGATGGATCCCGCTCTCCGCGCCCCGAGAGAATACCGAGGGATCGGTGCAATTAGGGCTAACAATTTAGATGTTATTCCGACTTACTAGTCAATGCCAGCGACATAATACAAATTCCCGACACGCCCAACTCATAAAATAACAGTAGGTAGTTTTGTAGCATTCGCCTTCTTGTTAGGTCGAAAAGTTTGGTTTGCTTTATACGAGCAGTCGGACACTCCCGTATTACGACGGCTTTGTTACCCGAAACTGGAAACTAAGCCCCTCGGGATATAATTTCGCTGCAACATTGTCTGAGCCAGTAAAATTTAACAAGGCCTTCGTATTAGAGTAATAAGAGGGACACATCTCATTGTTACCAATTTATTTGTGACAATTTTTCCACCAAGTTTATAGAATTGCCTACCAAAATTGTATTAGCAATATAATGCCTAGTGTCAGTGAATAAAAAGTTCGATGCTCGTAGTGACAGGCACAAAACAAAAAAAAGTGTTAATGTCACAAATGCAAGCATAAATTTGATAGTTACGTAACATAATATATGGGATACCAATTTATACTTTTATACAGTAATTTTTATTTAAAATAGTTATAATAACGTTGGTGTAGCAATGGCCGCTGTTTCTAGTGCCCGTTTTCCTAAAAGGCGCGAGCTGCCTAAATTGATGGCTTGTATGACCAAAACTAGTTTAGAAAATATGAGGAACAAGGTGCTTTATTCCATGGATGTTCTGGACTCGAAGGCAGTACGAAGGTAGGTACAATATGAGCATAAAAAATTGTTTATGTTTCGATAGATATAAATTAAGTATTCCTACTTAGCTGTTGCAATAAGGTTCACAGATGGTCGGTGGAGTGTGTCGTCGATGGTAGTACAGACAGCATCAAAAGTAGCTACGCAATCGAAGACGTCAATAGTTCTTATTCCCTTTTAATACTTTTGACGTCTTCGTTTGCTACTTTTGATGCTGACTGTACACTAAATTCAGTGTTATTAAATTAAGTAATTTAGTAAGTAAGTTAGGAATAACAATGTTTAACTGTTAGAAAGGAGCGCACATTCGCCAACAAACTGGCCTCAGTTTGGCGAGACAGGAAATATGTACTTACCATTAAGTTGTTTTTTGAGTATAAATAATTTAAAAAAAAAATTACCAGTGTCTACTATTTTAATAATTCGTGTACCAAAAGTGCGTAAAGGTATTTCTTATCCGTTCTTCACTTAATGGATGTATGTCTACTTGAATTTTTGCCATTCCTCTCTATTTAATGCTTACTATACTTACTCATTTTGAAAAACAAGTTGAATCTACAAATAAGTAGCGTATTCATTGATGTGTAGATGTAGGCGCGATCTTACTTCAGAACGTTAAAACCAAGCTTGGCATAAAGGGTTGTTTTCTTTTTATTTGCTAGGGAATATACCTAACGTCTACTCTTGAGAATATTTCAAGTTGGCTTGGGCTCTTAGTAACAGTCTACTGCTGATATTTCAGACGTAAGATGCCACTACACGAGTGCCTAATCTTGGAGCTAAGGGAGGCGGGCTACATGGAATCCTCAGATTACGTCCAAGACCTACTGTATGACAACATGCAGTTAGTCGCCGAGGATGATATTGGGATCATAGTAGATCTTACTAAGAGACCTGATTATCTGGAGCATATTTGCGCTGAGCTACAGAAAGCTGAAAAGGAACGGGATAAAGGTACTAGCTAATGAAACGATGGGAACACCTTCTTCTCGCAACTAAAGTTTGGAAAACTGATTCATTTCGCAACTTTTCATTTCCCAAACTCTGAAACTGTAAATATTTCAGGATTTATTTCAGGGCCATCGTGTAGAACCCTATAGGTTAGGTTAGGTTGTTTATTAAAATCCTTAACAGTTTCAGAAATATTAAGAGGTTAGGAAATGAAAAGATGCGAAATGAATCAGGTTGCCAAACGTTAGGTTGGGAAACATTAGTGAACCGAAACGATGACTCTTATCGAACCAACCAACACCATACACTTTGTTAATGGGTGTTATTAGGCCGAAAAAAGCGCAGCTCTTCAGCCTGCGCTGGGGCTTGATTTTGTTAACCACTTTGGCATCGTATGCGAAATTCAATGTGTTTCACGCACTCGTCCTGTAGCTCTAGTATAAGTTTTATAGATACAATACGTTTTCGAACGCGTTTGCGTTAAGTTTCAATTTATATGGCAACGCGAACAGCGCCTCTGGTGGTAACTATTCGGACTTGATGGATTTTGATAAATTTTGCGGTGTCATGCCTCGTGAGAACGATTGATTGTTGGAATCTCGTAGGGTCAACAGTATAAGGCATCGGTTACACGCTAATTCTGTCGTTAGTTCAGCCCATCAGATTATGAGTGAAAATGATATTGTAACCGTTGTGAATGACAGAGACAGACAGACCATACTGATGGACTGAACTGACGCCAGAATTAGCATGTAACCGAAGCCTTACGTAAAATACCCTAAGTTCTACTACTAATAAGTTTACGTCAAAATTATGTTTAATTACACTGGTATGAAATATTATAGTGAAGTTTATGTATACAATTTTGTATGTATGAAGGGATGTATGTAAACACTTTATACTGTAAAACCTCCCAGGTATATATAGTCCAAATTACGTAAATATGGTCCAAATGAACTCGATATCACACGATTGTGTGCGACTAATAGATATGTTTGGCCATCTTTATCAAACTTTACTTTGACTACTCGTATATAGTTGTCGTTTTCAGGGTTCCGTAATCAAAGAGTAAAACGGGACCCTATTACTAAGACTCCGCTGTCCGTTTGTCTGTCTGTCCGTCTGTCACCAGGCTGTATCTCAATAACCAAGATAGTTAGACATTTGAAATTTACACAGATGATGTATTTCGGTTGCCGCTATAACAACAAATACCTACTAAAAACAGAATTAAATAAATATTTATAAGTAGATAATGGTACGGAACCCTTCCTGCGCGAGTCCGACTCGCAATTGGCCGGTTTTTTAAATTCATCTACTCTCCTATACGGCAGCCAGCAAAAACAGTTAAATGTAGGTATGCATATATGTATGATAAATTGTGATCAGTTAAATTTTTTAGCATTCAATAATTCTTTTTCATGAGATTTCACACAAAAACAAGCACCATTTTTATTAAACGAGCGAGCGAAGCGAACGAAGATCTTCGATCCAGCTTGCCAATTTGGGCCTAAATCCTTTCGTTTGGCCGGATGTCCAGCGGTCCCGCTGTGGCCGGCTGTTCTCCTTTACAGGTCGCATTTTTCAACCGATTCTGGTGAAATTTTGTGAGCAGGTATAAAAAAATATATTTAGAATTGAACTTTTGTCGAATCAGTTTATCGAAATTAAAAAAAATTAAAAAAAAGACCAAGCTTGCGAATTCAACAGTTCACAAAGCCACTAGATTTAAGTCTGTTAACCCATTAAAAAGTAAGTAGGTCGTTAAGTTTTTACAAACTTCGTTTAGCCGTTTCTAAAAAAGTAGCTTAGTAGACCCCTTACAAACACTATCCTATTTTGTTTACAAATATGTTCACATTTGAATAAACAAATTGGTGTATCTAAGATATATATCATACACAACATTATAATAGGTTAAACAAGTCGGCCGCTCAGTTGAACCCTGTGATTATGTAGTCATGTTACAACCGATGGTAAGGAAAAATACTGTTTGTTATAGTTTCCAAGTCATGACTGTTAAACTGATTCTTATCATTTCCAAGGCAACTCAAAAACCGAGGCCATTTATTTACTGGAGCTTGCAATGTGCTACGCTGAAAAAGGAAAAGGAACATTATGGTTGGCAGAGAAATTCTACATGGCGTCGATTGCCGTGGCCAGCCAGTATTTAGTGGATGGCGGGCGGCAAAAAGGGTGCTGCAAATACCATTACGCAAAGTTTTTACTCGATAAGTGTAAGTCAGAACGTGGTTAATAATGTTGATTATAGTATTAAATGGAGTCAATAAACTATATTCTAAATTTAGGCCGCAATGGCCTATTTAACTGACACTGGACCAGAGAGGGGGGTGGGGACTACTTAACTGCTCATTAACTCTTTTCCATTAGAGAGGAGTCCTGTGTCCAGTTGTGGGAGGTGGAGGCTGAAAGTCAATTTTTATTGGTCATCTCCTAAGCATGTGGCATCCCCTGAGAAACTCTGTCACAGTTGTGACCTCACAACAACAAAAAAATTGATAAACCCAAATACCTTATCTAACCTATTGCAGTTTTGTAAATAGCACATTTCAGTTCCAGGAGTGGATCAGGATGAGCCTTTCCAAATTTTGACTCAAGTCAGAGATTCTGCTATCGGAAAGGTAAATAAGATTTTTGAAATTGTACTTTTTAATAGGTCCTTAAACCACAAGGTAAACGGTGTTCATTCGATACTTGATAAAAAAGTTTCGCTGAATAATATTTACTAATGCAAAGGACCTAGGCGAAGCAACGGGATAAAATATAGCATATTATAATCCCGTAGGTCCAGTCTACATATAACCTATTGAAAAAAAGGTTTTTAGAACAGGACGGGTAGTTTCTGACCTTACTCAGCACAACGCCGTAGGCGCCGATAGGCTTCCAATTTTCAGTAAAGAAGCAGAAAACGAAACTCCATTACTAAAAATTCTTCTCGGAATCCGGACCCCCATTGGCGTCCTTGTATTGTATTGACCTAACTTGTGTACTATGTGCTTTTTTACTGGAAATTGGATCCTATCGGCGTTTACGGCATTGTCCTAAGTGATATTAAGCCGTCTTCCAGGGCCATATTCTTCTCCCAATATTTCAAATATAGGAAAATTTGTTTGTATATAAACTTGGCAATTTAATGTTGTCGTAGATCCCAATAGAAAAAAAAAACAACAGTTGACACAATACGTCTGTCAGTTTTTGTAAATATTGCAAAATTGTTGTTTATTTTCTATTTTGTTAATGTTCTTAGTTGCCGACCTCAACCTTTATAATCTCTTGTGCTGAACTGCTTACTACAGCTTTTACGTTACGTGACGTCACGCAGCCAAAGACAAGTGGTCAGCGCACAGTAGTTCTTTTAAATTAAATATTTAGTACTTTTTCGAAAAAAAAAAAAAAAATGAGACCTTATTGCAACTCTCCAGCATATAAGACCAATCGAATGACATATCATTTATCAAAATCGGGCCATAACTGTAGATCTAACTAACGGATTTAATATGTGCATGTTGTTACAACCCCATTTGATAAACAAGCATATCATATATTATGCAAAATAATAATAATAATAGACCATTTATTTCAGGCATTGAAGGCCCATAGTAACAAATACCTTAAAGACTAACATACATACAATACCATATAATATGTATCTACCTTTAACACAAGCCTTATTGAGCTTTACTGTGGGGCTAGCTGGATTTGTGTAAGATTTTCCCCTAATACTTATTTATTATTTACAAACTATGATCAAAAAGGGTAATTTGCTTAATAATGACGACATGCATCATGAATATCATGACACCGTACTGCAATATGTGTGGTAAAGAAGAAACAAATAAAAGATGTTGGCGTTCATATAGCCCTAAGCTACGTGCCGAAATATTTATGAAATACCCCTGCCACAACATCAGAGCTCCGCACCATAAGGGTCTCGAGGAACCTCATTATAATTCTATGAAGGAACCCTCTCAATGTTTTCCTATACTGTTTATGTTCACGACAGTACGTTACGAACTCGCATCTGGGTTAAAATTTAATAAAATAATTAATCTACCTAGGTACCTACGTACAGTATGTAGTAATATAATTAGATATTTTTTGTAATTATTTATTTTCTCATTTTGGCTTGGAAAAATATATTAACCTAAGTACATATTGGTTACCAGAACTAGTTGAAATCAGTACAATCATTTTATTCTTTGATTTTTGTCGATGACAACGCTAAAATATCAGCAATTTTTTCTAATACTAGCTGCGCGGGCCCTCTATTTTATTTTGAACTAGCTGCTGCCCGCGACTCAGTCCGCGTGGAACTCGTTTAACTATCATAGCTCCATACAATTTTTCACCCCTTTATGGGATGATTTCCGTGATGAAAACTATCCTATGTCCTACCCCGAGACTCAAAATTATCTTTATACCAAATTTCAATCAAATCGGTTCAGCGGTTTAAGCGTGAAGAGGTAACAGACAGACAGACATCGCATTTATAATATTTGTATGGATGGATTTATCTCAATAATACTAAAAAACAACAGCAAGGAATTTTGTATCGTGAAACGCGGGTGAGGCCGCGGGCATAAGTAGGTACAGTAGAAGGCAAACTTCGTGCGCAAATGAGGGGAAGTGGGGGGGCAGCTTGCACGTACAATTCGCTTTTGCGCAGGCAAGGTCATTTGCGCACGAAGTTTGCCGTCTACTGTAATAACTATTGTTTATTCAATTGTGTGAATGCGCTGTCACTAGCATTAACAGGAGGACATTGCAATCCTAATAAATGCAATTATTGTTTATCTGTAGCCGTGGCCCCTCTACGAGCAAGCCGCAGATGATCCGATAAATCGGTCAAAGGAGACCCTATTCAAAGCTACTGCCTTGCAGTTGCACCGAGTCTTAATCAGCCAGGCTCGGTCAGTTCGCAAGCAGGACCCAGGCAAGGCAGAAAGGCTGTCTAGGTTGGCTGAAAGGCGCGCGATAGACGGTGCGTAATATTTTGTACTACAGGGTCGCAAATAGCTCGTAGCAGTTTACTGCTGTGTTTCAGTAAAATATATTCCAAAGCTTTTTCGGACTATTTTGGTTTTTATGTTGATTCCTGCCACCACTCAAGCTATGCTCCCATGCATCCATGATCCCATGTTGGTCGTAAATAAAGTATTTATTATTATTATTATTTGTATGTTTTTTTCCATATCTCGGGATCATGGGATCCCGGACTGTTGGAAGGCATGCGTGGGGCCGAAGCCAACAGCGCAGGGGCCATTTAAAACAAAAATAATCTTAAGCGATGCATGGCGGATACCATCTCCAAGCGCACACCATGATACAAAAGGTGGATGGTACCCGCCAGGTGCAAAGACTATTGCAGTGCAACACTGTGCTGCGATGGAAACTAAGGTCATGGGTTATTGAGTTGAATGGTGGGTGGTCTGGAAAATGGGTTATGGGAGGAGACTAGCGGACACTTTCCGTGACAAATAGTTTCACAACTGTGAAAGGCAGGTGACTCGCCAACTCGCTAAGTGGGCCCCACAGAACAGTCGCACGCACAGTGCGACAATTGAGCAAGACGTTTGAGCGGCTGTGAGGTTGTCGAGAGGTGAGTCTGCGGTGCGCCAGATCCCGGTATTCCGTTCAAGGGCCGCCGGCGTTATGACATTTTACACTTCCAACCTGGAGCATAGGTTCCGTTCTTGCGATTCCACTCTGGCCAGCCGGTTAAGGCAAGCACAGAGGCGAGGGCCAGATCAATAGGCCCTCTGGAGATTAGGGGTCCGCGGTGTCGCCACTCACTGTCAGCTCGCCACAAGCTGCCCCGCGGGCTTATTATAATTATTATAATCAAATGATCTTTGATATATATTGATTAACATGACACCAGTTATGACCAGGCATGTCCCTCTTGCCGCTTCGGCTAAACTCGGCTTTTGCGCATCTCCGAGGTACATTTCACCCGAACGCGCGGTTGACACTGTTGACAATCTCAAACGTGACGACCCTAACTAGACGAAATAGCGTTGAGTGGAATGTAGTACTTATTCTGTGGCGGAATGCCATCATGATTTGAGTTTTAGGGCTGTCAAACATCTGTTTCGTTAGGCAAAGGTAGGTACTAGTATTTACTGTGTTAGCTTAGCTTAGATCTATGGAAAAGTCTGTAAATAGCCCTCCGTCCACTAGGATCTATTTGGTAGGATCCATTATGGATCCGAGTGGACTTTTTGTGCGTTCAGATCTATCAATGGATTTGAACGGATTTATTGGACACTAGAATCCACAACGTGCTGAAGTGGACTTTTTGTACATTTGGATCCATCAATGTATTTTAAGAAACTCCAATATTTACGCTGATCCATCAATGGATTTTATTGAACACTTGTTATACTAGGATCCACTTCAATGTAGTATAATATACTTCAAAACCTACCTGAACCTAACCTACGAAGATCAATTAACGGTTCCTAACTATTTTTCCATATTGTTTGATTTCGTGTTTATCTTGTGTTTTACTCTTATGTATGTTGGTTAAACCCCCGTTTCGTGGTGGTCATACTGGCATGTCATACTAATAAGACCAGTGAGAATCTCTTGTACCTATTGGTGGTCATACTTGTCATTCTCCCTCTAAATATATTACTTTTCTTGTCCCCTGTATGTACAGGGGCCAAGAAAAGTAGTGTGCAGATGTTTTTAAAGCTGACTGTACAGTCAGGTTTAAAAACATCTGCATACTTTAGTATCATAACATAACATGTCGCTTTAGCATCATTAGTGAGCCAGCATACAAAAGTATCTAAGGAGTGAAACCAAAGTGTGCCGAGGCTTATTATTACCTATATGTTAGTATACACAAAACACATTTCTTTTAGTGGGAAATTTGTCAGTTGGTTTTTTCTTGGAAAAAATTAGGCCTTAAGAACGACGTATACTTCGGTTCTGATTGGAACAAAATAAAACTACAAAGAGTTATAATTATAATTTATAATATATGCCATGAGAATGCACTGAGTGTATATATTTAAAATTTGAATTTAGTAAACATAGTTATAGTTGAAAATTTCGGTGAAGAAAAATATCGTGCGGAAACCTGCATACATTCGCAAAGAAACTTAACGGTCTATGTGAAGTCTCCATCCCGCTTCGGGCCGTGTATAGGCTGATAAAAATGGTGATGATGATGATAGTTAAGATTTACATGTGTGTATAAAATAATGAGTGTTTACATATACCAACATAACGTAAATTATGATTTTTTTCCATTTATACATAAGTATTTAATAAGTTCATAGCTTACAGCCTGTTTATTAAAAGTTCACATGACTCAATTGATGGATTATATTCGACATCAAAGTTAATTAAAATCCACCTGAGCATCACTGGCTATAAATAGTTTATATGAATCCATTGATGGATTTTAGGAGACTTGTTAGTTCGACATAATCTATTTGGATCCTAGTGCTCAATAAAGTCTACTCAAATCCATTGATAGATCTGAACGCACAAAAGGTCCACTCGGATCCATAATGGATCCTACCAAATAGATCCTAGTGGACGGAGGGGTATAGTACATTACGTGCTATACATCTTTCTGGTGTGGATGGGATATTGCATTACACTAAGCGTAGCTCTTAGCAATTCCTATATGGTTCTAGCTAAGAACTTTTGAAGATCTTCGCTCTTCTGAATGTTCCACATCACTTGCCGAATGGTGGTCTCTATCAGAGTTGGGCGTTATTTAGATAATTTATTATCTAGATAAATATATCAAATAAAATAATTTCAAATAAATTTATTCGAAGATAAATTCAATCACAAACTTTTTTATTTCGATAAATTATCTAGATGAAGATACTCGTAACCGACCTCGTTTGTTATTGAAGTAAGCTTATAATAATAAATGTATACAGAATGTCACGACGGGTCAAACCGTCACAATGACATTGCTCATATAATATGCCCGACCACTTCTAGTTCTACATGACTGTAGTACTACTGACATTCATCTTTTAATTAAAATCCCAACTAATTTATCTAAATTCAAATTCAAATATTTCAAATATCTAGATAAAAATGAAACTGATCTAGATAAATTCAAAATAACAAATGACGGATTATTTAGTTACTTCAAATAAAAGATGATTTAGTTATCTTCCCGGTTTTTCGTAAATAGATAATTTTTGCCCAACTCTGGTCTCTATATGCGGGAGACGTCGAGTTCTAAATTGTACTTAAGACCGCCTGAATTCAGAAGTTTAGGTCATAAAGTGGAATTAGAGGTAATTGATACTGAGCACGCTTGCTTAGGTCGATGTTAAGGGCTGAGCTGTAATGTGTAAAGGTTTTTAGGATATAAAATAAATAGCTTCCTACTTACGTTTCTGTGAAATAAATATAGGTAGGTATTTATTGAACCAACATTGACATTGTATCTAGATACAATACAACACATACAAATAGTTTATTTCCAAAAAAATATTATAACACATTCATTTTGTGCTGACCCCCACACTAGGCGTAGCTTGTCCCGTGGGGGAATCGATAGGGTTTTCATAAAAAAAAAATTACATAAGCGGCTAGTGGCAAGCACGTTTTAGATGACAGAAAAAAGGAATAAAAATTTACTAAGGCTTAGTCCTAAATAAACAAAAACATAGGTTACGAAATCTTAACAGGGATATTAACAATGATGATGTAATAATATAATATAATGAAAAAGAGATACCTAGATACGTTGTATATACATACGAAATAATAATAGAAAATATGCAATAGCCATGATGTAGATATGAGTAAAGCAGCGTACGATAGAGTATCGCATGACTTTCTCATACAGAAGCTTAATGGAATTGGGGTTCGAGGAATAGCTCTCAATTGGCTTGACTCTTATTTGAAAAATCGAGTACAATACGTAAATATAAACCATAATGATTTAAAAAATAACCGCATGATTAATTTTAGGTCTGAGAAATTGTATGTGCAAATTCTATCCCACAAGGCAGTGTATTGGGCTGTATCCTATTCATAATTTAAATAAATGATTTGCCAAAGATCTTAAGTACCAAGGCCGTGCTATACGCAGACGACATTTCTGCAATGATAGTGAAAACCTTATCTCCTACTGTCCTAAGAGGTTGGGGGACAATGAAACCAGGAGAACCTAGAAGAACTCTTACAGCCTCTCCAAAAGTTTCGCTGCTACTTGTTTCTTTTATTTCCTTCATTTTCAACCATTACGCTATGCCACGTGTACATCCACTTTTACTTTGGAATGGCACGAGGAAATGCCATGGGAGCACGCGCAGCTTACATAGCTGCATTTCCGAATCCGAAGAACCAGTCCTATCTGCCCGCAACTTTCAAGAGGTACACCGAAGATTGGCTATTATTGGTCTTGGAAATGGTAGAGACCGCCGCGAACCTCAACGAATCATCGATATTGCTGTTGAAGAAGCAGTACCTTCTACATGCGGTATTCGCGGCCAGCACTAGACGTCTTGCTCTACAGTTCAGAATATCACAGATGTCGGTGTGGCGGCTTTTGAAAAAAGGAGGCCTGCATCCATACCATTATCAAAGGGTACACCACTTACATGAAGACGTAGACCAGCAACCAAGGCGCATCATGTCGAATTGGATTCAAAATAGGACTAGGGACAGTCCTGACTTTCTGAGGACAATACTGTGGATGGACGAATCGACGTTTACAAGGGACGGAATCACTAACTGCCGAAATTTACACCAGTGGTGTCCCAAAGGTGAAAATCCTAAATTGAAACGTTCATCTGGGTTCCAAGTAAGGTTCTCGGTTAACGTTTGGGCGGCTCTTATTGACGACAAATTAATTGGACCAGTGATATTGCCGAGGACCTTGAACGCAGCAAGATTCTTTGAGCTATTAAGAGACGATTTACCAGAGTTATTGGAAGATCTCCCGCTGGATTTGCGCCGAAGAATGTTTTTGCAAATGGACGGTTGTCTTGCTCATTATGCTATTATCGTCAGGGCATTTTTAAATGCAAATTACTCTAACCGTTGGATCGGCCGGCAAGGACCTGTAGGATGGCCGGCACGGTCACCTGACATGACGCCCCTCGACTACTTTTTGTGGGGCACAATGAAACAAAAAGTCTACAGCACCCCCATCGAAAATTAAATTGATATGCAACAGCGCATTTTAAACTGTGCGAATCAGTTAAGAAATGACCCTGACATGATAAGGAGGGGGCAACTCATCAAATTTTACTTCGTGGGGCGCTTTGTCAGCAACAACGTGGTGGACATTTTGAATTTGATGCATTAGGTAGTTTCCTTGATAGTTTACATTTAATAATTTTACTGGTCTTCGTGTAACTTATTATGAAAAATAAAATTTACTCCCCTTTCCCCCACCCACGTATCACAGTAGCAGATAAGGTTTTACCTGCTAATTAGGGGTGCGCGCGCAAGGCCCTTGTTTGGGCGCTGATAACAAATGGTGTGTGTCAGCTAGTCGCGTGGTAATTTCACTGTTCGAAAGCTAATACGATGTAGATTAACATTATTATTATTTTTTTCTTGGTTAATCGGCGATCAGTCGCGAGAGTATAAGCTGATGTAGATTAACATGAAATCATAAAAATGTTTAGTAAATGGGACGTTTTATTGAGAAATTTTACATTATTTAAAAAAAGTGATGAAAAATAACCAGGATTTCGCCATAAACCTCGTAATAATTAATTTATGGCGTCAGATTTTGTATTCGTTATCATTCCAACACTACAGCCTATTATTAGTTACCATTTTTTTATTTATTTGTTTGCAATAAATCAACTAATTTAAGAGACATGATGTTTTCTTTACAAGTAGGGCACAATAGCGAACCAATTTTTTTTTAAATCATTAAAAAATTTAATGAAGGAAAAAAACAATTTTTAACATTTTTTCCGTCGATAAAATGAACTGTAGTTTTCTAAACTTGTTTTTGTGCACATTATAAAGATTCACACTGTATAGAGAAAGAATCATTATTCTACAAGAAACTAAAGAATTTCCTGGTTGAAAACTCGTTTTACAATATGAAGGAGTATCTAAGTTATAAGGTTTATATACTCGTATAGTTAGTGTGATTAGTTTTTAAGTCCTAGATAGAGTAAGTACATTATAATATTGCTGTGCCCTAACGGGGTTACTGCTGGAACATGTATTTATTTATAAAATCTTGTAAAACCCATAAATGCAATAAATGAATATGAATATGAAATTCCTTCACAATTTCGTGTTTAAAATGGCAAACAAATTCTGACAGCATTCGTTTCCGTTGACGACGCGAAACTATGGCAAGTCGTGTCAATTATTAGCCAGGTTTTAGTGTGCCACTTTTAGAGCGCTTATAACATATGTACCTATTTTTATATTACATCATTGGATCTAAGAATAAATGTATGCGCTCGTAATTCCGGAATAAATTGAACGGGAATAATTCACGCTACTTTTATCTTAAATAAGGAATGAAATACGGAATAATTATTCCACAAATGGGGTTATTCTAACTAACATTTTATTTAAATAAAACGTTTTTTAAATAAAAGATAACTTAGTGGTATCGTCGGTACAATTTTGTAAGGTTTTTTTTCACGCAATGGATTGTATGACAAGTTTGGGTTCATTTGGTTTGTTTTGATGAGTTGTATACATTATACTTTGTGACGATGGTCTGATGATGGAGTCAGGAGGTGGATAGTGGAACTCTTCAACAGCAACTTGTATATCCTCGAGTGTTTGCTCATTTGGTTTGTTTTGATGAGTTATATACATTATACTTGGTGACGATGGTCTGATGATGGAGTCAGGAGGTGGATAGTGGAACTCCTCAACGGTCAATTGTATACCCCTCGAGTTTGGGTTCGTTTGATTTGTTTTGTCGAGTTCTACACTTTATACTTAGTGATGATGGTCTGATGATGGAGTCAGGAGGTGGATAGTGGAACTCCTCAATGGCTACTTGTATACCCCTCAAGTTTGGGTTCGTTTGTTTTGTTTTGTCGAGTTCTACACATTAGACTTGCTGACGATGGCCTGATGATGGAGTCAGGAGGTGGATAGTGGAACTCCTCAATCCGTTATTCTTGTTCTATTCATGATTTATTCTTGAATGCCCAACGGCCTCCGTATCCCAGTGGGTAGTGACTCTGCCTACGAAGCTGGAGGTCCCGGGTTCGAATCCCGGTCAGGGCATTTATTTGTGTGTTTATCACGAATATTTGTTCCTGAGTTATGGATGTTATACATGTATAAAAGTATTTATATGTATTTATCTATTATATATATCGTCACCTAGTACCCACAACACAAGCCTTATTGAGCTTACCGTGGGCCTAAGTTGATGTGTGTAAGATTGTCCCATAATATATATATATTTTTTTTATTTAACTCCGGTATCGACAATGCTCGACAGTGAGAGGTCCTAGGAAGCTATGGCCTACTTCTGCAAGTCCGTAATGGCACAGAAGGAGGCCGCGGAGAGAGAGCGGGAGAACGACCCTTCCGCTCCTAATATCTGCAGACGAAGAGTGGGGTGCGCACGCTGTCGCTATGCGCAATTGCTCCCCCCGCCGTAGTGGTCTGGATGGCAGGGTCGGGGGACCCTTGCCGTCCAATAAGCCCACGGGATTGAAGCGCCCCGACATTGTCCTGGGGCGCTTGCCCTGGTCGTGCCCGCGTAAACGGGCCGTCGCGAGGGTCAAAGTAGAATGCGTCAAGCGAACCTTTGGCCCTCCTTGGCAGCGACATGGTTGGACAATCGTTGAGGGTTTAGTGGGTAGTCTGCGCCTTCTGTCCGGGAGACCCACATAAAAAAAAAGGTTTAGGTTAGGTTAAAATAATTGCCGTGCGATTGCTTGAAAAAAAAAGTTGGGTTAAACGTTACCTAACCAGGTTCCAAGGAGACAATTTACTTTTACCAAATGTACAGAAAATAAAAATGTTTGTCTCATTTGACTTGAAAAATTTATGCGCAAACCTATTTCGGCGATTGATATTTATACTTAAAGCTTTGATGCGCAATAAATGTATTTTAATTGTTATTTAATGATCTCAAATATTATGGTTAAAAAATACATGCGAACTAATTTATGACTACCAATCAAAAATATGGCTATAAATACCCCGTAGCATTGTTTCCTGTAATATGCTAATATGAGGAAATTGAGGAACTATGTACAGTCGCCATCACATACATAGGTACACTTTAGGTGTTCAAAAATATCGGCACATGCACCTTGAAAATAACTGTAACATAACTGTACAGTCGCCATCACATACATTGGAGCTAGGGTTGCCATACGTCCGGATTTGTCAGGATTTTTGACCCTTTGTCCGGATTGCGGCCGGACTTGGCAAGTGTCCGGATTTTTAGGAATGAATCAACGCGAAACATACGAGGCGACTAAACTACGCGAGCAGCTGCGATGCGATTCGCGCTTCGCGCGCAGGCGCCGGTCACGCGTGCGCAGGGAGGAGGCTACGGGGTCGGGCGGAGGGGGCTACGGGGTCGGGCGGAGGGGGCTACGGGGTCGGGCGGAGGGAAAGAGAAAGGTATATCCACTATACAGTACACCGCAGAGCGCAGCGCGCCGCCGGTGCGTCGTTCAAGCTACGCCAAATCTCTGTTACAAGAAATGTCAGGATTTTTAGGGTGATGTCCGGATTTTTGTCAGGACATTTAATTCTTCCATATGGCAACCCTAATTGGAGCTAACAAGCACGTCACAAACATCGGAACACACCTCTATTTTCAAGGCATTAGGGTGCATGTGCCGATATTTTTGAACACTTATAGTGTACCGATGTAAGTGATGGCGACTGTACTTATAATTATTGAACTAATGCAGCGGAAGAAACGGACAAAACTGCCGATGCCATAATAGAGATTGGAATCTGTCAGCTGATGATCAATAACTTGAACAATGCCCAGAAGACATTCGAAAGAGCGCTGAAAATCCACACAGCGAGCAACAACATCGAGGGCTTGTGCGATTGCAGAATGCACATGGCGGCGGTTATGCAAAGGTACCTAAGCGGTCATACATACCATAAACTGATGACGGAATGGAAGCGAGTGCTTGAGCTGAAGTAATGCCTTGATCACACGTACCGAGCAGACGGGTGAGACAGTGTTTTCAGCTGAGTACTCGGTGCGTATAACATAGCGAGTGACTGTTTATACGCACCGAGTACTCGGCCGAGAGGTCTCGCCCGTTTGCTTGGTACGTGTGATCAAGGCATAAGACAGGTATTCTGTAGACGGACCCTAGTTCTTATCTAGATATTAAGTAATTAGCTTTAGCATCGAATCCATAGTAAAAGGAGGGCAAAGTGTGTTAACTTCCTACAAACGCACCGCGCGGGGCTTGTATGTATGCGCTATAGTATCTGTCGCACACTCAAACAAAATCTCGACCCGTTTCTCAGTGCGCCAGTCGGGGCTAACACCGCACAAGGTTCGCGCGTTAAGGCTTTTAGCACCGCTAAATAAATAAAAACAATGTGTGATAATGATAATCGACGGATAACTTATTGCTGGGTGTCTAAATAATACATCGATTCCAGAGTTGTCTCTGTTCAGATTATCTACTGAACAGGAAAGGTAAAGCAAGTCACTTATTCTAGCATTTAATTTTTACTTGATGAGATACCTATTTATTTTTTTGTTGTCAGACAGACGAAGTAGGCAGGCCTACCTGTCCCACTAGAATGTGTCAGGTACTTTTGATTTGTCAATTGATATGTATGCCGCTATTCCTTTGTTTACGCCTAGTCTATTCCGATTTCTCAGTATTGTAGGTAGGTATAGTAACTAAGTACCTACTTATAGTTATAAAATCGTAATTTAAAATAATTGACGAATAGTGAATCAGATATATAGAGCAAAAGTTCGTAACAACAGCACAAACATTGATTATAGTCTAAGAGACGGGCGTTGGTTTTTAGTTATACAGAGATGTGTTATATTTGGCAAGGGCCGGGCTTTATTTAAACTAATGAATTGGTTGACAGTAGGTACTATCAGTAAACTACGGTTACTCGGGCTCATCACCGCCCCGCGCCGCCCATCTGCTGGACCCGCAATTAGATAGGTATCGCCTGTAAAACCGACCTCAAAATCCCTGAACTCAGACAATACAAGTAAAAAATACAACTTCCCGGCCCTTGCCAATTTCTAGGCACTGAATTAAAATTTTGCTAAAAGTGACAACCTTGATACAGACAAGTACGGTAGGCAATTATATCGCGGATTGGGCCGGAGATAGCCTACTGCCCTCTTTCCTTTTACTATGTCGAATCTTTGTAACGCCTTAGCATTTGATGTAATGTTACATTTCTTATGACTAAAATAAATAAATAAACCTAGACCGATCGTATATTAATTATAATAGTCATAATAGGCGTGTAGACTCAAAATTTATTATTACTTCAAAAGAAAGAAGGCAAAAAAATATGCCTAATGACGAAAATCCCATTCGAATATCTCAAAAAATTACGAAGCTCCGGGATTGTGACGTCACGATCGTTTAGCGTCATAGTCATAGTAAATGACAATCGTTTTATATGAAAGTGCGTTTTGCGGAAAAGGGACAGAACTTTGGACGCTTATAACTTTGTGATTATTTAACCTCTTGCGTTGCTTTTTTCCCCATTTGACTACATTTTTAATCCTTTTACGAGAAAATGCAACGTTATTGATTATTTTATTTAGTGTCTACACCCCTATTATTGTCGTTGCGTCATTTCTAGGCCCGTTTTCTTTGGCAAAGGAGTTTTCTTTGTTATTGCTAATGTTAAGTTAACAATGTGCTTGCGTATTAATACATAGTAGGTACACTAGTTACATACATTATTACATTAATGTTAAAAGTGTTAAAACCAATGTTATATTAAGTACCTTATTATGGGTTATGTACCACTTCTTGTTTTTGGAAGAGCGGTGTCTCCTGACACAAGCAAAATTACTTGCTTAATAGGAGGCTCCAACCTTTGCAAAATGTTAATTTTCTTTAATAACAATTATAACCTAAATAAACTTTTTTCATTTTCATTTTCATTATGCGTCTGAACTAGGATGATCCTGTGTCTCAGAAAAAGACAATAAATTACAAACTAATTAGTGCAATTTGTACACAAGAAAGTTATATTATAATATCGTACATTTAGATGTTTTTTATAGAACATAGTAATTTAATCTATACATATATATATATGCCTATGTCCTGACTGACTTATTCACTCACTCACTCATCAACGCACAGCCGAAACTACTGGGGCTAGAGAGTTGATTTTCGCACAGTAGGTTGCTTTTATAACGTCGGCTAGGGTTAAGAAGGGATTTTTGAAAATTCCACCCCTAAGGGGGTAAAATAGGGGTGCAAAGTTTGTATTGGAGAACCTTTTTTTTTTGAGCTAGAGACTTAAAACTTTGTAGAAAAAATAGTTATTAGAATACAAATAAAGTCTTTTCAGCGTTTTGGAAAATTTCACCCTTAAGGGGGTAAAATAGGGGTGCAAAGTTTGTATTGGAGAAACAATTTTTTTTTAAAAAGATACTTAAAACTTTGTAGAAAGATTAGTCATTAGAATACAAATAAAGTCCTTTCAGCGTTTTGGAAAATTTCACCCGTAAGGGGGTAAAATAGGGTGCAAAGTTTGTATGGAAAAAAATACTTTTTTCGAAATAGATACCTAACCCTTTATAGGGCAATTAAAAAATTTCAAGGCAAGAATTTTTAACTTTATGCAATATCAAGAGACTTGAATTATGGATAAATTTTATTCTTGCCTGTTAAAGGGTTAAACTTTGTAGAAAGATTAGTTATTAGTAAACAAAGAAAGTACTTTCGGCGTTTTTGAAAATTTCAACCCTAAGGGGGTAAAATAGGGTGCAAACTACTTTTTTTGAAATAGACCTAAAACTTTGTAGAAGATTAGTCATTAAAGTGTTTTAGAAAATTCTACCCAAAGGGGGTAAAATAGGGGGGCAAAGTTTGTATGGGGGAAACAATATTTTTTTTAAAAGAGATTTAGAACTTTGTACAAAGATTAGTCATTAGAATACAAATAAAGTACTTTCAGCGTTTTAGAAAATTCGACACCAAAGGGGGTTAAATAGGGGTGCAAACTTTGTTTTGAGCTAGAGACCTAAAACTTTGTAGAAAGATTAGTTATTAGAATACAAAGAAAGTTCTTTCAGCGTTTTGGAATATTTCACCCCTAAGGGGGTAAAATAGGGTGCAAAGTTTGTATGGGAAAAACGACTTTTTGAAATAGAGATTTAAAACTTTCTAGAAAGATTACTTTTTAGAACATGAAAAAAACGACATTCAGCGTTTTACAAAAGTCATTCCCTAAGGGGGTTAAAAAGAGGTGCAAGGTTTGTATGGGAAACACTTTACTTTTTCTGAGCTAGACACTTGAAACTTTGTAGAAAGATTACTTTTGAAAATAAAAATAAAGTGCTTTCAGCGTTTTGGAAAAAACCATCCCTTAGGAGGATAAAAAGGGGTGCAAAGTTTTTTTGAGGTAAAGTTTATGTTTTTGAGTTAGAGACTTAAAACTTTGTAGAAAGATTACATATTAAAATACAAAAAAATAACATAAAGCGTTTAAGAAAATTCTACCCCTAAGGGGGTTAAAAAGGGGAGCAAACTTTGATTTAGAGTTGAGTTTTTGTTACTTTCGTTTTAGACTGTTTGTTCACAAACTAGAAAATTAACATCAACGTTTTTTTTTTATTTATTCCCTATAAGAGGGTTCAAAGTTTGTATTGAGATAAATCATTTTCTTAGACGATAAAAAGTTCTATGCGGACGAAGTCGCGGGCAACAGATAGTAATCTACACATATAAAAACCTATGTCCTGACTGACTTATTCACTCACTCACTCACTCATCAACGCACAGCCGAAACTACTAATCTTAGAGAGTTGATTTTTGTACAGTAGGTTGCTTTTATAACGTGGGCTAGGGATAAGAATGGATTTTTGAAAATTCCATCCCTATGGGAGTTAAATAGGGGTGCAACGTTTGTATAGGAGAACCTTTTTTTTTGAGCTAGAGACTTAATCAAAATACAAATAAAATAATTTCAGCGTATTGAAAAATTCCGCCCCTAAGGGGGTAAAATAAAGGGGGCAAAGTTAGTATGGGAGAAACAATTTTTTTTAATAGAAACTTTACACTTTGTGAAAAGATTAGTGATAAGAATAAAATTAAGTAATTTCAGCGTTTTGGAAAATCCCACCCCTAACGGGGTAAAATAGGGGTGCAAAGTTTGTATGTGGGAAACTTTATTTTTGAGCTAGAGACCTAACACTTTGCAGTATTTACAGCATTTTGAAAAATTCTACCCCTAAGGGGATAAAATAGGGTGCAAAGTTTGTATAGCAAAACCTTCTATTTTTGAAATAGATACTTAAAACGTTCTAGAAAGATTACTCATTAGAACTTGAAAAAATGTCACTCAGCGTTTTACAAAAATCATTCCCTAAGGGGGTTAAAAAGGGATGCCTGGTTTGTATGGGGAATACTTTTTCTGAGCTAGACACTTGAAACTTTGTAGGAAAATTACTTATAGAAATAAAAAAAAAGTACTTTCAGCGTTTTGGAAAAGACCATTCCTAAGGGGGATAAAAAGGGGTGCAAAGTTTGTATGAGGGAAAGTTTATGTTTTTGAGTGAGAGACTTAAAACTTTGTAGAAAGATTCTTAAAATAAAAAAAAACACGTTGAAACGTAAAGCGTTTAAGAAAATGTCACCCCTAAGGGGGTTAACAAGGGGAGCAATAAGCTTTGCATGGGCAACACTTTCTTGGACCTAGAGACTTGAAGCAAAAAGATGTCTTATTAGAATACTAAAAAAGAATTTTCAGTGTTTTGCAAACTCCACCCCTAAGGGGGTTAACCAGGGAAGCCAGTTTTGTGTGGCAAACACTCTTTTTGAACTAAAGACTTAAAACTTTTAGAAAGATTACTTATTAATATACAAAAAAGGTTAAATAGGGGGCAAGCTTTGTATGGGCAACACTTTTTTTGAGCTAGACTTTTAAGTTAGTAGTAAGATTACTTATTACAATACGAAAAAAGTTCTTTCAGCGATTTGAAAAATTCAACCCCGAAGGGGGTTAAAAGGGGGTTCAAATTGTATATGGATAGCAAGAAAATTTTAAAGTATGAGTAAGAGATTTGTAACTTTGGTCTTATTCTGAACGTCTACAAAACTAATGTTAGAGTTTTTCCAAATTCATCCCCTAAGAGTGTTAAAAGGGGCTTTAAAGTTTGTGTATTTCAAGACATTTGTAAAATATGAGATTTTTAACTTCAGTTTTAGACTGTTTGTTCACAAACTAGAAAATGAACATCAACGTTTTTTTTAATTTATCCCCTAAAATTTATTATCCCCTAAGTTTATTATATTACACTAACGTAGTCATATTCTTAAGCGATTAAATGTTACTAACTATTAATGAATAACTATGGATTGTATTATCTGAAAATAAATGAATTAATAAATAATAAATAAATAAAAGAGGGTTCAAAGTTTGTATTGAGAGAAATCATTTTCTAAGACGATAACAAGTTCTACTCGAACGAAGTCGCGGGCAACAGCTAGTCTATTTATATCTATTTAAAATTAAACCCCTTAAATCAAAAACAACTCGCCTATTTAAAATTACGTTAGGTATACCTACATGTATAATGCCTTGATCACACGTACCGAGCAAACGGGCGAGGCAGTGCTCCTGGCTGAGTACTCGGTGCGTTTAATCAGTCACTCGCTATGTTATACGCACCGAGTACTCGGCCGAGAGCACTGTCTCGCCCGTTTGCTCGGTACGTGTGATCAAGGCATAAGTCAGCAATGTCAGCATTGTCAGCATCCGCGTTAGACTAGGTCAAGCAAGTTTAAGTAAATTGAGTGCATTAAAATAAGCGTGACAAATAATTGCTTGCGTTGAAGCCTTCGACGACGTTAAAATCTTTAGCACCACCCGGGGAACACGTGCAAGGCAACACAGGGAGATTGAATTATGATTTGGTGTCTGACTTTTTTAAATAAAAATAAATAAAAATGGTTTATTTTCAGATTTCTTAGATCCATATCATTACAAAACACAAAACAAAAACACAAAACACTTATATAACTATATTAGTAAAATTATAGCCACATGAATTTATTTTATTTTATTTTTTTAGGACGTGTAGGTCGGTGTATCGGCGGAGTATGTCCGAGTCCCACCTCTCTGCTATCATTTTCAGGATGCATTTCAGGGACTTTTGACTGGCCATACGAATAAATAAAAATTACATTTTGGAAGCCAGGGTGCATAATATTATTTTAAGCGACAAACGTTTTGTGCAATACGTTCTTAAATATTACGGGTAGATGCATAAAGTTTGGACAGTTTCTCAAAACTTAGTTCTTTCTAAACCTATGGTAGTTTCTGATTGCCGTGAGTTATACCTAGATCGTAAAATGTGTTCTGCAGATTAGGCAATCACGAAGGAGCAGCTAAACTGTTGACGGACATGGGCGCGATGGCGATGGAGCACGGCCTGCGCCTGCAGCTCGGTCGGGCGCTGCACCTCATAGGGGAGCTGCACCTCAGGAGAGAACGCCCAGAACTGGGGACACAACATTTGAAGGAAGCGTTCGCTTGCTTCATGGGATTCAATTGGCAATATGTAAGAACTCAGAATACGGTATGACGACGGTAAAATAAATACCTAAATACTTTTTTCTCAGATATGTTTTTTTTTGTGGTTTTTCCTGTTCTTCTTCATGAGCACTCTTAACCCCGATAAAATTACCCCAATTTTCCATACATTTTTAGGATTCCACTATGTGACGGTCCATATAGAATGTATGAAAATAAAAATAAATCCGGCCAAGTGCGAGTCGGAATCGCGCACGAAGGGTTCCGTTCAATTATTTATAAATACGGCAAATAAATCACGTTTGTTGTATAGGGGCCCCCTTAAATATTTATTTTATTCTGTTTATTAGTATTTGTTATTATAGCGGCAACAGAAATAAAGAGACACAGCCTGATGGTGACAGACCGACAGACAAACAGACAGCGCAGTCTTAGTAATAGGGTCCCGTTTTACCCTTTGGGTACAGAACCCTAAAAACGCCACATTGTGGAATAAAAAACTAGGGACATTTTTTTTTCTTTAACGGGATCGAGAGTGCTCATGACAGATGAACAGGAAAAACCAAAAAAAAAAACTAAATTGTGAGATATAAAGTGAAAGTCGCACATTTGAGTGAAAACGCCCAACCAATGGACCACTATTAGGTAGTCCATATTTAAAGCCACACTATTGATGACTTTCAATGTCTTTACACCATCAATGCCATTAAAAGAAACATTAGCTCCACTTAAAATCCGCCACATAGCGAGGGTTATATATAAAGTAACTTGTCAAGTTTTAACGTTTTTTCGTATAGGGAACTTGCATCTTAATATTTTATTACGAAAAACAAAAGTATAATCCAGCATTAAAACAACTGTAGCATTAAAAATTTGTTATGATTTATTTTTCTGATGTTATATGCATTTTAAATCTGCGCGCGCCGGCACCCCCCGAAAACGCTCTATACTAAACGGGCTTATGCTATGACGTCACAGCATAGCCTTTACTATGGAGTAAGTCATTAATTTGCGATTATCTCCACAAAATTTACGTTTAAGTCTATACTTGTCATACAAAATATCATTTCTAATTTAATATTCTATGTAACTGTTACGTTATTTTATCGAAAAAATAAAAAATACATTTTCGTCGTTTTAACGTTAGGTAAAACTAATAAAATCGTTTTTTTTGTATGATATCTCTACGTATATCCGCATCGATTGAGTGCAATTTATTCGAAATTGAAGTCCCATGCAAGTTCCCCATTGACGGAAAAAGTAAATGTTACACTTTGTTTTTTTTGTTATTTATCACAGCCCGGTGCACAGACCTCGATGAAAATGGGAGGAAAGGTGGACGGCGAGACCGGCGTCTTGTTTCAAGATAAAACACAGATTTATGAACAGGAAGCAGAACAATCTCGACTTATGATGGCCATCTCTTCAGGTACATTATTAAACTTAAGTGTTCTTTTAAACATGTTTCAATGCATGAATCAGTTATCCTACCTACACGACGGACAAATCATGAAGTAGCACGCAGAGAGGAGTGGTTATTTCGTGAATTCAACAATCTGTCAGTCAAAAATCTTACCAGATTAAATCTTCTAAAATCCGAAGCATATTTTGATAGCTAATGGATTGATATCGTTTTTAAGGTCAAGAGAAGATGGCATCTTACTTCAGTGAGCTAAGAATTGCGAAAGACTGTACGGTTTCCAAAATGAAAATCATAGAGTGGAAACTGTCACTTGCTCCTTGGTGGATAAAGCATACACATCACGGCTTGTTACCTTGTCCATGCCCAGAACATCACCGCACACCGTTGGATGTGTTAAGGTACTATTTGATCTGTATAATATTCCGGAGTGTCTCAAGATGAGAGTCTTTGACCAGTGTGTGTTACCACCAGTGATGACATGTGGCACTGAAGCGTGGTCGCTTACAATGGGCCTCATAAGAAGGCTCAAAGTCACCCAAAGGGCAATGGAGAGGGCTATGTTGGGAGTTTCTCTGCGTGATCGCATCAGAAATGAGGCTATCCGCAGCAGAACCAAGGTAGCCCTCCGAATCGCTAAACTTAAGTGGCAGTGGGCAGGGCACATTGCTCGTAGAACCGATGACCGTTGGGGCGGAAAGGTTCTCGAGTGGCAACCACGTACCGGAAGGCGCGGCGTGGGTAGGTGGACTGATGACCTGGTAAAGGTCGCGGGAGTCCGCTGGATGCGGGTGGCGCAGGACCGGTTAATTTGGCACTCTTTGGGGGAGGCCTATGTCCAGCAGTGGACGTCTTTCGGCTGATATGATGATGCTGATTATGAATCTGTGGTTATATTTATCTAAGTACTACCAAAATATTTGCAGTGTAATCGACATCATTTAACCATTTTCATTTATTTAGACTGAAGATAGAAATGGACCAAAAACAAATAGAAATGCAGTCAAGAGAGTCTGCTCTAGAAAAGACAGGAACTACGGATGATTTCCAGAAAATGAAAAGTGATAGTGCTATATAGTGAAAATATTTTTCCCAAGATATATCAGGTCGTGATAAGGTAAATAACACAAGTATATATCTATGCCAATGTTTATTGGATCATCACAAACATATAATATTAGCTATTTACAAACGTATAATTACCAAGTATAGTTTGAGCAAACGAGATAATCCAACGCGATTAACCAAATTTTGCCTTCCTTGTACCGTCGCCTGGTCTATTTCTATTCTGCGAAGAATTCTACCACCATTTTGTTCATCGTCCTTAAAAATATAATTAACAATAATTTAGTCAGTACTGGTATCACAAGCTCTGCTT
Source organism: Epinotia brunnichana (assembly GCA_963854355.1). Classification (NCBI taxonomy): domain Eukaryota; kingdom Metazoa; phylum Arthropoda; class Insecta; order Lepidoptera; family Tortricidae; genus Epinotia; species Epinotia brunnichana. The sequence continues at coordinate 19,829,216 of OY977940.1, forward strand.
TAATTCTAAGACCTGTAAAAATGTGAACACTTATTACAGATAAAAAGGTACTAACAATTCATAAATTCGTTTTAGTGTTTTGAAAGTCCCATGAGTTAACAAGCCTTAGCGAATTTCTTGCGAGGCTGGAGCTTCACTTTGAAACCTTCGGCGCGTTTCAGGATGATGTCTGCTTGCAGTTGGAAGTCGGATTCTTTGAGGTCGGACTGGACGCGGAAGTTCCTCAGGATGGTGGAGAGAATTATCTTCAGCTTCAGCATTGCGTATTTACGTCCTGTTGACAATCAAGTTTGTTAGTTTCTTTATAGAAGGTACATGACATGTCTACCGATAAATACGTAAATGCATAGTTTACTTCAATAATAAACGTAGGTTAACACGTTCACATTCCCCGTACTTATAATTTTTTCGAGTATTTAAAAATTGGAAAGCATAATGGAAGTGGTCGAGCTGTATGTCTTGCACGCATTAAATACGCACTTTCACCCAATTCATACTCCCATTGAACCCATAGGAAACAAAAACTTGGAATGCATTAAACTTAGCCGTGACATTTGTCCTTTGACAAATGTGATCACTTACCGACGCAACTCCTGGGTCCAGCGGAGAAGGGAACGAAAGCGTAGTAATGACGGTTGGCGGAGCGCTCAGGAAGGAAGTTGTCAGGGTCGAATTTGGTGGGATTGGGGTACACGTCGGGGCGACGGTGCAGCTTGTATGTTGCGATGATAACTGTGGCACCAGCGGGCACTTTCTTGCCATTGGATGCTACACATAAAAAAAGTTAGATTAATCCTTGTCAAATTTACACCAAATATACTCATTGAATGATATTTAAATACTTACGCAGAGTGATGTCTTGCTTGATGTCACGGGCGATGATAGGCACCGGTGGGTACATCCTGAGGGTCTCCATAAGACACCTCTCGAGGTATTTCATCTCAAGGGTGTCCTGGAAGGTAGCGGGGCGGTCGGAGTCTCCGAAGATCTGGTCCAGCTCCTCGATAACTTTGTCTTGGATATGCTGGTGGACTCCCATCATAGACAAGAAGAAACTGCTGCCAGCAGCGGTAGTGTCGTGACCCTTAATCAAAAAAATACAATTAGAATCTCAATATTAGTTATTTTATGACGATATACTAGATGTCATAGACGTTAAAAACATAGCTTACTTCGAACATGATGGTGTCGACTTGTTCTTTGATTTCCTCATCGGAGATAACAACGCCACTCTGAGAACTCTCCAAAAGCAGGTCAAGGAAAGCAAGACGCTTCTTCTGTCCGACATCATTGTCCTCAACGTCCAAGTCGTCTTTCAGGCCGGCGGCTTGTCCAAAGGACAGACCCTCGACGGACGTGTCCTTGGTGGGCTCGCCAGAGGTCGAGGTGGTTGACTCAGTGTATTCATCCAGAATGGTGGTCTTTTTGCCAGATTTGAACTCCTCCCGCTTCCGTGAGATGACCTAAACATAATATGACACTTGTCAAAAAGCAGTCTAAATAAAATGTCTGCAGACAGGAATTACATAATATTGCCAATTATCTAGATAGATAAAACTAATTAAAACTGTAAACAGCATCTACATCAATAATACAATACCTTCTTGGTAAGTCCATGGATGGTGCTCAGAAGCTTGGTCTGGCTCTTGGCGTACTGGGTGAGGCCGAACAGGAACTCAGGTCTGAGCCAAATCTTGGTATGTCTCAAGTGCAGGATGTCGCACATCTTCATAACAGCCATAGCGTATTCGTAGCAGCTCTGGTCTTGTGTACTCTTGCTTACTCCCATAGCGGTTTCTAAAATAAACATTAATCTTTTATTGTAATGGGAGTGAAACGATCTATTAACCTTCAAAGGGTTCAACATATTGCATAATAAATATCGTTATGGTGGCTAGTAACAGTAACAGCCGCCGATGGCGAAAACTGCCCATTATGAGGTGCGACGTGCGTATGTGGGGGGTCGCCTAACTTGACATGAAGCTCGCCGTCTACGCACATTTCCTCTAAGACCGTCATAAAATAATAAATGTATGCCTCAAACGATTATCTCCTCCTTGAACATATCATTATAAGGAAGTTGTTCCGAGTAATATGTGTAATTGTTGTCGTAAACAACCTGCGAAGGCAAGGCAGTGGCCGGTATGCTTTAGTAACTGTCATACATTCTAGGTAATTTTATCTGTTCAGTATTACAAATAGACATATATATATACAGGCAGTTGGGTCATTATCATATAGTTAAGATCACTTGTCACAACCATGTGCAAAAGTTAAGTATTTCCCAGTAGTTAAATATTGTAATTCTTATTTATATAATAGCTGACCTATCAATATTTTGCTCTGAATATAAAAAAAGAACAATTAAGTATTAGTAGCGTTAACTTTTGCACATGGTTGTGACAAGTCAATCACATTATTTGAGAAATACCAAGTTAGGTATTACACCTAAATTAATTTTATTTTCTTGATAATTCATGTGTTATTTAGTATACTATTCTACAAGATGCCCCATAGTTAATTTTCCAAATTTGCAACTCATTCAGATAACACGACATTTAACATAGAAATCTCTTCACCTTACAACACCTGACGCAAACAAGTTAATTATTTAAATTACCCTGATCACAAACTGGATTTTCCAGCATCACTGTGAATAAACGTGTCACGTTAATAATTACTGATTCTATAATATTGGCAATGTACTCTTTGCAACGTGTTATGTTATGGTTAGAAGGTTTGAATACATCATCTAATACAACAAAAGGCAAACATGGAAAATTAAAGTAAGAGTGAGTAAACAATCAAGGACACGTAGATATCTTATAAATACACAATATGTACAGAATAATAATTTATGTACGGACATATGATCACAACAAATCCTTACTCCTATAGAAATAAAGATTGCGATATATCCGGCCATTTATGCTGTTACTATCTATACATACATGATGCTTCCTCTATAGGAGATTTTTTTTCTGATGTTACCAAGATTCGTGCCATAAAACTTTTACACACCCATACTCTAACTAATGGGATAAAATTTCGTTGTATTACATAGGTACTGTACTGTATTATATAATGTCAGTGCGTAAACCAAATTCTAGATTTAGTTCTTGCCTTCGTGAATTGTGTGGGTTTAGTAGATTTCGCAAATGTTAGAATGGACGCAGACATTTGCGTCAAGAGCACGCTTCGCGGTGGCGGTCGCTCCCTGTGTTGTCACCGCTTCACTAGCTACGTGACCAGACGAAGAAATCACTTCATATTTTATATACCAACGTGTTTGATTCACGAAATTTTAGTGCGTTGTAAAGTCACTACTAGATTTTTAAGGGATTCGTGGAAATGTTGCTTCAATCAAATATAAATCATTAATTACGATATATCTTCAAGTTGTTACCATGCAAATAATATTCAAAGAGCGGTTTTACGTTTCGATAATATGTTGAAATTTAATCAAAAACATCACAAAATGTTTGTGTAGGTACGCCGTAATTATGCACTGACTAAATACAAAGCTAAAGCTAAATGCTTTGTAAATGGCATACCTACACTAAGTATAATTCTCTTTTTATAGTGTATGCCGTTGATGAATGATATTAAAAATTCAAGTTCTCGGATTGAAATTGTAAAACGGTCATCTGACCAGCAAGTGGTTCTTCTGAAGCGTAAGGAGATAATATCTATGAGACACGTTGGTATAAATCCTTTGTTTCGATTGTCTATAGGCTGCGCCATTAAAACTCAATTAAGTGAGTTTGGTATTAATTTGGAAACGTTCAAAGTGCATAAGAATCACACTTTAATAGTAGTTTTTAATAGATAATCAGTTTGGCTATGAGATTTGATTATACCTACAACACTTGATCTTTATTTAGGTATTTGGCGTTTTTTTGGTGACCTCTACTTATCATTCTAGGTGGCTACTTTCTATACAACGTGTTCCCGGGAATTTCCGTTAATTGCAAGGTTTAGATCAAATAAAGTTAATTTCTCCAAGACAGTAGTATCTTAACTTCTACTGTTATCAAGACATTCAATGTTTAATTAAATCAGTTTTGCAGATTTAACCAGTGTAAATGGCTCTTGTGACATATGATGTCATAATTAAAAGCCTTTAAATTTTGTAAGGCTCCTATACACTACAAGAAGGTTTACAAAGTGAGTTCAGTCGATATTACGAGTACATATTTTTTTACATACATATTTTTTATTTTATGTGTTTCAAAGCCCTTGTACAATAAGACAATATCCGTTAATGCAACATTTAATTATTTTGTACAAAAATCGAAAAAAATATTTTTATTTTAACCGACTTCAAAAAAGGAGGAGGTTATAAATGTACTGTATTTTTTTTAATGTATTTTAGCCGATTTCTCCGTCAATTGTGGACCGATTTCCAATTTTTTTTATTATTCGAAAGAGTATATTCCCGAGGTGGTCCCATTGACCCAAATTTAGGATCTGATGATGGGATCCAAGGGAAATTGAGGACAACCCTCAAATTTTAAAGGCACGCGTGTAGTGGTTTCGGTATTTTCTATTATAACTCGTGTATTTACCCTCGGAAATCGCAATTTTGGTTAAGTGGAACTGATGATGAAGACCACAGATGACTTATGGAACTCCTCAAAGATGTAATCTATGTTCGCCGATTTATCCGTCAATTGTGGACCGATTTCCAAATTTTTTTTATTATTCGAAAGAGTATACTCCCGAGGTTGTCCCACTGTCACCAATTTAGGATCTGATGCCATCATCAGATCCTAAATTGGTGACAGTGGGATTTCCGAGGGTAAAGACACAAGTTTTAATAGAAAATACCGCAATTGCGGTATTTTCTATTAAAACTTGTGTCTTTACCCTCGGAAATCGTAAGTTTGGTGAAGTGGAACTGATGATGAAGACCACAGATGACTTATGGAACTCCTCAAAGATGTAAAGTAGGTACGTCAAAGATTCTGACATAATTCCGTTGAAGTAGCAACTAATGAAGTGTTAATTCTGAGATCCTTAAGGAATCGACGGAACTCCTCAAATAGTATCAGCCCACGTATAGCGACTTGGGTTTTTCTGTAATAATCAACGCATTTGCTCTCGGAAAGCAGTTCATGTGGTAAATTGGAAAGGAAATTTACATATACCATGTGGCTTGGCGAAGTACTGAATTGGAGTCGGTTTAAACTTTGTTTTTAAAGTTATTATTTATTTTTTCAAAAAAATATTATGCTGCTTAATTTGTTTCTGTGAATGTACTCTGCACTATGCTAAAATTAACGGAAATTCCCGGGAGCACCCTGTATATTGTTAATTGTACTAATAAATTATATTTGTTTTTTTATAATCTTCTTTCTATCTGTAAAATATTTCATGCCTAACAATTATATCACGTTTGACGTCATGTATTGTGTGTAACGTACCGAGCAGGATCTCGACGGTGCACTCGCTCATGTAGTCATGGCAGTCGAAGTCACTAGCCTCCTTCTTCAGTTTCTCGACTACGGCCCGGGAGTTAGCGTTGAATAGGTCGATGAAGCTCTTCAGGACGTTCAAGTGGAAGGTTGGGGCGATAAGTTTGCGATGAGAACGCCACTTTTGACCTACGGTGAAAAATATTATTTAGAAAGTTAATAAATCTAGCGAATATGCAACATTGTTTTACGTTGTATAGTTATTTACCAGTGCTAATGAGGAGACCGTTTCCAAGCCAGGGCTTGAAGAACCTGTATTCTGTGGCCTTATCAATGAGAACGTGGCTGCTGAGGATCAGCTCAACGTCCCGGGGGTCGTAAAGGAACACCAAGAGCCTGGGACCGATCCATAGCTTTATCACACCGTCTTTGTCGAAATCCATGCTCTTCTCGACGAGGTTTTTGAAGATGTCTGGAAAGAAACGATGGATAAGTGAACTATTCTATTGCCAGATGTTTAATCAGATATTTGATTCATTGCAAGAATGCACGGGTTCTCGTCGCTTACCATTAGAGCCGCCTGTGAACTCTAGGGCGTTTCCAATGAGTGGTAGGCCAGCGGGTCCGTCGAGTTTCTCGGCTAGTTCATACAGGTTTCTTCTGGACATTCTCCAGTAGGCGTACCAGAGGATGAGGGCTGGCACCAGAAGCATGTAGAACATGCTGGTGGCCGCCCAAGTGCTGCTCGCGGCGACGCTCTCCGCTGCTGTGTAACTCATCTTGGTAGATTTTTACTCTGTAAAAAGAGGAAGCCTTAGTTGCATCGCTATTGAATCAAACATAATATGTAAGTATGACATTTTTTCTCTTGTTGCAAATCTGCCGATACTAAAATAAAGACACAATTAATTAATAGGGCACCAGTTGACAGTAAGTTCTCATGCGTAGAAGAAAAATTTAAACATGAGTATTAGAATACCACCATGTATGGGAAACCCCACGCTCGTTATATTTTTTTCATATTTACATTGGTCTCGCACTCGAGTGCTTTTAAACACTTTTAAACCAGTTCTTATGTAATGAATTATGTACTTATTTGTGTAATCGACAGTTTTTAAATGGTTTAGTTAATGAGAATCACAAAGTTATTGGAACAGGTTAAGTAAGGTTTGGTGACGTCAATGGTTGCGAACTTGTTTCGCATATGTAAATTTTATAGGCTATGTTCTTATTATTCCTAAATCGAGCAAAAACGTCATGGTACCAATTTCGATTTTTCTAATCGCGTATTTTCAACATGTTATAGATGAATTTTGAGCGTAATAAGTATACTCGTATGGTTAACTACTTATTTTCAATCTATCCAATACAAGATATATGTAGAGAAATATATGATGTTTTAACTACTTTTATTTGCCAGTATTAAACATCATATTAGGTATAATAATTATGTTACAAGAATGTATGAATGTGATTATTGTTTGTATTTTACTTGTTTATTGTGAGTATTTTACATTTGACTAATTCTATTGTTTGAATCTAGGTCTGAATGCAATATCGATAATTATTTGTTAGCAGCAAATAGCTCTTAATCAAGTCGAGGTTAACAAGTTATGCTTAACAAGCTACGCACACTCCAATATGTATTTTTCTAAGCATTATGGAAAAATTACACAGAAGGTAACATAATGAAGCTACCGCTTAGGTTAAGTATTTAGAAAAAAAAACCTGGTTAGGTTATTTGGTTAGCAATTAAAAAGTCAACAAAAATTGTGAGCTGAGGACAGAAGGAAATGTTTGCATGTTTTACCGTAATTGCAGCAAATTTCACTAACGAAGATCTGAACGCTTTACTATCATGATTTTTATATGTAATATTATAGTGAAACACTCCACTACTTTATTATCATTGAAACAGAGACACAAGCTTTTATTGCCGACTGTGCTTTTTTGTACAGCCATCAACTACTAGTTGAGAGGCTCCAATTTCACATAAGTTTGCCAAAGTGACTGACTGAAAAATGGTTTGCAAATTTTGAAGCACAACTTACAACGAACAATGCTAGTTAATCAAAAACTTGAAATATCTTGACTTAAATCAGTAAATTTTTAACTTGACTTGAGCAAAAGGCAACTACCATTATTATACGATACCTCAAACTTGTCTTCTCAACAGTTTTTTTAGTATCCATTTCCGTAATTACATTATAATAATGTAATTAATGTCAGGTATTTATTATGACTCGACCCCAAAGCGATATCCAAATTAAGTTTATTTGACGTGGAAAACTATTAATGGAAAAATGATAGCTTCAACAATGACTTTGTTTACGGTTGCGTAATATTTTCTGGGAAGTTTGAGAGCGATAAACAAAATTGACCTTCAGATTTATGGCTGTGATGACAACCCCCTATCTTTTTCCCGCGAGAAAAACTACAAGGTTAGAATAGGAATAAAAAACCGGTCAAGTAAGAGTCGCGCACCGAGGGTTCCGTACAAACTTTCATACACCATACCCGTCATGTCAAGACCCCATTATTTCTTGACCCATCTTAAACGGCTCATAGTAGAAGTTACCGTTGTACAGCGCCAACTGCATTTTGGTACTAACAACTTACAACCTATACTATGTTTGTTATCAGCGATAGCTTATTATCACGCGTACCGATTTCGATTATTTATTTTTTATTTCAAAGAAGGGACTTTAAAGATAATCTCATAGGAATTTGAAGACATAAAATTACATACAGATATAAGTAAATTACAAATTTAATGGAGAAATTATATTTGAGTAATATAAATAAAAAAAATACGCTACCTAAATAGAGATATCGTTTTATTTTTCCTGATTTATTTATATTACTTTTAATCATATGTAATTATTTCAGAATTTTCGTATGATACCCTATTTGATATATTAACTAGACTTTGATTTTTAACCCCCCTCATATTCGTCATTTACACAGAAAATAAAAATGTAGGATATTTAAATTTTTCATTGTCCTTACACGTGTCTTAACCCTCTTAACAGTTGTTCCAAATTTCGAATTGATAGCTTAAGGAATTCCTGAGATATTTAAAGTTGTGACAGACGGACAGACGGACAGAGACGCACCAAAAGGGTTCCTTTTTTACCTTTTTAGTATGGAGCCCTAAAAAGACACAGTTAAAAATACAGAAACGTTTAATAGTGCCGTTCCCGGGCAGATGTTTGTCAATAAGTACCAATTACATGGCATCGTTACCAGTAGCGCCTTATTAACTAGATACAAAGTGGTACCTTTTGCATGGGAAATATTCTCTTTCATTGATAAACTTATAAAATACTACAAGAGCTCGTAGTGTTCTGAATTCTTTATTAGCAATGTATCTATCAATGTATCTTTGACTTCTTTAATATTTTTTCTATTCTTTGGTATTCTTGGACCAGAATCGTGACTATTTAATAGCAATAAGGACCTTATTTTGCCAATTGGCCAAATCAAGATTTAGTTGTTAGACATAACAAGACGATAGGTAAGCAAAAATAATAATTTTTGTTTGATGTTCGGTTGAGAAAAAATTACCTATACTTATGTCGTTTTGTTGGAATAGAATATTGTGTTAGGTACATTTCTATATAGTACCTAGACATAGATTTTGTTATTACGAGTATGACTTGATTGGCATTTACTCCCCGGCATTCCACGACCTTATGTTATGATTATGACAATATGGTGTAGTAAATGTACATATACCTACACATAACAGTTGTACACAAATGTTTCCAGCTAATAAAAGTGGTGCTAGTATTTTCAGGCGTTTACATTATTTACGGTACATTTTTAGATAAAAATAGACAAGATTTTTTTAAGTTTTTATAAGGAGGAACAAATTTACAGGGTCAAATTTTTTTTAGTCATGAAGTGACCTGTTTCCTGACCATAAAAAGTGTTTAATAAAATACTTGGTAGACTAACGAAACCGTTACTTTATACACTAACTAAATCTGTTTAAAGCCGCTTCAAAATAAATTCTTTAAATAATGATACCTATTATAAATTCACCAACTACCTAATTAACCAAACATTATATTTGCTATAATTAAAGTTTGATTAAACTTTCACTCTTAAAAATATTTGTTTATACAAAACTTTCCTACCTTATTGTTTAGAGTACACGCTTCTTAGTTCGATCGGCACTTCAACACAAGCACGTTATCCCCAAAGGACGCCTTCGATGTCTCAAGAGAGACTATTTACGAAACTCCCGCGCATCGATCTAATATACACGTTCGTGGCGTCATGAGCCGATCACGGCGGACCCTCGGCCCGCTCATAATCAATACGTACCTATATGCAAATGTTTTAGTTTGGTTTTGCGTAATTCATTAGTAATTCGGTATTGTTTCAGGCAAAAAAAAAACAATCAAAATTGGGAAGTGCCGTCATGCGTGCGTAACATCCAGTTAAATTGAATAAATTAATAGTCAATTTGATTGCATTATTCGACCAGCACACTGGCATGTGTTCCAAGGATTCCATTGATTAGGAAAACAAGTTTCAATACAAAAGGGAGTTTTCTTATGAATACCGGGATATTGGATTTTTACACGGAAAGAAATTGATTATTCTAACACCATGCTAGCTTGTTTTGCTTTCAAATTTCAATGTTATAAGTGTATAATGCTTCCCGCTCACGGACAATGGTGTCCCAGCCGAAGTAGATACCAAACAAGTGCAACCGAGCCAACACGTAGAAGCCCTTACGACGACTTAATTAGATTCAAGGGGTAAAAAGATGATGAAGATTATGGGCAGCGGTGCAAAAATATCTGATCATCAATTGAAGTCGTAATTACATATGACGAAACATCGTCTGTAAAAATATGTGATGATTTACAGCCCGCATAATAATCATTTGCCTGTAACAGCATAAATATCGGATCAGACTGAATATAAATATCCGATACTTCACAAAATCTCAGACTATAAAAGCATAACTATCGAATCACATATGGATTGCAAAAACATCTGATACGAATTGTCAGTAAAAAATATCTCAACATTCTGCAAAAATAAACTTTATTAGGTCTGACATATACGGTCGTAATTTGAACAAAGCTATTTGACGCTTCTCGAAAAGAGTAGTAACCTGTCATTAGATAGCGCCGTCTCACATTATCTAACGAGAATTTGACAGAATTGATAATAAGTCGAAATTGCCAGATGAGCCTAACATTGCGTTTCTAAGCTCTATATTCATAAGGCGACATTGAATTGATTGACAGCTAGTCTCTAATGTGATTTGGTCCCTAGAATTGTAGCACATATATGGGTATTCGGTGGTGCAATTTATACTGGGCTTTATATAAATGCAGCTAGTAGTCTAAGAGCTTTGTGGATTCCTCCCCAGTAGTAAAAATTACAAGATGGTTTGGTTTGACTCGCCGTCTTTGATTATGACTTGAACCAGAAATTCGTAAAATTAAACTATACGATTTCTTTTATAAAGTTAATTGTTTAATTAATTGCTGGTCGAGAATTTCTAGCATTAAATAAAATAAGATTGATGCTTAAAAAAACCACCTTGAACATGGTTAGATAAGCTGTGTTTTCACGTGTTTTTTTTTTCGAGTCATAGATAAATTTTGGAATTTAAAGTCGCTATTCTGGATAACGATATACTTACACCAGCCAAAGTAGATGTAGATTCATTTATATCAAGAAAAAAACGATATTTTTAAACGTAAAAGTCCTGACTGACTGACTCACTTAAATCAACGGCCAGCCCAAAACGTTGAACCTAGCAAGATGATTTTTTCATATAACAAGTACCCAATTAGAAGGCGTTTTTTGGAAATTCCATCCCTAAAGGGGTTAAATAGGGGTGCAAAGTTAGTATGGGGGAAACTTGTTTTTGAGCTAGAGGCTTAACACTTTGTAGAAAGATTACTTGTAGAAATAAAAATAAACTACTTTGAGCGTTTTGGAAAATTTCACCCCTAAGGGGGTTAAAAGGGGGTGCACCCTTTGCATGGAGAGAACATTTGTTTTTGGCTAGAGACTTGAAACTTTGTAGAAAGATTACCTATTAGAATACAAATTAAGTACTTTCAGCGTTTTGGTAAATTACACCCCTAAGGGGGTTAAAAGGGGGTGCAACGTTTGTATAGTGGGATTTTTTTATTTGCTTGAGTCTGGAAACTTTAAAGAAAAGATTACTTATTAGAATACAAATAAAGCACTTCCAGTGTTATGGAAAATTACGCCCCTAAAAAAGGGGAGCAAAGTTTTCGTTGGGGAACTTCTTTTTTTGAAACTTCGTAGAAAGATTGCTTATTTAAATACAAAAAAGTGCTTTCAGCGTTTGTTGAAATTCATCCCCTAAAGGGGTTAAAAGGGGGTGCAACATTTGTATATAGGGAACATTTGTTTTTGGCTAGAGACTTGAAATTTTGTAGAAAGATTATTTATTAGAACACAAATAAGTTATGTTCAGCATTCCGTCCCTAAGGGTGTTCAAAAGGGGTGCAACGTTTGTATAAAGCGATTTTTTTTTGCTAGAGACTTGAAACTTTCTAGAAAGATTACCTAGTAAATACAAAAAAAAACTACTTCCAGCATTTTGGAAAATACCATTCCTAAGGGGGTTAAAAAGGGGTGCAATGTTTGTACGAGGAAAACTTTCTTTTTGAGTTAGAGACTTGAAAGTTTGTAGAAATATTATATATATATATATATATATATATATATATATATATATATTAAAGGCTCGTTGACAGTTAGTTACTTTCAAAAGCTCATATCGCGTATGAAATGTCATCCATGTTTACATTGCCATTGCTGCTGATAGAATTTTCAAAAATGAATTATGGGGTCACTGTTAAGTGTAACTTAGAAAAACATCTTAATTAACGATTACACTAATGAGTTCTATGTCTGGTTTAATTTATCGCCCGTATTCGATTTACACACTATAGATTATCTTATCTTATCTAGGTGAGGGCCCTTTCGGATGCACTTCGACCCAGTGGGATCTTTTGTGCATTTGCCCTCTCCTTTATACCTGCTCCCAGGCTTGCTCCATCATTTCCACAAAGCGGATGATGCAGTTCGCCGGGAGCACCTTGAATTCCTTTGGTTGCGGGTAACCGTTACCAAAGTAGTTCATTCTTTGTCTGGCAAGGGCATAGATTACGTACACATTATAGATTACTAATTAGAACACAAATAAAGCACTTTCAGCGTTTTGGAAAATTTCGCCCCTAAGGGGGTTAAAAGGGGGTGCAACGTTTGTATAAAGGGATTTTTTTGCTTGAGACTTGAAACTTTGTAGAAACATAACCTATTGAATACAAAAAAACTACTTTAAGCAAGATGGAAAATACCATTCCTAAGGGGGTTAAAAAGGGGTGCAATGTTTGTATGAGGGAGACTTTGTTTTTGAGTTAGAGACTTGAAAGTTTGTAGAAAGATTATAGATATAGATTACTGATTAGAACACAAATAACGTAGATTCAGCGTTTTTGGAAATTTTGTAGAAACATAACCTATTGAATACAAAAAAAACGACTTTAAGCAAGATGGAAAATACCATTCCTAAAGGCTAAATCATACTCGTCCAGGATGGCTTACTTACTGGTCTCTGCAGTAATGTACTATTTCGTAGAAATCCATTTTAACAAAAGAAAGTAGAGAAAAAAAATCTAAAATGGACCCTATTATTTCACTTGTAACCATTTTACTGCTCCATTTTTTATCAGAAAAGGATGAAATTTTATAATCTTCTTCATAAAGTAATGAACAATAACTTTATTTTCTTACTTACTTAAATTTCTTCTCGTTTTCTGAAATATTCCGAAAAACATGATATCCGCGCTTTCGAACACGCATTTCCATCTCGCTCAGGCGTATGCTCAGTGAGAGGGAGAGAAAACCATGAACGTGCGGGGCCTTAAAGAGTTTTACTCGGACATACTCCTAAATAACACACTGCCTCCGAACTTCAACCGCTCTAAGATTATTGACATCCTAAAACGCCATAAACCGGCTGATGACCTAAAGAGCCCTATCGCTCTTCTGAGCTGTGTTTACAAATTGCTTGAAAGACTGATTTACACTCATATTTCACCTATCGTGGATAGCATAATCCCCATGGAACAGGCTGGCTTCCGCAGCGGCCGAAACTGTACCAACCAGATATTGTCCTTCACTACCCACATTGAAGCGGGTTATCAAAACAAGCTTAAGACAGTGGCTGTTCTAAAAGACCTTTCAGCAGCATTCGGCACCGTCTGGCGGCAAGGACTGGTGTCAACTCACGAAAGCGGTCCCTCGCAAAAAGCTCGTGGGGCTAATAAACAATATGCTTACCAACCGAGAGTTTACCGTCTACCTCGGCAACACAGTAAGTTGCACAAGGAAATTAAATAATTGACTACCGCAAGGTTCTGTTCTGGCATCACTGTTAGTCAACCTTTACATGCATGATATTCCCGAAACAAGAAGCCGTAAATGTACCTACGCTGATGATATCGCATCGCTTACCAACACGAAACCTCTAACCCATCTGAGAACATACTAAACAGAGACCTCAGGGTATTAGACGACCATTTCAAAAAGTGGAGGCTAGTGCCAAATGCTACGAAAACAGAGGTCAAGACGTTTCACCCACTTGCTGGATCTAAACTCCTCTATAATCCATCGCCAAAATATCTTGGAGTTACTCTTGACCACAGCCTTACTTACGCGCAGCACATAAGAAAACTGTTTAAAAAGCTTCAAACAAGAAACAATTATATCTTGCACAAACTCTGTGGTACTTCTTTGGGAGCAAGCGCCGATGTGCTTCGTACCACTGGTCTGAGTTTGGTGTATTCAACAGCCAAGTACTGTGCGTCGGTCTGAATAAACAGTGCACATATACCGTATCCAGCTAAATCAGACGATGAGATGCATATCCGGAACCATAAAAAATACACCGCTGCAGTGGCTGCCCGTACTAAGCCATATTACACCACCCCATCTTAGAAGGCAACAAATACTGCTCCGTGAAGCTACAAAAATCCATAGAAACCCCAACCTGCCGGTACACTACAGTTCACCAACCCACCACCTCACCGCCTGAAATCACGACATCCGCCATACCAATCCGCGCCCGAGCTCTTGAACACCAAAATAGTAGGTGGGAGCAAGAGTGGAATGATAAAATTCCGGAAACTATGGGAGTTAGCATAAATCCCGTAGTGAAACTTGTTGGGTTCTCACTCTAAAGGAGGGTATGGTGCCGGCTCAAAAGAGTGCGAACAGGATACGGACGGAGCAACGAGTTCTTGGCTAAGTGCGGTTGGCGAGAGTCACCGGCGTGCGCATGCGGAGCTAAGTAGTACAGGACGTTGCGCACATCGTTGGAGATTGTCCCCTCACGAAATACCATCGTAGTTCAGCAGAATCTCTTGGAAAAGACGCTATCTATAACTTATCTGATAAAATAACATTATAATTGAAGTATCGAACGATTGTATTAGTGCCATACGAACAAATAAAATTGTCATTCAAACCTTTACCCAAAGGTTGAGCTCAATCGGTTCAAGATATCTGCATCAAAATTGAGAGATAAAATATAGCCTATGTAAATCTAAAAAGCCCTTTCTTATACACAGGTGAAAATATTCTTGAAATCGGATAAGTGGTTTCGAAGATTACCTACAGCCTTCATACAAACTTACAAAGTTGCAACCTCACAGACTTTTCCTCTTTGCAATATGTAATAGCCAATGCGAACTCAAGCGAAGCCGCAGAATAAAATAGAGTCTATATCCATTCTGCAGGTCCATTCTATACATATAAATAATGGTGGAAGATTTTTTGAAATCTGATGATTCAATTTTTCAATTATTAATATGTGCTTTTAGACAAACACACACAGACAGTGTATACAAATGTTTTAACCGACTTCAAAAAAGGGGGAGGTTATATGTATGTTCCACTGTATGTATTTTTTATTTTTTTTATTTATATTCGCCGATTTCTCCATCAATTGTGGACTGATTTCCAAAGTTCTTTTTTTATTCGAAAGAGTATATATACTCCCGAGGTGGTCCCATTGTCACCACTTCGGGATCTGATGATGGGATCCTAGGGAAATTGAGGGCAACCCTCAAATTATATAGGCACGCGTGTAGTGATTTCGATATTTTCTATTATAATTTGTGTATTTACCCTCGGAAATCGCAATTTTAGTTAAGTGGAACTGATGATGAAGACCACAGATGACTTATGGAACTCCTCAAAGATGTAATGTGTGTTCGCCGCATTCTGCGTCAATTGTGGACCAATTTCCAAAAATCTTTTTTTAATCAAAAGAGTATACTCCTGAGGTGGTCTCATTGTCACCTAGTCAGGATCTGATGATGGGATCCCAGGGAAATTGAGGGCAACCCTCAAATTTTATAGGCACGCGTGTAGTGATTGCGGTATTTTCTTATAACTCGTGTATTTAACCTCGGAAATCGTAATTTTGGTGAAGTGGCACTGATGATGCCCACGCCCACATATAGCGACTTGGGGTTTTTCTGTAATAACCAACGCATTTTCTCTCGGAAAGCAGTTCATGTGGTAAATTGGAAAGGAAATGTGGAAATTTTCATGAACCATGGGGCTTGGCGAAGTACTGAATTGAAGTCGGTTTAAACTTTGTTTTTTTGAAACCGACTTAACGCCTGATTTGATCAGATTAGAAGCCCAATCTATCGTGGAAGGCCTTACCACAAATTTCAAAAGAAAGATATATGAAATTATATACCGATTTAATAAAATGGCGGTCCGCAAAGAGAGTTAAATCTTTCTCGAAAATTGTGATGCTAACTTATTTCAGTGATTTATCGAAGAAATTAAAGCTATCAACGCTGTGGAGTATATATATTCAATGCTTAAACCCACTTTAAGCACCAAACATGACGTGAATTTAAAGAAATACAGTAAGCTGACATAGTTTCTAAAGGGGCAGTTGGATGCAAGCTATTATTACTATTATACTTCAATGGTTGGATGACTTTAATGACTTTAAAAGCAAAAAGTCCAAGATTTTTACTGCAAATGAAATAAAACCTTCTTAAATGAAGCTCCTGGTGGTGTTTATTTGGCAACAAAGGTAATAAAATAATCATATTATGTTGTAAATGTAACTAAATTTCTATAGAAATCTTAAAAAAAAATTTGACAAGTACCTACGTAATTTATAAATAAGTATGTCCAGCTAACTAAAACTGTTTTGTTTTCAGGTGGCACTAATTTTTGGTATATAATGTGAATATTCCAGACAAAAATACTACATAACATTCGCAAATTGCTCTACTTTTCCATTGATTTCAAGTAATTGTACCTATACTTTGAATAAACATAATTATTGTTAAATTTTTCTTCTGTTGTTTTTTTTTACTTTCCTCGTATTCGATATGAAAAGTAGAGTGTTTAACTCGGGTGAAAGTCACCCATTTCTGACTCGAACTATTGACGCTCTCACTTCGTTCGAGCGCCAAAATATCTCGTCAGTAATGGCTGCGTTTCAGCTCTTGGTTAACAATCTACTATTAATAATTAAAAATATTTGAAATAAGATAAATCTGAACAATTTGTTTTATGGAATTCAAAAAAAATGCCCGTAGTTAAGAGCCTTAATCTAATCTACGATTTATCTTTTATCATTTTCGTAACGGCAATTATCCATACACTACGACTGTTTCTCAATTAGAACTGCGCTTTCTACTTTCTACCGTCCAGACACGGATAGGTCCTCAACCCTCATTCGGAACCTACATCAACATTCAGGCTAGTGACCTTTTCTACAGCTCAGTACTGACTGAATAAGTTAAACCCATTTTGTACACAGTGTTACAATACGATTAAAATCAGTTAACGATTCTGAAGTTAGCCTCGAGTCGCCTCCCGCATACCCACCCGACCCCTCTGACACCTTTGCGGTGCTACTAGTAGCTAACATCAGAATCGTTAACTGATTTTAATTGTATTGTACATTATTTTATTATAATATTCTATTGTATACTAACAACTAGTTTTATTTCTTTTCCGCCGGCTAACCGGGCTACATCATAAAGAACCGCAGTCTACAGCGTCACAAGTTGACGACAGCGGATATATTTCTAACTGCCGCAGCTATTAATAAAGGATTGGTTTGATCGGTTGCGTTATTATTTTAAGCGAAGATAACATACTAACTTATGTGTCTTATTTCAATGTATGTATGTCTAGCAGAGCTAAATACCCTCGCGGCTCCTCCCGTATACAACACGGACTATGTAGTGATGTGCCGTTACCGTAAATTACGAGAACGGAGATCATTTTGGGGTAACGTTCTCGGTAATGTTCTCTTCTCCGTAACGGTAATAATCGAAATAGTAATCAAAGTTTTTTTAGCGTGATTCTATTAAAATTAGTAATGAAAATCTACACAAAAAAAACAAACTAAAGGAACTCGTATATAACTAAAATTACCATAAATTACCGAGCATGTGCAAACGATTGTGCTCTATATGTGTCTTATGTTCGTAGAGAACGTTCTCTGGTAATATTTCCGTTGGGAATGTACATATTTTCATTGATGCCTGACGAATTATTTTCTTAAACAAGTTTAAAGCTTCTCTTCACATTTTTTTTATGTGTTTATACAGGGTGTCCCCGGGAATTTCCGTAAACTTCGGCATATTGCAGAGTACATTCACAGAAACATATTATTAGCATAATCAATTCTTGAGAAAAAAATTTTTTTTTTTTTATTTTTGTACAAAATTTAATGTAGCATTGACGGGGTCTTTAAACACATAAAATCAAAAATATGTATGTAAAAAATATGTAATATCGAACGAACTCACTTTGAAAACCTTCTTGTAGTGTATAGGAACCTTACAAAATTTAAAAAGCTGTTATGAAGTCACAGTTTAGAGCCATTTACACCGGTTAAATCTGCAAAACTGATAAAATTAAACATTGAATATCTTGATAACAGTAAGAGTAAAGATACTACTTTCTTGGAGAAATTAACATTTCTCAAACATGCTCGGAAATGTATGTCACGAAATGAAGACATGAAGTTTCTTGTTTATGGCTCCCTACATTACTTCTGGCCTAGGCCAAGAAGTAATGCATGAAAACCCTAACGTCCCTAACTAAAAACATTATTGGCCGCTACTCTAACTTTTTAAATTTGCTTACTAATATTAAACAGACAAAGGAAAAATTACATACTGCCAACCACCACAAGGTACTTTTTTAATTGTTTTTGTTATATTTTAATTTTGTAAAAAAAAAATATTTTTGTAAGTATTTTTTTTGTTTTTTTGTGTTCTTTTTCGTATTTTTTTATTTTTAGGTGTTCTTTATCGTTTTTAATCATTTTAAAAGTTTATTTTTATTTTTTTGATGTTTACCTGTCTATTTTTTAATTTTTGTTTGATCTTTTATGTTATTTTTCAAGTTTTTCCTATCTTTTTTTGCCTTTTTGCATGTTTTACTTTTCTTTTTTTATCCTTTTTTAATTTTTTCTGTTTTTTTTAATGTTTTTTAACGTGTTTTTGTTTTTATGAGCTGTTTTTTAGAAGTGTTTTTCCCCTTTTTTCGTTATTTTTTGTTTTTTTTGTCTTTTTTCAATGTTTTTAACGTTTTTTCGTTGTTTTTAATGTTTTAGCTGTTCTCTATTTTTTCATCTTTTTTTTCTTCTTAATTATTTTTTGTTTTTTTTAGTATTTTTCTTGTTTTTTAATGATTTTTAAATGTTTTTTTTTCCTTTTTTTTAAGTATTGTCTATTGTTTAATGTTGATAATTTTTTATGGTATTTTATGTTATTTTTTAAGTTTTTTTTTCTCTTATTTCCCTTTTTAATTTTTTTTTTCCTTATTTATGTTAATTTTTTTCTTTTTTTAAATGTTTTTTTTGTTTTTCTCTTTTTTTAATACTTTTTCTTTTTAATGTTTTTTTATTTCTTTGATTTTTATATGTAGAATTTTCCTTGCTTTAGTGAGGTGAAAAGGATTCTATTTTTGAACCACTCACATTCGCTAGCTCGTTTTTCAATTCCACACTCGCGGTTAAAATATAGCTGCACCCTTGTATAACAAATAACTATTTATTATTTCCTCACATCGTTTGAGAAAAGCACTATACAAGCCTCGGCCGGAACAGGGATTGCTGGACTCGTTGTATCCGTACTCGTCTACCCCAATCTCATCCAGCAATTCCTACTTCACGGCCTCTGCAGAAATGTACTTACTATTATTTGATCTAAACTCCCCTTGCAAAAAGGGGGGCATCCCCTTGCAATTAACGGAAATTGTCATGAACACGTTGAGCAAAACACACTTACCTCATCAACAGCTGAATTGGACGTAGTTATGCAAACAGGGACCAACCCACACTTTCCCAGAAATTAAGATAAATATACTTACAGAAAACTATTAAAATGCACCTTCTATTGACCCTGTAAAGTTCAAACTGATCTGACAACTTTAACTTATAAAAAACATTACGTTAACTTTTATCTCAAAACTGTCATTGTGTGGGTTGGTTCCTGTTTGGATAACTAAGTCCAAATAGTCGCTCAGGCAATTTTTATTATGCAAACCAGATTTAAAACACATGGTTCCTTAAGTATTACAAATAAAATTATTTTAACATAGAACCATGCGATGTAGATATATATGAACTTTGGCAATTTTTATTTTGCAAACAAGACACAACCCGCATGGTCTCATATGAAATAATTAAAACCATAAGGAACCACGTGAAATGGATCTTTTTCATAAATATAGAATAATAACATTTTCCTAATTGCCAGGTTAGCATGTGATTTAGATAGCATGCTGCAGCTGTCAATATCATTGGCAGTGTCAGTTTACCACGGAATTTTAAGATATTTTTTTGTAATATGAGACGGATCAAGCAAAGTATCTTATTCGCCGTCCTTAACCCAAAACCTAATATAAGTGAGGCAACTGTTTATATTTTTCAAAAATAATTGACGCAGCTGAAAAGTCTGCAACTTTTTTCTGGTGCTAAGGAAGGTTATTCATATCACCAAAAAAAGAATCAGGCACTTGTAAAATGTTCATCCATTCCCAATTGACCGCCCACAGCAGATTTGATCTGGTCTGTCCATTGCACTCCATTAAGTTCGAGCTAAATATACAAAACTGGTTAAAAGTTTTATTTTTAGGTCAAAAGTTTTTTTTTTGAATTCTTTATCTCTCATGATACCTGCTAAATGTGGTGCTATTGAGTGTTATTTAGTGTATAATACAGGGTTGGTACAATGTTGAGCATAATACAGGGTGTGGCCTGTAATAGGAGCAAAAAATTAAACCGTAGATTATTAAGCTTGTGAAAAATGATTTCCACATGGTTTTATTTGAAAAAATATAAGATTTTTTTTCTTCAAAATATGTTAACTTGTATTGTTTTACTCTTCTGAAATGCTATCAGTAACTTTTTATTAAAAAAATAAATTAAAAAAAAAATTAAAAAAAATTACAAAAATATCTTCTAAAAACAAAAATACAAGAACTATTCTGACTCATTACATGATGTTACCTCTAAATCTGCATTGACTGCTGTGCTAAACAACATTCGTAGTTCGTGGTGCCAAGAAACATTACTTGGAGGTCATAACTTTAGATCAGAATTTCTCCGAATCCAAAAATAAATAAATGGGACACAAGGGGTTACTGAAAATGCTCTAAGGAAGCGTCCTTTTGAATATTTGCTCCTATTACAGGCCACACCCTGTATAAACTAGCTGCCCGCTCGGCTCCAGCCTCGTATTACAGCGACCACAGGCGGTGCCGCGGGATAAAATATAGCCTATGTTAATCTTAGAGGTCCATTCTATATATATATTGGTATTCTTTTACAAACATAAAATATTTAAAATGAACCCTATATTCCTCTTTCTAATATTAGTACCTACAGGTAGTGTTGCAGCTAACTACTACAACCACAAAAAATAACATATTTTAGGTGAACTACGTGTCGTTTCGTCTACACAAAGGGACAAGGCGTATTTCGCTACTATGTATAACTCGATAAGTCGCAAAGGCCCTTTAAATACCTGTACGAGTAGGTACGAGTATATGGGTCCAGCAACAAAATTACGAGCCTAAAACTACTAAAAGCTCTGCTCGTGTCCACCGGAAAGACGATACATTGCGACCTAGGAACGACTCTTCGAATGTTTCCTCTTCTAAACTGAGCAAATATCAATATTAAAATAATGATAATTGATGCTTTATTGGGTTGTTTAGAACTTCTATAAATGAGTCATAATTCAATAATAAAACTAAATATCAACAAAGAGACATACCTAATACTAACTCTTAATTTTTCTACAAATATTATGACAAATGGTTTAATTAGGACTATACATATATATTATAAATTTGGGTTATATTGGTGGCAAAAAAAATTTGGCAAGGAATGGATGAAACGTGACCTTTGGTCTCATTTGATTAATTTAAAGTAGGGTAGCCAGTCGGCTACAAAAATGTATTCACTGTTATTGAGTTGCTGTCTAATAAAACGGTTTGAATCTATACACAGTGTAGCGCAACTAGGAGCAAAGAGATGAATGACGTCCAACTGCTCAAATTCAGATCAAATCTGACAAGTTCTCACAAGTGACAAGTTTTCTATCTGTGCTTTTGCTATGGCGGACTCATGCTATCTCCTACTTTCGTTATTTCTCTGTCTGTCATTTTGTCATGGTGACTTTGGCCGGTTACCATGGATGTTATAACTTCACGAGAAAACATTATGTGTGTCAAACAAACAATGCTTTTGACGAAATAAAATTAACAATTATCTTAAAATAAAACACGTAAGTATTAATAACGAAATATCAAGCGCTAATATTGATTTACTTATGAAAAACAACGGTTGGTACTTGGATAAAACCTACAAGTGCGAGGTTTCTTAGTTCGAGAAGAATTCATTGCGACCCGCAAAGATATGTGTACAGATTGGTGAATTTTTGTAAATATACTGTGATTTGGAAATAAGTGTGAAATAAACTGTATGAATTATTTGTTCTCCTTTTATTATTTCATACATAAATCGGATTAGTTTAAGATTTTGTAAAGCAATTTTCTGTTAATGTAGTGGGCCCAAAGACGTCCCTAATCAAAATTTATCGATATCGATAACGTTGTGTTCTAATATTATCGATATCGATAACGTTAAGTACTACAACCCTACTATCGTCCTCGTTCGTTAGGTTGATAAGTTTACTTCCGTACTAGCGTTTATTTTTATTGGTATTGTAGTATTTCAAACTAGCTAAAGTTCGAAAGAGTTCTGTTGTCATGTCAAAATCAAATGACAATGTCACTGTCATCCAAAACCTTGTTCGAAGTCCCGTCTCTTATTTAAATTATCTTTGTCTATACATACATTACATGTCTATAGGTATAATATTACACACACTCACAAATCGTACCTACCTATTTTTAATATTTTCACCTCACTTGCTTGGAAAGCCCATTTTTAGGGATCCGTACCCAAATAGCAAAAAACGGAACCCTTATAGATTCGTCATGTCTGTCTGTCTTTCTGTCTGTCCGTCCGTATATCACAGCCACTTTTTTCCGAAACTATAAGAGCTATACTGTTGAAACTTGGTAAGTAGATGTATTCTGTGAACCGCATCAAGATTTTAACACAAAAATCGAAAAAAAACATTAAATTTTAGGGGTTCCCCATACTCAGAACTGAAACTCAAAAAAATTTTTTTCATCAAACCAATACGTGGAGGGTATAAGGATAGGTCTTCTAAAATGATATTGAGTTCCCTAATATACATATTTTTTTTCTAAACTGAATAGTTTGCGCGAGAGACACTTCAGAAGTGGTAAAATCTGTGCCCCCCCCCCCCCCCTGCGGTGCTACCACGAACTTCGAATCTCGAACTTCGTATATATCTCCGTTTCGGTCGCTCGAGTACCATAAACCATAAGTGCGATAGAGACGGAGATATACGAAGTTCGAGATTCGAAGTTCGTGGTTATAACTCTGTAACTTCTAAAATAAGGGAATGATATAACTAAAAAAAATATATGATGTACCATGCAAACTTTCACCGAAAATTCGTTTGAACGAAATCTAGTAAGTAGTTTTTTTTTAATACGTCAAAAATCGTAAACCGCAATTTATTTTACGGAACCCTTCATGTGCGAGTCCGACTCGCACTTGGCCTCTTTTAAGGGTTCCGTAGCCAAATGGCAAAAAACGGAACCCTTATAGATTCGTCATGTCCGTCCGTCTGTCTGTCGTGTCTGTCCGTCCGTATGTCACAGCCACTTTTTTTCGAAACTATAAGAGCTATACTGTTTAAACTTAGTAAGTAGATGTATTTTGTGAACCGCATTAAGATTTTCACACAAAAATCGAAAAAAAACATTAAGTTTTAGGGGTCCCCATACTCAGAACTGAAACTCAAAATGTTTTCTTATCAAACCCATACGTTGAGGTATCTATGGATAGGTCTTCAAAAATGATATTGAGGTTATTAACATCATTTTTTTCTAAGCTAAATAGTTTGCGCGAGAGACACTTCCAAAGTGGTAAAATGTGTGTCCCCCCCCCCCCCTGTAACTTCTAAAATAAGAGAATTATAAAACTAAAAAAAATATATGATGTAAACTTTCACTAAAAATTGGTTTGAACGAGATCTAATAAGTAGTTTTTTTTAATACGTCATAAATCGTAAACCGCAATTTATTTCGCCGCTTTTTAAACATAATAATATGCAAAGGCCAGTCCAGACAGGGTATTTTTCACCCATCTGATTTTTTATTTTATTTTATTTAAGTCACTTTTTTTGTTGTTTAATGTTTTTTTTTGTTTTTGTTAATTGTTTTTTTTTTGTTTTTGTCTATTTACGATTTTTTTTTATTTTTTTTTATTTTTTCTCCTTTTTTTAACTTTTTTTAAAATTTGTTTTTTTTATTTTTTTAAAGTTTTTTTCTCTTTTTTTAATGGTTTATTCTTTTTTTACCAATTTTTTTTTTCTTTTTTAATGTTTTTTTTTTGTTTTTTTAATGTTTTTTTCTTTTTTCTCCTTTTTAAAATATAGTTTCTCTTTTTTAATGTTTTCTCTATTTGAATGTTTTTTTGTTGTTTTTTCAGTTTTTAAAGTTTTTTCCTCTTTTTGATACGTTTTTCCTTTTTTTGTTTTTGTTTTTTTAAACTTTTTTCTTTTTATTTAATGTTTTTGTCTTTTTTTTAATAAAAAAAATTTTTTTTTTTTTTTTTTTCTCCAGTTTTTCAGCAATCGACTCCTTAGTCATAATCTGATGTGTTCTTTCTCAATACAGGTTTGGATGGTTGATATTCCAGTGAACATCATCCCAGAAGTTAGTTTCGATGGTCCAGGTTCAATATTTGCCATCTCTTGAGTCTGTTGACAGTCTCCGAGCTATCCAGGAGTTGTTGTGCTAGATCATTACTATGCATTTGCAGTCGGTTCTTGTATCTTGTGATTGCGTTGTTAAGTGCTTGTTTGACAGTTTCCATCTCAAGGTGTTCATGTATTTCGCTGTTTCTGGTAAACCAAGCGGCTTGCGATATGGTTCTCAAGGCTATGTTTTGAAATCGTTGTAATATTTCTATATTAGAGTTGCTAGCTGAACCCCATAGTTCAATACCATATGTCCATATGGGCTTTATAGTTACCTTATATACTAAGAGCTTATTATGCAGTGAGAGTGGCGATTTACGCCCGATAAGCCATGACAGGTTGTGAAGCCTCATGTTTGCCTCAGTTATTTTTGCTTTTATATGGTTGGCCCATGTTAGTCGTCTGTCCAAAGACATGCCAAGGTATTTCACGCAGTCTGTTTTCGGCAAGGATTCATTCCCCATATATACAGGAGCGCACTCTCCTTTTCGAAGGGTGAAGGTTATATGAGTTGATTTGGTAGCACTAGACTTTATTCTCCACTTCCGCAGCCACAAGTCTATCTTGTTCAGTTGGACCTGAAGTTTCTGTGATGCCTTTAACGGGTATATATCGCTTGCAAGACAGGCGGTGTCATCTGCATAAGTGGCTGTTACAACCTCTTCAGTTCTGGGAAGATCAGCTGTATATATGGTGTATAGTACTGGTCCAAGGACTGATCCCTGTGGTACAGATGCCTCTATCTCATATAGGTCTGATGTTTCTTCTTCATACTTTACTTGGAATTTTCTTCCATCAAGATATGATTTTAGGATCATGTAGAAGGAATTAGGCAGCATTGTTTTTAATTTATATAGTAACCCTTTATGCCAAACCTTATCAAAAGCCTGCTGGACGTCCAAAAATACTGCAGAGCAATATTCTTTTTTCTCAAGAGATTGTCTGATTTTATAAACAACACGGTGGACTTGTTCTACAGTTGAGTGGCCCTCTCGAAATCCAAATTGATGATCTGGGATTATTTTACCTTTCTCCAGCACAGGTCTTAATCTCCTAAGGAACATTTTCTCAAACACCTTTGATATTACAGGGAGAAGGCTTATAGGTCTGTATGAGCTCGGTTCTGTTGGTGGTTTCGGCGGCTTAGGTATCATGCAAATTTGGGATATTTTCCATAGTTTCGGGTAGTGTTGGATTCTAAATATTGCATTAAATAGCATAGTTAAGTAAACTATTGCCTTTCTTGGCAGGTGCTTTAGTACCTCACTTGTAATTAGGTCAAACCCAGGTGCTTTTTTATTCTCCAAGTTTTGGATCACTTTGTATAATTCTTTGGGCGTGACTAATATTAAAGGTGGGCTTAATTGCTGGTCACTGTTAATCACATTATCTATTTCCCATTCAAAATCGATCATATCAGACTCGTTGCAAGTGAAGACTTGGCTTAAATGTTGCGCAAAAACTTCTGCCTTATCTTTTGCCCGTCTAGCCCAGGTTCCTGAACGTGTCTTTAAAGGCGGTACTAATTGTTGCGGCCTCCTAAATGATTTGGTTATCTTCCACAACGAATAATTATCCTTCTTCAAGGTCGACAACGAGGATATTTTTTGTTCAAATGTGTCATTTCGATTATCATCGATCGCTGCTTTTAGTTCTCTGGATGCTCTGTTGAACTTAGCTTTATCTTCATATAGTCTACTCAATTGCCACCGCTTTCGCAACCTTCGTTTATTTGCAAGTTTTGTACGTATTTCTAGTGGAACGTTATTTGGGGCACCAGCAGACTCTAGATATGGCGTCGAGCGCCATGCTGCCTCCTGTATTATATTAGTGATATAAAATGTTGCATCGTCTATGTCCTCTTTCGTTTTCAGGCTAATGTTCAAATCCACTTCTTCCTCGAGGTATTCAGTGAAGGCATTCCAGTCTGTTTTGTGGTTGTAAAGTGTCATCTTCTTTTCCTTATGGATTACTGTCTCGCTAAATGTTGCCAGAACCGGATTATGATCAGATGCCGTGTCGTATGTTGAATTCACGTCTAGGTAAATATCTGATAAACCCTTTATGATGAAGAAGTCAAGTAAGTCTGGTGTTCTCTGTACATCGGTTGGCCAGTATGTTGGTTCTCCTGTAGATAATGGAGTTTGTCTGAGATTATCGACACATTTTTTGAGCTCTCGCCCTCTAGTAGTGGTCAATCTAGATCCCCAGTATGTGTGCTTACAATTCCAATCCCCGCCACAGATGTTCTTATGACCAAGGGTGGTGAAGTATTTATTAAACATATCCTCTTTTATCTTATGCTTAGGTGGACAGTAGACTGCACTGATGTTAATAGGACCCATTACTCCATCTACGGTGACTGTAGTGGCCTGTAGATATTCTTCTCTATACTCACTGTGTAGGTGGTGCCGTAGATTTTTTTTGATAATGACTGATGTTCCTCCGTGCGATGTGCCGTCAGGATGGTTCGTTGTGTATATGCAATAGTCATTAAACCTAATGGTTCTTTGGTCATTTAAATGGGTTTCAGATATCAATGCGATGTCTATTTTGTTTTCCTTCATTATCATTTCTAGCTCATGTTTATTTGGAGTCAAACCATTGATGTTCCAGGTTATTATGCGTAGAGATGCCATTGCTATTTTTCAACTAGTTTGGTTATTAGGGTTAACATAGTCCCTATGAGCCCTATAAGTTGGTCAATCTTTTCGGCTTGTTTACGGAAGATTTCTTCTAGATTGTTATATCTTGTCTCAAAAATCTGAGCATATTGTTCGGTGTTTGTATCTGTACGATGTGTGCGCTGTGACTTTGATTCGTCAACGTAATAGTTTCTTGAGCGTATATCCTCATTGTTCGCGGTAAATTTTCTCATATTATTTCTTTTGACTATTTCACTATACTTTTGTTGCTCATGAACTTGAGAGTTCATATTGAGCAGTGGTGGTTGTTGTGTCTCTGGTACTGATTCTGTGGGGCGATCTTGTAGCTTTGTTGTCGGTTTTTCTTTGTAATATGTTTGTTCAGTTCTTGGCTTATGTTTTCTCCTTGCATTTATCTCCTTGTACACTTGACATCCTTTATAGTTTGCAGGGTGGCTTCCTGTGCATAGTGCGCAGGTAGCTGGGCTATTTTTATCTAATGTGCAGGAGGTTGTTTTGTGTGGGCCAGCACATTTTACACATCGGTAAGGCCTCATGCAGTTGTTTTGTGTGTGGCATAATTGTTGACACCTTTTGCATTGCACTATTGTGCTTTGTGGCTTGGGGTCGTCTATGATCACAGATTGATGATATATATATTTTATGTCTTTTATTAGTTTGTTGTTTTTACCCGGTAATATGTTTACATAGAACATATCCATCGGTTCTTTTGTACCTTTTTTTCGGCCGCAGATTATTTCACCCTTGACCGTATTACCAGTTGCTTCTATTGCTTTAACTATAGTTTCTAGGGGTGTACTAGAGTGCAGGTTTTTGATAACAAATCTAGGACATCTTTCATCCTTACGTGTGAATGTATGGCCAATCAGTCCTTTTCTACGAATATGTTCTATCATCGTTTTATACTTCTCGACAGATTTTGTTGAAATGACTAGTTGGTTTTTTGATACAACTTTGAAAGAGTAGTCATTTTCGTTCACAACTTCTTCTATACATTCCTTAAGTTTTGTAATATCTTCAATGCCGTATAGAATTATCGGTGGTGGTTTAGGTATTTTCTTTTTTGAGGCAATTTTTGCGTCGGTGTTGCAATCTAGATCTAGCGATGAGAAGCTATTTGATATTTCAATGTCTTTTTCGTAGTTATGGTCTAAGTTTATTCCCCGGGACCTGTTAAAGGCTTGATCTCTTGAGTTGTTTGTTTTAGGTAGTTTAGATGTTTTGTTTTGTTCTCCATCATTTGGTGAGCGAATCCTTTTTTGTTTTGGTTCGGGTATTCTCTGCCAGGTCACCTTATTGCTATCGTTTTGGGTTTTATGTAAATACAATGGCTGAGTGCTGTTTGTTTTATGTTTTTCTTGGATTTGAGTCACGTCACCTAGTGAAGATGAGCGCGTTCTGTTAAAAAAGACAGGGTGTAGCAGTTGCTGGGTTAGTACCTTCTGTTTGATTGTTGTGTCTTCTTGTTTTTTATTACTATCATTTATCTTATTATCTAAGCTGTTGTCTATTATTAAGGTTTTTGAATCATTCATTTTATTCCCACGAGTAGGGTCGATGTAACATGTCACAAGAGGGGTGACGCCCATTCCCTCAAGAAGGCAATATGCAACGACGTTTGCCGGGTCCGTCGAGGTTGGCGCTCAATGCTTGCCTCCCGCAAGCCATGCATCCTATCGGCACGTAGTCCCACCTTAGGATTGGGGTAACTTTTTATGGAGGTGTTCTACCTCTTGACCCGGGCGTTTAAGCCAAGGCCGTCGATTCTGTGAGTATCTTCCACAGAGTTGCGAGTTGTGGAGGTCATTTCCTACCCCCAACTGTTCCGGCTTGTTAGGCCTGGTCTTTTCGGGTTAGTTACCGTCGCCCGATGCTCGACGTTGACCTTTTACAGCTGGTTAGGTCTTCTATCAGCCAACCCTCCTCCTTTCTCATACGGGCTTGGGACCGTCATTGGCGGAGTTAAAAAAATATATTTATTAATTTAAATGTGTTTTTTCAATGTTTTTTTCTATTTTCGTTTTTTTTTTTTAGTTTTTTTGTTTTTTTCTCCTTTTTTATGTTGTTTCTTGTTTTTTGTCTTTTATTTCTCTTTTTTAATGTTTTTGAAACATTTTGTTTTTTTTGTTTTTTCTATATATGAATGTTTTTTTTCTGTTATTTAAATTTCTTTTCCTCTTTTTCTTTACGATTTTCCTTTTTTTTGTTCTTTTTTTTTAATGATTTTTGAAACTTCTTTTTTAAGTCTTGTCTATATTAAAATGTTTTTTTTATTGATTTAAATGTATTTTTTTAATGTTTTTTTCTTTATTTCTGTTTTTAAAGTTTTTTTCTTTTTTTAAAGTTTAATTTTTTTGTTTTTTTTTGTGGGTTTTTCTCTTTTAGATGTTGTTTCTGTTTATTGTCTTCAAATTGACTACGTTTTTTTTTGTAATGTTTTGACTTTTTTAATGTTTTTGTCTATATTTAAATGTTATTTTATTTTTTATTGATTAAAATGTGTTTTTGCAATGTTTTTTCTATTTTCCTGTTTTTTTTAATGTTTTTTTTTTCATTTTGTTTAGTTTTCTTTTTTTTGTGGTTTTTTCTCTTTTTTAATGTTTTTTCTGTTTTTGACTTTTTTTTAAATTGACTACGTTTTTTTTTTATGTTTTTTGAAACTTTCTTTTTCGTTATTCTATATTTTAATGTCTTTTTGTTTGTTTTTCTTTAATGTTTATCTTTTTTCCTCTATTTTAAATATTTTGTTTCTTTTGTGATGTTGTTTTGTTTTTGTTTCTCTGTTTTAATGTATTTTTATTGTTTATTTTTTCCCTTTTCAGTTTTTAATGTTTTTTTTTATTATTCCTCTTTTTTTTTCTTTTTATATGTTTTTTTTCTTTTTGTAGTATTTTCCTCGCTTTAGTGAGGTGAAAAGATTTGTGTTACACACGGGTGCAAGTTATTTTGACGTCTCGTGTGTTGCAACACTCGCTTCGCTCAGGATTCTGTTTTTGAACCACTCGCTTCGCTCAGAGGGCCTACCGCGAACGGCATTCGAAGTTTTCTCTCTTTGTGACACTTATGTACGAACTCGTAAGTATGACAGAGAGGGGAAACTTCGAATGCCTTTCGCGGTAGGCCCTCAGGATTCTATAACCACAGAATCCGTTCGCTAGCTCGTGGTTCAACCCTAGAATTCATTCGCTAGCACGTGTTTCAATTCCACACTCGCGGTTAAAATACAACTTTGCACCCTTGTATAACAAATAACTATTATCGTTATGTGATGGTTCGTTTTATAATGCTGTTATCAAACGTCACAAATTCACTCCAGAGTCCTATCTTAGGAGGATTTTATGAGATTATTATCTACCACGATTTGATTGTGCAGAAAGCGTCATAATTATATCAGTCAACTGATGTGTAGTGTAACAGAACTCTATTGCAAAGAAGTCAGAAACCCTTGACTTGTTCGGCATAATTCATACTGATAGTATGCCATCAAGGCAAGTGACAAGACATAATATTATCACTCCATAGGGCTGGGGAAAAGTGTGGGAAAAGGTTTTGTTTTTATATTAGGGATAGTACGTTTACTGTTAATAACGCTGAGTGACCCTGTGCCCTTCTTTCCGGAAATTAGCTTATAGGAGCGCTCGCTTTTAAATGAATCGAATCGAATAAGAGTAGAATTGAAACCAATTTATCGAAGGCTATTTACAACAGCGCCAATTGGTTGCAGATAAAAATGTAATTCTCGTGTTTTCGTCTTCAACCTTCGATAACAGAAGATAAAAGATGTGAAATCATGTTTTCTTATTTCCAACTCATTCTTATTTTCTACTCGTGCTTATTCCCAAATCGACCCCATTCTCTTCTCTTACCTACACATTCCCAATTTATGATTCTGACTTATTTATGAAGTCCAAGACAACCTAAGTAATATTAAGAAGATCATCAAGCATTAAGTTCCGTTTATGCCATACTTGTCATAGGCAGAGTATTACTCTAAACAATAGTACATTACTGGAACTAGTATAGGCTGGGAGAATGGATAGGAATACAAGGTTGGCAATCCCTTTTCACGCCGAGAAATGTGCTTTTTTCAGGCATGCAATGAAATTAAAAAAGAACTCTAAACTTTTTTAATAGCTGAACGCCGTGACGTTGTCTCATGAAGTGTCATGAATTGTCGCCTCGAGTTTTGTATGAAATTCTATTACGTATCTGTCAAAGAGAATATAAACATTACTTCGTCACGCCACGCCCGAGACGTGATACTTCAAAGCTTAATCATACCTAAAGAACACAACGTCAATATTTCATTGCATGTTTGAGAAAAGGTAATCGCTGACGGCCCCCGCAGCACACAGGCGTTCACAATTACAAGCCTGGTCCACCCTATAAAATACATGTAGGTATAGCCAGGGGTATTAATATACGTACAGAAATACTATTACTCTATTGTCAATGTCATCAAGGCATGTACAGATATGTATGTCCTTATTTATGTACTTATATTAATACCCCTGAGAATAATAACGCCTAGAAACGCAGTTCACGCGCAACGGTGAGGCCACCTAAACTCGGCCATAAATGGCCCAGTACGGCGATCGGTGGAACAAAATTGGTGCGTTTGTGTGCGTATTGGCGCGTGTGAATACGAGTTGATCACAACTACATGAATCCATTTTATGCCTCACGCTTGGCGCGTCGGCCGTATGAAACTATCCTTCTATGCTATATTATTCTAAGCCCTGACTGTAATTATATACCTACGTACATGTATAATTCCAGATACACAGAGTCCTTCGTTCAAATTCACTGTTTAATTTCCAAAAAACCTTGTTCAAAGTATTACGATTATCTCCAATTTAAATTCATGGCGTGTAGTCTAATACAGAAATATAAAACCGAGTAAGCGCGCAAAAAAAAAACCGGACAACGGCGAATCGGACTCGCTCACCGAGGTTCCGTACACATTTCCTCCTACCTCGATGATTGATTACAATGATTACGTACCTACAGTACCGGCCAATGAATACAACGTGTCCCAAAACTCAACGATAAGCCGGCACCAGAGGATGGAGCACACGACACACAAAAAAAAACAACGAATTTTTAAACAAGAATCGACATTATTTAATGTTGGCGGTAATCACTTTTACTGTACCCAAAAAAGGATTTTTGTTGTTGAAAAATGTTGAATAAATGCAAAGAAATGGTACAATTTTTTTTAATTTTTTTAAATTCATTTACTACATTATTAATACTACAGTAAATGTTCAAATTGCCTGCCACCGGCATTAATACAGACATGACATCGCCTTAGAAATGATCGTTTTATCCGTCGTGCATATCTTCTACCATTGATATGATCCGCAGCTTGTGTGATTTTTTGGCGAAGCTCGTCCAATGTTGCTATGGGTTTTGAGTAGACTTTGTCTTTAAGACAGCCCCAGTAGAAGAAGTCCAGGGGGTTCAGGTCGGGTGAACGGGGTGGCCACAAGATAGGACCAAGTCGCCCGATCCAACGCCCCATTAAGGTTTCCTTGTAACTACGACTTGCCTGAATTATTAGAAGACGTGCCTTTACGTGATTTACAAAACATGTGGTTTCAAAATGATGGTTGCCCAGCTCACTATGCCCGTGCAGTGCGAGAATACTTAAACCAAGAGTATCCAGGGCGTTGGATCGGGCGACTTGGTCCTATCTTGTGGCCACCCCGTTCGCCCGACCTGAACCCCCTGGACTTCTTCTACTGGGGCTGTCTTAAAGACAAAGTCTACTCAAAACCCATAGCAACATTGGACGAGCTTCGCCAAAAAATCACACAAGCTGCGGATCATATCAATGGTAGAAGATATGCACGACGGATAAAACGATCATTTCTAAGGCGATGTCATGTCTGTATTAATGCCGGTGGCAGGCAATTTGAACATTTACTGTAGTATTAATAATGTAGTAAATGAATTAAAAAAAATTAAAAAAAATTGTACCATTTCTTTGCATTTATTCAACATTTTTCAACAACAAAAATCCTTTTTTGGGTACAGTAAAAGTGATTACCGCCAACATTAAATAATGTCGATTCTTGTTTAAAAATTCGTTGTTTTTTTTTGTGACTAGGTTTCCTAAAGTATTATACCATTTTGGAATCTTGGTTAGTTGCGTCAACTTTTGAAAATAATTGCCATTGTGGTGTCAATACAATTTTTTTACACCATGATGATTGAAAGTGGACTGTAAGAAAAAATCTTTCAAAATTGTTGGGACAAAATCGATTTTGATTATTTTTTGTGTAAAAACTACATGTATTATGGTATTTTTAAGAACTGTGTTAGATAGAAGGGCTACTTAAGTTTCCAAAAACAAAAAAAAAACAGTAATATTTGAATATTTGTAGACATGGTCGTTAAAAATACCATTAGGGATGTCGATTTTCGATGAATTTCATTTTTTTTCTGTAATTTCTAAAATAATTGAGATATATTTTTTTCCTTATTTTTTCTCGACTAATCATAAGTAGCTCCATCCTCTGGTGCCGGCTTATCGTTGAGTTTTGGGACACGTTGTATATATATATATATATATCAGTATATCACCTTTGCGTTTTATTGTATGAACGTGTATAGAGTAAACAATTTAGGTTTGTTGAAACATCTCATATTTTACTAGTTACTCGTACATATTTTATAAAAAAATTTGACGACAACTGCAAAGCAATACTGTAACGCTGTAGCCAGCATTTACGCTGAGTTGTGAGTGACAAGGTTATCAAAGGTTTTTTTCACGTGGCCTGCGTTGGTGAATATTCAGCGTTTTTTCTCCTCGGAGATAGAATTTTAAGAGGATAATGATTTTAGAAACCGCCAGAGATTCATATTTGTTTATATTTGTAACATGGAGACATATATGTCTCCATCATAAGGTAGTGTGTATAAGGCAGGCATACACTTGCACTACCTTATGACTTCAACCCAGAAGAGAGAGACTAGAAATAATTAAACATTATAGACAATAACTGGGATTGACTCCGCATCACAGATGTACAGAAGAGTAACCACACATATATTTTAAATATCACCGTTAAGACTCATTAAGTTAGATGACTGATATTAAAAATCCAGAAAAGTTATGTCGCTCTATAACTTGCATAGTTTATTATTGGTCTTAAAACACTTAAACTTTACTTTTGTTTGTACCTACTATTACTTATTCTGTGCTTTTGTTTGAATATATTTATTTTTAAACAACTTCAAAAAAAAGGAGGAGGTTCTCAATTCGGTTGTATTTTTTTTTTAATGTGTGTTACCTCAGAACTCCGTCATTTATGAACCGATTCGTACCATTCTTTTTTTAATTGAAAGTATATGCTTCCAGGTTGGTCCCATTGTTTTCAAAACTCCAGCATGATAAGTGATAGGATAAGCGCGTCGTCTCATTCTATCGAACGGTGTAAGCCAGGGATGGATGCTCTATCCTATCACTATCACTTATCGCGTGATCCATGCTACGGGGCCAGTTGAATGATGGGAACCATGAGGAATTGAGGGAACTCCTCAAATATATAAGGCACGCGTGTAGTAATTTCGGTGTTTTCTATTGTAAATCGTGTATTTTCGTTATCCGGAAATCATAAATTTGGTTCAGTGGAAGTGATGAATTGATGATTAAGACCACAGATGGCTTGTGGAACTTGTCATCGGCCCACATACAGCGATTTGGTTTTTTTCTCTAATAATCAACGTATTTGCTCTCGGAAATCAGTTCATGTGGTAAATTGGAAAATAAATGTGGAAATGTTCATGTGGCTTGGCGGAGTACTGAATTGAAGTCGGTTAAAACTTTGTTTTTAAAGTAAATTATTTGCTATGCATAGGTATTTGGTCAAATTTAAATAACTGTCATTCGTAGACTATGCAGAGGTCAAAGACCAGGGTTAATAACGAATTCATTTCCACTGTAGGTATTGAAACCGATATTGTGCGATGGATGACACAAGCGCTGAATTGTACGAATTCTACCATCGACGACACGGTTAACTGGCTAACCTTAAACCTTAATGCAACGAGATAAGATTTCATATATGTTTAGTAGTTCAGTTAAGTATGTTGCTGTTTGTTGGACAACAACGTATTAGAATGTAAGTAATCTACATAAAATAGAGTCTGGCTAACCAAATTTTACCCAAAGTTTTGGCGGGAAATTCAAAAAGTTTTGGGCTGGTCACACTTTGTGTAGTAGGAATTATAGTTTTGATACTAGAAAATATTTTTGATTTTCTGTGCACACGTAAGGTACCTAAAAACTAAGTTAAATAATTATGGTAAGCTCATTACTGTTCAAGGATAATCAAAATCAAACATTTATTCTGCAAATAGGCTACATGGCCACTTATACATGTCAATCAATAATTTACAATAAAAAAAATATAATCTTAGATCAACAATTATTTGGAAGTTGCAGTTTAACAGAACTAAATGTCACTAAATGTAAACAATATTACAAAAAAATATCCATTACGTTTAGATACAAGGTCTCTATCAGAACTAACAAGAAGTTTGTGATATTATTTTATATCCCAGAAATGTATAATGTCTCTGAGCGTCCAGATACAATTATTAATTATTATTCTAATGATCTTAGAGATGTATAGAGTAAATATCTAAGCGTCAAAACACAAAAAAAGGTAACATTACTAATATTATTAGAGATGTATAGGGTCAATAACAATAAAACCATTCAAGAACATGATGATGTCTCTCGTCATTACAAAATAATAATAACACTAGTATTTAAGTAGTTACTATGCCCATACTCCACAAACAGCACACGGAATCGGAATGATACTGTACTCATTGAACCAAATAATACCCTCTCCATGATATCTAACTGGTTTGCTGCTGAGTAAGGTGTCACATAGTGTGAAAATTGTGGAATAAGTACGAAAAAAACTAAACGTATGAAATTCACACTTGCGGTCTCAAATATTAACTTAGCCTCAAATATTAAACTTAATGGTGAAACCATAGAATTTAACGTGGACTATGGGTGGATTGCAAAAAAATTGTACATAATTAAGGACCTTAATCTAATCAATGCTTTAACTTTTTTCCATTGTGTAACGAAAGTTACCCATATAAAATGTATGGGTAATTGCCGTTACACAATGGAAAAAAATTAAAGCGTAGATTAGATTAAGGCTCTTAACTATGTACAATATTTTTGCTATTCACCCCTATATTCTTAGGTATTACGTTAGACTCTATACTGCAGTGGGGTTCCCACATACTCGTAACTGCGATAGGAAGTAGGTTGAGCTCCGCTGCTTTTGCAGTCAGGGGAATAAGGCAGCTTACTAATGTAGCAACGGCATCTAATAGTATAATTTTGGTATAATTACTTATGTTATGGTTTTATTTTATGGGGATCAGCAGCAGATATTTAGACTGTCTTTATTAACAAAAAAGGGCTATCAGAGCTAGTTATAACCCGGGGTCGCGTGTGTCATTAAGATAATTCTTCAAGGAAACAGATATTCTTACACTGCCGTCGCTATACGTATTTGAAATAATATTGTATCATAGGAAGAATTTATACAACATTTATACATGTTTGTTAGGCAGGCTGAAGGGCTTTCAAAGTTCATAGTGGGGAGGGTGTCACAAGGTACAACAACCTCCAGAATGGTTACTTCTTGGACTACAACTGTCCACCTCCTGGGCGCACGACCTCTGTCTGCTCTTCATTTCTTCAACACGTCGAGATGCGCCTTTTTGGCGCATCCGTGCTGCGTCTGATCGTGTGTGTAGTAGAATTTGAGTACACTTTGAGTACAGATGGTTACATTGAGCTCCTTTAACTCGGTTGTGTGATGAATCCAAGATATGCTGAGCAGACTTTCAGTATCCAGGTTTCGGAAACGTATGGGAAGATTGAGAAGATACGCATGAGCTTTATCTTTGTTTTGCGGTTAATTCTTCTGTTCCTCCAAATTTTCTCTAGCCTCTTCACTGCTGGTGAAGCCATTATAATTTCCATGTATTCGTGGATGCGCTTGCAAAAGGCTATGCGTGCGATGAAAAGAACATCATTAGGCTATCTACATTAAGCTAGATCTGCTGACGCAACTGTCATCTCGGTTGTATAACTTGTTTCATAACATAACATGGCATATTGTGTGGTGAAGAAATGCAATATTATGCATTAAAATCTATTTAAATTTTCTGCCCTCGTAAACCCTTGCGTTGTAATACTTGTAATTCTAATCGAAAAGGTTTTTCGAAAACCCATTGACAAACCAATATAGAAACGTTGTTCATTTCATACCTATAGTATAGGATTAAAAAAATGTATTCAAACTTTACCTAGTACTATATTTACGAACCTTTATTAATTAGTGTCGAGCGTCACATTACTAGTATGCATAAAATACAATACCTATTCAATTTATGTTGAATATTTCATACATCCCTCTTATTCTTAACCTAGATTCATGTTAATATATGCCATGCCACAAAAACTTCTGTAGGTACAAAACAGCATTCTCTCGAATAAATACCAATCAACAGATACGCGATGTAACAAAATATATGTCAGCTTTATATTAAAACAATTCCAAACATGTGAGACAACCTTAGACCTGTCATTCGCAATCTGGTTCTTTCCACAATATGGCGTGTTATTTATTCCATTTGTTGTTTGGCTGTGACTGTGACCGCTCGGACGCTATCTACGCAGCACTGACGCATGTTCCCATAACCTGTTCACATGATGATATTCATGATACAATGATCTTGCCATTATATTTTGCTACTTTAATATGATGCCAAACGTCAGGAGTCTTTACATCATGACTTACCTAACATTATTATTAAAGGACTCGCTTTTGCCCGCGACTTCGTCCGCGTGGAACTCGTTTATATCGTAACTTTCTCCCCCCTTTTCACCCCCTCAGGTGATGAATTTCCAGATAAAAACTATCTTTAGTAAGGATTCTTTGGGAAGGCCCCGGAATTCAAAATATCTCTACACCAAATTTCATTTCAACCAAATTAAACATGAAAAGTTAACAGACAGACAGAGTTACTTTCGCATTTGTAATATTAGTATGGATTGTATGAAGGAAAGGGTCATTATGGCTGAGTTGCATGATTTTATAGATAAGCTTACTCCGAACGCCTTTTTTTACAAAAAAGACTCCGCCGCAAACTTGGTTTCTATGACCCGCCTCACTATAATAGATGCATGTAGGCTTTTTTCAGTATTATTTTGCATATTTTCATATCACACGGCCGTAAGGACCTTTTCTACTAAACCGTAGGACTAAATTAACTGACTTGTAATTTAAATATTTTATATTAAAAATAAAGACACGTCAACAAAATGTTACATCTAATAGTTTTCAAAATCATCATCCTCCTAGCGTTATTATTCCCGGTTGTGCCCCTAAAGGAGCCCGGGGTCCGCTATGACACCTAATCCCAAGATTTGGCATAGGCACTAATCTTACGAAAGCGACTGCCATCTGACCTTCCAACCCAGAGGGAAAACTAGACCTTATTGGGATTAGACCGGTTTCCTCACGATGTTTTTCCTTCACCGAAAAGCTAACGGTAAATATTCCGTACATAAGTTCCGAAAAACTCATTGGTACGAGCCGGGATTCGAACCCACGACCGCCGCTTGACAGCCGCATGCCTGAACCACTAGGCTACCGTAGCTTTTTAATAGTTTTCAAAATAGCCATAATAAAACGTATTTTTTACCCCGTTTTAGAAAACATCTTCGAAACTACCGCCATAAGGTACCTTTACCCTTGGAACGTCACATACATATATTTGCCTATATAATGTTGGTTGGACTCCCAACTACCGCTATATACCGCAAATGGGTTCCATGCAATTTTTCACCCCCTATTTCACCTCCTTAGAGGATGATTTTCGGGATAAACACTATCCGTTGTTATGACAACGGATAGTTTTTATCCCGAAAATCATGGAGAATGCTCCAGGACACAAACTATCTCTATACCAAATTTCATCTAAATGGGCTACATCCAAATTTTCACCCCCATTTCACCCCCTTAGGGGATGATTTCCGGAATAGAAACTATCATTTGTTCTTTTTCAGGGCTTAAACTATCTTTCAACCAAATTTTATCAAAATATGTAACAAACAAATTTCCACCCCCAATTACACTCTCTTAGGGGATGATTTTCGGGATAAAACTATCCTATGTCCTTCCATAACTATCGTTATACCGTAAATGGGTTCAATCCAAATTTTCATCCACCATTTCTCACCCCCTTATGTGATCCCCTTATTTCCTCATTTCATGTGTTCCGGAATAAAAATTATTCTATGTTCTTTCCTTGAAACTGAGACCTCTCTCTATACCAAATTTCATATGAATGGGTTCTATCGAAATCTTCAACCCTCATTCTTCACCACCTCAGGAAATGATTTTTCGGGATAAAAACTATGCATTGTCCTTCCCTAGGACTCCTTCTATATCTTTACCAAATTTCATCTAAATGGGTTTTATCCAAATTTTCACCCCCTTTTTCATCCCTGAGGGGATGAGTTTCGGGATTAAAACTATCCGTTGTCATACTCCGGGACCCATCATTAAATTTCGTCAAAATGGGTCACAAACAAATTTTCACCCCCAATTAGGGGATGATTTTCGGGAGTAAACTATCCTATGTCCTTCTCCAAGACTCCAACTCGCTATACCGTAAATGGGTTCCATCCAAATGTTCATACCCCATTTGACCCCCTTAGGAGATGATTTCTGGGCTAACAATTATTTTAAGTCCTTCCCCAGGACTCTTAACTATCTCCATACCAAATTTCATCTAAATCGGTACTATCCAAATTTTCACCTCTCATTTTACCCCCTCAGGACATGATTTTTCAGGATAAAAACTATGCATTGTCCTTCCCTGGGACTCCTTCTATCTCTATACCTATTCTGGGATTTATCCACATTTTCATCCCTATTTCATCCCCTTGGGGGATGAATTTCGGTATTCAAACTATCTATAGTCATTCTCCGGGACTCAAACTATATATATACCAAATTTGGTCTAAACGGAGTCCATCCAAAATTTCACCCCCCATTTCACCCCCTTAGGGGAAGATATCCAGAATAAAAACTATCCAATGTCCTTCCCCAGAACTTAAACTACCTCTAAACCAAATTTTATCAAAATGGATTACATCCAAATTTTCACCCCTCCATTTTACCCACTAAAGAGAAGATTTTCGGGATAAAAACTATCCTTTGACCTTTCCCGGGACTTAAACTAATTAAATACCAAATTACATCCAAATCGGTGCAGCGGTTTAAGTAGCTCCATACAAATTTCCACCCCCCATTTCATCCCCTTAGGGGTGGATTGCCAGGATAAAAACTACCCTAAGTCCTTCCCCAGGACTCAAACTATCTCTATACCAAATTTCATCTTAATCGGTTCAGCCGTTTTCACGTGATGCGCGGTCACATAAACAGACAAACAGATAAACAGATAAACAGACAAACAGATAAACAGATAAACAGACAAACAGACAAACAGACAAAAATTCTAAAAACTGTTGGAACGTGTTCTGTTATCGATTTTAAGTATCCCTAGCCATTTTTTTTTCGAATATCTTCCATGTACAGACTTTCGACCCTCTTCAGCTTTATTATATGTATAGATTAATATCGAACGTAAACAGTGCAATTTTTGATGGCATTTTTATTATCTAAAATCTTTATTTGTGTACGACGGCGATAACACAAAGTTCTGTAAGGTTATTACTCCAGTAAGTTGGGCTGATCCAAATAGATCGAGATGTCATTCCGCTCGGTGTGCCCTACTTACCTCTCTTAAATTATATTCATATTCTTAGAAACTCTTAGGTAAATACGCAATTGCAAGCCTAACAGATCCATGATCGGAACACGTGTAATTCAGGTCTTGGTCTTGGTTGGTCATATACTGACATTGTTAGAAGTCATTTATCTAGACGCGACCAGTTGTAAACCAGTTGAAATAACATGCGCTGGTTCATCTCAAACGCATGCCATGGTTTTGTATTGATCGGTTTGTATAAACATTTAAATATGGACATTCCTATGATATTCGCAGCGAATTTTTCTCCTCAGTGCCTCGGAAAGCCGTCTTTTATCCTTTAAAACCAGTGAGCAAAATTGCATTTTATCCACTATTGGGGAAGTAATTTGACCTTGGAGCGTGTTAACTGAGTTTTTAAGTAGGTACCTTAAAATTCCACAAGAAACATTTGTTTTTTTATAATGATCATTGAGGATGATGATTTACCGTTAGCTTTTCGGTGAAGGAAAACATCGTGAGGAAACCGGTCTAATCTCAATAAGGTCTAGTTTTCCCTCTGGGTTGGAAGGTCAGATGGCAGTCGCTTTCGTAAAACTAGTGCCTATGTCTAATCTTGGGATTAGGTGTCAAAGCGGACCCCGGGCTCTTTTAGGGCACAACCGGGAATAACGCTAGGAGCATGATGATGAGGATGATGATTTGATGGATGATGATGGATGATGGATGATGGATGAAGGGTTACGGATGACGGATGACTGATGGTGGATGACGGATGACTAATGACGGATGATGGATGATGGATGAGGGATGATGGTGATTGTAATGATGATGATGATAGAATGAGTACAAATAAAGATTATTTTTTTATGAGCTGTTGTTTTGCATGTTGCACTTTCCTCGCTACAGTGAGGTAAAAAGTTTTGTGTTACATACGGGTGCAAAGGTATTTTACTTCTCATGTGTTGTTTTTCTCGCTACGCTCAGGGTTCTATTTTAGAACCACTCGCTTCGCTCGTGGTTCAACTATAGAATCCTTACGCTTGTTCGTGTTTCAATTCCACACTTGCGGGTAAAATACAACTGTGTACCCTTGTATATCAAATAACTATTACTATACCTATAAAGGTGCTGATACACTTGAGCATTCACTTGGAATGAGCATTCTAGTGAATGCTACATTACAGGTAAAAGCTCACGTTTTAGCGAGCATTCTAGCGAGCTTTTTAACGAGCATTCTAGCGAAACGACAGTAAATTAGTTTCGAGCTTTTAGCCTAGCCGAGTAAATATATTATTGTCCCGCCACCATCCCTCTTCGCTCGCAACACGCGTACAGCATTTACTAGAGCGTTCGATAGAATGATCTTGAAATTTTTCGTAGCGTTTTTTGAACTCTATACTTGGCTCTGTTTGCAGTTAAACGGCGAATACTCGATGTTCTGCTACATGTGACAGTCTCATCATCATCATATCAGCCGAAAGACGTCCACTGCTGGACATAGGCCTCCCCCAAAGAGTTCCAAAGTGACCGATCCTGCGCCACCCGCATCCAGCGGACTCCCGCGACCTTTACCAGGTCATCAGTCCACCTTGTGGGAGGCATACCAACGCCGCGCCTTCCT
The DNA here is from genome assembly GCA_963854355.1 of Epinotia brunnichana. NCBI lineage: Eukaryota > Metazoa > Arthropoda > Insecta > Lepidoptera > Tortricidae > Epinotia > Epinotia brunnichana. The sequence continues at coordinate 19,872,192 of OY977940.1, forward strand.
TTGTGAAAGTCTATCAATACCTAAAGGATAAGTAAGCGCCTACGCCCGCTCTGGCTGAATTACTAATTCGAAACTTTGGGCGCTACGACCTGTAAAAACGGTTTATAATCGCTTTTATGCTGCAGAATGAACCATATTGTTCATCAAATTGTTTGATAATGATTAACTGAAAATAAAGACAAGACAGTTTCCATTTAAATTAGTTGATACTTCGCCGAGCCACATACATTAACATTTCAACATTTCTTCTCCACTATCCCACGTGAACTGTTTTCCGAGATCAAATGTGTTTAAGTGAAGATACTTATAGAAAATACCGAATTTGTGGGCCGATAATATTTTAAGGGTGCAGTCGATTCCTCAATGATACCAGAATTACCTTTGGTAGGTACGTAGTTGCCACGCCAGCGGAATTTCATCGGTTTGTGAAGTACGTACTTGCATAAATGAAGAGTTCCATAAGTCATCATGGTCTTCATCATCACCTAAGGTACCGAATTTATAGTTTCCGCTAGTACCTAAATACATGTCAAATAATATAGTTGTTTTTAAACTCGATAATGAAGTTCGTACTGTAAAAAGCTGGAATCATGGAATCCGAATAATACGATAAAAACGACAATATAACATTTAAATTTCGACAAACGCTACGGAAGAGGGAGTGCACAGTCACATACCTTGGTCTAGGTCGTGGAGCCTCCTTCGGGCTTCCTGGTCTTTGAAGGCACTCGCAGCTACTCAACGGGCGCGCAGCACTGACTTACCACCGTTTTCGCCTAAAGATACCTCAAAGACACAGCCCGAACTCTCTTCATGTGACGTGCACTTGTGTTTGTGAAATAGAACGCGGGATCTTTATATATGTTACAATCACAATAAATTCGGAGCAGCGTGTCCGCCTTCACACTCGAAACATGTAGCAGTCATAATGGCCACGGGAAGTGGTTCACTCCCAGTGTTGCCCTACCTTAACGGAAGTTATATCAAAGTTACTATATACGAAAAATTATATTCAAGACGAGAGTTGAACAATAGTATCTATAGAAAATACCGAAATCAATAATATACTTGGGGAGTTCATGGGGAGTTCCCTCAATTCGCATGGATTCCATCATCGGAACTGGATTGTCATTACAAATGGGACCAATCTGGAAGCATGTACGTACTTCAAATTAATTTTAAACATTACAAAGAAAGAGAGATATAGCCGGGGTAAACTAATAAGGTATAAATATCCCCAAAACTCCGTGTATCTACTATAAAAAGTAACAACTTCATTGTACCAAAAAGTATCAATATAATATGGACTATGGACCAGTGGCGGATTAACACATTTGCCGCCAGTAGGCTATTCAAATTTTGCCGCCCGCCCCTACTTACCTCTGCAATACGCAACATAAAAAAAAATTGTCTACACATATGCTGTATTTTTTGCACATTCATTAACTACTCTTTCCAATGATCCCTTACACGACGGGTTTATCTTGTGTAGTTAAGAAGTTGTTATGGCCTTCTTCCCTCTCCATCATCAGATCAGCTCGATGGTACCATAATATGGCATTGTCACCGAACTTTAACCCTTTTCCAGGCCGGCAATTGTAAAATGACAATCAAATGTCAGTCTTATTCATTGACATTTAGATACACGTTTGACAGTCTGTATGTGGTCGATATAACGCCTCTGCCTGTAAAAGGGTTAATAAGTATGCCAAATTTCAGCTCAATCGAATATCTGGACACAATAGTAATACTTAAAAAGAGGCACCAGCCTATATTGTTATATAGTATAAGTTACTGAATAAATAATTTTTGATTTTTTCCATTTTTCCTATAGTCCTAGCAGTACCGTACGCCAAAAAAAGCTGCAAATGGTGTTAAAAGCATGAAAATCGGAACGATTGATCTTAAGCCATAGGTTAGGTTATAGGTTGTACGCGGGCTAGGTTTCCGCAACTCGACGTCATAAAAGTGCCTATTTTGCGTAGGGGTTTTGGCACTTCTGTTATTCGTGTCAACCCAGTTCCACCAGTAAGCCTAGCAGACCCTTTTTGTTGCCGACGGCCTCCGGTAGTGACCCCGGTGTTCCGAGGTGTTTTGCCCCGTATTCCGCCACTCCAGGACATGTCAGGATGACGTAGGCGGCTGTCTCGTCCTCTTCCATGCAGGCTCTGCAGAGAGGACTGTCTGTAATACTGTTTGTTTAGTAGTGCATGACCAGTTATGGCTCCTGTCAGAAGACGGAGTGCCAGCCCCTTTAGCTGCTTTAGCTTCCTTGAAAATCCGGGGTTGATTGTCGGGAGGGCCTCCCTGGTTTGCCTGCAGGTTCCTAGGATGTTTTTGGTGCTCTACCTTGGTGTTTAGTCGCAGTGTGCTCCGCAGCCATGCAGAGGGTAGAGGAATTGTGGGTTCCGGTCCTACAACTCTTGACTCTGAACCCTCTCTAGCCAGTGCATCCGCTGCATCGTTACCGCGGGAATGGCTGTGCCCTTTGATCCATTGCAGGGTTATGTCGCTGTTATTACATACCTCTGATAGGATATTGTGGCACTCGTGTATCAGCCCAGAAGTTGTTGCGTGACCTTGTAGGGATTGCAGTACGGATCGACTGTCGGAAAGTATGCGGATGGGATATACCCTTACCTCCCTGGAGGCGATTGCGTGAGCAGCCATTATTATGCCCATACAATCTGCCTGGAAGACGGTGTTGTGGGTGCCTAATGGTGTCGAAATGCGTATGTTTAGGTCCTCCGAGAATACTCCTGATCCGGTGCCTGACCTTGTCTTGGACCCGTCCGTGAAGATTCTTAACTCCTTCCTGGGGGTTAAGTCCTTCCTGGGGGGTTTCGTATAGTTCAACTTTGTACTTTTTGTCGAAGACGAACTGTCTAGGAATGATGTCTGAAGTTGCCTCTATAAATGGTTCCCTACCTACAGCCTCGTAGAGTATTTCGGTGTGAGGAACCCTCTTGCCTGATGAAGATGTGAAGCGACGGAATGTCCATGATGGCTTCCAGAGCTGCAGTCGGTGTAGTCCTCATGCCGCCACCACACCACTAGCCGCCATGCAGGCCAGTCTCTAGAAGCGTTGTAGTTTAGCTTCGACCGTGGTTAGCGTAATACGAGGCCACCACACTATGGCGCCGTAGCTTACTATTGGTCGGATGACTGCCTGGTAAAGCCATAGAGTGATCTTGGGGATTACTCCCCAGGTCCTACCTACCATTATGCGGCATTGCCAGAAGGCGAATGTAGCTTTTTGGATTTTATTGTCTAGGTGACTGCTCCAATTAAGTTTGGCATAAAGTTTGGCAAGACCCAACTACCCAAGTACTTTACCTCAGTTGATAATTGGAGTTCTGTATTGAATTTCTTACGGGTGCCAAACGTGGATTTACAACACTTTTACCAAAAATAAGATAAACTCCTGTCAAAGAAGTATGGAACGCAGTATTCTAAACCTAAAACGTAAAGACAATAAGAAAAACGTTTATACGAGTATAAGAGGAAAAACTAAGGTTATAGACGCATTGACACATTGCCAAAAATTTAAATGGAGATGGGCCGGTCACATAGCACGCATGAACAACAAAAAATGGACTAAAACAGTAACGGCATGGACTGGTCCACCCGGAAAGCGAAAAAGAGGAAGACCACTAGAAAGATGGGCAAACGAATTAATAAAATTTGCTGAAAAAAAATTAATGGAAACAGCCAAAAATAGAGACAAGTGGAACGAGTTGGAGGAGGCCTGTACTCGAGATGAGGTCCTCAATATTTTATGACATTTTGAATTCAAAATTATAGTACATTGTTTAACAAGGGGCGTATGAGGAATTCTTACGCCCGTGTTATACACAATGTTTGTCATCACATTTGCGAGGAAATAAATAACCACAAAAGACACAAAAACCTATGTTTTATACAAGCGCATCAATCAAATGTTGACGAAATTGACAACTTCACTTCTAGATCAGTGCGAGTGGAGGGCGGAGCTTCAATATTTCAACCAATCACAGAGCATGGAGCATATGTGGTTCTTGCAGGGCTCGGCCTGCTCGATTTTTTTCCAACCAATCACAGAGCAGAATTCTTGCCGTCCAGATTTGCTTAACCAATCAGATCACACACAAGCTCATTACTTACCTTGGGACCATTATTTCCCGCGGGAACAATTTAGGCAATTGTCCTTCTGTATACAGGCAAGGAATAACACCATTTATGAGCAAGTGTGATGAAAAATCTATTAATATCGAATTGAATTAAAATTTTATCTTTTTCTAATATGTAATAAAACTTTATCTGATTAAATATAATTATCAAAATCAAAAATCAAAAAAATTATGAATTGAAATAGTATAAGGATTGATATTTGATATGTTAATAGAAATTTGTAAAATGCATGCACTGAAATGATGTTAAGGAATAAATGGCTTTATTATTAGCAGTGATCGGATCTAGGATGCAATTTCCCGGAGTTTAAGTCCGTAATATTAAGATAGATATGACTTACAATCCCGCGACTTTTTTTGTTACCTACCCTTACAAAAAGGTAAATAACTTTTAATTTTAAGTAGTTTACAGTATAAAATTTACAGAAAATGTAAAAACAACAAAAATGTTTACAGTGCCTACTGCATAGAATAGAATAACTGAACGTAACTTGTATGTCTTATCTTTTATGTATTTTTATTATTCTTGTATGTTTACCAGGGTAAACAAGTAAAAGTAATAATTTTTATTAGTTATTAGTATCACCATTTTGTTAATCTTATCACCAGGAACTTTTAGTGCCGATGACGTTGCACTGCACCGCACATAAAATGCCTTCTAATAGTAAATTCGTAAACAATTACCACTTATCAACCTCTTTTATTAAATGAAATGGCCACTAGAAATGAGCAGTAAGTATATAATGTCTTGACTAACATTGTCATTCAAATCGAGCCCTGCTTATCACATTCTCAACATATCGACAAATAATAATAATTACAGTTATAAATACATCATTATTAGACAATTCTAGTGTTCTTTAAGTGTGCAAATATTAAGTGACGTATTTTTTAATTTACAATAGCCGAATTCCCAAATTCCCGGGAAATCCGAGACAGATCCACGATAAGCATAACGTTTGAGGTCGTTCACCCCAAATTGCATCCTAGATCCGATCACTGAATTTATTAGTATGTCTTTCCCGCTCACGGGACAATGATGTCCCGGACCTTTGGGAGGCGTGCGTGGGGCTAGGTACCTACAAAGTACCAACTGAGCCAACACGTAGAGGCCCTTTTAACAATTTAATAAAATGCAAGGAGTACACCGAGCGGATGCTGTCCCTGCCCGTGTCATGGGACGTAGGTACACAGAGACAGCACCCGCTGGGGTGTATAGGGACTATTGCTGGTTGATGGAATCTAAAGAAATTATATTATTATTAATATTATTATTGAACAGTCTGGGCAGGCGGTAGGTCCCCAGCCAGGCCATATACCTAAATCAATCTGACCCGTAGCACCAAAAATAAAAAAACTGGTCAAGTGCGAGTCGGACTCGCGCATGAAAGGTTCCGTAAGTACCATTATCTATAAAAACGGCAAAAAAATCACGTTTGTTGTATGGGAAAAAAACAAAAAAAATTTTTTTTAAATATTTTATTCTGTTCTTTAGTATTTGTTGTTATAGCGGCAACAGAAATACATCATCTGTGAAAATTTCAACTGTCTAACTATCACGGTTCATGAGATACAGCCTGGTGACAGACGGACAGACATACAGACAGACAGACAGACAGACGGACAGCGGAGTCTTAGTAATATGGTCCCGTTTTACTCTTTGAGTACGGAACCCTAAAAAAGGAGAGGAGTTATGACGTCAACTATTTTTGTATCGAATTTTTGTTTTTGGTCTGAAACCTATCGTGTGTGGTATCAAATGAGAGCCGGAGCCGGAGCCTGAGCCGGTTCTAAAATTATATCACATTAGGACATTTCACTCACTTTTTTTAATTAACATAAAAATTAATTAGACTACACTATTAGACTACAGTCTTCAGCCGATGCGACCTTATACCGGCAGCTCAATAATCTCCAGGTTCCTAACCCGCGATCTGCGCCAATTCAATACAAATCGTATTGAAGAGGCCATCCAGCGTAATAAGGGCTCTAAAGTGTTCTCGAGAGATCTGTCTATTGGGCAGAGCCAGCTCGCCAAGTTAAAGATTGAAGATGGTAGAATCGTTTTCTTCTAAACCTGAGATTCTGGGTGAGATAGAGCGCTTTTACGGACAGCTTTTCATGTCAACTCGCAGACCCGAAGTTGGTCTAGAGCTAGACTAACCCGACTCTATACCGACGACATCCCGGACATCAGCCTGTACGAGATTGTGATGGATCTTAAACAGCTCAAGAACAACAAGGCACCCGGTGAAGACGGAATAACAGCCGAACTCCTGAAGGCGGGTGGAAAACCGGTCCTAACGGCTCTTCAGAAGTTGTTCGATTCCGTCTTCCTGGAAGGGAGAACGCCCTTTAGCTTTTTGAAGAACAGCACCACCACCCCTCTGTTCCATGCCTTTGCATGGAATAGAGGGGTGGTGGTGCTGTTCTTCAAAAAGGGTAACAACACCCTGCTTAAGACCTACTGACCCATCTCACTTCTGAGCCATGTCTATAAGCAAATCGTCTCGCACGCAGGCTAGATGACTTCCAGCCTCCCGAACAAGCCGTTTTCCGAAGAGGCTTTAGTACCGTAGACCACATTCACACGCTCCGCCAGGTTATACAGAAAACTGAGGAGTATAACTTACCTCTCTGCTAAGCTTATATTAGCTATGCTGATGATATGGTGCCGCTGAGTCCGTCTATCGGGGCACTTAGGCAGTTAGTGGCCAGGTGTGAAGAGTACGCCACTAATCATGGGCTTATGTACAACTCAATCAAGAGTGAAGTGATGGTCTTTAAGGCAGGAAGAATTAAGCCTTACTTTATCCCGCCAGTAACTCTTGGTGGAGAGGTATTAAGGGTGGTGGAGACCTTTAAATAACTGGGACACATACTGACGAGTGATTTATGTGATGATGGTGACATGGAGCGGGAGCGGATGGCGGTATCAGTGAGGAGTAATATGTTGGCCCGCAGGTTTGCGAGATGCTCTGCTGGAGTGAATGTGACGCTATTTTTAAAGCTTATTGCCAATCCTTTTACTCTAGCGGCCTGTGGTTCCGATACACGAAACGAGCTTATAACGCCCTTCGCATCCAGTACAATAACGCCTTCAGAATGTTGTTGAGACTACCAAGATGGTGCAGCGCCTTCGCGTTTTCTTCGTTCTTCGTTCGCGGATGCTCACACGAACGGGTTCCACGCGATCATCGGAAAAAAAATTGCATCGTTGATGGATCGTGTGAGAAATAGTCAAGCCAGAATTCTGAAGGTGATATCGGATAGGTACAACTGTCCTATCCTTTGTCACTGGGTGGCACAGAACAGGACAGTAGTAAGGTATATAAAATAGCCGTGATCTGTGTCACACTGTGTTTTGTTTTTGAACGTTTTATTTTATTTTTTTAACCGACTTCAAAAAAAGGAGGAGGTTCTCAATTCGGATGTATTTTTTTTATTAAGGTGTAACTAACATAAGATATAAGTTGTAACTAACCCGATATGGATATAAAAAAAAACCGAAATAAAGTATTGAATTGAATTAAATTAGCGTTCGTGGACTACGAGAAAGCCTTCGACTCCGTCGAAACCTGGGCTGTATTACAGTCTCTCCAGCGGTGCCAAGTTGACTACTGCTATATCGAAGTACTGAAGTGTTTTACGAGAACACCACTATGTCAGTCCAACTCCAGGACCAGAACTCGAAACCTATTCCGATGCAGCGGGGAGTCTGCAAACTGCAAAACTGTTCGCCGCTGCACTAGAGGATGTTTTCAAGACTCTGGACTGGAGAAGGCTAGGCTGATGCCTCGATGTACTCGCCGTTCATGTTGATACATGAACGGCGAATACATCACTCACCTTCGGTTTGCGGACGACATAGTAGTCATGGCGGAGACCATGGAGGACTTAAGTACGATGCTCGATGACCTCAGTAAAGCTTCCGAGCGAGTTGGTCTAAGAATGAACATGGATAAGACGAAGATCATGTCAAATGCCCTTGTAGTACCAACGCAACACGACACTTAACGCTCGAAGTTGTAGACGATTATGTATACCTAGGACAGAGTTTCCAGTTAGGTATGTCCAACTTCGAGAAAGACGTCAATCGTTGAATCCGACTCGGCTGGGCAGCGTTCGGGAAGCTACGGCACATCTTTTCGTCCAATATTCCGCAGTGTGTCAAGACGAGAGTCTTTGACCAGTGTGTGTTGCCAGTGATGACATATGGCACTGAAACGTGGTCGCTTACAATGGGCCTCATAAGAAGGCTCAAAGCTCAAAAATGGAGAGGGCTATGTTGGGAGTTTCTCTGCGTGATTGCATCAGAAATGAGGCTATCTGCAGCAGAACCAAGGTAACCGATATAGCCCTCCGAATCGCTAAACTTAAGTGGCAGTGGGTGCGGCACATTGCACGTAGAACCGATGGCCTCCACGCACGCCCGCCATATTGATTTTTTTTAAACTCGATGTGCGCCAACACATTGTCAGCATTAAGAGAAATCTAACACCACCTCATTTTTTGGAATTCATCAAGCATCTTGACCTGGAGGTGGTAGCAAACTATCACTACTTAACGAATCCACTACCATTATTTTGGGTTAAGCCGTAGTCGGGTGAAATGTTATTATTAATGTAGTTCATATCCTATTGTGTAAATCAAAGTGGATTTGAAATTCTCCCGAGCTCCAAATTCGGAGAATCTTCCCTGGAAGGACATTGAGGGAAAATCTCACATGTGGATGCATTTTTCTCCACGAAGACACGTTTTCTCGTCAAGGTTGTGTACTACAAGCTTGTGCAGAACTTATTCAGCTTTAATGCTGCTGTAGGTCATGTTTTCATAGAATACGTAGTTTTCGAACAAAACCTGAATTTCTTACGACTGGAGTACATTTCCCAAGATAGCGGCCGTTCAACAAGGTCCTGACCCGGGGACTTTTGGGAGACGAAAACAGGGCTTCCAACGAACATTCGTACCAAATTTCATCAAACTCCCCGAACTGTATTATTCGATAAGTACGTCAATTAAGGCATGCTTTTAATTTACCTATTTTGTTACTAACATTCTCATTAATTTTATTTAAATTTTAATAGTTGGTACTATTTTTGATAAGGACGTTTGTGTTATATTTAAACATTCATAAGTCTACAAAATCTCGAAACTTTGCATTAAAAATTACTCAAAAATTAGGTAAAAAATAGAAAAATAAAAGCATAGCATAGTATTTACGGTATTTACGTACCAATTTGGTACAATATACGCTCAAGTATAGAAAACCAATCATGTATGCGGCCTATTTGACATTACTTTTTTATCATCTGACTTTTAGCTACGTCAAGCATGTCATATTACAATAAAATTTTCGTTTACTGACAAATTAAATTACTGTATTAAAGAAATAACCGAGAAAATTATTGTAAAATGCAGCAACAGAGACGTAAGTCATTTAATTTACCACCGTCGCGATTAGGAAGACCAGTTCCGACTACGCCATTGGATGAAAATACCTCTCTTTCGAAACCTCAAAAACTGGCCGCCACTTCTCTTCGAATTGTTCAGCAGGAGTCAAATATCGATTTGGACGAAGAAGCTAGCGAGCAGTACATTGAGAGCCAGGCCTTTAAATCTGAAATAGAAAGGTTTCTAGAAATTTCTAAATATTTTTCAAGCCCTGTGCGAAAAACAGCTTCGTATATTTGCGAGAATCGCCTAGTTGCGTATCCTAACCCATTCAGAATCGAGTACAAGCGAGGAGGAGTTACGACAGAGCACATCAAGTTCTCAAACCTCACGCTCGAACCGGTTTACGTTAAGTTTTTCAAGCTGACCCCCGATATCGAAGAAATCAAATTTATCAATCTGGCATTGTCCAGATGCAAGCGGATCCCTCCGGGACTGTCTTTCAACCTAGGGTTTGTCTATGACGATGTGAACGAAAACATGCCATGCAATTCGAAAATGATATTTGTTGCTTCAAGAAAAACTTCTACACCATGCTACCAGATGTGCGAAATTTCCTTAGATATTGACGTACAAAAAACAAGAGTAGTGGCTACGTAATCTCCACCATCATCTTTTATAGGTAAACAAAAAGCTTATTGTGTTATGTTTATTTAATAATAAAAAGTTAATATCTAAACTTGCCTAGCAGACATTCAAATCGAGCACGAGTTACTTTGGAGTAGCAATTTATAAAATAGGTATGAGATTAGATAATAAAAGTCGGATCATTAAATATGTATATGAAAGTTACATGATATTTTGATTAGCTACGTACCTACTTAGGTTTCCTGCAGTGGCACCTGTTGGCCCGATCATCACGTAGGCTTAAATATTTCTCCCCAACTTTAATATTATATTCGTGTTTGTAAAGCCTCTGCTAGACGGTCGCCAATACGCCCCTCCGACCGAGCGACCTTGGTCCGCGCCGACCGTGTAGACAGTTGTTTGCAGTAAAATTTCATACTACAGCGGTCGGTGCCGAACAAGATCGCTCGGTCGGAGGGGCACGTTGGCGACCGTATAGCAGGGGCTTTAAGAAAAAAGTGTACCTACGCCAATTTCCACTCCCTTTTTCACCCCTTTAAGGATTGATTTCCGGGATAATAACTATTTTATGTCCTTCACAGGGGTGTCAAACTTTATCCATGCCAAATTTCATCTAAATCGGTTCAGTGGTTTAATCTTGAAAAGTAACATACAGACATAATTACTTTCACATTTATTTTCACATATCTAGAATCTTCTTGGACGGTATGAGTTGCTTTTTGAAGGAGATAAGAAATTAAGTGTTCCGTTGAACCAATTTTGGTACGAAACACATAAAATATGAGAAATCACTTTTCAGGGGTTCTTTTCAAAAAGTTATCGCTCTGAAATTATTAAGTAAGTACTTACTTTAGTAACCTGTGCATGTGGAAAATACTTTGTTTACAAAACCATAAAATAACTGAGCCAAAGTAGTTAACATAGTCCCGCCCATCTATAATTACGAGTATATTAAGTACGGACAATCGACGACTACGACTATAATATGGTTACAATATTGCACCTATATGCATATTACCTTTGTAATAACGCGAAAATCCACATATACTTATCTATGATGTTGACTGCATCTTATACCATAAAGTTGCCCACTTATAGCTTGACCACATGTAAATGCGAAAAGTTCAAAGTTAGCAAGGACAACCAGTAGTTACGAGCATTTCATTTGAATACTAACATGTTTAGTTAACGCTAATCTAACCCAGGATAATAACAAATGTTTATTATTTATTCTATTATACGGTACTTAGGTATATGCAAATGCCTACTAGGGTAGTACTCTAGGAAAAATACGGAATAACATTAATTTATAATACCGTTTTTAGGGTTCCGTACCAAAAAGGTAAAAAACCGTCCGTCTGTCACAACGTTAAATATCTCAGGAACTACTTATGCTATCTGTTTGAAATTTAAAACAACTGTTAAGAAGGCTAAGACACGTGTATGGAGGATAAAAAAATTAAATATACATTTTTATTTTCTGTGTAAATGACGAATATGAGGGGGGTTAAAAATTCAAATTCTAGTTAATACATAATGGGGTGTCATATGAAAGGGCTTGATTAGCGCTTCCTAAATCCATTTTTTTATTATACGGTTGTTAAATTTTGATTTATTAAGGAATATGTTGAAAAACATACCACCCCCCCCCCCCCCCCTGATCTCCGAAGTTTACCAAGCGAAAATTCTGAAATTATTACATATGATTAAGAGTAACATAAATAATACAGGAAAAATACCTCTATCTAGCGTATGTTTTTTTTAATTATCAAAAATCATTTCTTAATTATGTTTTTAGTTTGATTACTTTTGTATTAAATTTTATGTATTCAAATTCCTATGAGATTATCGTTAACGTTCCTCCTTTCAAATACAAAAATAATAATCGAAATCGGTACGCTTAATAAAGAAATATCGCTGATAAACAAACATACTACCTAAGATGGTGCTGTACAACGGTAACTTCTAACTATGAGCTGTTAAGTTTGTTCAAGCATGAATGGGATCGTGACGTGACGGTTATGGTGTACGAACGTTTGTAAGGAAACCCTCAGTGCGCGAGTCAGACTCGCACTTGAACGGTTTTTTTTTTGTTTTTTTGATTTTAAAACATATTTCTAAGATGCTTTATTCCAGAATCTAACAATTTTTCCACCCGGTAGTAATTAAACAGATTAAGATGAACCATGCATTTTCTTTTTTCGTTTGATTTATCTTGAACATTATGGAGTAAATGTAAATGAACAAAAATAAAGACAAAGATTTATTAATATTTTTATGACTTTACAGAGGCTAGTTAAGTTATATTATATTTTTTAATGGCTGAAATCTTGTTGGATTTTGTCTCTAGGTAACTATTTCATATAATATATAACTTTAAAAATAAACTTTTTTTTATTATTAAAGTTGTCAATTCGTTGACTGGACCGGACTATAGGCAATCGTCTACCTTAGCAGACCCAGAAGTGTCACCCATGTCTAGTTGAGAATAGTACTATCTAAAACTTTTTAAGTAAAAAATATCTAGGTACGAGTACAGCAACTTTTTTCTTGATACTAGTAAATCAAATCGAAGAACGCAGCCAAATTATCGCTCAATAGCTCTAGTAAAAGTTTTATTATCGATACAATACGTTTTCGAACGTGTTTGCGTTTAGTTTCAATCTGTATTGGCAACGCGAACAGCGCCTCTGGTGGTAACTATTAGGAACGTTCGCGTTGCCATACAAATTTAATCTAAACACAAGTTACGCGTTCGGCAACGTATATGTATCAATAAAACTTATACTAGAGCTACTGTAGCTGTGTTGAGTTGAGAGTGAGGAAATTGCATTTTCCTCTAGCTGTCAACACAATGAAATCCTCAAATCAATAAAGGGCTGGCACAAGAGGTGTCCCTCTGGAGTCGCAACGTCCATAGGCATCGGTATCTGCTTACCACCAGACAGGCCGTACGCTAGTTTGCGACAGTAGTGGTATAAAAAAAATTAGAAACTCTCACTGCAGCTCAAGCACAATCAATTGAAAACGAATGGAATTATTAGTCGCAAAAATTCAAAATTCAAAATCATTTATTTGTAAACATAGACAGGTATATGGATGGTCAAAAAACTTAAAATTATGTACCACTATGATTTGCCATATGGCATACAAATACTTTATGAGAAGATGGAGCATGCATCTAATTTAGAGTAAGTAAAAGGTATTTAATACAAAATGCGTACTGATATTGTTAGAGTTCACAATCGTTAAATATTTATTTAGTGAATAATAGGCTTTTTTTACTAAAAGGGTAAACATGCTTTTTTTGAATTTATTTATTTATTTATTAATTTTTTTATTTAATTTAATTCTTAACAATATACATTGTGTCGAATAGGGTACATTACAATTAATTACAAAAAAATAAGATTAGTAACATTAAGATTATTCTATCAAATCTTCTAATTTGCATAGATTTTTTGGCAATTTGTTATAGATCGCAGAAGAAATGCCTTAGTACTCTTTTTTCCTAGGCAGAGTAGAGTACTCTAGTACAGTTGAAATAATTTATAACCAGGATTAAATGTAACACACAATGTCTGTCTGTATATGTCTGAACACACTTTGTGACTAAGGTCACAGTCACAGAATAAGATAATAGTAGGTACTACGTACAGAAGGTTCTCTGTTAACAAATCCCCTGTTTAGGTATGCCGAACGAGCCTAAACGTGGCCATCTCTTTTTATAAGGGTTCCGTAGCCAAAATGGCAAAAACGGAAACTTTATTATTATTAAGTAACGTACCGCCCGGGGCCGCCATGTAGCCTAACAGGGCGGCCCGGGGCGGTACGTTACAGGCTGTAGGCATGCACCTACTTGTAGCAGTTGTAGCGGCGCGACGAAATCACGGAGTGAGCCACCCCTGCTAAGGTCGCGTTTATGGATAGCCCCCTATTACTTGTAACTTGTTTTAAGCTCACCTCAACGCTCACCCACAATTATACCTTGACATCACCGCGATGCGTAGTAATTAAGCGTAGGTAGAGGTCTAGTTAGGTAACGGGTAACCGGCGGGGTGAGCCGCATTAACGCGTAGCGAATAACAGCCCAGGCAACGCGTGCGGAAGTCTCCTAAACACTAAAATAACGGAGTTGCTTAGGAGTGCTTGTGTAAGGCGTCAGCGTTTCCGTAGTCGCCTGATAGCACGTGTGTTGCGCCACCGCGCACGTCGTCTGTCCATAAACATGCCTTACGCCTTGGCCACGACTTAACGCCTTGGCCACGACTTTGGTCTTAACCTTTTGAGAGCGAGGGTGTAAAACAGAAAGGTGCCCAACTGAGGCGAACGCAAAAACAACAGTCCGATCGCGGCAAAAAATAGTGATTTCAAAGAGGAATATCGATACTTATTGTAATAGCCTTTATTTAACAATCTTACAAAACATGAAATAAATGAATTTAGTGATCTGGTGTACAGTAAATTTATCTAACTTATTAAACTTAATCTAATCTAGTTATTATTTGACACCGGTGGAGAGATTGTCTTGCGTTTTCGTAAAGGCCTCCCCTAAAGCTTGCCATGCTATCCGATTGTGGGTCACCCTGGTCCATGCAGGAACAGCCAACTTCCGAATATCGTCCTCCCATCTGAGACGCTGCCTTCCTTTTCTTCTTTTATTTTGTCTCGGGCACCATTCCGTTATTGGTCCATTTTTACTTTTGAGACCTCCTCATGTGACCTGCCCATCTCCATTTTAATTTCCTTATACAATATTGTCACATCTTTCATTTTGGTTTGTCTTCGATTCAAGTCTTATTTTGTCTTTTAGCTTGACGTTGAGCATGCTTCGCTCCAAAGAATTTGTACTAAAGCATAGAAACCACGTTAAAATAAGAGCTTGGTAACAGATATCTTATTCACTTGCGTAAATCTATAGTTGGCCTAAGAGGGAATGAGATTACAATCCCTATTCAGTTTCACATTTTCGTAGGTTGTCACTAAAATCAACTCGGGCAAATGTCAAATGGATGTAATTGGATGTAATTTAATCCAGCAAAATGCAATATGTCATCATTGTTTGGTAGAAGGTGTTATTACCTTACAACTTGACTTGGTCGTATCATATTACTTCCAAAATATCGCGGCTCCTGTGTGTGAAAATAATTTATTTTGGTGTTATTCCACCGAGAATGTTTGAAAAATTGTATTGTTCATGTTTGCGAGACTTGATTGTTTCCTGTGATAAAATGTAATGTGCCATTGAAGGCTGTAAATCCCATACAAGAGGGACATAAATAAACCATGGAGCAGTTTGCTTGTATTGGTAAGTTTCTATAGATTTTGATTTTATTCATGGAAGGAGCTCACCTAAAATTAATAATAGTAATTGGTAATTTATGTAAATATCATTATCTGTTCAATTAAAATCAGATTGTGCATGAAAATAAGACTTTTTCGGATAAGTAGAAGAGGTTATGTTTTTCCCATAGTCATATATTAATATCGATATAATAATAATAACTCAACTTTTTGATTTTAGATTTCCAAAGGACGAATATGTTAAAAGGAATGGATACTACACGTGTAAGAAGGAGAATCTGACATGGAAAAGCAGTCATTTTTATTTCAAAAACGTTACCAGATTATTTGTACCAAATGTAAATTTAAATGGAAGCGACTGGAAGCAGACAGATCTTTCACAAAATTGAATAGAAACGTGTGCCTTAAGAAAAATAAGAAGTTTTAGCCATAACTATTTTATTGAAGGCGGATTAAGTTTGACTAAATAAAAAATGGTCTTAATATAAAATTATTCTTTCATTTCCCATAAGTAGTAGCGTCCAGGCAGTCCTGCATGACGTACTGCAAATGAGTGCGATATTATAAGATAGATTGTGACAGGGATATGGATGACCTTGGTTTTGCAGGACGCCACGCATCCAGGTTGACAAAAGCTACTTTGGTTTTTGCTACTACAGTAGAGTCTCATCAGTCCGTCACTCCAATAGCCGGCTATGTCGATTAATCCGGCACACTCCACCCGCACCTCCTTCACCGGCCTTTACTTCTCTTTCTCTAGCTAGACGCTTGCTCTCTTTTTATTAGTTATGACATTTCTATTCAATCCACTAATCCAAACATTCCAAAATTCCGGGATTTTTTAGTTTTTAATAATGCCGGGTTAGTTAGACTCTACTTTTCTTTTTGCCTTCTCCATAAACATATTTTTTTCACACAGTGAATGTGAATTATTAAAATCTAAATTTATAATTTGGTTGACTAATTTATCGATATAAACAGTCGACACTGTACATCCCCAGCGCAGGAACAAACTTGTGACAACCTTCCAAATTAAGGAATAACAAATGCATATACATCTCTTTCTGACGCGTTAGTACGTCGTACGAAAGTAGGGGAAAGGTAAACGTATCTGCTACCTATTTTAACCTTAGGGGCTTGCTTCGCTCCATACTATGTTGACAGGTCTTAAGTTTGCGCGTATTTTCTTTTGTTAAAGTCCAAGTTTGACACCCATATGTCATAACTGGTTAAATACAGGAATGAAATATTTCTATACTTAAATAATACCTAAATAACATTATGACGCAGAATTTAATAATAATAATTTTACAGAATTATAACGCATAGAAACGCAGTTCACGCGCAACGGTGAGGCCACCAAAAGTAGGACATAAATGGCCCAGTACGCCGATCGGCTTGTCAGTTGCAAGGACGCGTGTCAAGTGTAAATAGCTCCCACATTTGTCATTAATATGACGGTTTGTGCAGTGAAAGGGTGTCACAATGCATCGGATAAGAAGGATAAACATTCTAAGATAACATTTCACACGTAAGTATTATTCTCTAACTCGTATTTTTACGTAAAACAGTAATCAAAATTGCATATTTTCTATAAGCGGCATGACAGCGTAGTGTTGCCAATGTAACGGATATATTTACCCATAATTCTGTTCTGATAATATACTTACATAAAATACAAATATCAGCAGGGTTGAAAATACGAAGAAGATAAATCACTTGATTTGTTACTTGACTCCCCGTGTATGTTTGAGTATATCTGGGTCAAATCTTGCAAGTCAATTTTGACTAACTTCCCAGAGTTCAATCGTTCCGAGCGGGCCTGACGATGAGGACGGAAGGTGGCCATAGGAACTCCTAAATTATCCTACTAATAAACTACTAAATAACTACTAAATGCGAAAGTTTGGATGGATGGCTGTACGTTCCAATCAATCTCAAAAACTACTGGACGATTTTTTATGAAACTTTCCAGTAATGTACCTTATGTAGCAGAATAGGACATAGGCTATAATTTATGTCAAATTTCATCATAAAAGGGGATGAAACTTTGTATGGAGACCAAATATTTTTATGTTGCGAGAGCGGCGTTATGGTTACCATGGTAATGACATCGTCAACAAATTAGAAAATTCATCTTGGGCGTACGTAACTTACATAATTATTGTAGTTTTATTATAATATATATTTTCAGGGAATGTGTATGCGCTGGCAACACTATTGGTGCGTTTGTGTGCGTATTGGCGGTTGGCGGCGGCGGCGCGGCGAACACGTCTAGTAGAGAATACTAGTGCTCGACGCAGTACTAGTACTCGTCATCCATACTTTCAATTGCGATAAATAAGATAAATCTAGTTGCGATTAAAGTAACGGTAATCTTATCTTATTTATCGCAATTGAAAGTATGGATAACGAGTACTAGTACTGCGTCGAGCACTAGTACTTCTACCTTAGATGTTTGAATTTAAAATGAATAATTATCATCTAGTAATAATTATCACTACACGGATCCGTTCGGACCGGTCGCTTAAAACCGCGTTCGTGTAACACGATCAGGGTACCCGACACGATTACACGAAACCCGGACACGATCGCAAGCCCTAATAAAAACACTCTGTATGTAGCTTGACGTCATACGTCTGTCATCGGCACCAAAGTTTCGCTCCCTGGACATTATAGTGCACCTATACGTCTGTGAAGAAATTTTGCTGATTTTGATTCATAAATTCAGATTCGTTTTCGAAGTATTAATAATGCATGGTAGCGTAGAAACCTTTACTAACTTCCGAGCGCTCAATACCATATTAAATAACTCCATATTTGCACTAACAAGTAATACTGAATGTCTTCCTCTACATATTTAAGACCCCTTCCACTGGCCTGTAATATTTCCGTTCAGCGGTAAAATACCATAGGTCGGCGAAGATAACAGATAAGGATTATTACCTGCTTAAGAACAATGAAGTTTGCATCTGCGAACATACACACTCAATAGACCAAGCCAAATTAGGTTTTATGGCATAGACCGTAAAGTTTGATTATTAAGCAGTAGGTACTTTCTAAAATAAAGGTTATTCGAGCGAATGGATTCCCATACAAACTAAGTCCTCCATTAATATCCGCCCCTAGGCATTCAATTTTAATGACGTGAATGAGAGCATATACTGATAACGACTGGTTGCAAAACACATAACTAGTCTCGAAGTAGAAATCCCTAGAGGGGAGTTTCTGGCACTGTAAGAATTTTATTAAAAACTTACCGTACGGTCATAATCTTAGACATTCCACTATCAAAATAAATAAAATACGGTAACGAATTTATACAAAAAATATGTTTACCAATAAGGGGTTTAGTTAAATTGAAACTAATTTATTTAATTTAACCGGTTTTACATAAAATTTTGACAATTATATATATGTATAAAAATCAACACACAAAAAAAATACAAAATACAGTCAACTAAATAATAAAATGGCACATGGGTGGATTGCAAAAAATTTGTACGAAATTAAGGGCCTTAATCTAATCTATGGTTTAACTTTTTTCCATTGTGTAACGAAAGTTACCCATATTAAATGTATGGGTCAAGTTACTTGTAAAGTTTTTTATTACATAAAATTAACGCAAACGTTAAGCGCGCCTGTAGCCGTCCGTGGCTTCAGTGGCACGAGTTTCCGTCCGCGCCTACAGCCGTCTTTAGCTGTCAAAAGGTTAAGCGACTTGCGACCAGCGTTTTATCTGTTCATTGCGCGTGATCCAACTAACCACAGTGCATTGCGCGTCTCGACCGCGCAATGAACAGATAAAACGCTGGTCGCAGGTCACTTAAGACCAAAGTCGTGGCCAAGGCGTTGCCTTCTGAGCTTCGTCTTTAAAGGTCAGTATCCACCAGAGCTGTGCGAGGTACCGGAGTGGTGAGTGAAAAAAAAATCCTCCAATAGGAAGAGATGTGTAAAAGTGGCTAGCAACGCTATTGGTGGATTTCTTCATCGCACACCGCTGCGCTATAGCTCACACAGAGCCTTAATCCTGAATGTGTTGCACCACTTACACCAACTTACGATTACCGACCGATCAACGTTAAATATAGCGCCGGCAGCTGTCACTCCATAGAAACTTATGAAACTTTCCATACGTCCTCCTAGCGATTTTTCCCGGTAGTGCCCTAAAGGAGCTTGGGGTCCGCTGACACCTAATCCCAAGATTTGGCGTAGGCATTAGTTTTACGAATGGACTGCCATCTGACCATCCAATCCAGACGGAAAATAATAAATAAATAAATAATAATAAATACATATTTGCGGACAAAGGTCGCGGGAGTCCGCTGGATGCGCGCAGGACCGGCCATTGTGGCACTCTTTACACAAATCGACCTATTCCCAAAGTAAGCAAAGCTTGTACTATGGGTACTAGACGAAGATAAACATACCTACTTATATAGATAAATAAATACTTAAATACATAGAAAACATCCATGACTCAGGAACTATATTCTTGCTCATCACACAAATATATGCCCTTACCGGGATTCGAACCCAGGACCTCTTGCTTCGTAGGCAGGGTCCTACCAACTAGGCTAAAGCGGTCTTCGAAAACTAGACCTGATTGGGATTAGACCGGTTTCCTCACGATGTTTTCCTTCACCGAAAAGCGACTGGTAGTTATCAAATAATATTTCGTACATTGGTGTTTTGATAAAAAAAAAACAAGTGGTACGAGCCGGGGTGCGATTCCGCAACCTCCAGAATGAAAGTCGCGCACCTTACCGCACGGCTACAGTGGCTGGTGGTACAGTCGACGCCAAAAATATGTTTAGACTTTTGCACCTTATTCCATTGTAATAAGGCGAAAACTGTAAACATATTTTTGGCGTCGACTGTACCTAAACTTTCCATACTATTTCAGATTTTAAGGTGGTTCGATTGCCATACAAAGCGTTATTTGACATTCGCAGGCTAACGGCGTGATATTTTAAGAAACTTATGCAACAAACTTTCATCAATTGGCTTCCCATTTGCGCCAAATTTCCCCTTTCTTAGAATAAACTTGTATAAACTAGATTAATTTGAGAAAACTAGTTTTCCCAAAACCAATTTCTTTTTCAAATTCGTTTTGTATAGCAATCGAACCACCTTAACGAAAATCGCTTTTCGATTACAGACGTTTTGTGAAACCCATCCTTATGACAAGCCGGTCTATCGTGCCAGCACAGAGTTCGCGGCTTTTATCAATAAAATTATGTTTACCTTATCAATCTTATCATGTAGCATAATTATAATATACCACTCAAGGAATATTGATTTAAACTTTATTGGACCATAAAAAAGAAGTAGGTACTATTGATAGACTTAATATTTTAAGGCACTCTTTAGCAATCAACCGTTAGGAATATAGGTAATATACTATTAGTAAATCAACATTAATTTGTATTGTGTATCTTATTTTCTTGTATCCCCAAAACTCCAAGGTAAGCAGCGGAGTATTACGTTGCTATGTAGCAGTTCCTTTTACTGTAATTCTACGATTTCCTGCATCATACAATTAAATACAACGCGAGCGTTACCGTGATAGGAATAGGACAACTGACAAACTATTATTGGCAAATCCTTGGTGGATCGAATTATTTTTAGACAGAAAGACAGAGGAGAGTGTAGTTATGACATAAAGAAAAATAACCAATTAGGAAATTATTTATAATAGCTGAGCTATTCGATGTAACGGATATAGTCATCATTTAAGTAATTACGTAGAGAAAAATCCAATAAAAATTCAGACATACAAAAATCATAGAAATAAGGCATACAAAAAAGACGATGAATGTTTAGGTATTTAAATCAATATGGTTACTTCCGGTGGAATTAATGTTTCTACAAATTCTTGAATACTTGATCTTAGAATAACGCTTTAAAATGAAATAAACAAAAAACACGCTAATACATTAATGTTTTACAAAACCGTCTTTTTTCTGGAGTAATCGATATAAATAGTCCTTGTCTAAACATTCGTACGTACAGTACAGTGGAGGGCAGCAAACTTACTAATATGTATTAAACTGACAAAGAAAAAATTACATACTGCCAACCAGTGTCGCGCAACTAGGAACAAAAAGATGAATGACGTCCATTTGCTCAAATTCAGCATCAAATCTGACAAGTTGGAATTGGTTACTTTTAGTTGCCCGCATCGTCCCTTACGTTCTAGGCCATTATTTCATATCAGCTTTGCCCGAAAAAATTACTCTCGGCATACTTTTTTCAGACGAGTCCCTAGTTTTTATAACCAGTATCTGAGCGATATTGATCCTTTCCACAAATCATTGTTAAGTGTTAAATTATTAGTAAAATGTAAGTTATCTTTAGGTCATCCATGAGAATAATATTTACTTAGGTACCTTAGATAAATTTTACTATTCACATCACCTGAAAGTCTAAATAATCCAAAATGTCTTCATTAATCTCATATACCTACTTATTACCTACCTTTAACTTGTGCATGCATACTGCGTCGACGACCGGTATTGTATTATATTAAAGAATTTATTAAGTTCAAATTTTTTAAATCTTTTCAGCTTTTTTTCTTTATGATTACCTATTTTGTTATGTTAACATAGTTTTTATGTATTAATGAACCTCCAGGTCTTTTGATTTATGTATATTGGTGAAGTGGCACCAGGCCCCTAAGGGTGCGCCTAGATAGCCTAGCCTAGATATAGCCTGTCTAGATAAGTTGAAGCCTAAGAATGTAAATGTAAATAGGTAGTCGAATAAAGGAAAGGTCTGCGTTACCAGGAAGGGTGTTATAAAGAAAACAAAGTATTAGTTTTAAAATTTAAGATCATTTATTGATTTATTGGTTTATTTGATTTGTTGTTTGATATTCGATTGGATTAATATTTGAATGATTTGCTATTTGTTTGTTTGTTTAAATATTTTAAACAAAGTATTTATTTAATAGTTAGTATTACTAATATTTGATATTTATTTGTTGGTCTAGATATTAAACTGTAGTATTTATTTGATAAATAGTATTATTAGCATTTGGTTGGTATTTTAAATCAAATAATGAGTAATTGATAATCTTTCATATAAAAGCAAAATCGAAACTTTTATTATTATATCAAATAAGGCTAGTTAAACCCTTATTTGATGCTCGACTCGCTTCCTGGGCATAATGTGGTTGGGAAAAGTCAGTCGAGCTTCCGGAAAAACCTCCACGCCTTTAGTGACACATCATTCTAACTAATTAAGGTACACAACTTAATTAGTTTCTTATAAAACTTCTTAAAACGATAGTATTTTACAAGGATGTACTTTGTGCATATAGTTTCTCGAGTTAAACATGTTTAATCGAATACAATTCACAAGACATTGTTCCTTAGGAAAACAATTACACACACACACGATAAAAGTAGGTACTATCAATAATACACCAGTACTGAAGGTTGAATACTCCTTGACACCACAAAGGAATCGAACCCTTGTTGCATTACTTGATAAGGTTCTCTATTACTTTAGATACGAGGGTCGAACTCGTATCTCATTACTCTTATTCAGTATCATAACTTTATTACTTTTGAACAGAGTTCTTTATTTATTTCTTTCACTGATACAATAGACCACCTTAACTGGTCACAATAGGAGTGTTTACAACCACAATATTATCCTCGTATACACCCACAGTTATAAAACCCACAATACAATCTGGTCGTGTTTATTTGGCTTATTCCGTCAAGTACAGAGTTTTCTATAATAATATCCTTTATTAACTGGGCAGTGCAATTACTGTGATCTTTAGTAATTAACTCCAAATAAACACGGATGCCAAAAACCCCTGCTGTAGGTACTTAGCTTTCAATTATTGCGTAGACTGCCGACCACTGATGTTACAATCTAATTAATAGGTTTCACATAGTATAGACTTGTCGAACACTCTTCTTTGACAATCTTATACAATTAGGTATCATTGATATAATATATGTAAACACCATCAACACAATCAGATGTACACGCTTCTCCCGTCAATTATCAAGTGAAGTCCTCCCCATCGGTTGACATCTTGAGACGGCCAACCGTTCCATCATTATTACAAACATTACTATAACTTATAAATATTAAGTTCCAACTCTAATTATAGTGACGTAAGGGTTCTCGAACTGCATGGTCATCCTTGGTGCATCTCTGCAGACGCCGGCGCCGCTCTCTCCTTCAGACGACGCTATTGTTCTAATAGTTACCAACATGTGCAACACAGATTGGCGTGCAGCATAGTCCTCTGTCTGGAATAAACATTTAACAACCGTAGGCCATTGTATGGGATAAAAGACATTAGCTCTGTGTAACAGAACTCCAAATAAAGTGTGTGTTTTGACCAAAGACTCTATGCATACTCGTATTGTATCGATTTCCATTGAAATCGTTCACAGCTCTAAGGCAATAACTCGCCTTTTTCGTGACAAGTACGGCCATAAACTATAATATTTTGTTGTCTTAAAATGGTATTCATTCCAATGTTTTTGTTTCGTTAATACTGAGTATTTGACTACTAAACTAGGTAAACCATGTTACCATCTCACCCCCCTCTCTGGAGTAAGCTAAAACCGTAGATTTTCGCTTTCTTCACTAAAAAGTGATTACTAGGTTTACATTTAGTTATCATAGTTAACAAAATATTGCTAATCATAATATTAGCCAGGTCAGATATCAGTCTATTATCATCTTACAAAATTGTGTATTTCATTAGATGACAATACTTTTATAGTAAAATTTTAACGCTGGTGCTAAAGGTTTTTTTTTTTTGATGGGTACCTGGGTTTTAAATGACAGTCGGACGGACATAAGTATAGGTTCCGTTTTTTTCCGTACCACGTACAATACTTAACTTATGCGAAACATTTCGTGCTTAGGAAGACAAGAGCTTAATACTATAAGCATAAGGTACTCTTGGAAAAGCAACTTTCTGGTACATTAATATTCTGTTGCAACAAGGAGTGATACTCTCTGTAATAAATATATTTGTTATTAAATAAAAAATGGTCTAGATAGAACTATAAATTGTGAACGCTGTGCCTTTTTTTCTATCATTTACATTTGTATGTATCGTTTGCTGAAGTCAACGATCTGGGCTCCTACGAAACCTCATATAAGTTTGTTTTGATAAACACAAGCACATTCAATACAAACTGTGTATTGTTTTAAGTATTAGTATGAAATTCTTTACATCTTTGCTCATATGGAATATGTTCATTGTTGTATCGTCATGGCTGAGGGATGTGACGGGTGTGGGCTTTTTTCACCATCACTTATCAAACTGCTCGGCGCTGGGCTCGATGTGTGCTGGCTTGTAGCTATATACTTACATAGTTATGAACATTTACCACGCAGTCTTACGACCGGGTTTATATGTTTGTTTCCACACAGTCCAGCGGACCGGGATTATATATAGTTCCACACAGTCCTAAGACCGGGATTATATATGTAGTTCCACTCAGTCCTAAGACCGGGATTATATGAATATATGTACCGCACAGTTTAATACCGGGTTTATATATATATTTCCACAAGATATACCGCTCAGTCTTAAACCGGGTTTATATGTAGTAAATACCGCTCAGTTTAATACCGGGTTTATATGAATATATGTACCGCACAGTCTAATACCGGGTTTATATATATTTTTCCACAAGATATACCGCTCAGTCTTAAACTGGGTTTATATGTAGTAAATACCGCTCAGTTTAATACCGGGTTTATATGAATATATGTACCGCACAGTCTAATACCGGGTTTATATATATTTTTCCACAAGATATACCGCTCAGTCTTAAACCGGGTTTATATGTAGTAAATACCGCTCAGTTTAATACCGGGTTTATATAAATATATGTACCGCACAGTCTAATACCGGGTTTATATATATATATATATATATATTTCCACTTATGGTAATATTATACACACTTAATCTGTAGTACTTCATCTCCGAAAATCATTTTCCATCTCGGAAAATCATGCTTCACCTCTGAAAATCGTCAAACACCTCTGAAATCCGTACATCACACACAAGGTTGAAATTCATTCTTCATCTTTGAAGTTCATACAGCACAAGTCTGGCCAGACTTTCAAACAAAATACCTTATATTCTTTCATCACATCAAAATCCATCCAAGGTATTCATAATTCAGTACAACTACCCAAATCACCTGTAACGTCGTTAAAAATCTCACTGCTGTACGTAGAATAATATACGAACCATTGACTATTGGTCAATATTTCAACTTCTCACCTGTATAATTAATTACCTTCAACTTAAATCTATACAAATTATATATTATATAAAAATAATACCATGAACGATGACATCTGCTTTCCTCAGCATGTTCATAAAGACCACAAAGCGTTCATTGTATTGTAAGTAAATAGTTAAGCAATTAAATCAAATTGCTTTAATTATAAATATGTAAGTATGTATAACTTTGATCATCGGGCGTGTCTATTTTACGCTTAATACCACTTATATAACAAAATTTATAACTACAATTTATCAAACACATAATTGGACTCGCTACCATATAGTCAAAATCAGTTCAATTCAGCCCGTTATTGTCCAATACAATAAATCAAATCCAATAAGATATTGTACTGTTAGAAATACAAAATTCTTATTTAAGTACATCTTATTATCTCACCATATCCAACTTGAATATAAAGTTAAACCACTTGTCTCCCCAACGCAAACATTAACGGATATATAACGTTCCGTATATATTAATTCACTAATGGATTAAAATTCACTTGATTGCGAATTTCAAGCTTCTTCCCACTTGGAACCAACTCATTATTTTAGTAACCGCTCTGTTCACGCCACAGCCGTTTAGTCGACCTGGGTCTACGATTGGGTTTTCTTTTATCACCACGCGTATCGTGCGAACTCATACGTTGAAGTTGCTCTTGTGACTTGTAATTACCATTATTTACTCGATTAATAGTACTGTTATGACTGTTACACCTAACATTGAGGTCAATTTTAGCTAGAAATTCAAATGCTGTATTAAAATTTGCTTCGTTATTGCTGGTAAACCACAATTGCTGCACATGCTCTGAGTAATGCCTCATAAGCCAAATAACTAGTATCTTTTCTTCGATTGGAATCGTTAGTGAGCTAACGACTTCCATCTGAGTAGCAAAATGTTCGCTCATATCTAAATCACCATATGGATTATAAGACCCATTCATTAAATTGTACAATGCTGTTTGTTGTCGCTGTTCACTCCAGTATATACGTCTGAACTCGTTCTCAAACTCATCCAACGTTCGCCAATACCTACTTCGAAATTCCATCATTGTACGAGCCGATTTTGGTAAACACTCCATTGCAATATCAAAAATTCTATCATGTGCGTTCAAAAGGTTTATATATCTACGAAACCATGTAATAAACTTCATCGGATTAGGATCCTCCCTGCCTTTAAAATAAGGTTTAGCTATATCGGGCTGCATAACGTAAACATTTTGTCTAACACTACTCGGGTCCGTCTGTAACACCGGAACTCTAGGTATCTCTGTCATATCTACATACGTATCAATTCGCTTAGACAGCGTGTCAAACTTCTCTTGCACCATTTTGAAACCACGTTGCTGGTTCGCTTTAAACTCCGCACTAGTCTGCTCTACATTACTATCCGTCGTAACAATTAATTGACTATCTTCGCCTCGATAACGTCCACTTCGCAATTTACTCCGCCCTGACATTACTACTAAATAAACACAAAAAACTATTCCACTATTTCAATGCGCTTTAGTAAACGAGTGCAAGAGTTCCTATAATAAACACAATATTCACGATCTAAAGATAATTGGTCAAAACACACACACAAGATTAGAATTATGTAATAAAAAAAACGGTACAATGTCTCGGAACCGTCATGCGATAAACTTGTTTCATATAATTTTATCGGTATATATTATTTACAATACAAAGGATATCCAAAGCACCCCTCTCAGATCATACGAATAATCATCATTATCATCATATCAGCCGAAAGACGTTCACTGCTGGACATAGGCCTCCCCCAAAGAGTGCCACAATGGCCGGTCCTGCGCCACCCGCATCCAGCGGACTCGCGATACGAATAATGTTATGTATTAATTAAAATTGTAAGCAATTATTTAATTATAAATTTAAACCTCCCCTCTCAGACCTTTCGATTATTTAGAACTTTCCATACGTTTGCAATATAGCTTTAAATATAACTTTATAACACAATAAATAAGCAGTGATCGTCATAATGGCAAATAATTATTAGTTTCCTACGTTGTGTATTTTTTTAAATTAAATTGTTTGCGTCCAAGTTCTTTTTACTAGTTGTGTATTATTTATTAAAACATAAAGTCTAGAATCCTGCGTCACGAGCTCCACGTGAAGTGGCACCAGGCCCCTAAGGGTGCGCCTAGATAGCCTAGCCTAGATATAGCCTGTCTAGATAAGTTGAAGCCTAAGAATGTAAATGTAAATAGGTAGTCGAATAAAGGAAAGGTCTGCGTTACCAGGAAGGGTGTTATAAAGAAAACAAAGTATTAGTTTTAAAATTTAAGATCATTTATTGATTTATTGGTTTATTTGATTTGTTGTTTGATATTCGATTGGATTAATATTTGAATGATTTGCTATTTGTTTGTTTGTTTAAATATTTTAAACAAAGTATTTATTTAATAGTTAGTATTACTAATATTTGATATTTATTTGTTGGTCTAGATATTAAACTGTAGTATTTATTTGATAAATAGTATTATTAGCATTTGGTTGGTATTTTAAATCAAATAATGAGTAATTGATAATCTTTCATATAAAAGCAAAATCGAAACTTTTATTATTATATCAAATAAGGCTAGTTAAACCCTTATTTGATGCTCGACTCGCTTCCTGGGCATAATGTGGTTGGGAAAAGTCAGTCGAGCTTCCGGAAAAACCTCCACGCCTTTAGTGACACATCATTCTAACTAATTAAGGTACACAACTTAATTAGTTTCTTATAAAACTTCTTAAAACGATAGTATTTTACAAGGATGTACTTTGTGCATATAGTTTCTCGAGTTAAACATGTTTAATCGAATACAATTCACAAGACATTGTTCCTTAGGAAAACAATTACACACACACACGATAAAAGTAGGTACTATCAATAATACACCAGTACTGAAGGTTGAATACTCCTTGACACCACAAAGGAATCGAACCCTTGTTGCATTACTTGATAAGGTTCTCTATTACTTTAGATACGAGGGTCGAACTCGTATCTCATTACTCTTATTCAGTATCATAACTTTATTACTTTTGAACAGAGTTCTTTATTTATTTCTTTCACTGATACAATAGACCACCTTAACTGGTCACAATAGGAGTGTTTACAACCACAATATTATCCTCGTATACACCCACAGTTATAAAACCCACAATACAATCTGGTCGTGTTTATTTGGCTTATTCCGTCAAGTACAGAGTTTTCTATAATAATATCCTTTATTAACTGGGCAGTGCAATTACTGTGATCTTTAGTAATTAACTCCAAATAAACACGGATGCCAAAAACCCCTGCTGTAGGTACTTAGCTTTCAATTATTGCGTAGACTGCCGACCACTGATGTTACAATCTAATTAATAGGTTTCACATAGTATAGACTTGTCGAACACTCTTCTTTGACAATCTTATACAATTAGGTATCATTGATATAATATATGTAAACACCATCAACACAATCAGATGTACACGCTTCTCCCGTCAATTATCAAGTGAAGTCCTCCCCATCGGTTGACATCTTGAGACGGCCAACCGTTCCATCATTATTACAAACATTACTATAACTTATAAATATTAAGTTCCAACTCTAATTATAGTGACGTAAGGGTTCTCGAACTGCATGGTCATCCTTGGTGCATCTCTGCAGACGCCGGCGCCGCTCTCTCCTTCAGACGACGCTATTGTTCTAATAGTTACCAACATGTGCAACACAGATTGGCGTGCAGCATAGTCCTCTGTCTGGAATAAACATTTAACAACCGTAGGCCATTGTATGGGATAAAAGACATTAGCTCTGTGTAACAGAACTCCAAATAAAGTGTGTGTTTTGACCAAAGACTCTATGCATACTCGTATTGTATCGATTTCCATTGAAATCGTTCACAGCTCTAAGGCAATAACTCGCCTTTTTCGTGACAAGTACGGCCATAAACTATAATATTTTGTTGTCTTAAAATGGTATTCATTCCAATGTTTTTGTTTCGTTAATACTGAGTATTTGACTACTAAACTAGGTAAACCATGTTACCATCTCATTGGTACCTACTCTTTGTGTGCCCTTTATATTTTTGTTTGTGTTCTAAATAAATTAAAAAAAATAAAAAAGTTCTGACAAGTGACAAGTTTTCTATCTGTGCTTTTGCTATGGCGGACTCATGCTATCTCCTACTTCCGTTCTTTCTCTTTCTGTCATTTTGTCATGGTGACTTTGGCCGGTTACCATGCATATTATAACTTCACGAGAAAACATGTGTCGAACAAACAATGCTTTTGACGAAATGCATAATATAAATATATAAAGTAAAGATACGCCTGTCCGAACAATTCGCTTGACATCTGTCCCTTATTAAAAATGAGTGGCGCCATCTGTTGTACGGACTGCGTACCACACGTTCGGGTGGCTGGAGGAACCTTGTAAGGGGGACATTTCTCAATATTAATGAAGTGGCTGGCAGTGGTTGATGTAAACATCACATAGATTATAGTGGTACCTATGTAATAAATAAGTAATTATAAATGTGAAAATGAGTTTGTATATTTACCTATTTACTTTTACGGTCCAACTACTGAAAGGTTTGTCACGAAATTATATCAGGGATGCGGTAGAGGATTTTTCCGTAACAAATGTAAGATTTTAATACACATACTTAAACACTACTTTCTCCAAATGATAGAAAACCACACGGACGAAATCTCGGGCGCAATGTAGTGACTCAGGCCACAAAGGCTCACAATAATTACAACACAAATATTTATTCTTAGTTGCACACCACTTTACAATGTGGCAAATGATAGAATAAGAGCCAAATAGCATGACATTATGTGTCTCTTCGTCAAACAATGAACGACGAATCGACTCGTTTAAGTAGAAAATATTAAAGTAAGTGTTCAAATAAATACATTTCAGAATGTCATCCACAGAGCGAATAAGTAGGTTTATACATATAGTCAAATAGCGTTAACTTTTCATTCTTAATGTAACTATTCAAAAATGATAGTAAAAATAAGTTGAAGTCTGATGTGGTCAGCGCATTCTTGGACTTAAGTTCTGTTTATTGGAAATGAAATATTGCATTATTATTATTTTAGTTGCCATTCTACCTACATCTGTAAAAAAGTGTAAAAAAGGTTATAGAAGAGATTAGGTAATAGAAATAAAAGAAAACTAGGTTAAGTTATAATCTCTCCATCAAACTTAATAGTTTGGCGAGTATATATTTGTAATATATCATGTAACTTGTATTTGAAAAAAAAAACTACTTTCTTTTGTACATTATTCTTATGCATCTACTTACCTAAATTAGTAGAAGATACGTATAAGAAACTATTACAATCAAATGTTTAGCTATATATTATCAAACAATGTCCATAGTCAATGGTGCATACGTACACCAGTATAAAAATGACGACCTTACAAGGTTACTTTTGATTGACTAGCGGTTGCGAACTATCAAAACGTAATGACGCTAGGTAGGTAACCAAATAATTCTTTTGAAAATGTTTTACTAAGCGATAAAAAATAATCTGACGATACTTACCGATGATACGATATCCCATGTATTTTTACTTTTGTATCATACATTTTGCACCTTTTTACGACGCAACTGGGCATTTTGAGACAGTCGGCTCTGACACACTCAGACAGCTGAGGGCCTACCGCGGACGGCATTCGAAGTTTTCCCTCTCTGTCGCACTTACGTACGAACTCGTAAGTATGACAGAGAGGGGAAACTTCAAATGCATTTCGCGGTAGGCCCTCTGAACGGTACGGCGTCCTGCCACAGAATAAGGCACGGTGGCCCTAAATTGCTAGTTTAGGGCCACCGCATTGGACGAATTACTCGTGCGGGTTGGCCCTATCTTTACTTTATATATATATGGTAAATCAATATTGGCGCTTGATATTTCGTTATGGGTACTTACGTGTTTTATTTTAAGATAATTATAATTACATTTCGTCAACAGCATCGTTTGTTTGACACACATGTTTTCTCGTGAAGATATAATAATAACCGGCCAACAAAGTCACCATGACAAAATTACAGAAAGAGAAAGTATGTAGGAGATAGCATGAGTCCGCCATAGCAAAAGCACGGATAGAAAACTTGTCACTTGTCAGAACTTGTCAGATTTGATGCTGAATTTGAGCAAATGAACGTCATTCATCTTTTTGTTCCTAGTTGCGCGACACTGCTCCATTTCTGAGCAGTTCCATAAAAAATCTATGTCATGAACTAAGCTTTATAATTCTCATGTAAGTACGTAACACTATGATGTCATGAATATAACGGTACAATTTTTCGCGGATATACAATGGCTTTTAATTTTATAATTGTATTGTATGTAGTTAGTCTTTAAGTTATTTGTTACTATGGGCCTTAGATGCATGAAATAAATGGTTAATTATTATTATTATTATTATAGGCTATATTTTATCCCAAGGCTCCGCCTAGATTCTCTGTTAGGCCTTGGTCTCCGGTCGACGCCGCCGCACGCCGCGTACTGCGTCAAGTTGTATGGAAGTGCAGCTACATTTCTTGTAGAACGTGACGCTGTTACTGGCGTGCGGCGTTGACCACGGACTTGACTTGACACGCGGGCGGATTATGTCAAATATTTTGAACGGCTAAATGGAATTTATGGAATCGGCCCGGACTCGCGGAGCCGGCGGACGCGCGTCGACGATGACGCTCGCGTTTCGGTAACTTCTGAGTTCTGACGCACGTCCACAACTTATAAAATTTAAATCAGGCGGTTAATTAAGTTTAGTCAGTCCTTGAAGTTGTTTATTGTCAGTATATGTAAAACAATTTCGAGTAGATACCTACCTAACACCAGTTTTGGTGTTAGGTAGGTATCTACTCGAAATTGTTATTTATACTTTCACAGCTTAATAACATAATGATAATAACATGATGGGACTTTGAGTAAATAGGGGAGGTATATTTAATATTTATGCCTTATTCTAAGTATTTAAACGTTTTTGACGTGTAGGCATGTGTAAGCATACTTGTACCAAACAATATAGGTAGGTACTTACCGTAAAACTACACAACTGTAGTCCACTAACTGTGGTCCAAAAGTAAACTCATTCGTTTCTATCAACACCGATTTCGTATTAGTGATTTATACGTTTTTATTTAAATTTGTGGTCTTTAAGTTCAGCCACGAAAATATGAGCAAGTAATATGAGAATTGTTTTGGACTATAGTTGGGTGACCTGGACTATAGTTGTGTAGTTTTACGGTACCTAGTTAATATAATACATATGCGTATTTCAGTTTCCTTGTGTACGCATCCGACAAATGGATTATGGTTTAAGTAAAACTTTATATGCGCGGCCTCAGATGTATCTTAGGTTAGAAGCTTAGAAGTGACTTTGAAGAACTAGATGAGCAATCAGACTGTGCTCTTCAAAACGCGTTGCTCTAGCATTTGCTGCAAGCAATCAGTTAAAAGACTTCAATCGAATGTTCTTTAAGGGTTCAATGATGTTGCAAGCGAGACATGGCTTTACCATCAAAACGGTCGGCGTCTTGACTTACGAAATGGAATAGCGAAACGTGACGAAGGCTGGTTTGCTTCGCAGTGCTGCCAGACCGCTTCATGATTGCGATCGGCCTGGAAAGGTGTGTCGGTCTGCCATAGGGCTGGGGGCTATACTGCCATAAGAGACGATGTAGCCTCCTCTAGCCTCTTTTCTTGGATGCTGCAACAATCATCTGTAAAGCATGCCGTGACCAATGTCGGCAGTGATGAAAATGAGTCCCATTTCTGTTAAAAAAAAATATTGTGCTGGATGAAGGTAGGATAGACACTGTGTATAGACTAGTGCATTGCCTGCGGCGCGGCGCGCGAGCGCGCCGCGGTACCGGTGTTGTGTTTGACTTTATTATTCAAAATCTGCCTGTATTATTTTGGTTTTTGAATTACCAAGGAAAAGGAAAGTGAAATTCCGCTATGGGAAGGGAAAAGCGGAGGGTATTTTTTGTCAGAAAGATCGCGCACTCTTATCTTGCTTGTGACGGGAAGGTGCGGGGGGTGTGTGTCCGCGTGGGCTCGCCCTTCGGGCCTTCGGCCCTCGGGCTCGCGTAGAGAGCGAGCTCTGAAGGGACGCTTCGGGCCTTCGGCCCTACGCGGAGCTCGGCCTTCGGCCTTCGCGTACCTGGAAGCTCACCTTCGGGCCTGCGGCCCTCAGGTTCGCTTAAAGACACTTGGGGGGCGTAGGGTTTCCGCAAGCGCGCTCTGAAGGGACGCTTCGGGCCTTCGGCCCTACGCGGAACTTGGCCTTCGGCCTTCGCCTGCCACGAAGCTCACCTTCGGGCCTTCGGCCCTCAGGTTCGCTTTTAACACACTCGGGGGGTAGTGAGTGGTAGCACAACCTTAAACTCCCGCAGCTCGGCCTACGGCCTCGCAGGACGCTTCGGGCCTTCGGCCCTACGCGGAGCTTGGCCTTCGGCCTTCGCGTCGCTCGGCCTCCGGCCTTCGCCTACGACAAAAGACACTCGGGGGCATAGTCGCACAGTCCTATACTCCCGCAGCTCGGCCTACGGCCTCGCTGGACGCTTCGGGCCTTCGGCCCTACGCGGAGCTCGGCCTTCGGCCTTCGCGTAACCTCGAAGCTCACCTTCGGGCCTTCGGCCCTCAGGTTCGCTTGTAAGACACTCGGGGCAAGGAATAGTAGCCAAGCCTTAAGCTCCCGCAGCTCGGCCTACGGCCTCGCAAATTTGTTTTGCCCATACCGTCCGCCATTTTGGTTTTTTTCCAATTTTTTTTTCTTTTTACAACTCTTGGGCCCCTCAAGTCCCCGCATGCCAAATCTCGGCGCGCTGCGACCAATTTGAAATTTCAAAAAAAAAAAAGTTTTTTTTTTCGGCCAAAAAAAATGCAATTGCACTCCTCTTGGGAACCTTTATGACATTTGGTCGAAACCCCTATTCAAAAGTCAAGCGGTTTGGCCGGAAAAAAAAATCGAAAAAATTCCCCATACAAAAATTTTTTTAAAGCTAGAAACTTTTTTTTTTGGTTTTCAGAATCTAGAGCCATATAGGATCCCGCTAGCCAAATTTCAAAGCTCTAGGACCATTTTGAAAAAAAATTAAAAAAAAACTTCGTTTTTTTTTAATTTTTTTTCCGCCATCTAAAACTGCACGCAGTTCTTTATGACATTTGGATGAGCACCCCTAACCTAGCTGTTACCGTTTAGCCAGGCAGTAGAGCATTTTTTTACTGAAAGCCAAATCCGAAGAAGTCAGATTTTTCTGGTAGTAACCTCGCCGACCACTATACAACGATATCAAAACCTAACCTCCACCATGACTCCTTCCCGGAGATCAATTCTATCAGGAGAAATCAGTGGTAATGCAGCTTTATATAGCGTTGCCATATTAGAAAAAATAGTTGCTAGTCTTTATTTTCAACGGTTAAAGAAAAAAAGTGACCATTATTGGCTCCATTCCATTACTGGTGCCACCACGTTACCTATATTACTAAATATTACTGCTTATACATAAATTTATCTCATATCTACACTGCTAATGTACTCTATAAGTGTAGTATAGAATACATTTTTTGATTACCGTAATTTTAACTCAAAACAATATCAACAACACAGTCGTACTTACCTAATTATGTAGTATGTAGTGTAGTAAGTATCTAGTTAATGTCAATCTTGTTCAACTAGTATCTATAGGTACCTACTGTATGCCGACATTCAACATCATCAATAACGAAATGTGTTTATAAATTTTCCAGTAGTTAAGTACCTAGTTGATTAGTGATTACGGATATGACAATATTTGGTTTGGACTTTTACCTGCTGAATACCGACAAACACAGAATTCTCATTAAAGCCAATTAAGAATATCACCTGTCATTTAGTAGGTACCTAGAAATCCTAGAATACAAAGT
The DNA here is from genome assembly GCA_963854355.1 of Epinotia brunnichana. NCBI lineage: Eukaryota > Metazoa > Arthropoda > Insecta > Lepidoptera > Tortricidae > Epinotia > Epinotia brunnichana. The sequence continues at coordinate 19,907,911 of OY977940.1, forward strand.
TTCGGAAAAACCCTATATCCTATATCCGGTGTGTTATGAGCGACCTCTGTCGGAATACTTGAGTATTTTTTAACATTGGGTGAGGTTGTTGTTGTATCAAACGTATGTTTACCATACGTATTTCTCTGCGCAGTGCTACAATGATTGCATAGATGGCGCAATTATTAAAGTAAAAATATTTCGTGCGTATTATTTCTGACTCGTTAGTTTCATGTATGCGCTGCGGTGTAGGAGGATTCGGGAATTATGAGATGAAATAAAACTTTTCTGAATTTTGGCTCATTTTTGAAGTGTTAAAAGCCTTAAGAAAATGTAAGCGCAACCATTGCATTTTTATTATTGCAGCTAATTTATTTGTCTAGGCGCCAAAAATATATTATTTGTACAATTGAGTACCTATAACTGTATGTAATAAATAAATATGTTCTTAGTGTACAATAACAAGTCATTAGACTTATCTTTTAGTATAAAAAATTATATTGGGTCACTTAGATAAAATTTGGTACGACTAGCAAACGTTGTATTTGCCCTGAGTGCCGTGCCAGCTGAGTTTGCGATTAAGTAGTTAGTATACTTAACACTAACAACATATAAAAACACAGATCGACTTTAATACGTGAGTGACCTTATTACTAGGTAATCTAGGCAGGTATCCTAATATTTTTACACCTTACAATACTTACTTACCTATTAAGGTGGTTCGATTGCCATACAAAACGTTATTTGACATTCGCAGGCTAACGGCGTGATATTTTAAGAATATATATTATATTCCAGATTAGGTACAAAATTAGACTGACCTTGGCGTTTGCTACTTACGGCCACAATAATTTTATAAAGGATGTGGCCTGTAATAGGAGCAAAAAATAAATGGTAGAGTATTAAGCTTGTGAATAATTATTAACTCCACGTGGTTTTAATTGAAAAAATATATTTTTTTGAAATTTTTCATTTCTTCAGAATAAGTTTACTTACTTACAAGTATTGTTCTACTCTTCTGGAGTGCTATAAGTAACTTTTTATTTTACAAACAAAAAAGATTAAATAAAAATTAAAAAATCACAAAATTATCTTTTGAAAACTAAAATCACTAAAATGCAAAAACTATTATGACATTTATGACTCATTCCATGATGTTACCTCAATAATCTGCATTGACTGCTGTGCTATGATGTCGTGGTACCAAGATACATTACTTGGAGGTTGGAGGTCATAACTTTAGATCAAAATTTCTTAGAATCCAAAAAAAAATGTATCGGGACACAAGGGGTTACTGCAAATGCTCTAAGGAAGCGTCCTTTTGAATATTTGCTCCTATTTCAGGCCGCTCCCAGTTTACCTACAGTTATAATTATTTGATATAAGTATAATTATATATCCTTCGAATAGATCATCATGCCTGAAATAAATGGACAGTAGGTACCTATTATTTATTACTTATTAATAAACATTGACTGCATTTAAATTAATTACACTAGTCCGATCCAAAATATAAATGCAAAGCAAACAGAACAGGTACTTATTAGTAAAACACCATTTATAAAATGTCCATAACAGGTTAATTAGCGAAAAAGCGGGCCCGTGTTGTTTTGCCCAGGACTTGCTGGTACCGTTACTCTTAAGTGGGGCGGCGCAAGCGACGCGCTGCGTGAAAGGACTGCGCAGACATCTGACGTAACAGGTCATCATCATAATGCCATACATTGTCAGATGATGTGTCTTGTTTGCACTAGGTCGACACCGTCAGGCGAATTTGGCAGTAGACAAAGCAGATGACATAGTAGGTATTCATTACAAATAATGTTGCTGGTACAGTGTTTGTTTCTAAGGCACCACGTAGATGTTTACCTACAAAAACAATGTATCCCACCAAAAACATAAATGTAAAAAAGGAGAGCCAAGTTCAATACAAAAATTAAGCTTGGCTGTGGGCTTCGCTGCAAAAAGAATGGAGATCTAAATGAGTGCCAAGTTGTATGCGAAATCCGAATATGTATTTATAGGAACAAAATAACATTATGAACAAATATTAAACTCTATGTCGTTGCTTTATTGGATACCTATAACAATTACTGTTATTTAAAAATGTGAGATCTTAAAGTAGGTTAGATTTGACTTGGCCTGTTTTCATTACATCAGTCATTTTATAAAGTTATTCAACATATATATTTTTTAATTCTGATAAAAACTGGCCAAGTCAAATCTAACTTACTTTAAGATCTCACATTTTTAAATAACAGCATTTGTTATAGGTATCCAATAAAGCAAAGACATAGAGTTTAATACTTAAGAATAAGAATAATTTATTATTAGACAAGCACATGATTACAGATTATACAGACATTATCCGTGGGGCTCCAAACTAGGCTGAGCCTGTATCTTGGGACCCACTGAGTCGGTTAACATATCTCTTTAGACACACGTCACAAGAAGCACGACATGAAAGTAACAAACAAAGTGAAAATTAAACATTAGATATAAAATGAGCGCTGCTAACATATCAAAGGGAACACATGATTAATAATTTAAAAACAATAATTATGCTGTTTTTTTTTAGTACATAGAGAGTTTGTGTATGAGAGTGTGTGAGTGTGTGCGCGTGTGTAAGTGTGCGTGAGAGGGAGTGTTTAAACGTGTGTTAAGTGTTTGTTACGAGTGTATGTTGAATTGTTAGGTACGTATTGGAAAAATCAACCTTAGATGCAGGGACGTAAAATCTCTTCCGTATCACTATACGAGAGTTCAGCAAACCATTTCCTTAGAGTGGACTTAACTTTACGTATGGTGCATTTTTTTATGTCACAGACTTTACAGACAGCATTATAAACAAAGAGGTGGATGAAGAATGCGGAGCGATGGGCATGTGCCGAGTTGACTGAGGCAATGGGGACTCTATATATGCGTCTACTCGTGATGCAGTCTATAAGCGGTAACTTTGCAGTACTTCTGTGGACTCTAATGACAGCATTCATGATAAACAGTTGCCTTACTCTAAGGAGACCTATTTCTTGATAAAGAGTGTCCGTGGGAAAGCGAAAAGGTTTTCTCATCATTACCTTGATAACTGCTCGTTGCGAGCGTTCAAGGTCAAGAAGTGCTGTCTTACCAGCGCTGCCCCAGACCGCAATACAGTATTGAATAATTGATTGGCACAGCGCGTGGTAGACTACGCGTAGTACCTCCGGAGGTGAGCAGTCCCTTAGACGTTTTACTAAATAAATCAATTTCCTGGTTTTTTTGGACAGAGCGATTAGGTATATGATGCTTGAATGTTAAGTGTACGTCCAGTGTTAGACCCAGATACTTTACTGTGATGCATCTGCTTAAAGTGCCACACGAGCAGCCTGCATCATGAGTTCCACAGGAGTGCATTTTAAGTTGAAAGGTAGCCGGGGGAGAGGAAACTACCGTTTTTGAAAAATGAAAGTTGTCTCTTGTCCACATTAAGTGTTCATAATGTTATTTTGCTCCTATAAATACATATTTGGATTTTGCATACAACTTGGCACTCATTTAGATCTCTATTCTTTTTGCGGCGAAGCCCACAGCCAAGCATAATTTTTGAATTGAACTTAGCTCTCCTTTTTTACATTTATGTTTTTGGTGGGATATCATTACTTTTTGTAAAGAAAACTAGGCAGGTATTGAGATTTACTTCTGTTCTGTGTATAATTATGAGGTGCCGCGCGCCGCCGACGACACACCGTTGGCCGGTTGTTTAGCGCGTATTACAAGTTTTTTATATAGGGACACCCCTTATTTTTTCGACTTAACTTTATTTTTATATTTCTGTTATATAGCAAATATAATAATACATATGTAAGGATAGTTTCAAATATTTGCTTGTAACGGTTCCAACACTACAATTTAAAAAAAAAATGTATAGGGACCCCCCCTATTTTTTAACACAATTACCGAGCTGGATTCCAAATTTCATCCTTCTAGGTCATCTGGAAGTAGGTTAGGTTTAGGTACTATATGTCAGTCAGTCAGTGCTTAAATATACGATTTTTTGACCTTCATATCTTTATAACCTTATGAGCTAGCTTCTTGAAAATTGGGCTTCTAGGTGTCCTTATGGATAAAATGAAACAAAGCTAATCCACGTGTATGAAAAATAAAAATTTCATGATATATTTTTAATTTCTATAAAAACCACCCAAGTGCGAGTCGGACTCGCGCATGAAGGGTTCTGTACCATTATCTATAAAAATATTTATTTTATTCTGTTTTTAGTATTTGTTGTTATAGCGGCAACAGAAATACATCATCTGTGAAAATTTCAACTGTAACTATCACGGACGGACGGACGGACGGACGGACGGACTTTTCTTGGGGTTAGATATCATGATATAACGTATCATTTGTGATATTACTGTATGCGTATATCGTATCTGAAGGAGCCCAGTCCAACCTTGATATTTTGTGTCAAAAACTAAACAAACTATACCAGCTGATGAAAAGGCGCAGTTAAAGGGTGAAAAAGGTATTTCCCGTTGGATATAATGGATACTACGTATCATTACCCGCGACTTCGTCCGCGTAGAACATGTTATCGTCTAAATGTTTGTTTAAGTACTTAAAGAAATGAATTTAAATAATTACTTTAAAAACAAAGTTTAAACCGACTTCCATTCAGTACTTCGCCAAGTCACATAGGTACATGAACATTTTCTTTCCAATTTACCACATGCACTGCTTTCCGAGAGCAAATGCGTTGATTATTACAGAAAAAAAACAATTCGCTTTCTGTGGGCTAATAATATTTGAGGAGTTCCGTCGATTCCTAAAGGATCTCAGAATTAACACTTCAAGAGTTGCTACTTCTACGGAATCATGTCAGAATCTTTGACGTACTTTACATCTTTGAGGAGTTTCATAAGTCATTTGTGGTCTTCATCATCAGTTCCACTAAATACACAAATTATAATAGAAAATACCGAAATCACTACATGCGTGCCTATACAATATGAGGGTTGCCGTAAATTTCCCCATAGGATCCTATCATCAGATCCTGATTTGGTGGCAATGGGACCACCTCGGAAGTATATTTTTTTGAATAATAAAAGAATTTTGGAAATCGGTCCACAATTGACGCAGAAATCGGCGAAACTACATAAAAAAAAATATACAATGGCACATATAACCTCCTCGTTTTTTAAAGTAGCTTTAAAAAAAAAGTTTTGTGGTATTTTAGTATAACAGTCAAAAACCGAAGTTACAAATCTCGTACCTTCAAAATGTCTTGCTCTCTATACAAACTTTAAACTCCCTTTAACCTTCTTAAGCAATGAATTAAAAAAAAACGCTGAAATAAGTTTTGTAGTCTTTCAGCAAACAGTCTACAACCGAAATTTTATAGTCTTTTAGTAAACAGTCTAAAACCGAAGTTACAAATCTCTTACCTTCAAAATGTCTTGCTCTCTATACAAACTTAGAACCCTCTTTGAACCCTCATAGTATAAGTCTGAAACCGTAGTTAAAAATTTCTTACTTTAAAAATGTCTTGTTCTCTACATAAACTTCAAACCACCTTTTAACCTTTTTAGGCGACAAATTAAAAAAAAACGCTGAAATAAGTTTTGTAGTATTTTAGCCAACAGTCTACAACCGAAGTTACAAATCCCTTACATTAAAAATTACTTGGTCTCCATACAAACTTGGAACACCCTTATAATCCCCTTTAGAGGTTGAATTTCAAAAAACGCTGAAATAAGTTTTGTAGTCTTTTAACAAACAGGCTAGGATCGAAGTTACAAATCTCATACTTTAAAATTTTCTGACTCTCCATACCAACTTTGAACCCCCTATTAACGCTAACCAAGGAAAAATAGAGAGGAAGAGTTTTTTTTGTTGTAATAAGCATTTTTTCTACAAACTATCAAGTATTTTCAACCCCTTAAGGGGTGGAATTTTCCAAAACGCTGAAAGTACTTTATTTGTAAGCTTTCTACAAAGTTTTAAGCTTCTATCTCAAAAAAGAGTTTCCCTCATACAAACTTTGCAACCCTTAGTAACCCCCTCAGGGGTGGAATTTATCAACACGCTGAAAGTACTTTATTTATATTCTAATAAGTAAGCTATCTACAAAGTTAAAAGTCTCTTGCTAAAAAAAACGTTGCCTCCATACAAACGTTGCACCCCCTTTTAACCCCCTTAGGGGTGGAATTTTCTAAAACCCTGAAAGTTGTTTTTTTTTATTTCAATAAGTAATCTTTGTACAAACTTTAAAGCTTCTATCTCAAAAAAGTGTTTTCCTCATACAAATTTTGCAACCCTTTTAGCCCCCTTAGGGGTGGAATTTTCCAAAACGCTGAAAGTACTTTAGTTGTATTCTAATAAGTAATCTTTCTACAAAGTTTGAAGACTCTAGCTCAAAAAATTAAGTTTCTTCCGTACAAACTTTGCACCCCTATTTAACCCCTTTAAAAATCCCTTCTTATCCGTCGCCTACGTTATAAAAGGTAGTATGGGTGTACATTTCAAGTTTCTAGTTCCAGTAGTTTCGGCTGTGCGTTGATGATCAGTCAGGAAGTCTTCTTTTATATATATAGATTAAGATAATATAATATGTACTGTATCTGTACTACAGTTCCATAAGTCACGTCAAATAGGTATTGAAGTAGAACTGTGTCACTTTGTAATATTGAAAAATTAAAAAAAAAACTTAATGAAAATTTATTTTTTTAAGTTAGAAATGAGGATATCACGTATCATTTGTAGTATTTTCTATTTAAAAAAATCAGCCATATCGTGTCTGGAGGAGACCAAACTTAGTACCTATGTTTCGAAAATTGATTTTGTGTTAATTAAAAAAAATGGCTGAAACCACATCATTAGGTATATTTTTAGATTCACCTCAAAATTCCCTTTCATAAGATACCACACACGCACCTATCGTAGGTTTATGAAAAAAAAAAAATCCATACAAAAAATAAAAAATCTTGGCACTCCCTAAGGGAATTTTTTTTAGGAACTGCGGGTCAAAAAAATTGTTTTCACCTCTAGTATGCGTGTGCCAAACGGCTAAACTGTAGATTGATTTGCGGTTTTTCTTTGAAATTGGGCTTGTACGGCTACCACTAATAGGCCAGTCCGTAGGGGTTCAAAGCACGGGGGTGCTACGTTGCAAAAGGAGGTGCAGAAGTTTTTTTTTTTTTAATATTGTTTACATCAATACAACCGAGCAAATATCAAAAAAAAAAGCGGCCAAGTGCGAGTCGGACTCCGTGAAATAAATTGCGGTTTACGATTTATGACGTATTAAAAAAAAACTACTTATTAGATCTCGTTCAAACCAATTTTCGGTGGAAGTTTACATGGTAATGTACATCATATATTTTTTTTAGTTTTATCATTCTCTTATTTTAGAAGTTACAGGGGGGACACACACATTTTACCACTTTGGAAGTGTCTCTCGCGCAAACTATTCAGTTTAGAAAAAAAATATGTTAGAAACCTCAATATCATTTTTGAAGACCTATCCATAGATACCCCACGTTTGATGAAAAAAATTTTTTTGAGTTTCAGTTCTGAGTATGGGGACCCCTAAAACTTAATGTTTTTTTTTCGATTTTTGTGTGAAAATCTTAATGCGGTTCACAGAATACATCTACTTACCAAGTTTCAACAGTATAGCTCTTATAGCTTCGGAAAAAAGTGGCTGTGACATACGGACGGACAGACAGACAGACGAACATGACGAATCTATAAGGGTTCCGTTTTTTGCCATTTGGCTACGGAACCCTAAAAATGGTTACACGAGATATATCTTGGGACAACTTGTGGCAGCCACAAGTTCTCGAAATTTTGGGACCTTTTTTGGTTTCTCACTCGCTACGAGTGATAGAAGCTACTTCTATACGTAACGGTGCATCCTAGCGAAAAGTTACTCACAAGGAAATTAAAGAACATGAAATTATGGTTCTAATCAGTGCCAACACATAACAATTCGGTTCAGCGACATAGTAGAAAACCATGATCGAAAACGAGGCTTTCGTCAACTTTGTAATTTCATTTCAATTATTTCAAGATAGTGGTTTTTATGCTTCTGAGTCTCAATTTTGAATTTAACTACAGGTTTTAGCTCCTCATTTGTAGGAATATAAAGAATCGAGAGTAATTTATTATTATCATCATAACTGGTAATCGAAGAGGTTTGAACTGGTTTTTTCGTGCAACGCATCAGCATTGCAGTTCAATGAGGATATACCGCCAGCATACTCGGTACAATGCCTAAAGAGTAGGTAACCAATAGGAGTCGGACATGTCCTCATGGATCGAACTAAGTATCTATACATAGGTGTACACATGGGCAGGTGCATGTAGTGTACTTTAAAGCTGCCTACTTACAATGAGCTAACTGTTCATTGAATACTGATCCCGAGCAGTCTTAGCTTAACAATACAAATTGACAATTGTGTAATAAACACATGCCATTGTTTTGATCAGACCTTGCCCTTCGACGCACGCGCAAAGGGTGTCCAAGCATGTGTCATTCATGTTCATGACTAGAAGCTATAGGGAACATTACGCAAAACTCTTCGTAGGTGGCGACACTAGCAGCGTTGACATTGTATAGTCTCCTTCCCACTTGCGGTATTGTCTATGCAAGCATCCTTGTCACTCATTTGACAATCAATTGTGAATATGTGTGTGAATCCCTATATTCCTATACTGGTTTACTATTAGTGGTAGTGCTGCCTTTGGCGGCAGAACATTGCAGTAATGTTCCCTATTGATGGCATTTATATTAATTAGTCAAATATTTTCACGAATAAGATTAATATAATTTAATTACATAGAAGTTAGTGTAGTAACGTTGTAACCAGATAACCATACTCGTACTTGTACCTACCTAAGTATCATTTTATTCGACTTCTAAAAAGGAGGAGGTTCGACTGTACCTAAGTTTTTTTTTGATGTATTTTCGTCGATTTCTCCATCAATTGTGGACCGTTTCCAAAATTCTTTTTTATTCTGAAGAGTATACTCCTGAGGTGGTCCCATTGTCACCAAATCAGAAATGATGATGGGATCCCAGGGAAATTGAGTGGGGCAACCTTCAAATTGTACAGGCACGCGTGTAGTGATTTCAGTATTTTCTATTATAATTCGTGTATTTACCCTCGGAAATCGCAATTTTGGTGAAGTGGAACTGATGATGAAGACCACAGATGACTTATGGAAATCCTCAAAGATGTAAAGTACCTACATCAAAGATTCAGACATTATTCCCTTGAAGTAGCAACTAATTCATTAGTTAGTGTTTATACTGAGATCCTTGAGAAATCGACGGAAATCCTCAAATATTATTAGCCCACAGATAGCGACTTGGGTTTTTTCCGTAATAATCAACGCATTTGCTGTCGGAAAGCAGTTCATTTTTTATTTTATTTTTTTATTTAAGGATTGCCAATGGAGTTCAGAAAAAAACTAGCACTTTGTAATGACTAATTGTAACCCTAATAATAGGCAACCACAGCATGCGTTGCGTTACAATTTTTTCAACACATTTGCTCGTAACGTGCCTCTTATTGTGCCGCTTTTGGGCTCATAATCCTGGGTATTAAACACGCGTGTTTAATAACATTACGACACTCGTGTAGTTATGTTTATATCCCGATTAAGACAAGTTGGCACCTTGCAGCAAGGTGTATGTATGGACTCGGCGCATTAAGAATGGGCTTGTGACCTTTTAAATTTGTTAACGATGTCATTCGAACCAGTTTTTGTAGATGAACAAATGTTTGTATGGAAGCAACTACATTTAAAGGACATTAATACCCAAAAAATCGAGTTAAAGACGGACCTCGCTGACAGCAGCCGAAACGCTTCATACTGATTGGCTTTAAAGTATGACGTCACACCGTGCAATTTGTACTAACCGTTGCATGGAAAATTAAGTAAATTGCGGTTTCGGTCGCAAAATACTGCGTTTAGGTCCATAGTTGTCATACAAATTTGTTTCTATAAAAGCGTAAGGATTCTATTGGTACCTTTAAATTTACTCTTGGACAATAAATAAAAAAAACTTTTTTTTCTTAATTTTCAAGGTTCATATCTCTTTATGATTTGAATTATATTTTGTAATTCATACTTTATTACAATCATTTGATGGTTTACTATCCATTTAGCAACACGACGTTATCAATTTTAACACCACGCAACAAGCCTATTGACCGGGTTATACAGGTTTGTTTTTAATTCTCGGCAAATGGATTCTTACTCGACTAAACAAATTAAATCCTTCTTGTGGATTAATTGATTATTTCTGGTTGGATATGATATAGAAACGTTTTATTTAGTAAAACTATTTACTTTTGATAACATTTTACATGAATTTATATTGAATAAGAAAATATTTATTTTATTTTGTATTGGCTGTTTAGAGATTTCATCTAAGCCTCGCTGCGGGTGCACTGCGCGAACTTCACGAAAAAAAATAGTTGCGCGCCATTAAGTATAGGTAATTTCACAAATATTTGTAAACATTGATGATGCGTGTTTGGTTATTGTTAAAAATGTTGACTCGTAGTGAACAGAAAAGTGATAAATAGAATTGACACCACTGTACATTCTTGGAGATGTACAAATATGTGAGTAAAAATAAAAACCTGTTGTCATCAATAACTAAAGGAAACAACTTAGGAGCCTGTAACATGTTAATTTTATGAAAAGGATATTTTCCTCGCAAATGTGTTGAAAAACGTCGTATGACACGCGTGAGCTTTGATAATTACATCCTCGGCTCTATTATCACAATACAATCCCGCCTCTGATGTAATGATCAACATACCTCACTTGTATCATAATGTACTATTAGCATTAATAAACTAATTATCAAGGCTTATAAATAAAAAACTAAATCATTTCAGTCAGACTATGCTTCAAGGTTCAACAACAAATCCCTGATTTTGCATTTGAAGCTATTATGAGAATCACAAAAAATATCAACATTTTCCTGTTCTGTAACGAGATCATTGTAAGCACGCGACAGGCGAGGTACAGGCGAGTCCTGGTCCTTCAAAAAGGAACGTGAAATAAGGCACGAGGCATGCGAGGTATTCTAGTCGGGACGCAACCTCTCCTTTACCGAGCCCCCCGTGCAATATGAAACCTCTATTTACCGAGCCCGCGATTTACACGGCGGCGAAAATGTACCCTGACATTTATTGAGGCCGCATATAAACGGCCTGGGACTGGGTACTACCCACACTGGAAATAAAACTATATTGAAAACAAAATAAGTGCTATATTCTATTGGGCTTTTTCTCAAAATCCAGTTCTGGTGATGGGATCCTGGAGAATTCGATGGAACTCTTCAAACTTTATAGGCAAACTTGAATCGATTTGGCTACTGATTTGAAGTCGGTTAAAACATTGTTTTGGAAAGTAAATTATATTCTGTGAACTTAATAATTATCTACTATGAAATTTCACTTCGGAATAAGTACCTACTTATTTGAAATAGTTATCGATAAATTTAATATCGCAAGGAAGTCTCTAGTTAATTGACGTCTTTGCCACAAAAACTTCTGTCTGCTTATCACCGTTGAATCTCTGAAAGTGCTTCGGATCCACGATCGATTATTTATGTGTGTGTGTGTGTATGATGTACAGACGGGAAGAATGGCAGGGGGTTTCAGGATGTTTGTAGCGCGGGAGGCGGGCCCCATGAGTCAGTGCATGATGGCCATGACGCTGCTAACGGGAGCTTTCCATCTCTGCAACAGTCCGGCAGGATAACGGGATCGCTCCCTTCGATTTCAGTTTCGAACGCCTTTCGATTTCGTGGCCCATGTCGCCGTTACCCGACCTCCAGCTCGCCTTGCGTCACCTCGTGTAATCGGGCTTTAGAAAATGAAATTCAGTACATTCGTGTCCTTCCTTACATGGCGAAGTTATGCTCTTTTGAGCCTCTTTCCCATATGCGGGCGCCATTGTGTTATGACACCGCGTTTTTGGCTTTAACTTTTGTCACGATGGTACGGTTACGCAATTAAAACGAGTGGTGTTTCTTATATAAGTTTCGTCCCTCGTTTGGCTCTCTTTTTAAAACGGCGTGCTGAAATAACATGAAACTTGTATACACAAAAGGAGCCGCCATATATAGGTCGGAAATTCGTTTTAATTAGAGTAAGAAGTTTACTATGAAAAACTACGTCTATGAGTGTCGAGCTTCCTATGGACTCTTAAACCAAGCATATATGAATCGGCAAGTACTAGTTTAAGCGTTTTTATTTTCTTAAATTTACTGCTACTACGCTTAGTAGTAGGTACCTACTATCGAAAAACGAGTTCCATGAGTATGCGTACAAACTAGGTAGGTACTACAGCCAATGAATATTCACAAGATAAGAATACATTCAATATGATCTAAGAAAATAACGGTAAACCTAACCCTTAAAAACCTCATTGTCACACGCCTCGTGAGCTTGCCTCGTTGCTTCTGCGCCATTTTCCGAACGCACTTGTGTTAGTGCGAAAATATTCCGGGAGTGAGCGAGAGGAGGTTACTGAGGTTTGTCGGTGTGGAGAAGGGAAGGGGAACGCCACGCTAGGCTGCGGCGGAGGTCAGGGAACCACAAGTGGGTCGGCTTCATCCTTCCTACCACACTGCGCGGGCGCCGTGGCTATTGAACTTGGACGCGTTCGCGCAAAACACGGTTTTTGAATATGGAACGAAGCTTGAATTGTTCTTTACGAGCAATACTTAATAACGAATGAGTTGCTAATGTGTCGCCGCGGACGTCGGTAAGTTCTTTGTTGGCTTGGATAAAAAGTCCTCTGACACAGTTTTGTGTTAAAAAAGTATTCTAAATGAATTGTCAGAGCTAAAGAATACTTACGTACGGTATTTTTTTTCAAATTTGGCTGTACAGACTGGCGTAGGTATATGTCTAGAATTCTAGATGATGGCTTAATAGCTATTCTGAAATAGCTGTAATCTATTGTGTTGATAGCATAACACTGTGGCCAATATACATAGAAGGGAATAATACTTATAGAAAGAAAATATTTATATGTAAAATTCATCATCTAAAAATAAATAATCCATGTACACTTATTCTGAAACTCATCCCGTCATTAAGGTACAGTACAGGAGTACAGGTAAGGTACGTCATACACATGGTCTTCAATGGCACGAAAGCATGCTAGTTTCGAGGAAATAGCATGTGTATCTGGAAAGTTGATAGTAAGAAGCATGCTTTGCTATTTGCATACTTACAAAATAATTGAACATGCTCAAACAAGCATGCTACTAAACAGCATGTGTACCTACCCTGACCTTTAAGTTCCGTCTAAGTAATTTCAAACTAAGTTTAATGAAATATTGGAAATTACAGTTTAATGTCGTGTGTTACATTAGGGCGGTAAAACAAAGAATGTCTGAGGTCGCAGGTAATTGACGCCCGAGCAGAAGGCAAGGGCGATAAATAATCGAGGAGGAGAGGAGATCGGAGGATTTCTTTATGACCGTCCGCGGTGAGTACAACATTTTACGGCTCCCCCTGGCCAGCAAGTGGTATTTTCCACAGGCGTAGCGGGCGGTAATGTGACTAGGGTTGCCAGACGTACTATATTATATAGTATTGTACTATATTTTGGCTCCGCGTACTTTATAATATATACAAAGCACATAAAGTACGCTAAAATACTATATTTTCATCAAAAATTCCAATGCATACATTTCGGTAAAAAAACATATTTTCTACTAGTTACAAATAAACAATATTTTTTTAAGTGTACTTTATATATACTGCAGACTTTTTAATGATTGTGTAAAACTAACAAATGTTGATATTTTTAATTGCAGTATAGGTTCTTTGAAGAAAACCTTTTCCATGTTTAGCAAACATTAACCTCTAGATTAATATTTTTGCATTGTGTAATTGAATTAACTTCATTTATCAATAGGTACTGGCATGTATTATGCATTCATCTTTACACCTAAGTAGGTACTAAGCTTACTTGCCAAGTTCCATGCAAATACTTATTTTTAGTAAAATGTTATTAATGTCTAATGTTTATTTAGCACTAGTGAAATAATTAAGGAAACTGTAGGTCTGGTTTTATTCTGCAAAATAGTGTGTAAAAAAATTCTGAATGTGACCGTTTGTTTCTTAATAAATAAATAAATAAATTATATAAGACCTTTAACCCACTATGTACAATATTTGTCCAAAAAAAATCTGGCAACCCTAGGTGTGACGTAAATGAATGTTTTGATAACAGTATTAATATCTTCTTTATCTTTACATATTGTTTCCATTGGGACTAGGATGATTGGTATAAGGTTGTCCTCAATATGTATTGCTAACTTTATCTTTCATCATAAATATTGAAATATGAAAATGAAAAATAGTTTATTCAGTAACTTAACTTTTTATAATAATATAATGAATACCTACATATTTTCAGATTCATCACCAGAACAATATTTATTTCCTCCTCTTTTGGCAGCATGTTAATTACAGCCAACAGTCTCGGAATTCAAAAGTGGGTAAGTATCATGGAATGACGCAAGAGACGCCGAAATGGTCAACAGCGGTCATTTCTCTTTGACCAACTTACAAAGTACACAGTGCTGCGTCTTTTTCTGGCCTATATGATCTCCCAAGACGGAGAGGGAAGCAGAGATAGAAAAAGTCGCGGATGAGAATTTAACGCGTAGCTCGTAGGTAATAATTGTTATATTATTGCTATCCGACAAAGTAATACATGTTTGTGTGGAAATCAGAATGTACCAAATAGTATATATGGAATAGGTAAGAGAAGAAGTTCTGTCACGTATCATAATCCTAATCTGTAGGCAGAGTAGGTAAGTAGATCAGAGGGGTGGTCCACTAATCACGTAACTTTTCGAACGCACGTTAGTACTCATTGCAACTGTCATTTCCCGTTCAAAAAGTGACATTTAGATTTACCTGACGCGCGCCCTGCAGGTCGATCACGTAACGCACTGTAGGCACGTTAGGTAGATCTAAATGTCAAATTTTAAATGGACAAATGACAATTGGATTGTCCTAACGCGCGTTCGGAACGTTAGGTGATTACCTCTCTGCTGAGGTCGGTATCTAGGTACCGACGCGGAATGATTGTAATTTTTGGACCTTAATGTTAACTGACTGTTTCTACACAACTATGAGAAAACGCTGCCAATCCCTGGCGCAGGGTGCGGGCTAGCTCTAATGGTATTTGTCTGAGGGCATTTGCGGAGAGGTTTGATTGTGAGGATCTGAATAATTGCCATATGATCCACTTACTGACAGTCAAGCCCTACTAAGTGCTGTACTTATTTTATATGTATAAGGTTATAATACTCATAATATTTGCTAACTTTAGGCTAAGAAACTGTAACTAACTATCTCTATCCATGATCCCAATTGGTCGAAATAAATGTTTTGAATTGAATTAATAGCACTGAAATAAAGTAGACTATAAGTACATGCGCGAATGTAATTTACGTACTTATGTACAAGTGAGCCTCATATCCTTAAAGCGTAGAAGCATATAGGAGTTACCAACAATTACAAACCATTTTAACATACCTATTACTGCATAAATAATGCATATTCAGGTACTTTTGATCATCGAGCGTGATCCTATAAACGTTTAATACTGTAACTTGATATTCTCTTATCATTTTATTTTTTAGTTGAAGTACTCGTAACTATGGTACAGTCAGCATCAAAAGTAGAGTTACGCAAACGAAGACGTCAAAAGTCTTTATTAAAAGGGAATAAGAACTTCTGACGTCTTCGATTGCGTAGCTACTTTTGATGCTGATTGTACCTACCAGAGTCATCTACGTTTCTCCGTTTATCTATCTAGGCTATATTATATCAAAGAGAGATATTGTATTAGTTTATTTATTTAGATCATTAATAGTTTTTCAACACATTTGCTCGTAACGTGCCTCTTATTACGTTGCTTTTAGGCTCATAATCCTGGGTACTACACGCGTGTTTTATAATATTACGACACTCGTGTTTTATGGTTATATCCCGAAAAATATGTAGGTATGAATGAATGAATACATGAATGAATATATTCTTAAATTAACCTGGTAGTTAGTACAGTTTTTTTTATTGTCGGCAAATGGATTTTTACTCGACTAAAGAAATTAAATCCTTTTTGTGAATTAATTGATAATTTCTTCTTGGATATGATATAGAAACTTTTCATTTAGTACTTACCTAAAACTATTTACTTTTGACAACATTTTGCATGAATTTGTATGGAATACAAAAATATTTATTTTATATTGTAGTGGCTGTTTAGAGATTTCATCCAAGTCTCGCTTTAACACATGCGCGCGCAATGCGCGAATTTCACGAAAAAAAAAAGTAATTTTACAAATATCTGTAAACTTTCGTTTGGTTATTATAAAAAAAATTGACTCGTGGTGAATAGAAAAGTGATAAATAGAATTGCCGCCACTGGAAATTCTTGGCGATGTAAAACCTATTGCCATTAATTAAAGAAAATAGTTAAGTAACTTCTAGTAAGTCTGTAAAATTTTCACCTAATGAAAAGTTTTTTTCCTCGCAAACGTGTTGAAAAACGTCGTATGAAACGCTTGAGTTTTGATAATAACAATTCCGTCTCGGATGTAATTATCAACATAACTCACTTGTATCGCAATGTATACTATTCGAATATAACCCTATAATTTTGTTACATTTAAGGTGGTTCGATTACCATACAAAGCGTTATTTGACATTCGCAGGCTAACGGCGTGTTATTATGTAACAAACTTTCATCAATTGGCTTCCCATTTGCGCCAAATTCCCCCTTTCCTAGAATAAACTTGTATAAACTAGATTAATTTGAGAAAAATAGTTTTCCCAAAATATTACGTCCTAAACCAATTTCTCAAATTAATCTAGTTTATACAAGTTTATTCTAGGAAAGGGGGAATTTGGCGCAAATGGGAAGATAATTTATGAAATATTATTACATAAGTTTCTTAAAATATCACGCCGTTAGCCTGCGAATGTCAAATAACGTTTTGTATGGCAATCGAACCACCTTAAATATTGTAAACAATGTAGGTACCTCCTTGTACCTACGCATATATTCTAAATAGCATGTACCGTATAGGAGGGATTAAAAAGTTACCTCTTTATTAAAATAAGTAACATTATGTCAATGTTTCTATGTATCAAGTACCTCCATGAAATGATTGCCTCCATTCAGGTGCCAAAAATATTGTCATAATTATTGGGTCACGGTCGAAAACAATGAATGATCCATAGAAAAATTGTTTTGCATTTAATTAGCATGTGTCCTTCAATACAATTTGTTAACTTATTGGGCTTCTGTCGGACTTTGAATAATTAATACAGTCTGGCTTAGTGCTCACAATTAAACGATAGATAACCAATCTAACCTATGGCTCTGTGAGATGTAGACCACGCAAGTCTGTCTCTTATTCCATTTTTTTAAATTTTCGAATACTCGATCCATAAAAAAATACATAATTATCGAACCTGCTCACAAAATTTCACGAGAATCGCCTGAGAAATGCGACCTGTAGAGGAAAACAGCAGGACATTCGCCGGACATCCGATCAGACTTGAGTACGAAAGAAATTTAGTCGAAGCTAAAACGGAGAACTTTGTTCGCTTCACTCGCTCGTTCAATAAATATATCAGTTTAACAAAGACTAAAACAGAAACAAATCTGTTAAATAATTCTTGTCCCTTCTGTACGAGATCATTCTTTCAGGACATTAATGTCGCCGTTAATATAATGAAAAACAAGAGTTAAGTTAATACGCTTGGGGAACGCCAAGCCTCTCAGTGACGGCGCGTAAGAATTTTCACTGGACAACCCGGAGCCAAATAAAAGGGCTGTTTTTTGATGATTTACGAGTATATATAGCATGAAATTTTAGGGAAGCCGGTGGGAACTGGCTTGTATGGGCGCTCCGCCACTGAAGCCTCTACACCTATCAATATTTGTATGACTCCATGATGGACAAGCTCCACATTTTTTTTTTTTTTTTTTTTTTTTTTATTTAAACAGAACACACACAGACAGAGAAAACTTTCAATTTAAAAAAATGCCACAGACAAACACACACGCACCCTCGTTTTCGTCGAGAGTAAAAAAAGTAACGGGGCGGAGGCAGTTGCATTAGGTACATACCTTTTAAGTTCCACGGATGAACCATGGTAAATTATCCTTTGTTTAAAAAAAATGTACCGTCATTATCATATACCCCTTTGTGGTTGCTCCCAGATGGCATTGAAATGGACCAAACGCTTACTTTGTAAGCCGTAAACAAGGTCTTCTATACTTACTTATTTTATTGTAGCTATTGACCGCCATTCCAGAAACTTTATCAACAAGTTGTACCTAAACGTACGGCACTAAATCATGCCCTTTGAAATAGAAAGTAACGTTAAAGCGAAAGTATTGTTATTGTTTCGGGAATTTTGGTTGCACTCTTTTCAATAAAGGAATACCGCGAAATATAACTTTCCGTTTTAAAATTAGATCCGTTACGTAGGTACCCCACCCCAACCATTATGTGCATTGAAAAGAATGTAGTGCAATAAATGAAGTAGGTAGGTACCTACTTGTGACAACTAGGTGCAAGTAGGAGTCAATAATAATTACCATGCATAATGGTTACTCCGCCGGTCATTGTGGCACTCTTTGGGGGAGGCCTATGTCCAGCAGTGGACGTATTTCGGCTGATATGACGATAATAAACACTGTTGGTATATACATAGATGAATTATCGAGAACATGGAATTGCATTTGTAGTGTTTGTACCGTTTGCAACAAAAGGAGAATAATTTTCTCTTAATTTTTCTTCACAATTTGACACTGACATTATTTTGGTATTTACTTCTTCAATATATAACAAACCTCTTTTTATGCTGATAGTACGAGAAAATAGAAAATTCAAATATAGAATGCCTGTAAACATACAATACTACTACATATGCAATTCCATGCTCTCGTTAATTTATCTATACCAGCGTTAGTTCAAGGTCAAACGTATCTGATCAGTGATCACACGAGCATTTGAATAGGCTAGATCTAGATGCTTCATGTTGAGTTGAAATTGATAAGATAACGTAGTGTTGCTAAATGGATAGTAAACCATCAAATTATTGTAATTAAGAAATTATAAAATATAATTACAATCATAAAAAGATATGGACCTTGAAAGTTAAGAATAAATATGCATTTTTTTATTGTCCAAGAGTACATTTAAAGCTACCAATAGAATCCATACACTGCGCTTAAGTACAAAATTGTATGACAACTACATAGTTGTCATACAACATACCTAAACGCAGTATTTCGCGAGAGAAACAGCAAATTACTTGATTTTCCATACAACGATTAGTACAAATAGGTAACAGGTTTGACCTGTGTGTCAATTAGTATGAAGCGTTTATAACTGCTTTGGGTATTTATGTTCTTTAATTGTAGTTGCTCCCATACAAACATTGTGTTCCTCTCCAAAAATTGGTTCGAATGGCATCGTAAAAAAATCTTAGTCATCATCCCTTCATCCCTATTGTGAAGGTGCTAAACTAAGTACCACTTGGTATAAAATAAACAACTACTTTTGACGTTGATTCGCTAAAATTTCAATGGTGTGTCACATTTACTCAGAGGCGTAGGCTTTTGCGTAGGAAATAAGTTTCAATAATTTACCAATTAAGGTAAATGTCGCAATGCTCGACACCTTAATGCCTAATAGTTAACACCTCTATTGTTTTGACGTAATATTGAAAGTGTCATGTATTAGGCCAGTGTCGGGCACTAGGACGTTTACCTTACCAGTGTTGTATCATTTTAGGGCTCCGTACTCAAAGAGTAAAACGGGACCCTATTACTAAGACTCCGCTGTCCGTCTGTCTGTCACCAGGCTGTATCTCACTGATACCGTGATAGTTACAGTTGAAATTTTCACAGATGATGTATTTCTGTTGCCGCTATAACAACAAATATTAAAAAAAGAATAATATAAATATTTTTATAGATAATGGTACGGAACCCTTCTTGCGCGAGTCCGATTCGCATTTGGCCGGTTTTATGTTTATACTATACCATCACCACCACGACCAGAGGGGTGATCACACTGATCACGTAACTTTTTGACAGCACGTTAGGACAACTCAACTGTCATTTTCCCATACAAAAGATGACATTTAAATCTACCTGACCTGACGCGCGTAAAATGCGTTACGTGATCGACCAGCTGGTAAACTTGGTAATATCCTTTAAAAGCCCAAAGTGCAAATATGTAATTCAAATCAGAGGTATTCGGTCATAGCATCCAAAAGGTCCGTCACTCACATCGTGTAGGTACATTTGGATACACGTGAGCATCATTTACAATCCTATTTTTATTCCAATTCAATTTAATTTTAGCGTCCGTATATTGGCTGCTTATGTCGATGTCGTGTCGCCTTGTTAGCCTAAGGCCTGGCTTATGGAAAGAATAATATGCATTTTGTTCTGTAGTAGTACATATTAGTATTAACAATGCACTTGCTCTGAATGTGCTTCCTTTATATGGCTCAACATAAACACGGGAAGTGGTCTATGCCGGCATGGCGTCGCAGGGCGGGACCTGCCCGTGCGGGAATGGATTTCAGGCCAAAATTCCCGCATACTGTGCGATAATGAGATTTCGTGACAATTAAAATTTCACCTTTTATGCATATTTTTTTATTTCCTCTCATGATGCATTGTAAAATGCATACACGTGCGGATAGGTAATTCTCAACTCATGTCGATCAAAAACACTCCCTGTCATCGCCACTCGTTGGGAATTACCTACTTTCCGCACTTGTATCATAAATAACTATTACAATGCACTTGCTCTGAATGTGCCCCTTTATATGGTTCAACATTTCCACGGGGAGTGGCCCATGCCAGCATGCTGCAGCACGTCGTCGCGGGAGGTGACCAGCCCGTTTGGGAATGGATTTCAGTACAATATTCCCGCATACTGTGCGATAATGAGATTTCATGACAATTCAAATTTCAAAGTTCAATAGTAGATTGTTAACCAAGGGTTGAAAGTGACCCATTGCACCCGAGATATTTCTGGCGCTCGAACGAAGTGAGAGCGCCAATAGTTCGAGGGTGAAATGGGTAATTTCACCCGAGTTAAACACTCTACTTTTCATTTCGACTGTGAGGAAAGTAAAATACTGCACGTACATTTTATAAAACAGGTATATTAAGAATAATCAGTGAAATACACATACTGCCAACTTTAGAAAAGTTTAAAAAACGTATCAGATCTAATAGTTGTAATCTTATTTCTAGTATTTATATAGTTCTATTAATAAATAAATAGAATTATTTGCTTAATATGAAATAAATTAATTATTCGAATTTAGATATACCTAAGTAAAACTATATCCAACCTCTAACCTCTTTGCACTGGCCACTTGCCACGGCCTACTCGATTGTAATCGATTGTAATCGAGTAGGCCGCGTCGCTACTAATCTATAGGGCCATGCCGAAACGTGAAAAAAAAGTTTCATAGCATTATGGCGGGCAGCCGATATTTACAGAAATGGTTTTGAATGTTGATTTTCTGTAATTAGGAAGTAAAATACCAACAGTAAAAGGATTTTCTATCAACATCGTCGTAATGAACCCGTCGCTTAATGTATAGCTGAGTTTCGATATATGTAAAGTTTTTATTTTAATAATATGAAGTAACTCAATTATCTTCGACTCCGTGGCCGCGTGGCTGACCGTAACAATAAAAAAAAAAATACTTTACACCCTAGGGGAGAAAACGCTATTTTCCACCCGGCTATATGCCCATGAAAAGTCAACTTTCAGAACAGGAGAGATGAAAAGTATTTATTTGTCAAAACACAGGTCACCAAATTTCACCTTTTATGCATATTTTTTATTGCCTCGCATGATGCATTGTAAAATGTTGTATGATACACGTGCGGATAGGAAATTCCCAAGTCATCGCCACTCGTTGGCAATTACCTACTTTCCGCACTTGTATCATAAATAACTATTACTTGTCAAGTCTGGTGGTTAGTCTGTTGAGGGCGAGTATAGAAACGCTGGCGCTTGTACCTATCATATCCATTATGAAATGAAATGAAAATATGCATTAGGAATGGTGACACTGGGGTCAAATTCAACGGCACCTGAAAATCGTATGTTTGTATTATTTATGCAGGTAACATGAGCTTATTAGGCAAATGTAAAGCAAAACATGATTTTATATTGATATTATAGAAGTAGGGGGTAAAGTGCCTAGCAGCAGTACTTTACCCCCTATTAAATTGTCATAGAATTTTCTGACACATTACATAAATCATAAGTGAACCTTATCATTTATCACATTTTGGCAATTAGTTACAATTTGAATGAATGCAAAAAGGGCTCTCATCAGATTTGTATTGCAAAACTACTTGGTATACTATATTGCTACTATATTGCTTAAAGCTGTTGTTGTTAATATGATAAGCTACAAAAAACATTAGAAAACTAAGGGATTCAGATCGAAGGTCATTGGCGTATGGGACATGATAGAGCATCCGTCCCTGGCTGACACCGTTCGATAGAACGAGACGACGCTCTTATCTTGTCACTTATCGCGTGATAAAGGCCATCCATGCTACGGGGCCTGTAGAGGAGAAAAGCGGGAAAGCGGGACATCCGGGCATACGTACTAAACGATTTTCAGCCGAAACTGTAGCATAGAACTTCGTTCTTTCGTTCGATTAAGTACCTATTTTCGAACTGTGTATTGAATATGTAAATATCATGTTAAATTCTGTCTCAAAGTTTGTCAATAGGCGATTTTACCTTAATGCTCTTTTACAATATATGCATCCCAATCCAGAATCAGCATGAAATTATCTGTAGTTTACGAAATATTTACATAATCGGTGGCCTGGTAAATTGCATTACATGGGATCGAATGGGGTCACGGCATGCTGAAAAGTTGGTCACGCGGCCTAGAAGCTTTCAGAACCCGTGGCCACCTAGCCAGAGTCACGTGGCATCTCAAGAAAGAAAACCAGTGTCTACGCACGTGTTACCTTGTTCCCGTCTGATCTTACTCCTCTAAATTCATGTATTCTCCAATAGGTTTGAGGACGGCTCTGACGCCAATCAATGCTAATACGGGTATTCGGAGCACACTTGCCCTTTCAACTAGAAATTATGATACAGTTGTCATACTCGGTGTCCACACTAGAGTCCAAGGTTGAAACGGGATTAAACTAGTTGTCTGAATACATGAAGTAAGTGTCACACAGATGCCAGGTAATATGACCTTAGGAATGAAGAATGATTACGAAATAAAGTGACACAATTACCTAATCGAAATATTAGTATATTTATGACTAAATAAGAACATACCGCGCCGCATATGAACTGTACCGTGATTTGGCATAACGGTTGGTTAACGTCACCGGAGATAGGAGAGCTGGCAGCTTACTGGGCTACTTTAATGTTTTTATTTAGAGTTAATTTTCAATGTTATTTAATACTTAGTTAGGTAGGTACCCATTTTGATGAACAAAGATTACATTGATAAATATGTAGCACATAACATACTATTTATTTTGTTAACTTTATGCTGACTGAGCACAGGTCTATTACCCGTTTCACATTTGAAAATAAACGAATATGCTAACATATCAGCACGATTGCGCGTAAGCGTAACATATTGAAAAGTAAGACATTGCATGTAGGTATGCCACATACTAAATATCACGAAATAAACGATTTTACCAGAACCCGAATACAGTTCTATGAGCTCTCGGACTGTAGGTACTATTTAAGTTGTTATAGGGTTCACGATATTTTTGTCCCGCAATATACATCGTAGTTGCCGATTCTATATTTTTCTTTATTTTGTGGGTTGCTCTCAAAAGATTAGTTACCTACTGTCTATCGGTCGCTCTGCCTGTCTGTCATAGCACTCATAGCTGTAAGCCACAATCAGTACTAAACGCAACATATCAACATAGACTCCTAAAAATTGACATAGTGTAATTTTAAGTGCAGTTGTAAATTGTGAAACAAATGATTATATCTATCTAAAGCCATTGTAGCTGTAGAAATCGTTATTGTTATTCAAAAACATCCAGCACCTTAAAGGTAGACACTTTGAAGTCGTCAATTGATTCTCACGAGGTTCTCAATGAATTCGGCTCACGCGCACAGTTGCCTCCAAATGCCAGGACGACGCCAGCGTACAATGCCGAATCAATAAGTAACTGTACGCATTGCCAAATACTGACGACTCAAGCCCGTGAATTATATGAGAAGGATACGAAGTTACTTTTAGGAAGTTGGCAGACGGCAAAGGACTCTATATTAAGAATGTGGAATTGTGGAATTTTCTGACTCAAGTCGAAATGTAGATGTGCGGTTTTATACAACGACGGTGGCATATAGTATATATATATATAAGCGAATGGTTAGGATTACGTCGATTTATTGAACGAGCGAGCGAAGCGAACGAAGTTCTATGCTTCAGCTTGGGCAGAAAATCGTTTGTCTGTGCGGTGTCCCGTGTATGTCTGTTCTCCTCTACAGGTCGCATTTCTCAACTGATTCAACTTAACGTCACCGCTATGTGGGTACCACAGAAGTATAACCGAAAGTGTTTTTCATGCCCAATACCATAAACCCCTTTACACAGGGTAACCGATTTCGATCCTTTTAAATTATAAAGGGGTACTGGATAGTGAAGTGAAACTAATTACAGATCTGGATGGTACTCAATTTATTCTAAGTACAAAGTTCAGAGCAAACTAGCTAGTCGTTTTTAAATGAGAGCGTAACTATAACAACGTTTGTATGGAGAATCGAAGTTACTGCGGACTCTTAAAGTTTAGTTTAACGTATTCAAGTAACATCACTTTGTAATCAAGTCGGGAAGAGCCAACAACACGAAGGCTGATAAGCTGTAAGCGAAGCCCTAAATAGCACAAAATGCACGGCACCGCATGCTTATTTTTAGCAAAGATGTAGAATATGCATTACATGTATCTGTATTGTGTCTATGTTTGTATTGTATCTTTTAATTTTTATATATTAAGTAGCTTTGTTTTATTTACTCAAGTAAGTATAAATATGAGCAGGAAATTATTGCAGCCTATGTAAAAGTGCCATTTAATTCGTATAAATCTCAACCTAAAACCTAACTCGTTTAATTTAATTTAGTGAATGTTAATTATCATCTTGTATATACTTTAACCGGGATTACCGGGAATAGCGGTAGGAGGATGATGATCATCTTCTTTATACTTTAGAAAATAAATGTTTTTATTAGTGGTGTACCTAGGTACTGGACGAATATCTTATGCGTAAATCATATACTCACCCTCAACGAGATTCAATATTATTACAGTTCGTGTAAGCCTAAATAAAACTATTTTCGGGTCTGTACCTACTTCTCTCTTGCTTGCTCTTACACGTTTAATGCCAATCTAATCCAATCAATAATCAATCTAATTCAATCAATAATCATATATAATATCAACTATTTCACCAGAACGCGAAAACTATTCTAAGAGCACACATACTGTAATTACGAATGCGCAATTAATGATAATAATAAATAGCCCACCCGTCCACACTTCAACTGTTTCCTACAACTCCTCTTCCAGCAAATCCCAATCCAACGTGACAAGCGAACCTATCTCCCAGATTATCTCATCTAAAACACATCTGTTATAAGTCCAGTTGCAGGCTCCAAGAATTAACTGTGCAGTGACGCGGGCTCCGTAAAGCTGACGGAGTAATGGGGTAGGTAGTTGGTTTTGCAATCGGGCTTTTACAAAGAAAAGAACTTAAGTGCGCTACAATTGCAAAGAACAAACGACTTTTGCGAATAGTTCAAATCAACCTGCGTCAAGTTTGCCTAATGGTTAAGTACAACTCGTTAAGAATGCAGATTAGGAACGGATTGCGTTAGTATTCATTGGTGTTTAAATTGTGCTATTTTAGAAGTGAAACCCAGTGGTATGGTAATAGATGCGCTGTTTTAAATGGTTTCGTAACAAGATTGGGCAAGTGTTGACAGAAATGATTGAAGCGAATCTAGGTCTGGTCTGAATATGATTTGACTCAGATAAGTCCATGATAAGTTACGTGAACAAAAGGAATTCCTTTGCTATTTCGCATTTTTTTTTTGTGTAAAGGGAATATTCAGGTTTTTAGTTTTTATATAAATCTGTCTTAGGCAGGTCTCACACTGAACGTAATTTAGTCACTGAATCATAAGCTAAATCACTGAAGAGCAAATAAAACGGTACACTTTGTGCAGAAGGGTGTACTTTTTTTTCTCTTTAAGTGGTCCAGTTACTGTATTCAGTGACTGATTCTGACTGTGTGAAGCCGGTCGGTTTAAGGGGTACCTTCTTAAATTTAAGATGGGAGAGATGAATTGAACCATCAATCATCATACTCCACCCACCGTATTGGCAAGTTACTAGCAGGGAATGAATCTGATGCACATATCTCGCATTCCAATTGAATTTCAACATGTAAGTAGTACCTATACGATTCGTATGAAGTTTAGTTTTAATGTTAACAAATTATAAAACAGTCTTAACATGGTTCCTGTAATGATGGTCACTGGTACAGAGAAGCATGACATCATTTCACCAGCCTTTGCATATAAAACAAAAAAAAACTTCTTGTTCCATAAAAGCAAGGCTGACAAAGAGAGATAATTGGACGAAATCTTCCAGTTAGGTAGGTACCTAAATTGAACTCATAAGCAACTTTAATTATTTTTCATAAGGTTTAGAGCTTATGCATGGGGAACAAGTTTCAAAATCGTATGCAAATGATTGGAGTAAAGCTTACGACAAATCCAGAATCATTACTCATGCTGCCCACACATTATATGACCAGTATAATGAGAGTAGGTAAGTGAATATATATCTTGTATCAGGTTATAAAACGCTTTTGAAACGACCAACATTGACACATCTGCAATACCAAACATATTGTATCTTTTCAAAAACTGGATCAAACTAGTGTACCTCCGTAGTTCTTAGCAAAATGCCTACTTGATTTATTAATATCGGTAAAGGTTACGTACACTATCAAGTATCTACTAACTTATAAATAAAGCTAACAAAGGATTTTTTTAATCTGTAACCTATATGGAATAATAAAAGGCTTTTTTATTTTTATTTTATTTTATAAACCCTTGGTAGTCTTATCGTATGGTATAATAGTGACAAAATAATAGAGCTATAATTAATCACAGTATATACTGCTAACAAATTCGATAAACTCTGCTCAGCCTAAGAAGTTGAAAAAAATGGAATCGATTTGGTTAGGACAGTCCAACTGTCCTAACGCGCGTTCAAAACGTAATGTGATTACCCCTCTGTAGGTAAACTTTACGTTGCGACTCTCAAATTAGAGAGACATGTGCGTTTTGAAAGGTGCGCAACATAAACACACACACACCCACAATTTTTGCGGTTTCCTTGAGAAACTTATTTTCGCAGCATTCTTCTCCTCTTAGTACGGGATCACATCTCAGATTGAAAAAATTGGAAGATTTTGATTTCGCCTCAAAAATAAATAGACTTACTGCAGTGATAACTCCCTGCATTTGCCTTTATTACGCTATCTGTATTATATTTTGCTCTTTATTTTTTAGCAGAGTCAAATCTCTTTGCTTCACAACTATATCCTTGTGTGGGACTCTGGCTGGTCGTTTACCTGAAAAATATCCACGTCGGCGTGCGTGTGCGAGGAGCCGCACCGCACGCGTTCTTCACTTCGGGTGCAGATCTCCGCCGTGGGACGCCAGAAGAAGTGATATTTCTCCCTCCTTAATTTTTATTAGGTTTTCCTTTTTAATATTTCTGCGTAGCGTTTCGGCATAGCGTTGTATCTACAGGCATTACACCTATAACGTAGGACCACAACCCGCTAACGCGCTCTGATACCGTATTCCGCCAGTAAATATTTTTCCGGACTTATCATTTTCCCCAAAATTTAAAAAGGCATTTCCCTCGCCACCGTTAATTTATTTTCGTCATATGCCTTAGGTTTTTTTTATAATCCTGGTTCACTCACCCTTCATTCATTCCACGCATTCCTCATAAACTCAACCACCACACCTATTTAAAGAAAACCTGTGCGCCTATTCTACGTGGTGTTTCGCGCTCGCGGTCTACGACCAAGCGTATTGGCGGCTTGAAACCCCTACCTATTATTGAATATAGGGTTCTGTATATGTCCTACTCCTAATGTTTTACGTCACAGCTAGCCGTAAGACGATGTAATTGTTTTACTTTGACCTGTTTAGCTTTTTAACGGTTTTATCATAGGCTACTAACGAAAGGGGGAAATCCCATTAATATTCCCGGGCTAAACTAAGTGTTAAATCCTACAACGTTCCTTACAAGCGAGTTCTGTATTGTCGGTTTTGGAAAATGAAATAAATTACGTTCGTATCGGTTTGCAGAAGTGTGTGTTTGTTTTATTTACACTAGTTTTCCTGCATTACCTATATTTGGTGCGTGTGCAGGTTTGCGCACTCGACTAACACCAAACTGATTCCAAATCATTACGTTACAGCCAAATAGACCCGCGATATGGAGTAAATATTGACTCAATAAAACATATTTATTCGTGTGAGTATGATTGATCAGTACCGTGTTTGCAGCTTTTTTCTTTATATGTACTGTACTTCGCTGTACGCCTGTAGCCTGTGGACGAGGTACACGCAGCGTGCTATTAATGCCATGCGTGTACAATATAACGACGCCTTCAGGGTATTGTTGCGGCTGCCGCGATACTGTAGCGCGTCGGGCATGTTCGCCGACGCGCATGTGGATGGATTCCACGCCACGCTGCGCAAGCGCTGCGCCGCGACGCTCCGCAGAGTGCGCACCAGCCGCCACGGTCTCCTGGCTGTCGTGGCAGAGAGATGGGACAGCGCCCTAATCAGGCACTGGACCTCTCAGCACTTAAGTTTAGGTACTAACATAGTTATTTAAGTTTATTGTAATACTAACATCTATGGATTATTTTTGTCCGAAATAAATGCTTTTTATTATTTTATTTTTTTTTATAACCAACCACCTAATATGAACTAACAATACACAGTCATATACAAAGTCTGCAATACACAACCTTAATTTCTTTAATTTTCGAAAATACAATCTAAAAAAAACACTTAAGGAGCAAAATTTACTCGGTAAATGTTGCTGTGGTTGTTATGTCTATATCCCTTGACGATGTGCGAAAGGTGCCAATCTCGTCTTCTCCCACGTGATAATTATGTTGTCTTATTTTGGAGTTCCATTGAATCCTCAAGAATCCCAAATCAGGGCTGCGTCTCACGTTTCTTGAATCAAATGTTTATAACTATTTCCATGTATTATGATGGTCTCAATTTATGAGGACTAAGATCGTTTCGTATTTTGCCAAACACCTACTTATTTAAGGACCCCCCATTCTATTACCTTTTCGCTATC
The DNA here is from genome assembly GCA_963854355.1 of Epinotia brunnichana. Classification (NCBI taxonomy): domain Eukaryota; kingdom Metazoa; phylum Arthropoda; class Insecta; order Lepidoptera; family Tortricidae; genus Epinotia; species Epinotia brunnichana. Next base: position 19,937,407 of record OY977940.1, read on the forward strand.
GGTCTGTCTACGAGTCCACTCAAACTAGAAGCTTTAACTCAATCTGATCACAGATGAAGTATATCTATTTTAACACTACGATATCTACTCATATGGAAGTTCTTACGGCATTGGTAGAAGGTTCATTTTAACCTGACTGGCAGAACAGTTAAGTCTGCCGATGTAACTGACAGTGCGCTGCGCTGTAACGGCGACACGTAACGCGTTATGTCATTTGGCCTTGGCCTAGCGCTTGTTTTACTTACGATGATACCGTTCGATGTTTTACCGTGGAAGTGGGCAAGGTCAACTTTTATTTTGTTAAATAATAGGCCAAGTGCGAGTCAGGTTCGTGCACGAGGGTTCCCAGAGATCGGACATGGCGGCCGATTTGTATAGAGTGAGCCTGTCGCAAGTACATTAACCCACACAACGCCCAAGTAATTGACAAGACAAAGCACGCACACATCTAAAACACACACACTTGTATACCTACACGCTTATTTGACAATAAACGCGCATCATATCAGGCATTTTGGGAAAAAACGTAATATTCTCTGCGATCAGCACGCGTGCACAGTATGGCAGTGTATGCCCATTGAGCATACAGCTGCGACACGGCCGCCGGCGGCTTGTCCTCTCTCTAGTATTCTATGCTCTGAGGTTCCGAACTGTACCTACTCGCATGTCTAGTGTAACGTGAGCTCCCGTCGCGAAGTGTTTACCGGCGTTTGGGTGTCCTTTTACACTTGTTATAATCAAACAGAATTTTTTTGCGAAATATGTAGTCACAAATTCTCGATTTTCGTAATTATTCCTTTACTTGTTGCGAAATTTTATGAGTCTAAGTCAACGGGAATTACTCTATCTATAGGTCTTGAATGGAAAAAATAATAGACTGTAGGTACCGACAACTGTGAATTTGTATCTTTTGCTTCATATATCTTAACAAAATGCGGCATAAACACCGGATCTTTTGATTGAGTTAACTTAGAAGTTAATTTTTTTTCTGTCCGCTAGGGGCTATTTGATATTAATTTCAACTTGATACCATCACGTGTTTCCGAGAAAAAGATAAAAGACAGACAACAACGGATTGAGTGTTCCTTTTTCCTTTTGAAGTAGGTAATACGGAATTGTGAAAATGAACTTGCCCGCTACTTTGTTTGTCTAATATTATTACGACATAATCGAAAGAAAGAACCTGTATTTTTATGGCATCAGACCTCATCCATGAGAGGTGGCCTGTGCCCAGCAGTGGAAAGTACATACGCTGATTTATTATTAGGTATTAGGATGTGATCGAAGCTAAATAATTAGGTACGTAAGATATTTAGTATTTAGCATTATTTGGTATCTGCCAATGGGATACGGGCGTGACATTTATGATATAATATTTTAACTATTTGTACTATATTGTAGTTGCATTAAGAAAAACTAATAAGGTAAAGGTACCTACTCAAAAGAATGTATAAGACCCGAGTCATAATCTACCTACACAAGATGAACAATTCAAATGGGTTAGTGAAGGGAAATCAGAAACTATAAGAATTGGGAGTTGGCATTCAGATTTACGAAAAACTGTACCTATTCCAAGTTTTTAATCTCATCAATCAAATCAACTTTTGGAACCTTTACCATATCTATACCATATTTATATTTATTGGTAAATATAACTACTTACATTATATTTATGTTAATAAAGCGGACAATCTTACACAAATCGACGTAATTAGTCCCAAACTAAGCAAAGCTTGTGTGCTGATAGACATACTATACAGCGTGTATTTTTAATATTATCTCAAATTGTAACCAGACGTAGGTGTTACGGATATGAACCGATTTTGCATGAACATTTTCTTAACCTACTTTTTTTTTTTTCGTTATAAAATTATTCAGCACGCAATGTATCACATCACTACTTTGTCTTACTGACGTGACGTCACAACTGTCACAAGTGACCCGCTTCTTCCATGTGTCAAAGGAGTGTACACATACATTGCTGCTCCATACATTTTCAAAAATTAGTTTTACTTTGTTAGTTAAGACTAACTTAAAATTTTCTTGCAATATCGGGTCATAGCCCTATTACCTACATCTGGCCCCGTAGCATGGATGGCCTTATCACGCGATAAGTGATAGGATTAGAGCTGCCGTCCCTGGCTGACACCGTTCGATAGAATGAGACGACGCGCTTATCCTATCACTTATCGCGTGATAACGCCATCCATGCTACGGGGCCAGGCCCCGTAGCATGGATGGCATTATCACGCGATAAGTGACAGGATAGACTATCCGTCCCTGGCTGACACCGTTCGATAGAACGAGACGACGCGCCTATCCTGTCACTTATCGCGTGATAATGCCATCCATGCTACGGGGCCAGGTTACAATTTGAGGTAATATTAAAAATACAGGCTGTATACTTAGATAAATAAATACTTAAATACATAGAAATGATAACCAGCCATCGTACATTTTGTAGCATTTTCGGTGCAGCGTGGTGTTGTTAACGGAATTAGTTAGTATAAACAAATACAATCGCAATGGCGACAGATAAACCACACGTGGTTTTCGTTCGCTGTTCGAATCATTTGTAAATAGTTTATAAGTATATTGGATAAATAAACGAAAAAAAAAAAATGCTTAATTAACTTTAGTGCCTAATGTATTGTCTATACCAACTCCGTTAACACAACCATGCGGCACCGAAAATACTCCAAAATTTACGATGTGTGATGATGATGATAATAAGATGTGTTAAAAGTTACTTAACTTACTGCTACGTATCATTGCACCAACACTTATACGTAATGTAATTATCCTATTCGCGTAAATTACGTTAAAAGGTTAAAGATAGTGCCTGTGAGTAATGGTCAATTAGTAGTTTATTTCAGGTGGCTGATTGATATTCCAGGCAGCCAACCGCAGTCAGTAAATAGTAGATGAGTAATACCTTGGATGTACTGTTTCCATTGATTATACTAACAGACGCACAATGATAGATTATTGATACCCTTAGAATAATAACGCATAGAAGGATAGTTTCATACAGCCGACGCGCCAAGCGTGAGGCATAAGATGGATTCATGTAGTTGTGATCAACTCGTATTCACACGCGCCAATACGCACACAAACGCACCAATCGCCGTACTGGGCCATTTATGGCCGAGTTTAGGTGGCCTCACCGTTGCGCGTGAACTGCGTTTCTAGGCGTTATTATTCTAAGTTGATACCAGTGAATTTGAATCGCCGGTCCGTAGAGTAACTCTTTGTTTCAAAAGGTGGTGTAAAATATATTTTTTAAATATCGATAACATCGATACAACCGAGCAAATATCAAAAATGGTTACACGAGATATCTCGGGACAACTTTTGGCAGCCACAAATCCTCGAAATTTTGGGACTTTTTTGGTTTCTCACTCGTAGCTTCTATACGATGCATCCTAGTGAAAAGTTACTCGCTTGGAAATTAAAGAAAATGAAATTATGTGTCTAATAACAATTCGGTTCAGCAACATAGTAGAAAACCATGGTCTAAAACGAGGCTTTCCTCAACTTTGTAAGTTATTTCAAGATAGTGGTTTTTAAACTTCTGCGTTTAAATTTTGAATTTAACTATAGGTTTTAGCTCCTCAATTGTAGAAATTTACGGAATCGAGAGTTATTTCAGCATTAGTATCATCATAACTGGTAATCGAAGAGCTGGCGGTTATCTCGTGCAACGCATCAACATTGCAATTCAACGAGGAAATACCGCCAGCATACTCGGTACAATGCGTACAGGGGATCGAATTTTGACTTTCGAGCGCTCGACTCTTTCACTCGAAAGCTGACAAAAATGATGAAATGCTGTTTTGAAATAGTGATAGGTAATTGAAAAACGAGTGGTATTGACCACTCGTATTCAATTATATCGGTAGAAAGTAAGTGCCAGCAATTTTGACACTACAATCGTATTTACTTTTATTTAATTTTCGAGCGCTCGAAAGTCAAAAATCGGCCCTCTCGGCCTTTTTAGGGTTCCATAGCCAAAATGGCAAAACGGAACCCTTATAGTATCGTCATGTCTCACTTCCTTGAGGTCGAATATCGCTCGACATGTTTCGGACCAATACGCAGTTAGCACTACTTACGTAGGTATACGTATTGGTTGGAAACATGTCGAGCGATATTCGACCTCAAAAACGTGAGTGACCAGTTTCATTATATTTTAATATGTGTAAGACTCACGGGAGTTTTCTATACCTACCTATACAAGGTGTGCCCTGTAATAGGAGCAAATATTCAAAGGGACGCTTCCTTAGAGCATTTGTAGTAACCCCTTGTGTCCCGCTAATTTTTTTTTTTTTTGGATTCGGAGATATTTTGATCTAAAGTTATGACCTCCAAGTAATGTATCTTGGCACCACGACATCATAGCACAGCAGTCAATGCGGATTTTGAGGTAACATCATGTAACGAGTCATAACAGTTTTTGCATTTTTGTTTTCAAAAGATATTTTTGTGATTTTTTGATTTTTATTTCATTTTTTTTAGTGTCTTTAAAATAAAAAGTTACTGATAGCACTCCAGAAGAGTAAAAAAATACTACTAAACTTATATTGAAAAAAAAAAAATTTAAAAACGTTTTTTTTTTCAAGTTTAACCATGTGGAAATAGTTGTTCACAAGCTTAATAATCTACCGTTAATTTTTTTGCTCCTATTACAGGCCACACCCTGTATATGACATTCTCAATTTTAAAGTTAAACAATTCTTCTTATTCTTTATATATCAGTTCAATATATCAGTCTTTACATACATTTACATTTTATTGCAGGTATTCAGACAGTACCTATTCCATTTCCATACGCAATGTTGGACAGAAGTTGATTATGGCGCCACTTTCGTATCAGACGATTCAGTCGATAAAATGATATGGTTTCTTACGGTTAGATTTAAACAAATTTAAAATCTCGTGTCGTATTCAGCTATGGGAATGTTATGTATGTTAGTTAATTAAGGATGCGTGTGAAGTAGCGGTCATGTAATTTACAAACGCCACTCACTTATTACAGATTTACCTATCCTTCGCTCAGGTATCGGGTTTTAGAGCTGGCAGGAGCTGATAGACTAAGAAAAGGCAGTTACTTGATAGTAACTTCGCGCTTAATCTGGGCTGACTCCTCAATGCGGCAGTTAACGGATGTGTTGTATTATGTTTATGTCGCACCGCGCCAGGCACACTGGGAATGGTTGAAGTAAAAATTAAATCAATTATTTTTTGCTAGATACGAACCAGCGACTTTTCGGCAGACCAGGCGGAAAGGTTGCTTGAAGCAATAAATTTTTGAGTATTTCCTGTTAACATTATAATTTTATTAGCATACGGGTTAAAAAATTGCACGACATTCTCACATAAGTACTAACATGAAATAATACGCAATGAAGAGAGGGGCACGTCCCTGTAGGTTCCCCTTCACGTCGTATTCCATTACTAAGGGTCATGATTTATTTTTTATTTAACGGCCTCCGTAGCCCAGTGGGTAGTGACTCTGCCTACGAAGCCGGGTTCGAATCCCGGTCAGGGCATTTATTTGTGAGCTTATCACGAATATGTGTTCCTGAGTTATGGATGTTATATATGTATATAAGTATCTTTTTGTATTTATCTATTATATAATATCATCGCCTAGTACCCACAACACAAGCCTTACTGAGCTTACCGTGGGCCTAGCCTAGGTTGATTTGTGTAAGATTGTCCCGTAATATTTATTTATTTATTATTTATGATTCCACTGTTGCGGAACTTACGGTAGCAACTTTCTTTGATTAGAGAAGAGATGTTGTTACGTGCCTGCCCTTTGCATCATCGTGAAGTTCTGTGTTTAGTGGCAAGCGGACTTGGTCTGGCCATCTGATTAAGGCGACGTAGACTCGTGGTCTTCTCTTCCTCTCAGCATAAGCGTGAGCGACATCACATGGAAGTGCGTGTTCGGAAGCGCGAATATCATGTTTTTTTAATTTTAATTTTGTGTACGTTTAAATAAATAAAAAAGTAATCCCTAAGTTCTGCCGATTTTTAGAATAAAATTTTAATATGTTTTAAGTGTATTTTAGACCTATTGTTTCCACCGTTACTATGCACTCACTTAGTTACCAATCAATTTAGACGACAAGACGGCTCTGTCCTAAGATATTTGAATCGAACAACCGTTATCTAGTTTATACTAGTGACAGCGCCATCTAGCGGTCCACAAAAGCTTAATCGTCTTGAACACCTATGTTCGTGATTTTTTTCTAAGGAGCGAAAATTGCTTCATCATGTTTCGAATCACTGATCTCCCTGCAGAAAATCCTCTTGATTACTAATCGTATTTTTTTGAAACCGTATTATTATAAACAGACGCATTATATTGTTTCAAAAACTGAGTCCGTTTAACTTCCCTGAACCTACAACGCCTTAATACTTACTTATATATTTAGCGTCGGACACGCTCAGGTTTGCACAAAAAAGTAATCCATGAGTCCCGTCAATCATTTTGTATACAAACATCATTTGCTATATTGTACTAAAAACCGAGTGACCTTTCATACCCCACTTTGAATGAGTAATGCGTTCGTCAGGAGGCATTCTTGCTCTTATTGGCAGCTTTTGTGTACGAAGCGCCTTTGTATGGGAACCTGCTTGTGCTTGTGGCCGGCGTGTCTTTGTGTGTCTAAACAGATGTAGGTAGGTATGCAAAACTCATAATGTCAGATGAAGGCCAAACTTTAACTCTTTAAATACATATGTCAACAAGACCACTCAAGAAGACAGCTAAATCCAAGATTACCTATAGGATTTAGCTGTCTTCTTGAATCTTGATCCCTATGACAGCTGTCATCTTAGTACAATTTTACGTTTTAAGGTTATAAATTGTACGGAGATGACACCTGTCATAGGAATCAAGATTCACCGCGATACGTATAGTCCGTGCAATTACGACATTTACATAATCTCAGATTAAGTCCTTTAAGTTTAGTCTAATTGTGTTTATATAATACTATGTAATATGGAAGCCCTGTTTAAATTTGGATCCTACGGTCTCAACAAAAAGATAGAGAGAAGCAGCCTTTTTAAATCTCCGTTCATATCAAATTATTTTGCAGTCAATAGATTGCAGAGGAAGAAACGCTGTTGTGTAATCATAGGGAATGTGGTACTGTGAAGAATGACGAATTGTAAATTACTGCTGTGAAGGATTTCGTTTGTAAATAATTTATTATTTACTCGTATGGCATTGAAAACAGAAACATAATAATATAAATGGTACTGTTTAATTTGTAAATAATTGCGAATCGGAAAGGCTAGCTATTAAATTATGAAATAAAAAATGTCTCAGTAATATTTAAATATAAATAGCCATATAGCCAAATACAAAATAGTATTTTCACTTCTCATGCTCGCAAAGTTCGCCTTTGTGCTGGATGTATGCTGCACAAAATGCCACTTTTATGCTCTAGTGCACAAAGTAAAATTGTTTTAAAGACTAAGATAATCGGTCCTAACAGCCATCCACACAATAAAACTTCGTATAATAAACTTGTCATTTGATTTGATTTGCTTTAATAAATTTAACATCCATGTTTTCCATTACTAAATTAATAAAACAAGATAAAATAGGAGTCAATTATTCTTTTAAAACGTATTGAACCATTAAATGACTTGGCAGTATGAAGTACCTAAGTCTAATATTACGTGTCAAAAATTAAACATAAAAACTTTAAAAAGTTAAGTGACGGGAATGAGCTATTATTTTATTTGATTTGCAATTATTTGTTATGTTCTCGCAATCGAAGTGAAAAGCAGTGTGTATAACTCGGGCATAAATTAGCCATTTAACCCTTCGACTTAACTATCCACCCTCGCCGGTAGCTCGGGTGGATATAAACGTCTCAGGTTAAATGGCTCGTTTTATGCGCTTGTTGTACAATCTACTATTTATGCAACTCTGTTGGGTTGCGGTGTGAGCCTTGTTGAGCGTTTTTAGACCAAGTTGAAAAACTTGCTGCATGGAAAGTCAAATATATGTAGAAATAGTATTCTATGCAAGGGTGTATCGTGTATTTTCTTCATCGTCATTATTAAATGAAGATGACCACGACTTGGATTTTTTTCTATTTTTTGGTAAATAACTGTTATTATCACCCGTTTTCGGCTTGACGTTGACTTTTGGGACACGTTCTATAAATGGCAGATAACGGTACAGGATATAAAAAATAAGTATACCTACCACGAGTCAGTACTCTTATGCATATATACCTACATGTTGTTTATCATAACCAGTGGCAGATGGAAAAGTCATCTTGCATAGCTCGGATGCAGGTGCAGGCTTTTCCTCGGCACGTGCATCCTGCTGCGTACTTAAATAAATAAATAAACACATAAGTAATTAACGTTAATGGTCACTTCAAAGATTACATTACGCGCGGTTAAAATATAGTCTTTACCGAGATCTAATTTAATATATGCACAATGATATAGATAGAGAACTGCAGGACTAACACGCTACACTTTTTTGATATGACCATAGGACTAAAGAGGGCAAGTAGAATGAGGATTGTTTTTTTTACTTTTAGTACACGAAAACTACAATTATAATGAGACAGTTTTTTTTAAATGTTACTGTTTTTAGGGTTTTTAAGTCTAGTAGGACGAAATGTATTTTTTAAATGGGAAAAATTACAGTTGAAAAGTCCTGCTTAATACGCGTTCTAAAAGTTACGTGATTACTCCTCTGTACAGTCGACTACAAATATATGTATCCATACATACACCCACAAACACTTATACATAGACTTTACTGCCATAGTAATACATCATTTTGTAACATTAAAAAACATACATCTCTTTGTAGTCGACTGTACAAGATTCGATTAATTTGCCCCGATATAATAAAATATAGCACAAGTTAACTCTGATTTTACTCTTGGGTAGGTCTACTCAAATAAAAACCTGTAACATTTTACTTCTGTTCAATGTTTAATTTTTATTTTAATGTCCTATTATTTCTACATATATGCCGAAAGAATAGGTTTTTTGATTTGTTAGTTTAATTTTTTTTTGTAGCTTCAATTAGCATTTTTTCTCGAACGCGATTATTCGAGTCGCTTTTTAGGGTTCCGTACCCAAAAGGTAAAACCGTACCCTATTACTAAGACTCCGCTGTCCGTCCGTCTGTATGTCGGTCTGTCAACAGGCTGTATCTCATGAACCGTGATAGTAAGACAGTTGAAAATGTATCAGATGATGTATTTCTGTTGCCGGATAACAACGAATACGAAAAAACAGAATAAAATTAATATTTAGGTAAGGGGGCTCCAATACAACAAACGTGTTTTTTTGCCGTTTTCATAGATAATATGATCGTGCGCGAGTCCGACTCGCACTTGGCCGGTTTTTTCCACTGCAGCTAGCTTTCTCAGTCACGTTGCGCATTTTTAAAATTATGCGAGAAAAAATTATCTACCATAAATAAATAACAACTTAAAAAAGTTGAAAAACCCTCGACATTTTCATTATAAATCATTTCAAATCTGCATTGTCATTTTCATTTCGTTTCAAAGTGCAATATCTTAAAAATGGCCAAACCGATTTTGTTGAAACATAGCTAAGAACCATATCAATCACGTCAGCTTTCGGACAAAAAAACCGCATTAAATTCGGTCGGTCCATTCGTTTAGCAGCTACGATGCCACAGACAGACACACAGACACACACTCCCTCTTTTTGCGTCGGGGCTGCGAGGTTAAATAGATAGGAAGGTAAATTTTAAAAATGGGAAATTATGTGACTATAGTGATAATGGCGAAAGAAAAATTTGCTACAAAGAAAAAATGCGTTTGGGAAGGCGAGGAGCTCTTTCTGATTTGGACTCCGAGTTTACTTCATCGACATGGGTATATTCCATCACTGTAGCCAAGACACCTTTAGCCTCAATCAGTTGCAAGACTCTGTGCAATTGGCAGTGAATATCCAACCTAATACCCATTTCCTTCCAACCTTCCGTCTGTAACCTGTAGGTCTCATGGTGCAGACATCCTTCTTATGTGTATATATTAAATCTATGGTAGGGCTAGCGAATTAGGGCTCTAGGGTTGTTTAGGGCAGGAGGAGTTAGGATTGATAGGTTAGAGAACCTTCCAACCAAAACTGGAACCGCTTGCTACCCCCCTATTCTGTAACTTGTTTTAAGCTCACCTCAACGCTCACCCACAATTATACCTTGACACCGCCATGCGTAGTAATTAAGCGTAGGTAGAGATCTAGTTTTGTAACGGGTGACCGGCGGGGTGAGCCGCATTAACGCGTAGCGAATAACAGCCCTGGTCCGCTTGGGCACCTAATCCCAAGATTTGGTGTCAAAAAACCCGATTCCACCGGAATACGCATTCTGTATGTGCGTGATGTTTTTTTTTTTTTGTAAACAGAATGAAAATACAATTTTACTAACTGAACCTAAAGATTCGCCAAACTGCGAAGCAAACTGAGAGGAAGTACGAACCTATCTGTGAAATTATAATCATAAATATAGTGGAAGTAGTATTTAATAGAAAAAAATATTTGAGAATGAAATATTTCTCCTCAATGGCAGAACCCATCTGTCTGATGTTCTCGAATCTAACATTTGAACTGTAGCTCTAGTATAAGTTTTATCGATACAATATACGTTTTCCAACGCGTTGGCGTTTAGTTTCAATTTGTCTTGTAAAGAACGTTCCTAATAGTTACTACTAGTTCGCATTGCCATACAAATTGAAACTAAACGCAAACGCGTTCGAAAACGAAATTGTATCGATAAAACCTATAGTAGAGTTATATCCCGCAAGAGTTAACTTGAGACTCGAGCGCGTAGTTAACGTCATACAAACGAGGTCTCAAAGTCTCAAGTTAGCTCTTGCGGGTTATACTGTGCTACATTGAACTGAACTAACGCGCTCTCGATTTTATCCGTAGAACGCTAGGAGAATGATAATGACCCACTTTGATTCTGACAGTAAGACTTGCCACGCATGGGAGAGGATAATGGGCTTCTCTCATTAGTTATTCCTGCAATGGTGATGCAAGCGTTTTCCCCATTTGTTGTCATATTTTACAATGTAGGTGCTACGACTACGACACTAATGTTAATGCATGCATTTCCAAGATTTGACCCTACTTATTACTTAAGCCTGCAGAGTAATACCGTAACTTTTCGAACGTGTGTTAGGTTAGGACATATCATCTGTCAAAATAACAAGTGACAGACCATTGTTCTTCTGTTGACGGATACTGATCAGGGATATTTAAGAATTGCTATTATGATCACAATTTATTTTTCAACTGTTAAATTAAGTATGATTTTTAAGATTAGTATAAGGTATGGTAAGAATTAGAACACAAAAATCATTTTTAAAAAAAACCCCGTCACACCACAGGAATTAGGTGGTACACTGAGTAGCAGTGGCGGAGCGCCCATACAAGCCGATTCCCACTGGCTTTCCCCAAATTTCATGCTATATATTACCAAACTCGCCTTTTTTTGCTCCAGATTGTCCAGTGAAAATTCTCACGCGCCGCCACTGCTGAGTAGGTACGAGTTATTGAATGGAAAGCAAAAAGTTCTATTTAGCTGGCTCTAAATAGTAAATTATGCATTTTATGTAAGTACCTATCTGCTCAAAAAACGGCACATTAGAGTACTTTTTAATAGACATCGGTTATTAAGGCCTTGATTCGAGTCGATTCGCGAAAACTCCAGCCCCTAGTGAGAGACACGCTTTATGCCATCCGCGCACGAGAAAAAAACATGCAACATTCTCCAGGAATCGCTATTTGAAAAATAAAAACGATAAAAATATAATTTTGTGAACTTTTATACATATTTTATTAAGTGAGATTTTAGGTAAGGTAAAATATCATGATGTAAAGATTGTGCGGTAAGCTAATGTATTGTTTGACTAGGCTGAGTTAAGAAATAGAACATAGTTTAACAAGGGGCGTATGAGGAATATTGCAAACGAAAGTCTATCAGAAGCCCGACGCCGTAAGGCTTATATTATTTATGGAGGAAATTTTAAGCAATTATGCATAGATTAAATCAGATAAACAATCGTATAGTCAAGAATCATGTATCTGAAAATCAGTCCTTCTGGTTTCCTAATCTAGTCAGAACAGCGTTTCAAAGAATGCGATATTTTCCAATTCGCGCCCTTAAATAATTTTGTATGTAAATCAGTGTGTAAACAGTAATTAAAAAGTGAATATATTTAAAAGTCTACTCAATAGGTGTATTATAATATCAGTGTGTTAGCGGGTATGTTTCATATACCAACACGTAGCGTGTGACGCCGGCATTGTTCAGTACTGTGCAATTTGTTACATAATGCAGATAAACATAACAGTAAGCCGGCAAACATGCGACGAGATTCATTTCCATCGGCTAATATAGACCTTGACCGTGACTGCGTTCCGCTCGCGCTCCCCACCGCCGCCATCTTGCAGGCAAAGATTAAATACATTTCAGCTGACAGTGAATGCCTTACTGCGGGTTGCCTCTAAGGCTTGCACCAGATCCTGATGTGCAGGATTAGGGGATATGTTTTTCAAAGTGTACCATTTTATTTGTATAGGCGTCATTCCATTACTTAAGGGGGCTACTTTACCATACAAATAGTAACGGAATGGACGTAACGGAACGAATACTTCGCAGATTAAAACACGTGTTTAATATACTGTTTTTAACAATTGTAATAGTATCTTACTGAAATCATGGTTAATGATAATGACAGATTAAGATAATTGAGTCGCATTAGCAGAAAAAAATATAGGAACCTTCGTAATCTCGTAACGGAACCAGGACACTAGTTTTTGGGTCCACCACTCGACGCACCGTTCGCGCGCGATTTCTAGCCACTACTGACAGTTTGTAAACAAAACGAATGATGTTACGTAACGGTATGTGATGCTAGATGAAAATAGACACCTAATTTGGTAATAAAAATAACTCGTTCCTACAAAATCATCGTAACGGAATGTGGACATGTCCAATTTTCCAAAATCACAGGACAAGGTTAATTTTAGTTTATTATGTAAAAAAATACTTTAGCGAGATAAATATAAGGTTGATTTAAGAAAATTCATGTTTTTCACTATCAGAAACAAGTATTTCCAGGCATAATATACAAGTCCTAATACTTCGAATCGATACTTGAAGTTAGCTTTCCGCAGGTGGACAGGCAAAAATCGAGGGTCGGCAGCCAGAAAAACCAAGAAAATGTGGTAAATTTAATGCTAAATGATAGGTTTTTTAGGTGTTTATACGATTTACATATACTATTGACGTTTTAAAATCGCAAGTACAATTTTGCACCAATGGCACTGGACACGCGAAAATCATCAAGGTACAAGAAAAATAAAAAATGCCCATTTATGTTGTAGTTAACTTGATAATATAGGTGATTGATGTCAGTCAAAAGATAAAATAACATATATAGGTAGTTTAGCGGATGCTATATAAGGTAATCGAGCGAATGATGTCGAAAGATGACAGTAAGTAAATAACATCAAGAAATTAGAAATTCCAAAATAGCCAAATCCAGAATACAAATTCTGAAAAATAAAGCAAGTTTGGTCAGTATTTTTAATGAAATTAGGTGTTTGATCTGTTTCACATCCAATTATATATAAATACTGTTACTTTTAATGAGTTATGTATTTTTACGAGACTTCATTGAACTGAAGTAAAAGTGCCCTACTAAAGCATGTTGTATGTATCCCTAACTATAAATATATGTAACTACGTCTACGTCTTCTTTTTGATAATATTTTAATGTTACATTATATTGACACTCATGGTAGAAATTCTTGTAATATTGACATTTATTTATCCTTTATATTGTAATTTTTCATCTTCATACTCCTAAGACGGCACGGCCATAATTTTGGGATATGTTCATTATTTTATTGTATGTTTAGTGTATTTGATTAAATAGATTTAATTAGAAAGTATCTTTTACAACCAGTTCTAGATGATAGTAATGTTTAAACATTGATAAAACGTATATTTGAATTAATTTATAACGGGCCTTTTTAGACGACAGCAACATTAAAAAAAAGGTTTTTTTTGTTATAACGCAAAGAGCATTTAAGTTTTTTTGATATAATGTTTGTTAAATAAATCATTAGCAGTCCTATAAATGATTTTTGTTTATTAATCATACAGTAATTGTTTAACAAGGCTTTGAAATCAAAGTGGGCCTTATTAGGCAACGGTACTACCTTATACGGCTTTTGAGCTGTTCATAATATATCCGATTTTACTCATCTTTTGTAAGTGACATTCTAGCCAACTTTGTCTGTGATTAATAGTTAACAGCTTAAAATTTGCATGTTATTACGGATTGCAATGCGGATTAGGATTAATAGCTCTTAACTTGAACAATGTCAACAGAAAAGACGAGAAACTGAATCTCCGTATGAGCATCATCTGCACAATGTAGTCTTTGCCAATGCGCAAGCTGTTGCCGACTGCATTCACGTCGCATTACCTCCTCTTGTGTAACGAAAGCAATCTTATCATTACGTCTCGTGCACTCCTCACTTACTGCACATGATCATTTCATTGTGATATTATTACCATCAATTCCGTTATAAATGCGTATTTATGTAACCATTTATCGTATCTTTTTGCAATAAAACTGTTTAAGTACCTAATACATACATAGTTAGTTTGTAAACGCTCATGTAATTTTAACTTATTTTGTAAGAGTTTGGTATTTTCTGCGAGTTTCTGTAATAGAGATACCTAGAACTTCTGCGTATCGCACCACGTGAGAATACACGCTGTACACAAATTGTATTATATTGTATGACAGTCTACCCCAGGACCACGAATGCTGTAAATGGGTTGGATACATCACAAAAATATAACCCATGAAAATAATTTTGTTTCGGAATCATTTATAAGTTGTTAACAATTAAACCAGTATAAATACAATTCTACACACACCTTGTTGAAATAAGTAGGTAACTTACGAAGGTAAACTCGGATGTGGTTACAGACGTTACAGTAATGCTATGTAAAATAGTTACTGAACGACTTCTCAGAACATTATATGTAATATAATATGACCGAGCCACAGAAGACTTAAGAGCCTCATTTACTCCATTAGTAATCTCATGTGCCTTAGGGACTGAATATATGAATTTCTGGAAAAAAACGGCATCCAAATGGGAAAAACCTTACTCACAAATAATTTTCTGGCTAAAAGTTAAAGTTCAAATATCACTCATACGAGCTGTCTCCATGAGAGTGAGAGGCACCAGAAGACACATCAAAGCCTTCGATTGCGAAGACGGAGCAGGAATTCTAAACTAAGCAAGATTTTACAACCAACCTCCCCCTCCGCCCCATCTTTTATTTTTGTCATTGTCGTCGTCGCCCCTCGTTTGTACATTTTCTTTATGAATAAAAATATATGTAATGCTGTTTGTAAATTCTTAGTTTTGAAAGAATCTATCCCAATTTTGGACTTTTCCAGAGACTAACCTTATAAATCGAAATAAACATAAACCTTGATCGAAGTTTTCATGATTTGTAATACATTTGAAATAAAGCTTTGTTTTGTTACATAATACGCTGGTCATCGTTTGTCTGCCGGGTTTCAATATAGGTACTCGTATTTTTTCTCAAATATGCAAAGAAATATTGACTTTATGTTCCTTATAATACCTACTCATTTATACCAAAGTTTTAAATTTTAGTCGTTTCTGTAGGCCTATTGATTGCCATGGCAAATGTACACACGAAAGCTCTACTATATATCGAATGTGACAACTCTTTTTAGGTTTTTTAAGGTGTAAGTAAGCTAGTTAACCCTGAGCCAGTGATTTGTATTTCATAAGGGGAAATTGTACTTAATGAAGGTAGGGTAGATAGGAAAATAATAACCACTTTAATTAGCTATTCTGGGTACTTAACTGGCAATACCAACTTTCCCGGCGTCTGCAGGAATGTACTATTGTTTTTAGTAGGTATGTAAATGTGTGTAAATAATGACAAATAATTGTATTTGGACAATTTGCCAGAAATGCGAGTTGCAACATTTTTGAAGATTTAAATGACAGTTGAGGCTGCCTAACACTCACTCTTTTGAAAAGTTACGTGATTATCCTCCTACAGAAGGTGATGATTCGTTTGTCACTTTCGATTCCGATAACAATCACATTCCATTTAATTATACGCGATTAAGTTCCGTTTAATAAAAATAAAATTTCAATGTTTTCGCTTCCACGCGAGACGGGCTAAAATAAATGATGAATAAATGACAAGGTACTGGGGTAATCGGACGACATGGTGTTTTGCAGCAATGTTAGGTCAGTGATTGAAGTATTTAAGACCCAATAAAGAATCCTACTGTTTTTATCGCTGTTAGAAAACCTCCGTCACTCTCGCACTTGCTTACTTGTCGGAAATTGATGGACGATCTATCTTTGGCTATAAACGCCACATGCCTCGGGCTGCACTTTACTTATAAAGATACAAAGTTTTTGCCGCGGGTAGTCAACGACCGGTTCCCATCCTGTTTGTCCCGTGGCAGGAACTAGTGTTGCCACATTGTTGGTTCGCACTAAGCGCAAAATGCCAACCTGATGCGTTGACCATAGCAGGGTTCGCGCACCCTTCGCGCGTGTATAAAATAATTATAAATTAAATTGAATTGAATTGCTGAGCATGCTTTATCTGCCGCTAATGTGTAACTTATTGTGAAAAACCAGGATGATTTTCCAAATATCTATTCCAAGAGCGCAAGAAAAATTTAATCATATGTAGATTGTACACATAATATAGATACCAAAACATAATTATAAAGAGTGTATATTCGCCAACAAACTGTTATGCAGTTTGGCGGAGATTTAGATTAAGTTAATCGTAATTTTTGTTGAGTAAGAAATAAACAAAAAAAAGAATGAAACCCCCGCCGGGTAATTGCCCTGCTGGTGACAGAAATGTAAACACAAATTAAATAACTCTGCACCTACATATTGTTGCTTCAAGTTCACCAAACTCCACTTCTTAATAAATAATAATGATGTGTTCACCTGTAATTGGGGTACATAAGTGCCCAAATAAAAAATGTACCTATTTATTGTAATATAATCTTATGTACCTACTTTGTTGGTGTCGGAATAATAATAAAATAAAATAAAGTGATCTTATTGGTTTTATTATATTTGTATGTAGCTATTGTTCACACACTAAGTTTTAGTTTAACGATCAGATTGTATTTACTTTTTAAAAAAGTCGATAAAAAAGTCTTGTCGGATTAAACACATACTGAGTACAAATTATATAGTATATTAGCTAGATACTCTATAATGCGTAGAATTTTGGTTCATGCATATTCAGCCTGTTGATGAGAATTGAACTACTCTGAGGGCCGAGTTTTAGGGCGAAGTTCCTGCATCACCGACCATTTACTTTCCTAAGCTACTATATGTATTATAAACACAATACAAACGTTATCAAAAAAGTACATTAATCATGATTTAATATACAGAAACAACTTGCAACACCACTTACAAACTTCGGTGTAAAAAAAACTAGTTAGTTGAATTGTACTAAGATTGTTCCTGGACTCTTTGAGATAATTAACGTATTTTGTCCCTGCCTGTCACTGTTTCAGCATAGTGCGACCCATTGGATTCACACACATTCTCAAAAACATCATCTGACCAATGACAGTCGTCGTGGTAACAAATACAGAAATGTAACGCTCTAATGAAAAAGCAAAGCGAACTGTAGGGTCTTCAACCCCGACGTCACGACCAACGACACAAAAACGTGCTAAATTTGTCGAAGAAGTCAACTAGACGTGACGACTCACTGTGAAATTGTTTGAACTGCGCTCAACTTGTACAAACGACAGGTAAAAACTGTTTCCCATCCCAAATTTAAGAAATAGGTACAAATAATGAGAGTGTTCTTTCGACTTGAAACAAGTGGTCAAGCACCATCGTGGCATTCAAGTTAAATTTATGGAGTTGTACCTATATGAAATTATAAAATAATTTTAAACCAGTACATCAACATTAAACCCCAATTTGTTACAATGAATCTGCTGACATTTTTAAATTTCTTATTTAATTGTTTAATTATGTATAATGTAACAATATGTCTCCAAAGTGTCTTTGAATTGTCTCCTCTAGCAATAGATTTAACCCCTGTTCAGAACTTTGTACGTAGCACATTTGAAAAATACAAACTAAACATAGATTTAGGTGAATTCACTTAACATCTTTCAATGCGTGGGTCCGTGTCCTATCCTGTCATATAAAAATTAACCTATTAGTTATTTTCTGACAATCATTTTAAACCTACATTCACGTCATAGTTCGTGAATTCGTCTAAAAATGTATGAGTGTGTATGATGTGGTCATCATCCTATTAGTATGATGACAACACCTGAACGCTGCAAATTCATGGCTCTTTAATTTAAACATAGCGAGTTCAGGTCAATACTCCTCGGTTATGTGGGTCAGCGCCGGCGGCCCTGCGCCGCGACGGTCCTTGCTCATTGCCGTGAATGAATAATTCTGCTTAACGCCTACGCACACATAGAACTGCAGATATATACACTTGTTAGGCAAGCAAATATGCTTTACAACTTTGCACTGTTGCCAGAAACCACTGACCTGGAAGAAGACCTGGGTTCAAACATGGCAGGCGACAAACTCGAACATTAATGTGACTTTTTTCATAATTTATCGAGACAGACTTCTCCAGGGTTTAAAACGGACGGATGAAAAGGAAACAGTCCAGAACGTTCGTAGATGCATTTCTTATTCAGCTGACAGAACCGTGACACGTTGTTGACCTTTTTATGAACCACGAATGCTACCCTATTTTAAGAATGGGTTTAATAATATCAGGGTTACCATTTGATTTATCACTTTCGCATCGCATTCGCGTTTAAATGTTTTTCCTGGTTCTGACATGATACATCGGCGTGCGCGGAAGCTTACGGGCGAAACAAACTTATGATATTGTATTTAATACATCGCCATTTTATAAATCCATGGCGTAAACCCACACTTATCACCAATAGATATTCATGCGCCATCCATATTGCATAAAACAGCTACGTAAACTTATCGAATATGGAGAAAAACAGCTCATCTGACTAAACTTGACGAAATTCAGAAATTCTGTTTATACGAGATGTTAAGATGGTTGCGTAACATGGAAAATCCCGAAGGAAAGTAACAAACAAATTTTACGAGGTTTTTTTGCTGCAGCAAATGCCTTTAAGAAGTGACAGAGTGAATGTGGAGGTCAATACTCCGGCAGTAGGTCAGCAAAAGCCTGAGAGGCCCCAGAGACCAGCTCCTGTCTGGTTTGGTTAGTACAATTACTATGCTTAGGTATAAACTACTAGCTTTTGTTCTTCACTTGATTCGCGTGGTTCCGCCCTTACTAATATTATAAAGAGGAAAATTATGTGAGGTCGTAAGTTTGTATGTAGGGGATAATCTCCGGAAATTTAAAAATGAAAGATTTATGAAAGTAATATATCTATAGAATGAATCTCCATGATGGACAGTGGCTATATTCTATCCCATGCTTCCGCTTGTAAATATTTATAAAGACTGAGTTTTATTACTGTATCTTCATCTTTTATTATATAAGCCAAATGCCTAATCCTATCCTATACTATTAAACGAGCAATATTTGTATATATATATGAATATATATTTGCAATCCCGTTCTCGGAAACGGCTCTAACGATTTCGATGAAATTTGGAATATAGGTGGTTACGGGGGCGAGTAATCGATCTAGATCGTTTCCGAGAAAATTAGATTTCTCGAGATTTTATCGCATTTAAAGATTTGTTAATTCAATACAGTACGTAATTTAACCGCAACGGTCACTGCTTGATTAGACTAATGGTTATAATATCGGCTTATAACGCCGTCGGCCGGGGGTTCAAATCCCAGCCAGGAGATGTTTGTTTTTGCTTTAGTTTTTTATAGACAATGGTTTTTCGTAGTATTAAAACCGGGAAAAGCATGGTCTGACGTTTTTTATCTTTTATTGTTAACATTTATTTTTTGTTTATCGATCCCAACTGGGAAAATACAAATAAAATATTTTTTTTATGGAAGTTACGAAAATATTTAAGTAAATAATGATATATGTTACTACCTATGCCTTCTTTTTATCCATAAGGTTATTTAAGTTGAAAAAAGTTAGTTTCAGATTAGTTAATAATTTTAAAATGATATAAAACCTGTTAAACGCTTTTTATAAGATTTATATTTTCATTGGTCTAAAATTCAGACCTGATCGTCTGTCACTGAAGTTATTTTTGAGCTATTTAGTCTCAAAATAGCTCAACAATAACATCAGCGACATCCTATCAAACTGAACTTGAACCAAAATTATGCTCGCTAGATGATCTGAGACTTAATTCTGGCATTAATAATGCCTTTCTTTGAATTTGTGATTCAAAATACTGAGTTATGAATATTATTGTTAATAATATCGGCCGTGAAAAAAGTCCAAAGTTATGTTAGAGTATCACGTTCAGCGCCCACATGTGAGCCTCTCAGTTTACCCTTTCGCGCCGCGACAAAAACACGATAACCATCAAGTATCACTGATGCTTTATGTAACTAAATGACTAGAACTATGACATTACGTATTCCTGTTTACAATTTCTGGTTGTAATTTTTCACTTTGTAGGTAAAAAAATATGGTTTATAGAATCTCTATTTTATTATTCGAAAATTATATCCGTCGCGACGGTTTTCAAAAATGTATATTTGCTTTATGTTTAATTATTGTTTAAAGAGCATAGTGTAATGCAAAAGCTACTCACCTAACTCTATCTAGAGAGCTCTGCTCCATCATTGGACCCTGAGCAGTTCATATACCTTTTTTTTTCTAGGAGAAAAAAAAAGGTATATGAACTGCTCAGGCTCTTTGATTAAATAGTGAGACACATACTACTTATGCTAGCCAAGTAATATTAGGATTGATTTTGCAGACAATTTCACTCGCAAGATGAGATAAGATAAGGCAGTCTAAGACAGTCATATTCTTGTAAAAAGTGTTGTTTTCACAAAAATTATCACGTTATAATAATAGCGATGTAGTTAGCTATTTCATTTTTGTTTATTATTTCGTAAAGAATTGATTCGATATGAAACTAGCAACAAGTCCTAATGTTATTTGGTTTGCGTAGTAAGTACACTTTTTTGTATACCGTTACCGTCCTCTTAAAAACAACGTCATTTAAGTTTTTTGTTAGCTGACTATATAAAAAGTCAAGAACAAAGACGAAGGCAGGTTTTAGTTAGCTTTTTAATGTATTATATTAATAGACATCACTATGTACCTAGATGCAATAATAAGAAATAAATCAAAAAGCGGCCAAGTGCGAGTCGGACCCTCACATGAAGGGTTCCGTAAAATAAATTGCGGTTTACGATTTATGGACAAATTGAAGGAGGCAAATATTCTTACTGTAGCATGCCAATACATTCTTGAGAATATTATGTATGTGCGGAAAAACCTTCAGGACTTCAAACTCAACAGTGATATCCACGACTACAATACAATACAATACAATACAATTATTTATTGATAACATAAGTTACAGGTCACTTGGCATGTTCAAAACACTTTATTTTAAACTTATCAAATTCAGATTTGACTTAAATACATAAATAATTAAAAGTAAAAAATAAGTAACAATAATTTAGGCAAATAAAATACAATCACAATTCAATTACAAATGTCAAATTTTAAAAACAAATTAATTTACTTAGAGCTACTAGGTATTATAATCATAAGAATTAAAATTAATAGGTACTTAATTGTTTGTTAAAAATTTATCGAGGCTATAATAGGCTTTTTCTGTGAGGAAGTCCTTTAGTTGGTTAACAAATGCACTCTCAGACATTTTAGCCTCTTTTACATTGCTTGGTAGGCGATTATAAATTTTGGGACCCATGAACCAGTAACACTGCTCAGATTTTTTTATTTTGTGTATGTTGACCAAAAGGTTGCCAGCGTAACGTTGATTAGGGCCACGTGTTTTAAATTCATTTAAGGTTTTACGGACAATTTTTGATATTTCCAATATGTACAGCGATGGGACTGTTATATTTTCATTTTCCTGAAAAGATCACGGGCTGGCGTGTCCCATGGCACCCTGGCCATTATTCTTATAGCCTTTTTTTGCAAAATGAAGATCCTTTGTCTATCTGCTGCCTGTCCCCACATATCAATACCATAAGTTACAAGAGACTGGAAGTAGGCAAAGTACGACATTCTTACTGAATGGTCGTCAAGCATTTTGGTCAGTCTGGAAATCGCATAGCAAACTTTTCCTAATTTTTTACAAAGGTTGTCTATATGGTTTTCCCAGGTAAGTCGAGAATCTAGCGTGAAACCTAAATATTTTGCAACTTTTACAAACGGAACCTGAGCGTTATTTAAATTTGGTATTGTTGGTAAGCTTCTCAGACCTATTTGCATAACATTTGTTTTCTCTAGATTAAGTAGCATACCATTGGCTGTGAACCAAGTGTTGAGGTCAAGAAGAAGTTGATTTATTCTAGACTGCAGTTCCATATAGTTAGACCCAGATACAACAAAAGCACTGTCATCTGCGTAAGCAATTAATTTTCCATAACGCGTACTTGATGCTAAATCATTAACTAATATGATAAAAAGGTAGTTTCCAATAACAGACCCTTGTGGGACGGAGATATCATCCAGGGTATGCGGGTTTGATTGCCCTTTCTTACTATTTGCAGATATTTCACACACCTGTACTCTGTTTTTCAAGAATAACCTAAATAGGTCTAGAAAGTTCTCTCGAATGCCATAGTGATGCAATTTGTGAATTATAAGCTTATGGTCAACCAAGTCGAACGCTTTAGATAGATCACATAAAATAACCGCAACTCTGCATCCCATTTCCAACTTATCAAATACTTCTTTTAGTAATGCTCTAGTGGCGTCTATTGTTGATTTATGGGATTGATATGCGTACTGTTCTTTAGCTAAGAGCTCTTGACCAGTAAGATACTTCATCAACCTTTTGCCAATCCCTAATTCGAAAATTTTTGATAGAGCTGGTATTATTGATATGGGTCGATAATTTTTATAGTCCGATTTAAGACCTTTGCCCTTATAGATAGGCACTACTTTGATCTTCTTTAACGTTTCAGGGTATGTCCCATTTTCAAGGCACATGTTCATTGTATGGCATAATATGTCAATAAAAGACGGAGGAAGCTTTGACAAGAAATCTGTTGGAATTTCATAGATATCCTTGGTAGATTTAGGCTTGATTTGTTTTATAAGTTTGTAGATCTCTCCAATCGTAAATGGCTCTAAAACTGCACAGTTATGCACCTTGGGCACATACGCCCCCAACAGTTGCATTGACAACTCTATATCCGGCCGTTTCTGAGCATACTTTACGGAGTTGATGAAAAAGTTACTTATTTCTTTTGCCAGTAAACTTGGATTCGCGGTATCTATTGAGGTGATGTTGCCATGATATGCATTTGTTTCATGCCGTATAACATTCCAAATTGCTTTAGCCTTATTAGTAGCCTTAGATATTTCACACTTAAAGTGTTCACTACGTTTACAAATAATCAGCTTATTATACAGTTCTTCGAATTGATCTTTAAAGTTATTTAATGAAATGTTACCTTGAAATACATTACACGGTCGTTTTACATCATCTAGGATCGACTTTTTTGAGATGATCTCCTGCGTAACCCATTTCTTGCTTACTTTTCTTATCGACTGTTTACATTTAGGAAATGCTTGTTGATAGGTATGTATGAACACAATAACTACAGAATCTAAAATTTGGTCCGGTTCTCTTCCTGAATCCACAACTTTTTCCCAGTTGAATAGGTCCAGAGATTCCCAAAAGCAATTAAATTTATGAGGCGTGATGCGTCTTATGTCTGTCATTTGAACACAGTTTTTTCCATTCTTTCGTTGAAATTCAATAGTCATTACTTGCCCATCATGATCAGAAATACCAGTTTTTATTGGTGCAAATTCGATTTTCTCTATGTCCGAGTACGCATGGTCCAGGCATGATTCACTAGAGTTATGGGATCTTGTAGGACATGTTACTATTGGCATAAGATTTGAGCAACGCATCAAATCCAATAACTTATTTTTATTCTGTGACTCTTTCAGTAAATTAATATTGAAATCTCCCACAACAAGTGTATTATTATTGACATGCTCATCATTTATTAAATTTAATAGCGTTGATAATCTGTCTAAAAATACAGTAACATCTCCGGACGGGGGCCTATAAATACATATGATTACTAGTTTGTATTCAACAATTTCTATCGCAGCAATTTCAATAACCATCTCTATAGATAAATTAACCAAACTGCTTAGTTCGGCCGCCTTTACAGTATTATGGACATGTATACAAGCTCCTCCGTGAATTTTATTCTTTCTACAATATGATGAGGAAAGTCCATAGTTCATAATCTTTATACTAATTAATTCTTCAGTTTTTTTCCAGTGCTCAGTCAGACACACAACATGCATTAACTCCACACTTTGCAGGATTGCTTCTAATTGATAAACTTTATTTGTGAGACATCTAATATTTTGGTGAATTATTCCAAAGTGCATTACTGATTCAGTGCTGTTGCGAGTGACTACATTGTACTCCTTAGTTGCTATTTCCTTTGAATTAGTTTCGGTGGAGTACCTAAAAAACGCTCTCCATTGTAAAAGCGTTCATTTACATTTCTAAGTTCGTTGTTGACACAGCGAGCAAGTTTATATTTACCTCTCCAATTGAGTTGATTTCCATTGATTTTGTAATCAAACATGTGAAAGTTTATACAATTAATGTGCCTTACATTTGTTGTTTTATTTAGTTTTTTGTGAAGGGACATGTTAAAGTTCGTTACATAATTATTATAGTCCTTGGAATACTCATTTACACTAAACGGAATATCGCATATAACTATATTTGTGTAAGTTGCAAGTTTGACAGCTTCATTTATAAGGGCGACCGATTTAGTTATTGGATTTACATTGTGATCACTTGAGCCACACATTAATACAACAAAGTCACATTTCCTGAAGTCCGCTATTTTTTCCTTAAAATTTAGAAGTACACGGTCGGTCGTTCCATTTTGAATGATGTCTGCAGTTGCATCGTAACTATTTTTCGTAACTTTTGCTAATGGTAATAATAATTCTGCTCCATGGTAATCCGACAGAAGTAGCAGTTTCGGCTTATCTACGCGGTTTTTGGTCATGTTCTCGTGCAAATGTTGCGATTGTTGCTGTTTGTTTTGCTCAGGTGTTGTTGGATTTATTATCGTCTCAGGTTTTGGTTCAAATTCTTTAATCATTTTCTGAAGTGTTATAGTAGACCGTCGTATGTGAGACAGTGTCATCGTTTATCTAGTCTCCGATTTTCTTTTAATTTGGTAATTTTCATTTAGCACAACACCAGAAGTAAATACAAGATCGCAGTGCAGTACAGTCGTCTTCGCAAGGTTAGCACGTCGTTCGTGGGGAACTGTATACGTTTTTACAATAAAATACCTACCGAAATTATTAATTTGCCGTTAAGTAAATTTAAGTCTCATATAAAAAAATATTTGCTAAGCAAGGCGTATTATAATGTCAACGATTTCATAAACGACAAAAATGCCTTTAAGCCAGTAGCAGTCAAATTCTATTAGAATTAATATACCTTCGAGTATGATTGTCTTGGCGTATTACCTTTGTAATTATTATAAGTACCGGAAATAGCTGTTCCGTTTTATGTAACATGAGAGCACGTAATGCTTTTTCTCGCCGAACAAGTCGCTTTAATCTTTGCTATTATCAATGTCCAGTGTGGCTTGAATATGTCATGCTCGCTTAAAGGGCTTTGCTTACGGTGGCGTCGTTGATCGGGTCGCCACCTTCCCTAACATATGGTTGAGGGAGGCGATGGCTGAGATATGCGTCATACTCGTGATCGGGTGCTGTTTGTGGACTCCGGTCTGTTCATGCTTGCAAGGGCATAGTAACTACCTAAATACTAGTGTTATTATCATTATTTTGACGAGAGACATCATTCTGTTCTTGACACGTTTTATTGTTAATGACCCTGTACATCTCTGACAATATTACATTAATGATCCTTTTTTTCTGTTTTAACGCTTAGAGACAGTATACATCTCTATAAGAACATTAGAATAATTATTGATTGTATTTGGATGCTCAGAGACATTATACATCTCTGGGGTACTAAATTAATATCATAAACTTATTGTTAATTCTGATACAGACCTTATATCGAATGTATTTGATAATAACATTAGAATAATTATTGATTGTATTTGGATGCTTAGAGACATTATACATCTCTGGGGTACTAAATTAATATCATAAACTTATTGTTAATTCTGATACAGACCTTATATCGAATGTATTTGATAATATTTTACAATTTTGGATTTTTTTAGTTTTCTGTTAGTGACATTTAGTTTCTTAACCATTTAGGTACTAATTGGTTAAAATCTGCAATTTGAAAATGATTATTGTGTAAGATTATTAATATTATATTGTAGAATACCATTTGACATGTAAAAGTGCCCTTGTGGCCTATTTGCAGAATAAATAATTGATTTTGATTTTGATTTTGATGACGTATTAAAAAAAACTACTTACTAGATCTCGTTCAACCCAATTTTTGGTGGAAGTTGGCATGGTAATGTACATCACATATTTTTTTTAGTTTTATCATTCTCTTGTTTTAGAAGTTACAGGGGGGACACACATTTTACCACTTTGGAAGTGTCACTCGCGCAAGCTATTCAGTTTAAAAAAAATTATATTAGAAACCTTAATATCATTTTTGAAGACCTATCCATAGATGAATAATTTTTTTTTGAGTTTCAGATCTGTGTATGAGGAACACCTAAAACTTAATGTTTTTTTTTTCGATCTTTGTGTGAAAATCTTAATGCGGTTCACAGAATACATCTACTAACCAAGTTTTAACAGTATAGCTCTTAAGTTTCGGAAAAAAAGTGGCTGTGACATACGGACGGACAGACAGACAGACAGACATGACGAATCTATAAGGGTTCCGTTTTTTGCCATTTGGCTACGGAACCCTAAAAAAGTAACTTTGGTCATCAAGTTAGTCACAAAGGCAAATGCTTACCTAAGGCAGTAGAATTTACTTGATTATTGATTTTTATATTATAATATCCTTTTAAGCGTTCATAAATGAGTCTAGTTCCTAGAATATGCATGTTCGTGGCCAAAAAACAAGAACGCTATTTATGTACAAATTGCTTAGAAGAAATCTAAATATTTTTTGCATACATAACAAATGTTTGATTGTCCAGTAATAACATGTCTTTTGACGAGCTAGCAACGTTCGTTAATATTATCTATTTTTATTTGAAGAGTCTAGATAAAGATGCATACTTGCATAGGTACAAAAAAACCTGAGCCGAATCCAGCTTACTTTACATGTCATTTTATTTTCTCAACATGGTCAGGAATACTCTAGTCAAATTGTTTGATATTTGGATTCCTCCCGAACGCCTTGTATTATGCTATTGAATATATTTCCCTTCTTCCCTGCAGATACGAGTAACGAAGTTTAATAACTGGTTTTATACAAGGAAAAATAATTCTTGCTTGCTACCTAACTCGGTTATTAAATGGGATATTTTTTCCTCGAAGAAAACCGTTATTTTATACGGTAATTTTTTTTCATACCAATATTCATTTTTATTTGGTACAAACTGTACAAAGTAGCCATTTGATAACCAAGTCAGCTAGAAATAATTATTTTCCGTTAGATATCTTCAGGGAACAAGGGATACAGACGGAGGAAAATAATGAACTGTTTTTTTCTTCATATTAATGAACATTCTCGATGTATTCGTATCTTTAACGTCTCATTTAATTTCATAAGTTATAAATCTACAGCAAAAACTCGTTGTTATTTTAATCTCTTAATAACTCAGTTCAATATTCTTTATCATCATCATCCTAGCCTTTGTCTCGTGTCATCTGAGGTCGACTACTGTCCGTATCATTTTGCGCCATTCTTCTCTATTTTGTGTCGTGTCAGGGCTTGCGCCTGTCATCTGTACTCAACCAAGTAGTTATAGAGCGACCTCCCTCTTCTTCAGTTCAATATTCTTGGTTAAAAATAGGTATTTTAATTAATAAGGTAATCCAATAATTACCTGCAAAATATTATCTCCTGTTAAAGGTGTAGCTTGATGACATTACGCTGTGCACTATCCTTCATAACGAAACTAATCCATAAATTTCTCACTATCAGCGACAAAAAAGTCATTTGTAAAATGGATCGAATTCGTCGATCGCATGACTTATAGCTTTTTAGTAGTAACTATATATTTTTATACTAATAACAGTAATAACACACCTACCCCTACCCCCGATCTGAAGTAGTACATAACAAAGTGCCGACTTCAGCGAGAAGCAACTCGTAGAGGACAAGATAGGTCGCTCACCCTGAGCTAAGCTCGCTAGCCGCTAGACTATATGGCGGATGCGTGTTTTATTACAGTTCATAATTTAATTCTTTATTCTAACAAAAAATAATATCGCTTAGAAACTTTATAAACCTTGACGGCTCGAACGTATAACAGTGACTGAAGCGTGTCAATATCAACATCTTTTAGCTATGTTATCTTATCTATTCTAATATATACACAGGTAATATTCAAAATCAAATAACTAACCTTATAGTTAAGGTGGTTCGATTGCCATACAAAGCGTTATTTGACATTCGCAGGCTAACGGCGTGATATTTTAAGAAACTTATGTTACAAACTTTCATCAATTGGCTTCCCATTTGCGCCAAATTCCCCCTTTCCTAGAATAAACTTGTATAAACTAGATTAATTTGAGAAAAATAGTTTTCCCAAAATATCACGTCCCTAACCAATTTCTCAAATTAATCTAGTTTATACAAGTTTATTCTAGGAAAGAGGGAATTTGGCGCAAATGCGAAGACAATTTATGAAAGTTTGTTACATAAGTTTCTTAAAATACCACGCCGTTAGCCTTCGAATGTGAAATAACGTTTTGTATGGCAATCGAACCACCTTAAGTATTTCATTTAATTTAAACTTTGAGTCATGTTTAAAATTGTACTACTCGTATATTTAAAACGTTGTATGATAAAGTCGTCTGTACTAATATTATACAGAGAAAAGGTCTGTGAGATTGAAGCTTTGTAAAAGGAAGTTGGTATGTAATGGGTTATCTCCGGAACCGCTTAACCGATTTCAAAATAAAAAAAAGTTAAAAATATTGATGATGATGTAGTCTCGTCTGCCAACAAACCGCACTGTGGTTTGGCAGAAGTTTGTAATTAATTAAAGTTTTTTAAGAACTAATAAAAATATTTTTTATCATTACCAAATTTCTATCCATTTTGTGTAGAATGGACTTTCTGAATGGTTATAGGCCGGGACCGTTCTGTGGCATCACAAAACGGAAAGCATATTCTTTGCTAAACAACGCGGAAAAATCAGAGGCAATCAAGCTGTGGAAGTTCAGCAAAGGACAAAAACAAGCTAAAGCCCTGATCGAAGGGTTCAATAGTAAGCTGTCTAAGGAGTGAATACAATTCAAAAGGCACAAAACCTGCGCAGTGACAAGAATCTTTACATGACATTGCAAATTGAACAAACACCTGTTTCAAATGGGTATGAAGCAGGATGCAACCTGCAGGTTCTGCCAGGAGACAGAGGAGACTGCAATGCACATTCTCTGCTCCTGCGGACCACTCATGCATAAAAGAAGTACCTAGTGCACCCACAGGAAGTACAACATATCATCGCTCAAAGAATCTGGAATGTCCTGGAGGCAACGGGACTTAACGGTGAACTCTAAAGAAAGGGCTGCCACAATAGATCACTTGCTGGTCGAAGCGGCACATTAAGGCCCACAAACAAAATAATAATAATGGTTATAGGCGATATTTTATTCCGCGTGTTTGCCCACGGTCTTTGCAATACACGAGCAAAGTCGCGCGGGCATATCAAATTCTAAATTGGGCCCCTGTAGTGAAGTAGGTACTTATCGAGGATGCTGGCAGGATTTCCTTGCTGAATTGCAATGTTAATGCGTTGAGCTGGTTGGTTGAATTTGACTGGGCTTGGACATTGAATGATTAAAATGATTTCTTATTCCCTTAATCCTTTGCATAATATGTGTTAGATGTCAGTTAACGGTTGTTGTTCGTGGTTCATGAAAAGGTAAGTTATCAAGTATAAAGATGTAAAATTAAAAGTATAATAGACCAGATATATCCACACTATGACAAGCGTTCCTAGGACTATTCGCCACCTGCAAAGGACGGAGTTAGCTCGCGGAAATGCCAGCAAAAAACGTCATTAAGCTCAGAAGTCAGAACTCAATTGATTTGGACGATCATTGCGGAGGAAAAGATTAATTCGTTAACAAATCATGACTGTACAATTTACAGCTCTAAATATTTGAGTTAAGAGTGATATTCGCTAAAACGGATATCAATCGCAGCTATTTGTTATTTTTTGATTAATTCGCGTTACATTTAAAGCTGTAATAAATTGCACGAATCGTTGTTTTTATAGTCGATTATTTTTTAGGGTTCCATACTCAAATAGTAAAACGGGACCCTATTACTAAGACTTCGCTGTCCGTCCGTCCGTCCGTCTGTCTGTCACTAGGCTGTATTTCAAGAACCGTGATAGCTAATAGAGAGTTGAAATTTTCACAGATTATGTATTTCTGTTGCCGCTATAACAACAAATACTAAAAACAAAATAAAATGTTTTTTTAAGGGGGTCTCCCATACAACAAACGTGTTTTTTTTGCCGTTTTTATAGATAATGGTACGGAACCCTTCGTGCGCGAGTCCGACTCGTACTTGGCCGGTTTTTTATGGAGTGACCAATGCCTGTAAGTATGTATTATGCATTGTTGTATATACCATTTATATTTACATACAATAGCAGATGGAACACAGTTACAAAAAACAAATAGTAAAAAACCGGCCAAGTGCGAGTTGGACTCGCGCACGAAGGGTTCCGTACCATTATCTATAAAAACGGCAAAAAAATCACGTTTTTTGTATGAGGGCCCCCCTTAAAAAAATATTTTATTTGGTTTTTAGTATTTGTTGTTATAGCGACAACAGAAATACATAATCTGTGAAAATTTCAACTCTCTAGCTATCACGGTTCTTGAGATAAAGCCTGGTGACAGACAGACGGACGGACGGACAGCGAAGTCTTAGTAATAGGGTCCCGTTTTACTCTTTGAATACGGAACCCTAAAAAGGATAACTTATCCTTTTAACGGTCTCTTTCTTTGAGGTTATAGAAAAACTAACGACTATAGTGACGTACAAGTTTCTCTGTCTTTCTCGCTTTAGATAATATTTGATAATAGGTGACATTTTGCATTAATAACTACAACCTAGAAAAAATTAAAAACTCCCAACATTTTCATTTCAAAGTTAAATATCTCAAAAACGGCTGAACCGATTTTGTTAAAACGTAGCTAAGAACCATCTCGATCACGTCAACTTTCGAACAAAAAAAACCGCATCCAAATCGGTCTATTCGTTTAGCAGCTACGATGCCACAGACAGACACACACACACACAGACACACAGGCACATCAAACTTATAACACCCCTCTTTTTTCGTCGGGGGTTAAAAAGCCAGGGAATTCAGGAACATGTAATCGTAAAAAAATAATAGGTATAAATTAATTCCACTCAATGCCGCCATCGCCAGGAAAACATCAGAGGTACCTTATTTAATTTTTCTACCACGAAGGAGGCAAACTCTGGCAAACAGCCATATGACCTGCCTAATAGACAGCGGGCACTATAGGCTATGGACGCTTGCTCCAGATGAGGGTTAATTTTCATGCAGTTAAAATGTGTAAACCAACGACGATAAAGAGGCATTTTGTGACTAGAAGTGCTTAGGTAGTTATAAGTATCCCATTAGATACCTACCTATTGATTATGCCAAACACATCCTTCTCTAGTTCTTTAAACTTACGTTATCATAATGAGATTAGTAGATGCATGTACAAAGAATTTAATCTTGTTCTGGGACTAAAGAGGTAAATTGTTTTGCATTTTTACAATAGAAGAGTAAAAATTCAACTATCTCCAAGCAAAGATCTTAGACAATTTAAATAATACCTGTAGGTATATTGAGTAAATAGTCAATGACCACCGAAGTCAAACATTTCGCAATCGGTCGGGCGGTGATGACGAGTGTTTGTCCGGTAATTAAGGCTGTGCACACATTTTATCGGTCTTTCAACTTGACGTAAGTGCTGTATTTCTATATAATTATCGAAGCATTAAATCATGATCTGACGCTGTATGGCAATGACTATGACGTGAGCTCCTCATTATTGTAAACTAGATGCCCGCATATTGCAGAGAACGCAGGCAAACCCGCGGGATAAAAATAGCCTGTGACTATCCAGAAAACCCATTTGATACACAGGTGAAAGAATTTTAGAGATCGGATAAGTAGTTCCGGAGATTACCCCTACATACAAACTTAAAACGCTACAATCTTGCAGACACTTCCTATTTATAATATTAGTATAGTATAGAAGTATAGATTAGCTATACTAAATAAAGAGGAAAAGTCGTAGGGTTAATCTCCGGAACCATTTAGCCGATTTCAAAAGATCTTACACCTGTGTATACAATGGCGTTTCTAAAAAGACATATTAGCCCTTAGGTGCATATGATATCAATGTAACTATAATCACTTTACATTACGGAATGGCTTAGGCACAATTAAGGCCTCTCACAGGCTGGCGCGGCCTGGCCGCGGCGGACAATAGAAAACTTGTCATTAGCTGTCAAATTTACTATGGTCCGCCACCGCAGGCCGCGCCAGTGTGATGCAGGCTTAAGGCGTGAATCACACCGGCGCGGCCTGCGGTGGCGGTCAATAGTAAATTTGACAGCTAATGACACGTTTACTATGGACCTCCGCGGCCAGGCCGCGCCAGTCTGTGAGAGGCTTAACTCTACCTCACATTTTGATACTTCGTGTCTAGTTTGACAAAGTCTATAACTGACGTTATTTTGATTACTACTTGTGTCACTTCAGGTGTTAAAATACGGCCTGCATGATGATAAGCAGGGCCTGCTTATCATCATGCAGGATTAGCAGGCATCATAGTCTACGGACGCCTGCATCTCCGAGTGTAGTGACAAGCACGTTGCCCACACTTTATCATCTTATCTGAAATTTGGAACAGCTCGCATCTGTTCTCGTTCTAAATAACAGCAAATGTCCACGCAACGCATGCCTATAGAAAATAACATCTTGCGTTAATAGATGTTATTTCTGCATACAATAATGATGGATGGGTTTCACATTATACTCGTTGCATTATGACTGGTATTGTTATACTTATAGTTAATATACGCAATGTGACCGTCAGTTGCGGATTCTTTTGAACTTTATTCTAAAATCATGTTTATGCACCTTGAGGCAACTCGTTGTGGTGTGTTGTCGCAGACTGTTTGGATTACATTGCTGGCTTGGATATTTTTGTATTGGAGCTGGTGGTCGATTTATGATTGTAGCACTCTTTAGGGGAGGTCTATGTAGGTACATATACCTCCCCCAAAGAGTGCCACAATGACCGGTCCTGCGCCACCCGCACCCAGCGGACTCCCACTCTTTGAGGGAGGCCTATGTCCAGCAGCAGTGGACGTCTTTCGGCTGTGATACGATGATGATGAACTAAGTACATTAAATTAAGGTGGTTCGATTGCCATACAAAGCGTTATTTGACATTCGCAGGCTAACGGCGTGATATTTTAAGAAACTTATGTAAATAACTTTCATCAATTGGCTTCCCATTTGCGCCAAATTCCCCCTTTCCTAGAATAAACTTGTATAAACTAGATTAATTTGAGAAAAATAGTTTTCCCAAAATATCACGTGACAAACCAATTTCTCAAATTAATCTAGTTTATGTAAGTTTATTCTAGGAAAGGGGGAATTTGGCGCAAATGGGAAGCCAATTTATGAAAGTTTGTTACATAAGTTTCTTAAAATATCACGCCGTTAGCCTACGAATGTCAAATAACGTTTTGTATGGCAATCGAACCCCCTTAATTTGATCGCTACTCGACTTTGATACATACATCAGCTGATTAAGGATTGTAATATTGATTGAAACACCAACTGAAGCAGCATTATTAGTTACACCGAACGTTATCTAACTTTAAATTATGTGAGATTAAGAAAATGCCATAATAATTATGAAAAAAAACCTTTAACTTTTTAAATATTTTTTATTGTTTTGTTTTTTTTCTTGACTTACTCATATTTAATTCACACACAAGTAACGAGACGCGGACAAAATCTTTTTTTTGTAATAATATATCAAGTTAAGTCCCGTCAGTCTACTTTCCATATTACCTCACCTTTCTTTATCATATTACGTACTCCCATTTCATACTTAAACCTCATCTCCTGCCATGACTTATCACATATAGGTAAATACAGGTACCATTAGGGATCAAGTCCCTTCATTCTACTCTCCACGCTACCTCACCATTTCATCATCTCTTAACATGACTCATCAACTGTACTTCTTATTTACCAGAATGGTAATTTCCCATTACTTACAAGTCTATTCAGATCTATTGTTGAGAAGCAATGTATGAGGAACACCTTTCGCCGATATCCCAATAGGCTCATCTGGCGACCACAATGGAGAAAGCAATTGTGTCCAATCTGTGCAATCTGCGCTGCGGTCGCGCTGCCATGTGGACGGCGGCTTGCACAAACTCACTAAAGGGTTGCAACCATTCCGCTTGGGTCTAATGCTCGATTTACACGTATTAAACTGTTAAGTAATTAACTAAATTTGAACATAATATTAAGTGACTAAATGCGTGTAGAAAATCAATTTAGTAATGAGTTACGACTAAAGCTTAGTGGACGTGGCGCATGAAACCTCTCCTGCCAGCGTCTTCTGATGATGCCTTATAGATATACAAAACACGTGTCGAGATTTTTTTCATTATTGGTGATGGTCTGATGTATTTTTTTTTATATCACGTCGGTGGCAAACAAGCTTATGGCCCATCTGATGGTAAGTGGTAACCGTAGCCTATGGACACTAGTATTTATTTTATTTGCATGTTTTGCGCGTGCGAAGAGAGGGTGGGAACGTTGACTGCATGCAAAAATACGTAACGCAAGTAGGTACATTTATTTATTACTAATATCTTTACACGGCATTACAATGTTACACCAATACACCGAAAAACTAAAGTATTACACAGACAAGATAAACATAGGAAGGACAACGCATCACAAACTGTACGGACATCTCCATCACCTAACGAAACCTCATATACATCTTCTTGTCACTAATAGAGCTGCATGTTCCTTAGCGGACTAACAAAGGAATATTTTGTACTTACCTCGTTCTAGAAACTTATCATGGATTTCCGCAAAATAGTAAATTAATTAAATTAATTAACCGAAAGCCGTAATCCGAAGCGTAAATTTTATCCGAAAGCTGACGTGATCGATGTTTCAACAAAATCGGTTCAGCCGTTTGTGACATATTGAACTTTGAAATTAAAATGTTGGGGGTGTTTCAACTTTTCTAAGTTTAAGTTATTACAAGTGGAATAAACCATCAAAGTTAGCTAAGCCGCCCAATGGCGTAGGTATGTACACATAGCACACAGGCGGTGCTCTTTAGCTTTTTACCCAACATGTGATACGTATTACGCACTTCGCTGTACCAGGGTCGATGAATTGGTGGTTTAGACAGCTTCATTTTGAATAATGAGTGTAATTTTATTTTATTTTATGAGTATAGCCAGCAGGTCGATCACGTAACGCATTGTACGAACGAAGGTAGGTCTAAATGTCACTTTTTATATGGAAAATTGACAGTTAAATTGTACCGACGCGCGTTTGGAACGTTACGTGATTAAATACCACTCTGGATTAAGGTGGTTCGATTGCCATACAAAACGTTATTTGTCATTCGCAGGCCAACGGCGTGATATTTTAAGAAACTTATGTAACAAACATTCATAAATTAGCTTCCCATTTGCGCCAAATTCCCCTTTTCCTAGAATAAACTTGTATAAACTAGATTAATTTGAGAAATTGGTTTGGGACGTGATATTTTGGGAAAACTAGTTTTCTCAAATTAATCTAGTTTATACAAGTTTATTCTAGGAAAGGGGGAATTTGGCGCAAATGGGAAGCCAATTGATAAAAGTCTGATACATAAGTTTCTTAAAATATCACGCCGTTAGCCTGCGAATGTCAAATAACGCTTTGTATGGCAATCGAACCACCTTAACATATAGACTACTTTTTATCCTAGTAAAGGACCTACAAAACGAAGACAACGGGAATGAAGTCGCGGGCATAACAATACAATAAGTAAAATACTTTATTGATAGTATTTAGTATTTATTTATTTCACCATAAAGTAATATGTGCATTACAT
Source organism: Epinotia brunnichana (assembly GCA_963854355.1). Lineage (NCBI taxonomy): Eukaryota > Metazoa > Arthropoda > Insecta > Lepidoptera > Tortricidae > Epinotia > Epinotia brunnichana. The sequence continues at coordinate 19,973,991 of OY977940.1, forward strand.
GTTAGGTATGTCAATAACAATTTGTATAATAATGATACTTATAGCTAATAACATAGTTCAAAATGTTTGTAAGCTAATACACTGCTTGTTAAATATTCTGATACGGAGTAAAAGGCATGTTTCCTGAAATAGTTTGATATTTTCTTCTTAAAACTATGAATTGGCAATGATGTTATTTCAAAAGGTAATTTGTTGTACATTTTTGTACATTTGTACATTGTCTTCGTTTTGTAGGATAACACCATATTTAAAATTCAAATGATTAATATAGACAGGAATAAAATAACACTGGTAGGTTATTTTTATGTTAGTTTTAGTTTTAATTTTAAATCTAGTTTTAATTCTATATTCTATTGTGTTTTGGATGTACTTAATGTATTTATTTTTATAACATTTTAAAAATATTTCTTTAGAATAACAAACATTCATTTAAATAACACTAATAACTAAGTAATGAAGTAAAGTCCTCGACACTGTACAGAGTTATATATTTGACGACCGCTTTAGCCTAGTTGGTGTGACCCTGCCTACGAAGCAAGAGGTCCTGGGTTCGAATCCCGGTAAGGGCATTTATTTGTGTGATGAACACGAATATTTGTTCCTGAGTCATGAATGTTTTCTATGTATTTAAGTATTTATTTATCTACTTATATAAGTATATTTATCTTCATCTAGTACCCATAGTACAAGCTTTGCTTAGTTTGGGACTAGGTCGATTTGTGTAAGATTGTCCGCATATATTTATTATTATTATTTATCTCCGATTTAAATTCACGGGGCGAACCCCGGTCATTTGGAAGGCGTGCGTGGGGATATAGATCCAACACGTAGAGGCCCTTTGGAGACGAAATTTAATGTCATGTAGTACACCTGCTAGAACCCATTCACGGGTACATCGGTAGATACCCGTGAACTGGTCCCAGCAGGCGTTGGAGCTATTGTAGGAAAATGGAAAAGAGAATTGGGTCTATGGTGATGACATTTGGGTGGACAATAAAATTGGGTTATTACAAAGTGGTCCGGACACCTGCCATAACAATGTTATCCACAAGGTTATCGAGGCAGGTTATCTTATTATTTATATTATTAATTATATCTAGTAGCCACTTGCGCCAAAGCTAGTAAGAAAATATTTTTATAACACGAAAATCAAAATTAACGACATAAAAAGTTAAAATACATTAAAAAAACACCGGCCAAGTGCGAGTCGGACTCGCGCACGAAGGGTTCTGTACCATTATCAATAAAAATATTTGTTTTATTTTGTTTTTAGTATTTGTTGATATAGCGGCAACAGAAATACATAATCTGTGAAAATTTCAACTCTCTAGCTATCACGGTTCTTGAGATAACTACAGCCTTGTGACAGACAGACGGACTGACGGACGGAAGTCTTAGTAATAGGGTCCCGTTTTACTCTTTGAGTACGGAACCCTAAAAAATAATCTTACCTTATTTAAGTACACGGCGTATTTTAAGCAAGCTTGTTACTGTTCGTGACCAGAGGCTATTTAAGAAGTCGTTGCAATTTTAGGGACTGGTTTTTAAGTTTTGGAAACATTTTATCCCATTAAATGTTTACTTTAAACACAAGTAGCGACTCGCCCCGTATTTCGAATAATATACGATACACATAATCAGCTACATGCTTGTACCTGAGTAAAACTCTTTGAAACGACGAGTAAAGTAAATGTCTTAACCAAAATTAAAGTATCCATTAATCGAAGCTATTTTTATATGGTTATATCGGGTACGTACTTAGCATAATTTTCAAAGAAAAGATCACTATGCACAAAATTTCTAACAACTATTCAAACGCGTGTTCTAAATTAGAACACGCTTTTGAAGTTGACTCACCTGTGTAGTTGGCTCACCTATTTTGATGTCTCATGAACGTAGTACAAACACAAACCTTTAGAAGATCTATTAGAACTTCTAAAAGATCTTCTAAAGATTTGAGACGTCAAGATAGGTGAGCAAACTTCACTATAAAAAATTACAATGTGATCAGCCAAACGCACGTTTCTGAAGATTTTATTAATGTATGTATGTTTTGGTTCGTTTGAGACTTGTAAAAATGACAAATTTCTAAGCCGACACTTACTTCTTTAACCTGTTTGAAAAGAGGTACTACTCCGCAATAGTTTTAAATCTTCACTGTGATTATTTTTTTTTGTTTTATTTATTTACCCTTTGTAAAATGGCGTAACTCTTGTTTTACGGTACTACTTTATATCCTTTATTTTATATTTACGAAAACAAATCTCTCTTAATTTTTAATTCATTACAAATTTACAATAAAAATTAATTAAAAAGGTCAGGTATGACGGCGTCAAATTTCAAAATTATAACGTTTTTTTTTTCTCATGCTTAGGCAATGGTATTCCTTTTTTTTTCGTAGTTAGTAAAATTACAATATTTCTATATTTTGTCTTATATATATATATATAAGCAATATTATATTTATTAGAAACATTGTATATCGTCTATTGATCCTATTTTTGTTCAAGAAGGCATCAATAACTTTGTTACAAGAACAAAAACTAAGTACATGTTAGTGCGGACAAAACGAAGCACATTTTATGAGCGTCATCAAAAGCTCTGAAAGCTTTGGACCGTAAACGCGTTGATGTCTTTTTTATAAGCGACCAAAAAGTGCCGATATAATGCCAAAGATTTGTACAAAAAGCTATTATTAAATAAAAAGGAGGGAATCATTTTCATATCATTTGATCAGTTAACAAGTTACATACGATAACAACCTTTCCTTAAGAGTATTAGCTTAATATGTATTAGCTTCACTTGTAACCGAGTAATTCCATTGACATTGAACTATGTAATAAAATAAAGTCTTGCAAGTTTATTTTCACCCACTTCAATTTGTCTAATTACTATATGTAGGCTATATGTTAAATGTTGATATGTAGGTAGTCACAAAATTAATAAATAAATAATAAATATTTGCGGACAATGAAATCTTCAAATCAACCTAGTCCCAAACTAAGCAAAGCTTCTACTATGGGTACTAGACGACGATATAGATATCTATACTTATATAGATAAATAAATTAAAGACGACCGCTTCAGCCTAGTTGGTGGTGAACCTGCCTACGAAGCAAGAGGTCCTGAGTTCGAATCCCGGTAAGGGCATTTATTTGTGTGATGAGCACGAATATTTGTTCCTGAGTCATGGATGTTTTCTATGTATTTAAGTATTTATTTCTCTAAATAAGTATCTATATCGTCATTTAGTTTGGGACTAGGTTGATTTGTGTAAGATTGACCGCAAAAAAAAAAAAACTCAAATACATAGAAAACATCCATGACTAAGGAACAAATATTCGTCAGTAGGGTCACTACCAACTAGGCTAAAGCGGTCGTTGTTTGCTATTTTTGAATACGGCGATTGTATCTCAATTATGTTTACCTCGACTATGCAAGATTGTGTTTACCTCGACTTAAGGCCATTATTAGTCCGTTAATTAATGTTAACTCAGAAAACCCTTTCACTAAGAAAGTGTGTTAAAGTAACGCTGTAAATAACCACGTCAGTTCAAATAGAATAACTGGTAAAATTATAGAGACTTGTGATACAGCGCAGCATAATACTTAAATACGCCGTTTTGACACGACACAAATAACAAATTTATTTATTTGAAGAAAGTTTACAACGATGGACTTTATACTTTAAGATTAAGACCGCACACTGTTTAAACTTTAAACAGTGTGCGGTGCATTCTTCAATACCCTTATCATAAACGCTCATCAATGAATAAGGGTGTAAGTCTATATCGGGAGGACCCCATGTTAGATATTTATGAAACAAACATCATGACATGTAGATAAAAACAAGTACAGTTCATGGGCGTACCCACGGTGGGACAAGGTGGGGCATTTTCCCTACCCTGCTCTCTGACTCTGAATCAAAACTTAGAATTTTTAAGCAAAATTAAATATTAATTTGGGTACCTACTTTAAAAAATAACTTCTGTCGCACCCGTTTATGAAATGCTGGTTACGCCCATGTTGCACTCACTCTCAAAAAACACCCGATAATTTGAACAGTTGTCAAATCTTGATAACTCATAATAAAGTGGCATGGTAGGTATTTGATTATTGTATGAAATACCGCTGGATGCGGGTGGCGCAGGACCGGTAATTTTGGCACTCTTTGGGGGAGGCCTATGTCCAGCAGTGGACGTCTTTCGGCTGACATGATGATGATGATGATGAAATACCATATTTCACCAGTGGCCCGTTCAACGAAGCCAGTCATTATTGCCTTTTTAAGTGCCTCAGTGTTGCCAGCTTAGACTAGTCAAACAGATTTTATATAAAGCATCGGTGGCAAACAAGCGTATGGCCCCACCTGATGGTTAGCGGTCACTTTGGACATTTGCATTGCCAGGGGTTTTACGCGTGTAAACAGCCCTATAAAAATTGTAGCTACAAGCTGTGGCCCGTGGCTTCATCCTGTAGCCCGTTACACGAGGCTGCTTCGTGAGACGGACCACAGGATGAAGAGAACGGTTCCCCGCATCCCGTATTCCCGTAGTCATGACCCGATTACATCTAGGGTTGCGCGGGCGCAGCGCAGGTAGGGCAATCCTTTCCTTTCTCCGTGGGAACCGCGGCAGATGCGTCTAGCGGACGAAGGCTTTTTCTAACACGCTAGGTTCACCCTCAGTTTTGGAAGTATACGATAATCTTGGCAGGTGGCAGTGGGCGGGGCACATTGCACGTAGAACCAATGGCCGTTGGGGAGGAAAGGTTCTCGAGTGGCGACCACGTACCGGAAGGCGCGGCGTGGGTAGGCCCCCACACAAGGTGGACTGATGACCTGGTAAAGGTCGCGGTAGTCCGCTGGATGCGGGTGGCGCAGGACCGGTCATTGTGGCACTCTTTAGAGAGGCCTATGTCCAGCAGTGGACGTCTTTTGACTGATATGATGATGATGATGACGATAATCTATGGTTGAGATTATTTAATGTAGCCGACTTTTTATAAAACTGTTATTGGAATTGAAATCTTCTAACTTGGACGGTATAGTTGCTTTTTGCTTTTGATGCAATTCGGCTAGCTCAAATAATCTCAAGTATTGCATATATATATTTGCATTTAGTCGAATTTTTGAGATACTAGTCGAGGGACTGCCTGGCACTAAAAATTATAAGTTACTTGCGGTCCGCTCGACTCCGCTTGCGTATTGCGAATAATGCAGGCAGAGTTGCGAGATAAAATATAAAATAATAGATATCCATACTAAACATCTATTCTATATACTGGTGAAAAGGTAGTTCCAGGGTAATCCCCGGTACACCTACTCACAAATGTTACCTTCATAACATTAGTAGATGAATAGAAAACTCAATAACATTCAAGGAAAATGATAACGAGTCACACGATATGTATAATAATTTAGGTACCCAATAAGTAATCCTCAAAAATATTACACCATCGTCACCCTACACAAACAATCAATAATAAGGCAGGATACACCAAATTCGATAGTTTCCAAAAAACAGTGTTTCTATCGCACACGATTTTTTCGCAAGGGTTACCATCCGGCGGCGGACGATGGGATTCGCACGTTTCGCGCATTCGCAGAGAACATGCGGTAATTAGGTTCAACGCCCGTACAGGATGTATGGATTCTCACGATATTTGAAAAAGTAAGAAACAGTATTTATTTCATAACAAATAAAATCCTTTAATCTTAAGATTTTCTATATGGAGTGCTACATGTTTTAACAGCACATGAAAATAATAGAAGATAAACATGTATTTCATAGCTTCTCTTCTTTTAAGACGTCTGAAACATTTTAGCTATTAGGTGCGAGTAGGTAAGTTAGAACAGATTTTTTCTGTCTCGTATTTTTCAGTTAGCAGATTAGATATGTACTTTTTACCAAATAGTAAAACCCAATATATAAAGTAACCAGTCATCAGTACATTATGTAAATTAGTGATCAATGTGTCTAAGCATCGCAATGTATACCTACTGCCGGAAACATCACTATGGATTATCGACATATTTTTTGAATATTTTCTCCATTTGCATGCAAATCCTTACCAAAACCGATACAAACTAACACATTTCAAAGAGCTTTCAAGTTGCCGAAGTCATACAACTGGATTTGGAAACATATTATCTCAATTATATTTCGGACTAACGGCTAAAATCCATCTACTTATTGCATTTAAACCTTTTAGCGTAATCGGCGCGTCAGTACTTTCTTGCCTTATCTTACGTCTGACAATGACAATGAAAGAAAGCGGTATCTTTAAAGTTTTTGAGTAATAAAATATGTTTACAATATTGATGTTTATTATTATTTGTTCGGTAAACTGGGTTGCCGACGGCCAGTTATTCTTAAAGGGGTAATTAACATGTTGAATTGGTGTAAGGCGGCGGGGTGTTTGGATGAAAGGATTGGGTTCATCGCGCGGACTGTGCTGTGTTCAGATGGTAATAAGGGACTAAAATGTGCATTTCAAAGGGAGTACTAAGCTCAGTGTTTAGATAATTGCCGTAGTTTAGTTCTAGAATTAGTAACACGAGTATTGACTAAACAAGAATATTGGGTATTTTTAAAAGGGAGCCATTTACGTTTACACTTACTTGTAAAGACGTAAATTGAATTGTTGTTTTATTATGTCACATACACATTATACATTCGTTCTTATTCTTGATCCTGAGCAGAAATAATAAGCTTTTTAAATACCTTAACAGAAACAAGATGTAATATTAAAATATTGATTGCCAATAGACCTTATTAATTTTATAACAAAAACATTATTAAAAACACTATATTTTTAGTATCGTTAACCCTAACAAGCCAAGCCCAAACAAAGCAGTTATCAACGTGTTAACCATTGTTTTAAAAAGAGCAATCATCCCTCGGCTAAATCACACGATCAATTCATTCAGCCGAGGACTTCCGGTGAAATCGACACAAAAACCTCATCCAAACAAATACTATCCACTTATAAAAGAAAAAGACGTAACTCTAATGGTTTTACTTTATATTATAATACGTTCTTTCGAAATAAGCACACTCGCCTAGAATAAACGCAGATGGCGCCTACGAAACGGAAATCGAAAGGGATTTTTTTCCAATGTTTTTTGCATTTATTTGATAGAACAAAAAACCTGTGGGAACAATATTTTTTGAGGAAAAAATAGTGAAAGCTGGTATCCGTTTTATGTTAAGTTTATTCATACTTGGGATGTGATTCAGATTTAATGGAATAACTAGCTGTTGCCCGCGACTTAGTCCGCGTAGAACTTGTTATCGTCTTAGAAAAAAATTTGCAAACAAACTTCTACCATCTTAAGGGATGATTTACGAGATAAAAACTATCCTATATAGGGGTCTGAAATTATACACTCTCTACGACTAAATTTCATCAAATTCCGTTAAGGGGACGTAGGTTCGTGGTCTTCCCTCCCTCTCACTGAGCATAAGCGTGAGCGAGATGGAAGTGCGTGTTTGGAAGCGTGGATATCATGTTTTTTAATTTTATTTCTTTGTGCGTTTTAATAAATAAAAAAGTAATAGCTGATTTCCCTCAAACATGACATTGCCGATTTTAGAATCAATTGTAATATGTTTAGCTGTTGTGCATAATTTGTAACGATTTTTTTAAGTGTATTTTAGACCTATGTTCGTGATTTTTTTCTATCGAGCAAAAGTCAAAGAATCAGGATTCGAATAGCTGATTTCCCTCGAAAAAGGCCTCAAAATTGCTAATTAAATTTAGGGCAGCCGTATTATAATCCAAACAAGAGCTACGATTTTTTAAAAATCTGTTTTCGGAGCTCACGTCGCCTTAAGGGATTAAGCGTAAAATTTAACAGTGCGATGAGTTAGTTAGTTTCAATTGCTATTAAATCTAAATTGAATTGTCCGATATACATATATAAATATTTTAAGTATCATCAACAGACGTTTCTGCTTAAATAGTATTTATTTCATAATGTATACCTAAAGGAAAATCTATTTTTTTGATGTCTACTTAGCTACAATACTTATTTACTTACTCCGTTGGATCAGCGACCCAAAATTAATCTTGGCCTCCGACACGAGAATGCGCCATTTTTCTCGGCTCTGCGCTAGCTCTTGCCAATTGCAGATTTGGAGCTCGCGCAGATCCGCCTGTACCATGTCGCTCCAGCGGTACCTTGGACGTCCGACCGGACGTCGACCTTCCGGAAAGCCTCGGTATGCACTCTTGACTTTGCGATCTTCCTCAATTCTCTCCAGGTGACCAAGCCAACGGAGTCTGTGAGCTTTGATCTCTCCTAAGATGTTAGGTTTAGCCACCAGATCTTCTATTTCCAGGTTACTCACGTAAGTTCGGGTTATCTTATGCCAAAAGACGTAGAACTTTCCGTCTCCTTCCCCAGTCCCCATTTAACGGTGCGGTGTTAGAGGAATAAAAAATATTTTGATCAGGCAAAATAAACTTTCTCAATTAAAAAATGATCCGCAGTCTTAATCTTACATTGTATTCTTTTATCAAGTTTTTAAGTTTCTAGCTCAAAAAAGTTTCCTTCATACTTTGCGCCTCTTTTTATCCCCATTAGGGGTCAAATTTCCAAAACGCTGAAAGTTCCATATTTGTTTCCTAATAAGCAATCTTTCTACAAAGTCTCTAGCTAAAAAATAGGTTACCTCCACACAAATGTTGCACCCCCTTTTATCCCGCTTAGGGGTGGAATATTCTAAAAAGCTGAAAGTATTTTTTTCGTATTTCAATAAGTAATGTTTCAATTTCAACAAACTTTTAAGCTTCTATCTCAAAAAAGAGTTTCCCTCATACAAACTTTGCAACCCGTTTTAACCCCCTTAGGAGTAGAATTTTCCAAAACGCTGAAAGTCCTTTATTTGTATTCTAATAAGTAAGCTTTCTACTAAGTTTTAAGTCTCTAGCTAAAAAAAATGTTTCTTTCATACAAATGTTGCACTTCCTTTTATTATCTCAAATCTCAACCCACCGGACTACGTATCAGGTTGTAAGAACATGATGTATTTTCGAATATCTTGACAACGTGTTAATACGATACTATTATAACCATGTTCTTGCAACATTATATTATAGTCTCTAGTCACGTTAGCACCTATTTTACAAGCTTTATATCAACGTTCGTATATAAGTCTAGGTATGTAAGTAAGTTGTCCGTCAAAATTTTCAATCCATTTTTCAGTCACTTGCGGTAATCCGATTGAGCTGAAATATTGGGTATAAGTATAATTTGGATGACAATTTAATATTATGGTACCATCGAGCTGATCTGATGATGAAGACAGAAGGTGGCCATTGGGATTCAGTATTTAACCGACGTAACCACGTTGAGTTTAGGCTCATTAGAATCGTCTCAATACAGTTTACAGAAAAGTACAGTCAGCAATAAAAGCTTGTACCAAAAACAAATTTATGACAGTAACTTATTATCTCATATTTTTCACGTTTTATCTATACATTGCTAAAAGTTTGAATGAGGTTTTTTTTAACTTTCCAGTAAAGTTCCTTTTTTGAAGTCTTTAGCTCATGGATTCAAGGAGTTTCCATACAAATTTCAACCCCATGTTTTACACAGTTTGAACCCTAATCTTTATAGTACATTACTTACCTAGGGCGGTTAAACAAAGAATGTCTCAGATCGCAGGTATTTGACGCCCGAGCCGAAGGCAAGGGCGATAAATACCTATGCGCTCTGAGGCTATCTTTATTACCGCCCGTGGTAAGTACAAAATTTTACGTCTCTATCTGGCCAGGAAGTGGGGTTTTCCGCACGCATAGCGTGCGGTAATTCCTACTTTATGGCCAGGTATGACGTAAAGATTTTTATAGCCTAAAACCTGACCGGGGATTTTCTCGTCAGATTAGTAAAGTTTGCATCAAAATCCGGTCAGCCGTTTTCACGTGATGCGCGTTCACATAAACAGGAAAACAGATAAACAGACAAAAATTCTAAAAACTATTGGAACGTTTTCTGTTATCGATTCTAAGTAGGTATCCCCAGGCAACTTTTTTTCGAATATCTTCCATGTACAGACTTTCGACCCTCTTCAGTTTTATTATATGTAGATTCGTAGTTTTATTATTTTAGTATATAGAAGATAGATAGAAGATACATTAGGGGAATATGTATCTGTGTTTAGTTGTTTCGTAAGTTTTCAGTAATATTTAATTCAATTCAAATAATTTATATCAGAACATTGTCCATTAGTTGTTATTAAAAATTTTATTGGCCGTTTATCTGTCATTGAAGATATTATAGTCCACTAAAACAAAAATTTTAAGCATGTTGTATATTTCGATAGAATTTTAGACAGAATAGTTCCAAGATACCTTAAAATTTAAAGCCACAGATTCCCCTGATCCTGTAAGTACCTGTGTCTTGAGATGGTTAATAAATTTACTTTGAATATGTTCATAATATGCATTTTTGACATTGATTGCGACAGAATATAAATCGATGATATTATGCATTCGTTTCCAACTTTGAGGACTTTAATAAAGCTACGTCGTTGTGACCACTGCGTCCAACGTCATATAGGACATTATTCTCCGAAAGGTAAACACGGCTGGCGGTCCAAAGTCATTAGGTGGTAGCGATCGAGATTAGAATCTTTACAACCTTAAGACACGTTCACATGAACAGTATGTGGCACCGGCATGTTTGGAGATGCTCCTTACTTCAGATTTCATCAGACAACCACCCTTGTACTTTGTTGCATACTAGGCTTACATCCACTTAAAATATTGTATACATAGTTATATGGCATACAATGTGATAATGCTGTTCTGTTCACTGCTCAGATTATAGTCAATGACATCCCAAGGCTCTTGGATGACATTATTGAAAAATAAGTGAAATTCTCAAAAATGTCGATTACTACAAGTACAATTATAGCAGGGCAGATAATATACCGAAGGACTTCATGAAATCCATCTTGTTCAAACTCAATTTCCGCTCAATACCTAAGTATAAATTGTTATCCGTGTTAGAAATATATAAATTTTCATAATGCAAACTCAATTCCCAATCAGTACGATACTATCTCCTATACCCATAAACCCATCTATAAAAGCAACCTCAAAGCTTAAACATATTTTCGCTTCGAGATAAAACGAGTAGGTAAACGTAATCGCAACATACCTTCATACTTTTGACTGCATAAGCTATTTCCCGACATGGTTTTTAAATACCATACAAATACAGTAAATTATTCTGACCAATTAACAGTTATAGTACTTAACAGTCATGGGAATCAAACCTGTAACCTTCCGCACTTGCGTAAGATCCGGCATTGAAATGTTTCTCACAAAATTATCGCATTTTCAGACGAATGCCTTCCGTTTGATTAGGGAACGGGTATGGATACAGATTTGAAGTAGGTACCTTTATTACTAAACTTGTACTTAATTCTAGCATTTGCCCGCGACTTCGTCCGCGTTAACTTCCATATCAACTGTCATACCTTTAAGGGTTGATTTTCAGGTTTAAAAGTATCCTATGTATTATACTGATTATAAACTACCCGTATGCCAAGTGTCATCTAAATCAGTTCAACCGTTTTTACATATGTGTCTCAAGGTATTTCCCTTTACGAAACTATCATCAAAAAGTTTACAATACACAGAATATGGTCAGTGAAAAAATAAAACTCAGTCGCACTCTGGGTAGCGATTTTGTAATAATAGTGTAAACATATTTATTTTTCTGCCATCCCAAAGAAAAGGTTCTACAAAATTATAAATTTGAATGATTATTTATTGTTATCCTTTGCACAAAACATACATGTAAGTACTAATGATAAAAACACTAAGCATCAATGGCTAACTTAAGAAATTATCTTACAGTAAGTTAGGTAGTTAAACTAATTGTAAGAAAAACGTAATTCGAGATATAAAGTACTTTCAATAAAGACCTTAGTTAAAAAACGAATTGACTTCACGTGTACAAAACAGCAAGAGCCACCGTCACAAGATTCTTTAAAATTCGACTTTAGCTACCTGTATTTAAGGGATAACTGCTAGATATAAGAATAGTCTTGTGAATGGTTCATAAGTGAGTGTATTCGAAATTGAACGCTATACTGTTGTCATAAGGTTGTAGAAGTATGTGTGAAATATGGCGTGACAGCACACACGGGTAGTGCACCAGCGTGGGAGTCTGCCGCAGGTGTCTGCCACAAAGCGCTGTATTTCCTACCACAGACGAAGCCTGATGTTAGTGCCATTGAATTGACAGAGATGTGCTAAAATGCGGTGCGAATTACAGCGTGTTATTATCAATCGCAAGTTCTGTTCAATAATTTTTCGTTTGACTTTTAAAATTCAGAATCGCCTGTGCTTCGAATATGTAATTTTTATTTCAGTTTTTTGTGCTCTTAGTTAAACAAAACTAAAGTTATTTCGTTTAATGAAATTATGAAGTAGATTGTAGTGGTAGTTTTAGTAGAAATATTTGTAAGTTTTAACTAATACCTAATTTTCTGTCGGGTGTAATTGTTTTTCAGATAATAAAAAAAAAACAATAAAACCTAATATGCACGTTAATTTGTAAATTACCTAGGTACTATTGTATATTCTCAACTTTTCGTTTCTAAATCTAGCATTATTATCTGTTTTTCTATACTAATATTATAAAGAGGAAAAGTTTGTGAGATCTTAGCTTTGTAAGTTTGTACGTAATGGGCAATCTCCGGAACCGCTTATCCGATTGCAAAACATTTTTCACCTGCATGTAGACTTTCTGCATGGTTATAGACTATATTTTATACACGGGTTTGCCTGCCTTCCTTGCAATACGCGGGGGTGGGCAGCTACTAACTAATAATGTTAAGTTTAGAAACGCAGGTGGGAAAAATTCAAAATTTCAATAAAGGTTACCTTTATTGAAGTTTTCCAGTTTTTCCACTCCATCTTCCAATTTCTGCTCCATATGGGAGTTCTATAAAATATATCAGTCTATAGGAAATACGATCACGAGTCTATGTTTTGCTAGTGTGTGCACCACTGTAGATAGATTTCTAGTTTTGTTAGTAGTTTTTACTGAAAGATAGCCAGCTATATTAGGTCTTAGGCACCGACGCACAAAGCAATGTTTTTAGATAAAGACTAAACCGTTAAACTTGGCAAAGAAATCAATCACCTGATATCTGTTATTTGATTTTCCACGTCGAATTTTATGATAAAAATACACATGCATTACCTATACCTACCTACAATTTAAACGCTTTTAACAATTTTATTACGATTCCGAAGCACTAAAAAAGGTAGTAAAGCTAACAAGAATAACGACTTCACAAGATTAATTTAAATTACTTGAATATTTTACTATCAGAATAAATTAACGACACAAAAATCCGACAGCCAAAAATCTAATGAAATAGAAATCAGCGAGATCCTATCGCACCTGTTGAATCAAGTTTTTCAATAAGCTCTTTTTTGTTCCTCGTGCACAAGGTGCAAACCTCTCAGGAACCGAACACCTTATTAGAATACTCACCCCCGGCAATCCTGTCGACGGAACCCAAAAACAAAACAAATCAGTATCAGATAATGGCATCCTAAATTATGGCCTTCGTAACCCATTCCTGACCTACCATCAGCTGCCTTTCCTCAACCCATATGCTACAAATATAGGTCAATTAGATTTGGACGCTGTCAAGCAATTATCAGTATTAAGGGAGCACATTTAAGATTCATTTTGGGTATTCGTATTGGATAGGATGCTTGAAATGCCAAGAACGAAATTGGACAATGGTAATGAATCTTCTAAAACATGGCATCTGATTAGTATTATTTTATGGTATAAAATTTGTGACAGGTGCGGGTGTTTGCAAGTGGTCATTTGTTTTGAGGTAAGTATTAGAAAGGACATTGAGTCATTATCTTTTTATTTTAATAAAGTAATAATCTTTCGTTAGTTATCACCGTTTTTTTTTCTGCTACTGTTCTGACCATTAATTTCGATGAATGTTTTTGTTTTGTATTATGCCTACGCGGTTGTATTCACATAGAGCTTAATACACTTGGACAGGAGCCTTATTAGTAAAAGGTATAGTTTAAGTTAATTTTGTGACAAAGCGGCCACGTGGTTGATTATGAAAACTTCGTAATGATAAATTTACTATGTGCCCATTTCAGCTATCTTTAAAATGTAATGCACTTGTGGTAGCACAATTTGATGGATCAATCGGTGTTATCATTTTCTATAATAATAATAAAGATGCTTGATGCTAGTTTTGTAACTTTGTATGTAGAAGTAAACTCTAAAACTAAATACTCATCCGATTTTATAAATTCTTTCATCTCCACTTATAATAAATCTCTAAATTAAAAAAAGAATCAGCCAGTTTGAAACTAAGCTTTGCGCGGTTCGAATGTTCTCAGCATCCCATGAACGGAAAAATATGAAACATTTTATATAGGTACATTATTATTCTAGCTGCAACTTAGGATAGTTTTAATCCGACTGCGACAGTTAATTAATTTTCCGAAATATACGACTTCATTTAATGTTTCATTTATTTTTATTGAAATCAAACGCTGCTCCAACTGTCAGCTATAAGAACCGTCAAATTTTCGTCAAAATGGCGGAATTGCTTTGCCTTTCACTTATTAATAATTTAAATCCCGTCTACGATAGACCTTTACGAGACAAATGCTAAAATATAAACCATAAAAAAATATTCGATTCTGATATGAGAACTTATATGCGCAAATGTCGTTTTATGTCGTAATTTCAATAAATGAAATCAACAAATTTGAACAATATAATTAACACGAATTTGTTTTTTTTGAATGACAATGGCACGCGCTCGGCGCATTCAGCCAAAGTACCTGCGGCGCTACCTCGAAAACCGATACTCAATGTTCATATATTTGCATCCCTGTCACTCGAGTATGGTTAGTGCGATAGAGATAGAGATACCCGAATATTTTCGAATTCCGAAGTTCGTGGTTATAGCTCAGGAATCGAAAATATGGTAAATAATCATAATGTATTTTCTCGAAAAAGAATTTAAAATAAATATAGTCAAATGGAGAAAAAAACAAAGCAAGAGGTTATATAGGTAATGATTAAGTTATAAGAGTCCAAAGTTTTAAGAGGGGGTATGTTCTGTCCCTTTTCCGCAAAACGCACCTTCATATGAAACGATTGTTTTTTACTATGACGCTCGAGTATATTGACGTCACAGTCCCTCATCGTTTTCTCACTCTAACAAGCGACATTAAAACGGATGTAGCTTCATAATTTTTTGAGATATTTGAATGGGAGTTTCATTATCTTCTATCTATTTATCTCCACTTATAATAAATCTCTAAATTAAAAAAAGAATCAGCCAGTTTGAAACTAAGCTTTCTGTGGTACGAATGTTCTCAGCATCCCATGAACGGAAAAATATGAAACATTTTATATAGGTACATTATTATTCCAGCTGCAACTTAGGATAGTTTTTATCCGACTGCGACAGTTAATTAATTTTCCGAAATATACGACTTCATTTAATTTTTCATTTATTATTCTTAAAGTATATCGCCGCCACATCTGTCAGCTAAAAGACACGTCAAAATCACAGTAATAAGAAATACTACGGACAAAATGGCGGAATTGCTTTGCCTTTCTTTCGCCTATTAATAATTTTAATCCCGTCTACGATATACATTGACGAGACACATAGGTACCAAAAGCAAATATAAAATTAATCGATTTTGATATGCGAACTTATATGCGCAAATGTCGAATTAAGGCGTAATTTGTACAAAATGTAACAATAAATTCGAAAAACATAAACTTGGTTTTTTTTGAATGGCACGCGCGCGCGCTCTTTGCGTATTCAGCCAAACCACGAAAACTGAAACTCGAAGTTCGTATATCTGAGGGCCTACCGCGAACGGCATTCGAAGTTTTCCTTCTCTGTCGCACTTTTGTACGAACTTGTAAGTATGACAGAGAGGGAAACTTCGAATGCCTTTCGCGGTAGGCCCTCTGCATTCCTGTCATTTGTTAGTGCGATAGAGATAGAGATACCCGAACATTTTCGAATTCCGAAGTTCGTGGTTTAAAAGAAAATACGGATGTCGGATAGATCTAAATTAATATTTTATGTGTGAATATGGTTAAAATTACTTGGAAATACTATTGTTGTTATTGTTTTAGTATATTTGACTAGCTTTAAGTTTAATATTGTACGTCCGAAATGGGCAAGCTGTTGGACTTTATTTTACCCAAAACAACTAAATGTATGTTCTGACAATAAAGAAATCTTATTTTATCTTATCTTATCGAAAATAGGGATGTAGACACTAAACAAAATAATCATAATGTTGTATTATCTCGAAAAAAAAACAACGCAAGAGGCTATATAGGTAATCACTAAGTTATAAGCGTATAAAGTTTTAAGAGGGGGTTTGTTGCGTCTCTTTTCCGCAAAACGCACCTTTATAATGAAACGATTGTTTTTTACTATGACGCTCGAGGATCGTGACGTCACGGTCCCTGATCGTTTTCTCACTCTAACAAACGACATTAAAACGGTTGTAGCTTCGTAATTTTTTGAGATATTTGAATGAGTTTTTCGTTTCTTCTTTCTTTTGAAGTGAGTCTACAGCTACACCTCTATTTGGAAGACAAGCGGAAATAATCCATACTATACATACTAATAATCCATACTTCCATACTAATATTATAAATGCGAAAGTGTGTCTGTCTGTTACCTCTTCACGCCTAAACCGCTGAACCGATTTAGATGAAATGAGCCCCGGGGAAGGACAAAGGGTAGTTTTTATATCTGAGGGGCTGAAATTGGGGGTGGAAATTTGTATGGAGCTACTGAAACCGCTGCACCGATTTAGATGAAATTTGGTATATAAATAGTTTGAGTCCCGGGGAAGGACATATAATAGGTTTTATCCCGGAAATCATCCCCTAAGGGGGTGAAAAAGGGGGGGGGAGGTGAAAATTTGGATGTAATCTATTTTGATGAAATTTGGTGTAGATATAGGTTAAGTCCTGGGAAAGGACATGGGATAGATTTTACCCCAGAAATCATCCCCTAAGGGGGTGAAATTAGGGGTGAAAATTTTAAAACAATTTGGTATAGAGATAGCTTGAGTCCTGGGAAAGGACATAGGATAGTTGTAATTCCGGAAATCACTCCCTAAGGGGGTGAAATGGGGGGTGAAAATTTGGATGAATCCCGTTTAGATGAAATTTGGTATAAAGGTCGTTTGAGTCCCGAAGAATGACATAAGATAGTTTTCATCCTGGAAATCATTCCCTAAGGGTATGAAATAGGGGGTGAAAGTTTGGATAAAATCCATGTACCTAGATGAAATTTGGTATAGAGATAATTTGAGACCCTTCAAAGGATATAGAATAGTTTTTGCCTCGGAAATCATCCCTTAAGATGGTAGAAGTTTGTTTGCATTATATTTTCTAAGTATTAAGTTCTACGCGGACGAAGTCGCGGGCAACAGCTAGTTTAATAATAAAGAGCTCAACACTGCTTTAACAAAATTCTTAAAATTGTATGAAAATTGGTCATAGGAATTTTCGACAAAAGAGTGAGTACGTCCCAGAAAAGCCGTGGAAACTATTTGCCCACTGCAATGAGCTTACTCTATACAAAACCCTATATCTACTGTGATCAATAACAAAATAAAAAAAACTGGTATTTAAACATATGTTTTCCTAATAATTGAAATCTTCTTGACTTTTGGGACACCCTAATTATATCATCAAAGACTTAACTTCCCAGCAACCTTCCTACAAGCATGCCAATTCCGATTTGACCAATCCAAATTAAAAATATATATATATGTACATAACTATAGCTTTATGATCATTCCAACTTCCTGCCTAAAATATTCACAAAGCGGAGGTAGGTACAATGTTAGCAATGTTAGCTTATATAGCAATGTTAGCATGATAATGAGAAATAAACACGTACAAAGTCGTATATAATTAACAATTTAAGAGAATGCAAGTTACCCACGATTAGAGTAGTTACGGCGGGAACAATGGTGGGTTCCCACATCATAACAGTGGTAATAGAAGATTCTTCCAGATAATATTGCCCATGATATAATTAGGGCAACTGCGACGATAGTTGGAATATAAAGTTCCGTACAAGCCTTACATGTTGTATAAAATATTTACTAGCTAACATAACGCACGTACATATAGTTATTATTAGTATTTGCGACAGGTTAAGCAGTGATGTTTCTTGAGATTGATTATGTAGACGGATTAAACGTTTTGTTTCACAACTCAAAACTTGCCCCAATTTTTAAGTAACAGAACAAGTCCACGCAAACGTAAATTAAATATCAAACCAATAAAGTACGTTATTGAGTTGAGTCACGTAGATTTCACTTAGGTTCCAATTGTTTACAATAGGGAACATTTACTGCAATCTTCTGCCGCTAGAGGCAGCACTACCACTAATAGTAAAACAGTATAGGAATATAGGGATTCACACACACATGCACAATTGATTGTCAAATGAGTGACAAGGATGGTAGCATAGACAATACCGCAAGTGGGAACGAGATACAATGTCAACGCTGCTAGTGTCGCCACCTACGAAGAGTTTTGCGTAATGTTCCCTATTAAAAGTCAGATCCTTAATTATTTTATCTTACTTTCATTAGAATAAAACAGGAAGGGAACGTGTCAACAAGAGTACCTGACGCGTTCAAATGGTCGACGTCTAATCGGGCGACCGAAGTGTTGCGGGATAAACGAAGTCAAAGAAGACCTTAGCCATCTCCAAACATTTTGATAGGTGACATGCTATTTAGGACAGAGTACAATGGCGTGTCTTATTATCGGGGGCCAAGACCCAGTTCAGGTCGCTGACTCAGCGTAATAAGTAGGTAAGTAAGAATGATTATAAATTTACAAAATGGTTTTTCCCGTCATCTGCATACCCCTGACTGACACATTTTTCTTATCACTCCGTTGGCGGATGGGTACCTACTGGGTAAAAAAAAAAAGACTGTGAGTAAACCTAACGCCGATGTGAACTGTTTAGAATGCACATTAGCGAGGTTTTTGTTTCCATATTTGGTGAGTCGTGTGATCGTCGTGACTCCATGTCTCGGGAACATTTTTAACCGTGGAAAAATTTACGCGAATAAACTACTAATAGTTATATTCTTTTTTAAATCGAAAGTAACATTCAAGGACTTTTTGCTCCAGTATAAAAACATTAATAAAGCTTTCCAAATTCTGAGGAGGAAAAATAAGGTGCTAAAGGTGTGAGTATGAAGTACCTATTGCGAAAATAATTACCTATGCTACAACATCATCATTACTCCATATACACTTCACTGCTGAGCACAGCCCTTCTCTTTTGAATGAGAAGAAATCGGCTGGACGCTACGACATCAGCATAAGTAATCATATTAGCTGAAAGTCGTTCACTGCTGGACATAGGCCTTCCCCAAAGAGTGCCAAAGTGACTGGTCTGGTGCTAGCCCGCATCCAGCGGACTCCCACGACCTTTACCAGAAAACGACTAATTTACCTACCATCTAGAAACATTTAGAAATTAACAAATGAGAACCCTGAGCGCTAGGGCCGCTTGTATAATAGTTACAGTATCCGCATAACACGGCGCAGGCGGCGACAACGTAACCGTGTAATGGCGACGCCGACGTGCAATCTTCCGTGATAGTGAACTTGAGTTTTTTCCCAGTACCGTTAGGCTGGGCTACATTCCGCGGTTGCCGCGAGACGCCACCGCAGCCGTGTGATCTCCACTGTAATACGATTTTATATTGCCAACGTTCTAGAATCTAGATAAAGGCTTCCTGAGTTGTAAACTACAACGTTGGCGTTTTAACAACTAAGTAAAAGGAAACAGGAGAGACATAGTTCGTTGTCTAATTTTAAGCCTCCTTATACGTTGTCAACAAGGTGCTAGCATAAGGATGCCATTACAAAATATACAAAGTTTTAAGAAAAAACTAAAAGCCCATGTATTAGAAAATATTTTTGTCACCTAAGTACGGCCCTAAGTCGAGCATAACATTGTTGCTGACTGCATGCCATGCCATTAACAAATCAATACCCTGAGAACTTGACGGTTTCGCTCTATGAAAACACAACAATATATCGATATCAGCCATATTTTTACACCAAAAAATAGGTTGGCTAATTTGACTAAATATTCATTAATAATCCACCTAAATTTAATACCGATACGGTAAAAAATAATGAAAAGTAATCTTCATAAATTCCGTAAAAATCAGGCGAAAATGGTATAAACTATCTTTACTTTATAATTGACTACGTATATATACGTTCTTTCGGATACGCGCATAATCCACTTATTTTTGTTAATGAATAAACCTTTCTATAGGCCAGATTAAATTCAATATTATCTCAAGGTCGTGAATATTTAATTAAAATGCCTTTATTTCCTGATGCATATATTATTGGCTTCAGGTAGTAAGTCTCCAAATTTGTGTATACTCAAACATGTTTTCATTATAAAAATACTGATAGCATTTTTGTTTGGGGGTTAATTTTTTGTCCTAACTTCCGGTCCATAGAATTATTCATTTCAATAGTAAAAGTTGTTTAAAATAACATATAAAAGCCGTATACAAATAATAAGCCTGATATTGAATTATTTCCAAAAAAACTGTAATTTTCCATTTATGTTTCTACCCGTAAATTTTAATGTGATTTCTTTTTTTTTTACTAAGAATGTTATGTGTATACTTGTTTATTTAGTCTTAGGTTTAGTAAAACCATAAGATGTATCTTCAATTGCGGCTCACAGGATCTTCAATTAAAGGTCTCCTATCGTGACTGATGTGATGTTCGTTTGATAGGTACTAAGATGAAGCGATTCTCCCGAATTAGATTTAATTTAATAACAAGATTTTGTACATGAGGTGGATTTAATGAAACGAAGGACAACACTGCGCGTTTTATAAGCGAGTTCAACGTTCGGCATTTAATTTAGGTGAAAGGAAACCATTTTGGCAGGTCATTTACAATCCAAGGTTATTTTATCTATTTTAGTTTATAGGTAGGTATTAGGTATACCTACTTATCGGTGTTTGCAACTTTAACATACGAATATGCAATGACTCTGATCATAATTTTATATTTTATTCGGAAAATTGATCCATTCAAAAATAAAGTAGGTACCTAAGTACCTTCAGAAAATAGAGATTCTGAAATGTTATATAGATTCAAATAAAATACGAAGAGTGCAAGCTTCATTAGATAGGGTCATTTCGCCGGTTGGCGACCACCTAATTTCATGTGCCGGTTAGCGACCACTTAGCTGACTTGGTGAACTGAAAGCATACTTTCTCGTTTTTTTGTAAATTCCTATTCCATAACTACAAAGAATAAGGCATACGGCTGACTGTTTCAATGTTATCTTCAATTGAAAAAACCATGTTCTTCAAGTGGTCGCTAACCGAAGGTGGTCGAGTAACCGGCGAAATGACCCTATCACGTCACAACTCACAAGTCGTCAACTACTAACGTACCTGTACCTACTAACTCAGTGCACGAAGTAAGCACCTTCTTTTTAAAAAACGACAACAAATTCAAAATGTTTACCTAACACTATAAAAAGCATTACTTACAACTTTAAAATTTTGTAATTCTCACCATCCGACAAAGCTCTAAAAGTAATATAAAGAATCATGACGGAAATAACTGCCTCTCTAAGAATTCTAAGCTTTGAAGGCTACGCGCGCGCCGGTTCAACGACCTGCCATTGCCAATGTCAGCCATCTTGAGTTCCGCAGTCGCTTACGTTCTTCACGTAAGAGGCTGTAACCCGTTGTTTGTGTGAGTAGGTAATGCTTGTTTTTCTATGCCGACGCGTCTGTGTGAGTGCTTAGAAGTGAATGTGTACCTGTGTCAGTACACGTTCTAATGTAGTTGGTGGTAGGCTTGCAAGCGAACTACTAGATGGCGCTATGTAAATCGGTTTAATAGTGATGAAAACTTTAGTATCCTGCTTTTGTTCGATAATAATAAAAAGTACTTAATATAGGTAATTAAATTGACTGCTCTTTTCGTATTAAGACAGAAATACCTACTTCCAGGCAAATTTAACCTACCCATTATTTTTCTAAACATCTGGTAGAATGTGCACTGACCACCGTCTATCATCATTTTACCATGAAACTTTTTTGCTAAGGTAGTTACGAAACAAAGTGTTTAGTAAAATGTTGCCACAGCAGCTGCGTCATGCAATATTCAAGCAGTAATTATACAATACCAAATCCATATAATTACATTTGTACCTACGTATTTATTACTGAACATACCCTATGTACCTATACAATGAACTTACCTATTGCTGAACATACAAACTGGTGTATAAACAAAGTAGCAACAAAAAAACACGACTAAAACTACAAATTTTTAAATAACATTATTGTAAGCTATAGCAAGCTATACAGTCATCATCATATCAGCCGAAAGACGTCCACTGCTGGACACAGGCCTCCCTCAAGGAGTGCCAAAGTGACCGGTCCTGCGCCACCCGCATCCAGCGGACTCCCGCGACCTTTACCAGGTCATCAGTCCACCTTGTGGCTATAAAGCTATATATTATAATAAATTAATAATCATCTCAATTATTTTATGCTTCATTTGCACCAGTGCACACAAAAGGGGCTCAGTCCCCCCTAAATCTGGTGTTTTCTCAGTTGAACAAAACTATAATTGTAAAATAATAATTACATTATATAGAGCACGTAGCAACAGTGTATTACATACAGGACAGGCCACAAGGCAATCATTCCCACCTGTCATTAACCTTATAAATAATGGCACACCTTGAGATCGGGATAATTCGATGAATTACCCGGCGCACATACACAATGATAAAATGAGTTACACTGCCATAAGGCAGAACCAGAATGTAGGTTAGTCAACAGAGTTATTAAATATTAAAAAAAAATATGACATAAAATTTAATAAGTACAAAAGTAAAATTTGTGCGTTTATACTTTTCCTACACTTATATGTAGCTACAAAATGCGCAAAACGTACCCAATTCAATTCAAATTCGAATTGAACTGGGTACCTACGTTTTATTGATAAAATAAAAGTACTTTTCATGTCAGTCTTACCTATGTATGTTAAGGAATGTCATGCATGAGATAATTATTATACTCATAAATTTGTACTTATACCACTTACTTACCCTTATGTTACTTATCATTTTACTTTGCTTCTGGAATGGCTTAGGTAGAAATCAAATCCACGTCAGGTTTGAAATATCGTGTCGAGTTTGAATGTCTAGAATTGCGATTAAATTGATTACGTCTTGTGTGATGTGTCACTTTAGTTTAATAATTTTGATAGTGTATGATTTTAAGGATGAATAACAACTATTACCTACCTACAATTTAACTATAACAATGTAAAAACTTTACAATACCAAGCCGGGAAAACGTTTCTTCTTATTTATCGCGTAGATATTCCAGGTTTCGTACCTATTATTTAGTGACCTCTTTGGTTCGCAATTTTTTACTCTGAACCAAATCGAATGATTATCAGTATTTCGGTGGCAATGCAAGTCCTAACAAACAAACTGATTTACCTACTTACCTCACATAAATTTAACAAAACCGTGCGACACTAAATTAAAAACATTGTAAAATTTTCATCATCCATCCATTTAAACCTACAATAGTTTAAAGTGACACGGATAAAAATATGTTTGTGCTCTGTCAGCATACCCTTTTTGGGAATTCAGGCGTGAATGTTGGCATTTATATGTTTATCTTGTAACAAGTAGGTAAGCCAAATTTTTGCCAATTCTCGGCTTGCAATAATAGTGACATGGAGACGTAAACAGTTAGCCGATGGCACAAGCACCATAAAAGCCGACGCGTGGATTACCCCGTAGCTCGTAGGTAATCTTACGAGTTGCTAATAGCTGTTGTAACAGGTCCCTTTATTGTTTAACCATTATCGAGACTAAAAGACAAGTGAATGCTACCTGAACACACGCAGTTTAAAAATATGTACAGTCAAGGGCATAAATATATGTACGTTCCCAGAGCTTCAAATATATCTGTACTAACGATTAGTCATAAATATCCATGCGACGATTCGATCTGAAATATGTATACATGTATCGAGTCATTAATATCTGTACGCTGATACGTTCATAAATATCTGTACAATGAAAGACAATTATATGTAGACAAACACGCAGCCATAAATATATGTACACATGTTTGTCATATACTTGTGAACAAAGCAGAGGTCGATATTATATACACACTTAAATATCATATACATGTGAACAAATCAGAAGTCAAAAATATCTGTACACGGTCAAAAGTGAACGCATATATACAGTCACCAGCATAAATATATGATTATGGGCAGCGCTGCAAATATATCTGATCATCAATTGAAGTCGTAATTATATATGACGAAACATCGTCGGTAAAAATATGTGATGATTTACAGCCCGCATAATAATCATTTGCCTGTAACAGCATAAATATCGGATCAGACTGAATATAAATATCCGATACTTCACAAAATCTCAGACTATAAAAGCATAACTATCGAATCACATATGGATTGCAAAAACATCTGATACGAATTGTCAGTAAAAAATATCTCAACAATCTGCAAAAATAAACTTTATTAGGTCTGACATAATAATTATACGGTCGTAATTTGAACAAAGCTATTTGACGCTTCTCGAAAAGAGTAGTAACCTGTCATTAGATACCGCCGTCTCACATTATCTAATGAGAGTTTGACAGAATTGATAATAAGTCGAAATTGCCAGATGAGCCTAACATTGCGTTTCTAAGCTCTATATTCATAAGGCGACATTGAATTGATTGACAGCTAGTCCCTAATGTAATTTGGTCCCTAGAATTGTAGCACATATATGGGTATTCGGTGGTGCAATTTATTCTGGGCTTTATATAAATGCAGCTAGTAGTCTAAGAGCTTTGTGGATTCCTCCCCAGTTGTAAAAATTACAAAATGGTTTGACTCGCCGTCTTTGATTATGACTTGAACCTGAAATTCGTAAAATTAAACTATACGATTTTTTTTATAAAGTTAATTGTTTAATTAATTGCTGGTCGAGAATTTCTTGCATTAAATAAAATAAGATTGATGCTTAAAAAAACCACCTTGAACATGGTTAGATAAGCTGTGTTTTCACGAGATTTTTTTGCGAGGCATAGATACATTTTGGAATTTAAAGTCGCTATTCTGGATAACAATATACTTACACCAGCCAAAGTAGATGTAGATTTATTTATATCAAGAAAAAAAGGATATTTTTAAACGTAAAAGTCCTGACTGACTGACTGACTGACTGACTGATTCACTTAAATCAACGGCCAGCCCAAACCGTTGAACCTAGAAAGCTGATTTTTTCACAATAGGTAGTTTTATATAACAAGTACCCAATAAGAAGGCATTTTTTGGAAATTCCATCCCTAAAGGGGTTAAATAGGGGTGCAAAGTTAGTATGGGGGAAACTTATTTTTGAGCTAGAGACTTAAAACTTTGTAGAAAGATGACTTGTAGAAATAAAAATAAACTCCTTTGAGTGTTTTGGAAAATTTCACCCCTGAGGGGGTTAAAAACTCTTTGCATGGAGGGAACATTTTTTTTTGCTAGAGACTTGAAACTTTGTAGAAAGATTACCTAGTAAATACAAAAAAAAACTACTTTCAGCATTTCTAAGGGGGTTAAAAAGGGGTGCCATGTTTGTATGAGGAAAACTTTATTTTTGAGTTAGAGACTTGAAAGTTTGTAGAAAAAGTATATATATATATATATATATATACAGTGTGTAAATCTAATACGGGCGAATCTCTTAACGGTGGTTAGTATACACACTCGCGTTAAAGGCTCGTTGACAGTTAGTTACTTTCAAAAGCTCATATCGCGTATGAAATGTCATCCATGTTTACATTGCCATTGCTGCTGATAGAATTTTCAAAAATTAATTATGAGGTCACTGTTAAGTGTAACTTAGAAAAACATCTTAATTAACGATTACACTAATGAGTCCTATGTCTGGTTTAATTTATCGCCCGTATTAGATTTACACACTGTAGATTACTTATTAGAACACAAATAAAGTACTTTCAGCGTTTTGGAAAATCCGCCCCTAAGGGGGTTAAAAGGGGGCGCAACGTTTGTATAAAGGGATTTTTTTTGCTAAAGACTTGAAACTTTGTAGAAACATTACCTATTGAATACAAAAAAAACTACTTTAAGCAAGATGGAAAAGACCATGCATGCATTCCTAAGGAGGTTAAAAAGGGGTGCAATTTTTGTATAAGGGAAACTTTGTTTTTGAGTGAGAGACTTGAAAGTTTGTAGAAAGATTGCTTATTTAAATACAAAAAAAGTGCTTTTATCTTTTGTTGAAATTCATCTCCTAAAGGGGTTCAAAGTTTGTATGGAGAGCAAGACATTTTAAAAGTAAAGTGTTACTTCGGGTTTAAACTGTTTGTTTAAAGATTAGAAATCTAATTTCAGCGTTTTTTGAGATTCATCGATCAAGTTAAAAGGGTGCTTCAAGTTTATATCGAGAGCAAGATATAAAAAAAATTATGTGTGTACACGCCAACACAGTTAACTGACCATTCGTGACCCTTTTAGTCTTATTACAATGCATATAAAGTGCACGGATGGTTAGTTAACTGTGATGGCGATGGTAATACACTCAGTTACTTATCTCAATGGTATATGACGAATAATTGTAGATATGGCACGGGCTTGACTTTCAGACACATGTACAGTCTGGGGTAGTAACATACGAACATAAATAAGGATATAAATATCTGTACACGCCTTTATGACACTGACAATAGAGTTCTGTACAGATATTTATGTCCTTATTTATGTACGTATCCGTTCACCCTTGACTGTAGGTAGGTACAGAAATTTTTGTCTGGCTTTTTGCTAATATGTTTACATTTACAGAAATGTGTCTAGATATTTTTGACTTCTGATTTGTTCACATGTATATGATATTTAAGTGTGTATATAATATCGACCTCTGCTTTGTTCACAAATATATGACAAACATGTGTACATATATTTATGGCTTCGTGTTTGTCTACATATAATTGTCTTTCATTGTACAGATATTTATGAACGTATCAGCGTACAGATATTAATGACTCGATACATGTATACATGATTCAGATCGAATCGTCGCATGGATATTTATGACTAATCCATAGTACAGATATTTTTGAAGCTCTGGGAACGTATATATATATATATTTTTTTTTTTTTTATC
This sequence comes from Epinotia brunnichana, assembly GCA_963854355.1. Classification (NCBI taxonomy): domain Eukaryota; kingdom Metazoa; phylum Arthropoda; class Insecta; order Lepidoptera; family Tortricidae; genus Epinotia; species Epinotia brunnichana. Next base: position 20,001,311 of record OY977940.1, read on the forward strand.
TCACAAAAACTTAAACGCTAGTTTTACAAAATATGTTCCGCCAAACTGAGGACAGTTTGTTGGCCGATAATACGCTCTATATTTATGCCCTTGACTGTACCTATTTTTTTAAATACAAGTTCAACGTAATATTTAACAATTTGACACTTGGTATTTATGAATTACATATAAAAAATACAAGCTGAGATTTTAACAGTAGATACATGCTGTGAAATAATCCGCTGCAATACACACATACATAACCAAATAATGTCTCACCTACGAGTATATTCCCAAAAACGGTATAATTTAAAATTTACACGCCACTTCTAGTGTGATATTGCAGTGCGGAACCTGCACCCAAAACACACCTCAACTGTATTCCCTTAAGACAGTTTAGACTATGGGTAAATGGTAAGAATAACACCACCCCCTTTTCTCCCCCAAGAGTCGACACTCTACCTACCCGATACTCATAATCGTCATCACACGGGACAATAATTAACAACATAAAATTGTTGGAACACCCACGACACTTTCATTTCAAAGTTCAATATCTCAAAACGAGCAACGTAGCTAAGAGCCATCTCGATCACGTCAGCTTTCGGAAAAAGAACACAAATCGGTCCATTTGTTGAGGAGTTACGATGCCACAGACAGACACACAAACACGTCAAACTTATAACACCCCCCTTTTTGCGTCGGGGGTTAATAAAATAGAGAAAATTATATTGGCAATGAAAAGGATATGGATAATGGCAGTGAATGGTGTTTTTGATTGTCGTTCGTATTCCACAGGGTAATTTTACACAGATTTGATAGAGATAGATCAAATGTCTTTTAGAGCCTTAACTTAATTTGTCATAGAATCATCTTTGTATACTATCAACTCAACAATGTAGCGGGCTGTAATGACCTAGTTTAACTTTAGATATGTAAGTTAGGAAACAATTTACGTATACAAATGCCTTGCGTAAATATTTAGCGAAGACCGCGACCCGGCTAAGTCTATAATTAAACTGTAAGCACATAAAACCTACGCATGTAGTCTTATGGTCAAGTACCAAACTGTCATGCATACGTTATTATCTTTAAATTGTAGTTGTTAATTCATTATTTATCTCTAATGATAGATCGAACGTAACCTTTTCTGTCAACGTTCATTTCTGGACGTCTAATTACCGAATAGCCTTTGAGCTCAATCACTAAGCCACTAATTGGCACAGTTTAAGAGCGTTGAAATGTTTGGCATAATGAGACCAAGATAAAGATAAAGAACTGTTTACACTTTGATAAGTGATAAGTGCTATTCAATTCATTTCTTTCTTTCATACATAAGTTACTCGCAAAAAAATAGAACACGCTCCCCACGCACTTATCCCTGTAAGGGATCTCCTCCAGTTAACCTTTGAGCAATTGCGTGGAGATCAGGAACAAAAAAATAGACAAACTAACACGTGTACAGGGACTTTTACGCAACAGTAAATTAATCTTAATATATAATACAAGCAAGTACCTGCAAATAAAATAAAAATACTATACAAATACTATAAATATGTACATACATAAATATATCCATACTAATTATATATATATGTCACCGTTAGATTGTGAACACCGTCAGTTTATAATCTAACTCGCGATATTATAAACTGACGAAAAATTGTGAACTGTCAAAACCGTTCACAATTTAACGCATTATTTTTCGTTAGTTTATTAACTATCAATGTCGAATTGTCAAATTGTGAACTGAGATCAAATCGGCTTGCTACGGAACGTACACAAAGACTAGGTAGGTTAGGTTAATTAGGTATATTCAGTTGCCCGAAGGGCAAAGCGCCCAGAAATAGGAGCCCCGCACAGCGGGGCTCCGTCGACACTGCTGGATATAAATGGAATAAAATGTCTGAATAACAAAAAAAACAATCATGTTCTGACGTAAGTGGAAACTGATGCGAGTGGAATAATTCGCTCAATTAAACAGCGCACAGGTTGCGTTCCGAATCAGGCAAATTTGATTCAGTTCACAATTTGACGATATGACATTGTTAGTTTATAAACTAACGAAAATGAATGCGTAAAATTATGAATTATTTTGGCAGTTCACTATATTCCGTCAGTTTACAATATAACGGGTAAGATTATAAATTGACGGTTTTCACAATCTAACGGTGACATATATATAGTATGTTACAAAAATACCCGTTAAGCGGGAAGGGGGTTAAATTGTCCCTTATAAAGAGTTACAAAATTTGAAAACCGTAGTACTTACCTATCGCAGTATAACTTACCGCCAAAATCAATAAAAAAAAGAATTATAACATTTTTATGGGGTTTTTTGTAACACGTTGTATATATACAACGTGTTATAAAAAACCCCGTAAAAAAGTATATATATATATATATATATATATATATATATAAAAAAAAAACAAATAAATATATTAACACAATATAAAAACAGTATCCTATTGATTTAATAAGCCATTATTTTCGTATTTTTTTAAACTACTCCATTAAATAATAACTGATTAACGAAGAAAAAGTTTCAGAAAAGTTTTCGTTAAAAAGTTTCAGAAGAAGTTTAAAAAATCGTTAACCGAGCATATCCTTTCTTTGCGCATGCCAGAAGGTCGCAGGTTGAATCCTGCTCGTATATAAAAACGTAAATAAAAACCCTTTAATTTCCCGTTAGTATAATGCAAGTTGTGAACTGACACAAGCTCGTGTAAAGGCCTAGATAATTTGACAGCTCAAATGTCAATGCGTCCTAGAATTAAGATCTCATGGTAGGCACAATATAACTAGGTATTTACGGCGAACGTTATTAACATACGCAACGCCCACTTCGGTGACATTTGGAAACAATGGAGGCTAATGATACGTTATCTGTATTCAGCTTCAATTTGAGTAGCTTTGTGTGTCAAACAGCGCCTATCAAAGAAAGAGTATACCAACTAGACTCATCAGCCGTAAGAATTGAAGTAGTTGACAGTTATTTTTTCTAGTTTTTTTTTATCTGTCGATTTGGTCCTTAGTTGTTCCAACTTTTTAAAATGTAACATTTTATTATTATCATCCGTGCAAATGTAAAAAATGGTAATAGTTTCATTGAAATTACCGATTAAATTATGGCTGATAAATTTCAAGCCCAGTTAACTTCTGATACGAGTATATAAGTAGGAGTGCAATTGTTTGGCTCATGTATAATTTAATTTAATCGTAAAGGTTAATAATATTTTTGTTAACATGATTACATTATTAACTTTTGGTTTATTGGTTACTAGCGCCTCGAATGCCGACCATTAAATAATTGAAATATGTTCGCTACATGACTGACCGTAATATATACCCAACAAAGCGATAAATTTAAAATTACATGAAATATGGCTCGAGGCTCGTTCCTCCCCGTGCCGTATGACCCGACCCGTTCGACCTTTCTTCTGAAATAACTTCAAGGAACTTTACATTGTCGTTTTAATACAGGCCTCAATTACTCCTCGTTAGAGTTTTGGGAATTAACATAATATGATCCAATTTTATAAATAATATTAAAATGTCCAGCTTGTAATGGGATAAGGCAATGTTGGGTTGGGTTAATAAATGTATCTGTGAAATTTAAGAAAGAAAAACGCAGCTGAAGATAGCTGTCATAGTCTAAAAAGAACTCAAGAGGTGGGTCTGGGCAGGGAAAGATGGTCAGTGCAATGTAATGCACGACTTGCGCGTCTTCAGGAGTTCAACAATTCTTTGTGATTTTAAAGAAATTGTCACTGTCAGTCGGGTTTGACTGACATACATTTTAAGCGGTACCTACATTGAAAAATCGAGTTTTATGACAATTTTACTACCTAGTTATTTGTGTCCTAGCAATGTACTTACCATGTACGATCGAAAATTGACATAAATGTTTGTATATGTTGTCTAAACATAATTTTAATGATTTTGCGTTTCAAGAATAACATTAGTTGAATGAACACTATATAGAGCTAGCAGAAAAGCGCCGACCTCGTGTCTAGGGACCTTCACCGAAATGTTACCTGAGTTCGCCGACCCCGGCATTGTTTCATGCGAATTATTCCCATTATTTATCAGCCACGATCGCTTCATGATTTCCGCGTCATGACAATCGCAATTTAATAAATAAATTGGGCTTTATTGTACATGGGAGTTTACCATGTCCGTAACGGAACAAAAAGGCAGTCATATTTTAGTCAGTTACAAACTCAAGAAGAAGTAATTACCATGCTTTATGTGTTTCATTCAAAAGACAAAAAAAGTATTGTCAACTTACAATTAGAAATCATTGCCTACACGAAAAACAATACTGTCACCGTTTTTAAGGCCATTTTATTTAAATTAATACAAAAATATTGTTTGTTGCCTAGTAACACAGTTAAAATATGAAATTTAGAGTACCCAGGAAGCTCGACTCCCCATACAAACAAAATGGTTCTCATTTTAAAATGAGGAGCCGACTTGTGTCGAGCGAGCGTCCTGCCCGGGGACTCTTAAAACATTACTTTCAAATACACGAAACGAGCCAAGTTACATAAACATAATAGGTAACATGTTATATCTAAATTAATTTTGTATAACGCAGTTACGCTGCCAACGATATTTATTAATTTCAAATGAAAGGAAAAGTTGAAAAATTTAGACTCGGAGTCTACACTTTTAAATTTTTCCTTTAATTTGAAATTAATGTTATATCTAAATTAGGGATTTACGTAAAATAGCAGCAGGTTGTGTTAGAGATGCAAACTTTAAGTTAGACGACCGGTTAGCCTAGTGGGTAGTGACCCCGCCTACGAAGCTGAAGGTCCTGGGTTCGAATCCCGGTAAGAGCAAATATTTGTGTGATGAGCATGAATATTTGGTTCTGAGTCTTGGATGTTTTCTATGTATGTTTTCAGTGTTTAGTGTTGTCAATATGGATCACATAGTTATCTGAAATAAATAAATAATAATAATTATATCTATGAAATAATTTATTTCGTCGTCTAACACAAACCTTGTTGAGCTTACTAAGGGGCTAAATAGTTCGATTTGTGTAAGATTGTCACCTAATATTTATTATTTATTTATTTCTTTATTATAAGTGGACGCTCCTTAAAAATGCCTTCTCATTTTTATCGCTAAATCACAGTCAATAATTACAAATTAATTTGAGGCTAACATCGCCAATTATTGAACTTGTTGTCAAAATGCAATCACAGAATAATGGAAATGGCCGCCATTTTAATATTCATATGATGCCCATCAACATTTAACTACCTAATAATAACGAATAAAGAATGTTAAAAAAACATAGGTAGAAACCATTTTCAGAAATCAAATTAGCCTTTGTATAAAAACGGTGTTCAGGATGGCACGTCTAAATTCTGAGATGTAGGTCTATCTATACCACGTCCATATATATTATACAACATTGAAAAACTACCAGCACCAAAATCATGGTAAATGTACATATTGTATCAAGCAAAATTGCTTGTAAAATTAAAAAAAATGATTTTGTATTACAAAAGACCGCTTTACACAAAATAAGAAATTACAAAAAAAGATACAGTTCTCTTCTTGTCTTAAATAAAGGTAAATAAAACACTAAATTAAGCAGAATTATGTGAATCCAGAATTCAAGTCCTTCAAATGTTGTGTGGATAGTTACGAATGTTACGATTCTAATAACCGCTACAATTTCCTACCTTTTTACAAATGCAAACACGTGAGAGTGAAGTATTTGCATGCGCGTATATACTCGTATTTACTTGACTCACAAATTAAAACTTACTTACAATTTTTAATTTACAACAGATATAACGCTTAGCACTAGAAAAAAAAACTATCATTATATCAACGTAGCTAACGGAGCATCAAACGGCCAAAACCTTAGGGCACTCTCTGTCATCGATGTAGCGTACTCAACGGTCATCCATAACGTACTTTAATTGATATACGACTACCTGTAACCACCCTCAACCTTAGAACCTTTATGAATCACGGGGGAGGTAACACAATGCCTTGGGAACATAATAACTCGGTCGTGGGAACGGATCTGAGTGAATGAAGATGCCACCTGTAGAGGCGGTTGTAATTATGTAATGCCGTCACGTGTTAGTTTGTCGTAGTAACGGTAGACCACGTGTTTTGCCACATAACAGTTATACCTATGCTATTGTTTACTATCAGACTATCAGTATGTACTGTCAACGTGCGAAGAAATTCAGACGTACGGTCAACCAATTTGATTCCTAGGCCATCATAGAACCTTGCCGTTGTAAATTCTATGTCAATACCGGCTACTAGGATTATTGCGTCGCTATGTAGCAGTTAAAATGAGAGGGTTCTAAGGTGGCCTAGGAATCAAATTGGTTTACTGTACATGTGAAGTCTCCAATCCGCACTGGGCCAGTCGTGGGGACCGCTGCCCATTCCTTCTCACCCACGAGAAGGGCTGGCTTACTCGTATCTTAGGCTGACGATGATTTATGTAGATACTTTATACTGGATTGATGTCTGAGTAACCATAGAGATCTATAAAAGTCGAATTCAATTAGACGCGCTAATAGGTAACCAGGAAGCTTCAAATTCAGATTCAGATATTTGTGAAACATAAGGTAATACAAAAGTGTTCTTACATAATTAATAAGTCATACATGAATCTCTATGTTTTGCCGATTGGCATACAAATATCAATGTCAAAGAAGTTACAGTTACAAATTAATGAAATAAACATTTCTCAAACATGCAATGAAATGTCGTCATTACGTGGGTTATATCAGGCTTCAAAGTATCACGTTTCGGGCGGATCAACTCGAGAGAAAGGAATTTCATACGAAATTGAAGGCCTAGGCCGAAAAGTTATTTGTCGCACAGCATCACGGCATTCAGCCATGAAAATTAGTTTGATTTGAGGAGTTTTATTTATTTATTTCATTGCATGTTTGAGAAAAGCACTACCTATACATGCCTGGCCGTGAAAGGCGCTTGCCGGGTGAGTAGGTATAATAGACGGCCGACCGTAGGGAGGCCGGATAGTGATAGAAAGAAAGAAAGAATTTATTTATTCAAATAGGATTCATCGAACCACTTTTCACGTTTTGCATCGTCAGTCATCAGCTACAACACTAGAAACACTCAGGTTCTATTAAATATACTTAAGACTCAAAATTATTACAACATGTCAAGGGATTTTTACATAAAATTTGTTTTTTAAAATACCTTAGATAATAAAATGGAGAAATTAAATTCAGCTACGTGTATGTGCATCGTCTATAGTTAAACTAACAATTAATACGTTAAGTAAATAGGCATAGTTTATATATTATAAGTAATGTCAAGGTTATCAGTTATTAATACTTAATTAGCAACTTTTCATTATTTTTTTATTTTTATTTTTTTTACTAAGCTGGGCCAAGCATTTTTATCTATTAAGTAGTCCTCGACAGTATAGTATCCCTTTTTTAGCAAGGATGATTTTAGATATATCTTCAAAGCAGGTAATGGCAATTCAAGTGCTTCAATATGTAATTTATTTTAAAATAGTTGACATTGGCCCATAAATGATTTATATACTTTACGAACACGGAACTTAGTAATTGAAATTTTATGTTTATATCTGCTACTGTTCATTTTTTTAAACGATCCTATATTTTTAAGCGCATAAATAATACATTCGTAAATATACTGGGAGGCTACTGTCAGTATATTTACCTCTTTAAACAGGTCTCTTAGTGACTCTCGCGACCCCATCTTATAAATTGAACGAATAGCCCTTTTCTGTAAGACAAATATTGAATGTATATATGCTGCCTTTCCCCACAAGTAAAATTCCATATGAAAGTAGCCAAAATAAACCAATCGCGCTGTCTCTATGTCAGTCAAATACCTTATTTTTCTGACAGCGTAAGCAGCTGAACTTAACCTACTAGCCAACTTTGATATGTGAGGACTCCACTGTGAGTTTTTGTCCAAGGTTAGACCTAAAAAAGTTGTTTTGTCTATGATTCCCAAGCTAAGAAGATACGAAGCTTCTTTCGCGGCGTCTGCAGTAATGAGTACTATTAAACACGAGCATAATATAAGTAGGTACTTTAACACTGTTAATTAGATTATAACTTAAAGATCTGTGTCATTCATAAAATCCTGAGTAGAGTAGTCATTTTTCAACTAATAATAATAACATAACTTCGTAATTTTTTTCTTAAAAGGTTATTTTACCAGCTAAATTATGTTTACCGGTATTTTATTGTAAATTTTTGGCGCTATTCCTAATCCTATCCTATATTATTAAATGAGCAATATTTGTATATAAATATATAAACACAATCGGACTCGTGACTCTTCAGAGCAAATTTCCGTATCTATTTTAGTTTCGGATTTTCCCTCACTACCCCGTTTGAATAATACACTCTGTATACCTATATATATTTGTAATCACGTTCTCGAAAACCGTATCCGTATTTTCTCTATTTTCACCCGAGCAGAGCTCGGTTGCCCAGGGACTAAACTTTTATACAATATGTTGAAGTATCGATTTCTCAGGTCGTTTTATTTAGCAGAAGAGTATTGTTCAATATCACCAAGTAAATATGTATTGTTTGTGTACAGAGAATAAGATCCTTAGTTCGAGTATGTTATAAACTTACTTAATACCTAAATAATTTATAATTGAATTGAACTGTCGCTGACATAACATCACACATGTCGAGACTCTGGAGACATTTAAGTTTTATTCAATGGAATTCACTTTTATAGACCACGATAACGACTTTTATTCTTACATTATTTTTCCAACTACTTCACTTTCCTTTGCTTTTGAAGCGAAATAAATAATGATAATATGCTAGTCTTATAAAAGCTGACAGGATACACTTTTAACTTTTAAGCATTTCGAAATTTCTGTTATGTACATACATATGATCAACACAAATTAATAAAAACCTGATTATATCTGGTTTGGTAAAGTTATTAAAGAATAGCAAACTAGTCGTACAATATTATCAAGTACAATGCGAGGAAAGTAAACGTACTTTACTGTGCTTTGCGTAAATCTATGCTTGTTTTTGATAACGGGATCTTTAGTATTTGTGCGTTCAATGGTTCCGTTAGTATAGATTCAATTTAAGCGAACAAGCCAGACCGACTTGGGTAAGGTAGTGTATGTAATACAGTTATTTTACGTTTTTAATGTTTACGGTAATGGTGTGATAAGACTGATAAGGAATGACTGAATTACGTCGTTTGCGATAATTATGCACTATACTCACAGATGTATGAATATAAGGAGATCGGACATGGCGGCCGATTTGTATAGAGTGAGCCTGTCGCAAGTACATTAACCCACACAACGCCCAAGTAATTGACAAGACAAAGCACGCACACATCTAAAACACACACACTTGTATACCTACACGATTATTTGACAATAAACGCGCATCATATCAGGCATTTTGGGAAAAAACGTAATATTCTCTGCGATCAGCACGCGTGCACAGTATGGCAGTGTATGCCCATTGAGCATACAGCTGCGACACGGCCGCCGGCGGCTTGTCCTCTCTCTAGTATTCTATGCTCTGAGACTATACTCTATTCGCGTTAAGAATGCAGTAAATCATTAGTGCACCGTTACCCTGCAGTTGCATTTTTAGCGCAAATAGAGTATAAGTATTGTAAAGTGTAAAATCAAAATTAGGAACTTATTTATAGCTATTGCCCATTAATATATCAAATCGTTACCCCTTACCATAAATAAGACTTGATGATTTAATCTTGAGTTTAACAATCATCTAAATTTTATTTTTAAGTCCTGTTTCTTTACTATAGACTAAATGCAAGGCTAGACTTAGCCTTAGCCCTTTCGAAAACACATAGAACCTATTGCTTGTTTTAATATGATTATTGTATAATTTCGTAAGCACTATGTAAATATATGTAGTTTACAAGGATGTTTAAAAAAAAATGTTAAATCCTTCCTGCCTTTTGCCTAAAACACAAGGAAATCCCAGGTAAGACTCGAGTTATTCCTCTTTCATATTTAGTTTGAGTATATAGTCGTTTAGTTTATATCATCTGTCAAGCCATGATGAATAAGGTCCGATTATGATGTAGTAGTAAGTTAAAAATGCGGCTTTAAATACATTACCTATTTGATTGTATGTATATAATCTCATGCTTTATTGTATACTAGCTTCTGCCCGCGACTTCGTCCACGTAGAACTCGTTTATGTCGTAGCTCGATACAAACTTTCACCGTCCATTTCCCCTTTAGGGATTGATTTCCGGGATAAAATCTATCTAATGTCCTTTCCCGGGACCTATCCCCGGGAATCAAACTGTCTCTATACTAAATTTCATCTAAATCGGTACAGCCGTTCTAGGAGCTCCATACAAATGTTCACCCCCAATTTTGCCCCCTTAAAATTCCTGGCTGATTTCTGGGATTAAAACTATTCTATGTCCTTCCCTGGGACTCAAACTATCTCTGTACCAGATTTCATTTAAATATGTAGGTTCCATTTAAATATTTACCCCTAATTTCATCCTCTCAGTGATTTCCAGAATTAAAACTATCCTATGTCCTTTCCCAGGACTCAAACTATCTCTATAGGTACCAAATTGTATTCAAATGGGTTCCATCCAAATTTTCACGACTAATTTCACCCCCTTAGGGGATGATTAACAGGATAAAAACTTTCCTACTTATGTCCTTTCCCAGGACTTAAACTATCTCTAAACCAAATTTCATCAAAATGGGTTACAATCAAATTTTCACCCCTCCCCCTAATCACCCCCTTAGGGGATGATTTCCGGGATCAAACCTATCCTATGTCCTTTTTCGGGACTTAAACTATTTATATACCAAATTTCATCCAAACCGGTTCAGCGGTTTAAGTAGATACAAACTTCCACCCCAAATTTCATCCCCTTAGAGGATGATTTCTGGGATAAAAACAATCCTTTCCTAGGACTGAAACTATCTTTAAACCAAATTTCATCTAACTCGGTTCAGTCATTTTCACGTGTTCTGTTGTCGATTCTAAGTATCCCTAGCCAATTTTTTTCGAATCCATTCCATGTACAGATTTTCGACCCTCTTCAGCTTTATTAGGTAGGTCTATGTATATAGAAGACAGATATAGATAAAACATGACAAAGTTCGAATAAACAAACGAAAAAAGAAGTACAAACGAGCATATCACTTTAAAGGGATCTCTTCCAGCTAACCTTATCACTAAATCATCTCCAGAACAATGATTCGTCTTTTTCTTCCTATGAAAAGTAGATACATAACACAAGAGAGATACACGTGGTTAAAAGTGGGTAACGTTACATCAACCAGAATATAAATCCAGTCCGTTATGCAATCTTGACTAAAAATTACGGTTACTACAGTTTACGGGTATGGCTTGTTTACCAAGTCAAATACTAACCTTAAATGATAAGTGGACGCAGATCTGGCAACTTTGGGATAAGTTATTCATTCAGGCACATATTATCTATTGTATAGATTATCAGAAGTCAGTCTGTTATATTACGGATCGGGTATATACCCGATCCGTAATATAACAGACTGACTTCGATAACCAAATAGATACCTTTTGTTATGCGTAAGTTCTCCAGTTACGTATAAAAGTCAACGATCAAAAGGCATAGTTATGGTGCTACTTGTGACCAGAGTTGGGCAAAAGTTATCTTGAATAAGAATAAGAACAGAATTTTTATTCTTATTCCCATCGATGGGAATAAGAATAAATTCATGCGCTCGTTATTCCGGAATAAATTGAACGGGAATAATTCACGCTACTTTTATCTTAAATAAGGAATGAAATACGAAATAATTATTCCCCAAATGGGGTTATTCTAACTAACATTTTATTTAAATAAAACGTTATTTAAATAAAAGATAACTTTGAGTTGAGGTGACCGTCAATGTCGCCCTTTTGGCAATCTTTCTCTGTCCACGCTCTTCCTCGTACGTCTAATTCTTTCACCGTGCAGGTGCGGCCATTATCAGGAAAGCCCCCAACAAGTTATCAAATCTGCGCGTAATTTCTTTCGGCAGATTCGTGGAGACGATATCTGGTTTGTAAATTTCGCTTGTATGTGAGTATTGGTTTTTTTATTTTTATTAATGTTTTATTGCAGGCATAAAAAATCCCATATAAGTCCTAAAAAAAAAAACTAAGTCACAAAATATCACAGCAATAAAACTAAAACATTATTTCTGGTTCTCGTTGTTGTGCACGGACAGCGAATGCCTAAAAACATGACTGTCTGGGTTGTCACTTATACCTTTCAGAATCTGGTTCTTCGAGCTTCTAATCGTCTCCCAGAAAGAGGCCACCCTGGCCCTGAGTATCGTGAAGAAGTCAGGTACTCTGGCCACCGCGAACATGCTAGAGGCATTGCAGTACCGTGGCATCCTCATCAGGATGCGATATGCGTCATTATATTGCACCCTGATGCTGCTATATGCACGCCTCGTATACCGCGTCCACAATTGACAAGTGTATAGGCTTTGACAATATGCTCTGAACAATGTAATTATTTATATTTATTTGTGTATATTGTATAGATGCATCGTGTTTTTTATTTATTTTTAGCTTCGTTAGATGCACTGGTCCACAATTTTTCTGCTTTGCCTTAAGGTTGACTGGTAGAGAATACTATATGATATTAATATTCCGCCTTTTGTACGATACGTTTTTCATTTGTGCAATAAAGTTAAGAATAAATTATCAGTATTATTACAGATTTTACACAGGAAGAGAACACGTGCCCTTCCTCTGAGCACGGCGCAATATCACGGGCATCACGGCAAAGCGATTCCTACGCTGAACTTTCCCTACAAAGTGGGAAAATACCTACTACGGGCTATGGCTTAGAGGTAACCGTTAGTAATGGAGGCGCAGGGATAGATAGTGTTATGCGTAGCACACTAAACATTCAAAAACATAGGTTTTAAACATCCATGAAGTAAAATGTGTCATTTGAGGAGTACTTTCTCAATGTTTGTTACTCTGTGCAAATCGTTTTTCTTAATCAAACAAAAACTACATCTAAGTACCTACCAGTTTTATATATGTATTTCTCAAAATTCCGGCTAATTTATTTCATACAACCGAGGTTTATTATGCTTGAAGTCCATAATAAACCTCACTCCTTATAAGATAAGATTTAAAATCTCAAAAACGGCAATTGGTGATAGACGAATCTATTGAAGTTTAAAGTATCGTGATCCGTCACACCTCACAAGTACTGTGCGTTTTCCCTTTAAAATCCAACTGTATGGTCACCGTACAAGGTAGATAATGGCTTGAACAGGTTGGTTGATTAGTCGTTTTTGTTTTACGCGAATAGGTATTGCGCGTAGAATATTGCGCGGAGGCCGCCGCGAGGGTCGATGGCTTCTCGGAGACACGTGAACGGTACCGTTAGCCCGCATACACCAGGGCTCCAATACACGGAAAGGAAAATCTGTGTAACAGTAGCGTTGGGAAAAATAACATGGGAAAATTTTCTGAGAACTTTTTTTTAAGTAAGTAAGCAAGTAAGTAGCAACATTGTAGCTGTATTAATAGCTGCGTAAAAAAAGTATAGACTACAAAATGTTTATAGACATATGGTAGCGGGTATTTTAGACTTTTGCCAAGATATTTAAAAACCTAGCGGTATGTAACAGTGACAAAATACAAAACAGCAATAGCACACTTAGTACAGTAGACGGCAAACTTCGTGCGCAAATGACCTTGCCTGCGCAAAGGCGAATTGTACGTGCGAGCTGCCCCCCCACTACCCCTCATTTGCGCACGAAGTTTGCCGCCTACTGTAACTAAGGTTGCACTAAGGCTGACTGGTAGAAAATGCATATAGCATTGTGACTGTTTGTTCAATAATATGTTTTTCTGTTGAAAAATGAGGAAATAAATTACAAATAAAAATATTAATATAGTATACAAAAAAAAGCTGTGTTGCTGGCCCTACAGTAAACAAATTATAATTCTAAATTGCGATCGTACAACATAGTAAATAAAGCTCAAAGTTACGTAAACTTTCTTCGTGTTTGCTTGTGTGTGTGAACATATACAGGTTACGTATACTTACGCCATCGTCTGTAACGTGGTGTTTAAGTGTGCTTGCCTGTATGCGTCCTAGTGTGACCGAGATATTGTTTACTGGGTTATCTAAGTTAAAATAATAAGTAATGGAACTAATGGATGTTACATTGTAAATAACATGTAAAGTTATGCTGTTTTATTAAATTATTTTGTCTATAGCCATAGATCTATGTAAACCAAACATGTAAATGGGTTAGCAAGTTTTTATTCAGTTTAACCGGTGGCAGTTGAAATTAAAAATTATTACAAGTTACCTACGTCAAAACAGGTGATGATGCTTAGTTCTGGGAAGTTTACCCTTAGTAAACTTCCCAGAACTAAGCATAAATATTTTACTTTAAATAGTTACGTTACCTTACCTGAGGCTATTAACTTATTTATTTTTTAAGTGTGTAGGGCCGCTTGTGAATTTTTCCGGTTTGATTATTACATTTATTACCTACCATCTATCTATACTATCATTATTTATTCACTAAATTAGGTACCTGTCTTGCTGTAGTCTTTGCAGCCGCTTAATTTAGTGGCATAGTGATATTAGTCTCCAAAGCCTTAGATATTTTTGGATCTACCTATGAAACTTAAAAGCAGTGACCAATAACATACCTACATTAATTTAATCAACGTTAAATATTAAGTGAAGCAAGTTACGAGTAGTTTAAATTTAAGATCTGATTAATTAAACCGCATTTTGCGACTAGTGTTACTAGCGTACGTACACGTAAACGTAATGTGTTTGAATGTGCCTCGGTCTTTCAAATTTGATAAGCAGATTAAACACTACACTACTAAATAACAAAGTCACAGCGAAATGTCATCTCGCTCGTATGTGGAGCAGCCCTAGGGTGTGTTGTGTTGGGAGTGAGGGACCTGCATGTCTCTGTCTGCCAACACAGCGAATCCTCAAGTGAATAAAGGGTCGGCAACGCGCTTGTGATTCTTCTGGAGTCACAAGTGTCCATAGGCGACGGTGCCAGCTTAACATCAGGCAGGCCGTAAGCTTGTTTGCCACCGTCGTTGTATAAAAAAAAAAAAAAACGTATGTAATGTTGACACCAGAATGCACCCGCCATCTTTTTTAGAAATGGCAAGAGAATTTATAAGTTGCATTTCTTACTCGCTCGTTGATGTCTTTTGTCTCGAACTTAATTAAAAATGATAATTACACCCATATTCATCGTTAATTTCGCGCTTCTACGTTTAGGTAAGACTAAGATCTCAAGTTAAGCTGATATAAATTTTATTTTCAAATATTTATTATAAATCACGTAAACCGAAAACAAAGTAAGTACCTATACAAATTGACTTGAGATTCATAAATGTTTCATAACAACTCACATGTAAAATATGAATTATGGAGCCAAAAATAAAATTTTGTAAAAATAAGAAGTGTATGTGTGTGTGTCAGAATAAATCGAATGTCAATCATTAAAATATGTACCTATTTGAGTAAAAATATGTTGGACTAATATTCGAATCCAAATTTTAATAATTTACTCACGGCATTACACTGCAAATAGTCACTCTTAAACCGGCAGTTTCTTGTACTTCTGTTTTTCTTCTTTGTTCCTTCATTTTAAGTACAAGTTTATCTTGTGTAGTTAGGAGTTGCTATAACCACCTCCTGTTTCTTCATGAGGTTGCTTGGTGGTGCCATAATATTGTAGCGGAGGTATTGGTCGACTCAACACTTAGTGTTGTAAACTGTGCAATTGATTATATAATTAAATAAATTATGAAATCATTTTTTTTTTTGTATATTTTAATAACGCCATGTATGTTGTGGGAATGAATAAACTTTTAATCAATATAAGCGCTGACTTGTTGATCATGATGTGTACACTTGCTTTGGATGTCATGCTAGTCTATAAGCTATTCATAAAGAACCATTGTATCTCATAATGTATGATGTCTCTAAAGTGTACCTAATAAATAAATAAATATTGCATTGTCACCGTTATATAACGGAATACTTAGTTTATCTCAACTCAATCGGATACAGCAAGTGGCTGAAAAACGGTTTGCGAATTTTGAAGGGCAACTTAGATACCATTTACTGACATACGAAGAACTGTGCATGTTAAATAAAAGCTTGTAAAAATAGATCAAATACATGCTGTTCTTCCTGTTTTACCCTATATGACACGAAGATCCGGTTTGAAAACGAATCCCAAGATTTGGCGTAGGCCCTATTTTTTACGAAAGCGAGCATCTGACCATCCAAAAAAAAAAATTACATTACAAATTAAAAGTTGCGTGCACCGCTCTGCTACAATGGTTCGGATCCAAACACGAATATTTCAGTAAACACGAATATTTCAGTAAATACGAATATTTCAGTAAACACGAATATTTCAGTAAATACGAATATTTCAGTAAACACGAATATTTCAGTAAATACGGCAATATTTCAGTGAATACGAATACTTCATTAAACACGAATATTTCAGTAAAAACGTCCAAATGAGAAGCCAGCTTAATGTTGCGTGCGATTAAACGCCAGCACTGTTTACCTCCTCTCACTAAGGTCATCGCACACCGGAGTGATTCCGGCAAACTGGAGCGCGCATGCGTAAGAGATCGTGGGCCACTTCCAAAACGAATACCTATGAATTCAGTGGAAAATTACGATCTTACACTGAAACGACGAAGCACCAAATAATGGTCCTTAGGGTTACAGCTTTTTTGGTTCGTTACATTAACTCTTTTATTTCGACCCCACAATATCCTAATTTGTATGGGTAAGTCGATTATCGTTTTTTTGATTAAACAAAGGTAACCCACCCTCAGCACTCTAAACTCCGTTGACGAGTATACATGGTAATAATATAATCAATGTAATGAATTATTATGATTATTCGTTTTTAAAAGTAACAATTCTTCTTGAAAGATGTGTTCGATTTTTTTTATATTTTGACATATTAATAGTTTAGAAAATATGCTGTTATTACGTGTAATGAATGACGTTCCTTTTCGGGAATAACATTTTGTATTTACAGTAGACTCGTTAAGTTTTTATTATTATAGTTAATTGACGATCATGGTAGAAATTCTTGTATTTTTGACATTTATGCTTATATGGTAATTTTTATCGTGTAATAAAATAATCCGAATTTGAATCTGTAGATTTATAGTTGTAGTTAACCAATCACATACACTCTCACATACATACGTCACAGCCACGCCGCGCTTGACACTTGCATTCCGAATCCTACACGACAAAGACATAACCTCTGTAATTTAAAAGGAATTATAAGCATTTTATCGAAGAACCAGAGTTTCAATCATCTTCTTTCATTATGATATAACAAAACAACGACGTACGTAACGTCAAAAACAAAGAAGCGATTACATAAAATGATAAAATTTACTTAAAATATACGACCACAATGTTTTTCGTTTGTATTTTGAAGCAATTTCCCATAAATTTAACATACATATCAATTTCCAATTTAATTTCAAAATTATTCCGTGCCCTTTTTATTCCACGTATAATTTTGTAAAATTTCTTTCGAATATTTGATAGAAGACCCCATAAACAAATAGTATTTTTCACAATCGTGTTATAATAGAGAGCTTTTTAGTCGAGTACCGTGTTTAGGCCACGAAGCTTGCTGAGTGGCCTAAGTAAGGTACGAGATTAACAAGCTTGATTATAACACTATTGTGAACAATACTTTTTGTACGAGTTCATTAAAATGTATTTTCTACGAGTCAACTGAACTAATTAAACAAACTCGATACTGTTGAAACGAAGTGCAGCTCATCGCTCGTACGCTTGTTGATATCTTAAAAGACATCAACGAGCGTACGACATCAAAGCGATTCTATTGGTCCAATTCATTACAGTTCAGTAAAGCAGCCACGTGATTGGTCGAATTTATTTTAGTTGTCTGGAGCGTATCGAAAAGTAGTTATTTCGATTGTTTCGACAGTAACATGGACTACAACTATGAAAAGAGTGACGTTGCAGTATTCTCTATGAAATCTTAATACACATATTTTAATCGTCGAGTACAAAAAGTATGCTTTTATTGCACCACACTATAACACAAAATTCAAAAATAACGAACAAAACGAAGTTATGAATCGTCTGATTCGGCAGTCTTTTGCGTACATACGTGATGGAGATACAACTTTGATGATTTTTAGGGTTCTGTACTCAAAGAGTAAAACGGGACCCTATTACTGAGACTCCGCTGACAGACGGGTATGTCTGTCTGTCTGTCTGTCCGTCGGTCACCAGGCTGTATCTCATTAACAGTGATAGTTAGACAGTAGAAATTTTCACAGATGATGTATTTCTGTTGCCGCTATAACAACAAGTAGGTACTAAAAAACAGAACGATTTTTTTTTCTTTTTTTTTCCATACAACAAACGTGATTTTTTTGCCGTATTTATAGATACTGGTACTTACGGAACCCTTCGTGCGCGAGTCCGATTCGCACTTGGCCGTTTTTTTTTAACTAGGTATTGCAGGGAGTTTCTGAGACGTATGGTAATCGCCCATTAATCGAGTTGTACGTACTTCTCACGCTGATTCATAAGCTAAAATAAGTGAGCCAGTCTCTGCGACCCCATTTTTTGCCATAAACAACTTTGGAGGGCATTACCCTTTCTCTCTCGAGTGGAAAACACCTAGCTTCGCCTCTGGCCACCGAAATCCGCGGTGGCGCGTCAACTGAATTGAACATTCACTTGTTTATTCACTAGTCAGAAAAACCACTGACGTGTCTTAGAATAGTTATATCTAAAACAACAGAAAAACAGTAGAAAAGTATAAGCGACTGATTTTTACTAGTACTTAGGTTATATTTCAAGACCGTTTCAGATTTCCGCTTACTTATCAGACTAAAAATTTTAGTCCATCCATTTTCATGTCAACCTATTTAGAATGATATATTTTGTTGATCTAAAACAGTTACTGTTGTTACCCAAACAGTTAGCTAATTAATTTTGTTGAAAAACAGTAGGTATTAATATCTTTTTAGAACTATTGGAGCTTCTGTAAAGTTATTAGTGTTATTAATGCCACTAATAAATAATTGAAATTATTGTAGTATTTCAGCAGCTTTTTCCACTTCCATGTTTTTCAATCGTATTTGTTTGTTTACTTATAGTTTCATCTTTGAATGTTTAAAGTAGGTACATAACATATATTTAATAATCATGGTTACTCTAAGAAATCCTGCTCACCTTCACTTTACGAAAATAATTTGCGCTGCCGTATCAACATTTATCAAATTAATAATCATAAATAAAAAATTAAGCCTGACTTCGTACAATCTTATAATCTTCAGCTACATATGAGAAAAGTCAGCGCATGACACTTTATAAATGCAGTCCATTTATATGATTACGCGCACCGACCAAAAAATTACGCAACCTCTTTTTCGAGAGCCGAAGTGTGTCGAATCTGCCCACGGAAACGGCCGAAGCACCGCCGAAAGCCGCATTCTACTTCGGGTCCGATTCCGAGGACCTTAGCCTAGACATTGGTTGCGCTGTAAGGTTGTCGCCCGGTCATCGGCCCTCCCCTCCCGCACCCCCGCGACCTCTTTTCGCCGCAACCAACAACTTTATAACGCCAACGCCTGCCAACTCCGACTATGCTTGACAATCACCATCGTGCAATGGCAGGCTTATCTAGCACATATTTGGGCCTAAGTATAAAGTAATAAGAATAACTTAGGAGATGGTACCCACTCTTACATTATATAGATCGTAAAGCTTCTCAAAAAATACAATAGGTATTCAATCTTGACAATATTTTATTTATAATCAAAAAAGGGGTCAACAAAAGATGACTGTTATGAAATGTTAATTTAAAATTTTAAACTATTTTCACATTTAAACCGGCTCCATTTATATGTTACATGCCACAACCGCACCGGAACACATACGCAGCTACTGAATACATATTTAGCAGATAATAATCTTGTGCCATATTCGATGAATCGTGTTGAATTTTCAAGTAAATATATGTATGTAGTTGCTAACCTTAATAGGGGCTGACATTAAAAATATAAAAAAAAATAACGACTACAATAAAATAACCTCATTTCCATTACATCTTGAAACACGTCCAATTTTAAGTGGATCACTGGGGATAACACAAAATCCATTTATCATCCAAGCAGCAATACATTATACTCACAAACTGCTTGTGATGAGATTTGTTTAGATATTTTTTTTTAAATACTTATCCTTATGCAGAATGTGTATCCGGGCGTTTTCACTCAAATATGCGACTTTTACTTTTTTTCACAGAATTGGGGAATTTTTTGGTTTTTCCTGTTCAGAATCATGGGCACTCTTAATCCCGATAAATAAAAAAGTGTCCCCAGTTTTTGTAATTCCACTATGTGACGTTTTTTTTTCATTCTGATGGACCGTCACATAGTGGAATCCAAAAAAATTATGGAAAATTGGGGACACTTTTTTTCTGTGAAAAAAAATCTAAATTCTGTGAATTCTTTTACAGAATTTAGATTTTTTTTCACAGAAAAAAAGTGTCCTCAATTTTCCATTATTTTTTTGGATTCCACTATGTGACGGTCCATCAGAAGTGAGGATGGGTGTTTTTACAAAAATGTTCGACTTTTACTTCTGTAAAAGTCGAACATTTTTGTAAAAACACCCATCCTCACTTCTTCCAAACAGACTGCAATTTTAAATTTGTGGTGCATTATGAATCCTGTGGTTAATTCAGTCAATTTTAAAACATGTCATAGTTAACACATTCAATGCCGCGCATCGCTAAGCGCTACGCTCGTAGCCGATCTCATGGTTATCCTCGTATGTAGCGGAAAGCGGCTACGGCGTAGGGACTCGATATCGGGTTCCCGGCACTGGGCAGGCTAGGCCATTCGGTAGGGCACAGCGGAATGTCATCTCGCACAAATTTGGAACAGCCCAACTGAAGAAGTAGGTACTCGACATCGAGACAGCAGCCATAAAGAAAAATATTAAATAAAAAAATGCTTTATTTGGCCTTCATATAGGTCATAACTGCTTACATAATAAGTACAAAATATCTAGTAGCAACGTAAGTAATTTAAAAGTTAAAAAGATCCTAGTTATTAAGATCTGTACAAAACTATGTTTGCAATAGTTATATGACTATGACTATGAAAACAGTGAGTAAGCATCCTCTGTTCCCCGTACTAGTAAAAACTGTATCACGGTGGAACAGGGTTCCCCTCCCCTCGTTGTTGTTTATAATAAGTATTTAATGTTAATTCAAAATTGGTAAGGCATCACAAAGTATGTGGGTTTTAGTTTTAAACATAGAAAAGAAAAATATCATCGCGGTTGGAAAAACAAAAAAATATTATGAATAGTTAGCTGAACACTACACGCCCGCGATAATGTCATCTCGCTCCAATTTGGAGCAGCCCAACTGAGGAAGAACTCCACGTCGAGACGGCAGCCATAATAACGCCACTACTGCCTCTGCAGTTAAGTGGAGTTGTGTTCCTGGTGGTCAATCAGGTGGCCAGAGCTCCCGAGGATGTGTCGTGTGGGGTGCCTCACTCTCAACACGACACATCCTCGGGACACAACACAACGAATCCTCAAATAAATAAAAGGTCGGCAACGCGCTCGTGATTCTTCTGGAATCGAAAGCGTACATAGGCTACGGTGTCTGCTTACCGTCAGGCAAAGTCCCGGAAAAGTCTTTGCCAGAATACTTTTAAACCACCTTATGAAACTGTCTGAAGAAATCTTGCCTGAAACACAGTTTGGCTTCCGACCTGAACGGGGGACTTGTGAAGCAATTTTCTCTTTACGTCAACTTCAAGAGAAAAGCAGGGAACAAGGTCAAAATTTGTATTTCTGTTTCTTTGACCTTGAGAAGGCGTTTGACAGTGTTCCCCGTGAAGCACTGTGGATGGTGCTGACTAAACTAGGGTGCACAGATAAATTTATCCGACTGCTCAGACTTCTGCATGACGACATGGAGTGCTGCGTCGCTGTGGATGGCGACGAGTCGTGCTTCTTCCCCGTTACCTGTGGGGTAAAGCAAGGGTGCGTTCTAGCACCCACACTCTTCGCTCTGTACTTCGCAGTCGTTGTCCGGGAAGTCTTGCAGAATCAGAATTCATCGGCAGGAATACGCATCCGTTTTCGCACCGATGGCAACATCTTCAACCTAGCCAGGTTGCGGGCACGCAGTAAAGTGTCGCATGTAATGATCACCGAAATCATGTATGCGGACGATCTATGCTTCCTTGCGCAAAACCCAGGTGACCTGCAACAGCTTGTGACTGACTTCCACGACTCCTGTTGCAAGTTTGGCCTAAAGATCAGCATTAAAAAGACGGAAGTAATGTCTTTAGACATTCACGGTCGCGAAACACTGGATGTCAAACTTGGCGCAGATGTGTTGAAGCAGGTGGACAAATTCCGCTACCTGGGTAGCGTAATAACATCTTCGTGCGACCTTGATACCGAGATCAACAGCAGGATCAGTGCTGCTGCTGCAGCGTTCGGTAAGCTAGATGCCAAGGTCTTTCGCTCGCATGACTTGAAGCTAGGCACAAAGGTCTCCATATATATGGCAATTGTGCTGCCTAATCTCCTTTACTCATCTGAAACGTGGACCGTATATCGTCGTCACACCCGCACATTAGATCGATTCCACTTAAAATGCCTCCGTAAAATCTTAAAGATCAGCTGGCCCGACCGTATACGGAACACCGAAGTTTTGCGGAGAGCTAACGTAGGTGGAATCGAAGCCTATCTCATGAGACGACAACTTCGCTGGGGCGGCCACGTTTCAAGGATGGCGGCGGGTCGAGTGGCAAAGCACATATTTTATTCGGAACTTGAGGAGGGCAAGCGAAAGCATGGCGGACAACTCCTCAGGTACAAAGATGTGCTTAAGCGTCACATGAAAAATTGTGAAATTGACCCATTGCAGTGGGAGAACCAGGCAGCCAACCGCCAGAAATGGAGATCTTAAGTTAAAATCAAAACATCCACCTTTGAATCCCGTCGACGTATGGCTCTTGATTTCAAACGGGACGAGCTGAAAGCCCGACCACCTGCGGCGGTCAGCTATAACTTTGTGAATGGTGTGCTCACGTGCCCGTTGTGTACTCGGGTCTTCGTAAATAAGATCGGCTATGTGAGTCACACCAGAGCACATGAACGACATCAACGCCAGAGTTGAGGCAGTCGCCGAGGCCGAAACCGGTCAGGAGAGATTATTACATTATTTACCGTCAGGCAGACCGTAAGCTAGTTTACCACCGTCTTATAAAAAAAAAAGGTTTTTCTAATATACATATTCATTATAATTATTTTCATAATTGGATTATTTTAAATATATAACAATCTCTTAATGACGTGAATAATAAACAAATTATATAGGTACATAAAAATAGAAATTCATGAACTAATTACTTAAATAAATTATTAAAAACATACAGTTAATTTCCACGGATTCTTCAAGATATTCTATGGTATCCCTTTTCACATAGTTTCCTTTTATCTCACATTTAAACTTATTTAGAGGCAATGTTTGGATGTTTATCGGAACCTTATTATAATAATGGTACACATTGACCTATGAACGAATTACTTATTATATAATACTTTGCAAAAAAATTGTAATAAAGTGCCGGTGTGGTGCAGTAGTTCTCCGTCCACCGCTAGAACGGGCACTCGCGCTGCCATCGTTCCCCGTCACCCAGAACGCTGGGAAGCTTAAAACAAGTTACAGCCCCCCTATTCTGTAACTTGTTTT
Source organism: Epinotia brunnichana (assembly GCA_963854355.1). NCBI lineage: Eukaryota > Metazoa > Arthropoda > Insecta > Lepidoptera > Tortricidae > Epinotia > Epinotia brunnichana. The sequence goes on from OY977940.1 coordinate 20,025,162, forward strand.
AAGCTCACCTCAACGCTCACCCACAATTATACCTTGACACCGCGATGCGTAGTAATTAAGCGTAGGTAGAAGTCTAGTTTCGTAACGGGTGACCGGCGGGGTGAGCCGCATTTACGCGTAGCGAATAACAGCCCTGAATAGGGGGGCTGTACTCGCACACCGTGCATTGGCATCGAATATCGCGTATTGCACAACGCTCTTAATTGCAGAACCATAATTAACGTGCCCGTCCGATTCGCTCCAGTTGTTACCGATTCAGTTTTTACCATCCGCGGCCCAAGTCAAGTTAACAGTTACTTCACGGATTGTGGCCAAGCTATGGGGAGTTATAAATAAATTAAATTGATTAGAGGCGGAAATTATTACAAATTTTATTATCGCTGAGAACGACGATGTATCGTGGCGTTTATTATAACTTAGGTATATGTGGTAATTTATTAATTATGATACTAGGCTAGTAGTACTAGATTAACTATGGCTATACACTTAAGTAGCCGCCCGCGCCGCGCGGCGCCGTTAGCGTAGCCAGCGTAGGTATTACATACTCGTAGAACCCAGGAAAAGCCAAATACATAATTACCAACTAAAAACCTCACTGACTTTTCCTCTTCATAATAGGTACATAGCATGCTACAGCGTTGACGAATTTGTTGAGACGTGCACTGGCCCTAAGTATTAGGAGCACCTACATAACCTTACAGTTAAGGCATCACAATTTAGTAACTAATATTTTTGAATTGAAACTTCCTATATCACTCAGACATATAAAGCTATATGCGACCTTATTTGACATCCGATGTAATTAATAAATAATACTACTTATTATGTACATACCTGACTTGTAAAACATTGACTTTTATGAATAAATATCTTGTATCTTGTAGTGGCTCTGTGAGCAGCAGAGATCGCAAGGCTGATTGTTTAAAAAAAATGTTTTTTTTTTAATTGTCAAAAAGTGGCTCCACAAAAAAGTTATATGTATGTCATTAACGAACCTGCTCACAAAATTCGCTTCAAGCTTCACGAGAATCGGTTGAGATCACGTAACGCATTGTACGCGCGTCAGGTAGATTCTAAATGTCACTTTTTATATCGAAAAATGACAGTTAAATTGTCCTAACGCGCGTTTGGAACGTTACGTCATTACCCCTCTGTAGAGGAGAACAGCATCGTGATATCGTACTATCGTACGAACGATTTTCGGCCGATACGATTTCGAACGATATATCGAAGCTCGATACAAACTTTCAACCCTCATTTAACATCTTTAGGGTATGGTTTCTGGGATGAAAACTAGTCTACTTATGTTCTTCCCCGGGATTCAAATGCCCATACCCCATACGTGGTCTTTAACTCTTTACCTTGTAAAAGTTGTAAAGGGTTAACGTTTTTCTGTTAGTGCGTAAGGTAATAATCAAATACTCAGGTAAAGTTTTAGACATTTTTACAAAAACAATGAAACTCAATGGTTCGAATATCTGACATTGTTAAATTATATCGACACGTGTTGTTAGTTCCAAACAAAAGCTTAGGGAATTCCCAATGGCATTTCACTTTCGTACAAAAAATAAAAATAAAACAATAGTTTGAGACCTTACATATTTCGTATATAATTATGTTAAAAAAATTTATAATACCCATAGCATAAAATTCAAGATACATATATTTACGACTGATATCATGACACATGATTATTGGCCAGTTTTGATGGCTTATGCAAACTATGTGAGTCATCTGTATATAGAAAGGCATCATCTATTTACCGTTAGGTTTTTTGGCAACACAATGTATTGTGCAATAATTTCGGCTGCAACAATGTACAGTAAAGAGGGATTATGCCAGTTAAAGTTTTAATACCACGAGCAAGGGCTATAAAACAAAAAACAATATGCCGAAAAATGCAGTTTTTTTTAATGCAACATAAGCTGGCTAACAAATACATCTGAAGCGGTTTAATTTTGAAGAATGTAATAACCTATTAAAACGCCCAACTTCTTCTTCTCAGTTCTTTTCCAAAATCGTATTATTTTGAATAGAGGAGTAAGTAAACCTTGTAATCCCGAAAAAAACATACGTACACATTCTTTATTTTCTCTTACAGCGTACACAAGAGAGACAAGTATGAATGTAATTCTTAGGTACCTACTTAACATGACATGTAGCGTACACAATAGCAATATCTGGCCACGAAACAAATATCAAAGAGACGCGCAGTTTAAATGCATGTCACGCACTTACCTAGTTCAGTCTGCCATATTATCTGTGTAAACATTACTTCCGTCCGTGTGGGCGCCCGCATTGACACCTCACTAACTCAATAACGAATTATAGATTTATTTAAAAGAGGCATAATCATAAAATTATACCTATAAATTGGCAAATTAATGGGAAATTTTTATATGAAGATCCAAGGCTAAAGATCTGCTTTGTGATGAAACAATTACGTAACAGTGTAATATTAAAGATGCCAGCAAAACAGGCTAACGTTGCTTTAAGTCTCTGGTAATTTCCTTCGAGAAAATCTGCATTAGGTATAATAATTGTCGCGAGACAAGGTTGTGACCTCCAGTAAGATTTTCAAGAAGATTGGTCCTTTGCAAGGGAAAACATCCTGCGGCGGTTTGATTGCATAGCCACCTTCTTGATAAATTGTTTTTTTTTTGTTCGCTGGCGTAGCTAATACGAGACTATACATATACATATAACTACGTGTAATGAAAATAACAGGATCACATATAAAAAATATAAGTAAAATGTGAATAATTCACGAGGCGTAGGGAAATGCCCGTTCAGGTGACCGGACGGCGCGGGGAACTTCCGCTACCATTGTCTAAACTTGATCAATATCAGACACTGCATACTCAATATCTAGTACATATTCATTTTATGACACCTTTATTCTAGCGTCACTGTACTATAAGAGGTATGTAGCACATTTTAGGTATTCTAAATTAAGGCTCCATAATTCACATTATGAAACGATTTCCACGAATTTTACAATAACCTAACATTGTTCCTACTAAACACAATTGTATCACTGATTAACGCCTGCAAATGCTTATTTTGGCCACGGAGGTTAATTTTCAGGGTATGAGCCACATACCTGATAACCGGTACCCTCCGGCCATGTGTAATGCTCTACGCTTTTAGAAACAAGACACATTGCAATATGTTATGCGCATTAGGACCTTTATGAAGATGCGGAATATCAAGTTCCTTCAAAGTATGTGAAGGCAGGCAGATGTTTTTTTTTAATTCTCGCAAGAGCCCTGTACCTAATTAAAGGTCGTTGAAATTTGTGCTCACCGTTTAAGTACACAACGTACTTAGGGAGTTAAGTATGTACAAACATACCTATATAAACTTCCTACCATAATGTGTTAGTGTATGTATAACTAACTTATAATTCGTATAAAACATTCAGGCCTAGCTTCGTTAGGGGCAAGGTCGATGCGAAAAGTAAAAAACCGGCCAAGTGCAAGTCGGACTCGCGCACGAAGGGTTCTGACCATTATCTATAAAACGGCAAAAGAATCACGTTTGTTGTATGGGAGCCCCCATACATATTTATTTTATTGTTTTTTAGTATTTGTTGTTATAGCGGCAACAGAAATACATCATCTGTGAAAATTTCAACTGTTTAACTATCACGGTTCATGAGACAGACGGACAGACAGACAGACGGACAGCGGAGTCTTAGTAATAGGGTCCCGTTTTACTCTTTGAGTACGGAACCCTAAAAATGGCTTAAATTGAGGGAGAAGATAGTGATTACTGTAGTCCGCTAAATTTTGACAAAACGTACGTGAACTGCGTGTTGGTTAATCCACTGAGGAGTCCCATTCTTTATCATGAATTACACTAATTTGTATTGTGCTCATAGTTAGCAGGTTACCGGTTGAAGTGCGCCCATCTTTATGAAATAATTCATCTATTTCTAAATTATTTCTCATTCAGATTCAGATTCAGAACTTTATTGATAAAATGTCATATTTTACAGGTCAATATCATGCATGTCAAATACATTTTAAAATTTCTTATGATATTATATATACAAATATTAAATTTTAGATCCGATCCGATGATAGTTAGGTATAAAGTACTTACGAAATGTTGCGCAACCGAGCAGCTAATGTAATTAATTGTTTCACATAAATTGAAATACTGGTTTTCAATTCACAAATAGTTTGGAGTCTGATGGATATACCCCATAATATCATGTAACAAGTGTTTTTGTGAAATAAATCATTTATTATTATTATTATTATTAAATAGGTACATTTTAATCCGATTTTTAACAGTATCAATTATTAAGTCTTATATTGTTAAATCTTATTTAAACAAGAATGTTTGCAACGTCATTATTATGTTATGAGCTAGTTACTCAATTAGAGCTCTTGTTTCATATTCATAACTTTGATTTTGGGTCCTAAAATATAATCTTAACCTAATCAAATAATGTAGTAAATCATACTAATCTACCACATTGCCAAATAATATTAATGTTACTAAGGTACTACACTCACGAGCAAAATAATTGCATCACTTAGCAATTTTTCATCTGCACTTACTTTGTAAATTGTTACCTAAAACTGACAAATGAGGTACCAAATGAAAGCTGACAATATAACGCAGTAGAAAATGTAAAAGTTTTCAAGGAAATTTCAGCCCAAAGACTAAAAAACGTCGGAAAACTGAAAGCAGTCGGAAATGTACGAAAAATTTATCTATGAAAACAAAGAATAAGAGGACAATTTAACAATCATAGAATTTATTACTACAAAATGGTGTTGCCATCCCTAGCTCTTATTACACAAGTTAGGCGCCTTTGCATGGAGCTTATCAACTTCCTGACGTAATCCTGAGGGATGGCATCCCACTCCTCCAGCAAGGTTTCCTTCAGCTCCTCAATGTTGGACGGGGCAGGTTTCCGCTTCCGAACCCTGCACCCTTTAGGCAGTCCCACATGTGTTCGATCGGATTACGGTCCGGGCTCATCGCTGGCCAATTCATCGTGGTGATGTCCACCTCGGAAAGGTATGGCAGGGGGCATTATCCTGCATAAAAATCAACTCCGCATCAAACATTCCTTTGTAAGTGACAACGTGCATCTCCAGGATCTCGGTGATGTATCTTCCAGCGTTCAAACCACGTCCACGACCTCTAGAAGGCACGAAAACCAGCTCGGTCGGCCGGCATAATGCCGCCCCAAGACATGACAGAACCTCCTCCGTAGGCGACTCTTTCGGAGATGCAGCAACTCAGCAAATCGTTCTTTTGCTCTCCTGTAGACTCGTCCTCTTCTATCGCTGCCGTTCAGGCACATCGTGCACTCGTCCGAAAAGAAAACCGAGGGCCATTGCTCGATGGTCCAGTTCACGTGTCGCAGGTCTTCTCGGTGTCAAGTTAACTTTCTTGAGTCTTCTCCTGACCGTCCACACGCTTTTTTTTTTTATTTAGGTTTGTGAACCGAACTCCGTCATTTATGAACCGATTCCTATAGTCCGTTTTTTTTAGGATTAGAAATACGGTAAACAAAGAAACAGTCGTCGTCAACCTTTTCTGCTTCGGACAAATATTAGATGTTACGAAGTCTTTAACATAACGAGAACTTAACAGGCCTATATTAGTTATTTTGTATTTTTCCTATGTAATAAATAAAGAGTGCGTATTTCTACATCTATTTATTATGTAAATAAAACTATGTAAGTACCTTCTATAAAATTTATAACATGTTTGTATGTTGTAATACATGTTTTTATTTTGATCGCCTTATTGAGCCTACTTATCACAGAGCTATGTTTCATATTTATTCACACACCAACTATAAATGTTTACCACCATTACATACTTTTCTCATTTGTTGTTTATGGACTCTGTTTCTGTCTCTTTGCTTTTGGTGAAGGCAAAACGTTCGGGGGAGAAAGAGTCGGTCTTATTTGCAAGCCACTTGGGCCTGCCTCTGGTTGGACATCGCAGTTCGCACGCCACCACACACAGCGAAAAATAAAATCTTAATAGATACTCGTATTATAATCAGGTAATTGATGAAGTGGAAGTGATGATGAAGACCACAGATGGCTTGTGGAACTTCTCAATGATGTACTTACTTCAATCAAACTATATAAGTACGTCACAGATTCTGATATGATTCCGTTGAAATAGCAAACAATGAAGTGCCAAAGGTCATTTTGAGATCCTAGAAGAATCGTCGGAAGTCTTAAAAAAAATGCAGATGACACCGTTGCGCTTTTTCATGGTGGGTCATGGACTGATGCGCTGAATAAAGCTGAAGATGGTATGAATAGTATAAAAAAATGGCTGGACAATAACCTTCTTACACTAAATTTCAAAAAAACAAAATTCATTTGCTTTCATAAAAATAAAGCTTCTGAACCTAAGGATCCTACCAAGCTAACCATTAATTCGAGTTTGAATTCCGCAAAGTCTGCTGAAGGTATAGAACGTACCAACTGCATAAAATACCTTGGATTAGACATGGATCAGCACGTCTCTTTTAAACCACACATTATTTCTCTATCTCAACGTGTGAGGAAACTTATTTACGTGATGAGACTACTCCGTAACTCTGCCAATAAACGTGTTCTGAATTTAGTCTATATTTCGCTTTGTGAGTCCATTTTGGGATACTGCATTTCTGCATGGGGAGGGGCAGGTTCTTCATTCATGATTGATCTTGAGAGGGCCCAGAGATCTGTCTTGAAGGTAATGTCTAAGAAGCCTTTCCAATACCCAACACATAAATTGTATGCAGAAACTAAGGTACTCACAGTTCGACAACTCTTCATAAGTAGGGCTGCTGCAATAATGCATCAACAAACTTTAAATTCCCCTGATTATGCGCTAGTCAAAAGCAAACGAATATTTAATGTTCCAAAGGACTCTGTAAAAACAGCCTTTGCCCAGCGATTACCCCAATTCCTACACCCATATGTATACAACAAAATAATGAAGAGGTTCAATAACCAAGAATTAACAGTGAAACAGCTCCACACCAAAATGAAAAATTGGTTGCTCACTCTATCGTACAGGGAAACAGAAGATATTCTAAGAACTGTGCAATAGCTGGACACACACCACACACGCATACTCAATTACTCACCCATTCACACCCGCACACTCTGACACACACTTACACACACTTACACACACACACACACACACACAACGCACACACACACACATTAACATAGACTATGTTAACCTAGGAATAATTTTATTTTATTTTCTTTAAGTAGATTTGATCATACATTCATTCATTTATAAATTCTGTACATTTTTCTCCTTGCCACACAGCTGTATTGATATTGTAAACATCTTAACGTATAATCTAATAAAGTCCTAACCTGACGCAAATGCTTCTGCAACGACCCTGTCGGTTCTCACGACACAGGCTAGGCCTAGTGTGAGGACCACGGATACTCTAACACCAATCATAACTTGTCACACTAATTTGTAAAACTCATTCTTGTAATTTAACCTTTGGTAAATAAAGTCATTGTTTGTTTGTTGTTTGTTATGTGGAAATGTTCATGTGGCTTGGCGGAGTACTGAATTGAAGTCGGTTAAAACTTTGTTTTGAAAGTAAATTATTACAAACTAGCTTTTGCCCGCGACTTCGTCCGCGCGGAACTCGTTTATATCGTAACTTTCTCCCCCTTTTCACCCCCTTAGGTGATGAATTTCCAGATAAAAACTATCTTTAGTAAGGACTCTTTGGGAAGGCGCCGGAATTCAAAGTATCTCTATACCAAATTTCATTTCAATCGGTTCAGCGGTTTAAGCATGAAAAGGTAACAGACAGACAGAGTTACTTTCGCATTTTTAATATTAGTATGGATTGTATGAATGCATGTAGGCTTTTTTCAGTATTATTTTGCATATTTTTATATCACACGGCCGTAAGGACCTTTTCTACTAAACCGTAGGATTAAATTAACTGACTTGTAATTTAAACATTTTATATTAAAAATAAAAATACTTCAACAAAATGTTACATCTAATAGTTTTCAAAATAGCCATAATAAAACGTCTTTTTTACCCCGTTTTAGAAAACATCTTCAAAACTAAGGCCGCCATAAGGTACCTTTACCCTTGGAACGTCACATACATATATTTACTTATGTAATGTTCCTATTCCCCAGGACTCCCCTCTACCGCTATACCGTAAATGGGTTCCATCCAAATTTTCACCCCCTATTTCACCTCCTTAGAGGATGATTTTCGGGATAAAAACTATCCGTTGTCATTCTCCAGGACTCAAACTATCTCTATACCGAATTTCATCTAAATGGGCTACATCCAAATTTTCACCCCCATTTCACCCCCTTAGGGGATGATTTCTGGAATAGAAACTATTATATGTCCTTTTCCAGGACACAAACTATTTTTCAACCAAATTTTATCAAAACAAAGTTCCACCCCCAATTACACCCACTTAGGGGATGATTTTCGGGATAAAACTATCCTATGTCCTTCCTTAACTATCGCTATACCATAAATGGGTTCAATCCAAATGTTCATCCACAATTTCTCACCCCCTTAGGGGATGATTTCCTCCTTTTATGTGGTCCGGAATAAAAATTATTCTATGTTCTTTCCTAGGACTCTACCTATCTCTATACCAAATTTCATCTAAATGGGTTCTATCCAAATCTTCAACCCTCATTTCACCACCTCAGGAAATGATTTTTCGGGATAAAAACTATGCATTGTCCTTCCCTAGGACTCCTTCTATCTATTTACCAAATTTCATCTAAATGGGTTTTATCCAAATTTTCACTCCCTATTTTATCCCTGAGGGGATGATTTTCGGGATTAAAACTATCCGTAATCATACTCCGGGACTCAACTATCGTTCAACCAAATTTCATCAAAATGGGTCACAAACAAATTTTCACCCCCAATTACACCCCCTTATGGGATGATTTTCAGGAGTCAACTATCCTATGTCCTTCCCAAAGACTCCAACTCACTATACCGTAAATGGGTTCCATCCAATTTTTTATACCCCATTTCACCCCTTTAGGAGATGATTTCTGGACTAAAAATTATTTTAAGTCCTTCCCCAGGACTCTGAACTATCTCCATACCAAATTTCATCTAAATCGGATCTATCCAAATTTTCACCCCTCATTTCACCCCCTCAGGAGATGGTTTAGGATAAAAACTATGCATTGTCCTTCCCTGGGACTCTTTCTATCTCTATACCAAATTTTAACTAAATGGGATTTATTCACATTTACATCCCTGTTTCATCCCCTTGGGGGATGATTTTCGGGATTCAAACTATCCATTGTCATTTTCCGGGAGTCAAACTATATCTATACCAAATTTGATCTAAACGGAGTCCATCCAAAATGTCACCGCCCATTTCACCCCCTCAGGGAAAGATTTCTGGAATAAAAACTATCCAATGTCCTTCCCCAGAACTTAAACTACCTCTAAACCAAATTTCATCAAAATGGGTTACATCCAATTTTTCACCCCCCCCCCCCCATTTTACCCCCTAAAGGGAAGATTTTCGGGATGAAACCTATCCTTAAACCTTCTCCGGGACTCAAGCTAATCATATACCAAACTTCATCCAAATCGGTGCAGCGGTTTAAGTAGCTCCATACAAATATCCACCCCCCATTTCATCCCCTTAGGGGTTGATTTCCAGGATAAAAACTACCCTAAGTCATTCCCCAGGACTCAAACTATCTCTATACTAAATTTCATCTTAATCGGTTCAGCCGTTTTCACGTGATGCGCGGTCACATAAACAGACAAACAGATAAACAGATAAACAGATAAACAGACAAACAGATAAACAGACAAACAGACAAAAATTCTAGAAACTGTTGGAACGTGTTCTGTTATCGATTCTTAGTATCCCTAGCCAATTTTTTTTCGAATATCTTCCATGTACAGACTTTCGACCCTCTTCAGCTTTATTATATGTATAGATTACTGTTGTTTAGATCATTACAAATGCGAGAATAAAACTCCCGCGTTTCTAATATGTGTAGTTCTTGAGAAATACTTTTTTGAAAATCCTGTTTCTGACAACCGGATATTACGAAAAACATTTATAAATCGCATTTTTTTTTTCTGTTGTTGGATAAACTTTTCAAAGACATACATTTGGAGGCAATGACGACCTCTATAGGTACATTTGTTACAAATATATTAATTATTTTATTGATTTTGGGTTTTATTTGTTTTCTTCCATTGTCCGCCGTAGTAGGACGCGATATTTGTATGACAACTTCATTATTATGTCTTTTATCTACCCTATTTTTTTACAAGTTATAATTCCATGGGACATTCAAGTAATTACCTAAACACTTTTAGTGAATGTAATAAAATGGGGATGTCACTTTTTTGGCTTCTATAAAACACTGTGCCACTGTGCCTACATAACGTCATCACAATAAATTGGCAGAGCATTTCCCGTGGCCATTCAGTTCATACACCGAGGTCAATGACACCGTTGCCAATGGCCTAGAGTTGAGAAAGAACCACGGGATGGGCTGATGACTCTATTATTTATGTATTACTTTCTTTGTACCATTTGTTGTTTGGATTTGAATGATGGCAAAAAAGTCACAAGCGCACAATAATATTCGTAAGACTGTTTTTGTTTGTTCCGCGAAGTCTGGATTTCTAAAGCAATTTTTACACATGATAGGCGATAGCTGACATTTCAGGAATGGAAAACATTCGCCCAATCAAAATCTAAAGGTGGTAAATGTATTATATCACTAGATGCTCACCCGGCTCCGCCCGTGTATTGCAAAGAACGCATGCCAACCCGCGGAATAAAATAAAGCCTATCTCCATCAAGAAAGTCCACGGCCACGGCGTTTCTGATGACGTCATTACAGGGGAGACAGACTCCTTAGAGATTGTGTACATTTTGTTTTACTTTTCTTGTCAATACGTACTTAGGTCATTGTCAGTCACAAAAACAAAAATCATCTTTCCGGTGGTCAATAGTTAAGGGCTTTACGCTCACATATAATATGTTTTTATCACATAGAATTATAGAAGGGGCAACGCCGTTTATGCGGATTAAGAGTTCAACCAAAAATTAGGCTTTATAGCCCTTAACTTTGGCAATGTCCACCGAAAAGACGCGAACCTAAATCTGACAATGACCCACAGTTTTTTAACGTATACTTATTGTAAACAATAATAGGAAACTGGTTTCCCGCGATACAGGACTAGCCTAGTGCGGGAACCCCTGGCATTTTTTTGCATTGTAAAATTCTTAATTCTTTTATTTTAATTCTTTGCGCAATAAAGTTTTTTTATTGTCTCTCGGTAGTTTTGGAATCCATGGGACATGCCTAACAACATACCAAAATATGGCACCGGTATCCGAAAGTGAAGTATTTGTTCGACGGAATCCCCTAACAACACGCACTAACAGAGGTATTTTCGGAAATTACACCCTACATACAAAATTACAATGCTACAATCTCAAGACAATATTAAGTTAATATAGACAACAGTCGCCAAGATTACGACGACTTCTATAAATTAATTTAAAAGTGTAACAAACTCAGTCCAGAGATCCAGAGCATTACTCAGGCCAGTTCAAGGTATAGGTAGGTCAACCACCCGTACATAATAGGGTGTCAAATGAGAAGGTAATTGACTCACAAGAGTTATTTCAAAACGATTGCATTATACTTAAAAATACAATGAAACGAACAATGTTGATTGTATGCAATATCCAGAAAGTACATTATATGATTTACATGAAATAATGTGAATAAACTTTTCGACGACGCAAAACGACAACTAGGACAGTGGTTTCATCTTATTGAAAAAAAGTGTTATGGGTTTTGAACTGACAGGTATTTAAATGGAAAACAATAACAGAAGAATAAATCATTATTTGTTGAAAATAACTCATTAGGTACTCATATAAACCAGTATACATTTTTTTATTTTATTAAAGCGGCTTATCAATGTAAATACTTGTCATATGTAGTATATGTAGTTGATTTTATGTAATTTGTTTAATCATATCTATCATGTACAAATCAAACACAACTATTTCATTTAGATACCTCTAGATACTATAGAGATTATTTATATTCAGAACTGCCCTGATAATCGCAAATGCAGTAATCGACATTTTTGGGATTTTCACTTTTTTGCAAAAAAGACATCCCAAGAGCCTAATCTATACATAAAAAAATAATTTTCATTTTTTTTTTAATTATAACCATGTTTTTTATGTAACCAAAAATGCAGTACTTGCATAAAAATATTACTTGTGCTAACAAAATCTGCAGCATTCAACATGTGCTAGAAGTTTGTGCAGTACTTGCTACGTTTACTGCGGATTCATTAGCCATAAACTTTTTTGCAACGAATACTAACTAATGCCAAACGCAGTATTTGACTTTACTGCATTTGAGTGTGGCAAAAATAACAAAGAGCTACTCTTGCGATGCTAAACTAAACGCAGTATTCTACAGTGCTGCGTTTAAGAGTAGCGAGAGTAACAAAAATATTCGTACGCTTCGAAGCCGCACGTGCCGCGTTTCGTGCTATCAAATCAGTACTATTATCGTGGGTTTGACATGAGTTTCGTTAACTATTCACGTGATCGACTACGTTAATATTTAGTATGAAGAATCTATACACCGCCCCTGGCGGTCACTCATAGAACTAAAAATCCCAACCGCAACGTGAGTCACTTACAACATCTCGATCGTTCGTATAGTTGACTCGATAGACGCGTAACCGTCGCGTAACGGAGTGGTGTGGCCAACGCACTAAAATACAAATGATCGAATTAACACTTGTAAATCTTGTGATTTGTCGAAGTCGAATGCAATTTGAGCCAAATTGTATCAATTTAGGGATTCCATTTAGTAAAATTACATTGCCATAATAAAGCACTGTCTCATGTTTGTAATGTGACTTATTTTTTCTCTTGATAATATCAATTTTTGCAGTAACGTAGTGATAAGAAAATATGTCCAACGCCCTTTATGGAAAGACTTCTTACTATAGTATATTTTTAATATTTTGCGTCGAGATGACTTGTCAGAAAACTTGGGTAATCATAAATGATTTCCATGGTTCGAAATATGCATGCAATTTGTCAATTCAACTCTTTTGACAGTTGGATCCAAGTTGGATCAGCAGCACAATATAGGAGTCGCTCCACGCGCCAATTTTGTCGGACGGCCAAGCAAGGTCACAGAAAATCTAGTATGGAGTGACCTTGATTTGGCAAGCCACCGTGCTTCCGACACGTATCCACACGGCCCGAAATCACGCGTCGGCCGGCATGCAGTCCGACAAAATCGGCCCGTGGAGCGTCTCCTTATGTTTCCCATAGAGGTAGAATAGAATAGAGGGACTCACGTACCCATACACACATGAGTGACAAGGATGTATGCATAGACAATACTGCAAGTGGGAACGAGATACAATGTCATATTTTCTGTCCCTCATCGCGTATACGTATATTTAATTCAATTGACCTGAGATTTATTCAACTAGCGAAGTATCATTATCATTACTTAGTTTAACGGAACTTGTCTTGAGTACAGTCGCCATCACATACATAGGTGCAATATAGGTGTTCAAAAATATCGGCACATGCACCCTAATGCCTTGAAAATAGAGATGTGTTCCGATGTTTGTGACGTGCTTGTTTGCTCCGATGTATGTGATGGCGACTGTACTAGTACTTTTAAAAACTGTTTTTCTTCATCGTTTCAAGGACGACATTATCCCCGTGGTCTCACATTTTTGTCCTTCCGCGATCTCTGCTTCCACCATTGTCTTACGCATAGCAGGTAAAAAAAGGCGGGCAATATAAAGAAAATGTATCACCACGTGTACTTTAGGTATATACGTGGGCTTAAGTGGGGTGTTGAGAGTAATATTAATACTATTCGAAAGTGCATAGATCATTTGTTGCTGTACTGTACATGCATTCGGGTGTTATATTTACTTTGGTTTTACGTTTCTACTCAGCTATTCAACAATGGTTTCTGCTTTGCTTTGTGATTATTTAATCCACCAGAACTAGTCAACTTCTTCTTCTTAGTCTTTTTATTTGTTATGTAAGGAAACGGGCGAGCAAAAATGAACAAAGGATACCTACCTAAACTGTTAAAATTGGAATAACAACAATCGAAGGGACGGGTTTTTAAAGCTTGCTTTTCATTTAGTTATTATTATTATTGTATAGGTATATAGCTTTAGTTGTGTAATACAATTACAGCATTTATATCTCGTAAGTATATTTTTTTATAATTAGTCATTTTGTTAAAATTTATACAATATAAAAATTTGAAATACGACTCCATTAGTCCAATGCTCACTTTAGTCGTAAATATTATGATAAAAACGATTTCACTAAAAAGTTTTAAATATTTTGAAATGTTAGTTTGCAAATTTGACACTTGAAACCTAGGACATTGAGTTTTTTTCTGCATGAATGTATCAGGTAAAAATAGCGATGTTAGCATGTATCTGAATACAGCTGAAGCTGTCAATCAATAGTGTCAATGTCAATAATGAATGTCATACATAGTGGGAAACTTGGGAAAGTTAATTTATAACTACATGTTTATGCGGGATTGTGTATCTAGTATATAATATATGAAATCAATGTAATTAAGGCCTTAATTTTAATCTACGCTTTGAATACATTCCATCTAATACTACAGTTAGTTACTTTATATGGCTAACTCTCGTTACACAATGAAAAAAATTGAATAAAGTGTAGATTAAATTAAAGTACTTATTTTCGCAATCCACGTACAAACGTTACCTTTTTATTATAATATTGGTATATATCTATACTTATATCAATATTATAAAAATCCATCCTTACTAAGTGTACTTACTTGAAAATGAAGGGATCAATTACTTAGGAAACTAGGAAGTAGACAGCCATAGCCTAATTTATTGGTTTTAAATTACATAATGAATAAGTGCAATTACCATATGTGATATTGAATAAGTACCTACAGTAAAATAAAAACCCTGCGTTCATATGCACATTTTTAATTTTTTCTCTAACATATTCTATTGCCTAGAGCTATACATTTTATCACAGCCATTTCCAATTAAACTTAAAACTTCATCTATCTAGTCCCAAAGCCAGGCATTATCCTAATCAACTGTCACTACAAACATAGTCTCATTTTATAGCGGAATACACAATGGGACCGGCGAGTGGGCGGGAAACTAGTTTCTGTTTCTACAAATTATAATTGCCATGGATGCAAAATCTGAAATAAATTACCTACTATTATTATTATAGAAATGTAATGGAAAAAAAATGAAGCGATTAAGAGATTTATGAAAAAAATTCTACTCACTCAATTTTTTTTGTATTTTTTGCTAAAAACTGAAACTAATTTCCGCCCGCTGTATACAAAGTTTCATGTTATTCTAGCTTGTCGTTTTCAAATGAGAACCAAATGATGGTGACCCTTAAGCACGATTGATTTTACAATCTGATTCTAGTTAACAATTTCTCTGGAAGAGACATTTTCAGGTATTCGAAATGGATGTGAACAACCAAACAAGGCTGGGAAGTCTACAAAATAATGTTGAAATGTGATCAGAAAAATAAATAGTTCAACCATTCAGATTAAAAAAAGGAACCTGAAATCTAAGCTCTGCAAAAAGCTAACAAACATGAAAATTGACCCAATATTTTTAACATTATGGGCATTTTCTTGGTTTGTGGGCATTACCGCCTCAGTAGGTGCACGAGCTCCCTTTGTCGCCTATATAACGGGGGTACAGGAGGGGGAGGGTTATCAGTCACTTATCAGAAGTCAACCGGTACACATCTCCGCATATTTTCCCGTGAAGAAGAACCTGAAAACATGGATACCACTGACAGAAGCTGAAGTCGCCGCAGTCGTCAATTTGCTGCAAGAGAGCCGTAGCCAACAATCAGTAGCTGCCGAGCTGAATTTAACGCAATCTACAGTTTGTAGAGTCTACCCGAGGTTCCAGCAAACTGAGGCAGTCACTTCAACACCAAGAACCGGCCGCAGAAGGTGCACATCGGAGCGGGACGACCGCTTCAATGTCACATCAGCTCTCCGAGATCGTCACCAGACAGGCGTTTCCCTTCAGCAGCAACTCCGTGAGGTCCGAGGAGTGACTGCCAGCGTGTGGACAGTCAGGAGAAGACTCAAGAAAGTCAACTTGACACCGAGAAGAACGACGGGGCCCAGATTGCTGCCACAACACCGAAGAACACGACGTGAATTTGCTGCAAATCACGTAAACTGGACCATCGAGCAATGTACCCGGTTCTTTTTTCGGACGAGTGCAGGATGTGCCTGAACGGCAGCGACAGAAGAGGACGAGTCTACAGGAGAGCAAAAGAACGACTAGTATTCGCAGTTGATTAGTTTTATTGTATAGTGTAATTCCTTTAATTTTATATTTCGTTTAACAGTGTATTAGATTTAAGTAAATCTGTAATGCTGTCTAAATATATTTAAATAAAATAAATAAATGTTTTGGGGCGGCATTTCTTACAACGGGCGGACCGAGCTGGTTTTCGTGCCTTCTGGGGGTCATGGACGTGGTTTGAACGCTGGAAGATACATCACCGCGATCCTGGAGATGCACATTGTCCCTTACAAAGGAATGTTTGATGAGGTGTTCATTTTATGCAGGATAATGCCCCCTGCCATACCGCAAGAGATACCATCACCAACCTTTCCGAGGTGTACATCACCACGATGAACTGGCCAGCGATGAGCCCGGACCTTAATCCGATCGAACACATGTGGGACTGCCTAAAACGCAGGGTTCAAAAGCGGAAACCTGCCCCGTCCAACATTGAGGAGCTGAAGGAAGCCTTGCTGGAGGAGTGGGATGCCATCCCTCAGGATTACGTCAGGAAGTTGATAAGATCCATGCAAAGGCGCCTAACTTGTGTCATAAGAGCTAGGGATGGCAACACCAGGTATTAATTTGTAGTAATACATTCTATGATTGTTAAATTGTCCTTTTATTGTCTGTTTTCATAGATCAATTTTTTATACATTTCCGACTGCTTTCAGTTTTCCGACGTTTTTCAGTCTTTGGACTGGAATTTCCTTGAAAACTTTTACATTTTCTACTGCCAGCTTTCATTTGGTACCTCATTTGTCAGTTTTGGGTAACAATTTACAAAGTAATGGGGTGCAGATGAAAAATTGCTAAGTGATGCAATTATTTTGCTCGTGAGTGTAGTTTGAGTACCGGATATGTACAAATAATCGATTTTATCCCAGAAATCGTAAGGAAATGAAATGGGGGGGGGGGGGGGGGTGAAAATTTGTATCGAATCTCATAAGTAGTTATAATGGTTTCTTCTTTCACTCGCTAAGAGGAGATCACTTTGTACTTTCATATTAAGTGGAAGTCACGTAAAAAGTAACATTTTGAAAGTTATTTCGATAATAAAAACATTTTTTCTAGAACTTACCTAAAATCTGTTTTATTTCGTCTCTTTGTCACTTAAAATATCCAGAAGTTAAATCCTAACAATACTTTTAACTAGTACCATGTACAAAAATTGGGCATGATTGCGAACTAGAAACGCAGTATTGAACACTTGCTAGGTGATTTTGCAGTAATAAACACAAATACTGCATTTAGTCTTAGTAATACTGTAAGGCCCGCAAGCCCAGATAGTTGATGAAAATGCAGTACTGCGTATTTTATCCAAATAAGGCAGTAAAGTAAAGAAAAAAATACGTCAATAAAAAGCTTGATTTTTTTTACTATTTTTCAGTACACTTCAAAAGTTATACCACATAGATTTGTTGTATAGATATCACAAAATATGTTTACCGCGTTTATCTCGAAACCGCCATTTTGCAAGTACTGCATTTGCGATTACCAGGGCAGAGAATTCAAGAGTGAAAATAAAGTAAAACCATGCAATTATGTCAAGTTTTTAAAACATATCCTTACTCAATCGGTAAATGTTTCCTCTAAAGTACATCGACAAATTAGCGTGATGAATGCGTCGGCTCCAAAACCGTGTCACCTACGTCGCGCGCGCAGGCGACAATGCGACGTGCTCACAGTGCTACCGAGTTTTTAAAATATAATTTTTATAGTTGAGCAAATAATTATTTATATGTTGCCTGGCTCTGAATGACTAAACTACTTGTATACTGGGATTGAAGGGAGAACCGTGCCGATGCCTTGACTGGTATGACTGGAGGAGTTTATTCATAACTTAATAGCTTTTGTCTGTAATATCCTATCCACATAAGTTCCGTATCAACTTCTACCCCAACGTCGTTCGAGGATGATTAACGGGTTAAAAAGCATGCTTAAATTTTACTTTTTATCCTGAAAGTATCCGGGTTTACTGGTTTACAAACTAGTATCTGCTGATCGAATTAGACGAAATTGATCTAATTCCGATCAGCCATTTTTACGTTGTTATTTATAATATTAGCAATTTTAATTGGATAGTTTTTGCAGTCGTGTGTCTTTCTATATGTTACCTTTTCACGCTTACATCGCTTAACTCTAGATACCATTTGGTATGCCAAAGTCTCCACATGTGTATTTCTCGAATTGTCATATTTTTCGGTCTCACGATAGCTCATTGATGGCACCAATCGTGTACAATGTAAGTGACTCTGCGACATTAGTTCGTGTAAAGAGGTCGTAGCGCGCATGAATATGCATACCCTCTTTGTCACAGCCAACTATCTTGAACTCTTAATACATATATTTGTCACTACAAACAAAAACTGTAACTAAACAACACACATTTCTGGCAATCTTCTTAATGTTTCATGTTTTGGGTACTTGAACCTTGTGACGTCACACCATCATTGTGTACGTATTGAGACATATTTACTTTAACTGTGATATAACTTAGCATAAACGTGACGTCAGTAATTAATAGTAAAGTTGACTCAATTAAAATATTATTAGTGCACCGTATTTATTGTTCTATTAGCTACTTGTATTGAACTAATAATGTATTAATTTTGAATTAAGCAGTAACGCTGCTAACGACATTTATAAATTTCAAATTAAAGAAAAAAAATATAAAAAAAATATGCTCCGAGCCGGCTTCGGCCGGAATCCGGAGCATAATTTTTTTCAATTTTGAAAGCTCATATGTCAAATCTTGCTATTCAAAGTGCCTTACATTACATTACATCAGATTCAGGAAAATACACAAGGTATAGCGAAAAACAAAATGGTAAAAACAAGCATACGTTCTGACTAACTGATGAAAGCGGATGTGTAGAATACCCTTCTGAGGATGCGATGTGTTGACAGTAAGATACCAATGCAGGTTACTCTCAACAGTCTCAACACAGAGCATCCTCGGGTCGAGTTAGTGACCTAACTCAACACCAGGAACACAACAAAATCGTATCCACTTACAGAGCAAATAGTGGTATGATGGTAGTAATGATGACTTGGTATGTCAGATTAAATAATAAATAAATAAATATTAGGGGAGAATCATACACAAATTGAATTAGCCCCATAGTAAGCTCAACAAGGCTTGTGTTATGGATACTAGACGACGATATGTTTAATATATTTATTTAATCGTATGGCATATATTATTTGGCCTTTGAGTGTGTCACTCTTTAGTACCACCCAGGGGACACGTGCAGGGTTGTGGTAGGTAGCTCCTGCGGACGCAAGTGACAGTTGTCCCCCTGTTTAATAGATATAAATACTTAATACATAGAAAACATCCAAGACTCGGAAACATATATTCATGCTCATCAAGCAAATATTTGCCCTCACTGGGATTCGAACCCAGTAACTTCAGTGTTGTAGGCAGCTACCCACTAGGCTAACCGATCGTGGATACTATTTATATTATATAGCATCCAACTAAGGCATTAACAGCAATGATCGTAAAATTGGAACCAATAATAAGTAGCGTAATCACAAGTGATGATGGTTTACCTACTTTGACGAAGTGCCTTTAAGAGCTTAAGAGAACTTTAGTGTGGTAATCTTACTTATCATTATTACTTTATCCTAGTTAAGCTTGATAACGAATATAGTTAAAATTAACCTATTCAGTACCGAAATAATACAGATTAGCGAGTATAGCGGCTTATTCAGGTTGTATTCCAACCACCAAAAACAACCGCAACACTTACATTATGTTTTAAGATAGACATCAATACACTGGTATAAAAGACAATATAACACGTGAAAATAGAATAACCCCGAACATGCTCTAACTAATTATGTAAAAAATACTGTTATTTAACATATTTAAATTTCAATTAAGTAGGTACCTAATTCATTTGTTTTGCAAATTATTCTTCCATCACATTTCGATCGATCAGTTACTCCTTATGTACCGCATAAAGTTGTATTCAGTTTCCGACGAAAAACTATAACCAAAGTAGGTTGTAGGTACTGCTTCAATTCAGATCAACTCTGTATAACATCCCAAACGCATTCCAATAATATGTTTCGCGGGCTCACGGTAAGACATAATGACAATTGTCATAAACACATAATGTTGCGTTCGCGTGAAAGTGAGCACGCAAAACAGATTCTAACATAGGTAATTGGGATGAGAACAAAAATGGATTTGTAGCTTTGTAGCTGGGAAGTTATTAATATTAACAAATCCTACTTTCAAGTGTTGTGCATAAAATGCGTCTTGTAAAATGTTACGAAGTCAAAGTCGAAATCGAAAGAAATCAAAGTCGTAGCACAAAATATATACCTAATTAGAAAAGTAAAGAAACTTCTACGCAGAGTGACATTTCTAACCCTGTGCTTGGCCTTTGCCTGTTGTGCCTTTTCTTTCATCCCGATTACAAATTCTCTTTTAAACTCACTAGGGTTAATAATTACGTCTGTGTCCCACAATTTATGTCATAATCATAAACGTTTAACGTGGGCACGACAACCCTATGCAAATAGACCTAATTTTACTAAGCATATTGCCCAATGCCCATGTCCTTGTGGCTGTGCGACTTTACAGAACATTTTTGAAGTCTTTCTCTTCTTTCATCAGATAATCATAAAAAACCGGCCAATTGCGAGTCGGACTCGCGCACGAAAGGTTCCGTACCATCATCCTCCTAGGGTTCATTCCCGGTTGTGCCTCTATAGGAGCCCGGGGTCCGCTTTGACACCTAATCCCAAGATTTGGCATAAGCACTAGTTTTACGAAAGCGACTGCCATCTGACCTTCCAACCTAGAGGGAAAACTAGACCTTATTGGGATTAGACCGGTTTCCTTACGATGTTTTCCTTCACCGAAAAGCTTACGGTAAATATTCCGTACATAAGTACCGAAAACTCATTGGTACGAGCCGGGATTCGAACCCACGACCGCCGCTTGACAGCCGTATGCCTGAACCACTAGGCTACCGTAGCTTAAGTAAGGGTTCCGTATCATTATCTATAAATATTTATTTAATTCTGTTTTTTAGTATTTGTTGTTATAGCGGCAACAGAAATATACATCATCTGTGAAAATTTCAACCGTCTAACTATCACGGTTATTGAGATACAGCCTGGTGACAGACGGACAGACAGACAGACAGACAGACAGCGGAGTCTTAGTAATAGGGTCCCGTTTTATTCTTTGAGTACGGAACCCTTATTAAGTACTTATACTAATAACTATTAAATTAATATGGTAATACGGATGGCAAGGAGATGATATTTCTCCAAAACTGTTCACCACTGCACTGGATGATGTTTTCAAGACTCTGGACTGGAGAAGTCTAGGCGTCATCATCAACGGCGTTTACATCACTCACCTTCGGTTTGCGGACGATATGGTAGTCTTGGCTGAGACCATGGAGGTGATGGAGGACTTAAGTACGATGCTCGATGACCTCTGTAAAGCTTCCGAGCGAGTTGGTCTAAGAATAAACATGGATAAGACGAAGATCATGTCAAATGCCCATGAAGTACCAACTCCTGTTACAATTGGACAGCTTACGCTCGAAGTTGTAGACGATTTTGTATAGCTACCTAGGACAGACTGTCCAGTTAGGTAGGTACAACTTCGAGAAAGAGGTCAATCGTCGAATCCGACTCGGCTGGGCAGCGTTCGGGAAGCTACGGCACATCTTTTCGTCCAATATTCCGCAGTATCTCAAGACAAGAGTCTTTGACCAGTATGTGTTGCCAGTGATGACATATGGCACTGAAACGTGGTCGCTTACAATGGGCCTCATACTCGTAAGAAGACTCAAAGTCACCCAAAGGGCGATGGAGAGGGCTATGTTGGGAGTTTCTCTGCGTGATTGCATCAGAAATGAGGCTATCCGCAGCAGAACCTAGGTAACCGACATAGCCCTCCGAATCGCTAAACTTAAGTGGCAGTGGGCGGGACACGTTGCACGTAGAACCGATAGCCGTTGGAGCGAAAAGATTCTCGAGTGGCGACCACGTACCGGAAGGCGCGGCGTAGGTAGGCCCTCCACAAGGTCGACTCATGAACTGGTAAAGGTCGCGGGAGTCCGCTGGATGCGGGTGGCGCAGGACCGGTGACTTTGGCACTCTTTGGGGGAGGCCTATGTCCAGAAGTGGGCGTCTTTCGGTTGATATGATGATGATGATGATGACGGACGAAATATAATCATAGGATGCCGCGTTTGAAAACGACCTCAGCAACTCTTCGGTATCCAATCAATTAAATATGTACCCCGAAGACTTAATTAAGACTTCGAAAATGATAAGCAGGTGCAAAACTTTTAATTTTGTGGCTCTCAATCATTAGCAATCTGCGATCGAATGTTGGAAGTAATTATTTTCAAATCAGGGCACCTGCCATGTAACTGATGCTACACTTTGCAAGCATCGCTGGCTGATATGGTACACCGCACAAAGTGCGAGCACATGAAGGGTTCCGTAAAATAAATTGTGGTTTACGATTTATGACGTATTAAAAAAAACTACTTACTAGATCTCGTTCAAACCAATTTTCGTTGGAAGTTTGCATGGTAATGTATATCATATATTTTTTTTAGTTTTATTATTCTCTTATTTTAGAAGTTACAGGGGGGGGGGGGGGCATACATTTTACCAATTTGGAAGTGTCTCTCGCGCAAACTATTCAGTTTAGAAAAAATATATATTAGAAACTTCAATATCATTTTTGAAGACCTGTCCATAGGTACGCCATACGTATGAGTTTGATGAAAAATTTTTGGCATACGGACGGACAGACAGACAGACATGACGAATCTATAAGGGTTCCGTTTTTTGCCATTTGGCTACGGAACCCTAAAACTTGTCGTTAGAAATACCTAAGCATGCCACAAAACTACAAGTCGGGAACAAAAAGCTGGCTATCAATTGACCGCAAAGTCGTGCCCACGAAATGCTTTTATCGCTTGAAATGTTCAACTTCATATCAAATTAACGAATGGTTAAAGCCGGTTAGCATTACCGCGGGGCAGTCCACATTGGGATTGGACTCCACAATCACTATGGTATCAAATAAATAAGACAAATACATATTTTACACATACTTTGCTCTATTTATTAATTTTACAGGGTGAAGTAAAAATCGGTATGATAGGTGTGGGTTGTCAAAATTTTAAATAGTTACTTACATTCCACAAATTTTGCATTAGGCCATACGCGAGAAGCGTAGATTCTAAGATTAGGATACTTAATTTTTTTTACATTTAACCTTAAATTCTTCAATTTGATAAACTAGTTTCGTCCAATCGGATACAATTGAAAGGTACAGTTGTAAGATTTAAGTTTAGTTTCGTCTTGGCTACTGGGCTGTTATTCTTTACGGTCACATGCGTCTCACCCGTCACGCACGCCTAACGAACGACACTATACCTCTAGCTACGCTAAAGGCCTCCACACACCGGTCGCGGGCGCGGGTCGGGCGCGGTCGGGCGCGGGCCCGCGCAAGTTGTAAAAAGTTGTAACACATCGAACGCGGGCCCGCCGCGGGCCCGCGGGCCCGCGTTCGGTGTGTGTTTGAAGTGTAGTTTCAATGTTTTACAACTAGCGCGGGCCCGCGCCCGACCCGAGCCCGCGACCGGTGTGTGGAGGCCTTGTACTTTACTACGAATCACGGCATCAAGACAAGATATATTTGTGGGCGAGCGTTGAGGAGAGCTAAAAACATATTTAAATACTGTTTAATCCGGGTCAAATTAAATATTTGGGTAGTATTTAAATACATATGGGTACAAAGCGCGAGAGTTAAAAGTGTTATATAGCTTAAAACATGTTACAGAATAGCGGGGCAGAACACATCTAGCAATATGTTCTACAACTCCTACAAATAATCACGTTGATTTAAACAGCTGTTCCAGCTTTGCCTATGCCATGCTCGCAGAACAGGCATATCTTAACCATCGTGGCTGTGATCAACTGATCACACAAATTACCTATGCTGTTCTTAGAAATTACGCCAATTATACCTCCGTCATCTTACGCGTACATCTTAAACAAATACATAATTGGGATAACAACACCGAGCGTGCTCCGACCCTTGAGCACTGTCATTATTCCGTCCACTGAGATTGCGTATCGCAATCAATTTCTGCAAAAAAATATTTTGAGCTGCTGCGATTACTTTTTTCTGTTATACGTGAGCCTATTCCATCGTTATCATAATAGTAAGCCTTATATGTTACATACCAACTACAATCTATTCCTTCCAGAAAATAAATTATATATGTATATAAATTGAAGCACACCCCCAAACAATACACAGCCACACAACACAACATTGGCGTCTCTACACCACATATTAGTACCTATATAGATAAGGTAAAGAAGAACTTTTAAAATGGATTATTATTTCATGCACATTCTTAATTTTAACGTAACGAACAAAAGAAGATTAGCTGGCACTTGCTACGAGAATATTCGAACGCTCATAACAAGCTGGCATCCCAGATCATGAGAGCATTAGAAACAAGTTCCGAAGTGATAGGAAATTTCGTAACATTTCGCCTCCGCGGTGCGGTCTGTCTCGGTCAGGGCCAAGAGTAGGGCTGGTTTTCACAACGCCTACTGACAACTCATCTCAGACACCCTCAGGTAAACCAGTGTAAGTCGGACCTCCGTTCACGCGTGTTAAATTACGAATCCCGGCGTCGAGATGGACTAGGGAATAGTGGCGAGACGATTGATACCAGGTTGCGAATAGCATAGCAGCATGGGGAGGGGTGAGGGCCAGGGGCGGGGGCGCCGGCGCACACCGGAACGCTAGATCGTGCTGCACCGCGGAGCGCGACCGCCAAAGTCGTCTCTTGTATTGCAACATTGCCCGGCTTTGAACAGCTAGTTTATGTCAGTACTCTTGTGTGACATTACAGGACTTTTTGAAATAATATCTCAAAACCGTTATTCTTCAGTTTGGTTGCTGATTTAAATGTAGATAATTTAGTAACGTTCATTTATTCTGGGACAACTCTGGAACCTCGTCTTCAGACGTTAGTTATTTTTTCATTGTTTAAATACCATATTACCTTCCATTAATTGCAATAGTAAGTAAGTGGATTTAGATTTATCGTTCTAACCCAGGTGTCAATAAAGCATAAACGGACCAGTATAATCACTGCCATCGTCTTCCACGCACAATGCCGTACGTTTGACTTTGCCCCTAGCTTTACTGCTAATCGGAGATAAAACTGTATTAGCAGTAAAAGTCCTCGCACGTAACCGCTGGTAACGTTAGCGTAACGTAACTGCGCTGATGTAAGCGTCGCGCGTCGCCCGCGCCGTCGTCACCGCGCTACGGTATACAACGCTACGCCTATTTACGGATATATCTTTATAAGTTTATAACACAGGTATCGTAGCTGTATAAAACTGAATTTGCCTGCTTAGGCCATATCCTACATTCGTCTAATTAAACAACAAATGGTCAAGTTAGTTACTAGGTTATTATTATTATTGAGTTCAAATAGCCAGTTCTAAACACCTTGCTAACATAACGTGATATCATCAATGTGCAAAAGTAAAAAAAGAATGGCTGCTATCAACTGGAACCTGCAACTGGTATAATACCTATATAAAAGCAAACTTAATGCTACAATTGGCAGACAAACCAAGAATACAAATAACTCAATTTAGGGAAGGTATACCAGGATTACTTGGGTCACACATTAAATAAAGGACTAAAGGTAGGAACATAAATCAGGTATTTTATGTGTACCAGTTTGATTCCCATGAAGAGTATCAAGGCAGATTAATTTGATTAGACCCCAACTCATTGGCGTTATAAAAATTTAACTAATTACCAACATACCGGAATATCAGTCAGATGAGGCAAGAAAAGTAATTTCCATAAGTCAAACAGCGAACGGGGGTCGTCGCTCTGGGCCGGACCAGTGAGACCGGATCCAAGGAAACTTTTTATGTGACCAGCGACCGCGGCTACATGTTTACCCAAGACCACGGCGGCGTTAATGCCGACCGTACTATGTATTGTATGTTTGTGCCACAACATCGCTGTACATATACTCGTACGTTAGTGTTAGGTATCCCGTCTGGCTGACAAACCTGAATTAACAAGGACGACCGTCAAACGATTGGTAGATTCGCACTTGCATTTTTGGTTGCACGTGGTCATTTCTTTATTTTGTAGTCCGAGCAGTTTTTGCAAACGAGTCCAGGATCGTTATGGACTGAGCCTTTTTCGGAGCTCGAACTTGCACAGCGAGCTATTTTTTTGCGCTGCCAAATCACGATAATACGTAATGATTTCAGTTCGGTAAGTAAAATAATTGACAACGAGATATGTAGGTCCTTTGTAAGTGTTTTTACCGTAAGGAATATTATCCTTAATGTGTGCTTATCAGTTTGGTTCCTTATATAGAAATATTGATGATGTTTAGACATTTGAAAGAATTTACTTGCTTATTTGAGTGTCCCACGGAAGAATGAAATAAGACCGTATAAGTACCTTATTAGTAAGGAGCTTCGATTCCAGGAAGGGTTTGCATTTCAATAATTTTGTCATTTAAAAGTTTCTGCACCTATATGACGGTGTCGGTGATAAATTGCAAATGCTGGAGACAACTCAATCTAAATAAATTAATACCTATCGTTGATTTCTTTATATATCCTCCATATTAATGTACCAACCCAAGACAGAATCACGGACGTATGTTTCAAACAAATCATCGAGTTCGAGACAATCCTCAAGTATTTTGTCAATTATCGTCCTATAACAAAGTAGATATAATTGCAATGTTTACTCGCCAAGTACCGGTTCGCCAATTTGAGTGTTTGTTTTGTACGTCGTCTTGATGAAAAAACTTGAATAGGTACTGCTGTGGTTTCGTTCTGAGTTATTTTGAATTGTTTCATTATCATTACATTAAAGAATAGCAAAATTATCAATAAACTTTAAGTATGATAAAAATTTGGTAAAATAATAATCTGACAGCTTTCCGTTATATGTGGCTGATGGATAAAGACGTTGTAGTGTTGAATACGCAAAACTTCTATGAGGCCAAAACTGCATGGGGTGGGGATGGGGACCGCTATTATGCGGATATTCTAGAAAAATACTATGAAATTCGGCCGAGCTTACTGCGGACTCTTAACTCGGAAGGTGTAGTGGCGGTGCGTGAAAATGTTCGATGGGCAACCCGGAACAAAAAAAGTTATGAAGAGTGTAGAGTATGGTAGTTAATTAACGCGACGAAATATTGATTAATCATTATTAAGTAAATAAGATGTCATATGTTAGGAAAATATGGAAGAGAGTCGATTATAGATTCCTAAAATACCTTTTAGAAGGCTGCTTACACGTCCATAAATACAGGGTGACTGGTAATTCGACCTATTCCTTGAAAGGGGTTATACTAGAGCTAATTTGCAAAAATTTATGTCCAGTCAACCAGGGGTCAAAACACGATTTTTTTTTTATTTTTCGAGTTTTTAGTTTGTTTGCAAAAAAATCGCCTTGCAGCCTTAAAGTGCTGATTGTGACAAAAATGTTTTTTTACCATCCAAATGGAAGTACTTTTTTCACAATCACCAGCTGCAAGGAGAATATTTTTCATACAAACTAAAAACTCGAATATCTAGGAAACCAGCGAGTTTCGACCCCTGGTTGACTGGACATAAATTGTTGCAAATTAGCTCTAGTATAACCCCTTTCAAGGAATAGGTCGAATTACCAGTCACCCTGTACATAAACCAATTCTACTTGAAGCGACATACGGCCGTATTCATAAACGTTTCTATACTATTTTAACTAAAATCCTTATCTATCAGTTTGACATTTGTAGGTATTCGTAAGAAAGGGACAAAGCACATTTTATTTAGCATTTTACTCGAACAATTACACTACGTTTGGTACCGTACTTGCGGTATCAGTTATAGTACTTAATGTGCGAGTAGATTTGTCAATAAAAAAATGTTGTAAAACTGGTACCACGCTCCGTCTTTTGAATTTTATAATATTTTTATAAAATTAAAAAGACGTCGGTCGGTTTCCTTTAAAGAACAATACTCTTATCAGGGAATCACCAAAATTACCAGACTCCCTTTCGATATAATTTCACTCGCTAAACTCCGTAAATCCCGCTATATGACCCATACGCATTAGGGCAGTGTGTGTTGATGCGGTGCGGCTATAGCTGGGTACGTATGAGCCGTCTGCAGTATGCGCTAGCAGTATTGCAGTAGCTCAAATCGTATACGGCATTCCTTCGCTGGCCCGAGCGAGCCAGCAGATGATGACATCGTGCCATCCCGCTCAACTCGCAATCCTTTCCTTTCTACCTGTTGCGCTGTTACAAAAACCCGGTCCTTAGGGCCGCTACCTTACGTGCATTGAATAGGGATTGCGGGAGGCTACGGCTCGGCCCATATAAAGATAGGGCAAGGGCTATTATGTAGACGCATACATGGAGAGGCGAAGCTCACGGGTTTACCGTGGGGATGGGGCCGGCAAAAACTAACTTATTTGTTCGATTGCATAATAGACGTTGGATTGGGGAACCGAACGGTATGAAGAAGAACGTGATTGGACTGTTTGTGTACCTACACATTGAACAGATCCAAGTGACGAGTGCTTAAAATGTGTGAGAATGCCGTTTAAATTCCAAACTATTATAGCGCAGATACCTGATACCTAAAGATGCAAGCGTGAATTTTCCAGAAAATGCTAAATCCAATATAAAGTTGGAAAGTGTTTCCATGAAAACATAATGAGCCGCGCTTACGATTCGGGGGCAAAAAATGAATACATTTCATCGGAATATTGTGATTACGCGAATATTCGTGGAAGTTCGATCTCGGATCGGTTACATTCCAAGTTCTAAATCCAAAAGGCGCAAAGCTCGACGTGACGTGGCTGACATTCGCCTCGCGGGCCGTGATCTTGGCAATGGCATGGCTGCGATCGCGCGCGGCTACATCGCGGTCGCTGTACCCGGCCCTCCGCGCCCGCGCCGCCCGCTCCGCACCGCAGCCTTTTGACAACCGGTATACGTGGTAGAGCCGCTTGAGAATTTTCTGATGTTTAATTCACGTAACAACGTTCTCGCAAGCTTGTAATTGAAATCTTAATACGGAACGCATGCTAGCTGACTTGTGTTAATTTATCTGTTACTCATGTAGATTGGTTTTCGGTACCATCATTTCATGTAGGTAGTTATGTGTTTCGTGTGTTATGTGTGTAGTTGTGTGTTCGCTTTACCGATCGCAACTTCATCTCATGAACTTTTTTAACTAGAAAAGTTTTATTTTATATCTATCAATTACGTAGGTAGTCTGCCCAGTTGCTTCCTTTCTTTTGGAGCTATTTAGGATAAGTTTTTCACATAGAAATGTCGATTGTGTTGTACTGTTATAAAATGAAAAAGTTTACATTAGGTATATACTTCATGGCCTCCCAATTTGGCTGATATTTATCCCGCCACACTTTCATAAATTGCTATCTACTTAAATTTATACGGCTGGCTGAAGGCACCTTACAAAGCCCAAGTTTAGCCAGCTAACCTACTAATTACCAAGCCATAAAACAATGTATCGTTTGGGAAGTTTATTAACGTTACAGTTGCTATATACAAATGGCCTCGATCCTACGTGCGGGTGATAATGCGCATACGACGGTCCTAATTAACACGGAGCACTGGTTGACTGGCTGGTTACTTTAAACAAACGAAGAAGCAATCACGGGCTAGTACCTACAGTAGAATTGAACAGTGAAAATTGCATTAAATATGTATTCTCGCTTTGGATTGGATTCTCTCGGATCTGACTAAAATTCTCTCCACATTGCAGATACCTACTGATACTTATAGGAAAAACATTCAAGTGATCTTCCAGTCGAACAAAACGAGGGCTTCGTTCTAAAATATATTGGCATTATACACTTTCATAATTTTAGTGGGTCTGGGTCACTACCCTAACGTACTCGCTAGTAGTGAAGGGTGGCCTACGAAGCTGGAGGACCTTTCAAATCATGAGGGCAAATACATATTTGTGCGATGAGCATTCATATTTGTTTTTGAGTCATGGATGTTTTACATCTATTAAATATATCGTGGTCTAGTATGTACAGTCGCCATCACATACATCGGAGCAAACAAGCACGTCACAAACATCGGAACACACCTCTATTTTCAAGGCATTAGGGTGCATGTGCCGATATTTTTGAACACCTATGTATGTGATGGCGACTGGTACCAACAACACAAGCTTTATGAGCTTACAATTACAATGAGGCCAGTTCGATGTGTGGAAGATTATCCCCTAATATTTATTAGATATTTATCATATTTTATTAAATACGTTGCTGATACTTAACAATCTTTTAAAATATAAATGTAGCAAAAAAAGGATACTATATAATGTACCCCTGGTACAAAGTCCAAATATGTATTTTAATTACGTGTTATCAGCAGACATGTAAAGGTAAAGCCCTTAACATTGTTACAGACTGATAATACACCCGTATATATTTAAATATCTACCTAAAACGAGGACTTCCCTATCGATTTGTACAATTGCCACGAAGTATCGTCGCAATTGAGAAATAAGCGATCGAAACGATTCACTTTCAAGTATTACGGGAACGAAATATGAAATGGCGATAACGTTACTATAAGCTTTATAAAGTGCAGTAAATGTAACGCTAGACCGTAATATAGGAAGGCTCGTGCGTCCAATTGAATAATATGACTGTCCAGTTGAGGGGTAATCATCGGACCGGTTAGAGCATTAATACATATTGCTATTGCGTCTGCCGCACACGGGCAGTTTAGAAAAACGCAGCGATTTGACTGAACAGAACAGAACCACTGATACTAGTCGTCAGGCTATTTGATGCTCGGATTTAATTTTGTTATGGAATGAGGGTTGTCGTTTGAATACGGTACTAAATTACAAGGCTTGTTAGACGCTGAAAATGTCGGTTTGGTCTTAGGGTATTTTAAATAGTTACGCCTTTATTAGTGATAAGTGAGAGATCATACACTTGATACATGGGCCACAATTTTATGAACCCGCAATCAAAGTGGTGATGATCGACTTTCTACAACAATCAATTGTTCGCTTAATCAGCCGATAAATATATACGATGGACACCATTTTTATACTGTATCTGAAAAGTATACCTATTACGCAATAGAAACGTTTCTAGAATTTATCAACACATGGAGCATACCCGAAGTCAGATTTTACTACCTAGATAGTATAGGTAGTTTTGAATACCCAAAATATATAAAACAATAACAAGAAACCAACAATTTACTATTATCAAAATAACCTTAAGCTTTCGTTATAACAAAACTCGATCCTAAACTTCTTACCGTGAAAAACATCAAATTCGGGTAAGTCACATTACATCCCCAAATGTTAATTTAATTTACAATAAATAGTACGATTTACAAAAAAATGTACACACTTCTTTAAGGATTTCTCTAAGAAATGCTGTTATTTTCACCAGCCGCACTCAGTACTCACACCGCCATTTTCAAACAAAAAGGCGGATTTCGCTCTAATGTCAATGGATGCCAGTCAAAAGTCTGCTGTCAATGGCACAGTGTTGCCATATTAAGAAATTGGTTTCCCACTCTTATTTACTGGTTCTTGTCAGTCATTGGTGCCACTACGTTCAGTCAAAACTACGTCGCATCCGCAATATACCTACGGTAATTTTTCACAGAACAAATTTCTTCTTCCTCGACTTAAAGGAACAAAGAGACATTTATTCAGTCTGTGAATAACCTACTTGTCATAATAAGTTTCGGACAAAAATTTCATTTTTGGTACAAGTTTTTGTTGCCGATTGTTCTTTCTACTCCTTGAGTTGGTTCCATTCCAATACTTCCAATGAGCCCAACATGGCGGGCTAATCTTGTGTAATTCTAGAGTTTCTATGGCGACATTCCGTCTCCATTATCAGACCAGGTTTATGGTACCATAACATTACATTGTGGCCCGAGTTACATAATTGTACAAAATTTCAACCCGTTTGGTCTTCAGGAAGTTGGTTAAATTTGACCTGCAAGATTTGACACTAACTTATAACATATATACTAAATAACACGTTAGGTTAATATAAATATTGTAACAAGAAGGAAGTTAATGACTAATAGGTATTTTATCCAGAATAGCAACAGTCTGTCTGTCTGCAGTCAGCCTAACCCAATCGCAATGTATTCCCCGCACTATGGTTGCACGTTGCACGTTCTTTGGCGCAATCATCGGGAATGCACATAGCTGTACCGTTGCAGCTCGATCTGTATCAACGACACACTTGATGCATTGGAGCGGACACTCGCCTTAATTCGCGGTACCTTAATTAAACGAGGTTATCAAGCCTGGACGTGTTAAGCGACTTTTAAATGGGACGTCGGTATTTTTGTGGTGTCGCCAGTAAGGATATGTGCATGAATGCTACAACATTACCGCATTACTTTTAAGAATGTCGTTTTTTTCTCATTTGCTAAAAATCGGCATATACGTAAGTTATAAGTATAGTACATTATGTGGTTGTGTATGTTTAGTATGGCTAACGAACCCGAGATGCAGCAATGAACGCAGTGGCGTGATAATTTATCGAGATTGGGCCCCGAAGGACTAAATTGCGAAACAAATTTCGGCACCCATTTTGGATGTTTTGCATTTCGAATGAAAAAAAATTGAAAGTAATAAGGTAAACCTCCTACTTAACTAAAACCAAAATGTTTATGTCAAAGCAATATGGGTTAAATTCGAACTAAGAGGATTTATGTTCATTTAAAATTAAATCATGTCACTTTTACATAAAGTGCCCATGTCATACACTAGTGCAACGTCGAGGGTTAGGACGTTTACCTATAGTTAATAACGAAAAATCTACTTCTATTTACTAGGTACTTCACCAAACGTATCTTTTTTTTAGATTTTTGAACCCTATTTTCTACGTCTGAGATTGTTTTAAAAAACTCGAAAACGCTGCCCCTGTTGACTGTCGAGCCTTAACGCGGCGCGAATAAAAGCCATGTACCTACATTTGAAGAGTTTCTCAATTTTTCATGGATCGTCGATTGGTTTCCATTTCCATTAACAAAATAAGGTTTTGGTAACAATTTAACTAATACGGAAGCATTATTATACTATGAAATAAAAAAGAATTGCACGAATTGGTTTATAAATGAAGGAGCTCTGAAGTTACAAACATTTAAAATAATGATGATAAAATTAAAAATACAACTGAATTGAGAACCTACAAACTTTCGTTGAAGTCGTGTAAAAATACATAGGTACCCTTTGTCAAGATAAAGACAAAAAAATATTCGTTATTTTCACTTAACAAAAAAACACTCAGGCGAACGTTTGCAAAAAACACTATATACTCGTATTTCTTATGTTTACAAAGCAGGTTAAAACTTTACCGGAGTATTCCATCCATTCATAAGTCCAGTCCTTTTTAGTAAGTATATAGGACAAGGTATCTCAAAAGACAATAGTCCATTTCTTCTTCATTGGGCTTGATTAGGCTTAATAGGGTCCGCTTGCTACCTAATCCCAAGTGTTGGCATTGCATAGGCATCGGATTTTGTAGAATCTGACCCGCTAACCCAAAGATAAGCTACTCTGAGACAAGTTCATTTCTAATAATAAGTGTAAATCAGCCACATAAAATATAGTTTTCTTATGCGTCTCAACATTGTTTTATGTTTAAAAAGCAATCGTGACGTGATAGACCCAGACAGGATTAACGATTTGACATAACATTATCCTGGGTCCACTCTGCTTTGTCCTTTCAAATGATATCAGTGTCAATGTCTGACTTAATATCATGTCAAGCGACTAAAATAAAGATAAGTTATTTGGTACGATTATTCGATTATGATATTATATTTAATATTTGAAATGCGTCCTTTTAACACGCCGGTGATTTTGTATTTGTAAGTATTTTTAGGGTTCCGTACTCAAAGAGTAAAACGGGACCCTATTACTAAGACTCCGCTGTCCGTCCGTCCGTCCGTGATAGTTCCAGCTGAAATTTTCACAGATGATGTATTTCTGTTGCCGCTATAACAACAAATACTAAAAACACAGAATGAAATTGTTTTTTATAGATAATGGTACGGAACCCTTCGTGCGCGAGTCCGACTCGCACTTGGCCGGTTTTTTTTGCTTGGGTTCGACCAAAGCAGTACTTATTTATTTAACCTTTTTTTCAAAGCTATTTACTTAAAGTTTGGCACAATATACATACTTTTACGTCACACCTGGCCATAAAGTAGCAAATTTTACCTCAAAATTACCGCAGTAAATCCCATTTCCTGGCCACGGACAGACGTAAAATTTTTTACTCACCCTTGCCTTCGGCTCGGGTGTCAAATACCTGCGATCTGAGACATTTTTTGTTTCACCGCCCTAGGTAAGTAATTTACTATTCTGCTACAGGCTAGTAAATTCAATGTCTGTACACCTTGTTAATACCATGGTTGCAGTAGATAAATGAGTAGGTATGATTATGATTCATCATCATAAAATTAAGAGTTAGACTCTTGTCGGTGTAGCTCTCTCCATCTGACTCTATCTGAAGGGTCCACGGAAAGAACATGTCTAGTCACAAGAGTACCATTTTGAGTAATCGCGATTTTAAAGTTTGGAACGATGTAATTAATCACTTTTATATTAACTAACTCGTTTGTAAATCGATTGAATATCAAAATTATCTGTCTTTATATATTTATACAACATTTTTCAAAATTAACGGATTGTTATTATTCGGTCTCAGAGTATTTGTAGCGCGGTATGCTATGGAATCGTTGTAAGCATTAAAAATTAAAATTAAATTAAAATTAAAATTAAATTTATATTCATACTCATCCTTATTTATTTAATTCATTAAATAAATAATACCTATAAAAATACACCACTATAGATCTTCATTGACGAATAAGAAATAATATGAGGGTCCACGGAAAGAACATGTCTAGTCACTATTTTTATAGTGGTGTATTTTTATAGGTATGATTTATTTAATGAATTAAATAAATGAGGATGAGTATGAGTATAAATGTAAAATTAATGTAAGATTTGTGTATTCAATTTATGCATAACTCCGGATGGGAGGGGCGGCTTCTCCTAACACAAGTATTGTCATACTAACCTGGAGGGGCCAGCCACGTACAATTGTAAAAACCAAATTTTTGATGCCAAATAAATATTTTTGGTATTTTTGATTTTTGTTTTTTTTTTGAAATTTAATTTTAATGCTTATAACGACTCCATAGCATACTTTAGTCTTACCGCGCTACAAATACTCTGAGACCTAATAATAACAATCCGTTAATTTTGAAAAATGTTGTATAAATATATAAAGACAGATAATTTTGATATTCAATCGATTTACAAACGAGTTAGTTAATATAAAAGTGATTAATTACATCGTTCCACAATTCGATAAGGATAATATTACTATTGCGACCTCTTCAATTTCTTAAATTAGCTAACAATATAATTAATAAGTATATACCGAAAAAGTATTACTTGTTACAAATATTTTAAAGACAAACAAAGCTACTTAACTCTTGCTTGGGATAAAACCTAAATAGGTAATTTATTCATTTAATCTTATTTGTAACGTTATTATCAGGCATCGGAGTATTTTTAGCACGGTAAGACTAAAGTGAGCTACGGAGTCGTTGTAACCATTAAAATTATTTTTTTTCTCATACTCATCCTCATTCATTTAATTCTTAAAATAAATAATAACTATAAAAAATACACCAAGATCTTCATTGACGAATAATAAATAATATGGAGGGTCCACGGAAAGAACACGTTTAGCTACTTTTTTTTTATATGAGATTTTAATGTCACGCAATAGTTAAGAGCGCAACATTTTGACATCAAAATCTCATTTTGAAAAAATAAATGTGACTAGACATGTTCTTTCCTTGGACCCTTCATATTATTTGTTATTCGTCAATAAAGATGGTGGTGTATTTTTTTAAGTTATTATTTATTCAATGAATTAAATTAATGAGGATGAGTATGAGTAAAAGTTTAATTTTAATGCTTACAACGACTCCATAGCTCACTTTAGTCTTACCGTGCTAAAAATACTCCGATGCCTGGTTATTAGATACTAAATAAACAAACTAAATAAATTTGTCATTTTTGTTATGTGTGACATAGCAGGTTTTTTTCCTGTTTCTATGAGACTACGCACGTTATTTCCGTGTAGGTACATTTTTATTTTTATGTAGGTACAAAAAAGTAATATGTATGATATCAGACATCAGCTATAACAGAAAATGTAAGTAGTTCTTTACGAGCTCTTCTACATTTTGACATTAAAATCTCATTTTTAGGGTTCCGTAGCCAAATGGCAAAAAACGGAACCCTTATAGATTCGTCATGTCTGTCTGTCTGTCTGTCTGTCTGTCCGTCAGTATGTCACAGCCACTTTTTTCCGAAACTATAAGAGCTATACTGTTGAAACTTGGTAAGTAGATGTATTCTGTAAACCGCATTAAGATTTTCACACAAAAATAGAAAAAAAAAACAATAAATTTTGGGGTTCCCCATACTTAGAACTGAAACTCAAAATGATATTGAAGTTTTAACATATTTTTTTTGTAAACTGAATAGTTTGCGCGAGAGACACTTCCAAAGTGGTAAAATGTGTCCCCCCCCCCCCGTAACTTCTAAAATAAGAGAATGATAAAACTGAAAAAAATATATGATGTACATTACCATGCAAACTTCCAACGAAAATTGGTTTGAACGAGATCTAGTAAGTAGTTTTTTTTTAATACGTCATAAATCGTAAAAAGCAATTTATTTAACGGAACCCTTCATGTGCTCGCACTTGGCCGCTTTTATTCGAAAAATGTGACTAGGCTAGACATGTTCTTTCTGTGGACCCTTCATCTAGGGCCGCCTCCGAGAGAAAGTTCATCAAAACCTTTATATGGAGCATAGAGTTATATAGATGTGAAGCGTGGACCATGAGTCAAAGAGATGAAGAATATTTAGAAGCATTGGAAATGTGGTGTTGGCGTAGAATGGAGAAAATTAGCTGGACAGAAAAAATCACAAATGAAGAAGTGCTGAGAAGAGTGGGAGAGAAAAGGAAACTGATAAAAACGATAGAGAATAGGAGAGGGAAAATTATTGGTCACCTTATACGACATGACGCTTTTATTAATAACATCATGGACGGAAAGGTAGAAGGCAAGCGAAGAAGGGGAAGACCAAGGATAAGTTACATGAAACAAATAAAAGAAAATGAAATCATGACCTCGTTATACGACGTGACTGCTACGTCGTATAAAGAGGTCATGAGTATGATTAGGTACTGATAAAAATACATAATTTTCAGTGTGCAGTTATTATATGAACGATACTATAATAACTACAAAACGACAGCTATTGAAGGATTCCCCCGTCTTATTTCATTTTACATTAAACTTTAAACGAAAACGCGAAAGTCATTCACACCACAACTTCGTTGGATTAATAGCAATAGGTACCTACGTTTGCTAAAAAATGCTACAATTGGCGATAAAAACTGTGAAATTAGCAATCTCCCGCCGAAACCGTCATCGAATCTCTTTGTCTCCATTGATGACTTATTATTGCGCGTTCCGAGTGAACGGGTACATTAGGTACGTAGTATTTGCTAATACCTAAACTTTTGTTTAATGGGAAACTGAAATGTTTTTGGGAACCGGATTACATGTTGAAGTCAAGAAGCCGGATATCCCTACTTCCGGATAGTTCAGTCCTAAACAATCAGAATGACAGATATGAAACAACAACAAACAAAAGCGATATAGATGTAATCGTAGCCATGGAATCGTGAATGGCAAATTTTATATTAGGTAGTTATGCAGCACATACACAGAACTATATAGCACAGCAATATACATGCTACATCAACTATATTGTCATTGGAATAGAGTCGCTGTCATCATATTTTATACCGTGTACCGCTAACGGACGTTTTAACTAGTATGTATAATCTTTTAACTAAAAAATCTAAGTTAAAACCAAAATAATGCTCGCAAAGTTAAAATAGTCTTGCATAATCAAGTCACATGAATGTGGAACACCACAGCTTAATTACAAAAAGTGTCCACTGACATTAGCGTAAATTGGGTTAGACTCCTCTTCATACACACGTTTAGCATAATTTACTAGTAGTATACTTACACTCAAGAGCCAACAAAATGGGTGCCTACCTTTTGTATTGAATTTCCGAACAAAATGTACCTACTTATCCTTTTTTTGCTCTTGAGTGTGTATAAAGATAACGATGTAACTTCTTCCTCTTTTAATACACTCAAGAGCAAAAGTTTCGGGTCGATGAAATACCGTCATATTTCCTAAAATAGTCCAAATGTTGTACAGTTTTTTAATCCTTTCATAATCTTTATTAAATTTCACATCTAAACTGCAGAAATAACAGTAAAAAAGGAACACGTTACCAGGTTTAAATCGGACTCGTAAAAACCCATGAAAAAAACAACGTTAACGGAGCGAGATATCGCAAAAATCGTCATTTTTGGATGTTGATATCTTTATGATAGGTTCCGGAAATTGCTTATACATTTGGGTATTATGAAGACTAGTATATTATGTAAATAAGACTAGTGTAAAATGTATTATCTATCCAAATATCATAAACCCTCCATGATGCGTTCAAGAACCGCACATTATGACCACCATAAAAATAGACTAACAAATTTCTTATTTGTGAAAATGTTATTATTGCTAAATAATAACATCGATTTCGATAATATTATTTCATTCAAATTTCGAATGTCTCTGAAAAACAAAGAAACTTGATTTAACCTCTATTCTAATATCAGTCGAGATGACGTTTAGTTCGAAATGAATTGTCAATTTGCATACAAATTTTACAAATGTCGCACGTAAGTAAGATATCGAACGATATGATAGTCGGATCAGTTGGATCCGACTCTAGTTTGTCTATGAATTAAAAAAAACACTATGACAGCTGCCAGAAAACAACGCCGTGATGCCGGTCATAATTAGCGGCTCATGAATGCATCATGGAGGCTTATGATATGTGGATAGATAAAGTAGTGTATGTAACTGTACATAATTAGGCATTAAAACACTCGTGTTTAATGCCCTTCATTATGTACAGTCACATAAACTAGGTACTATAAAAGGTTAGGTTATTTAATTTAGGGTGACCCAAAACTTTTGCTCTTGAGTGTATTAGCGATCATCATTCCCTGCAACACAAATCCTATTAATACCTTATTACCTGTATATAATTTTAAAGGTTTAGATGTTTGTTACCCCATCACACGTAAACAGCTGAACGGATTAAGATGAATTTTGATTTACATAATAATTATCGTCTATAGTCTGAAATTAAACAAAAGATAATTTTTATCCCTTCCTTCCCTGTTCATCAGAAAATCATCCGGGATTAAAATGGTGGCAGTTAAACGATGATCCAGGAGTTCACGCGCGCGGGTCATATTCGTACGGGAGTTTATCTATTCATATTAATATTCATTTATTCACAATGTTACAAAAGATCCCAAAAGTAAGTAAGTAGGTATATGCTCCAATATAAACCCTGTTAGGGCACAGCAATCTACAACTATCTCTGAACCATTACCACCATCAGTAATAAATATGGGAGGACAATATTTTACGTGGTTTTTTGGCGTGGGTAGGCCCCCCACAAGGTGGACTGATGACCTGGTAAAGGTCGCGGGAGTCCGCTGGATGCGGGTGGCGCAGGACCGGCCATTATGGCACTCTTTGGGGGAGGCCTATGTCCAGCAGTGGAAGTCTTTCGGCTGATATGATTATGATGAATATTTTACAGTAGATCAGCTTACTCAAGAAGGCTCAACGTTGCACTAGTGTATGACATGGGCTCTTTATGTTAAAGTGACATGACTTAAATTCGAAGGAAAAAAATCCTTTCAGTTCAGTTTCAGACACACCGAACGCGGGTCGTGCGCGGCGCAGGTCGGGCGCGGTTGAAGCGGTATATTCACACCGCAAGCGGGTGGCGTCATGGCGTGTAGGTAACGCGGGCCCGCGTTACTACCGCGTTGGTGCCGCGTTCACAAGGATGGCAAAGAGAATACGCCCGGCAGCACCAGTCGACTTCAAGATGTGGAACGGTGAAGACTCTGACGACGTGCTGCCGGGCGTATTCTCTTTGCCGTCCTTGTGAACGCGGTAGTAACGCGGGCCCGCGCGTGCACGCGACGGGCCCGCGCGCGACCCGCGGCCGCGCTGCCCGAGTTGTAACTTAGCGCCGCGGGCCCGCGTTCGATGTGCGTTTGAAGTGTAGTTTCAATGTTTTACTACTTGCGCGGGCCCGCGCCCGGCCCGCACCCGCGACCGGTGTGTGAAGGCCTTAAGGGTACATACATATCCACCAACGATTCTTATATTTGACACCTGTGTTATAAAAACGAAAACACAAATAATCTCACATATCTGTAAATTTCACCCGAAACTGGTCGTCAAAATAAGTACAGCTTCGAAATTCCTCATTTTCGGCGTCCCTGTATCTTGCATAATGAGAGTGATAAATAAAGATATCGAAATATTTCTGCAGAGCTGGCAAATTTTTGTTTACAGTTCGATGCAATTATGCATCCCCACGTAACACCCACCCACCATAACAAAACACCGATATTAGGTAGAATAGGTAGACTTTACACCGGTTTTATAAAGATCCTTTTTGTACTCGTCGATTAAAATCATCAGAGAATACTGCAACGTCACTCTTTTCATAGTTTTAGTCCATGTTACTGTCGAGACAATCGAAATAACTGTTTCGATACGCTCCAGACAACCGAAAATTGTCTGGAGTTTTTTAGAAAATTGTTGAAAATAGAACTAAAATAAATTCGACCAATCACGTGGCTATTTACCGAACTGTAATGAATTGGACCAATAGAATCGCTTTAATTATTGAGTTTACTCGTTGATGTCGTACGCTCGTTGATGTCTTTTAATATATCAACGAGCGTACGAGCGATACGATAGGCTGCACTTCGTTTCAACAGTATCGAGTTTGTTTAATTAGTTCAGTTGACTCGTAGAAAATTTATTTTAATGAACTCGTACAAAAAGTATTGTTCACAATAGTATTATAATCAAGCTTTTTAATCTCGTACCTTACTTAGGCCACTCAGCAAGCTTCGTGGCCTAATTACGGTACTCGACTAAAAAGCTCTCTATTATAACACGATTGTGAAAAATACTATTACACCTGTGCTAAGTAACTACAGTTGTATCTGACATTTTGGTCTAACGCATCGTTATAAAAACCGGACCTTAAAGGAATGTGAACACATGCCCGTCAAGAAACGCAGAAAACGTTTTAAAAATGAAGTATTCTACAGTTATCAAAAGTTATTAAGTTAGACTTAAAATGGTAATTTTATAAATAAATCAATTTTGCCGACATTGGTTCCAACGTTGGTACAAAATACAGGTCTGTGGTTAAACTTGATTGAGGTTAGCGTTGCCGAGAACTTGAGGCGAGCGTGTAGCCGGCG
This sequence comes from Epinotia brunnichana, assembly GCA_963854355.1. NCBI lineage: Eukaryota > Metazoa > Arthropoda > Insecta > Lepidoptera > Tortricidae > Epinotia > Epinotia brunnichana. Next base: position 20,067,173 of record OY977940.1, read on the forward strand.
CATTGCGCAACCTCCCGCGCAATGGATATAAGAAGTAAGGAAATCCAATACGGTATTTTATCGCGTCAAAACCTGCCCCCTCTCTTATAAAACAAATGTTACTACAAACTTACTACTACTACTGTGTGTGTGTACTTTAAATATGAATGGATATAATTCATATGATGTTTTCGATCCCGTTTAAAAGATATACGGTCCTTAGACCCGGATTCGTTTTATGTCGCATCGTAATGAACTTGACTTTTAGTTTGCTTAATTCCTTACAATTAAATTAATATATCACGAACACACCAATCAATTAACATTACTCTGTTAAGTAACTAATCCAGAAAACATTTCCTTACTATTTCAACTACTTAACCCTCTGCGACTGATGTGCGGTCTCTAAGGACCCGCTAAATAAATTTGGTATTGCCATTTTGCCGTATGGCGTGATATAGCTCTGTCTCGCTCAGTACCTTCTTGAAACGGCTCGCGGCGTCGGTCAGTGTCGCCCGAGCTGCGACGCGGTGCACACGCGAGGAGGTACGAGCTTCCGGGGTCCCACAGACGTGAGTACAGCAACAAATACTGAGTCTGGTAGACCGCACATACTAAAAATATTCATATTTCTAGTGTCTGTCAGACCTCACCACATAAAAATATTAATATTTCTAGTGTCTGTCAGACCTCACCACATAAAAATATTAATATTTCTGTAGTGCCTATCAGACTTCACATCATAAAAATATTAATGTTTCTATAGTGTCTCAGCGACCTCACCACATAAATAACCATATTTTAGATAACCATATTCTCATTGAAGTTGATTATTATGCCTTATCTTTGAGACTGATTTGTGCCTAAGTCTATCTTTAGAAGTTGTTAATTATTTTTTAAAGTAATAATAATGTTACCAAGAAGAAGAAAAAAATAAGTTTATTCAAGATGGATACTGTTAAGTTTTTTTTTTAATTTCTTTGTGAACCTTAGTACAAAATATGTAAAAAAAGGATCTCTTAAAAATTATTACATAAATCATGTATATTTATTTCAAAACCTATTATATATTATTTATTCGATCAAATATAAATATAATAATAATATTAAATAGTAATTTTTACTATGTGTGCCTTAATATTTTTTAAATGCATTATTAAAAACGAGGTCTGACAGACTTCACGTCAGTCCAATCTTCCTAAAATTTTCACCACAGTTGCAGAGGGTTAAGTACTTAAACGAATCTTACATGCAAAAATGACAAATTTATGGTGGAGTTCAATAAACCCAACATTTCTTGCTTCATGGTCGGCTGCTAGGTCCCGGGGTTTGCACGATGCTCCACGGCGCTTGGACACGTGCAGTCACCGATTTTCGACCTGATAATGTCAAAGGGAAGAGCCACGTAAAATTTGACATACTTAGTTTGAATGATCATGATATCTTATGCGATTGACAACCGATAGCCTATACTTAGAAATATGTGATAACAGTATAAAAATACTACCAGGCATTTCATAAAAGCACAAAACATTTCATAAAAATATACGTGGTGTATTCCATCTACTAGTATGACTAAGTACCTACATCTATGTTGTATTTATATTACCGTAGTCAGTCTAACTAAGCATACCTATCTATAGACGAATAATCTTTAAAAACTCAATTTTACTGTAGTCAACGTAGTCATTTAAGGTTAAGATGATGATTAAGGTTTTGTTTTGTTACATTCAGGTTAATGATACAAAAGGAGCAGCCGTTTTAATTGGACTGGCCATATTCCAGAGTACCTACAAAGACTGCGTTGAAAATGGCGGCGCAGCGGCGCACTCAAAATCGCATTTCCAGTTTTTACCAACGTTAAAAAAGTAAACAGAACCAATTCGGTAGCACATTACGGTTTTATTTTATTTGCTTTAACAAAACAACCTCTTGCCACTTTATGGAGTCGTTAGTTGCATTTTTACATAAAAATGATTTATGATCCCATGAGGAACATTTATTTGCCCGTGAGTTTAAATATGTAATCAAAGGCGCTCGTAACATAAAAATTTCGAAGTCAATTTATTAAGGTATATTATATGGCTCTTATATGGGTCGGTGAAGACCTGAAATAAAATATATTCATTCATTCATTCATTCATTAATAATTTACTTTAAAAACAAAGTTTTAACCGACTTCAAATCGGTAGCCAAATTTGCTTCAAGTTTGCCTATAAAAATCAATCATCCCCTATTATCCTACCCTTAAGGTTGGATTTTTTTTCCAAATCTATATGGGACCAATTTCCAATAAAAATTATTATCAAAATCGAACTACTCTGTAAAAAGTTATGCGTGGTCATACATAAAAAAAATATATAAATACTAAATACTTATATATATATACGCGTCGACTTGAGAACCTCTTCCGTTTTTTTCGGCGGTTGAAAAAGTGTGTATCCTGGCCCCGTAGCATGGATATCACACGATAAGTGATAGGATAAGCGCGTCGGCTCATTCTATCGAACGGTGTCAGCCAGGGACGGCAGCTCTATCCTATCACTTATCGCGTGATAAGGCCATCCATGCTACGGGGCCTGAAGTAAAACAATGTGACAAAAAACTCTTATGTCGAATATTGAGGTCAGTTTTAACGAAACTAACGGCAAATAACATAAAATCGAAAAAAAAACAGTGGTAAGAATGCGTGCCTGGTTGAGGCCTCGAATGCCTGGCTAGCTGGACCGAATGAAATTTATCCATCTCGACCTAAGAAACAAAGGGCCTGGGATACCATAGCATCAGTTTCAACTCTAAACTCACTCCTAGACACCGCAACAGGCAGGGACCGAGCGAGGCTTCTGGCATCATCTAGGCCAGAGTCAGGGCACTGGCTCCACGCCTATCCTTCGCCCAACACCGGCACCTTTATCGACCCAGAGACGCTTCGCATAGCCGCCGATCTCCGGCTCGGAGTTGCTCTCTGTGCCGACCACAGCTGTGCTTCTTGTGGATCGTCTGTAGATAGCGTCGGCCACCACGGGCTCGCCTGCTCTTCGGGCGCCGCCGCCGGCCGCCTGTCTCGTCATGCCGCCCTTAACGACATTCTGAGAAGGGCGCTTGTCAGTGCCGGCGTTCCCGCCGCTCTGGAGCCCCAAATACTGCGGAACGATGGCAAGCGCCCCAACGGCATGTTGTTAATTCCCTGGAAGATTTTAATTCCCTGGGCCGTGCGTTGGTGTGGGACGCCACTTGCGCCGACACACTAGCGGCGTCCTACCTCCCATCGACCAGCAGGCGTGCTGGCGCGGCGGCAGACGCTCGGGAGCGTCACAAGGTTGCCAAGTACCTACAGCTGTCTCGGCGCCCAATACGAATTCCTCGCGTTTGACGTCGAGACACTTGGGTCGTGGGGCAGGGGCGCACAGATGCTCCACAGGGCACTTGGCAAACGGCTGAGGGAGGCAACGGGCGACCCTCGCGCGGGCAGCTTTCTCGCCCAGAGAATTGCAATCGCAATCCACCGCGGGAACGCTGCCTGCGTGATGGGCACCCTACCAAGGGCACCAAATTCTGATAGGTATTTTTAGCTTTAGTTATTTAAATTTTAGTTAGTTTTAGTTTTATATTCAAGTTATGTGTTTTTTATAAGTAGTTTAGTTAGATATTGTTAATAAATATTAAAGTATGGTAAGAATAATATTATAGGGAGCAAGACGCATCAAACTTATTTACAACGTTTAAGGCCTGATTTTCAAAGTATTTCTTAGTGTTTTTTCTCTTTTACAAAACACAACGGAATTCTTAGGATAAAGCTAAATCTCAACATAACGTTAACGGAGTGTGCAAACCCTTGAAGATTAGTGCGGCTTTCGATCCCAAATCTACATGAAGCGTCGTGTGGAAAAAACACAAAACTATTTTGAGTTTTTAAACAGTTACCAAGAAAGTTTGTAACAATAACAAACGATCCTTAGTCTTGCATTGTGTTCAACAAATAATTTCACAGCTCGTTTATTCAAACAACTCTTAGGAGCATTTCAGATTAGTATCGTATTAAACTTGTTTTCTATGAGATATTGAAACGCCGACAACTTTTCTTCAAAAATACATACCTACCTGCCGGTTCCGGAAAGCTATTCAATAGTATAAAATTCAATGCTTGCGGAAGTGTTAACACTTCAAGTAAAAGATTCTTCCTAGCTAGTAGCTACTTTATTAGCAGATCTATACAAGCAATCCAAAGTATTAACACCTAATCTTCTGTATTTTTCTGAGAAATGAGGCATCATGACATTCATGACGCCGCGTCCTAGTGAAAAGACTGCTTTCGGCTATTGATACTAGTGGAAATGCCGCAAACATCCCCATGCCTCGAACATGTGAATGTCGGAACAAAGACACCGCCGCTTCCCCTGCAATGAACTAAACAAAAAGATTATAATTTCGACGTCAAAACTTTACGCGGACAATACCGGCTGTAAAGTTTATTGTTACTTACTTTATACCCGTAATACTGTTTCCCTTTTTAAATACTTTCCGCTGATTGCAACCCCGTGTCCGTTGGGGTTCTCTTGTTTTGTAAAACTTACCGTTGATTGAAGGGACGCCGACGCCTTTTGCTGTGAGGTCCTTACCCAAGTTGAGTTTTACCAGCGTTGAGTTTCTACGAAAAAACTAATGAATATGCAAGAGATTATCCTCCGACAATTCATTTATTTTAAAGAATGCTCTTTAAGTAAAAAAAATGTGACGCCTTATATAGACCCAGTTTGCTTAAAATCTCTTAACAGGGCTGAAAACGTTATTCGCAGTTACTCATATTAAATTTTATTAAGTAACCTCTCAAGGATTTGGGTTTGGGATGATTCATTGGTGACTCCAATGACACAGATTTTATTGCGGCTGATTTTCCATATTGCAAATCAGTTAAGAAATTCTTAGTATTTCCTTAGAGCCTCTCCCAAATTTATACATATATAGGTATCCTTAATTCGCAACTAGTGAAAGACTTCATTTCCTTAAGGCAAATACGTGTTGGCTAACGAAAATATTATGGCCAAGGCTCTGCTGAAAAGACAAACCAAGGATGAACAAAAACATTCAAATAAGGCATTGTTATTGTTGACAGGATAACGTCTTAAGACAAAACAGCACTTTTACTGTTGTGTAAGTGCAGAGCGGTGCCGGGGCAGCATGGAGCGCGAGCGGAGCGCGGTGCTTATGGCCGGGCCGCGCGGGCGCAGGAGGCGGCGCCGGCGGGGGCCGCGGCGGGGGCGGGGGCGGACCTGTTCGGGCAACGGTGTCGCCGGCACCGCACGCACTGGCGTTCGCTCAGTCCTCTTGCATCGCCCAACGGTACTAAACGTGCGCCAGCGCACAGCTGCGACGCACCAAATAAACAAACGCACGGAAACAGTGTGTACAATGCTAGCTTGTGTTGATGCAGCGGGGTGAACTTACAGACATAGTGATATAGACATATTTAAGGATTGAGTGCAGTGTGTAATAAGCCGCCAAAATGCCGAAGATATTCCTCATCAAGAAGCGGATGCATGACCAGCAACTGGGGTTGCAGGAAGGTCAAGAGCTGTTCGTGAGCAAGGCAAACTCGCTCTGCCCCGGCTCACCCCTCGACGACGGCCCCATCGCTCTCCTCTCCAAAAAGGACGATTGCGCTGGTAAGTCTCCACAACCCGTCGCCCACATAATGCGTCCATTCATCGCTTCAGACTATCTACATATGTCTAACATCTTGAATTATTCAACTATTTTTATTGTATCTTGCTCCATTACCTGGCTTGGCTGTTACTGTTCTTCTATCATCATTTTTAACACTGACTTTATCAGTCTGCCTATTGTATTTTAATTTATTTCACTACACCTACTCTTTACTATCTTACCTTCTAAGAAATGTATTTAGGAATATGTGCCTCCATAACAAGGCAGAGTCCCCAGAAACATTTGACCAGTCCTACCCACCCCACCGTCTTATCCGCGTTTTTACCGAAACTACCTGAGCAGAATTAGCGCGATTCCAATCTAAGGCATTGTCATCTTACGTGGGACGGTTTAGTTTTGAATTAAACTGACTTGGGTTGGAACATTAAGATTTTTTAAGGATTCTTAGGATCTCGGGACTTTATTCTATAGCCGATACAAAGCAAGACCATGTCCTCGGGCGATTTGATTACTCGAATAATTTAGGGAGATACCATCAGATTTAGAAATTATAGTTCTATGATATTTCCTTACCGGTTAACTCTTGGCCTTGGTAGGACGGAGTAACATTGCGTGACGAAAAAAAGATTCAGGTGGGCATTTCAAATGTATTTTTTTTTGTTTCGTCCTCTTTTACCCGCATTGAAAAGAGATTTAAAGTAATCGATTTAAATGTGGGTAGGTACGTGTAAGTTACAGGATCAACATTAAGTACAATGATATATCACACAGTTTCAATTATAAATTGATGTAGACTCAGAATACAAACAATCGAGCCTCCGCGCTGTTAACGGTTTGCATGATTCACTCGTAACTGTCGTGTTTTTTTCGCATTTCCACGATATGTTTATTCTCGATGAGATGTTAAGATTCGAGTCTATTATTTGCACGGTACTTGACACTCAGTCCTCCGTGAAGATGTTATTTTTGACTTGACGTATAACTACCTTCCTGATTATTTAAGTTATAGGTAAACAACATTTCACAGGTATTTATAAAATGTTATGACACTTATGACCGCAATTAAGCAACGAAATACGTCCGTTAAATAAAATTCGTTATACCATCATCATCTCTTCTTGTTTCCTTAGACCTAAGTATTCTCAAAAAGAGAAGGTACTTACCAGATCTTTTTATAGGTCAACGTGACTATTTATACCACTCCTCCCTTGCGAGTTCATCATCATCATCATCATATCAGCCGAAAGACGTCCACTGCTGGACATAGGCCTCCCCCAAAGAGTTCCAAAGTGACCGGTCCCTGCGCCACCCGCATCCAGCGGACACCCGCGACCTTTACCAGGTCATCAGTCCACCTTGTGGGAGGCCTACCAACGCCGCGCCTTCCGGTACGTGGTCGCCACTCTAGAACCTTTCCGCCCCAACGGCCATCAGTTCTACGTGCAATGTGCCCCACCCACTGCCACTTAATTTTAGCGATGCGGAGGGCTAGTTATATCGGTTACCTTGGTTCTGCTGCGGATAGCCTCATTTCTGATGCGATCACGCAGAGAAACTCCCAACATAGCCCTCTCCATTGCCCTTTGGGTGGCTTTGAGCCTTCTTATGAGGCCCATTGTAAGCGACCACGTTTCAGTGCCATATGTCATCACTGGCACTGCGAGTAAATGCGCGTCTAAAATCACCATGAGCCTTATTTCATTATGAGGTCAGCTGTGTCTTATCCCAGCTCAGTAACATCTTAATGTTCCCTAATCCTCAAAAAACGGGTCCATTACTAATTACTTAGCCTAAAAAGATAATACGTATTCACGATAACCGTGTAAAAGCTTTTAGTGTTAGCAGCACTTTAGTACAATAGATATTATTATTCTTTTAAATCGTGTACAGTTCGAGGAAAGCCACCCACCGTTTTGAAAAATACCAATGTATTTATGTTACAAATTCACAGATGCTACTTAATTAACATATTAAATCAATCAATAGGGACTCTTTTAAGACTATTTTGGTTCGGCTTTTCCGATCCACGATGGTATACAGATCACTATATCTATTAAACTCTATTCCCTTATAGAGGTAACGCAACATGTCCTTATTACTGTTATTTCTATTTGCCACGTTAATTATGCGGACTGCAAATATCTATGGCCTCCAGTAAAGCCGAATTATCTCACATCATCTAGTATTCCGCCTTAGTTTTCCCACTAGATACTTAAATTTGGTACCAGAGCTACCAGATCAGCAAAAGCCCTCAGCGAAACTACGCGACAACGAACACATCGCCAGTACGAGACAGGAATTGACCGGATGAATTCGGAGGTGTCAATGATTGCAGGACAATGGCGGCTCTTCCGGTGCACCCGCTTTGTATTTAGGTTAGTCACAAACCCGCCATTTTAATCTAATTAACTTCACACACGTACGACAGTTTTTATTTATTGGTTAGCTGTTTGATTGATTCATGCGGTTTCGTCGACGTGTTAATGCTAGGCGGAACAGATATAACGAGGACCTCCTTACAAGAACTGAAAGTATGGAATGTTCAGACGAAAATTTCGCGTTGAATGTTTCTTGTTCGGAGACTGAGTTTAGTGCCCATTTAAACGAACATTCATGAATGCTGTGTAATGCAAAACTACCTACTAGTTCTTTTCGATATAGGGGACAATAAAAATAAATACATACGAGTATAAGAATTTAAATGTAATAAGAACACTACTTATTGTCAACACTGCATATAAGGAGTTTAGCAAACACCTTACACTAATTAAATTACAATGCAAAAAATCTTGCATACATGCGTTTAGTTCTTGAATCGTTAATGAAAAGTCTATTTCTGCTTAATTCATAATGTCCATAACATTGTACCTACTACCCTTAGAGTGCCGTTCCCAGTTACAAAAAACGGGAACATAAGAAGTCCACACATTACTGCGTTTTGTCGTAGGACGTGGCGCATCTGCGTGGCATTATACATACTAAAGGGCGCAGTGGGGACGGCGAAATGAACTTATCGCAATTACAGGTGAGGGGGCACCTGTGACGAGGGGGCATGAAGGTTGCAATGCAAGTGCATAGGGGGCTGCCGTAGGGCCTTCAATTCCATTTCCTAAATACATGTTTGATGGCTTATTTGACTAAAATGAGGGGTGTAATATGATCTCTAGTCGTGTTTAACACAAGATTTTTACCGTGATGAAAATAGTATTTATAAATCAGCACGTATTTTTAATAGTGGTGCGGTAAAGCTAATTTATAAAAGGCAGATTTCAACACAAGCGGTATACATTCGGGGAGGTTACGTTAAGTTTTGATGTAAAGCTATCACACAATTTTACATTCTTTACACATATATAAAAATTCAAAATGCTGTCGTCAAATCAAACCAACCGCAATACTGAAAGAGCTTAAACATACAAATTAATGAGCAGTTTTGTTTTAGCGTCGTTAGTACAAAAGACTTCAACGGGTTCTCAACGGACCGCGCGCTATGTGCTAACTAAAAACATTAGCTAGGACTGACCTTTATATATTTACGATTTGATAGAACGTGTCAAAAACACTTTGTAAATACAATCTTTATGCGCAAAAATCAAGCAAAACTACGGCGTCCTGTTAAAGTACTTATGAACATCGATAACATTTAAAAACCTAATATTCCAGATACAGTTACTAATCATTTAAAGGTAAAAATGCAGTAGTGATTACTGATTAAATTTGACTAATTATGAAGCAGTTCTAACGGGTGTTGATTTGAAACGAGTTTTTTTACCATTTCTATACATTTTTGCGCAAGAAGCCGCTCAATCATCTTAATTATACACGTTCACGTTACGAGTATTTAATTGTATTGTAACGATTGCATATTCTATATATGCGTACAAAAATATAGGTCTAACGATTGGGAAGTGAGGTACGGATATTTGAATGCTTTTAACGACTTAAGAAGAATTTAGTTTAATTGGTTTAATATAATTACATTATACTAAATGTCATTGTAACTAGTTGCCACCAAACAAGCAGTAGAAATTGGGCGAAACAGGGTTTTATAGAACCATCTTACCATCTATACTAGGTACATTATAAATATTTACCTATAAATTTCGTCGATATAGAAGATTCTTTCAATCTCACATCATTATTTCAATTTAATTTCGTATATTTAACGACGGATTATGACGATCCAACTTTTTGAACTCGACCTGTATAATTTGTACCCGTTATTTAGTTCGTTACTTTGTTATAAATTTTTTTTATCACATGTCTTTCAAATATGTAAAAACTAAACGAGATCCTTTAAATATTTATTTAAAGGATCATTAAAAGTTCCTTAACCTCTACATGCAATTTCTCAATTTTGCATTTTAAAGGGTAACCTAACCTAACAGTAAATACATTTGAAAGATAAACACACTATGACTGTTATTTATTTTTTACACAACACATTGCCTTATCAATTTTGCTGAATTTAAATAACACGAGTACACGACCGCCTTTTTTATTTTTTGTTTATTTATTTGAATCTGGCAATATGGCCCATATTACAAATACCTTAAAGAATAAAATGGTGCTAAGGAAGGCCTTAGCACCAGAAAAAAGTTGCAGAATTTTCAGTTGCGCCAATTATTTTCAAAAAATATAAACATTTTCCTCACTGACTTTTTGGGTTTAGGACGGCGAATGTCTACTTTCCTTGATCCATCTCATATTGCAAAAAAATATTTAGAATATCTGACCCTGGCAATGACAAATATAGCTGCTGCAGCTGTCAATATCATTGCCAGTGTCAGTTTACCACGGATTTTTAAGATATTTTCTTGTAATATGAGACGGATTAAGGAAAGTGTCTCATTCGCCGTCCTAAACCTAACCTTTAACCTTTTATTCCTATAACTAAAAACATAATTAGGCACTTCTAAAATTTTCATCCATTCCCAATTTCGTCACTGCTCTAACATGAATCCTGAGCCACTAAAGCAATGTGCCTTTTTTAAGATCCTGACGGCACATGTAATGTAAATAACCACTATATTATACATTATAAAGGCACAGATTAAGATTGCTTGTACACTATTATACGAGCAAATGTATCATATTCTTAATATTGAACTTGGCTCCCAATTTCACATTTATGTTTTTGGTGGGATATCATAATTTTTTGTAATATACCTATATGTGTATATACATATATCTGTAATCACGTTCTCGGAAACGGCTCTGACGATTTCAAATGAAATTTGGAATATTGGGGATTTACGGGGGCGAGAAATCGATCTAGCTAGGTCTCATAATAAATAAATAAATAAATAAATATTACGGGACAATCTTACACAAATCAACCTAGGCCCACGGTAAGCTCAGTAAGGCTTGTGTTGTGGGTACTAGGCGACGATATATATAATAGATAAATACATATAGATACTTATATACATATATAACATCCATAACTCAGGAACAAATATTCGTGATAAACTCACAAATAAATGCCCTGACCGGGATTCGAACCTCATCTCTGGAAAATCTCATGTCTGGAAAATTTTGTTTTCTCCGTATTTTCAATTTTTCACCCGAGCTGAGCTCGATCGCCCAGGGACTATATGTAGTATGTCTATATTATAGAGGTAGTTTAAGCGCATAGATGTTGACAAAACCCTAAGTATAATGTTAATATAATTCAACTGGCCTGGCCCTGTAAAGTGCTGGCAACAATGCTTATCGTATCGCTACCATGTTGCCACTTGCCATTTACGAACAGTAAAAAATCTGCATCTCTCCGAAGAAAAAAACAGTTCCACCATGTGGCCGTCTGCGCTATTGTAGCCTGCGCCCATTGTGTTGCGGCTACTTTTTTATTTTTTCGTTTTACAATGACTGCGAAATGAACAAAATACGAATTGACTTTTAAAAAATATTTAATTTTGAATTAGATTAGAACCACTCGAGCATAGACAAGATTCATGTTAAACTTGACTGGTTTTAAAGAAGTTTAATAATGCCCTCGTTGAAGCATTTCTTTAATGCTTGCAATGTCGAGTGATTAGCTCTCAATTAATTATAATTACTCAAAATGGTGGGAAAGAACTACAGATCCGGTACACGAACGCATACGAGTCAAAGGATGTGGTTTTTTTCAAAAGCTGTAAATCTTAATTTTGACGAGTGCTTGTATTATACGTGTAAATCATTTTGCACAAATGTAAACGTTACGAAACATGTTTAACTGTTAGCTATGAGAAAATACGATTCGGGAATTGCGTTGCTTTTACAACAGGAAATTTGCTTTAAAGTGTCCACATCCGATCTTAGGGGTACACGGTCGATTGCATGCCATATATAGATGTTTGTTTTTTTGCAATAACGAGTGTTCTAGGAACACCGGTCGGGAACTCGGGACGCCCTAGCCTGTCCGAGATGCGGGAACGGCCTTTAATTACCATTCGCCCGTTTAAGCCAACATCTGCTAACACTCGTACGAGCCCTGTCCTTTAAAAATTGCCAACGTAATTACTAGACGTTAAAAGTGATGACATTAAGAATAAGAATCATTACGACCAGTTAACTCACCAATAATATATTTACTGGTAGTTTTATCTGTGGTTTTATAGTGCGGAAGCGCGGTTACTTCAAAACACTTGCAAACTGAGTATGTAGTTCGCAATTCTAAAATAATGACCTCGAGACGTCACTGCTCTGACATAAATCCTGAGCTATTATTATTTAATCTCCTCGCCATCTTTGGCCAAGTATAGTTCATCAATTAGCTAGCTTGAAAAGGTACAATGCCTGTTCCTAAAGCGTTCTAAACACAAAAAGAGACCATCAACCGCAATAATAACCGTATGAGCATTTTCTTAATGCAGCCGTCATTACCACGTAGTTGCTGGACGTCATCGGAGCGAGGGCAGAGGGGCGAAGCCAATCGTTTAAATTGCGGAAACAATAAAACTCGATGCTGCGTGATTGATATTATAAAATCATCCCGAACGCAAATTAACTTGCAATTTAACTTGGTCTACTGACGCTAACGGGAATTGAGAGCGATCAACCAGACACTTGCATTTCGCATTCCAATTTGATGATGGTTTGTGCGCACGTTCTGACACGGTAGCTCGGCACGCGTGGAAACAAGCAAGCAATACTAGGAATACATAATCAAATTGGCATGCGAAATATAAACTAAGTAGTTATTGACCTCTGGCTGGTTATCACGACAGAACGGGACATTTACGTACCTATATTAGTCGGACAAATCACGTTTTTTGACTGCGAAGAATCCAACACATATACTCGTAAACCATGTTCATAACAAAACAATGGTGTGTATCGCACAAATGCTGATTGACGTCTACCTCGGTAATGTATCCCTGTGATTATTGATATTTGTCTCGGAAAGCTTTGTTATCGAATGCCATTAAAGACCACAAAGAGCCGAGCTTATCTAACTATTCCACATGAACGCTGTTAAAACCAAGCTTTCTTTTCTTCAGTCCAGGAAGACACAATAGTTAAAATTTTGAAATAGTTGTATATTTAAATCCAAGACAATAAATTGGGATAAAAGACGTAGCAGAGTAAAATAAAAAAATAAATCCTGCATGCTTCCACGTCGCAAGCGTAAGGTCATCTCCGCCATTGTTGTGTCGTGCAGCTATAAAAGATAATCATTTCGTGTATTTAGGAGCAATTTGGGTACGATTGCAACCTTAAAGAGACCGCCCACGGGTAGTCGCTGAGGACATCTGTAGAGCGCACAATTACGCTATATGAGACAAATCTCTTGACAACATCTTGAGCAATATCCGGTTGGTTAGCCATTGCAGTTTTAGATATATTGTAATGCATATTCTAAATCTTGAAACCAGTACATACTTATATTTATCAGTGTTATCACACTTAAATACCTATAATACCGTGCGAGCTGTTTACATTTAAAATATTACTTTGAAATAAGTAGAGATGTTTAATTTTGCTTTTTGGAATAATTCTGTAATAAAATTCTATCGTTTTTTAATATGAATAAATTATTTTACATATTCATATATATATATATCATATTATATACTAGGCGTGGTGCACACTCTTAGGAAGCCACGAATTTGCCGTTAATAGTACCTACTGCTGCCGTAATGAAAATACAGAGTATTAGAGCTTTACAATTAAATGCCGTGTTATTTTATGACTAATGTTATGATACATTTTCCATAAAGCGACCACCTCGCCCTTTATCGTTCGTCATTCCAAAATTTAAATAACGGTAACGGTCTTAACGGATAAAGCCGTAATAAAATTCAAGTTTCCTCCTTGGAGCAGCCGACTGATCGAAAACAAGCTGGCAGCGGCGCGGTAGGCCTCCTTGTAGGCGGCCGGTTTTTTTCTATTGACTAGTTGAATTATTCGGCAGCATTAGCCTTGAACATTCGCTAAACATATTTGGGTCATCAACCCTGGCCAAATCTGGTTGTGATTCACGTCGTGAACAAAATAATAATAAAGGTGTTCAACAGTTTTTGTGACCGTTCTTTTAAAGAGACGTAGGTATTAGAATTGGAATCGGCATTTTTTTGCAGCGCAAGAGCGGAGGCTCTTGTAATTACGCTCCGTAGGCGGCGTAGGCGCTTCGGACGTCGCCTCATGGCTAGGCAACGCATGCGTGAACGGTCTTTAAGCAATTTTGTTGCAAATTGAAAAGCCTTTTGTTCTTTCAATGTCAGACAGTCGTGTTACAGCATAAATTACACTAAAGGAACCATATATAATTTTCCGCTAAGCCTTCCTTTTGGTAACTGTAAATTCGCATAAACACACGGTTTGTATTACACAACATTTTGCACAGGCAATTTCACATCGCAGCGGTCGGCCCGCCACGTGTGGAGTCCACATCTGGTTAGAAGTCTCCACATGTGACCGAAACCACGGCACTACAAAATTCAAGACAAAAAATGTCCTTGTAACGACCTTTTTGTTTGAAACGATTCTCGGACGCTCCCGGCGGTACCGTGTGCTATCGGTACTTATGGAAAAAAGGCTTCAACGGAATTTTATTTACCGACCGTCCGAAGCGGGTCTTCATAGCTGTTTTATGTTTTATTTAATGCGTTAAATGCTAACAGCGTCCGATAACCTCGCCGCAAGGACATGCTAGTCCGGCCGGCGCGGCGGCTCATTGGCTCACTAGTTCAAAAGATAATACTGCCCTGGCCCCCCCTATTCTGTAACTTGTTTTAAGCTCACCTCAACGCTCACCCACAATTATACCCATAATTAAACGTAGGTAGAGGTCTAGTTTCGTAACGGGTGACCGGCGGGGTGAGCCGCATTAACGCGTAGCGAATAACAGCCCTGGGCGAGTTTTACTGCTGCTTCCCTGTCCGTCTTTGTATGAATACGTAGCTCTATAAAAGAGAATCATGTTATTTTTTATCTGGATTTAAAGGCCGACGTTTATGGAGTCGATCAATTTTCCAGCGAAACAAAAAATATTCTGAGTCGTAGGTATTAGACAATCAACATTCTCCATGAAAACGTGACGCCCTCGAAGGTTTTTGACAAGAGCGCTTTGTGTTCTGAATTTTAAATTGTATCATTGTGCTGTAAATACAGACAGATCGCAATTAATCATTTCGACGTAACGATTAGAATAACATTTTGTTAGTGATTAATGTGTGGATAATTACTAACAACGCGAACACCTTAACGCCAATATAATAGTATAACCTGTAAGTAGATTGTTTCAAGATTGTGTGCATGTGTTCTTGTATTGAACTTACGGTCGAAACGGGTTACTTAATATCGAAATTATTGTTTGAACCATAAAGTATAATACACGTTTCATTATGTGAGGTAATAAAGTCCGTTGATTTTGTAACGATATACAAAGTTAGCAATGAATGTCAAACAACGCTGAAATTGTTCAAAAATATCTTGCTACGCGCGTTATATAATATAAGTGGTGTATAGGCACCTAAATGAGCTCTAATTTAGATGCACTAATTATTGCCAAAAATTTTGCAGAGAAGGCTACCTTTAATGGCCAAATAACGAGCACTTCATCAAGGTTTCGCTGTTTCTCAGCAGGAAACCGTACCTACTAAATAGATATGGTCATGGCAATTACGGGGCCTTGACTTACCGTTTTGGAATAAAAACCGCACAACTTTTAAATAGATTAAATGTAGGAATGAGTCTTATGTGTAACGCTTCGCCATAGTGAGCATGATCAACAAAGAAGTTCGGAATTGTAGTGCTAATAACTGCCCAAGATGGCGGGTGTTTAGCGTAGAATGCAGGATGACGGCACTTATCACTCGCTCTTTGTTGGGACGTTGTAAACCTAGGTACTTGGGGTTTTACATAAATAAAAGCAATAGAATTTGTTTAACAGTAGTTTACGTCAAAACGGTCCGCATTACAATAATTGGTAAGTAGGTAATTAGCCTTAATTAAACTACATATTAATGAATTGGTATAATGAAATAAAGCACCCAAGCGAATCCGACAATTGGCACGGAAGATATTCTTTCGTTTGTCGCCTTGGCTAGGTCAGGTCGTACGATATATGTACTTCGCTAAGGGAAATCGAAACACATAACCTTCTTATCCCTTGTTGTTACAAAAGAGTAGGGATGTAACGATACATGATTTTGCCGATACGATACCAATACCGATTTTTGAAGTAAATAATCGGCGATACCGATACCTACCGATATCGGTAGCTTAGTAGTTAATAAACCCAGTAAATAAATAATAATGTATTTCATACGCATAAAACTTACTAATGTTAAAAAGACACTCGATTTTGTAAAGTTTGACAATTTTTTTTAATAAAAAATGACAACGACATTCATCGTTCATTTCGCGCGCTTTTCGAACTGTTATATCGGCTGTATTTAAATCGGCGATGCCGATATATCGGCCTGCCGATTTTATCGGCCGATATATCGGTAAGTAAGTCATTTATTTTGTGAAACATAAGTATGTATACATTTTAGATCTTAAATCAGGTTGAGAGTCCTCTATGTTCTACCTTGCGGCGTACAAAAATATAAAATAGGAAAACAAGTACAATAATAAATGGCACAGGTGTTCTTATATTAAATACCTATATAATGTCAAACAGATCGGTATCGGTATCGTTACATCCCTAGAAAAGAGCTACAAAGACACCTACATGTTTCAATTTCCTCAACTGTAGGTAGGTACTCAAATGAAAGGCCGAGCCACACCGAGTGCGTGCGCAGCACGTAGACCACCGCGTTGTAATGTATGAATCCTCATACAACATGTCACACCGGATGCGTGTGCGTGCACGTCTATTACGCATACGCATCAGGTGTGACATGTCGTATGAGGATTCATACATTACAACGCAGCGGTCTACGTGCTGCACACGCATACGTGTTGGGCTGTTATTCGCTACGCGTTAATGTGGCTCACCCCGCCGGTCACCCGTTACGAAACTAGACCTCTACCTACGCTTAATTACTACGCATAGCGGTGTCAAGGCATAATTGTGGGTGAGCGTTGAGGTGAGCTTAAAACAAGTTACAGAATTAGGGGGGCTGCGCACGCAGTCAGTGTGGCTCGGCCTTATTGCGCGCTGTCGTTTCGCTACTCATATGACGCAGCCGCAGGCCAAGCGGTAACTCTCGGGAGATGAACAACCGTAACCCGACTTAGGGTTGTCTCTTTTATTAAATATGTTCAAAGTAAATCGTGTAAACGAGTACGCGAAACGGAGTATCACCTTTTTATCCGATGCTTACGTATAAGCTAAGCAAGAAACAATCTACCTCCACACGACGCTATTCGACCCCGTACGAGGCAAACGAAAACGATGCATACAAATGTGTGATAAGGTTAGCATAACACGGTCTGAATGCGTAATGCGATAGGATGATGTAAATAAAAATATATATATTTAGGTAGGTATACACGTGATATATAACCTTCACGTAACGGAACAATATATAAAATGTCAATGTCACGTGTTCCCATCCTATATACTTGTAAGACCTTCCTTAAAATGAACAAGGTACCTACAATACGAGTAGGTCCGCAAATTTTTGTAGGTGACAATCATGCCATAAAAAGAGCGAGTCAAATATTGTACGCCAAGGTAAAACTTCACTAAAAGGCATTATAATATTCAAATTAATAATTATAATAAGTACCAATATCAATTACCGAAAATTGTTTTCTGATGATAATTATCGATACACCGAAAATAAATATTATTATATCACGTTTGGTGGTACGTTGGATTAATGTTGTGGCCAGAGGCAGGCGCGGCTCACTCGCGATTTGTGTTTATCGCTACATAGACCAATCAAATTAGCTAAACCCGGACATAATTCGATAACTGTAATTTTCTTTTTCTATGATGTAAAGTATTGTTAGTTATAGTTAAAATAAAAATAATTAAACATTTTAGGGTTCCGCGTCATTGTAAAAAAACCAAAAATCTAATTTTTTAACAAATTCTGATTTCATAAGTGCAGCATAATATGTAACTTTGTAAAATTGCCTCTATTATGATATGACGCTTGCATTCCAGTTAAAGAAATCAAAACTAAACTAATTAATCAACCGGGACTATCATTAATAAAGAAAGTTCAGTAAGTTACACATTTTCTAGCTTATCTTACCAGAAATTATAGATAACTGCAATTTAACAATTTATTCTGAATAGTATATTATGTGTGTTGATAAATTATTAAAAATTAAACAGATTTTCTTTGCGGATTTCTAAAGTCACAAATATTGGTAGTTTTTGGAAAACCAAAATACATAACTACTTGGAAAGTGTTTGATTTATGCTGTCAACATATTATTAGTACTATAAGAAACAAATTAAACAAAAAATATCCACGATTATTAATTAATTCATATTTTTTCGTACTAAAGTTTTAATATGAACCTTATCTCTTGCAGAATAAGGCCGTCATTGCTTTGCGCCTCAACTACCGACCGTGCTGTCGCGAGTCGCAGGCATTCAAGGCCGAAACGCACTGGCAGCGGTGGCGAAGCGGCGCGGGGTGGCGCGGAGGCGGTACTTGTAATGTTCGAGCTAATATGAAAGGATCCGAACGCTTTTTTCCCGGTCGGTATTCTGTGCTGACCCTTTCGTATTAGATCGAACATTACAGCCGGTACCACCTCCACACTGCGCCGCGCCGCCGCTTCGCCACCGCTGTCAATGCGTTTCGGTCTTCATTTATTATGGATAGGTCAGTGATTGTCAAACATTTATAAACACGAACGTGGCATTTACCACGGTTCGGCTAGGGTGGAGATTTACTGAAATATTGTATTCATTAGATCGATAATAACTAAATTGTTCAGCATGAGACATAATTATCGTGAAATGTCGATTACCTATTTATAAGCGCTCAGTCTTCTGTATAGAATTATTTAAATAAAATATTTTACTTATGTGGGTGCAGAAAGGGGCATTATTGGAATGCTTTTTATTCGAATAATTATTCGAATTAACATTTATTCGCGAATAATTTATTCGTCTACACTTTCGAATGACGAATGATTAATTCTCATTTCATTCGAATAAATCATCGAATAATCCACGAATAATATTTAAGGATGCGGTTGCTCGTTATATACACACGTACACGAATTTAACACTATCACTACAAGTGTACCTATTTTCAAGTATTAATACCCTTTTCTACTAATTAACAATATTTTTGTGAGTTAAGTGAGTCGCTTCATGGGGCATTTAACAGGTTTGTTTCAATATGTCATGTGTGTGGGCTTGTCCATATATTACGTCATCGTTTTTAGGGTTCCGTACTCAAAGATCTCACGCACCGTTATAGTTAGACAGATGAAATTTTCACAGGTGATGTATTTCTGTTGCCGCTATAACAACAAATCCTAAAAAACAGATTTTTTCTTTTCTTTTACAATCTTACACAAATCGATCTAGTCCCAAACTAAGTAAACCACTATGGGTACTAGACGACGATAAACATACTTATATAGATAAATAAATACTTAAATACATAGAAAACATCCATGACTCAGGAGCACATATTTGTGCTCATCACACAAATAAACTTCGCACTTGGCCGGTTTTTTGTTTTTCTATGTGGCCAGTGTGTTATTTTATTATGATGAAACTTCAGACATTATAAAAAGGTATAATATGTGTCAAAAATAAGTTCGTAAATATACCCCCCCCCCCCAACCCCGATACTTTCAGTGCAGCTCCCTTACCAACCAACTAGGCTACAGTAGGGGGCTCCCATGCAACGAACCAAACTTGGCCAGTTGTTTTTTTGTCAATTCTTGACCCCCCCTCCTATCGTCATCCTGTTAATTCCTAAATGGAGACTCCTCGCCTCATAAAATGACTACCGTCATCCAATAGACCCCCCCCCCCCCCCCCCTCTGTTTTGAAATGACGTAATATATTTTAGAGCTCCGTGCCTCGAAACGGAACCCTTATAGGATCACTTTGTTGTCCGTCCGTCCGTCTGTCAATACCCTTTTTCTCAGGAACGCGTGGAGGTATCAATCATTTAAAGTTTGAATTCCTATGCATAGTGTGTTTGTTGCATGCATTATTTTAGAATTCATATTTTTTATATTAATGTTGCTGTGCCTTAACATGGTTATGCTGGAACTGTATTTATATGTAACATCTTGTAAGACCCATACTGTAACAAATAAATGAATTAAGCTGAAATTTATATCAAATACTCAGGTTTACTGTCTCTTGGAGCTGTGAAAAAATCTAACGCCAACGCAATCAAAAAATACAGCCGTTTATGCCGCAAATTTCCGCAAGTTTTCGAAACCTGCAAGGGAATCAAAACCTACTTCCCGTGAACTCAGAAACTTGAAATTTGGTGCGAAGCAACGGCCTATAGCACAGATAAAAAAATTGCGAAAACCGTAAATTTTTAGTTACATAACTGAAAATTTACTTTCCAGTATATACTGACACGTACTAAGTATGTGAATACATACTTAGTGAGTGTCAGTTTATAGTGGACTTGGTTCTATTGTACGGGGTGGTCCGGAACTCTCTGTGCGTGAGTCTGACACGCACTTGACCGGTTTTTTTTTCACCCGTGGTAAAGCCGAAATAGTAAAAAAAAAGCGGCCAAGTGCGAGTCGGACTCGCACATGAAGGGTTCCGTGAAATAAATTGCGGTTTACGATTTATGACGTATTAAAAAAAAAACTACTTTTTAGATCTCGTTCAAACCAATTTTTGGTGGAAGTTTACATGGTAATGTACATCATATATTTTTTTTAGTTTTATCATTCTCTTATTTTAGAAGTTACAGGGGGGGGACACACATTTTACCACTTTGGAAGTTTCTCTCGCGCAAACTATTCAGTTTAGAAAAAAATGATGTAAGAAACCTCAATATCATTTTTGAATACCTATCCATAGATACCCCACACGTATGCGTTTGATGAAAAACAAATTTTTGAGTTTCATTTCTGAGTATGGGGACCCCTAAAACCTAATGTTTTTTTTTTCGATTTTTGTGTGAAAATCTTAATGCGGTTCACAGAATGCATCTACTTACCAAGTTTCAACAGTATAGCTCTTATAGTTTCGGAAAAAAATGGCTGTGACATACGGACGGACAGACAGACAGACAGACAGACAGACGGACGGACATGACGAATCTATAAGGGTTCCGTTTTTTGCCATTTGGCTACGGAACCCTAATAAAACAGGTGAAATAATTACAATTAATATCCGTTTCACCATGCACGGCGATGTTAATTGGTACCCTTGATGAAGCGGTAACCTTTTACTAACAAATTTTAAAACTAGGTATCAGTGTTCTGTCTGTAGGAAAATACTACGTTTTTGAGATATATTCCATTAAAAAGCATTCCTACAATATTCGTTCAAAATATTATTCCCGAAAAGCATTACGAATGATTATGCGAATGAAGAAGTTATTCGCGAATAATTATTCGAAATATTTATTCGTCATTCGCGAATAATCCTATTTAATCTTAAACATTACATTATTCGTATTGGAATACTGCTGGCCAACTGTTAAAGCTCAATTTTGCCAATAAGGATATCGACTACCGTAGGCTCAAAGGACGTAAGGGACGAAATGCCCATGCCCATATCCCGTGAACTCTGAATCTTGAAATTTGGTACGAAGTATTTTTACCTAGCACAAACAAAGGAAAAATTGCGAAAACCGTAAATTTTTAGTTACATCACTGAAAAATTGATGTCCAGTATAAACCGACACGCACTAAGTATGTAAATACATATTTAGTGAGTGTCAGTTTATAGTGGACTTGTTTCTATTGTACGGGGTGGTACGGAACCCTCGGTGTGCGAGTCTGACTCGCACTTGACCGGTTTTTTTTTATGCTAACCACGATCATGGCATCATCTCTTTCATTTACTTAACAGTTAAGAGTTTACTTATGTTTTCGATGATAAAAGCAAATCAATCGTTACTTACGCCATTTGGACCAGAGTTTCAAAGGGCGTAAGGGACAAACTGTGATTTTTTCATTAGAACTAAAAATCCTACAATTAATATATAAAAAAAAAAAAAAAAAACCATTATATTTGTTTTATTTGTACATGGCGCGGTCGGTGCAAAACACGTAATTGAAATAAACTCGTTAAGACGAGTTCGCCGTGCGCTCGCCCGCTGGCGCCCCACTCTCTCCCCGCCTCGCACCCACCGCATCCATCTGGCTCCACGACAAGGTCGCGAATATTTTCAATTAAATATTCAATTTCTTAAGCGTGACATTAGCATGCTTACTTTTGATGAAAACATGATTATCGTACACAAATGGCTATTAGTAAACAAAAAAATCATAGTTACTATTTATAATTACTGAGAAATACATTATTATTAAAACGTTAAAAATAAATGTTTAATTATTGTCTTAAATGTCTAAAAAGACGCAATATACCTAAAACAGATAAAAATATCATAGTTACCATTTTGGCTTGTCTAGATAATGAGATCAGAGGAAAAGTGTGAAAAAAAACGTATATGCGAATTTGATTTCAGTTTAATTTTGCTATTAAGTGATCGCATTTGAATGCACCTCAAAGTTATACTAACAAGGTACTTGGTTACCTTTTTTACTTTTAGGAAAAAGTTAGGTAGTGTACTTTAACTCGTGTTTTTTTTAACTACGGTTACGATCGCGGATTTTTTACTTAATATATTTCATTAATATTTGATACTGAATAGTAAAATCCGATAAAACAATAAAAACAACGAGTTTACGAATTATGTCCAGGGTAAGCTAATTTGATTGGTCTAACAAGTACATGCCGGTCGCCCCTTCGAAGGGCTCTATTCAGTGGCTGCCACGTGTTGGTACGGGTCGCAGCGCGTTGCATGCGATAGAACGGGATGGCCACATTTAAGCACGTTTGGCGTACCTAAACAGGGAATTTGTTAACAGAGAACCTTCTGTACGTAATATATTACTTATTCAGTGCCAGAGGATAGAAATGTCGGTAGTTTTTGGGTATTTCTCCTTGCGGCGCTAGTTTTGTAGGTACCTAACTACGTTTATGTCGTCACCGCACACATGTGATCAGTAGCGGATCCAGGATTTTAGTTTACTATAAAACCCCCGGGAACCGCTACTGCTACGTACTATCAATATACTTGTTAAGACCAATTCTTTGAATATTACAACAGGTTTACCGTAAATTGCATGATACTAATCTTCTTTAAAAACAACATCACAAATCTTACTCGTTCCTATAGTGTCCCCATTTGCATGTTGTATCCTAAAAGACGTATGTCCATAAATAATGCATACTGCATTCCAGTCCTTCTGAAGTGCATTTTATATTCCAAACCTGTCTGTATGGTCTTTAGGCGGGACGTTTTTTACTTAACAACCTACTTTTGCATGCAGTTATTTAGCTGACACTTAATGATATTTATGTGTAGGTATAGTTAAAGCTTAATAAATAATGTAATAAAATAAAAGCTTGATCGTAAACTATCCAAAAAGTATTAGGCACTCACCGAGCAATTGATTTAATAAATCATAATTGAATGCCGATCTATTTTATAGAAAGCGAAATTACAATAATGTTGGTACCAACGAGCAAAATAATAGCTATAGTATAAAATAATATAGTCATACTTCAAAGAGCGCTCAACCTGTTCGCTTGTGTTGATTCTGATCAACGACTGTCAACCTGTTCGCTTGTGTTGATTCTGATCAACGACTGTCAACGTTTTCCGAAAACCATCGGCCACTTGGTCCAAGTAGAACGCATATTTAAAAACCAAACATACAATATTTACGTGCACATTTGTGCGCCATAAGTGCCGCTATAAACCTTGGCCGTGTCTATACACAAAGCGTCCTTTTGGAATGAAATATCGCGTAACTAAAATATGGTAGGTACGCGTTGCTCGGGACCCGTCACACTTCGCTGCCTAGACGCATACAATTACGGGCTACGCACAAAAAAGAGCCCCAACAATGCAGGCTTCGTCCTTGAATCAACAAAAGTTGAGAAAGGGCAAGGGAACTCGTTTGAGCCAACCTTGGGACTTTCACTGACTGCATATTTTGCTACAAATCTCTTTTTAAAAATTCACTGATTGATCTTTGATTCATTTTATTACTTTGCTTGACCATTGAATAATGCAATTCTTAGGTTATAACCTATACAATATTCTACTATCCATACATACTATACAGGATGATTCAGGAGACGTGAGCAGAATCAACACTACGGATTTAGTAGATTATAATATAAGCTACTCATTAACACTTTTTGTTAGTCCCTACAAACTTAACAAACTAATACAAAATTAACTTATCTCAATATAAAGGACTCATGTGACTCCCCAATAACTATGAGTCGCCAACAGAGAAAGGTAACCCTCTCTGATAACATCACCTGATAACACTTAAGCAGACATTGATTATATCAAGCAGGGGTGCATTGCATACCTCACTCATTTACCTTTAGATGATATATCGTGAGCATGTATTATGCGATATGTGTTAGGTATTTGTACACAAAAATATAAAATGACAGACAGGAAGTAGCGACAGCGGCTGAATGGCCGGGTCTGGCGTCAATGGTTGGCAGATTTGGGTCGAGATTGGATTTGTCACTGACGCGCCAATTACAATAATGCGACTCACACATACACACAACAACGGTGAGTGTGTATGCGGAGGCGAATATTACCGTTATGGAGGCACATACCAGTGACGTCAACGAGGTCTCATGCCTCCGACGCAACACGCATACATTACTGATAATCCGAGGACATTTATTATGTACCAACTACAAATATAAATATTTCCCAGGCTAGGCCAGTCCGTAGAGTATATCTTTGTTGCAAAAGGTGGTGTAGAAGATTTTTATTTTTAATATTGTTGACATCGATTCAACCGATCAAAAAGCGGCCAAGTGCGAGTCGGACTCGCACATGAAGGGTTCCGTTAAATAAATTGCGGTTTACGATTTATGGCGTATTAAAAAAAAATACTTACTAGATCTCGTTCAAACCAATTTTCGGTGGAAGTTTGCATGGTACATCATATATATTTTTTAGTTTTATCATTCTCTTATTTTAGAAGTTACAGGGGGGGGGGGACACATTTTACCACTTTGGAAGTGTCTCTCGCGCAAACTATTCAGTTTAGAAAAAAAATATGTTAGAAACCTCAATGTCATTTTTGAAGACCTATCCATAGATACCCCACACGTAGGGTTTGAAGAAAAAACATTTTTGAGTTTCAGTTCTAAGTATGGGGAACCCCAAAATTTTTTTGTTTTTTTTTTTCTATTTTTGTGTGAAGTGCGGTTTACAGAATACATTTACTTACTAAGTTTAAACAGTATAGCTCTTATAGTTTCGGAAAAAAGTGGCTGTGACATACGGACGGACAGACAGACAGACAGACAGACAGACAGACAGACAGACATGACGAATCTACAAGGGTTCCGTTTTTTGCCATTTGGCTACGGAACCCTAAAAATGGTTACACGAGATATCTTGGGAGAACTTTTGGCATCCACAAATCCTCAATTATCTCCGACTATTTTCAATTAATCGAAAAACTTGCTGAGGAACCTTATATATTTATTTTAAAAGGCCTGTCGATTGATGTGCCACACGTAGACTTACGATGTTTTTCTTTATTTTGACTTGCAGTTACATGTATGGAGTGCACCCCTACAAAAATATTTTTTTAGTCATTTCATTATATAACTATGTAGCGGCTAATAAAATACACCTATCCTCTAAATTTTATTCAAATACACCTTATAGTTTTCGAGTAAAATGCCTATGACATACGGACAGAAGGACATACGGGCAGACGTGACGAAACTATAAGGGTTCCGTTTTTGCCATTTTGGCTACGGAACCCTCAAAAAGGCTCTCTAGGCATTGTACTGAGTATGCTGGCGGTATTTCCTCATTGAACTGCAATGCTGATTAGGGTGGAGCGAATTTTTTAAATTTTGGTATTTTGTTACGGAACTGTAATGAAAAGTTGCGTGATTTTATATACGTTTAAGGAAAAATAATAAAAAAAATCTTGGCATATACTTTTAGCCCTCTACCCGGCAGTTAAATGTTTAAAAACCTGATAGTTTAGAAAAATATGTTTTTTTTTAAATTTAATTTCAACTGTTTTATTTGTTAAATAACACCTTTTGGTACCTAGGTTGCTTGATTTTGGTTTTGATTTATTATCTGAACAATTTTTTATGGCCCATTTAGATCACGTACATGTGGTATCTCTAAAAAACTGGCTTTAACCTGTTAAATGTACCCAATTTGCTGTTTAAAATAATAAATCAAAACCGAAATCAAGCAACCTAGGTACCAAAAGGTGTTATTTAACAAATTAAACAGTTAAAATTAAATTTAAAAAAAACATATATTTTTCTAAACTATCAGGTTTTTAAACATTTAACTGCCGGGTAGAGGGCTAAAAGTATATGCCAAGATTTTTTTTATTATTTTTCCTTAAACGTACATAAAATCACGCAACTTTTCATTACAGTTAAAAAATCGCTCCACCCTAATGCTGATGCGTTGCACGAGAAAACCGCCAGCTCTTCGATTACCAGTTATGATGATACTAATGCTGAAATAGCTCTCGATTCTGTAAATTCCTACAATTGAGGAGCTAAAACCTATAGTTAAATTCAAAAACTTACAAAGTTGAGGAAAGCCTCGTTTTCGACCATGGCTATATCGCTGAATCGAATTGTTATGTATTGATACTCATCAGACGCATAACTTTATGTTCTTTAACTTCCTTGTGAATAGCTTTTCGCTAGGATGCACCGTATAGAAGCTACGAGTGAGAAACCAAAAAAAGTCCCAAAGTTTCGAGGATTTGTGGCTGCCAAAAGTTGTCCCAAGATATCTCGTGTAACCATTTTTGATACATATTTGATCAGTTGTATCAATGTCAACAAAATTAAAAAAAAATCTTCTACACCACCTTTTGCAATGAACCCCGGGGTGCTTTGAACCTCTACGGACTGGCCTAGGCATGGATATGTAAATATTTATGTTTAGAGCGAACGTTAAAAAAAAATTAAATATTTTTATTTCTATTTCAGATCGTGATGTTTTCGGAGAAAGATCAATCGAGCGCGGCAAAAAAGAACCACGAAAATTTGTGTCATCGATACTGGGAGGTGACATCCCTTACGGAAGCCACAGAGGTCACGTTCTCACACAAGCAGAAAGAAAACAATATACCCCAGTCCTCGTCGAAGACAAGAAAAAGAATGACAAACCTTTAATCAAGGAAGAGAAAGATCCATTAGAAGGTCAACAGGTCGTCCTTCCTACCAGAAACTCACCTTCTCCAGAATCTTCCCCATCTCCGAGTATTGATAACAACATTACCTGTCAAAAAGTATCAGTCATACAAAGAACACCGTCACAATCACAATTCCGCGATGGCAAAAAAGATTTGATAGATGTCAGCATTCCATCGACTCTTCCTACAACAGAACCCGAACAGGACCAACCTATCGACTACGTTATTGCCAAAAAGCGGGGAGAAACTGAAGATGAAGAAACGGAAAAGAAGATAAGAGAACAAAGACGGACGAGTAGTTCCAAAATTGCTAACGGAATTTTGGCAAGGCCTACATTAGTGCTCAGAAATTGCCCAGCCAACAAAGTCCCTGGAATAATTAGTGCTGCTGCAGGTCATGGCCGCTCCACCAGTGGCGGTGGATCCACTGGTGGAGCTCAAAACAGCGGTGGTTCAGCAAACTTCAGTTCAGGTGGAGGCAGCACTGCCCCCTCATCGGGCGGAGGTGGTGCTCTCGGCGGTGGTTCTGGTAGTGGTGGTAATGGCCGTGATGGGCGATCAAATTACGGCCCGAACAGCCCGCCGACTGGTAGCCTGCCACCCTTCTATGAAACTCTGGGGCCGTCCACGAAGAGTGGTCAGAACTCATACAATGCTAATGGTTCCTTCTCAAATGAATTCAATATGATTAATGGCTTTAATATGGATTGCGAAAGTAATGAGAACACGACCAATTTCCCTGAACAAAGTAAACAGTATTCACTAATGCAAAATGCAAATTACGGACTAGCTTTAAAAGATGAAGAAATCGACTACGAGAACAAAATGGAGAACTTGGGTGCGATTGGGAACTATGGAAGTAATTTCGATGATTCTATGGTAGTTGATATGGGAGACGACGTCATAGATACATACCACTTTAATAATACATTAACTTTCCCTGGATCGAACGAAGGTATATTGGGAAACTTGTCCGATTCAACAGAAGACTTCGAAAATTTGCTAAATAATCATGTAGAACCTATCACAGACTCAGATCTACGGGAATCATCGTCGATCTCCCCAGCATCTGTAGACATTGAATCGCTAGCAGAACAAGTTACTTTAAGTAGACAGTATTATGAAAAAGCTAATAACTATCTGGCCTTCGCTAGCCAAGAAGCGGGTTCGTCATACAACTTCGCGAAGGATCGTCCGGATTTGTTAATGCAGCTTAACCCTGCGCTTCTTCAACACAGCGAAGGGCAAATGCAGCAATTACAAATTCACGTCCAACTGCAACAAAGACAACAAATTATGTCATCACCTGGCTTCCCTTTCTCTAATCACTCGCTAGAGCTGGACTCGCCCACGGGCGTGTCACTGCCCTCCCCTGGCGGCAACAACTCGCTGGATGGCAGCAGTCACGTGGAGAGCTCCGCTCTCAGTCCCGCCGCTGCTGTAAGTCTCAAGAAAGGCTCTGGCGCCGATAGTAAAGTCCAAATCTTGCAACACAGGGTAAGCATTACTTGATTTTAAGGCGAAGCTTTGATTCGTTTTTCTCCTTCAATGTCGCTCTCAATGTTTTTAAAAGAATGACGACATCGAAGTTTGATAATGAAAATCATTGTTATATTATGCTGAGCCTGAATCAACTTATGCTTAAACTTTTTGCAAACATTTCGTGTTATTTTAATTTCGTGTACAGCTAAGTACTATTGATTTAGCTCAGCTTTATAATTTAATAATGAATAAGAAGTTCATCTTAACGTCTTTAATGCGTACCGCATCGTGTTTTGTAAGTTATAAATAGTAGAGTGAGCAGCCGTCCTCCCGATAACTAAATAATGATCGTGCCCTTAACTTCTTTACAGTTGGGATTACCAGCGGAGCTCCCGTTGGAGTTTATCAACGGAGGCCACGGCGTGAAAAACCCCCTGGCCACTGAAGCCAACGCTAGACAGCGAGAAGAGGAGAAAAACAAACAAGTATTAGTCAGTGAAGACGATCCGACCAAATTTGTGTGCAGAATTTGCTCAAAGAACTTCAGCTTACAGAGGCTCTTGAACCGACATATGAAATGCCACTCTGACGTGAAGAGATACCTTTGTACGTTCTGCGGCAAAGGCTTCAACGACACCTTTGACCTGAAACGCCACACGAGGACACACACTGGAGTCAGACCTTACAAGTGCAATCTCTGCGAGAAATCGTTTACCCAAAGATGCTCTCTAGAATCTCATTGCTTGAAGGTGCACGGAGTTCAACACACATACGCATACAAAGAGAGAAGAACTAAGGTATGTATGGTATTTATTTACGAACAATTCTATTATTAACTATGTTTTTAATGTCATGATTAGATTAGATTAGATTAGATTCATTTATTTCATTTTGAAAATTTACATGTCATTTATATAAGTTAAAATAGCATGAATTCACATAAAGATCGTCAGAGTGTATAAGAATAACAATAATATAAATAGTCAAATACAAATAAATCAAAATACTGTGCAAAATTAAAACAAACAAAACAATCATAATATTAAAAAGGTACATTGTCAAGGAAGTAATTTGTTTAAATGTCAAATTATTAATAAAAGCTAGGGCATCCTAGATATAAATTGTCAAAAGTGGAAAAAATATACATCTATACAAAATTCATAATAAAATAATAAATGAAATGAAAGTCCAATAGGTATTATAATTTATAAATAAATTTATCACGTTGCACTGAATACAGCCAGTGTTACATCTTGTTGGCCTTCTTTACAAATGTTTACTATGTGCCCTACGTTGCTATCAATCCAAAATAAAGCAAAAATCAAGCACGTGTCAAATTCCCTAATCTATCAACTTAGACATCGGAACAGTCCAATTCAATCTTTCTATCGATAATAAGCTATGTGTGTACTATTAATTCAGCGTACAACGTACCATCAAATTAGAACATAAATCTGTGTATAATTTTGGATGAGTTCAATTATTTAAATAGTACTTCCTGAGTCGTTTTGTTACTCATGAATGCTTTACGCCGTTAGTTATCCGATCCGACGTGAATGTAATGTATTGTTCGGTATATTCCAGATGTACGTGTGCGAGGAATGCGGCCACACCACCTCGGAGCCGGAGGAGCACTACATGCACCTTAAGAAGCAGCACCCCTACTCCCCGGCGCTGCTCAAGTTCTACGACAAAAGGCACTTTAAGTTCACGAATGCTACTTTCGCCAACCAACTCCTTGGACAGCTTCCTATGCCAGTCCATAACTAAACTCAAGCGTATCAACGCCTAATTAATTTAAATAACATCATTATATACGCCTGTCGCAACTGGCATTGAAAATCAACGTGTTCCAATAACTTTACCATTCGAGTTATATATATATAAATGACTGAAAGGTATTCTTTACGAATTTATTCCGTCCCTAATTACTTAGCTGAATTATTTTTTGTTTGTATACAATAGACATCCCAGTGTTTGTATAGCTCAATTGACTTTTTTTTATGTGAAAGGACAACGTACATGCAGACGGGTCGCCTGATGGGAAGCAGTCTCCGTCGCATATAGGGACTGCGCTCCAGGGGACCAGCGATGCGTTGCCGAACGTGTTGTTCTTATCTTACATCTCTCTTTAACTTAATTATTGGAAAATTGTTTGTTCTAAACGTACAAACTACTTAATCAAATGTCTTCCAAGCGCAGTTTTAAAACTGTGTTTACTGTATTCTTTCTCATCGGGAAACTATTAAAATTCTGTTCCCAAAAAATACCTAAATTTTTAACAGTCAAAGTGAACGCCATTAGCCCAGGCATGACTGCAATTAAAAAATTTAAGTATCGGGTATTATGTGCAATCTTTGGTGATGGTACGGGATTATATTTAAGTTTATTTGTAATTTAGTTTATTTTTAGTTTAGCGTTAGTCATTACGAATTTTTATATGAAAAATTGTAAGTTTCATTTCAAATCAGCCATGGATAGCGAACAGGAGGTTATTGTATGGTGCTAATGCGAGTGCAACGCTGGCTTGAAATGAAACAGGTATGAATCGGATGACACTTCTTGTCCGATTCATAGAGAACGTCGGAAGCCAACACGGTTTTTAGTGAAACAATTCCACGGTAAGGAATCTCTTTCCTCGTTTTAGTGATACTAGCTTCTAATTATCTTTGAAAACATTAACACAAATTATGTCACAAGTTTTACGAGTATATAACTATAAAGTGTTATGTTTGTTTTGTACTTAATTATTGATGACGGAATTTTTTGATTCGATCGTGACTTCCCGAGCGAAGCACAGTATGTCGTACCAAGTTTAATTGCATTTCTAGAAAATATTTTATTATTTAAATTAAAATAATGATCGGTTACAGTCTGTGATGTGAGTGTGTGCGAGAGAGTTTATCTATTGTGATTGTGTAACTGAGTTATTTAATGTGTCGATTGTTATATTGTTAAGGTTAAGTCGTTATATCGAAGATTCGACGGAGCGCTTCCGACTTATAGAATACGATGCTCAATTGATACATTTGCGCTTTCACAGCGAAGCTTGTGGGAACAACATTGTAAATATGTCTAAATTTATAAATATTAGTTACAAAATTAAAGCATAACGTACTTAATTTAGTAGTACCTAATTAGCATTTATGAGATTTTAAAGCGATAATGAAATTTATAGTATTTTGAATGATTTTGTAGGTTTTGATTGATAGATCTGAAGTAAAAAATTGGCTTATCAATACAATGAAAGATGGAATGCATGATTGTGATAGCGCAATGCCTCTGTTATACTTGTCTGTTGCATTTACTAGCATTTTTAATCCAACACAATGTGTGGTTTCTTATTTCAAGGAACTTACTCTTTGTTACTCGATATTGATAAGCAATATATAAAGATAAAATACTGATTCTATCGTTTTATTTATCCCAACATATTAGAATGTATTTATGAGACACATGGTCCGAAAACAAAAAGAGACAAATATCGTTTATAGCATTCTGAAGCTAAAGTAGCCTAGTGCAGGGGTCGGCAAAACGCGGCTCGCTAGCCACATGCGGCTCTTTGAAGGGTAATTTGCGGCTCTTCGCGGACCCCTCATAAAGATAGGTTCAAGGAAATGTGAGATCGAACATGGTGTAAATGGCTCTTTACGGTTATTAAAATACTTTTTTTTTTGTGAAATTGTGTCTATACCAAATCTTGGGATTAGGTGTCAAAGCAGACCCCGGGCTCCTTTAGGGCACAGCTGAGAATAACGCTACGAGGGAGATCGTTTATAGCATTCATTAGTAGATATCACGACAATTAGCATTTTGAGGGTTTCAGGTATCAAGTTGAATATGTACCACCGACTTTCTATGTGGAAAGTTCTCGGTAATTTTATAACATTAGCCTTACTTGGCCTTACAAAATTATATGTTCCCTTCAGGGAGCTTTATAAAATGAATCTTGCCTCAACTTTTTCACTGCTGAAGACGATATATAGCGTCATTTCAAAACATTACCCATTCACGGGAGACGCTATTTCGAGTCATGCCATTTTTAATGATATGATGGTTAATTTCAATAAAAGGTAATTTATATGTGAGTTATCTGATTCTTAGAACTTATAGTTACTATTCTGGGGGAACAAAAAATAGTAAAACTATCAAAATCGCACATGTCTACAAAGTTTGCGTACAGATATTTTTAAAATTTTTGTTGGGACTTCTGTTTTTATGGTCCCGTACTCAAAGAGTAAAACGGGACCCTATTACTAAGACTCCGCTGTCCGTCTGTCTGTCTGTCACCAGGCTGTATCTCATGAACCGTGATAGTTAGACAGTTGAAATTTTCACAGATGATGTATTTCTGTTGCTGCTATGCTATAACAACAAATACTAAATGTTGAGAAGGCGTTCATATATGTAATCACAATTATTTTTAATAATTATGATTATTTAAATTTAACGATAGATATTTAAAAAAGGAGGGCGCTATACACTGTATTTCATATTTCAGTAACTTGTGAATACATCAAACTAATTTTTATGTTGCTGGATTCGTGAATCAATGAACTCAAAAAATAAAATTAAAACTTTTTTAAAAAGGGAACCGTCTTCAAAAAAACAATCACTGAAAAGCACAAAATAATTTTATATACCCCACCCCTATCAATATCCAATCCCTACTCCGTAAAGAAATTTTCAGCCAAAAAGTATTACATATTAGTTATTACCTAATAATAAGAAAATTTATAGTTACCTTGGTAGGTATTTACTTAGTTTTTGAAGTCGGTGCCAAACTTTGGAGCGGGACATAGTGCAAGAACTAAATGTAAAAGTGCCCTTGAGGCCTATTTGGAAAATAATTAATTGATTTTGATTGATTTTCTATGCAAGTAAGTGCAGTGTCTTCAAAAACTAAGTAAATACTTAGGTAATAACTAATAATGCTTTTTGGTAGAATATTTCTTTACGGAGTCATCATTTTCTTGCCCTTATCCCATTTATTTGGGGTCGGCGCAGCATGTCCTTTTCTTCCATACCTCCCTGTCACTCGTCATCTCGTCACTTACTTCCTTCCTCTTCATATCCTCTCTCACACGGTCCATCCACCTTTTCCTTGGTCTACCTCGTTTCTTCCATCCCTCCACGTTCATACCTAACACTATTTTGGTCACATGACTGTCATCCCTCCGCATAATATAATAAATAATAATAAATAATATATATATATATATATCTTTTTTAAGTGTTAAAAGTCGTAATATTAGATAAGTTTACAAGTCAATATCAAATAACCCGCCCCGTGACATTCCGGGTGCAAAGGTGCCCATCACACTCATAATATTTATTTATTATTTATTTATTTAAAATCATTTATTTACCCATACACAGGTTAGGTTTTTTCGGAATTTTTTCACACCATGTGATATAATCTAGCTGTACCCGTTTCTTATTTTTATAACGCAGTACGCGCCTTGCCCTGTCCGAAATGTTAGTTCCTGACCCTTATCATAAATTGTGAAGTATTTATTAATAACTAGCTGTTGCCCGCGACTTCGTCCGCGTACAACTTTTTATCGTCTTAGAAAATGATTTCTCTCAATACAAAATTTGAACCCTCTTTTAGGGGATTATTAAAAAAAAACGTTGATGTTCATTTTCTAGTTTGTGAACAAACAGTCTAAAACCAAAGTTAAAAATCTCATACTTTAAAAATGCCTTGAAATACTCAAACTTTGAACCAATTTTAACACTCTTAGGGGATGAATTTGGAAAAACTCTGATATCCGTTTTGTAGTCTTTTAACGTACCGTAAAACCATACAACTATAGTCTAACTAACCCAACTATGGTCCAAAAGTAAACTCATTCGTCTCTATCAATACCGATTTCGTAATAGTGATTTTATTTATGCGTTTTTATTTAAATTTGTGTTATTATATTGTCTGTCTTTAAGTTCATCCACGAAAATAGTCACACCTGAGCAAGTAATATGAGATTTGATTTGGACCATAGTTGGGTGACCTGGACTATAGTTGTGAGGTTTTACGGTACAGAATAAGACCGAAGTTAACAATCTCTTACTCACACTTTAAAATTTTATTGCTCGCCATTTAAAATTTGAACCCCCTTTTAAACCCCCTTAGAGGTTGAATTTTTCTAATCGCTGAAAGAACTTTTTTCGTAAACTTTTAAGTCTCTAGCTCAAAAAAAGTGTTGCCCATACAAAGCTTTCTTAACCCCCTTAGGGGTGGAATTTCCTAAAACTCTGAAAGTACTTTATTATTAATTTTAATAAGTAACATTTCGAATAGTTTTAAGTCTAGTAAAAAAAAAAGTTTTTCCCACACAACACTGGCTACCCTTCTTAACCCCCTTAGGGATGGAGTTTTCTAAAACGCTGAAAGTTCTTTTTTAGTATTCTAATAAGTAATCTTTTTGCAAAGTTTTAAGTCTCTAACTCAAAAAAAGTGTTGCCCATGCAAAGCTTGCTCTCCTTTTTAACCCTATTAGGGGTGGAATTTTCTAAATCGATTTGTGTTCTTTTTTTGTATTTTAATAAGTAATCTTTCTACAAAGTTTCAAGTCTCTAACTCAAAAACATAAACTTTCCCTGATAAAAACTTTGCACCCCTTTATATCCCCCTTAGGGATAGATTTTTTTCAAAACGCTGAAAGTCTTTTTTTTGTATTTTTATAAGTAATCTTTCTACAAAGTTTTAAGTGTCTAGCTCAGAAAAAGTGTTCCCCATACAAACCTTGCACCCTTTTTTAACCCCCTTAGGGAATGATTTTTGTAAATCGCCGAATGTAGTATTTTTCATGTTCTAATCAGTAGTTTTTCGACAAAATTTTAAGTCTCTATTAAAAAAAATATGTTTTTCCCATACAAACTTTGCACCCTATTTTACCCCCTTAGGGGTGAAATTTTCCAAAACGCTGAAAGTACTTTCTTTGTATTTAAATAATCTTTCTACAAAGTTTTAGGACTAGCTAAAAAAAATAGTTTCCCACATACAAACTCTGCACCCCTATTTTAGCCCCCTATTTATAGGGGTAGAGTTTTCTAAAACGCTGAAAGTACTTTATTTGTATTCTGATGGCTAATCTTTCTACGAAGCTTTAAGTCTCTATTTAAAAAAAAAATTGTTTCCCCCATACCAAATTTGCACCCCTATTTTACCCCCTTAGGGGTAGGTTTTTTTAAAACACTGAATCTAGGTACTTTATTTGTATTCTAATGAATAATTTATCTACCAAGTTTTAAGTCTCTATTTAAAAAAAAGTAGTTTTTCCCATACAAACTTTGCACTCTATTTTACCCCTTTAGGGTAGAATTTTCTAAAACCCTGAAAGTACTTTATTTGTATTCTAATGACTGATCTTTCTACAAAGTTTTAAGTCTCTATTTAAAAAAAAATTGTTTCCCCCATACAAACTATGCACCCCTATTTTACCCCCTTAGGGGTAGAATTTTCAAAAGTCCCTTTGTATCCCTAGCCCACGTTATAAAAGCAACATACTGTTCAAAAATCAACTCTCTAAGATTAGTAGTTTCGGCTGTGCGTTGATGAGTGAGTGAGTGAATAAGTCAGTCAGGACATAGGCATTTATTATGTATAGATAGATAGAAGATAATGAAACTCCCATTCAAATATCTCAAAAAATTATGAAGCTACATCCGTTTTAATGTCGCTTGTTAGAGTGAGAAAACGATGAGGGACTGTGACGTCAATATCCTCGAGCGTCATAGTAAAAAACAATCGTTTCATATGAAGGTGCGTTTTGTGGAAAAGGGACAGAACATACCCCCTCTTAAAACTTTGGACTCTTATAACTTAGTCATTACCTATATAACCTCTTGCTTTGTTTTTTTCTCCATTTGACTATATTTATTTTAAATTCTTTTTCGATAAAATACATTATGATTATTTACCATATGTTCGATTCCTGAGCTATCACCACGAACTTCGGAATTCGAAAATATTCGGGTATCTCTATCTCTATCGCACTAACCATACTCGAGTGACAGGGATGCAAATATATGAACATTGAGTATCGGTTTTTGTGGTAGCGCCGCAGGTACTTTGGCTGAATGCGCCGAGCGCGTGCCATTGCCATTAAAAAAAACAAATTCGTGTTAATTATATTGTTCAAATTTGTTGATTTCATTTATTGAAATTACGACATAAAACGACATTTGCGCATATAAGTTCTCATATCAGAATCAAATATTTTTTATGGTTTATATTTTAGCATTCGTCTCGTAAAGGTCTATCGTAGACGGGATTTAAATTATTAATAAGTGAAAGGCAAAGCAATTCCGCCATTTTGACGAAAATTTGACGTTTCTTATAGCTGACAGTTGGAGCAGCGTTTGATTTCAATAAAAATAAATGAAAAATTAAATGAAGTCGTATATTTCGGAAAATTAATTAATTGTCGCAGTCGGATAAAAACTATCCTAAGTTGCAGCTGGAATAATAATGTACCTATATAAAATGTTTCATATTTTTCCGTCCATGGGATGCTGAGAACATTCGTACCACAGAAAGCTTAGTTTCAAACTGGCTGATTCTTTTTTTAATTTAGAGATTTATTATAAGTGGAGATAAAAAAGAATTTATGAATATTATTTTAATTCATTTACGATAATTACTAATGACAATAATGATTTGAAACTGTATAATTAGTTTAATTTCATATTTATCAAAAGTCCTTATCAAACATCCCTTATCCGATATGAAAATAACCTCTCTTGAGAAATAAAAGCACTCACAATCATTATGATTCCAATTATTTTACATTACAGTCGCTACAAGTTTGGATATAAAAATGGTCGTTTATAGTAGCAACGTTTAAATGCGTATTAGCACCTACATATAATATGTACCAGCATTTTGTTTTTGGTCACTTGTTTGGAAGAACCCAATGAAAATAATGTTTTTATATGTTATGAGGATAAAAATAATGGTATGTAATACAAAACTCCTAAAATACGCCAGTTTCGCGATAAATGAAATTTATGAGATAATCGTTCGTTAGCTCAGTTGGATACTTATATTGATTTTCCGGTAAGATTCATCCCAATGCTAATATGTGTTTGATAATGTATTTTATTTCTATCCTTATACCTAAGCCCATGGATCTCGCATAGGTAGGTAATAACATTTAAAACATTTCTGTAATTGCAGCTCAAGCCCACCTCCGCGGACAACATATATCCTTGTTGTAAAAAGCACTAAAATAAAACAATAACATGGCAGATAACAGATCACAGCTAACAAACGAGTACATAAAGAAGATTAAGGGTTACATGACATTTCTCAAAATATTTGCATTTAACAGATTTGATATTAAAGACAATCAGATCGTCAGCATTTCGAGATTCTCACAATTCTATTCATTCATAATAATGATCATTGTTACTATCACCGGATACACAATTATTTTAGAAACATATATTGATAACAATTTTCTAATTTTACCAGAATACATTACAATAATCGAACTCGGGGTGTTAAATAATGTTGTCCTGCCGAACATACATCTTTGCAATAGACGTTCCGGCGCAGAAGTCTTGAAGGGTTGTATCGAGATAGATCTATTTTTAGGTATGAAGCAAACAGCGTTTATGAGAGACATTGTAATTAAAGACGTTCTGATTTGGACCGTAGTTATAGCATCTTTTGAATTAGTGATGTTCTTAATACTAATCGTATCATTTAAGTTGCCACTGTACACATACTTCACTGGTATGGCGTACTTCCAAGTACTGTTCACTATGTGTTATGATCATGCGGTTCACGTGGTTTTTTATAAATTTATATATATGAGGATCCACTACTTAAATGTTGGTTTAGTGAAAATGGCAAATTTGAATACGGAGTACTTAATCGAACAACTGCTATCGTATCCATTCCGCTGGAAGAAGGAATACGATAACTGTGTGGAGTTGCCGAGAAGAGATTCGAAGTATTTTACTGAAACTCTAAGGATGATAGACGCTCAGGTTCAACGCATACAGAACAACTACAGGTTTACGGTAAGAATCAAACAAATATATTAATTTAACCGACCGCTTTAGCGTAGTCTGTAGTGACCCTGCCTACGAAGCAAGAGGTCCTGGGTTCGAATCCCGGTAAGGGCATTTTAGGCTAGTCATATTTGACCAGAAAAATCGCTAAAATCGCAAGCTAACGGCTAGTTCTGCTTTTTTAATACGTTGTTAGGACCACTACATGTACTGTATATCCAAGTTTGCAGCTTCGAAAGACCTATGCTTACTTTGCGGCACTCGAAAAACTACAAAATTTTCGCACTTTTTTTTGTATTGTCAACCATGCGGTTTTTTTATTAAAATCGATATGCTTTTTTAAAGTATTCTAAAACGCTACATTTTGTGACCAGAACCAGCTCTGTAGGTTCAATACTTATACCGAGATACAGCTCTCCAAAAATTTGTTGTTAAGCCAACTTTAAATCGGTATAAACTAAAAAAATATTAAAGAAACCTAATAATGATTTTGAAATACCTGTTGAACGATACCCAACATAACATAGTTCGTCGACTTTATTTTTAATCTTTTTTACAATATGGCGTCTGGTGGCCGCCTTTTTGAATTTTGATTACTGTTGTGTTTTCAGTGACACTCGCAAGATTAAAATTAATCGATTGATTCATTAAAATAGACCCACGCGTTTGATCTCTAGAGTGCCAAAAGTACAAGTCTAAGTATTTATTGTATGTTTGTTTGTTCCTTTGTGGCATTCTAGAGATCAAACGCGTGGGTGGACTTTAATGAATCATGCATCAATCTTTTAATTTTAATCTTGCGAGTGTCACTGAAGACATAACAGTAATCAAAGTTCAGCATGGCAGTTCGTACGATACGAGTTAGTTACAAGCTTCAGCCGGAAAAATCACAATGGAGGAGGAACTTGTATTTTGCTCAAAGACGGTATAGAGTATTTTGTAAGAGAAGACAAAAAAGAAATTTCAATTGAATATGTATTCGAATGCTGTTGTGTTGAATTGCCAAGATTAAACACTATATTAATTTGTATTTATAGGCCAGACAGGGATATTGAAACATTTTACAAATGTGTGGAAAATATGTTAGAAAAAATTAAACACAAGGAACAGAGTAAAAATATTGTAATAGGGGGTGACTTCAATGTCAATATGTTATTGAAATCTAAATACACTCGCCGTCTGACCACAGATTATATAATAGTTCTAACGAACAGATACTCGACTCTGAATAAAAATGCGCATACCTACCGCTTTCCATGCCTACTAAATTTAACAATGGAGCAACCTTGAACGCGCCGGTCGTTGCCCGCATTTGCCAGCCAATAGACGCTAGGGTTGACACCACTTAGAAATGATTTTATTATTAATAGTTGAGTGAAATAAAAACACCCACACATTCCATGCACTTCACTAATTAGGTTACCTCATTTAATTGTTATTGTTTTTCAATTTTAATTTTTCAAAAGACTTGTAAGTTTTTCTAGAGTGTCTGCCAGTATCTGAACTGCATAGTTACTTACATACATACCTACATACACTCGGCGTCAAAAGTATCGCACCTTTCCTAAAATTCGTTTCAAGCGATTATTACTCCTAAGATACTTTACTGTACCCTGTCGATATTAATATCATTTGAAAGCTAAAGCCTAGGGGGTTTTATTACCTTTCAAACGATACTAATATCGACAGTAAGTATCTTAGGAGTAATAATCGCTTGAAACGAATTTTAGAAAAGGCGCGACTTTTGTAGCCGAGTGTACAGGCATATCAACGCAACATGTTAAATAATTTTTAATGTCAAGTATCTCTCACCCTGTCTATACTTCACGACAGTCAAAATGTTCATCTACCAGCTACCACGTATAACAAAACGAAACTTGTTGTGTAGGTTACTTCATTAAAGTAGGTGTATCCCGACGACAGTACGAAATAAGTTTGGTAGGTAGGTACCTACGAGTACCTCTATATTCGTTATCTATAACGTAAGTATATAAATAACGTCATATTGTATGAAATGAAATTTTGCTCCAAACAACTGTCTACACGGTCGGTGCGGACCAAGGTCGCCCCGTCGGAGGGGCGTGTTGGCGACCGTCTAGCAGGGGCTTTAAAGTAGCATTGCAAACTTGGAATTAGTCACTAGGCATAAGTTGTTTTAAAATATTCTGATTACCTACGTGTCATCCTCGCGAGTGCATTCCAAGCCCTTCCAAAAGGTTATAAGTCCCTAGAGCAACGACGATGTTTACGCCCTTTCTTAGGCCGTGTAATGCATGCACCCCGCAAATCTTACTAAGTAAAATATTATACTAATTGCTGCTAGACAGGGATAAATATAAACATGAAATCAATACAAACAACTAAATAATTAATTTGGACATAATGGCAGTGGCGGAGTACCTAAACTTACGGCTACGGCTCGGGGTAGGTAGGTATACCAAATTACCAAAACTCAAGCAGGCCTTAATAGTACATTATGATACAAGTGTGCTATGTTGGTCATTACACTCGAGTCGGTTTTTAAGCCTGAGCCGAAGGCGCACACACCGGTCGCATGACCATGCACAGTTATGCAATAAATAATTCTTGTTCTTATTATTCTCTTTATTTAAATGTCATCTTAAGTTAGGTTTTTACAATAATCATATAAAAAGTAAAATATAAAACAATACATACAAAACATAAAATCATTATAAAAACCTAACCTAGGGTGCCGCCGGCAGCGAGGCGGGGCCTAAGCTACCGGTGGTCAGGGCGACAGAGACAGGAATCTCCTGACTATCCGCGCAGTATCCAGGAGTACCGCCTTCTGTATCTGACCCTTGATCCAGCCATCTAGCGAGAGTCTCTTAAGGTGGCGGTCGAGACTCTTCGCTATTAAACCATTCGCCGAAACGACTATCGGGACGATGATCGTCGAATCAACATCCCACATGGCGGTTACCTCGTGAGCCAGGTCTAGGTACTTGCTGGCTTTGTCCTTCTCGGCCTTCACGAGGTTCTCGTCATGGGGGATGGTGATGTCGACGAGCACAGCCTGGCGTTTCGATCGATCTGTCAGAACGATATCAGGCCTATTGGCAAGAA
The DNA here is from genome assembly GCA_963854355.1 of Epinotia brunnichana. Taxonomy (NCBI): domain Eukaryota; kingdom Metazoa; phylum Arthropoda; class Insecta; order Lepidoptera; family Tortricidae; genus Epinotia; species Epinotia brunnichana. Next base: position 20,109,221 of record OY977940.1, read on the forward strand.
TAGTCCTGTCCGTAATGACAGATCGATCCCAATAGAGCGTGGCACGACCATTTTCGAGAACTGGCGCAGGTGTGTACTTATAGTAAGGCACTTCGGAGACCACAAGACCATATAGCAGAGCAAGTTGCTGGTGAATAATTCTGGCTACAAGGTTATGTCTGTGCAAGTACTCGCCGTTAGCAAGATGACCACAACCGGAGATAATATGCCTGAGTGACTCCCCGGGACGGCGGCATGCCCGACAAATGTCGACCGTACCGTCCTTCAGGATATACCTCCGGTAATTGTTCGTCATGATAACCTCGTCCGCAATTGCACATACAAAACCTTCGGTTTCCCCGAAGAGATCCCCGAAACGTAGCCAGTTCACCGACGCGAGCAGATCCACATCGGGCCCTGTGAGGGCCTTGCAGAACCGCCCGTGAAGCTCCTTGCTCCTCCATACCGCCCTGCGGTCCTCGGCGCTCATCACTTTAAGTCTGCACCAGTTCTCGTTATTCTTATTATTCTTATTCTTACTGTTATGTACCTAAGCGCCTACACCATTTTATTTTACAGATGTTTGGTTGTATGACATCGTTGGTTGTGGGGACATTTTTGGCAGTTCAAGCGGTTATAATAGCTATCAAGAATCCGGTAAGAACACTGCGGAGGAATTCCATCAGCCAATAAAAGTAAAAATTTATAAAAATTTGGTGTCGAATGTCGTATCAGATTCAGATTTCAGATTTTTATTTGTGAAACATAGGTAATACAAATGTGGTCTTATATAATAGGTATACATGGATCTCTATGTTTTGCCGATTGGCATACAAATGTCAATGCTAAAGAAATTACAAATATAATATAATAATCATTTAACAGGAGCAAAATATAAGTACCTACTTTAACAATGTCAATTATATTATAAATTATAGATCTGTGTCATTCATAAAATCCTGAGTAGAGTAGTAACATTTTTCAACTAGTAATTTCGTAATTTTTTTCTTAAAAGGTTCTTTTTCCAGTTCAATTATGTCTACCGGTATTTTATTATAAATTTTAGGCGCCATTCCTAATAAACTTTTGCTGACTAATGCGGTTTTACACTCTTTACCACGTAACTTGTTTTGGTACTGTAAGCGAGTAGGAAGCTTGCGTGTATCCGCAATTTTATTAAATAAGTTAGGATTACATTTAACAAAGATTGCAACTTCCAGAATGTATCGACTTGTAATCTATTAGCAAGCTATATAGATTATATGGTCATTCCATGTTTTTTGATGTCTGCAATCATATACAATTTTTGTACATTTTATGCAGGATATACCCGTGATACGAACATTTTCTTTGACGGGATGGCTCGTAGCCAGCTGGTCAATATTCATCGCAATAACTCATGAAACTGATAAGCTAAACGTGCAGATTCGGCGTACCAAACTTATATGCAATTATATTCTACTGAAACCCAACAATTCTGGTAAGTGGAAGCAATGTTTGCAATTCATCCATTTTGTACAGTTAAGACGATTGATGGTTGTCCTTTTATCACTTATAGAAAGAAAGAATGAAAGAAACATTTATTCGAGACAAACAACACACAGCGTTTGTCACGAATAATGCTGGCATTGCTGCCAGCGCTGATCTTCCGATGTGGATAAGACATCTAGCTGTCACGCTCTAACAAGAATGCGAGTGCGAGAATGACGGATGTCTTATCCACAGCGATAAGAGATAAGATGACGTCTATTAGATAATTGTATTGAAAGTTTAATGCAAATTAATAAAAGTAAGTTTTTATAATTCATGTGAACGCTGTTACTTACAATAACCCTTTTATAACTATAATACACAACTTAACACATACAGTATCGACGTCTTATTTAAATAAGTTTATTTTTCAGATGAATTGTTCCATCTATCAAGAAGCATCCTGAACACGTTGAATGTCGGCGATTACAGAATATCCATTTACAATCTATTCTACTTCAACCAGAGACTTTTAGGCTCGATCGCTACTTCAGTGTTCATCTACATCACAATGCAACTGCAGATCGCATTTCCCAAACGCGCTAGCCCAAACAAGGCAAATACTTAAAATTGTAAACTTATCTATAATTTAAATTCTATACCTACCAAGTAATGACTTACTTGACTTAATGTCCTTTTTTAGGGTTCCGTAGCCAAATGGCAAAAAACGGAACCCTTATAGATTCGTCATGTCCGTCCGTCTGTCTGTCTGTCTGTCTGTCCGTCCGTATGTCACAGCCACTTTTTTCCGAAACTATAAGAGCTATACTATTGAAACTTGGTAAGTAGATGTATTCTGTGAACCGCATTAAGATTTTCACACAAAAATCGAAAAAAAGAATTAAGTTTTAGGGGTCCCCATACTCAGAACTGAAACTCAAAAATTTTTTTTTCATCAAACCCATACGTGCGTGGTATCTATGGATAGGTATTCAAAAATGATATTGAGGTTTCTAACATCATTGTTTTCTAAACTGAATAGTTTTCGCGAGAGACACTTCCAAAGTGGTAAAATGTGTCCCCCCCCCCCCCTGTAACTTCTAAAATAAGAGAATGATAAAACTAAAAAAAATATATGATGTACATTACCATGTAAACTTCCACCGAAAATTGGTTTGAACGAGATCTAATAAGTAGTTTTTTTTTAATACGTCATAAATCTACAGTTGAGTAATTTAATTATTAATTGGTACAGATTTATTGCTAATTTAGATGTCCTGTGTCTGTTTGATTGCTTAATGTCCTGTAGCCCATAGATGGGACAGAGGGCTTCCATAGTGATCCGCCATCGCGTCCTGTCGTGGGCTACGCGCTTCGCCTCGGACCACCTCAGCCCGGTTGCCTTCAGTTCCTCTGCCACTGAACACCTGCAGGTGTATTTCGGCCGGCCACGTTTCCATTGTCCATTCCAGGGCTTGCCTTGGGATGTGGTTGGGAGCTCTTCTTAGAGTGTGACCGATCCAGGTCCACTTACGGCGTTTGATTTGGCGACCGATTGGCGGTTCGGAACAGAAATCCCAGAGTCCTTCGTTGGAGATCTTTTCGGGCCAGTAAAATACCGACGATCTGCCTAAGGCATCGGTTGACGAAGATACGATGATAAGATACGTTGCGTGATGTCTTTAGACAACGTATTCATACGGAGTTCGATGAAATCTGGCACGAATGTTCAAGGATACATTTTCCAAGATGGCGCTCGTTCTACAAAGTCCTGGTGCAGGAGCTTGATGAGGGAGATGAAAACAGGGCCTCAAATGAACATTAGGACCAAATTTAATCAAACTTTCTGAAATTGATGACTGTGTAATATATGTGTTGATAATTGTCCCAGATAATATAACTATAGTTCTAGTAAGATTTAATCTTTCTGAAATGTAATATTAATTTGCAGGACTCAAACAGGACAGAAGCTAAATATCAACCACATACCGCATGTCTAACATATCTCATGTATCTGAAATGTCTCGGTAAACGGAAATTTATTCGGTTGTCATTTTTCAACTGTCTGCCTGAATATGTTAATAATTTACTTTAGAAACAAAGTCTTAACCGACTTCAATTCAGTACTCCGCTAAGCCACATGAGCATTTCCACATTTCCTTTCGACTTTAGGTACCACATGAACTGCTTTCCGAGTGCAAATGCGTTGATTAACTATTACAGAAAAAAAAACAAACAGCGATTAGGATTATCTATGCCGATAGTATGTGATGAGTTCCGTCGATTCCTCAAGAATCCCAGAATCACCTTTGGCACTTCATTAGTTGCTATTTTAATGGAATCATATCAGAATTTGCGAAGTTTTTTTATAGTTTCAAGTACCATATTATTCAGGAGTTCCATAAGTCATCTGTAGTCTTCATCATCAGTTCCACTCCACCAAATTTGTGATTTCAGAGTGTAAATAAATGCACTTATAAATCTTATAATAGAAAATACCGAAATTACTGCATGCGTGCCTAATATATTTAAAGAGTTCCCTCAATTCCTCATGGTTCCCATCATCCAACTGGAGATTTGATAACAACAATGGGACCAACTTGGAAGCATAACTTTCTAATGAATAAAAAATTGTACGAATCGACATTAATGACGGAGTTCTGAGGTAACGAACATTAAAAAAAAAATCGGTTAAAACTAATAAGTTTAGCGAAACCAATCGTACGTAATTGACACTAACGCATGCCATCAAAATCACATATCTATTACCTACCTACAGACTAATTTCTACCATCCTTTATTCCACGATTCAAAATAATTATTTAATGTGAAATAACTTTGAGTAAGGTACTAGGTATATCAGCCCCTGAATAGTTGAAGACGCATTAGAGATACCTAGGTACGTTGATTGTCTCATACTCGTAAGTACACGAGTACTAAGAGTATGTTCAAGGGAGGACTGTCCTCCCTTGAACATACTCTTAGTAGTCGTGTACTTGTCCTCCGAGGACATAATAACAATTATCATGATTACACTATTTAAAAAACATGCCTCCCAACTACGACTAACTACGTAAGTGAAACTATGTTTTTAGTCCATATTCGTGAATTGATATGAATTATAAAATGTTTGTACTGCTAGTATTTTATTTATTTATCTATTTTTGTTTCACCAACAATTGTTTACACTGAAGTTTACAGTAATCCAATTATCATAACTACTTGCTAAGTGTAACAATCACTTAAAGGTAAACACCGCATGCATTATATAAAAAAAAGCCTTAACATTAACTTATCAAAATTATACACAGTTTTTGCTTAACTTATAACTAAATAATTTAAAACTTTTTTAACAATTTTCTGCGCGTCACTCTTATAGAAAATGGATGTCACCAACTTTATTATTATTGCAAAGCCAAGCAGTTTTTTAACCTTGACGTTGGCGGAATCATCGGCAATACTGATGGGGCCATAACACAAAGATTGATTGAAAGCCAAGCAGTTACCAGACCTTATTTTAAATTTCACGACCGAGTCAAAGAAAACATCAGACATGTGACTGCAGCTGTTAATTGCTTTACACATCCTTGGGTTAGGCAAGCTACTGCCGAGGACAGTCCTTCTGAGCGGTGGGCAGAATGGTGTGATAGGTTTGCGAGGAGTTCGGGAAGGAGCTCGAAAAGACAGAAGGGCTAATAGTTGCGGACAATCTATTTGATTATTTACGAGCTTATATGAAAAAATTGCGTCCGCAACATTCCTCCGTACTTCTAGTGATCTTAACCCGAACTTCTTAAGACTTTGTGTATAAGAATACGATTTTTTTTTAATCTGCCAGCAGAGAAACTCAGGTGCCGGACAAACCTTTTCTGCACACGCTCTAGTCGTAGTGAGTGAGTGGCATATAGTGCGGCCGCCAGACCACACTACAGTATTCCAGAATTCTCCTTACTAGGCTATTGTATAACAACGCTTTTGTTACACTACTTTTGAATATTTTTACGTTCCTTATAACGAAGCCCAACGTCCTAGATGCTCTTTTAATTATATTTTCAATGTGAGGGAGAAATGTAAGCTTTTGATCTAAAACTACACCCAAGTCTCGAACTGTATTTACTTCTTGTATAGCTTCGTCACCAATGAGATAAGTAGAATTTACAACTTTGTGTTTTCTAGATATCTTGATGTGTACACATTTTTTGGCATTCAAGACCATCTGGTTGTTTGTACACCAGTAGTATTACTGTTTGTAATGCCCCTCGTATTAGATTGCATATTTATGTAATTGTCTGCTTCAGCTATTTAATTAACATGGTACTTAGTAGGGTTCTCCCTTGTTAGACCTAACAACTTTAGCCCTAATGTATAGACCTAATGCATATTTTTCTTAAATTGTAAACTTTATAGGATTATTGCAAAACAAACCTAACCTAATGACTTCTATTTGATGATATTCAAATAAAACCCGAAAAGTTCACTGTTTTGAAGTAAAATGCATTCGGTCTAGTGAAACATTAGGGCTAAAGTTGTTAGCCTAGGGCTAACAAGGAAGGACACTTAATAGTATGGGCATATATGTAATAGATTGAATAAATTATGAGATCAATAATACAAAATGTAAATTAGTAATATAGGTAAATTAGTTGCTTTAATTATGGGTGTAACGTTTATCTCAAAAATCTTATTGTAGTGTTGTTGTTGTATGTTTAATTCACCGTGGAAAAGCTTCGCTAGAACTTCACATACTCATACTCATACTCATTTATTCATAAAATATAAAAATTTACATGTCAAAAATAGAATTATAATATGTCAAATGAATTTGATTATTCAACTAGTATAACATTACAATATTTAGGTATGAGTAACAAAATGTCAAAATTAGAATTAGGTATAATATGTCACATGAATTTGATTATTCAATTAATATAACATAACAATATTTAGGTATGAATAACAAAATGTCAACATTATACAATGATTAAAATTATTATTATTACCAATATTTTATATATACTCCTTAATAGTATTTTATGCAACTGTTGTATAAGAAGGGTCTTAAAAGACGAGTGGCGTGGGTTGCGATGCGAGCCTTGGCGAGCATCGCAATTAAAGACGCCACGAGCGTTTTTAGACCAGTTATACACCGTTGCATACAATACTTTTTCTACGACAAATTTTAAATAAATAGCAGACTACAGAATATTACACAATTTCTTCAGGAGTGCAGTTATTAATTTCTTCGACAATTTTAAAAGGAACGTACACTTTTGTCTTCACAAACACGAATACGAGTAAAATCTTAATAGTTTAGGACTAATAGTTTATCATCTTTCGTTTTTTCATTTTGAACTGTATTTTGGTGGGAAATCGGAAATGTGACAGCTCTTGCTTATGGTTTGTTTTGTTTTTAACTTGTTTGCACTTGCCATCCGAACTAAACCGAATCCGGACCCAGGCCGAATTCGAACTGTTTATTTTTATAAATAATACCAAGAAGTTATAAAACATGTAATTTAACACACAATAGATGATGATTTATTATTATTGTAGTAAATAATTTATAATAAACAAATGTTAAATCGTAAATAAATACTTTTATTTCGAAATATTTGTTTATGAAGTTGGCACCACTGCAATATAGCAGCCGATTAAAAAAAAGTTAAACAGTGCTTTTACGAAAAATGTATGAACCAAAAAAGTACGCTAAACAGTTCGTTTTTGGGCCATAGAGCATAGAGTTTTTTGACGACTTATTAGTGGTGTCATTGTATTTGAGCTACAGCCTATATAAATGACAGATAACGGTACAGGAGTAGAAAAAATTATAAAAAGCTTTATCAGTCAGCCATTTTTTTAGCTTATTAAGAAATGTCGCATCATTTTCAATATCTTTCAATTCGGAGGGTAATTTATTGTAGATACCCGGCCCTACTACAGACATTATTTTTGTTGATTTCATAAGTCGACAACATGTCGTGGCCAATGTGTTCTTATTCCTCTGAGCAAGACGCATGCTTTTTGAAGTGTATTTTGGAATTTGGTGTATATTGCTTCTCACGTATTTTACTATGTAGAAGATGTATTGTGTGGTTAGTGTCATTACGTTGGCATCTTTAAAAAGTTGCTTTGCAGGGCTGCCTGACGGTGCGAGTGAAATAATCCGTATAGCTCGTTATTGAAGTATAAAAACTCGTTGCCATTCAGCTGCTGTACCCCAGAATTCTAGCCCGTAGCACATCACCGAGTGAAAAAGTGAAAAGTAACTCGACCTAAGTTGGTGGTAGGGTAGAATACGCGCTAGTCTACTCAGAGCAAAGCAAGCCCCTGACAATTTACTACAGACGACTTCTATATGCGCGTCCCATTTCAGCGCTGCACCTAAGGTGACGCCCAGAAACCTGGCGGTACCTACCTGTGGTAGTGCCTCGCCGTCTACGCTTATAGTTAGGGGACGTGGGGGTCTACCTCCGAGGTTGATGTGCATCACCTGGGTTTTGTGCAGATTTAGGACTAAGCCGTTTGCATTAAACCACGTTTGCAATCTTGATACTTCGGAGGATATGAGATTCTCAAGTCGCAAAACTCTCCGGCAATTCAACCGAGGAAACTCGAAACATGTTTACGACATTATCAGTGGTGACGAATCTTGGATATATGCCTACGATCTCGATTCTAATCAGCAGTCGACTGTTTGGGTGTTCCAAGATGAGCAAAATCCGACCAAAATAATACGCTCACGGAGCACTTCGAAAAAAATGGTCGCCACGTTTGTGGCGAAAAGTGGCCACGTTGCCACCATCGTGCTCGAGGATCGTAAAACGGTTAATGCTGACTGGTATACCACTGTCTGTTTACCAGAGGTCATCGGCGAGTTTCGAAAAAATAACCCAAGACGTCGTATAAGACTGCACCACGATAATGCGAGCTCGCACACCGCCCGGCAAACAATTGCGTTTTTAAAAGAGCAAAACGTCGAAACTCTGGAACACCCGCCGTACAGTCCAGAATTAAGCCCTAACGATTTTTTTACTTTTCCAAAAATCAAGCAACGACTTCGTGGTCAACGGTACCAGACGCCTGAAGAAGCGGTTGAGGCATACAAAACGGCCATTTTGGAGACCCCGACTTCAGACTGGAATAAGTGTTTCGAAAACTGGTTCGATCGAATGAAAAAGTGTATTACATATCACGGTGATTACTTTGAAAAACAATAAATACCATTTAACACTTAAATTGTCTTTAGTTTTTCCAAACGACACAACTTAAAAGGCAGCCCTCGTAAGTCCCGGGAAAAGTGAAGCAAATATAAAGTCTGCTTCCCAAAAATACTACTTTTACCACAATATCTTAGTTTAAATTCCCAATCTAAATACAAATAGATCCTAGTTCATATTCATTATTTTATATTAAGGATAAATTTTTACTTATGTCAAATTGTTCCAGAAACTTAGCTGAATGAATTACAGTTCTTGAAATTAAGTTCACGCCAGTTGTTTATTTGGAATTACCGAAAGTTTAATTAACGCAATAAATTGGAGTCCGCTTCGCTTCCAGACAACGCAACGCAGTCACCAGAGTTTAGGTAAATAGTTTAGATCCCTATGCATAAAGTAGGTACCAGGTGTAAGTAAATCTGACATGGCAATCACACATCGCGAGGAATATTCAAAATTAATTCTTACTGTGTATGTACTTCTTAGTGTAAGAACAGCGCTGTGTGATTGCTAAATTTTCTGTAAAGGGGTAATATTGGAAACTGAAATTTAAAGCATAATTTGAACAGGGCTCAGGCTCAGCACGTTTATTTTTTTACAAATAAATGTTTTTTTTTTTATTTCCTGCACTGGTCTGGCGTGGGGTAGGCTGAGTATGGTATACTTTAACTTTAACATAGTGTATACCAAAGTAGGTTGGTACCTGGTATAATGGGGATTGGATGAAAATTTTAGAAGTGCCTGATTATTTTTTTGGTGATAAGAATAACCTTCCTTAGCACCAGAAAAAAGTTGCAGACTTTTCAACTGTGTCAATTTTTTTCTTTAATATAAACAGTTTCCTCACTAACCTTTTGGGTTAAGGACGGCAAATAAGACACTTTCAGCAGCTGAAAAGTCTGCTAATTTTTTCTGGTGCTAAGAAAGGCTATCACCAAAAAAATAATCAGGCACTTCTAAAATTTTCATCCATTCCCCATTAAGACGTAGAACTGCCTTGCCAGCACAATCGCGTTTATGTGGGACGAAAAGCAAATCATTCGTGTCACTGGCAAGTATATATTTAAGTACGAGAGGGACAAATGCTTTATACCGTACGTAAATGCGATCATGCTACCAGCCCAGTTACATTTTTAACGGTTACAATAAATAATTACTTAAAATAAATAAATAATAGGTATTAGGGGACAATCTAACACATAAATCATAGTAAGCTCAATAAGGCTAGTGTCATGGGCTAGTACCCATAACACAAGCCTTATTGAGCTATATTTAATACTAGCTGTTGCCCGCGACTTCGTCCGCGTAGAACTTTTTATCGTCTTAGAAAATGATTTCTCTCAATACAAAATTTGAACCCTCTTTTAGGGGATAATTAAAAAAAAAGTTGATGTTCATTTTCTAGTTTGTGAACAAACAGTCTAAAACCAAAGTTAAAAATCTCATACTTTAAAAATGCCTTGAAATACTCAAACTTTGAACCAATTTTAACACTCTTAGGGGATGAATTTGGAAAAACTCTGAAATCAGTTTTGTAGTCTTTTAACGTACAGAATAAGACCGAAATCTCTTACTCACACTTTAAAATTTTATTGCTCGCCATTTAAAATTTGAACCCCCTTTTAAACCCCCTTAGAGATTGAATTTTTCTAATCGCTGAAAGAACTTTTTTCGTAAACTTTTAAGTCTCTAGCTCAAAAAAAGTGTTGCCCATACAAAGCTTTCTTAACCCCCTTAGGGGTGGAATTTTCTAAAACTCTGAAAGTACTTTATTATTAATTTTAATAAGTAACATTTTGAATAGTTTTAAGTCTAGTAAAAAAAAAAGTTTTTCCCACACAACACTGGCTACCCTTCTTAAGGATCTTAAGGATCCCCTTAGGGATGGAGTTTTCTAAAACGCTGAAAGTTCTTTTTTAGTATTCTAATAAGTAATCTTTTTGCAAAGTTTTAAGTCTAACTCAAAAAAAAGTGTTGCCCATGCAAAGCTTGCTCGCTCTCCTTTTTAACCCTATTAGGGGTGGAATTTTCTAAAACGATTTGTGTTCTTTTTTTGTATTTTAATAAGTAATCTTTCTACAAAGTTTCAAGTCTCTAACTCAAAAACATAAACTTTCCCTGATAAAAACTTTGCACCCCTTTTTATCCCCCTTAGGGATAGATTTTTTCAAAACGCTGAAAGTCTTTTTTTTTCTATTTTTATAAGTAATCTTTCTACAAAGTTTTAAGTGTCTAGCTCAGAAAAAGTGTTCCCCATACAAACCTTGCACCCTTTTTTAACCTCCTTAGGGAATGATTTTTGTAAAACGCCGAATGTAGTATTTTTCATGTTCTAATAAGTAATTTTTCGTCAAAATTTTAAGTCTCTATTAAAAAAAAAAATGTTTTTCCCATACAAACTTTGCACCCTATTTTACCCCCTTAGGGGTGAAATTTTCCAAAACGCTGAAAGTACTTTCTTTGTATTTAAATAATCTTTCTACAAAGTTTTAGGACTCTAGCTAAAAAAAATAGTTTCCCACATACAAACTTTGCACCCCTATTTTAGCCCCCTATTTTTAGGGGTAGAATTTTCTAAAACGCTGAAAGTACTTAATTTGTATTCTGATGACTAATCTTTCTACAAAGTTTTAAGTCTCTATTTAAAAAAAATATTGTTTCCCCCATACAAAATTTGCACCCCTATTTTACCCCCTTAGGGGTAGATTTTTTTAAAACACTGAATCTAGGTACTTTATTTGTATTCTAATGAATAATTTCTCTACAAAGTTTTAAGTCTCTATTTAAAAAAAAGTAGTTTTTCCCATACAAACTTTGCACTCTATTTTACCCCTTTAGGGGTAGAATTTTCTAAAACCCTGAAAGTTCTTTATTTGTATTCTAATGACTGATCTTTCTACAAAGTTTTAAGTCTCTATTTAAAAAAAAATGTTTCCCCCATACAAACCTTGCACCCCTATTTTACCCCCGTAGGGGTGGAATTTTCCAAAACGCTGAACGTGTTTCATTTGTATTCTAATAACTAATTTTTCTACAAAGTTTAAGTCTATAGCTCAAAAAAAAAAGGTTCTCCCATACAAACTTTGCACCCCCATTTTACCCCCTTAGGGGTAGAATTTTCAAAAATCCCTTTTTATCCCTAGCCCACGTTATAAAAGCAACATACTGTGCAAAAATCAACTCTCTAAGATTAGTAGTTTCGGCTGTGCGTTGATGAGTGAGTGAGTGAGTGATTGAGTGAATAAGTCAGTCAGGACATAGGCATTTATTATGTATAAATAGATAGAAGATAATGAAACTCCCATTCAAATATCTCAAAAAATTATGAAGCTACATCCGTTTTAATGTCGCTTGTTAGAGTGATAAAACGATGAGGGACTGTGACGTCAATATACTCGAGCGTCATAGTAAAAAACAATCGTTTCATATGAAGGTGCGTTTTGCGGAAAAGGGACAGAACATACCCCCTCTTAAAACTTTGGACTCTTATAACTTAATCATTACCTATATAACCTCTTGCTTTGTTTTTTTCTCCATTTGACTATATTTATTATAAATTCTTTTTCGAGAAAATACATTATGATTATTTACCATATTTTCGATTCCTGAGCTATAACCACGAACTTCGGAATTCGAAAATATTCGGGTATCTCTATCGCACTAACCATACTCGAGTGACAGGGATGCAAATATATGAACATTGAGTATCGGTTTTCGTGGGTACATTGGCTGAATGCGCCGAGCGCGTGCCATTGTCATTCAAAAAAAACAAATTCGTGTTAATTATATTGTTCAAATTTGTTGATTTCATTTATTGAAATTACGACATAAAACGACATTTGCGCATATAAGTTCTCATATCAGAATCGAATATTTTTTTATGGTTTATATTTTAGCATTTGTCTCGTAAAGGTCTTTCGTAGACGGGATTTAAATTATTAATAAGTGAAAGGCAAAGCAATTCCGCCATTTTGACGAAAATTTGACGGTTCTTATAGCTGACAGTTGGAGCAGCGTTTGATTTCAATAAAAATAAATGAAAAATTAAATGAAGTCGTATATTTCGGAAAATTAATTAACTGTCGCAGTCGGATAAAAACTATCCTAAGTTGCAGCTAGAATAATAATGTACCTATATAAAATGTTTCATATTTTTCCGTTCATGGGATGCTGAGAACATTCGAACCGCGCAAAGCTTAGTTTCAAACTGGCTGATTCTTTTTTTAATTTAGAGATTTATTATAAGTGGAGATATTTAAGTACTTCAATACATAGAAAACATCCGAGACTCAGAAACAAATATCCATGCTCATCACACAAACATTTGCCCTTACCGGGATTCGAACCTAGGACCGTCAGCTTCGAAGGCAGGGTTAACTTAAGTCTAGTGGTACTACCCACTAGGCTAATCCGGTCGTCAATTAATCAGCGTACGGAGAGTAGGTATTGTAAAATAATTCTAACCTGATTAGACCTGATCCTGACCAGATTTGCAAGACTGATACTAGCCTGACTCTGAACTCTAAATTAAATCTGAATGAGACATGATTGCTACTACGTTTGCTTGTAAATGAGTGCATGTCATCATCATCATCATATCAGCCGAAAAACGTCCACTGCTGGACATAGGCCTCCCCCAAAGAGTGCCAAAATGACCGGTCCTGCGCCACCCGCATCCAGCGGACTCCCGCGACCATTATCAGGCCATCAGTCCACCTTGTGGGGGGCCTACACACGCCGCGCCTTCCGGTACGTGGTCGCCACTCGAGAACCTTTCCGCCCCAATGGGTCCCAATCAATCCATGTATTTTAATAGTTTTTTTTCTATGAACAGAATATAAATGTTTAACGCATAAATCAAGACTAGAAATAAACACTCAATCCCTGAAGACACATTAAATGTTATACATACGATTACCTGATAGCGTATAATTATTCCCATTGGTAGCTACGAATATTTCTACCTACTTTCCAACCACTTACATTATTGGCACCTGGCATCATTCAATAAAGTTATACAAAGTACAAAGTGATGTCTGTGATATTATGTAGAAGCAACAGAAAAAGCACAAACATGAATTGGAAAATATCGCGTTCTTTGAAACGCCGTTTTGACCAGATTGGGAATTGTTTAAGGACTGATTTTCACATACGTATATCATTCTTGACTATATGATTGTCTGTCACACTATAGCCGAAGCATATATGGCATAGTTTACTCGAATTAAGGCAGCCCCAAGGCCTCCACACACCGGTCGCGGGCGCGGGTCGGGCGACCCTATAGCTGTGAATGACTTATAATCTCGACCACAGAAGGAATCGGAACGAAGCAAATATATTTGGAATTCAACCTACTAAAAGTCAATATCACAGGCTACTAACGAACAGTCTGAAAAAGTTTGCACCTCTCTGGAACCTCTTGAAGTGACGCAAGCAATTAACTGTTTTGCAATATAGGTAAGTACGTGCGATAAGCATGACTAAATCAGAACTGCGTGCAAACAAAAAAATCTGACTAGCCATTTAACATAATTTGCATTGCGTGGAACGAATCCTGTAGGCTGTAACCCTTCCAACACTATAAATAATTTCTCGAAAAATAGGAAAAAAAGTTGCAACGCATGACTCATATAAAAATAAATTAAATTGGCGACGGTTAAAACTCATGACGATATACGGTTGATAAATAAATACATACAGCTGCTCGTCCACTCATTTTTGCTCATCATTCGGTTATGAATAATTTTATAGAGACTTACTTTCGTATTTACAATATTAGTATTGAATCCGTAAAATAATTAGGTACCTAAGATATGGTACCATCGTAATCTGATAATGGAGATGGAAGGCCGGGTACAGGAACTACTGGCACACAATAAACCCGTCGTGTTACGGCTTGTTAGAATGGTCCTGATAAGCAGACATTGACTGTAGAAGAAAAGTACAGTCGGCAGTAACAAATTGTTCCATAAATTACTTATTGACAGAAACTTATTATTTAGGAAGCCGGGTACTGGATTCGAATCCCGGTAAATGTATGTTTTTGTGTGATGGATGAGCACGAATAGTTATTTGTTTCATGAATATTTTCGATCCCATAAAAACATTCCATGTAAAAAATAGGCCAAGTCTCGAAACTCTTCCACCGTAAAAAGTTGTGAGATATTACATCGAGCCAAGTCAGGCATTCTTATTAATCTTTATTTGCTTGCTAAATAACATTCTGCAACTTGGAAATCACAGAATATTACTGCATTTATATTTTTTTGTAAACTACATATGTACCTAGTATTCGTATTGTGTGGTTGTCACAAAATTTTATTTAGCAAGCAAATAAAGATTAATAAAAATGCCTGAGTTGGCTCGACGTAGATAATATCTCACAACTTTTTACGGTGGAAGAGTTTCGAGACTTAGCCTTTTTTTACATGGATATTTGTTTCCGCGTCATAAGTATTTTCTATATACTTAAGTATGTATTTATCTATATAAGAAGGTTAAAATTTTGCTTAGTTTGGGATTATGCTGGCACTCCACTTCGCGTTATTTTTCCAAATATTCGTGTTACATCTTTTTCCTTCTTACGGCAATTGAAAGAGAGGCAACCACGCAACCGTGAACACGCAACGTCAAGTGAAGTGCCAGCATTATATATTTATTTAGTCATCGTATACCCGCAGATTAAACCGTCTAGGATATATGTGTTTGTTGTAAATCATGTCCGAAACCGTATGATTTTTATTGCAGCATGGAATGATGACTGTAGCTGCTGGATGCGTAAAATAAAGACCAAGCTTTGTGGAACTATTTATTGCAATAAAAAAGTAAGGGTTACTACAGTCTCAACTACTAATCTTAAATTTAAAAGATTTTTTGAGTTAAGGTGCCTGCCTTATAACTAGTTAATCTTAATTAAATAGGTAGCTATATCGATACCTGCAGACTCAAAGCGCGTAACAGTCATTAAAACAACAGGCTGTTACGCCCTTTGAGTGTGCAGGTATCGATATTATGTTATTCTTGTTATTTTATACAATAGGGTAAGTACATTTATTGTTTATGACCTACTTTTAACATATGTCCTTTGACTATCGAACGTGTTTTTACCCTCAATATTACGGGTTAGCTCATCCGAAAATCTATTTAATATTGCATGAGTAGTGGCACTGCGGTCAGTTAGTTACAGTGCTGCTACTGCCTGCTAACAGATTCAGACCTAATGGTCTCAGGCTCGTAACCATGACTAATTAGCAGAAATAATGTATGTAGCTATGTTGTTTGCATGGATGACGGACCTAATTCGATGACTAACCAATGTTTTCTGAAGAATCCTTCAGCGATGACAGCACTTACAATAGCCGTCACTCAAACGTCACACTAGTGACTGCTGCCTAATTAGAACAATCCCAACTTACGCGAACTGTCTTATTTACATATGTGTTAATGAACAACTATTTCATATAAAATACAGTAACAAGATGGTAAATTTAGTGTTACCTCGGATATACATAAGATCAGTCGCTTAGAAGCATTGCCATAAAAATTCAAGATGTTGAAGAAGACTCTTTGCTTGTTTTCCGTCCTGGCTCTCATAGCACAAATTGTAAGTGAGATACTACATATTCCTTAAAGTTTATGTTCATTTATTAGATACAACTGTATCCAGTCGCATCACGCAAACATAATAATAAGTTGATTAGGTAAACGTCCCAGTGCTCTACACCGGCCTTATACTTTATTTATTTATTTATTATTTATTTATTAACCAAAGATATAAAAAACTTATTCTAAAACATGTCCCTGCAAAACTGTTTGAACAGTTTGCCTGCAGGTAAGTCTCTTTTATGCTTAATATACATAACATCGTTTTTAATCCTATTTTATAATTTTAACTTGGCGAGCATATACCTTAATTGTAATAATTGAGTTAATTGACATCCAATTAACTCAATTATTACAATTAAGGTATCAAACATTGGGATTTTTACCTATTTCATTAAATTGAATTGTAATTGTAATTAATATCTAGTTTTTTTTCTATTACAGTGCGCCATGCCAGCTGATCATGGTATGTTATATTAATTTACTCATTTTACGCTGCTCAAACTTGAGACAAACATTCGATTTTAACTGCTCTGTTCTGTGGCTGATGTTTAAGGGGTTATAATATGTTTTTACTTTATAATTTGGCTTCAGTGACAGAAACTGTCAGGAACAGGTGTAGGTCCTTTTTTTAGTCAAGTTATGACTCAGTAGAAGTTAAGAAAGTAGGTGTTCGATTAATGTATTAAGCCACTCATGAAAAATCAAATGTCTAATAGCGAGGCGCACTTATAAACATACTCCCTTCCGCCCGCGACTTCGTCTGCCTGGACCCGGGATAAAAACTGTCCTATATTTTAATCCAGGCTACATGCTATCTTCGTGCAAAATTTCATCCAAATCGGAAGAGCTGTTTAAGCGTGATTGAGTAACAAACATCTAAACATCCAGACATATTATTAGGATTGAATCATGACTCGTAGGCATGCAACCCCCAGGGCATATTTAAAAGCTAAAACTTTTCTCATTGTCTCAAATTCAAATCTAAATAAATAGGTAGTTTAATGTGTAAATGTATTGTAAATACAACAGTAGATGCTGAAAAAAACGTCGCGGGGGCTGCAGACCACGGAACCGGCTTGAAGGACGAGGCGGCGAAAGGTGCTAGCGATGCCACTGATAAGGCAACAAAAGGTGCTAGAGATGCCAAGGACAAGGCAACGAAAGGTGCTACTGACGGCGCGAATAAGGTTACTGGAGCTGCTGATGAGGCCAAGAACAAGGGAGAGCATGGAGTCGCTAAACATGGTGGTAAAGGTGAGCATTTTGGTGCGCTTACCGTTGTAAATCAGGGCTGCAGTGATGAACCTCGCCCTTTTTTACGACATGGTGGTAAAATTGAGCAGTTCGGTCGTTAAGTGCGTGTTGTTACGGGATTCCGTCGAACAAAATACTTAACTTTCGGATGTTACCAGTGCCATCTTTTAAAATGTTGTTAGGCATGTATCCTAGATCCCAAAACTGCCGGGAGACAATTTCTAAGGAGTCGGTCTCCCCAGTAATGACGTCATCAAAATCGCCGCGGCCGTGTTTGGAAAAGTGTACATTACATCCAAAGCATGCAACGTACATACTTATGTGGGGTATCTTAGGTGACGAGTCGTGGATATACGCATATGAGCCTGAAACTAAAAACCAATCTCGAGTATGGGTTTACCAAGACGAGCTCAAGCCAACAAAAGTTATTCGTTCTCGCAGCACGGCCAAGAAGATGGTGGCTACGTTTGTCTCCAAATCGGGTTACGTGGCTACTATTCCTCTTGAAGATCGTAGAACGGTCAATGCCGATTGGTATACAATTATTTGTTTGCCGAGTGTCTTTGCTGAACTTAGGAAAAAAAACCCTAGTCGCCGCATCATCCTTCACTACGACAATGCCAGCCCTCACACCGCTCGGCAAACAAATGAGTATCTGGAAGGTGAAAAAGTCGAACTACTGGACCATCCTCCATACAGCCCCGACCTAAGTCCCAACGACTTTTTCACATTCCCCAAAATCAAGGATAAGTTGCGTGGTCAGCGGTTTCAGACACCGGCAGAAGCAGTGGAGGTTTTTATAATTTACTTTCAAAACAAAGTTTTAACCGACTTATATTCAGTACTCCGCCAAGCCACATGAATATTACATTTTTTTTCCAATTTACCACATGAACTGATTTCCGAGAGCAAATGCGTTGATTTTTAAACCAATAAACTAAATCGCTGTATGTGGGCCGATAATATTTGAGGACTTCCGTCAATTCCTCAAGGATCTCAAAATTACCTTTGGCACTTCATTGTTTGCTATTTCAACGGAATCATATCAGAATCTGTGACGTACTTATATAGTTTGAAGTACATCATTGAGAAGCCATCTGTGGTCTTCATCATCACTTCCACTTCACCAAATTTATGATTTCCGGGTGTAAATACACGAGTTATAATAGAAAATATAGAAATTACTACACGCGTGCCTAATATATTTGAGGAGTTCCCTCAATTGCTCATGGTTCCCATCATCCAACTGGGGCTTTGGAAACAATGGGAACAATCTGGAAGCATATATTATACTTTCAATTAAAAAAATAATGGTACGAATCGGTTCATAAATGACGGAGTTCTGAGGTAACAAACAAAAACAAAAAAAAATACTTCCGAATTGAGAACCTCCTCCTTTTTTGAAAGTCGGTTAAAAATGACCATTTTTGTCAACCTCTATTTAAGCGTTCAATAAGTGTTTTAACGACCATAAAAAAGTAGTATAAAAAGTGCATAAAATATAAAGGAATTTAAATTAAAAGTAACATAAAATTCCGCCTCTGATGTAATGATCAACATAGCTCACTTGTATCACAATGTACTATTAATAAATAGGATAGAAGAAATAATGGATATTTTTAACGCATTAGGCATTAATATGTGAGGATGAGAACTTTGTATGCATACAGGCTGCTTTTTTTTCAGATTGTCACAAGCCTGGCCACGACGGTCCTATTTTTGGGATCATGAAAGGAGCAGAAGAAGTCGGCAAAAAAATTGTGGATGATGGAGTCAAAGGTCTAAATAGTAAGATACTTCTGAAAATATTATTACATACGAATATTTGACTTTATTTATTACTAGCTGACCGCGCGGCTTCGGTCACGTATTACAAAGAACGCAGGCAAACCCGCGGGATAAAACATAACCTATGTCCATCCGGAAAGTCCATTCTATACGCAAGTAAAAGATTTTTTTTTAAATCGGACGAGAAGTTCCAGAGATTACCCATTAGGTACATACAAACTTATAAACTTACAAACCTATCATCTCACCGACTTTTCCTCTTTATAATATTAGTAGGTACCTATCTACCTATAGAAGTACTTATAGACTACTTAATTAATTAAATCCAAAATTGTAAAACGGTAATAAGTTCTTTGCTTCTTATTTTATAAATTGTATTATTCAAAGTTATGCTGCTATTATGACAGGATAATATCCTATAATAAATGTATAATCCATGGAAAACGTATAAAAAGGGTTATTGATTGCCTAATATATTTTTTGTAGGTACCGATTGGTAGCGATGAAATAGTACCTAATTAATGACAAATCCAAGTTTTGACCTCGAAAGAATAACCCAACCCCCCAAGGCCCAACAATAACCTGAAACGCTTCCGAATACTTCCGATCATTGTTAGGCTTAGAGCATATATGACAGGAGAAGCCTTATATCGTATTTGCGTACAAAAATGTCTGCCGAATTTTGCGGGGGGGGGGGGGGGGGACGCATGCAAAAGATAACTCACAAATGCACAAACGATCTGTTTATTTACACACGCACATTTTGAAAAAGAAAAACACACTCTCATATTGACGCACACAAACATATCACACATGGAAAGCTTCGTAGAAACATGGTTTAAGAATACGTAAATGCCAGTATGATCGGCTAAACCAGTAGGGCGAGGTCTGGGTCGTTAACTAAGGTCGATAATAATATCGATATATGTAGTATCGTATTTGCGTACAAAAATGTCTGCCGAATTTTGCGGGGGGGGGGGTGAAGAAATAACACATGCAAAAGATTACTCACAAATGCACAAACGATCTGTTTATTTACACACGCACATTTTGAAAAAGAAAAACACACTCTCATATTGACGCACACAAACATATCACACATGGAAAGCTTCGTAGAAACATGGTTTAAGAATACGTAAATGCCAGTATGATCGGCTAAACCAGTAGGGCGAGGTCTGGGTCGTTAACTAAGGTCGATAATAATATCGATATATGTAGAAACATATGCAATTTTGGAATACATTATTATGACCATCTTAATAGGATATTGAAATTCAATTATGTTGAAATAATTGTCAAGCTATAAAATACAATAACGCAAAAATATGACGTTTTTTGATTTATCTTTATTAACATTTCCATTTCAATTAACGAAATACATATGAAGTAGCGAGTAGTATTATATTACAGTAGAACCCGCTTGATACGTCGCTTTTTCGAATAAATTGTGTTCATTTGGCAATTTTGCAAGTTGGTGAATCATACTAATCATCGATAATTATTGATTTCATCGACACCACCCTCACCTCTACTTCAGAGTCTCGGGACACTGATCTGTCATTTTAGATAATAATTGCAAATATTATTATTAACGCTAATCTAATTGCAAGTAGGTTCATTCTTACAAATCATAAAAACCAAGTCTCGTGCGGTGTGCACAGTTTTCCGAAATTTTGATTAATCAATGCTAATATTATTATAGACTCTTTTTCAAATAGCATTAAGTTATTTCTTACAAAGCATGAAAAAAAAGTATCGTGGGGAGTGCCATGACGTATCAGGATGTATCCAAGAAAGAATTGTAAATCGATCACACAATCGTTTAATTTGACGTGTGATGAAAATATTTTCATAAATTTAATATTTTAGCAATCCAAAAATACTAAAATTACTTTCAAATGGAATGTAATACCATCTTTTCCTAAGCTTAAAGTGGTTGAATTTTTATTACATGTGTTGGCAGCATATGCGGGAATTTTTATGATCAGTGTTCTCTTGCGAGGCGATTTTGTGAATGACCATGAATCGATTGTGAAATTGGTTTTCTATGATTTTTTGCACATTTGTGCAAGGTTTTCAACAGAGGGGTAAGTTACTGAAAGGTTACTCCAGTCTATATAGACTGGAGTAACCTTTCAGTAACTTATATATGGAGAGCATATGCTCTAAGTTATTAGGTCTTGGAAAACAATTAAATTATTTTTGTCAATTTTAGTAACAAGACTTGTTACGTGACATAATATCCATCAACCTTAACAATTTCGACGCCCATGGGATAAGCTAAGGGAAGAGCTATTTAAACCCGACACCACAAAGCATAATAGTAACAAACATATACTAATCATGGGTTTGCAATGTTTGGTATATATATATCTATCTATATATTATGTTAGATTGTGTTTTCCATTTTGTAAAGTTATTTTTTTTTGTGCAAAAATAGACTTTTCCAATTTATTTAAAGCAATTTATTTATTTATCGTATAGCGGTTACACACTGGTACATATATGTATTCGTATCGATGTCGCTGATAGAGTTCCAGTGCGCGCTGCGAGGTTCAGAAGGAAGCTATTCTAACCAACCTATCCTTAATCTATGCCAGAGAAAAAGTATACCTATGCAGGTACCGAAAGTCTGATACATAAATATATTCAGCAACCGTATACTTTATGAGTCTATTCACATAAAATGTACGGTTGCTGAATATATGTATCAGAAATTCGGTTCGCTAAGTATTTAAGTTTATATAATAATGTTATATAATTTTACCTAACTCATAAATTGTTCGTTTCAGAGTTCATGCAGATGTTACGAATTTAAGACGACGAAACCACGAGCTCATCGACTTTCACAAACACATAGCAACGTTTATTTTGTAACACGAACAAAGCCAGCAAAGCCTATTTATATAGGTATCTTCTATTGCCTGCAGGACTTACTCGTATTTTGAAGTCAAACATATAATTATTTAGACTAATCTTGGAATTCATTATATTCTTCCTTCGAATTAACACTTACTTTAATTACCTCCAATACGTGAAGTGCCAAATACCCACGTACCGTAGGTACATAAAACTTTGTACCTTAACATCCTGTACCCTGTACCTCATATTTTTAGGTATTCTGGCGAATAAAACAATTATATTCTATAAATAAGTTGGTACACTACATAACTTTTTAACATCAGCGCTTGCAAGATTTTCTAAAGGATTTTCGGGGTGAAATTGTAAAACATGAAGTACCTAGGTATAATAGTTATTCTATGAATTTTTTGCAGAAATAGTATTAAATATAATTCAAGCAATGTGTTTATTTTTCTTTACCATCTGGTATTTATACACCCAATTCGCAATTCATAATCAACTCAGAAGGCGTATATCATGGTCGCATTTATCACGTCATACACAAGATTCATCATTTGAGAGAAAATTCAACTTAATTCATCACATGGAGGATTTTACCAGCGGAGAAGAAAAAAAATACAATAATCAACGACTAAATCATTATTGTAATTTCAGTTCAATCCTAGGATTGCCTCGCTAGCAGTAAAGCAGCCCCGCTAGTTATTATATAACTTGTTTTAAGCTCACCTCAACGCTCACCCACAAATATATCATGACACCGCGATGCGGAGTAACTAAGCGTTAGTATAGGTAGAGGTCTAGTTTCGACAGGCGTGACGGGTGAGGTGAGGCGCATGAGCACGTAGCGAATAACAGCCAGTACCCTTATTGTGAGATGCAATCGTAACCTAACGTTACGTAACTAATACGAGATCGAATAAACGCGCTTCGAATAGATTTCGATCTCGCTACGGTATTCTTTGATTCGACCCGTCAAACTTGTAACTCACACTGCCGTTGGACTACGAAACCAACTGCAAAACGTTAGGCACTTTGCGTTTAGTTTTCGATGCGTAATTAAACGTTCGATTCGTACTACCAATCGGTAGTGTGAGACATTTCGAATCGAAGAATACCGTCGCGACTCTAGTTTACTATTTCACTTGCAAAATGGCCCGTGATATCGTATTATTCCGTCAAGAGTTACCGTAGATCCGATCGAAATTTATCTCAAATTAAAGAACTTATAAAAATAAGGGTTTTGAATTGACAACATAATATATCCGCAAAATTCGGATTGTCGCGTATTTTGTATTTAAAAATGCAAATGAATGCCCCCCGCGCCGCCATATTGTATCGACAGTCGACACTGTCGACGTCACGATGCGCGTATTCTGTAATATCATAACCGACAAACATTTAAATTAAAACGATAAATGCTAGTGATATAAGGTTGAATATCGTGAACGATCGTGAAGTCGATCGCGAATTAAGTAATGTATAAGTGCCTCACGTTACAGTTTGGATTTTTAGTTCTATGAGTGACCACCAGGGGCGGTGTATAGACTTTTCATACTAAATCTTGACGATAGGCGGTAGCGTCGTCGATAGTAGACGCGACTCACTTCAATCCCACGCTAAGGGTGCTGCACACATTCACTGCCAAGAATCGCTACGCGCTACACACGTAGCCGATCCCGTGGTTTTCCCCGTATAGAGCGGAAAGCGAAGCGGAAGGTTCCTGGCAGTGAAAGTATTAAACTGGTAGAATTTAGACCTTGTAAAAGTGCCATTGCGGCCTACTTGCAGAATAAAATTCATTTAAGCCGTGTGACTATCATAGGCCCGCGGGACAGACACTAGAGTCTGGCAGGCGGTGTCACAAGTTTTTTTTTCACATCCATACATACTACAATATTATAAATACGAAAGTCTGTCTGTCCGTCTGTCTGTTACCTTTTCACGCTTAGACCGCTGAACAGAGTTAGATGGAATTTGTTATGGAGATAGTTTGAGACCCTGAGAAGGACATAGGATAGTTTTTATCCCGGAAATTATCCCCTAAGGTCAACAATTTGTGTCAGTGTTTAGTAAAAGTGTCCATTTGGACATATTTAGTTTCCGAGTTACATGCGTTTTTATTTATACTAACGTAGTTCATAAGTCTCCACTGTTACTAACATCATATGGATCGACTAAAGATCTGAAATACAGATTTTTTTTTTATTTTTTTTTAATGAAAGTGGTCGAGTGGTGGTTCTTTTTGCAGCGAAGCCCACAGCCAAGCATAATTTTTTTATTGAACTTGGCTATCCTTTTTTACATTTATGTTTTTGGTGGGATGTCATTAGTTTTTGTAAAGAAAACTAGGCAGGTATTGAGATTTACTTCTGTTCTGTGTATAGTTATGTGGTGCCGCGCGCCGCCGACGACACACCGTTGGCCGGTTGTTTAGCGCGTATTACTAGTTTTTTGCATGGGGACACCACTTATTTTTTGACTTAACTTTATTTTTATATTTCTGTTATATATAGCAAATATAATAATACATATATTGGGATAGTTTCAAATATTTAAAAAAAAAATTTGTATGGGGACACCCCCCCTATTTTTTTTACTTTTTTTTATTTTTAGATTTTTCCCTACGCTTACACACAACTACCGAGCTGGATTCCAAATTTCATCCTTCTAGGTCATCTGGAAGTAGGTTAGGTTTAGGTACTATATATATGTCAGTCAGTCAGTACTAAAATTTACGACTTTTTGACCTTCATATTTTTATAACCATTTGAGCTAGCTTCATGAAATTTGGGCTTCTAGGTGTCCTTATGGATATATAATTAAACACACGTCGTTTAATGTGCTTACGTTAAAGAGGTTCTGAGTTATAGAAGGGTCAAAAGTGGCACCAAGTGGTTCGTGTAATATTACAATATTACACTTGGCGCTGGCTAGCCAGTTCCTTTGCTTGAACTCGGCTTGACACGCTGCCGCGTGTCTAGATTTAATAGCCAACAGTGGTATGTCTAGTGTTGTAAAAGACTCGAGTTCTAGAGTCCTGATTCAGGAGACTCGACTCAAATATACGGGGCTCGAGGAACTCGAAGACTCCCGAGTCTAGAGTCCAGTCGAGCGTGAGTCTTCTGTCCGACGACTTGAGTCTCTAAAACCACTCGAGTCTTCAAACAAACTCGAGTCCATGAGTTTCCAAATTAAATACAGAGTAAGTTAGCAATACAATACTCGTACGAACGAATCCGAAGTGAGAATCGGAAAAAATAGGCGCCATATTGTTTTATTAACGTTTTTTTTATTTAACTTGCACTGTTCGTACCTCTATATATGTAAATACGAGTATGTAAGTTGTCCGTCAAAATTTGCAATCCAGTTTTCAGTCATTTTCCGTTATCCGATTGAGCTGAAATTTGGAATACTTATGTATGTTTGGTGACAATGCAATACTTTGTCGCCATTTAGCTGATCTGATGCTGAAGCCGGAAGATGGCTACTGGAACTCTATGATAGAAAGTGTTATGATAGTCGAGGTTGGGCTCGTTTGTTTTTTTATCGTCATCACTTACCATTGCACATGATGGCGAGGGTCTCATGATGGAGCCGGAAGATGGCCACTGGAACTCTATGACGGAAAGTGCTATGATAATCAAGTGTGGGCTCGTTTTCTTTGTTATTGTCAGCACTGACCATTGCACGTGATGGCGAAGGTCTCATGATGGAGCCGGAAGATGGCCACTGGAACTCTATAACGGAAAGTCTTATGATAGTCGAGTGTGGGCTCGTTTTCTTTGTTATCGCCAGCACTTACCATTGCACACGATGGCGAGGGTCTCATGATGGAGCCTGAAGATGGCCACTGGAACTCTATAACGGAAAGTGCTATGATAGTCGAGGTTAAGCTTGTTTGTTTTATTATCGTCAGCACTTACCATTGCCCATGATGCCGAGGGTCTCATGATGGAGCCGGAAGATGGCCAATGGAACTATATGACGGAAAGTGCTATGATAGTCGAGTTTGGGCTCATTTGTTTTGTTTTCGTCAGCACTTACCATTGCACATGTTGGCGAGGGTCTCATGATGGAGTCGAAAGATGGCCACTGGAACTCTATGACGGAAAGTGCTATGATAGTCAAGGTTAAGCTCGTTTGTTTTGTTATCGTCAGCACTTACCATTGCACATGATGGCGAGGGTCTCATGATGGAGCCGGAAGATGGCTACTGGATTTTTTTTAGTCTAGTAACAAATCATCAAATCATTGGTTTCGATTCTGATGATAAGGGCGTAAGTTGTCAGAATTCGATACAATTTATGAATGTGTAACCGAAATAAAACAGTATATGAAAAAAGTATCAAAACATGGCAATAAATTCCAAAGTTAAAAAACAAAAATGTATTAAAAAAAGTAACAAAAATATATATTTTTAAAAACAGAAAGTGTTCAAAATGTGCACTTTAAAGTAAAAAAATATTTATATATTAATGGCATTAATCACTTAGCCCTTGATCGCGTTGGATGGAGTGACATCATACGTGGTTGTAATAAAGATTTAAAAGCTTGAGGCACGGAAGTAAAGTAACTTCTATCAGGCCTTTAAATAGCGCTTTCTCGCATAGCGCTATCGTTTATAACGTTATTTTCCCTTTAGGCTTTTTAAAGCATTATACTTAAAACGATATTTGACGCGCTGTCAAGCGGTATCCATTATAACGTTATAAATCTAAACCAATATATAAAGCGATACTTTTATAAGCGATATAATATATTATAACGTTATAGGCTACCCCTTTCTCGCATTCAGTTTCACCTACTCATGCGATGTCAGCACGGCTCGCATTTTAAAACGATATTATAACGTTATTCGACCGTATTTTATTATGTTATGATATTCATTCTGTTATGATATTTATATCGTTATGATATCGCTTATTTCATAAAACGTTTTATAGGCCAGTCCGTAGGGGTTCAAAGCACGGGGAGGTACCTACGTTGCAAAAGGTACACCACCTTTTTTTTTTACATCGATACAACCGAGCAAATATCAAAAATGGTTATACGAGACAACTTTTGGCAGTCACAAATCCTCGAAATTTTGAGACTTTTTTTGGTTTCTCACTCGTAGATTTTATACGGTGCATCCTAGGGAAAAGTAACTCACTAGGAAATTAAAGAACATGAAATTATTCGTCTAATGAGTACCAATACATAACACTTCAGTTCAGCGACATAGGCTTTCCTCAACTTTGTAAGTTATTTCAATATAGTGGTTTTTAAGCTTCTGAGTATCAATTTTGAATTTAATTATAGGCTTTAGCTCCTCAATTATAGGAATTTATTTATTTCAGCATTAGTATCATCATAACTGGTAATTGAAGAGCTGGCGGTTTTCTCGTGCAGCGCATCAGCATTGCAGTTCAATGAGGAAATACCGCCAGCATACTCGGTACAATACCTAGAGAGCCTTTTTAGGGTTCCGTAGCCAAAATGGAAAAACGGAACCCATAAACAATAATTTAAAAAAAATCTTCTACACCACCTTTGAAATACTCTACGGACTGACCTATTATATGATATTGACAGCTCAGCTACATGAACGTCGTTTTTGCATGGTTTACTTTGTATTCTTAACTTATTAGGCAAGGTTAAAAACCGGCTTCACAAGGTGGTTCAAAATGCTCCCTTTGTCTTTTTTTTTGTCGGATATCTTTTTCTGAAATATACGATCAATGACCACCGAGACGTTTGATGTTAAGATTTATCATTTTGTAGATTATTTTTCACACCTACCTACCTACTATAATTTTAAATTGTATAGTGCTTTGGTTCCTTGCTGTCAAACTGTATGCAAATTTGGTATGAAATACTTAAAATAAATTTTGGAATCCAATATTAACATCATTGTTGGAATGTGCAACTTTTTGGATTATAAAATGGACTTCGATTTTATTTTGCACCCTCTATTACCCAGAAATTGACACCCATGGCGACTGTTACGAAAAAAAAGGCCATGTCCACCATTTTGGACTCCAAAATTGACATAACTATAGGAATCTGCACCCTCAAATACCCTAAAAGTGACATCTAAGACGAGTTTTAGGAAAAAACCATTTCCGCTATTTTAGATTCCAAAATGGACATCATTTTTGGAATCGACACCCTCGAATACCCGGAAAGTGACACCCATGAGAACTTTTCGGAAAAAAGCCATGGTTGCCATTTTGGATTCCAAAATGGACATCAGTTTTAGATTCTGCACCCTCGAATATCCAGAAAGTGACACCCATGACGACTTTTAGGAAAAAACTCATGTCTGCCATTTTTCAAATTCAAATTCAAATATTTATTCGTGACACACAATTTACACATACAAAAGAAATAATATAATACATATTTTGTCACGAAATGGACCCTGCTCAGCATATTGCTAGCTTTGCAGCCAGCGCTGGTCTTCCACAGGGTCCATTCGGTGAGAGCACGGTGGGCAACAACAACAAATACACATGCAATATCTTATATATATATATATATATAATGAACTATTAATAACTAAAATGCACACTTAATAAAAATAATTGACATTGTTTATTTGTTTAATAGTATGTGTCTATTAGTTTTTAAATGACAATCCGTAATTGGAGCTACGATTTCCACTTTGTGTATTTACATTTTGAATATTTTTAAATTTTATTTCTTATTATTGACGATCGTGATAAGGATTCTTATAATTTTGACATTGTATGCAAAACTATATTGTAATTTTATCTCGAAATAAATAAATCTAAATCTAAATCTAAAAAAAATACACAAAAAGGAAAGAAGTGTTCACACCCCACAAACCACTACGTGTGTGTGGGCCTTTACAGTAACAGTGAACGCAGCCCATACACATTTTTGATTCCAAAATTGACATCATTTTTGGAATCTACGCCCTCGATTACCCGGAAAGTGACACCCATGACGACTTTTAGGAAAAAAGCCATGTCCACCATTTTGGATTCCAAAATGGACATCATTTTTGGAATCTACACCCTTGAGTACCCAGAAAGTGACACCCATGACGACTTTGAGGAAAAAAGCCATGTCCGCCATTTTGGATTCCAAAATTGACATCATTTTTGGAATAGACCCTCGATTACCCCGAAAGTGACACCTATGACGACTTTTAGGAAAAAAGCCATGTCCACCATTTTGGATTCCAAAATGGACATCATTTTTGGAATCTACACCCTTGAATACCCAGAAAGTGACACCCTTGACGACTTTTAGGAAAAAAGCCATGTCCGCCATTTTGGATTCCAAGGTGGACATCATTTTTGGAATCTACACCCTCGAATACCCGGAAAGTGACACCCATGACGACTTTTAGGAAAAAAAGCCATGTCCGCCATTTTGGATTCCAAAATTGACATCATTTTTGGAATCTACACCCTCGATTACCCCGAAAGTGACACCTATGACGACTTTTAGGAAAAAAGCCATGTCCACCATTTTGGATTCCAAAATGGACATCATTTTTGGAATCTACACCCTTGAATACCCAGAAAGTGACACCCTTGACGACTTTTAGGAAAAAAGCCATGTCCGCCATTTTGGATTCCAAGGTGGACATCATTTTTGGAATCTACACCCTCGAATACCCGGAAAGTGACACCCATGACGACTTTTAGGAAAAAAAAGCCATGTCCGCCATTTTGGATTCCAAAATGGACATCATTTTTGGAATCTACACCCTTGAATACCCAGAAAGTGACACCTATGACGACTTTTAGGAAAAAAGCCATATCCGCCATTTTGGATTCCAAATTGGACATCAGTTTTGGAATCTGCACCCTCGACATCCCCGACACATGACGATTGGTGTGACTCATGAGTTTGATTCAGACCTTAAGCCTCTCAAGATGGGCGCGGCCTGCGGTGGCGGTCAATAGTAATTCTGACAGCCATTGTCAAATTTACAACTGATCGCCACCGCTGGCCGCGCCAGTGTGATTCAGGCCTTACGCGGGCGAAGCCGCGCGGGCAGTTGGGTATGAATCGGGCTCAAACCGTGAAACAACTAGGTATCTTGGAACTCGGAGCTCAGTCCAAAAAAGGACTCAGCCGCGAAAAGAGACTCGAGTCTTGATGCCACGCTCGTAAAGTTCGCTAGACTCACTCAGCAAGAAGTCTTGCAAAATGTGGAGTCTTGAAATATTGAGCCGAGTGTCGTTTTTGGACTCCGAGTCTTATTATGAAGACTCAGAGAACTCGAGTCTTTTACAACACTAGACCGTATGTCAGCATCGCCGATGAATTTTATAACATTGTATTCTAAATTTAAATGCAACTGTCTGTGTGCGTGCGTGCACACAAGCTCGCGTACGGCCCCGCCTCCGTCAGCGCGACAGAAATATTTATTGGGAATTCTCGAATCTGAAAAAAGGCTCAGCTAATGTGCGCTCTTAATTGTAAGAACCTATTAAAATCTGAAACACACTGGCGCGGCCTGCGGTGGCGGTCTGTGAGACGCTTAAAACGATATCTGGGAAAAATCGTTTTCTCCGTATTGTCTCTATTTTTACCCGAGCAGAGCTCGGTCGCCATATATTAGTATACTATTAAACGAGCAATATTTGTATGTAGGTATCTAAGAAGTAGGTACAGTCGCCATCACATACATAGGTACACTATAGGTGTTCAAAAATATCGGCACATGCACCCTAATGCCTTCAAAATAGAGGTGTGTTCCGATGTTTGTGACGTGCTTGTTTGCTCCGATGTATGTGGTGGCGACTGTACCTACCTACATATGTATTTGGAATCAGTAGTATTACATTCTCGAAAACAAATCTAACAATTTCGATGAAATTTGGAATAAAGGAGTTTAAGGGGGGTGAAAAATTTATTTCTAGCTAGTATTATTAGTGGGTAAATTCTTTTTATTCCATTTTCAGCAGCCGACCCGAGCAAGTTACTTTTTCGTAAAACTTCTGCAAGGCTTGATCGATACATTTAATTTCATTCACGTGCAGGTTGATTTTTATGACTAGGTATAGAGATTACTCGAAAGAAAAACGTCGCATGGTGTGATTGGGAGATGGCAGACGTCCCAGACGGCCCACCCGGGCTGTTATTCGCTATGCGTTAATGCGGCTCACCCCGCCGGTCACCCGTTACGAAACTAGACCTCTACCTACGCTTAATTACTACGCATCGCGGTGTCAAGGTATACTTGTGGGCGAGCGTTGAGGTGAGCTTAAAACAAGTTACAGAATAGCGGGGCTGGTGACGTCGCGTCGTCTATTTTGAAGTCCGCCTTTCCTCTTGTAGGTATCCAAATTTTATCTAAATTGGCTATACAGCTTCACACGAAAACACATAAGCAAATTTTATACTAAGCAGAAACGTCCGCTAACGAAATTCTAAGTTTCGATCAAAGAGGAAAATTGAAAAATTATTCGCCACGAGCGGGATTTGAACCCGCGACCTCTGAACACATAAGCAGACCGATACACACATAAATATTGACAAATACACAGCATCGACATTCACAGGTGCATGTAGGTACCTATGCCTAAATTGAAGAATAAAAAAAGTTTGACTTTGAGCTATAGGTACCAGAAAATAGCTTTCAGACGAGTAAGTTTTGAGAAAATGAGCTTTCTGTGAGCCAATATGAATCCATGTAAATAATTTAAGAAAATTTTTGGCTACCAATAAATTCAGACAGGTTATCATTTATTTTGTAAGTAGGTACCAAGCTTGTTGAAATAACTCAACGTGCGCAAATATAGCTATTTGTTCAAGTGACTCGGGTAAGTAGGTACCAGTTTATTGTTTCTTCTGAATTCGTTCTTCAGTGTTCGATCAGGAATAGCGAAATTTGGTTGGTCTCCACTCCTCGGTATCATGAAGAAAATCTTTGGTATTTTGGTCCTCGGGCTACTGGTGGCACAAATTGTAAGTGACTTGGACATCAATTTTAATTAAGTAAAGTACTTGACTAACATTTTAAATAATAATCTGACGTATGTTGCTTCACGTTTTTCAGATACCTACTTGATCCTGTTTATTAGATACTTATTGTATGGTACCTAAACTCTAAAGACCTACAAATAATTTACCTTTATCCTGTTCAAAATTGCAACCGATTTGAACCTTAAACATTTTAATACAACCTAAATTATTTTTATTTTTTTTGGGTATGTACTTAGCGACAGTACCGGCTAAACAATATACAAATAAAATGACTCACCTACAGGAAGGGCCCTGTAACAGTAACCCCTTGTGTCTCATTCACTCTCAAAATTTTTGGTTTCGGAGAAATTTTGATCTAAATTTATGACCTCCAAGGAATTTATCTTGGCACCACGAGATCATATCACGACAGTCAATGCAGACTTTGAGGTAACATCATGTAATGAGTCATAGGTAATAGTTTTTGCATTTTTGTTTTCAAAAGATATTTTTGTGAATTTTTAATTTTTATTTCATTTTTGTTGTGTGTTTAAAATAAAAAGTTACTCATAGCACTCCAGGCCCCGTAGCATGGAGGCCATCCATGCTACGGGGCCTGGAGTGCTATGAGTAACTTTTTATTTTAAACACTCAACAAAAATTAAATAAACGCGATACGTGACAAGATAAGAGCGTCGTCTCGTTCTATCGAACGGTGTCAGCCAGGGACGGATGCTCTATCATGTGAATCATGTCACTTAACGCGTGATAAGGCCCATCCATGCTACGGGGCCAGAAGAGTAAAGAAAAGAAATACAACCTAAACTTAACTTATTTTCAAAAATAATTTTTTTTTTCACGTAAAACCTCTTAGAAGTAATTGTTCACAAGCTTAATGGTCAACCGTTAATTTTTTTGTTCTGTGGGTCACGTACGGTGCTGTCTGAAAATCAGCGCTGTAGGTGTCTGTCTGACACCTCGGCATAATGCTGAGACAGCGACCTATTCACTGCCGCGAAGACACACACAATATGTGTTAAATTGTAATGTATGCCTACTCCCTTTGTCTCTGTGTGTCTTTTGTGTAGTAAATAAATGTCTTCTTTCTTTCTTTCTTTCTTTTACAGGGCCCACCCTGTATATTACTTAATTTAACTATATATACCTACTTGACTTAACGTTCATGACCCCGAACGAAGATTTCCGTTTCAGCTTGGGCAAAAATTATTTCGTATGTCCTTGCTGTCCGGCTGTTCTCCTCTACAGTCCTACAGATCGCATTTCTCAACAGATTCTCGTGAAAATTTGTGAGCAGTTTCAATAATTACATAGATTTTTTTGTCGGTTCAGGTTTAGGAACTTTAAACAAAATGTTTCTACAGCTCACAGGACTATATAGTTAACAATATTCATATTTTCCCATCTATATTTCAGTGTGCGAGGCCCGACGACAAAGGTAAGTGAAATGCTATTCTTAAGGTGATCCATTTGCGAGCAAACCCGCGGGTACGCCGACGAGCCCGAGAGAACCTTCAATGGATCACCAAAATTCCGCGCTCTTTGCTTGAAATGACTGAGGGTCGACTGTTTTGCTCGCCAATGGATCACTACCAGAGTCGGTTCAAGCTAAAGGTTTATACCCTTGGCTCGTCGGCTCACAAATGGATCAACCCCCTTTATATTAAATAAATAAACTGCAATAAAATTTCGTTACAAAATCCGAAAACAGACGATGTCGTAAAATGTAAGAGTAGGGAAACAAAAAGGTATTATATTGCATTCCTATAAAAAAATGGTACCCTAAATACTTAATTCTAGGTATCTTTATTACTTAGGTACATTTATGTTTATCCCGCAAGCAAGAGTTAACTTGAGACTCGAGCGCGTACTAATAGTCCAGGCAATGAACTGAAAACTTGTATGGAAAAAATTACAAATTTGGAAATAATTTATAATAGCTGTTTTTTTCTTTGTAATGGGTACATTATCAATTAAATAGTTACCTAGCGACAAAATCTAACAAAATTTCAGACATCAAAAAAAGGGTAACTTAAGTAGCTTCTGAAAAGTCAGAAAAAATATGAATAAATGGTTTTATCTTTATTTTGGTTCATTTACATTTGCTTTATAATATTCAGGATAAATAATAAAAAAAAAAATCATGCTTTATTTTAATCTATATAAATACTTCCGGATGGAAAGTTTGTTGGATTCTTGAATAAAGCATCTTAGAATAATGTATTAAAATGATGGAAAGAAAAAAAACGCTATTATAAATTAATGTTTTTCAAAACCGTACTTTGCCTGGAGTATAACGTCATACGAACGAGGACTCAAGTTACTTAACTCTTACGGGTTATAATATATTTTACGTCATACCTGGCCATAAAGTAGGAATTACCGCACGCTATGCGTGCGGAAAACCCCACTTCCTGGCCAGATATAGACGTAAAATTTTGTACTCACCACGGGCGGTAATAAAGAAAGCCTCAGAGCGCATATTTATCGCCCTTGCCTTCGGCTCGGGCGTCAAATACCTGCGATCTGAGACATTCTTTGTTTAACCGCCCTAGGTAAGTAATGTACTATTTTCTACTCGTCGACTTTAATCTTTGAATTAAGATTTCGTACACGAAACTAAGATCACATACTTTTTAATCCTGGAGGTGGCTTACCAGCTGGTGATGGAGCTCGTATGGTTTCATAAGATAACCGCCAGCAGTCATCTTATGAATCCAGGAGCTGTATAAGATAACTGTGAAGACATCAACGCGCAAAATTACTAAGCTGCTGCGCTTCATTTCAGCAGGGCGATTTTCAATAGATACCAAGTTTGTTTAATAAATTATTATTTCCGTTGACTCGTAGAAAAAGTATTGTATACAATAGTTATATAATTAGCTTTTTAAGTCTCGTACCTTAATTAGGCCACTCAGCAAGCTTCGTGGCCTAAACGTGGTACTCAACTTAAAAAGCATCCATTATATAACGATTGCATAAACTACTATTTCGCCTTAGCAGCTTTCGAAACTTCAATAATAGCAACTTGGTTGTTATAATATAAACAGCAAATGAGTCGGTGTCCTGTCAATATATTATTCCTACAAATACAAACTCCTTAGCTGGGAAGTAAGTAAGTCGTGCCATTGATTGTAATACTTGTAATAGTTAAAACTGAAAAACGGTTTTCATGATGAGTGGTGAAATTTCAGCACCCCTAGAAAACGAAAATGCAGTGCTCGCATATTTGGCGGCTGCCCCTACACCGATCTACATGGTGTTCCCATAATGTTACGAAATACAATTTGTACATTTCACCTACTGTGGTGTTGTGTTCCTGGTGGTCAGTAAGGTCGCCAGAGCTCCCTACGGTGCGCTGTGTTGAGAGTGAGGGACCTGCATGTCTCTATCTCTATCTGCCAACACAGTGAATCCTCAAGTGAATAAAGGGTCGGCAACGCGCTTGTGATTCTTCTGGAGTCACAAGTGTCCATAGGCGACGGTACCAGCTTAACATCAGGCAGGTCGTAAGCTTTTTTGCCACTGTCGTAGTAAAAAAAAAAAAAAAATGACGCAAGTGTGTGTATTTCATTTGGGGAAAACTACGGAAGATTGGGAAGAAATAGCAAACGCTGAAGACAATTTGGTCGATTTTAACGCGTACTATACGCGTGATATATAATTACTCTTATTGTGCCGCTTTTAGGCTCATAATCCTGGATATTAAACACGCGTGTTTTATAACATTACGACACTCGTGTAGTTATGTTTATATCCCGATTAAGACAAGTTGGCACCTTGCAGCAAGATGTATGTATGGATTCGGCGCATTCTTAAATTGACCGATTTATACCGGTTTGTTTTTAATTCTCGGCAAATGGATTCTTACTCGACTAAACAAATTAAATCCTTCTTGTGAATTAATTGATTATTTCTTGTTGGATATAATATAGAAACGTTTCATTTAGTAAAACTATTTACTTTTGATAACATTTTACATGAATAAGAAAATATTTATTTTATTTTGTATTGGCTGTTTAGAGAATTCATCTAAGACTCGCTGCGGATGCACTCGGAACTTCACGAAAAAAAAATAGTTGCGCGCCATTATAAGTAATTCCACAAATATTTGTAAACATTGATGATGCGTGTTTGGTTATTATTAAAAATGTTGACTCGTGGTGAATAGATAAGTGATAAATAGAATTGACGCCACTGTATACATTCTTGGAGATTTACAAATATGTGAGTAAAAATCTGTTGTTATCAATAACTAAAGCAAACAACATAGGAGCCTGTTACATTCTCATTTTATGAAAATGATTTTTTTCTCGTAAATGTGTTGAAAAACGTCGTATGACACCCGTGAGCTTTGATAATTACATCCTCGGCTCAAATATCACGCTCACCTGCGGTTCGCGTGACAATTCCGCCTCTGATATAATGATCAACATAGCTCACTTGTATCACAATGTACTATTAACATGTCTTGTACCTCATTACACATTAGTTTTAACGTATCCGCTGTTATAAAATAAATGCAGTTACAAATAAAGTACGTTTTTCAATTTAAATAAAATTTAAGTATTCAGTTTACTTACCATTGCAATATACTACGACTATGCTAGACCCTATCACATTTACCTACACTCATCGCGGTTTATCTTGAAGTTTCGAAAGAAGATTTAGTAGTCCGTATTCGAAAGGGGTTTCTAAAGCAGACTTTACTTTCTTTGTAGGAAACCCGGTTTCCAAAAAACAAGACTAATTCCGTTTTCTCTACTGGTTTCGAAAGTGGTGGAAAGGGAACTTTTAAATTTTAAATGCCGAGAACT
This sequence comes from Epinotia brunnichana, assembly GCA_963854355.1. Lineage (NCBI taxonomy): Eukaryota > Metazoa > Arthropoda > Insecta > Lepidoptera > Tortricidae > Epinotia > Epinotia brunnichana. Next base: position 20,146,161 of record OY977940.1, read on the forward strand.
GTAAATTAATAGTGCGGGGTCTATGGTAGGTAATATTCAGAAGATTTCAACTAGATTGGCTCATATCTGTCTCTTTCATTTCGTTTCGAAAAAATAAATGAGAATGACAGCAATACGAGTATGTTGAGTTGATTCAGTTCGACATTAAAGTTCGACAAAAAAAAAAAAAAAAGAGAATGAGGAACGCCGGAATTACGGTTCGCCGCTTTCCATATCCTCTGCGGCCGAGATGTGGTCAGTGGCGGAACCGCAGACCTGATCCACCACCGGGTGCTGGATTTCCCGATTCGATTTCATGATCTCCTCGTAGCGGACTCAGGGGGGTCCGCTACTGAACAGGTGGAGATCGAGGGGGCAGGTGCGCCAAAACATCTGGCGTGCCTCACGTGGAGGGACCCTGGGCATCCGCGAAGGAGCCGCTTGTGGGTGCTGCCGACGGGGTCGCGGATGCATGCGCAAGCGTTCCCGTAACCTCGCCACGAGGCGGCGAGGCGGCAAGTGGGTTTTTAGTGGGTAGACCGTGGGTCTCATAATAATTCTTATTTATTGTTTTATGTTATGATTGTATATGTTTTTATGTAGTATGTTAAATACGCACTCATTTCGAAAATATTTAACCGTATCATAATAATGTTTAAGATAAGCCTGAGGGTAAAGGCAAAGACGCTGCAAAAGATGCTGAGGACCAAGCTAAAGGTGCTGCAAAAGATGCTGTCGACAAAGCTAAAGCTACTGCAAAAGCTGCTGACGATAAAGCCAAAGAGGCTACTGAAGCTGCCAAAGCTGCCGTGGATGCCGCAAAAGCTGCCGCGGATGCCGTAAAAGAAGCCCAGGATGCCGATGAAGATGCCACAAAAAAACCCAAAAAATTGAAACATAAACCGAAACCTGTGGATGATGATGACAACGAAGGTAAGTCAAAAATAATCATCTACCTATTTAACTACAATGTTTGCTAAAATATTTACGAGTACAGGAAGGAAAGCAAATCTCTACAAAAACGAAGGTATAAAAACACTATCCACGCAGAGAGAGCAGTAACGTTGAATTGTAGTAGTTAAATTTGGGTGGAGGACAAAAAATTGTACTTACTGGAATTAAAACTTCTATGAATCTTTAGCATTGTTCATTTTTCGACTTCGTCGTTTTGAGTTTACTTCTGGCAAACTATTTTTCAAAATGCGATTTTGCTCACTCCGTGAGTCAAAGTAGCTTTTTAATTATGATATCGAACACTGACATTTCATAGTGTGGGTCTATTACAAATTCAGAATATTTCAACTTTATAAGCACTGTCCCTTTCATTTTCATTACGAAAAAAGAATACGACCGAAATAGGTAAACATAGTATGATATTCGAATTTAAAAGTAGACCCCTAAAACAGCGTGAAGCAAGTTACACGTTCGAAAACACACTTAACATATAACACATAAGTTTAAATGACCAAAAATATGAGTACAAAGGAATGTTATAAATTGAAGAGAAAAAAACATGGAACATCTCAAATAAGTCAGTTTTGCTTAAATAGGTAAAAACATGAATTTGTATACGCTGACTGAACAATCAATGATTCTATTTTGAACAATCTTCATTTTTAAATACGTATATAGATGCAGTTACCGAACGCACAACCGGCGCCCCGCCCCTTTAAAAAAATGGCGCGCTGTAAAATTGTTTACATTTTATTCGGTTTTATTCTTCATGCTTGCGCTATTGATATTAGTTTTGAATATAATAAAAGCGGCCAAGTGCGAGTCGGACTCGCACATGAAGGGTTCCGTAAAATAAATTGCGGTTTACGATTTATAACGTATAAAAAAAAAACTACTTACTAGATCTCGTTCAAACCAATTTTCGGTGGAAATTTGCATGGTAATGTACATCTTATTTTTTTTTAGTTTTATCATTCTCTTAGTTTAGAAGTTACAGGGGGGGGGAGGGCACACATTTTACCACTTTGAAAGTGTCTCTCGCGCAAACTATTCAATTTAAAAAAAAAAATTATATAAGAAACCTCAATATCATTTTTGAAGACCTATCCATAGATACCCCACACGTATGGGTTTGATGAAAAAAACATTTTTGAGTTTCAGTTCTAAGTATGGGGAACCCCAAAAATTTACTGTTTTTTTTCTGTTTTTGTGTGAAAATCTTAATGCGGTTTACAGAATACATCTACTTACCAAGTTTCAACAGTATAGCTCTTATAGTTTCGGAAAAAAGTGGCTGTGACATACGGACGGACAGACAGACAGACAGACAGACATGACGAATCTATAAGAGTTCCGTTTTTTGCCATTTGGCTACGGAACCCTAAAAACGACTAGGATTAATTAATTATCTATCTAACTACGAAATATATAGTGAATTCATTGAAGAAGACAGTATTTAACAACAATACGCTTAGTTTTTGGAGCGCACGCGCGACGCCCGTAAGCGTGACAGATATTAGATTGAATGTACTTATCAAAAAATTGCTCGAAAATATGATTGAAATATGGTAACACGAGTGACAGTATTTTAACAATAATAGTTACGGTTAGTTTTTAGTGTTGTGTTAGTGTCACGCGAGACTCATATAGATTACTAAAATGTGCTTTAGTCTGTCGTGTCATGCCTTGTCTCGCCCGCGCTCTCGCGTGCTTCTCGTAACTAACTAACTAACCGCGCTGAGGAGTTAAAACAAGCAGTAACGAACCCCGAATCAAGTTTTCTTTCTGAATATCGACGAGACGAACAGGTACGTAAAAGCCTATCGATATATTTTTTTACGTGACTATGTTCTCACCTGCTGAGGTGAAAAGTTGTATGTGTTACTCGAGAGCAAAGTATTTGCGTCTCGTGCTTTTGAGTCCTTCGCTGCGCTCAAGATTCTAAATTTTAGAATCTTTCGCTTCATCGGGACTCAAAATCAGCACTCGCAGCAAAAAAGAACTTTGCTCTCTTGTTGCACAAATAACTATATTCCAGCCTTTGGACCTCCACCCATTTCTGTGTAATACTTTTGAGTCGGGGTCTTTTGGGCAGACTAATAAAGTAGGGTCATTTCACCGGTTAGCGACCACCTAATTTTATGTGCCGGTTAGCGACCACTTAGCTGAGTTGGTGAACTGAAAGCATAATTTTCTCGTTTTTTTAGTAAATTCCTATTCCATAACTACAAACAATAATGCATACGACTAACTGTTTCAACAGGCTCCGTAGAATTAATGTTATCTTCAATTGAAAAAACCATGTCCTTCAGGTGGTCGTTAACCGAAGGTGGTTGCGTAACCGGCGAAATGATACCCTAATAAAATTAAACCAATCAACCTTAAAATATTAAATATTATAAAATATTATAGAATCTGAATAAATAATCCATAAATGATTTTACTCTATTATTCTCAAAATAGTAACAACGCCGCAATCAAAATCATTAATGTAGAATATCTAAAGAAACAAAAAGCAACAAGTCACTAAATGCACTAGAAACACTAGTGATCTTGGCATCTGCTATTTACCAGATTCTAGACAAAGACATATAGTTAAAAATATGTAGGTATGCTGTTAAGATATGTCGATTAGGTACTAATTCACGGTGTAGTTATGTATGTATATACAGTCAGCTGCAGAGAAACGCGACCCCCCTGCATAGAGGTTTGTATGCAGGGGTCACGTCTCTTTGTAGCTGCCTTAACATAATACACAATGATAATAATAATGAGATGAGATAATACAATAATACATAATAATAATAAGTGCCTTACTATAAGTATACACACCTGCGCCAGTTCTCGAAAATTGTCGTGCCACGCTCTATTGGGATCGATCTGTCATCACGGACAGGACTATTCTTGCCAATAGGCCTGATATCGTGCTGACAGATCGATGGAAACGCCAGGCAGTGCTCGTCGACATCACCATCCCCCATGACGAGAACCTCGTGAAGGCCGAGAAGGACAAAGCCAGCATGTACAGCGTGTCTGGCTCACGAGGCCGAGGTAACTGACATGTGGTATGTCGATTCGACGATCATCGTCCCGATAGTCGTTTCGGCGAACGGTTTAATAGCGAAGAGTCTCGACCGTCACCTTAAGAGACTCTCGCTAGATGGCTGGGTCAAGGGTCAGATACAGAAGGCGGTACTTCTGGACACGGCGCGGATTGTCAGGAGGTTCCTCTCTCTGTCGCCCTGACCACCGGTAGTTTTTATTTTGTATGTTTTGTATAATTATTGTACTTTTATATTCATATTGTAAAAAACTTAATCCAAGAATAATTATAAATCAAGAGATAATAATAAGAGATGGTATCCGCCATCCGCCATGTTTCTGCCTCGCCTTAGTTTACATTATTTATGTTTTAAAGGGCCTCTGCGCTGTTGGCTTCTGTCCCACGCATGCCTTCCAAAAGTCCGGGACCCCATGGTCGGGATATGGAAAAAACAAACAAATAATAAATATAATAAATCAGCACAGGCCTCCTCTCTATTACCTATATTAATTTCTTTTAGACGATATGCAACGTTCGCATAGGTACACTGTACACTATTAAATTATTAAATGTCCATCAAACCTAACTATTTAAGATAAAATACCGTTAAAATTCGTTTGTCACTTTGAAATTTGTCTTTATGCGAAAGGGACAAAACACATTTTAGTTAACCGAGGTCTGCTAAGTTTTATGAATAATGGGTTTATTGCATTTACACTGTTTACCGATGCCCTCTAATGTTAGGATGTTTTGCTTTTCAGACTGTGACCCACCCGAACCGCATCACAAAAAACACCATCATTTTCTCGATATGCCTTTGGGAATAGTAAGAGGTAAATTACTTTATAACATATAGAATAGTAGATTGTTAACCAAGGGTTGAAAGTGACCCACAAAAGCCGAGATATTTCTGGCGCTCGAACGAAGTGAGAGCGCCAATAGTTCGAGGGTGAAATGGGTAATTTCACCCGAGTTAAACACTCTACTTTTCAATTCGACTGTGAGGAAAGTAAAATACTACACGTATATTTTATAAAACAGGTATATTAAGAGTAATCAGTTAAAATAAACGTACTGCCAACTTTAGAAAAGTTTAAAAAACGTATCTGATCTAGTGTTAATGTTATTTTTTGTATTTGTATAATTCTATAAATTAATAATTAGATTTTATATATACCTAAATAAAATAATTAAAACTATATCCAACCTCCAACTTCTTTGCACTGGCCACTTGCGACGGCCTACTAGATTACGAGTATAATCGAGTAGGCCGCGACGCAACTAATCTAGAGGGCCATGCCGAAACGTGAAAAAAGAAAGTGTCATGGCATTATGGCGGGCAGCCGAAATTTACAGAAATAATTTTAAATGTGGATTTTCTGTAATTAGGAAAAAAACCAACTGTAAAATGATTTTATCAACATCGTCGTAATGAACCCGTCACTTAATGTAGGTACGGTCAAAGAATTTAATTTCCTACCCACTTTGGACTTTGTCAAAGTGACGTAATCAATCAAAACGTAAGAGACTTCTTATGATTTTATTTACAGTGTCACTTTGTAATAGTCCTAAATGGATAGGAAATTAAATTCTTTGACTGTACCTATAGCCGAGTTTAGATTTATGTAAAGCTTTTATTTTAGTAATATGAAGTAATTATCCTCGACTCCGTAGCTGACCGTAACAATTAAAAAAAAATACTTTCCACCCTAGGGTAGAAAACGCTATTTTCCACCCGGCTATATGTCCATGAAAAGTCAACTTTCAGAACAGGATATGAAAATATAATTGAATTTTGTCTTCCTAGAATACCTAATAAGCAATTGCGTTGACATGACGATGACGTGGTCGAGTATTGCATTATCGAATCAATTAAATAGTCCCTGTTGTTGTTGACTATAAAAAAAACTAGCTTTCACGTTATTGCCTTAAAATAAGGTAAGTACGAGTATAAAAATGGATACAACTGCCAATTGCCATTTCCGCCGAATCGTAACTATTGTTTTTTCATAATTTGGTACTTTTAAGCACAAAGTTGAGTTTCCCTCGAGACTTAAAACCAGGATACTTTACTTTCGTGTGCTACCATTATAGATGTACCTACTGGGATAAGAAAATAGATTTAGCCTTATGCTAATTTTCGTGGTTAACTCTAAATAAAGAACTCTAGAATTAAATTCCTAAAGAGTAAATGTCCAATACCAAATTTTTATGCTGACAACAGCATTTTGTAATAATTTTCTGTTTATTTGAAGTAACTTTAAATTTAGTTTTAAAGCTATTTTTAAATACCTACTTATTTCATGAAAACACAAATATATCATAAAACCGGCCAAGTGCGAGTCGGACTCGCGGACGAAGGGTTCCGTACCATTATCTATAAAAACAAGTTTGTTGTATGGGAGCCTCCTGTATCCTGTAGCCTAGTTTGTAGTGACCCTGCCTACTAAGCCGGAGGTCCCGGGTTCGAATCCTGGTAAGGGCATTTATTTGCGTGATGAGCACGAATATTTTTTCCTGAGTGATGGATGTTTTCTATGTATTTAAGTATTTATTTATCTATCGTATGTTTATCGTCGTCTTGTACCCATAGTACAAGCTTTGCTTAGTTTAAGACTAAGCCAATTTGTGTAAGTTTATAAAAAAAAAATATACATATATAGGTAATATATCGTCGGGTGACAAGCAAAACTCACTAAGTAACAAATACCTACTTATATCAAAGGTCGTATCTCGATATCGACTACGTACCAAGATACGAGGTTTTGAAGAGCAGTGACAGTTTTGGTAGTGACTTTTGCTTGTCACCCGACGAATTATATAAAAAAATCTTTATTTCTGTTGTTTAGTATTTGTTGTTATAGCGGCAACATAAATACATCATCTGTGAAAATTTCAACTTTCTAACTATCACTGTTGTTGAGATACAGCCGGGTGACAGACAGACAGACAGACAGACATACAGACAGACATACAGACAGACAGACAGACAGACAGGCAGACGGACAGCGGAGTCTTAGTAATACTGTTTTACTCGTTGAGTACGGAACTCTAAAAAAGGGAAGAAAAGGAGACTGTGCAGCTTGCAGACTGGTACATACCCGTCCTATGTCCATGGTCCCAGAGCTTTAAGTAACACCTACAATGTTGAAGTGGCCAGGATGTAAACAAAAGATAATAATCGATTGTGTAGAAAGGAGTTTTAATTATCAAGTGTCATATCAACACTTAACATTTCGCTACCGGCCCATTTAGCGTTTATGTCTATTAAGTAATAAAGACATTCTAAGATAAAGGCGTTTTGCTGCTAGAGTATTTTAAATCGTAACGTTCTAAGATCCAGACGTTTTGCTAAAGACATGTCTATATAGTAACAAAGACATTACACAATCCAGACGTTTGAGATATATTGTCGTTTGGCGATAAGGTAAATTTGATAGTAAACCGCAGGACCGCTCATTGTGGCACTCTCTGGGGGAAGCCTATGTCCAGCAGTGGACGTCTTTCGGGCTTCAGCTGATATGATGATGATGATGATATGCTATTATTACATTAGCATGGTTTCCATAAAGAGTAAATTCCTTAAGCCACTAAGTATGTCGTCTGTCGGGACGACTTTTTATTGTGTGTCGTCGCCTCATACAAATCGGTGTCCGACAAGTGTGAACAGCTTCATATAAAAGGTTCTGCCACTACGACATACGATAAAAAATTGTCCCGACATGCTATTAAACATTAGCATGGTTTCGTATGTAGGTTTTACTTTGTTGAACTATCTTCTAATACCAAATTTTAATACTGACAACATATTTTTCTGTGTAATTGACTAATTGAAGAAGAAGCCTTACATTTAAAGCTATTTTTGATAGCCACTTATTTCATGAAATCACATTTATCATAAAAAAAAGAGACCGTGCAGTTTAATTTATACCTAAATTTTTAGACTTACCTGATTCTGTGTAGTAGATCTAATTAGGCATTTTTTTTTTCCAGGTATCATGGATTCTATTTTCTAACAGAATTAAATTTTTCAGATGCCTATAGGTACTCGTATGTACGTGCAATTACCTACATTTCGATTGTTCATGTTTGTTTAGGTTAAAATATATGTATAATACCTAACTCAAAACTTCGCAAATCAACATCTAACAGCATTTTATATTCTAATCATTATACCATCGCATATCAATTTGTATTGTCACTTGAAAAAATCTGCATTTTATATTCTAATCATTACACGACTGTATATAAATTTGTAATGTAACTTGGAAAAATTATATGTGATATTAAAGCCGCATTCCAAATAAAACATTGGTTTCATATATGTTCCTAGCTTGTCGTACCGGATCATGCTAGTATATGCATTGCACACAGATAATGCCCTAGTCAAGATTTGCAAATTATTAATGAAATACCTAAAACACAATTCAACTTCCTTGGGATTGTAGATACAGCTTCGCCTATGGGAAGTGAGGAATTATTTGAGACAAGATCCTATTCTATAATATACGCTAAGACTAAACTTAACACTTTCACTGCCAGGAGCCTGCGTAGCGGGCGCCTACGCCGTAGGCGTTTCCCGCTACTTGGCAGAAAACCACGGGATCAGCTGCGAGTGTAGCGCGTAGCGATTCTTGGTATTGAATGTGTTAAGTGGCAAAGGGCGGGGCACGTAGAACTGATGCCGTTGGGGCGGAAAGGTTCTCGAGTGGCGACCACGTACCGGAAGACGCAGCGTGTCGTCCGGCGTAGGACCGTTCGTTGTGGCACTCTTTGGGGCCCTATTTCCAGCAGTCGACATCTTTCGACTGATATGATGATGATGATGATATCCTAAATAAATCTATAATAGCACTCAAAGCACCATACGACCAGTTAAGAGCGCTCTACTAAAAAGCGCTCGCTCAGAATTTGGTATTTTGAGACGCGTAGTGCGTTTGTGTGTGTAAATACTACTACCACGCACACAAACGTACCTCACCCCCATATGCACAGCGAGATCGCACCAGCCGCGCGTGCCGTCCCATTCTAGCTATAGGCGTACGTAAGTGTGATCGAGATAGAGTATGCTCGGAGCTTGCCGATGCGAATAGCTGTATAGCGCACCGTCGTCGTTGGAGCGAATGCGTGACCGATATTGATACTTGCACTAAACAATGGTACGTATTACACCACGATTAACATGTTAACGATTCTGAAGTTAGCCTTGAGTCGCCTCCTGCATACCCGCCCGACCCCTCTGACACCTTTGCGGCGCTTACTTGTAGCTAACATCAGAATCTACTTCGCTAACATGATGCTTACAAATGTCTTACTCTTATTGAAATTTCACCCTCTTCCTGTCAACCGATTGATCTGAAATTTTGCATGCATATGTATATCGCATGACAATGCAATATTATGATGACATGGAGCTGATCTGATGCTGGAGCTGGAAGATGGCCATAGGAACTCCGCAATAAATCGACACAACCCCATCGAGTTTGGGCTCGTTAGAATCGTCTCAATGAGTAGTTGATGATGGTATGCAGAAAAGTACAGTCGGCAATAAAAGCTTGTATCAAAAATAAATTTTTGACTGAAACTTATTAATGGACTACTTCGATGCAATTCGACCACCTCAAATAGTCTCAAGTGTACGTGGGTTGTAGCATGACTCACCGTGAAAAATTAACATTTGGTTAAATATTATGTTTGTAAAACACCAATTTTCTTATGAACCCAATGTAGGTACAAAGAGTGTAAAATAATCCTCATCTTTGAAATATGCCTTGGGGTCGAATGTCCAAAATGAATACGTAGGTATAAGGAGCAGTATTAGTACCTAGTAGCTGGTACAAAAAAACGTTTCAGGGCTTTACAATATAATGGGAAAAACTTAAAGCTAAGGTATTCGATTATTAATGATATAGATCGTTATATCCGAAAACACACGCCCCCCTCTCATTACGTGCTCATATTATAAAATAAATAAATATTACGGGACATTTTTACACAAATCAAGCTAGGCCCACGGTAAGCTCAATAAGGCTTGTGTTGTAGGTACTAGGCGATGATATATATAATAGATAAATACATATAGATACTTATATACATATATAACATCCATAACTCAGGAACAAATATTCATGATAAACACACAAATAAATGCCCTGACCGGGATTCGAACCCGGGACCTCCAGCTTCGTAGGCAGAGTCACTACCCACTAGGCTACGGAGACATTTTATTTCAAGAAATTGTCATTTAAATACAAAAAAATACTCAGTACCTAAAAGTACCGAAGAACCGGGATTTTCACCCAACAGAACCGGTACTGGATTTTTTGAAAAAATGCATTAGTACATAAGTATGTATTTATTTACATTAAGCGGATTGGAGTGGATACATTATAGGATACGGATACATTTAACAACAATTGGTAGCCATTAACTACTTATAATAAAAGATACATGTACTTTTTAAAACGTTGAAACCACCATCATAATATATGTAGGTATAGTTGCCATCACATACATAGGTACACTATAGGTGTTCAAAAATATCGGCACATGCACCCTAATGCCTTGAAAATAGAGGTGTGTTCCAATGTTTGTGAGCTGCTTGTTTGCTCCGATGTATGTGATGGCGACTGTACACTTGAGTGCACGTTACACTTTACAGCCAGTTGTATAAACAATAAATATAACAAATGAAAGGCACTTTACTTGTCTCGCAAGAGCAAATAAATTCGATATTAAAATCATACTGATGAACACACTTCATTAGTATGCGTGTTTCCACAACTGTAGATTTTTGGCTTTCAGTAGCTCCAGTATAAGTTTTACCGATACATATACGTTTGAACAGCGCCTCTGGTGGTAACTATTAGGAACTACGCGTTGCCATACAAATTGAAACTAAACGCAAACGCGTTCGAAAACGTATATGTATCGATAAAACTTATACTAGAGCTACAGGAGAATTAGTAGTCCTACTTCATAGGCCAGGACAGGAGGGATCGCCGGCTTCGTACAACTAGACAGTAATTATAACTCCTAGGCAGAGAAATGTTCCAACGCTTAACCAACTCTCTATCAACCAAAGATGCTGAAGATCGTGCGATATGCAGGGAGAAAACGGTTACCCGACCCCGAGTCAGCTGAGGATGCAACCGGGATTAACGCGCAGGTGATAGGACAGGAAATTAGACATTTAGGGTTCGTTTGTTTTTTTATATTTATTTCCGAGTATCGTTTAAGGTGGTTCGATTGCCATACAAAACGTTATTTGACATTCGCAGGCCAACGGCGTGATATTTTAAGAAACTTATGTAACAAACTTTCATAAATTGGCTTCCCATTTGCGCCAAATTCCCCCTTTTCTAGAATAAACTTGTATAAACTAGATTAATTTGAGAAATTGGTTTGAAACGTGATATTTTGGAAAAACTATTTTTCTCAAATTAATCTAGTTTATACAAGTTTATTCTAGGAAAGGGGGAATTTGGCGCAAATGGGAAGCCAATGGGGAACTTGCATGGGACTTCAATTTCGAATAAATTGCACTCAATCGATGCGGATATACGTAGAGATATCATACAGAAGAAAAAAAAAGAAAAAAAAACGATTTTATTAGTTTTACCTAACGTTAAAATGACGAAAATTTATTTTTTATTTTTTCGATAAAATAACGTAACAGTTACATAGAATATTAAATTAGAAATGATATTGTGTATGACAAGTATAGACTTAAACGTAAATTTTGTGGAGATAATCGCAAATTAATGACTTACTCCATAGCTATGCTGTGACGTCATAGCATAAGCCCGTTTAGTATAGAGCGTTTTCGGGGGGTGCCGGCGCGCGCAGATTTCAAATGCATATAACATCAGAAAAATAAATCATAACAAAGTTTTAATGCTACAGTTGTTTTAATGATGGATTATACTTTTGTTTTTCGTAATAAAATATTAAGATGCAAGTTCCCTATTGATGAAAATTTGTTACACAAGTTTCTTAAAATATCACGTCGTTAGCCTGCGAATGTCAAATAACGCTTTGTATGGCAATCGAACCACCTTAATGTTGCCATATCACTGAAGATGCTATGATCTAAATTCTACTTAGATGTTACGTATGTCTATATTATACATTAAGCTGCGTACACACTGGAATAACAAAGGCCAATGGGCGGTCCAACTAAATTTGGAGGCACAAATCTATTACAGCTGAAGCAAGAAACGTTTTTGCGGCAAAGACAAAATATTGAATTTCACCTGACATGTGCAAACGGTTTTTACATGGGCGAGTGCAGATCCCTGTTTCACCAAATCGACAATTGTCACCTGACAACGACAATTCTCCATACATTGATGGTTCCACAAGTAACCTAGCGACCACCTTAACTTCTAGAGCATGCCATGTGCCTATGATGAATTGTCAGTGTCAGGTGACAATTAGGAATGGATGAAAATTTTAGAAGTGCCTGATTTTTTTTTGGTGTTAGGTATAACCTTCTTTTACACCAGGAAAAAAAAGGTGCGTCAATTATTTTTGAAAAATATAAACAGTTCCCTCACTTACGTTTTGGGTTTAGGACGGCGAATGAGACATTTTCCTTGATTTGTCTCATATTACAAAAGATATCTTATAAATCCGTGGTAAACTGACACTGGCAATGATATTGACAGCTGCAGCAGCTATATTTGTCATTGCCAGGGTCATATATTCAAAATATTTTTTTGTAATATGAGACGAATCAAGAAAAGTATCTCATTCACCGTCCTAAACCCAAAACGTAAGTGAGGAAACTGTAAATATTTAAAAAAAAAATTTGACGCACCTGAAATGTCTGCAATTTTTTTCTGGTGTTAAGGAAGGTTATTCCTAACACCAAAAAAAAATCAGGCACTTCTAAAATTTTCATCCATTCCCAATTGTCAAGTTAGTGAAATAGGGGCCAGGTCTGTTTTTGGGAATATGTATTTAACCTGCACTGTCAAACCTAACTTAGGTTGTATTTTAATCAAATAAACCGTCAATTTTATTACCTAATTTATGTGTCTGACATTAATCGTCAGGTTTGTGCCCGACATTAACTACCGTTAACTAATTAATGGTTCAATGAATAACCCCCTTTTGTTCGTCGCTTCTGGTTTCAATCGCATATTCATGTTTTCCCGAGGTATCGCGTCAGAACTAGTGCGCGAAGAACATTGGACTGGCCCAGTAATGGGGAAGGCAACTGTCAAACTGACAGCACCAATAATGATCTTTAAAAAAAACTAAATTTGTATGGCGGGAAGTAGTTTTTATTTATTTGTGCGCAAATGACATTATGTTTCGTACCGGATTGCTCCGAAGTGGGAATCCACCGTTTTCCGAAAAAGGCTTAAAATAAAAGGTTGTGGATTAAGGCCGTGGGGAAGATTTTTGCCTAAGAACTGTATATCGTTTCCGCACATAGTTAGGTACAATAGATCTTCTGTATCTCTCTCTCATGGTATGGAATCTTGAAGAGCTCCATCTACAAATAGCTTTCACCGGCCTTCCCCATTATTTCCTCAGTGAATTAGATGAGGACTCCCTTTCGGTCACCGCGTATGTTGAAAGGCGCCGCACTGGCACTAGGCTTCCCCGGATCGCCTTTTACTTGCCGATCGCCATCGCTTTTCAATGCTCCCTTTTGCTTTGTCATTTGTGTAACCTAAAAAAATTAAGCAGTGTAATAATAAAAAATCCTCTTTTAAACTGCTTTTCCACAATGGACCCATTTCATAACAACTTGTAACCTGTATTGTAAGTGGAAGCGTCTTTTCAACTCATTTTATAGGTAGAAAAACGAAACTCCCACTTGTAAAACAACTTACAAGTTTTTATGCAATTAGCCCAAGAAGCCAAGCTTTGTTTCCAAGAACAGGATTCAGGAGCTTGATCAATTCCACTGAAAACATCGCTTAGCTTTCATGTGATGGATAAGCAGCCTTAACCTCTTGAACGCCAAGTTTCAGTCCAGTGGAGAAAATAAACCCCTTATTCATGACTCGAGGAATGAATTGGATTGGAAAAAAAAACATTTATATGTTGCGCAATGGATACTCGTCCACATCGCACGTGATACAAAACATTAGTCATGTAATTCTTATGGGAAATAAAGTTCTTTAAACCTAGTTGACCTGGCGTTCAAAAGTTTACATTTCATTCCATTATTTTGAAAGCACGAAGGCGCACTCCATCCATTTTCATAACATAATTACGTACTAATATGTACTTTGCTTGCAACGAAAACTTTCAGTGGACCGCACCTTTGTGGATAAATGTAATATTTTGTAGGAATAAACGGTGCATAAAACTTGGTTTACCTTGTTGTTTCAATAACGTGCGATATTCGCAAATATTCATAGCAATTAATTAAATAATAAAAAAACCAGCCAAGTGCGCGTCGGTTATCAATAAAAATATTTATTTTATTCTGTTTTTAGTATTTATTGTTATAGCGGCAACAGAAATACATCATCTGTAAAAATTTCAACTGGAACTATCACGGTATCAGTGAGATACAGCCTGGTGACAGATGGACGGACGGACGGACGGACGGACAGCGGAGTCTTAGTAATAGGGTCCCGTTTTACTCTTTGAGTACGGAACCCTAAAAATGGATATGCGTTAATAAATAATAAAAATAAAATGCATTTATTTCGGACAACTTAAAAAGGATCCATAGGTTGTTAGTATGTACTAGAAGACTTATATAACTATGTTAGGCCTTAAACTTAAATGTAGGGAGGACCAGTGCCTCAGTAGGCTACCGTCCCATCTGTCGGCCACCACGTTCAGGAGACTGTGGCGGCTGGCGCGCACCCTGCGGAGCGTCGCGGCGCAGCGCTTGCGCAGTGTCGCGTGGAAACCGTCCACTTGAGCGTCCGCGAACATACCGGACGCACTACAGTGTCGCGGCAGCCGCAACAGTACCCTGAACGCATCATTGTATTGCACACGCATTGCATTGAGCGATCGCTGCGTGTATTTGCACCATAGGCTACAGGTGTACAGCGATGTGCAGTACGCCTTAAACAATGTTAACTTAACCCGCACTGCACACCGGCTAAACCTGCGCGCTATCATATTAGCCCTAATCGCCAATGCTCTGCGTTCTCGCTCGATGTCCACATCGTCTCGTTGGTCGTCAGTCAGCAAGTGTCCAAGATACTTAAAGGTATGCACCCTCTTCACCTGCTGTCCGTTTAAAAGTATGGGTGGGACATATGATGGACACTTGCCGCCCGCCTTAAACACCATGTACTCGCTTTTAAGTACATTATATTTAAGGTCGTGCTCCTTAGCGTACCTCTCACAGACATCAAGGAGCACTCTCAAACCACCGAATGCCTAAATGCGAATTAATGCCTAAATGCGTAATATTTTATGTAACATGTAGGTAAAAACAAAAATGTATAATTACACGGTGCCATCCGCAATTACAATCTTCTCAATACACTTTCTGAATGATATACTAGAATAATGGTTGGAAATAAATTGAATAAAGTTTTACGCCTGGAGTAGAGAAAGTGTCCCGACAGTTTACCCTAAAAAACAACGAAATAAATAGAAGAAGAATAAAGAATCATAGCACAACGGAAAACTTCCGTAGAAAAAAAGGGCAATTTATATTTGAATATGATTGGAATATAATAATTTTGTCGTTATTGAGAATAATAATAGTTTAGGATAATGAAGTATATGTTGTGTTTGATAATAGTTACCTAGATTCTAGTATCCTGCCCAAGGTGGAAAACCAGAATAAGAACTTTCCAAAGTAAAAGTCTAAATTGTATATAGTAGCCATACACCTTTATTCTAGCTTGGTTGAATCAACGACAGGTCACGCTGCATTAACACTTTGGACGCCAAAAGCACCTAAAGTGTTGAGTTTTGTATTATGAATTTATGACGTACGCTATCAAAGTCACCTACATGCTTTCAATTTCAACTAACGCTATGAGCGAATCACATTCTTAGAGAAAAAACATGGCGCGTAGGTATAATTTTCGTACGTGAGGAACGGCGTCCAAAGGGGCTGTCCATATGTTACGTCATTACAAAATCGAGTGGGGGGGGTGGGGTCTTTGGAGGACCATTGGATGGCGGTAGCATGATGGAGGGATTCATCATCATCATCATATTAGCCGAAAGACGTCCACTGCTGGACATAGACCTTCCCCAAAGAGTGCCAAAATGAGCGGTCCTGCGCCACCCGCATCCAGCGGACTCCCGCGACCTTTACCAGGTCATCAGTCCACCTCCACGCAGGGATTACTGTCATAAAAAATAAAGTCGCCTTATATAATGTTAATTGGCCAAATAACAGAGAAAAAAAATATTAAATTGGTTTTATTTGTAAAATTAAGCAAAATCGTATTTATTACTAGGTGGGGGTGGGGGGGATTTTCAATGAGGAACTTGCATGGGACTTTAATTTCGAATAAATTGCACTCAATCGATGCGGACATACGTAGAGATATCAAGCAAAAGAAAAAAAAAACGATTTTATTAGTTTCATCTCACGAGTGATGAAATTTTTTTTTTTCGATAAAATAACAATAGTTACACAGAATATTAAATTAGAAATTATATTTTGTATGACAAGTATAGACTTAAACGCAAATTGTGTGGAGATAATTGCAGATTAATGACTTACTCCAATAGTAAACGCGCCGAGAATATATGCCGTGACGTCATAGCATAAGCCCGTTAAATATAGAGCGTTTTCGGGGGGTGCCGGCGCGTGCATATTTCAAATGCATATAACATCAGACAAATAAATCATAAAATAGGTTTAATGCTACAGTTGTTTTAATGCTGGATTATACTTTTGATTTTTGTAACAAAATAAAAAGATGCAAGTTCCCTATTATGGCACTAGGATGTGACCCCTCACACTGGGGTGTCGACGAAAAAACGTTGACGTAATATATGGACAAGCCCAAGAGGCTGACGCCGCACTCGCCGCAGGCTGATTGTTAAGTAGCATAAATACTCACAGCGTCATCAATCGCCTTGAACTGCCAGCTCCAATGCACGCGGTACAGGAACGGGCGGTGGTCGAAGCGATTGTCGTCGGGACTATACGTCTCCGCGTGGTACGACGGCGTCAATACTGTCATCTTGTGACGATTTATTGCGTAGCAACGGAAGAAGTGTTTCACTTTCTCGGCAACCTGTAAATAAGAGTGAGGCTGGCGTTTTAGGGTCGATTCAAGCCGGAATGGCAGCGGCCGGCGGCAGCACGCGCCGCCTCCCGTCGCCGCCTTTTATGTACATACTTAAAGACCAGTCGCTTGAAAAGGTCGCGCGGCTGCCCGCGGGTAGAACCGCCGACAAGACGCGTGTGGCTGCACCTTTTCGAGGTTTTCAAGCGATACTGTCTTTTTCTCAAAAATGGCCCGCAAAGTGAACATAACTCGCTACATATTGGAAGGTAAAGTGTATAGTTTAAGGCCAGATCAAAATTAAAATACAAAAAACATTGCAGGCCGCCTGGAATGTTACATATAAATTCCTTTTTCTACTCCTGTACCGTTATCTGTCATTTATATAGGCTGTAGCTCAAATACAATGACACCACTAATAAGTCGTCGAAAAACTCTATGCTCTGTGGCCCAAAAACGCACTGTTTACAGTATTTTTTTGGTTTATACATTTTTCATAAAAGCATTGTTTAATTTTTTTTTAATCGGCCCGCTATATTGTAGTGGTGCCAACTTCATAAACAAATATTTCGAAATAAAAGTATTTACTTACGATTTAACATTTGTATATTATAAATAATTTAGTACAATAATAATAAATCATCATATATTGTGTGTTAAATTACATGTTTTATAAATTCTTGGTATTATTTATGAAAATAAACAGTTTGAATTTGGTCCGGGTCCAGAATTGGTTTGGTTCGGATGGCAAATGCAAACAAATTAAAAACAAAACAAACCATAAACAAGAAGTGTCACATTTCCGATTTCTTGCCAAAATATATACAGTTCAAAATGAAAAGATGAAATATGATAAACTATTAGTCCTAGACTATTAAGATTTTATTCGTGTTTGTGAAGACAAAGGTATACGTTCCTTTTTAAATGTTCGAAGAAATTAATAACTGCACTCCCGAAGAAATTGCGTGAGTAGCAAAAGTACGAATAGAAAACTTGCTGCCCGAAAAGGCTAACAATTTAGTAAGTAGTCTGCTATTTATTAAAAAATTGTCGTAGAAAAAGTATTGTATGCAACGGTGTATAACTGGTCTAAAAACGTTCGTGGCGTCTTTAATTGCGAAGCTCGCCAAGGCTCGCGATTCTGTTTAAAAAAATATATTATGACGTTTAATTTTATGTAAAGTTAATAATAGAATAGTTTAATAATAAAGTTTGATTTCAATTTAGTATTTTTTATTCCCCTATTTTTGAGAAAAGCACTATATTAGCCTCAGCCGGAATGGCAATTGCAGGCTTCGTATTATAATTAAACGGACTCGCAAGCTCGTCCGTTTAAACAAATGCTTAGCCTGCAATTGCCTCCTTCCCGGCCACGGCAATAATGTACTATTAAGTATGTATATAAAGTTTAAAATTATTCCACACTGAAAGTGCTCGCTGCGCCGCTGCCAGCCACTGCCATTTCGGTCTGAATCGGCCCTTACGAATTTCTAAAATCATCTTTCTGTTATTTCATCCAGTTCAGTGATCTATTTTGTCAAATTAAAAATATTGTTTGGCTTTTTATTGTTTCTTTTCGGAATCTCTTAACACTTTCAGGGCAAACGATTTCCAGGATCAACGGTTTTCCCGCTACATAGAGGAAAAAGCCTGCGAGCAGAGCGCCTGTGGGTTCTTAACTCAGCTTCCCGAAGACCCGCTACCGCTTACAATAAATGGAAACAAGGTCGTACAAAAGTCGATTTTTAGAAGAGATTACATGGGACAGTTCTAATTGTACATACAGGTTGGAAATAGATTTTGGGTCAGTGAGGGCAGCTACCAGATCCCGTGTTACTAGGCGAAAATGGTCTTAGAGGAGACCTTCCTTTGATTTCAAATTAATGGAGATTGGCATGTACAGATTTTGGAAAAACATACAGGGTGCGAGAAAATGGTCATTTTTGACAAACTTGTTTTTGATGACAGAACAAAAAAGCCAGAAATTAAAGAAAACTGTTTTCATACATTTACTATGGAGAAAAAGTTCTTTAATTTCAGGCTTTTTTGTACATTACCGAAAGTTGACCCCAAGGAAACTATTGATACTGGATAGAAATGGAATCGATTGACTTAAAAAAAATACATGTAAAAATAAAACTTTTTTAATTTTCATATAAATTGTATGGGGCAAGTTTTTCTCGATTTATGGCTTTTCTAGCTGGAAATTTATTTTTGGTCCCGTACAAGCTTTTGATCCTGGACAGGACAAAAAAAGTTTGTCAAAAATGACCATTTCCTCGCATCCTGTATGTTTTTTTCCAATATCTGTGCACGCCAATCTTCATTAATTTGAAATCGAAGGAAGGTCTCCTAAGTTAAGGCACTCTAAGCTCTTCATAGAAGGAGTGGACTCGGGCTGGACCAGAAAACTCTGGAAATCCAGTAGGAAGCAACTCAGAATTATATCTGGGGTGTTCACAGGTCACTTCGGGGTCAAGGATTTCTTGGCCAAGATGGGACTATCTATCGGATAGTTTAGACTGTAGAATGTGTGGCGAGGAGGATGAGACTATGGAACACTTATTGTGTGAATGTCATGCCCTTGCCAGACAAAGAATGAACTACTTTGGCAACGGTTACCCGAAACCAAAGGAATTCAAGGTGCTCCCGGCGAACTGCATCATCCGCTTTGTGGAAATGATGGAGCAAGCCTGGGAGCAGGTATAAAGGAGAGGGCAAATGCACAAAAGATCCCACTGGGTCGAAGTGCATCCGAAAGGGCCCTCACCTAGATAAGATAAGATAAGATAAGGTCTCCTAATACCATTTTCGCCTAGCAACACGGGATCTGGTAGCTGCCCTCACTGACCCATAATCTATTTCCACCCTGTATAACACTTCATGCCCCATTGGGCTGAATAAGGGCGCAAGTGCTACTTGCCAACTCCCGTCTCTCGGATTAGAAAGAAGAGGGTGTATTTGGTGTAACCGCCACTTGAAAGTAACGTACCTCGCGCGGAGTGCACTTGTCGTTCCACTTGTGCACGAGTTTCTGGAACATGGTGTAGGGGCCGCAGTGGTGCGTCTTGCGGAGCCGGCCGAACTCTGACAGCTCGGCGTACGTCATGCCCATGTCCTGCTCGTCGGTCTGCGTGATCTGTCCGTCGGTCAGCGGCTCCAGTTCAGCCGTGGGCGGCGCTTGGAGGATCTCGGACAACGAGGGTAGGAAGAACCTGAAAAATCTCCACTTATAATAAATCTCTAAATTAAAAAAAGAATCAGCCAGTTTGAAACTAAGCTTTCTGCGGTACGAATGTTCTCAGCATCCCATGGACGGAAAAATATGAAACATTTTATATAGGTACATTATTATTCCAGCTGCAACTTAGGATAGTTTTTATCCGACTGCGACATTTAATTTATTTTCCGTAATATACGTCTTCATTTAATTTTTCATTTATTATTCTTAAAGTATATCGCCGCCACATCTGTCAGCTAAAAGAAACGTCAAAATCACAGACTAATAAGAAATACTACGGGCAAAATGGCGAAATTTCTTTGCCTTTCTTTCGCCTATTAATAATTTTAATCCCGTCTACGATATACATTGACGAGACACATTTGTAGGTACCAAAAGCAAATATAAAATTAATCGATTTTGATATGCGAACTTATATGCGCAAATGTCGAATTAAGGCGTAATTTCTACAAATGTAACAACAAATTCGAACAATATAAACTTGGTTTTTTTGAATGGCACGCGCGCGCGCTCTTTGCGTATTCAGCCAAACCACGAAAACTGAAACTCGAAGATCGTATAATATATCTGCATTCCTGTCATTTGTTAGTGCGATAGAGATAGAGATACCCGAATATTTTCGAATTCCGAAGTTCGTGGTTTAAAAGAAAATACGGATGTCGGATAGATCTAAATTAATATTTTATGTGTGAATATGGTTAAAATTATTTGGAAATACTATTGTTGTTATTGTTTTAGTATATTTGACTAGCTTTAAGTTTAATATTGTACGTCCGAAATGGGCAAGCTGTTGGACTTTATTTTACCCAAAACAACTAAATGTACACAGTTCTGACAATAAAGAAATCTTATTTTATCTTATCTTATCGAAAAAAGGGATGTATACACTAAAGAAAATAATCATAATGTTGTATTATCTCGAAAAAAAACAACGCAAGATGCTATACTCGTATAGGTAATCACTAAGTTATAAGTGTATAAAGTTTTAAGAGGGGTTTGTTGCGTCTCTTTTCCGCAAAACGCACCTTTATAATGAAACGATTGTTTTGTACTATGACGCTCGAGGATCGTGACGTCACGGTCCCTGATCGTTTTCTAACTCTAACAAGCGTTTTCCGCAAAACGGTTGTAGCTTCGTAATTTTTTGAGATATTTGAATGAGTTTTTCGTTTCTTCTTTCTTTTAAAGTGAGTCTACAGCTACACCTCTATTTGGAAGACAAGCGGAAAGAACCGTATCCATACTAATAATCCATACTTCCATATTAATATTATAAATGCGAAAGTGTGTCTGTCTGTCTATTACCTCTTCACGCCTAAACCGCTGAACCGATTTAGATGAAATTTGGTATACAGATAGTTTGAGCCCCGCGGAAGGACAGAGGGTAGTTTTTATCTGAGGGGCTGAAATTGGGGGTGGAAATTTGGATGTAATCTATTTTGATGAAATTTGGTGTAGATATAGGTTAAGTCCTGGGAAAGGACATGGGATAGTTTTTACCCCAGAAATCACCCCCCAAGGGGGTGAAATTAGGGGTGAAAATTCGGATGGAACCCATTTTAATACAATTTGGTATAGAGATAGCTTGAGTCCTGGGAAAGGACATAGGATAGTTTTAATTCTGGAAATCACTCCCTAAGGGGGTGAAATGGGGGGTGAACTTTTGGATGAATCCCGTTTACATGAAATTTGGTATAAAGGTCGTTAGAGTCCCGAAAAATTATATTAGAAAGAAAGAAAGAAAGAAAGAAAACATTTATTCGTGGACAAAGCAATGGGTGTAAAAAACAAAACACAGAACGTAAAAAAAAAAAAAAAAAAAAAATACATGGTCCACGAAAAGGCCCCGACTCAGCATGGTGCTAACCTAGAAGGCCAGCGCTGGTCTTCCGTCGGAGCCTTTACCTGAGTTACCTCCTGGAAGGCAACACAAAACAAATACCTACGCTAAACACAATATATCTTAAAACTATTACAAATCCGACGCCAGAGTATTAGATAGTTTTTATCCCGAAAATCATCCCCTAAGGGTATGAAATAGGGGGTGAAAGTTTGGATAAAATCCATGTACCTAGATGAAATTTGGTATAGAGATAATTTGAGACCCTTCGAAGGATATAAAATAGTTTTTGCCTCGGAAATCATCCCTTAAGATGGTAAGTAGAACTTTGTTTGCATTATATTTTCTAAGTATAAGTTCTACGCGGACGAAGTCGCGGGCAACAGCTAGTACGTAATAAACGTCAACGGGAAGTCCTTAACTTCAGTGGCAACGATATTGTAGCGCTACCATCGTAGCAGATAACTTGCAAAACCCCGTTTGTAGAGGAAATCGCCTACGAGCAGAGCGCTAACCTAGCTGGTAACTGAAAGTTTAAGTTTTAATGTAATTTTCCACCAGCTATTTGAGGCAAACCGGTAAACTTCGTAGGACCAACAATTGAACCCTGGCCGGTAGAAAAACACCTTTAGGCTCGTATCCAAGACATCGAAATGAGAAGTGGCGTCTTAAGTACAGATACAAGAGAATCTTGTACAGATATGTATGTCCTTATTTATGTACGTATATTAATACCCCTGACTGTACAGTATTAAGTTAATACAAAAATAACATATACATATTTATACTAACATTATTAACGTGATAGACGCAGCAACAGCGGCGCTACCACGAACTTCGAATCTCGAACTTCGTATATCTCCGTCTCTGTCGCTCGAGTACCATGAAATGAACCATAAGTGAGAGACGGAGATATACGAAGTTCGAGATTCGAAGTTCGTGGTAGCGCCGCTGGCCTGTTTTTTTTTATAATATGCTTACTCAAATAACCTTTAAATCATAATCAATTTTACGAAATAAGTTACTTCCAAAAGTTGTTGTTGTAAAGTTGTAGGTATATAAAATAATAGTGGATAGACTTACCGGCCTTTAGCATACTGAAGGAATGCCTTCAAATCCGTCTTAGAAATGCCTCCAATAGGGTTGATATCCGCACTGGAACAGTCGTATTTGGTCATATACCCTCTAAGAGCTTCGTCCACGTTGGATGAACCAAGCACGAGCAAGCCGCCCGGTCTCCCTCGCACCCATAGCATTAGCTGTGCGAAGAGGTAGGACAGCACCATTCTGAGACGAGCCTGTAACACGTATAGTAATGCTAGGATCATGTCAGTTGACCCTTTGGACGTCTAGAACACCGAAGGCCGGCAACAGACACACGGAATTTTCATTCGGTTTCCGTACGGAATGACATGTGCAAGAGAGACAGCGCTATACATGTGTAGAGCGACGTCCCGTTCCCACCAGTCATTCCGTAAGGAAACCGAATGAAAATCCCGTGTCTGTGGCCGGCCTAAAAGCTTCGCTTGTTTTCGCACCCATGGTGCCAAGAACACCTATAGGTGTTATAGCGTGCGCTGTCAAAGTAAGCTTCATGCTTTTAACAAAGATTCATATTGATTCTGTTAAGAAGAATCTTTGTTGAAAGCATGAAGCTTAGTATTTTTAGCATTAACATGCTAAATATACTAGTTTATATATTGGCGTATAGGTGTCACTTTCGTACGTTCACATGGCGTCCAAAGGGCCACAGCAAGGCAGAGTCGTAGTCAGTACAAATGTATATCAAATCAAAGCAAATTTCGTCGCTTACTTTGTTAAGATTGGTGAAAATGCCCCTGAGCCCTGAGGATGAGTGACCATCACATACATCAATCACATATCTTGAGCACATTTGCATACGATGTTTGATAGTGACTGCACAACCAACCGTTTACCGTTCACGTAAGGTTCAATTTCCCGTTCCAAATTACCTGTATGTTTTGCAAGGCGAGGTTCTGCCTGGGACAGCCGCCCGCGGCCCTGAACTTCGGCACCAGGCCGGTGGCTGCCGTGAAGATACCGATCACTGCGCTCACTGCCGCATCGATCGTAATCGGGAAGTGGTAACTGCCTATTTGACTGGCTAACTGGAACAACACAAAAAAATCGTTTTAAAACAAGTCTATACTTTGAATATTATATAAACTTTCGGAAACATGTTAGAGAATATTATTCAGATAAACACCTTCTCAGTTCCGTGAATTTATTGATAGTGCACTGCGTGCGGCCCTTAACAAAAGTAAACAAATAATATGACATTTGTCTTAGTAGAAAAAGATAAAACAGATTTGGTCCATGTAAGAACTCTATGTTCCAACAGCTTCGGAAGCGTCGCAGTCCTTCATCATGTTGAGTGTTATCACGATTTCTAAACATTCGACTCCCAACGAGAGATGCGTCTAGCTAGATGTTGCTCTCACTCGTCTTAATCCCAAAACCGTGTCAGATAATCTGAATGTACGTTGAGTCTAATGAGTAATCGGACATATTTCCAAAACTGGCTATGAATAGAGAACCAGCGGCTTTAAAACACGAAAATGTTACATTTAAAATGTACCTGTGAAGCCCTCTGCTTAGTCTCCTGGCTAGAATTATCCGTGGCCATGTAGCAAGTTACTAGAAGCCTGTTGCAGAGCTCCATGGGGTCCGACGGAGTGTAGTCAGATTGGCAGAGAATCTTGCGTACGTCGTAGAGCACTTGGCTTTCTGGAAGCACATAATTATCTTTGGTAATATTAACATAACATTTATGGGAATCGCGTTCTAAGGGGATATGAAGGCATTATTATGGAAGACCATCCAATTATGCTTGCGTTCTAAAGGCCTATCTACTGAAAATTTGCAGCAACTGCTGACATTATCTTTAGTCTTGTACAGTCAGCAGCAGACGCGTTCCAAGATGTCACAATGATCAACACACGTCTTTAGTATAAGGCAATTAGAGCTTGTCTTGATTATTTTGAGCACTTCACCCACAATATTTCCTGCTAATTAGGTAGTTCAGGCAGACGGAGCGCATTTTTTTGCCATTTGTATTTGTGGACTGCACACCATTATTTAGGCAGACCTCGTGCAATTTCCATCCAGGTCGAAGTTGGCTAGGTGGCCGAAGTGTGATAGTTCTCTATTAGATGACAGCTACCAACGCGATAATTAGCATTGACTGGTTTATCAAACGTGGTCGATGCAATCCTCCTTTAGACAGTACAATATCAAGAAAGGCTGTTGCCGAAATTTGCATTTGATCTGCAAACTGGCCAATTGTAAATAATGTCCCGAGGAGAAAACAGAGTTCATATTTAATTAGTAAAAAGTATTAAGTCAGTACCTCCTTTCTGTATAGCGTCGCAGATCTGAGTGCACATAGAGAAGACAATGCAGGCAGTGCTGGTTGAGTCCACGCCTCCGCTCAGCGGCAGAAAGAATCCGCCCTGCCCCGACCGGCGCAGATAGTCCCACAGCCAACACGCTGGACCTTAACGAAATAATCCAGAACAAGAACAAAATAAAAATTTCCCGCATTTTTTTACCGCTACCCTAACTAACATGCCCAGCTGAACCTTACTTCCGTCTAAGGTTGGGAGGTGCTGAGCGTGGTCAAAATGGGCCAATAAGAAGCTATGCGCGAGCGCGGACAGCCACGCTATTGGTGGATTTTTTCTTCGCTCACCGCATTACAATCTATAAATAATAGGGGTCCATCTAGCAGTTGGCGAGTCACCGTTTGCCAAAAATAAAAAGTGAGACAGTTTTATTAGGCAGGCGTCCGATGTTTCACCCAATAGCCCAACCACTAGTCCATCATTTTCACCCAATAACCCATTTTATTTAGATTCCATCAACCAGCAATAGTCCCTACACACCCCAGCGGGTGCTGTCTCTGTGTGCGTCCCATGACACGGGCAGGGACAGCATCCGCTCGGTGTACTCCTTGCATTTCATTCAATTGACAAAAGTGCCTCTACGTGTTGGCTCAGTTGGTACTTTGTAGGTACCTAGCCCCACGCACGCCTCCCAAAGGTCCGGGACATCATTGTCCCGTGAGCGGGAAAAACATACAATAAATAATAGAAGTTTCCATATATCTCTAATATGTGCTTACCGAGCTCAATTTCCTCTTCCGGCGTTAAATACTTCCAATCAATAGGGGGGCTGGTGGTCAGAAAGGCATCGTCGTCATCTGACAGAGCAAAGTCCACAGTGACTCGTGGAAACGGTGGGTTAGACGCGGCCAGGTGCGAACGGGATCGGATCTGCGTTCTGTATGACCGGATATCCTCTAAGTCGATCGTTGCTACCACTACTTCCTGGATAAAAGTAGGTTATTTAAATGTATGGGAGAAGCAGTTTTAAGTGATTACTGTACACACGCCGCTGTAGAGATTTATTTATCGTATGGCGGTTACACACTGGTACATATATGTATTCGTATCGATGTCGCTGATAGGGTTCCAGTGTGCGCTGCGAGGTTCAGAAGGAACAGTGCAGCTGCCGAGTTTGTTGTTCTTTTAGCACCACCCTGTAGAGATCAATAAGGATGATGACTAAGCTTTTATTACGATGCCATTCGAACTAGTTTTTGTGGAAGAACAAATGATTGTATGGTTGCAACTACACTTAAAGAACATAAATACCCAAAAATTTGAGACAAAGATTGACCTCGCTGTCGGCAGGCGAAACGCTACATACTAATTGGGTATGACGTCACAACTGTTATTTGTACTAATCGTTGTATGCAAAATCAAGTAAATTGCTGTTTCGGTTGCGAAATACCGCGTCTAAATATTGTCTTAAAAGCGTAAGGATTATATTGGTAGCTTTAAATTTACTATTGGACAACAAAAAAAAATTCAAAACTTTCATATCTTTTTATGATTTTAATTATAATGTATACTTTATTACAATAAATTAATGGTTTACTATCCATTTAGCAACATTACGTTATCAATTTTTATTTTTATTTTCCTATTGCAGTGAAGCTGTATTCAACCCCGCACAAATAAGGGGAAGGGATATGGATGAAATTATAAAGATATGCCTTGGATAGCATACTTTCACATAGGGTACTTTCTCACCCCGCCACCATCCCCTGAAGAAATAAAATTGGAATGGGTTAGTACAGTCGCCATCACATACATCGGAGCAAACAAGCACGTCACAAACATCGGAACACACCTCTATTTTCAAGGCATTTTTGAACACCTATAGTGTACCTATGTATGTGATGGCGACTGTATAAGAGTTATAGTTTGTTACCCTTTGAAGTCTAAAAACTGAAGATGTTCTCCGCCCACAAATTCTAAACCAAAATCATTTCCTACAATTTTGAAATAAATATTATAGGAACAGGAACAACAATTTGTATTGTAAATAAGCGGAATAACTCACAACATCCACTAACGCAAACTGCAACCCGCGGCTAACAATTTGTCCATTCAGTGCCACGCACGAGCAGCCGTTGAAATATATCCTCTGTCCATCACAGCCGCGAAGATTACTGAACAAGTATGCTCCTCCGCTTTTAAAGGTTGCACTCTTCACCAGGTCAACAGTCACATACGCTTTACGGAGCTCCATGTAGCTGCCTGAGCCGTTGGCAATGATCTCCACGCCATCCAAGCCAAGGGCGATGTGACGACTGAAACATTGGCACACTTAGCACAGATTGTCTACCTTTTACCAAAAGTATAAGGTAGAGGACCCCATCCGAGTCGACAAATAAAAACGCTTAATTGCAATAGAAGGAAAGATAGAAGGAAGGAGAGGCAGGGGAAGACCCCGGCGCAGTTATATGGATCAAATAAAAGAAAAATCTGGTGTCGTGTCGTATCAGCGAGTCAAGGAGATGGCGTACGACAGAGAGAAGTGGAAAATACTCCACCGACAAGAGGATAACTCTTAAATTTAAAGAAGAAATTGCAATAGAATATAATGTACTTTTTGTAGAGTCTACATCATAATGTTACCCTGTTTTGAGGACACGGCAGTACCACCAGTTATTTAATTAATAAATGATTAAATTTTAGTGGACAATCTCACACAAATCGAACTAGTCCCATAATAAGCTCAATAAGACTTGTTTTATGTCATATTTAATAAAAATACTTAGATACATGGAAAACATCCAAGACTCAGAAACAAATATACATTATACTCAACAGATTACATTATGCATACAAAAGTCAAGCAATTTTGACATTCACTCACACACATTTTGCATTTGGTGGGTAAAGCAAAGTTATTAAGTAAATCTCTATTTTTGGATGATGATTTAAGGTTCTCATACGAAAAGTATTTCTTCAACAATATTAGTTCCACATTATTACTGACATGCATGAACGACTCGCTATCATAACTTTCAAAGGGGGGTTTTGGGTTCGAATCCTGGCTCGTACCAATGACTTTTTCGGGAAATGAAAACGTCATCATGAGGAAACCTGCATAAGTGTATCTGTGAAAAAACTCAAAGGACTACAGCCTATACCGGATCTTCCTATGCACAGGAGTAGGACAGGACAAGACGTGGGACGGAATATAGGCTTATAATACAAAACAAATTATGTTTTTCATGGGATAAGTACCTTTGCGGATTCCACAACTCCTCGCATATTTCAAAACCTATGCACGTGTCTTTTGTTGCAATCACCGCATCGCCAATAGGAACTGTAGTCTGGTTAGTGATGGCGGATATCATTCTCGGAAGATAGTAGTCCTCAACTTGGCGATCCTTTTCAGAACATAAATTTATTGTTAGTACACTTTACTGTGATATACCGAGGCGAGATGGCGACTCAATCGAGCGTCTTGTTGTCCAAGACAGGGTGGAGGGTACCCGGCCGCGTGGAAGATCACCCATGCCACAGTGTAAAGAGTAACCAGTGGACCGACGCCTTTGACGTCTTGCGGATTTGACAACGTCATGTCCCAAGCTACACGTTTGCAGCTTGGGCTCGCCCTACCCGCTCTCGCCCCTCACACCCCGCACGATTGCCCTGTCTAGACGGCTTCGTCGAATGACTGTATTGGTTTATAGAATGTGCCCGATGCATTGGACAGATCAGATCAAATTTGCTCGGGGCGGTCAATAGGGGTCTAAAATAATCAATAATGTTGCATTTTCTCGAAAAAGTAATGTAAGTCAAATGGAGAAAAAACAACGCAAGAGGTTAAATAATCACAAAGTTATAAGTGTCCATAGTTTTAAGAGGGGGTATGTTCTGTCCCTTTTCCGCAAACCGCACCTTCATATGAAAAGATTGTCATTTCCCATAACGCTAGAGGATCGTGATGTCATGATCCCCTAGCGTTTTCTCTCTCTAGCAAGCATCATTAAAATGGTTGTAGCTTCGTACTTTTTTGAGATATTTGAATGGGATTTTCGTCATCGGGCATATTTTTTTGCCTTCTTTCTTTTGAAGTAATAATATATTTTGAGTCTACACCTCTATTGTATGAGTGCACCAGGAAGGCCGAGAATAGATCAAAATGGCAAGAAATCGTGAGGCGAGTGACATCTGCTCGCCACTCATACATACATAACGACCACGAACGAACGAAAAACGTATCGACCGAGAAGACGATAATTTACTGAAGACATTAATCTATATTATTACCTCTAGCCGCCCAAAGGCATTTTAAAAGGCCTCATCACTCATTAGTCGTTGAAAATTCAAATATTTTAATCGATTTATTTAAGTGAATATTTAAATCGATTCTATCGATTTTGTTACCTATTGTGTTACTATAATTTATTTTGTACTAGCGACCCGCTCCGGCTTCGCACGGGTTTATATGTAAAATACATGCATGTATTATACATATAAACCTTCCTCTTGATTCACTCTATCTATTAAAAAACCACATCAAAATCCATTGCGTAGTTTTAAAGATCGAGGCATACATAGGGACAGACAGACAGCGGGACGTGACGTTGTTTTATACTACGAGTATGTAGTGATATGTTTAAAGTATTAGCACCCCGCGGTGCTTACCTGCCGATATTTATTATCTTTTTGTACCGTAAATACCGTAAATGTATAATTTATTAGAGAAAATAAAGTTTTTTAAACTTGAATCTCCGGAATTACTCATCAATCAATCATTCAATAAATCTAATAATAAAGAGGTAAAGTTTGCACCTTTATGAATTTATGAAATGTAAGTATGTAGGTAATCTTAGGAACCACAAATCCGATTTCAAAAAATCAATGATCTGTGTGTAGAATAGACTCCCTGGATGGACACAACACAACACACAACTGTCTCGTCTCAGCTTACAACTCACCTTAGTCCAGCTAGAGAACCACCTCGACTCCCGGTAATTCCCATCCTCACACAACATCATCTTTGGTCTGATCAGCAGTATCTTCTTGTTCAAGAACGCCACGCGACAGTTGTATGACACGTTCCTGTGTTGCACTGGCATTCCCACGTCAATGAGCATGTCTTTACAGGTGGGGGACTTTAGTATCTCAGCCAGGACTTGCCAGCTGTGGAGGTAGGTGTCTGGCTCGTGGAAATGGTCTTCGCAACTGTAGCCACTGAAAAATAATAGTTTACATTGCACAATCGATAGTGGAGACTAAAGTGCTCGGAGGGGAAACTCGTGGAAAAAGTTTACCTCGGGTTTGAGAATTAGATCGAGCACATGACGGACAAGCGTAATTTTCTTGTAGCACAGCGTAAATCGCCTTTCTAGATGATTAACTGATTCTAGTGTTCTGATCATAGGAATCCCGTACGAAGTGATTCGTTTTGAATGTATTTGTTGGAGACCTATTTAAGCAATTTCTATCAATATTTTTTGTACTTTGTCATCTTAGTACTTTGAAAGTATTCATTTGACACCTATCATGCGCAACCAACTTCAATAGTAAGAATGTTCTTCTATCATTTTCTGAAGAAATATTGCTCCACTTGAAGGTTTCATTCAATTTACCATATCTCTAACTCCGGTCCAGTTCTGTACAGGGCTCCCATCTCCTTGGCCTCCTGTATGGACTGCAGGATCCGGCTCAGGTTTCCTTCGAAGTCGAGTGCCCATTGGTTGAGCGTGCACGACGCCACCGTCACTTTTCGACCCATTATTTATCTGAAACATTACGTCTTAATTTACTTATTTAAACTTTATTGCACAGTAACACGTTACAAATACAAAAGGCGAACTTAAGGCCATAAGTCAACCAGCCAGCCAGCCAGCCAGTACCAGTCAACTTTTTAGGCCAAACAGAAAATAATCATATCACCATTTACGGCTTGACATCTCAAATTTTGGTAAAAATAAGTTGTTTAGTAACCAGTTTATACCTTATAACGTAACAATTTTCGTGTCGGAAAGTATAAATCTTAATCTGCAAGATATGAGAGGTAACATAGTTTTCGTAGAAATGCATTTTAACATAAGAAAGTAGAGTAAAATAAATTTAAAGTCAACCCTATTATTTCACTTGTAACCAGTTTACTGCTCCATTTTTTATCAGAAAGAGATGAAATTTTATAATCTTCTTCATAAAGTAATAAGCAATAACTTCATTTTCTTACTTTCTTAAATTTCGTCTCGTTTTCTGAAATATTCCGAAAAACATGATATCCGCTTTTGAACACGCACTTCCATTTCGCTCACGCTTATGCTCAGTGAGAGAGAGAGAAGACCATGAACGTGCGGGGCCTTAATGTTACGATTAACTAGGCAATTGAATTTTTCGTACATCGTCTAAAAACTGTTACTCCCAGCACCTCCATCAAGTTGTGTTTAGCTCAATGTTTATGTTTAGCCCAATGGTTTACTGGTAGAAAATGGTATGGAATCCACCATTTAGAACATGCACTCTAATGCTATGACAGTAGAGTCGTGTTCAGACCTTATTCGGTGCGATATATATCTGATGTGACAGTTGCATAGGTACCTAATTCTTTGCGTAATGAACTTGAAATACACTCAAGAGCAAAAGTTTTAAATTAAATAACCGCAATAGGTTTTTTTAGGGTTCCGTACTCAAAGAGTAAAACGGGACCCTATTACTAAGACTTCGCTGTCCGTCCGTCCGTCCGTCCGTCTGTCTGTCACCAGGCTGTATCTCAAGAACCATGATGGCTAGAGAGTTGAAATTTTCACAGATTATGTATTTCTATTGCCGCTATAACAACAAATACTAAAAACAAAGTAAAATATTTTTTAAGGGAGGCTCCCATACAACAAACGTGATTTTTTTCCGGTTTTTATAGATAATGGTACGGAACCCTTCGTGCGCGAGTCCAACTCGCACTTGGCCGGTTTTTTATATATTTTACACTAGTCTTATTTACATAATACTATTCTTCGTAACACCCAAATGTATTAGCAATTTCTGGGATCCTATCATAAAAATATCAACATCCAAAAATTACGATTTTTGCGATATCTCGCTCCGTTAACGCTGTTTTTTCATGGGTTTTACGTGTCCTATTTAACCCTGGTAATGTTATTTTTTTAACTGTTATTTTTGCAGTTTAGATGTAAAATTAAATAAAGATCATGACAGGATTCAAAAACTGTACAACCTTTTTAGGAAATATGACGGTGTTTCACCGACCCGAAACTTTTGCTCTTGAGTGTATTGTGAAACATGTTTCTAATTACCTATCTCACCAGATTTTTGGCTCCAAACTTTAATTTATTTTATCAACAGCCACGAGTTAATGGTTAATTTGGTTCGTGTTCAACAAAATGTATGTCTCTCAAAACAATATTCCACCTCGTCGAAGCAAAATTGCTTAAGTTACAAAGTACCATGCATATTACTGCCGAGTGTTCAGAGTTCAAAGAACCGTCGGCACGTATTAGGCTGTTGTTATCCACTGATCGATTTAACTAATACTCTGGCCGTAACACGAGAACCTTAAAGCAACTAGTCAAGAACTATTTTCCAGTGGATACAACTATAAAGTTCAAAGATAATACAGCGCTAAGGCCGCAAGAATTGACGTGAATCAACCGTCAAAGCCTTTAGACATGAAAAACTGCAATACGTTTCCATTAGTCAGCCGTATCAGTCGATCGATCAGACTGCAGCCTTTACAATTCGCGTCGGAAATAGATGGAAATATGAACAATAGGCAATTTATTGTAATTGGGTCATTCAGTCGTGCCATAAACGGTCCCAAAAGGATTCCATAGCCAGTGGCAAAAAGGGCTCAATTTTTGCCAGTTCCCTCATATATGTATGTCAGTGTATTTGACAAGTGGGAGAAGGTATTCATTAAATTAACTCGCAAAACATAATCACAAATAAAAACTATACAAATATTATAAAGAAGTACGGGGTAATCTCTGGAACTGCTTAGCCGATTTCTAAGAGTTTTTCACCAGTTTGTAGAATGGACCTTCGGGATTGACATATACTATATTTCATACCGCACGGACAGATAGTTTATAAAGGTAATTTGTAGTTATGTAGTTATACACTCGTGGTCAGAAATTTCGGGCCACCCTAAATTAAATGGGTCTTTTAAATATTTAACACTAGTTTTATTAACATAATATACTATTCTTTATAATACCTAACTGCAATTTCAACTTTAGTTTAGATGTAAAACTAAATAAAGACCATGACAGGATTAAAAAAAGCGGACAAGTACAAGTCGGACTCGCACATGAAGGGTTCCGTAAAATAAATTGCGGTTTACGAATTATGACGTATTAAAAAAAACTACTTACTAGATCTCGTTCAAACCAATTTTCGGTGGAAGTTTGCATGGTAATGTACACCATATATATTTTTTAGTTTTATTATTCACTTATTTTAGAAGTTACAGGGGGGGGACACACATTTTACCACTTTGGAAGTGTCTCTGGCGCAAACTATTCAGTTTAGAAAAAAATTATAACAGAAAGCTCAATAACATTTTTGAAGACCTATCCATAGATACCCCACACGTATAAGTTTGACAAAAAAATATTTTTTTGAGTTTCATTTCTGAGTATGGGGACTACCAAATTTTATTGTTTTTTTTCGAGTTTTGTGTGAAAATCTTAATGCGGTTCACAGAATACATCTACTTACCAAATTTCAACAGTATAGCTCTTATAGTTTCGGAAAAAAGTGGCTGTGACATACGGACGGACATACGGACGGACAGACAGACAGACAGACAGACAGACAGACAGACATGACGAATCTATAAGGGTTCCGTTTTTTACCATTTGGCTACGGAACCCTAAAAACTGCACAACCTTGCATTATTTTATGAAATATAACGGTATTTTACCGACCCGTATTCTTTGTCCGCGAGTGTATTTGCTTGAAGCTACGGGGTTAACCTAAATAGGGAGTTTCATGCCAGATTAGCCGAGTTAAAAATAATCCGTGTAATCTGCGATAACATTTGTGACATTTGCATAATCATTAGTGATGCAGGAAGCCGTTACTAATTTGTTGAACCTCCGAAACAAAATACAATGGGGTGTGTCGGTCGAACCAC
Source organism: Epinotia brunnichana (assembly GCA_963854355.1). NCBI lineage: Eukaryota > Metazoa > Arthropoda > Insecta > Lepidoptera > Tortricidae > Epinotia > Epinotia brunnichana. The sequence continues at coordinate 20,180,906 of OY977940.1, forward strand.
GCACAGTGTAAAGTTCCGTAGTTACCCGTCTGTCTTTAACTATTGTTAGGTACATCGACACGCGCGCGCCAACGTAAGCTGGAAACGCACAGGCCCCGTACCATGGATGGCCTTATCACGCGACAAGTGACAGGATAGAGCATCCGTCCCTGGCTGACACCGTTCGATAGAACGAGACGACGCGCTTATCCTATCACTTATCGCGTGATAACGCCATCCATGCTACGGGGCCTGAAAGCGGTAGCGGCGCGGCGCGGTGCTGTGCGGAGGTGGTACCGGTTGTAATGTTCGAGCTATAGTCCCCCGCGGCTATGAAGTCAATCCTGAGACATGCCTCTAGGGTTGAATATGTATTTTTTTCCTATGGTTAACATTGTCATTATTCAGAAACTTCATAGTTGCGCAATGTGTCAGGATTGACTTCATAGCCGCGGGGGACGGTAGTATGAAAAGGTCCGCACAGAATACCGCGCCGCGCCGCGTCCCGCGTCCAGTTAAGGCCTCCACACACCGGTCGCGTGCGCGGGTCCGCCGCGGGCCCGCGCACGCGACCGGTGTGTGGAGGCCTTGAATTGTCACGAAATCTCATTCCCGCATATTAAGCGGGAATTTTGGCCTGAAATCCATTCCGCACGGGCAGCCGCGGGAGCCCGGCGACGCCGTGCTGGCATCGACCACTTCCCGTGTTTATGTTCAACCATATAAAGGGGCACATTCAGAGCAAGTGCATTGTAAAATCCTATTTATAATACGCTTAAAATTGTTAAACTACTAAGTATCATCATTGTAAATTTTAACAGTAGCTGGAAACTGGGTACAAGTTTATGCCTCATTGTCTTTACGAATAAATTATAAATCAAGGGGACGATTCCGAGCGATTCAATTTATTAGAGTTTCATTGACGATAGCAAACGATAGTTATTGGCAGTAGCAATAATAATGACATTGTAGTAGGCACAGTAGTGGATCGATCGCGCAACCCGTGCCAGGGGTCGGCCAATCACCCTGATTTTCCTTTGGGACACGGTGGTAAGACAGGAATACGTGCTTTGTCTGAACAGCATAGCAAGGCGCCGCGCGTCAATGTAGCCTTTTTTGTAAAAGTGCTTCAAACCTCAAGATTGTAATGTTAACTTCCTAGAAATCCTTTGCAAAATGTATTAATTAGTTGTCTTGAGATCTTATGTACCTACACAGTTTTTACAATAAATTACATAGATATTATTAAATAAACTATTATTGCTAAAGATTATTTTCTGAGGGCAATTCACTCGGACTCCTTTTAACGCAAATGGATGTTGGCACGATTTCAGCTACTCTCGCTGAGGATGGCCATGGTATAGGCACTGATGGAACTTAGTTCACAATATATCCAACAAAGTAACTTTAAATTTCCCGAGAATACAACAGTAAGTATGACAAATTTTTAGAAGAGAAAGTTGACAGACATTTCTACTCTATAAATTGCAATAAAAGAACTTGTACCTACTTTCGGTCTATAAGCAAAATGATCGTACAGTCGCCATCACATACATAGGGACACTATAGGTGTTCAAAAATATCGGCACATGCACCCTAATGCCTTGAAAATAGAGGTGTGTTCCGATGTTTGTGACGTGCTTGTTTGCTCCGATGTATGTGATGGCGACTGTACATACATATTGTCATAAAGTCATAATCCGCATTGATTTGCATAAGTATTTATAGCGACGAAATGGGTCAGATGCCAAATAAAACATGTATTAGAAAACAAAAGATAGAAATGGGGTTTCCGTCCACACTCTGCATTTTCAATTTCTAAAGCTTCTTAATGAATACACTCCACATATACGTAGTTATGTCTGTACATGTAGATGTATAACACAAACGTCGAAAGTGCGCAAACGAATTGAAATTATGACGTGTCTTTTCATGGAATAACAGGGCGACATCGACAGCCAACATAGAACTAAAAGCAAGATTTTTAACCTAAAATCGTAGATTACTATGGTCTAGACTAATTTTAATCTCACCGTCAAGTTCTAGGAACAGGTTTTCTTGCTAACTAATCGATTTTACTATCGCCGTAACCTAGGCAACATTCTCTTACGTAAAACCAGACTAAAGGATGTCACAGCCGTATATAAAGCCAATTTAATTCATGATTGGCTACCCAAATGTGATTACGTACAGAAATGTATTTCTAAGAACGGACATGCTTCGTAAAATTTGAATATTTCTACATCTTAATTCAAAAAAAACTTCATATTTATACGGGATCGGGAGTTTGGGTCATACATAAACTACCTATCTTGAACCCGTTGACAAAACTTGTTACACCCACTGCTATTACTTTTAGTGTCTAATTCAACCAAACAAGAATGGAGTTTAACCTAAGATCAGTTCGTACAATTTTAACTTCTGGTTAGATAAGCCCTTATTCCAGCTTAGTAAAATCTGGCCTTACACACGTACTTTAAAATAGCGTGTAACTTATCAAAAAAAAAAAAAACTCCGCCATAACTTTACAAAGTCGACTTCGCGTTCTTATCAGATATTTTCCTTCGTAGCTCTATGAGCAAATTTAAGTTTTATTGCCGTAATAGGGCCATTAGCGAAGTTGGGTTTTCACATAGAGGCGAGCTCGCGCTACGGAGAAGTGCAGTCACCTTTCAGGCTTTCCAGGAAAACGTTCACCTTCCTGGAAAACGGGTTCTTACTTTAACATGAGCTTTTCCTATACAAATGTGTGTAACGCAAATTAATCTAATCAGTTATCCGTCGAACATTAAACACGCATTCGCGAACGGTTAGGTGGATACAATATTGCATACACATATATACATATATATCCATGTGCAGTCTAGACGTATAACAAGAATGTGTCTCCTACTGAAAGCATTGTTAGACTCTAGACACTCAGTACGCCGCATACGACATAAATAATTCCATATACTAGTATATAAGGCATTTAATTTAAGCTTATAATGAAATTATTTAATACAATTGAACGGTTTAAGGACATTTTTAATGATGTCTGGTGATTATGAAAAAAGTTCAGGAGGTGAAAAAGTCGAGCCACTAAACGACAGCCAAGGTAAGTAAAGTAACAAACAACCAGTTTTAAGAAAAATAAAGTTAATCCTCATAATTTTTTTTTATGAAAAAGGGGTAGTTTAGTGTACTTACATGTTGTTAACGCATTTTTATAAGGTCATGGAACCCCAGTAAAATCGAAGCGTAAACCGCGCAAATATTCATACAAGACTGGGCCCTTAAAATTGCGATAAAAATATGGTAACTAGCGACGTCCTTGACGCAAATGAACGAGATTTGGTGCGATCGAAGCATGATACGAGAAAGGTAATAGTCTTCCGATATACCCAAAATATTAGGCCCTTACACGAAATCGTCGTCAGTTTGAGTCTGACCGCCGCGAAGCCAGGCTGCACGTCCGTTTGCAGCCACAACAACACGCCTCGGGCCCGTAGTCATGGGAACCACAACCTCGCCTTTCGAGGGAGAGATAAAAATCAGATAGCTAATTTTTACCAATCACCACCCAAGTTCGCCTCGTGCAGCCGCGAATGAATATCGAATAGCATCCGTAAAATGTTATGGTGGAAACAACTTGAAAGAGCACAGGACAACGCCATGATGATGGAAATGGAAGAACAAAGAAAACGAGAGTACATTAACAATACCACGGTGACATTGGCGCTGCCGATCCCCAATAGGGACCCAGTATTGGAAGACAATCTGCTAATAGCTAACATAGAACAAGTTAAAACTTTACAAGCGTCCCTCTTCCCTATTTGCAATAAAGGTAAAGAAGTAGACTCGATAACAAAACATCAGATAGGTACTTAAAAATACGTTTAAATTGATTATAATTATTTTTACGCTCTAATAATACGTAACGTAAAAATAATTATATAAAATTGTACAATGGTATGTTACGAAATTAAATTGTGCCAGCATATTGAAGTCAAATTAAGAATAAAACAATTTTTTCATCAGGTATTAATTAATGAAGCTGTAAAACATAGTAATTGTGTGTAATGATACTGATGATGTTCGTAATCCACGCGAAGCATTATACTTAGTTTGGGCCAAGTAACTAGGCTATGTTTTCATTATGAAACGTACTCTCTACACTATAAAAATAATACCGGTAAAAAATCTGACAGAAACAAACAAAACAAAAAATTGGGCCCGCATAATATGATTGGTATAACAATACGTAAATGTACATAGGTATAGTCAGGGGTATTAATATGCGTACATAAATAAGGACATAAATATCTGTACAAGACTCTATTGACAATGTCATAAAGGCGTGTACAGACATTTATGTCCTTATTTACTGACTGTACACATATTGTGCACTGTATGCGTTAATAAGGGTTAAAGTTGCATTAACCGAATAGCTTAACCGACTAACTTTCAAAGTATTTAGTAGGTGAATTAGTTCTTCGCTCAGAACAATTAATAGTCACGCAATTTTGCTATCAACAGGAACTTTTATATCAAACTTTCTTCAAAACAATATCAAAACCAATCAGTTCGAAGTATGCACCGATGCAAAGACGTTCCGGACGACAGCGAAACTCAAGGAACCACGAGATCTATTCGCACTGCCGAAGGAACTAGACTGTCCACAACAAGCCCCGAGATGGCCCTCGGAATGTCAAGTAAGAACCTAGGAGCTTGATTAAATCTGGGTCGTCATTTTCGCGAGGTCAGCAAACGAAAGCTACACCCCCACTTAATATAATTATGTGACAACACTAAACATCACACGCATGAATTTTTACCCACAATGTTACCACGTAAATGTGTTTATTGGGTTCAACTATCCTTAGTCTGTAGCGGCACAATGAAAACATGGCGCTATGGTATAAACAAATCAGCTCTCAATACGCCTGTGTGATTGCACTCAAATGACTAAGGCCGAAGTACACCAAGAGAAAGCCAATTAATTTAAAGCTCAAAGTTTCATACTTAACACAGCAATAAAACTGTAAAGTTTTCTTGCTGAGTTTGATAATAAATCCAACTTCAAGAACCATTTATCGTAACGATTCCATCAACGACTTATTGTTGCGAATTTGTTGAACATTAGGGACACAATCTTATGTTAGAATGAAAGCACAGAACAGTATAATAGTGATGAGAGGTACACCAGTCTGATTCAAACTGTAGCTGTGTGTATAGATAGCAGCGATGAGTAAAATTGTTAGTTTCGATCAAAGAGGAAAATTGAAAAATTATTCGCCACGGGCGGGATCTTTGATCGAAACTTAGAATTTCGTTAGCGGACGTTTCTGCTCAGTATAAATTTACTAATAAAAATGTTGTTGTGATTAATTGTAAAGCCAGTAGACCACTTTAGAACAAACCTAAGGTGTATTTCATACCTATCATACCATGGGCTTGTTTAAGAACGCAAGCAAGCGGTGACCTAATATATTAAGAACTATATTGCGAGTTATAGTTAGCTGATGTAAAAAAAAATATTTGCCGTATAGGTAGTCGATGAAAGGATACACCACATAACTTGGAGTCCGGCTTCCCCAGAGCCCTATTACAACTCCACGGGAAAAGAGTTACGACCACAACCAGTCGGCGAAGACGCAGGAACAGTCATCTTTCAGTATTATCCGATGAGTGCCGTAAATTATGTGAGTTTCATTTATCTTCAAGACATTTACTATATCGCACTAGGGAATAAGTTTCAAAAAAAAAAATTTTTTTGAGAAAATTTTTTATTGCCTACTGTTTTAAGAGTTTTAACAGCCCTAATACGACGGGTTTATGATGTGTAATTTAAAAGTTCCCATGGCCACCTTCCGTCTCCGCCATCAAACCAAGTTGATTGTATTGCCATAATATTCCATTTTCACCGTTCATAGGTACATAAATATGATACAGTTCGATCGGATACTTACAAGTATTTGAAAAATGGTTCGCAGATTTTGAAACTGACAGATTCTGTTAGTGCTGAATTGCTGATGCAAGGCAGACTATTTCGTTTTCACTAGTCACACTTTTAATGTTAAATAATATACATGAAACAAACTTTATTCCAGTTCAGTCGGTCAACCGTGGGTGGTTCCAGACTGTTCATTTCCGCGTGTGCTAGTGCTGGGGGTGAAGACGAATTACGATTCGAATCGCGATTCGAAAGCGGAAATCTAGCAAAGGCAGTGAAAATCACATCGGCATATTACGAACTACATCTCCGAACTGATCTTTACACGAATAGACATATGCAATGGTTTTATTTTAAAGTAACAAACACAAAAAAGCAAATGATGTACAGGTAATTAATAATCTTTGAACTATGTAGTACTTAATCAAACTATCTTACCTATGCACACTCCCCTTAATCCAGGCTATCTATCTCTATGCTGATCCAGGTTTTCCATAGTAAATTTATCGAAGGCGGAAAGCTTATACAACGAAGGCATGCGACCTTTATTGTACTCCACGAAAGACGCAAACCTACATTCGATTGGTTGGAGGCGGTGCGGCGATAACATCGCGTACTACAAGAATGACCCGACGTAAGTAGTAAACTAGCTAATCAGATACAAATTGCTTCGATAAACTACATCTTGATAAAGGAACCGGTATATCGTGTTCACAGATGCGAAGAAGAGGAACAATTTCCGAATTACACGTTGACGTTTAATATTGAATTTCCTCATGCGGACGACGCAGTGTACATCGCGCACTGCTACCCATACACGTATTCCGATTTACAGGAATACCTTTCGCGACTACAATCGCACCCGGTTAAATCGACGTTCTCTAAACTAAGGCTGCTTTGTCGAACATTAGCTGGAAATAATGTATATTATCTAACCATCACTGCACCCCCAAACCCGAACGAAATGGAGCAAAAGGTGATCAGATCCAATCTTCAAATTGAATTCATGCATTTGTATGAAATGTTGAATTAGCATATTATTCTAAGAGTGTTTTAATCAATTCGCAGAAAAAGAAGGCTGTTGTGATAACAGGGAGAGTACATCCCGGTGAAGCTCCGTCATCATGGATGATGAAAGGTTTTATAGATTATTTAACCGGTGACTCAAACCAAGCACGCGAGTTACGGGAAAAGTTTATATTTAAACTAGTGCCAATGTTGAATCCGGATGGCGTGAGTAATTGCAGTTGTCCTAGATATTATTCATTCACACAAATGGTGACAAGCTGTTGACAGTTAACAAATATTGCAGGTAATTGTTGGTAATAATCGCTGTTCGTTGACCGGAAAGGATCTTAACAGGCAATACCGGACCGTTATTCGAGAGACATACCCACCTGTCTGGCACACTAAACTAATGATACGGAGGTATTTTGCTATGAATCCTACTTAGAGATCGTTCATTCCATGAAGTAGGGCCACATTCCTACCTACACTAACGATAAAACGCAAACTTGTTCGTACATTAAACGATCTTATATGCTTTGGTATATTTCATAGATTAAAATAGTACCTAACAATTTTCACGCATAATCTACTTTATTCAGATTACAGGAAGAATGTGGTGTTGCGATGTACTTAGATTTACATGCGCATTCTCGAAAGCATAATATATTTATTTACGGGTGTGAGAGTAGAAGAAATTCGGACAAGCGATTACAGGAGCAAGTTTTTCCTTTAATGTTACACAAAAATGCGGCAGATAAGGTATTTATCAATTACTATAATGGTTCTCGGCACGTAAGTAGAACTGAGGTGGCGATAATTGCACAGTCTCACAAATGCGCATACTCAAGATAGCATGTGCCGCCACCCACGCCGCCCTATTGCTGTGGATACACGCACCGCACCCCACCCAGCCTCCTCACCACAAATTACACCCGAAAATCGACTACTGCGCAGGTTCTACTTACGGACCGGGAATTATAAACATGTATGTATACTTTTCCTTATCATAATAGCGATATTCCGCTTGCGTCTCTCTAATCCCAATAATTGTTGAAGACACCTTAGTTTTATGAAGAAGCGATTTTTTCCAACTTTCCAACACAGAAACGAAATTAGGCCTTATTGGAATTAACCTAATAAGTACCTATACGTGGTCTTATACAAAACAATATTTAACAACATATATTATTGTTTTAGTTCTCTTTCGAAAATTGCAAATTCAGAATACAACGGAGTAAAGAAGGAACCGGTAGAGTGGTCGTATGGATGCTCGGGGTATCGAACAGTTATACGATGGAAGCGTCTTTCGGAGGATCAGAATTAGGCAGCAGAATGTCGACGCACTTCTCCGTTCAAGATTACGAGAGTTTGGGACGAACGTTTTGTGAAACGTTACTTGACTTTTACGATGAGGAACCGAGTAAAGAAAGACTGAGGACTAAAATTGTAACGAGACTGTTGAAAGAAGGTTCTAATGCTGACGAACCAACTAATATTGATTTGTCCGACTACTCCAGGTATTTGTCAGATTTATGGGTTTTTCCCACTTGCTAACGCCAATATTTTTTAACCAGATGCCATTTTTTCTTGGCAATTTCCAGCTATTACCACTAATGTGTTGCTTATATATTTGGTAGTAATCGCTGGGTATAACCCAAATTTATTACATCAATGAGCCTTATCCTTGAGTTAATCAAACGTTAAAATAAATGTATTTTTCAGTGATGAAGGAGATACATCAAGCAGTAGCTCAGAATCAGGTGCAATAAGGTGCCCTCGTGAGGTTATGCAGCCTGCACCACCTTCATCTCCCATTTTGCCTAATATCCACAGAGATATTAGCGATGTGAGTATAGAGCACAGAATGCCTTACTTCGAGCTAGGATCTTATAAAATACCAAATGATCGTTTGCAGCAACCGCGAAAGCAACGAATAAAATTGGAGAAAATTAACAGGACTGAAAAGAAGAAAACTAAGCGAGAAACGTTACAGGTAGTAAGGATTTGATCAGCGATGTAGGGCAACTTTTATACAAAATAATTTAATCAATATGTTTTAGGTTTCAAGGGCAACCATTGATTTGACCTCGGACGCAATGACGGACGGTTCTTCTGATGCCGACTCGTGTGACGACAATCTCAGCCCAATAAGACGAGTTCAAAAATTACTACATTCCACTAAATCTAAGCCTAGAAGAAAGAAGAAAATGCCGCCAGAGCTGAAAATTATACCGGCACCGGTAAAATACTCGTATTCTTCTATTGATATTAATAGAGCTCTACGTATAGTCCCTAATATACAAATATAAGAAGTTGCTATGGGCACCGTCCGTCTCTATCATCAGATAAACTCTGTGATGACATAATATTGCACTGTCACTGACATTTACATTTCTTCTTCTAAGTCGGGCACTCTTAGCAGAGTGGTCGTGGTTGTATTGTAAAAGGGTGGTACTTGGAGTAAATGCATCAAGTGTCATTATCGAGTGCTTTCTTTGCAATGAGCTTCCATTTTTGCCGGTGAGAGGCATTGCGTTTGCATTGGACCAAGACCATTTACATAAGTATGCCGAATTTCAGCTCAATCGAATATCGGCAAGTGGCTGAAAAGTTGTTTGCAAATTTTGAAGGACTGCTTACATACGAACAATGCCAATTAATATAAAGCATGTATGCGCTGTGTTGACTATGACGGCGACCGTACATTTGTGTTATCCACTTGGAGCTAGAATTATAAAGTTTGCTTATTTACAGAAAAGTGACTCTCCATATCAATCCGACAAGGAGAAGAAAACTACCCTAAGCAGGAGACCTCGTAGCGTGTCCATGTTTAATGAGCCTACAGAGAATCCGAGATTAAATCCCTCTTCGTGGCATCAGTTCAGATGTTTGCCTCCTCCAAAGTAAGAAAGCTAGAAGTGTTCAAAAAATCCTTTTTAAGGAAAAATGGCATCAAAACATTTCTTGTAAAACATGACTCGCTAACCTTTTGCCGTAAACAGTAGTCAGATCTGATTTAAAGCCAAGGCTACCAATCTTCATACCCTTTAGAAAAATATATCCACCGCAAAAGAGCTTCACCCAGTGCATGCTCACGTGTCTTATTCGTTACGTTTTCGAAATACGTTATGATGCGTAAACACGGAGCGGCTTAAGGGGACGTAGGTTCGTGGTCTTATCTCCCTCTCACTGAGCAAAAGCGTGAGCGAGATGGAAGTGCGTGTTTGGAAACGCGGATATCATGTTTTTTTAATTTTAATTTTTTGTGCGTTTTAATAATAAAAAAATAGCTGATTTCCCTCAAACATGACATTGCCGATTTTTAGAACCAATTTTAATATGTTTAGCTGTTGTGCATAATTTGTCACAATTTTTTTAAGTGTATTTTAGACCTATGTTCGTGATTTTTTTCTATCAAGCGAAAGTCAAAAACTCAAGATTTGAATAGCTGATTTCCCTCGAGAAAGGCCTCAAGATTGCTAATTAAATTTAGGGCAGCCGTACTATAATCCAAACAAGAGCTACGATTTTTTAAATATCAGTTTTTGGAGCTTACGTCGCCTTAAGGCGCATTCATTGACAGGCATTGACTAGAGGTACAGTCGCCATCACATACATTAGGTACACTATAGGTGTTCAAAAATATCGGCACATGCACCCTAATGCCTTGAAAATAGAGGTGTGTTCCGATGTTTGTGACGTGCTTGTTTGCTCCGATGTATGTGATGGCGACTGTACCTCGTTCTATCTTGCAGCCTGCAGTCCGCTACCGGACCTTCTAGTTGCACCTTTGCAAACCTCGGTGTTGTCAAATGTGTTCAATTTTTTTTATAATCAGTTTTTGCAGGTGCCTATCTGATAGTAAGAACAGAAACTCGCAGCCTGCAGAGCTACAGGTGAAATTAAACTTATTGAAGAGGAATGTCTGGACGGGCGTTCCAGCTGACGAAAAGGGACCCCTGTCTTGGGGCATCTCTAGTTTTGCTATGAACTCGTACTTCACAGACAGTGAGGCATTGCTACGGTATGTAAGAAATTAATAAAACCTCTAAAATTGAACCATTGAACATTTAATTTGTTTATAATGTATATTCTAAATTCTAGATCATGTTCAAAAAAATTGGAAGAAATTGAAGGTGAACGGAAAAAGACTAAAGATGAAAAGAAGAAGAAAAAAACCAAGACTAAAAAGATTTCTCTTAAAGTGCCAAATGCAGATGAAGCTATAGAGTCTACTGGCAAAACCACAAAAACTTGGAAGAAAAAGGGAAAGTAAGTTTTGAAGTAGAATTCTTACCTATAATTCAAATAAAACACCAGGCAAGTGTGAGACGGACTCGCATGTGGGTTCCATACCACCGTACAGTCGAGTTCTCCAATATCTGTACAGACAACCGTTCAAAAATATCTTTTTTTTTTTTTATTTTAGAATCAAAAAAAATACAATTTTAGTAACTTAACCTAAAGATTCGCCAAACTGCAAAGTAGTTTGTTGGCGATTCGCTCACTTAAAAAAAAATAAAAAAGATAATATTATCGCGGTACACGGTACACCGAAACACTACACTACCGCCCCAGCCAAAAGGCCGTAAGTCCCTACAGAGTTCATACGAAATTACGACCTATACACAGTCTTTATTGTTACTGACATAAGACTCATGTGTATATATTTTTGAAAGGCTGTCTGTATATTGGAGAACTCTACCAATTTTAAATGTTTGTATCAATTGCTATTTTAAAACTAGGTTCGAGAAAAATACCCGTAAACAAACTCGTTTTATGAATGTAATCCAGTTACCTTGTCGCCTGAACGTACGGGGTAGTTTGCCTCAAATCCGGCAGTTCTGATTTTTTGCAGACTTGTTTATGATGTTGGCCCAATGAATAATCCAAGTTTGTGGCCTCGAGCGCCGAACGCAAGTTTGTCAAATATTTAACATGCCACGAAATCCCTAAAGGACTCGTTTTTAATAGAACCTTTTAAGAGGCTGACAAGACCAAATTTGTTGAAATTGTTATTATTTAAGCAGTTGTTTAAGAAAAACTATTTGTTCTAGCACATCAAAAAAAAAAGATTGGTCTTAAAATCATCTTAAACGGTTCTATGTCCTTATTTTTTTGACTTATGGGTCTGCAATTAAAAACATGACGTACACATATTTATACCTAAACCGTAGACGAGCCATATTTAACAAAAAATCCACATTTTTTTTATTTAAATTTTTATTCATTATTTTCGTCTAAAACCTGGCCGCTCAAGTAACACAGCGAGTGCTCGTTTACTCCGATACAAATAGACAGTGTGCGCCGTTTTTGGTGTTGACAGCGCCTTAAGTGCGTTTTTAAAGTAGACTAAATTTGCTACAATATGAGACTAGAAATGTCTCTGTAGACCCAATAAGTAGTTTCTGCGATAAATAAAGCTCTTCAAAATTCATAATTTTTTGTACTTCGCAATTTATTGCAATGTTTTAGACGGCGCTCGAACAAATCTAGCGGGGTGAAGTTCCAAAGTACCCCGACGGAGTTTGCTAGTGTTGCAAAGTTCGAAAAATTATAAACTTTGAAAGGTTTTATCTCCGAAACTATTGGATCTAGAGAGACAATTCTAGTCTCATATTGTAGCAAATCTAGTCTAAAATAAAAACGTATTGAGAAGGTACTATCAAAAACTAGTCCTTAAGGGTTATAATAAAAACTTTCGCGGTATTTTAGATTTTTGACAAAGTGGCGTTCGGCGCTCGAGGTCATAATCATGGATTATTCATTGGGCCAACATCATAAACAAGTCTGCAAAAAATCAGAACTACCGGATTTGACGCATGCTCTGGATGTATTAAGTTACTGAATAAATGTGGATGCCTTTTATGTTTTCCTTTTTGATAAAATATGTTTATTTGTTATTATAGTGGTCATGAGAAAAAGTATGAAAATTCAAGAATCTATTTTTTTTGGAATTTATTATTTCATTAGCTCTGTAACTATCCAGTGTCTGTCTGTCTGTCCGTCCTTCTATGAATAGCTGTCTTTTTTATAGAAGGATGGACAGACAGACAGAGAGACATTGGATAAAAGAACCCAAAAAAAAGACCTCAGGTACCAGGAACCACTGTAATAATAATAAAATATCTTCTGCTTTCAGGTTAAAACATACGAAGTCAGAAGGTTCTCCATATAACAATAACACAAGTTTTACTGATATACCCCGGAACACACAACAGACATCACAAAAATCTAGCAATCCTGACAAACTAGCAAAGACTAGATTCAGAAAAGGAGCCTTTGTAACCACTGCCATCCAGAGTAAAAAGAATATCAAGTTGAATAGCTCCCTTTTGTCAGAAAATTCAGATACTGATGATTCCATTCAATCGACAAAGAAAGTCAAGAAAAAAGCTAAAACTGCAAAACTTAGGTTACCCAAAGCTGCAACAGAGATAAAGACTAGCAAAAACTGATTTTATGATGTGCATTCTATAAAACCAATTTTGGGATAGCCAAGTCCATTGATGTAGATTGTAGAAGATTGTGGGAGCTTCAGAGCACTTTCTTCTTCAGAGAATTTTTAAACCAAAATTAACCCAGTGACAAGGACCGGAAAACCCTTTTCAGGCTTAAGCCTATCAATTTGGTAACCCTATCAATTGGTAACCTTATGATAAGGTAACGTTACTGATAGGGTAACCCTATTGTTATTGTAAGCATATCGGATGTGGTAACCATAAGATAACCCTATTGAGATAGGGTTTTGTTAAGGGTTCACTTATTACCTTATGGTTACCACATCCGATATGCTTACCATAACAATAGGGTTACCCTATCAGTGACGTTACCTTATCATAACATAAGGTTACCATTATGGATAGGGTTTTTAAAAAAACCCTACGGAAAACCCTAATAAGGGAAACCGGTTTCTGTCCCTGCTCAGTGTCAGTTTTGTGACGAAAATTAAGCATATAATATTATGTGAAAATGAGCTTGTTTCACATCTAAATAACGTATTTATGCATATCATTTATAAATTAAGAAAAAGTCAACTTTTATACAAACTGAATACCTACTTAATTGTCGTTACAAACCTGACACTGAGTAAATTTTTGTTAATCAACTCATGCTAATTGTGTACACATTTTTTTTGAAATGCCCTTGTTACTCCTAGTTACTTCCTCAAAAAACTACTAGCTAGGACCGCATAATCCTAAAACGCCATGGGCTCCCAATAGGTTAACAACAACTGAAAAAGTGATATTTTTGAGGAAGGAATAGGGAACATTACGCAAAACACTGCGTAGGGGGCGACGAAGACGAACGAGTTGACGTTGTATCTCGTTCCCACTTGCGGTATTGTATCTGCATGCATCCTTGTCATTCATTTGACGATCAATGGGCTTGTGACCTTAAATTTGTTTACGATGCCATTCGAACCAGTTTTTGTAGATGAACAAATGTTTGTATGGAAGCAACTACATTTAAAGGACATTAATACCCAAAAAATCGAGTTAAAAACGGACCTCGCTGACAGCAGACGAAACGCTTCATACTGATTGGCTTTAAAGTATGACGTCACACCGTGCAATTTGTACTAACCGTTGCATGGAAAATAAAGTAAATTGCTGTTTCGGTCGCGAAATACTGCGTTTAGGTCCATAGTTGTCATACAAATTTGTTTCTATAAAAGCGTAAGGATTCTATTGGTACCTTTAAATTTACTCTTGAACAATAAATAAAAAAACTTTTTTTTCTAAACTTTCAAGGTTTATATCTTTTTATGATTTGAATTATATTTTGTAATTTATACTTTATTACAATCATTTGAAGGTTTACTATCCATTTAGCAACACGACGTTATCAATTTTAACACCACGCAACAAACCTATTGGGCATGTGTGTGTGTGATCTTCCTTTACTGGTTTACGATTTAAGCTAGTGCTGCACTCTGGCGGCAGAACATTGCAGTATTACTCCTTATTGGCAAACCAGTTTTATACAAGAGTGGGCCAAAAAAAATTGCACTTTTGAAACTGATGAAAATAAAACCATAAAAGTTAATTTCCTGAGCATTTGATTTTTGTGACTAACATCTAATGCAATCTATTTTTGGAAAATAACATCTTTGAGATGATCCCCATCACGTCGCTAGCACTCCTGCAAACGACTACGCAAATTTCGGGAAACTCGATGACACATCCTGCGAGGGATCATAGCGGATGTTTTGCTTGAGTTCGGATATTGTCTTCGGTTTTTAGGGTTCCGTAGGCAAATGGCAAAAAACGGAACCCTTATAGATTCGTCATGTCTGTCTGTCTGTCTGTCTGTCCGTCCGTATGTCACAGCCACTTTTTTCCGAAACTATAAGAGCTATACTGTTGAAACTTGGTAAGTAGATGTATTCTGTAAACCGCATTAAGATTTTCACACAAAAATAGAAAAAAAACAATAAATTTTTGGGGTTCCCAAAAAATCCCCTTAGACCTGAAACTCACATTTTTTTTTTTCATCAAACCCATACGTGTGGGGTAACTATAGATAGGTCTTTTAAAATGACATTGAGGATTCTATCATAATTTTTTTCTAAACTGAATAGTTTGCGCGAGAGACACTTCCAAAGTGGTAAAATGTCTCCCCCCCTCCTGTAACTTCTAAAATAAGAGAATGATAAAACTAAAAAAAATATATCAGATCAAAATTCCACCGAAAATTGGATTTAACGAGATCTAGTAAGTAGTTTTTTTTTTAATACGTCATAAATCGTAAACCGCAATTTATTTAACGGAACCCTTCATGTGCGAGTCCAACTCGCACTTGGCCTCCACACGAAAAAATCGGCGGGAGTGAGATCCGGGCTTCCTCCTAAATAGGCGGCCAACTGTTACGTACGTACAAATTGTTGTTTTCATAAAACAGTTTTACACAAAAAGCTTGTTGTTGACCAGTAAAACGCTCCATTGCAAATAAATCTGCATAAAGTAATGTCAAATTTCCCACCCCTCAAAAACGATTTAATTTATTATTTTTCAAGATATTCAGTGTTAGCATTTAAAAATAAATATGGCTTACCCTACCCATCCGGACCCTACCTGTCTGTAAATGTCTGAAAGGTTCTGGAAAGTGTTAACATAGGAAGGCTAATCTAACTTTCATAGTTATCAACCATGGGACCAACCACTGCTGGTAGACACAGTAGCCACCTGGTTGTGTTCATATCCCAAGGGTATTATAATCTTAAGGGACCCATTTGTTGCCGAGGTGCAAATATTCCATATAGTTAGGACGCGATATCGCGTCAACGGCAACCAATGTGTTAACATCAGTTGATAGGAGAAACTTTCTACTTGTAGAGAGTTTGTTATTCCATTTTTTATTCAAAAATTTTACTGTGACTGATGGACAGACACCAGGGCCCTATTTCAGCAAATCGACAATTGTCGCTTGACAATGACAATTCGACTTACATGGCTGCGTCGACAGGTGGTGTGGTTGCTGGACAGCTTATATACCCAGCAATGTACGTGGAATTGTCAATCATCATCATCATCATCATCATATCAGCCGAAAGACATCCACTGCTGGACATATGCCTCCCCCAAAGAGTGCCAAAATGACCGGTTCTGCGCCACCCGCATCCAGCGGACTCTCGCAAATTGTCAATGTCAGATGGCAATTGTCAAGATGGTGGTGAAATAGGGCCCTGGTGATCAGAAGGAAAATATATTCACAGACAAAATGTACCCCTAGTGACTGATGTGTATGTGCTTTTAGTCTACTGTGACAGATTTCGCAGAATAAAATCCACTAGGCATAAAGAAGTAACTTATTTTGACCAAGGATATACATTTTTACATGAATTTTCAAAAAGAATGGGATAATAACATAATATGGGTGTAGCATTTATTTATTTTATTTATTTCTCACATTGAATAAAATAGATAATGTAAAACAGTTTTTTTTTTTTTTTATAAGTGAGGTACCCATTTTTGGGCAAAGGCCTCCTCCAGCTCCTTCCAGATTACCCTGTCCTTGGCTTTGCGGGTCCATGCCGGTCCGGCAATTTGGGCGATGTCGTCAGCGCACCGCCGCCGCGGGCGACCGCGTTTCAGTGGCTAATTATTCAGTGAAGGAAAACATCGTGAGGAAACCGGTCTAATCCCAGTAAGGTCTAGTTTTCCCTCTGGGTTGGAAGGTCAGATGGCAGTCGCTTTCGTTAAACTAGTGCCAAAGCGGACCCCACCCCGGGCTCATTTTGGGCATGACCGGGAATAACGGTAGGAGGATTATGATAGAGTGGCTAATTAACCCAATGACCGCCACTTGCTATCATAAATTGGTCAAGTTATAGGACCTTCTCATCCATGACAGGAGGCATGTGCCCAGCAGTGGGACATATAATAGGCTGATTTATTATGGTTTTATAAGACTGTCTCAGTTAAGTCAGTTGTATAGGTAAGATACCATTTACCAACAATAGACTGAACTCTTAATATATTGTAAGAAATTATGAAGTTTCTTTTTGATCCTAGCCACATTGCTGATTTTTAATAGAACTAATGTATTTTACTAACAAGGATAGATCAGGGCAACAAAGAGGTATGGAGTGAAATGTTTGGAACACAATTTTTGACTTCGTAACTTTGTTTTGACTAATTAGGAGATGAAGATATCAATAGTCCCCGCCCGTAACCCTTGAGCTGGGTAGGGAGGGTTTTAAAGGTCCCATTTTTCGGTTTTTCGCTTATATCTCGGAAACTATGCGTCTTAGCAACATAATTCGCTAGGAAACATAGTTTCCGAGCTTTATAATTTAGGTTGGCGGTCTTGAAAGCAACACACCAGAGTCAGAGTCGGAGTTTCGGAGTCACAATCTGAAGAATATTTAAATAACAAACACCAATTTGGAATCAGATATGGATGAATAGTTATTTATTATAAAGCATAGAATTTTTACATTCACCAAACAACACAAAACCAATAAACACACACTCAGCTATACATGATGTATGTACATTATTGCCATATATTATGCTGTTTACAGAGACAACTATCTCAGGGTGAAATAGTGGCATGTCGGGCTATAACAGTAAAATGGTAGTAACCATTTTCTTTTTTTAAAGTTAACATGTTAAAAATAAACAATGAACTCTCTGTACTCTTTTATTTTCCTAAGGGTTTATTATCTCGGGATTAGGTGCCAAAGCAGATTCCGGGTTCCTTTAGGATACAACCAGGAAAAACGCTAAAAGGATGACGATTTTCCTTAGCGTTTTTCCTCATATAGGCTGACTGTTCAATGTGATATCTAGTCATTCACAGTATTTACACAATATAAATGGAATTAAGGAACCTTATTGCAGGCAAGTGGTTATTACTCACTGAATTACACAAATTGTAGTGTTTAAGTAAAGGTTTAGAAGAGAAAGGGTGGTATCCGTAGCAAGCAGCACATTCCTGATAACCAATAACCCCCGCTATGAACCGTGAGACCGCAAGAAACGTAACGCATAGATTATATTATGAAGATATTATAAGATAAGATAACGGTACTACGTAAGATAAACAGTAAGTATAAAAAATTAACCAATACTCACACGAATAATTTTGAACACCAAACTATATGTTGATTAAATCTTCAAAACAACTTATTTCCATTGACGACGATGCCTGTTTCCATTGACGATAACCACAAATCATAAGACAAATAAAAACAAACGGTAAAAGGAAGTTTTGAACTTGACCTATCCAAGTTTTAATGTTTTAGTTCAGAAATGACAGGTTGAGTTGACATTGACAGTTGCTGAGTTTTTTTTTTTTTTCCGTGTTGAGGCTTTTTGCTGCTTAGGCACTTTGCCAATGTCAAGTGGGGGAAGTTTTGGCTTTACGGTTCCGTGGAGTGCATTGCCCCAGGGACTAATTGTACGTAACGACCATATTTAAATATTGGTAATAAGTGGATAAAAGAGTGCTTATATTCATAAATAGTTATAATTTGATATTATTTTTATCTATAAAATAAGCCAAAGTCTTGGCGACTTTGGGCTCAAAACTAGCCAAGAGAGTTTTAACATTAGTAGGGAGTTGGACTTTAAGTTTTGTTAGTAGGTCATAAAGAGAGAAAAGAGTTGACGGACACTCGAGAAAAATGTGATCAATGGGGTTGGCCGGTGAAAGCTAATTGTAGATGGCGCTCTTCTAGATTCCATACGATGAGAGAGAGAGACAGAGGATCGATGGTCCCTAACTTGTATGGAAACCATATACAGTTCTTAGGCAAAAATCTTCCCCATAGCTTTAATCCATAGCCTTTTATTTTTAGCCTTTTTCGGAAAACGGTGGATTCCCACTTCAGAGCAATTCGGGACGAAACATTAAGTCATTTTCGCAAAAATAAATAAAAACTACTTCCCGCCATACAAATTTACCTTTTTTAGGGACCATTATTGGTGCTGTCAGTTTGACAGTTGCCAGCCCCATTGAACCTACATCATGCCCGCACAGACATTCCGCACTATTTATGACTTTGATTTTAAATAAGAATTCAGGGGAGCACAAATGTCCCAGCCTGAGGCGTATGATGCAACTAGTTACTCTTTTTTTAAATTTGAATTTAAAAAACCAGGGAGAAGCCGGAATATTTCTTTGCATTTCGTAAAACTGCAACTTGTTGTCGGTAGCCCATAAAGCCGACCATGATGAAAATAGTTTTAACGATGAGATCGCGTCCAAGTCTTTGCTAAAGCTTTGAAAGAAAGTTCTATCACCGTTTTCTGCTGCTTCCTTTGCAGCTTTATCCGCTAATTCATTTCCATGTATACCTTTGTGGCTGGGGATCCAAGATAAGATTACTTCCAAGTTCTGAAGTCGACAGGATAGGAGGCCCTCCTTGATGAGGCAAACCAACGGTGTTTTGGCCCAGTTTTTAATTGAGTTGTTTATAATGGCTTGGATAGAGCTAAGGCTGTCTGAAAAAATTACTGAGTTTGCCAGTTTAAAGCCTCTCATAGACTGGCGCAGCCTGCGGTGGCGGTCAATAGTACACTTGACAGCTAATGACAAGTTTACTATTGACCGCCGCGGCCAGCGGCGCTACCACAAACTTCGAATCTCGAACTTCGTATATCTCCGTCTCTATCGCACTTATGGTATGTGGTACTCGAGCGACAGAGACGGAGATATACAAAGTTCCAGATTCGAAGTTCGTGGTAGCGCCGCAGGCCGCGCCAGTGTGATGCGAAGCGGGCTTAGGGCCTCTCACAGACTGTCGCTGTCATTAGCTGTCAAATTTACTATGGTCTGCCACCGCAGGCCGCTCCAGTGTGATGCAGGCTTCACGAGATCACGAGGTAACATGCGTTTTTTTTGGAATAAAATGTACCTATTGAGTGAATTCGAAAAAATATAATTACTTCAAATAGGCTCAAGATCATTTTCTTTATTCAAAATAATGACTTAAAGAAACATAAAAAAACATTAATATATCGAAAACTTTGCATAGTTTTAAGTAGGTGCCCTTTTTAATTTTAATTCAAGCATTTATTAATGACAAAAAATAATATTAATGACGCATACAAAATAAATAATATAAAAACACACTTTGTCACGACAGTTACAGCCAGCGCTGCATGGTTTTCCGCATTTAGTACGTCTAAAAATCAAAAATATTTAGTATTAGACGATCACAGACCGAGAAAACTCTCTTCTTCTTTTCTTGGTCTGAGTAGAGGATTAAACGTTGTTCTTGGTAATTAAGGAAAAAAAACATGTTAAATAAAGTACATTTTTTTCGAAAAAAAAATCATTAGGTACTCGTTAGTCTAATCGTCGTTAGTCGTCATTATTAGTCTTTACTCTGAACAGACTTAAAATCATTTTCTTTATTGAAAACGATGAGTAAGTACTTAAAAGGTAAATCAAACAAAAAAAATATCAAAAATACTTAATATAAAAAAATCTGAATTATTAAGTATTATAAGTGTCATTATAACCATCTGCGAGGAAGTTATGGTTTTCGTTTTACTTACAAAATACAAAAAAAATACAAAATAGTTTATTTCACAAAACCAAATATAACATTGAATTGAGGCTGTTCGTCAGTGACCAAACTAGGCTGAGCCTGTATCTTGGCCTACTGCGAGTGCGGTTAACAGATCGTACTTAAATTAAAATATGATTTTAGCATTACATCTAGCGTATGACAAATGAAGAGAACTAATTACAGTATGTGTGAATGCATGTGTGTATGTTTGTGCGTGCGTGTGTGTGTGTGTGTGTGTGTGTGTGTGTGTGTGTGTGTGTGTGTGTGCGTGTGCGTGTGTGTGTGTGTCAGTGTGTATTTGTGGTTGTGTGCGTATGTGCTGTGCGTGAGCCCCCATTTGTAAATCAGTTCTGGGGCACTTATAGAGAAAATCCGATTTTTCACATACGCTTAATACATACATTAAAAAACACTTATCATTCGTTATTTAGCTGACCAAATTATCCCGAAATCATGTTATGGTACGATAATGACTAGGTGAAGCTATTTCCCACAAAAATAGGAACTTTCAAAATGTTACTGTCTATTTCTATGGAGAGCCGATTCTCAGCCCACAGTGCGCCTCTGCGGAGTCTACGGTCTACTTTCTTAATATTCTATAGATTTCTCGAGGACTATACCTACACGATGCTTTATTTATATTGCATGCATTTGTTATGTAACCATTTTATGTGTCCTTTCAAGAAATAAATAATAATATGTAAATAACTACTACTTAGAAAAGTTGAAAAAGTACAATATCTCAAAAACGTTGAAGGGCCAATCAACTTTTGGACCCACAGTATTTTGTCCGGTAACGCAAGATACAGAACTGTCATGTTTGTTAGAGAAACTGCTATAAACCAGGTACCCAATTGTGTATAATGATGGTTTACACCAGCAGTTACGATATGCCACATATTTTAATTGGATTGATAGACACAGGTTTGAAATAGATTGATTTGAAAGTTTGTAAAAAGTAACACAGGAGACAGAAAAAGTGTGGGTGAAAAAGTTGATTGACCCTGAAACGTAGCTAAGAAAGAACCATCTCGATCACGTCAGCTTTCAGATAAAAAAAACTGCATTCAAATCCGTCCATACGTTTAGGAACTACGATGACACGTACAACTTATAACACCCCTCTTTTTGCGTCGGGGGTTAAAAAGGCACTCATGTTTGCAAAAGAAACCAGTTAGTTATAAAAATACAAATTAATCGCTTTTTATTTCATTATAAATTTTAACAAACATTAGTAAGCCAACTATTTTGTGTGAGATTTGATGAAGTAGAACAGATTGATGTTGCAACTGCTGTGGTGGCTGAAAAAGCTAGTACCCGTAATTCACCAGCTGCTGAAAACTGCAAAGCATTACTGACTCTACTGCCAGACGTCGTATATCCAGGGGTTTGAGGGTCGCCGGTGATTGGATTATAGGTGCTACAACGTGATTTTGCTAAAATGCAGGAAGTGACGTTTGTGTAAAATCGCACATTATCAGCATCCAATGTAATATTTACACCTGTCCTTGCTTCTCGAGTGCATTGTGTTATCTGAAAAAGAAATCATTTCGTTGAATGGGGATAGTGAAGCTGACACCACGACGCCCCTGCAGTGGAGCTAGCATAACTTGTTTTCAAATCCCATCACGCAAGCCTCAGCGACTCCTGCCTCAATGGCTCTGTGTAAATTAAAAAGAGGACGTTAGATTTCGCGTCATGGACGTCGCGGTATCAATTGTGCTAGGCCCGCTGAAGTAGTGATGGGTCTCTCTCACATGAGGACAGCTGCTGGCGGAATTATGGAAGTGTGCACATGCCTTCCTGTGGCTCCACCAAAGGGAGCGCGTTGAACACCGTGGGGTCTTAGACGGTAGTCCAGGCGGTTCCCGGGAGTCCGTCATACCCGTCCTGGTTCCCCAGCCAGTCTGGATGAGTAAAAGCATTTCCCCACGAAAAAAGGCCCCTGAAGTAGGTACTCTGGTACACTAGAGTCGATACATACCAAATTGATAGAGTTGATTCTCCTTAAACAACGTACAAAATCGCAATAGCCCATAAAGCAACCGGAAGGTTGTACGTTCAAAGCTGATGATGCTAATGCCTGGAAATGTTTTACTTAATATAAAAACCATGTTTAACTATAGTTTCAAGTATATTCGGACAAAATTATCCAGTTTACTTACCGCGAGTGAAGTGGCACAAGTCGCGTAAGTGGTGTTTACGAAATACTGCGAGGCACAAGTACTCAACGCATTTAATTCTTGTGGACCCTAAAATTAACATACTTAGGTACATTAAAGTTTAAATGATAAGTATATTTAAATAAAAGAAGTCTTGATCGAACCACCTCAGCTCTAATGAATATGATTACTTACATAGGAAAATATATACAAAATAATGCTTATAAATTGGACCATTTTGGACCGTAAAGTCCACTTTACCAAGGTGAAAGATTTTTTGAAATCAGATAAGAGGTTCCAGACAAAAAAAAACTACCTAACTTAAAATAATCTCACACACTTTTCCTTTTTAATATATTACTTAGTAGGTATAGAAGTATACATAAGAAATCAAACACTTACCTCAGGCATAGATGTAACTCTAGAAAAACAAGTGATACAGCCATCTCTTAGCGTAATATTGGTTGGTTGAGCTGTGCTGCACACTATATTAAGCAGATTTTGTAGTTGCGCCCTGCAAGTAAATATACGGTACGTTAGAGAAGTAAAAATGTACATATCATTTTGACTTTTTTTCAATTACCCATTCATCGGACAAAGAGCAGCCAGTTTTTGATTCTTCCATTGTAAAATTTTGTTTTTTACGTCGGTAAAATCGAAGATACCACTAGAAGATGCTCCAATCTGTGAAAATTAGTTTGTACATGATCTTAATCAATTCAAACTTAGCTTGTAATAATTACATTATGGTGAATGAGAAAGTACTATAAACCTGACCTCACTAAAATTTAGTGCGTTCTCTTGTTTCCATTTCAGAATATTATTCTTGATTTCGCTAATATCAACGAAAGTGCCACTTATCTCGATCTGTCGGATAAACCGAGGAAACTTTAATGATGATCGTGTCACTAAAGAATTACATAATTTGCTAGCATAGCTTAGGTACCTCGTAGCTGAACAATAAAGCATTAAATCAGCAAGAAAACAGCTAAGGCATTAAACAATCAGTTAAAGATTGACGAAGGACCAATTTTACTAAACTGGTTTAAGATCCCTTGATATTAACAACTAGGTCAAATATTATCGGCCTTAGCTTTTTCTATAAACCTGCAACCTTATTATTAAATTTAATAGCTATAACGAACGTTATTTTTAAAAATAAATATATACTCACAAAAAATATTAAACTCCAATAATAATGGCTTTTTTTCATTTTAGAAACGGGTTGTGTTTAACGTTAACGTGTTACATGTTCGGCAGGTCCAGCGAAAGTGTAAAATGGAGTCACGCTTTATTATACTCACCGGATATAAAATACTGACACTATACTAAGTGATAATTAAGTCGAGTCAATCATTACTCTGGTTGTTTCTCGCGTCGTTACTCTCCAACCACTAATCGTCGATTATATCTAGTTGAACGAGTGAGCGAAGTTCTTTGTTTCAGCTTGGACAGTTGTCAAGTGAGTGGGCAACTTGACTGTTAGAAGTTCACAAGTCACCTGAAGACTTCTAAGTCTTCTAAATTAGCTTAACGAATGCTGTCTTTGACAATATCCAGAGTCAGTGGCAGTGGCTTAACGTACCTTCCAAAACATGGAACAGCTCAATTAAAATTACCCACTCGAAACAGTCACCGTTTGCAATAATACCTTTTGACTGTAGGTACAAATAAAGTTTAAAATATCATAGGACAAACGGACAGAGCTACTAAACTTATATGTAGTGATTTTGTAATATAATGCCGTAAAATATTTTCATTCACGGTTACAAAGCGTGAAGTAACTAAAGCTAGTTAACACAGATCGACATAATGGCAGGGCCATTATGCCATTATTATTATAGGGGAGGTAGGGGAGCCTTGGGCAGTCGGGTGCTTCGGGCACCACCTTTTTTTTTTTTTTTTGCCGTGTTGTGGCTTTTTGCTGCTTAGGCACTTTGCCAATGTCAAGTGGGGGAAGTTTTGGCTTTACGGTTCCGTGGAGTGCACCTAATAATTTTGCCCCAGGGACTAATTGTACGTAACGACCATATTTGAATATTGGTAATAAGTGGATAAAAGAGTGCTTATATATATTCATAAATAGTTATAATTTAATATTATTTTTATTTATAAAATAAGCCAAAGCCTTGGCGACTTTGGGCTCAAAACTAGCCAAGAGAGTTTTAACATTAGTAGGGAGTTGGACTTTACCTTGTAAGTGCACCACCTTGTAAGTCGGGTCGTGTAGAAGATACTATGTTACAATATTTATTGACAAAAATGTAAAGTTAGATACAATATAAATTAAAAAATATGTACACTAAAACTAAAACAAAATTAATGCTAAACTAATATATTCCCGGGACGGCAGATACCTGGCGCAAATGTGCCCAATATGCTGGCCGCGTTACCCCGCTGCACCGCCAACGATATGTGCTGCACCAGATACGAGCCGGACCTGGGATCGCGACCTCTCTCCCGCAATCGTTGTCCTAATTTTTTTATGAACGTTTTTGCCTCGGAGCACCAGGGGCCACTCGTCTCCACAGCAACCGGGACGAAGTCATACACTGGTTCTAAATTTGAGTATTTTGAATGCTTAAGTTTTGCTGCGCATTCGGCGGCCGCTCCAGCCTTGCGTACCGTGTGGTTGAGGTGCGATGTAGCAAACGTGCTTACACACGTTGCATCCCAAATCAGACTTCGACCCCTCGCCCATGGAACCAGTGTCAACCCATCCGGCCTCTTACCATCCGTCCTGCTTAAACCTTGAGGCTCTAATACGCAGGGCAGATTTGCGGAGACCAATGCTTGACGTATAATTTCGTTAATCGAATGATGTCTCGAAAATCTACCCGCACAGCGCCCGCAGCTTAAACCATGATGGTCATTTGCCTCGACTGTAGCTCCACAAATGCACTGATGAGGTTCACACACCGAGCACCCCAGTCTTAGCGCAGTCCCAATCCTAAGGGAGTCGTTGTCTAGCAGTGTACCTAGATGCGGCGATGGTAATGCATGCAGCCATGCCCCAGATTCAGGCTCGGCCACTGCTTTTAACCGGGCCACATCAACTCCAACAGCGACCTCCACAAGACCATCATAGATTCTTTTGCACAGGAGATCGTCCCACGATCTTTGAGATTTTAAGGTAGTGGGTCGAGCGTCATCTGGGCATCTTACTTTCCAATCTCCTAATGCTTCTTCCAAAAATGGAATCTGAACGTTGCCACCGTCTAGACACAAAATGCGAGTGACAAGATCAACAGAAGCATAAGCAGAGGCAATAAAGGCCACAAGTCCCACATCATGCACTTGACGAATGCCAAGACCACCGTATCGAATTGGCAGTGCAGCCTGAACCCATTGCGACTCATTGAGGCTTACATTTAAAATGTTCTCAAGGCCACACTGTAAAATACGGTCGAAAGCTTGAACACACTGCGGAAAAAACCAAGACGGTGCTGTCCGCAAAGTGTAAATCATTCGGGGCATGGAAAATGAACTACGTAACAAGACTAAGGCGACATGGGCGGAAAGTTGTTGAAGATGAGTTAAAGAGGAAGCTAATGCATCCGACTTTTTCTGAACAACAGTAGGCACTCCCTCTGGGAATATTGGAGCCCCTAAAAGAGTAAAAGATGTAGGGTCAACACATTTCAGCCCAGGAAGTAATGCTTCAAAATCATCAATAGATCTGGTCGAGCTACAAAGGAATATCTCACATTTCCGCACATTGAGCTTCAAACCTACGGCTGATAAAGCTGGCAACAACTTTTTCAGGTCCTCCAAGACGATCTCAGGTGGACCTCCTAGTGTACCGTCATCCAAATACCAAACATTTAGGGGAGAATTCAAAGCAGTTACATGTTTTTGTATGGCCAGACAAAAAACCAATGGGCCCAGTGGATCTCCCTGCTGAACACCGACTTGCGAATACAAAATATTGTTATTATAAAAAAGGTTACTAGGTGTCGCATAACATTGATAAAGGAAAGGATATAAAGAAGGTACCAAATCCTTTACTTCCTCTAACAGATACTTAATTTTCTATACTGTGGTAGTTTAGCTAAGTAGCTGGCAACACCACTCAGGCTAGTGTCATCTGCCATTTCGTTTAGTTGTCAGTGTCACATACCGTCAATCGTGTCGTGCGTGCAAAAGTAAATATTTTGATGTGATTATGAAGGAAAATAACAACGTGATCTGTGAAAAGGCGTACGTTTCTGTATTGATATCTAGTTATGTGTTTCCGAAAGCTAATATTAACGTATAAATAAAGGTAAAACATGACTACAAAAAATATGTTTGAATTTATTTGTGAAATGAGGGGGTGGGGAGCATTGAGCACTAATTTTGAAGGGAGGTTTGGGCATGCCCGCCACTAATGTTTGTTTCGGCCATCGGTGTAGGCAAAAAGTGGATTCTGTTAAAATAAAATTATCTCGACGGAGTTAAATTGCGTACTTATGAGTATTCAATTTGAAGAATAATAAATACTTTGGATGTTATATTATTATTTGTGTTACTAATTACTATATCAATCTATTTCAGAAAAAATGCCGTTTGAATTTAAAAAGAAAAATAAGCGACGCGAAATTTTTAAAGATATAATCTTACGTGCCATATAACAAATTGCAAAGGGAGCAAAAATGAAAACTACTGCAAATAAATACGACATACCTAGATCAAATCTTCAAAGATATTTAAAACAAGACTGATTCACAACACTTCAGGGGCTGCACCCCTGACTTACTCCGCATGATGATGTAATATAAAATAAGTAAAAAGTGGTGAACGGTGTTGGCCACACATATTGTATTTATTTATAAGGCTAATAATTTAAGACTCCCTTGTAGTGGCTGTTTGTATACCTAAATAAAAAAAAAGACACTGTAAAAGATGTTTCATCTAAATTCATATCTAGCCAAATATTATTGCAAGTTTTTATAGTAATATATTTAAATTCAAGTAATTTACCATTAAGAGGCGTATTTGATACAGTACCCAAACCTCCCATTGAGGTGCCCAAACCACCCGACCGTCGTTGGGAGTTTTGGGCACTTTTGACAGTGTTTAGAAAATCTCTTGCAATTTTGACACTCATTATAGTTGTGTTAGTGTTCTTCGTAATAATTGAAGCCAAATATATGTGCTACTGAGACCAGAAATAAAAAATAAAAATGTATTACGACTTAAGTAAAAAGTGTCCAATGCTCCCGTATCTCCCCTACTATCTATGGTTATTTTATACGAAAAAAAGACCTACTGCATAAGATACCATAGCCCGTTATTGGGATTTTGCATTAATATTGTAAATTGACGACCGCTTTAGCCTAGTTGGTAGTGACCCTGCCTACGAAGCAAGAGGTCCTGGGTTCGAATCCCGGTAAGGGCATTTATTTGTGTGATGAGCACGAATATTTGTTCCTGAGTCATGGATGTTTTCTATGTATTTAAGTATTTATTTCTCTATATAAGTATCTATATCGTCGTGTAGTACCCATAGTACAAGCTTTGTTTAGTTTGGGACTAGGTTAATTTGTGTAAGATTGTCCGCAAATATTTATTTATATTAAAATAATTGATGTCCATCCAATGCTCCCCTATCTCCCCTACTATCTATGCTTATTTTATACGAAAAAAAGACCTACAGCATAAGATACTTACTACAGCTTACTTACATACTACAGCTATGCCGTTACTAGGATTTTGCATTAATATTAAAATAATTGATGTCCAAGAAAACCTGACTTCAATTAGTAGATACCTAGGTACTTTATCACGACACGCACCTAATTCGTTCCAGAGTTCCAGCATGTGAATGAGTCACCATGAAAGAATCTATTTGTTTCTGGTATGCCTTCAATATTTGAGGAGTTCTGCCTCTACCTTGGATCCGGAGCCAACTTCCATATATAAAACATATGTGTCAAGTCAAATAGTTTAACTTTTACATATTAAGACGAAAAAATAACAAACTTTAAAATGTAAATTATTAGACTATTATAATATACATATATACATTATCTGAACAAGTAAGGGGTTGATTTAAAAACATGTCTTCTCAATACTGTTTATAAATAAATATGTATAAATAACGAAAGATTGACAAAAACCTAAAAAATACTTTTAAAATCCCTTCTCGGGTAGGTACTTCATCAACTCCAGGAATTTGGTTTTCTTCTCAAAAAAAAACATTTTTATGCCTAGGGTGGCCTAGGGAAGGAATACTTCTCTTAAATTGATAATTTTGTCTTATTTGACCGGGCTATTTATTTATTTGCGTCAGGCAACAAGGCCCATATTTACAAATACCTTAAAGGATACCTTTTTTTTACTTTACTTTATAACATACGTATAAATATACAAATCCTATAACACAATATAATATACATGCACTGGCTATGATGATACATGGCTATTCCGCGACCGAATTCCGTCGCCAAATTCCGCTGAGCTGATTCCGATCGCAGCTACTCTAGATTCTGTCGAGCGAGTCGTGTTCCTGGATAATGGCGGCAAATTAAAAAAACCGGCCAAGTGCGTGTCGGACCACGCACAACGAAGGGTTCCGTCCTATTAAAAAGGTCGTAACATCACAGAAATCTTTTCTATAGGGAAGGCAGTTTTTCAGCAAATGTTCAAAATATTTTTCGGTGAAAGAATACAATAAATACACACTGTCCATGATTTTTTTTTTAAATACACTGTTCAAAAAAATTTGTTACTTTCGGGGCATTTATCTCCGACTATATTCACTTAATCAAAAAAATTGCTGCTGAAACAATGTATTTATTTTGAAAGGCCTATCGATGATAGTTTATTTTTGGCTTTCTGTATGGAGTGCACCTCTAAAAAAATATAATAATTTGATTATAGAACTGTGTAGCGGCTAACAAAATACACCTGTATTCTAATTTTAATTCAAATGCACCTTATAGTTTGCTAGTAAAATGCCTGTGACATACGGATAGACGGACGGACAGTAGGACAGACGGACAAGACGAAACTATAAGGGTTCCGTATTTGCCATATTGGCTGCGGAACCCTAAAATGCGGTATTTGATAGGCTATATAAATCATATGATATAAACTAATATAGAAAAAAAACATATTATAATTTTGATGTACCTATTATTCGGCATATTCTTAGTGTTGACAACCGCGAGATTTTTGAATTTGCCGCCATTTTCCAGGGTCACGACTCGCTAGACAATACAAAATACCAAACAAAATACGTCGACCGTAGGTTGCAAGCGTAAAGGACACGCTACACCTACGAAATTGGCGGACGGCCAAGTAAGATCACAGAAAATCTATAATGGAGTGACCCACCCTTACAGTATATATACGTCCATGGACCTACCCGAATCTAGTACGAAGTGACCTTGGTTTGGCCGGCCCGGCCGCCGTGCTTCCAGCACTTATCCACGGCAGAAATCACGCGGCGGATTGCATGCAGCCCGCCAATTTCGTAGGTGTAGTGTAGTGGCACCTTAGGTCTCTCAGTATATATATATTTCTCTATGGGCCTCTCTCAGAATAGCGCGGCCAGAGGGCCTACCGCGAACGGCATTCGAAGTTTTCCCTCTCTGTCGCACTTACGTACGAACTCGTAAGTATGACAGAGAGAGAATACTTCGAATGCCTTTCGCGGTAGGCCCTCTGGCCGCGGCGGACAATAGAAAACTTGTCATTAGCTGTCAAATTTACTATGGTCCGCCACCCATGGACATAGGATACTCTGGACAGGCTATGGTATTAATAAAACCACGAGCAGTGTGACAGAAAGAGATACATCATTCGTTGTCCTTGTCATAGTTCCACTATTTTTGTTGGGCACAACTGAGGGCCTACCGCGAACAGCATTCGAAGTTTTCCCTCTCTGTCGCACTTATGTACGAACTCGTAAGTATGACAGAGAGGGGAAACTTCGAATGCCTTTCGCGGTAGGCCCTCTGATTAAGTATGAAGTTGTGCCCAACAAACCATTACCCGTCCAAATTAAGTAGGTTGCTTATGGTAAGCCATCAGCCATTTTAAGACCAGTTTTTTATTTAGCTGCATAGGAGCCTTTCCGTCCCTCGTTGTGGCATCACGTATCTAGCCTGTCCAGGGGGGCTAGCATGCTAATTTTTACGTCGGATTATGTGGTCACACAACTGTCAGTTCCCATACGTTTTTGACGTTTGTGTTACTATAAAACCGTGCATAAAATTAGCATGCTAGCTACACAGAGGCGGTGGCCCGCAGGCCGCGCCAGTGTGACATTACACGTCAAGAATGTATTAGCTTCTGATACTTCTTAATTTAGTATGGTTAATTTACCATCGTCCCTTTTGTGTATACGCTAGGACGTCATCTATATATCCTCTATCTATGCATATGACACATTTGACAAGGATATTACTGCTGCCATATAAAAAGATTAAATTAAAACTCATTCTCATCTTTCATTTATTTTCCAAGACTCTAATGACAAGCAAAGAGTATGTAGTACATGACAAGTTTGCTATTGACCGCCGCGGCCAGGCCGCGCCAGTCCAACGCCAGTCTGTGAGAGGTCTTAGAGGGCTTCGGGCGGCTTAAGAACCATAGTATAAAGACGGCAAAGTATGTTATCTTCCTACAAACAACGCACCGCAAATGGCTTGTATGTGTGCGCTATACTATCTATACGTCGCCGCACGCACACTCAAACAAAATCTCGACCCGTTTCTCAGTGCGAGACGGGTCGACAATTTGTTTGAGTGTGCGTGCGGCGACGTAGAACCTCTGTCGTACCATAAACCATAAGTGCGATAGAGAGGGAGATATACGAAGTTCGAGATTCGAAGTTCGTGGCGCCGCTGGGTTATGAACTCTTCATATTTGCAATGAAACAGCAATACTTGAAACAAAAAATAAAATACTATAATATTTCGAAGTTTAAATCCATGACTGGAACATATTTTTTATTGATTTCAATCGGTGTCATGTCAATAGTACGCTGTCAACTGCGTACTACTAGTATAGTAAAAAAAAAAAAGTCATTCTTTTTCACGATTTATCAGTGAAAGGTATTGATGAGATAGATTTTGTCGAAGTATAAGCTTACCATTATTTTGTTCTTTTATTTATTTTCTTAACATGATTGAAGGCCGCGCCAATGTAAGTATTAATTTAGTATTCATTCATTGACGTCTCATATATATTATATTTATTATACCCACATAACCTGTTACTTTTCAGGAATTACCCGACTTTCAAGTCTTTCAGACGGTAGTAAAATACTGTTTAGTGATTATAATCCTTCCGGTTATTTCATTCTTCTTCGCTAAAGTAGCACTTTTCGATGGATTGTTGCGACTAGACATAACTACGAGCAGCGTTTATTCGGCGGTTGTGGCCGTCCTTGTGCTTCATGTGACCCTAGGTCTGTACATTTACAAAGCTTATGGTACATCGGAGACAACCGAAAAGTCGAAACCGGTAAAGAAAGATTAAAAATCTTTCGTCTTACTAAAATTGCATATCAAACACTCAACATGGACAGTCTATACATGAAAGGAGAATTACTACAAGTTACAACTAAAAACAGTGAGGTGTATGAAGGACATTTCTACAGTATTACCAGTGACAAGTCCAAAATATCTCTGTATGATGTTAAAGAGCTGTCACAGGGCAATGAAAGTGAAGGTATTACTCATTACTATAATTCTGAAGTCACCAACATTATAAAACTGCAAAAACCTGACATTCAGAAGCACCTAAAGATCTCAGAGAAAGAATGTGAATTGATTGTTAATATTGCAAAGAAGTATATCTTTATAAATCAAGTAGACAAGAGTTTCCATGATGCTTTGGATGATTTAAATCAGTATAGCTTCATAAGTGTTAGCTCAGATGGTTCAGCAATGGGTCGCAAGTGCAAAATGCCATTCCTTGTAATGGCCACTTCTCAACAGATATACATTTTCGATATTCAAGTCATGCAGTATCATGCATTTGAAGCTGGCCTGCAGCGAATCCTGGAGAGTGAACA
This sequence comes from Epinotia brunnichana, assembly GCA_963854355.1. Classification (NCBI taxonomy): domain Eukaryota; kingdom Metazoa; phylum Arthropoda; class Insecta; order Lepidoptera; family Tortricidae; genus Epinotia; species Epinotia brunnichana. The sequence goes on from OY977940.1 coordinate 20,214,025, forward strand.
TCCCAAGAAAATTGTGCATGATTGCAGGAAGCTGGCTGACTGCTTGTATCATAAGCACTGTGTTAAGCTGTCTTCAGTTTTTGACACTCAGGTCAGTCTTTAAAAGTTATGTTTTTCGCATAGTCTATTGAAGTAAAGGTACAGTCACAAAGCAGGCTTGTTGAGCCACTTGTCTTAATTTAGCTGTGTGGTGTGAAGCTTGATTGATTATACTTGTATAGGTATAGGAAGCAGTACACAGCGAAATACAATACAGTGACAAGTGGCTCAACAATCCTGTTTTAGTTTAATTTTTTAAACAAATTAGTGACATAGTTGTATTAGGTACCCTCCTTACTTCTATATTAATAAAAGAAAGTTATGTTAGTTCCTTTGCTTATCACTCGAGAACGGCTGAACGGATTTTCATAATTTTTGGTTTGTTGGATTTGTCTTCACCCCAAATAGCAAAATAACTATAAAAAAATAGAAAAAAATTAATTTTTATTTTGCATTTTGTACGGCGGAACGAAGTTCGCGGGGTCAGCTAGTTTAAAATAAAAAACACATACACTTTACAGGTTGGTGATCTCATCATCCAGAGGAACAAACAAGGTCGCTTACCGGAGACAGTGAAGACTTTGTCAGAATGTCTCAACACTTATCTGGGTCTGCAGTTAAATGCTATTGAGGAGAAAGTAAGTTTGTTCATGAAAATCTGAAATTAAAAATAAGATAAGTAATATTTTGCATGGACCTCACTGACATGAATCACATGGCGACAGAACCTTAAAAAAACATATCCCTTATCTTCTGAACAGTTTACCAGAAACAGCTTTGAAAGGATAAAAAACGACTTTAAAAGAAAATGAGATTAGGCATAACCCATAAGTAACTGTAGGTATGCAATTGTATGTAACATGTGTTAACCGAAACCTATTTACAAATTAGAAATTAATTAATTAGGTATTAACTCTGTACTATGATGTTTATAATCACACAGACAAACTGTTCTGACAGTTTTGTGAGACCCAGTTAATGTACCCACGTTTATATCTAGTTTATATACTCTGTTTATTAAAAAAAATACATAAAACTGATGTTAAAAATGGGATTACACAGTGCACAGGGGGCTCAGCTTTCAAATAGAAAAGTGATTTTCTAAATGGGTAACATGAGTCTGATAATAAACAAAAAAATACAGTCAAATTGAGAACATCTTTCCCTTTTTGATTGATAATAGGGCTTTGTACATAGTTCATATTTTAGTCGGCACGCTAAGCAGTTGATCCCGGATGCTGTCTATGACAGTAGTTGTTAAGCCATGTTAGAGGCCTTCGGGCAGCTTAAGAACCTCTAACAGTCGAGTTGCCCACTCACTTGACAAAGGGGGGACAACTGTCACTTGCGTCCGCAGGAGCTACCTACCACAACCCTGCACGTGTCCCCTGGGTGGTACTAAAAAGTGACAAACTCAAAGGCCAAATAATGTATGCCATACGATTAAATAATGTCTTAGTCTTAATTATTATTATTTTTCAGCTCGACATTCTACAGTGTACTGTTCGCCCATTGTCTGCAGCCATTAAAGACACTCTTGCAAAGAATGCAGCCTTCCTTCACCGTCTATCTGAAATTATTAATGAAGAAATGATGTTACCATTCGTGAGAGGAGTGGAATGCTTTGTGGAAAATCTAAGGTCCACCGATGACTTCAAAGCCTGGGAGCTGTGTGGCAAACATCACCAAATACCAAAGGATTTTAAGAGTGCAATTGAATATTGATTTAACTTTAAGAACAACACATTCCTGGAAAATAAAAATGTAGTTGTAGGCTTTATTTTTTGTTTTCCTGCTCCTTTGGACCCTACCCTGTTTTTATTTGCATTTCAACATCTGTGGATTTCATGGGAGTGATGTGCTTAATTTTGATGGTGTATTCTGTCTTCTGTAATTGACAACATTTCATAATTCTAAGTCCATGATTTGACTAGCTCCTTGCATTCTACTCGAAAAGAAGAACACGCTGGTAGTTTTATATTTCCGGTATTATTTATGTTCAACTTTTTACGAATTTTTAAAAATGCACTAATAGCAAATCCGATTCTACTGCAGAATGGGCACCATGCTTTAGTCTTGTTTACATATACCAAATTAAAAACAAACATTGTCAAGATGGCGTCAATGTAACCCACCCGAAAATTACATTTAAACTTTTTAAACGTTTTCATCGAAACGGGACTAAAGCAAGGTGCCTATTCTGCAGTAGAATTGGATTTGCTATGAATGCATTTTTTAAAAAACGTAAACAATTGAAGATAAATAATTCTGGAAATATAAAACTACCAGCGTGTTCCTTTTTTCGAGTAGAATACAATGAGCTAATCGAACTAAGGGCTAACATTTATGAAAAGTTGTCAATTACAGAAATGATTAGGAATAGGAACTTGAGTTAAATGACCACAATGATAATATAATAGCCTCAATAGCTTGATGTATCTGTGATTGCTGAACGCAAGTGTCTGATTAGCTTTTTATCTAATTATAAATTCATATTTTTGCATTTCATAGCAGCCACAAAAATACTTAAAGTATTCATATATAGGTAATATAAAATAAATCTTTTGGATGATGTATTCCTAATTATATTCATTAAGTCTCAAATTCAATGTTTAATGTTAGAAATCGGAAATCATTATCGTAATTAAGAATGCATAAGACATAAGGACACCATGTTTATTAGATGTGGCACTAGTATGTAAGATTACATAAGATTGAGATACTATTTTATGAGATGGTTTACAACGTGTGTGAAGTATAATAGTAAAGGAGTTTAGATAAACGGAACTCTCTCCTAGTCCATAATTTCAGGCTAAAGCTTATGTGCAACGTAAAGGCGGCTTAATAAATAAACGAGGCTTAAATTGTTATTTTATTTTATTAATAAAAATAATTGTTAATTTGTAAATAATTATTTTAAAAACTTATTGATATTGATTATAAAATTTGCTAAGAGGTTTCTCTTAAGAACAGATTAGGGTAGAATGCTAGGCCCTCTATAGACTCGTCTCGGCAGGCGAGTCCTAGACGCTCGGTAGTGTAGAGGCGCTCCCTCGCTAACAGGACGGACACGTTCGCGATCTGTGACAGCTTTACAGGAGTGAGGTTTCCGTTTTCTTCAAGCTGGAAAAATACAAAGAAACACAGTTTATTATAATGCTAACACAATGCAGTTTAGGATCAATCAAGAAGCCAGGCCGGCAGTTGAAAATTGATCATCAAATGTCAGTTTTATTGCTGTGTAGTGTGTGTGGTCGATAAAAAGCATTTGCTGCTTTCATAGGATCGGAGCACAAAATACTCATAAGCATTTTTTTTGCTCTAGCGAGGATGGTAAGGTTGAATGATGTGTCGCTAAACGTCGTCTTTTTAGGATTCCGTGCCTCAAAAGGAAACAAGGAACCCTTATCTATCTCCTTCGTTGTCTGTCTGTCGTCTGTCAATACCCGTCTCGCGAAATTAAAATTAAATAATTACAACTTAGAAATGTTGAAAAACCTTTCTGCTCTGTGATTGGTTTAAAAAAATCTAGTTGGCCACGCACTGCAAGAATACTGCTCTGTGATTGGTTTAAATATTGTAGCTGCGCGCTCCACTCGCTCTGGAAGTGAAGTTGTCAATTTTCGATTGGTGCACTTGTATGAAACATGGAATTTTCTGTCGTTTGTAGTTATTTATTTCCTCGCAAATGTGATGAAAAACAGTTTATAACAAGGGCATAAGAATATTGCAAACTCGAGTCATCGAAAGCCCTCCGCCTTCGGCGTCGGGCTTCTGGTAGACTCTTGTTTGCAATATTCCACTTACGCCCCTCGTTAAACAATGTACTATAGTATAGGATAGACAGTGTTTTTACCATGGCACATGTGGTCTTCGCTACTTCGTCGTCTCTATGGCTGTTTAATTGTAGAACGCAAGCTCCACTCGGGAATCTCCGGAGTGACATAGGAGCTTCAATAGTTGGGAGTAACCTGGAATATTATACGATAAAATGAAATTCGATTTGACTGAGGGTATCTAGACACGCGGGAGCGTGTCAAGCCAAGATCAAGCAAAGGAACTGGCTAGCCAGCGCCGAGTGTAATTTTATACGAACCACTTGGTACCACTTTTGACCCTTCTATAACTCAAAACCTCTTTTAACGTAAACACATAAAACTACGTGTGTTTAATTATATACTGTGATAATCCGCGTTTATGCGCAATTAAGATAGTGACGAACGACCATCCGATTATAGTGATTAGTGTATATATGCCGACCAATAGCGCGGACAACCTACCGGAATTTATGGATTGCCTCGGGGCGGTGAGTGCGATTGTTGATGAATACGGGGTCGAATCGGTGTATATAATGGGAGATTTCAATGCCCATCCGGGTGAACTGTTTTTTAGTGAATTAATGAATTACTGCAACGACCTGGATTGGTGTTGCATGGACACACAAAAACTAGGTATTGACTCTGGAACTTATACTTTCATTAGTGACGCGCATAAGTGTAGACGGTGGTTAGACCACTGTGTTATAACGCAGTCGGTGTTTGCATCTGTGCATTATGTATACGTTGATTATAATGTGACATGGTCTGACCATTTCCCAATCATGTTACAGTGTGATTTGAAGCTACTTACACCCAGGCTAAAAGAGTCAGTTGACTTATCTAATCAACACATAATATGGGGAGGGAGAGGGTCGGAGCAAATAATAAGATATAACGAAGAGTGCAACAGGTTGTTGAAATGTATTGACTTTCCTATTGAGTTTACTCACTGTGCCGATACATACTGTAGTGACATTGGGCATAGGAAAGTCTTGAACACTTTGTATGAAAATATTGTATCTGCTCTCTGTGTGGCTGCGATGCGAACCGCAAGGAGGAAGCGTAAACCCAAAAAACAGGTAGTAGGGTGGAATAGGCATGTCAGCGATGCGCACAGGGCTGCGAGAGAGAAATTTCATGAGTGGACACTTTGTGGTAGACCGGAAATTGGCAGGTTATTTAATGAGATGTGTGAAACGCGAAGAATATTCAAATCTCGATTGAAATGGTGCCAAGACAATCAGGCCCAAATAAAAATGAATATTCTAGCTTCACAACACTCCAAAAAGGACTTCCGGTCATTTTGGAAGACTACAAACAACATGAAATTTCGACCAACATGCCCTGTGAGTGTTAATGGCAAAACCGACACCAAAGACATTGCTAACACTTTTAAAAATCATTTCATTGTTAAATCTCCTCTTGGATCATCGCAGAATGGGGTGAGCGAAGCTGAGACCAATGAAGGGGAACCTGGACCGGGGTACTCTGCTAAGGACGTAGCCAAGGCTATTAAATCTATCTCCCGAGGCAAATCCCCAGGGCACGATGGTCTCAGCGTCGAACATCTTCAGAATGCGGGTCCCCACATCTCAAGAGTGTTAGCTTTGTTTTATACGCTGTGTGTAAGGCACGGTTATTTGCCCAAGGATATGATGAAAACTGTGGTTATTCCTGTACTTAAGAATAAAACTGGAGATATGTCTGACACCAATAACTACAGGCCTATATCCCTTGCGACTATTATTGCTAAGGTATTTGATAGTGTGCTTAATGTACAGTTAAATAAATGCGTGAGTCTTAACCCTAACCAATTTGGTTTTCGACCAGGGTTATCAACAGAGAGTGCAATACTGTGCCTTAATCACACTGTCAAATATTATTTAAATAGAAAGACGCCCATTTATGCGTGCTTCCTAGACCTGAGTAAGGCTTTTGATCTGGTTTCCTACAATATCCTATGGGAAAAACTAGGAGCTATTAAACTACCTAAGGAGACCATACAAATTCTGAGGTATTGGTATGGAAATCAGATCAATAGTGTTCGATGGGCAGGTAGTTTATCGGACCCGTACAGGTTGGAGTGTGGGGTGAGACAGGGTGGTTTAACCTCGCCCTCACTTTTTAACCTTTACCTAAATGAGCTTCTCGAGGTGCTCAGCAAGACGCATATCGGCTGCCATATTGACACAGTTTGTTTGAATAATTTGAGTTACGCAGACGATATGGTTTTATTGAGCGCATCGGCTTGTGGTTTGCGAAAACTTTTAAGTATTTGTGAGGCCTACGCTATCCAACAGGGGCTGAGATACAATGTAGGTAAAACTAAATACATGGTGTTTGAACCTACTGGTTACCGCATACACAGGGTACCCCCCATCAATTTGAATGGTAGCCCACTGGAAAGGGTGGGGACTTTTAAGAGTGCTCTTCAAAAAAGCGCTCGCTCAGAATTCGGTATTTTGACACGCGTAGTGCGTTTGTGTGTGTAAATACTACTACCACCCACACAAACGTACCTAACCCCCACATGCACAGCGAGATCGCACCAGCCGCGGGTGCCGTCCCTTTCTAGCTATATGTAAGTGCGATCGGGATAGAACTAACCGCGGAGCTTGCCGATGCACGATGCAAATCGCTGTATAGCGCACCGTTGGAATTCACTCCGTGACCGATATTGATACTTGCACTAAAAAGTGGTAAGTATTACTTCGCTAACATGATGTTCTAGAACCAATAGATAACTTGAATAAAGTAAGGTATTTGATTTTTGAGCACAAGTTTTCTATTTGTATTAAAATACTATGATATGACCAAGTATATTTAGTTTCGTTTTTTTAGTATAAAATAAACTAACGAGTTTTAAAGTTGTCAGTAATAAGAATAATAATTTGTTTTACGGATATTAATAGTTTGCATGTTATCTGAGTCTTATTTATATATAGTAATGTAATGAAATTATACCAGTAGACCCACTACTAGGAAATTACTGGGTACTTACGTATTCATTTCTTGAAGAAATTTTTTTTTGTTATGGACAGTAAAAAAAAACTGCCCTTCATAGAAATTGCTATGTCCGTTTCTTACCAAAGGAACTGAAAATTATAAATTATACAAACACAGCTTTTTATCTAGAATACAATTAATTAATGCGTGATTTTATTCAAAAGCCTATAACCTCAGATGATAAAAAGGAATAGATATGAAACGGGGACTTGGCGCGTGTCGGTGCGACATGGCCAAATGGGCATGTCACTGCCCACCGCATGTTAGTCGCAATTCGCCGTGAATCTGAAATGTTCTTCCACGTTTACTCAAAATGCCGAAACGTAGCGTGGTTACATGCAAAAATAGTAATGAAACTAAAACCTACATGAATGGTGGAGTCACGCACCACATGTTAGTATTAGTATTTTCACTTAAGTCAGTAAAAACTAATATTTTAACAAATAAACGCAACGCCGCGTCATTTCTCGGGATCGAACTAACATATCGAACGAAAAAGCATATTTTTGTTCTTTGCGTTGTACATTGAACGTTCAATACAGTAAACCACGGCGCAATGTATTAAACCACTATGGATATGGACGATGCTTGAATTTTTTAGTGGTACGGCCGCTGCTTGGCGTCGCAAACTAGAGCGGTGCCAAAGTGCAGTTACAATTTACGCGTAATCGATAAAATAGAAGTACGATATCATACTAGTTATTTTATTTCGACTACTTTCGCTGTTTTATTTTATTTCATTACGTGTTTTGGTTGGGTGCCTATCTTAAAGGTAACTAAAAACATACTAATAAGATTAAAAGGCACAAAATGTTTACGGTACCTACTAATAAGATTTTCACTAAGTTGTAGTATGAACGGTAAATAGACATATTAAAATTGTATATACAAGTATATAATTTAGTTGCAAATGGCTCCAGAACAACTTAAAATGTCATATTATTACCAATAATTTATTTTAAATGAGTATTTTTTTACTTTCATTTGAAATGTGATAATTGAAGAAGAAATCTCGGTTTCTTATTACAGTTTTCCAAAGAATCCGAGTAGGTACTAAAACTCTTCACCTTCTGTGTCGGCCATTCGTATTTACCAGATGACATGATGAGGACCGTGGTAGTGCCCATTGTTAAGAACAAGACAGGAGACAACGCTGACATAAATAATTATAGACCCATTTCGTTGGCTACTATTGTGGCCAAAGTGCTGGACAGTGTGTTGGACAGAGAACTGGGGAAACACCTGACTCTTAATGATGCACAGTTCGGTTTTAGGTCCGGACTCTCCACGGAGACTGCAGTTCTTTGTCTCAAGCACACTGTCCGGTACTACACAGACAGGGAAACACCTGTGTACGCGTGTTTCCTTGATTTGTCGAAAGCCTTCGACTTGGTGCGTTATGATAAACTGTGGCAGAAACTGTACGAGGATACCAACTTGCCCAGTGAGTTGACTGAATTGTTCAGGTACTGGTACGGTCACCAAAAAAATGTTGTCAGATGGTCCGACTCGCTTTCTGATTCGTACAGGCTGGAGTGCGGGGTAAGACAGGGGGGTTTGTCATCGCCCAAACTCTTCAGTCTGTATGTGAATCGGTTGATTGATGAGCTCAACAACACTATGACTGGATGCTCAGTGGATGGCACATTTGTGAATAACATTAGTTATGCAGATGACATGGTGTTGTTGGGCCCATCGGTCAATGCCCTTAACAAGCTGCTCATGGTCTGCGAAGGAGTATGCGGTGTCCCATGGGCTCAGGTATAATACTTCCAAGAGTGTGTTGCTGGTATTTAAGGCGGGGTGCAAATGCTATCCACGCGTTCCACCGGCTTATCTATACGGCACACCTCTGCAAATGGTAAAGGAGTTCAAGTACCTGGGTCACTGGGTCACGGAGACCCAGAGTGACAACAAGGACGTGGAGAGGGAGCGTACTATGGGTACTAGACAACGATAAACATACTTACATAGATAAATAAATACTTAAATACATAGAAAACATCCATGACTCAGGAACAAATATTTGTGCTCATCACACAAATAAATGCCCTTACCGGGATTCAAACCCGGGACCTCCAGCTTCGTAGGCAGAGTCACTACCAAGTTACTAACTAGGCTACAGGGGGTTCCTATACAACATTTTTTTTGCCGTTTAAAGATATAGATAATGGTACGGTACCCTTCGTGCGCGAGTCCGACTCGCACTTGGCCGGTTTTTTAAACATTTATTTCGAAATAAAGAGTGATACTCGGAAATGTCGAAGGGAAGGTCAATCGTCGAATCCGACTCGGCTGGGCAGCATTCGGGAAGCTACGGCACATCTTTTCGTCCAATATTCCGCAGTGTCTCAAGACGAGAGTCTTTGACCAGTGTGTGTTGCCAGTGATGACATATGGCACGGAAACGTGGTCGCTTACTAAAGGCCTCATAAGAAGGCTCAAAGTCACTCAAAGGGCAATGGCTCTCCATTGCCCTTTGAGTGACTTTGAGCCTATGCTATGCTATGCTGGGAGTTTCTCTGCGCGATCGCATCAAAAATGAGGCTATCCGCAGCAGAACCAAGGTAACTGATAAAGCCCTCCGAATTGCTTAACTTAAGTGGCAGTGGGCGGGCGTTGCACGTAGAACCGATGGCCGTTGGGGCGGAAAGGTTCTCGAGTGGCAACCACGTACCGGAAGGCACAGCGTGGGTAGGCCCCCCGCAAGGTGGACTGATGACCTGGTAAAGGTCGCGGGAGTCCGCTGGATGAGGGTGGCGCAGGACCGGCCATTGCGGCACTCTTTGGGGGAGGCGTATGTCCAGCAGTGAACGTCTTTCGGCTGATATGATGATGATGATGATGATGATGATGACTCGGAAATGTAATAAAACCACGTAAAAATCTTCCTTTCCAGTGTAAACCCCCGGTGTGTGTTATTATTATATATAAACGAAAATAATTACTAAATGCAAGGTAGGATCGTGCTGTACTTAACAAACGCCATATAAGCTTGTTTTTTAAAAAGTTTTTTATTCATCTTGCTATTTTCAATAACCCTGCATATTATGTCGCTGGTTCGTGGGTACTTGTACAGACAAATCACACAAACCCAAACAAGATAGGTCTATCTATTTTAGTTAAGGAGTTCCCATGACCACCTTCCATCATCAGATCCTGGAAATCATCCATCACCAAAGTGTTTATCTAGTTTAGTTTAGGAGTTCCATAGCTCCATCATCAGACTCTGGAAATCATCCAGCACCAAAGTCTTGCCGTGCCATGACCAAATAAATGAGCCCAAATTCGATGGCTTTATCTTGTTGAGTTTAGGAGTTGCTATGGCCACCTTCCGACTCCATCATCAGACCAGCTCTATGATATTATGTCACCGAAGATACGCAATTGTACCTAATTTGAAGATTTCACCCAAACTCCCATACATACATACATACTAACAAGGTGGACTGATAGTAACAAGTAAATAAATTAAATCTATCAAGTATCACGATCACTCGTACAATAATAATTGACTATAGAACGCGTAGTTTAGACAAAAGGATCCAACCCACAAGACATCACCATTGAAATGTATGACTTTTGTTTTAGGTAGAAGGTTCAATTTTAAATGTTACGTATCCGGTGGGTTTGAGCCTTTTCGCTACACTACGTCATATATGGCAGCTATGCAATTCATAACTTGTCTCGATTAGCTTCATGAATGTATCCCCAGTATAGTTTGACCCCGAGGTTGGTAACAACTATGCCTAGTCGGAGATCAAAATAATATTATTTTATCTGAAGAGTGGCCGGTTAGCTTCGTGAATAGCCACAAATAAACACACTACACGTCTGTCTCGGAGGGCTATTCAGCCGGTACTGAGATATATTCCCGCGCGACGGTAAATTTATACTAGTTTTGAATAATTATTTATAAATATAAATTTTGACAAAAGTTATATTTTTTGGACTGGATCTTGTTGGTACAAGCATGAACTTTAATGTTGTGTAAGATTCAATACAAAAATTATTCAACAATAATGAGAAAATCCTTGAGTTTTCAGTACGATTTTGTTGACAAATATGGTGTAATTGAGAACAGTTTACATATATATACGTGCAGAATAAGGAAAATTCGAGGCGGCTAGGCGCAATGGCAACATATTACGCTAGTGAAAATAGAAAAAAACAAGTAGGTTCTCATATAACATCATGGAGTATTAGGGGCTCAAACTTATGACTCTGCGCTCTCTTCAGAAAACTACTGTCGGTAATCGGGTATTTTCGGTTAAAGTATTCAGTTCTTCGTAAATTGGAGGCGGCTAGGACCAATATGAGGAGTTTACCTATGCAAATAAGTAATCAGGATCTAGAAAAAGCTCTCCGTTTCTTAGAATTACAACGTCAAAAATCCGTCATTCTCGCTTATTCCTGACCAAAAAACGAGCGCCCTCTTAAATATTTAGGCCATGTTGTCACTTCAGACCTAAAAGACAACATGGATATCGAACGCGAACGGAGGGCCCTGTCGGTGAGGGCAAACATGATTGCACGTAAATTTGCGCGCTGTAATGGGGAGGTGAAAGTAACTCTTTTTAGAGCATATTGCACTTCCCTATACACGTGTAGCTTATGGGCAAACTTCACGCAGCGGGCATATGGGGCCCTACGGGTCCAGTATAACAATGCGTTCCGGGTGATAGTGGGGCTGCCCCGCTTCTGTAGCGCATCAGGGATGTTTGCTGAAGCGCGCATAGATTGCTTTTATACGACTATGCGCAAGCGATGCACATCTCTGGTGCGTCGGGTGCGGGCCAGCCCCAACCCCATCCTGCGTTTGTTGGCTGGGGGGTTTAACTGCCCATATTTGAGGCACTGCGATGACATGCATGTTTCTATATGTACATACTATGTCTAACCTAAACTTTAACACAGCTATAAGTACATACTAACCATAAATATAAGAAATATGAGTCTAAGTTACTTGAAATAAATACATAAATAAAATAAAATATCCATAAGGACATCTAGAAGCCCAAATTTCATGAAGCTAGCTCAAACGGTTATAAAGATATGAAGGTCAAAAAGTCGTAAATTTTAGCACTGACTGACTGACATATAGTACCTAAACCTAACCTACTTCCAGATGACCTAGAAGGATGAAATTTGGAATCCAGCTCGGTAATTGTGTGTAAGCGTAGGAAAAAATCAAAAATAAGAAAAAGTTAAAAAATAGGGGGGGGGGGTCCCCATAGGATTTTTTTTATTGTAGCCTTGGAACCGTTTCAAGCAGATATTTTAAACTATGCCAATATATGTATTATTATATTTGCTATACCTATAACAGAAATATAAAAATAAAGTTAAGTCAAAAAGTGATAAGTGGTGTCCCCACAGATGTATGAATATAAGGAGATCGGACATGGCGGCCGATTTGTATAGAGTGAGCCTGTCGCAAGTACATTAACCCACACAACGCCCAAGTAATTGACAAGACAAAGCACGCACACATCTAAAACACACACACTTGTACGAGGGCTGTTTGATAAGTACCCGTTTTCAAATGTTATTCTTATCACAGGCTGAAAATATATATACGGCCATTTTAAGGCATCCTTCATGACCCAGAAAAATTAAAAATATATCACAGCATTCTTTTGTTTTTTTTCGTTTAACGGCTGTTGAATGTCAGATTTCGATTTTAATTGCAAATATGGAGAAAGAACAGTATCGTTTTGTAATTCGTTTTCTGTTTTTGGGAGGAAAAACATGTGATGAGATAAAAGTACAAATGCAAGCTGTTTACAAGGATAATATACCTTCTATGACAACTATCAGATATTGGTATAACGAGTTTAAACGGGGCAGAACATCCGTCTTTGACGAAGACCGTCCAGGCCGCCCTAATGAGGTGACTACGGAAGAAATGGTCAAGAAAATTGAAAATATCGTATTAGCCGACCGCCGAATAAAGCTTAGAGAAATTGTTGACACTATTAATGTTTCAATCGGGTACAATATATTTTAGAAAACAAATTAGTAATGAAAAAGGTATCTGCAAGATGGGTGCCGCGTTTGCTCACCGAGGAACAAAAGCTTACCCGAATGACTACTTCGAAGCAATGTTTAGCAAAGTATAAAAGTAATCCGAATGAGTTTTTGCGGCGTTTTGTGACAGTAGACGAAACGTGGATTCATAACTATACCCCAGAAAATAAAGAACAATCAAAGCAGTGGATTTTACCAGGCGAATCAGATCCAAAAAAAGCAAAGACCGTGTCATCGGCCGGAAAGGTCATGGCGACCGTTTTTTGGGACTCGCAAGGGCTCATACATATTGATTACTTACAAAAAGGAAAAACGATAACAGGGCAATACTACGCAAATTTATTGGGCGAATTTGATTCCGTTTTAAGGAATAAACGACCGCATTTAAAAAAGAAAAAAGTTCTTTTCCACCATGACAATGCACCAGCTCACTCATCCAAAATCGCAGGGGCAAAATTAGAAAAATTACGCTATGAATTGCTGCCGCATCCACCATATTCACCAGACTTAGCCCCATGCGACTTTTTTTTATTCCCAAACCTAAAAAAATGGCTCTGCGGAAAGAGATTTGCGTCAAATGATGAGGTCATCGCCGCCACAGAGGCCTATTTCGACGAGTTTCCGAAATCTTATTTTTTGGATGGCTTATTAAAGCTAGAATACCGCTGGAACAAGTGTATAGAGTTAAAAGATGACTACGTAGAGAAATAAATATACATATACAAAAAAATATGGTTTTTTTTTCTAAACACGGGTACTTATCAAACAGCCCTCGTATACCTAAACACAATACAAACTTGACAATAAACGCGCATCATATCAGGCATTTTGGGAAAAAACTTAATATTCTCTGCGATCAGCACGCGTGCACAGTATGGCAGTGTATGCCCATTGAGCATACAGCTGCGACACAGCCGCCGGCGGCTTGTCCTCTCTCTAGTATTCTATGCTCTGAGGGTGTCCCCATACAAAAAAACTTGTAATACGCGCTAAACAACCGGCCAACGGTGTGTCGTCGGCGGCGCGCGGCACCACATAATTAAACATATATAGAAAAGAAGTAAATCTCAATACCTGCCTAGTTTTCTTTACAAAAAGTAATGATATCCCACCAAAAACATAAATGTAAAAAAGGAGAGCCAAGTTCAATACAAAAATTATGCTTGGCTGTGGGCTTCGCCGCAAAAAGAATGTAGATCTAAATGCCAAGTAAGTGCCAAGTTCTATGCAAAATCCAAATATGTATTTATAGGAACAAAATAACATTATGAACAAGTTAAACTCTAAAGTCGCCGTCAATGGACTTTGCTAATTATGTAAACAAACCGCCATACTGAAATTGACATTAAATGTAAATTTCAATACATTGTTTGTTTAAATAGTTAGCAAAGTCCATTGACGGCGACTTCATGTCTTTGCTGGATTGGATATGTTATGTGGATGGCGTTGGTAGGCCCCCCACAAGGTAGACTGATGGCCTGGTAAAGGTCGCGGGAGTCCGCTGGATGCGGGTGGCGCAGGACCGGTCACTTTGGAACTCTTTGGGGGAGGCCTATGTCCAGCAGTGGACGTCTTTCGGCTGATATGAATGAATGAATGAATGAATGTTTCTTTATTTCAGGCAATAAACCCATTACTACATTACAATATATATGATACAAAGAAATAAAATAAAATAAAAATAAAATCCTTAACTAATACAAATACGTACAATTATTTGCGATTCGGGTGCCGATGCGCAGATAACCAATGCAGGAAGATTGCATTTCGGTACAAGTTGTTACTGACCGTCTCAATTAGCACATTATTAGAAATGCGTATTCTTTGCCAGAACGACGCTATTCGATTTCTAATAATGGCATAGAAATCGGGTACCCTGGCGTCAGCAAACATTGCCGATGCACTACAGAATCGAGGCTGTTTGGTGATAATACGTAATGCATCATTGTATTGTACTCTAAGGGTGCTGTAAGCCTTCCGTGTATATTTTGCCCACAGTTGACAGGTATAAAAACTTTGACAATATGATCTAAACAGGACAAGCTTAACATCCTTAGAGCACTTTGCGAATCTGCGTGCCAGCATATTGCTGCGTATAGCCAGGCGTTCCGTACGTTCACGCTCGATATCCAGGTCGTCTTGCATGCTCTCACATAGTATGTGACCTAAGTACTTAAACTGCTTTACAACCCGAACTGACTCACCGTTTAGAAACACCGGCGGCACCCTCTCCGGACCTTTACCATACTTAAAAATAACCATTTCAGTCTTAGCGATATTGTACTTCATGCCATTTTTTAAGGCGAAGTTCTCACAAACCGCCAAGAGTTCACGTAAGGCACTAATCGATGGACTGAGGAGAACCATGTCATCCGCATAACTTAAGTTATTATAACAGACGCCATCAATATGGCAGCCGACACGAGTTCTCCTCAGTTCATCGATCAGATCGTTGATATAGATGTTGAATAGGTCCGGAGAGGTGAGCCCTCCTTGACGGACTCCACACTCTAGTCTATATTCACTAGACTGTGAGTCGCCCCATCTTACGCTGTTTGTTTGGCCCCCGTACCAAAACTTGAGCAACTCGACCATACTATGTGGCACGCCCGCATTCTGTAATTTGCCCCAAAGCACCTTGTAGTTGACATGACGATGATGATTCTTATAAGCAGGCGGATTCTTGGAAAAATGTATTTGAACATAGTCGAAAGTTACTGGGAACTATACTGGCCTGCAAAAGAAGGTATAACAGTTTTAGTTATCGTCATGTATATGAGTGTTATAATACCTTCTTTTGCAGGCTTTTTACTCATAAATTAACACGAGTAATAAATGCAAAAAACATGAAATATATATATATATATATTTTAAGAAATATAAGTCTTACTTGCAACCATTTAATAAGTCTTCAGGCGATATCAGTTCCAACCCCCTCGCTCTATTAACACGACACCAAACATCTGACAGGGACATAATACCTCCACAGTCCTGCAATGACACAAATACAGCTCTAGCGGATTGCTTTATTATGATCATCAATATGATGTACCTAGGTCATAAAGGCAATAATCTATTATACATGCTCAGGCACGGAATTTCAGGCAGAAACTGTTTAAAGAAATATATTTTAATGGGCCTTTTAAATATTTCTTTTTGCTATTCTGTCCTATGTAAGAAGAAGACAATAGTGACAGAATTTCTTAGAAAAATACTATTAAACGAGCATAGACAGACAGATAGATAGATGAGCTTTTATTTCCTTATAACAGAGTTTTAGATATACTCAGTACAGTATACGTATATTGTGCACTATTTAATAAATCATGTTTTTGTATTGCTTATTTTTTCTTATTTTACTATTTTTATTCTGTATTTTTCATAATATTCTTCTTAGCATAGACATAAGCATATAATATATATATGTACCTATATATATTTGAAATCACGTTCTTGAAAACGGTTCTAACGATTTAAATGAAATTTGGAATATGGGAGTTTACGGGGGCGAAAAATAGATCTCATGTCTGGGAAAATTCATTTTCTCGTTATTTTCACCCGAGCAGAACCAGTCCCTCGGTTGCCCAGGGACTGGTTATAATAGAGACTTCTAACATTCTCAGGATATGCCCCAACCCCATGATCTTATCTTATCTTATCTTATCTAGGTGAGGGCCCTTTCGGATGCACTTCGACCCAGTGGGATCTTTTGTGCATTTGCCCTCTCCTTTATACCTGCTCTCAGGCTTGCTCCATCATTTCCACAAAGCGGATGATGCAGTTCGCCGGGAGCACCTTGAATTCCTTTGGTTCCCCATGATACATTGGTGAATTAAAATCCCACAAAATCCACAAATTGATCTAATCTAGAAAGTCATCTAACAACTAGAAATAATTGTATGACCCTTAAATAAAAGTGAAGTTACCATTAAAACAGCAATCATCATGTCTGAGATCTGTTGAGCCAATCCCATGTAGTAATCAGAATCAGATCTGAAGGCATCTCTTGTGACAGGATCATCAATGCCCAGGCTCATCAGGTAAGCTTTGAATCTCACTGTGTCGTCTTCTGATATATCACCTTGTTTTTCCTGTGTAATAATAATAATTGACACATATTTACAAGTGGTAATATTATCAAATAAGTTTCTGCCAAATGTGTTTTACCACTATCTGTTGAATTAATTTGGTCATTAGAAGTCACAGTCATAGTCATAGTATATTACTGCATAGGCCAGGAAAATAAGGATTGCCAGCCAAGTAGATATGGACCCCAAACATGATACTTTGAAGCCCATGTGTTATATAAAGAACACAATGTCAATATTTGAGAAAAAACATATTTAATATGGTAATATCAATATTGTCCATTGAGTGTATTGACAATAATGCACAAGATTGATTTATTATTTGTCATCTGATTTACGAGTACTTAGGTATGTGAACTTAAATTGTTGTCCAACTAGAACTTACCCTAATCTTTGTAGAAATATTTTTGGACACCACAACCATTTCCTTAGCTTTCTCCATAAGTTTAGTCAAATCCTTGAATGCCACAGTAATACTTTCGTCAGTAGCTCTATGTTGCTCCTCAATGCTCCTCTCAATGCCAACTATTCCAGATCTGATTTTAGAATTGACTGGTGCTACAGAAGGCTTAGGGCTAGCATTAGGACTAGCTATGGAAACCGAAGATGCTGGGTTTTGCTGTTCCCAAGCTTTAGCACCGACTGCTTCATTGAGGGCTTTGTAGAATGCAGAGTCAATACCGTCTTTGAATGAGAACTTTACAAAGTGGTAAGGACTGACTACAGCTGGTCCCGGTCTCTTACCTGTTAGGATAAAATAAACAAATAAATATTTGCTGACAATCTTACACAAATCAACCTAGTCCCAAACTAAGCAAAGCTTGTACTATAGGTAATATACAATGATTAACATAATTCTATAAATAAATAAATACTTAAGTACATAAAAAAACACCCATGACTCAGGAACAAAAGAGAACATGCATCTTTTTATTTTATTACAAAAATCAAAAGTATAATCCAGAGGAATATCAACTTAGCATTAAAACTTTATTATGTTTTCCTTTTCTGATGTTATATGCATTTGAACTTTGCACGCGCCGGCTTATACTATGACGTCAGAACTCATACTCTTGGTGTGTTTACTATGGTAAGTCATTAATTTGCAATTATCTCCACAAACTTTGCATTTAAGTCTATACTTGTGATACAGAATATAATTTCTAATTAAATATTATGTTTAACTGTTATGTAATTTAATCGAAACAATAAGAATTTATTCGTCATTTTAACGTGAGATAATACAAATACAGTTTTTTTTATTTTAAGTTTCTTTTGTATGATATTTCTACATATATCCACATTCATTGAGTGCAATTTATTCTAAATTGAAATCCCATGCAAGTTCCCTAATATTCATGCTCATCACACAAATTAATGACTTTACCGAGATTCAAACCCAGGGACCTTTAGCTTCGTAGGCAGGTCACTATCAACTATGTTAAACTGGTTGTTGATAAGTTATAAAAGGATAATTTAAGAATTCTAACTAATTTCTACTGAGAGTGATGTGTAAGCTCATTTCATAATACCTGACCAGAACTACAATTCGTGATTCTTTACCTGGTAGAGCCGGTCCTAGGTGCAATATTATCCTTTTAAGCCCACCAAGCCCGAAGACTCCACCGCTTTCTTCCTCAACACAGAACACATAGTACAAGTGCAGGGAAAGACAAGTCAGACCCTTAGGTATGTCTCCTGGCTTGCCCCATAATATTCTATGTGTTGTTAGAACAACTTCTCCATCTACAAATTGCGTCTGAAAATAATTTATGCAATTATTTAACACATACTGGATGGTACGATCAAAATAAGCGAAACGGTCTGTTATCAGTTGTCACTGTATGCCAAAAGCAAAGAGTACTATGTATAGCCAAAAGGAACAAGGCCACAATTAATGTTTGAATTTTGTAATATTTAGAAGAAATACAAACCTTGTCTTCTCCGTCGTAGATTTTTACGTTTCTATCCCTTTTAATATAATTTTCACCTTCGAATAAACGCGCTTCCATATACTCGAACCTATCCATCGTAGTGCATTCGGTTTATGTTTATATAGCTATACACAACAAATAAAAAGACTTCAGTTACTAGGTATCATAAATTTTCCACATCCACATGTTTAATAAATATGCTAAAATAAGGCTAAAATAGAATCACAAACTTACTGACAAGGACAGAAAAGAAAGAATAACAAGAATTGACATTGGAAATAGAAAATATAGGAATTGACAGTGACAGCTGGAAGTCAAATAAAAAACGTAGTGTTGTCCACTTTACCACTGTATTATCGGTTGATATATGTCACAAGTTAAGACATTTCAAACTAATCAAACCGATGATTGAATTGCAATAATATGCGATGTTAGTAATTCATTTCATTCATAATAAAATAACTTTCCCGTAATTTTCTAAATCAAAGAGAATATACTACTAAGAAGCACGTGACAAGTCACGTGTTATTACCGGTTTTAAAGTAAGGATCGAAAGAGTGCAACGCTAGAGAGTTCTGTTGTTTCACCTATATTTAAAGGCGTTTAAACTTTGTCAATCTTGAGATAAACCGGTCTTAAATAACTTATATATATAACCTCTTTTCGTTTATGTCAAGACAAGACGGGGTACGTGTTATTGCAAAAGCGAAAGGCTTAGTAACTTACTGCAATTATTTTATTATACTGCACCCGGAGTTGTAGCCTTGACGAACGTTTTTGAATGAAACCGTATTCCCTGTGACCTAGTTTTCAATTATGGCCGATTCACAAGAATTACTACTGCAGCAAATTAAAGAACAAGGTGAACTCGTAAGGAAATTAAAGGCAGCAAAGGAGTCAAGCGAGAAGGTAAATTGTGATCACTCTCATATTTTATCGTGTTGCATCATACTTATAATGTTTTATTCAATTTGGGTTTTGTATTTATTCTATAGGGCTGCGTATCCAACAAAGACCGAGAGCCGTATGATTTTGCTGATCTCGACACGCACTTTTCACATTATAGTTACATTTGCGGCTATACCCCGAGCGATTGCGATGTGGTCCTTGCTAAAAACTTAGACAATATTGATTTTCGACAACACAAATATATCACGAGGTGGTGGAACCATATGCGGAGTTTCAGCGTTACTGAAGTATCAAAATTCCCTATTGTCCAACCTCCTGATTTATTAAACCATAAATCAAAAGGAAAAACTATACCTATTGAAGCACAGGTCTGTGTGAAATAATAATGCACACTGTTAATATGATTTGGCACAGTAGATAGAGTATTTAAAATTTTGTTTTGAACCTCCACATATGGTTCCTCTGTCACCACAAATTAAAAAGATGTGCATAAGAAAATCTGTCCCTGTAATAAATGTGTAACTTGTGGTATTTTTTCTGTTTCCGGTTTAAATTAATAAAGCTGTGGTGACGAGGAACTGTATTGGATATTTTGGTATATAATTGGATAAAACCAGTCAAGCATGTCTTTCCGAGCACTAAGTCTTGTGAAAATCCAAAAAGCAGTATTGCCGTTACACAATATAAACAGAGGTTTTCCTAAGACTATTACCACAACAGCTTGTTGCAAGGTATTAGAAAGCTAAATGCTTTAATTAAATAAAATTAATCGGCCAGAGGTTTTGTTTGTCTGTGAGCTGTAAAAAATATATTTACAGTCTTGGGCATAACCACAAAAAACTAATTTCGTTAGTTAATGCTAAATAATTTAATTACAATCATATTACTTTTATTTGACCATAGTTTTACAGAAACTGGCTGAAGTTTTTTTTAATGTCAATTATATGTTGCTTCAGCCTTTTAAGTTTGGTCTTTTTCTGTATTCATAATCTAAAAATTGCTTTAGGTTTGTTTTTTGTGAAGCTAATCAATCACATTTGGACTTATATTACAAATTGACTTTGAAAGTCTTTATATGCAAGTATGCCCTATAAAGCTTGCTATTGCTTTATTTAGGCTAGTAAATATATTTTATTTGTTTTGTGCTACCAATTTTTTTTTCCTATAGAATATTATTGATTATGCATTTAGAACATACTTATGTAAATAGTGTGTTGTTTGTCAATTTATATAGAAATTTTAAAGATATTTAGTAAAATTGTACTTTCAGATAAAAGAAGAAGTAGCGAAGCTATTAGCCCTCAAGTCCCAGTTAGCTCCAGAAGATGCTGCCCCTCAGAAGTTCACCCTCAAAACGCCCAAGGGTACGCGGGATTACTCCCCGCAGCAAATGTCCATCAGAAATGACGTCTTGCAGAAGATTATTACAGTTTTCAAGCGGCATGGAGCTGAGTGCATTGACACTCCTGTCTTTGAATTGAAGGTTTGGCTAACATATTTTTTCTGCCTGCTCAAGTTCTGGATTGAATCTTGCCTTTTTTTTTTGTTATTCCTTTAGAGTTCGAGACTTCATTTGAACCTGTACTTTATAAAAATAATTCTATTATCAGAGTTAAGTAGGTATCTAACACTAATATGAGTTAATTAAATTGAAGCAGTGTTTGCATTAAGTTTATTAGTTTTATCATTTGACCTTCCTTCTTAGAAATAATAACAACTTTTGTTCTAAAACATTAGTTATGTAGAATATTTCTAATTGCACCTGTAGTACATATTGGCAACCAATTTATCCCTTAGTGCCTAATTTACTATTATACGCTTCCCACATTTTCTAATTACCATCTCCCAAATTTACCGTCATTAACTGATTTACTTATATTTTACTATTAATTTACAGGAGGTGTTAACTGGCAAATATGGCGAGGACTCGAAGCTAATCTATGACCTGAAAGACCAGGGGGGCGAGATTCTCTCCTTGCGATATGACCTGACAGTCCCACTGGCGCGGTACTTGGCTATGAGTAAGATCAACACGTTGAAACGTTACCACATCGCAAAGGTCTACAGAAGGGATAATCCTGCTATGACAAGAGGCAGATACAGGGAATTCTACCAATGTGTAAGTTCTAATTTGTGAATCATAAATTTAGGTTGGTTGTAGTATTATAATTATAACATAGAAATCAGCTTTTATAGGAAGTCTTCTGAAGTGACTCTATTTGCTAGCTATAACATTGTTATTGTAGTTCGGATGAACAACTTAGATGCAGGTATACACTCAAAAAAACCAGCGTCACGTAATATACAGAGTGGGGGGTCCTTTTAATTTCTCTTTGTACAGTGGACGTCAAAGATATGTTTACTTGCTTGTGCTAATTTAATAGGGAACTTGCATCTTTTTATTTTATTACGAAAATCAAAAGTATAATCCAGCATTAAAACAACAGTAGCATTAAAACTTTCTTATTATTTATTTTTCTTTTTTTTTGCGTTTACTATGGAGTAAGTCATTAATTTGCAATTACCTCCACAAAATTTGCGTTTTGAGTCTATACTTGTCATACAAAATATAATTTCTAATTTAATATTTTGTGTAACTGTTGTTATTTTATCGAAAAAAAAAATTTTTTGCGTCATTTTAACGTGATACAATACAATCGTTTTTTTTTCTTGTGTATGATATCTCTACGTATAGGTATCCGCATCGATTGAGTACAATTTATTCGAATTTGAAGTCCCATGCAAGTTCCCCATTAGGCGAAATGCATTCAGACATTTCAGACTTTTGATGTTGACTGTACCTAATACTATCTGTTTGTCATTTAATAGTATGTATATTACAATACAATACAAATGCTCTTTATTGTGCACTCCTCTTACATAAAGCAGGTAAATAAATAATAAATAAATATTACGGGACAATCTTACACAAATGAACCTAGGCCCACGGTAAGCTCAGTAAGGCTTGTGTTGTGGGTACTAGGCGATGATATATATAATAGATACATACATATAAATACTTATATACCTATATAACATCCATAACTCAGGAACGAATATTCGTGATAAATACACAAATAAATGCCCTGACCGGGATTCTAGTAGGCAGAGTCACTACCCACTGGGCTACGGAGACTGTTAGATAATAATAAACAAAATACTGGGAGACAGAGGTTAACCAACAGGCCGTCTTATCACTAAGGAACAATCTCTTCCAGACAACCCTTGGGTTGATTTTATATTGTTTCCTTTTTCCCAATAATCTATGTATGAATTTGACAAAGGTTTTCTTAATTCCCGCAAACTGTACATTTAGAAATCAAAGATTCATCAAGAAATCATAATATAAACTGTGAATAGTTATTTGTTATACACGGGTGCAAAGTTGTATTTTACCCGCGAGTGTTTCAACACACGAGAAGTAATAGTACATTACTTACCTAGGGCGGTTAAACAAAGAATGTCTCAGATCGCAGGTATTTGACTCCCGAGCCGAAGGCAAGGGCGATAAATATGCGCTCTGAGGCTTTCTTTATTACCGTCCGTGGTAAGTACAACATTTTACGTCTCTATCTGGCCAGGAAGTGGGGTTTTCCGCACGCATAGCGTGCGGTAATTCCTACTTTATGGCCAGGTATGACGTAAAATACATTTGCACACGTGTGTAACACAACTTTTCACCTCACTGTAGCGAGGAAAGTGAAACATGCAAAACAACTGCTCATAAAAAATAAGTCTTTATTTGTACTCATTCCATCATCATCATCACCATCATCATCACCATCATCCATCATCCATTATCAGTCATCCGTCATCCATCAAATCATCATCCTCAATGCTCATTATAAATAAATAATTTTCTTATGGAATTTTAAGGTTCTTAAAAACACAATAATTTTACATAAACACGCTCCAAGATCAAATTACTTTCCCCACTAGTGGATAAAATGCGATTTTGCTCACTGGTTTTAAAGGATAAAAGACGGCTTTCCGAGGCAGTGCGGACATTTTTTTTTTAACCATAATGTACTGTCAAACAATTTGATTCCTAGGCCATAAACCTTGCCGTTGTAAATGCTATGTCAATACGGGTTACTAGGATTATTGCGTCGCTATGTAGCAGTTAAAACGACAGGGTTCTACGGTGGCCTAGGAATCAAATTGGTTGACTGTACATATTCTACAGCATATTAGAAAGTGAATAACAGGCTCCCGCGATCCGCGCGCAATGCGGCCAGGTCCGGTATGTAGAGCGGTCTCGCAATCGCGATTATTCGGTTAAGGTCAAAGACTAGGAATTACTCGGTCAATAGTCATTATCACATACCTACTGGCTACTAAATATGTATAAGCAGTGTTTGGCGATAATACGAAATACAATATACAAAGTGTCACCTTCATTTCCGATAAATCCGAGGAAACATTCTTTGCATTGAATAAACTTAATTTATTTGCTGTCCAGATAAGATAGACATAGACATAATTTATTGGTAGGCTAGACATAGACACATTTCAGGTCAAAATAATTCATACACGAAAAATTGCATTGCATAATTAGCTTTTTATTAGGGTTCCGTAGCCAAATGGCAAAAAACGGAACCCTTATAGATTCGACATGTCTGTTCTGTCTGTCTGTCCGTCCGTATGTCACAGCCACTTTTTTCTGAAACTATAAGAGCTATACTGTTGAAACTTGGTAAGTAGATGAATTATGTGAACCGCATTAAGATTTTCACATAAAAATCGAAAAATAACAGTAAGTTTTGGGGGTCCCCGTACTCAGACCTGAAACTCAAAAAAAAATTTTTCATCTAACCCATACGTGTGGGGTATCTATAGATAGGTCTTCAAAAATGATATTGAGGTTTCTAATATCATTTTTTTCTAAATTGAATAGTTTGCGCGAGAGACACTTCCAAAGTGGTAAAATGTGTCCCCCCCCCCCCCTGTAACTTCTAAAATAAGAGAATGATAAAACTAAAAAAGATATATTATGTACATTACCATACAAACTTCCACCGAAAATTGGTTTGAACGAGATCTAGTAAGTAGTTTTTTTTTAAATACGTCATAAATCGTAAACCGCAATTTATTTTACGGAACCCTTCATGTGCGAGTCCGACTCGCACTTGGCCGCTTTTATAAAAAAATGTGATATGTTCTATATTCATTATTAACGTGTCTTGGTAAAAGTGTAAAACATTCATACATCAATTTACCTATTTGAGAGCAAGTTGAACTAAAAATTAATAACCCAGTTAAAAATAGAATAGACAGATCTTGTATTGTATCTGAAGTAATAGTGCATTAGCCTAAGTTTAACTTTTAGGTGCAACTTGTCCTTGATTTAGCCATATTTGTCAATAGTTTGGTTTAGTTAAGTACAAGGCCGATTTACAACATTTAATATTTTGTCACTTGTCTCATGGGTAACCGGGACAGAATAACAACCAGATAAGTTGATTGACCCAAATAATGAATTATTTTGTAAAACTATGGGTACTTTCGGTCCGGTGGTACCACAGCAATACGCCGAAATTAGAATACAAGTTATATGTTGATATATTAATATTCCTGTTATTCCTAAGCCTTCAATGTCTGCTGCAAATTATGCTATTCCTGATGCTAAATTGTTACCATTACCTTTAAAATGCCGACCCTTCTTGATCATTAGGTGCGTCCACACCAAACGCACGCTCACGTGCGGAGGGTTCGGGCGAGCCGCTCTCGCCCGAACCCTCCGCACGCTCACCCGAGCCGCTCAGGCGAGCGTGTGGAGGGCTCGGGCGAGCCGCTCGCGTGAGCGTGCGTTGAGTGTAGACGCACGCCGCGAAAATAGTTTTCACGTTATTCATTTGAAAACGATAAATAAATAAATAAGTACATTGCCAGTAGCATGGCGCCGCGGCCCCTTTGATTTCGCCCAAAAAGCCGACAACGCTCGGGTGAGCGTGCGGCCACACAAAACAACCGCCCACACCGGCTCGGCTCGGGTGAGCCGCTCGCCCGAGCGTGCGGACGCGAGGGCGAGCGGCTCAGGCGCGCCGTTGCTCGCTGATCGGCGTCCACACTTAGCGCGCACGCTAGGGCGAGCCACGCTCGGGTGAGCGTGCGTTTGGTGTGGACGCACCTATTCACATTTAAATTCATAACATTTATTCATGACTACAAATTAATGAATACAAGTACACATGAAAAAGACAGAGATATAAGTACGGCCTAGGCCGTGTCACGAATTTTAGGTACCTACATAATTATATTTTTACAATGATTTACATTTTTCCTTCTAGGATTTCGACATAGCAGGTCAATACGACCTGATGGTACCAGACGCAGAGTGCCTCAAAGTGGTCTCAGAGATCCTTGACGCGCTGGACATCGGACGCTACGTGCTCAAAGTGAACCACCGGCGGCTCCTAGACGGCATGTTCGAGGCTTGCGGCGTGCCTGCTGATCATTTCCGTGCCACGTGCTCCACTGTGGACAAATTGGACAAGGTAGGATAGTTATCTAGGTCACCCTTAAGCCTTGGCCAAACACGGCGCGACGCAGCGCCCCGGTCGACCACGTTTGACCACGCTAGCGGTTTGTCGCGGCGCGATATTTCCATACATGGCCTGTTTGACCACGCTAGCGGTTTGTACTGAGATGTCGCGCCGCGTGCCACGTGCTCCACTGTGGACAAATTGGAAAAGGTAGATAGTTGACAAGGTCACCCTTAAAGTGAGCTCTGAAATCCTCGCTCTAGAATTCTGCTGTTGTACGTAACGAGTGAACCACCGGTGAGCCACCGGTGCCCTAGAGTAGGAGCCCTAGAGGGCATGTTCGAGGCTAGCACCGTGCCTGCTGACAACTTCCGTGGCACGTGCTCCACTGTGGACAAACTGGACAAGGCACATAGTTGACAAGGTCATCCTTCAAGTGCTCTCTGACATCGCCCTAGAGATCGGCTGCTACGTGTTCAAAGTTATTCTTTGGCGGGTCCTATACGGTATGTTCGAGGCTTGCGGCGTGCCTGATGACGATTTCAGTGCCACGTGCTCCACTGTGGACAAACTGGACAAGGTACATAGTTGACAAGGTAATCCTTAAAGTGCTCTCTGAGATCACCCTCGAGATCGGCTGCTATGTTGTCAAAGTGAACCATTGGCAACTGTTTGATGGAAAGTTCGAGACCTGCGGTGTGCCTGCTGACAATTTCCGTGCCACGTGCCATTTGGCGACTTCTGGATGGAATGTTTGAGGCATGCAGCTTCCCCACCAATAACGTAAGCGCCTCAAATTGGTCTCTGAGATCCTCGACTTGCCTTGTTTGTACCGTGTTTAATAAAATTGTGTTATTTTTAGGCAAAATATACCACTGACAGGATATTCCAGTATCGGCTATCCGGCTAGACGATGTATACTGGCATATCCTTCTGTCTTACCAATAGTCCGTAAGCCCGCTCCCAATATACCTACTCATGTCAACACGATACAATGCAAGGCACACGGTCGAGAAAGTTGTGCTGACCAAGAATCAGAAGATTATCGCACCTAAGGTTGGCCGAAAGTTTGAAAAATCCTTCACTTCCGGTCAAAATTTGAAGGGTAGGTATATTTATCATGTGACAACAGTATGAGACATGTGGCATCATTTAGCCCTTTAATCGTAGAGAGAGTAAACCTAAGCCTGCCAGTCCTAAAATTGCCGGAAGTACTTGGCAGACGGTGCCAAAGTTGGCCACCTTTGGCACCGTCTGCCAAGGACTTCCGGCCATTTCAGGACAGACAGACCGTGTGACATGCATTTAATCGTGTTGACATGAGACGTTGGTATGTATATTGGGATCTCTACTATTAGGAAATCATCTTTATCGACTACCGACAATGTGAAACGTCCAATTGTCTATAATGATCTTCCATTTAAATTTCAGTTGTCATGGGATGAAGTGCGAACAGAAATGATAAATGAGAAGGGCGTGACCCCAGAAGCCGCAGACAGGATAGGCGAATACGTCCGACTGAACGGTGGCACAGAGCTAGCCGAGAAACTCCTAAAAGACGACAAATTGTCTAAAACTAAAGCAGCCATCGAAGGCCTTGAAGGGATCAAGCTGTTGCTTCACTATTGTGAACTCTTTGGCATCAAAGATAAGATCCTTTTTGATTTGAGTTTGGCAAGAGGACTGGATTATTACACTGGAGTTATCTATGAAGCAGTCTTAACACGTAAGTAGTTACTATATAACTCACTATTATCACAGAATTGTATAGTACTTACAGGTCCTCTATCTAACAAAACTTCTCTGAACTCATGGAGCGTCTCTCATAAGAAGAAATGCGCATTATAATTTCAACTGTTAGGTATATATCTAGTTCTAAATTATTTTTTACATAACATGTACTCGTATGATTGTCTATGCGTTTTATTCCTTAAGGCGCCGTAGGTTCAGCGAAGTTAAGCGAACAGAGTTTTTGAAACAATATAATGTGTCTGTTTATAATATGGTTTCAAAAAAATACGAATAGGTAATCTTGAGGCTTTTCTGCAGCGAGATCAGTGATTCGAAACATGATTAAGCAATTTTCGCTCAATAGAAAAAAACACGAACATAGGTCTAAAATACACTTAAAACATTCGTAACAAATTATGCACAAAAGCTAAACATATTAAAATTGGTTCTAAAAATCGGCAATATCATGTTTGAGGGAACTTAGTGATTACTTTTTTTATTTATTGAAACGTACAAAAAACAGACTTGAGTTACAAAGCGTTTGTAGAACTTAGTCACTAGTCAGTAGTAGGCGGACCTTACTCTTATTTGCTACCTCATCTTACCGTTATTACCGGTTGCATTCTGAACAAGCCTGGTCCACTTGCTCCTAAATCTAAAATTCACATAGGTACAGTCACCGGCATCAATATCTGATCACGCTCTAGGAATAGAGTTGTCATCAGGGACTGCATAGGTAACCGAAAAATACCGGTATTCTATTTTAACGGTATGACGTCATATCGGTTGTCAAATAGCGGTTTCGGTAGCGGAACCTTTATATTTCACTACCGAAATATAAAGGTACCTTTATTTTTTCCGGTACCGTAACCGCTATTTAAAGGTACCGATACCCGACCGACTTTGGCCTGGAGTTGTTGCCAAACCGCCGGCAATGGCTCTGCTGCTTTGTCTTTTAGTCTTTAAATGTTTAGAAGCCAATGCTTCCTCTATAGAGTGCCAGCTCGCTTACGTTTCTCGATAACCTTTATAATACCGGTATTATAAAGGTTACGGTATCGTTTTAAACTGGTACCGCTAACCGTTATTTCAAAACGGTTACGGTACCGTTATGTTCGCGCGGCGCACATAACCTTTACGACATAACGGTACCGTAATGGAATACCGGTTTCATACCGGTATAACCGTAACCGAAATCAGTCCCTGGTTGTCATCAGATATTTTTGCGGCCTTTGTTCCATGTGACTGTACAGTCCGCATCAGAAGTAGCTAAGCAAAATAACAAGCTCAAAATGACCTACACAGATCCTTATTCCCTTGACATTAGAGTCCATGTCACATTTTCATGTCATGTGACATTTTGAGCACTAGGGCCGCTTAGCAACTTTTGCTGCTGACTGTACTAGTAATTGCGGCTATCTGACCTTCCTAGCCAGAGGGGAAAGCGTATAATTATATGCCACCAATACGATATTTAAAAAAAAACCTAGATGTGGCTTCATTCCGGTACGCGTTGCTGACTCATTGATGCTCAATTAACGAGTATAGTATCTGTATAGTTCTAGGATTCGCAAGCTTATCTATCGTTCCAAATTGAACCTAATGCGTAAGGTAATAAGAGTGTTGTTACTGTGCACTCTTAATTTCGATGATTTAATGAAAATCGTTGCTGCCCGTTGTTTTTTTTAATACTCGCTGAAGCGATCTCGCGTGTTAAATCGACAATGAAATCGATAATGTTCGTAATTAGCGATTATAATTGTAAATTATGTAAAAAGGATGTTGTTCCGTTGTTTTAATTAACTTAGTAATGTATCCACGTTCTATCAAATTAGTGACCAGTTGACATGGATTGTCGCTGATTGGTATTCAATGACTATTAAGGCTTACATAAATCAATTGCGCGTCTACCATATTCCGTTTTATACTTTCTGTCAAACATTTCATTTTTACACGATTGCTCAAAAAATGAGATTTTCTCTATCCATCTCTATCTAAGTGCTGTAATTAGAAAGAGACAGATAGTCTATCTCGCCGCGACACAGCTCGCACGTCATCTTGTGATAACCTTGCAGAACAGCTCAACGACTACAAACGCGCGTAGGCTCAGAAAACGGATTTAAAAAAAGTCGTAGCGCTTGTTTGGATCATAATACGTCTGCCCTAAATTTTAATAGCAATCTTGAGGCCTTTCTCGAGGGACTATTCAAATCCTGATCTTTTGACTTTCGCTCTATAGAAAAAAAATCACGAACATAGGTCTAAAACACACAAAATTCGTAACAAATTATGCACAAAAGCTAAATATATTAAAATTGGTTCAAAAAATTGGCAATATCATGCTTGAGGGAACTTAGCTGTTACTTTTTTTATTTATTTAAACGCACAAAAATTTCAAATTAAAAATATGATATCCGCGCTTCCGAACACGCACTTCCATCTCGCTCACGCTTATGCCCAGTGAGAGGGAGAGAAGACCGTGAGCCTACGTCGCCTTAACCGATTTAGGTGTGCGGGGTATCCTTAGATACCTTACGGTATCCCTTGTAACATATATGGTATTACTGTGATCGATCAGACATAAAATAGTGTGATCTTTTACGCGTTATTTATTAACCGCTGAGTTCGGTAAATGTTTTTACGTCATACCTGGCCATAAAGTAGGAATTACCGCACGCTATGCGTGCGGAAAACCCCACTTCCTGGCCAGATAGAGACGTAAAATTTTGTACTCACCACGGGCGGTAATAAAGAAAGCCTCAGAGCGCATATTTATCGCCCTTGCCTTCGGCTCGGGCGTCAAATACCTGCGATCTGAGACATTCTTTGTTGAACCGCCCTAGGTAAGTAATGTACTATTTCAACACATTTGCTCGTAACGTGTCTCTTATTGTGCCGCTTTTTGGCTCATAATCCTTAGTATTAAACACGCGTGATTAATAACATTACGACACTCGTGTAGTTATGTTTATATGCCGATTAAGACACATTGGCACCTTGCAGCAAGGTGTATGTATGGACTCGGCGCATTCTTAAATTGACCGGGTTATACAGGTTTGTTTTTAATTCTCGGCAAATGGATTCTTACTTGACTAAACAAATTAAATCCTTCTTGTGGATTAATTGATTATTTCTTGTTGGGTATGATATAGAAACGTTTCATTTAGTAAAACTATTTACTTTTGATAACATTTTACATGAATTTATATTGAATAAGAAAATATTTATTTTATTTTGTATTGGCTGTTTAGAGATTTCATCTAAGCCTCGCTGCGGGCGCACTGCGCGAACTTCATGAAAAAAAATAGTTGCGCGCCATTATAGGTAATTTCACAAATATTTGTAATGATGGATGCGTGTTTGGTTATTGTTAAAATGTTGACTCGTAGTGAATAGAAAAGTGATAAATAGAATTGACGCCACTCTGTACATTCTTAGAGATGTACAAATATGTGAGTAAAAACCTGTTGTCATCAATAACTAAAGGAAACAACTTAGGAGCCTGTAACATGTTCATTTTATGAAAAGGTTTTTTTTCGTCGCAAATGTGTTGAAAAACGTCGTATGACACGCGTGAGCTTTGATAATTACATCCTCGGCTCTATTATCACGCTCACCTGCGGTTCGCGTGACAATTCCGCCTCTGATGTAATGATCAACATACCTCACTTGTATCATAATGTACTATTATATAGTTTTTTTTCTTTTTTCAGACCCAATCAAAGTTGGCAACGAGGAGCAAACGGTCGGATCGATTGCCGGCGGCGGGCGATATGATAACCTCGTGGGGATGTTTGATTCCAAAAATAAACAGGTATTTATTTATGAATATACCTAATTAATCCTTGATTCTTATATTTGAACGTCTATCAAACCTATTTTAATTAAAAATCGTCTTTATCCGTCACATTAAAATTTATATCTGCTTGGAATGGGCAAAACAAATATACCTAAGGGTGAATTGTAAATATTAAATCTAATCTTCATTATTTATTCCATTGTCGAATAGCCATATATTTTGTATGCGATTAAAAAGGGGTTTATTAAAAAAATCCTATTAGACTCATATAAAATTATATTTTAAGAATGTGTACAGAGGGCGCGAGCTTAAAGTCCTAAGAACTAACCCCTTTATTCATAAATCCTTCCATGTCTTTTCTAACTAAAATGTACGTTGGTACGTTTCATAGAAACACGAATATCAAAGTAACAGATAAAGACAAACTAATTTGAACTAAATAGGTTTAATGGACATATAAGAAGACCATAAAAGGCAACTTGCATGGGACTTCAATTTTGAATAAATTGCACTCAATCGATGCGGATATACGTAGAAATATCATACAAAAGAGAAAATAAAATAAAAAAAAACGTCGTATTAGTTTTATTTCACGTTAAAATGAGGAAAAAAGATACATTATTTTTCGATAAAATTACATAACAGTTAGACAGAATGTTGAATTAAAAATGATTTTTTACGTCATACCTGGCCATAAAGTAGGAATTACCGCACGCTATGCGTGCGGAAAACCCCACTTCCTGGCCAGATATAGACGTAAAATTTTGTACTCACCACGGGCGGTAATAAACAATGCCTCAGAGCGCATATTTATCGCCCTGGCCTTCGGCTCGGGCGTCAAATACCTGCGATCTGAGACATTCTTTGTTTAACCGCCCTAGGTAAGTAATGTACTATTGTATAACAAGTATAGACTTAAACGCAAATTTTGTGTTTTGTGCATAGTAATGAATGACGTCACAACTCATAGTCTCGGCGCGTTAATTTCAAATTATCTCCACAAAATTTGCGTCTAAAAAAAAAGTCTATAAGCCCGTTTAATATAGAGCGTATTCGGTGGGTGCCGGCGCGTGCAGATTTCAAATGCATATAACATCAGAAAAAGAAATCATACGAAAGTTTTCATGCTACGGTTGAATCGATGGCCGTTGGGGCGAAAAGGTTCTCGAGTGGCGACCACGTCCCGGAAGGCGCGGCGTGGGTAGGCCTCCCACAAGGTGGACTGACGACCTGGTAAAGGTCGCGGGAGTCCGCTGGATGCGGGTGGCGCAGGACCGGTCACTTTGGAACTCTTTGGAGGAGGCCTATGTCCAGCAGTGGACGTCTTTCGGCTAATATGACGATGATGACAGTTGATATTCCCCTGGATTAAAGACTGTATCGTTTGTTATAAATGCAAGAAAAAAATGCGACAACTTTTTTTTTTATTATTAATGACATACTAAAATCAATCAACTATGTACAAAATAATATGGACAACTCGAATAGTACCATAAAAAGCCCAAATTATTCATTTCAGCCAGTGTTCTAATTTTTTGCCTCATGGTGCCCATTAATGACCGGACAGCGACGTCAAAAGTTCGAGCCACCTTATTCCAATCTGACCGAAACTGTTGCTCTGTATCGGCGCTACGGGCTGTTTTACGTAGTTTAGCTTTCATTATAGCCCAGTAGTGTTCAATCGGGCGAAGCTCTGGACAATTCGGTGGATTTAACTCTTTGGCCACAAAATATACATCTTTATTTTTTCTTTATAAATTTACGTCTTTATACCATTTTACTACCTTAGCCGCGTAATGGCAAGATACAGTCAGGCCAAAATACAGTTTCGGAGTTGTGCTTTTTGATCATCGGCAATACTCGTTTCTGAAGGCACTCTTTCATATAAATATCGGCATTCATCGACGAAAAAAGTAGTTGACTTCATTCCGCATTCACAAATGGCCTGCCACACCATGACTTTCTTGCCGAACTTCTCAACGCAAATGGATATTTCAGACTCTGTGATTTCTGTTTCCTCACGAATAATACTTGGGGGCCTGGCAAAGACTTGTAGTCCAGTTTTACATACGTTTCGTCGTCCATTATTACACAGCTGTGTTTTTTCGATAAAATCGAGACATATAATTTTCCGACTCGTGTCTTAACAGATGCCTTTTGTTTTTGACTTCTTTTCGGCTGTTTCTGTTTTTTTAATGTCTTTAAATTATTCCTTTTCTTTGCACGTTGTACCATCCCGATACTCGTACCAACTTTTTTCGCGACATCTCGGACAGATAGCTCTCTATTAGATGCGAATAATTTTACTATCTTTTGGTCCAGTTTTGGATTGGACGGACCTGGTTTTTGGCCTGGCCGTTGTTGGTCCTCGAAGGTATAATCCTCCCCGTACTTACGGATAGCAGTTTGGACGGCTCCAACACTAACACCTTCCATTTGTGCGAGTTTTCGGTACGTAATACCTTTTTCAACAAACCTGCTCGTAAAGTAGGTCTTATTACAGCGTATTTACACTGATAATGCAGAATATTACCCATGCCGTGCCTTTTACATTACATTATCGCACACTAGTGCCTTTTCATTACATATCTTTTTAAATATTAGCAAAATAATGCAGAATATTACCCATGCCGTGACTTTTACATTACATTATCGCACTAGTGCCTTTTCATTACATATCTTTTAACATTTTCATTTTTTTTTTTCCTCTCAAATGTGTTGAAAAACGTCGTATGAAACACGTGAGCATTGGTCATTACACTTCTCGTCTCCATTAAGCCTTCGCCTTCGCCTTCGGCTCAGGCTTAAAAACCGACTCGGGTGTAATGACCTACATAGCACACTTGTATCATAATGTACTATAACCGAACACCATTTGTCCACAATAGATTTTCGCTTTTGCGGTCTTACGACCCCTCATTTTTTTATTGGAACAAGTTGAGCAAAAAAAGAATAAAGATATCGGTTCTATGACAAATGTCAATCAATTGTCTTGTATCAGAATATTTTTAAATGAATATACAACTTATTCCTGCCAGCGGGGCTAGCACAACTGACACAACAAGCGCGACGCGAGTCGAGATAATCCACCCGCCTCTTTCTAATTTGCACAATAGGAGTGAGACAGGAATCGCTGAGTCGCGCGCGACACGACTTAGCAGCAAGTTGTGCTAGACGTACAGAGCTAACTTGTATTTATAACAAACGATACAGTCTTTGTAGTATTGATTTTCGTAATAAAATAAAAAATATGGTTGTTCCCTATTGTGTTACCTAGGTCCCGTGCGTGGGTGTCAGCATAGGCGTGGAGCGCGTGTTCTCCGTGCTGGAGGCGCGCGCGGCGGCGGGCGACGTGCGCGTGCGCAGCACCGACGTCGACGTGTACGTCGCCTCCGCGCAGAAGAACTTCCTCGACGAGCGCATGAAGATATGCGCGGAACTCTGGAACGCTGGCGTCAAGGTCGGTGCACTCTTTACTTATTTATTTATTACAACTAATTACACAGAATTACGGTGAGGCACCCCTGGCACTGTGAAATGCGTACGTCATACAATGTTATTTAAGTACTAACATAATCTTATAATAACAATAAATCTTAACAACTAACTAAAGACGGACGGTCATCCATCGCCTCTCATAACCTCTTACATTCATCACATATCATCTTCCAACTACTTGCAAACACCAGAGGCGCTGTTCGCATCGCCATACAAATTGAAACTAAACGCAAACGCGTTCGAAAACGTATTGTATCGATAAAACTTATACTAGAGCCTCTGGTGCTGATTTGAGAAGCGCATTTAGATTATCCAAAGCGCGAACTAGTGGTGATTTCCTGTACGCCACAGTGCGCGCTTTGGGAACTGCCAGTAAAAAAAAGTTGTTGTTTTTAATATACCAAGAGTAAATTTAAAGCTACCAATAGAATCCTCACGCTTTTATAGAAACAAAATTGTATGACAACTTTACCTATACTTAACGCAGTATTTCGCGACCGAAACAGCAATTTACTTGAGTTTCAACGATTAGTACAAATAGCAGATTGTGACGTTATACTTTTATATCAATTAGTATGAAGCGTTTGGGGCTGCCGCCAGCGAGGTCAATCTTTGTCTCAAAATTTTGGGTATTTATGTTCTTTAACTGTAGTTGCTCCCAAAACATTTGTTCCTCTCCAAACACTGGTTCGAATGGCATCGTAAAACATTTTTAGTCTACACCCCTATTTGGGAACACCACTCTCGTCATATCTCTATGTAAATTTGACAGCTAAGGGCGTGTTGTCAAATAATTGTAATGCAGACTTAGCGGGGATGGATTAGAATCCCTTCTTGTATGTAGTTTTGACCTGTTCGAATCTAATAGACATTACATTTTTTTTTTACCTTTCGGATGCTTTGGCGCTGACATTGCTGAAGGATTTTGAATTTTTCGTATCTGTCATAGATTCAATTTTCAGTAGCTTAGACATACGAAGGGTTGCACAAACAAAACAGATGCTTTTTGTACACGACTTCTACATACACGAAGGGCTTTACTAAAGTGTTTTTTACCTATAGATGTGCTTCCGCTTAGCTTCTTCATAGAGCGTATAAAATTCTGCGCCGAGTTGTGGTAGCTTACCTTCTGCCGCTGACTGCAATAAGGTGCGTGCTTGGGTGTAAGCCTGCGCATCAGGTGTGCATTGTTAACTAGCCGATTTGTATATCGTATAAGAAAACTGCTATTATTATGATGTAATTATTATTCTCATGACCTAATAACAAAATAAAGTTTAAGCATGTAGTAATTGTACAAGTGTACAGTGGTATGTACAAGAACAAGTAAATTATTCAATTGAATAACAATTTTATTGATATAATTAAACTTCAATGTTTCTGTTACCTACATTTCGAAGAGTTGAATCACGAAAATCGAAGAGGATAACTATTTAACATTAAGGTTTGGTTTAATTTTTCTTTTTACTAACCCATTCCTGTGTAAAATCTAACCCAAGCATAGTTAAACCAATTTGTCATTACTAATACATTTTTCAGACGGAGCAATCATACAAAAAGAACCCGAAAATGCTGAACCAACTTCAATACTGCGAGGAGGCCGGTGTTCCACTGGCCGTCGTACTGGGCGAGTCGGAACTGAAGCGTGGAGTGGTCAAAATACGGAATATCGCGTCTAGAGAGGAGAGTGAAGTACCCCGGGACCAGCTAGTTGATGAAATTACTGCTCGGTTAGCCGCGCTAAACACAAGCGTCAATGGAAATAAATAATTTGATGCAAGCACGGGATTCTCAGTGCAGAGACTAGAGAGTTATAATGAGTGTACCCTTTCGTCTCCCGGGCCCTTTTCCTTCCTTTTTTTGTGACACTTCCTTCTCCGGCCTTTTTTTGTGACACTTGCTATTTGTCATAAAGTCGCCTAATCGTGCACCGTGATTGGTCGCGGAGGGGGACGGGGCGCTTGGGGTGGTGGGGAAGCGACAAAAACGCGTGGGCAAAAATTTGGCTGGATTTGGACAAACGACGGTATCAAATTTCACTTAGTCGACCGTCAATTCCCATTATCAAATTTCGCGAGTCATCTGGGAAACGTCAGGAAAATAAATAGATCGTTCACACCGCCCATTTAGTCCATGAGAAATGGCGTAACGGTTGATGTGGCAACGTCTTGTAATGTAGCTGCCATATTCATTTAACTCGCGTGTTTCTTTGACTAGGCACTATTATCACTTTCTACTCTCTGCCTCATCGAGAATGCGTCTTTATGTTGATAGACAAAAATGTCAACGGAGCTGAGAATTGGCCCCCTCTTTCACATGACGTTACCAACATAGAACATTAATATATTTACTGTGATAATACGTATGTACTCAACAACTTTTGAAAGTCTAGAATTGTTCCATTTTCTAATAACTTGGCTACAAAAAATTATGTAAGCATGTCATTTATTTATACAATGGAAAATGTGTTGCAATATTGATAATCTCTATTAATTCATACTAACCGTTATGTGATTGGTAACACCGTCTGAGACGGGGGTTAGGACATTT
This sequence comes from Epinotia brunnichana, assembly GCA_963854355.1. Lineage (NCBI taxonomy): Eukaryota > Metazoa > Arthropoda > Insecta > Lepidoptera > Tortricidae > Epinotia > Epinotia brunnichana. The sequence goes on from OY977940.1 coordinate 20,251,912, forward strand.
CTAGAATATTTTGTACGTTTTCTAATTCTCACTAGAATTTATAAGCATTTTTTTTTTTCATTATTCTTATAAATGTTTGCAAATGGTAGCAACCGTGATAATTCGAAACAAATAGGTATTAGCAGAGGAGTTGAGAGGTCTTAAATGGATTATTTCGGATTACAATTGTATACTATACGTAAGGCAATATTTTTACCATCTTAAAATCTATTTACTTTTCGTATGTTTTTCGATTTATCCGGTTTACTTTTCCATATAAATACTGTGTTAAGTGCTGATACTCTAATATTATCAAAGCAATAATATCCCTGTTATTTTGTTACTTATTCTTCGCGGAACAACTGATCCTATTACCAGACTTGGTGTCTTCCATTTCATAGGTCTTTTAATGATTTATCCTATTCATTAACGTTTAACAAACCTATTTTAGCTAAAATTACTTTAAAATTAGTTTTTCTTTATCTGTCACTTTGACATTTGTGTTTGTGAGAAAGGTACGAAACACGTTTTAGTTAACAGAGGTTTGTTAGGTTCATGAATGAGGGGGACCAATCAAGAATAGAATTTATTCCCTCATTAGTCCATAGAAATTTGACGTTTAAAGCCGGGTATTTATTAGGCAACATTTGTCAATAAACTGTTTACGAATTGATCACAATGTTTCGCGACAAGTTTAACGTAAACACTGTTTCTGAAACTTCGCCGTCTTCACTTGTCAGTTGTTTATAAACTCAAGTCCTGTTTATAAACTCGCGCAACACACGTCCACATCTGTTGGTTTTTGCTTATAAACAGTTTATAAACACTTGTTCTACACTCGAATGAAAATTAAAACGAAAATGTGTCATCACCTTTGTTTATAAACTGTTTACAGAGATGATGAAACATTGTGAAACACGGTTTATAAACTGTTTATAAACAGTGTATATTAACAAATGTTGCCTAATGAATACTAGCAGTGCTGAACGATTATAATATTTATAATTTTTCGTTTCTGTTACAGTGTCAACTTTCAATAGCACATTGGGCCTTTTTTATAATATAGTAAACTTCCCGGGGTTTTCCGCGCGTTACCGTGATTCAACATTTTGTTTAAAGTTTCACACTGTACGTAGTTTCATTTTTAGGTAAAGAGCTCAAACTAACGCCTTTTCATTAATAAATGCATATCTTCATGCATTTATCTCACTCTAGCATTTATAAATACTTATATTTGTGAACGAGTTTACCTACAGGATGTGCATTTTTATTTAAAAACTTAATTTATTTTACATGTCTACTACTATCCTATTTCTACTACTTATTTATATCTACCCAACCGTTATTGTTCAGCTTTTGTCCTCTAATATTATACCTTATATAGTTTTAAAATACGAAAAGTTACTGGAACCGCAATAGTATTTTGTATTGTGTGAAATAAATTATATTAATTTTAAACTTAATCTATTGTATGATTTTACACTTAAAATTACTAATGCCCTTATTCATAAACACCCCTCAAACCTATTTTAGTTACGATGACGTTATGATATATATACTCTAATTGACATTTAGACATTCATGATTGTAAATACGATCTGCGTCATCTTCAAGCTGAAAGCTGGCAGGAAACGGCGCAGGATCGGGATAAGTGGCGCTTTCGTTTCGGAGGCCAAGAGACCCTTTTTGTATCACTGAGAAAAGCAAAACAGTGATTGTAAAAATATGTTTACACTTTTGCACCTTATTCCATTGTAATAAGGCGAAAACTGTAATAGTAGATTGTTAACCAAGGGTTGAAAGTGACCCATTTAACCCGAGATATTTCTGGCGCTCGAACGAAGTGAGAGCGCCAATTGGTCGAGGGTTAAATGGGTAATTTCACCCGAGTTAAACACTCTACTTTTCATTTCGACTGTGAGGAAAAATAATTTAATATCAACCTATAATCGTAATAAACAACTCGTTAATGCAGGTACATATAGCTGAGTGTCGATTTGTGAAAAGTTTTTATTTTAATGATTTGACGTAACTCTATTATCTTCGACTCCGTGGCTGACCGTAACAATAAAAAAAAAATACTTTCCACCCTAGGGGAGAAAAAGCTATTTTCCACCCGGCTATATGCCCATGAAAAATCAACTTTCAGAGCAGGAGAGATGAAAACATATTTTTCATATCTCATGCTCTGAAAGTGGGTCGTTGTTGTTCTAAAAAGTGTGCTGAAAGTGATACGTTTCTGCTCTAGAGCAGAAAAGTAGTGTATTCCTATTGGTCCTCGCCATAGCTATAGTAGACCAATCAAATTAGCTAAACCCGGACATAATTCGATAACTGTAATTTTCTTTTTCTATGATGTAAAGTATTGTTAGTTATAGTTAAAATAAAAAGAATTAAACATTTTAGGGTTCCGCGTCATTGTAAAAAAACCAAAAATCTAAATTTTTAACAAATTCTGATTTCATAAGTGCAGCATAATATGTAACTTTGTAAAAGTGCCTCTATTATGATATAACGCTTGCATTCCAGTTAAAGAAATCAAAATTAATCTAATTAAACAACCGGGACTATCAATAATAAAGAAAGTTCAGTAAGTTACACATTTTCTGGCTTATCTTACCAGAAATTATAGATAACTGCAATTTAACAAATTATTCTGAATAGTATATTATGTGGGTTGATAAATTATTTAAAATTAAACAGATTCTCTTTGCGGATTTCTAAAATCACAAATATTGGTAGTTTTTGGAAAACCAAAATACATAACTACTTGGAAAGTGTTTGATTTATGCGGTCAACATATTATTAGTACTATAAGAAACAAATTAAACAAAAACTATCCACGATTATTAATTAATTCATATTTTTTCGTACTTAAGTTTTAATATGAACCTTATCTCTTGCAGAATAAGGCCGTCATTGCTTTGCGCCTCAACTACCGACCGTGCTGTCGCGAGTCGCAGGCATTCAAGGCCGAAACGCACTGACAGCGGTGGCGAAGCGGCGCGGGGTGGCGCGGAGGCGGTACTTGTAATGTTCGAGCTAATATGAAAGGATCCGAACGCTTTTTTCCCGGCCGGTATTCTGTGCGGACCCATTCGTATTAGATCGAACATTACAGCCGGTACCACCTCTACACTGCGCCGCGCCGCCGCTTCGCCATCGCTGTCAATGCGTTTCGGCCTTCATTTATTATGGATAGATCAATGATTGTCAAACATTTATAAACACGAACGTGGCGTTTACCACAGTTCGGCTAGGGTGGAGATTTATTGAAATATTGTGGTCATTAGATCGATAATAACTAAGTTGTTCAGCATGAGACATAATTGTCGTGGAATGTCGATTACCTATTTATAAGCACTCAGTTTTCTGTATAAAATTATTTAAATAAAATATGTTACTTATGTGGGTGCAGAAAGGGGCATTATTGGAATGATTCTTATTCGAATAAACATTTATTCGCGAATAATTTATTCGTCTACACTTTCGAATGACGAATGATTTATTCTCATTTCATTCCAATAAATCCACGAATAATATTTAAGGATGCGGTTGCTCGTTGTAACACGTACACGAATTTAACACGATCACTACAAGTGTACCTATTTTCAAGTATTAATACCCTTTTCTACTAATTAACAATATTTTTGTGAGTTAAATGAGTCACTTCATGGGGCATTTAACAGGTTTGTTTCAATATGTCATGTGTGTGGGCTTGTCCATATATTACGTCGTCGTTTTTAGGGTTCCGTACTCAAAGAGTAAAACGGGACCCTATTACTAAGATTCCGCTGTCCGTCTGTCTGTCTGTCTGTTTGTCCGTCTGTCACCAGGCTGTATCTCACGAACCGTGATAGGTAGACAGTTGAAATTTTCACAGGTGATGTATTTCTGTTGCGGCTATAACAACAAATACTAAAAAACAGATTTTTGATTTTCTTTTTTTTTCTTATACAATCTTACACAAATCGATCTAGTCCCAAACTAAGCAAACTACTATGGGTACTAGACGACGATAAACATACTTATATAGATAAATAAATACATAGAAAACATCCATGACTCAGGAGCACATATTTGTGCTCATCACACAAATAAATGCCCTTACCGGGAATCGAACCCGGGACCTCCGGCTACGCAGGCAGGGTCACTACGAGGGTCAAACTGAAAGTTTCGGGAATAAAAAAAAATATGCAGTAACATTGATTTAAGTATTTTTATTGTTTTTCAAAGTATTCTCTTTTATATTTTATGCACTTTTTCATGCGTTCAAACCAGTCGTTAAAACACTTATTGAACGCTGAAAAAGAGTCGACAAAATGGCCATTTTAAAAGCCTCCACTGCTTCTGCCGGTGTCTGAAACACCGCGCCCACCACGCAACTTATCCTTGATTTTGGGGAATGTGAAAAAGTCCGTTGGGACTTAGGTCAGGGCTGTATGGAGGATAGTCCAGTAGTTCGACTTTTTCACCTTCCAGGTACTCATTTGTTTTACGAGCGGTGTGAGGGCTGGCATTGTCGTGGTGAAGGATGATGCTGCGACTAGGCCTTTTTTCCTAAGTTCAGCAAAGACACTCGGCAAACCAATACTTGTATACCAATCGGCTTTGACTGTTCTACTCGTACGATCTTCAAGTGGAATAGTAGCCACGTGACCCGATTTGGAGACAAACATAGCCACCATCTTCTTGGCCTTGCTGCGAGAGCGAATAACTTTTGTTGGCTTGAAGCTCGTCTTCGTTACCCCATACTCGAGATTGGTTTTTATTTTCAGGCTCATATGCGTATATCCACGACTCGTCACCTGATACGACCCTAAAAACTGCATTAGAGCTTCCTCCGTTGAATTTATTCAATGTTTTGCGGCACCAATTGACACGAGTCATTTTCTGCTCGTCAGACAATAAGTGCGGGATCCAACGGGAAAACAACTTTCGCACGCCTAGCTCTACCTGCAAAATAACTTGTATCTGACTCATTCCAATCCCCAAAGACTCCTGAATTTCCCGATATGTCACATACCTGTCTTCTTTTATCAGCTGACTCACAATGTGGACGTTTTCTTGCGTAACTGCCGATTTTGGTCGACCTTCACGCGCGTCGTCCGTGAGGGATACTCGGCTACGTTAAAATCTGAATACCACCTGTATATTGTCGTCTTTGAAGGTGTTTCATTACTAAAAGCAGCAATCATCCGGTCTCCACATTGTTTTTGTGTTCATCCACTTTCAAAGTCGTAATAAATTTTTACGGGACAATTCCATCTTCAGCGGCGACTCAACAACTCGAAAAAACAATTGAAACTGAACCATTGTTTTGTTAGGGTTCCGTACTCAAGGAGTAAAACGGGACACTATTACTAAGACTCCGCTGTCCGTCTGTCTGTCTGTCTGTCAGTCTGTCAGTCTGTCTGTCTGTCCGTCTGTCACCAGGCTGTGTCTCAACAACAGTGATAGTTTGACAGCTGAAATTTTCACAGATGATGTATTTCTGTTGCCGCTATAACAACAAATACTAAAAACCAGTTTTTTTTTTCTTTTACAATCTCACACAAATCGGCTTAGTCCCAAACTAACCAAAGCTTGTATTATGGGTACTTGACGAACGATAAACATACTTATATAGATAAATAAATACCTAAATACACAGAAAACATCCATGACTCAGGACTTGGCCGGTTGTTTTTTGTCAATTATTGACCCCCCCTCCTATCATCATCCTGTTAATTCCTAAATGGACACTACCCGCCTCATAAAATGACTACCGTCATCCAATAGACCCCCCCCCCCCCCCCTGTTTTGAAATGACGTAATTTATGGACAGCCTCTGTCTGTAATTGCATCAATGTTATGTTATTAGAGGCGATTACGCATGTAAGATTGTTCAACTATATACCTGTAATTGTACATTGTATGTACTTAATCATGTTATATTCTGATCTGTGTGTTTTTAGGGTTCCGTGCCTCGAAATAGAAAAACGGAACCCTTATAGGATCACTTTGTTGTCCGTCCGTCCGTCTGTCAATACCCTTTTTCTCAGGAACGCGTGGAGGTATCAATCATTAAAAGTTTTGAATTCCTGTGCATAGTGTGTGCATGCATTATTTTAGAATTAATATTTTTTATATTAATGTTGCTGTGCCCTAACAGGGTTATGCTGAAACTGTATTTATATGTAACAATTTGTAAGACCCATACTGCAACAAATAAATGAATTAAGCTGAAATTTATATCAAATACTCAGGTTTACTGTCTTTTGGAGCTGTGAAAAAATCAAACTTCTAAGCCAACGCAATCAAAAGATACAGCCGTTTATGCCGCAAATTTCCGCAAGTTTTCGAAACCTGCAAGGGAATCAAACCTACTTCCCGTGCACTCAGAAACTTGAAATTTGGTGCGAAGCAACGCCCTATAGCACATATAAAGGAAAAATAGCAAAAACCGTAAATTTTTAGTTACATCACTGAAAATTGTATGTCCAGTATATACTGACACGTACTAAGTATGTGAATACATACTTAGTGAGTGTCAGTTTATAGTGGATTTGGTTTTATTGTACGGGGTCCGGAACCCTCGGTGCGCGAGTCTGACTCGCACTTGACCGGTTTTTTTTTCACCCGTGGTAAAGCCGAAATAGTAAAAATAAAACAGGTGAAATAATTACAATTAATATCCGTTTCACCATGCACGGCGATGTTAATTGGTACCCTTGATGAAGCGGTAACCTTTTTCTAACAAATTTAGAAACTATGTATCACTGTTCTGTCTGTAGGAAATTATTACGTTTTTTGAGATATATTCCATTAAAAAGCATTCCTACAATATTCGTTCAAAATATTATTCCCGAAAAGCATTACGAATGATTATGCGAATGAAGAAGTTATTCGCGAATAAATATTGGCGAATAATTATTCGAAATATTTATTCGTCATTCGCAAATAATCCTATTTATTCTTAAACATTATTCGTATTCGAATAAATTTATCCCATCTCTGGGTGGGTGACAATAAGCATATCCTCTTTTTTTTTTTTGGCGTTCTGGCCAACTGGTGTCGGCTCAATTTTGCCAATAAGGATATCGACTACCGTAGGCGCAAAGGGCGTAAGGGACGAAATGCCCATGCCCATATCCCGTGAACTCTCAATCTTAAATTTGGTACGAAGTATTTATAGCACATATAAAGGAAAAATAGCAAAAACCGTAAATTTTTAGTTACATCAACTGAAAATTGTATGTCCAGTATATACTGACACGTACTAAGTATGTGAATACATACTTAGTGAGTGTCAGTTTATAGTGGATTTGGTTTTATTGTACGGGGTGGTCCGGAACCCTCGGTGCGCGAGTCTGACTCGCACTTGACCGGTTTTTTTTTTTCACCCCGTGGTAAAGCCGAAATAGTAAAAATTAAAACAGGTGAAATAATTACAATTAATATCCGTTTCACCATGCACGGCGATGTTAATTGGTACCCTTGATGAAGCGGTAACCTTTTTCTAACAAATTTAGAAACTAGGTATCACTGTTCTGTCTGTAGGAAATTATTACGTTTTTGAGATATATTCCATTAAAAAGCATTCCTACAATATTCGTTCAAAATATTTATTCCCGAAAAGCATACGCAATGATTATGCGAATGAAGAAGTTATTCGCCGAATAAATATTGGCGAATAATTATTCGAAATATTTATTCGTCATTCGCAAATAATCCTATTTATTCTTAAACGTATTCGTATTCGAATAAATTTATCCCATCTCTGGGTGGGTGACAATAAGCATATCCTCTTTTTTTTTTGCCGTTCTGGCCAACTGTGTCGGCTCAATTTTGCCAATAAGGATATCGACTACCGTAGGCGCAAAGGGCGTAAGGGACGAAATGCCCATGCCCATATCCCGTGAACTCTCATCTTAAATTTGGTACGAAGTATTTATAGCACAAATAAAGGAAAAATTGCGGAAAACCGTAAATTTTTAGTTACATCACTGAAAATTTGATGTACAGTATAAACTGACACGCACTAAGTATGTAAATACATACTTAGTGAGTGTCAGTTTATAGAAGGACCTGTTTCTATTGTACGGGGTGGTCCGGAACACTTGACCGGTTTTTTTTATGCTAACCCACGATCATGACATCATCTCTTTCATTTACTTAACAGTTTACTTATGTTTTCGATGATAAAAGCAAATCAATCGTTCCTTACGCCCTTGGACCAGAGTTTTCAAAGGGCGTAAGGGACAAACTGGTGATTTTTTTCATTAGAGCTAAAAATTCTACAATTAGGATATTCCGTTATATTTGTTTTATTTGTACACGGCGCGGTCGGTGCAAAAACACGTAATTGAAATAAACTCGTTAAGAAGGGTTCGCCGTGCGCTCGCCCGCTGGCGCCCCACTCTCTCCCCGCCTCGCACCCACCGCATGCATCTGACTCCACGGACAAGGTCGCGGAGTATTTTCAATTAAATTTTCAATTTCTTAAGCGTGAAATTAACATGCTTGATTTTGATGAAATCATGATTATCGTTCACAAAAAGCTATTAGTAACAAAAAAATCATAGTTACTATTTATAATTACTGAGAAATACATTATTATTAAAACGTTACAAATAAATGTTTAATTATTGTCTTAAATGTCTAAAAAGACGCAATATAGCTTAAACAGATAAAAACATCATAGTTACCATTTTGGCTTGTCTAGATAATGAGATCAGAGGAAAACTGTGAAAAAAAACGTATATGCGAATTTGATTTCAGTTTAATTTAGCTATTAAGTGATCGAATTGAAAGCACCCTCAAAGTTATACTAACAAGGTACTTGGTTACCTTTTTTACTTTTAGGAAAAAGTTAGGTAGTGTACGTTAACTCGTGTTTTTTTTAACTACGGTTACGATCGCGGATTTTTTACTTAATATATTTCATTAATATTTGATACTGAATAGTAAAATCCGATAAAACAATAAAAACAACGAGTTTACGAATTATGTCCAGGGTAAGCTAATTTGATTGGTCTATAGCTCCACTTAACCCTCGCCATAACATATTGTTAAATTTTCCTTCTGTGATTTTTTTTTACTTTCCTCGTATTCGATATGAAAAGTAGAGTGTTTAACTCGGGTGAAAGTCACCCATTTCTGACTCGGAACTATTGGCGCTCTCACTTCGTTCGAGCGCCAAAATATCTCGTCAGAAATGGGTCCCTTTCAGCCCTTGGTTAACAATCTACTATTTGGCGTCGACTGTACAATAGTTTACTGCCGACTGTACTTTTTGTACACTCATTGGGAGTATTATAATGAGCCAAAACATGATTACATGACGAAGGGTTTATCTTGTGTAAGTAGGTTAGGATTTGCGAAGTTGATCAAAGACTAATAAGATTCGACCTAAGCAAACTAACATACAATTGCAAGTAAAATAGAGGCTATTAAAAAAATACATGACAATTTTTACAAGCTTTCTATTAACTTGCAATGTATGTATGTACCAAGCTATGTAAGTATGTGGTATGTATGTAACTATATTTGTTCGGGTGGAATCTTGCAATTCAATTTTGAAGCAGATATCTTCAACCAATTCAGTTGAAATTTTGGGTAAAGGTATAATTTCGATGACAATTCAATATTGTCCGCAAATATTTATTTATTATTTATTATTATTATTTATTATGGTACCATCGACCTGATCTGATGATGTAGATAGAAGGTGGCCATGGGAATTCAGTACTTAACCGACCTAACCCCGTTGAGTTTGGGCTTGTTAGAATCGTCTCAATTAATGATAGTCCAGGCAATGAACTGACAACTTGTATGGGAAAAATGTCAAATTTGGAAATAGTTTATAACAGCTGATTTTTTCTTTGTAATGGATACATTATCTCCACTTATAATAAATCTCTAAATTAAAAAAAGAATCAGCCAGTTTGAAACTAAGCTTTCTGCGGTACGAATGTTCTCAGCATCCCATGGACGGAAAAATATGAAACATTTTATATAGGTACATTATTATTCCAGCTGCAACTTAGGATAGTTTTTATCCGACTGCGACAATTAATTTATTTTCCGTAATATACGACTTCATTTAATTTTTCATTTATTATTCTTAAAGTATATCGCCGCCACATCTGTCAGCTAAAAGAAACGTCAAAATCACAGACTAATAAGAAATACTACGGACAAAATGGCGGAATTTCTTTGCCTTTCTTTCGCCTATTAATAATTTTAATCCCGTCTACGATATACATTAACGAGACACATATGTACCAAAAGCAAATATAAAATTAATCGATTTTGATATGCGAACTTATATGCGCAAATGTCGAATTAAGGCGTAATTTCTACAAATATAACAACAAATTCGAACAATATAAACTTGGTTTTTTTGAATGGCACGCGCGCGCGCTCTTTGCGTATTCAGCCAAACCACGAAAACTGAAACTCGAAGTTCGTATAATATATCTGCATTCCTGTCATTTGTTAGTGCGATAGAGATAGAGATACCCGAATATTTTCGAATTCCGAAGTTCGTGGTTTAAAAGAAAATACGGATGTCGGATAGATATAAATTAATATTTTATGTGTGAATATGGTTAAAATTATTTGAAAATACTATTGTTGTTATTGTTTTTTTAGTATATTTGACTAGCTTTGTAAAATGAGGATTGAGACGGAGGAGTCAATGATACGCACAGGCTCGCTATTAAGACTGGTATTTATTCATCTACCCACACATAGCATAATTATATACGTGACATCTCCTTTTTTCAAAAAGAAAAGAAAAATAATCTGTTTCATGCATTATATAAACAGCTAATTATTCTATACCTACTTACCTATTTAATTTCTTAGGCTAATACATTCTCAAGTCTGCCTGTGGTTTAAGTAGGTACATGATTTTCATCGTAAATATAATTTTCTATTGATTAGGCACTTTTTGATATACGTCGTCGTACCTATATGTAGAAGTATATATATATATATTTTACATTTATTATTCTGATGCTATTTTTTATTAATAGCCTTGAATATTAATTTTTATAACATTATACATTAATATTTTTATATATTTAGGTAATTACGGTCAAAATCAGTTCATCATTTCGTTACATGATATTAGTTTAACATTAATAATATGGTAACAATTTAACTCTTAATTCGAATTCATTTCATATATGTATAGGTATTTTCTCGAATGATTTACAAGCAAAATCTGTTTATTATCTTATCTATTATACCTCAGATAAGGTAATGAAATCAATCATGACATGCTATTTTGGATGCAAAATCATGCCGTAATTAAAATTAAGTATCTTAATTTCATTGCATTCGCAGTGGGTCGGTGTCGTTGTAGCCCCAGCGATCAGGCGCCCTCACTGTCCTGCCGCAACGAGTTACATATAAGTTATTATTGTGAGGAATTGGGTTACATGCATTGCTAGATGAGCTCGGGTTTAGCGCTTGGTCAATCGGAATGACAATATCATCGTACTGATTTTCGGAGTGATTTTCAATGTTATTGTTGCGGCGCCCTGAATCCAACATTATGTGCCTACGGTTTCTTACTAATTCGCTCCCATTCGTTAAACTAACTAAATAAGATCTTATTCCGACATTTTTTTTAACAATACCATTTTTCCATTCTTTATTTATAAGTACCTTTACTTTCTGATCTACCTTCAATGGGGGTAGATCGCGAGCGTGTCTGTCATAGTATCGTTTTTGAACGATTTGCCTGTCTTGCAACCTTTTAACAACATCTTGTTGAAATTTATATTTTAATACGGCAGCGGAACATGGTATTACACTACGAAGCTTTCTATTGTATAAGAGTTCTGCTGGTGAGGGTATATCGCAACTTATAGGCGTGTTCAAAAATTCAAGCAGTGCGAGATTAAAGTCTGTGTTAGTATAAGTCGTTTTTTTTAATAAGTTTTTTATAGACTGAATACTTCTTTCCACGAGCCCATTTGACTGACTGTACCTTGGAGATGAGGTAACATGTTGAAACTCCCATTCACTAGAAAAACGTTCGAACAACTCTGAACGGAACTCGGGTCCATTGTCCGACATAAATATAACCGGTATGCCCTGCCTGCTAAATATGGTTTTTAAGTTTCGAATAATGCACTCTGACATCAATGATTTAAGTTTGACGACTTCAATAAACTTACTAAAGTAGTCAACGACTAATAAAAATGACTCACCGTTGTAGTGGAAAATATCAGCTGCTACTTTAAACCATGGGCTGTTTGGTATTTCGTGTGGGATCAATGTTTCTTTACAGTTAGATTTCCTATAAGATAAACATGCTTGACAATGCGAAACCATATCTGTTATCTGTGAGTTTATGTTTGGCCAGTAAACTGTTTCCCGAGCACGTAACTTACACTTTTCAATGCCTAAATGACTTAAATGTATTTTCTTTAACATTGCAGATCTCATACAAGTAGGAATTACTATTCGAGTTCCTTTCCATACTAACCCATAAGATAACGTTAAGTCGTCTCGAACATCCCAATAACTACGTATAGACAGATCAACGTCGTCTTTATTGCTAGGCCAGCCATTTTTAATTGTTTTCATCAAGAGCTGGAGGTCCTTATCATCGCGCGTACATTTCTGTATTGATAGGAAATAGACCAATCAAATTAGCTTACCCTGGACATAATTCGTAAACTCGTTGTTTTTATTGTTTTATCGGATGTTACTATTCAGTATCAAATATTAATGAAATATATTAAGTAAAAAATCCGCGATCGTAACCGTAGTTAAAAAAAACACGAGTTAACGTACACTACCTAACTTTTTCCTAAAAGTAAAAAAGGTAACCAAGTACCTTGTTAGTATAACTTTGAGGTGCTTTCAAATTCGATCACTTAATAGCTAAATTAAACTGAAATCAAATTCGCATATACGTTTTTTTTCACAGTTTTCCTCTGATCTCATTATCTAGACAAGCCAAAATGGTAACTATGATGTTTTTATCTGTTTAAGCTATATTGCGTCTTTTTAGACATTTAAGACAATAATTAAACATTTATTTGTAACGTTTTAATAATAATGTATTTCTCAGTAATTATAAATAGTAACTATGATTTTTTTGTTTACTAATAGCTTTTTGTGAACGATAATCATGATTTCATCAAAATCAAGCATGTTAATTTCACGCTTAAGAAATTGAAAATTTAATTGAAAATACTCGCGACCTTGTCGTGGAGTCAGATGCATGCGGTGGGTGCGAGGCGGGGAGAGAGTGGGGCGCCAGCGGGCGAGCGCACGGCGAACCCTTCTTAACGAGTTTATTTCAATTACGTGTTTTGCACCGACCGCGCCGTGTACAAATAAAACAAATATAACGGAATATCCTAATTGTAGAATTTTTAGCTCTAATGAAAAAATCACAGTTTGTCCCTTACGCCCTTTGAAAACTCTGGTCCAAAGGGCGTAAGGAACGATTGATTTGCTTTTATCATCGAAAACATAAGTAAACTGTTAAGTAAATGAAAGAGATGATGTCATGATCGTGGTTAGCATAAAAAAAACCGGTCAAGTGTTCCGGACCACCCCGTACAATAGAAACAGGTCCACTATAAACTGACACTCACTAAGTATGTATTTACATACTTAGTGCGTGTCAGTTTATACTGTACATCAAATTTTCAGTGATGTAACTAAAAATTTACGGTTTTCGCAATTTTTCCTTTATTTGTGCTATAAATACTTCGTACCAAATTTAAAGATTGAGAGTTCACGGGATATGGGCATGGGCATTTCGTCCCTTACGCCCTTTGCGCCTACGGTAGTCGATATCCTTATTGGCAAAATTGAGCCGACACAGTTGGCCAGAACGGCAAAAAAAAAAGAGGATATGCTTATTGTCACCCACCCAGAGATGGGATAAATTTATTCGAATACGAATAACGTTTAAGAATAAATAGGATTATTTGCGAATGACGAATAAATATTTCGAATAATTATTCGCCAATATTTATTCGCGAATAACTTCTTCATTCGCATAATCATTCGTAATGCTTTTCGGGAATAATATTTTGAACGAATATTGTAGGAATGCTTTTTAATGGAATATATCTCAAAAACGTAATAATTTCCTACAGACAGAACAGTGATACCTAGTTTCTAAATTTGTTAGAAAAAGGTTACCGCTTCATCAAGGGTACCAATTAACATCGCCGTGCATGGTGAAACGGATATTAATTGTAATTATTTCACCTGTTTTATTTTTACTATTTCGGCTTTACCACGGGTGAAAAAAAAACCGGTCAAGTGCGAGTCAGACTCGCGCACCGAGGGTTCCGGACCACCCCGTACAATAAAACCAAATCCACTATAAACTGACACTCACTAAGTATGTATTCACATACTTAGTACGTGTCAGTATATACTGGACATACAATTTTCAGTGATGTAACTAAAAATTTACGGTTTTTGCTATTTTTCCTTTATATGTGCTATAAATACTTCGTACCAAATTTAAAGATTGAGAGTTCACGGGATATGGGCATGGGCATTTCGTCCCTTACGCCCTTTGCGCCTACGGTAGTCGATATCCTTATTGGCAAAATTGAGCCGACACAGTTGGCCAGAACGCCAAAAAAAAAAGAGGATATGCTTATTGTCACCCACCCAGAGATGGGATAAATTTATTCGAATACGAATAATGTTTAAGAATAAATAGGATTATTTGCGAATGACGAATAAATATTTCGAATAATTATTCGCCAATATTTATTCGCGAATAACTTCTTCATTCGCATAATCATTCGTAATGCTTTTCGGGAATAATATTTTGAACGAATATTGTAGGAATGCTTTTTAATGGAATATATCTCAAAAACGTAATAATTTCCTACAGACAGAACAGTGATACATAGTTTCTAAATTTGTTAGAAAAAGGTTACCGCTTCATCAAGGGTACCAATTAACATCGCCGTGCATGGTGAAACGGATATTAATTGTAATTATTTCACCTGTTTTATTTTTACTATTTCGGCTTTACCACGGGTGAAAAAAAAACCGGTCAAGTGCGAGTCAGACTCGCGCACCGAGGGTTCCGGACCACCCCGTACAATAAAACCAAATCCACTATAAACTGACACTCACTAAGTATGTATTCACATACTTAGTACGTGTCAGTATATACTGGACATACAATTTTCAGTGATGTAACTAAAAATTTACGGTTTTTGCTATTTTTCCTTTATATGTGCTATAGGGCGTTGCTTCGCACCAAATTTCAAGTTTCTGAGTGCACGGGAAGTAGGTTTTGATTCCCTTGCAGGTTTCGAAAACTTGCGGAAATTTGCGGCATAAACGGCTGTATCTTTTGATTGCGTTGGCTTAGAAGTTTGATTTTTTCACAGCTCCAAAAGACAGTAAACCTGAGTATTTGATATAAATTTCAGCTTAATTCATTTATTTGTTGCAGTATGGGTCTTACAAATTGTTACATATAAATACAGTTTCAGCATAACCCTGTTAGGGCACAGCAACATTAATATAAAAAATATTAATTCTAAAATAATGCATGCACACACTATGCACAGGAATTCAAACTTTTAATGATTGATACCTCCACGCGTTCCTGAGAAAAAGGGTATTGACAGACGGACGGACGGACAACAAAGTGATCCTATAAGGGTTCCGTTTTTCTATTTCGAGGCACGGAACCCTAAAAACACACAGATCAGAATATAACATGATTAAGTACATACAATGTACAATTACAGGTATATAGTTGAACAATCTTACATGCGTAATCGCCTCTAATAACATAACATTGATGCAATTACAGACAGAGGCTGTCCATAAATTACGTCATTTCAAAACAGGGGGGGGGGGGGGGTCTATTGGATGACGGTAGTCATTTTATGAGGCGGGTAGTGTCCATTTAGGAATTAACAGGATGATGATAGGAGGGGGGGTCAATAATTGACAAAAAACAACCGGCCAAGTCCTGAGTCATGGATGTTTTCTGTGTATTTAGGTATTTATTTATCTATATAAGTATGTTTATCGTTCGTCAAGTACCCATAATACAAGCTTTGGTTAGTTTGGGACTAAGCCGATTTGTGTGAGATTGTAAAAGAAAAAAAAAACTGGTTTTTAGTATTTGTTGTTATAGCGGCAACAGAAATACATCATCTGTGAAAATTTCAGCTGTCAAACTATCACTGTTGTTGAGACACAGCCTGGTGACAGACGGACAGACAGACAGACTGACAGACTGACAGACAGACAGACAGACGGACAGCGGAGTCTTAGTAATAGTGTCCCGTTTTACTCCTTGAGTACGGAACCCTAACAAAACAATGGTTCAGTTTCAATTGTTTTTTCGAGTTGTTGAGTCGCCGCTGAAGATGGAATTGTCCCGTAAAAATTTATTACGACTTTGAAAGTGGATGAACACAAAAACAATGTGGAGACCGGATGATTGCTGCTTTTAGTAATGAAACACCTTCAAAGACGACAATATACAGGTGGTATTCAGATTTTAACGTAGCCGAGTATCCCTCACGGACGACGCGCGTGAAGGTCGACCAAAATCGGCAGTTACGCAAGAAAACGTCCACATTGTGAGTCAGCTGATAAAAGAAGACAGGTATGTGACATATCGGGAAATTCAGGAGTCTTTGGGGATTGGAATGAGTCAGATACAAGTTATTTTGCAGGTAGAGCTAGGCGTGCGAAAGTTGTTTTCCCGTTGGATCCCGCACTTATTGTCTGACGAGCAGAAAATGACTCGTGTCAATTGGTGCCGCAAAACATTGAATAAATTCAACGGAGGAAGCTCTAATGCAGTTTTTAGGGTCGTATCAGGTGACGAGTCGTGGATATACGCATATGAGCCTGAAAATAAAAACCAATCTCGAGTATGGGGTAACGAAGACGAGCTTCAAGCCAACAAAAGTTATTCGCTCTCGCAGCAAGGCCAAGAAGATGGTGGCTATGTTTGTCTCCAAATCGGGTCACGTGGCTACTATTCCACTTGAAGATCGTACGAGTAGAACAGTCAAAGCCGATTGGTATACAAGTATTGGTTTGCCGAGTGTCTTTGCTGAACTTAGGAAAAAAGGCCTAGTCGCAGCATCATCCTTCACCACGACAATGCCAGCCCTCACACCGCTCGTAAAACAAATGAGTACCTGGAAGGTGAAAAAGTCGAACTACTGGACTATCCTCCATACAGCCCTGACCTAAGTCCCAACGGACTTTTTCACATTCCCCAAAATCAAGGATAAGTTGCGTGGTGGGCGCGGTGTTTCAGACACCGGCAGAAGCAGTGGAGGCTTTTAAAATGGCCATTTTGTCGACTCTTTTTCAGCGTTCAATAAGTGTTTTAACGACTGGTTTGAACGCATGAAAAAGTGCATAAAATATAAAAGAGAATACTTTGAAAAACAATAAAAATACTTAAATCAATGTTACTGCATATTTTTTTTTATTCCCGAAACTTTCAGTTTGACCCTCGTAGTGACCCTGCCTGCGTAGCCGGAGGTCCCGGGTTCGATTCCCGGTAAGGGCATTTATTTGTGTGATGAGCACAAATATGTGCTCCTGAGTCATGGATGTTTTCTATGTATTTATTTATCTATATAAGTATGTTTATCGTCGTCTAGTACCCATAGTAGTTTGCTTAGTTTGGGACTAGATCGATTTGTGTAAGATTGTATAAGAAAAAAAAAGAAAATCAAAAATCTGTTTTTTAGTATTTGTTGTTATAGCCGCAACAGAAATACATCACCTGTGAAAATTTCAACTGTCTACCTATCACGGTTCGTGAGATACAGCCTGGTGACAGACGGACAAACAGACAGACAGACAGACGGACAGCGGAATCTTAGTAATAGGGTCCCGTTTTACTCTTTGAGTACGGAACCCTAAAAACGACGACGTAATATATGGACAAGCCCACACACATGACATATTGAAACAAACCTGTTAAATGCCCCATGAAGTGACTCATTTAACTCACAAAAATATTGTTAATTAGTAGAAAAGGGTATTAATACTTGAAAATAGGTACACTTGTAGTGATCGTGTTAAATTCGTGTACGTGTTACAACGAGCAACCGCATCCTTAAATATTATTCGTGGATTTATTGGAATGAAATGAGAATAAATCATTCGTCATTCGAAAGTGTAGACGAATAAATTATTCGCGAATAAATGTTTATTCGAATAAGAATCATTCCAATAATGCCCCTTTCTGCACCCACATAAGTAACATATTTTATTTAAATAATTTTATACAGAAAACTGAGTGCTTATAAATAGGTAATCGACATTCCACGACAATTATGTCTCATGCTGAACAACTTAGTTATTATCGATCTAATGACCACAATATTTCAATAAATCTCCACCCTAGCCGAACTGTGGTAAACGCCACGTTCGTGTTTATAAATGTTTGACAATCATTGATCTATCCATAATAAATGAAGGCCGAAACGCATTGACAGCGATGGCGAAGCGGCGGCGCGGCGCAGTGTAGAGGTGGTACCGGCTGTAATGTTCGATCTAATACGAATGGGTCCGCACAGAATACCGGCCGGGAAAAAAGCGTTCGGATCCTTTCATATTAGCTCGAACATTACAAGTACCGCCTCCGCGCCACCCCGCGCCGCTTCGCCACCGCTGTCAGTGCGTTTCGGCCTTGAATGCCTGCGACTCGCGACAGCACGGTCGGTAGTTGAGGCGCAAAGCAATGACGGCCTTATTCTGCAAGAGATAAGGTTCATATTAAAACTTAAGTACGAAAAAATATGAATTAATTAATAATCGTGGATAGTTTTTGTTTAATTTGTTTCTTATAGTACTAATAATATGTTGACCGCATAAATCAAACACTTTCCAAGTAGTTATGTATTTTGGTTTTCCAAAAACTACCAATATTTGTGATTTTAGAAATCCGCAAAGAGAATCTGTTTAATTTTAAATAATTTATCAACCCACATAATATACTATTCAGAATAATTTGTTAAATTGCAGTTATCTATAATTTCTGGTAAGATAAGCCAGAAAATGTGTAACTTACTGAACTTTCTTTATTATTGATAGTCCCGGTTGTTTAATTAGATTAATTTTGATTTCTTTAACTGGAATGCAAGCGTTATATCATAATAGAGGCACTTTTACAAAGTTACATATTATGCTGCACTTATGAAATCAGAATTTGTTAAAAATTTAGATTTTTGGTTTTTTTACAATGACGCGGAACCCTAAAATGTTTAATTCTTTTTATTTTAACTATAACTAACAATACTTTACATCATAGAAAAAGAAAATTACAGTTATCGAATTATGTCCGGGTTTAGCTAATTTGATTGGTCTAAAATGCGTGTCTGTTAGTGGGTTGCATGCGGACAGCGCACATCATACCTGCGCTTGCGCCTCCAGGTGATCGCGCGGCTCTGTGTCAAGGTCATAACTCTTGTTGTCACACGCCCGCGATAAGGAATCTGCAATATACAGGTACTTACCTGGTGTATAAATGAGTTTAAATGAATATTGCGACCATGTAAAATGAGGATTGAGACGGAGGAGTCAATGATACGCACAGGCTCGCTATTAAGACTGGTATTTATTCATCTACCCACACATAGCATAATTATATACGTGACAAGCTTTAAGTTTAATATTGTACGTCCGAAATGGGCAAGCTGTTGGACTTTATTTTACCCAAAAGAACTAAATGTACACAGTTCTGACAATAAAGAAATCTTATTTTATCTTATCTTATCGAAAATAGGGATGTAGACACTAAACAAAATAATCATAATATTGTATTATCTCGAAAAAAACAACGCAAGATGCTATACTCGTATAGGTAGGTAATCACTAAGTTATAAGTGTATAAAGTTTTAAGAGGGGTTTGTTGCGTCTCTTTTCCGCAAAACGCACCTTTATAATGAAACGATTGTTTTGTACTATGACGCTCGAGGATCGTGACGTCACGGTCCGTGATCGTTTTCTCACTCTAACAAGCGACATTAAAACGGTTGTAGCTTCGTAATTTTTTGAGATATTTGAATGAGTTTTTCGTTTCTACTTTCTTTTAAAGTGAGTCTACAGCTACACCTCTATTTGGAAGACAAGCGGAAAGAATACTATCCATACCTACTAATAATCCATACTTCCATATTAATATTATAAATGCGAAAGTGTGTCTGTCTGTCTGTTACCTCTTCACGCGTAAACCGCTGAACCGATTTAGATGAAATTTGGTATACAGATAGTTTGAGCCCCGCGGAAGGACAAAGGGTAGTTTTTATATCTGAGGGGCTGAAATTGGGGGTGGAAATTTGTATGGAGCTACTTAAATCGCTGCACCGATTTAGATGAAATTTGGTATATTAATAGTTTGAGTCCCGGGGAAGGACATATAATAGGTTTTATCCCGGAAATCATCCCCTAAGGGGGTGAAAGGGGGGTGGGGGGGGGTGAAAATTTGGATGTAATCTATTTTGATGAAATTTGGTGTAGATATAAGTTAAGTCCTGGGAAAGGACATGGGATAGTTTTTACCCCAGAAATCACCCCCCAAGGGGGTGAAATTAGGGGTGAAAATTCGGATGGAACCCATTTTAATACAAATTGGTATAGAGATAGCTTGAGTCCTGGGAAAGGACATAGGATAGTTTTAATTCTGGAAATCACTCCCTAAGGGGGTGAAATGGGGGGTGAAAATTTGGATGAATCCCGTTTAGATGAAATTTGGTATAAAGGTCGTTTGAGTCCCGAAGAATGATATTAGATAGTTATTATCCCGAAAATCATTCCCTAAGGGTATGGAATAGGGGGTGAAAGTTTGGATAAAATCCATGTACCTAGATGAAATTTGGTATAGAGATAATTTGAGACCCTTCGAAGGATATAGAATAGTTTTTGCCTCGGAAATCATCCCGTAAGATGGTAAGTAGAAGTTTGTTTGCATTATATTTTCTAAGTATAAGTTCTACGCGGACGAAGTCGCGGGCAACAGCTAGTCAATTAAATAGTTACCTAGCGACAAAATCCAACAAAATTTCAGACATCAAAAAAAGGATAACTTAAGTAGCTTCTGAAAAGTCAGAAAAAATATGAATAAAAGGTTTTATCTTTATTTTGGTTCATTTACATTTGCTTTATAATATTCAAGATAAATAATTAAAAAAAAACAATTATTGTTTTATTTAAATCTATATAAATACTTCCGGATGGAAAGTTTGTTGGATTCTTGAATAAAGCATCTTAGAATAATGTTTTAAAATGATGGAAAGAAAAAAAACGCTATTATAAATTAATGTTTTTCAAAACCGTATTTTGCCTGGAGTATGAGTGGAGTAGTTGATTTGATGACGGTATACAGAAAAGTACAGTGGCAATAAAAGCTTGTACCAAAAATGAAATTTTTGACCCACACTTATTAACTAAGAGAGACTATCAAGTGGTAGGTATTGAACACAATCCTTCAGTGAACAAATTTAGGGCATATTGCATCACGATAATGCTTAAAAATGTATGAACCGATTAGCTTTAAATATAGCGTGCCTGACGAGCCGTCTATCAAACTTCCTACGTTAAATGATACCTACACCTTGTTACGATTGGTTTGATACAACTAGCCCTTATTAGTCTAGAACATAGGCACACCGATCTTTCTAGAACGACTCATCATCATCATCATTTTCAGCCTGTAATCGCCCACTGCTGAGCATAAGCCTCTCTTCGCGTACGCCACTTATCCCGGTCCCGTGCTAGTCTCATCCAGAAATGACCCGCGGTCTTTTTTATGTCATCAACCCATCGAGCTGGTGGACGACCAACGCTTCTTTTTCCTGCAATTGGCCACCAATCCGTTAACGTTTTGGTCCACCTACCATCACGCTGCCTGGCAATATGTCCTAGAACGACTGCCGAAACAAAATGAATTAAGGACTTATTCTCAGATTAAGCATTGTTTACGAGCCAACGTGACGAATTTGCCTCTTTGTTTGATACATGGCATATGAAAGTGCAAATAGAATTGCAACTCTAAAACTATGGACACGTGAGTACAAAACATTACATTCATTTTCGTTCGCCGTCGTTAAAATAAAAAAAAAACCAGCCAGGTGCGAGTCGGACTCGCACATGAAGGGTTCCGTAAAATAAATTGCGGTTTACGATGTATGACGTATTAAAAAAAAACTACTTACTAGATCTCGTTCAAACCAATTTTCGGTGGAAGTTTGCATGGTAATGTACATCATATTTTTTTTTAGTATTATCATTCTCTTATTTAAGAAGTTACAGGGGGGTGGACACACATTTTACCACTTTCTCTACTCGTCGACTTTAATCTTTGAGTTAAGATTTCGTACACGAAACTAAGATCACATACTTTTTAATCCTGGAGCTCTACCAGCTGGTGACGGAGCTCGTGGTTCCATAAAATAACCGCCAGCAGTCATCTTATGAATCCAGGAGCTGTATAAGATAACTGTGAAGACATCAACGCGCAAATATACTAAGCTAAGCGTTATATAATGTATGCTTTTTAAGTCGAGTACCACGTTTAGGCCACTCAGCAAGCTTCGTGGCCTAATTAAGGTACGAGACTTAAAAAGCTAATTATATAACTATTGTATACAATACTTTTTCTACGAGTCAATGGAAATATTAATTTATTAAAATTTTAGTATATTTGCGCGTTGATGTCTTCACAGTTATCTTATACAGCTCCTGGATTCATAAGATGACTGCTGGCGGCGGTTATTTTATGGAACCACGAGCTCCGTCACCAGCTAGTGGAGCTCCAGGATTAAAAAGTATGTCATCTTAGTTTCGTGTACGAAATCTTAATTCAAAGATTAAAGTCGACGAGTAGAAAATAGTACATTATGATACAAGTGTGCTATGTTGGTCATTACACTCGAGTTGGTTTTTAAGCCTGAGCCGAAGGCGAAGGCTTAATGGAGACGAGAAGTGTAATGACCAATGCTCACGTGTTTCATACGACGTTTTTCAACACATTTGCGAGGAAAAATAAATAAAAATAAAAAATGAAAATGTTAAAAGATATGTAATGAAAAGGCACTAGTGCGATAATGTAATGTAAAAGTCACGGCATGGGTAATATTCTGCATTATTTTGCTAATATTTAAAAAGATATGTAATGAAAAGGCACTAGTGCGATAATGTAATGTAAAAGGCACGGTATGGGTAATATTCTGTATTATCAGTGTAAATACGCTGTAATAAGACCTACTTTACGAGACCTAATAATAAAGTCGGATATAATGACGTTACAGTCGTCTATATGTATATAAAAACAGGTCAAGTGCGAGTCTGAATCGCGCACTGAGCACACGTTCAACTTTTCATACCTACATACACTACCTATATAACCGTCACAACCCCGCTTTATTTTGGGAAAATATTAACAACACTGTCCATTTCCAGAGTGCCAACCCTAGACGCAATCATCCGAACAAGAAAAACCGCAGCATACATAGTTGAGTAGTAGACCCCTAGGTTCCCACAAGTGGAAGAATCCATCCTGGTAAACGTGTTGACCACAATAAATAGGCTGATGAATAAAATTCACTTCAGTTTCAGGTAAGCGCGATCTTTCTCAAAGTCAGCGACATCTAAGTAGCGTGTAATTACGTACCTATGTCTTATATGACTGGGGTGCTACATGAATAACTTGCAACCTGGTATGTGTGTTTTTCAGCGATAATAGGGAGTAATACTGCAATATTCTGCCGCCAGAGTGCAGCACTAGCACACACCGTAAACCAGTAGAGGAACATAGGGACTCACACACACATGCACAATTGATTGTCAAATGAGTGACAAGGATGCATGCATAGACAATACACCAAGTGGGAACGATATACAATGTCAACTCTGATAGTGTCGCCCCCTACGCAGAGTTTTGCGTAATGTTCCCTATTGTTTATCACGTGAGCCGATTTTGATAAATCTTGTTTTATTTGAAGGAAGGTACATCTGCAATACTATCATAGGAATTTGAAGAAAAAAAATTACGTAGGTACATAAGTATTCAATTACAAACATAGTTTAGAAATTATTTTTAAAGAATTAAAAAATATAACAAGAAACTAGATACAGGTATAGATTTTTTTTTCAACATCTTCTTTCATAAATCAACAGTATCAAGACCATTGAGATATAAATTTAATGTTGTTATAGACAGACATAGTCGAACCATTAAATATTCCTTTTATCTTTTTGATATCCTACGGAAGTTAACGGAACCCTAAAAACAAGTCCTCGGCTTTTAAAAAGAAATCTGTTTTCATGCAATCTGATTCATCAGTACCTACCGTGGAATGGGGTTACTTTAGGAAAAAATGGGGCTACTTTGATCATTTAGAATGTAGTATAAAAGCAAAACTATTTGAAATTAAGAAGATTTAATCGAGTATACAGCAAGATTATAGCGTTGGGGCGGAAATGTTCTCGAGTGGCGACCACGTACCGGAAGGCGCGGCGTTGGTAGGCCTCCCACAAGGTGGACTGATGACCTGGTAAAGGTCGCGGGAGTCCGCTGGATGCGGGTGGCGCAGGACCGGTCACTTTGGAACTCTTTGGGGGAGGCCTATGTCCAGCAGTGGACGTCTTTCGGCTGATATGATGATGATGATGATACAGCAAGATAGATAAGTAATATATTCACTGCCACTGTTCACCCACAAGTAAAAACAATGATTTCGGAGAAAAACCTATTTGATAAAAGTACCACCGTACTCATTTTTATTAACAATTTTATTTCAATGAAGTCAATCCCGCCAATATACGAGTAATAATAAACGATAATATACGAGTGCGACTTTTTTTATTGCTCTATGTTGTTTAAGATACTGATATTATGCCACAACCTCAATAGACTATTTAAATACATAAATTTCGTATTAGTTTTATGTTTATTGTGAATATTTTTTTTATTATTCTTTTTCTACTGTTATTATCGAATTTCTAATTAGTATCAAAATAGTAAAAAAGCGGCCAAGTGCGAGTCGGACTCGCACATGAAGGGTTCCGTTAAATAAATTGCTTTTTACGATTTATGACGTATTAAAAAAAAACTACTTACTAGATCTCGTTCAAACCGATTTTCGTTGGAAGTTTGCATGGTAATGTACATCATATTTTTTTTTTAGTTTTATCATTCTCTTATTTTAGAAGTTACAGGGGGGCACACATTTTACCACTTTGGAAGTGTCTCTAGCGCAAACTATTCAGTTTAGAATAAAACGATGTTAGAAACCTCAATATCATTTTTAAAGACCTATCCATAGATATCCCACACGTATGGGTTTGATGAAAAAAAAATTATTGAGGTTCAGTTCTAAGTATGGGGAACCCCAAAATTTATTGTTTTTTTTCTATTTTTGTGTGAAAATCTTAATGCGGTTCACAGAATACATCTACTTACCAAGTTTCAACAGTATATCTCTTAAAGTTTCGGAAAAAAGTGGCTGCGACATACGGACGGACAGACAGACAGACAGACAGACATGACGAATCTATAAGGGTTCCGTTTTTTGCCATTTGGCTACGGAACCCTAAAAACACGATTGAACTTAATTTTCCGCCATTTTACATGGTGCAATATAAGAGCAATTAGGACACGTCAACCGCTATGCTACCTCCTTTTTATTAAACGCCCTTAACTGCCAATAATCTCCTTAGCTTATCTTTGATAAAAAAAATAGTTCTATATTTAAATATTATGATATGTGATTTCATACTTACTTTCTAGACACTTTTGCGTTTTCCTGGACACTTCTAGAAATTGTCCAGGGTACTTGCTAACTTGCTATCTTCACAAATGTTATGGGAACATTTCATACTGTTTTTGAGAAAACGACTCTTACACGCGCTAGTTGCGCGCATTGCTGCACTGCTGAACTAGCACGTCACGTAGCCTTCCCTTTCAATCTCAGTACCCACGTAAGAGTAAACCTCCAGGTCATATTACGTTACGTGCACAATATCTTATAGTCTTAGGGTTACGGGTAGGTTACCTACTCAATATTTAATTAACACCCCTGTATCAATGACCTTATAGTCAATGCCCTCGACTAGAATCTAATGACCTCGATAGCTCCCAGTAGCTGCGCTCAATAACGCCGTGTCACGGACGATCCGAACTTGGCTCGCACGATTGTTCCCGCCACAGCCGCTGTGGTTCCTGTCATTGTGCCCTAACTAACCGTGAACAACGACAACACGATTAGCACCGATATAAAACTGTTTAAGCAATGGGACTCCTACTCACTACCTCGCACAACGCTTCAGAAGCAACATATGACAATCTGTGATGAGATGATTCCTCATAAAGTTTGCCCAATCTTAACTCTAGCAGTGCTCTTTACTATCACAAGTGGTTCAGTGCTAAAAGATGCCTTAGAAGAACACCTGAAGGACATATCACACAACGAGGGAGCTGAATCCATCAAACATGACAAGCAAAAGGGGGAAAATGTGCATCAAATAGAAAACCGTGTTAGCGACGACCACAAAAACCAATACTCTAAAGCCAGTGATGAAGCCAAATACCTCAAGAAGGATCACGATACTAAATCGTCGTCGGACACTGACGCTTACAAAGGACACACATCTAAGCAAGACAAAGCTGAGGACAGCCAAGCAAATGGATACAAAAGAGGGCACAAAAAGGGACACCAGAAGGAAGGTTTTCAAAATTCCTATCACAAGGACGAGTCTTCGAACAAAAGCACATTCTTTGACGATTTTAAGGACGAGGGTGACGAAGCTGCTTACAATAGTCGATTAAACAGTCACAATAATCAAGGAGGACGGGCCTATCACGGATCGCACAATAATGGAAACGAATACGTGCGTGACAACCATCACCATGGTGGTTACAATCGATACGCTGACAATGGTCATAAAAATGTTGGGCACAATGATTACGGTAAGAAATATCATTTGGATGATCAGTCACATTATAACAAACATCGCGACGATAGGAACCGATATGACAGAGGAAAAATACACGACCATCGAGAACATCACGAGCCGACGGTGTATCGAGATCCCAGTTGGGGTTGGCAAGAAGAACGGAGAGGTTGGGAACGACCCGGTTGGGACCGAGACGAGGGGTGGAATAGAGACCAAGGATGGAACAGGGACCCAGGATGGGATAGAGATCAAGGATGGGATAGAGGCCAAGGATGGGATAGAGGCCAAGGATGGGATAGAGACCAAGGATGGGACAGAGAATCCGCCGGCCCAGGATACTATGACAGTCGCGGTTTGCGCCATGATGGTGGATATGGTTACGGGTACGGTTACGGCGAGTCACGCGCGGCGCCCGTGGCTGCTGCAGAGGTGCCCAGAAATGCGCCAGTAGTCGCGCATAGAAAACAAACTATTACCATTTATGAAGATCCAAGATACGACGGATCAGAGAAAGGACAGCTGAGAAAAGAAGAGGGAGACTATCTGCAACTGGACTACAAACCAAGCAACCAACGATACGCTAGTTACGATGACACGCAGTATTATAATATACCGAGAGAAGGTACGGAATCAAGTAAAATTAATAGATTAGTTTACAACTACAAACGCCATTGAAAACACAATTTAAACCCTTTAAGCTTATAATTCAATAAAACTGATGCTTTCTCGAGATACTCATTAAATCAGTAGGTTCCGCTTGAAGAAATTTTAGCAAGTCAAGTAAATCGAGGTTGACTTCGGGGGTTGGTGACGGGTAAATTAACTTAAATTAACGTACGTATGCTGTAAAATATTTGCAGAATAATATATAGAAGTATGTAAGTACCTAACTTTACGTTGTATTTTATTTCCCTTTGTGATCTTAGATATTCTGAGAACGTGAATATTGAATCGGAATCTTGATATGAGATATTTGCCGTTGTGCAGTAAGGCGTGGAAGTCAAATATAGGTACTTTGAAGAGGGTATCTGGCGAGTCGGTACGTGACGTACGGACGGCCAGTCGGGCGGGATATTTCAATATGACACATCTGCTACAGTCGAGCGAGTTGCGCTTTGGACCGTGACGGGACGCCGCCGCCGAGCGTGCAAAATCGGCGTCGACGGTCCAGCTTTAGGGTAAGGTAACTAAACAACGCTTGAAACTAAGGAAGCACATGTTCAGTCATTAAAACTTCGTTAACGTCGAAATTTCTGTTTTTGCGAGGCGTACCTACCTAACTATATTGTTCAGTTAGATAATACTTATCTACTCCTCCGGCATGGCACCGGAACAGCACAAAATATGGAATTAATTCACCAAGTCCGCCTCATAATTTGTTTACTAAAGCGTGAACTCTCTAAATTCAGAAAACTTGGGTGTCTGAGGATAATTCCGTCGAGTTTCGGAATTAAGTCACTTTATTGCCCCACCCGTTTAATTAAAAGACGTCGTTATTGAGGCACTACCCACTCGTAGATATTTTTCAGTACTTTTATTTGTAATTTAAATTTGGCAACCCTTCGCTGTGGTTCCGCTGTAAGGGGATAAACTAATTTAAACGTTAAGCTCCCGGCAAAGTCGTATTCTAATTATGTATGTGCATCGGCGACCTTTTAAAATTGGATTAAGCTAGCACACATTTAGGGAAATCTTTTTTACATTTTTAACTTTTGTGGTTTCACATTCAAACAACGAAAAACGGACAAAAATAATCTTCTACATAGTTTCAGGGTCATTAAGTGGTGATGGCAAGTTTGCGAATCCATTGGACTAAAAAAGATATAGACTGACCAATCATGAAATGAGTTTAAAGAAACAAGCAATTTTAACGAAGGGACTCTACAAAGGAAAACCGTTCCAGAAAGGTATGCATATTACCAGCCAATTTGCAATTTTGAAATAAAAATATTCAACCACTTGTCTTTGTGCGAGCTAGTGTTTGATTTATTTACTTGCTGCTGAATTAATTGAGGGTAGTTTTCGAAAGTCTGCAGACACCCTTGCCGCTCGGTTACTTTGAAGTTACTTATTTAGCTACGTGAATATTAATAAATATGACTGGGGTTGGAGTAGTATTTCTCTTTAGGTGAGTAAGTACCTGCTCGTAAGTAGGTAGGTACGGTCGGCCAAGAAAGTGGTCTACCAGTTTTGACAAAAGTTTCTGTGAGATCTGATTGTCGCTAAGGTTACTATCATAATATTATTGCAAGCGTAAATCGACCTTGTTGTTTCATGACGTTCAAATGAACCTCGACCGGGATGGTAGACCACATTTTTGGCCGACTGTACCTACTGAACGGTAAATACTTATCTTTATTTCAATAATTGATAAATAGATCCTGATTTTTCAAGGTCGTCTTTAGGAGTAAATATCGCTAAAATAACCCGATAACAAACGGCTTATTTTAGCAATATTTCTTGATGAGCAGAAAAGTTTAGGTAGGTATATAAAAAGGTTTGAAAAGAAAAGAAATCACGTAAGAAAGGACTAATCGTTGTGCCCTCTTTTTATAGTTCTTCCTAACGACTTATCTTAGGAGTCTTAGGGCACTAAAGCAATTTGAAAATGGCACTCCTATAGCGCCAATAACCGTTAGCAGCGATTGGAAAACAAAACTGTGATTATGGGGTATTATCTTGGGATCGCCGCTCTCTGTTACCCCTATCTGTAAGTGTAGTGCCGTCTCATTTGTTTTTGGGGAGCGATGGTCGAGATAGAGTGTCATTACTTTAACGAACTTTCGATGGTCCGTGTCGGCGGGATGGGGTTCGAACGAGCTATTTGCCCTGTTTGGTTTCGAATGTGCGTTCTTAATCGTAGGTAGATAAAAGTAAAATATAATTCATGCGAACCGATTCACCCTTATTTAACCACTAAGGTGGCGGGTTTAACCTTTTTTCAGGAATAGGCGTTATATCGACCGCAAGGGCGCATACCTACGAGCCAAAGATGCTTTATAATTTGAGTGAGTGAGTTACATGCAATTTGAATTTTCAACTATCGGCCTTTCCCACTGACTTGAAACCATTGATTACCGAGCAAGGTGCTTAATAATGTTATTAACCTATTACAAATAGCATCTACCATAAACACCTAAAAGGAATAGGCGTAAAACTTACTAATAACTACACCTTTCGCGGTTAAAACATAAATATTCATTGAGTAGCTCTGTTGTCCAATGCCAGTTTAGTTTCTTTCTTCAATGGGAATTCAAAACACACTTTAGTTTACCTATATACCTACTTAATACTCTGTTTGTAACATTGCTTAAATAAATGATTTATTTACCTTAATGAATTAATAAAAAAAATCTTACCAATTCAACAGGATTAAACGCTGAAAAATGCACCGAAACTGTACCATAAGAAAACCTTGTGTAAGCGATATAACTAATGTCTACATGTCATCGACAACGCTCATCACAGCCATGTTAACTCATGTTGGAGCAAGTTCGGGTATCTCTCGGAAACTCGTTTTCCGCCCCCGACCGAACAATGAAGTTAGTCTTATCAGCGCTGTTTATTGTCTGAGTTTGGGTGGCAGTTTTGTTGCGTCCCCGGCTTGATTTGAGCAAGTTGGACGCTTCTTTCGCGGTTCATATTTATAGTACACGGGTTTGATCCCTTGCAGAACGTTTTTAGTGTTCTGTACCAAATTTACTTCAACAATTTCTACAACTGAACACTGGGTAGGGTAGTCAATCAATTGTATCTTGATGGATTATATACATAGGTATACTAATTAACAGATTTTAAAGTTACACGTCAACCCTTTCCCTGCTGCTAACTCTTACGCGGGATTTCTGTACGTATAGGTACGCTACAAAATTAAAATACATGTTATCGGCATCGGCTACGCGCCTATCGCTATGTACGAAAATATCTTCAGTGGATGTTCTATATCTTTACTTAATTATCACTAACTGTGGGTGAACCTAAACATTTTCACCTGACTGCGTCACCGAGGCAAACTGGTATTAAATACACTAATAATTTAGAATATCGCTCAACTCATATTGTTAAATATTTCGTAGCACCAATTTTAAAACTAGTGGTTCTGTGCTGTGAGCTCTAGAACAGGCTGAAAAGGCAATTTTTGAATTTAGAAAAAGTCAGTCGGCAATAAAAAGTCTATACCTAAGTACAGTCAAGGAATTTAATTTCCAACCCACCTAAGGTTCAATATCGTGTAGCGACCCGTCACCATAAGAGCTCTAGCTAGAGTACGGCGGCGTTACTTTGACATATCGCATGTATTGTGTTTTGTTAGTAACTAGGCAACAGATTAACTACGTTGACATGGTGAACCGTGGTGAACTGAACTTTTGAACGTGTTATCTCATGAATCCCTATTCTTTCCTGGCGTAACTCCACTATTTGAGCTCTTAATAGTTTGCGGTTAGCGGAAAGCATTTTATTTTTCAAATGAATAACGTGAAATTCATTTTACAATTGTCTCGATTGACACTGACACATGACAAATGTATTAGAAAAAAAGCTAATGTGAACTTTCGCAAAGAGGTTATCTGTAATGTGAAGTGACAAATAATACGTATTGACATTTCAATACTATTACAAAATATAAATCTCGACCTTGTTGCATTGCGAATGTCTAACGACATTTTAAAGAAATGGGTAGGGAATTAAGTTCCTTGGCTGTACCTACTTAATTATAATGAACGAACGTGCGTACAGAATTTCACGAGAATCGGTTGAGAAATGCGACCTGCATGTAGAGGAAAACAGCCGGACAGCAGGACAGCGGAACAGCCGAACATGAACGAATTTTGGCCCAAGCTGAACCTTAAAACATCGTTCGCTTCGCTCGCTCGATAATCGTGTCGCGTCCGTCCCGTGTGCTCTAAACCCGTCCGCAAAGGGGTACTCGTTGAATCGTGACGAATCCGCTGCCTGTAGCTAACTAATTGCTATGAAATGAACCGCTCCCGTGGGTTTTAGCCCCGATTTTGTTTTAATCGAAATTTTCTGAGCACTCTGCGGATTGTTATTGTCACTAACGATCCGTGGTTTTGGCATGAGTTTTAACCGGCTTGATGTGCTCGCACGAGACGTGAGAAAAATGTCTCTCTTTCAATAAAAGGTAAAGGTCTTATCGTATCTTATCTTATCTTATCTAGGTGAGGGCCCTTTCGGATGCACTTCGACCCAGTGGGATCTTTTGTGCATTTGCCCTCTCCTTTATGCCTGCTCCCAGGCTTGCTCCAAAGGTAAAGGTAGAAACTCTACTTTATTTTAGGAACTATTTCAAAGTAATGAAGCCATAGCCCATACGAAAATATTTAAAAGTTCCAAAAGTTATAATAAAGACGTCAAAGAAATGAAAATTGCTGATTTTTATTTGAAGACTACGGATTCTTGTAAAGAAAGAAGGGTTTGAAAAAAATATTAGTCGAGCGCGTTTGAGTAATGTTTCTAAAGAACAAGGAACTTGCGGAGTATTTCTTTAAAAAAGTAATATCAACTAACTAATACCGTGAGGATCAAATGTACGAGTGGCTTTTGAACATCACAAACAACAGAAATCAGCATTTTTTTAAGCATAACTTGTTTTTTTTATTAACTTAAACGAAAGATTCGTCAAACTGCGACGACCGACCGGTGTGACGTCATAAAATATGCGGATAGTTAAGTAATTCAAATTGGTTAATTTGCACGAGAAAAACTAGGTACGTTCGTAAATATTTTTCCCATAGTAGTAAATTTTAAGGTGTCATTTAATTAAATAAATGATAATCAGGAAGTCACTGTTGTAATCGAATTTAAAATTTAGTTTTAGCTACCTACTTCAGTAAAAATCGTAATTCTTTGTTGCCGTCGCCGACTATAGGTACAGTATGTCAACTTACTAAAACCATTTATTTAAATCCGGGCATATCTAGGAAAACTTGACACTCATGAATAACATTTTCCGAAGTCCTCATTCACTGTGGATTTTTACTATAAATATTATGATTCCTGTCATCATTTCAAAACAATTCACAACATAATTTTCTTCATCTTTTTTGTTCAATTAGATTTAGGTGGAATGTGGAATACACATTTAATCTGAGATATACGTCAAAATTTTATGAACTTTTCATAGAAGACACACGGCCAATGATGATGATTCCATCTTGCACTTAGGTAACTACGAGTATATTTGAGTTTGATGAAATGGACCCTAATGCCTTCGTTACCATACTATCGTTCTCTGTACCCAGCAGTTTGTAATTAAACCTCCTTCGGCTACGGACTAGGTACGTGTTGCTTACTGTTGCATTGTAGGTATCTCAGGCAGTCGGGCGATTTGTACAGGCTCCTAGCTATGCGTGCTTTACACGATGCTACGGAAATTTCTTAGTAGTACACCTTGACATATACTCTACTTCTTATATGCTTGGGCGTTTTTAGGGTTCCGTACCAAGAAGGTAAAAAAGGAACCCTTATGGTGGCGCGACTCTGTCCGTCTGTCACGACGTTAAATATCTCAGGAACTACTTAAGCTATCAATTCGAAATTTTGAACAACTGTTAAGAGGGTTAAGACACGTGTATGGAAAATGAAAAATTTCAATGTACATTTTTATTGTCTGTGTAAATGACGAATATGAGGGGGGATAAAAAATCAAAGTCTAGTAAATATATCAAGTGGGGTATAATATGAAAGAGCTTTAATTGCACTTTCTAATACCGTTATTTTTTTTTTCTACAGTGGTAAAATTTTGATTTATTAAGGAGAATGTAGAAAATAATACCATGCCCCCCCCCCCCCTCCCTTATTTCCGAAGTTTACCAAGCGAAAATTCTGAAATAATTACATAAGATTAAGAGTAACATAAATAATACAGGAAAAATAAAACGATATCTCTATATCTAGCGCAGGTTTTTTATTGATCAAGAATAATTTCTTAATTTTTGTAATTTACTTATATTTGTATGTAATTTTATGTCTTATTTATTACAAACAGATGTGACAAACAGGCTTGAGATTAAAGAGGAGTATTTTCGCAACTTTTAGGTATGAGTACACAGGCATGTAGATGTACAGTGAAATTAATGAATACTTACTAGGTACTATACCTACTCGTGTTGATTTGGAACTTTTAGATTTAACAACAACATTGAGTCTGTACCTATCAAATGATCATTTTATGTCTAAGTAGGTATATTTTTCCCCAGATTTTTATAAAATAAATACAGTTTTCTAGTCTATCAAACAAACTAAACTCACATAATTGTGATGTCACCGTTTCGTGTCAACTTCATACTTAGTAGCAAATGTTTTTAAGTTTATATATGGGCTAACTTGATTAGTTCGTTAGGCAACTACCTAGACGCTCTTCAGTTAATTTGTTGCGGTAGACACATTTAATTTGTGAAGTAGAGCATACACCCACCCCGTTCCACACCGACTGGCCTCAACTCCAAATGCCCGGACGCCGCCTCAAGGCACGAATGCTTGCCAAGACAAACCGAAATCTTATCAAGCGGCCATGTTGGTTCCGTTAATAAGCAAAACTGCACACAAGGCTTGCCATAACTTACCTGACGGCTGTTTGAGCGCGTTGCTGTGCCATGAGCAAACACGTACAGGCCAACCAACTTATTCTACAATTGAATCAAGCAATTACATCCCCTATGCTAAAACGGATAAGTCTCTGACTAGTTATTGCTTTTAGCGTGGTAAGTATGGACTGTGTACTAAGACCAATAACTTATGAACGGTCTGACGTTTACGTTACAGAGTTATGAGTGGGGAACGGTAATCTAATAAGGGGCCTCATCAAATATCAACTAATTACGACCCCAATTGGCAGCTGTTTTCCTCAGTAAATACCGCAAAATAAAACACTAGGTGGCGGAGATAAGTGTGTATTCTTCACATCCTTATGAATGCCAGTTATATATATTGTTTCTACCTATTTATCATAAACCTGGTGCTTGTTGATGGTTCAGTGATAGACATTATGACATCTACTCACAAACATAGCATAATTCGACAGATCACCGTTAATATCGTTACCATGTGACATAACTATCATTTACTAAATTAGCAGTTGGTCCTTATTATTATCAGTATAAACACTATAAACCCTGGATATTTTTTCGTGTCCTGTAAAATGATGTATCGGAACGGAAAAAGCCTGGGGGCCGATTTTTGACTTTCAAGCGATCGAAAATTAAATAAAAGTAAATACGATAGTAGTCTTAAAATTGCTGGCACTTACTTTCTGCCGATAGAATTGAAAACGAGTGCTCAGTCCACTCGTTTTTCAATTTTCTATTTCTATTTCAAAATAGCATTTCATAATTTTTGACAGTTTTCGAGTGAAAGAGTCGAGCGCTCGAAAGTCAAAAATCGGTCCTAAGAAAATTTCCAAGAATATTTAGCAAAATTTCCACCGTTATCGTGCACTTAAAATTCAGACACAGGCATCAGCTCAACGAGCTTAGGCTCTTATCTTCAAAGTTCGGAATTCAAACGCCTTGGGCTAAAATATGAGCCCCACTTGAGTAAGGACTTTGTATCGCGACAATGAGATACTACGTCGCATTATAACTTTAAGATAACACGCGTCGTTGCCGTAAACATTCCTTCGTGTGGTCTTATGTGGAAATTGTTGTGACAATTTGGTGGTTGTGATTGAAATTCCGAGATGGTTGAACGGATTATTTGAATTCTACGGTCTTTATCTATATAGATGGGTATTGTTTTATGATAAATAAAATCACAATTTAATTAATTAGAGAGCCGTGTAGGACACTTGACATGCGCCATGACATCCCTGTCTGGTGTTGCCTACAAGAAACTCTTATCTTTATTTATTCAACTCCGGACAGATCATACAGCCACAACACGTTCTCTTTTTCTTTTAGAAAGATAATTCATAATGAATTACTAGTGGAATAGAACATTAAAATGACAATGATGGTAACTTAATCTTAAAGATCAGTAGCGTATAAAGATATTATCCAAATCAAAGTATTTTAAAAAACATAATTACTTTTCACAAATATAATCACTTAAATAACTAGGAATCTTTATTTTTCTCTTAGTTCTCAACATAGGGCTATTAATCGACTTTTCAGAATTGTTTGATACTGAAGGACTGGTTGGTATAATATTTTCATCTACACAATTTTCATTTTCCTGGTTACCGGGAATGTCTGAAGTATAATATTGTTGTTCAGATACATTTGGTTTTTCATGGTATTCTATGTGATTTTGATGTGTACTATGACTATTATGAGATGAGGAAGACAGAGATGCATTGTGGTTTTCTTGTACGTTCTGTGAAGAGGAGGGGCGAATATGAGACAAATTTCTACGATATTGAGTATTGTCGACATTAACTATATATGACCTGTCTGATAAAACATCTGCTACTATGCCCGGCGTCCAATGTTTGTTTGTAGATGGTTGTAGCTGCACCGAGACTGGCTGACCAATTTCAAGTGTAACAGGGTTTCTTGTAGATTTATCATAAGATTGTTTTATTTTCTCTTTGTTTCTTTTTATTGTTTCAGAAACATTGTCAATTATCGTTGGTTTCAATAGTGTTGAAATCATAGGTAGGCAACATCTTGTTCTTCTTGAGAATAGTCTCTGGACTGGACTGCTATTTACTTTGTTAGGAGTGTTTCTTAAACATAGCAAACTATACCAAAAGTCTTCTTTCCCCTCGGTACATTTAAGGAGTAATTTTTTTGCTATTTTCACTGTCGATTCAGCTTTTCCATTTCCTTGAGCATAGTGTGGTGAGGATGTTACATGTGTGAATATCCATTCTTTAGAAAAGTTTTTGAAGTCTTGATTAACAAAGTTGGTACCACCATCCGTCACCACCACATCTGGTATACCATGCCGGGAAAAGTTTTTTTTACATTTATCAATAACAGACTTTGCTGACAAATCCTTGATTTCATCAATTTCGAAGAAGTCAGAGTAATGATCTACTGTTATTAAATATTTGTGTTGTTTACCTTTGTCAGTGACAAAAAACACATCCATTGATACTATTTCAAATGGCTTCTCTGGAATTTGATGACTTTGCATTGGTAACTTTTGTTGGCAGGAAGCATATTTGGTGCATATTGAACAACTTTTAATCATTTCTTTGATATCCATTGACATTGTTGGCCAAAATACTGCCTCTCTGGCTAGTTTCAGAGTATTTTCTATGCCTGAGTGAGCTTTATGTAGTTTGTAGAGAATTTGTCTTCTGTAATTTTCAGGGATCAATATAGCATTATTTTTCAGTATTAAGTCATGGTAGACTGTTAGCTCATTTTTGAAACTATAAAACTGTTTTAACGCGTCAGGAACATCTCTGATGAATGTGGGCCATCCTTGCTGAATATATTGAATCATTTTTACATAATATGGATCAGCCCTGGCTATACTTGATATATCTTTTAAGCATCCTTCTGAGATAGGCAAGTCCTCTATTGGATTCATTTCAGCTAAAACTTTGAATATTTTGTACTCACTGTCTTTGTTTTCAGACTCACAGTTGATGAAAAACCTTGATAGGCCATCAGCAACAATATTATCTTTACCAGAAACAAATTCTACCTCTAAGCTGTAACGTTGCAACATTAGTAACATTGACTGTAATCTCTTTGGTGTGCCTAATAGAGGCTTCTTGAAAATATTAAGAAGAGGTTTATGATCGGTTTTGATGACGGTTTTCTTATTACCAATGATAAGCTGGTCGAAGCGTTTGCAAGCAAAGAGGATTGATAACAGCTCCTTCTCAATTTGGGCATATTTTCTTTCTGTCCTGGTTAAAGTCCTCGAAGCATAGGCCACAGGCTGGTTGTCTTGAAAAACAGCTACACCCAATGCCGCCTCACTAGAATCACATTCAAGTACCAACGGTTTATTTTTGTCAAAATATTTCAGAGTTTTTTGGTCACTTATTATAGATTTTAGTTTGTTGAATTCTTTTTCTGCTTTTTTACTCCATTTCCATTCTGTATTCTCTAAAGTCAAGTATCTGAGGTGAGAAGATTCATAGCTAAGGTTTGGTATATAACGGCTTAGATATGTCACAACACCTAAGAATCTTTGGAGTTCCTTTTTATTTGTTGGAGATGGTATATTTGAAATTACTTCCACCTTGGTTGGATCCGGCTGGAGACCTTTGTCCGTAAATACATGACCATAATATTTTACAGAACTTTGTAATAATTTCATCTTATTTATATTTAATTTACAATTATGTTGCAATAGCCTATTCAATAATCTTTCAAGGTTCACATTATGATCTTTTGTAGCCTCCTCGATAGACTCACCAACGCCATATACTAGTATGTCATCAACTAGCACTTCTACACCAGTCAGACCTTGGACTACTTCATACATCTTCATCTGAAAGTAATCTGGCGATGAGGAAATGCCAAAAGGGAGGACTTTCCAGCGGTATTTACCAAATGGGGTCCAGAATGTTGTGAGTTTACTGCTAGCTTCAGACAACTTTAGATGCCAAAACCCCTTTTTTACATCCAATGTGGTAAATACCTTGGCTTTACCTAGTTCAGGGAGAATTTCATCTATTGTTGTGAACTGGTAATTGGGCCTTTTTATTGCTTTGTTAAGCGGTATTGGATCAAGGCAGATTCTAAAATTGTCTTTTTTTTTAACAATGAGTAGATTACTTACCCAATCTGTGTAGTTTTCTTCCTTGATAATAATGCCGTGTTGTTCCATCCTTTGTAGTTCCTCTTTAAGTGGTTTCCGAAGTGCCACTGGAATTCGACGAGCTTTTTGTAGGACTGGAGGGACTGAATCATCTAACTCAAGATTGATTTCACCTGAAAAGCTACCCTGACCATGAAATACAGAGTCATACTTTTTAATAATGTTTAGTGTCTCATTATTCCCACAGACTACCTCTTTACAGAACCGTACCAGACCCATGTTTGTACAAGTTTTACATGACAATAAAGGAATGTGTGGTGTATGTACCACTTGAAATGTGTTTTTGTATGTTTTTTGTTTGCCTGCAACCTTTACTTTCATAATGATGTCAATTTCACCATGAATCATTATGTTGTTTCCTCCAAAACCAAATAAGCATTTATTTGATGGACGCATTTTTCTTTGTATGTGGTCTTCCCCTAACATTTCTGTGATATTCTTGAGGCCCACCAAATTGTCATCTGCGGCAGTGTCTAGAAGGCATTTTGATTCTCTCCATTGTTTTCCAGACTTGAATTGTAGAAGACATTCCGCCAAATTCTTATTGCCATTCTCTATTTTCTTGATGATGAAGTTCCTGTCAGAGTCATCAGAGTCTAATTCAGAAGATTCCTCCTGTTGTTTGTCTGGCGTCTTGATAATTTGCTTTATTTTAGGTTTCTTCTTGCAGACTTTGTCGGAATGATTTTTGCCATTGCATATTTTGCAAGTTTTGCCCCATGCAGGGCATAAACTTTTTTTGAACTCATGTTTATTGCCACAGAACTTGCATACCTTCATTGGAGTATCTTCTTTAATCTTCTTGATAGTTTCTGGCTGTGCTAGAGTCTTTACTTGGCGTTCAGTTATTTCAGATGCTCGACATAGATTTACTGCATCATTTAACGTTAAGTTTTCACGTTTTAACAGATCTTTTTTGAGACTGATGTCTTTGATTCCGAACACTATTTTATCACGTAACAATTCGTCTCGTAGATCCTTGAAACTGCAGTCATCGACCAGTTTTATTAGCTCGCTGTAGTACAGATCGAAGTTTTCTTCTCCTTGGTTACGTGAATTAAAGATGTATCTATTATAGATAACGTTCTTTTTGGGTACCATCTTCAAACTAATTACATTAAGAATAATTTCGCATGTATTGTCTGACTCTTGGATACCGAAATTGTTGTATTTTTTAATGGCTTCTTCGCCAATGGCGCTCATCAAAACGCTTATTTTCCTGGCTTCTTGATTTGCAGACCATTTCTCCATTTCAGTGGCACGGCAATAATTTTTCCACGATTCTTTAAATATGTTGAATGCTTCCTCAGGGTCGGAGTTGACATTCAGTGGAGCCGGCCATGGAACGTTAATGGCGTGGTTTGCTTGGTGTGTGCCTGTTGTTGTACGCGTACTTAGTATTGATAACTGCTCTTGCATATTTTGCAGCATCATCGCCTGTTGGCGCACTAACTCTTCTAGGCTACCCATTTTTAGGTTTGCGCTGCCACCATGTTTTATGATAAATAAAATCACAATTTAATTAATTAGAGAGCCGTGTAGGACACTTGACATGCGCCATGACATCCCTGTCTGGTGTTGCCTACAAGAAACTCTTATCTTTATTTATTCAACTCCGGACAGATCATACAGCCACAACAGGTAT
Source organism: Epinotia brunnichana (assembly GCA_963854355.1). Lineage (NCBI taxonomy): Eukaryota > Metazoa > Arthropoda > Insecta > Lepidoptera > Tortricidae > Epinotia > Epinotia brunnichana. The sequence goes on from OY977940.1 coordinate 20,292,224, forward strand.
AGCTGCAGATTATAATACGTAGCTCTTAAGTACATTAATGTTCAATGAATGACACCAAAAAATCGCAGATTCGCAGATTGAAAAGAAAAATGTCCTGACATTCCTCCATAATTATTGAACGTAATGATTTTCTAGAAAACTACATGTTACCTGATTTAAATCGATATTACCATCTCACATCATAGTAGTCAGACAATGATTCAGTAATCTATGTCTATACTAATATAATAAAGAGGAAAAGTCTGTGAGATTGTAGTTTTGTATGTTTATAAGTTTGTATGTAATGGGTAATCTCCGGAACTATCATCCGATTGTAAAAACTCTTTCACCTGCGTGTAATGTAATGGACTATCCGGATGGACATAGGCTATGTTCTATCCCGCGGGTTTGCCTGCGTTCTTTGCAATACGCGGGCGAAGCCGCGCGGCCACCTAGTCTTTTATATTTAACTAAGTATGCTTTTACGACATATAACCAAAATGAATAACCCTATATTTTCTGTATTGAAAACGAAATATTAGCGAGAAATAAATAGCACTGTCGCCGTTTGAAAGAGCGTTCTCCATCGATTATCCCGCGGGTTTGCCTGCGTTCTTTGCAATACGCGGGCGAAGCCGCGCGGCCACCTAGTCTTTTATATTTAACTAAGTATGCTTTTACGACATATAACCAAAATGAATAACCCTATATTTTCTGTATTGAAAACGAAATATTAGCGAGAAATAAATAGCACTGTCGCCGTTTGAAAGAGCGTTCTCCATCGATAAGGATTACTACTGACGATTAAGTAAACGAGTGATTTATCTCCTAATCTGAACTATATTGTAATCGATGAATTGTAATTGTGATGATTATTGGAATAAATGAATTGAATTGAATTGAGTTGGTATAGAATGTTGTAATAAGTGTTGTTTTCTAAACATTTGTGAAGTTTTTAATAGTACGACCGAGCGAGATGGTCGTATACAAATTTTGATTAGTGTGACGGAGAGAGATGTGTAATTTGTGTGTGTGATTTGCCACAATCTTTGTAATTTGTTAATCAATCACCTTTTTACAAGCTTTCTATTCACTTGCAATGCATGTACAGTCGCCATCACATACATCTGAGCGCTACAGGGTGTCAAAATATCTGAACATGCACCCTAATGCCTTGAAAATAGAGTTGTGTTCAGATGTTTGTGACGTGCTTGTTTGCTCCGATGTATGTGATGGCGATTGTACCTAACTATATAACTATGTAAGTATGTACCTAACTAATTTGTTTGTTCGGGTGGAATCAATTTTACAGCAGATATCTTACACCGATTGAGCTGAAATTTTGGGTGAAGGTATAGTTTGGATGACAGTTTAATATTATAGTACCATCGAGCTGATCTGATGATGAAGACAGAAGGTGGCCATGGGAATTCAATACATAACGGACCAAACCCAACGGAGTTTGGGCTCGTTAGAATCGTCTCAGTTAGTAGCAAAGATACATACTGAGATAGACGGGCAACTCGACCAAATTGAGAATGCATTTAATGGTTGCGTATACATGCACCATCTCTTCTGCGATACTTAAACCTTTTTTTTGAATGTACAAAACATACAAAAAGTGCGTCGGTCATAGGGTTTGAACCCCGGCTCATCGACTCCAAATACCGCCGTCTGTACCCCTAGGCTACTGATGTCTTATGACAATACGGCGAATTTTGAAATACCTTGACAGTTTAGCCTACCAATCGCTAGAGTTTCAGAGAGTTTGCCACCTATCAAGTAGGTGACACTATTTTCAATAAGAAACTGGATTTGCATTAAGTTCTAAGTTCGCATAGCATGGTTAGTAGCTGATGACGGTATACAGAAAAGTACAGTCGGCAATAAAAGCTTGTACCAAAAATGACATTTTTGACAGAAACTTATTAGTGTTCCGTACCAAAATTAGTCCGACAGAACACTTATGCTAGCACTCGGAGTCTGTCCATCTGTCACACCCACCCAGTTATATCGAAGACCGTTTGACATAGTAAGCTGAAATTTGGTATAGATATAGGAATTTAAATAAAGTCAAAAAGAAGTACCTAATTGAGTTCGGATTCAGAAGATAACTCCCCCATTTTTTTCTGAATCGGAACTCAAACTTCGGAACTTCTGAATTGAAACGAGATTGATTCTAAAAGAGAACAATATTTAGTGTAATATAAATTTTACACTGTACGCAAAATAATTAACATTAATAACGATTCTCTCGTAATCTATATTTTAATTAAATCCTATTACTCAACTGTAACACGACCGTCATCAATCAACTAGTAAAGTTACAATACCCCTTGCAATCGGGTTGCCCAATTAAATTAATAACATAATAATGCCGCGTAAAATGAAATTTTCAACCCTTCAAAAGGTATAAAGTGGGCTCAGGATAAATGTAGCCATTTCTCATTTCAACCGAAGCAAAACTTAATAACCTCCTGCAAACGCAATAATTACCGGTGCTCAACTGCTCAGTGCTCAGTGCGAGATTCGGAGAAATAAATGAGCGCCATTAAGAGCGCTACGCTCAGATATTTCATCCCCCTTAAAGAAGACGTTAGCGCAACGGGATGGCACCGATGTGGATTGTTCCCACGCGATGGTGCAAAGAGGAGTTAAGCAGATGGCTCATACAGAAATTTAGGTTTGCGGCTCACCTGTTTGAACTTGGTTGGACTGTACGGCCGTATTCATAAACGTTCTAATCAAAATCAATTTCATAAATCAATTATTTATTCTGCAAATAGGCCACAAGGGCACTTTCTACAGGCCTTTATTTGAACTACATTATCTGTGACTTTGACATTTGTGTTCGTAAGAAAGGGACAAAGCACATTTTATTTAGCATATGCATTTTAGGTTTTATGAATAAGGGGGTTAATCTGAATAAACGGCGTCTCCTTTTACCTATTTATATATTTTCTGCAGATATTTTATTTTATTTTATATGCGCAGCTCTAAATTATTAAATGACCACAGTACATGTATGAACTGTAGGTATGACCCAGAATAATAACGGTATTAAAAAAATATGCGTTAAAATTAATGAAAAATACTTAAGGGTTCCTTGTCTACCTTTTTGGTACGGAACCCTAATAGCAGAAATATCCTGCACCGCTCCTGAACAACGAAGTCTACTTTTGGTCATCGATGTATACTTAGCCGATGTATATATAGCTTAGGCTATGTTTTGTATTACAATTATGAATAGGTATTTGAACTCCCCTCGACACAAGTCGGTTCCCCATACAAACGTAGTTTGGTACTCATTTTTAAACGGCATGCTAGAATTACATAAAATTTTGTATACACAATGGGTTCCGCCATATCTAGGTTGGAAGCCGGTTTCTGTTGGTAAAAATAATAGGTACAAATATTAATAAAAAAATAGAAAAAAATAATTTACTATGAAAAAATCTTTCGTCCCTATTTTTTAATTTACTTTAAAAACAATTTTAACCGAATTTAAATCAGTACCTAAATCGCTTCAAGTGTGCCTATAAAATTTGAAGAGTTCCCTCGATTTTTCCAGGATCCCATTATCAGATCCTGACCACCGTGTGACCACCTGGGAAGGATTCAAACAAAAAAAGAATTTTCACCTCACTTGCTCGGAAAGGCCTTTTTAGGCCAGTCCTTATATTTATTTTAAAAGACTTATCGATTGATGTGCCACACGTGGACATACGATGTTTTTCTTTTTTTTGACTTGCAGTTATATATATGGAGTGCACCTCTAAAAGAATATTTTTTTTGTCATTTAATTTTAGAATTACGTAGCGGCTAATAAAATACACCTATCCTCTGAATTTTATCCAAATACACCTTATAGTTTTCGAGTAAAATGCCTGTGACATACGGACAGAAGGATTGACGGGCAGTCATGACGAAACTATAAGGGTTCCGTTTTTGCCATTTTGGCTACGGAACCCTAAAAAGGCCCTCTAGGCATTGTACCGAGTATGCTGGTAGTATTTTTTCGTTGAGCTGCAATGCTGATGCGTTGCACGAGAAAACTGCCAGCTCTTCGATTACCAGTTATGATGATACTAATGCTGAAATGACTATTGATTCTGTAAATTCCTACAATTGAGGAGCTAAAACCTATAGTTAAATTCAAAATGGAAACGCAGAAGCCTAAAAACCACTATCTTGAAATAACTAACAAAGTAGAGGAAAGCCTAATTTTCAACCATGGTTTTCTACTATGTCGCTGAACTGAATTAATATATATTGGTACTCATTAGACGCATAATTTCATGTTCTTTAATTTCTTAGTGTGTAACTTTTCGCTAGAATGCACTGCACCGTATAGAAGCTACGAGTGAGATACCAAAAAAAGTCTCAAAATTTCGACGGTTTGTGGCTGCCAAAAGTTGTCCCAAGATATCTCGTGTAACCATTTTTGATATTTGATCGGTTGTATCGATGTCAACAATATTTAAAAAAAAATCTTCTACACCACCACTTGCAACGTACCCCGGGGTGCTTTGAACCTCTACGGACTGGCCTATTTTGTATGTTTGAGAAAATCGCTTTTTATCCACATGTGAGGAAAGTAGACGTAGAACGATAAAAGTACTATGACGTAGAACGTTAAATGTTTATTTTTGGTTTTTTGTATATTTTATGTGACATATTTTTTTAAAACTTTTTTTTTAACTTTTTAAAACTTTTTTTTAAACTGTTTTTCAACTCTTTTTTTAAACTTTATAAACTTTTTTTTAAAAAAAAATTTAAAACTTTTTTTTTACTTTTTTGCCCTTCTTATTTTCCTCGCTGTAGTGAGGTGAAAAGATTTGTGTTATACACGGGTGAAAAGTTATTTTTACGTCTCGTGTGTTGAAACACTCGCTACGCTCAGGATTCTATTTTTGAACCACTTGGCTCGTGGTCAATCATAAAATCCTTTCGCTAGCTCGTGTTTCAAATGAACACTCGCAGGTAAAATACAACTTTCCCCCCTTGTAACAAATAACTATTTCCATATTGGTCCAGGCGTCTTCGAGTAATCGGGGAACATATCATTGAGAACTTCCTCCGGTCGGTTAAAAAAGACTTAATTTATAGGTCTAAATACACCAAGGGAACAAAGCCACCACTCAGATGAGATATTTGCAGAGCTCTGCCTCTTCTTAGCAGACGCTAGTCTTTGGGCGGGTCGAGGCATGTACCTGACAAATTATCGCCGCGCAGAGGCTATCCCCACGTTTGTTTTTGCCGAGTGTGTGTTTTTGCGGCAGAAGACTGATGTTATAGTATGTTCTTCTGACGCTTACAGCTGTTTCAGTGATTATTAGACATCATGCATTATTTTAAGAGAAATTAAAGGTGTAAGGGCACAAAGCTAAACCTGACAATACTTTGAAGTTTAAACCATTGACAACCTTTTCCCGCCTTTGTGGTACAACACTGGCTGCTGGTATGTTTCTTTGAAAAAAGTAAAACAATTGAATGACAGATCGGGCAGATATCGATTAGCATGGGAATGGGAAAATAGCGTTAAGTAAATACTTAGTACATTGTTTAACAAGGAATATTGCAAACGAGAGTCTATCAGAAGCCCGACGCCGTAAGGCGGAGGGCTTTTGATGACTCGAGTTTGCAATATTCTTACGCCCGTGTTATACACAATGTTTTTCATCACATTTGCGAGGAAATAAATAACCACAAAAGACAGAAAAACCTATGTTTTATACAAGCGCATCAATCAAATGTTGACGAAATAGACAACTTCACTTCTAAATCAGTGCGAGTGGAGGGCGTAGCTTCAATATTTCAACCAATCACAGAGCATGGAGCACGTGGTTTTTGTAGGGCATGGCCTGCTCAATTTTATTTTCCAACCAATCACAGAGCAGAATTCTTGTCGTACGCGGCCGTCCAGATTCGCTTAACCAATCAGATCACACACAAGCTCATTACTCCCTTGGGACCATTATTTCCCGCGGGAACAATTTAGGCCATTGTCCTTCTGTATACAGGCAAGGAATAACACCATTTATGAGCAAGTGTGATGAAAAATGTATTTGTTTAATATGAAATACTTGAGATCTGATTGGCTACAATAACTGATTAAGATATAGTACATTGTTTAACAAGGGGCGTATGAGGAATATTGCAAACGAGAGTCTATCAGAAGCCCGATGCCGTGAGGCGAAGGGCTTTTGATGACTCGAGTTTGCAATATTCTTACGCCCGTGTTACACAATGTTTTTCATCACATTTGCGAGGAAATAAATAACTACAAAAGACAGAAAAATCTATGTTTTATACAAGCGCACCAATCAAATGTTGACGGAATTGACAACTTCACTTCCAGTGGGGGGCGTAGTTTCAATATTTCAACCAATCACAGAGCATGGAGCATGTGGTTCTTGCAGGGCATGGCCTGCTCGATTACCAATCACAGAGCCAGAATTCTTGTCGTACGCGGCCGTCAAGATTTGCTTAAACAATCAGATCACACACAAGCTCATTACTCCCTTGGGACCATTATTTCCCTCGGGAACAATTTAGGCCATTGTCCTTCCGTATACAGGCATAGAATAACTCCATTTATGAGCAAGTGTGATGAAAACAAATTAAGGCCTTTGGCTATAATGAGTCATTTTAATAATTTGGTAAGGTTAGGTTCTGTTTATCTAGGCATGTTAAAGGTAAGATGTGCAAATTTATTATGACTGATCTCATACAATTTGTAGTGAATAATTATTGCAAATAAATTAATTTTAAACATATGTTGGGTTATTCCTTTCAAAGGGTACCTCTATTTAAGGGAAGTTGCGGTTTCTAGTAACGGTATAAATATGAGAAATGGGCTCGGATGTTCGGATTGATGACGCGGTACCTATTAAGGAGCTTGTAGACGGGCTATACTTTTCCGGAAATGTGTGGCCGGCAACGACGGCAACTATGGGTGTTTCTTACTTCCATGCTAGAACAAGACGCCCATAATAGTTGCCGGCCACACATTTCCGGAAAAGTATAGCCCATCTACAAGCCCTATTATGAATAAGTAAGTAGAATAAAACGACAGGGGGGCTGTTAGATTGAAAGGACTAAGTTGATTAACTCACGGGCCCAATTCGAGATTCAAAAATATAATAATATTTTTATTAACAACTTGGAAATAAAAAATTAAACTAAATTAAAAATACTCAAACAACCCACCCCGCGCCACCCCCGGTGCAAAGGTGCCCATCACGCTCGCCGCATTGCCGCGTTGGATTGCGATGGACAACCTTTGCAATAAGAATGACCCGGAGCGGGGGTCGAGGCCTCTTTCCCGCAGGCGGCGCCCCACCTCCCTAAGGAAAGACTTTCCCTCCGAGCACCAGCATCCCGTGGTCTCAGCGGCAAGAGGGACAAATAAGTAGTGTGAGAGCACTGCGTATTTGTCCCTCTTACGTTCAGCCGCCCACTCAGCAGCAGCTCCTGCCACTCGTATCGTGCGGCCCAGGTGGGATGCTGCAAACGTGCTGACGCATGTTGCGTCCCACAATAGGCATTTACCTTTTTGCCAGGGTACTAAAGTGAGGCCGTCAGGTCTCTTTCCGTCGAACCGACTGAGGCCTGGTGGTTCCAGGACGCAAGGGATATTGGCAGATACCAGCGCCCTCCGGATGATGTCATTCAGGGCGTGGTGGCGAGGGAATCTGCCGGCACACCTGAAGATTCAAAATGATTACGAAATTATATTCTGAAAATAAAAAGTTTTTTTCCTAACGGTTATACAAACCGTTAGAATTGGGTTGCATGAATGCATAGCCTGAACCTCGCAGCGCACACTGGAACTCTATCAGCGACATCGATACGAATACATATATGTACCAGTGTGTAAGCGCCATACGATAAATAAATAAATAGCCTAACATAGCAAAACCACGGCAGTTGCTGATTACTAGCAGGGCCTCGGACGATCGCACCTCGAATACCAACCAACATTTTTGCACAACGCTCAATCCTATCAACACCGCCATGTGCGTTATGCGAGAAATTCCTAAACTCACCAATCGGAATCCCCATCAAATATTTAGTGAAATTTTGAGCACCCTGAAGAGTACCTACCTACATATACAGATATACGTATTTTATAGCGACTGTACTATTCCTTTGTTTATTTAGTTTTTATTTTTAAACCGCGAACATCTCAGTCATGCATGAAACGGCGATATTCTAGTTCATTAGATATTTTGTGCATGGAATTCTAAATATAAATATTACAACAAGGAACGCCTGCTTTTTCTCTCCCACGTTTCAATCACAAATCAAAGCCACTTTTTAGCACAATATCCGCTCTCGGGGTTGCGTACGTGAAAATTTGTATTTGTACCAAACTAAATTATTCAAACTAGGCTGAGAATATGTACCGTAAACGAGAGAATACAAATGCTGAAAAAATAAAGAAGAAATATTTTGAGGTATAACTTTAGTGGTTACTATAGTTATACCACGATGTTAAGACAATTGGCCACTCCATTGTTAAGGAATGAAATATAGCTTTAATTGGTGTGCCCTGGTTGCCACCGTCGAAATCGGCAATTATTTAAGGGCCCCTCTTCGGGGCCCAACTTAAGAAAATTTGTATGAAAAAAAAAACGTTGCTTTCATCGAACAACCGATAAAGCGGTATCTTTTGCTTGGGAACGACAACACCAATATACCTAAGTAGTCTTGTAATTGCCATAGCTTAGTGTTCTATCTTCACATGCCATACGTTAGCTAAGATAGATAATAGTTTTATTAAACTCTATATCAACAATTTCGAATTTTGAAAAACTACTTAGAGTATATAAAACACTAGATAGTTCTAAAACGACTTGCAAAATCTATCATTGGTGTTTCGGATTATCTTATTAATCTTCTACAACGCCTATAAACGTCTACGGCTACGTAAACTGCATTAAATTAATATCCGTTTTACTGGCGACAAGTCTCACTCGTAACGGTTCTCGAGGCGCACCACAAAAGAGCTGTTACATTTTATGGCCGCAATCGCAGCAACCTCCAGATAGTACTCCTGCCAACAATTAAAGGGTAAAGATAAACCCGAAGCTTTTCAGCCGTGCCTTTATAAATAAGACTGAGAACGTTATAATGTTAGATACGCGCCTGACTGTCGAGAGAGTCTTGCGTCTTCTATAATTATAATTTTGATTCGACATATAAATAAATACATATTTGCGGACAATCTTACACAAATCAACCTAGTCCCAAACTAAGCAAAGCTTGTACTATGGGTATATTACTTAAATACATAGAAAACATCCATGACTCAGGAACAAATACTCGTATATACCTACTTATTTCTTAATGTGTCAGCTATTTGTTGGTTAAAGGAAACATTCAGGTTTATTTTGTGATAACTGTTAGAAGCTTAATTACAATAACATCATTGAGCAGTGAACTGCTTATGGCAGATTTTTATTCAATAAGAAAATCGGTGTAAAATGTAAGTTACATGTTACATGAACTTGAAAATGCTTGTATGAATTATTCTGGTGATGTATTTATATGGCAAGGGTTCGCTGGTCAATTACTTTAAAGCTTAAGTGAAATGGAGATAATAAGTCAGGTTTGTTGTGATTGTGAATATCTGTGAGAAAGTGGGTTAGAGTGGGTCCACCAGAGGAGTAACCACGTAACGTTCGAACGTGCGTCGGTACAATTTAACTGTCAATTTTCCATATAAAAAGTGACATTTAGACCTACCCGACGTTCGTACCATGCGTTACGTGATCGACATGCAGGCGACGTTTGGTGTGTGGAAATATCTCTGTCTATTTTTCTATCACGCCCACACAGTAAATCCTTAAATTATCTTATCTTATCTTGGTGAGGGCCCTTTCGGATGCACTTTCCTTTTTCCATTTGCCCTCTCCTTTATACCTGCTCCCAGGCTTGCTCCATTATTTCCACAAAGCGGATGATGCAGTTCGCCGGGAGCACCTTGAATTCCTTTGGTTGCGGGTCACCGTTACCAAAGTAGTTAATTCTTTGTCTGGCAAGGGCATCCTTAAATTAGCACAACGCGTTGCGAAAACTTTTCAGGCGTGTGAATCTATATAAATGTATAATCTGAGGAAACTTCGAGCTCGTTTTCAACCTGCTGTCTTAAATGCCGCTACATCTTAAGTCTATAAATGTTGTCATTCAATTATTTGCCTAAATTGTGACTGCTTTCCCATCACTAGTCCATGGTGATGACCTGATGACGTGTTTAACTTAGCTTAGTGGGTAGTGACGTAGAGCTGACGGTCGTGGGTTCAAATCCCGGTAAGGGTAAATATTTGTGTGAGGACCATAAATATTTGTTCATTAGTCTTGGATGTTTTCGTATGCCTTGAATTTAAATATTCATATCTATTACATATATCGTCGCCTAGTATTTACCCATTACACAAGTCTTATTACTAACTAAACTACTAAAACTAACCCATGGACTAGTTTGATTTGTGTAAGGTTGTCCCATAATACCTATTAAAAAAACCCGGTCAAGTGCGAGTCTGTCTCGCGCACCGAAGGTTCCGTACAAACTTTCACCACGCTTTATTAAGAAAAAATCTGTTGGTTTTTCAGAGATAATTTTTTTTCATGTGAACCAATTTCGATAATTCTTTTTTTTTTGCTAGAAGGTACTTTCAGAATACTTCCATACGAATAAGAAGGAAAAAAATTCAACAAAAAGTATTAAATTACAAACTTAAATATTAAATTATTGGTGAAAAATAAAAATAAAATACGCTAGATAGAGGTCTCGTTATACTTTTCCGGTAATATTTACGTTAATATTAATAATATATATTATTTTGAAATTTTTCGCTCGGTAAACTTCGGAGATAAGGGGGGGAATAGCATTTTTTTCTACATTTTCCTTTGTTAATCAAAATTTTACCACTATAGAAAAAAAAACCGGTTAAGTGCGAGTTGAACTCGCGCACGACGGGTTCCGTACTATTATCTATAAAAACGGCAAAAAAATCACGTTTGTTGTATGGGAGCCCCCCTTCAAAAATATTTTATTTTGTTTTTAGTATTTGTTGTTATAGCGGCAACAAAATTTCAACTCTCTAGCTATCACGGTTCTTGAGATACAGCCTGGTGACAGACAGACGGACGGACGGACGGACGGACGGACGGACGGACGGACGGACGGACGGACGGACAGCGAAGTCTTAGTAATAGGGTCCCGTTTTACTCTTTGAGTACGGAACCCTAAAAATTAAGAACTGTTTTGGGATGTGAAATTTAAGCTCATTCATATGATATAACTAGACTTTGAATTTTTACCCCCCTCTTATGCCTCTTTTTTATAGAAATTAAAAATATATATTTCAATTTTTCATTTTCCATACACGTGGATTAGCTTTGTTTACAACTATGCCAAATTTCAAATTGATAGCATTCGTAGTTCCTGAGATATTTAACTTTGTGACAGACAGACTGACAGACAGACTCGCACCATAAGGGTTCAGTTGTTAGCTTTTTGGTCCGGAACCCTAAAAGTAATTTGTATTACGCCTACCTACTTATTTTTGTCATTAGTTGAACTGGTCCCGTAAAGTGCGAAGCGGGCCGTCGGCAGATAAAACATTGCTTTTCACCGTGACTGCGCTCGCAATTTAAAAGGATTTACCCCTGAGTCTGTGTTGGCCCAACCAATAGCTGGCAATTATCGTGCCGTAATTACCGCCTGACTTGCAACACGGGATTTTATCAACTGACCACAAAATTTTGGTTTTGATTGCGTCGGTTCAAAGTGTGCTATTAATTACTCGTTCGTGTTGATTACTTTTCTTTCACGAACGCTTAAAGACACTCTTTTTATGAAATTTCCCCTGAATGCTTGCTTGAAATGATTATGAAATTAGAAGTTATCATTATGGTTTATTCAGATTTTTACAAATGCCAATGATTTCTCTGATAGCATCATTATTATAATCGCATATAAAACATGCCATTAACATAAAATTACTATGAAATGTTCGGTATGAATAGTCCTGAAGGAAAAACCGCGTGTTAGCAAGTACATTTTATAATTGTCGCTTATCGGAGATATTCCGAGAATTTGCAGTAAAGTTCAACATTGAAGCGTTATTTTACCGATGCCATTTAAATGACAACAGAAAAGCCATTAAATCAATTATTATTAAAATGAATGCCGCGTTCAATTTAAACCGGTAAGAGCTAATAACCGCTAATATCTACCGCCCAATGTCCGTGTAATAAAATTTTATCAAATACCGACCCGTTACTTCTCATAGTTCGTATGTTACTAAAACTTACTATTGCACACAGAGCCTTATCTAATATGTACTAAAGTTGACTTTTGAACTAACGTTTTAATGTAACATGAGTTTGAGACAATAATCAGTGATATGGCGAGCAATCCCTTGATTGTGCACACAAATGAATTGAATTGGCAGTAAAAAGGCCGACTCCTAGGTATAATGCCCGCAAAAAATTATGTCTGTGTTTGGTGACGCTATTTACTTTCAGAAAATAATTACAGTAATTCTAGACATGAAAATAATATTTATTTTGGTGGTAATAAAGTCGTGTTTTCAGATTTATTTCAATTGTGGTGACATATATATGTGGGTAGTAGGTTTGCACCGTAAATAGTTAAATGAGCTTTACATTGGGTATCGTAGAAAAGTGTATACACGTCGATACTGCATATTTAATTGTTATGTACATGTTTTACTTCAAACAAGTTAATTCATGTAAAGTAAAATATACATTGAATTGTGGAAAATAACCCGTGTGGCTACCAGGTGTTACAATCAAAACCTTACGTTACGTAACTACAGACGAGAGCGAGTAAACGCGCTTCGAATAGATTTCGATTGTCGCAAATTCGAGCTGTCAAATTCGTAACTCATGGTGTCGTTGTACTACGAAAACAACTTCAAAACGTTACTCACTCGCGTTTAGTTTTCGATGCGTAATTTAAACATTCGATTCGTAGATTCGTACTACCAATTGGTACCATGTGACATTTCGAATCGAAGAGTGCCGTAGCGAGTGTAATATACCATTTCACTTGGAAAATGGCGCGTGATACTGATATCATATTATTCCGTCAAGAGTTACCGTAGATCCAATCGACACCTATCTCATTATAGAACGTATAAAGTAATGTACACTCAGCGCCAAATACTCTGTAGCAGTCAAAGTGCCCAAATAGTTCGGTACACCATACTAAATATATGGTGTACCGAACTATTTGACTACTTTGGTCGCTACAAAGTATTTGACGGCGAGTGTACCTATAAGTGACTCCTGGCAACCTGGTAAAGTTTAGATTTTTAGTTCTATGAGGGTTGTTTTCAAAAAAAGTGTACCCTAGTTAAGGTAAAATTAAGAAACGTTAACTTTTTCAGGTGAGTCACGAAAATTTGCCATACATTTATACAGCTAATTTTCGTGACTCACCTGACAAAGTTAATGTTTCTTAATTTTACCTTAACTAATGTACACTTTTTTTGAAAACAACCCATGAGAGACCGCCAGGGGCAGAGATCTTTAATACAAAATCTTACGCAACTCACTAACTATCCCGTGGTAAGGGTAGATACCTACAGGTAGGGTTGCCATACGTCCGGATTTGTCCGGACATGTCAGGAATTTTGACCCTTTGTCCGGATTGCGGCCGGACTTGGCAAGTGTCCGGACTTTTAGGAATGAATCAACGCGAAACATACGAGGCGACTAAACTACGCGAGCAGCTGCGATGCGATTCGCGCTTCGCGCGCGGGCGCAGCGGTGCTACCACGAACTTCGAATCTCGAACTTCGTATATTTCCGTTTCGGTCGCTCGAATACCATAAACCATAAGTGAGATAGAGACGGAGATATACGAAATTCGAGATTCGAAGTTCGTTGTAGCGCCGCAGTGCCCGCATACACCGCAGAGCGCATCAGCGCGCCGCCGGTGCGTCGTTCAAGCTACGCCAAATCTCTGTTACAAGAAATGTCAGGATTTTTAGGGTGATGTCCGGATTTTTGTCAGGACATTTAATTCTTCCATATGGCAACCCTACCTACAGGTGAAAAAGTCCTCATAAGTTTGCGACTGTTATGATATCTATATATATGTACCAAACTCCATTTCTTAATCAATAATAATGATGTGTTCACCTGTAATTGGGGTACATAAGTGCCCAAATAGAAAATGTACCTATTTATTGTAATATAATCTTATGTACTCTGTTGGTGTCCCGAATAATAATAATAAAAAAAAATATCTAGGTACTATTTAGTAGCGTCGCATAGGTGTCAGAGGTTCGACGGGTGTGCGGGAGGCGACTTGAGGCTAACTTCAGAGACGCAAACTTATGTGGCGCGCATTGTACCTATTTACTCATAAACAATCACTAGTTTGTGCAAATAGAAAATCCCCATGGATTTGGTCCATACCTACAGTAAGAAGTAGAAGTACAACTTGGCAACGGGTAAATAAGCTGACAAAAAAATATTAAGCTCACTTCAAATTTACTTTCCAAATTAAGCCGCCACTGGGACGATATCTTATTTAACCAACATGGTCCTTAACCCGATAAATCCCAATTAAATCTTGGAAACCGAGCATGCATAACGCAAACATTTTCGACACGTGTAACAATTAACGAGTGACTAGGGATACGTTTTCCAAGGGTTTTTCCTAATGGATGCGTCGTGACAATTTTCCGAACCCGCAAACATGTGAAACGACGCTTCCGATACAATGCGTATATTACGCAAGGGTTACTTAACAGGTCATCGGCCTTTGGAATGAAGGCGGTCACTAATGAGCGCTATTGTGTTTTAGAAGTTGTTTATCTCGTTTTGGTGTGGTTTTGTACAAAATTGATCGGTTGTAAGCCGGTTTGATCAAGTCTGGTCTTGGTATAAAATCATTATTATTGTTCAAATAAACTAATCCGTTTATAATATTTTTTATTAAACGAGACTTCATCAGTCACCGCCAACACATAATTAAAAAAAAAAAATCTCTGCTCGCGAGGACGTGGCAATACCTACATCTGAAACGTCGAGTAACCTCAAAGAAAAAAATAATACGTGAAATCGGGTAAATAGTTACCTACACTCCGACGACGTTTTGATCCCTGCCTAGAATTTGTGATGTGATTTGAATTTGAATTAATCAGTTAAAATCGTTTTATTTCATGATGATTAGAGAAGGTAACCGAAGACAGTATTTTCAACTTCTTTGTTCATGATAAAATTGTAGGTACAGCAGCACGAGGTTTTTCCTGGAGGCACTGCAATTGTAAAATTAGCCCTCAGTTGTTGAAACTTTTATTTATTTTTCAATTTCACTTCACCAATTGATATTGATATTGCCCACGCAAAACAGTGGGATGTTTACGAAAAAAACTTTATCAAATTTTAATTGCATTCTCCACTAGCCGCTGGCGGGCGGTGACTTTGATATTTTCGGCGGCATTAATTAAAAAATTATAAAGCTTCCCCTTCTAGGCATTGTTCACCCCACAAAGCATTTATATTGCGGAAAAAGATAAATAAGTGCGGCATTCGATGCTCAAAAAGCGAATGTTGTTTAATACTTGATTGCAGATACGACTGTTCGGTTACCGCGGGCAGCGTGCGAGACGCCGGTAATTGCGCGCTTTTATTGAGCGCCTGTTTGATTTTAAAGCCTTTCATTGTGAAACTCACCTATTTACAATTCATTTATTAATTTCATCGTTTCAACTTTTTGATAAACGAAGGAGGTTTTCGAGTTTTAATCAGTTACATTGTTTTATTGGTATTATTGACATTCATGAAGGGGGACCGCTAAAGTTTTATGGCCGTATTCATAAACGTCCAACAAATTAGTTTGAGCTAAAATGACGATAACATTCGTTTGTGACATTCGTGTTCGTGAGAAAGGGACAAAACACATTTTTTTATCATATACATTTTAAGTTTTATGAGTAAGGGTGTTAATGTAGACTTGTAGAGTAACACTAACTGAAGGTCCATTCTATATAATGGTGCAAGGTTTTTTGAAATCGTGCCAATAGTTCCGGAGATTACCCCTACATACAAACCTCGTAACCAAAGCACGTATCCTCACAACGCTATACACTCACAAACTTTGCCTCTTAAGGCCAGCCTCACACTGAACGGAATTCAGTCACTTAATCATAACCTGGCCCCATAGCATATCACGCGATAAGTGACAAGATAAGAGCGTCGTCTCGTTCTATCGAACCGTGTCAGCCAGGGACGGATGCTCTATCATGTGACTTATCGCTTGATAAGCCATCCATGCTACGGGGCCTGATTCGCTCAAGAGCATATAAAACGGCACACTTTGTGCAGGCTTTCCTATCACTCAAAACTTACCAACAAAATGTACCCTTTTTTGCTCTTGAGTATCCAGATACTCGTCCTGAATTCAGTAGGTAACTGATTCCGACTGCGCCTTATTATACTCGTAGAGATATTTTCATAGCTCGATTTTGTGACTGATTATTTTGAATACTACTTAAAAAAATACTTATAAAAAGTTGCAAACACATAGCTATCCATTGATATCTTAGTTATTAGATCTTTTGCTATCTGAACTTAGAAACACTGTCTTCAAATGTCATATAAATTCGATCGTAACAAATGTCTGCCGATACACCTCGAACTCACACTTTCTCAATTTGTTAACGCGAAGGTTCTGCGATAATAAAACCTAACGGCTGGAAGGGTCTGATGATTTTCCGAAACAATGCCTCCCAGAGGAACCCGTGTAATTATGATTGAGCACAAAATGGATAAAAATAAGTCGGGGCATTGTTTGAGACATAATTAGGGTTTGTGGTCCCAGCGGGTGCGCGTAAAACGCAAGTCACACTTCAACGGCGTGATTCTTTGTCTTAAGCAAACATTATCGGCAGAAATCACGTGAATTATACAGAAAATGAGAGTTTCAGGTTTTTGAGCTTTAGTGATTATAAAGGACTTGGGTTTTATATTTCAGGTATGTTTATATTGACTATTGCAGCACAATTTTTAATAGGTATATTGATTATAGAATTTTACGGATTAAAAATTCATTCAATATGATTAAATTCTAATGATTTTAATTTTCTCGATTTTTTTTTAAACGGGACATACTCGCGTATAATTTAGTCTCTTTGAGGTAACTCGACGTTGCGGGTGTGTTGCATTAGGTACACCATCCTTGGTCGCGAGCAGACTCAACCAAACAACTTGGTTGCAATTGCGACCAAGTCGTCGCAACACATCCGAAACGCCGAGTGACCTTAAACAGTTTAAAAAAATAAATTAAATTACACGCGATTAAGTCATTCATTAAGTCTTGTTTAGTAAAAATTAGGAATTGATTAGGGATACTTCGTATAGTACCTATACGCAAACTTCATACTAAATAAACTACTGCCAAATTCCACTAACCCAGCTGCAAATTCCTAGCCACTAATTTATCAAATTGAATCAACGTCTCAGGTCTAATATGCAGTGATGATGAATATTAATATGGCTGCTGGTAACGTAGAGCAGGCATACTGTTTGCTCTAATTCGCATAGATAGACTATCCGCCTGCCACGCAGGTTAATTGTGAGCTACTGACTGATTTCAGACTGTAATAGATACTAACATCATTTGTGGAGTTGGTTATCACGTTATATAAAATAAAACGTAAAGTTAACTGACTGACTGACGGTGAGTTGACTGGATATAGGTATTTGACGATTGGATTTATTTGATATTGTTGGTATATATATTGGAAATATAATCGCGCTTGTTATTCATGCGTGCCAAATCTTACGTGCAATAAATATAAATTTGATTTAAATTCAATAAAAAAACAATGAAAATCTCAGAAATTACCATAATCGTCTAAATTTTTGATCGTCGGTTAAACAAGGAGCATGAATGGATCACATCACCCAATGTTATAATTATAATATGAAAATATTGAGTGAGACGTATACGAAGTGACACATATTGTGAGCATTTTACTCGTACAACAGAAGGGTAAACCTGTAGAGGGACTAATATTTGTGAAACTTTGTTTACCCAGTATCTGGTTTCTGTAAATTGTGGTCTAGTAATTAATAACGACGTCTTACTCGTATTAAAAGGATCATCGATCCAAAACGCGGCAGGTTCTGCTCGCTAAACTCACTCGTGCTAATTCAACTAAACTTAAATCCGGCTTCGATCCTCATTGCTTCAGGATAAAGCCATAATTAAGGGCCTTCGCGATCGATTAAGTTAAGCCGAGTTTAAATAGACGTTAACTCCAAGAGAAAGGTTTACTCCGCCGTGAAATGGCATTAGGTTTTCGCGCGTTTTATGCCCGAGACAAGACGAGTCGCTAAGAAAGGGGCTTTAACGAGAGATTGACTTAATTACCGTCGTAAATTAGCGGAAGTATTTTTGATTGATATGGCACAAAGGGATTTGTTAGGCGTTTAGTTAGATGTAGAATTGCTTGTTAAAACTGTTTGTCGACTTGTTTTAAGGGGCATTTTGGTCGGTTAAGTCACTGATTTATTATTAAATTATATCCCGACCCAGCTAAGAATGCACCTCGCTCAGTGAAACTTATTTGACGCGAGGTGCATTCTTAGCTTGGTCGAGTTGTAGATCGAAACACTTGAAACTTGTAGAACCTGCAAAAAGTATTAACAGCTAGGTATTTTGGCTGAGATGCGATGGGTTGCCTCCATAGAGAAAGGATATGAAGAGCTGGAACTCTAAAACTATAAATATTTAAATTCTATTAGATTTAATTGTCATCACCTTTTCGTACATACCTACACAGCTGAGGATCCGAATATTAAATTAATGTTTAAAATACTAATAATTCAAATCAATTCAATTCATTTATTCAGGGACCAACATGGATCATTATTGTTAGTAATAAAATAATACTTAGCTTAATATTAGTAACTACAAAAATAATAGAATAGCACACATAGTCAATTTAAAACAATAATAATACAATTTATAATTTAGGCCAGAATGAAATTTACATTAAAGGTAAGTAGCTAAGTACAGTCAATTAAAATAATATGTATATGTCAAATTCAAATTAAAAAATGTACAGGATGTCAAGTTAAAAAATTAATTACTCATTTAAATCATCAAAATGTCAAATGTTATGCGACCTCGTAGTTAACATGTGTGTTTGTGTGCATCATACAGCAGTGGTTTAGATACCCACAGTCCATCCGTTCAGCGATCATTTTCAGGATGCTGTTGGCACTGGCCCGTACCCTACGCACCAGGGATGTACATCGCTTGCGAATAGTAGTGTGGAAACAGTCCACCCTCGCCTCTGCGAACATCCCTGACGCGCTGCAATATCGGGGCAGCCCCATCAGCATCCTGAATGCGTTATTAAATTGAACACGAAGAGCACTGTATTGTGTCTGAGTATAGTTCGCCCACAGGCCGCTGGTATATAAGGACGTGCAGTAGGCCCTGAAAAGGGTTAACTTGACCTGTCTCGAGCATCCAGCAAACCTGCGAGCGATCATGTTAGCTCTCACAGACAATGCTCTTCGTTCCCGCTCAATGTCTGTACAGTCTTTAAGGTCAGAGGTCACGATATGGCCCAGATACTTAAACTGTGATACCACAGTCAGTATCCTGCCATTTAGTTTTATCGGTGGAACATCCTGTGGACTTTTATTCTTAACCTTAAAGACCATACATTCGCTTTTCAACACATTGTATTGCAGACCGTGACTCATAGCGTACCGTTCACAGATGCCTATCAGTTTCGTAAGTCCGCATGGAGAGGCACTCAGCAGCACCATATCATCTGCGTAACTGATGTTATTTACGCACACTCCGTCAATATGGCAACCGATGCGGGCGCTGCTGAGCTCCTCTATAAGTTCGTTTACATACAGGTTGAAGAGCTTAGGCGAGGTTAGTCCTCCTTGCCTTACTCCACACTTCAGCCTGTATGCATCCGAATACGCCCCTGCCCATCTTACGACATTGGATTGGTTATGGTACCAGAATTTGAGAGTGCTATTCAGGTCAGCTGGCACGCCAGAGTTATTCAATTTCTGCCAGAGGATGTCGTAATTCACCATATCGAATGCCTTAGATAGGTCAAGGTAGCATGCGTATACATTTGTCTGTCGGTCCGTGTAGTACTTGACGGTATGCTTAAGACCCAAAATTGCAGTTTCTGTGGATAATCCCGGCTTAAATCCAAATTGATTATCGTGTAATTTAAGATATTTGTCAATGTGGGAGTTAAGCATACTGTCAAACACCTTGGCTATAATGGTAGCCAGTGAAATAGGTCTATAATTTGTTTTGTCGCTAATGTCACCGGTTTTGTTTTTCACTATGGGCACCACCACAGTCTCCATCATGTCCGACGGCAGGTACGAGTGCCCTACACAGAATGTGTACAACATAGCCAGAACTCTTGGCAGATGCGGGCCGGCATGCTGGAGGTGCTCAATGCTAAGGCCATCGTGACCAGGAGGACTTACCCCGTGTCATACATTTAATAGCTTTTAAAACATCTTTTGCTATAAACTTGGTGATCATCTCCTGACCACGCGACCCTGCATCTGACACCCCCGTTGACTGTGGTAGTGGTGATTCGACTTGGAAATGGTTTTGAAACATGTCGGCAATACATTTGCTATCATTAATACCTTCTACACTCACGGGACAGCCAGGCCTGGAATTAAGTTTGTTTGTTGCCTTCCAGAAACCCCTAAAATCTCGCTCAGAGTGACGTTTCGCAATAATATCTAATTTAATTTGTTCTTTATTCTTCTGACACCACTTTAAACGAGATCTAAAGATCCTCTTGCTTTCTCGCATTTCATCAAACACTGGTCCTACTTTCGGCTGAGCATGCCACAACCAGACCTCAAATTTCAACCGGGCCGTCGCGTGAGCTTCACTCACATGCCTATTCCAACCAACCACAGTCTTTTTCTTTGTTGTACCACAGTTATGTATCGTGCCACTAACAATAGATGATGTCGTCAATTCGCAGATTATATCCTTATAAAATTTGTCTAATACCTTTTTATGGCTGGTATCAGTACACATGCGATCGCAACATTGACGTAATTCTTCCGGAAAATCAATTACTTTTAATCTGGAATTACATTCTTTATTGTACATGTCAACTTGCTCTGGTCTTCTATCACCCCACACAGTTTTATTTAGTGGAGTTTTATCCTTGGACCATATTTTTGGCTTAATTACTTGTAAATTACATTCTACTACTAGAGGGAAATGATCTGACCAAACAACGTCATAAAGTACGTATACACTTGCAATTGAACTAACAGCTGACTTACTAGTTAGACAGTGATCTAGCCAGCTCACCGAACCATGAGCATCGCTTACAAATGTATACGTACTAGATTGCAGACCCAACGTATTCACATCCACACAAATCCAGTCCTGGTCATCGCAATAGCACGAAAGTTCGTTGTAAAATAAGCCGCCCGGATGCGCATTAAAGTCTCCAAGTATGTACACGGACTCAGTATTGTTATTGTTTATTATAGCACTTACTGTACTCAGGCAATCCGTGAAGTCAGTTAGGTTTTCACCTTTTTCTGTAGGCATGTACACATTTAACACTAAAAAGGACCTTTGACCCATAGTCACTTTTATGGCACATAACCGCGGGTTACAACACTTTACGACTGACACATTCCGAAACACATTTTTATTCCACAATAGGGCGACGCCGCCGTAAGGCCTACCTCGGAGCATCCCTGCCGAAGTGTCAACCGCTGACGTTCCCGTGTGTTCGAAGTTATCGTCGATAGTATTAAGGAAACCGATCTCGTGAGGCAGCAACCATGTTTCTTGAAGACCTATTATGTCAGATTTTTTGCATAATAGCCGTATATCGTCTTTAGACCTTTTAACATTTTTACAGTTTGTTTTATGGTTTGTTAGTCGTCAACTCAACATTTGTCTCCTTGTTGTACGCAACACAACTTGCATTTGTGTTTATTGTAGGCGCAGAAAACAGTTGATGATTTGCCGCCGCATAACCGGTTGCGTTATCTCGACCTTGCGCCTGCGGCGATTGTGACGTCACAGCGGCCGTCGCCACCGGCTCGTCCGTTACGATACAAACACCGCTGCCCGTTTCTGTCACAACTTGCGGGTACTCTCGAATTGATGATTCACTAATTTGCTTACGAGAGGATGCCTGCAGTTGATTAGTATAGCTATTATTATAATTTGAATGCACGGTCTGGTCAAGCTGGGAAAGTCCACTTGGCCCACTGTCTAATAAGTAACCTCCTCGCTTTGTATTTACATTAATTAAGCTACGAAAACGACTAGGTACAGATAATGGATCCGACCCTTCTGGCGTTATTTTTAGCATATCTTCTTTAAACTGATCTTTTGTTACATATTTTTCTTTAATGTACTTTATCTCTGTTTGCATAAGCACCAGATCCTTGAGCAATTTCGTGACGTCCAGGTGATCGAAAGTGACCGGGGGCAACTTTTCTAAATTCCGCGCCACAAATATTGGTATCAACTCCGGGTTCGTCCCTTTAAGGAGCGATATTATATCAGCAAGATCCCGGTTTTCTTTGCCCGCTTTCCTACGAGTAATTTTTCTTTTTTCCGTTGGGAGCGATTCAAACAACAGCTGTTTTGAACGTTTAATCTCCTCACTTTGAAATGCCGAAACACATATTCGCGTCAAACTGTCTTCGTCTATGATAGATAACTTATTTTGCACATATGCTAACAACTCGTCTATCACAATATTACAATGATTGCACTTCACAAACGACATCTTGTCGCGCGGCCGATACGCACATCCGATACGAACGAATGCGCACGCGCTACTGTACAATGTATTTCTATAATAAATCAAAAAAAACATTTTAATTTTAATTTTCTGTTACTGTAGGTTCTCCAAATATAAATAATTAAATTGGGTACGTTGGGTGGTTGAGATGATTTAATACCTACTCGTACTTACTGGCAGATTTCTGATAAGTACCGAGTTTGTCGTACACTATAAAATACCTAGTAACTGCTATTTATCACTTGCCAGCACGCACTGTCAGGGTCACAAGATTACATGTCAAGGAGCAGTTAAAAATAACTGCAATAATTAAATCGGGCATTCTTTCCGTTGTTGGTATTAAACAGGGCACTTCGTAAGGGCGGCTTCGTCTTCATACCCTTTATGCTAAAAGGTGACATAAGGCTGGGCACACATATCGATAGAAGATGGATATAATTATTTTAATGTATTTGACTCGTTATTGATCGTTTAATCCATGAAAAAGCGTCCCACTCCCCACTCGTTCTCACTGCGTAGAAATTCTAGTGTTACCTATGTACAGTCACGGAATTTGAAGGTTTATCACTTTTGAACCTTCATGCTATTACATAGAGTCCAAAAGTGCTAAACATTCAATTTCCTCGATCGTACATACATAGCGTAGTAGTGTCTTCTTCATGTTTACAGTTTTTATTACATTAACTAATATTAAATAGGTCTTAGTGGGTTAGTGGAGAAATAGATATAGTTACACAAATGATATGCAACCCTCTTAAAAAAATTACATAAGTATGCAGGATGATTCTACCATGCAAATGAAACAATTGTCTAGTAACTTCATACCTGTAATTTATATACCTACGTACCTAGTCTATAAACCTATATGTCGTCAAGCTTAACATGTACGCTCTTGATCTAGTTTTTTTATTACATGACGACTTTTACTTTAGCATAGATAAGAACAATAGCCGTTTACTTACGTAATTATGCGTCCGAATTGTAACGTGTCTTGATATTTTATTTGCTTTCATATACCTTCGATAGCTCAGTTGGTAGAGCGGTGGACTGTAGATGTATGAACTGGTATCCATAGGTCGCTGGTTCAAATCCGGCTCGAAGGAGATTTTTATTTTTAATTTTTAAACATTTACTAAAACATTAACCACATATACCTACAAGTTGTTAAGAAAAAAGCAGCAAAATAAACAATATTTTAGATTCCGATTATTAAGTGCATTAATGTTATAACAAACCCTCAGATGCTCCTGAGACAAACTGTAGTACCTACCTATTTCTGAACTTGAGCTCTGTCAGGAAGCAAATAAATAATTAGAAGTGACTATTTATAATATTGAGGCAGCATTGGACATTCGGCTGGCATTATTATTTGAATTAAATTAAAACCAACACATTTTCCCGGCTCACGGGACAATGGTCTCCCGGACCTCCGGGAGGCCCAAGCCGAAGTACCGCATTTTCAAAGTACCAAACAAGTCCTTTTGGCAATTTAATGAAATACAAAAACACTTCATTATTACGTTATCCATATATCCATATTAAAATGTATGTTAAGTCATGTATACAACGTGTTCATGACAATTTCCGTTAATTGCAAGAGGGCATACTTTAGATCAAATAAAGTTAATTTCTCCAAGACAGTATAGTGTCTTAACTCTTACTGTTATCAAGATATTCAGGTTTAATTTAATCAGTTTGTCAGATTTAACCAGTGTAACACGCTCTTAACTGTGACGTCATAACAGCTTTTAAACTTTGTAGGGGTCCTATACACTACAAGAAGGTTTACAAAGTGAGTTCGTTCGATATTACACATGTTTTTTATTTCATGTGTTTCAAGACCCTTGTAGAAAAAGACAATAACTGTTAATGCTACATTAATTGAATTTGTACGAAAAACGAAAAAATAAGACATAATTATGCTAATTTGTTTCTGTGAATGTACAAGCAAATGAATAAAAACACCCTGTATACCCTGTTCCTTATACGTTTACAAAAATCGTGTGTTAATCGTCATGCGACTGCAAGGAAAACCATTATGAAAGATAAAAAAGTTTGGAAAACACTAAATTATCGAAATATTTGTATAGTACGGCTCTTCTCAGGTGAATTTTTCGCTCCGAGTCCTAATCTTTCAAACAAAGCCCATTGTCTCTATTATCGCATAGCCGCTAGCTGCCGAGTAAGCACGTGCCACTACAACATTCATGTTGAAAAACAGGCGGTATACAATATTTCCCATTGATATTCTAGATAAACGAAGAAATGCTAAACGAATTTGTCCGTTTAAAATCTGATGTTATCTCGAATAAGGTACAGGTAGATAGTTACAACAAACGTTTCGATAAAATCAAAGCACATCCCTAAACCCACCTCGCGTGACGCCCCGTACCTTATGACATTATGAATTGACGTAATTCCATCCACCAAATGTCAGTTTGACCTTATGCTAAGTGCAGCTCGTGAATTATTTCACGGTTGGATGTTTGATCTCCCTGGGCTGCCCTTTCATATGATTGCCTGTCAATTTGTTCGTAAATGTTTGGTGCATATTAAATGTGGCTTGAGGGCAGTGATAGCCAACCTATGATGATGCTCCTATTGAATATTTATTGTTGGTTTGGTATACAATGCACTTGGCAATTGTCTGTTTGTTATGTCAACTAAAAACGCGACTGCAGGATAGTTTGTTCGAAATTAAAGGTGGGACAAATTGAGATTGCATGGGAGCTCTTGCATAGGTACCTACTTAACTGGTTATATATTACATATATTATTAGCACCTACGTCAGTATTATTTGTCGTTAATTTCACAATATATTTTCATTCAATACCGATCCTTGCGTGAGTAGCCAATTTAACTCACTCTGCAGACTGTTTAAATTTTTCAAGCAGTCGTTAAGGGTGTCGTTTGTATAAGAGGGTACGATACGGGACGGGTCGGAAACGGCGCCACTATCGCGACCACGACAGTTTCTATTCAAATTAGGAACGACATCGCACCAAACAAAAATACCTTTTGAGGATATTGGCACCCTCTCGCTTTCCGTTACTGCGTTTGTTCTGAAACAATTGAAATCTTTGAATATATACCGCAATGGATGTTGCGTTGTGAAATAAAGTTCCTACTTCTGCAGAGGTGTTCGGTAAGGGTTTGTGTCTAAAGCACTAGACGACACGTCAGGCGGGTACTTCC
Organism: Epinotia brunnichana; assembly: GCA_963854355.1. Lineage (NCBI taxonomy): Eukaryota > Metazoa > Arthropoda > Insecta > Lepidoptera > Tortricidae > Epinotia > Epinotia brunnichana. Next base: position 20,318,252 of record OY977940.1, read on the forward strand.
GGGCCGGCCGCTTGAATGCGTGCAATGAAAAGTTGTGTCGCAGCTCCATTAAATAGATACCGTTTTACAATAGGAATAATAAAATGGCTAACATGGTTGTTAGTAAATAACTTTAAAAAAAATCGGTAAGTATTTTGAAACTTTAAGTACAATTTACATTAATTTAAAGAGTCCATAAGATAAGATGCCCATTTAGTGCTATGATAAGATGCATTAGATTAATTCCCAATTATATCTTGAGATGATAAAAATAGTAATTTAACTACACAGAGCTATAACCACGAACTTCGAATCTTGAACTTCTTATATCTCCGTCTCTATCGCACTTATGGTTTATGGTACTCGAGCGACAGAGACGGAGACATACGAAGTTCGAGATTCGAAGTTCGTGGTAGCGCCGCAGGTACTACCTCTACAGGCTGTCCCGTAAACCGAGGATAATCCGTGGACAGCTGATAGGGCTGCTAAATACCTCTCGGAATATTACATTTTAGGTTCAGTATAAATGCTTTAGTTTTCGAGATATTGTCATTTTTTGTAAAAATCTATTTATTTTTTCCCTTAGGTCCGTTATATGATTGCGAAAGCATCAAATGTGTTTTTTTTAATCTTGTTTTTGATAAATATTTCTTAAAAGCAAGGCTTTCACACGGTTTTTTTTGATATGCAGTCCTACTTATTGTTAGCTGAGAAACGACTTAAGAGCCACTTGTTAGTTTTTTTTCTGTCTCATCCCCTGAATGAAGGCCAAAGCCCTTCGCCGTAAAAAAATAATTCTACGCTAAAGTGGTATTATGCAAAACACGTACGCTCATCTAATTACGTTTTTAAATGGTACAATGACTTACTCAATAATTTAAGAGATTTTTGCTATTCAACTGCAAAAGAACCTTAAAATATGAGCACTATTTTAGCAAAACTTATGAATTAAATGAAAATTAAAAACTTGAACTAAGTGGTGTTTATTGACCTAAATAATTAAATTAAATGCTCAAATTGATTACCGCAGAAAATGCAAGTACAACATCTTGCCAGAAATGCCCTGTTAATTACAAAACAATACAAAAATGACAATATCTCGAAAACTAAGGCATTTTTACTAAACCTAAAATTTAATATTCCGTGAGTTACATAGCAGCCCTATTATATAACTAGCTGTCCACGGGTTATCCTCGGTATACGGGGCACCCTGTATAAACTCTGTGAGAGCGTTACCCGAGTGACACATAATTGTAAAAATTAATAAATCCAGAAATATCCCTAATTTAAATTAGTACCTAAGTACCAGGGCCAGATTATATCTCTCCCACAGACCAAATGAATAAAGATATTGACAAAAGAATAATTTTCAACACATGTGTCACAACCTATGCATGATATTATACGGATGCAAGATCTGGTCACTAAAGGAACATCACATATAATAGAATAGAAACCGTGCCATGCTAGGAGTGCCATGCTAGGAGTGCCGTGCTAGGAGTAAGACTAAGGGACAGGATATGGAATATGGATATAAAGCGCGAATTACACATGCAAGATATTACCTCGCTAACCCGCCATGTGGGTGAATTGCAAAAAAATTGTACATAATTAAGGGTCTTAATCTAATCTATGCTTTAACTTTTTTCCATTGTGTAACGAGAGTTACCCATATAAAATGTATGGGTAAATTGCCCATGTAATGAAACTTGCATGCAATTTCTTGCATGTGTAAATTGCGCTTTAGGTCAAAAACAAGGGTAACAGATGTAGGTATTAACACATATCGACCAGCAGAAGTGGTGGTGGACAGGCCACATGCTGCGAGATAAAACGAACAAATAGAGTAGACAGGTAACGCGCTGGTATCCCAGGGATTGCAAGAGAAGAAGAGGTCGCCAAGCAAGACGATGGGAGGATGACATTCGGGTTTACTCTTAGTTGGGTGACGTTAGATAGACAGCAATGGAGAGAGTTGGAGGGGGCCTATGCCACAATGCACTCCGCAATAAGAGATACCTATAAGTATTATAATCTAAAAAACATATTTGTCAGTTGTCAAATAAAAACATTGTAAATTTCTTATACGGAATAAAGGCTATTATTATCATATTATTATTTTAAATTACGCGTTTAATCATTTAACAAAACGTGTCAACTGTTATTAAATATAGAAATACACCAAAACACTTAGTTGCGTATTTATGTAGGATAATTATGATTTTGTTCATACTAAATTACCTACTTAACGACCAGCAATGATAATGTATTGCTTGTAAATAATTATTGATAAAATTATGGTATTAAAATGATACTTATAATAGTACGTGTATGTGTACATCTAAAACTTCCTCTTAAATCACTCCATCTATTAAAAAAAAACCGCATCAAAATCCGTTGCGTAGTTTTAAAGATCTAGGTATGCATACATAGGGACAGACAGCGGGAAGCGACCATACATATATACAGATCAGTGGCGGTGCGTGAAAATTTTCGATGGGCAACCCGGAACATTTAAGTTATGAAAGAGTTTACTGAACTTTAGAGTATATAACTACAGGCTTGCCTAAAAATAAATTTTAGGCAAGCCGGTCGGAATCGGCTTGTATGGGCGCTCCACCACTGATACAGATACCATTTAAAAATATTTTGTGACTGTCACGTTTAGTAATGAGCATTCAATTTATAACTTTTTTCCATAGGCGTTTTGGTTCATTATTGATAGTGTTATTATGTTATATTACCGTTATTGCAACTAATTGCAGTCTTATGTAACTACTTACTTAAGCGATAGTGTTGTATAATTTGGGAGGTATAAATACACCTTCGATAGCTCAGTTGGTAGAGCGGTGGACTGTAGATATAAGAATTGTTATCCATAGGTCGCTGGTTCAAATCCGGCTCGAAGGAATATTTTATGCCTATTTTGACGAAATACTGGGACAGGCATTGCCTACAGTAGAAAACCTGTTTTTTACAGAGTATGGACAATGCAACCAAATCCTCAATTCCTCGCTTATAATCATTAATGTTATATCATAACGTACACTCACATACATAACATACATACAATACACCCTTATATAATTCATCCGGTGGGAATCGGCTTGTATGGGCGCTCCACCACTGATACAGATACCATTTAAAAATATTTTGTGACTGTCACGTTTAATAATGAGCATTCAATTTATAACTTTTTTCCATAGGCGTTTTGGTTCATTATTGTTAGTGTTATTATGTCATATTAACGTTATTGCAACTAATTGCAGTCTTATGTAACTACTTACTTAAGTGATAGTGTTGTATAATTTGGGAGGTATAAATACACCTTCGATAGCTCAGTTGGTAGAGCGGTGGACTGTAGATATAAGAATTGTTATCCATAGGTCGCTGGTTCAAATCCGGCTCGAAGGAATATTTTATGCCTATTTTGACGAAATACTGGGACAGGCATTGCCTACAGTAGAAAACCTGTTTTTTACAGAGTATGGACAATGCAACCAAATCCTCAATTCCTCGCTTATAATCATTAATGTTATATCATAACGTACACTCACATACATAACATACATACAATACACCCTTATATAATTCATTAATTGTTAGTTTATAATTGTCCTTTTTTCTCTTTATGCTTTGTCTTGGTTTAATTCTAAGCCGCATTGACTGTTAATCTGTATTTATCTTGGTCTCCACGGGAAAAGCCTTTTAGCATAGTGTGGGACCATAGTTAAGTTATGTTTCTGAGTGTCTGTATATGTTAATAATGAATATTTATATTTCTATTCTATTCTATTCTATATCAAAGTTTTATATTCAATTGATTCAAATAATGTAATAGTTTTATATTCATAATGATTCAAATAATACTACAAAACATATATTAATACGTTATATTTTGGAACATGGATATAAACCAAAAATAAACATGTTTTATGCTTTTCAGTTTTCACATGTTTCCAGAGATTTTTTCAGATAAGTATTACATTCGTTACCCTGTCCTTGTATGTACTGAACAATTGCGCAACGTATTTGATCCCATGTTATAACAGAACGAACATGTTTTAATTAAACAATAGTTCTTAATGATGCCCACCTGAACCCAATTGGACTACGAGTGTTATTGATTCGCAATTTACTTTAAGAACTGTACACTGAAAAAATACTTTGGTTGATTTTACACAAGTTTTACTAAATTTTTAGGTTGATTTGGGACCTACACACGATATTTGTTGATTTTACTAAACATACTTTGATTGACTATTTACAAAACCAGTTTTGTTAAATTGTCTGACTTTCTACGAATTTACTTGAGTAGGAATGACTAGTTTGCTTTTGTGTTTCTTACAAAACTGTATTTGATATATTTACATTAGATGTTTAGTGCAGTTTACCTTACTTATCGACGTAAAATCCATGAAATTGGTTTCGTAATTATTACAGAATTTGTTAAGTATGTATGACATGCTGAACTTTCATAGATATCACTAAACATCTTTAGTAGGTATCACGATACTAAATAATGTATATTTTACGAACTTCATGTAGGTGATTTCTACGAAATAACCCTAGTATAGTTAGTGAAATCGATGTTGTATGTTTTACAATATCGTAGTTAGTATTATTAACTTTTTTTTTCGTAAATTTTACATGATCACTTTAGTATTCTTTACTTGATATAGTCACGTGCATTCTACTAAACTACTCTGGTACCGTTTAGCAGCCCAATTTAGTAAATGGGAAAATTTCACTAAACAATTATAGTATTTTCAACTATACCGAGTATCGTATAATCTACATTATGTTTTGTAAAACTCATTACTGGACTTTAGTATAATTTACCCTGTGTACTTTATTAAATTACACTAAATTACTTTTGTGTATTTTACGATTGCTGATTGGACGATTTACTGAACTAATTTTGTTATTATTACTACTTTACTTACGGGCTATTTACAAAAGGTACTTTTGTTGTTTTTAATATTGTACTTGCGTAAATTTTACTAAACCAGATTTTGTTATATCAAACTATTGTCTTGTATATAATACGAAACATTCTTTTGTATTTCTGACTAAAGTAAGACTGGTATAATATACAAAACAATATTATTTTGTCTAGTATATTATACAAAACATACTTTGGTATTTCTGACTAAAGTAAGACTGGTATATTATACAAAACAATAGTATTTTGTCTAGTATATTATACGAAACATACTTTGGTATTTCTGACTAAAGTAAGACTGGTATATTATACAAAACAATAGTATTTTGTCTAGTATATTTTACGAAACATACTTTGGTATTTCTTACTGAAGTATGCTTCGTATATTATACTAAACCAAATATGTTGTTTTGTATATTATACCAATCACACTTTAGTATAAAATACCAAAATATGATTCGTATAATAAACAAATCAAAAGAGTTGTAGTAGTTAATAATATGATTTATTACTAATATGATTTATCTATACCCATATCACAAAACCTAGGTATATAGATTTTTCAAAATGGGTGTAGATAAATCATATCCCTAATAAATTATATACTACCTACTACACCTGTCTGAAATATTAGGGTGGGCAAGAAAATAAACAATAACGAGATTTAAACAAGAAAGTGTTTTATTACTCTCAAAAGGTAAGGTAAGGTAAGTAGGTATAATAAAACAATGTAATGATATACTGGTACCAGACTTGCACACCGAGGGGTAATACAATTAGGTATATACTTATGAAATTTGTGACATGCGAACACAAAAATCGATCACCCGGTATCTATATATCATTTGCATTTTAAACGTGGTGCAAATATAATTCAACTGAGTTATTGAAATCGCAAAGCGCAATACGAGTACAATAATTCAAATCTAAAATATGTATATATATGTACCGCTTGCGCTTTGATTTATGATAACTTCAAGCGGTGTTAGCAGATATTAATTAGGACTAGGTACCCTTAATTTTAATGGTCATATGGAATGCACACGCTGTATATATAATATTACTCTATGTACAGCCTTATGTAGACCCTAAAATATATAATGTGTTACAAATCCAATTACTAATAATCAGTCATGCCTTCTAAAATTAACAATATTTTTACAACGCTAAATAAATTTAACGGAATTCTACAAACAGTTTTTTGCATGTATAAAATAACAACGACTAACAATAAACACGCAATTAACAATAAGCCTACCATTTTTATTAATTAACAACAATACTGTGTCGTAGATAAATCATATAGACATAGCGTAACTAATCATTATATAATACAGGTTTATGATAAAATTAATTACGCTCTATTAGAATAGGTTTCGTATAAAAAAGTGGCCAATATTTATGAACAAGGCTACCATATTTCAAAAAAAGCTTAGATTTTAACATCCATACTATTATAAAGTTGTAAAAAAATCCGGCCAAGTGCGAGTTGGACTCGCGAACGAAGGGTTCCGTACCATTGTCAATAAAAATATTTATTTTATTCTGTTTTTAGTATTTGTTGTTATAGCGGCAACAGAAATACACCATCTGTGAAAATTTCAACTGGAACTATCACGGTATCAGTGAGATACAGCCTGGTGACAGACAGACGGACTGACGGACGGACAGCGGAGTCTTAGTAATAGGGTCCCGTTTTACTCCTTGAGTACGGAATCTTAAAAATGACAATTATGTCGGTACGTTAAAAAAAATATTTCGGAATTCTTGTACGTTTGTATGTATGTCTGTCATAAAGCTGTATCTAATGAACCGTAATAGATAGACTTGAAATTTTCACAGCTATAACAACAAATACTAAAACACAATAACATTATAAATTAAAGGGGACATTCATTCATTTAAGAAAGGTGTGTCAAACCGACTCGCTCTTGGCGGTTTTTTTTTACTTATTTCAATAGAATAAGGACTATAATTGCATACATATTTATGACATTGATTGTACCTATACCTACCAGATTTGGCAGTTAGAAGGTGGTTATTAATCAATGTTACATTGCCTGTTTAAGAAACGTATATAATTTTCAGATCCTGAAATATTCCTCTAAATCATACATTCCTTCCAGGGAGAAGACAGGTACCACAATCAAAAAGGACATTAAGGAAAAACTGGGGTTGTCATGCCTAGCCATAAAGTAGCAATCCTACCGCAGGCTATAAAAAAATATAAAAAATGTATCGCCCCTATTAAGGTATAAGATTAACCTAATAGGATTCCCGACCAAAGAATCACTAGTAAGGGGTACCTTGGCGTCAATGGAGTCCGCGTGGCCGTCGCTGGAAACCAATGCATCTAGACCTACGGTAAACTTACGCTAACCTAAAACTAACTAGTTGCGGAACCTATGTTGCAAGGCCCGACTTTAAACTTGTAACCGGTATTCTACAAAAAAAAAGTAAAAAAAAAAAAAAAATGTAGACATCGCCCCGTTATGGGAGCGATCCCAGAGCCACCTTTTGGCAGTAGGGGCGGTGCACACCCTACGCCAAGGCCTAGATTAAGTTAAGTTAAAGAAAAAAATTGGTGGTGGGCCTCCCAAATTGCATTTATTCATAATTATACTCCAAAACGATTAAGTGCGGGCTAAGGTCAGACGTGTGAACTGTATCACCTGCGGGCATGGATATCCGCACAGATGGGTGTGTTACTGTATTCCGGCTAGCACGTGTTGTATGCATGTAAGTGTGTGATGAGAGAAAAAATACCTATATTAGAGAAGCCTTACCCCCCCGGTACGCATCTCGTATTACCGACACCCTATTTCTATGATCTGAGGCCGCGATATTTAGGACTCCATTTGCATGAACGGCCCGATAGCCTAGTTTGGCAGGTGCGGAATAGCGGAATTATGCTATTCAATTCAAGACGTCGTGTCGGAACTCGGCGTCGGGAACACTTACAAAACATATTACAAAACTAAAAATTATTCAACATTACACAATTAGCCACGAATTTCAAACTTGCCCCGTTCAGATATCAATTAAAGATTAGGCAGTCAATGATTTCAACTGGTTTCCAGAACAAAACCAATAAAAAAAAACAAGAAATCCTTTACTTGAAATTTACCAACTTCATCCTCCTGGATTTTGATCCATAAACTCACGCCTGTATTCCCAAAAGGGGTAGGCAGGGCACATTAAATTTATTTTCAGTGCCACTTAGCAATTGTAGTTTTAAAAATGGAGAAAATGTGGTAATGCAGTGATAGCTTGCTAGCCCATCACCCGCAACATACTTCAACCTCGGTTCCCATAGTAATATTATTTTCAAAAGATCGCGAGTCCTGCTAATACTAGAACATAAACTTTATAACAGTATAGATGTTAAAATATACGTTATCGAAAACATGATCAGTATCTTGTTCGTCTAAACTAGGTGTCGGAGAAATTACTGAAGTAACGCTTGATGTCGAAACATAATGACCAACTAGATGACGGCAAAATGATCTTAAACTTTGAAATGTTCTAAAACAATTCGACTGTGCGCATCGATACGTCGAGTCTAGACCTAAGTCGTGGCTAGATCTGTAATGTTAAATAAGTTATTTGTGGTTGTTTGCCACCTTCGAGCAGACAAAACAGACGAACATTGTGAAACGAATTAAAAATATCCACTGTTGTGAATAAGCGACAAATTTACAAAAGATCAGATAAGAAACACGAAACTGACGAAATTTTCTTATCAGTCTTGCAGTCAATATCATAAAAATATTTTTGAATGAACGTCCAAGTACTTATGCTTTCCGTCGGGTACTGAGCGTTGAGAACATGTATGACTTTGAAACATACGTCTACTGCTTTCAGCAGAGAATCCATTTTATATAAGACATGTTCGACTGCCACGTAGAAGTCCTGTATGTCCTTGGAAGTCGGCCCGACGGCGATGATAAGAGGTTGGAATGTAGTTCCTCTGCTCAGATGTACCTTCTGGCACTGCTCCAGTTTATTTCTTATTTCACTTTGGTTCTATAAAAAAAAATGCCAATTAGTGACCTAATTATGATTTCTGCATGAAAAGGTAAACAAACACCCACACTTACAAACTTTATAGCGATAAGGGCAAAATTCAATTACAATCATTTAAGCTAAAATGCACTGACAGCGGTATAGGCGCGGCGCGGAGGTGGTACCGGTTGTAAGGCTACGCGCGCACTGCGGTGCGGCGAGTTGCGGAACGTTTTTAAAATCGCAAAGTTATATCAAAAAATATTTTCCGCAGTACCTAAATCCGTAGTGCGTGCTTAGCCTTATGCTCAAGCTAGTATGAAAGGATCCGTACTCCCCACAGAACGGCGCGGCGTGGCGCGGTATTCTGTGCGGACCCTTTCGTATAAGCTCGAACAATACAACCGGTACGGCCTCCGCGCCGCGCCGCCACCGCTGTCAGTGCGTTTCCAGTAGCCATGAAAACGCGACAAACTCTCGACTTTTCGTCATATGCTATGTAATATAGGATTAAGGAGGACGGGGTCAGTATCCTCAGAGAGACAATTTAGCCCATTTCCCGCACATTGACGCGCAGTTTTTTATTGATTTGATAAAGCAAAAAATACGTGTCCATTGAAATTTAAGTGACTTACTAATATGAATGTATGAATATGAAATAATTTAATCCAGAACAGAACGTTAGAATTATTACTTATATTGTTTCCCCAGGAAACATCCCAATGGGGAATGGATGAACATTTTAGAAGTGCCTGTTTTTTTTTGGTGATAGGAATAACCTTCCTTACCACCAGAAAAAAGTTGATGACTCTTCAGCTGCGTCAATTATTTTTGAAAAATATAAGCAGTTTCCTCACTTACGTTTTGGGTTTAGGACGGCGAATGAGACAATTTCGTTGATCCGTCTCATATTACAAAAAACATTTTAAATATAGCTGTCATATATCATTGCCAGTGTCAGTTTACCACGGATTTTTAAGATATTTTTTTGTAATATGAGACGGATCAAGCAAAGTGTTTTATTTGCCGTTCTAAGCCCAAAACGTACGTGAGGCAAATGTTGATACTTTTCAAAAATAAATGACGCAGCTGAAGAGACTGCAACTTTTTTCTGGTGCTAAGGAAGGTTATTCCTATCACCAAAAAAAACAGGCACTTTTAAAATTTTCATCCATTCCCAATTGGACAAGTACCTACTAGTTTAATACAAATTTAGAAATTAACATTATTTGATTAAATGTACCTACCGTTACATGCAAAATGAACGCATTCTGCGACTCCACGATGCTGGGTTTGTAAAGCTTCTTTTTTTTGTCATTGTCTCTTATTGGCACTTTCACAGTTGGTGGCATTTTGTGAGCCATTAATTTAAAATAAATGTAGTCTCTGGCATCTAAAATGAATAATAAAACAAAATAAAAACCTAAATTCAATTATTTGACGACCGGTTGAGGAAGTGACGCTGCGTACGAAGTTGACGGTCCTGGGTTCGAATCCATGTAAGGGCAGATATTAGTGTGATGAGAATGTTTTTTGTTTTACAACTTTATATATAGTACAGATGTTAAAATCTATTACCTTCCAATGGATTTTCCTCAAGTATATTTAATTCACTTGATTTAAGTTTTTTCAAATGTGGTAGAGCTTTTTCCATAAACTTCGGCCACTTCCTTAACAAATTTAGCCCACGGTCGGGATGAGTCGCATCAAAGTCGGTTTCAATCTGAAAATAAGTCGAATTAGGCATTTGAATGAATGAATGAATGATTTATTTTATAAACACAACCACAACATTAAGTACAAATGCTTAAAACTAGGAAAAAATAAAAAGAAGTACAATGTTGAGGGTTGTCTCAAAAAGGAGTCCACTCAGCATGTGTCGGAGCATGGAAAACCCCGACGCTGATTTTCAGTGAATCCTTTACACAAATTACAAGACACAAATAAAAGCAGATCTAAATACAAATATTAAAGAGAGTAGCGCAGATACCTACAGCTCGATTTTTAAAACAGGATAAATACATACTAGTAAAAAATATAAATGACTACGTAACAATCAATTATGTTCGACGTATATAAAATGGATGTATGAATATAATATATAGACATAGACATAATTTATTGGTAATAACACATTATATATAAAAGAAAAGTAAAGGCTTATCACATACAGGAAAAAAAAACGCCTAAGTGCGAGTTTGACTCCCACACGAAGGAACCCTAAAAAAGAAGACTGGCCCAGGAAAAAAGCCTATATACATGACTTAAAATATCGCATAGGTACCTACCAGTTTGTAGCCTAAGCTTATTTTTAAACTTGGCCATTCAGAGAGTATATCATGTATTGTATTTTCATGACAAGCCAAGTATTTCAATCGATAATCTCTCGTTTTGTGCCACTTCTCCAAAATTTCAACAAATGGCTCCTTATTAAATTTGAGCCATAACTGGTGCTCTTCAATATCTGCTGATGTGACAGTGGTACTGAATCCTGACTCTGGAAATATAATTGCTAAAGATTAATAATTTCACAGGACAATGACTATGTTACATTCTTACAACTTGCAGACAAAAAACCTGCAAAATTATTCGGTAAATATTCGGCATTTGAACCGAATAATTCGGCCGAATAACGAACATTGAAAAACGTGCCGAATATGCCGAATACCGAATATTTACCGAATATTCGACGCATCTCTAGTTTTTATGATATAGTGGGTGGAAATTTGAAAGAAGCTACTAAATAAAATAGTTTCACGCGGTCGGAGTCGCGGGCTGAAGCTAGTACCTACAAATACACTCAAGAGCAAAAGTTTCGGGTCACCCAACATTAAATAATCGCAATAGGTTTTTTTAAAGTAGTTTATGCTACTGATACATAATAATAGGATCACACGAGTGTTTTAAGGCCTAATTATGTACAGCTGCATACACTACTTTATCTAAACACATATCATAAGTACTCTAAGATGGGTTCAGAAGCCGTAGGAAAATGACCTGCATTGCTACGTGTGCTATCTGTAAATAATCTTAAAAAAAAAAGTGAAAAAAATAATAAAAAAAAAAAGTGATAAAAGTAAAAAACAGCAAAAAAAATTAAAAAAGTAACAATAAAAGTGAAAAAAAATGATACAAAGTAAAAAAAAAGTGAAATAAAAATGTAAAAAAAAAGTTATAAAAAGTATTTTTTTTTTTTTAAGTAAGAAAAAGTTTAAAAAAAAGTAAAAAAGTGCAAAAAGTTAAAAAAATATAAATAAAGTGCAAAAAGTGAAAAAAAGATAAAAAGTGATAAAATTAAAAAACAGCTAAAAAAGTAAAAAAAGTAACAAAAAAAGTTTAAAAAAAATAAAAATAGTGCAAATATTAAAAAAGTGGAAAAAAGTAAAAATGTTAAAAAAGGGAAAAAGTAAAAAAAAGGAAAAAAAAAATGTTAAAAAAGTAAAATGAAAAAACATAATAAATTGACGTTTTGTATCGATAACTGTTTTAATATCTATAGATAGGTACTAGAATAGAGACCCACTTGAGTTTTGACAGCTGTTCCAAATTTAAACTCATAACGATACCAAAATCTGTACTGTAATAACATTACAGTACAGATTTTACCTACTTACCACAGACAAGAAAGTTGTCATAGTAAAACTGGTTGTAATAATGCTGGTCATTACCGACGGTTTCTGAACGCATTTTAGAGCACTAATGATATGTGCGTAGATAATTTTTTTTTTAATACAGTTGCTCAAAATGTGGTACTTTTTGTAGCTGCAAATCGTGCGCAAAGTTGTATTTTGCGCACTAGTGCTTTTTACTTTTCCACGTGTAACGAACGACGTTTTTTAATACAGTTGCGAAAAAATAAGAAAAACAACAAGTAAGGAATTTGAAACTTTTATATTATTAATTCTTTAACATCATTGTAATACAGTTGAAAATTAATGAAGTTGTTCAAAAAAAAAAAAATTTTAATACTGTTCTTACTTGTTGTTTATCTTATTTTTTCGCAACTGTATTAAAAAATGTCGTTCGATACACGTGCGGAAATGTCATTCTTCACTCGTCCCGAGTCTTACCACTCGCCTACGGCTCGTGGCAAGATATCTCGGCTCTCGTGGAGTAATGACATACTTTCCGCACTAGCATCGAAATGTTTTATTACGTCATACCTGACCATAAAGTAGGAATTACCGCACGCTATGCGTGCGGAAAACCCCACTTCCTGGCCAGATAGAGACGTAAAATGTTGTACTTACCACGGGCGGTAATAAAGAAAGCCTCAGAGCGCATATTTATCGCCCTTGCCTTCGGCTCGGGCGTCAAATACCTGCGATCTGAGACATTCTTTGTTTAACCGCCCTAGGTAAGTAATGTACTGTAAAATTTAATTGAGATCATGACAACATTAAAGACTGTACAACCTTGCACTGTTTTAGAAAATATAACGGTATTTCACCGGCCCGACACTTTTGCTCTTGAGTGTATAAAGCAAACGGCCACACTTTATTGTTTGTCTATTTTTTTATTTTATTATTTAGTCTATGCCTGCCTACCTTCAGTAGTATCACTTTTGTCCACGGCGGGCAGTTTTCAGAACCCCACTTTTTCTCAATGTTCTTTTTTGGTTGTGGTACCTGTCCACTAACTTCCCCCTGGCAGGAATGTATGATTTAGCCGAATATTTCCGGCTTGGAACATAATACGTCTCCTAAAATGACAACATACAATGTCACATTGATTACTTATTACCCACCTAAGTAATAACTGCCGCACTCTGGTAGGTATAGGTACAGTCAAGGGCATACATATGTGTACAATTATAGTCCTTATTCGCACACGCACATGCCTTTCGTGAATATGAGGGTCTCCTTTAATTTATCAAACAGTAAAACGGGACCCTATTACTAAGACTCCGCTGTCCATCTGTCTGTCTGTCTGTCTGTATGTCTGTCCGTATGTCTGTATCTTATCAACCGTGATAGGTAAACAGTTGAAATTTTCATAGATGATGTATTTCTGTTGCCGCTATAACAACAAATACTAAAAAACAGTTTTTTTTTTTTTGTTTCTATTTTTTATTTCACAATCTTATACACAAATCGACCTAGTCCCAAACTAAGCAAAGCTAGTACTATGGGTACTAGATGACGATAAACATACCTATGCTTATACAGATAAATAAATTCTTAAATACATAGAAAACATCCGTGACTCAGGAACAAATATTTGTGCTCATCGCACAAATAAATGCCCTTACCAGGATTTTCATAGATAATGGTACGGAACCCTTTGAGCGCGAGTCCGATTCGTATTTGGCCGGTTTTTATTATTTGTTGTTATAGCGGCAATAGAAACAAATATATATTCTGTGAAAATTCCAAGTCTCCATCTATTACGGTTCATTAGATACAGCTTTGTGACAGACGGACGGACAGTGGAGTCGTAATAGCAGTCCGTTTGCCACCCTTTAGGTACGAAACAATACAATACAATAAGGTTAACATATTTATGCCCTTAACTGTACGTATTTAATGAAAGATTAACGCTTTGGCAATGATTTGATTTCCATGCCATATCTATAAGCTTTTACTAGAATACTGCAAACTACATTTTACTACGCATTAATTTGCTAAACTACCTACTTAGTAAGGAAACACACGTAAAATGCGTTACTATGTGTACTATGCAAAATGGATTCTAGCTTTAGCTGCGGAGGCCCGCACAGACAGTTTTCAGGCACTTATATATGCAAAAGAAAATCGCCTCGCTACTGAACAGGCTTAGAGGAAGCTCCAACAGCATCCTGGGGGTCATGTATGGAAATAAGTAAATAAAATAAAATATAAATAAATACTTACAAATAAGCGCATAACACATTTACCTATAGTATGATATATTAATATACAGGGTGTATGGCATATCGTCTGCTAAAAGACTGTAGGTAGGGTCACTTGCAACACGTTTGGGCCAATTAACACTTGTCCAGCCCACGGTGTATTTTATGCCATACATCCTGTATATTACAGCTCGAGTGTGTCGACTCTGCCAACTACGACCGGCGTTCAATAAGTTCTCGGTATATCGTCATTAAAAACAGAAGTTATTCGTATCGTATAATTTTTAGTTATTAAATATACTTTTTCTTGTTTTACGTGCATACAAAATGTGATTAAATTAATTTAATAAATATTTTTACATACATTTATTGTATTCATGAACAGTGATACAGTGCGAAAAATAATCAGAATTTATTGTCATGAATCAGAAATCACGTCGATCATGCCGATACCGAGAACTTATTTAACGCCCCTCGTAGTACGGAAAATATATCATAAGATGCCATGCTGTAAATATATATGTTTTATAAGTGTGTGACGGTTTTAGGACCTCCATAAGCATTCTCTGTCGGCTTCTACTTTCTTCTACTTCTACTCATAGGTATGAAATAATTAAAAACCTTGCATTCTGAAGGAAACAGTATTGTTATTTGGCTGGACATGTCATCAAAATCTCGACTTGACATAGAACCATACTGTTTAATGTAATATTCGACTACAGTTTTGGTAATATGGTTTCTTATAGTCATGTCAATGCTTTTGTTCACTGAAGCTAGACATAACTCTCCACAAGTGGTTGTCTTCAAAATAGATTTTAAATCAGTTTGTTCCTATTGAAATGAGATACAATTATTAAAAGAAGGAACGACACAGCGAAAACGATACATGGATGAGATCTAAGCAATAGCGTGAAAATCTTTGACGAGGGTTGCTATTGAGGCAAAATACTGGCCAAAATAACTAAAAGAAAGAAACTTACATGAAATTTTTCAAGGGCTGCTACTTTCTTGACATTCAACTCTGCACTACTTCCGCTACTGACGCTACATACATCAATTGAGCACAAGCTATTCGTATCTTCAGATGCTGTGTCCTGTAAATAATAATTTTAAGTGTGTCAATATAATCTACTTACAAGGGTAAAGGGTATTAATTTGCTTTTATAGTCTCAAATACTCCATACATAATGTTCATAAATACCTATTAATTTAATATTTCCAAAACGGATGGTAACAGAGAAAAGTTTATTTGACATTTTATGCTTCTTGTAGATGTTCTATAGAATACTTTGATAAAAATGAGGTGATATATTGCCATCAATTTCCCAATACCGAAATTTTCTGTTAAAAATGACTGACTTTTGAACACAATTATCTCGGTAAATACCGATCTGAGAGAAAAAGTTTAAATTATAAAACATGCTTATCTTTACGCATTTTTTATGATAGGAAAAGACAATACAACAAAAATGAGAATTTTAAAAAACTATGAGAATTTTTTAAAGTCCAAAAACCGGCCACCCCTTCATACACCCCAACCCATAATTTCTAGGTTCAAAATCATCTAAATCTGTCATACATGGGCCAAATGGAGTTTACATCATTATCACCTGTGGAGAATTTATAAATCTTTCATTTGGTAGACGTATTTAAAATGATAACATTACAGTATAAAAAATGGTATCCAGTAGTCAGCCCTCTCAATTTATAGGTTAAATAGTGATATTTATTTTAAAATACAATGTTATTTAATAGATTAACTAATAAATAAACCAATCATAAACAAAAAGTAATAACTCTTAAAACATTAAAACATGGTTTTCATACCTGTTAAGACCATGTGCAGCAAAAAAAAAATGGCTTCCTCAACACACCTCAAACGACTCAAAAGGCTGACCACTGGTCCCTGGCTAGCCACTTGTGCCTTCACCAAATCACAATCATTCATCAGTCTCGAGATTTTTTTTTATAGGTAGAAAGGTACTTACATGAATTATTTCGTTTAGCTTATGGAGTCCGCGTCTGAAAAGTATTCTTTCTTTTAAACTCGGCACGAGTTCTTTCAATTCAGATTCCTGAATGTCATCCAGCAACTGGAATGTGATCTCGTTGACTAAAAAAATCAGAAATAATCGTGAGATAAGACGCTCAAGAGATACAGATGCCGTCAAACTTCTTGAACAAATGACCTTGCCTGCGCAAAGGCGAATTGTACGTGCAAGCTGCCCCCCCACTTCGTCCCGCATGTTCAAGTTGTTTGCCGGGAACTGAACTTACACTTCGTATTCCACCAACAATGATTTAAAATTAAAAAAAAAACACTACAATCGCACAACAGTTTTAGATAATTTCAAGTGTTTGAAAACGTACAACACGTGTCATCATGTTTTGCCGTAATTCGCCATTTCGAATTGCATAATTTGCATAACAAACACATAAAATTACACTAGACTAGTATATAGCCGTGTGTTGCGATCTCAAATTATTTGTTTCTATGATCAGCCAAGTATTTCATACGATAATCTCTCGTTTTGTGCCACTTCTCTAAAATTTCAAAAAATGGCTCCTTATTAAATTTGAGCCATTACTGGTGCTGTTCAATCTCTGCTGATGTGACAGTGGTACTGCATCCTGATTCTGGAAATAAAAATGATGTATTATAAAACTACTAATAATTTGAATTTGGGTAATAATATATATGTAGGTAGATTATTTAAAAACATATCAGTTTAGTTATATAGCGGCGGTGGACGGACAAACGAATGGAACATAATAATGGACTCGTGAGTTTGATTTCGATGCTAAGTTAACTTTATATTTTTATGTATAAGAGTTGTTTTTTTTAATTCAAATTTGACCGTAAAAAATACTAAAAGAAATCTGCCTGCATGCAAAGGTCTCAAAAACGTATTATCTACATACTCGAATTCAGTGTCTACTCAGACTAAGAAAAACGATAGACAGATCATTAGGAACAATCAAGCACACACGCTCACGCATCCATACCAATATTATAAATGCGAAAGTGTATCTACCTGTGTGTCTGTCGGTCTATTACCTCTTCATGCTTAAACCGCTGAACAGATTTAGATGAAATTTGGTATAGTGATAGTTTGAGTCTCAGGGATGGACATTTGAATGGAGCTACTATATAAAATAGTTCCACGCGGACATATTCGCGAGCTGAAGCTAGTACCTACACATATAAAAACTCTTGAGTAGTTCATGAAATCGATGTTGTATGTTTTACAATATCGTAGTTAGTATTTTTTTTTTTTTATAAATGTTACATGATCAATTTAGTATTTTTTACTTGATATAGTAAGGTGTATTCTACTAAACTACTCTGGTACCGTTTAGCAGCCCAATTTAGTAAATTCCACTAAACTACTATAGTATCGTTCACTAAACACAATCATTCATCAGTCTCGAGATTTTTTTATAGGCAGAAAGGTACTTACATGAATTATTTCGTTCAGCTTGTGCAGACCGCGTCTGAACAGTAAGCTTTCTTTTAAACTCGGCACGAGTTCTTTTAATTTAGATTCGTGAATGTCATCCAGTAACTAGAATTTAATCTTGTTGTCTAAAACAATCAGAAATAATCGTCAGATAAGACACCCAAGAGATACTTACACTTCTGTGTCTTCTGAACATGCAATCTAACGCATTGTTAAACAGTATCAGATATTTGTGAGCGATCGCTCCGATTTATCTGATGGCGACTGTACATGCAGTTAATAGATTAATAAAAAATATGTTCACCTCATAACTATATATTTAAAATTGAAATTAAATCTGTTACAATGGTTTAAATTTAAATAACCACTACAATCACACAACAGTTTTGGATAATTTGAAGTGTTCAAACACGTACAAAACGTGTCACGATGCCGCAGATCGCCATTTTGAATTGCATAACACACACATAACATAACACTAGACTAGTCTATAGCCGTGATCTCAGATCATAGAAACAAATAATTTGAGATCGCAACACATCGAAAATCTATCAACGTAACTTAAATAAGTACTTATTGTAGAGGTTCATCTAATAGTAAATCAAATTACATACCTTGAAAATTCATAATCGTCGCTGGAGACAACCCCCATTTCATCAGATAATGTTCCAACAACGGCATTAACGTCACAATATAGTCACAACTATGTGGCGTAAATACGCCACAACGCGCGTAGTGAAAATTCACTTGACATAATTTTAAATGCAACAAGACACCGCCGCGTGGCTGGTTACGATAAACAAATGAAATACACTCAGCACTCACTACAGTACAAACAGACAGCCGCAAGCCGCTATCTCTGTTCCGCGCACCGATACTACCTGCGCGCGCGCGCCCCCTTCACTCCCCACAGTCAGTTTGCTCAACCTCGCAACGTAATTCAACTTTTCCCTCTCCGTCTGCCGCACTTACGTACGAACGCATATGACAGAGAGGGAAAACTCTATCTTACAAAACGACTTTCGTAGAAATTACACAACTCTGTTAATAAAAACGGCGGTTTGGCAACATGTTTTAATTGCCTTGCGAAGTTTTTGATGTAAAAAAAATGCTTACTAATATATCAATATATTATTGTTTTTTTGTATATGTATAGCGCGACCGTATCTTTCTTAAGCCGAGTCCGCTGCACCAATGTTTTCCATGTTTTTAAACATTTAACATGTTTTCCGTCAGTTTCGGCAAACAAATAGGGTATATTGTTTTGATTGGCAAAACATGTTTGACGTTTAAAAACCACGAAAACCTGGCGCAGCGGACGTGGCTTCAGGCTATTCGTAGGTATATGGTGTTTGAAATAAACATGGTTGCGCGTTGCAGACCAGTAATAACTCTGACCTCCGATTATTTATAATAATTTGGAATCTAGCGGTCTAATTACATCGGTGCCAAGTCTTTCTCACATCAATGTTAGTTACCTATATACCTAAGTAATTAAAACTATTAGTACTTATAGAAAGCATTTGTTAAGGTACCTGATACTCTGAAATTGGTTTGTTGTTGAGTATAGGGGAGACTTGGGACACTTGATCCCAATCCGTTTTTACTTATCAAACAATTAATATATATGAATAATAAAACTGCCGATATAATATTGAATTGAATTGAATTGAATATTATCTATTTATGTCCCACTGCTGGGTGCATGCCATTACAAATAAAGCAAAATGATAATTCATATTATCAAATACAAGAGCAGTTTACGTTACCCAAACATAAGTGTTATGTAAAATTGTAACATAAAATTGGTAGGCATAGAAAAATTATTCTAGTACTAACTGGTAAATTTGATAGGAAACGGGGTAATTTAGTAGAAATATTAAGTAAAAAAGTAATATTGCTTTAACTTGTTTTTTTTTAACCTTGCTAAGTGTGTCACGTGACCCTAATAACTGCTAATAAGATCAATGTGCATTAGCCCTTTTGTCTGTTTTACGCAATACTAACGTAACGTCAGCTAAGGCGTGACGTAAGTTATACGTAAGTGTGACGTAAGTGTTATGTAATTTACAATAAAATAACGATATCTCACTAGATCTTTCACAATTCCTAAGAAAACAAATACTGTTGTTGGGGGAGGCTTATGTCCAGCAGTGGACGTTTTTCGGCTGATATGATCATGATGATGATGATACATCAACGGCAGTATTGCCTTGATAGGAATTTGGATACTACCAAGTGGCTTAGTAGAAAATTAATAATAGATACTGATTACGTAAAACATGTAACGTAAAACGTAATTTTTTTACAAAACAGGAATTCCTCTAAAATTTCCGACTTGTAATGTCAGTGGAGCATTGAAAAAAGGACTGAAGACAGCCTATTAATACAATACTTTACAAATATAATCATACACACAATAAAGTTAAGTAGAAGCCCACAGTGTTTTAGAATATCAGGTAACTGACTAAGGGGACAAGCAAATTTTAAGCAAAATGCACCATTTTTTTTTAATTAAAATATTTATTTCTAACTTAATTTCTGTTAAATAATTATTAATTGCTTTGCCCTTGTAAGTTTACATATCGTTACATAGAATAAAATTAAAAATAACCCCATTAAACGTCACAGGTAAAAAGTGGCAAAATATACGGCCTTACCCATAACTCATAGAAAATGGTGTTTTTTTATTTTATTGAATCAGAAAGGATTACTTTTTCAAAAAAATTAGGAGACTATGCTTTTTGGGAAAAATAAAACCAAAACTAGGACAATTCTATTTTCGATACCTTTTGCCGGCAATTATAGATTACCACATACCAAAAAATAGACTAGTGAGGGAAAGGACGCTTACTTGTACCTATGTATGTTTTGTTAAATAAATGTTTTATCTTGTCAATATTTATACTTACTGTCATGACAAAATTAAAAAAAAAAAAAAATTCAATGTCAACTTGACGCTAGAATACAATAATGAAATAGTATAATAATGTGGAACTAGGGAAGTACTTCTCAATTAATTAAATAATAATAATGTCAAATCCCTCTAGCGGCCCACCATACGCGAGAAATTGGCAATTAAATTTCCATCATTACTTTAGCAAATAGAGTAGTTTGTTTTGTTTTTAAATCGAACGAAACGAAACAAATGCAACACTGCTTTAATTTTAAATGATACTCCATTGAAGAGGAGGATGCCTTTTTATAGGCATTTCGGCGGCTAGACGTTAATACTACTAACAATCGCTAATAAAATGGAAATTGGTACCATATTAAGAACCTTTCAATTACCAATCTCGTTACAATGTCAAATCTTTTAATAAAAAATAAATAAATAAAAAATAGTAAATAAAGAAAAGTCATATCAAATTCTTAATTAAATATTTTCTTTCAATTTATTATTTTACCGAGTAAAGTGACTTTTCTAATAAAACGTTCTGAAGTTTCGAGTATTTTGCTAGCGCTCCTAATCAATGGGTTACACAGATGAACCTTTTAACCTGCCTTTCCCCTACGGCGTAGGTCCTACGTATTAGGATTCGACTCCTACAACTGTATTCGAAAGTTAAAATAAAATAAGTGACAAATATATTTGAATTAAAGATAAGTACCTACCTAATGAAATAAAAACAAAACCGTGAAATATTTCTAGACATCAATAAAGGCACGGCACAATTTACATAGGTTTCAAATAGGTTTCACTATTGACCTTTTGAGGGACTGGTAATCCATAAGACACAAATTAATGAATTCACCCGGAAGACTTTTTTATATATAAATCAATGTGTAACATAAATAATTTACTTTTATCCAGGTTTGAATTTCGATTTTGTCCCTACTCAACTCATTTTACGGTACATACATAAGCTGATAAACACATTAAGTACCCTTCTTTGCGTCGCACAGCCGGGTAAAGAATAAGTAAAATGATTGATAATTTATTGAGTTACTTCATTCCGTATAAGCGATCTCATGCTTATATATGGCTATAACTACAGAGATAGGTATGTGGATCCCTTGAATTATAAACATCGCCATGAATAAAGACTCTCGTTATCGGAGTGGGTTTAACGCGCAATTAAATGTCATAAAGAAGGTATTGCTATTGCTCAAGCAAGAAAACTTGATATATAGAACGACTCACAGGACCAATAATGTAATTTTCACGAAATATCTCTCGTAAGCGCAACTTGGCTGTTTCTTAAAATTTATTATCAGATTGAGCATTAATTACTAAACTGAAAAGGTAACATTTTTAACCACCTGGGTTTAGTAAATCCAACGCCAGTTCGTAGTTAATTAAACATATAATTTTTGTAGCGACACCAATGCCATCTATTGTAGCCTGTGAAAAGCCCTTACAAGACCAATAATGTAATTTTCACGAAATGTTTCTCGTAAACGCAACTATTCTGTTTCTTAAAATGTATTATCTGATTGAGTATTAATTACTAAACTGAAAAGGTAACGTTTTTAACCACCTGGGTTTAGTAAATCCAACGCCAGTTTGTAGTTAAATTAACACATAATTTTTGTGGCGACGCTAATGCCATCTATTGTAGCTTTTGAAAAGTCGTTACAAGATCAATATTGTGATTTTCACGAAATGTTTCTCGTAAACGCAACTATTCTGTTTCTTAAAATTTATTATCTGATTGAGTATGAATTACTAAACTGAAAAGGTAACATTTTTAACCACCTGGGTTTAGTAAATCCAACGCCAGTTCGTAGTTAATTAAACATATAATTTTTGTAGCGACGCCAATGCCATCTATTGTAGCTTGTGAAAAGTCCTAACAAGACCAATAATGTAATTTTCACGAAATGTTTCTCGTAAACGCAACTATTCTGTTTCTTAAAATTTATTATCTGATTGAGTATTAATTACTAAACTGAAAAGGTAACATTTTTAACCACCTGGGTTTAGTAAATCCAACGCCAGTTTGTAGTTCATTTAACACATAATTTTTGTAGCGACGCTAATGCCATCTATTGTAGCTTTTGAAAAGTCGTTACAAGATCAATATTGTGATTTTCACGAAATATTCTCGTAAATTTTACTATCAGATTTAGTATTATTTACTAAAGTAACGGCTGTAGTGGCAACCGGAAATGTTTTGTAAATTATACTATATGACTGTTATAAAATAAACTGTACAGTCTTGTAAAATCTAGTATCAACTTACGTTATAATTACTAAAGTATTTGTTGTAGAATCAACATCAAGGATTTGTAAATGAAACGTTGTGAGTTTATTAATTTTAACTTTGTTGTTTCGTAGAACCTACACACATGTATAGTATTTTTTACTAAACTTGAACTGTCGTAATTGTAACCTTTACAGATTAGTAAGCTTAACACTCGTGTTTGTGACATTTACTAAAGTAAATTGTAATCGCCGATTTTGATGTCAACATAGAGATATTTCGTAATTTTAATTTTGTAGAGATTGTAATATTAACTACAAAAAGGGTCCATTTTACAAAATAAAATTCAACACACGCGAGTTTAGTTAATTCAACCGACGCTATTTTTTCAGTGTACGTACGTGCGCGTAGCTGAAAATTACATCGCATATTTATGTACACAAACGAATATGATCGTATAAAATTAACGAATATATTTTTATTACAATTTGTAACCGTACCTAAACATAATATTGCATTTACAGTGTTTAACGAAATGCCCTCAATTTGGTTTAACTTTGCTAAGGTGCATCGTGTGTGCATCGTGTGCTTTGCCCCGGTACCAAGGAAGCTCCTATTAGGTTCTCAGAAAAATGTGCTCTACTTTTCTTTAACTAGATACCTAAATCTACACATTTAGCCTTCACGCAGTTCACAGGAGTCTTTTAGGGTTCCGTACTCAAAGAATAAACCAGACCCTATTACTAAGACTCCGCTGTATCTCATGAACCGTGATAGTTAGACAGTTGAAATTTTCACATATGACGTATTTCAGTTGCCGCTATAAAATTGAATTAAATTAAAATTAGACATCTTAACTATAAATTATGAATATGAATTAGCTTTTTAAATATACGATAGCTGGTAATAATAATAATAATGATAAATTGGCGTAGGGATGTGACGGCCCCATCGCCCACCAGATTTCTGGTGCAATCAGTCAACGTAAGGCAGCTTGTGGCGGGCTGTTAGGGAGTAGCGACACTACGTACCTGAGTGCTCCTGGGGGTGTCCTGTGGTCAGGCTGAGCCGATCGGGTGGATGGTTGGACAGGCCCCCCACCTCTGGCTTGCCTTAACTGGCTGTCCAGAGTGGAGTCGCAAGAGCTGTTGCTCGAGGGTAGATGTGGACACCTAAGTGGCGAGTTGGCTATATGTTTAAAGTCCAGTGCCACCTCTCTACCCCCCCCCAGCCTCTCTGACTGGTGTTGCCCTTAGGCCATTTTTTAATGTCGCTATTAATAGGGGCCCATCTAGCAGTTGGCGAGTCACCGTCTGCCAGAGATAAAAAATGAGACAGTTTATTCGGCAGGCGTCCGATGTTTCACCCAATAGCCCAGCCACTAGTCCATCATTTTCACCCAATAACCCGTTTTCTTTAGATTCCATCAACCAGCAATAGTCCCTATACACCCCAGCGGGTGCTGTCTCTGTGTGCGTCCCTTGACACGGGCAGGGACAGCATCCGCTCGGTGTACTCCTTGCATTTCAATAAATTGTCAAAAAGGGCCTCTACATGTTGGCTCAGTTGGTACTTTGTAGGTACCTAGCCCCACGCACGCCTCCCAAAGGTCCGGGACATCATTGTCCCGTGAGCGGGAAAGACATACATAATGATAATATCTTGTATTTTTAAATTAAATAGGTACTGAGTGTACTGACTTAAGATTTCTTTAATTTAATGTTATGTGTAGGTAAGTGAAATTAATTTTTATAATCATTACTAATATTAGCTTAATTGCTTACTTACTAACAACAATGATCCAAATTGATTAATAAATGAATTTATTATTATAACAACAAATACTAAAAAACAGAATAAAATAAATATTTAAGGGGACTCCCATACAACAAACGTGATTTTTTTGCCGTTTTTATAGATAATGGTACGGAACCCTTTGTGCGCGAGTCTGAATCGCACTTGGCCGCTTTTTTTAAAATTTATCCTTGAGCGTTATGCCAATATCAGGAAGTAGCTAGCAAAGCTATACTCCGTTACTGTTCAGAAAGTACTACACCTGTCACCATTACTGCTTTTTTTATGCGAGTTTGAGTAAAAATATATTATTTGTTTATTTTAGATACTTAAAAAAAGTTTATCGTGTAGTACGCTCGGTAACAAACTAATCATTTCATAGATCAGTTCTTATTATAAATAATTGTTTAAAAAATAAACTCCTTCGAGCCGGATTTGAACCAGCGACCTATGGATAACAGTTCTCACATCTACAGTCCACCGCTCTACCAACTGAGCTATCGAAGGTACATATGCATGTGCAAAATTTTGCTTCACTACTGATGTGCAGCAGTGGTAACTTTTATTGCGGTCTACGTAGCGCAGTGAAAGTTGCCGCGGGCGTGCCAGTGCCTACTTTAATCTGGGCCACATACATTCAAATGACTAGGGCCTCCATTTGGATCATCTCTTTTACATCCCAATTGCATTTCAATATGTGTCGCGCGTTCATTCCGAAATTTTAGCCTGGTGGGCGCGGAAGCCAGCGCGTGGATGATATTGAAATGTGATTAGCATCAGCATCGCATGCAACGAACAAAAATAGATATCTAGTTCAAAGCAGAAAACATGTTAAATATTACTTTGCACTTTCGTAGATCTGTTAATAATTAACTAATTAGTAACGCGAATACGTAGCCGTATTTCGTCCGCAACTTTGTACCTTCGATAGCTCAGTTGGTAGAGCGGTGGACTGTAGATGTAAGAACTGTTATCCATAGGTCGCTGGTTCAAATCCGGCTCGAAGGAGCTTCTTTTTTAAACAAAAACACATATCATATCACTGACTAGTTTGTTAGGGACCGTGTTTACATACAAAGTTTTTTTTATATTTGAAAGGGAATAAATATTTTTTCAAATCTTTATTAAAATGGAGTAGTGATAGATACATAGTGAATTGGCATAAAACATTGAACTTAGGTACAACCAAGGGCAAAAATAAAGGTGTACACAACTTACTCAAAATAACACATAAGGCCTGTACCGAAAAGTATTTTTACATATACACATATAAATAAAAGAAAACTGTGATTGAACTACACATAATTGCTTGGTAATATGTTACGAAGGCAAGCTTTAGCTGACGTTTGATGTAAAAAAAAGGGTTTTATTCATATCTGTGTACAATAGACCCGTTTGCAAGCAGAAACAGATTTTTTTTTGCGAAGATTTCGCTTTGTCTGAAACAGGTGTATTGTATTACAAAAAAAAACAATGAAAATGTATCACAACAAGAATCGGGACGTACCTATTACATTAGCAATTATATAAGCCTAAAATCTAGATAGTGATCGAAAAAATATTCTTATCTCAAAATCAGTTGAAGTTGAAAGTAGGTAATCCATGTTTTCATACAAACTAAAATTCTCAGAAAAACTGAGGGCATCGATGTACGCTAATCCTCGTAACTGCATTAATCTTGAACAGGATGGTGAATTTTAGATACCAACATGATGAAGAATTACTGAACCTTATTTCACCACCATCAATGGTCATTTGAAATAAAAAATAAAGCCCTGGTGGCGTGCAGTTTAAGCTCAACTCAGTGCTTCGCAAAATTTAAAGTGAGCCTTGAAGGGAAACTAATTCCTTCTTTAAATTTTAAAGAAAATTGGTAATTGATGTTGATTACTTAATCTTTATAGTGTAACAAATTATTTTGTTGTATATACACCTAAAATCTAAGGAAAATAAATGAAATATCACCAAAAATATTTGTAAAAATACTTTACGGCACAGGCCTTATGTCCCATTGCTCTCATATAGGCAAATTAAGGTTTCGGTACATATTTCCGAAAGGATTGAATCGAAAGATATTTTTGCACATGGCTGTACATATGTATACTTCTTAAATATTGTAAGTATCTACTTTCATAATTCTGTTAAATATGGATGTTAATTTTAACGTAAGTAGGTAGGTATACTTATCTGAATATTTTATAATCATAATTGCTGCTATTTTCGGAATGCGATGCGACTTGTCATGTGTGTAAGTGTAGGTGTGATATATATGATAAACATTATGGGCGTTATTTCTAGTTTTATCGTAAAATTATTGCAGCACTTCAAATATCCCTTACACGGAGTAAAATTTACATTTTACACCGCCAAGTTCTATGGTTCATGATAATATTAATACAAAATCTAGGTTTTAGTGCACCCTGCACCCTCGAATTTGCATATTAATTGAGTATTCCGATTTAAGGAGCGCTGAGATCCGAATGTTAAGTAAGTTTAACATCGTACGAGTATGAGGATTATGGAGATTGGTTCCGTCCGTGCTGTGTGACAGTTACCAAGAAGTTTAGGGATATTGGTGACCTGCAGGGTAATTGCTTAACTTTATGAACAAGCGTTGAGACAAAACAACCAAAACAAAGCCAGTTTCACCTTCAAAGTTGACAGTTGATTATGTCCTAAGGAATCTGACAGACTGGCGCGGCCTGGCCCTGACTAACTTGACAACGACAATTCTCCGTACATTGCTGGTTCCAGAAGTAACCTAGTGAGCACCTTAACTTCCAGAACAAGAAATGTATGGCGAATTGTCAAGTTGGTGAAATAGAGGCCTGGCCGCGGCGGTCAATAGTAAACTTGTCATTAGCTGTCAAATTTACTATTGACCGCCACCGCAGGCCGCGCCAGTGTGATGCAGGCTTAACGCGCCTTCGAAAAATTATAAAAAGAAATTATTTAAGACTCATAACACTTTAAACTCTCGCGCTTTGTACACATATTTAAATACTGTTTTATCCGGGTCTAACGCGATATTTATTTACCTTTATTTCTGACGTTTCGACAAGGGTTGCACCGGTCATAATATCGCGTTAGACCCGGAAAAAACAGTATTTAAATATGTGTATGAGGCCCTAGTCATTTGAATGTATGTGGCCCAGATTAAGGTAGCCACAGGCACGCCCGTGGCAACTTTCACTGCGCTACGTAGAGCGCGATAAAAGTTACCAATGCTGATGCACATCAGTAGTGAAGTAAAATTTTGCACATGCATTTGTACCTTCGATAGCTCAGTTGGTAGAGCGGTGGACTGTAGATGTGAGAACTGTTATCCATAGGTCGCTGGTTCAAATCCGGCTCGAAGGAGTTTATTTTTTAAACAATTATTTATAATAAGAACTGATCTATCAAATGATTAGTTTGTTACCGAACGTACACGATAAGCTTTTTTTTATATCTACGAGTAAAATAAACTAATAATATATTTTTACTCAAATTTGCATAAAAACGCAGTAATGGTGACAGGTGTAGTAATCCCTGAACAGTAACGGAATATAATTTTGCTAGCTACTTCCTGATATTGGTATAACGCTCAAGGATACCGCCACCGCAGGCCGCGCCAGTGTGATGCAGGCTTAACGCGCCTTTGAAAAATTATAAAAAGAAGAGTTTTAGAATATTTAAGACTTAAACACTTTAAACTCTCGCGCTTTGTACACATATTTAAATACTGTTTTTACTTCTCGTACTCGCAAAGTGCGCCTTTGTGCTGGATGTATGCTGCACAAAATGCCACTTTTATGCTCTAGTGCACAAAGTAAAATTGTTTTAAAGACTAAGATAATTGGGCCTAAAGCCACACACACAATAAAACTTCGTAGAATAAACTTGTCATTTGATTTGATTTACTTTAATAAATTTCACACCCGTGTTTTCTATTACTAAATTAATAAAACCAGATAAAATAGGAGTCAATTATTATTTTAAAACGTATTGAACCATTAAATGACTTGGCAGTATGAAGTACCTAAGGCTCTAATATCACGTGTCGAAAATTAAATATAAAGACTTAAAAAATTTAAATTACGGGAATGAGCTATTATTTTATTTTATTTTGCAATTATTTGTTATTTTCTCGCAATCGTAGTGAAAAGCAGTGTGTATAACTTAACTATCCACCCTCGCTGGTGGCTCGGGTGGATATAAACGTCTCCGGTTAAATGGCTCGTTTTATGCGCTTGTTGTACAATCTACTATTTATCCGGGTCTAACGCGATATTTATTTACCTTTATTTCTGACGTCTCGACACGGGTTGCACCGGTCATAATATCGCGTTAGACCCGGAAAAAACAGTATTTAAATATTTAAGACTTGGTAGATTGAGGTTCTAAACGCTTATCTATTCGTTTACTTATTGCTATTACAACTTTTGTTTATGAAGTGTTTGTTAAGTACGTAAGTAAAACATATTTGGATATTTGTTTCTTTATTTTTTGTAAATGGTTTGACTGATCTAACGATTTCAGGGTGATTTATAATATGACGTGATAACGGGGGCCAAACATTTCTCATTTCCAGGAAAACTTGTTGTCTCCGGAAAATTACGGGAAGGCGTATGTAATAGTACATTACTTACCTAGGGCGGTTAAACAAATAATGTCTCAGATCGCAGGTATTTGACGCCCGAGCCGAAGGCAAGGGCGATAAATATGCGCTCTGAGACTTTAATTTTTTAACCGCCCTAGGTAAGTAATGTACTATTACATACGCCTTCCCGTAATTTTCCGGAGACAACAAGTTTTCCTGGAAATGAGAAATGTTTGGCCCCTGGTTGTTAGTTTGGCTTATGGTGAGTACAAAATTTTACGTCTCTATCTGGCCAGGAAATGGGGTTTTCCGCACGCATAGCGTGCGGTAATTCCTACTTTATGGCCAGGTATGACGTAAAAATATTTACGTCATACCTGGCCATAAAGTAGGAATTCTGACATTCTTTGTTTAACCGCCCTAGGTAAGTAATGTACTATTATATTTAATTACCCATGTCATGTAATATTACGTCCTTCTTTTTAGGGTTCCGCAACAAAAAGGTAAAAAGGAACTATTATTTAAAAATACTCAGACATATACGGACTACAGTGTGTGTAAATGTTTTCTTTATTTCTTTCTTTCTTTCTTTCTTTCTTTCTTTCTAAAACTACTGTGGAGCTTCGTTTATTCATTCATATTCTTTAATAACGAGCATAATTATTTTATCAACACACTATTAGGTATGCCAAGGTAGGAATAGTAAAAGCTGTCGATCCCATCTTCTATTTAACATTATCATTCTAAATAATATACTCGTAGACGTCGTCAAAATGGCGAACTATTGTGTTTCCCGACACATTGTGATAACATTTAACTTGCGCGACAGTTCCGAACAATAATGGCAGTGGGAACGAAACTATTTAGCGGAGTTTGCTGCGTCAATAGAGGGCACCACCTTGGGAAGGAATAATTCATTTAGTGGGAATTAACTCACGTCTAGTCGTCTCGGCATTCGCAAATATGCTGATTTTGTTCAAGCTTCTTGAGGCGAGTTTGTATGGGTGATTGATTGCAATTGTACCTTAGTTTATTGTCTTACAACTTAACAAATCTACAAAGCTATAGATTGCACATATAATTAGTAAGACATTCAGCCTCAATTTTGCGCTGACAATGTAAGCCTTTCTAATACGTGCTAGGCATTCCAATAAAAAAAACCTATATCAATGCACTATACCAAGTTTAGGGTAAACCTTAACAATGCAGAATGAGATTGTGCTGAAAATATTGAGAAAAAAGTAACAATTTGATAAGTTTCTAATTTCCTTCCGCTGTCCCCCAACAATATCTACAAAGCGACGTCTTCATGTGGACGTACGTTTGTACATGTTAACGTACCTACTGATTAGCTTGTATTGCGAGCCGGGCGGGCGGTAAACCCGCCCTGACGTTCACTTAATTACAAAGATTACAAGTTGACACTTTCACCGCCGCTGCGATTTAAACTGAGTGATACGGATTAGTCATATTCATTTCAAGGATTTAGTCTCTGGACTGTGATGTTTTGTTTATCGTGCGATATGAATTTGAATTAGGTATTTATAGATTTGATTATATATTAATGTAATTTGAAGAATATTAAGCGAATAATTATTAGTCTTGTATTCATAGAATCGATAGTACGCGTAGATATGCATTTTCAGAACAGTATTATGAGAATATTTAAATTAAAATTTTACACGGGTCTTAGACGTTCGCAGACTTTTTGCTTAATATTGCGCTGTTTACTATAACACTTGAATTGAATTTAATATTATTTGGAATTGAATTTGCTAATACTTCTGTTATTATTACTATCACGCTACAGTTCGTGTAAATGTACAATGCAGTTTGTAAAAAATATATTCGTTCCTGTAGATACTGTCCTAATACAAGGGCAGTCACTTTCGAAGGTATTTATTGTATGAAAAAAATCTGATTTTGTATATATCTTTCTTAAACCCAATCCAAGCCTTATTTATCCATCACTGGCCTACACCAAATGAGGCTCGGTTGGGTACTGAATCTGTCTAAAGCATAAGGAATGCATACAGCCTCTTCTTCTTGGCTACTGACTGCTGCAACCTGGTGCTGTGCTGGGAGCTAGCTCCCGTGAAATCTGACCCAAACAGACACCTAAATATGAAACTCCGAGACCATCATTATACCACGCAGATTAAGGACCATCAACATTCAGGCCAGTGACTTTTATTTCGTTACCCTATGAGCTGACTGAAGTAGTTTACCGAAATTTGTACATATTGTCTTTATTTTAATATACGATTACTTTGATTACCTACTTACTCGCCGGCTACCCGGCTAAAAAGGGTTGTTCAGTCAGTAAGTGGGTCTTTACACATTGGGATTGGGTTATGTACATAGGTGTAAATGCTGTACAGGTTTGTAAATAGCACGTTCGGTACGGTAAGTTCATGTCAAATTGAAATATGTAGGTATATGTTTGCATGTTTTATAAAAAGTTAATTCTTGCTTTCTTTTTACTCCGGTCGTTTTATTTTGTTATTATGGTGTTCTCTAATGTAAATGCAAATATGTTGAATAAATCTGAACTTATCTATGAAATAAATGTCCGTCACGAAAAGCCGCTCGACACGGTTGTAGAGTTGCGTTAATAACAGTTAATTAACTTGTTGGGTAAATATATAGCTGAGGATTTATCCACCCCTTTTATTGTTCCCGATGTCTTGACAGGCACTGAAAACTCTCTTTCCTTTCATCATCATCATCATCATCATATCAGCCGAAAGACGTCCACTGCTGGACATAGGCCTCCCAGTTCCAAAGTGACCGGTCCTGCGCCACCCGCATCCAGCGGACTCCCGCGACCTTTACCAGGCCCTGTAGCATGGATGGCGTATCACGCGATAAGTGATAGGATAAGCGCGTCGTCTCGTTCTATCGAACGGTGTCAGCCAGGGACGGATGCTCTATCCTGTCACTTGTCGCGTGATAAGGCCATCCATGCTACGGGGCCAGGTCATCAATCGACCTTGTGGGAGGCCTACCAACGCCGCGCCTTCCGGTACGTGGTCGCCACTCGAGAACCTTTCCGCCCCAACGGCCATCAGTTCTACGTGCAATATGCCCCGCCCACTGCCACTTAAGTTTACGGTTACCTTGGTTCTGCTGCGGATAGCCTCATTTCTGATGCGATCACGCAGAGAAACTCCCAACATAGCCCTGTCCATTGCCCTTTGGGTGACTTTGAGCCTTCTTATGAGGCTCCTTCTTTTATTGAGGTTAAATTGTTTCTTCTGAAAGTTTTCGTGATGCAAGGATTATAAATAAAATAATGTCTGGTACATACTTACATACGCCTGCTAGACGTCTCGGACGAAGTCGAGGATAGCTGTAGGCATATTAAAGCCTTGTATCTAAATTTAGCGCCTTGTTAAGTAAGTAAGTAAGTGTTTTATTTGTAAACATAGGTAATTACAGTGGTTGTCTTTTTTTACAGTCTCACGATGTTTTGCCAATAGGCGTACAAATGCTTTTTGATACGAACAACAGCAGTTCTAGTGATTCCTCTTCCTCCTTTTTTAGGGTTCCGTACTCAAAGAGTAAAACGGGACCCTATTACTAAGACTGTCTGTCACCAGGCTGTATCTCACTGATACCGTGATAGTTCCAACTGAAATTTTCACAGATTATGTATTTCTGTTGCCGCTATAACAACAAATACTAAAAACAAAATAAAATTAATATTTTTATTGATAATGGTACGGAACCCTTCGTGCGCGAGTACGACTCGCACTTGGCCAGTTTTTGTTTATTTCCACGAGCACTGAAAAACTTCTTGTACACTGTGACCGCGAGGTCCACCAGTGAGTTTCACAAACGCTAAGGGTTATCCGCAAGTTTTGTACAGAAGATTCAGGAATCCGCACTGTCTAGAAACTTCAATCATCCAACAAATACGCTACGCATTTTACCACCTTTTCATTTTAATGATCATATTCGTCACGCCTGGCTACTGCGACTGTCAACTGTCACGCCAGTATTAATCAAAGCAACCAGCTATACTGTTCACGACTTGTTTTACCTCACCTTATTGCTCGCCCCTAGTATATCTTGACGCCAGTATTCGTAATAAAAACACGTAATCGGAGGTCTGACCTACTCTGGTTTACCTGAGGTGAGGTGAAGCACTGTGGATATCAGCCCTGCACTACGCACGGGCCCCTTTTAATTATAAACGCTGTAATGATCATTTTTCATCTCTAATTGCCATTTCATATGCGGGCCTACATTCTAGCTAATCACCATTATTTGGGTAAACAGAAATGTTTCGGGTTTTCAGTGGCTTTCAATTAATTCAAGTGACGTGTGTGACAACCATTAATACAAGTGAGTATAGTAGTTATAAAATAAATATATTTGAAAATGTGAAATTTACACTCCCAAAATTGAACCGTATCCTCAAAATAACTTATAATATGACATGTGACTTTCTGTTAACTAGTTTCGGTGATAAGGCCTGTAGAATAGTGTAGATAATATAGACAAATCAAATATTTACCCACCAGGTACCTTATAATTCACAAAAAAATATTTAGTTTCTGTTTCTTTCACAAACATTATACCTAGTTTCTACTTTAAAATCCGTTTCAAGCAACCCCTTGCAGAGCAATAAAATAAATAGGCGCATTACAAAAACGCTCATGTCAAATGCGAATACAATCACCAATAAATTTGACACAAAATTTCGATCAGATACGGGTATGAGTAGCATGGGTTGAATTTTGTATTCAGAGCGTCGTCAAGAAGACATCAGGGAAGAGCAGCCAAATATTATAATGGTATAATGGTGTCAGGTGCGGTGTCTACCGAGCCCAGCGCACAATAGCGAAGGGATGTGACAAGGAATTGTAACTATCGATAATCTTTATTTTGAACTAACATTTATGATGCAAAAGCCAACAGTGCATGTATGCTTCGTGTATTCATTGGATATTAAATTTCAAGTAAATACGAGTACAACGAGTAGGTGAAAATAGTTTGTTTGTTAAGCAGCAGATCAAGTGTATCGCCCACCCTTGTACATAGCCAGTAAACTAGTGTTTCACTCAACAAAATCAGCCTTGTATTTATAGAGTCGTTGAAACTTACTAAATAACGATGGAAACACTCGTATCTACTACAACAATTGTAATTTGAGCCGGGGACTTTTCCTAATTTATTTCATGTCTTTCAAACTTTTAAGGCAATACGGGCGTTGAGGTAGTTATTGCGTTGAAATCTCATGCCGGGGCCGCGACTACAGTTTTATCTACTTAATTAAAAGAAGGGGAAATACTCAAGATATCGCCATAATTTAATTTGACTCTTATGTTATGAATTCGACAGATATGGATACGAAAGTGGGGATATCCCTATGACATGGCGGCGTCACGGTTTGTAATCTCGATTGGGTCCCCCTATAAAGATTATAAAATGAATGTCATGTTTTGATTAAATATTTTATATTAAGACATAATATAGGTACATGTTTAATAGGGAAGATGCAGCTTTAACTTTTACCATTATTTTGTGATCAAGTCTTTGAAAAACATAAAATAATTGCTACTGAAACGTATTTACTTTAGTTTACCCTAATTTAAAACAGAAATCTCGATTTGAAGTAACGTGAAACGGAACGTTTTTTTATCCACCGTTCAGCAACTGGTGACGTCACTCCTGTTATGACAACTAATGAAAGGTTATAATTGTACAGGGAAAGATTGTTTCATTAAAAAATGGATTAATTTCGAATAAAAATGGATGCAGGTTTTATTAAAGCAGACTCTAGAAACTTTCCAAAAGTAAGTGCCGACATGATCGTAAATTATGGCGAGTGACAAACACGAGTGACGTCACAGGAACTGTAGATCCGTATAGGCGCGAAAGTTTAAATTGTCAGTTCGCAACAGATTTTTTGACTATAAATTATAGTATTTTAATTTTTTTATATACTCGTGGTCTATTCTACATGCAATGGGGAATGGATGAAAATTTTAGAAATGCCTGATTTTATTTTTGGTGATAGGAATAACCTTCCTTAGCACCAGAAAAAAGTTGCAGATTTTTCAGCGGCGTCAATTATTTTTGAAAAATATAAACAGTTTCTTCACTTACGTTTTGGGGTTAGGACGGCGAATAAGACATTTTTTTTGATCCGTCTCATATTACAAAAAATATTTAGAATATCTGACCCTGGCAATGACAAATATAGCTGCTGCAGCTGTCAATATCATTTCCAGTGTCAGTTTACCACGGATTTTTAAGATATTTTTTGTAATATGAGACGAATCAAGGAACATGTCTCATTCGCCGTCCTAAACCCAAAACGTAAGTGAGGAAACTGTTTATATTTTTCAAAAATAATTGACGCACCTGAAAAGTCTGCAATTCTTTTCTGGTGTTAAGGAAGGTTATTCCTAACACCAAAATAAAGATCAGGCAATTCTAAAATTTTCATTCATTCCCCATTGTTTCAAATGTAAGCAATAATTAAAATATTGCATCTTGCCTATTCATGAGTTGTATCATGAATAGGCAAGATGCAATATATATTATAATATTTTTTTGGGATAACATATCAATGGTATAATATTTAATATCTACGCGTGCATCCCTATTTACAACGTCGCTGTCGCCACAGTGCCGGCTCAGGTCTAGGCTCGTGATATGAAAGCGTACTGACGTCACATGAATCCAGTACAGCTGCCATCAAATATATCTGTGTATAATATTTAGGGTGCTTAAAATATCTAACAAGCACTCTAAACCCTGACAATAGGGTCGTGTTCAGATATTTGTGAGCACCTTCTTCGCTCCTATATTATGTGAAGGGATGGTAACTTGGTCTCAGTTTTATTGCCCGTGCGCTTAGTTTTACAGCTCTCGCGGTTAGGTGGCACAACACAGAATATTCATGTATGAAACACAACACCGAACACGGTTTTTATTGCAGTTTGCTTGGTACACAATTTGGGGGTGTGTTTTGTTTTAGAGTTGGTGATATGATTGTGTTTCTCTGTAGTTTGAAGTGTAACGTTAATAGATAAATGTTATTATTCGGTTGAGGATTTCATAAATGATAGTAATTTATAATTTTTATTGTATTGAATTGAACTAATAATGTATTTTAATTAAATTTAATTTCGTAGATGTGTTGACTTGGCTGTTTTAATTAGGCGACCAAGCTCTGCTCGGGTGAAAATGGAGAAAATACGGAGAAAACGAATTTTCCCGGACATGAGACCTATCTAGATCGATTTCTCGCCCCCGTAAACCCCTGTAATCCAAATTTCATCAAAATCGTTAGAGCCGTTTCCGAGAACGTGATTGCAAATATATATATATATAAATAAATAAATATTTGCGGACAATCTTACACATATCGACCTAGTCCCAAACTAAGCAAAACTTGTACTATGGGTACTAGACGACGATATACATACTTATATAGAGAATTAAATACTTAAATACATAGAAAACATCCATGACTCAGGAACAAATATTCGTGCTCATCACACAAATAAATGCCCTTACCGGGATTCGAACCCAGGACCTCTAGCTTCGTAGGCAGGGCCACTACCAACTAGGCTAAAGCGGTCGTCAAAAAAATGAAAACCACGGGTCCTCTATGTGCAAAATTTATAAAATACAAAAAATATACAAATATTGCTCGTTTAATAGTATAGGATAGGATAATTCATATTTGAAAAAGTTTAGGTTGATTTATAATGTAATCAGACAAGTTTTTAATTAATTTTGTCTTATGACCTTTTTGACAATATGTAGTTTTTTTCCGAGTTTTATGTCATTGCTACAGGGCGTCATGGACCAACTTTCAAACTGTAACACCTTTATAATTAAGCATGTACAAGACTTTAAAATGAAATAAATGAAATGAAATGATCGCAAAGGAAGCAATTATACGTAATATCAAGGATTAATTTTTGACGTTTTAACAACATTCTGCTAATGTTCGAATGCAAAAATACTTTCCCTATATATAATAAGGTTTCCATTTAAGCCTAAAAAGAATCATGAAGAGCATAATCAAATCATCTACTAATATACTCTAATACTCTTCCGCCTGGATAATAGCAAGTTTGCTGAATTCCTGTAAATAATAATAATTAGATACAATCAGACCGAAAACCTCCCTTGTTGTGGTTAAGTATCGTTCTCGTTGGAAATCTATAGGCATTTGTCTCCCTGGCATGTTGAAAAAGCGGTGTTTGTTATAATATAATCAAATAAAACACTTCGTACACCACAACCCCGGCAGACCTCGGCGTTGAAAGCGAGCGTATACGAACAATCATTTCTGTCACGTATCTATCAGCGATACAGACCGACAAAAGTCAAAATATGCGGCCGAAAAACTCGGCAGAGCGTGCCGTTCCGTTGCCACGCATCTCTTTTTATTGTATGTGGGGTTCGAATTCGGCGGGATTTTGTTTAAAATTGCATTTTTATATTTGGAACGCGATCCGACATGCCGGGTGACAAATACGCACGCCGCCGCCATGAATGACAATTGAACCGATGTTTTTATAAAGACGATTCTATTTTTATGCGAAAGAAATTGTGCCCATAAAAATGGTGTCGAAATGATGAGTGTCGTTTTTCACTGTCGGCGAAATGCGCTTTTATGGGGCAATTGTGTTTGAATGATGAAAGACGGTGATTCTTTGTGTTTAAGGGTTGCTGACAAGCTTAGGGGCGACATTCATAATGTCATTTGATTCGAGAATTTCACCTTTTATTTTATTTTAAAGTGACTAATGTTGCCGGTTTAAGTACCTATTTATTTGCTGAAATCCCTTTATGCAAAATACATGTTTATACTCAGTAGTACGCAAAACGTGAACGGTTGTTTATAGGTACTGAAGCATGTGATTATATCATTGCATGGTGTTACTTCTTACCATCACGAATAAAAACATGATACAAGTGAGTCCAACACTGACTGAAAACCAAGAGAATGCTTCTTGTTCCTTAAGAACACTGGAGCCTAATCTTAACGACATAGTTTTAGCATTTATTAACATTATGGATATTACTTCAAAGTCACAAACGACAAATTAAAAACTAAAGCCTTGTATGGTTCAAGTGCCTATAACGGGTTAAAACCTTAAAAAATTTAAGGCAAAAATGACCACCTGTTAAGTAGTCTTTTTGTATTTTTTTATATTGCAAAATTTTTAGTTTTATGCAATAGCAAGAGACTTGAATTATGGATTAATTTTAGTCTTGCCCGTTATAGGGTTAAAAGGACGCGCTACTAAATTTTGGAACTAGGCTTTTACACAGCTTTTTAGTGTAGTGGAAAATGATAAGTACGTGAGTTTAACCGTTTTTATCAGTATAATTTTAAACACGACTTAAAAAAGTTTGAATTCAATGTATAGTAACGGTAAATACAACTTGAAAGTCTGCAAAGTACTTATAGGTGTGTATTTACGGGACGGATTCAACAATATCCCCTGGCACTAGCGGCCATAGTGAGGTAGTGGAGCGCACTATCGCGGTATCTTCGCGCTTGATCGAGCGGAACCATTCTGCTTCATCACGCATTCGCGGATCTCTAAATATCCGCTTTTTACTTTTCCAATACCCTGTAGGATATAAGTCGAATGCGGTTTTTTTTTATTAGCCGGTTGCGGCATTTTTGAGTTTTAACTTTAAAGCGTCAAAACGTCGCTTGGAATTTTTACGATGTATATTAGCAAACTAATATTGTTAATTTTGTATGAAAAATAAGCGTCACTATATAGAAAGGACAGACAAGTGATTGTTAGAGCAAAAATCTTTGAAATGAAATAATAGTTATTGAACGGACATTTATTTTCTAAAAGATGATAATTAACATAAACTAAATTAAATTAAAACTACGTTAAATCTAAAAAACTTGTACCGAAGATGCTGGTGGCATTAGTTACTTTAGGTTAGCTAATTTTCCTTCCCTTTTATAATTTTTTGGTAAGGAAAGCAACTAAGTTAGAAAAAATGAAAACCACGGGTCCTCTATGTGCAAAATTTATAAAATACAAAAAATATATGTGGTTTCACTATTTTAAATAGTTACAGTAGTATAGTGTTAGTACAGAATAGTGTCACTTTATTTATTTACACAAAAAAGAAAGTTGAACCCAAGTGAGCCAAGTAGAAACTTGGTGGGATTTAAAAATGGGTAATATCCATATTTTTTTTGTACAAAAACCTTAAAGTTAGCTTTTTGTACTTTCTCTATTAGGAGTAAGGCTTAAGTACACTCGTGCGGGCTCCAAAACTCCAAACTATTGCCGCTGACTCTAGCTTGCTACGAACCAAGGATGTGTACAGCAGTCGGATGATTTTGGAAATCACGAGGATTTCTGATTACGCAATTGGCAGCTAGTTCATAATGTGGTCATGGAAAGAGAAGCTTTCGTCAAAGAGGATCCCTAAACCTTTGAAGGCTACAGCCCGAGATACACTGTCTGATCCCAATGTATATTAGGCAGTATGGATCGGATTTCTCGATCAGATTAAAGTTACTACTGTGCACTTGGCTACATTTAAATTATAAGCTCGAAAACAAGTACTCCATTATAAAACCGAGTTTACGTCACGTCATAACCGACTTCAAATCAGTAGCCAAATAGCTTTAAGTTTGCCTATAAAATTGAAAGAGTTCCTTCGATTTCTCCAGGATCCCATCATCAGAACTGGATTTTGGTGACAACGTGACCAATCTGGAAGTATATGCTATCAAACAAAGACATATTTTTTTAAATTGGTTAATAAATTACGGAGTTATCGCGTAACATACACACATAAGCCATACTCATAAGGCGTTACTTCATAGCACCAGTTAAAGAGACATTTATTTTCTTCCACCATTGCTCTCTTCAACGGATTTGCGTTTTCCATATTGGTTGACCAAGGTGAGAGAAATTTCTTAGATACCAGATTTATAATTCCACGCACAATTGTTAGCTATCTGACGCCTAAGTGAAGTTCTTAAATATTTCTTGTGACTTTGAATGTCAAAGCTATAACTAAATAGTCTTAATGCATATCTGTTATTATCCATGACTGAGTTTCAAAAGAAGCCTGTATTTTCTGTATTGGTAACCAGTTTAGAAAACATAATTATTTTATTTGATTCGAAACCAGGTTTTCCAAAAAAGAAAAATAATTCCGTTTTCTCAACTGGTTTTGAACCTATGGTTTCGAAAACGGCTGAAGGGAACCTGCCACAGTGATGCGCATTTTGTATTCCAAGTAGGTACCAGCTTCAGGTCGTTCGCATAGAGGAGACATTTGACATGTTTGGCATTGTTAGGGTTTCTAGAATAATTATCTTAATCTGAAAGTCCTCACTCATCAGTAGGATAATACGTACGTTTTCAGAAAAAATATTAACCGTGTTGGGTATCTCGATCCTCTGCGTATCAGGTGCATACATCAAAATGGACAGGAAGCTATTTATGACGAAGCACGATCGTCGCGAATTCCGAATATTACCCGTAAATCGCACTCCAGTATTGTTTACAAATAATTAATTGTCGAATGCAACTGTGGCATACATTGGCATAATAAACGATAGCCTGTACACGCACACAGCAATATATTTGCACAATACGAGAGCCTACAACAGACCCAATCCAAAATAGATTCCATTACAAAGCCCATACAGTTCAATCACCCTTGACGATTATTTAGAGTTATAGAAACATGCAATTCTGTTCGTTAACCGGGGAATTTAAAGTGGAATTAATTTTTATTCATGGCGAAATAGAGAATATATTGGCTTGGATTTGTTAAACGTTGAACGCATTACGCATCAGAATATATTGTAATCTTATTACTAATAATATAGGGTTGAATTTTGATTGGGCGTGTTGGCCACGTGCTGGCTGCATCGATAACGGGTGATGTAGGGTGGATCGGTGCAGCGCGTGTCGGTGAATAATGCGCCGCTAACGGCCGATTAACGTCCAGCTACTGCAATTCACAATTTGTTTTACCGCACCCCACCATCCTCCCCCAGTTTACCTTTGCCCTGATTTACGTAACACCTACGCGTAATCGGAGACCACCCTTATACTAGTTTCACCGATTTGCCTGAGGTGAGTTGTCCATGAGCGTTGTGAATACCAACGCAGTATCGGAAGGTCCACCTCTGACACGGATTACCGATACTTTGCACACATAGTTCTTAACGTATAATATGCTCCAGTCTTGTTTATAAAGATAACTCTACTGTTAATACATAGAATCAGTGTTTTATATATACTAAGCATACTAAGTACTACAGTCCCCCGCGGCTATGAAGTCAATCCTGACACATTGCGCAACTATGAAGTTTCTGAATAATGAAAGAAAGAAAGAAACATTTATTCGAGACAAACAACACACAGCGTTTGTCACGAAACGGTTCTATCTCAGCATAATGCTGGCATTGCTGCCAGCGCTGGTCTTCCGATAGAACCGTCGAGTGAGTTCACGGTGGATAACAAACAAAAAAAACAAAATAATTATAAAAACTTAATTAAACACGAGAAGGGACAATTATCGACATTTAAAATAGAACATAAAATATAATAATATTGTCTAGTGATTTATGAACGCAGCCATTTCACTCCTGCGTGATCTGTAACAGCACACTAGCGCCATTGACACTGACAGTGACAGGAGTGGCAGGTGGCAGACAGGCGAAATTCTTTTCAATTAACAATAACAATAATGTTTGAATAATCTACAATATGCTAAGTATAATTAATTCGTTTTACTTATAACTGAATAAACACGTACCATGCAAGGTTGAAAACCGATTACAATTTAAAAAGTGATCATTACAATGTCAACCATAGGAAAAAATTACATATTCAACCCTAGAGGCATGTCTCAGGATTGACTTCATATTAGCCGCGGGGGACTATAGTATCGGCTTGTGATCGGCCTTTGTTTTTAGTATAATTTCTTACACAAAATATAATAATAAGAATGTATTTATTTAGCACACATAACACGGAAAGAAAAATGCAATCAAAAAGGTTACAAGGATCATAAATAATGTTCTAAATAGGAGCCTCACTCAGCAAGTTGTCACGGGGGCCGTCACGCTGATTTTTAGTGAGAGCCGAAAATACTATATAATAATTGACTTTAAGGTGGTTCGATTGCCATACAAAGCGTTATTTGACATTCGCAGGCTAACGGCTTGATATTTTAAGACACTTATGTAACAAACTTTCATAAATTGGCTTCCCATTTGCGCCAAATTCCTCCTTTCGCAGAATAAACTTGTATAAACTAGATTAATTTGAGAAAAATCGTTTTCCCAAAATATCACGTCCCAAACCAATTTCTCAAATGAATCTAGTTTATACAAGTTTATTCTAGGAAAGGGGGAATTTGGCGCAAATGGGAAGCCAATTGGTGAAAGTTTGTTACATAAGTTTCTTAAAATATCACGCCGTTAGCCTACGAATGTCAAATAACGTTTTGTATGGCAATCGAACCACCTTAAAAACAAATTTTTAACCGACTTCAAATCAGTAGAAGTTTGAAGAGTTCCCTCGAATTCTCCAGGATACCATCATCAGAACCGGATTTTGGTGACAACGGGACCAATCTGCAAGTATATGCTTACAACAATGAAACATTTTTTTCAAATCGGTTCATAACTTACCGAGTTATCGCGTAACAAACACACAAAAAAAACATATAGACGAATTGAGAACCTTTTTTGAAGTTGGTTAAAAACTAAAACTAAAGTAGGCAATCAATTTTATAATTATTATATCAGTCCAAATAAGTAATGATTGCAACTGTAGGTAATAATAATCGCTATACCTACTGCTGACCTTTGACTTACTGATAAACTTCTGAACTGTAGGTCTGATTTGATGTTATAATATCTGCCCGCGCGGCCACGGTATAAATAAAATATGGCCTATGACTACGAATACGTTTCAGACAAATATCCCTTCTTTGGGGCGATAAAAATACTCTTATTTTCTGTATTTATTTTATTTGCGACTTAATTTTTTTAATAACATAAGCGGCTAGTCTCTAAAGGTTGATTCGACCAAAAGTGGATAAATTTTGTCAACTACGCCCCATGTTAGAGATATGTCTATGTATTTCACGCACGAGAAGACAAAATTACATGATGACAAAAACACACTGGCAAATGTCGAAATATATCGATATTTCTAAAGTTGTATTAATATAATTTGCTTCTATGATATAATTTTATTCATTCCCTTAAATGCTTTAATTTTTTTAAATAAAATAGATTTTTCTCTACTTTGTTTTCGTATCTATTTCAAATTAACGAAGCCATAGCTATGCGAAAATATTTCAAAGATTCAAAGAGTTACAAAGACGTCAAAGAAACAATGGAAATTGAACGTTAAATTAAAAAAAAAGTTCTACGGATTCTTCTGTAGAAAGAAGGGTTCTTAAATTATATTTTTTCGGAGATCGTTGCAAAATGTTTTTATACAATAGGGAACTTGCGTATTTCTTGAAATAAGTACCTAATGTCGACCAATACCGTGACTCTCGAGGATCAAATGTACGAGTGTGTATGGGACAACAAGCTTATGGTGTTTACAATGTACCTACGTATATCCCAAGCACCAGAAATATGTGTAACTAAACTTTTGTGCGCGGGTTGTGACGTCACAAAATGTGCGCAGATATCTAAAGTAAGTAATTAGCAATATTCACTTTTTTTTATTTTTGCTCATGAAAAACTACGTTCGTAATGACTTTCCCATTGCAGTGAATTTGAAAGTTTCATTTAATTTAAATATTTATTGGAGAAGCGAATGACGAGAAGAATGCGGATAGGATCAAAAAATATACAATCAAAAATCTCCGTTTTTTAAGGTCAATGTTGGTTTACGGTAATAATACCTAAGTACATGTTTCGAGTAGTAGATAAACAATCGCTCTCATTTTATGCCAATAAAATTAACCCAGCTACGGTAGCCTTGTGGTTTACG
The DNA here is from genome assembly GCA_963854355.1 of Epinotia brunnichana. NCBI lineage: Eukaryota > Metazoa > Arthropoda > Insecta > Lepidoptera > Tortricidae > Epinotia > Epinotia brunnichana. The sequence goes on from OY977940.1 coordinate 20,362,997, forward strand.
CATGCGGCTGTCAAGCGGCGGCCGTAGGTTCGAATCCCGGTTCGTACCAATGAGTTTTTCGGAACTTATGTACGGAATATTTACCGTTAACTTTTCGGTGAAGGAAGACATCGTGTGGAAACCGATCTAACTTCCAATAAGGTCTAGTTTTCCCTCTGGGTTGGAAGGTCAGATGACAGTCGCTTTCGTGAAACTAGTGCTTATGCCAAATCTTCGGATTAGGTGTCAAATCGGACCCCGGGCTTCTTTAGGGCACAAGCGGGAATAACGCTAGAAGGATGATGAAAATTAATGAATGTACCTACGTATCGAATAAAAATAACACAGCGATCTCTAACCATTATTGCGGAGCCGCTGAATTTCTATTCTACCTATTGAAAATGAAAATGAAAAATTTCCGGCTCTAGAACTGTCAATACTATAGTGCTAACCTCTGGCAGAAAACACGTAAACAAAAATAGTTCGCGCAAGCATCTGATGCTGGTTTCGCCACAAATCATTGGAAGAACCTTTGTGAAGTGTTTTAAAATAATTAGTTTTGTGCGATTGTTGGAGTTCGACGAATTATTAGGAACACAAGTCAGCCAGCAATTAAAGGTTAGAATTTGAACAAAGAACGCAGCTGTCATAACAACACCAACCAACTGACGTTACGGTCAGTGTTGCCACCTCGAAAAATTACGTCCACGAGTCTCTACCGTAACGTTCCTGTCTACGCAAATAATACTTCAAAACATTATGGAAGGTCAATTTCAAATGTTATTTGAGAAAATGAAGATCGAGATGCAAACCCAAAATGAACAATTAGAGGAATCTATAACAACACGTATAATGGACAGAATGGATGAAAAATTGACCCCGTTAATGGAGGAAAATAAAAACCTGAAAATTAAAGTGGAAAAATTAGAAACAGAATTAGAATACTTAAAAAGGTCAGATACGAGTAATAATATTATAGTTTTTGGCTTAGAAGAAACAGATACATCTACATATGAGCTAATACAAAGAGTAAAGGAAAATCTCAAGCGTGATTTAAACATTACTATACAAGACTATGAAGTTAATAAAATATATCGTTTAGGATTTCAAAACAGCGAGAGTAAGAAGCCGAGGCCAGTACTATGTTCATTTACTAATAATTGGAAAAAGAGCGAAATTATGAAAAATAAAAAGAATCTTAAAAACATTTATGTCACTGAATATTACTCAAAGGAAGTGTTGGAAAAGCGAAAAGCGCTGCAAGCAGATTTGGTCAAAGAGAGGCAAAAGGGTAATATTGCATATTTAAGACACGACAAATTAATAGTGAAAGAGAATAACAACACTCAAGAGAAAAGGAAAAGAGAAATATCTACATCACCCTCTCCATACAATAACCAGCCAAAAAAGCAACAGACTATGCCTTCAACTTCCAAGTCTACCAGAAACAATGCTTTTGATCTGATGCGGCCCAGAACCAACTCCCTTTCCAATACATCTAATACTAAACAACAATAGCAACTAACAAGCGGCAAATGGAATCCACAACCAACAGAAGACACTGGCATTAAAGAAAACGGAAAACAACAAACTCCCCCAAGCCGATTGGTCCTCGTGGGGGATAGAGACCACAACCCTCCAACAACAAATACAAAACATCACAAACATCAAAACCCAAAAATGTATGTAGTAGCCCTCAATGTACTGACGTTAAAACAATGAAGAAAATCTAACAGAACTAACATACGCGTTAAAAAAAAAAAAAAAAAAAATCAAATGGAATGGAAAAGGTTGGAGGAGGCCTTTGCCGATGGGCAAACAGATCTACAGAAAATAAGCAAGCAGCAAATACTAGAATAGAAGTTTAAGTTTTAATTTAAATATTGTTATAAGGTTTAAGTGGATCTGAATAAAGGGCTATAATATAATATACATGTTTCGAGTAGTAGATAAACAATCGCTCTCATTTTATGCCAATAAAATTAACCCAGCTACGGTAGCCTTGTGGTTTACGCATGCGGCTGTCAAGCGGCGGCCGTAGGTTCGAATCCCGGTTCGTACCAATGAGTTTTTCGGAACTTATGTACGGAATATTTACCGTTAACTTTTCGGTGAAGGAAGACATCGTGTGGAAACCGATCTAACTTCCAATAAGGTCTAGTTTTCCCTCTGGGTTGGAAGGTCAGATGACAGTCGCTTTCGTGAAACTAGTGCTTATGCCAAATCTTCGGATTAGGTGTCAAATCGGACCCCGGGCTTCTTTAGGGCACAAGCGGGAATAACGCTAGAAGGATGATGAAAATTAATGAATGTACCTACGTATCGAATAAAAATAACACAGCGATCTCTAACCATTATTGCGGAGCCGCTGAATTTCTATTCTACCTATTGAAAATGAAAATGAAAAATGAAAAAAGTTTATTTAGGTTACAAAAGTAAATTAACAGATAGCAAAGGTTGGAGCCTCCTATTAAGCAAGTAATTTTGCTTGTGTCAGGAGACACCGCTCTTCCAAAAAACAAGAAGTGGTACATAACCCATAATAAAGGTACTTAATATAATATAATATAATCTATATCTATTTATTTATTTAATTTAAAAGTAGGAATATATGTGTGTTGAACATATTTTAGCTATGTAATTGTATTTTAAATCTAAGAAAAATGTGTGTGTGTGTGTTTGTGGGTGTCGTGTGTGTGTAAGCCTATTATAATAATAAATGCTCTTTACAATGTACTTGCTCTGAAATAGCCCCTTTGTATGGTTCAACATAAACACGGAAAGTGGTCGACGCCAGCACGGCGGTGCAAGGCAGGACCTGCCCGTGCAGGAATGGATTTCAGGCCAAAATTCCCGCACACTATGCGGGAACGAGATTTCGTGACAATTAAAATTTTAACTTTTATGCAATTTTTTTTATTTGTGTTCAACCATGTTGTTTTTATGTTCAACCATATAAAGGGGCACATTCAGAGCAAGTGCATTGTAAATAACTATTATTGTACCACCACAAGAGATAAACAACTTACAACAAATCATGTAACAAGAAACATCTCACATGTATATAATATACGTAGGTATCCGCGCGAAAATTTTAAATCGGTAAAGTAAGTAGTTTCGGAGATTTCCCTTTCATATAAACTTACAAATTTTACCTTATTTATAATATTCGTATATTGCAGAATATCTGATCCGAAGCTATGCTATATGCGTAGGATTAAAGGAGATGCCAAACGGTAAATCAATGCAGCCCGTCTAGTCAGGTTAATCAAATATATCCACTAGAGCTTAGAGTATGCCGAGTACACTCAGGCTCACAAAGTTTTATGGCCATGTCCATAAACATTGAACAAACCCGTTTTTACCTAAATTGCCGGTAAAATTCCTTTGGTTTTATTTGTCACTTTGACATTTCTGTTGGTAAGAACACATTTTATTTATCAGAGAAATACTGACGTTTAGTTAAAATTTTCAGTATGTTACGCACTTTGCGAAAATGGGCATGTTTTTAAATTCATGTACCTACCGTAAAATGGGGTGAGTAGGGATTTATTTATTTATCGTATGGCGGTTACACACTGGTACATATATGTATTCGTATCGATGTCGCTGATAGAGATCCAGTGTGCGCAGCGAGGTTCAGAAGGAACAGTGCAGCTGCCGAGTTTGTTGTTCTTTTAGCACCACCCGGAGGTCACGTGTAGGGTTTCTAGGGTTATTCCTACGTACGTAGAACAACAACGACCAGTAGGGATTGAGGGGGCAGATGGGACGTGAATATTTTCAGTTGCTACTTTGTTTTTCTGGCTGAGGTTGCCCTAAAAGTAATTTTATTATACTTTTAGAAATATTTTCTTATCTTGCGGCAACACGGAGTAGCCACATTATAACATTAAAAAAAAGTGGAGTCTCTAGAAGTGAGAGGTGAAAGATATGTGGCCTGGAGTGGAACCAGGGTTGGATTTTCTCAGCTTACCCCATTGCTATCCCCTCTAACTCCACTACGGGGTGAGATGAGATTTCCCACTGTTTTTGTGTTTATCGTTAAAATTATGAAATTAAACGACAGATAATCATTAAAAAACTAAAATTCATACGACCGGAAAATTGTTTATGTATAAAAATCAACATGCCACAAAATTAGATTTGTATCGAGGTTTGAATGTCTATTTTGACCGAACTCACCCCATTTTACGGTACCCAATTAGCGTGAGTTGTTAAGAGCACATTAAATGGCCAGTAATATAAAATCACACGAATTCCAACAAGTGTCAAATTTTCTTATACTGGTGTCATTCTAACTAGTTTTTAGAAAATATCTGTATGTGACCAACCGCATGAGAGACAAAATCAGACGTAGCTGTTTTGGTCATGAAATACTGCGTAGTTCATGTACAATTCGTTTTTTATTGAAACCTGAAAATTGTGTCAGTAGCTTAAATGCATGTTTTTTTTTCTAAAGAAATATATGTAATACCTAATAGCTTAACAAATGCGAGAATAATAAATAAAAAATCTATGGACAATTTTTTGTGTAAAATTTACACTAAATTGGCTAAGATCCTACGTGATCGAATACGAGTATACCTACAAATATTTTCTACTTATAAACTGAGAACTTTATTATCTTTAGTGATTAATGATATGTGTAAGAACATTTTAATTTAAAAAAATTGGATAAGTGCGAGTTGGACTCGCCCACCGAGGGTAAAAAATTAGCTACAAATGTATATTGTTTAGATTTTGTACTATAAGACGATATTACTGGCTAAATTTCATAGTTCTAGGTCAACGGAAAGTACTACCCTATAAATCTTGATTCCCTTGAGAGTATCGAAATAAACGTTTTTTGCGGCATAAACGGCCGTATCTTTTTTATGTTAACTTAGAAGTTTGTTTTTTTTCACAGTTTCAAGGGACTGTAGACGGGTACCGAATTTTCCTTTTGAGGTACGGGAACCCAAAAAATAATGACAAAAACACACTCGAAAAAAACCTTACATTTTTAACTTTGCCGCCAGTTTTTCTTTTATGCCGTCATTTCGATCAAACGCACTTCTTACTTTTTTTTAACACAGGCACAGGTTCGACAACATGAATAATAAATATACCTATATATTGAAAAGGGTCACTCACGTATTTTAGGTCGAGTATCGCTCGATATGTTTTGAACCGATTCGAATATATAATGTGAATAATAAATACGAAAAAGATAAGTTTTCGTAGCCGTATTAGGTACTCAAAAGAACAAAGTAAAAATTCATACTTTTGCAGTCTGCATGCATTTAAGGGTTAAGTTTTCTACAATAAAACAAAAATATTTTGAAACTTTGAAGTGTCTTTTGTTTTAATTTGACGGTTTGCTATCCGTATATCGACAATATGTCATTAAATGTAACATGAGCATACTATCCAATTGTCAGCTGAGCGCGTCAGTCCCCGTAACACCGGCTCCGTTCGAGTAAATTCCCGGCATAGCCCTAGCGGCCCGAAACCACGTCGGCTCAATGACTCGCGCCTAATTTGCCTGCGCCACAATCCCGATCAACAGGAAACGGCAAATGTGTACGTGAGTTGCTTCAAGCGCGTGTTAAACCCAATCTTTTTATTCCCTTGAGCGCCATATATGAGCTCTACAGGTGATTCTCGCTACACATAGACATTACGCTATGCTACAGGCTACGGCATACTTTTGGAACTCAGATGAATATGCTACTGGTTGAGTCGGTCTGACTAAAGTACAATCAGCAATAAAAGCTGGAGTATATTTTTTGACAAAGACTTGTTCTTTAGTGAATCAAAATTAAATTTCGTCAACTGAGTTGTCTCTCTATATGGCACGGCTGTTATCTCAGTTACTTTGCTGTGTAAAATGGAAATATCCCAACATAAAACTTCATAATTCTTGAATTCACTTAAATGATCTTCAGAATCTGGCTAATCTGCTCTCGTCGTCGCATCTGTCGCAAACAAAACGCCCCAAACGGCCCTCGAGTTAATACTCGAAATGAATATTTATAAAGGCATCAACTGTTAAACTCGTATTGTTACAATTTTCACGTGACTGATGACGTCAGAACAATACTGGGATCTTGCAGTGCGAGTACACTGCAATACTACGCAATTCTTTGGAAAAGCTGATGAAAGCATTTGTATAATTGTATTTTAATTCGATTTTTTTCTAAACATCAAAGTCGTTGTCTTCAACACTCAATACCTTTTAGTTTACATAGTTAGCCGTTATAACAGTGATATATCTTTTTACTTTGTATTAACGTGACTGTCACATCGACTGATTAATTAATCTGTTATTATGATCCATCGGTATGGCAGCCACATCATCACAGTATTATAATATTAGGGTCAATCAATTATTTCTTGTTGCTCGTTGCCATGGTTACGTCTCCTGGGTCACTCTTTAAAACTTTTATTTTATGGGGTTTAAATCCACTAAACACGTGTTTTTGTTATATTGGTAAACCCATTCCATGGTGGGACATCTCCTTAGCATGATAGGAGTCCAGTTTATAGTATTTTTTCTAAGAAGGTCTGTTACTGTTGTCTCTTGGCTTACCGGGACAGAATAACAACAAGAAAAAGTTGATTGATTGTCTTTGCCTATTACTTTGATATTGTATTTTTAGAAGGAGACCAACGATAAGGGGCTGGGATATATATATAGTTTTAATAGTGATAATTATCACTATATATATATATATAGTTTTAATAGTGATAATTATCACTATATATATATATAGTTTTAATAGTGATAATTATCACTATTAAAACTCGCACTATATCCCAGCCCCTTATCGTTGGTCTCCTTCTAAAAATACAATATCAAAGTAATAGGCAAAGACAAATAATTATAATGTCATGTAATCTTAACTAAAATAGTTTGATAGACGCCTAAAGACTGCATAAAAGGAACATCTAAATTCCCACGTCCATCGTTTATTCGAATTTGTACCTTTTTTTGGAATTTTGGAGAGTAACAAATTATTCCATGAAAAAAATATTGTACCGTTGTATGCACCGTACCACGACTTTTCGTCGTCTCCGTAAGGAATTAGGGAACAAAAGGCTTAAGTTAGCTCCAACGCCTCTTCTGTGTTTGTTTGTAAGATCTGCGCTCAACAGCTGACAGCGGATCGGGTGCGTAAATATCCCTTTTCTTCATTAAGAAGATTTTTAATGAATACATTTGATCGACGCAATGTGTTACTGTATGAGTGCTACCTGTAAATGAAAGATATTATTTATTTACTTTATTTAAATATAATCTTAGGATAGACTTTTTACAATATTCTGATAAAAGAAAAATATAAAAATATACATACATAATATAAAAGGGTCTAACAAATATTTATTTTTGTTATTCCGTCACGGCCAGGCAGGAGACAAAAATACAGAGTTTCTTAGAAAATAATGTTACAATCTGGACTTTTGTGATACCTAGCGTCCATACAAAAAGGGGTCGAACACGACAAACCCCACACTTGGTGAACACACCTATGAAACCGAAGTTTTAGAAAATGACCCAGGAGTAGAGAACGTAACCATGGCAATAAGTGACAGATAAAAGTTGATTCGCCCAAAAACATTATAAAAAACCTGACCTAGGTGCCACCGGCAACGGGGCGGGGCCTAAGCTGCCGGTGGCCGGGCGAGAGAGAGAGGAACCTCCTGACTATCCGCGCAGTGTCCAGGAGTACATCCTTCTGTATCTGACCTTTGACCAAACCATCATCAGATGTTGACCGTACCTTCCTTTAGGATATACAGGTGTAAGGTAAGCGACATCTCAACGAAAACTGAAACGATATATTTTTTTGTTATCGTGAATTGAAATCAAGTGGTATTTTACCCAGAACCTCCAGGAAAAAAGTTCTGGGTTAGATTATGATTTCAGCCGCACAATGTGCCACGTCCAACTCTAAATGACGCGGGGGTCATTGGACCGGATGTCACTTACACTCCGGATGACAATTAAAATAACGAACTTAAAGTAAATAAATTTCGCCCGCCAAATAACGTGGTCCTGAGGTAATGCTTAAATAATTTTTGTAAAATTTCGTTGTTATTTAAAATTACAAGCTCCATTAATATTCGAAAGAACAAAACTCACCAGACTTTTTCTAATCGTACAAAATATGACATCAAACTTTTTATAGATTCAAAACAATCGATTGATTTCACTTGTAGCAGTTGAAGACCACTTGTAACAGTTATAGACACATCCTTGAGATGTTTTTAATAATTGGTTATTTCATTCATTGATTTCTGTTACTCTTGACAAAATATTTCGTTTCGTCAACAACAAAAATGTCATTAAAATCATAGACTGATATGAAATAAATCCTAAAGTCATAGTAAAGAAAGAGGTTAATCTGTAAATTACCCACATTTTAAAAATATAGCTCGACCAACGACAATTCTCTAAGCAAAGCACCTATCGGAAGTAGGTATCATCTGAATCGAAACAAATGATTTGGCCTATATACTAGCATAAAAAAATACATTGTATGTACGTAACTGTTTTTATGATGAATTATTATCATAAAATACTCCAAACAGCGCATGCACTCAAAACGGCGTATTATAGTTTAGGTACCTACTTGTGAACCCCTAATCTTATTTCCTGATTTTATTTATTATTTCCATGGACCATGTGCATTTACGTTATATGGGTGTTGAGATGTGTCAAAAATAGGAACTAAAATATCGTGGACAATAGTATATTGTAAGAGAAAGTTCTAAAGATCGACGTTGTCGGGTACGACAGGAAGGACTAGATACATACTTACACTACATACATAGGTATAATATGAGCGAAAAACGTTAGTACTGCAGCTCCACGGAAATTTATATGCTCTGTCAATAAAAAGCAATGTGCAAAAACAAATTGGATATACCTGAATGCTGGAGCAGACTTCCTCTTCCGGTGCACCCGATTTCGTTCATAATTAATAGCGGCGATACTGCAACGCCGATGCAACGTCGACAAAACTTGACTGAAATCGTCATTTGAATACTCTATAGTCCAGAATGACCAATTACTTAATATTTTTATTACAAATGAAGAATGCTTGGGGACTTTTAGGTGAAGAAAAAATGGTCTCCAACAAACATTCGTACCAAATTTTATCCAACTCCCCGTGATTTAGAATTTTGACAATCTCGACTGTACTATCAATTTATCAGTTTATCAGTCATTTTGTTTTTGAAGACAGATGTCCTCTTATGTAGAATATTATCGCGGATAGAATACCAGCCAAGCTACATTCTTATTTTAAATCTAGGCTTTGTTTCTTATTCCCTGATATACGGTTATATTAAGGTAGCTAATAGCTATATTATTTTCAACTAAATTACATACCTATTATGACAATTGACGGAATAGTGTTCCGTCATAATAATACAATTGGAACGAAAGCCAGTGGCAGTATAATATTTTATTAACGAATTTATTTTATGTCTGTTCTTTTGTTCCGGTACGTATGTTTACCAGTTTTATTTCGTTTGCTAATAAAACAATAATATAGTATTTTTTACAATCGTGTTATAATAGAGAGCTTTTTAGTCGAGTACCATGTTTAGGCCACGGAGCTTGCTGAGTGGTCTAACAAGATATTCATTTAGGTACCTTTATTTTCGACACAGGTTTCACCGGCGACGGTCGTGTATAAATCGGTCGATATCTGTAGCACTACCACCAGTGGCTATCGAGAACACACATTACGTTCCTTTCCTCGTGAGCGAGTAAACCCGCTTCGAATAGATTTCGATTGTCGCAAATTCGTAACTCATGGTGCCGTTGTACTCCGAAAACAACGTTACTCTGTAGCGATTAGTCGTCGATGCGTAATTTAAACTTTCGATTCGTACGACCAATTGGTACCATGGCACTCAAATTTGAGATTTCGAATATAAGAATACCGTTGCGAGAATAGTAAACTATTTCACTTGAAAAATGGCGCTTGATAACTTATTATTCCGTCAAGAGTTACCGTACATCCTATCGACAACTATCTTAAATTAAAGAACGTATAAGGATTTGAATTGACATGTATATCCGCAAAGTTCGGATTGTCACGTATTTATTTTGTATTTAAAAATGCAAAAGAATGGCACACGTTCCGCCATATTGTGTCGAGAGAATCAGTGGAGAATCGACGCACACTGTTAAGTTATACTTAATGTTGTTAAGCTTAAGGTATACTTAGATCCTTTAAAGTTTTTTAACAACTTGGCCTTGGAAAAAATTTCAACGTACACGATTTAAATTAAAACGAAAAATGATTGTGATATAATGCTGAATATTGAAAAATCGATTAAACTATACGAACGATCTAGTTAACGATTGCGAGTATAAGCGACTTGTGGTAAATTTCAGATATTTAACCAACTTCAAAAAAGGAGGAGGTTCTCAATTCTCGATATCTCGGTTCCATACATTAACTCTCAATTAACTCACAGTTGACTCTTAATTGACTTTTATTTTTTTGCGATTGAATGGGAAAATTTGTTCAGTATGACCATCTTATTCGGTTTTGGTCTTCTTGCTGCACGACCCCGAAATCACCTGTATAGACTTTTAGCGTATATCAATAATGTCTGAGGTTGACCACTTGCTGATGCTGTATACAATGTGGAGGCAGGACCGAAAATAAAATCAAAGCGTGACAATTTAAAGTGTTACAAGTACTCTTTGATATGATCTTTAAACAAGGAGAAACAATGGCACAACTTCCATTGGCCCTTCAACACATGAAAACAAAGTTTTCCTTCTCATAACGTAGTTTGGTAATTTAACTAATTACCCAACTGCATGCGATATCTCCTTAGCTGCAAGTGTTGCCGAGATTTACTGTGTCCATTTATAACGGCTGCTTTATTGCTGCCATTGTACAGTAGTCAGGCTACATTAAGTCAACGTGTCGCACGCTCCGTGAACACGTTGTAGGCTAAGTGAGAAAATTGTTATATTTTTGCGATTTCAAGCCTTGATTTATACCAGGTATCAGATACCCCGGTTTCAGGCCAATTAGTCTGGCTGGACTGTAAAACATTGAAAATGTTCCTAAGAAATAATTCATTTTCCTATCTCTTAAAGAGTCCTTACTCCTAAAGACGAGCGTATTTAGCAAAATGCTTCCTTTTTCATTCAAGACGACGTAACTATTAGTATTTATTAAAAAAATATTTAAATAATCATTTCTTAAACTAAGGACTAACAAAGTTCAAATATTCATTTTATCTTTTTAAACCTAAAATAAATGAGTTTTTGTGGTTTTCAAATTTTGCGTGAGTAGTGTCGTTTTGGGTTTCAATTTTGCAGTAAACAAGAATCATTTAGTACGTGAATGATTGCAATTCAATTCACCATATCTTGTACGAGGGGCTGACATGATTTAAATTCAAAGAATAATGAAAAAAAATTGATTGAGGATTACATTATATTTTTTTACCGAAAATTGTACTTATATTTTGCCTTAAAAATTATATTATAGCCTACTGTAAATTTATGTTAACCCATATAAAATAATCATAATTATAGGACACACGTCACCGTAAATTTATATTTTTTTAAAAGATGTAAAAATCACGCTGGTTTAGAAAAGAAAATGAAAATTGAACTTTATCAGCCCCTAGTTTAAGAAATGATTTTTTTAAGTACGTTATCAGTTTTTTAAATAAATATTCATAGTTACGTCGTAATCTTAAATGAAAAAGGAAGCATTTTGCAAAATACGCTCGTCTGCAAAGGTTGTCTAGAAAAGACCGCTCTTTAGCGATAAGATCGCCTGTAGGTGAATTGTCATGTTCTGATAGTTTCTTGCAAATGCATTGTTTTGTTACAGGAAAGTAGCAAACTGCGTATTTTTTTCCCAACGTTCCGAAAAAAAATTGCACTTGATTTCAATTCACGAATGGTAACAAAGTTTCAGTTTATGTGTCACACCTTTACTTCAACGCCGTATTAGGTATATACCACGACAAAAACTACTTCATATTTTCTGCAGTGAGTTTCTTGATTATTATTTAATATTTGTAGAGACCAACTAAAACTTCCGCACCGAGTGACATCCGGCCCGTCGCTTCCGGCTTTTCCGGATATTTTGAGCACTTTCCGAGACAAATAACTTAAATCGGTAGAGTTAATAGTTTTTTTTTTCAATTTAACGTACCTACGTGTAATAGGAAAATGTTGGTAAATTCGGTTTGTCATATTTATTCATCATTTCAAACAAACGTCTTGCGTGAATTTAAAGCTTAATTTAACAAGTTAGAATCTATAAAAAACAATAGTCGGAGTCCACAAATGAAGAAATTGAGTAGGTACTCGATTTTTTTAAAGTAAGCTTCTTTTAAATGAGCTTCGAGATAGTTTTGGCTGTTTTATTTGGAAGTCGTAGAACAATTATATTTTAACGATTAGTTGTCAATGTAAACCTCTCACAGATTAGTGCAGCCTGCGGTGGCGTTATAGTTTAATTACTGACCGCCACTGCAGGCCGCGATAGTCAGTGTGAGGCTTTAGCGTTACTTATTCTGGTACAAGCAAAAGTCGCATTTTCAATGACAGTTATTTAAGTTATATCGTCAGTAGTCATATAACTCGTGGCACCTTCATTGGCGAGGAGGCCGTTGACCCTACTTCCTATTAGGGTTGTAATTTTCAGCTTTATCCATTAACGTTCAACAAGCTGTAAACTTGCAAACGGTAGTCAATACCAAGATAGTTAATTTGGGAAATTTTAGTATTATGGATAAATAATCCCCTATTTGCGGAAAAGTCCATCGTTTCGTTCCACGCTGTGTAAATAATATAAGTTTTTCCGAAGCATCATTGTTCTTAATATTGTTAAGTCCTTTACCCCACCGAATATTTCTGAGTTATGGGTGAAATTACGTGGTACTGTAAATGTGCGTAATTTGTGCTGATATTACAGAATAAGCATAATATGTTGTAAAAAAAATTGTACGGAAGTTATTAATCAATTCATAGCATAATTTGTCAGCGGACGAAATTATTTATTTTTATGGATGTGGCTGCAGACATACTTATGTACATGGCCAATGGCAATTAATTAGACTGTAGGTACAGTTGAAGTTGAAATTCGAAGACAATGCATTAAAGGGAACATACGTCAAAATAATAATCGACAAGTACATCCTAGGTCATACTCATAAGCAAGTAACAGTTACTTAATCTCACCAGTAAAATATTAATATGTAAGAAACTAAAATGTGGCAGGCTAAACTGTCATACAAAGTTATGTAAGTATTTACCTACTTATCTCGATTTAGAGACATTCTTGATTTCTATGTAAAAGATTTTATGCTGTAACTCTGTAAAACATTCCCTATCTATTGTGACATTGCTATTCATGTAGGCCTCGACCATCGTTATTTTATCTTAATAATAGCAAATGCTTTTGTTATGTGGGTGCGAATGGGCGTCGCCACGAGGCTACGAGCTTGAGTCACTTTAGCCCCAAACCTAGTATTGCAAGCCGTTGAAAAATACTTAATGTCATAGAGTTGTTCAATATCAATAATAAATGGCCTGTAGACTTAAGGAACTTAAGGGTTGGCAGCTGTGACACGGCTGTCGCCGAAGACCGATGCGCCGACCGCAGTTCACAGAGCTAAGTGACGGATAGGGACCTCCGTGTGTTGTGTTTCATCTTGTTTTCTGGGGAACGTGTGTGGCAGCAACATTATGTACACGGCCGTCACGGCCTTGATAACGAGGGTTCCTGGAAGTAATATATTGTACTTGGAAGACTTGACATTTAGACTGACAAATTCAGGTACATACTGATAGTTGAGCGTTTACCAAATAGAATGTAGTAGTCCGTAAGCCCGCTCCTAATATACCTACGTCTCATGAAAATACGATGAAATGCAAGGCACACGGTCGATAAAGTTGTGCTGACCAAGAATCAGAAATTTATCGCACCTAAAATTGGCCGAATGTTTGAAAAATCTTTCACTTCCGGTCAAAATTTTAAGGGTATATTTACGTCATGTGACAATAGTACGAGACATGTGGCATCATTTAGCCCTCTTTGGCACCGTCTGCTGTTGTTGTAAAAATATTTTGGTATATATTTCAAATTATTTATACATTTATGAGTTAAAATAATATCGATCAACAAATCCGGTGAGTATGGCAAGCGAGGCGAGTGACGGCAGACGGGTGCGAGCCCAAGTGGCGTAAATAATTGATAAATTGCCACCCAGTTCCCAGAGTGACCGGCCAACCCCGGCCTACACAACCAGCCGGGCCGAACCCGGCCAAACTCCCAATTTACGACCATTTAATTGTAGCTTAATTCCCAAACTAGTCTTGGCTTCATGAAATATCGCATTGCTTGCGAATTAGGTGGCGCGGAGAGCTGCGGTTGGAACGATTTGTAGAGTTAGACGTGTCTGTTACATAGCAAACTTTGGAGATATTAGATATTATACAAAGTTGTCATATATTTCAGTGCAACATATATATCGAGTATTTACATTGTTATAGTAAATAATTGGAATCTCTTTTGATTGGTTTTAATGATTGTTCGTCATACCGCCACGTGTTCTGAAAAATAATAAAAATAAGTTAGAAAGTTCAGTCACAAACAAAATATTACAAATATATTATCGTGACACATGGACCCTTTTTTTTTTTTTACGGAGTGGAAATGCTGTTACGCATCCCCCCAGCCTGGAAAAGCTATAATGGGGGGTATGTGGGACTCTCACCCTCCAGCCAACTCTATTTAAAGAAGGGGGAGGGAGTCTACCCACTAAAAACCATTCCAGCGTTTCCGTCCCTGCCTTTAATGGGGGAGCAGTGGGATCGCGAGCATTCTACCACGACGCCCCCCGGCGGCTCCGCAAAATTGAGATGCGGGCCCCCGCGCCAAAGGAGAGGAGGATCTGAAATGCATGTCGACCCTCCTCCCAGACATGTAAGGCCGTGCAATGTGGGTCCCCAACCCACTGACCCTAACTGGGGGAGGACACGGCTTACGGCCGCAAACCGCGCGCGTCTTCTCCCTCTTCGTCTACGCCGGATTGCAGGCGCGTCTGCTCTGTCCTCGCACTCCCTCTCCGCCGCCTCCTTTTGCGAGATGATTATGTCGCAGAAGGAGGCCACCGCAACCCAGGATCTCTCGCAGCTCAACATGGCCGCAATGACGATGTGCAGCGAGAGGTCATCCACTGCAAGGACCGCGACCATTGTGTGGCGCTCCGCGTCCCAGTGGCTCTAGGGTGTGTTGGGCCGTGTCGTCC
This sequence comes from Epinotia brunnichana, assembly GCA_963854355.1. Classification (NCBI taxonomy): domain Eukaryota; kingdom Metazoa; phylum Arthropoda; class Insecta; order Lepidoptera; family Tortricidae; genus Epinotia; species Epinotia brunnichana. The sequence continues at coordinate 20,378,270 of OY977940.1, forward strand.
TCAGCCCCACACTCGTGGCAAGCGGTGCTGGTCTCCCTCTTAATTCTGTACAGGTAATGACCAAAGCACCCATGTCCGGTCATTACCTACGCCAACCTAAAGCCCACCTTGCCGTGGGACCTCTCCAGCCATAGGTCGAGCCCCTATAGTGCGGCCTCCATAAGGGGAGTCCTCGAGGTCGCTCTTCCATCTGTCCCTCATTCTTTTTTCGGCCTGTCGACGAGCAGCCCTCACCTCTTTGGGAGCGGGGAACTCTCCAGAGGCCCTGTTCCTCGGCCGCTCCTTATGTGCCTCAGATAGCAGCTCTGCGTCAAGCTCCCACGGAGGAGTTCCTGCCAAGGCGCATGCTGCCGCCCATGCCACCGTCACGTAGGCAAATTCTGATGGCCACCACTCTCTGTGGCTTTCTTAGCAGGGCCTTATTTCCCGCATTGAGCCGGTCCCGGACAAGCCGTGGATCAGCCCACCCATGTTTGGAAGCAACCGCCCCAGGGCTGAAGCGGTTGCCGTAACTCGGGGAGCAAGTTGGCATTGCAAATGGTCCTTAAAAACTAATATCTTAATCTACCTATACGGGTGTTTCCTGTAATAGGAGCAATAAGTTAAACGGTAGATTATTAAGCGTGTGAACAATTAGTTCCACGTGGTTTTATTAAAAAAAAACTATATTTTTTTATATTTTTTTCTTTAAAATAAGTTTACTTGTATTGTTTTACTCTACTGGAGTGCTATAAGTACCTTTTTATTTTAAAAACACAAAAAAAAAAAGACAAAAATATCTTTTGAAAACAAAAATGCAAAAACTATTAAGACTCATTACATGATGTTACCTCAAAATCTGCATTGACTGCTGTGCTATGATGTCGTGGTGCTAAGATACATTACTTGGAGGTCATAACTTATCAAAATTTCTCCGAATCCAAAAAAAAAATTAAATGAATGGGGACACAAGGGTAAACATTACTGCAAATGCTCTAAAGAAGCATCCTTTTGAATATTTGCTCCTATTACAGGAAACATACGTGTGTAGGTATAAAGTACTCATTACATTAAAGATTACTATGTGAAATAGGTTGGAAACTAAAAGTATAGTTATTTTAAAGAATCTTCCATAAACTCTTGCATACAATAATAAGATTTGTTAAACAAGTTTTTTCAAGTATCAAAATGTGTTGTTGTGTGATCATGATCAAGTACCAATTGTGAACATAAGGTTTCATGTTATAGCAGGCGGTAAATAACTACGCTTATTATACAAATACTAAAACAAAAATAATATATCACCCCGTCGTGTATTTTGCTAGCGAAATCTATTGAATTTCATAAGGGAAAAAATATATTTGAAATCATTCGCTCTGTTCGAACGTATTTACTCATACTATGGAGACAACAAACAACTACTAATCATATTAGCTTTATTAATTACCTCCCCGGCGTATCGTCGAATGAAAATGTATGGAACTAAGTTCGGCTCCTCCGAGGAAACTATTGAGTGAAGTATGCCCGTTGTTTGGGTTGTGTGCCTGATATTTTGCCATGCACTGTTATTCCAAGCAGAGAGTAAAGAGTTACGATGTAGTCTTAATGCTAAAAAGGTTCATACAACCCTTTTGTATAGCATACTGATTACCAAATGACGTTTCCTGTTTCCTACTGCAAAACTGAACCTACATACGTACATTTTTTTTCATAACTACCAAACACATTTGCCGAATTTTAATTCATCTTGAATTGTGGGCCAAGGTGATCACTGAATGGATTCCATTAAATGGCTACCGCTGATGAGACCGACTAAAAAGGTTATGGTGGAACGACCTTAACGTATTCATACGGTCTACACAATATCGCGTTCCTTTACAAAAATAAACTTGATGTAACTAGTTAGTGTTAGTTTTCCTATAGTTTTGTCTCTGTACCATTCATTTCGTGACACTTAGCGCCAGCCACATTGGCTCCATGTATTAGGAATGTTATAGGTGCTTTTTCTTAGAGTTAGATGACGCTATTGATTTATTCGTCCATGATATTATGTTAAAAGTGACATTGGGAGGAGCTTGCACTCCATAGAACCGGCGGGGAACGAGGGGAGGACTTTGCCCCTCAGTGGGATACTCTTGCAGACAACGTCAGGTTCCTAGATATGACGGTTTTCGTCGCGTTGTCGCAATATGTCGAGCGCTATGATTCGAAAACCGTTGACAGCGAGGGCTAGAATGTGGTAATACAATCAGATATGTAACTTCACTCTTATTACGCCTTAGAGCAGGCGATCACCATCTCAAAAATTTCACTTCTTCTCTAACATTGATTTTCAATTACAGTGAGTAATTGACGTACACAATGAATGCGCCCATTAATGTTGTATTATGCCGCTACATACTAATTCAATGATCTGCGAATTCCCGTATCGATCAACTGCAATTAGCTGTTTGCGTAACACAGACGTACCCACCAAGTATTACAGTCGGCATACCTAAACTGGCCGGTTAATTCGTTGTTAATTGAGCTGACGTCTGCGGTTTAATAACTACCGGCGCACGCTCTGATTTAATTATCATCTTTCACCATGTTGCTAGTTACGGATATGTGGCCGATGTAAAGCCGTGTTACAGTAACGTTCCCACAGTGAAATTAAAACTTTGAAGCAAAAAAATGCCTATGTAGAAATACTAAGACTATACAACTCCAGTAGGTTTCTCTGGGCCGCTATTCCAATTGTCTTAATGATAGAAGAGGATATCCCTAGTATAACTCTTTTTTGTTTTTCTCAGTCAGATTTTGAAAGAAAGAGACATGAACCAGTGGATGCAATGACATGCCGGAGACATCAGTTTTTATCTCAAATAAAGACCTCGATTGAGTCGCAGCGTTCCAGTACATAATTTCTGATACATTGTGTGCATCAGGTGGATGGGCTTGAAAGAGCATGTAAGTACATATTTGTTATGTGAATGAGTGAAAAGGTCCATTCAGTATATTTTGTATCCAGCATCGGATCAGGTGTGTGATTCTGATCTTTTAAAGTTTACCTTACTTAAATTAACATAAAATTGACGATTTTGTCCAAGTACTTTTCCCACCTACACGTTGGTTGCATAACTTTACGAACGAGCGTTAGGACATAGCAACTGTCATTTTCATCTTCAAAAAATGATAGTTGGATAACTTGCGTCCGATAAGTGACGTGATTATACCTTGTTGCTTGATAACTTTTAACTGGGGCCCGTTACACGCGCTTGAACAATAACGACAGTGTTGCCAGTTCAGACTTGTAAAACTGTAACTTATAGTTTCTTGAAAGGGGCCTCTGAATGCGCAATCCTCTTTTTATCAATGACTTACTGCATTTTGATTGCAGCAGTTGGATCGACTGAAATATAATCATCTTAACATTATTCAAGCACTATCAGTGCAGTTTTGTCTGATACTCAACAAAAACTGCACGACTTAAATAGATGCTTATTACGCGTATTTCATACCATAATTCACAAATTACCGCCAAGCGAAAAGGGCACGGGCCTAGCAGATGCGGGTGCACAGCCGAGCGCAAAATCAGACGCGGGGCGAAACGACACTCGCGTCAAGCAGCGAGAAAGTACACGGATAAGGCATTTTGAGGACACTGTTAATTTGCGAGCGCTTTAATATAGGTATACATTGAAATGTATTTCATGTAGCTATTGAGTACCTGTACAGCCAGTAACAAGAATACAAGGTGACATGAAACACGTTTTAATATCCTATAATGGCAAATTCCTCGATGAAATATGAATATTATGGTACAAGACAAGTTTTAGTTACTTTATTATTATTGTTATTGTTTTCATTTATAATTGATAACGGAATTGATAATTTCAGATACCGGTAAACAGCAGGTCGATCACGTAAAGCATTGTACAGTCGACTACAAAGAGATGTATCCATACTATGTTACAAAAATATGTAGGTATACATAGACTTTACTACCATAGTAATAAGATATACATACATTATTTTGTATCATTAAAAAACATACTTATCTTTGTAGTCGACTGTACTCGCGTCAGGTAGATCTAAATGTCACTTTTTATATGGAAAAATGACAGTTAAATTGTCCTAACGCACGTACGAAACGTTACGTGATTACCCCTCTGGGGTACCTTCTTTGCATTGAAGGGCGACTTTGCTTAGAACGGTTTATTTTCTAAATTATTGTCATATATAATAATATATGCTTGTGTGTATTATTATTGTTAATGTATTTTGCTGTGTAAATGCTAGTATACTATCTTGCTCTTTACTTGATTAGACCTATTTAATTTAAATAGTACGGCTTTTATACAACATTATAAATGATCAAAGTAGCCCCAGTTTTTACTATTTTAAGTAACGGTCCTCTTTATTCTTTTCTGCATGTCTTCGACGTTGATATTTATATATTTCCTTACACGTCTGATTTGATTGCGAAATACAGTTAAAGCCTTAACCCATTTTGTAGTTCCTCGTGCGGCAAACTACCTTATCATTAGTTTCCACCTCAATATTGAAATTAAGTCGGTCCCTTTCGCTGTCCCTTTATGTTTGCCTAGTGAAATTAAGTAGAAAATTTATTCCGTATCAGTTTTAGGCCCTTTATGTCAACGTCGAATTTATAATTCGCCCACCGAAACTAATATAATAAAGATTAAATTGTTCGAAATTCGCGTATTCGCATAACTTTGTTCACTCGGTTAAGTAATTCTGTCCCCGTCACGAATCCTGCATTAAATTACTGGGATAGGTATTTATGAATTCTGCAAATAAACGAGGAACGCACGTGAAAGGTACCTACACCTGTCTGCACATACGCTATATATAGGGAAAAAAATTAACATTTTAGTGGAAATTGAAAACTATAACAGATAAGGAAATTAGGTGTCAAAGCGAACCCCGGGCTCCTTTAAGGCACAACCGGGAATAACGCTATGAGGATGATGATAAGGAAAATAGTAGTTAAGAACCACACGATTGGGTATTCGGACAATTTAATAAAAATAGATTTCTCTTATTATGTATATATCTCCAAGAGTAGGCTGTGACGGAGGAGATAAAATTTCTTGAGGTCAAAAATGTCCTGCAATTCTTTGCGTTCGCGGGACTTGACCAAGAATTGTAGTAAGTGACGATCACAATAGATCAGCGATGGTCGCAGTGATATAAGGGCTCTGGCAGCCCGGAAGCCACTACCAGAATAATAATAATAAGCTGTGACATTAAGTGTAACTACTCTGTTCAGCTTTCACCGCAATAGGCGGTCCCACAGATTCTGTGGGCGGTCCTTACAGTTAATAAAAATACTTTCTAAGAAATATTGTGTACCTACCTATATGTTCAAGGAAAATAAGGCTTACATTACATTATTACTCAGTTTAGGGGGTTCATTAATCACATGACGTTTTGAACGCGCGTTGGAACAATTTAACTGTCATTTTCCATATAAAAAGTGACATTTAGATCTACCTGACGCGCGTACAATGCGTTACGTGATCGACCTGCAGATCACGGTGATGATTTGATACAATACAATACCTACATGACGTATTCTGTATTGCTTGTCTAAAAGTAGTTCGCAAAATAAAAATAAACCTCCTATGGTACACCGGTGTTAGAAATAGACGGAATTATAAAAACTTTGAAGTTAAGTACTGGTTTCCTACCTCATGTTGTTGCTCACGGGAATCTCGGTCGCATTGTACTCAAGTAAAAATATGCAGCCGTTACGTATTAAAATTTCATTTGGTGTAGTTTTTATTGAGATATTTTTTCCTACAAACGATTCTATTTGGACGTTAGTCACATCCGAACGGAACGCGGAGCGGACAAGCGGCTCATGCGTGAAGCGACGCGACGCCGCGCTGTCCGCACCAACCGCCACGATTAATTCACTGCGGACTTCACTCGCAGACTGTCTGTAATAAATGCGAGGAAAATAATGATTGACGTGTGCTGAAGAAATGTTTTCGTTATGTCACGTCAGAACGATCCCTTGCGTTCAACGGTGCACTGCTAGCCATGCAACCGATTCACTGTTTATCGTAAAAAAGGTTTAGTGATGTAAGTAGCATACGCAGATTTATATGCCTTATGTTAAGCCTTACGTTTGTTACATTTTAACACACAAAGATAGTTAACCTTTGTCAGGAAGTAATATACAAAAAACGAAAAAATATATCAAAATGGAAAGGTCTAGTGGATCTTTATAAAACGGACAAATGATTTTATACGTCTAAGGTTAGCAGCCTGTATAACTTCGCGTCAGGACCCACCAATTGTTGTTTTAAACAAAACAACGCGTTCTTGACCATCAATTGTCAAAATGGCAGCATAAATTAAAGTCCCTTCGGGCGGCGGATTAATGCTAGTATTAATCGAGTGACCGCCGCAGGACGCAGGGCTCTGATACCGGCACCGTACGTACAGGAGATTTACGGTATTACGAGGTTTATTTACAAAAAATAACTAGGTCTGCCCGTAATTTCCCATGCCTGACGATTTTCGAAATTATATGAATACAACTTACTCTCAGTTCTTTTATTATTATTTGGAGTATTCTATTTTTTAAATTATATCACCTTTTCTACTTTAGAAATAGTGATTAGTACTACTGATTATTATAAAATCACAAATAAGAAAATTGTTTTGCTCCAGATACGTAATAGTTGTTATTCTATGTATATATACTCTTCTTAGTAATAAAGGCTATTTTATTTATTTTATTTTATTTATTTTTTAAATTATATACAAGTTACTTCATCATCATCATCAAAGCAGACCCCGGCCTCCTTTAAGGCATAACCGGGAATAATGCTAGGAGCATGATTACTTCATCATCATCATATATTTAAGAGCCAGGCTCTTGTCGGTGGAGCAATTTCCATTCTTCTCTATTCTCAGCTTTCTTCTTGACATCTTGATACGACACGCTGTCTACTTTTTCCTTGATTTGGTCCGTAAAAGATCTTCTTGGTCTCCCTTAACAAATTACTTAATATTTCTTATTTATTTGCTTACTTTTTATTAAAATTGTTGATTATAAATCAATGGCCTTAATATGCCGCTTTGACCAGCAACTGATCTAATGTGGCGGTCCTTTTCTCTTTACTCTTAGTTAAAATCTTAAAATGTCAGTGTATATTTATAAATTATTCCTAAGAGTTAAATTCGGCTAGCAAGAAAATTAAAACAAAAACTGTGGACATCTAGCGCTCTCATTAATTGTCATGTTCCATAAGTGTATAGATGCAGTTGTTATTATTTATTTACTTATAATTATACTCTTGTGGACTTACAGTTACCCAAAACGTCCAAAAGATAGTTATTTTACAGGTTTGCTTAGGCGCTAAACATAAAACTTCTTACTATTTAATTGTAACATTTTCCAAAAAAGTGAGGCTATTTGCGAAACGAATAAGTGTAAGTCTTAGTGATGAACTGATGACGAACTATCCGCAAACACATCAGCATCCTGGATTTGTGCAAGGAACTCATTGAGTAATGCAATGGCTCTGGCAGTAGGTGCGTTGCAGGCTTGCAGAGTGCTGGTTTTGCTCGTAAAAGCGAAAAGGTTCCGTACCCGCGTTCCTTTGCGGCCCACGGCCTTTGTCAGGTACAAATAAATTCAACTGAGCCAAGAAGGACGGGTTATCTACCTTGTGGCGTAGTAGAAGGCAGTTATGTATAAACGTTGAAATTTTCCGGTGCAGGGTTTCCAGCCCAACCATCCCGGTCACGAACAATGATGGAAAGAGAGCCGGATAGTACCCGTTATTAAGGACGACTCACGCTAGAACGGGTCGTGTCCGGCCCGCGGACCGTTTTCTCAGAAAAACGACGGCGTTTTTTCGCGGCCGAGCCATATCTAAGCCCGGCCGAGCCACGGGCGAGGCTCGGAAGTGGCTCGTTGTCGGCACGGCCCGACCGGAGCTCTGTCAGGCTTGGGTATGGCTAAAAACGCCGTCGTTTTTCTGAGAAAAAGGCCCGGGCTGGACACGTCCCGTTCAAGCGTGAGTCATCCTTTATGAGTTGTTAGAGCCAAAATAGGTATAAATAAAGCGTAAATAACACAGACATGTTACAAAACTTGAATAAACAACATAAAGTCGTCGGTCCGGCGACCGTAGGTGACCGCCAATTAGACGGAGGCGGTTTATCTTGCGCCGCCTGCGGGCAACGACGCGTCTTCCGACTCGGCGACGCGCCGTCCACATGACCACTTTACAATTTAATGTCAACTGCAAACATGCCACGGTACATCGTACGAGTAGTTTATTCGGAGAATTATATTAAAACTAAGTAGTGACTTGCTTTATGGTTCGCATTAACTATATTCTTCTTTACAATATACATTTAAAAAACCCAAAAAAAAAAACGTCATATTGTAGTGAAAACTGCGTCAAAATCGATCAAGTTGTTTCTGAGTTAATCATGAATGTACACATGGCTATAGCGGAATTTCTTCTACACAGTTCGATTGCCATACAAAACGTTATATGACATCGCAGGCTAATGGACTAAAATATTTTAGAAATTGGTTCGGGACGTGATAATATATTTTACGTCATACCTGGCCATAAAGTAGGAATTACCGCACGCTATGCGTGCGGAAAACCCCACTTCCTGGCCAGATAGAGACGTAAAATGTTGTACTCACCACGGGCGGTAATAAAGAAAGCCTCAGAGCGCATATTTATCGCCGTTGCCTTCGGCTCGGGCGTCAAATACCTGCGATCTGAGACATTCTTTGTTTAACCGCCCTAGGTAAGTAATGTACTATTATCTATCCAAATATCATTAACCTTCCATGATGCGTTCAAGAACCGCACATTATGACTACCATAAAAATAGACTGTTGTGTGAGAGCAAATTTCTTATCTGTGAAAATGTTATTATTGCTAAATAATAACATCGATTTCGATAATATTATTTCATTCAAATTTCGAACGTCTTAAAAACAAAGAAATTTGATTTAACCTCTATTCTAATATCAGTCGAGATGACGTTTAGTTCGAAATGAATTGTCAATTTGCATACAAATTTGACAAATGTCCCACGTAAGTAAGATATCGAACGATATGATAATTAGATCCAACTCTAGTTTGTCTCTGAATTAAAAAAGAACTATGACAGCTGCCAGAAAACAACGCCGCAATGCCGGTCATAATATGCGGCTCCTGAATGCATCATGGACGCTTATGATATGTGGATAGATGAAAAAGTGTATGTAACTATACATAATTAGGTATTAAGATACTCGTGTGATGTTATTATGAACCCACACTCGTATTTAATGCCCTTCATTATGTACAGTCACATAAACTACTATTATGTAATATAAATTAATTACCAGTTCCACTGAATTAATGCAATTTATTGTGAATAGATATGCAATAAATACATTATAATAATGCAATCCAAGCCACATTGAGCTATAACATATAACAAGTAAACGAATTCCGCATATAATTTAGTTTTGGATTGGTGCAATAAAAATGTGCTCGGCCATAGCCAAATTGGCCATAGCTGACCAAATAGCGGCGAATAAAGTTCGCCGTGGTTCGTTCCCTTTATGGGTTTATTACATTCGAATTGTCACCCGTTTCAAAGCTACGGTTCAGCAATCTAATTCCCCGGCATGCTTCAAATCTATAGAAGCGAGCAATCTGCTCTCATCAGCGCCATTTCACCGCCAGAGCACACCGACAATGGCATTTAATGTAATTTAATTTCCTCAAACCCTATTTTATCGCTGGATTATTTGATCAAAGGGCTAATCGAGTCCACATACCAACAGTTTAGCCAAAGATAAACTTGCGACATGCGGGCGGTGTGCGTGTTTAACTAATGACCGAATCATGGGGGCTCGTGGGGGCGGCGGTCCGGCGATATCATTAGCCGCAGATGCTGCCCGCTGCCCGGTCTGTTTCACAACGCTCCAGGCTCACAGGCAAACCAGTGTAAATCAGACCTCCAATTACACGCGGTTATTACCAATCCCCGCGTCATGATATACTAGGTTTAAGCGGCAAGGTGAGGTTAAACTACTTGTGAATAGAATAGCCGGTATAAATACATTAAGTGCGCCGTCAAACTGTTAAAACTGGCTCAAATGCGCCCAGATTTTCCAAGGCTGAAATATAGTGATGGACGCGGAAATTTTATTAAACATTGTTATCTATATCCCAAGTATTTTAGAGATCGCTCATCAGCAATAAGACCGCCTGTGGTCTACCTCTACCTACATGTTATTGTTTTGTTTATCTTTGAAACTGTTTCGTTTGTTTGAGGTGTGTAATAAAGAGTATGTATTGCGTAATTTGTGTACTGCATTGAATAACTTCACTTATTTTGCGACAACCTTGTGAGAAGATACAGGAATTAGTGCATTCACACAAATCGATTTTCAGTGACAGACACTGGAGTGCCGTAATTTATGTATCTCTCATAGAGTTGGTACCTAGTAAGCTTCATGTTATAAGCAGGACACGTCATTAAATAATTTAGGCTTCGTCAATATATGCTTAATTATGATTGAATTTCCTTTCGTTTAAATGCTATTTACCAATCAACGATCTCAAATATCACAAACAGAAACTCGTTCGACAATATGAAGTGCCATTGACGCTTCATAATTCACCCCTATAGACATTTTCAAGTACCGGATCGCATCAGAATCAATATACATAGAAAAACAGCGGCCACTGGATGGCGTATGGCGTCATAAAATTCTATAAAGCCAATAAAATTCGTGCGCGGCGTTAGAACGTCCACATAAAATCTGGAGGTACATAAACATATAATAAGAGGGATGAGCGAGTTATCCTCACAAAGAGTATTTTTGTGAGGGATAAGCGGCGGTTTCCCTAGATGGTTATTTTATACAGTGGATGGAGCTGAGTTAACGGCATGGGTTTTTAGCGTAGACGGTCTACGCAAAGCGTAGCGGGCTACAGTTGGCTTGATAAACGCGCCATACACGCGGTGTCGCGTTTGCTGGCTTTCAATCTTTTGACAATGATTATGTAAAGCGTTCCATAAAAAGCGATGATATTAGGTAGGGTATATCCATATCTTTAAATTAAATACAGGGTGTAACAAAGTTGGTCAGTGATCCGTTTAAGGCGTTAATTGGTTAATAAAATTTACCTACTTATCTCTAGTCAAAATGCGATAGTAAATAACGCGTGGCGACGGCGTAAATTGAAATATAATGTTATGTGCTACTCTCAAATCAAGTAATGTAATATTCAAAATAAATATTGATGATGATTATTATAATGACAAAATTGTACTCGTCAGTTCTGTCAGTTCTACTAAAACATGTCATGCGCTAACGACTTCTCTGGAGCCGAAAGTGTCCAAAGGCTACTACTTCTGCTTACCTGGCAGGCGGAACGTTCGTTTGCCACCCTCGTGGTAAAAAAAGACACCCATAAAAAAATAGGCTCGTGCCTTATTTTTTTATTCGATTCCATCCGAACCAGTTTTTGAAGAGGAACAAAGGTTTGTATGGGAACAACTACAATTATTTAAAGAACATCAATACCCAAAAAATGGAGTCAAAGACGGATGTCGCTGGCGGAAGGCGAAACTCTTCATACTATTTGATATAGAATTGTGACGTCACAGTTTAATATTGGTACTAATCATTGTATCGAAAATCAAGTAAATTGCTGTTTCGGTTGCGATGGACCTAAACGCAATAGGAATTACTGCGTTTAGGTCCATAGTTGTCGTACAGTTTTGTTTCTATAAAAGCGTAAGGATTCTATTGTTAGCTTTAAATTGACTCTCGGACAATATTTTTTTTTCTGAACTTCCAAGCTTGGAAACTGCTCGCTTTGAATTATATTTTGTAATTTATACTTTATAACAATATTTCAAATAAAAAAACAAGTAGCAGTCACGTCGTATAAAGAGGTCAAGGAGGCGGCCCTAGGTAGAGTCAGATGGAGGGAGCTACACCGACAAGAGTCTTAACTCTTAAATTTATGATATGAACAATAATTGAGCAACACGACTTTATCAATTTTAACTTGAGAAAACTACCCTATTTATGAGCTATATTGCTTTTCATCATGTTATTTTGCATTAAAGTGTCAAAAAGTAAACTACGCCTAACATATTTATTAGAACAAAATATATTTACATGAAGATGGTGTTGAAATATTCAGCATTCTGTTTTATAGTAGCTCTCTTGAGCATTATATTGTTTGCTTAGCCGACTGTACCCGAAGTAAATTCTTCGTATTATCATAAAGTCCGTGTAAATGGCCGGATTCCGCTGGTTTTTGCGGCGACCGCGTTTGCTTTGGAAACATTCTGTGCCACCAAACGAGGTTTTATGATATTTAAGCATGCTTTCTACTTTTACAAACAATTCAAGTTGTGAAGTAACGTGTCTTTATTTGAGCTGCCTTGCTAATAATGCTATTAGATAGATATGCAAATATGCGGATACCTGATAAAATATACCTTCATACAATAGTAACTTACAATTTAAAACAAATAACTAGGTTTTTTAGTATTAAAAAATTGTGGTTTTTATAATGCTTTGAAGTATCACGTTTCGGGCATGGCGAGACGAGAGATCCGTAATGGAATTTCATACAAAATTGGGGGCCTAGCAAAACGACCTTTTTTTGTTTCAGTATCAATTCGTAACCCAACATCAGGGCGTTCAGCCATTTGAAAATACTAGGAGTTTTTGTTTTATTTTATTGCATGTTTGAGAAAAACACTATAAATACCTCAGCGTGAAAAGGGATTACCAGCCTCGTATCGCTATCCGGCCTCGCTGCGCTTGTCCGTCTATATCTACTTGGCCGGCAATCCCTATTTTCCCGGCCTCTGCAGTAATGTACTATTCCATTTTTTCTTCTTTACCTATCTATTATTTGTGCTTTGTAAAAATCGTTTGTAAAATCAAATTATTACTTATATTCCTACTTAGACGCTATTCATGTCAAATCATAAACATGAAGTTTTTCACAAAACAATGTCAGTTTTCATGCTTCTATAAAAAATAAACGTTGAAGACACGGTGGTTAAAATAAACGCCATAAAACTCCGTGATCGTATTATTTAGGGGGAATACCCGTTTATTGCGATATAAATCGGCGACTGATGTGATTTATCAGCGCATCACTCCTGGTTAGGTGTGAGTAATGTCTACCTGTTATTACGGTTACAATGCTGTCTCTATATTAGATGAACTTTCTAGAAAAATAACCTGCATTTGTTTATTTGTATGAATATAAGAGCGGACACGCGGTACGTTAAAGGCGATCTTGGTGGGTCAACCGACGTGATTACTATATAATATAATATGACAGACACTTAATATGTTTTTAGTAACTCTATCACACTTGTGTTTTCTTGACTGCCATTTATTTTATGCGTATCGATTAAATGGGAATATATTACCTACATCCACATATACTAATACATATACATCATCATCAACAATACATATACCATAGGTAAACGTGCCACTGCAGAGAACTAGTTCCGTTAATTTTCGAACATTAAAATCTACCTAACGTAAATACAAAACGTTACGCAATTGGGAATAGATGAAAATTTTAGAAGTGCCTGTTTTTTTTTGGTGATAGGTATAACCTTCCTTAGCAGCAGAGAAAAGTTGCAGACTTTTCAGAGGCTACGATTATTTTTGAAAAATATAAACGTTTTCCTCACTTACGTTTTGGGTTTAGGACGGCAAATGAGACACTTTCCTTGATCCGTCTCTTATTACAAAAAAATATTTCAAATTACCTATTGACGCTGGCAATGACAAATATAGGTGCTGCAGCTGTCAATATTCAGTGTCAGTTTACCACGGATTTTTAAGATATTTTTTTGTAATATGAGACGGATCAAGCAAAGTTTCTTATTTGCCGTCCTAAAACCAAAATGTAAGTGAGGAAACTGTTTATATTTGAGAAAAATAATTGACGCAGCTGAAAACATACATACATACATATAATCACGCCTCTTTTCCAGAGGGGTAGGCAGAGATCACGGATCTGCAAATTTTCTCTGGTGCTAAGGAAGGCTACCCCATTGTCGAGCAGAATTCCTCCTTCAGGTCAGTTATTCATTCATCAAATATTTATATCATATGTATTTACAAAGACATCATTAATTTAAACATTATTATTACATTAAATATAAATATTATTCTAATTATTATTTAGACAATAGTGCATTACACTTTCGAAATTTTTGTCAACACTTCATCCATAGTATTAAGCGTCATGTCAGCCAATAACTTCTTGAAAATTTCCTGTTCATAAGTAATAAAAAAAGTAATAAAAAGTAATAAAAAAAATATTTGGCATATTTTCTTACATTAATTTCCAGAGGTCTCCGCACTAGGCTTCGCCTGTGTCGCGGGGAACCAGTTAAAAATTACATTTTGGAATTATGTTACAAGGTACTTACATTCAAAGTATAAACTATAGGAACTTAAAAAGGGAATTAAACCTTAAAAAATTACATTGCACTTTTAGAAAATTACTAAACTGTAAACATAAACTAAAGTATAATGTCTAAAATAGCTTCTGTCTCGGCATAAGTTAACGAGTGAAGAAGATTAGAAGTTAGATTTTTTGCCTCATTTATAGTACGACCCTTAAGGTTATAATACCGATATGTTTCCTTTTAAAATGTAGGATACATTCAAGTCCTTAAACTACAATAAGTAAAAGATTGCACAACACGAAAAAGCCATACTGAGTAAGTCGGAATGAATATGCCACTTTCTGCTCAAGACCGCGAGGAACACAATTTCTACCTCCAATATCTCAGCGTCCGCTTGATTTAAAACATATTACCATACTCCGGGGACACTCACCCTTTGTTAGACCGAATTGAAATGGATCGGATTCGAGGGTCCATCCATCACGCTCTTTACCCCACGTCTAATGGTTTTTTAATAATTCCACTTTGGCCTCTCATTACAAGGAGAAGTGAGATCGAGTGACGATTGTACGGAATATGACAGGCGATTGACAGTGGTTGAAATAATCAGAAGTAGACGCTGAAAAAATGGGATGAATAGTAGTAAAATGGTTTGAATTCTGAATTATACGTTTGATTCTTTGACATGTATTTTGATGAATAGCCGCTACGCCGCTATATAAATAAGAGCTATGCCACTTTTTAGGGTTCCGTACTCAAAGAGTAAAATGGGACCCTATTACTAAGACTCCGCTGTCCGTCTGTCTGTCTGTCCGTCTGTCACCAGGCTGTATCTCAACAACCTTGATAGTTAGACAGTTGAAATTTGCACAGATGATGTATTTCTGTGGCCGCTATAACAATAAATACTAAAAAACAGAATAAATAAATATGTTTTATACATTTTTATTATTTTTTATTTTTTCTTGTACAATCTTACACAAATCGGCTTAGTCCCAAACTAAGCAAAGCTTGTACTATGGGTACTAGACGACGATAAACATACTTATATAGATAAATAAATACTTAAATACATAGAAAACATCCATGACTCAGGAACAAATATTTGTGCTCATCACATAAATAAATGCCCTTACCAGGATTCGAACCTGGGACCTGCGGCTTCGTAGGCAGGGTCACCCACTAGGCTACAGGATGCTCCCATACAACAAACGTGATTTTTTTTGCCGTTTTTATAGATACGGAACCCTCCGTGCGCGAGTCCGACTCGCACTAGGCTGGATGTAATACTACGATGGCAGCGAACAAGCATATGGCCTGCCTGATGCTAAGCAGACACCGTAGCCTAAGGACGCTTGTGACTCTAGAAGTATCTCAAGTGCGTTCATCATTATCATCATATTAGCCGAAAGACGTCCACTGCTGGACATAGGGCTCCCCCAAAGAGTGCCAAAATGACCGGTCCTGCGCCACCTGCATCCAGCGGACTCCCGCGACCTTTACCAGGTCATCAGTCCACCTTGTGGGGGGCCTTCCCACAATGGCGTTGCCAACCCTTTATTGCCTCTTGATAATGTAGCTATGGCATATTTTTGGAATTACTTTAGAGTCAATTTACACGATAAGTATGGCTGTATAAACATCGCAACGTTTTATTTTCGGCCGACTAATGTATACAGCCTGTCTTGTCTGTTTGTTTATCCGATTAATGTAAATTGTACAAATTTATTCTATCATAAGCGGAAAGTAAGACAAAGGGATGGCAAGGCAAGAATGCGAGGGCTGCTCGCTGACCGCCGGTGACCGCCATAAACAACACCAAACTATGTGCGGTCACCTTTATATTTCATGCAAATTCACAGTTTTAAGGCTAACGCTTTGTGGAAGCGAATGGCGTAATAAATGGTAAATAGAGGTTTCTCTCGTTGTATTATTTATTTCAGATTTGAATGAAGTAATATATATACATTAGTCGTTGTAACTAAAACGTTGTTGTAACCATGTTTATTGTTCATACTTACAATATTAGTGAAATTCATGAGGAAGGACGAAAATAACTTTTTCACAACTTTCACTCAGAAAAGTTATTTTTGGTCCACGACGACAGGGAGCAAAATGCAACTCTTCTGTTCAACCTACTTTTTTAATTTATTAATAGACATGTAGTATATTTATTTGTAACGCAATGTGCACATTGAACACAGATCTTAATAAAATAATCGATTGTAATTTCATCGTAATCGATTAAAAACGAACATATTATTATTTATTTTTTCCTTTTCTTAAATTTTTTTGTATTTTTTTTCCTCATTGTCGGTGTGAAAAGTTGCATGTGTCACTCAGGAGCAAAATTATCTTCATCTTGGGCGTTAACACTTGAATCCCTCACTACGCCCAGGATTCAATACATTGCCCTCGCCGTAAATATACAATTTTGCTCCCTTGTGACACAAATAACTATTTCACACATTTCATTCGGAAAAGTAAGTTTTGGTCCACTACGAGAGGGGGCAAAATGCTACTTTTCTGTTCAAGCTACTTTTTTTAATTTATTCAGTGGCATGTAGCATTTACGCAATGTGCCAAATGAACACAGATCTTAATAAAATAATCGGTTAAAAATGAACATATTTTTTTACATTTTTCCAATTTTTTTTTAAATATATTTATCATGTTTTTTTCCTAACAGTTGGTGTGAAAAGTTGCATGTGTCACTCAGGAGCAAAATTATCTTCGTATTGGGCGTTTACACTTGAATCCCTCACTACGCTTAGGATCCTACGTTAGAATCCTTCGCTATTCAATACACCGCCCTCACCGTAAATATACTATTTTGCTCCCTTGTGACACAAATAACTATTCCATCTTGGGCGTAATACTTGAATCCCTCGCTATGCTCAGGAAACTATTGTAGAATATTTCGTTTCATGCAGGATTCAATATTTACCGCCCTCGCCGTAAATATATAATTTTGCTACCTTAAGACCCAATCAATTATAAAAGAGTAAAATGAATAATGGTTAGAATTGATATATAGGTTAGATTGTACAACAAGTGCATAAAACGAGTCATTTACCAGATATATTTATATCCACCCAAGCCGCCGGCGAGGTTGGATAGTTAAGGCGAGGGATAAAATGGCTCATGTATGCCCACTGCTTTTCACTTCGATTGAGATAAAATAACAAATATTTGCAATAAAATAATAGTTCATTCCGCCACTTTACTTTTTAACGTTTTTATGTTTAATATTCGACACGTGATATTAGACTTAGGTACAAGTACTTCATACTGCCAAGTCATTTAATGGTTCGATACGTTTTTAAATAATGATTGACTTCTATTTCATCTGGTTTTATTAATTTAGGAATAGAAAACACGGATGTGAAATTTTATAATCAAATAAAATAACAAGTTTATTCTACGAAGTTATATAAGTATGTGCGTGTGGCTATTAGGCCCGATTATCATAGTCTTTAAAACAATATTACTTTGTGCACTAGAGCATAAAAGTTGCATATTGTGCAGCATACATCCAGCACAAAGGTGAACTTTGCAAGCATGAGAAGTGAATATAGTAATTCACTATAACTTTGACACTTACTCGCATATTTACGCGTTAAAAATAGACCATAAATGGCATCGATTTCGCCATAAATGTTACAGATAGCGAAACGACGCGTCATTAAATAATACAACCGAGATAGCACAGATTAATGCGATTTTCTATCGTTGTATCGGTGAGTCGATACGGAGTTCGTCATCTACCCCTCGCGGCATTAAAAAACGAAACGATTAGGTGTGTGATTTTAAATTACGATATCGCGGGTCGCGTATCGAAATATTCAAAATACATTTTCAAAATAATTTGTACCTATCCATTGAAGCATTGTAAATCAAACTGATAAGCATTTTTACTTGTAAACCTAATCGTAAAACATGTCCGTAAAATGATGTAGGAGTATGTCAATTTGCTGTACCAACCTAAGGAGTTTAAAAACTTTAATGAAAAAGGTCACCGTAAAAGTGACAAATGGTATCAATATAACATTTTATTACACAATGATTCAGAGCTATGAAAGCGGGTGGGTATGTAGATACATACATAATATTGGAAGGGCAAGCATCTGTGCAGGAATCACCCGGTCACTAGAATATTGTTTTCACTATATTAGAAACGTGATCGCAATTTTTAAGAGCGAAAAAATTCTATTTGAACTCACTGACGTTCACCGTATTTGATTATACGCGCAGTACGAGTATGTATTCCCTTTTACAGTGTTATAAAACGAACAATATTGAAAAATTTACATGAAATATTGAAGCATTCAACGTTGGATTAATATTTAAGTGTTCTCTTTAAAAGTGGCTGTGATTGATGCGTTAAATCAACTTGCTATTGCACGGATTTCACTGCGTAGCACGGTAATTACATACATAAAACCGGCCGACTTTCCTTTAAACGAATTTACGTACCTTTTGTGTTGCTGTATTTTTTGATACACCTACTCATTGTTTATTTTATTACCTACAACGATCGGATATACATCATTTCATAGAATTAGCGATATTATTTCGACATTACATATTATTACATATGACTGATCAAAAACTACCTATTCGTCTAGGTAGTTATTTAAACCATAATTCATGTAATTCATAAGTCTTGTCTAGGTTGCCACAAAAATGATTATAAATATAGTAAAGTTCATTGGGGTAGTTAGCAGGCACTGGCTTTAATGGGAATCTGACATAATACCTACAGTAAGAAAATTAAACAATATATTAAACAATCCTATTCTCCGTTAAGTGTATACAGTATTGGGCTGAACTAAGTCAGTTATCTCGCGGCTGAGGATGTCAGAGCCGTTCGATTTTGACGGCTCAGCCGGGCAACTTGATCCAGAGTTGCCTCGTGCAGATAAATTGATACCGGTATCAAGTCGGTTCAGCAGTCGAAACAATAAACGTAGCCACTACATTTTGTGCTAACTATTGGACCTATTTCTACTAGACTGTGGATTTAAATAATGTCGATTTGAGTAGGTAGGTAGGTACTATAATTTAATCACACAATATGGTTGAAGTATTGATAGGGGATTTTTATTTAACGGCTGGAAACGGAATAAGAGCAACGCAGATTTTCCATTTAAATATTTAAACATAAATGACTCAATTAACAGGCTGTGTACATACATAACATAAGTTATGTGAGTCGCAATGTTAAACTGTGTGTGGTGAAGGGGGTTAGGTATATAATAATTAATATTGTACTTAATTGCTGAATTCAATCGAAACTTCCTATTCACCAATAACAACATAACTGACCCAGCCCAGTAAAAAACGGGGCTACTAGGAGTACGATGATGGATCAGTAATAGCTACTCCGCTTTCTAACTTTGCAAAGATCAACGTTAGTGGGATAGGTAGGTACTACAAACAAGAATTAAATTGCACTCAATTACAGTTGTGACTTCGAAGTATTTTGTACATAGCCATTAATTCTCGATGTCCGAACTTTGGACAAATTAGGGTTGATTATATTGTTGGGTAAACTGAAATCAATATTGCCCCAGGACTGTTTATTTAATGTTAGCTAGTTATAACTTGTTGTGTTTTAGTTGCTAGTTCTACATTGCAGGAGTAAGCTGTTTTATGCTGTTTACTGAGGCCTATTTCGAGATAATAATATTTGAACGAACAGTCTTAGCTACGTCGAATGCAATGTAAATGTGTCAACTTCCACAATTTGACCTTAAGACTGCATGTTTAAGACATGAACGGTAATAGTTCGCTAGAATATTTTTAGAAGGCTCTAATAATCGGAGTCACTGGCATGATAGAGAAAATTCAAAAAATACACATTTACTGAGGCATTACTACACTGGTGAGAGATTACTATCGTTGTACTTTTTAAACCCCGACGGAAAAGAGGGGGGTTATAAGTTTAACATTTGTGTCTATCTGTCTGTGGCGTCGTAGCTCCTAAATGAGACGATTCTCAATGACTACCTAATTAACTAACTGCAATGTAGTATTAAATAAATAAATAACAATAAATAAATAAAAATGTATAAATAATAAGGGACAATCTACAATAGTATTGGCTACAATATGTCTAGTAATTAATGTTACATGAACAGGATTGGGGCGGAAAGGTTCTCGAGTGGCGACCACGTACCGGAAGGCGCGGCGTTGGTAGGCCTCCCACAAGGTGGACTTATGACCTGTGGGTCGATCACGTAACTTTTCTTACGCGCGTCTGTAAGGTCTAAATGTCAATTTTATATGGAAAAATGACAGTTAGATTGTGATTTTACTGTCAGACGCGCGTACAATGCGTTACGTGATTGACCTGCTGGTAAAGGTCGCGGGAGTCCGCTGGATGCGGGTGGCGCAGGACCGGTCACTTTGGAACTCTTTGGGGGAGGCCTATGTCCAGCAGTGGACGTCTTTCGGCTGATATGATGAACAGGATTAATCATTATGGTTATTTCATAGTATAGAAATTTCTTTAAATGGCCTCTAGATTCGCTCAGTTGGCACAAAAGGAAAGTTGTTCGGGCTTCCGTTGCCTTGTTTGTTCGCGGGAATCCCCGGGAATTCCCCGCTCCAAGTTAGACCGCCGAAGAAATACTTTGTAAAGAGTTCGCTTCGCTATGTTTCTTTGTGGTGAAGTCAGACAGTCAAAGAGTTTTATTTTTAGTGGTGTTTTATTTACCTGTGGTATGTTATTCTCATATACTTAAATCATTTATGATACAAACCATTTCTTCTTGTGGTTTGGATGTCAGAAAGTTTAATGAGCTTTGTCGTTCTGAAATTTGTTTTATACCTAGTCGATTTGTTTACTATATTTAATCATCATAGCAGCTGAAAGACGTAAGTATGTATATCCAATACGGAAAGGTATCGGATGCAGATATTAATTTATTTTCAATCTCGTCTACATTGACATGATGGATTTATGAGGCAAATTAATGTCATGTAGTACTAACCCCGAGCAGTGCAATGGCAGTGATCTACGAGTAAAACGACAAGTCTACAACAACTAAAAACGTTACAGTAGGTAATTGGCCGCCAAATTTCGAATGAACGGCCATAAGTGTGTGTTTTAGCGTGTAGGTAAGTATACCTATCAATTTTGGCAAAACATAGAGTACAAAGGACATAACTGAGCAGAGAGTTTCCTACTATTAATACGCCTGCATGCCAAACGGAATGCAACTCTCAACTCCACAAACAATACAGTGGTACAGTTTAACTCGGTATCTGAAGCAGACGGATCTCGCCGGCCTTAGTTCCAAACAAGCCTGATTTAATTTTAAAGCGAACTTCTCCGGCATTTAGGAATATCCTCTTAATAAATCTGCTACTTACCCGGGTTCGATTCCCGGAGGGCGCCGGCTCCGGTTCGAATTAACTTGTTGGCCTCCGGGCGCTGACCGGTGGCCGAACTTCGTAATTGAAGAATTAAGACTTCGCTCATGAGTAAGGATATTTGAGCACGTCAGGGAAATATTTAAGCAACCTAAAGTACGTAGGTAAGTATCTTAGGTTACTGAAAACAATCACAAATATTTTTTTAGGCTTTTGATCATTATTAAAAGCAAATGTAAACATAATTATTGTACGGATGACGCACTGTATTGTATATTTTCCCACAGCTTTTTCAAATATACGTAATGTTCTTCGGTACCCACTACCCAGTGATCACAAAGCTAATATCATGGCTTTTTACAATAAAATGAGTCTCAAGATTAATTAGTTTATTTATGTAAAGTAAGAGTAAAAAATGTTTGAGTAAAAGCAATTATTTGTCTAGCTTCATAGACAAATAACTATTTAAATACTATCCTTCACACAGCTCTGACTGGAAATCGTCTCCGATCGGAATTTCAATAACAATTAAATATAAATACTGTCATCGAAATGCAATCACGGCCGGTCACGTCCCTGCTTGTCAAAGAGAACTAATTCGAACTATGATTAATTCAATTTGGAAGTGGCTCGTACTGCTTCGAATCTGTTACCACAGTCTGAAACGGAACTTTAGACCGAAGTTTACCCAAGCTCTGACAGGTTAAGAATTTTGACGTAGTTCTGTTTTGGATTTAGCCAAATGCTTCAGGTAGGTATACGAAAATAGCGTGCCCGGATATGTAGGTAGGTAGGTACTCTACTTATCGAATTGAGTTGAATTCTTTTTTTGGCTTATATGTGCACTTACAACTTATTTGCCTTACAAGGTATATAGTGTGCGTCAGGATGGCGGGTGGACCTCGGGAATTTCAATGAAATGTTGACAAATATTTGGTACCTTCTGTGTACCTCTGTGTACCTTTAATAAAATTCTGTGTACCTCTCCTGAAAACGAGCTATCTTCAAAATTAGGTCCACCCGCCATCCTGACGTCAGGATGGCGGGTGGACCTATGAAATATGTACAAAACGTACATTTTTTTTAACGATTTGTGTATAATAATTTGGTACCTTCTGTGTACCTCTGTGAACCTTTAAAAAAAATCTGTGTACCTCTCCTGAAAAAGAGCTATCTTCAAAAATAGGTTCACCCGCCATCCTTATATTACTTAGTACGTAGTCGGCCGCTCTGTCGACAGTATTTTAGTAAAGAAAACGAAACAAACAGTATTATATTATTACTTTTATACATGTTGAAAATGCTTGTTTAATGCTGATCTAATTACAATATAATTTACTTTAAAATTCTTTTTAACCTTTTAGGTAGCTCGGTATTAGCTATCGCACGAAGTATGACGTGACTGAATTGAATAAAATTATCAGAACTTATTTGTACGTACTTACTTAGTACAAACATTATGATGTAAGTATATTTCACGATTTTACTAGGTTCTTATCATAAAATTTTTCATTCATTCGTTCTTGTATAGAACTCAGGCGGTAAAGGACAGAGGCGGAAGCGAAACGACAAGACATTACGAGTACTTACCTAAAGTACCTATAATTTATTATTACACAAATCTTAAAAAGCGGCCAAGTGCGAGTCGGACTCGCACATGAAGGGTTCCGTGAAATAAATTGCGGTTTACGATTTATGACGTATTAAAAAAAAACTACTTATTATATCTCGTTCAAACCAATTTTCGGTGGAAGTTTACATGATAATGTCCATCATATATTTTTTTTAGTTTTATCATTCTCTTATTTTAGAAGTTACAGGGGGACACACACACATTTTACCACTTTGGAAGTGTCTATCGCGCAAACTAATATTCAGTTTAGAAAAAAATGATGTTAGAAACCTCAATATCATTTTTTTAAGGCCTATCCATAGATACCCCACACGTATGGGTTTGATGAAAAAAAAAATTTTGAGTTTCAGTTCTGAGTATCCCTAAAACTTAATGTTTTTTTTCGATTTTTGTGTGAAAATCTTAATGCGGTTCACAGTATACATCTACTTACCAAGTTTCAACAGTATAGCTTTTATAGTTTCGGAAAAAAGTGGCTGTGACATACGGACGGACAGACAGACAGACAGACGGACGGACATGACGAATCTATAAGGGTTCCGTTTTTTGCCATTTGGCTACGGAACCCTAAAAAGTCTCCTTTAATGTTTATTAAATTACGATACTTAAAACTAACTCTACTACTAACTTAAAATTAAAATAAACTTGTTCATCAGTCATGTTCGAGGTTTCGTAATTTTCAACGACAATCTATGATTTTTTTTATAAAAAGGATAACTTTTTTATTGTTCTAAAACAATAACCGGATAGATTTTTAATAAATTATCTAATATTTCAAAAATCAATTATAAAGTATTTAAAAGTAATGTTACACACTTCCGAACACGCACTTCCATCTCGCTCACACTTATGCTCAGTGAGAGGGAGAGAAGGCCATGAACCTACATCGCCTTAAAGAGAACATAAATCAGTATTCCAAGCGAATAAAAATATTACTTGCCGTTTTTAGGTTTCCGTACCCAAAGGGTAAAACGGAACCCTATTACTACGACTCCGCTCTATCCGTCCGTCTGTCTGTCTGTCCGTCTGTCACCAGCAGGCTGCTCATGAACCGTGATTGTTAGACAGTTGCAATTTTCACTGATGATGTATTTCTGTTGCCGCTATGACAACATAGCTGGGTTCGAATCCCGGTAAGGGCATTTATTTGTGTGATGAGCACGAATATTTGTTCCTGAGTCATGGATGTTTTCTATGTATTTAAGTATTTATTTCTCTATATAAGTATCTATATCGTCGTCTAGTACCCATAGTACAAGCTTTGCTTAGTTTGGGACTAGGTTGATTTGTGTAAGATTGTCCGCAAATATTTATTTATTTATTATATACTAAAAAACAGAATAAAATAAATATTTAAGGGGGCTGCCATACAAAAAACGTGATTTTTTTTGCAGTTTTTAGTGATAATGGTACGGAACACTTGGCCGGTTTTCAAGTCAGTAGTTCGTCAACTATGTTTGGAAACGTGTTCCCTAAAAGCCATAAAGGCTTACATTTCAAAATTGGGTTCGTCTACCGACCTACTTCTAAACAGGAGGTACCGAATTACTTTCAGTAGCTAGCTTTCCTCGCGGCTCCGCCCGCCAAAGAACGGCAGGTGGAGCCGCTATATTTAATACTGTTTACGTCCATCCAAAAGGTACTATTATACCAAATAATCAGTGTAGCTTGGGACTTTGTAAGCTTGTAGGGGTTAGTTTCCTAAACAAGGTACCTACTCATCAGATTTTTAATATTTATCTCAGGTAAATAAGTAGGTTATATAGAACTTTCTGTCCACGCGGCTTCGCCCGCGTATTGCAAAGGATGCAGGCAAACCCGCGGGATAAATAATAGTCTATGTCCATCTAGAAAGTTAATTCTATACATAGGTGAAAGAATTTCTGAAATCGGATCTGATTCCTGAGATTAACCCCTACAACATACAAACTTACAAGTTAACTCAAAGACTCTCTCCTCTTTATAATATTAGTACCTATAGATTACAAAGTTACAATCTAACAGAGATTTTCTGTTTATAATGTTGGAATAAATAAACATTCTGGATGGCTATAGGCTATATTTTATCACACAGCTACGGAAAGCTAAATAACGCTGGCGATGGCGGAGCCAAAGGGATATAAATATAGGTACTAATAATTAATGGATGTGTCTGATTTTTAATGGTGACAAACAATAATAATAATTCATTTATTTCAGGGATCTAAGGCCTATTTAACAAATGCCTTAAATACTTAACATAGGTACATACAATTATAAAAAACCGGCCAAGTGCGAGTCGGACTCGCGCACGAAGGGTTTCGTACCATTATCTATAAAAAAACTATTTTAGTCTGTGTTTTTTAGTATTTGTTATTATAGGTATATATTTGGTATCAGTGAGATACAGCCTGGTGACAGACAGACGGACGGACGGACGGACGGACAGCGGAGTCTTAGTAATAGGGTCCCGTTTTACTCTTTGAGTACGGAACCCTAAAAATTAACAACTTAATAAAGTTGAAAAGCCCCCTATAATTTCATTTTCAAGTTCAATACCATAAAAACGGCAGAACCGATTTTGTTGAAACTTAACTAAGAACCATCTCGATCACGTCAGGCTTTCAGATTAAAAAACCGCATTCAAATCGGCCCAGTCGTTTAGGAGCTACGATGCCATAGACAGATACACAGACATTCAACACTTCAAACTTATAACACCCCTTTTTTTGCGTCGGGGGTTAAAAACTAATTTAAATTACTTCATTTATGTAGGTCCATACCAATATTAGAAATGCGATAGTACCTGACTCTGTCCGTCTGTTTGTTACCATTTCACGCTTAAGCCATTGAACTGATTGAGATGGTATGGAGATAGTCAGAATTTCACATGATATTTTTTTTCCCGAAAATCATATTTTAAGGTGGTGAAAGGGGGGGCGGAAGTTTGTATACGATATAAACGACTTCCATGCGGACGAAGTCGCAAGCAAGCTAAATAGTCTCTCAGTAATATAGCTCAAATGTACATCTCGAAATCTATACCTAGTACCTACTAAGAATACGATATTTGACTAAAGTCAAATCAGCTTCTTTTTATGAAACGTCAAAAACGCCCCGTTAGTATGAAATTGTTAGTTTTTATGAATTTAAAAATCTTAAAATAGCAAACCTAAATGAAAGATTGATACTTTCCTAGTATTTTCGTAATGTTAATCTGTTTTCACTGTTGTCAAATACCCTATTATGTAGTAAGGATGAATGTGGAAGCGCCCGTAGAGCTGGTAGAGCTATTGAGAAAAGGTAAAGCTTGTAAGTTTGTACCTTTGTACAACGTAGGAGTAATCTCCGGTACTACTCATCCAATTCCAAAACCTATTTTAAATAAAGGTCCATTAACCTTCGGGATGGTTATCATAGGCTATGTTTTATTCCACAACTCCCCTTGTGTCATTTGCTGCCCGAGTTTGATTCAAGAATGAATAAAAAAAAATATGATGAGTAGAGAGATGTGTAGTTTCAGGGATTTATTACACGTACAAGCTAAGTCACCAATTTTACATCTTTGTAATATTAGTAAAATCATGAAATAGGTATATATAGGTAATAACTTTTGTACATAGTCCTGAGATTTTTTCAATTTTGTCGCGCCATACTTCGTGCGATTTACCTGAGTACCTAAGTACCTTGAAAATACAAGGAATTTTAAGGTGAAAAACAAATTAATTTTAAAGTTAATTATATTGTAATTATATCAGCATTAAACAAGCATGTGTAAAAGTAATAATATAATATTGCTTGTTTCGTTTTGTTTACTAAAATACTGTCGACAGAGCGGCCGACTACGTACGAAGTTGATGAAGGATGGCGAGTGAACCTATTTTCGAAGATAGCTTTTTTTCAGGAGAGGTACACAGTTTTTTTTTAAAGGT
The DNA here is from genome assembly GCA_963854355.1 of Epinotia brunnichana. Lineage (NCBI taxonomy): Eukaryota > Metazoa > Arthropoda > Insecta > Lepidoptera > Tortricidae > Epinotia > Epinotia brunnichana. Next base: position 20,405,633 of record OY977940.1, read on the forward strand.
TCACAGAGGTACACAGAAGGTACCAAATTATTATACACAAATCGTTAAAAAAAATGTACGTTTTGTACATATTTCATAGGTCCACCCGCCATCCTGACGTCAGAATGGCGGGTGGACCTAAATTTGAAGATAGCTCGTTTTCAGGAGAGGTACACAGAATTTTATTAAAGGTACACAGAGGTACACAGAAGGTACCAAATATCTGTCAACATTTCATTGAAATTCCCGAGGTCCACCCGCAATCCTGACGCACACGGTATATAGACCTCAATAACTAAATGAGATGATGCTGCATATAACAATTAATTTGGGTGGGCAGTTTTGATGATAATAATAAAAATATTGTTACCGAGTATTTATTTTCGATAAATTGTATGTTACTAAGTAGAATTCACAAAATGCTAGAAGTAAAAAAAAAATTAATTCGATTATAATAATATATATTTTGTTTTCCTTTTCCTGCGTTTATACTGAATCTACTTATGCTGGATGTGGCCTGTAACAACCGCAAACAATTAAAAAGTCAACTCCTCAAAATATCCTCAATTTTTTGTAATTTTAAACGACAAGCCCTAAATGTGTAAGAATCATTAAATAATAGAATACTGAAGATATAATGAACTATTGCAAGATTTGGTCTTACAATTAAACACTTACCTACATCAGAAATACTTTTTTTTTGGAGAAATACCTTTTTTCAGTAAACCACTTGAAATAATCCTGATTACGTAGCGTATAATAAAAATCATATAAATTGTTTTTATTATTCACTCCTGTTACAGACAACACTCCGTGTAAACGTTAATTAAAGTATAATGGACGAATATAATGAATGTCCTCTAGTATCGTATCCCGGAATTTAATAAATGTAAATAATGAGTAATGTAACACGGAAAACACATTTAATTAATGGATAGATCACGCGGCAGCTGGCCGGGGTCCGTTAGGGACACAAGTGCTTAAGTTTTTGATAGTTTGAGCGGCTTCTGTATTTACTGGTTAAGTTAAGGGTCAGTTCAGTCTCGAGGGGACTGTGTTTTTGCTTACCGTTGTTTATAGTTTAAGTATGAGGAAGTTTGTAGGCTTCGTGGTTTGTGAATGTGAAGTAGGTTACAATTGACTGTCAATTACTTGTTTTCGGATAGGGCTAAGAAGCATTTTTGTCATTAATTGTTAATTATATGTCGTTGGAGGCTTCATGAAATGGATACTCGATTTCGTAATATCGGGGACCTTAGTGATATAAGTATCCGGCATGTCAGAAGACCGAAGTAACATACTTTCAAATTACTATGACTAGAAATTTAGTTACATTCGTATAATTGTTTTATAAAATTGCCCAATGAGTTCTTACTCTAGCGAAATCTGAATTCCATTTGAGTCCATTCTATTCTAACCCTTTTGGCGCGGCATGTGCAATGTGCATCAGTCATTCGTACCGCGTCGCTGGCCGCCTGCATCCTAAACGAATAACATATTGTTTTCACATATTGCCGAATTCTAAACAAATACCTACCATATTGTCCTCGGATATTGCGCTTGCAGCCTGGATATTGTAAAGTAGCACGCGGAGAATCGAAGATTTATTGACAAGTTCCGTTGAAATAATGTTTTGAAAAAGTTTGAGCGCTTAAGGTTTGTAACAAAATAACTTCTTGAGGGGTTAATTTATTAGGGTGTTTTAGACAAACATCAATCGTATTATATAATTTTATCTAAAATTTAAAATAATTATGAATTTGTTATTTTTGTATTACTTAGTGCAAAACAAAGTGATTAAGGTACACATTTATGTGTTTCACGCGTAAACAAGTAGGTATCTTTTACAAATTATTCATAAATACAGTGTGCTACCGGCACGGCAGGCATTTATAAAAACGGATAATATGCATGTCCCATTAACAGACCACATATGAATAAATGATCTCTGATCTATTCAATTTCCTAAAACCTCGCTTATAATGTATGTAGGTACAGATAAAGTGAGAAGATAAATATTATTTTTTCTTGATTTTGTCATTTTTGAACGAGCGAGCGAAGCGAACGAAGTTCTCCGTTTCAGCTTGGCCAAAAATTATTTCGTATGTCCGGCTGTGCTCTACAGGTCGCATTTCTCAACGGATTCTCGTGAAATTTTGTGAGCAGGTTCAATAATATATGTATGTATATTTTTTGTCGAAATTAAAAAAAAAGACTGAGCCGCGAGTTCTACAGCTCCCAGAGCCACTAGTGTTTACATTTTAAGTTTAAGTAGAATAAACAAACAAACCCGAACCCTGAAAACTATACACTCCTTTTTTGGCAGAATGTAATAATGATGACTACAACTTCCCTTATTTATGTGATATTACTGGCATAATGTCGATAGTTAGAGTGGAATTATTCAGCTGTGCTCAGTGGCGATCACGTAGCGGCGGAGTAATGTCTGTTTGTTTAGGCGCGTCCACACGCTCGGCGCAATATGTTGATACGGCGACATTAGACTGATTCACCGGAATGTCTGTACACTGCGTTGTTTTACGTATCAGGGATTTCAGCTTTTGTGATACGGTATTAGAGAATAGTAAAGATTACGAACTTACGATAAAAGACCGATCAACGTTAAATATTACGCTGGCAGCTGTCATTCCATAGAAGCTTGTCAAACTTTCCATTCATTCAGATTCAGACGAACACATTTAACCAGTATAAAGAATGGACCATCGGTTTGGACATAGCGTTTTGTGTAAAATGGGACCGCGCGGGCACCTTTTATTGCATGAATGTCGCAAGGAAATGCCTAAACGGAGATTAGAAAGTAATCTCTAAAGGATATGACCAAATCACGCAGGATGTTACAATGGCGGATCCATTTTATCATTTGCCTAGAAAAAATCGTCAGTGAGTTGACGAAACGAACTCGCAAAGTCAACTCGTTTTATCATTTCACTAGACACGTTTGGTGATATGATAAAAGTCTCTACTGTAACATGGTATAGGTGATTTGATCAAATCTCTGAACTGGTTTAGTGTTACTCTACTATTAAGTTTGATCAAATCTATCACATGATATAAATAGTAGAATAAAAGTAGGTATTCAATTTGTTTCTTAAATCAGCTTTTTTATCTACTAGAGTTGAGATTTATATCATTTCACTGAACGTGTCTAGTGGATTGATAAAACGAGTTCGTTTCGTCAACTCACTGACGTGTTTAAAGGATTCTTCTCTTTGCTTCGAAGTCCGGGGTCTGCTTTCTTGCATTTTCTACCGCCATACTTCAAAATTTTTATTTATTCCCACCTATGGTCCCTTGACTATATCGCTATCTATAATATTCGTGTAATAACTAAATATATATTCATCGTTATTATGTCTATACAAATTACGATACATACATTATTTTATAACACAAGCTAATCTCATAACACAAGCTATAATTGCAGCACGTGTGCCAAAATAATCGTTAAAATTTAAAAGTCAATATTTGCATATTATTTTTTAGATATATTAATAATACCAAAACCCTCGCCAATTTTGTTGATTGCGACGTCCTAAAATAATAACTTTATCCCATTTAAATGAATTCGTTGCTGTAAGTGTCAAATACAATAATTATTTTAGTATATATTATTTCACTTTTCTCGTATTGTTTAAGCGGAGTCACGTATGCGTACATTGTGGTGCAAAAGCGTTTATATTTTATACATTTTAAAGTACCTTTATTTTTTATATTTTTATATAAAACCTTTGGACGACGGTGGATTTGCGTAAAGTGGTTAATTTATTAAGAATGTACTTTTTTATAATATTATATATTCCGGGATGGAACTATTATTTTGAAGGAGAATTTATTAAAATAAAGATCAATGCAGTTACAAATTTAATACAATCTTTACAAATTAAGAATTAATCAATAACGTTGGCAAAATCTATGTATGTGTTAGGTAGCGCACGTCCGACGGCCAAATAGGCCGAGGGCCGGTCCTTGCTTCCCGAGGAAGGGTGTGCGGGGTCCCAGGGCAGGTGAGGTGATGATGTCATCGTCGCGCTAGTCAGCATGGTCAGCAGTTTGATGCTAACATAATATGATGTCTAGGAATGTAATTGACTTTTTTTTCTGTAATAGTTGGGAACCTATATATGTTGTATTCCTTTGTTAAGCAAGTTTGAGGAAACTGACAAGTAGAAACAATGAACAAGGAAATTCATGTAGAAAGATTCTACGACTTAAGCCTTTGTTATACAACTGTAAGAATTTTGAATTACGAGGTAATGTTGAGTACTAAACTAATACATCGTTCTTCAGAATACAATTTCTCAAATAAGTTTACAACTAGGCATGAATAATTTAGTTGGTTCAATGAATGATGGAATTGAAGAGTATACACAAATACATGTTTACGTAGGTACGCTTTCGCGTATGTATTTAATCGTATGGCGATCTGTAGAATAGGCGAAAATCCATGTGATATTTTTATAGTAGCGCCTATTTCGCCGAAAGTGTTGACGCTCATTTAGCACCACCCAGAGGACACGTGCAGGTTTGTGGTAGGTAACTCCTGCGGACGCGAGCAACAGATTGTCCCCCATTTCGCGCATTGAATACCGTATACGAACATTACGAACCATAAGTATCCATATTGAACTGGCGATCATTGTAAGATGATATTATTATATTTAAAGCACATTTGGCCTCTCCTGTACGGTCAAACGCTGAGTCAGCGGCTGACCGACGGCAACAAATTTAGTCTGTGGCAAACGCATGTTGTTTTAGGCCGTAGACAAACAGTGCAGCGTGACCGGTGCTAATACCGTGTTTGCTCTAGATATTTATGGTACGGCAGCGCACGGTGGAATAATTAGCTCGTTGTAAAACGTGTGACGCTAACTTGCTATTTTGCTTTGTGTTTGTGACTGTACTTTGTGATTAGGTTGGCGGTTCGTAAATGCAACTGATTACTCTGTTCATTGTTTGTTAACGATCCTGTATCATGTTCATTTTGTGGTCTTCGCATTAAGCAGTTCCAGATGATACTGTAAAAATTGTTTATTGTATTTACATAGGCACTTCCTCAAATATAATGACACCTATAATAAGTCGTCGAACACTCTATATGCTCTATGGCCCAAAAACGAACTGTTTCGTGTGCTGTTATAGTTCATACATTTTCCATAACAACACTGTTAGTGGTACTTAAAAACAAATATTTCGAAATAAAAGTTTCATTTACGACCAAGGAAAAACGTTCGTGGCGTCTTTTATTGCGATGCTCGCCAAGGCCCGCATCGCAACTCACGCCACTCGCGTTTTAAGACTCTTCTTATACAACAGTTGCATAAAATAATATATCATAATTGATATAAGCATACGCATTTTTGACGACCACTGCGGCCTATTGGTAGTGACTCTGCCCACGAAGCCGCTGGTCCCGGGTTCGTAACCCGGTAAGGGTGTTTATTTGTTTGTGGAGCATGAATACTTGATCTTAAATCTTGGATTCTGTGTACATATTTAAGTACACACCTATGTAGGTGTATAGGGTTTCCCAAAAATCACTCCAGTGTGAATTACAAAGTAAATAGTATTTTTCAGATTTTTTTTCATTACATATTGATTTAAACTTTCACCATTCTCACACATTATTTTTACTAAACGGGACTTCAATCGCGTTTTTTCATTGTGTTTTATGTCTATTTTGTGACGAACATTTTCGAAAGAAGAGTGCATAGGTACGTCCCAGAAAAACCGTGTACTCGTAGACCATAAATTTGCCCCATGTGATACTCCATACAAGAATCCTCTACTGGGAATTATTATGATTCAACAACACCTTGAAAATTATCTGAAAAAAAAACTGTGCTTCTTAATAATCTAAATCTTGCGTGAGTTTTGGGAGAACATATATTTCGTCGTCATGTACCATAATACAAACCTTATTGAGCTTTCTGTGTGCCAGATCGATTTATGTAGTCATTATCCTCCTAGCGTTATTCCCGGTTGTGTCCTAAGAAAGCGACTGCCATCTGAACTTCCAACCCAGAGGGAAAACTAGACCATAATAATTATAGGGGTTAGATCGGTTTCCTCACGATGTTTTCCTTCATCGAAAAGCTAACGGTAAATATTACGTACGTAAGTGCAGAAAAACTGATTGGTACGAGCCGGGATCGATTATTGAGGGAGATTGATTGATGTAATATTTTCTATAAAAAATACCTTAACTTTGTGTAATCTATTTTTCAAAGATACCTACAACTAAAACGTGGAATGAACTTTATAAACTTAAATAAGTTAAAAACATGGTTTTAAAACTTTTAACCTGGCTCGAAACGCACGGAGCTTATTTTGCTCGTGAATTGATAATATGGTACGAAAGTATTTTAGCGGTACATATGCTAGATTTAGGTATTTAATACACGAAAAAAATTAACTAAAAGTGACAAAATGTTCGTTTAAATGCTGAAGCTGTTGGGGATATCGATGGGAAAGTTCGATTACCGCAGTAACTAGATTACCGTGGCCGAGCGAGTGCCCGCCGGCCACCGACCTGACGCTGTCCACAACTTGTTTCACTCAAGGTCCGGTATTCTGTAACTTGTTTAAGTTTACGTTAACGCTCAGTCACAAATATAATTATATTGACGCCGCGATTGGTAGTAACTCAAGGCCTCCACACACCGGTCGCGGGCGCGGGTCGGGCGCGCGACCGGTGTGTGCTGGAGGCCTTAAGCGTAGATAGAGGTCTGGTTCCGTAAGGCGTCACGGGTGAGGTACGAGTAAGACGTATGAGCGCGTAAAGAATACCCTGCTCACTGCTGACCTATAGGTACTTAGTATATGTTGAAACCGGTGTTCGCAAAAACAACGCGTATAATCGGAGGTCTGAGTTAAGTTACGTTCAGAATGACAGTCCAGGTCGATTACCGAACTGAATTGCTCGCATCACTCACTGAGGTAATAATTTAAATTCGACATTCGACACCTTGGCAACTTTGGTCACCTTTATGTCTGTGTCGAGCACTAGGACGTTTAATTTTATAAAAAAATCTAGACGTGATTGCACCCTTTTTTATGTGTCCATTTTTCACCTACTCTCCCTGTGTCTTATTTTTTGTCATAAGACAGTGTCATATAAAACTTATTGTAAACGACGACTAAACGTATCCACTTCTAAAGAAAAATGTCTAACTTCCCGTTGTACTTATTGCATTTAAATACACCACGCCGAGTCCGGCTGGTGCTTCGTCACGTCCGTCCGTTTTCTGCATAGATTCGTCAGTGCCAGCCCATGCTGTGTCCGTTCCACCCATGCTGTGTCCGTGCCAGCCCATGCTGTGTCCGTTCCAGCCCATGCTGTGTCCGTGCCAGCCCATGCTATGTCCGTGCCAGCCCATGCTGTCCGTTCCACCCATGCTGTGTCCGTGCCAGCCCATGCTGTGTCCGTTCCAGCCCATGCTGTGTCCGTGCCAGCCCATGCTGTGTCCGTTCCAGCCCATGCTGTGTCCGTGCCAGCCCGTGCTGTGTCCGTTCCAGCCCATGCTGTATCCGTTCCAGCCCATGCTGTGTCCGTGCCAGCCCGTGCTGTGTCCGTTCCAGCCCATGCTGTGTCCGTGCCAGCCCATGCTGTGTTCGTTCCACCCATGCTGTGTCCGTGCCAGCCCATGCTGTGTCCGTTCCAGCCCATGCTGTGTCCGTTCCAGCCCATGCTGTGTCCGTGCCAGTCCGTGCTGAGTCCGTGCCAGCCCTTGCTGTGTCCGTTCCAACCCATGCTGTGTCCGTTCCGGCCCATGCTGTGTCCGTGCCAGCCCGTGCTGTGTCCGTTCCAGCCCATACTGTGTCCGTGCCAGCCCATGCTGTGTCCGTTCCAACCCATGCTGTGTCCGTGCCAGCCCATGCTGTGTCCATTCCAGCCCATGCCGTGTCTGTGCCAGCCCGTGCTGTGTCCGAGCCAGCCCATGCTGTGTCCATTCCACCCATGCTATGTCCGTGCCAGCCCATGCTGTGTCCGTTCCAGCCCATGCTGTGTCCGTGCCAGCCCATGCTGTGTCCGTGCCAGCCCATGCTGTGTCCGTGCCAGCCCATGCTGTGTCCGTTCCAGCCCATGCTGTGTCCGTTCCAGCCATGCTGTGTCCGTGCCAGCCCATGCTGTGTCCGTTCCAGCCCATGCTGTGTCCGTTCCAGCCCATGCTGTGTCCGTTCCAACCCATGCTGTGTCCGTGCCAGCCCATGCTGTGTCCATTTCACCCATGCTGTGTCCGTGCCAGCCCATGCTGTGTCCGTTCCAGCCCATGCTGTGTCCGTGCCAGCCCATGCTGTGTCCGTTCCAGCCCATGCTGTGTCCGTGCAAGCCCGTGCTGTGTCCGTGCCAGCCCATGCTGTGTCCGTGCCAGCCCATGCTGTGTCCGTTCCAGCCCATGCTGTGTCCGTTCCAGCCCGTGCTGTGTCCGTGCCAGCCCGTGCTGTGTCCGTGCCAGCTCATGCTGTGTCCGTTCCAGCCCATGCTGTGTCCGTTCCACCCATGCTGTGTCCGTGCCAGCCCATGCTGTGTCCGTTCCAGCCCATGCTGTGTCCGTTCCAACCCATGCTGTGTCCGTGCCAGCCCATGCTGTGTCCATTTCACCCATGCTGTGTCCGTGCCAGCCCATGCTGTGTCCGTTCCAGCCCATGCTGTGTCCGTGCCAGCCCATGCTGTGTCCGTTCCAGCCCATGCTGTGTCCGTGCAAGCCCGTGCTGTGTCCGTGCCAGCCCATGCTGTGTCCGTGCCAGCCCATGCTGTGTCCGTTCCAGCCCATGCTGTGTCCGTTCCAGCCCGTGCTGTGTCCGTGCCAGCCCGTGCTGTGTCCGAGCCAGCCCGTGCTCTCTCTGTGCGTTGGCCGGAAAACGGTTAAACCCTTCAACATCGCTTAGGAAACTAAATTATAAATCATGACTAGGCAAAATATTTGACTGTAACGAACATTTTATTCAGTCGGGTTATATGTTCTGGACTCGGCCCGAGCACGGGTCGGGGCTTGATACGGTCTACTGTTGGAATATTGGGTCGGTAAATGTGAAGAATTTGTTAATAGGAACCTTCCGAGGTAATTTTTCGTACAATATACCCGCTGCAGAAGGACATTTCCATATTTTGGAATGAACATTTTTTTTGCAATCCACCCTACTGCTTGATTTGCGATGCCTACAATTAAACTAAGCGAGTCTATGGAATACAACTGAACTAAATCGTGAATATCGTGATCCTCAATAATCATTTGTTGAATCCACGGTAGTACTGTATAGGTACCTATCTGTTCCTCCCTGTTTCAGATCTACCAAGAAACTTAATATTCATTACCAGAACACGTAATATAATATGCATACGGCCTAGCAGAGGTAGTAATCAAGCCCAGTTTAATGACCCCCTCCTAATTGGGCTTAAGATTTGGAAGCCATTTGATTGTCTTACATATTCATAGGGATCCTTGGGGCAGGTGTCTCTAATTTATTCAAGGAACGGACATGCAAATTGCCTTAAGAATATCGGTCATGTTAACGTCAGATTTGGATGAAAATACTGCGTGACTTGCATAATATTGGAGCAGTTATATTGTTTTGATGAATGGTTTGAAATTTGATTTTTAAATAGTAGATTTGAATTTGAATGTTGTTTACAAGTACATCTTATATGCTTATCTAAACCAAAAAAAGTTGTAAAATATTTGTCTGATGTCAAGGATAATGGTGTTTCTGAAAGGAACGTTATATGCTGAATAAAGTAATCCCGATTGCATAAGGAGCCCAGGGTTTCCCAGCTGCCACCTAATCCCAATAATTGAAGTAAGCACTAGTTTTTACGGAAGCGACTGTTGTCTTCCAATCCAAAGCGTGCGGGCAGAGATGTCGACATACGTTCACGAACTATTATTTATTTTCAGATGTTATCTTTGATATCATTATCTATTCCCTTTACTGACAAATACTAATAAATAAAGTGAAATGAACTGTTAACAGTTTTCACATCACTCACATGTGCTTGAAATAATTTAGTATGTTAGTTAACTTATCCGAACTTTCAAAGGTAGGTAACCGAATTATTAATGCGTTAAGACACACGTCAGGCGGCTGAGACCCTCTTTCGTATTTCTTACACGCGTCTAATTAGCAGCTATTTAAATATTCAGATACATTATCAGCGTCTTTCGCACAAGTTTGCCACATTCGTTCTTAGTCATTTTCAACATTGCGCATGCCTGCCTAATATTTTTGTGTTTACTAATATTCAGAGCAATGGTGCGTAGTTGCAGTGTCCAAAAGGCAACCGGATGGCTCACGGTATTTGAGCTCCTGAAGTGTTGTGGAACCGCCCTGTGCAACCCGAACTGAGCCAACTTGGACTAGGTCGGAAATATAAAAAATGTATGAAAAAAAAGATTTGTCGCGAGCCGATTGAAACAGCGGTTGCCTGAAAGTGTGTACGCTGTTTATATAATGAAATGCCGTTTCAATCGAATTCCTTGTGTCATTTTTTTTTCACTACTCTCCTATTTCGGCCCCAGTCCAAGTTGGCTCAGTTCGGGTAACACAGGGCGATTCCACAACGCTACATTTTGAATATTATTTTATGTTTATTTCTTATTATTGATGATCGTGATAATGATAATGATAAGGATTATTAAAAATTTGACATTGTATGCAAATCTATATTGATATTTTTATCTCGAAATAAATAAATCTAAATCCATCCGGTTGCCTCTCGGACACGGAAACTACGTGTCATTGTTTTAACTATAATAGGTTGAGCAGAGGGGTCATCACGTAACGTTTCGTACGCCCATTAGGACAATTTAACTGTCATCTTTCCATATATAAAGTGACATTTAGATCTATCTGACGCGCGTACAATGCGTTACGTGCTCGACCTAGGTCGATCACGTAACGCATTGTACGATCGTCGGGTAGGTCTAAACGTCACTTTTTATATGGAAAATTGACAGTTAAATTGTACCGACGCGCGTTCGGAACGTTACGTGCGTAACCCCCTGCAGATGTTTTGTATAAATGCCGGTTTGTTCAAGGGTGCGTTTTTGATTGTTTTTAATATTGAGAACATCAATAAATAGCATTATTAAAAATTTAATCATTTACTAGATCAACCCTAGTCCCAGGTTTTTAATTGTTTTCAGAGGGGTAATCACGTAACGTTTCGAACGCGCGTTAGGACAATTTAACTGTAATTTTTCCGTATAATAAGTGACATTTAGATCTACCTGACGCGCGTACAATGCGTTACGTGATCGACCTGCAGGCCTCGGTCTTTAGTGATTTTCAATGTTAAAACCTCTACACGTAACACTACATTTGACTTGTTGTGACTTTATAGAAAATTTGCGGGAAATGTGTACATCTAAGCAAGTTTGAATGAAGATGCAACTTGTGTTTTCTACCAAGATCTAACGTTTACCTTGAACAAGAATGCCCTGAAGGTTGTAAACAACTATAATCTCAGATGCTAATTGCGCTTTGTTATCTTAGGCAAAGAAGATTAGGTGTTCAACAACAAACTACCCTTATCTCGGAAGGAACTAAAGGGCCGAGGGCGGACTAAGTGAGAGCCCACTTAAGCAATTATGTGAGCCGTCAAGGTGATGTACGGCAGGCCGGGAACAAGATCCGATTTCCGGAAACATTTACATATGTATAGCGCTTGGAATATTTACCTTGAGGGACCTTCTCAGGTTGTATAGCTACAAACAGGCACAATAACGTAAAGGCTTCCTTAGGTTGCCAAGCGTATTCAATAGTCGAGAGAAAAGCAATGAGAAAAGCAAACGACTCGATCTAATCAAACCATAACGCTCTCTGAATCGAAATGAAAACTTAAGTTCGCATTATTTTTAATTAGTACGTTATTTTAACGAGGAAAATACACCACATTTTTATTGATCAAAGCACGATTAAAAATTTAAACGCGCATTCTAGCTTAGCAGACCGTGAGGTGAATCGGACTTGGTATCTTTGGTTTGGCGTTCGACTGCGTAGGTAATTGGGAATGGATGAACTTTTCAGAAGTGCCTGATTATTTTTTTGGTAAGTAATAGGAATAACCTTCTTTAGCACCAAAAAAAAGTAACAGACTTTTCAGCTGCGTCAATTATTTTTGAAAAATATAAACATTTTCCTCACTTACGTCTTGGGTTTAGGACGGCGAATAAGACACTTTCCTTGATCCGTCTCATATTACAAGAAAATATCTTAAATATCCGTGGTAAACTGACACTGGCAATTATAATGACAGCTGCAGCAGCTATATTTGTCATTGCCAGGTTCAGATATTCAAAATTTTTTTTGGCAATATTAGACGGAAGCAAAGTGTCTTATTCGCTGGTTATATTTTTCAAAAAAAATTGACGCAGCTGAAAAGTTTGCATTTTTTTTCTAGTGCTAAGGAAGGTTATTTCTGTCACCAAAAAAATAATCAGGCACTTCTGAAATTTTCATCCATTCCCAATTAGATATTAATACCTTTTGGCCACGCCACGCTACACTTTTCAATTGATCTTTGTGCTTTAATCTTTTAGTGTAAGCCGTACTATTCAAAAAACCAGCCAAGTGCGAGTTGGACTCGCGCACGAAGGGTTCCGTACCATTATCTATAAAAACGGCAAAAAAATCACGTTTGTTGTATGGGAGCCCCCCTTAAAAAATATTTTATTTTGTTTTTAGTATTTGTTATTATAGCGGCAACAGAAATACATAATCTGTGAAAATTTCAACTCTCTAGCTATCACGGTTCTTGAGATACAACCTGGTGACAGATTATCTATAAAAACGGCAACAAAATCACGTTTTTTGTATGGGAGCCCCCTTAAAAAAATATTTTATTTTGTTTTTAGTATTTGTTGTTATAGCGGTTGCGAAAATTTCAACTCTCTAGCTATCACGGTTCTTGAGATACAGCCTGGTGACAGACAGACGGACGGACGGACAGCGAAGTCTTAGTAATAGGGTCCCGTTTTACTCTTTGAGTACGGTACCCTAAAAAACCGCAAATCGATCTACAGTTTAGCCATTTGGCACACACATACTAGAGGTCAAAACAATTTTTTTGACCCGCAGTTCCTAAAAAAAAATCCCTTAGGACAGACATTTTATTTTTTGTATGGAAAAAAAATTTTTTTGTTTAGAAACCTATCGTGTGTGGTGTCTAATGAAAGGGCATTTCGAAACATACCAATTTTGGGCTCGTCCAGACACGATATGGTTTTTTTAATACAATATACCACAAATAATACGTGCTGTAGATCGATTTGCGGTTTTTCTTTGAAGTTGGGCTTGTACGGCTACCACTATTTGTATTGATGGCACAATACAATTTGTGATGCATATTCATATACCACAATAAAATTACCAACATAACATCCTCCTTGCGTTTTTCCCGGTAGTGCCCTACACGTACCCGGGGTCCACTTTGGCAACTAATTTTTGATTAAAATTAAACAATATTACCGCACAATAGAGGCAGGTATAGGGATGCTAGCTCTTATGCGTCTGAAGTGGCAAAGCGGTGGGTTGAATGCCGCTTTGTGGACCTTAGACCAGTCTCAACGCAGTGAGGAGTGTAACAGAAATAGCTGCGTCCAGTGAACTCAACTGAAGCAATATCATTCATAGTGTTAATTTATAAAACCGGCCAAGTGCGTGTCGGGCCACGCAAGTGTATAGGGGTTCCGTAGTTGCCTTGCCTGCCTGTCTTTGTTACCTCGACTCGCGCGCGCCAATAGGGCGAATTTGTACGAAAGTTGGCCTTTCTAAGTACACATTAAGATGGTCGACTATTACTCGGTAACTAGTTATGCCTACTTAGCCGTGATAGTTTTTCACCCACAATATTTTTGAACAAGCTATCCAACGATACCCCACATCATGGAAAAATACATCCCCACTTTACGTGTAGTGTTAATTAAATACATTTAGGGTACCAAAAACCGGTTTGTCTACGTGATTGATTTATATACCCATGCCGAATTACAGCTTTTAGTAGGAAGGGTCACTGAGCTAAGGCGCAGACGGACAGACGGACATGGCGAAACTATAAGGGTCCTTGTTGACTACGTAACCCTAAAAAAGGATAAAACATCACTGATCATTTTCTGTTTGAAGAAATACAATTGATTTGTTACATTCATTATAATAACTAAGGTTTGTAAATAAAAAAATAAGAAACCCCCGACACCAGAAACATAGCTAAGAACCATCTCCAACCACTTGAAATGAAAATAAATATTTTATTGATATCATAGTACCATGACTTTCGCGTTTCGACCCTACTCTAATCGGATCATCTGTTTGCGAGGTGCGAATAAAATTCCTCAGATATATACGAGTAACTATATACATACATACAGTTATATATATTATGATAAACTTATAACCGTTCTTTTTCGTCGGCGGTTAAAAACAGAAGAGCGATTTGTTTTCCAGACTATATAATTACAAATGGGTCGCCTACTGTAACGGCAGCGCTTGTATCTTGGAGCACAGGTTTACCGGAGAGCCACTAGAGCGCGCTCGAGGAATGCTGTTACTTTGGCAACAGACACAGGTAACTACCAAATTCGATTTGTTTGTCAGTCTATCCCTCTCGAACAACAAATAACCGAATAGTTTCAGATTTGCCAAGTGCAGGTTAGTTAGAATGGTCGATGTCAGATTAAAGCAAAGAAGATGGTGCGTCATAATGATACTTTATTGAGTTGCCTAGTAGGATATGTATTTAATTAACATACCTACTTAGGTGTATTTATAAACGTGCGATAATTTCCAACAAATAACAAGTAGGTACATCTCATATAAAATACAGTTAATTTAATTTCTAGGCAATCCACTTAGCAAATACCGAAATAGAGCCAGATTGTATTGTTTGCAAGCCTCTATTACGAACCGCTTCAAACTTTTCCTTTGACGTCAACCCGCAACGGTTAGAAGGAACAATACAGTCCGAGTTCCACAACTTCTAGCGACTTGTGGGACTTCAGTTTAAGTATATTTTATTCCAATATTTATTTTTAAAAATAGAATCGAGTAAAAACGTGAATAAATTGACTAATATTTTTTCTATCAATGTGAGTGAGGCCTTTGAAAGTTTTGGAAATTTCAGAATTTGTGAAATCTAAAAAGTTTTGTTTTGATTTCAGCGTTAATATTGCAGTTAAAATATATTTCATTTTTCGTCACAAATCGAAAACTATACCGTGTAAAAATATTAAAAATCTGTTTTAGCTTGTACTAATTTAGCCCTTTCATACGATACCCCCGATGATACAGTTGCCGTATTCGTATCTTGACCAGTGATGTAGGCAGTAAATTAAAAAAGTCACGGTTTTTCAAACTTTTCCCTTTAACTACTTATATATGTAGAGCTTGCTTCTTGCGACATTTCATGATGCTATTTAGGTGACCGTGGAGTGCCGTGCCGTATTTTGATTCCTTTGCGAGTGTCAAAATATGCGGCAACAAACGACATAAACGGATGGCCGATATGGATCTTTAGATTACGTTAACTTAGAAGTTCTCCAAGGGACTGCATGTCTGAGTATTTATAGGACACCGCCAGACCTAGTATGAAAAAAAACTCAATGAATTTTCTTGAAAAAAATATAATTTTGCGTATTTAAGTGTATATTTAAAAATAGTGAACAGGCTAAAACTTTCTATTTTGAGACAGACATATTGTGTGGTTATGTGTTGTTTGACCTTCAACTGAGTTCCATAGTAAAATATAAAGGGAAAAAAATAAAAAAACGGTCAGATTCGAATGAAATTGTAGGTACATCTTATAAAAGACGGGTATTTAAGTAACTTAAAAAACATACAAAAAATGTTTATATGAAACTTTTATTCATGACAATATTTAAAAAACCAAACCTATCTAAAACTAGACTACTTATAAAATAAAATAACTTATATCTAAAACTAAACTACTTATAAAATAAAATAACTTACAAATAAAATATTTGTCTGAGTTCGCCGTTGTTGTAAAAATGTTTTAATTTTCATGTTTAGTTTCCACTTCGAAAAAATGCAAACGCTTCCTTCAGGAAAATACGTTTTACGGCACTCCTGCAATATTTTTTTTCTATCCGGTATTTGACATGAAAAGATCTGTTGTTTAAAAACCGGCCAAGTACCTACGTAACGGAAACGTTTTTTTTTTTTAAAACGTAAAACGGAACTTTTATTGAAAAATGGTATTTAAAGACCCATCTTATTTTTTAACAAGCTATCCAATGATATTCCACACTAAGTATAGGATTATCGAGAAAAAAATTACATCCCCACTTTACGGAAAAAAACTTTTTTTTTTCAAATGTTGTTTTACCTCTTTGTCGCTGTGATTGATTTAAGACGAGTGCTCGACGCTGTACTACTCGTAGTATATGGCATGGGCACTCTATGTCAATGTGACATGACTTAAATTCGAATGAAGAAAAATCCTCTTAGTTCGAATTTAACTCATTGCTTTGACATAGAGTGCCATATACTAGTACAGCGTCAAACACTCGTACGTTATATCATCATCATCATCATCATCATCATCATCATCATATCAGCCGAAAGACGTCCACTGCTGGACATAGGCCTCCCCCAAAGAGTGCCATAGTGGCCGGTCCTGCGCCACCCGCATATACCTACCTTATATACTCATGCCGAATTACAGCTTTCTAGTAGTAAGGGTCATTGAGCTAAGCCGCAGACGGACGGACAGACAGAAAGACGGACATGGCGAAACTATAAGGGCTCCTTGTTGACTACGGGACCCTAAAAACAAGTATAGTTTACGCAATTTTTTGCTATACACAAGTTGAAAATGGGAGGAGTGGTTTGAGTCATTGATTTAGTATAATTAATTATGTAACTAGAGACACAATCAGCCGAAAAAAATGGCAGTCCAAAAGAACCAGCTGATGGAATTGGCCGGCTCTTTTGCGTTTAGTCTGGTTTCGACCGTGAGACTTGTTGGTTGTCAGATATGTCTAAATGTTCAGTCAAAAACTGCGTAAATCCCAACAAAAAAACAAGAAAAAAAGATGGGATATGTTTATTCCAGTAAGTTATCTTGATAACGTAACGAAATTTGTGTAAACTCGTTGTAATTGAATAGTTTTAAACATGTTTGAAATTATTAGTTTTGTTAGTTCAAATGACATACGTTGCAGAATATAAATCTAAGGAGTCGGTATTAGACTTTTTTTTATGACGTTGTTACCTACGTTATATGGTTTTCATATTTAAGATTTCCAAGAAATCTTCAGCGACATGCAAAATGGGCTGCAGTCATAGTACGCTACAGTTGAGACGATTTATTTAAACCAAACAACTTTAAAATAAAAAGTGAAGAAAAACATCTATATTATTATTACGCGAGCCCGATTTTTGTAACAGCCATCAGATCTACAGTTATGGTCCGATTTTGATAAATGATATGTCACTGGATTCGTCTCATGCTGCAGATTTGCAATAAGGTCTTCGTTTTTTAATTTTTTATCGGTAAGTTACTAAAATATAAATTTAAAGAAACTACTGTGCGTTGACCACGTGACTTTGGCTGCGTGACGTCACGTGGCGTAACTGTTTTGACTCGAGATGACAATGTAAAATGATAAACAAGAATTAAACTCAAACCTGTACTAAGTTCTTCAGCATGAAAAATTATAAATGTTGAGTCGGCCACATATGGATACAACACTAAGAAAAGTAAGAAAAATAGAAAGTAAACGGCTTTTTGTAAATATTATTTATTTACATAAACTGACAGACGTATTGTGTCAAATCTGTTTTTTTTATTGACAGAGACGTCAGTATTACTTGCCATGTTCTTTTTTACTTCAGAAAAGTTTATATACAAACTTATTTTCCCATATTCGAGATGTTGGGAGAAGAATGAGGTTTAATTAAATCCATTCATTGTCGTGGACCTCATAGACGGCTTTGTTAACCTTACTTAGTACAATGCCGTATAGGCGCCGATAGGTTTCGCCTAATTTCCAGTACTTATAAAGATGTAGGTAGAAAACGAAACTCGATTACAAAATTTTCTTTTCGGATGGCCCCCGGCTCCCATGATGACTCCCATTGGTGACTGTGTTGACCTGCCTTGAATACCATCTAAATTATTTCAGGTTCAGATAATTATATTTTGATTACAGGTAAGAGGTTGGATATATAAATTTTGTAATTAAACGAGTAATACTTGTACATATATATATTTGCAATCACGTTCTCGGAAACGGCTCTAACGATTTCGATTAAATTTGGAATACAGGGGTTTACGGGGGCGAGATATCGATCTAGATAGGTCTCATGTCCGGGAAAATTCGTTTTCTCCGTATTTTCTCAATTTTCACCCGAGCAGAGCTCGGTCGCCCACGGACTAAATTGTAATTTGTCAAAACGATATGACTTAATACTGGAAAACATAAATTAGTAGATATTAAACTATTTAGCGGTACCGTGAAATGGGGTTAATTTGATCAATTTCAGAATTAAAACGACTGTAGGTACCTCCCTAAACGTTAATCCAAAAAAATAAGGAAAAAAATGCAAATATCAGTTTTTGGTCCTCTATCGATTAAACCGACAAAAAAAAAGATTATTAATGTATCTCTAAAAAAAAATATTAATTCTGTGATCAACTTTATACTCACATCGGGGTTACTTTAAAACCCCCCTTATTTTTAACGGATTATGATAGTGACAGCAATAAGGAAAAAAACCGACCAAGTGCGAGTCGGACTCGTGCACGGAGGGTTCCGTACCATTATCTATAAAAAAAAACAATTTATTCTGTGTTTTTAGTATTTGTTGTTATAGCGGCAACAGAAATATATCATGGCATGACAGACGGACGGACGGACGGACGGACGGACAGCGGAGTCTTAGTAATAGGGTCCCATTCTATTCTTTGAGTACGGAACCCTAAAAACACTAGAACATAAAAAAAAATCCGTTCAGAGGCTTAGGATTTATAAAGGTTTATGTGCCTTTGGGGTTACTTTGACAAAGAAAAAAAAGGGTATTTATTTTATATTAAATAAGGCTATCATTCACATAAGGATAACATTGCACATTGCACGTAGAACCGATGGCCGTTGGGGCGGAAAGGTTCTCGAGTGGCGACCACGTACCGGAAGGCGCAGCATGGGTAGGCCCCCCACAAGGTGGACTGATGACCTGGTAAAGGTCGTGGGAGTCCGCTGGATGCGGGTGGCGCAGGACCGCTCATTGTGGCACTCTCTGGGGAAGGCCTATGTCCAGCAATGCACGTCTTTCGGCTGATATGATGATGATGATGATGAGGGTATCAGTGATCAAAGTAAACCCTCAGAAGTGATCAATGACACCCCATGCTACAAATATCTAAAAAGCAAATGGCCGTCAATGTGAATACATGCCTGATTTAGTGAACTAGATAAAATTAGTGTATTTACTATACTGAAAGTTTTACCTTAGAAGTTATACAAGCTATTTAAAGTCCGTAAAATGAGTACGCACGTATTTTAATTTTTTTTTCAACGATCGGCGTGCCCGATCCCACGACTGGTAAAGACACACTGAAAGTGACGTTCAATGCTTCCAATCGTAAAAAAAAACCAAACGATGCGTTCAGAAATCGTATAAATTAGAGTTTAAACATGAAGAGAAGTTTTGATCAATGTAAACCAAGGATTTAAAGTAACCCCAATTCACGGTACCTATAAATTGCATGTGCCGATACTAATAATAAAATAAACAGGTGTAATGTCTGTAAAATGTAAGTTTGTATGTTGGGGGTAATCTCTGAAACTATACCCATCCTATTCTAAAAAACTTCTTTGTTCAGTAGGTAGGTTATATGTATGTATGTAAGCACTTTATATACAAAACAGGTTAAAACATAAACATGATACTTATGTAAGATTAAAGTCGGTACAAAGGCGAACTTATCCCTATAAGGGATCTCGGGGGGAATATAAGGGATGTGTAGAATGGCCCTACAGGATTAAGTATGTGCTATATTTTATATCTTCGCTCCGCCTAGATTCTTTGTATACGCGGCGAAGCCGCGCGGGTAGCTAGTCTATATAAATTTGCTACACAATATAAAATAAATGTACAGATCTTTAAGACATATTCCATTAAGGACACACCCGTTTAGCGAACATGATTGTAACACCGAAAATAAAAACAATAATGAACTTTCTATTCTATTCTATTCGCGCGTCATTTGTTCGACTCATTTTCCTGCTTCGGATAATATATACGACAAAAAATGGATTAAACAGCCAACTAAAACTGCCACACCTGTCATGGAAAGAAATGGACAAACGAGTCCATTTCTTTCCGTTACATATTTTAATTTCAATTCTTTCCAATAATTTGTCAGGCATAACTAATTAGTTCACAAGGATCCAGTTTATAAACCAAAAAAAATACAGAAAAAACAAGTTTGGTATGAAAAACTTAAATTTGCTGTTTTTTTTACTATGGTACTGAAGCTACATAAACTAATTAAAGACCTGGATGGTATTCTAAGTACAAAGTTTTAGAGCAAACTAGCTAGTCGTTTTAAAATGAGAGCGTAACTACGTTTGTATGGAGAATTGAGCTTACTGTGGACTCTTAATTTACTATAATATAATTGTATAATCCAATATCAACACATCATTTGGAAATTTGAAACTGTTTATTCCCCACTTGTAAAATAAAGAAACCTGATTTATTTGTGATATTGGAGTTTCTGTTTAAATTCTTACATAAAATAATTTTATAACGCGACTCCATTCATTCGCTATTTAGTTTTGACGTGAGTAGTTAAGTCACATTAATGATAAAATCTCAATAAACTAAAAAGTATTTTATCTGTTGATGTTGATTTGCTAATATGGTGCTTAAAGTCTAAAAAACTGAGTTGTTTTTTTATGAACCATATCTTGATGCAGGTTATAAGTTAACGCTAATAGCAACTACTGAAATATAGCTGGAGTTGTCATTTTGGGGCACATTTCTAGACATGTTTGTTCGGCATTGTGAGTCTATTTACTTTATGGTACGTCAATGGTTTGAGTGCATTTTTTAGCAAAAAACGAGATTAGCGGTATTTTTTTCTAAACCTTATATGCTAGTATTCATTTAATTGTGTACATAATAATTATGGTATATAATAATTGTTTCTGAGCCATGGATGTTTTCTATATATTTAAGTATTTATTTACCTATATAAGTATCTATATCGTCGTCCAGTGCCCATATCAAGCTTTGCTTAGTTTGGGACTCGGTCGATTTGTGTAAGATTGTCCCCAAACATTTATAATTTATTTATGTGAAACTTAAAAATATTCTATGCACTATTTTTTCTTTTTTTCTAACTTTCATTATTCTTAGACTTATTGCTGCATTTAAACTCAATACCGATACACGACCTTAATATGTTTTTCATTTGTTGTAAGTATGTTGGCAACAATCTCGACGATAATGCTATTAATCGGATCACGCAAAGTGAGAACACGGGAGGAACAAAAAGGGAGCCATGCATAATAGACCGGCAGCTCGCGGCGTCTCGGAATATCTGAACAGCTTCACGTCACTCGTGGGAGTGCCGGCTCATTGTGCCGAATTTTCAAGCCTACATCGTTGTACTTCCGGGCTTCTTTAGAGCACAACCGAGAAAAACGCTAGGAGGAAGATGTTAGATAAATCTGTCTCCTATTTCATAATAATTTTTTTTTTCTTTGTTATATTTCCGAGTTTTTAATATTGTTTATTATGAATGAGAATCCATGTTAGTTAATGGGGAATGGATGAAAATTTTAGAAGTGCCTGCATATTTGTTTTGGTGATAGGAATAATCTTCCTTAGCAACAGAAAATAAATGCAGACTTGTCACCTGCGTCAATTATTTTTGAAAAATATAAACAGTTTCCTCATGAAACACTTTCCTTGATCCGTCTCATATTACAAAAAATATTTTAAATATCTGACCCTGGCAATGACAAATGCTGCAGCTGTCAATATCACTGCCAGTGTCAGTTCACCACGGATTTTTAAGATATTTTTTTGTAATATTAGATGAGACGGATCAAGCAAAGTGTCTTATTTGCCGTCCTAAACCCAAAACGTAAGTGAGGAAACTGTTTATATTTTTCAAAAATAATTGACACACCTGAAAACTCTGCAACTTTTTTCTGGTGCTTTTTTCTGTGCTGGGAAGGTTATTCCTATCACCAAAAAAAAATCAGGTATTTCTAAAATGTTCATCCATTCCCCATTCATTCAGTACCTGTCAATGAAAGCCTCTCATCTGCACCCCTTTGCCCACAACACAAAATGTACGATACAATGTAAGTACAGTAGGAACAACAACTATGGGATTGTAATACAATAATCAAATCATTTCAATATCATTGGTAAGAAATCAAAGGTAATTAAGGTAAGGATTACCACCTTTAGTTTAATTGATGCTGTGAAAAAGACTCACAAAATCCGTCCTAAATAAAAGCATGCTATTGCGAGAGTGATAGAAAATCTTCAACGATAAATTATATATTGCTTCATGCTTATACTCATGGTATAGTACTAGCTATAGTATTATTGTTACTATAGTTTTAATCATGTAGTGCAATAATTTATCGCAACGAGGGCGCACGCTCTCCACTTGTGAAGCAAAGTTTGATATAAATTTTGAACAACAAGCTTTAGCTAACGTTAACTTGGGATCTTTGTCTGACACATGGGGGCGCTCTAAGGTAGGTATGAGAATCAATAGAGTAATTATTTATGACTTTAGCAGGTATGTATAGTTATAAAAACCGGCCAAGTGCGAGTTGGACTCGCGCACGAAGGGTTCCGTACCATTATCTATAAAAACGGCAAAAAAATCACGTTTGTTGTATGGGAGAGCCCCCCTTAAAAATATATTTTATTTTGTTGTTAGTATTTGTATATTGCACGTAGAGCCGATGGCCGTTGGGGCGGAAAGGTTCTCGAGTGGTGACCACGTACATACCGGAAGGCGAGGCGTGGGTATATAGACCCCCCACAAGGTGGACTGATGACCTGGTAAAGGTCGCGGGAGTCCACTGGATGCGGGTAGCGCAGGACCGGTAATTTTGGCACTCTTTGGGAGAGGCCTATATCCAGCAGTGGACGTCTTTCGGCTGATAGGATGATGATGATGATTTGTTGTTATAGCGGCAACAAAAATACATAATCTGTGAAAATTTCAACTCTCTAGCTATCACGGTTCTTGAGATACAGCCTGGTGACAGACAGACGGACGGACGGACGGACGGACGGACGGACAGCGAAGTTTTAGTAATAGGATCCCGTTACGGAACCCTAAAAATGCACACTACTATCAAAAAAAATATAAATATTACGTTTAGGAGGTCAAAATTATTTTTATGGTGTTAATTAAATAAATTAAGCTCTTCTGAACGGTAATTATTCCATCTGATGGTCCACCGCGTACTATTTTAAAATAGTATTTTATGCAACTGTTGTATAAGAAGGGTCTTAAAAGGCGAGTGGCGTGGGTGGGGAATGGATGAAAATTTTAGAAGTGCCTGATTTTTTTTTGGTGTTAGGAATAACCTTCCTTACCAACAGAAAAAAATTGTAGACTTGTCAGGTGCTTCAATTATTTTTGAAAAATATAAACAATTTCCTCACTTACGTTTTGGGTTTAGGACAGCGAATGAGACTTTTTCTTTGATTTGTCTCATATTACAAAAAAAATCATAAAAATCCGTGGTAAACCGACACTGGCGATGATATTGACAGCTGCAGCAGCTATATTTGTCATTGCCAGGATCAGTTATTCAAAATATTTTTTGTAATATGAGACGAATCAAGGAAAGTTTCTCATTCGCCGTCCTAAACCCAAAACGTAAGTGAGGAAACTGTTTATATTTTTCAAAAATAATTGACGCACCTGAAAAATCTGCAATTTTTTTCTGGTGTTAAGGAAGGTTATTCCTATCACCAAAAAAATAATCAAGCACTTCTAAAATTTTCATCCATTCCCCATTAAAGACGCCACGAGCGTTTTTAGACCAGTTATACACCGTTGCATACAATACTTTTTCTACGACGATTTTTAAATAAATAGCAGACTACAAAATAGTTAAACTTTTCAGGCAGCAAGTTTTCTATTCGTACTTTTGTTACTCACGTAATTTCTTCAGGAGTGCAGTTATTAATTTCTTCGACCATTTTATAAGGAACGTACACCTTTGTCTTCACAAACACGAATAAAATCTTAATAGTTTAGGACTAATAGTTTATCATCTTTCGTCTTTTCACTTTGAACTGTATTTTGGTGGGAAATCGGAAATGTGACAGCTCTTGCTTATGGTTTGTTTTATTTTTAATTTGTTTGCACTTGCCATCCGAACCAAACCGAATCCGGACCCGGACCGAATTCGAACTGTTTATTTTTATAAATAATACCAATAATTTATAAAACATGTAATTTAACACACAATAGATGATGATTTATTATTTTTGTAGTAAATAATTATAATATACAAATGTTAAATCGTAAATAAATACTTTTATTTCGAAATATTTGTTTATGAAGTTGGCGGCACCACTGCAATATAGCGGCCGATTAAAAAAAAAGTCAAACATTGCTTTTATGAAAAATGTATGAACCAAAAAAGTACGAAAACAGTGCGTTTTTGGGCCATAGAGCATAGAGTTTTTCGAAGACTAATTAGTGGTGTCATTGTTTTTGAGCTACAGCCTATATAAATGACAGATAACGGTACAGGAGTAGAAAAACAAATTAAAGGGTTTTGTTTTATTTTTATAGCAACGTGTCTGTCTGTTCTAACACAGTAATGTCACAAAATAGATTTGTTTTATAACACTTTAAACTCTCGCGCTTTGTACACATATTTTAATATTGTTTTTTCCGGGTCTAACGCAACCGACCGCCAACCCGTGTCGAAACGTCAGAAATAAAGGTAAATTAATATCGCGTTAGACCCGGAAAAAACAATATTTAAATAGATTTCTTTTGCTCGACTTGGCGGGGGTAATACTCTGTTGGATGAAGTCAGTTACGAGAAATCCTATAGCCACTTACGACGACTTCCTTTTTAAGTCCATATACGACCGGAAACTTTTGTCAAAGTTGTAAATTGCGTATTAACACAACGGTTTTGTAATAAAA
The DNA here is from genome assembly GCA_963854355.1 of Epinotia brunnichana. Lineage (NCBI taxonomy): Eukaryota > Metazoa > Arthropoda > Insecta > Lepidoptera > Tortricidae > Epinotia > Epinotia brunnichana. Next base: position 20,430,807 of record OY977940.1, read on the forward strand.
TCAAGTATACGCGTACCTACACAAAAACCACCCGTTTAAAAAAAGGAGTGTCTATATTTTAAAATTTTATTTGTTCATCAATAGTCCGCCAATCGGGAAATAATTGCGGCCCTTACATAGAGTACCTCTCGCTCCGTGAGCGTGCAAACATTCCCTTTGCGCTCCTATTAAGGGTTTGTTGGTGCTAATTTAACGATCAGAAGTTTTTTGATATATTTTACAAAATGTCCCTACGAGTGTACGTATCTGGTGAATGCACAAATAAAATGATAGTCAACATGCATTATGTATTAAAAAAATAGTAACGTAAAGTAAAGTAAAGTAAATTTTATTTGTAAAGCATAGGTAACAAAGATGGTATAATGGTAATATGCGTATCACTATGTTTGGCCATTTAGGCATACAAATTTTATAATTTTCATAATTTTTAAAATACTTTTTCATAATTTTTTCCCTTGAATTACTTTGACATTGCTCCTTTGAATAAAAACGTCTTGTAATAGTTTAACTAATTGTGAATATTACCTATGGCAAAAATGTTTTCTTCACTAATACAATGTTAATTATTTACCCAGTTCTAATTTAAATGTAAGTAAAATGTTTCCTTGTTAAAGATACTTTTTAACCGTGTTGCATTAGGTTAGTATAATGTGACGTCGTCGGCACGCTCCCGACGAAGCAAAAACCTTCACAGGAATCCATGTACGACATAGGTGCTTGAAAAACTCCAGTTTTGTGCAAATGAGTGGGGGAGAACTAGGGTTGTCTCTGTATGAATTGAAATTGGTAAAATTTTTTGAAAAGTATTATATGTCATTTTTAGGGCTCCGTACTCAAAGAGTAAAACGGGACCATATTACTAAGACTCCACTGTACGTCTGTCTGTCTGTCTGTCTGTCTTGTTCACAGATGATGTATTTCTGTTGCCACTATAACAACACATACTAAAAAACAGAATAAATAAATATTTTTTTATATTTTATTTTTTCTTTTACAATCTTACACAAATCGGCTTAGTCCCAAACTAAGCAAAGCTTGTACTATGGGTACAATACGACGATTAACATACACTTAAATACATAGAAAACATCCATGACTCAGGAACAAGTATTTGTGCTCGCCACACAAATAAATGCCCTTACCAGGATTCGAACCCGGGACCTCCGGCTTCGTAGGCAGAGTCACTACCAACTAGGCTACAGGAGGCTCCCATACAACAAACGTGATTTTTTGCCGTTTTTATAGATAATGGTACGGAACCCTTCGTGCGCGAGTCCGATTCGCACTTGGCCGGTTTTTTTATATAGGTAACCAGATTATTACGTGATTTCAGTCGAGACTATGGGTAGATGTTGACAAAAAGTACATAATTAAATAAGGAATATTTTAACAAGCGAGGCCCATACGAAGAAATGCGAATCTAAATAAAACTACGAGTATACGTTATTAACACGTTCCGGAATCGAGTACCAGATCAGATAGTTTTTTATTTAATCTAATTAAATTATTCCGTTTTGATATTTCTCAGATTCGCTTTTTTGTACTATATCGATTTATTTACCACCTGGATTACCTGTTATCAAGATATAATTTTTGCAACCATATTCACAACATGTCATTTCAACCCTTCTGCCGCATATGTCGGGAGGAAACGTCGCGCATAAATCTGCGACGGTGGCGCTTTGCCCGGAACAGGAAGCGCCCGCGTCGTTTGCCGCATTGTACAACCCTTTTCTAAAAGGACGTAGAAGACCCCAAATTCATATTCACATGCAGCTTTTCAGGATGACTTTGTGGCATTGTGCTATCGGCCGCCGGGCCGCGCGGACGCCGCTTTGTGGCACTTTATAGCCGCGTTCAAAAGATAGGGCTACCTATTGTTGTGCTACCTTTGCGTTGATAGCAGGTTTTGTAGTGTAGAATCGATATAGGGACCTGCTTTTTGGTTGGTAGGTAAACTCTTTGTACTGGAGTATTCTGACTACCGCCAAATTATTATATTAATCTCTAAGTTCAATCATAGCAATTATGTGCTACTTCGCCAAATGGCAAGATCTCAATTATTTTGTTTGTTATATTTCGTCGCTATGAAAGGTAAGTAAGAGTCGGTAGTCAACATCATACAATTTTTTTACATATGAATCGGATATGATATGATACATAAAACTAAGTTCAATATAGTCCGATGAATATATTTGATTAAGAATGAATAATGGAAAACAAAACCTTGAATACTTATGCAAATGTAATTGTGGAACGCAGTTTGGCTTTGCTGGCGACGGGATTTCCTGCGAATTGTTCGTAACTAGGCTTTATTTGCGGGCACGATACAGAGCAGTTACCACATTAAGAATAGGTGGGTTCGATTGTTTACCAATGTAGCGACGGCACGGTTAGTTTACTTCGCTTACTTTAATAGTATAATTACATTAATTACTTATGGTCTTATTTTATGGGGATCAGAGGCAGATATTGAGATCTTTATCTTACAAATAAAATCACTTTCACTTTGATCACCGAAATTTACTGTAAGAAAAAAGAAGCGTTACGTTAGTCGTAAAATAAATGCACAAAAAATTAATTTAAGATAAATAAATTTCCTAGTGCTTAACATTGCTGGCCTATTACAAATTACAATAACATAACACTTTCGATCTTAATTCATTGCAAGAGGTAAACAATAACAACAAAGTGTCAACGATTATGCATTAAGGTTTCAATGATGGGGACGTTTAGGTACCTTACAAATTATATTCAAAATATAATTACCTGCTCTATTATAAGCATTCCTCCCAATTGACACCCACTGCAAACCTAGGTCTGTATCTGTAATTGTATAAAATAAAACCACCTACCTCTTATCACGTAAACGTAAAGAACTGCAGAAACTACTACTGAATTAACACTATATTTGCAATACGAAAACTATAGCGCCGCGTGAGCTCTCTCCGTCTCTATATTTATGAAGCCAACTTTGTGCTCACCCGTCATCAATCACAAAGTTATAAATAAAACAATAAAAGGTAAAAACTTACCGAGGGTCGGCCACTTCTCTCCCGCAATATTGGAAGGAAAACCCACTTATTGGAATAATATGTAGATTACAACGATATTAGAAGTATTGCGGGCTGGGATACTTTATTACACGCTGGTCGTCGATAACTCTTTTGTGTTCTGTATTGAAACAAGTTATGTGTCGGAAATATACCTAATCATAAATAGGATATTTGGCATACGTCAGACTTCCATAGTGGTTTCTGGGATGCACCTATTCGTATTAGAAACTTATAAGTACCTACTTGAGTATAATGATAAAATCCTTTATCGCTATTTTCTCACGCAATGGCCTTAAACTTTAATTCCAAAAAACTCATAAGTTATTGTATTCGTTATTCGATACTGAACAGCGACCCCTGAATTAAATATCACGTTAACTTTAACAAAAAAACGTATTTCCCCTCGCCTTATGTAAGCGATAGTTCTCCAAATGGAGTCAGAATAAGTTATTTATGATAAATCGTATAAATCATTTTCGTTAACGCGCCTTGCTACTGTTCGCGATATGCGATAAAAGTGAACGAATAAACTTTTGCGTGATTCCTAAGCGAGATACGTACCGAGAACCCGCGACTGCAAGTCTTCATGCGAACAATAAAAGGGCGAAACTTCTATCCATTTCGATGAAACTTACCCTCTTTTTCTGGTTCACGCTAAAAGTTTGGAAAGAATTTATGGCTGCGACGGAATAAAGAGATGAATGAGCAACAATGGCAACTTTTGTGGATACTAAAATCTATTCATGATGTTATGACTGTATTCGGATAGGTCGATCTTAAAAACATTTAGAAAAGTGTCATACAGTACTTAACAAACTAGCTAAATAGTCAAAATTTGTCTTTTTGTTAAAATAACCACCCGATTATTTATACAGAAAAACGAGCAAAATGAACTTTTATTTAGATACTTTTATTTATTTATTTGTTCGATTATTATTAGACTAGTTAGGTACCACACCAACTATGGACAGGTGATTAGCAGATACAAAATAATTTCGTTTCATTCGATTTCATATTGTTGTCGCGACTCCTTTGCCTAACCTATATAGACACCTTGTTTTTGACTCAAGCCTTTCACCTGTATTGCGTGGTCTTCATGGTTATGGACGTATACAAACGGTTTAAAAACGTTAGAGTTTAAATCTTCCCAACACTGTCACTGCTACACAAATGAACTGTTTTTCTGTGTACCTACGCTACTTGTAATGCGTTTAATATTTCATGACGCCGCCGCGGGCGCCGATATCTGTGCCCATAAATAACGCGGAGGGGTCGAATCAAACCTATCAATATGATATTAGGTTTGTTCTCTTATTTAGATGCCTGCGCTTATTGCGTATTTTCCAATTTAGCATCAACTTCAAAGCGGTAAAATAAAGACAACATCAAAGGTCAATAACCAATAGTTGTCAATAAGTTGGGTTTATAAGGAGCTAAACCAGGTGTTTCTGAAATCAATGTCATGTAATGCGTGAGTGTGTGTAACTACATCGTTCGCATTTTATAAAGTAACAATTAAAACATTATGTTATGTTCTCGTATTCTCAAATTATCACAATTTTACAGTATCTCTTAATAAATAATATACCAGTGGGTGACAATGTTATATTTTCTCATGTCAATCATTGCTATATTTGATGAATAAATAAAAACAAAGAGAATTTGACTCTGAAAAAAAGCGACGATATGCCTACTGGACAAGCCTTATATACCGTTACGAATATAAATCAGCTTAAGGTCAATTTTAGAAACTAGTGTAGTTATCTTTGAAACGCAAAAATCAAACCATAGGAATTATTTTACCATAGACCTTGTAACTTGGACACTGGTTGTAATTGTAGTGGCTCACTGCACCGAGCAGAAACTGAGAAACGCGAAATATAATACAACAAACAATCTACATAGCTAGACTTACAAAGTTCATTCATATATCATTTATATTTAGAGTTGATCGTCTCTTATTATATGTTAAATTGATTTATTAACAATAAGCATAATACTGAAGCATCATTCAGGGAGCGAAACTATGGTGCTGATGACAGACGTATGACATCAAGCTACATACAGAGTGTTTTATCTTAGATTGTAGATATTTAATCAAATAACAACTTAAATATTGGCCTCTTTAGTTTACTGATATTGAAACTTGTGTTTAAACTTTAAGCTTTCTGTATACTTCGTCATCCAACGAAACATTTGTTGTGTTGTATCATTTACTTGAGGAAAACATTTTTTTGTTAGAATTACATTACTCAATAAAAAATGTTATTCGTATTGTTTTAATATATTTACTTTGTTTTTTGAATAAATACCATTTTTTTTTATAAATAAACAATAATATTGATATTACCATTATTATATTATAATATTATGAATCATTTAGGTGTTGCAATGTTGTATTAAAAAAACAACCTATTTATGCGACTTTTCGTCATTATGACGTCACCGGCACCATAGTTTCGCTCCCCGGATTCATAATAATGGCAATTAAACACATTTGTATCTACCGCCGCTAACACAAACAGAAGTAAACGCTAAACGTGTACAATTTGGCCGAGTTCGACATTTGAATTCTGAAGCGCTAAACGTTAAATTTATCGCGTGTTTCCGATTTAAATCGGCGAATTAACGACGTCGCCTGCTATTTACCGTTTATTCGCGGTACCAAACACACTGGAGGGACTTTTATCGGTTTTGTTTTATTTCCTGATTACTCTAACGCCTTTAGCGATAAGTTGCTGTTTTAAATTAAGCCACCATAACCACTTTTTAGATAAATGCAGACTCAATTTTTTATGGATTATCGTAGATAAAAAAATTAAATCGATTATTTGTTTAATATATTTGAAAAAGATTTAATGGGACTCTATTCATAATATAACATTTTCAGGGTCCAGTAGTCAAAATGGCAAAAACGGAACCCTTATAGTTTCGTCATCCATTTCCGTCTTTCTGTCTGTCTTAGGTCACAGGTATTTTACTCAAAAACGATAAGGTGAATTTGAATGAAATTTGGAGCATAGGTGTATTTAACAAAATACAAGCGAACAAGCCGCTACATAATTCTGTAATCAAATGACAAAAATAAATTAGGGGGGCACTCCATACATGTAACTATAGAAGTTACAGCACAAAAATATACAACACTGTAGGTCAACATGTGTGGCAATCAATCATCGATACCCTATAGGTCTTCATAATATATAAGGTATTTCAGCAATTTGATTAAGTGAATATATTCAGAGATGGGTAATCGCTCCGAAATTCACAAAAATTGTGCCCCTAACTTTGGAACCGTGTAATCGAAAAATGTATGACTTTTTAAATACTTACAACGAACATTATTTCGACCAAAATCAGTCCAAATGATTTGAGTTATTGCTAAAAACTGCCTTTCTTAATGAAAAGGACTGAGGTGCCGTGATTTTCCTACGCACGTGGTCGGCTTTTTTGACTGATTATAATCATCATGATTACGCGGGTATTTAATATTGGTATATCCTCCCAATCACCTTGTAAACATTCATAATAAATGTAGTAATCACGGTGGTATCTCTGCCTAGGTCAGATATAGTTCAGTCACTATTTATTTTGAATACAGCTAAATGTCTCAGCTTGTATTTTTTAAAGGCATAAACTTTCGTACTCCTGCCTAAACATCGCAGTTAATCCGTTTGACTAGGTTTTGGTATCCCGAACGAATTATATTTCACATCCAATTGTCTCTGTTTACATCCCCTCGCGGATCAGGTGGTCCGCGCACCGACAACCGCTCATCTCGATTTACGGGTACAAATCAAACATTTAGTCGCGCTGTAAATCAGACTCTGCACAATTTATGGCGCTAGTGCTAAGCACGTGCTCTAGAATACGAACACGATGAATACGGGATAATACACTCTGTGTCAACGCCGTAAAGGTGCTTGGTATATACGCAATGTTTTCGGTGTTCTACTATACCTGTGACATGTTTAGGAACAGCTGTCCAATTATCAATGCATTTCGTTGTTCCCCTGTGTAAGAAAGACATACTGGAGTCAATTATCTTGTCAGGGAATTTAACCTTTTGACATTTATGTTCAAGTAGCTACTCGTATAAATAGCCTAAAATCACAGTTTGCATTATTTATAGCGTCACGTAACGTTTATAGTTCTTTTCAGAACGCATCAGTTAATTCAATAAAATATTCATAAACATCAACTCCACATTAGCCCAAAATGGCAACAGTATTTTCTATACAAAAGCGTGCACTTAATGGTTTTTTAAATATCGTACAGAACGCGGCTTCCACACGTCCGTGAACAATGGCGGAAAGGGGAAAATATAATTTATTTTCAAGTTAAATCTTTTGTGGAAATAATATGACATTTCTATTTGAAGTTCTTGGTGATTTATCGGTTGCCTTGCTGCGGTCTTGGCCGAACCCGTTGAGGTGTCGTTTGCAATACGCGATTATTGTTGAGTTAGGAATTGATTGAATTTATATGTGGGACAGATTTAAATTATATTTTAGTTTTATTTAAAGGGTAGAAACGTATCGTAAAACATGTAAAAAACAGGTATACAGCTTTAATTTTACTTATATCACCACGGTGGCAAACAAGCACACGTCCTTCCTGATGGTAAACAGACACCTATGGACGTCTTTTTCTCCAGAGTAGTCACAAGCCCATTTCTGACCCCTAATCTTATACCTATGCGATAAGTGGATGTCTGGAATGTTAATTATAAAATAAAATGCAACATTTAACCAGCACGCGCACCAAACATGACGTAAAACATGATAGAATCCGCTACATTGGAGTACCATTGAGAACATTTTATCAAACCACATGTGAGCAGCAAAATTTAAAAGTTACAATTCTGTAGAAAATATTTTCCATTACCATCGCTTTATACGAGAGTTCCACGTTCAATACAAAGGCAAGAGCCCCATCGAGTGCTAGCAGCGTTAATTCAAAAAGTTGTTTTCATTATGAGACGTTTTCGCGGTACACTGCTCGCTGCGAGTGGAAAAACTCCCATAAAGCAGCGAGGGAAAGAATTTAAAGTAGAGTAAAGCAAATAAAAAGGCTGGATAAAGCTACCAACAATTGCTACATTCCAGCGCCGGGACGGGCTGACTTACTGCGTCTGGAGTTAAACGTTGACATCTGTTGATGACGTTGTGCAGCTACAAAATGGTACTTACCCCTTGGCAAAAAGAGTAGGAGTTAGAAGTAATAAAAGTAATCGAATAAACTTTCAGTTATAGTGTAGCATCATCACTCATCAGTTACTACCTAAAATACTATCATGCCTTTTTATCAAAACATGTCACTGTTGAAATTCTTCAGGCATAATTTTTTTTTTATATATTTAACACTGTTGTATAATACTTATCTAATAATTTTTAAAAATACTCTCACCGGTAGCAAACATTTTCAAGTATTTAAGCCAAGGGAGCTTTATTTGGATTGCCGCAGAGACGTATCCGGGGTTAGCAGACCTCTAGCCAACTAAATGCACTTTTCTTTTTGTGCACAGTGCAGTCGCCTCTGAAAGTCTGCAAAAACGCTTTGTGCGATTGTCATGAAGCTAATATATTGCTTTATTGTCCTAAACGGTTTAAATCATGTTTTCGTGCTAAATTGCAGGATAAAACGTTCAAATGAAAAGCTTTGTGGTTTCACTGTTTTCGGGAACCATATGGATTTTTTTTCTTTGAAATATTTCGTTTTCTACAATGACGATTTATACATACAATTCTGAGGTAAATCGTAGTAAAGGATAACAATATTTTTAATAGCTTTGGTTGATAAGTGAGACATTACTTTTAGTTATACAAGCCAGAAGGTAGCACTTTTAATTGAGTACGAATGTAAATAATCCTATTAATATAATATTATATAAGAGAATATTTGAATGTTTAAATATTTGTTACTTAATCACGCAAAAGCAGCTAAATTGATTTAGATAAATTTCCCCAAAGGAAAGAAATTGGTGATTGATGTTGATATGGGAGTTCACGCAGGCAAATGCTCGTAATTAATAACCAGCAACAGCAAGTTACTAACAACTCCCCCAACTTACTTGTTAATAAAAAAACGGTTAAAATGTCTAGTATTATTACGGGCACAGGATGTAAAATATTTTTTCTCAAAGCGTCCCTAAAACTGCACGTGGACAGTGGGCAAACCGTCACGCAGCCGTGCCGAAAATTAAAGGATTCCGACCGTCCAAAACAAATACGGGAATATTTTTATATTTTATTTGGTTAAATATAAAAAAGTTCTGGAAAATGGCGGGTCTTGCTCACAGGTGGGAATTTAAATAATCCGACAGGGATTAAAAAGAGAAATATCAGCTTTTGACCGACGCGGCGAGCGCACGAGATTATCCACATTATGTTGTTTTGAATTCGTTTGCCTGACTTTTATAATTTAAATAAGCGTCATAAAAATGTGTAATGGTTTTGTTTCGTTTCATCTTATAATATATGTATACCTGTAATTTTGTTTAGGGTTAACGTAAACATACGTACCGGAACGCTACCAGAGGGAATATACTTGACTAAAACTTAGTTTACATTTCAATTAGATTGCTAATAGACAATCTACCAGAGAATGGTATTTGAAAAAAATAGGTCCGGTTGTACTCTACCAAGTTGCAATTTACAAAATACTGATCTAATGCTGGTTTGAAGAATTATGCTTGTGAAGAACTGCGAATAGCAAGAAACGCTATTGTGTAAACCCTAGCATAATTTTGTCAAACGTTGTCTAAGTAAGACTCTCATGGCAGTAGATTTTGGCCGAATAATTAAAATTAAAATTATATAAAGCAATTAAAACTTAAATACCGCTTGAACCGTAATCTCGCTCTCCAACCAAATTTATTCAACATCCTTACCTAAGACCTTTGCAAACCAATGCATAAATTGTCAGTGGCAATGCGGTCGCGTCAGGCACCGCCTAAACGTCAACTTGATTAATCACCGTTTCCCCCAAGTTATTAACATGGTAATGGTCCGCGGATCGCTTTCTTAGCGATACTTAATGATCCCGGATTGCGGGATTTGCGGCGATTGCGGGATAATCGCGGGTATCGCGTGGCTACAGGTAGCCTGTGTAATGTTTCCAGGATTAGCCCCCGTTACTTGGCAGGTTTTAAGAGGCGGAAGTATACCTATAGGGTGACGCGGCTTTACTGAGATTAAAGATCTTCGAACACGTAACTTGCGCAGGATCTTCCCCGATTTGAGTCTGTGCTGCGTGACGACTTACACATAATTTTCTAACGTGCTGTGGTCGTGAAATGTATATAAAAGCGGCACAGCTGTTTGTGCATTTTGTATCCCACAACAGGCACCGAGTAAAATTAGTGTAGAAACAGCGCAGCGCGTTTTTCAAATGGTAAGTAATTTATTAGTTTAATCAATAAATATATATATTATAAGTAGTTCTTTGTAACAACCATTAATCAAATAACATTCAATCACTTGTCGGCAAATACCCTACTTAATGGTTCAATCTACTGAAGAGCAGGTTCACGATTGCAATTTTTGCATAGACCCAAAATTAATCATGGCCATGATGCCCATGATACACTAATAATATTAAATAAATCATGATACACAAATAAGATAATAAATAAATCATGGCCATGATACACTAATAATATAAGTATCTGGTTCAATCAACTTTGTCTTGTTGTCATTCTGTCCCGGTATGCCAAGAGACAACAGTGATAGTTTCTTTGAAAAAATAAGTACTACTATAAATTGGACTTCTACCATGCTAAGGAGATGCCCCACCATGGAATGGTTTTACCAATATAACAAAAACACGTGTTGAGTGGATTTAATAAAATCATTATTTTAAAGAGTGACCTAGGAGACGTAACCATGGAAACGAGCCACAAACAACAGTTGGTTGGCCCATCTACACAATAATTATATCGTAAATAAGTAACCTATGCAAAGTATAATCATTAATAAAAAATATATTTGCAAAATATATTACCTGAGATGCAACCCCATGCAGGTAAACAAACTCGCAAAATAAAATAACCTCATAGACATCCCAATTATACAATACATTACGTGCTATGTCTACAGGCTCCCTCTAATAGGTGCTCGACAAAGCAAAATATTTGATCACCTATCCTCCCTGTGGACTGTTGTTTCTATGAATAAAATAATAATTATAAGTGATCCCGTCCCTCCAACGTGCTTAATTCCGTTTGAAACAATATTCATCTGGCACTTTACTTGTGAACACAGGGGAGGAACGAGTGGATAGCATTTTACTCGGTGACCAATGTTACATATGTCTAATATTACCTAATAATAAATCTCAAGACCGCGGGTTATTCCTGGATGAGACCAGCACCGCGACAAATGGCGTACTCGAAGAGAAGCTTATAATAATAATAACCATCATCATTTATTTCGACCAACTAGGATCATATAAGATAGATATTTGAAATAGAATTACGAAATCACAAAATTCGTACCTATTACAAAATTATTCAAATAATAAAACTGGTGAGGATGAGCTGTAGCACGCGCGCGCCAAGTGACTCAACAAAAAAAACTATATAATTACCTGCTCACAAAATTTCACGAGAATCGGTTTAGAAATGCGACCTGTAGAGGAGAACAGCCGGACAGCGGGACAGACACCGGACAGACGAATGATTTTCGGCCCAAGCTGAAGCATAAGACCATCGTTCGCTTCGCTCGCTCGTTCGATTAAAATGTTATTAAATTGCTCATGTCAGTTACGCAACATTGCCCATTATATGGAGTGAATTGTAGTGGTTAAGGTAAGCACCATCCAACCTGACTGCAAAGTTTGCTAGAATGCTGTTGGTGCTGGCCCTTAGGTATTCTGTTAAGCTGCAGTAGGTTATGCTCAGCAGTGGCTGATTACATAGCATAGGTGTACAGTAGGTACAAGTGTCTGAAGAATTATTATTATTACATTTATAATTATATATTTTTTTAAGTTATCTCCTTTTTTTTTTTTGTTTTAAATAAATATTTTATTACATTATCGATTTTTGTAAGGTTATGAGTATGAGTTTAAATTTGGAACAGCTGTCAAAACTCAAGTGGGTCTCTATTCTAGTATACATAGATATTAAAACAGTTATCGATACGAAACGTCAATTCAGTATGTTTATTACGCCTTAAAACACTTGTGTGTATTATGAATCTCGCTGACGCTCGTTTCATAAAACCACACTCGTGTTTTATGGCCTCTCATTATGTAACAGTTGCAAAAACTACTATTATTTAAATCGCAATCTCATTATATAACGTTTCGCACGCTTCTTCTAACATGTTAGCTCGGTGCATGTTTCCACATTCCTTCCGGGAGCACACGATAAAACGCAGGATCGGAAGTGACGGCTGAAAATGGACCTCTACCTGTACTATTAATCGAGCAATTTTTGTAAATAAGTATTAATATGTACCTACCTATTGTAATCACGTTCTCGAAAACGGCTCAAACGCTTTCGATGAAATTTGTAGCAAAGCCAATGTGGGTTTAGGGGGGGTGCTAAAATCAATGTAGTATTCGTTTTTTTATTTTTACCCGAGCATAGCTCGGTCGCCCAGGTACCTTGATTAAATATATACCCTAGTTATGTTTCTCTGTATTTTATTCAATTCCATTGTATTATCGATTCCATTTTATTTTATTCCATTGTAAAGAAAGATTCGTCCATAACTTCAAAATTTGTCAATTCTTTTCTTTACAAAGAAAAATATCACTAATTCAATCTCGGCCAATCACTCACATTATGAGTCATGCTACGAGTTGTTTGTTCTCGAATGTGTTCACGTAGCAGCATTTTTCCGCACTGTATCAGAAATAGCCTGCTGAGGAATCATACTTATGTTAGTCATTGACCTTGAATGGGTTAATGGTGACCGTTAACCCTTTATTTGATGATGTATGACACAGTACCTATACACATTTTTTGATGTGCTTTTTGTATTTTTTTATGCACATTTTTTTTTGCTCTTCACGGCGCAAACGAGGCTTGAACTCACGACTTTTTTTAATTTGCCAATTAAAGGGTTAAGTTAAGAGACCGTTCATACACATACAATTTGCATTCAATTTTGCTCTGAGTACTTTTGGCGTTTTTCTTCGTTATTGCTAGCAAATGTTTTCCAAACTTGAGTGCAGTGTGTGCTAGCTAACGTTTATCTAGTGGAATACGTAAAGTTGGTTCTGTTCGTGAATGTACGCTATTTGACGTGGGGTCCACCCGCCACAAGTGGGGTGCCGGATTAGCGGGGTTGCCACTTTGTTTCTATCGCCACCAACTAATGGCGAATTGTAGATATAAATTGAGATTTTACTTTATTACACTATGCATTTATATTAAATTTAAAGTACAAAACTGTCGTAAAGAAAAAAACTCTGATTTCACCGTTTTCTAGTGTGCATGGCAATGTTTGACCGTACAGTATCAGTTATGGCTGAATTACGATTACAATAATAATAAGAAACATGCGTTTTAAACAGTTTATTTGATTGATATTTTGCATGTGCAGTCTTTCTTGATACTTAATATAGCCCGTTAGTCTGTCTCTTCTTGTTTCCGTACCTATGTCTAGCATAACTTGCTACCAAGTATAGCGTCGCGCGACCCAGTGACTCTGGTCTCACTCGCACTGTAAAAATTAGAAAGAGGTGGATAGATTTTTATCAATTCGCGTCGTGTCATGGCTGGACCTATCATTAAATTAACTTTTGTGTAGTTTAATATATGTACTTATATCAGTCTTCTAAGACTATTTTATTTTTATTAAGCATTAACAAAAGCACATACCTACACAAAAATAAAAACAAGCTTATAACTCTGCCATCAACCCAACAGACAGTATATGTGTGCTATAGAAACGGCCGGCATAAAATACCTCAAGATGCCGCAGCTGTAAAGTTGTTTTTACTTAAAGAGCTCGCTTTATGGGCCAATAACCATAAAGAGAAGTTCGAGCTGTGATCGCCGATATCCTGAACGTTACTGTTACCATCAGTCGTTACGATAATATGGAAAGTTCTTTGGGATGTTGGTGAAGTTTGAGGGCATATGTGCATATTGGTACTAATTTCTTGAGGGAACGGATGTTGAGTTCTCCAATGGGTTTCATTCGTTCGATACAAGCAAGCCGCCTAAAAATGTATGCTTTGTAATAAAGACTCCTGAAATCCTCGTTAATGCAGGCTAGACGAAGCAGTCAGTCAATTTCCGATAAAAAGTAGTAGAAAATCTTTTGGGTAGCCTTTTAAATTAAATTTTGTTACAAGATACGAGTATATTTATAAAATACAAATGTACATAGAGGCAATTTATTTAATGTGAAAAAGTGAAGTGGAAGTGGGGCGTCGCTTGCAAGAAAGAGGACTTGATCCCCGCTCTGGGTCATTTCTGGTGCAAAGGTTAGCCATAGCAGGCTGTTCAGCGCGGCAATGCGGCCAGTGTGATGTGAACCTTTGCACCTGGAGTGGCTCGGGGAGGGTTGTTTGATGTTTAGTTTTAGGTTTAGGTTACTTAGTAATAGGTTTTAGTTTGTAGTAGTTTAGTGGGTAGGCCCATTGCTTGTATTATTTTCACTGTGTTTTATATATATATTTATATTTATATATAAATTATTTGATTTATTTACCAATTGATATTTAAATTAACAATCACAACGCTTTATTTGATTTGCAAAGCCTCACTACTTACTTAAATATTTACAATTACGAACATGTGAAATGTGAATACCACGATTTTCACGCTTGAAATTTAAATACTCCATATGCATTTGTTTCAATAATTAATGATTACTACAGTAAGTCGGAGTTGGAGGTCGTTGTTGTTCTACGTCCGTAGGAATAACCCTAGAAACCCTACACGTGACCTCCGGGTGGTGCTAAAAGAACAACAAACTCGGCAGCTGCACTGTTCCTTCTGGACCGCGCAGCGCACACTGGAACTCTATCAGTGACATCGATAGGAATACATATATATATGTACCAGTATGTAACCGCCATACGATAAATAAATAAGCAAGTATTATATTATAACCTATATAAGAAGGGAAGACCTAGGCGAACTTTATCCGATCAAATTGGAGAAATCTTACAAAAAGGCCAGGTCAAAAGTACCCTAAACCGACGAGCATGTATGAGAAATGTTATGAAAGTGAGTGAAGCGAAAGTGGTTTGTCAGGATCCGTGATCTCTGCCTACCCCTTCGGGAAAGAGGCGTGATTATATGTATGTATGTATATAACAAAACAATATGCTCTTTCGAAATTTTAGGGCATCCATACTCTTGATTTTAAAACGCCGCTTGCCTTCAGCAAACCGCGAGCAAATTTTGTAACTCAACATTCCTTCCTCCCGAAGCCTAGTCAGGGTTATTCAATTCTCACTTGCATCATCTCATTTGCCGATAAGCGCCATCAAAGGCCAGGAATATTCTTTTTTCTCGCCGACTCCCCCTCGCAAATGATCGAGCCTTATTATTTGGCGTGTGCACAAACATTTAGCGCCCTTATCGGAGCCATTAAAGATACGGCTTCATTACTTGCTGGAATAGACCGCCATTGTGTTTCGTGTTTCGTTTACGGTTTTTTTTTTCAGTAAGTTTGGTTGTTTACGGGTCTTTTAGCGGTTTCAATTAATAAATGCTGGGTAGCCAATGGCTGGGGTGTAGTTAATTGGGAAATTAAGTTCATGCATTTTTTATATGAGATGCTAATTTACCGGCTGGAATTATTCGGTGTTTATAGCTCTTACAGAGCTTCTTCATCAGACAAAAAAGCAATGAATTGGCTACCAGTTAAAAAAAAGTTTTTTTTCTCGGTTATTATTACGTTCATGAAACCATACGACGAAGTAAGACGTAAAACCGTTATTGGCTCATATTTATAGTGATCGTTTAACGTACGTATGCATCGTGACGTTTTATTTCATTATTTCTATTAAAGGGCGGTTTTACGTCATTTTAACGTCGTCGTTTAGATAAAAAGCGACTCATTTCCCAAACGAGCGGCGCTGCATGTTGGGTCTATGTTGCTAATATTCATGGCAAATGGCTATAATTGATTATTTAACTGAAAAAAAAATGACAAATGCCGATCTTTCTTTCACTTATGTCTATATGTAGGTAAGTTCTGTAATTTTTTCCAAAGGGTGTAGTACTATTACATACCTAAGTACATATATAGAAGTGAGTTGTGGCAAGTTTCTTAAATGTTTATTTATTATTATAGGTCGAAACAACTAAAAAACCGGCCAAGTGCGAGTCGGACTCGCGCACGAAGGATTCCGTACCATTATCTATAAAAAAACTATTTTATTCTGTGTTTTTAGTATTTGTTGTTATAGCGGCAACAGAAATACATCATCTGTGAAAATTTCAGCTGGAACTATCACGGTATCAGTGAGATACAGCCTGGTGACAGACAGACGGACGGACGGACAGCGGAGTCTTAGTAATAGGGTCCCATTTTACTCTTTGAGTACGGAACCCTAAAAAGACTCCGAACCCACATCTATAATGCCTGTATAAAGTAGAGGAGTATTCCGCTTTCTTGCATAGGTATACAAATCAAATCGTCGTAGGTAATAACACTTTTTACGTCATACCTGGCCATAAATTAGGAATTACCGCACGCTATGCGCGCGGAAAACCCCACTTCCTGGCCAGATAGAGACGTAAAATTTTGTACTCACCACGGGCGGTAATAAAGAAAGCCTCTGAGCGCATATTTATCGCCCTTGCCTTCGGCTCGGGCATCAAATACCTGCGATCTGAGACATTCTTTGTTTAACCGCCCTAGGTAAGTAATGTACTATTGTAGCATGTCCGTTCGTTATGTTTGTATGATTAATTGTACGAACAACTCTAAAAATATAGCTACAATTTCGAGTCTTATTCCCTGGACATAAGTTCATATTTTATGGACGTAAAAATTGACTCTGTACTAGCCAACTGAAATGTATTAACCAGCTCAAATAGTCAATCCTATTAATTAATAGCTTCCAAAACAGTGATCTTGCAAAATAGTAATCATTTGCATACCCAGGCTTCCATAATAAAGATAGGCATAATGTGTGATGTCATGCGCGGGTCGAGGGAAATGAAGCGGAATCTTTCAGATAACGCACACATACTCACATTCAAAACTAGTAGGAATTAAATCATACACCGCACCCGTTCAAATTCAAATCTTAGAGCGTCATAATACAGTCTAAAATCGCAGATACTTCGCGTGTCGTTCGATGCTCATTTGTTTTTAAGGAAAGTTATACACACGCAGGTTACACACACACGTTCGTAATGACTTGTAGGGTTGAGTGCACAATGTAATGTAGGTGACATCGATAATTTGCTATAATGGGGAGTAAGTGCCAAATTGAATGTGTTTACACAAGTTGAGGGTAAATGTAATGTGACGTGGCATAAATGGTTAGTCACAAGCATCTCAAGGCGTTGTTCGAGTTACATGTATTTAGATACTCAATATCGTGAGTCACCATCTATGTGCAAAATCAAAATCAATTATTTATTCTGCAAATAGGCCACAAGGGTACTTTTACATGTCAAATAATACCACTACAATATAATATTAATAATCTTACACAATAATCATTTTAAAATTGCAGATTTTAACCAATTAGTACCTAAATGGTTAACAAACTAAATGTCACTAAATGAAAACTAAAAAAATCCAAAATTGTAAAATATTATCAAATACATTCGATATAAGGTCTGTATCAGAATTAACAATAAGTTTATGATATTAATTTAGTACCCCAGATATGTATAATGTCTCTGAGCATCCAAATACAATTAATAATTATTCTAATGTTCTTATAGAGATGTATACTGTCTCTAAGCGTTAAAACAGAAAAAAAGGATCATTAATGTAATATTGTCAGAGATGTACAGGGTCAATAACAATAAAACGTGTCAAGAACAGAATGATGTCTCTCGTCAAAATAATGATAATAACACTAGTATTTAGGTAGTTACTATGCCCTTGCAAGCATGAACAGACCGGACTCCACAAACAGCACCCGATCACGAGTATGACGCATATCTTAGCCATCTGCAACTGCAATTATTATAAAATGGGTAACGGTAAGAAAAGGCAGAAATATCGCTATTAATGAAATCTTGAGCCACGAGTACGGTCAGCCTCACAAGGGGCTTAACACATTTGTACCGTGTCGCATTAAACGTCATGTAAAACTGCCATATGAAGTTGTCAAACGAGTGAAAACGACAAGGTACTTAGGTGTGCAGCAACTTATAAGTGAAAAATGTGAATAAGACTCATGAAGAACGATGATATCATATCACCTACATAATTGGTTTCTAGGAAGAACTTTATTGTGAGATAGACAATACAGTGACAATGTGCACAACGTTAACAATGTTTAATTAATTATATTTGCATATTATTGACGCACGTTGGAACTTACGTACATTCGTTACACAGCTGCATTGCTTGAGACTTTCCAATAATAACATAAAATTTGGTCTGATGCGGCTTCGACAAATAATATGCGTGAGGAATGCGATTACAAAAAAAATCGAATGTATGATCTCGTATGGGTTAAAGCTAGGAAGACTTTCGGTCTACGAATATTGTCACAATCTTGGTCATACCGTACCGATGGAAATGTAGGTTTTTAATGCTTAAAATACCTAAATACAATATCACCTACTAATAAGCTTTTCTCATGACTGTAAATGTACAGGCCGTGGAAGTCTGTAAGGCATGTAGTCAATTTATATATAAGCAAATTCAATTCGACAATTTTAAGCTCTATATATGTAGCAATAAGGACTATATCACATGTGCAAACATAGCTGGTGGGCGCGTAAAGCATTCTCACGCTTCAAGCGCGTGTTCACTGCTGCGCTTCAAAGGGCTTGTTACAGTCAAATGCTTACATTCCTGTTACTATCCACGTAAACATATAGTAAATAAAACTTAGCCGGATATACATTATTCATGAGCAAAGAAAACCAAAAATTATGCCTCAGTGAAAACACAATTAAATTATCCCGAAGTTAAAAAGCGTTTTAATTTTGCTGGTTAGACAGGAAAAGCATTTTAACTGCAATTAAATAATAAGTAAGAAAAATATATATTATGGGACAATCTTACACCGATCTAGCCCTATAATAAGCTAATAAAAAAGGCTTGTGCCACGGGTACCTACTGCCCCTACTGGACGACGTTATATCATGAACTCATGTTTGTAGTGCCCTTGCAGGGCGTCACATGTATACATTTATGTTTTTTCTTTCACCATCTGTAACCTGTAATGTGACACGCAATAAACATTTCTATTTCTTTAAACAAATATTCATACAATGAAGTCAGTCAATAGTCAATCGTTCTAAAGTTTGTTTTACAGAAAAGGGATACACAAAATGCGCCTCCGTACAACAGGCAAATTAACCGGTACGTAATATTTTTTGTAATTCTATCTATTTCCACAATAGTAAAAACTCCTCTGAATTCGATACATGTGTGGAACACTATCCACATAGCACACATGAACACGATTTCCTATTCTCGCTCCACGCTGTCTAGACGATCTGATAAAATTATGATTCATTAAGACCCCTCCATCACTCATTAGTCCTTTGTTCGACATTCTCCGCAGATATCTGACAGCCATTGATGCTGCGCTATCAATCTTGCGGACGCCTTATCGCGACTCTGAGCGGAAAGTTTCTGGGAACGATGTATTTTCGTAACAAGTGCGGAAATATAGTTTTTGCAGTATCTTTTACAGGCTTTCATTGATTCTGTTCATTTCATCATCTACCCAATCAATAAGAAGCCCTATTTACAGATATTAATAATCACTGACATTTATTATTATTGAAGTCAGTAAAGTCTTATGTTTACAATTGTACTGCATATATAATAGTTAGAGAGTATTGAACATTAAATCAACTGTAATGTTTACCTTTAAAAAATAACAGATGACCTTATGCGCGTTCGAAAAGTTACCGAATTACGATCCAGCTTCCCCCTCTGCCATGGCACCAATACAGTACTTTTGTACTGTATTGGTGCCATGGCAGAGGGGGAAGCTGCTCACGTGCGTCAGCACCTTTGCCGCCTCGCACCTCAGCCGAACGGTGCAGACAGCTGGTGCTGCGGCAGAGTTTGCTGCGGCTAGAAAAAGGGACAAATACGCAGCCCTTCAATATAATAATTATTTTGTACCTCTAGCTTTTGAAACGACAGGATGCTGGGGGTCTGAGGCTTTAGCGTTTATAAAGGAGGTGGGGCGTCCAATACAAGACAGAGGGTCCGATGCACCGGGTACAACACGCGGGGGTTTGTTTGACTAGACTTAGGCTAGTTATGTCATAAGTGTACGTTTTGTTTGTGTGTGTGTGTTTTTTTTTATGTTGTTTGTGTGATTTTCGTTATTTTGTGTTATATTGCATGTGCGATTTTTGTAATTTTTGTAAATAAATACATCTGTTTGTCGCCTGTAGGTATTATGTACAGCCACGGACTTTATTTGTTGAGCCACTTAGAGCTCACTTTATACTGGACAATTCAAAGCTTACTATGAAAACCAAAATTAGTTGACACCGAAGTGGCTCAACAATTAAAGTCGGTGACTGTACCAACTCAGTGTGTAGGTATTGAGTAAGTGTATAGGTAGGTATGCTTAAGCCAATGAGGTAAGGATAACGTTGATTCAGATTTCATTGTTATGATATTGGGAATTTTATGATCAATATTTGATTATAAATAAATAAATAAATGTTAAAGCCCAATATGGTTTGTGTTATGGAATCTGACGTAACATGTTTTTGTCATAAAATATCTCTACCTCTATCTTTTGTTACTCTGAGAATATAAATATAAATTAGTGTGTTAACATTGCATATATTATACATAAGTAGGAATGTACAAATACCTATTAGGTGATATAAAATAAATCAATAAAACTAGCATTTGATATATTTACAATGAATATACTGATGCGAGAAACCATCGCACACAAAACCTTTGAAATCTAACGAATTCACCTTAATTCATTGTTCTTTCAGTATTTTTTCCTCCCCACAAAATAAAATAAAAGACGACGAAATATTATATTTACGTACTCTTTAAAAACAAAAAGCAGTTAAAACAAAGCAAATAAAATTTATCTCAAGCAAAACACCCCATAAAATGGAATTGTCTCGAAAACTTTTATAAACGCGATAACGACTGAAGTTGTTCGGAGCTTTGTTTCTCCGCTTACATAAATGTGTCTAGTCTATTCTGACCGACCCTGCCTCGCGTCTTTCCATAGTGTACAGACCAGTTGAGCGCCACGGTAGGACATTTCACGGGTCTTACAAAAGTGGTCGTCGTCGCGGTACCTAGATACGCAGTGAGGTAAAAAAGAGGACTCCAAGGAGTGTCCGTCTCAGGCCCCGCCCTCCCTGCGACACGCCCATTCCAAAGGACCAGATACTTCTTCAGTTTTCGTATAATAACATAAATGAGTCGGTGTGCGTGCCTATGTAGAGGGCGCCTGTGTGCGGCGTCTGGCCGTTATCTTAAATGTCTAGAATTAGTTGCCAGAATATATTTAGGTATAAGATAGTTGAGATACCAGTGTTTTGTTAGGGGTATAAGATTAGAACTATGCTGCAATACCCACTAGATACATATTTATCATTCATGCTAGTAAATTAATTAGTAAAACACCACAAATAAGTACCTACATAATTATATTATTAACCTATTCCTTGTTGAAATAAATATATTTTGTAAAACATCACATTACAGCCGCAACTGATTTAAATAGGTGTCTACCCACTTGTGACAGATGTCGCAGGATCTTATCTTATCTAGGTGAGAGCCCTTTCAGATACTCTTCGTCCCAGTGGGATCTTCTGTGCAATAGGGAACATTACGCAAAACTCTTCGTAGGTGGCGACACTAGCAGCGTTGCAGTAATGTTCCCTATTGCCCCCTTCTCTTTGCCTACTCCCAAGCTCGCTCCATTACCATAAACCGGATCATACAGCTCAAATGTGTAGGTGGTAGGTAGTCCTCTCCGCATTCGTACAATGAGTCTAAGAACAAAAATGTGTTGTGAAATACATCTTATTACGCTAAAATAGTACACGACATAAACAAAGTAAGAGGGATATTCGTTTACGACAACCCTTACAAAAACAACCGTTCCGCCGTCACGGCTTCCGGAAACGGATCCTCGTTTAATTTTTAATTCGCTCGGCTGCGACGCGGCGCTGTCGTCTTCCTGCCCGCCGCTTCCGGTCTGCGGCGTTCCTTTTTTAAAGGTTGTATTTCCGGTTTAGAGGCCGATGTCACGCCGAGTTGAACACGAGGATCAAATGCTTATTTTTTCTAGTCTGAAACCTGATTGCGAAGTCACAACCGGATTAAATGAAATTCAGAGATCGATAGCAAAAACATGACATGATTCGTCAACGTAGTACCTTGCTTGGTCAAACAATCTGTACTGGATAGGCAATGCGGATGATGCAGGTTAAAATAATAAGAATAATTTATTTACCATATCTTAAACCAACAATTTTCTTAGGTAAGTACAGTCACCGGCATCAATATATGATGAATCAAAGGCCGCAAAAATATCTGACACGCTCTTACGGCTCTAGAAATAGAGTTGTCATCAGATATTTCTGCGGCCTTTGTTCCATCATATATTTATGCCGGTGACTGTACAAACGACTCCTGCCATGACGATTTTCCTTTCGCTGTGTACGAATTTTGTTTTATTTAAAATTACAGCGAAGATTACATATTTAAAAATATACTTCATAGTATGTAGGTACATATAAAGATGGCAGACGTAAAGATACCTGTTGGGCGTCAAGTCTTAAGATTCAGGGACTTTTGCAAACGAGATATGATCAGTTTTGGGATTAAAACAGAGGGCCGCGGTAACGCCGACGCCATTAAAGTCGGGACAACAAAACACGACGAAGATTGGCTCGTGAACCTCAAGCAGAAAAGACTGCTTCGTGCTTATCACCTCCTCCAAATCACAATTCGTCTGCAATCGAAGTGGCAAGAAATGCCGCGCTGCTATAGCACTATATAGCCACCAGCGTAGATGCGACAATCCTAAGCGCTGCAACAATCATCTGTCATAGATTCTCTGGCCAATGATGATAAGTATATTGTAGTTTTCTTCTCTCTCTATCTTTTTTATGCATTAATAATTAAACATCAAATAATTTGCCATGAACTATTAGCATACTTTTATTTTAGGGAGCTTTCTAAATATAATAAATATGTTTTTATTACAACAATTATTACAATAAAATACATAGGTACAAATAAGCCGAAGTAAAACTACATCCCGCTCTGCGTCATGCCCAAACAAAGGTCCCCAAAATGCTTGCGGCATTGCCTCGCTGAACAGCAATTGAGACCTGTTGGACGAGCCATGACCCAGAAAGGAGCTTTCTTACTGGAAAATGTGGTCTCAATTATATGTTCAACCAATGTATATCGAATTTCCATTTACAACATAAACTTGCACTCACGGGATCTTGTAGGTTGTTTAATTCACATTCATAAAACAACGAATGTAATTATTTACCACTCAATAAATTTATTGGTCGAGATGTATTGAACATGTCATCGATATAAAAGGTTCTCTTTTAACATTTGCTTGCGGAACCATAAAAGTGTTGAACAAACCTGCCCCTGCCCTCATCATAAATGACTGAAGACTGGCGATTATTTTTCGATGAGTTTTTTCGTGGGATGAAATATCCGCGTCTCCGGATATTGTCATTAATTATGGACGGATTCAGCCAGTCACTGACTTTTATAAATTGCTAGACGACGAAGCATGTCAAGTCGATTAGTAAGTAAGTTTAGAATTATTTGTACTATTAAACTAAGAGTAAGCAAAAAATTTATGTAAGACAAGGATGGCGATTACTTGGAAGTAAATTCAATAGCATTTTTCACATTAAAGGCATTTTATGCGTCTAATAAGGTAATGTTTTAAAATCGAGAAACTTTTCGTTGGTACAAGTACGTATCTTTTATAAACTAAATGTGTACCAACTTATTTTACGATTAAAGGGACCAAGTTTTGTAGTCAGAACATTATATTTTGAATATAGGTACATCTAATATCACATCTATATATTTTATTTTTATTTATATATCCGTTATTTTCTTGGTTCCTAACAGATTATAGAATTGTGAACGGTATTCAGAAAATGTCTTTTCTATTTAAAGTTCGAGCGAGCATCTGTCGTTCGCAGTAATGAAGTTATTGTTGCTGGCGCGCCCACGATAATGTCGTCTTATTTACCCATTCAAAGTACGTTTTAAACTTACAGTTTTTATCCTCGATGAATGTTATACCAAGAATGAATTACTTTGGTAAAGGTTATCCGCAACCAAAAGAATTCAAGGTGCTGCTGAACTGTGAACTGTGTGTGAAGTAGGCATAAAGGAGAGGGCAAATGCACAAACGATCTCACTGGTTCGAAGTGCATCCGATAGGGCCCTCATCTAGATACTATAAGATAAGAAGATCCTCGATGAGCTGAGACTATATTTTGTAATGTGTAAATTGTGTAATACTGATACTAAAAGTAGTTTTAAAACAACTGAAAATTAAATATTAAGCATAAAAAATACTGTGGAAAACAAGAACACATACTTTGAGTTTTCCTTTTTACAGGGTATGCGGCCGGGAGCGAAGGGTCTTCACAAATCAAAAGCATAAGGGCAGGGGCAAGCTAATGCCTGCCCTGGGCGAGCGGCGGGATGGATCACCGGCCTCTAGAGTCTTATTGGACACTGTAAATCTTACCTTTGTACGAGTGCCACTAATGGGAATGTTCAAAGTTTAATTAATAGCGGTGTCATGAAACAATATCAAAGCAAATTCGCTGTATTTAAATTTTGGAGATTACAGAAGCCAAGTCAACTATTACTTATTCTGTGGCTAAGTTAAATATTTTGTAAAAAAAAAACCAAAGCGAACAGATGTGGGATTCGCAAACTACACGACGTAGATAAATTTATTCTACGGAAATAAGACACTATTTAGTCCCTTAACCAGCTTTAACTACATGATTTTCTCCGATGTTATTAATTGTATGTCTACTGTATTCTATGGTAAAGTCAGTAACGTTATGCTATTGAATACAAAGTTAAATCCAAGGTACCGCTACTACAAGGCAAC
Source organism: Epinotia brunnichana (assembly GCA_963854355.1). Classification (NCBI taxonomy): domain Eukaryota; kingdom Metazoa; phylum Arthropoda; class Insecta; order Lepidoptera; family Tortricidae; genus Epinotia; species Epinotia brunnichana. Next base: position 20,456,108 of record OY977940.1, read on the forward strand.
ACGTGCAATTTACTTACTGGAAATTAATCACCTACATTCAAAGTTAGCACAAGATACCTCTGCAACGCTATTCACAACTTGTTTAACCTCTCCTCACCGCTCACCTATGCAATGAAAGGCCAGTCATATTGAACATTAAAATCGCAAGTTAACGGCTAGTTCTGTTTTTTTTTAATATGTTGTTAGGACCACTATCAGTACGGTATATCCAAGTTTGCAGCTTCGAAATACCTGTGCTAAGGTTAGCAGGAGGAGATCCCTTAAAGGGATAAGTTCGCCTTTGTACAAATGTCTGGAGGTCGTTTACTCAAAAATTACCCAACTGCGCTACGCAAAGGAACCAGTCTATTTATTTACGTATGTTTGTTCCTTTGTGGTACTTTAGAGATCGAACGCGAGGGTCGATTTTGACGAATCATAAATCAATCGATTCCTTTTAATCTTGCGAGTGTCACTAAAGACAACAGTAATCAAAATTCAAAACTATGTGTCATGTTGGGTTTCGTTGAACAGATATTTCAAAATCAATATTAGGTAAGTAGATTTATTTAATATTTTTTTAGCTAAAATAACTGTTAGGATTTATATACTTAACGATTTAATGTTGGCTTAACAACAAATTTTTGGAGAGCTGTATGCCGGTAAGAATTGATCCTACAGAGCTGGTTCTGGTCTCAAATAGGGGAGTAGACTCAAAATGTATTATACTCAAAAAGAGAGAGAAAACGCTAGTAGATCGTGACGTCACGATCCACGAGCGTCATAGTAAATGACAATCGTTCGTTTCATTTGAAGGTCCGTTTTGCTGATATGGGACAGAATATACTTCCTCTTAAAACTTTGAACACTTGTCACTTTGTGATTATTTAATCCTCTGCATTACTTTTTTCTCTATTTGACAATATTTTTAATCCTTTTTCGAGAAAATTCATCATTATTGGTTATTTTATTTGGTGTGTATTAGAGGTCCAACTGAGGGTGAACATCGACAATATATATTTTCGTATATTTGACAGCTCGTATACTTGCTGCACTAGGTGTCAAATGTATGAAAACGTTCGCACATCTCTGGAAGATGTTCGCGCTTACACTGGTTCGGTTGAGGAGAGGTGAGGTGAGGTGAATTGTTGTGAATAACAACCCTGCTCCTCAAGCCATGATTTGTGGACGCCCCGGGCCCGACCCACGATTTATGTCCAGGCTTTTGCTGTCCACTTCAAACAAACATTGTCTTAAATTATAGTGTAGCTGGTTTTGGGTACCGGAGGTGTTTTAGTTAGAATTTAGTTTTACTGTCTTTATTACTGCTTTAATAAAATTAACGTCAGAATGTATAGATAATATATATAGTCTAGTAGGTTATCTTGGCTTCATTTTGAATGACCTGGTAAATATTAATAGTATTTTGCGTTTAATAAGATGAGACTGGTTTTGAAAATGTTATTCGGTAGCGCGGTTTGTAATTATTATTATTTTTTTTTTCTCACTCAGGATTACTGATGTGCCGACGGAAAGTTTCCTATATTGCGAAATTTTTCTGCAATTTAACATAGGAACATTTCGGGAATTTCTCTCATTGTATGGGAATTGAAACTTTCCATTTCCAGAATAGAAATTCCGTACCTGAGAAGCATAAAACTGTAACTCTTATACACTATGTATAAGAGTTACAGCCTTATGCTTCTCGGGTACGTAAATTTTCTTAATTCCTTGTGAAACTTTCTAGAATTTCCTACAACTTTTCCAACTTTTTGGAAACTTTCCGCAATTTGCACATCACTACTCAGGATCACTAGTTGGAAAGTGGTGGGAAAGAAATTAAGGAAAAAGAGGATCAGGTTATAATATTGATATGTAATGACAGATTTTCGATCGAGGATGCATTTGCGTTGGATCTTTGATTTTATATCTGTAAATATTGCTAATCTTCATTGTAAACAGTATTTTACAAATCAGTTTAAGGAACTTATACTTATAACAATATTTTATATATTAAATGTACCAAAAGAAATAAAACAAACATATTTTACACTAACAATTAATTACATAATTAATAAAATTAGTTAATTATTAATTAATTTCGTTTAGTATACGAGTATCATATTATTATGTATAATATAACCAAGCGTTAAAATAAACAAACGTCTTCGACAATCAATCTCCTCACTTATTCGTGTTCGGAGTCATTAGCTGGCTACTCGTACCTACTTGCAGCGTAGCACAAACTTGCAAACACATAAATTACTAACAACACTCGCCAGTTCCCATCGATATGATTAATATCACACTTGCGCTAAATATATTACAAGAATAACTTTGCTAAACTCGTATATAAAGAAACATCTGTTATTGGATAGACAATCTTATTTTTTTTATGCAAGGTTTAGACTTTAATGCAGTAAAAAAAAATGGGTGGTGGTGATGACCTTTCACTTTCACCGAATAACAAGAGTTTGTAGGCAATTCTTGCAAGCGTCTAGGTAACTCGTAATTAATATAAGAATTAAGAGATTAGTTTTGTGTTGGTTCATTTGATATATATTATGTAATTTACGATATAATCAGATGTGTTTTCTGGTTACCAATTAGAATTATATTTACGTGAGGCACTGTGTACGTAGACGGTTGTATTTTATTGATTCATTAAAAGTAATACGGCATTGAAATTCTATGATTAACGTTAACCGGTCAAATAAATAATGTTAATGTAACCGGCTGGTCGATTGCGTAACGCTTTGTCCCGGACGTTAGGTAAATCTAAATGTCATTTATTGTATGCGAAAATGTCAGTTTTTAAGGAAAAATTACAGTTGATTTGTCATAACGCTCATGCGAAAAGTTACTTAAGTACCCCTCTGATTTTGCCAGGTATGTTACATACCTATTTACTGTAGATATCTGTTATTTTGGGTAGTTACGAGTCTATTTAATCTAGGTATACCTACCTACAGTCGAGCACAGTGGAACCTCCTCGTATGACTCGCATCCTGAGTTTTGTTTTTAATTTATAATCCGCACAGTTCCGGTCGGTTTAACGAACGATTCACACATCGACATTATCTACTTATTACCTATAAATAAATATGGCGGCAAAAATGGCGGCAGTTTATCAGCGACCGGAAGTGGACGCTGGGGACCGGAAGCCGGGTAATAAATGTTATTAGATAGCCGCTGGGCTTAGTTGAGCTGGGATTTTGTGTTTTTTCGGACTTCTTTCGTCTAGGGCCGGTTTTGTTAATGCGTCTGTGTTTGGTAATAAATTGGCGGCGTTTTAAATGGGCGGTTGGTGCAGACCTTTTTGGGGTAACTTAATTGAGTGGAATGCGCGTTTAGGCTTGAATAAACGAATTATTTATACAGAAATTAATGTGATGGTCATTTTGATAGCAACATAAATGTACTTCATTTAATGTAAATTCTTTTATTTGTCGAGTACTAATCTTTTAAAAAGTAGAAACTGGCATATAAAAGGTGGCACGGGTCGTATTCAGCCAATTCAACTCGTATTTTTCTGTAGCAAACGCGATGCTTTTGTATGTGTCTCAAATAGTTTTCGTTTTTCTGTGGAAAAATACACATGTAGAAAAAACGGCGCCAAATTTTTAAGTAATAATTTCACGTTGTGCTCCGATATTTACGAGTAAAGTTTATTTACTCCACCATTTTTGAGAAAACCACTATATATGCCTCAGCCGGAATGACAATTGCAGGCAAGCTCGCAAGCTCGTCCGTTTAAACAAATACTCAGCCTGCAATTGCCTCCTTCCCGGCCACGGCAATAATGTACTATTAAGTCACTCCTGCAATATTTTTGTTCCATCCGGTAATTGACATGAATAGAGAGGTCGTCAAGCCACTGTTTTGTCATTGGCTATAGTTGTAAATCGGAGTAGTGGTTATTTCACAATTATAACACAAATGCACCCACACAATGAAATGAATAAAATCATTATACTAAATGCAAAAGCTTTAACAGCTGGTTCGTTTTTGAAAAATATACTTTCAATCATGTTTTTTTGCTAAAAATTGGATGTGTGTTATAATTGTGAGAATACCACTGCTTCGATTTTCAAGTTGTATAAAAGTGGCCAAATGGTCAATAACATCAGTTACACAGATGACATGGTGTTGCTGAGTCCGTCAGTCTGTGCGCTTAGGGACATGCTGCGCACCTGTGAAACCTATGCCGAATCACACGGGCTTAAATATAATTGTACGAAAAGCGAGGTTATGGTTTTCGCGGTGCGAGGCATGTCCTCCTATGTGCCGCCCATAAGGCTATGTGGAAATGTGTTGGCGAAAGTTGACCAGTTTAAATATCTGGGTCATATTGTAAGGAGTGATTTAAAGGACGACAGTGACATAGAGAGGGAACGCAGAGCGTTGGCGGTTCGAGGGAACATGCTGGCCCGCAGGTTCGCACATTGTACAGCAGAAGTGAAGAGAACTTTGTTCAAATCCTTTTGCCAATCGTTTTACACAAGCGGCCTGTGGGTTAGTTACAGTCAACGAACAATCAACGCCTTGCGGGTCCTCTAAAAACTTTTGCCCCTCCAATAATTTTGAATAAATACACTTAAAGACTCGAAATAGATATTTTTTTAAGAAAATTTACCGAGATTTTTTATGCTAGTTTTTTGGACGGTGCGGTGTATTTTCTTTGAATAGAAGAATTTACAAAAGTCTTAAGATGGTACCTATAGCTGCTGATTGCTGATATTCTGAGGCGCCTTACTATTGAAGTACCCACCCTAAGACATTGACTGACTAAAATTGTTAAATAGGCTGACTAATCAAACCCTGTACACGGATTTTAAGCACGAAGTAATACGATGATACTTAATACTTTGAATACAATTCGACAAACATGTATTAAGAAAACACTAGCACCTATCAGATGAAATGCAACAACTTCTTTTTTTTCAAAAACCGTTCGAGTTCACACTTGCCATAAACTGCAACATAAGAGATGACTGCTATTTGCTAAAAAAGGCACACAAACGTAGATATGTTTACCAATGCAGGCTGTCAAAAGCATCGGCAAACGCTTCACGTCTAGTCCCGTACTGCGTACAAATTGGCTAACAAACTTATACGTGCGCATACATAATCCTTATTTTTGAGGCAATAAGGTCGAGTACTAAATCACAACACGGTTCTTGGAGAGTAAACGCTCGATTTGACTTTGCCGTGATCGGTTTATAGGACTATTGGTTATGACGGAGTTTTTTAGCGCTGGAAAATATGATATAAACGTTTTTGGTGCAGAATTTTATCGATAATTGTAGCAACTATTTGATGTTTATGTAGGTATTAGCTAAAAGTTAAAAATAGGTTTACTAGGTACGTAAAATCTTCGCCGGTCCGGTGTTAAATAAATGAGTGGACTGTGGAATAGGGGCTGGTATAATTCAAAATAGAAAAACGCAGAAAAGTGAATTGTGTTGCAGTCGCTGGGAATCGCTGAACATCGTAAAATTTAAGTAAATGTTGAATGCTAAACATTGCAATATGAAAACTGTGCATACTTTTGAGTTTTACATTATACGTAAATAAAAAAATATGCAATTACATTGACATTATTATTAGTGGTTTTTATTGTGTGTGGTTATTATTTTAATATGAATTGAAATTGATACAGTTTTGTTCTCAAGAATGAGGATTATAAATTATTCGTTTTTAAACGTTTCTGAACATGCTGCTGGCCTTGAAAATTGTAGATATTCAATTGTTGCCCACAGGGAGCGGGCAAATGGTGTTGAAGGCCCGCCGAATGACACCTCGTTTGGTGCGGATATCGGCGAGCCGCGCGACACCGTCGACGCCAGGAATGATGCGGACGACTCTGCCGAGCTACCAAAGGAGAGGTGGCAGAGTTCTGTCTTTGATAACCACCATAACGCCCTATATGAGTTGTCCTGCAGAATTGTGCTATTTGGTTTTCAGTTGGAGCCAGATAATGTACTCATTAGAAAACCGGTGCCAAAACTGTTGCTTAGCAGTTCGATGCGTGTCCAACGCTGCAGTGATGAAATGTTGGATGCAGTTATCTGTATGAGGCACAAAATGAATGGATCGTCCTATTAACCTGAACGTGAATGATTTAATTGGAATTACCACGGACGCAGCTAGTGTGATGGTAAGAATGGGAAGAAATCTGCCGGTGTACCACCAACTGTGCTATGCACAAGGTTTGCAGCTGGCTATTCTTGACGTAAATTGAAAGACTCACCGCTTTTTAACCGACTTCGAAAAAAAGAAGGAGGTTCTCAATTCGTCCGTTTTTTTAAAGTATTTACGCGATAACTCCGTAATTTATGAACCGATTTGAATTCTTTCTTTGTTTGAAAGCATATGCACCAGCCAATACTTTACGAAAATGAAGAGGAACCTGAAGCTTCGGACGTAGACAGTGACGACGAAAATGAAGAAAGGTTTTCTTTCGAAGTGCTTCGTAGAAGAGAACCTATTTCGAATACTAACTTAAATATTCTTGTAGAAAAAGTGAGAAAAGATTTTCCGCAATTCACCCACGAAAAACCATCAAGCTCTACAAAAACATGTGAAACTGACAGCTTAACCTTATATTAAATTACAAGACTCGGTGGAGCTCTTTAGAATTGATGCTAGAAAGACTTATGATGTTATTTTCTCAAACATGCTCGGAAATGTATGCGTTAATGTCACGAAATGAAGACATGAAGTTCCTTGTTTATGGCTCCCTACATTACTTCTTGGCCTAGGCCAAGAAGTAATATATGAAAACCCTAACTAAAAACATTATTGGCCGCTACTCGAACTTTTTAAATTTGCTTACTGATATTAAACAGACAAAGGAAAAAATACATACTGCCAACCACCAATACTTTTTTTTAATTGTTTTAGTTTTTTGTAAAAAAAAATTGTTAGTTTTTTAAATTTTTTTTGTTATTTTTCGTTTATTTTTTAGTGTTGTTTATCGTTTTTGATGATTTAAAAAAAAATCTTTTCTTTTCTTGATGTTTGTCTATTTTTTAATGTTAAAATTTTTGTAGGGTCTTTTATGTTATTTTTAAGTTTTTTTTTTCTATTTTTCCTTTTTGTTTTACTTTTTTTAATGTTTTTTGTTTTTTTTGTCGTTTTTTTTTAATTTTTTCAAGTTTTCCTTTTTGTTTTACTTTTTTTAATGTTTTTATTTTTTTGTTTTTTTTGTTTTTTTTTATTGTTTTTTGTTTGTTTTTCGTTTTTTTGTTTTTTTTTGTTTTTTTTTCCTTTTTTTGGTTTTTTTTTTGTTTTTTTTTTGTTTTTTTTTTGCTTTTTTTTTTGCTTTTTTTTAAATGTTTTAGTTTTTTTTAGTTTTTTTATGTTTTTAGTTTTTTTTTTTGTTTTTTGTTAATTTTTTTGGTTTTTACCTTTTTTTTTTTGTTTTTTGTCATTTTTATGGGCGTTTTTTTTTGTTTTTTTAATTGTTATTTTTTGTTTTTTTTAGTTGTTTTTTTTGAAATATTTTTTTCCTTTTTGTTTTACTCTTTTGTAATGTTTTTTTAATATTATTCTTTTTTAATGTTTTATTTTTCTTTTTTAGATTTTTTTATCTAGAATCTTTCTCACTTTAGTGAGGTGAAAAGGATTCTATTTTTAAACCACTCACATTCGCTAGCTCGTGTTTCAATTCCACACTCGCGGTTAAATTATAACTGCACCCTTGTATAACAAATAACTATTTATTATTTCCTCACATCGTTTGAGAAAAGCACTATACAAGCCTCGGCCGGAACAGGGATTGCTGGACTCGTTGTATCCGGCCTCGTCTACGACTCGGCCGTCTAGCCCAAACTCGTCCATCAATCCCTTACTTCACGGCCTTTGCAGTAATGTAATTCATAATTCATAATTCATTTATTGTTTGCAAACCATGGTATTACAAGATATTACAAGGGCATAAAGTACAGCATGGACCCTGTTAGGGCAAAGCAAAACTTATAGTTAACTTAACCTATATAATAAAAATATCAAATACTAACATTTGCCATCGTAGCTTTTAATTTTTTCATGTTAACATAGGTATATGTATTTATTTGTTATTTCTAGGTTACATGTTCATATATTCTTTGAAGGTGTAAAAAGCTTGTAACAACAGGTAATTTTTTAGTTTAGTAACAAATGAAGTGTACTTCTCTTCAGTTGATATGTGTCTCGGTAAGTTATTATATATTTTTATCGACATGGAATGTGGTCCCTGTGAGATCATTTGAAGTTTGGATATAGTTGTTTGGATAAGATTCTTTCTGGGTCGCAAATTATGGATTCCTTTAATCATATCCTTAGTGTGGGTGTAAAGGTTAGGGTGTTTCCGCACGAATTTGCACGTCTCAAGAATATACAAGGATGTCAGTGTTAGTATGTTTAGTTCTACAAAATGAGGTCTACATGATTCGTCGTTTCGTATATTACTTAGGATCCTAATGCATCTTTTTTGCATGTACTATTTCTTGTGTGCAAAAAGCTTTGATCTATATAAAATCCGATATAAGATTTGATACAGCTGATTTACATTTACTCAAAAACGTGCATTCGATTCATTGGAAATCTTTACAGGATGTGAAAATGATGCGACATTGCTCAATACTGATTTTGTACTTAAATTGTCGAAATTAGAAGAGATTCTTGGCTCGCTCAGTGCAGAATTTCAATTGGCTCTAAACAAACAAAAACATATCTGCAAATCCAGGGTGTTTTAAAATACCTAGATAATCCGAATTATATTTACAGTGACACTTCGGTATGAAACGATCTTTAGCCGGCAGTCCTCAAATAACATTGTATCAACTATTATGGCACTGTTGTCGCGAAGTGGCAATTCTAATGGGAAAACTAAGACCAGTTTTCAACAGAAGAAACTACTTTTTTTTTTTTTTTTTTTTTCATTATCTCAAACTTTTTTGGAGCTATACTCCACTATGTTTGCATGGACGCCAGGTTTGCATGGACGCCGGAGAAGAAACTACGTCAGTTAATAGTAATACAGAACCAACGCAAACTAGCATCTCAACAGATCAGCAAATAAACGAACCTCTTCCATCAACATCAAAAAGACTATAAAGGAAATGCTGAGAAATGAAATGACAAAGGAAGTTATTATTGACGTGGATAGCTCATCATACTTGAGTCTCAAAGAAGCATTGTGCCCAAATGTCATACGCTTAGAAATTGCGCTTCATGATAACGGTGGGAACAGGGGACGCTTCCTAGAAATGGCATAGAACCAGCTGATTTCTGTAAAGCCAACCAGTGAGTAATCTGAACGCACATTTTCCACGACTGGGTTTTAATGCTCTAAATTCCGTTCAAGGTTGAAAGACGAAACGATTAATACATTAGTTAAATTAAAATTAAATTAAATATTCATTTATTTCAGATTTTGCATGTACTATGTTCATAAAAAAAAAAAAAGTTTTTATAACCACGAACTTTGGAATTCGAAAATATTCGGGTATCTCTATTTCTATCGCAATAACAATAACAATACTCGAGTGACAGGGATGCAGTTATACGAACTTCGAGTTTCGGTTTTCGTGGTAGCGCCGCAGGCACTTTGGGAGAATGCGCAAAGAGCGCGTGTGTTTGCCATTCAAAAAAAACAAATTCGTGTCAATTATATTGTTCAAATTTGTTTTTACATTTATAGAAATTACGCTATAATGCGACCTTTGCGCATATAAGTTCTCATATCACAATCGAATATTTTTTTATGGTTTAACTTTTGGTATGTGTATCGTAAAGGTCTGTCGTGGACTGGATTTAAATTATTAATAAGTGAAAGGCAAAGCAATTCCGCCATTTTGACGAAAATTTGACGTTTCTTATAGCTGACAGTTGGAGCAGCGTTTGATTTCAATAAAAGTAAATGAAAAATTAAATGAAGTCGTATATTACGGAAAATTAATTAATTGTCGCAGTCGGATAAAAACTATCCTAAGTTGCAGCTAGAATAATAATGTACCTATATAAAATGTTTCATATTTTTCCGTTCATGGGATGCTGAGAACATTCGTACCACACAAAGCTTAGTTTCAAACTGGCTGATTCTTTTTTAATTTAGAGATTTATTATAAGTGGAGATAACTGACATTGCATTTTCATCAAAATTCTGAAGCAAACAAAAGAGTTGAAACTTTGCGCACAGGTTCCGTTTATATAGTTAGTCAAGTCAAACATATGCTGTGATTACCTACTTCGATTTCTAAAATTCATCCCCTAAGAGCGTTAATAAGGATATAGGTAAGTACCTATAGTTTTTATCAGTTAGTGTTGAATACGATAGATTTATTAAATGTATATCTTAAGGGTAGGGTAGTAATAAATTCGAAGCATGCTTCGTCTTGACCTGAAATATTTTTTTGCCTAATGACAAGGCATTGTAATGCGATGTAAATATTCCGTACAACCATAGAGAAAATATACATTTCTTAATAATATATTTTTTACTTTATTTATGGTACAACCTTTCAACAAATTATTGGTCGATTGTTTGAAGGAAATGAAATTTCGGTTAGATCGTCATATGGAAAAGTTCATAGATACGTTTCTTATGTTAATGACAAAATAAGTCTTATAAAAAGAAAATAAATTACAAAATAATGATATAGGTATTCAGTGTGTTTTTTACAGAGAAGACGTGTATAGACTTATAGGTAGGTAAATACGTAAGTGGTTTTTAACAAATTAACTCATAATAGCAATGTCTGGGCCACAAGTTTGACTTGATGAATTTCATCATTTCATTTCATGCATTCATCTAATTTAAGTAAATGTAGCAATTCGTTCCATGCTTCGAATGCATTTTGTACATACTACATATGTCAAAAAAAAATTACAAAGTAAAAAATAACACAATTAAAACTAAACAGTCGATACAGTTAAGAGGCAAAGAGTTGCGAGAGCGTGTGCTGTGCAGAGACGCCCAGCGTCAACATTTTGTTTCCACACCCATAATTTTTTTAATCGATCATGCATTTCGATGGTAATTCAGTAAAAATAAATATTTAGAAACTTCACCAATATTTAATAAATCTGCCAGTTACGTTTCAAGTAACTTCTTCTGTAATCACACACCGTCTAGCTAGACTTATGTATAAAAAAATTACATTACAGGATAGATCTGACCTATAAAAATTACGTTTAGATCTGCCTTGCGTACGTAGGCATAGGTAAGAAAAATTACGCAATTGACGTGTTGTTAAGTAGGTATGCAATTAGAAAGATTTTTTTTCTGAATGATTCGGTATTTATGGTCAGGTAATCACTCCACACAGTATCATATTACAGAGTCCGTCGAAACTTAACATATACTTATTACTACTTACATTTTATTATTTGAATATTTAACAACATGCAAGTTCATCATTGGAGCGATGTAAATAATGCAACAGCTGGAGGCTTGCCAGCCTTTCTATTTGTGAAAGGTTTTGCATTCATCCATGGGTTCGTATTATAGTCAGACCTCGAGATTCATAACGGCTATATGTAATGGGGGGTCTGATTTATACTGGTTCCCCTCTAGAGATGCAGTCGGTAAGTTTTGTGAATAGAAACAGAGTATTGACACTATCGCTTCCCCCGAGCGAACGACCTGAAATATAATGGGTTTGAGTGAACATTACAGCAATATATGTTAGCTAACCAATATATTTATATACTTTTGTAGGTTGATTACCGCCTACAATCTATAATACTAAAAGAGAATGCCTCGAGGCATTAAGTCTGCCTTTCACACGTTAACATTTCTTTCTTGTTAAATATTTATATTTAATATTTATATTATTAATGTATTAAATACGATTTTTTTAAATTAGTATTACCTAATTACCATCAAGAAAATATTACGAGTAACCCTTCAGCAAGCAGCAACCCAGTTTTCTTTATACGATAACTAACATTTTGGGCGAAGTTTTTCATTTTATTTTGATTTTATAATGCAAAATATACCTGATACATCGAGAGCATACATATAGATACATATAAATAGACTCTGTAAGAGAATAAAAGGAAAGTATAATCTTTATTGTCTAACTTAATTAAGCACTTTAATTAGAAATTCAGATCCGCCATGGAAATTTGAAATTAAAGAACAAATTAAACAATTAAATGAAACCATTCTGTTATCTGTTGATGCATTGTAGAATAAAATGTGAGTTAAGACTCAAGTTTGCACAATAAATAATTGTTTCCCGAGACGTAATTGCCGTAATTTCATGAATAATTACCACCACAGAGCAATTAAATAAATTACAGAAGGAATAACGACCTCCTTCGGGCTTTAGTTTAAAGTTGGGGCGCCGGCTGTTAGATTCTTAGCCAGAAACTGTTTTTAAACTAACTCCGATCGTTTTAAGAAACAAAAGTTATACAAAATATCCAAGTTCATGCATATAACCGCCAATCACCGTATAAAAAGCGTTCCAACTGAAAATTTCAAAAAGAGAATCAGCACTGTCATACGCGATATGGCTCGCTTCCAAAAGGGGGTGAGGAGGCCAGGGGGCCGTCCCCACATGGCCAGTTAGTTACGCCGCGAATTATAGGGGCCATTACGATTCATTAAGGCCAGTTAGGCTTTAACCGGTGTTTACTCACACACACAGCTGCGATCGAGCGCACACTCGTGCAAAATATTCGCAACAGTTGGCAATATCCTAGACGTGCGAGAGAGACGCGAAAGGGTCGCGATTTAAGGTTTTAAGCCAGTAAATTGAGGTTGTAATTAGTGGCGGCGGTAACGGACTTAGGATTTGACACCAGAGTGTAAAAGATTAGCTTCAGAAGTTGTTTCATTTTCAGGAGAGAATTCAGTTGCATGCTTTACCCCTTTGGTAAGGCAGGATTGATTTAGCAATACTCGTACAGATTTCTGACGCCAGGGATAGGGTTAAGGAGTGAAAATTCCCAAGATATGGCTCCGTAATTGTAATATGGATATGAATTATAATCCCGCGGTTAAAAAAGTGTTCAATTCATAAAAAGGTAAATCGTTCGTTATTAAGTACCTATATCATATTTAAAGGGCGGACGATGGATGCAATGTAGTGAAGAAATCATAAGATGGATAAGACTCTTATTAAATTTCGAGTAATATTTATGGATAAACATATATAGGTACCTACCTATGCAGTTTTTGTTATACATATATCAGTCAGTACATAATACCTCTATTATGGAGGATAGAGGTACATAATTAGTATCTGTAGATTTAGAGAGGGTATTTTCCCTATATAAGTGGATAGTGAACCATAAAATGAATGGACTTAAAATATGATATATAGAAAAAAATATGATTATTTACTACAACAATAAAATTAAATAACTGTTTTGCAATTATATTCTCTTTTTTAAACCAATTGTAGTCATATCCATATTACGTATATCGTTTGACATGATTTTGGTATAATTTGCATCCGTCCACCGCCCATTAGTCATATTATCACAGGAATCTGTAGTTACTTATACTTATTTACATAAGTAAGTAATGATTAACTAAGGAATTTGTGAATTGGATTTTTTTGAACGTTCATGTTTTTTTTCTTAATATTCTTTAATTGATTCTCAACAAAGAAATATTAATCACCAACAATAACCGATTCCCGTATTGAATATAACGTTTAAGTTTATTCACCCGAAATTGGACTGCCTCTGATCAATGCTAATTGACCCTTGGTTTTGTATTTAAAATGTTTAGGTAATTCAACAAATACTTAGCACTGCCAAACGGTGCCCAAAAAATGCGATATGTGTTCGCACATTTAAGCGAACAAGAGATACTTTCTACGTATATAATTTACAAAAAATAATCTGAAATCGAAATAAACATTCAAAACGGTTTACGGTTTTACGGTCCTAGCTCGGGACCCATTGACTTGTAGGTATCCTGATGTGTATCATGTTTTTGCCGTATAAATATTTCTATTTCTATTTTCTAAAAAGGTATATTTATAAGTATAGATATATACAAGCGGAAAAATGTTGAATAATAATAAAAGAATGTAGAAAACTCTATCTCTTTTTATGAAAAGAGATAAGCTGAAAATATATGAAAATACTCAAAGAAACAGAGCCGTAGGCATACTTCACCTATATGACATTTTAGTTTCTAAACATGCTGGTTTATTTTTGAAAAATATAAACAGTTTCCTCACTTACGTTTTAGTTTAAGGACGGCAAATGAGACACTTTCGTTGATCCGTCTCATATTACAAAAAATATTTTAAATATCTGACCCTGACAATGACAAATATAGCTCTGCAGCTGTCAATATCATTGCCAGTGTCAGTTTACCACGAATTTTTGAGATATTTTTTTGTAATATAAGATGGATCGAGCAAATTGTCTTCCTCGCCGTCCTAAATCCAAAACGGTAAGTGAGGAACCTGTTTATATTTTTCAAAAATAGTTGACGCGGCTGAAAAGTCTGCAACATTTTTCTAGTGCTAGGGAATGTTATTCCTACCACCGAATAATAATCAGGCACTTCTAAAATTTTCATCCATTCCCAATTAGTGCTCTCCTATCGGATTCACGGTAATAAGTCGAAACTTGTAGGAACTTCAATGGCTCAATCCCTGTTTTTCTCCAGCATAGCAGTGTAGCGTTGGAGGCGGCACGTGGCGTTAATTTGCGCCTACGTGACACTCTCGTTACGGCGGGCTTGGTTCCAAGAGCGCTTCAAACGCTGTTTACGTGTTGTTAATCGCTGCTGATTAAGGCGGTGAAATTAGCAGCTTTACTGCAGTAAAGAATTAGCCATTAAAATAGTGCCTGGCTTCTTCCTCCCCTGGTGGTCCGCAGTCGGGGCAGTATTAGTAACATGTACCGAGTCAGTACAGGTTCTTTATTACCTACATTTTAATGAGTGCTTTGCGGCGCGGTAATGCGGAAGCAAGGGTGGTAGGTACGAATACAGAACTGCATGTGTACCAACCAACTTCCGCGCTATAAAATACTACTGCGCTAATAAGATACTGAAACCACCGACAAGTAATAAAATCTAATGGCATCAGTACTAAGCTCTCGCTAAGGTAGAATATACGCACAACATACAGATTGCGCCCTGTCATTTCAGAAAGTGACTATTCACGATTGTAGGAATAATTTGAATGAAAACACTAAAACAATATGAATAAAACAATAATTTTGTTCTGACGCTGTTCGACTTTTCGTAGGTACCTACTTATTGTTAATATTTTTTTTTTATTGAAGTAATAATTTATAATTCCACTTAGGCCAGTCCGTAGAGTGTGTTTAACTGTGTCCTTAATCCGTATAACTGTGCTTTAGAAATAGTTTACTGTAATGCTGTGTATACTTTGTTGAAAAAAAATACCTTACTGTTTTACAAAAAAAACATTTGTGAGGAGAATGGCGTAATTACACTGGTGTGAATTGTGATCGAGCGCCTGAGTTAAATATAGCAAACTACCGATTTCAGCTTTTTATTGCAGCAGACTGCACCTCGATTCAGTTAATCTCTTTCACGTGCCACAATCGCGTTTCAATCTATTTAATTCACTCGTTCTGACTAGTTAGATCGCCTCGCGCAGATACGAGCACACAAAACATAGGTAAATGCGAAGTAACGAACTAAAATATACCTCCAGGAAGAAAACAACACATCCGACTTCGACGGTCCATCCCGCATATTAATCACCGCCAGATGTCACCGGACAGCGGCAGAATTAAAACCGGCCAGGGACGGCAAGTCGTTGACCATTGTTAATTTTGCTTAAATTTAAATTAATTAAACATAATGTTAGTGTATACTAATAATATAAAGAGATAAGTCTGTGAGAATGTAGCTTTGTAAGTTTGTATGTAACGGATAATCTCCGGAACGACTAATCCTATTTCGAAAATTCTTTCACTTGTGTATAGGATCGACTTTCTGGATGGACATAGGAAGCAGCGTGTTCAGCTTGTTTCGTATACTATGTACAAAATGTCACATAGTTTTTTGGTAGGAATTTGTAGTACGGATGACGTACTCCAGAAAATCGTGAAGTGAGGGCTCCGATCAAGAACCATGCTACGAAGCATGTGGTGTTGTGTTCCTGGTGGTGAGTAAGGTCCTGCATGTCTCTATCTCTCTACAGCGAATCCTCAAGTGAATAAAGGGTCGGCAACACGCTTGTGATTCTTCTGGAGTCACAAGTGTCCATAGGCGACGGTACCAGCTTAACATCAGGCAAGCCGTAAGCTTGTTTGCCACCGTCGTAGTATTAAAGAAAAAAAAACCTTTGGTAACTGAGCATAAAGATATGATAATCCCATTTTTATGTCATGGTGACATTTTTCTTTTTTTTTTCCTGGGTAGGATACATACATATGAACCTACTAATATCCGAGACCTTATGAGTAAAAAGTGATTTTTTATATCGATACGGGTAATATCAAAGCATTATAACGAGAACACTCAGATTTTCCTTCGGTGAAACACCTGCATACAACTCTCGGATACATTTTGTTTTAAATAGGTAGGTAGCGACCGACAAGAGCCCGCTACGTCCAAACAAGGGAATCAAAGGGATAGTGTGACCCGGCGCCCGTGTGATAAATTCATTTTTGGGCAAGGTTTAATTTGTTTGCCGGCGCGCCGCCGTGAATCTGGCTCGAGTCACAGGAGGTTGTAAGTGTTCATCGCTTCTCCTTCCATCCAATCCATTCCATTCGCATTTAAATGTGCTTCCCAAACGTCTGCGCGGAGCTAACGTGGCAAAACGTGCGCAAAATACCTAGTACCTAGTTAACTTGCGCTGCTCGTAAGTAAGTTGTCCTTCAAAATTCGCAAATCATTTCTCATTCAATTAAGCCAAAAATTGGCAAAAGTACCTACTTATGTAGATTCGGTGACAACGTAATATTATGATACCGAGCCAGAGATATCAAAACTTCAACGGCCAAAAGTCTCGAACTTTTTTTAAATTCATGCAATATTTAGAATGTCAGAGTTAGAGTTGAATAAAGAAAAATTATAACTCTTTTTTAGGGTTCCGTACTCAAAGAGTAAAACGGGACCCTATTACTAAGACTCCGCTGTCCGTCTGTCTGTCACCAGGCTGTATCTCACTGATACCGTGATAGTTACAGTTCAAATTTTCATTTCTGTTGCAGCTATAACAACAAATACTAAAAACAAAATAAAATAAATATTTTTATAGATAATGGTACGGAACCCTTCGTGCGCGAGTCCGACTCGCACTTGACCGGGTTTTTTCCATATTATTAACTCAATTTAATCAAATATAGGTATTGAAAGTTTTGTCTTTCTTTATAGGTAAACCTATGTTTACAAATTATAGTCGGCTCCTTAATCAATATCAAAGATTTTTTCAATTTTATTCATAAAATAATCGCTCACGCTTAGCACTTGTTGCCTCAAATTTTTGGAAAATGCAATTTCTCATTGAACAGATTACGGAGATTAGGAATTCATTAGGGGCGCTATATCTTTGCACCGGCGGGACTCCTAATTGATATTTTAGGCACATGTGTTGTGTGGAGATACTTTATAGGGAAGGAATTTTCCATATAATCTAACGGTATTATCGTTTTATAATGGGAGACATGTCAATCCCTAATTGCAGATCCGCAAGTTACAACTATTTTAGATCCATTTACCTATGCTTCTGTCTAAAACACATCTCATTATCATTTTTGCTTTTATTTGTTTTTTTTTTTTTATTTATTTCTTGGCTAATCTTCAAGTTGATAATTGTGTTATAAATGGGGCTATTCATTATTTTGCACCCTTAAACGGACAGTTAGGGATAGTAACAAAACCGACAGTTAGTCAATCGCCTACGTTTAGTAACAAAACCGACAGGTTAGACGTGACTTAAACATCACTTTAGTTAACCTTAATATGCAATTTTTTTTTGAAATTCCCCAAATAACACAATTTGTAACCATTATTTTATGTTATATTTTATTTCAAATGTATTTACTTATTACACATAATATACAAAATGCAATTACAAAGTCTTCGGGAGTTATCCTTCAAGCCGTCCCGCGCACTGACTGTGCCCGCATCCTCAAAAAGAACTCCCGAAGAGTTCGAAACATGTCACCCATAGTGACATGTAACACGTGAGTTTAACCATCTAATTGTTCTTATGATTTTAAACATGACTCACCAAGTACTCACCACGGGCGGTAATAAAGAAAGCCTCAGAGCGCATATTTATCGCCCTTGCCTTCGGCTCGGGCGTCAAATACCTGCGATCTGAGACATTCTTTGTTTAACCGCCCTAGGTAAGTAATGTACTACATATTATGATGCTGAAAGCCGACGACTGTCATTTTTGTGGACTTGTTTTAAAAATTATTTCTTAAACTTTCTGAATCTATTTTATAAATGTTTATGTTTATATGTACATGAAACGTCTAGGTGGAATTGCTTAAATTATAAGCATACTTGTTTATATTATTTGTTTCTAAAATGCGTATTATGTTTAATTTAATAGTTATCCATTGTAATATTTAATTATTCGAGACAGCAATCGTTTCAAAAGAATTCGAATCATCCTTGAAGGAATCCTCAGCAATACAAATCACACCAATCGCATTCCGTTACTAGCCAGTAAGCCAATATGGCTACATTAATTCGGCCGGGTCAATCAAACTGACAAGAGTCTTGGAATCCTAGTACTACTCATCTAGACCCAAGAATCGATAAGTTGATTTTAGTCGGCAGTTTCGTTTCTGCTTGTGACTGGTTACATTTGTGTGATAGGGATGGAGGAGTTGTAGAGTTAGGTTTAGAGAGATTTTGGCGGGTTGGAATGGGAGGACTGGACAGGACAGCGGACACCGCAGGCTCTGCGGGGTGGAATTAATTGTGGCCGTCTGAGGTGCGCCGTAATTACCGTGCTTGTGGACGTCGGATATTGAAGGATACGTTGATTACTGGAGGCTGGACTTGATTACAGTCTATGGATTAATGTGCTTGAGGTTCAGAGAGAAATACGTGTCTCAATTTGATTTTGTCAGCATGACGAACGGTTTCATGTAAAAGATAGACACCGTAAGTTTAAACTCAATACTACAATATAATAGTCTTATGTAGGTAATTTATACGCTTGCCGATGTTAACACAATTATAAATATGATACCTAATAAAAAAATCTAAGAAACGAGACTTGAATTACTTTTGACAAATTATGATATTCTTTAATGAAAATTCTTTTAAAAATAAACATATGAACCTGTTGCAAATTATTCAATCTAAACTCACGTGACTAAAATTTAAAGTCATTTGCTTCTTATTTCTGGACTGTCCGTGCAATCTGGGGTACAAAGTAGGAGGATCGCATATTTTAAATCCGATATTTATTGCTGGCATGTATATTCATTTGTATGGGCTATTTTTCATTTTAAGAAAATACGTTTTGTCCAACCTTTCAATATTTTGATCTATTTTTGAACCTGTAACTGATAGTAATTTCATTTATAACGTAGGCTTATCAATAGGTACTTCCGATTAATAATCGTACCAAATACAAAACTAAACAATCTTGATTATTCCGTTCGTTCACTTGCATACTAACTCAAGGTAGGCCATCAGTATTCGGTGGGTGTCAGTTTGATTCTCCGGTATAAAGATAAGCTCTGAATCCGGGACTTACGCACAGCACACAGATTACAGACCAAAACATCAATTTGTACCTACCAGTCAGATATTGATATTTTTTCTGAATGAAGAGATTTCATGATATTTGATTCTTAAAGCATGCAGATTTTTAACTATTCATTGATACATTTCATTGTTATTTATTCCTTTACGTTTAGATATTCAGACCATTTATTCATATATAGCTTAATATCCAAGGTGTGGCGTGTAACAGGAGCAAAAAAATTAAAGGATGACTCCATAAAATATCCGAGGTTATCCTATATCGGTCCTAGTGTTTAAAAATTATTGAATTCCGAAAAAAATCATTTGAAGTTGAGATCCCTTAGTAATTAAATTTGGCATCATGATAACTTGTACCTACCTACTTAAGTCATTAAACATATTGGTTGAACACTGGGCACTTGTGTAGTAATTATATATTTTTTTAACATTTACCAGATATTTTGTATAAAATCATAAGATTGTGCCAACTCTAAGATAAGTTATACCAAGTAACCTGAACATTTTTCGCATTATTAATAATGGACAACAAATCCCAATTAGGTACGTGTATTACTACAGTTATTTAGGTGTATTACCTACCTGCTGCTGAAATGACAAGGCGCTTGAAATACGCTCAAATATATTAAAATAAAATATTTTCTTTATACTTTCCGAGGGTAGGACATTTATTATATCTAGGTCTAATCTAAAACGCTGAACTACGGTCAACACACTGTGCACTGTGCAAGTAGACGAATTCATCCCGCGATTCTTGTGACTAATCGCCCGGATTCACCTACAGCGTCTCGCAGCGACTCGCGATAATCTCGCCAAGTTATATACGAACCGGGATCATGTACTCATTATTTAACACTCACTTGCTATCTTCCACGAAGAAAAAAGTAATGAGTAGAAATAATAGTTTGCTTCAAAAATCATATATTCGTGACTAGCTTTTGGTTTATTTTATTTCTCAATTTTTCATAGGTCGTTCAACCCACGCAATGGACTGAATACTAACTCGTACCTAGGATGAGATGAAATGGCTGCTCGTGAATTTAACGACCTGTTTAAATATCAACACTAAATCTGCGAAAATAGACGAACTCACCGCTCGATTCTTGTGAGTAATCGCCGGGATTCACCTCGTCTCGCGATAATCCCGCACAAATTACCCGGCGGGGCGGTGCGGGCTTGTCCTCATTATTTAACACTCCTTGTTATTCTAAGCGCTCGTTTCGGGATAACTAATTTTAATTCTTGTGACTGTTTTGTATCGAATTTTACTCGTTGATTTATATGTTGTTTATAATATAAAATAGACAGTAATTTATGCCTTAAGACTATTATTATTCTAGGCCATGTGACATAATGGGTAAAACCTTTTTTAAAGCCTTGATTATTGTAGAATAATTATAATTAAGCGAACTTATTTCTGTTTGTGCCAATGTAATCTAGATTGCAAGTTTGTATCTATGTGGCTTAAAAACAACTAAGTACATAATGTTGATTCGTTTTTACAAAGATCGATATCAATACAGCCTATCATTAACCTAAGAACGCAAAATAAAATCCAAATGGCCGCCAAACTGTGCAATAAAACCAAAAGGTCCGCGGCAGTCGTAAATAAATACACTGAAAAATGCAAAGGGAAAAATAAAAAGAGGAATAATGGTGGATATAAAAGGACAGTTTGCGTCACAAAGCCGCATGCGGGCCTCAGATATTGACAGTAAATTTCATTCATACGGCATTAGTGCCGCGCCATCAGATACAGGGATATCTCCCGCAAATACAAGCACGCGTGAATGTTTGGACATGACATTGTATTGTCTATACAGTCACTTTGTGAATATGCAGTCTAGACCGCGTGCGTAATTGGGTATTTATATTCATCTCAATAGAACAATTACTGTATAACATGCGGCGACGATAACAACAACAACAAAGTCATGTTTGCTGCAGATACCTACTATTTCCTATGAGAAGTACTTAGCTTACACAAAAGATGGCGCAACACAATTTCCACAGGTACCCACCTACCAGGTACCTTCGTTAAAATGCATTGCGTAAATTCATATACTTAAGGTGGATAATGAAATTAAAGATAAAAAATGTAAACAAATGTGTTGCCTCTGCAATAAAATCAGTCCCAAGAAGTGGAAACTAAAAATTCGTTAAATACGCGAGATAAAAAATAATGCGACTAATTTATACGTAAAACAATGCATGGGAAATATTCGTAAATATTTAAATAAGCCAAATGAAAACGTAATTATTTTATATTCATAAATATGTGCAGTTTATATTTACGCCACTGGCAATGGTTAGGAATTGTAAACCTTTGGTTCGTAATTTAATTAATATACCTGGATATTCCTATTCCTTATTCTTAATGTTCGAAGAAGGTTTAAAATTGGTGACGCCTCAAAGATGGAGTGATTGTGTGGCTCATGTAATAAAAGTAGAGGATAACTTGTGCCAACTTGACCACCTAATAGACAATGTAACAGAGACATTAATAATAAATGTAACTGAGGAGGATTCGACGTCTTCCTCAGAAAGCGAGAGTGGAAGTGAATAAATAAAAAATTAAAAATCTTGTGTTATTTTTCTTTGTGTTTTCCTGTCCTAATAAGACATATAATAATGGCACGTCTTGCTTCCATTGCTTGGTGTGGTTCTAGTGACTGCAGGCAATAGGCTTTTGCTGTATATCGTACCCGGACTATCGTCACCTACTAAGTACCTATTCATACCAACCTACGACAATAAAGTGATCAAAGTAAAATATAAGATTGTTTTAAAAGTAGTGACGATATATTTATTAGTTAAAACCAAAACCTGGTTGATTGCCCCTGAGACGTCACTTCGACGTTGACAGTTCTTTGTTTACATTTTTTATCTTTAATTTCATTATCCACTTTAGGTATATGCTAATGACACTGGTCCATAAAAACGTAGTTAAGCTCTCATTTTAAAACAACTAGCTAGTTTGCTCTGAAACTTTGTACTTAGAATAAGTTAAGTGTCATCCAGGTTTGTAAAGTTAGTTTATGTATCTTCAGATACCATAGTACAAAAATACAGCAAATTTTAGTTTTTCATACAGAACTTGTTTTTGCTGTATTTCGTTTGTTTTATTAACTGGAGTCATCTCCACTTATAATAAATCTCTAAATTAAAAAAAGAATCAGCCAGTTTGAAACTAAGCTTTGCGCGGTTCGAATGTTCTCAGCATCCCATGAACGGAAAAATATGAACATTTTTATATAGGTACATTATTATTCTAGCTGCAACTTAGGATAGTTTTTATCCGACTGCGACAGTTAATTAATTTTCCGAAATATACGACTTCATTTAATTTTTCATTTATTTTTATTGAAATCAAACGCTGCTCCAACTGTCAGCTATAAGAACCGTCAAATTTTCGTCAAAATGGCGGAATTGCTTTGCCTTTCACTTATTAATAATTTAAATCCCGTCTACGATAGACCTTTACGAGACAAATGCTAAAATATAAACCATAAAAAAATATTCGATTCTGATATGAGAACTTATATGCGCAAATGTCGTTTTATGTCGTAATTTCAATAAATGAAATCAACAAATTTGAACAATATAATTAACACGAATTTGTTTTTTTTGAATGACAATGGCACGCGCTCGGCGCATTCAGCCAAAGTACCTGCGGCGCTACCACGAAAACCGATACTCAATGTTCATATATTTGCATCCCTGTCACTCGAGTATGGTTAGTGCGATAGAGATAGAGATACCCGAATATTTTCGAATTCCGAAGTTCGTGGTTATAGCTCAGGAATCGAAAATATGGTAAATAATCATAATGTATTTTCTCGAAAAAGAATTTAAAATAAATATAGTCAAATGGAGAAAAAAACAAAGCAAGAGGTTATATAGGTAATGATTAAGTTATAAGAGTCCAAAGTTTTAAGAGGGGGTATGTTCTGTCCCTTTTCCGCAAAACGCACCTTCATATGAAACGATTGTTTTTTACTATGACGCTCGAGTATATTGACGTCACAGTCCCTCATCGTTTTCTCACTCTAACAAGCGACATTAAAACGGATGTAGCTTCATAATTTTTTGAGATATTTTAATGGGAGTTTCATTATCTTCTATCTATTTATACATAATAAATGCCTATGTCCTGACTGACTTATTCACTCACTCACTCACTCACTCACTCATCAACGCACAGCCGAAACTACTAATCTTAGAGAATTGATTTTTGCACAGTATGTTGCTTTTATAACGTGGGCTAGGGATAAAAAGGGATTTTTGAAAATTCTACCCCTAAGGGGGTAAAATGGGGGTGCAAAGTTTGTATGGGAGAACCTTTTTTTTTGAGCTATAGACTTAAACTTTGTAGAAAAATGTATAAATACTATACTAATATAAATACAAATGAAACACTTTCAGCGTTTTGGAAAATTCCACCCCTACGGGGGTAAAATAGGGGTGCAAGGTTTGTATGGGGGAAACATTTTTTTTTTAAATAGAGACTTAAAACTTTGTAGAAAGATCAGTCATTAGAATACAAATAAAGAACTTTCAGGGTTTTAGAAAATTCTACCCCTAAAGGGGTAAAATAGAGTGCAAAGTTTGTATGGGAAAAACTACTTTTTTTTAAATAGAGACTTAAAACTTTGTAGACAAATTATTCATTAGAATACAAATAAAGTACCTAGATTCAGTGTTTTAAAAAAATCTACCCCTAAGGGGGTAAAATAGGGGTGCAAATTTTGTATGGGGGAAATAATATTTTTTTTTAAATAGAGACTTAAAACTTTGTAGAAAGATTAGTCATCAGAATACAAATTAAGTACTTTCAGCGTTTTAGAAAATTCTACCCCTAAAAATAGGGGGCTAAAATAGGGGTGCAAAGTTTGTATGTGGGAAACTATTTTTTTTAGCTAGAGTCCTAAAACTTTGTAGAAAGATTATTTAAATACAAAGAAAGTACTTTTAGCGTTTTGGAAAATTTCACCCCTAAGGGGGTAAAATAGAGTGCAAAGTTTGTATGGGAAAAACATTTTTTTTTTTAATAGAGACTTAAAATTTTGACGAAAAATTACTTATTAGAACATGAAAAATACTACATTCGGCGTTTTACAAAAATCATTCCCTAAGGGGGTTAAAAAAGGGTGCAAGGTTTGTATGGGGAACACTTTTTCTGAGCTAGACACTTAAAACTTTGTAGAAAAATTACTTATAAAAATACAAAAAAAGAACACAAATCGTTTTAGAAAATTCCACCCCTAATAGGGTTAAAAGGGAGAGCAAGCTTTGCATGGGCAACACTTTTTTTTGAGTTAGACTTAAAACTTTGCAAAAAGATTACTTATTAGAAAACTAAAAAAGAACTTTCAGCGTTTTAGAAAACTCCATCCCTAAGGGGATCCTTAAGATCCTTAAGAAGGGTAGCCAGTGTTGTGTGGGAAAAACTTTTTTTTTTACTAGACTTAAAACTATTCAAAAGAAAGCTTTGTATGGGCAACACTTTTTTTGAGCTAGAGACTTAAAAGTTTACGAATAAAGTTCTTTCAGCGATTAGAAAAATTCAACCTCTAAGGTGGTTTAAAAGGGGGTTCAAATTTTAAATGGCGAGCAATAAAATTTTAAAGTGTGAGTAAGAGATTTTTAACTTCGGTCTTATTCTGTACGTTAAAAGACTACAAAACTGATTTCAGAGTTTTTCCAAATTCATCCCCTAAGAGTGTTAAAATTGGTTCAAAGTTTGAGTATTTCAAGGCATTTTAAAAGTATGAGATTTTTAACTTTGGTTTTAGACTGTTTGTTCACAAACTAGAAAATGAACATCAACTTTTTTTTTAATTATCCCCTAAAAGAGGGTTCAAATTTTGTATTGAGAGAAATCATTTTCTAAGACGATAAAAAGTTCTACGCGGACGAAGTCGCGGGCAACAGCTAGTATAAAATAATTACAGACCTAGATATACTTACTCGTTCCTCATGTCTTTGTATATGCAAAATTTCGTTACAATCCAACACGTAGTTTTAAAATGAGAACGAAACTCCGTTTGGGTAGGTGAAATTCGGCCGAGCTTCTGGCGGACTCTTAAAACTAAAAGGCAGCTTCGTAGCTCCTCGTAGCAGTGTGCCGTAGCGACGTGTACGGAGTCCGCTACGCGCCCGCAGCGCCGACCAATTTCACCGAGACAACCACAAAGAAACCGGTCACTTTCATCCTTCAATACGCTACGGAATTGGATTAATGTTGCGGTTGGATTTTGTTGCTTATTATAAAAAAAATACTGTTAACTCTCTCTCTCTCTCTTCCCAGCTATATATCCCACATGGTGGTGGGGTCAGCTTTCCTCGTCTTACTTCTCCACTTCGCTCTGTCCTCGACATCGGTTTCGGATAACTTGCTCTCTCTTATATCTCTTAGCACTACATCCTTCCATCTTGTTCTGGGTCTGCCCCTGGATCTTCGACCAGAGACGGAAAGTTGTAGTGCCAAGTTACCAACATAGTTTGGTGGCCTCCTCTTCACATGACCATACCATACCAAAAAAAATACTCTTAACGAATTTACATATTATTTGGAGATAAAAACAACATTGTTGATAGAAGAAGGTTGATGAGACATTGAGTAAAAAAAACTTAGAAACTCGGTAACTTGTAGACAAGATAACTACAAACTACTATATATATACATACATACATACATACATACAATCACGCCTTTATCTCTAAAAGGGGTAGGCAGAGCACATGAAACGTGTGTTCCAGTGCCACTTTTAGCATAAATGTGGGTATAAAAGATCGACAAAATGTGATGTCGCAGTGATAGGTTGCTAGCCCATCGCCCACAACACACTTCAACCCTGTTCCCATAGTCGACTCTTACGACACCCACGGGAAGAAAGGGGGTGGTGCTATTCTAACCCGCCACCACACGGACATATATATATATATATATATATATATATATATAATACATGGTGCAACAAAGTCGGTAAGTGATTTTTAAGAACAAGAGTCGATTAGAGGATACCTTTTATTACTTGAAATTATAAAATGCTTACCGATCGTCATGCACAATATTTTCATCAAAATTAAAATGTCAGCCGTCCATTTTGTTGCTTTTGACATGAGGATTGTAAGGTAAAGAACATCGACATTCAGCCATGATTGAAAACCCCTGTTGTTCATATAATTTTTAAAGATCAAAAAAATACTGAATTTAGATATTGTGTAATAGTATAGTGCGTTCAATATAAGATGGCGTGATTCCACTTGAGACCGTCATTAGCAATAACAATAGCCTTAAGTCGCGGCGAGCCAATTTTTTGTAAACACTTGCTAAACACGTGCGGCTTGCGGTGCTTCAAAAGATCTTGATACTTTTCCTGTTACCTTTCCGTTTAGCAAAATTAACACAGTTCAGTTGTTGTTTGAATTTCGAATTGGTCAGAAACACAATACGAAGAGAAAACGTCACACCGACCATTGGAGATAGTGTCATAACTAAAATTCGTGACATTATTAATACTTCGGATCCGATTCTGTGGAAGAATTCTTGCAATCACTGTAAAAAAATTGAAGAAGGATTTTTAAATACACCATGTTCCGCCTTTATAATCAATGTCGGAAGTGACTCTGACACTGAAAGTACCGAAGATAAGTCAGAAACAGAAGAAATATCATCATAAGATCATAACTGAAAAACCACGTATTTTAATTTCGTCATTTATAAATAAATAATTTGTGTGTAACTTATTATTGTATTTTATTTAACATATGAACGTAGCTGTTTTTAAATTATTATTGAAAATATTTAAAAGTATCAAGACTTGTTCGTCTGCACCAATACAGGTAAAACCGAACCCGCCCTTTTAAAATGTTTCTGGCTTCTACGAGTGTTTGGTTTATTGCCTATATTGTTTGCGTTCAAGTGGAATCACGCCATCTTATATTGAACGCACTATAATAATAATATATTTTTTTTATTTACGACCAACATGGGATCATGGTGTTAGTAACAATTGTATTACTTATGAAACTAGTGTTAGTACATTATATTATCATTATTATTTATTTCTGCGTGCATGTATCATGCAGCAGTTTTTCAAGTACAGGCCATCGATCCTGTCCGCTATCATGCTCAGAATGCTGTTGGAGCTAGCCCGCACTCTGCGCACCAGGGATTTAGCTCGCTTGCGCATAGTGGCGTAGAAGCAGTCTACCCTCTACAGCAGTCAGTGTCAGTCGAATGGTGACAACGTTTTTTTTTAATAGATAAATTAGAATTAAAGGTCAACATAAGGCAAAAAGAAGAGTAAAAATCTGACATCACTAGCGAGCTTGTCGATTCTTTGAAATCTCATGTCTTTTAGATTTTGATATTTTTTTGTAATTTTCAATTTGTTTTTATAATTTGTTTTATCTATTTATACCTTTTAACACGAGGCAACTATTATAACAATCCATACCATGACCAAAATCGTATAAAAATATTAAAAAAAATTATTTTTCATCTCTCCTGTTCTGAAAGTTGACTTTTCATGGGCATATAGCCGGGTGGAAAATAGCGTTTTCTCCCCTAGGGTGGAAAGTAATTTTTGCGTATTGTAAAATACCATAAAATCTAGTAAATTTGTTGTTTGTTTGTTTTTGTTTGTTTGTTTCAGTTTTTTTGTAAGTTTGTTTTGTTTTTTGTTCGTATTTTTTTTTGTTTTTGTTCTGTTTGTTTTTGTTTTGTTTGTTTTTTCACGTGTCGGCATGGCCCTCTAGATTAGTTGCGTCGCGGCCTACTCGATTACAATCGAGTAGGCCGTGGCAAGTGGCCAGTGCAAGAGGTTAGAGGTTGGACATAGTTTTAATTATTTTACTTAGGTATATCTAAAATCGAATAATTAATTTTCCTCACAGTCGAAATGAAAAGTAGAGTGTTTAACTCGGGTGAAATTAACCATTTCACCCTCGAACTATTGGCGCTCTCACTTCGTTCGAGCGCCAGAAATATCTCGGGTGTGATGAGTCACTTTCAACCCTTGGTTAACAATCTACTATTGTAAATTAATTGTATTTCTACGTCGCAAAAGGTTGTCAACGACAAACGATCCATTATAACGTGTTTAGCGTCTGTAAACAAGAGTTATTTGTATCGAAACGGAACGAGATTGGGTCCAAAGTTAAGCCAATATTTGGCGAGGCTTCCGAGTGCCGGGTAATTTATAGCGGAGCCGGACGGAGCGGAGTTTATCGAAAGAAGGAGAATAACTTTATTATATAGTGACCGGAAGTAAGGGCGAGCTAAGGCTGGGCGATGGAGTGGTACGCACGAAAGTGTAAGAAAGTACGAATTAAAAGTATACTTTAACTTATTTCTTTGTTAGCCACGTATACAATGGTAAGTATTATCTGCTTATGTTTGCGAACACGTGCCAAAGTTTGCAAAAAAGATGATATCGCCACGTAAAATGTTCATTGAATAATGAACTCTATCTTCTTTTACAATAGATTCAAAATTAGCCACGATATAAAATAACACAGACAGCGCCTTATACCTAGGAGCGGATTTTTTTATCGTTTAGTCCATTTTGAATCTATTGAAAAAGACCATAGAGTTAAAATTAACATTTTATATGGCGTTAAACTTTTTCTTGCAAAAAATGGCACGCTTCCGCAAACAAAAGCAGATAATACCATTGTAGACCTGGCTAAAAAAGAACCATTCATGAGCCCAATTGAAATAAGTTAAACCTACACTTAAAGTTTAGTTAGTCAAATATTAAATCTACATACATTTACAGAATATTTCATTGATGACCAGATGAACAGACACCATTAAAGCTGTCAACGAAATAGTCGCTCAGAGGAAAACGCCTCTGTAGGCGAGCGGTAAGGCACGCGATTGTCAATGTGGAGGTATAGTTAGAACTATTTCAACTGAACTCATGAATGGCCTTTGTTCTGAGCTTATGAATGACATTGTTTGTTAACGCGTGTAATTTTTTGCAAGAAAAATGTTAGCACCACATAAAATGTTTCACTACACAATTCATGAGTTCAGTCAGTTCTCTATCATTAAATTTTTCAGAAAACTTTTACTGTATGACAATCATTTGATATTTATGGGTGTGGCCTGTAATAGGAGCAAATATTCAAAAGGATGCTTCCTTAAAACATTTGCAGTAACCCCTTGTGTCCCATTCATTTATTTATTTTTTGGATTCGGAGAAATTTTGATCTAAAGTTATGACCTCCAAGTAATGTATCTTGGCACCACGACATAATAGCACAGCAGTCAATGCAGATTTAGAAGTAACACCATGTAATGAGTCAGAATAGTTTTTGCATTTTGGTTTTCAAAACAGAGTTTTAGCATTTTTTTAATTTTTTTTTGTTTTTTTTAAATAAAAAGTTACTGACAGCATTCCAGAAGAGTAAAACAATTATAATACAAGTTAACATATTTTGAAGAGAAAAAAAAAATATATTTTTTTTCAATTAAAACCACATGAAAATAATTATTCACAAGCTTAATAATCTACGGTTTATTTTTTTGCTCCTATTACAGGCCACACCCTGTATAACAGTAGCTTTTTGGTGAAGGAAAACATCGTGAAGAAACCGGTCTAATCCCAACAAGGTCTAGTTTTCCCTCTGGGTTGGAAGGTGAGATTGGTAGTCGCTTTTGTAAAACTAGTGCCTACGCCAAATGTTGAAGTTAGGTGCCAAAAAGGACGCCGGGTACCTTTAGGATACAACCGGGAAAAACTGATGAGTTTGTTTCAGTTTCATCGCAATATTTTGACAGTTTTGGTGGGAGAGAGTAACACACTACAGAAACTAAAGTACTTAAGCACTTGTGTGACCGATAGTACCGCGCGGTATTTTGCAATGATGAAATATGTCGCGTCCGCCGCGCGGGCCTCATTGTAAACACATTTCGGAAATCGTCCTCATATGTCCGCTAAAGGAAATCGCTACATTTTAGTCTATGAACGTTTCTTTGTTGCGGAATATTTGAAATTTTTAGTGAGATATGTAATTTTTGTGCCGCCTCGTTGCGTATGCGTTCCATGCACGTGCATATTTTGGTATATTTGCTTAGACCTCGTTTCGATTCTCACAAGCTTGTAATATTAGCTTGTCTTTTTTAGTTCGTTCGTTCATTCATTCGTTAGTACCTATGTGCGAATAGAATCTTGCAAGTTAAATGTAACCTTAGAATAATAACGCCTAGAAGGATAGTTTCATACGGCCGACGCGCCAAGCGTGAGGCATAAAATGGATTCATGTAGTTGTGATCAACTCGTATTCACACGCGCCAACACGCACACAAACGCACCAATTTTGTTCCACCGATCGGCGTACTGGGCCATTTATGTCATACTTTTGGTGGCCTCACCGTTGCGCGTAAACTGCGTTTCTATGCGTTATTATTCTAAGAATGTAACGAACTCCCCACAGTCCAATCAAGTAGAAACTTTGTACAATGATTATGAATATCGGATGCCAATGCAAAACTATGGTACCATAAAGCTGGCCTGGTGATGCAGACAAAAAGTGGCCATAGGAACTCCTCAACTACACAAGATACATTTTAATTGAATTCTTTAATGAGTCAACTATTCATGATGACTGTGCAAAAATATACAGCTGACAATAACGCTCGTTCAAAAATTCAATATTTGACAGAATAAAATGACAACCTTTTTACTTTTCTACATACCGAAGACAAAATTGTACAGTAATAAATTAGCCGATTTAGCTTGAAGTATTTTTGTCTATTTATTTTTAGTTCCAGTGGTTAATTTCAAAACCAAATGTGTGGTTAAGAAATCAAAACTAAAGGCTTATTTTATTTACCTTCTCAATTATTGCGTTAGCTTCGGAGTACATTCAGGCTCAGTATTTTAATAAACAGTACGATATTATCAGTAGTTTATTTTATTGATTTCGTGACAGGGCTTGAATGCGAATGAAGATAAATCCTCTTAGTTCGAATTGCACTAGTGCAACGATCGGGAGGACTAGAACGCTTACCTTACAGACTAATTGTTTTTTTTTACTAGCAGATTCGACTAGTTATCGAACCCTATAAATCGCCCTACGTATCCTATAAATCTTTGGCTGCTCGACCGCACGCACAATGTTTTTAATTGACCATATTTGTATTTCTTTATGTATTGTCTTTTCTATGAATCCTTCAAATAGACAGTTCGTTGAACGAAACCATTTTTTTTAAACGAATAAACAAACGCTTACACGGTAACAATGTCCATCTGTTTCCAACAAGACATTCCACGGCTCCTTGCAAAGGGTCTCGCAAATGAAAAATGTCCAATAAAGTTTAATTCGGTGTCCACTCGGAAAACGGTCCGATATGATATTGTCAAGTCCCTTGCGCTTCGCCGCACTTATTCATGGCGACGTCTTCACTTTCTGACTATAGGGGTGTACGGGGTTTCTGAGATAAACTACTGTTGTATTTTTAATAGCTTTTATTTAACTTGCACTGTTCGTATGTAAGTTGACGTTCAAAAATTGTTGGTACATTCACTGGCCATATATAGTAAAAGTAAAGTAAAGTAATTTATTTTGCGTAAAACGTGGTACAGAAGATGGTATACATATATAACAGAGAAACACACATTTCACCAGCAACTGGCATGCAAAAATTTGAATATACCTAACGAAATAGAAATTAATCATAATGGATTTACACAATAAATATAATGTCAATTAAAATTCAAATTAAATTAGTTAAGTCTTAATTCAAATTTAAGTTTTTATAATAGTCAAAGTACTCATTTACAGTATAAAACGATTCCTGTATTAAAAAAATTTCTTAGTCTTGATTTAAATATGTTAAATGGTAATTCTTTAATGTCATCATGTAACCTATTATAGATTCCAATTGCCATACAAAATGCGTTCTTGCCGTACAATTGAGTCTTTATAGGCGGAATAGCAAGATGATTTGGGTACCTCGTATTAGATTTGTATACGTCACTTTTTTTATTGAAAAATTCTGGATGAAGTTTTAAAAATACACAAATTTCATATACATACATACTAGGCACGGTTAATATTTTTAATTCTCTAAATAACGGTTTGCAGGATGTGAGAATATCCAAGTTGTAAATAGCTATGATGGAACAAAGGCCGCAAAAATATCTGATGACAACGCCGTAAGAGCTTGTCAGATATTTTTGCGGCCTTTGATTCATCATATATTGATACCGGTGACTGTACCTAATATACGATTGAGCTGAAATTTGGCTTACCTATAAGTATACGTAAGTTTGGTGACAAATCAATATTATCGCATCAAAAATCTGATTTGATTATGGAGACAGACTATACTGGCCATATCAACTCTTAAACTATTAAAGATAAAACCATCATTTTTGGGCTCATTTAAATCCTCAAGACAGTGGACGACTGCGTAAACAAAGTACAGTCAGTGCAATAAAAGCTTGTACTTACCGACCAAAACAATTTTTTGTCTGAAACTTAATAATTAGATACCTATCTCTCTCGCGCAATATCATATTATGCGTTCATAGCCCGGCGGCGCCTGCGTATCGGAAACGATAACGCAAGTCAAGCAAAGACGGCAGGGGTCAGTCTTTGGATGGGTGACCGCCTGTTTGAGTGCTTACTATAAATGAGCGCTTCCGTGCTTTGGAAGGCACGCTAAGCAGTTGATCCCGGTTGCTGTCTATGACAGTAGTCGTTAAGCCGAGTTATAGGCCTTCGGGCGGCTTAAGAACCTCTAACAGTCGAGTTGCCCACTCACTTGACAAAGGGGGGACAACTGTCACAAACACAGGAGCTACCTACCACAACCCTGCACGTGTCCCCTGGGTGGTACTAAAGAGTGACAAACTCAAAGGCCAAAATTATAATTGCCATACGATTAAATTAAATAAATATTATTGAATGCCCTGTGATAAAATATGTCCATTAAGAAGTACCATTCTATATACGTACCTACTGATATTAGTTGTTTATGATACAAGTGCGGAAAGTAGGTAATTTTCAACCAGTGGCGATGACCAAAAACACGACCGTTAGGGAGTGTTTTTGATCGACACGACTTGGGAATTAGGTACCTATCAGCACGTGTATCATACAACATAAAATTTTACAATGCATATTTTATTTATCTTTCTTTGACATTTTATGATAATTAATTAATTTTGATGACTTGAAAATTTTAAATCTAAATGTTGAAAACTTATTTTGTGTAAGTAATACAGGATGGGCCATATTTTTTTGCAAATGGAAACACTGAATATTTTCTATACCAATAAATTCTATAATTTTTGAGTGGAGGGAAAATTGACATTACTTTATGCAGTTTTATTTGCAATAAAGCGTTTTACTGATCAATAACGAGCTTTTTGTGTAAAACAGTTCTATAAAAACAACAATTTGTATGTAACCGTTCGCCGCCTATTTAGGAGGAAGCCCGGATCTCACTCCCGCCGATTTTATCGTGCGGGAATATTTTATAAAATCGAGTTTTAAGTTAAAACACCGAATACAATATCCAAATTCAAGCAAAACATCCGCGATGAGATAGTCGAGATCCCTCGCATTATGTGTCAGCGAGTTTCCCAAAATCTGCGTGGTCGTTTGCAGGAGTGCCAGCGACGAGATGGGGGTCATCTCAAAGATATTATATTCAAAAAATAAATTGCATTAGATATTAGTCACAAAAAATAAATGATCAGGAAATTGACCTTCATGGTTTTATTTTCATCAAAGTTTCAAAAGTGCAAGAATTTTTGACCCACCCTGTATTTAACATTATATTAAGATAATATTTACTAACAATATGGAACCTAGTTCTGAAATAAAAGTATTCATTCATTCATTCATTCATCATGCAAGAAGATAAAAAAAAAACATAAAAGGTGAAATTTGAATTGTTTTGAAATCTCATTCTCGCACGTGTGTGGGAATATTGGCCTGAAATCTATTCCCGCACGGCCGCGGCCCGCCCGGCACCGCCTTGCCGGCATAGACGACTTCCTGTGTTCGTGTCTCGATGAACCATATACATTACTGGTGCATTGTAATAGTACATTTCGATGCTAGTGCGGAAAGTATGTCATTACTTAACGAGTGCCGAGATATCTTGCCACGAGCCGTAGGCGAGTGGTAAGACTCGGGACGAGTGAAGAATGACATTTCCGCACGTGTATCGAACGACGTTTTTTAATACAGTTGCGAAAAAATAAGAAAAACAACAAGAAAGAACAGTATTAAAAAAAAAAATTAAACAACTTTATTATTTTTCAACTGTATTACAATGATGTTACAGAATTAATAATATAAAAGTTTAAAATTTCTTACTTGTTGTTTTTCTTATTTTTTCGCAACTGTATTAAAAAACGTCGTTCGATACACGTCGAAAAGTAAAAAACACTAGTGCGCAAAATACAACTTTGCGCACGATTTGCAGCTACAAAAAGTACCACTTTTTGAGCAACTGTATTAAAAAAAATTTGAAAATAGATGAGGTATTTCGGCGATTACTCGATCCTTACATAGCGCATAGCTGCATAGGTACCTACATACTAATGTAGCAAGTTACAAACCAACAATTTTTTTATTACCTCTTTATTTTATTAAGTAGTAATAGACATTTTAGCTCATTTAATATTCTGTATTAAATGAATATATTTAAAAATATTTTCCTGCCGTAGTTACATTCTAGACAAGCCCTGATATGTCCGCAACTTCAGTAAAAGCTCGCTTAATGCTACAAAGTGATCTCAACCAGTTGCCCCGGGCGATGCTTTACCGTCCCTCTTATGAAAATTTCACATCACACAACATCTTATATCTACCTGAACGAGTCAAATGTTGTATTTTCTTGTGTGTTAAAAGGTTTTGCGAGCTGGATTTTGTCCTTGTAATCTCTTGGATGAAAATTACACACAGCTACACACTCTATTCTGTATTTAAGTACCTTATGAATAGGTTCATCAAGTGTTTGCTCGATTACGAACTTTGGTGAAAATGAGCGCATAAAAAACTACTCTGACTTGGCTTTTTCGTGTCAAAGACTACTGTCAGTATTTGTAAGCTGTCAATATTTTCCACCATTATTCCACTGACAGATATAATGTATAAGAAAATCGGTGATACTACCATCACGATTGCTATACCGACCACTCGTTGCATCTCGATCGCTGGGAGTAGACATATCTCGAGTGTGAGATTTTGAGAATACGGAAATGGTTTTTCGGTCGATATCCGCCATACGTTTTTTCGAGATATATCTATTAGACATCATCTCGAACAGCCCGAGAATGGGCCTCCAGTTAGTAACATAAATACAGTATCATCACTAGGAAATCAAAAATGGATCGAGTATGGAAACACTCACGCCTCTACACTCTCCTATACAACGCCATGTTTGTTTTGTACGTTCATATCTACGCCCCGCTTGTCATAAACACGGTCTAACATAACATAAAAACTTTCTCGCTGAATGTTGTAGGTACACTCATTTTTTCTCACTTTTCTATGATGCAGGGGCATAAACAATATAGAGCAGAGCACGTGTTAACACTGCCATAACCGTGCGAGTTAACTGCCGAACTTAGGGCACTTTGTGAAATATGACGCACCGTGTAACGGCCCTTATCGATTACCTCGTAGTGTTTTATAGCACATTTTTGCCTTACATATAATAATAAACGCTACTCACATTTTAACTCATTCACTGCTAAGCATGTAATAGTTGGTCATTGTGGCACTATTTGGGGGATGCCTATGTTCAGCAGTGGACGTCTTTCGGCTGATATGATGATCATGATGATGACTGAAAAGCTACGCTCGTAGCACTCGCAGCACTACTCCGTATGTAGCAAAAATGGCCGAACGCCCTCTGACCATGTCGTGATTAGCAATGGATAGGTTAATTAAAAATCATGTTGTACTTTTACCGTGATGATGAAATACGTGGAACCTATTAAGTAGGTTCCGACAGAAAAGTATTTTTTATAAAACAATATTGTTATTTGTTATATTTACGATGATGTTGTTGTCGCTAAAAACTTAATTTATATTTTTTTATAGTTTGGCTAGGTACCTACGCCATCGCCATTAAAACTGTATACTTAATTATGCTGCTTTGCACAGACAACATTTGCTGTTGATCTCATTTATTGGTTCTAATTTAAAGTTATAACATTTTTCTTTTGTTCACAAAAATAGATGATTTTTCGATATCAAACTTTTTTGCTCTGAAACATGTTTCCTTAAAAGCTCCATAAAAACGCAGGTGCTGTAAAGAACATACATTTTTCTTTACTTTATTGCTGAAAAAAGGGTTCGACACAAAAAGTAGAACCGTAACAATAATAACTGGAGAACGTTATCGTTTATAACAAAGAACGGAGTTATTACAGTAATACAGTTGCTTAGTTTCAAGACAATAAAACGTTAATAAATAGTGACAATGAGGTATGTACATTTGTACAAGATAAATTTAATGGATATTGACGTTTATTTTTTTGCAGCATATTAGGTAGGATATTATAAAAAGCATCATTAGTGCAAAAAGAGGATGCAACAAGACAAATAAAAACCGGTCAAGTACGAGTCTGACTCGCACATCGAGGGTTCCGTACCAACTTTTATACACCATACCCGTCATGTCAGGACCCCATTCATTCTTGAACAATCTTAAACGGGTCATTGTCAGTCACAAAAACAAAAATCATCTTTCCGGTGGTCAATAGTTAAGAGCTTACGTTTACATATAACATGTTTTTATCACATAGAATTATAGAAGGGGCAACGCCGTTTATGCGGATTCAGAGTACAACCAAAAATTAGGCTTTATAGCCCTTAACTTTGGCAATGTCCACCGAAAAGACGCGAACCTAAATCTGACAATGACCCAAACAGCTCATAGTAGAAGTTACCGTTGCAAAGCGCCTAATGCATTTTGGTACTAACAACTTACAACTTAGTATGTTTGCTTATCAGCGATAGCTTTTTATCATGCGTACTGATTTCGATTATTTATTTTTTATTTGAAAGAAGGGACTTTAACGATAATCTGATAGGAATTTTAAGATTTAAATTTTCATACAAAAGTAATTAATTACAAATTTAATAAAGAAATTATTTTTAATAAATAAAAAAAAGGCTAGATAGAGATATTGTTTTATATTTCCTGTATTATTTATGTTACTCTTATTCATATGTAATTATTTCACAATTTTCGCTTCGTAAACTTCGGAGATAAAGGGGGGGTCAAAACTTAACTACTGTAGAAAAAAAATAAAAACAGTCTTAGAAAGTGCAATTCAAGCCCTTTTATATGATACCCCACTTGGTATTTTTACTAGACTTTGATTTTTTAACCCCCCCTCATATTCGTCATTTAATCAGAAAATAAAAATGTTTATTTAATTTTTTTTCATTTTCCATACACGTGTATTAACCCTTTTGACAGCTGTTCCAAATTTCAACTTGATAGCTTAAGTAGTTCCTGAGATATTTAACGTTGTGACAGACGGACGGACGGACAGACGTACATACGTACAGACGGACAGAGTCGCACCATAAGGGTTCCTTTGTTACCTTTTTGGTACGGAACCCTAAAAATGATGTATCATAATAACAAATATTATCATACCCCACTCCTAAGAAAATTTTAAAAATCTCGTAAGATCCAAGTAATTTTCAGGACTTATGTAATAACGGCCCAGTGTCCTGAAAATAAGTCATACATAACTAACAGTTTTGAAATTCGAGTCCCTTAATAGAGTTCAAATTGAATTACATAAAAGCTTATGAGTTGGGCTGTTTAATATTATATCCTCATATTAGGCCGATAGGGCTTACGAAGTTAAATCGGCATATAATTTCAAAGAAAACAATTTTGAAACGTAATAATAACATTGGTAAGTAGTTTATGTTTGAAAAGACATTAATCATCGGTTTAAGTAAAACTATGTTGCACAATATCTCACTTTGATATCACACATAAACCCAGCCCGTTAAAATTCTAATGTTTTATGTCACGAGGTATAACTAATTAAAGGTGCATCATCTTCTATTAATTTGCAGTGTAAATATCAAGTGCATCTGGGGTTTGGCAGTGGGAATTAAAGCAAAATCATGGCAAAGTGTGAAGTTATGACCTCTATTGGTTGCCGTTTATTTTAATTGAAGGATAGTGTATATTTTTTAAGTAGAGTAAATAGCGCTATTATAAACATAAATGACCCATTCCAGTTGAAACTGGCTCATCACATTCACACCACTCCATTTTAATTAAATGCTAATACCGTGTCTGACTGATAATGGACTTATTGCAAGCATTATTACTTAATTGGAGACAGCCAATAAAACAAAAGTAAGTTAAGTTGGAAATAAATCTGAATTGACGAGTAAAAGGCACGGTATCGAATGACTCGCTCATTTTTTTCTTAATTAGCCCCTAGCCACACCTTTGCGGCTTCACTTTGAACTTTGACCAAGGAAGCACCTCATGTGCCAGGTATTGTGTAATACGATCGCTCCACCTCGCAGTTTCTATTGCTAAGCTACTCAACTATTCTAAAGGTTTCCACGCTATTCCTTCATAACTAGCTAGTTATAGACAACTGTAAATTTAACCACGTAACATAAATCGGGGCATTAATTTTACAACTCAAATGAAACAATTTAGTAGTAGGCGAGCACTTATACGCCAGCGGCGCC
Organism: Epinotia brunnichana; assembly: GCA_963854355.1. Taxonomy (NCBI): domain Eukaryota; kingdom Metazoa; phylum Arthropoda; class Insecta; order Lepidoptera; family Tortricidae; genus Epinotia; species Epinotia brunnichana. The sequence goes on from OY977940.1 coordinate 20,495,493, forward strand.
CTGACTCGCAACTTAAGCGGCCTCCCTTGCCTACCGCTAAACAAATTTGACAGCTCCAAGTTAGCCCAAGTTTATATGCCCGTGCTAACTTTCCTATCGACCACGAAAACTCACGTGTACTCTATTCTCATTGATACAAGACTCCTTTTGCGATGACGGGAATTTGGGTAACTGTACCGGTATGGTGTGTAAAGTAGTGTCGGTCTGGTCGGTATTGTACCTACGTTGAAGCGAGTTGACGTGATTATTAAGGCGTTTAGCAACGTGTGTGATTACTTTGAATTAAGGCGGGGTAAAATGACGCTTGCTTTATTTAGTAACGGTTTTTGTACAAGAATATTTTAGGTGCTCCTAGAGTAATATTTAGTTTTGATGTTAAAAACAAATTACAATGTAAGTACTAACTTTATTTTTTATGAGTTAGTAGAATGACGCGACGCAGCCAACCTAAAGTTCAAACATAGCAATTTATAAGACCGTACACCATGTTATCATATAGCGCGCCACATCTCCAAACAACAATCTCCTGCAAAATGATAACTTGCAATTTGAATTTGAAACATTGTCCGACGAAAACTAATTTGCAATGGTATTCTTTCAACCCTTCCGCGCCAATAGGCCGCACTTAACCCTCCCCATCCCGCGAGGGATTATTATTCGTGCGCAGCTAACTCGTGATAAGATTTAAGTTTCTCCTATTTGCATAGAATACATAAATTCATACGAGCGAGTTAATTCTCAACTGCTATCTGACGTATAATTTTACGTAAGTTGGATGGAAAGTTTTGGCTAATCCAATTACAGGGATGAGACAATATTGCTAAGCAGTCCTTTTGATGGTGAATGTCATTGTTATTTTGTTGTTATGTTGATATAGGTGGGTACTCGCAAGCACTATAGAGGGGTTTATGGCACGAAATGGGACGTTTTTTTATCACTCATACGTCTTACCTGGCCCCGTAGCATGGATGGCGTTATCCAGCGATAAATGACAGGATAAGCGCGTCGTCTCGTTCTATCGAACGGTGTCAGCCAGGGACGGATGCTCTATCTTGTCACTTATCGCGTGATAAGGCCATCCATGCTACGGGGCCTGATGGTAAGCAGACCGTAGCGACTCCATTAAAGTCACAAGGGGAGCTTTGGCGACCTTAAGTACTCATCAGCTCACCACCAAGAACACAACATTATCTAGATAGGTACATTGGTATAGGTATTGATATTGCTGTTATTATGGCTGCGGTTTTCAGTAAAGTCGATCTAGCGTGAACACAATAAAAATGCCAAATTTTGGTTTGGACTCATAATCCGCTTGAACGGCCTATCGTAAACTATTAACACACCACGTAGGACAGACGACTTTAGTTTTTCTTTTTGAACTCTGCAGACTTTTATTACCACGTTCCCATACGTGGACATAAAATATGAGTTTACAATACTTAATATTTTGTAAATACGTTCCACCGGCGTAGGGGTTGCGTTCATTTCGTTCATTTTCTACGCACTTGCCGCACCAGTCATTTCCGCTGATTATTAAATGACGGCCGTCATCCTGACAGAGGCGATGGTAAAAAATGCCGGATTAATTTCGATTTAAACTCCGCGAGTCCGAAGCTTTTAAATTCGCATAAATACAACATGGGCAGCGGTCGCGGAGCCTTTATCAATTACAGTGGGACCCACGTCAAAAATATGCACTGTAAAAAACGTTACATGAACGATCGTTAAATATTTACACACACATTAAATATGCGACGGACCGCTGATTTGAATCGCTGGTTTAGATTAATATTTTGGGTGATCTGTATCAGATATCAAATACTCGTAGGTGCATGAAACTTTAATAACTTCCAGCATGTTTAGCAGCATATCAATCCTAGTTATCAAAAAATATAAATATGTTATAGACATAACACAAACATATAACGAGCACACACACACACACACACGATACATTGAACGAGAGAGCGAAGCGAACTAAGTTCTCCGTTTCAACTTGGGCCAAAATCTTTCGTATGTCCAGCTGCTCTCCTCTAGGTACCTGGGCATTTTAAATAATTCGTGAACCCAATTAGCATAATTTGTGAAACAAAAATTAACTCAGTGTCAGTTTTGTAACGACAATTACGTATTTAGTTTGTATAAAATTTTACTTTTTCTTTTCAATATATAAATCATATGCATAAAGACCTTATTTAAATGCGAAAAAAGTTCAGTTTGACATCATTTGTATGCTTAATTTTCGTTATAAAACTGACACTGAGTTAATTTTTATTTAACAACTCACGCTAATTGGGTAAACAAATTTTAAAAAATGCCCACCTACAGGTCGCATTTCTCAACCGATTCAATAACTATATAGGTTTTTTATTGATTCAGTTTTTCAAAATTTGAAAATTAATGTAAATAAACTACTATTAATGCTCGCTCTTTTCACACAAATATCTCAAACTAATTTTTGTCTCAAAATTTGGAAAGAAAAAAATGTTTGATTTAGGACGCATGTTTTACAACTTCAATGTGATCTGACTATAACACGCGTGGCCGTGCATATTAATTATTACAGTTTCTTTAAGGAAAAAAAATGTACACACCAAACTCGTTTCAATATATTAACATTTTGTAGCTAGTCTCAAATTCCCTTTGTAACAATATCGGATGTAAAGGCTTTGTCGAATTTGCTCGGACGGTCCAATTGGGAACACTGAACGACACTCCAATGTTTACAAGTGGAAAACTGAATAGAGCGGGTTTTATTAAATGTGCACTCTTTAATCTGCACTGGGATAAATGGGGAAAAAATATTACCTGAGTATACCTACTACGGTATCTGTTTGATTTTGGTTCCTTACATTTTTCTATAGGACTATGCATAACACTGTAAGCTAACATTTAATAGACCTGACACCATAAAAGCAGAAAATGAGAGTCGCTGTAAATATTATCCCTCGGAACCCTCGGAAATTTTAAAATCTACTTCTAAAGTATTTAGCTTCACTTTTTCTGACTCCATTTCGAGTTTGTTTTTGCTTTTATTTTAAGCTCATATAATTTTTTTTTTTTTTTAATTTATATATTAAGAAACAAACGGTCACATACATAATTTTTTTACACACTATTATTCAGAATAAAACCAGACCTACAGTTTCCTTAATTATTTCACTAGTGCTAAATAAACATTAGACATTAATAACATTTTACTATAAATAAGTATTTGCATGGAACTTGGCAAGTAAGCTTAGTACCTACTTAGGTGTAAAGATGAATGCATAATACATGCCAGTACCTATTGTTAAATAAAGTTAATTCAATTACACAATGCAAAAATATTAATCTAGAGGTTAATGTTTGCTAAACATGGAAAAGGTTTTCTTCAAAGAACCTATACTGCAATTAAAAATATCAATATTTGTTAGTTTTACACAATCATTAAAAAGTATAAAAACTGCTTTTTTTAAATGGAGGAGCGGGTCTTCCTGACACAGGTATTTTTTAGCTACTAGGAAGACCCGACCCTGTTGTCATTTTGTACTCGCTGTTTATCAAATAATTTATTTTCTTTTTCAAATCATTTGAATTTTCATTAAGTACCTCATTCCGGTCTCATAGACGGAAGCTCTACCAAACTTCCAACGGTGATATTGCTGGCGTTCATGCGTCTTTGAAACTACCTCCATGATTCCGCTTCCCATTTGCAAGCTCAGAACACAATTCAGATTTTGGTCTTTTATGCGACCAGCTGGTCCACATCCACTCAACTCATAATTATTCAAATAATTATTTATTCGTCACTGATTTATTCGCCAATAATTTATTCGTCTACACTTTCGAATGACGAATGACTTATTCTCATTTTATTCGAATAAATCGACGAATAAATCGTCGAATAATCCACGAATAATATTTAAGAATGCAGTTGCTCAATATTGACTTATCAATGTTGGCGTTACGTTTTTTTTTTTTTTTTCGTTTATTTATCCTATATACTTATAAATTATTTACAAATGATTCGAGCAGCGAACGAAAACCGCGTGCGGTTTATCTGTCGCCATTGTCGCTCGTTTTACAATCGTAGTTAAAAGTAGGGTAGTTTTATAATGGTTATTACATAATTTGTGCACCGCTCGGGCGCTCATCGGTAGTAGGCAAGTACATATTTTTTGTAATAATTTTTATTTTCTGAGAATTATGAAACAGTTTCTGGAAAACATCATTTGGCCATTCGTTTAATATCTAAGGTAACAAATACTCCCACATTCTTTTGCCGTATGCATTGTTATACGGTGGCAGTACGTATCTGGGTAAAGTACTTATGTTTCTTAAGTTTTGTGGCCTATATCGATTTTGAAGGTTGGGTAAATTTGAAATTTCATCACAGATTAGCATCATCTTAAATTTATCGTACACATTTATAATTTTACAGTATCGAAATAGATGATTATCGTCGTTTTTATGCTTATTTCTAATAGAATTTGGTACAATTGTTTTAATCATTCTTAATTGAAGCTTATAGATGTTATCCATGTAAGTTTTATAGGTTCTGCCATAGCTACTAAGGCTGTAACTAACAATGGATTCGGCTAGTGACATGTACAACATTTTGAGAGTATTGAAAGGTAATTTATATTTTAGAAGTGATAGTTTGCATAAAATTGATCGTAATTTGTTACAAATAAGGCTTATATGTGGACCCCAGTTGAATGTATTATCTATGACCAAACCGAGGTATGTATGCTTATCCACTATTTCCAGTTGTTCACACTCACACGTACGCGTAGTTTTTTTGGTGCATGCACTCATGGCTATGCACTATAATTTTAGGTGTGATGAGGCTTTTTTATATGCAGAGTGGATATGCATGACCTTGGTTTTGTCATAGTTAATGACTAAGCCTACGTCGTGGGCCCATGCACACAGCTGGTTAAAGTTACCTTGTAGGATGGTTTCAGCAGCCGTGATGTCAGCATTAGTTAGTGCGGTTAGACGAATGTTTAAATAACAAAGTTAGAATTTTATAGTTGTAATTTTAAAATGTACCAAATTTTGAGTAGCCATATTATATTTGCGTTACGTATATGTTAACAGGTTTGATTCTTTTTATTATGTCAGTCCTGAAAACAGGTGGAATAATTACCATTGATATCCGTTTCACCTTGTGCGCCGAAGTTAATTGGTACCCTTGACGTCGTTTACGTGAGCTGAGCATGGTCCAGCAATTTAAGTACTTGGGACATGTCATCACCGAAAACCTAACCGATGACCCAGATATTGAGAGGGAGCGCAGGGCGCTGGCTGTAAGAAGCAACATGCTGGCCCGTAGGTTTTCCCGTTGTACACATGAGGTTAAAATAACTTTGTTTAAATCGTTCTGCCAAACATTTTACACGGGAAGCCTATGGGTTAGGTATACACGACGAGCGTACGACGCCCTGCGCGTCCTCTACAATAATTCTTTCAGAATGCTGATGGGACTGCCCCGGCGATGCAGCGCGTCAGGTATGTTCGTGAGCGCGCGCGTCGACGGCTTCCACGCTATCATGCGCAAGAAGTACGCGTCGCTGCAGCAGCGACTGAGGGGTAGTCACAACAGCATTCTGAAAATGATTGCAAACATAATGTGTCAATGTCTCTTCCAAAAACAGTGGGTCGATTGTCTCAGAGGTTGTGTGACATACGACAAGTAGCTAGTTATTTATTTATTTTTATTGTAATTTTATTTTGTCTTGTGTTCTTTTATTTGTTTTAGGTTAGAACTGTTACTTTTGTGATGTTGTCTGTGTCTGTTGTTGTTGTCAATATGGATCACATAGTTATCTGAAATAAATAAATAATAATAATAATAATTACCTCTTTCTAACAAATTTTAAAACTAGGTATCACTGTTCTGTCTGTAGGAGAAAATATTACGTTTTTGAGATAACTCCCAAAATCTACTCATAATCTGCCGAACATGGCTAAAAAGCATCCCTACAATAATCGTTCAAGTTATTATTCCCGATAAGCATTACGAATGATTATGCGAATGAAGAAGTTATTCGCGAATAAATAATTGAACACTAAACTTTTGCAGGGCGAGTTGCTCTATTTACATAGCAACTTTCGCTATCTTACCAAGGAAATACCCGAAGCGTGTTTTATCGTCGACTTAATTTATTTGATTCAAAATGATATTGAATGCATCAATCGCGAGCATGTTCAATCGTCGCCGTTAACGCGGCACGGAATCGCGTGCCAAATGCATATTCGCGAATAATTCGAAATATTTATTCGTTAGTCGCGAATAATTATATTTATTCTTATTCGTTATTCGCATTCGAATACATTTTGCCCATCTCTGGGTGCAGCACATATATGTTCTCGTAGCACTACGTAGCACTTCGTAGAAGTTGTTGGCGTAGCCGATGCTTTGGTCGCGGTGACGTCAGCGCGTACGGGTCGCATTATGATAAGGCCTAAGATGTATGATGTATTTGATGTACCGACTAAATAAGGGAGATAACATAAGTATAGTACGAAATTGAGAATATACTTTTCTCAAAAATGGCCCGCAAAGTGCACATAACTAGCTACCATATTGGAAGGTAAAGTGTATACATAGTTTAGGGCCAGATCAAAATTAAAAAATAAAAAACATTGCAGGCCGCCTGGAATGTTACATATAAATTCCTTTATTTGTCGAGTACCAAACTTTTTAAAAAGTAGAAACTGGCATAAAAAAGACGCCACACGTCGTATTCAGCCAAATCAACTCGTATTTTTCTGTTGCAAACGCGACATTTTTGTATGAGTCTCAAATAGTTTGCATTTTTCGGTGGAGAAATACACTTGCATTCTATCTTAAAAAAATAGTATGACGTTTAATTTCATGTAATTTGCAGTATCCTCAATTTGTATTTAATAATAAAGCTTGATTTCAATTTAGTATTTTTTATTCCCCCATTTTTCAGAAAAGTACTGTCTTAGCCTCAGCCGGAATGACAATTGCAGGCTTCGTATTATAATTAAACGGAGCTCGTCCGTTTAAACAAATACTCCGCCTGCAATTGCCTCCTTCCCGGCCACGGCAATAATGTACTAGTATTACCGTCGTTCTTCGTGGTGGGTAATAAATAATAATTGTATTTTTTCGAAACCGTAGCACTATTGTGTTTCCACATTACAACTACGTTGTGTAATTAATAATTAACGGACATTCATAAAATCAGCAGCCATTATTCAAACCAAACTTTTATGAAGAATTAATAGTCGGAAACCGCATGTTCAAATTAAATTTTAGCGTGCAAGTGGCTTAACAAACGAAAAATATTTGCTCATTCCCAGGCGAACATGATAAATTGTAAATTACTTGGAAATGTGCGTTTTGAGTCGAGTTTAAAATGTTCGAACAACAGTGGGAGTGAAATTCACAGGCAAATAATGAGGAACAAATTAAAAATGCAAAAATTGATTAATGAACCCGTTTTCAGCAAATATGTACGTAATGACTGCCTTCGCTTTGTTTGGTGACTTGTCGCGTTCATTTTTACGCTCTCAATATGCAACATTATACACCGAACTTACTCATTCAATTTAAATCTTTCGTAACACAAACACTTATTTCAAAAGCAAATTATAAGATAAATTATTATAATCTTGGATGTTTGGCAGTTATGTGTTCTACTTTAAAAGCTTGAGACCTGGCAAAAGGCACAAACAACACACAGATCCAGAGATAAATAACTTAGGTATACAGAGATATTATACAAACAGTTTGTAAATCTGAGGTATACCTACACTTCGCATTTCAATTTGATTTCAATGTTTTTCTCGCTCTTTCTTGCACACGCGTCGAGCTAGCGTGCGAGAACGAGCGCCCAAAACGTATTTTAATACGGTTGTTTTCAAAAAAAGTGTACCCTAGTTAAGGTAAACTTAAGAAACGTTAACTTTTTCAGGTGAGTCACGAAAATTTGCCATACATTTATACAGCTAATTTTCGTGACTCACCTGACAAAGTTAATGTTTCTTAATTTTACCTTGACTAGGGTACACTTTTTTTGAAAACAACCCTTAAATGGGAATTGTAGTCTCAAATCGATTCCCTGGGGATTGAACACTAAACTTTTGCACGGCGAGTTGCTCTATTTACATAGCAACTTTCGCTATCTTACCAAGGGAATACCCGAGGCGTGTTTTATCGTCGATTTAATTTATTTGATTCAAAATGATATTGAATGCATCAATCGCGAGCATGTTCAATCGTCGCCGTTAACGCGGCACGGAATCGCGTGCTAAATGCATATTAGGTGTCATAACTGCGCCGGGCGCGCTTTACTCGGGATGCATTACACGGTTATGGTGTGCCGGCTTTTGAGGTTGACGCGAGTATGGATAGCAGTGACGGATACTATGTAGATACTCACACGCCGTGAAGTATGACATTTTATTACAGGCTTTTTGTGACATGTTCGCTAACCGGGTATTTTAAAAATAAATACTTATTGTCCGAATCTGATGGTCCGCTTTTAAGTAAAGCTCTCTAGCGATAAGACCGCCTGTAGTTTGCCTCTACTTGTATTGATTTAGTATGATTAAAGATATTTTTGAGGGGCATTGAGGTGTGCAAGTATTAAGAGTATTTGTATTGTATATATTATTATTTTAAGTGAATATTTACCAGGAATCCACGCATTTACTGAACCCAGCTTGCAACCAGTAGCATTTATTACTACTTTTTTTTTCTAACACCGTGTATGATTTAGCAGTACGTGGTTAAGTTAAATACTAGATTTGTGGCCCGCTCGCCGTAGCCAGTGGCATTTTTTCCGAGTCCAGTTAAAATACTGGACCTACCTGGTACAAAAACAGGATTTACTGTATCTATCCGTCGTCTTCATTTGCGCAACCGCCGGTAGAATTTTGCCGTGCGCTCGTCCTCACCCTCCTAGCGTTTTACACGGATGTATCCGAAAGGACCCCGGGGTCCGCTTCGAATTTACCTGTGCCCTATTTAATAATAATTTACTTTTTAGTAACAAAGTTTAAACCGACTTCAATTCAGTACTTCACCAAGCCACATAGGTAGATGAACATTTCCACATTTCCTTTCCAATTTACCACATGCACTGCTTTCCGAGAGCAAATGCGTTGATTATTACAGAAAAAACCCAAGTCGCTATCTGTGGGCTTGAGGATATTTGAGGAGTTCCGTCGACTCCTAAAGGATCTGAGAATTACCATTTCATGAGTTGCTACTTCGACGGAATCATGTCAGAATCTTTGACGAACCTTACATCTTTGAGGAGTTCCATAAGTCATCTGTGGTCTTCAGTATCAGTTCCACTTCACCAAAATTGCGATTACTGAAAGTACGAATTATAATAGAAAATACCGAAATTACTACATGCGTGCCTATAAAATTTGAGGATTGCCCTCAATTTCCCTGGGATCCCATCATCAGATCTTGATTGGGTTACAATGCGACCACCTCGGAAATATATTCTTACAAATAAGAAAATAATTTTGGAAATCGGTCCACAATTGACGGAGAAGTCGGCGAACATACATAAAAAAAAATATATACATACAGTGGAACATATAACCTCCTCCTTTTTTGAAGTCGGTTAATTAAAAATAGGTACTAGATTGCAGTTTATGATTCGGCTGTTACAATTATAATACTAGACCAGTTTACTGCTCGCAGCCAGTGGCATTTCATCAGAGCCCATTATAATATTACAAATACTAGACCTACGGTACGTGGTACCTACGTTTAAATACTAGGTTTGTTGCCGCCGTAGCCAGTGGCATTTCACCGCAGATGGCCGATACGGGCCATGCAACAAAGCCGCTAAACACCGTAAACTCGTGAATTATTAATCTTATCGAGCGGCTGACATGGCCGGCGTCGTGAAAAATTTAATAAATTGCCGCTTAGATTTATTAGCTCGAGTACCGGACGATTCATGTTTAATAGCCATTGAGATTGTAATTGTAAGTAATTGCTAACAATTGTACGAGTATGTTTGATTTTCTATTGGTAGGTAGGTACATCGTGCAATCTACGAGAAAGCGCCCCACTACCTACTTCTCCTTGCCAAATATTTTGTCCGTTATTTAGGTAGGTAGGTAGAGGTGAGCGTTGATTGAACGTTTTATATCTAAACTCAAGAGCACAAAACACAAGGCAAAAAAAAATATGGTTTTAAAAAATAAAAATTTATAATAGGTTTTTTGTGTTAATTTCATTTTTTAAAAAACGTTATTCTAAGATGCTTTATTTATTCAAGTATCTAACAAACTTTCCACCTGAAAGTGGATAGATTTAAATAAGCATGTATTGTCTTTTTTTGTTTGATTTATCTTTAATATTATTTATATAATTGTCGACGACGGCGACCCTTACAATTTCCTCTGATGAGCACGAATACGGTGGTTAATATTACACATATTAGAGCACATCTAAATGAACCAAAATAAAGATAAAAACATTTATTAATATATTTTGTAACTTTTCAGAAGCTAGCAGTGGTCCGGATCCCATACAAGCCGACTCCCATCCCCACACCCTCTAAACTCTGTCATAACTTTCCTTGTTCCGGGTTGCTCATTGAAAATGTTCATGCGCTGCCACTGGAAGCTATAATTTTTTTTGATGTATGAAATTAAGTTGGATTTTGTGTCTAGGTAACTATAACACTTTAAACTGCTGGGACGACAGTTATCTGCGACCATGACCGGTGCAATGCAACCCGTGTCGAGACGTCAGAAATAAAGGTGAATAAATATCGCGTTAGACCCGGATTAAACAGTATTTAAATCTAGGTAACTATTTAATTGATAATATACCCGTTAAGACTTAGAAAAAAATCTGCTATTATAAATTATTTAAAAGGACCTCGAAAGGGAAAGGTTCTCGAGTCACGGCCACGTACCGGAAGGCGCGGTGTGGGTAGGCCCCCCACAAGGTGGACTGATGACCTGGTAAAGGTAGCGGGAGTCCGCTGGATGCGGGTGGCGCAGGAGGTCATTTTGGCACTCTTTGGGGGAGGCTTATGTCCAGCAGTGGACGTCTTTCAGCTAATATGATGATGATGATGATAAATGATTTTCAAAATTGTTTCTTTTTCCTTACAAGTTGTCAGTTCATTGACTGGACTAGGTACTGTGCTGAATTTCCGTACCAAATGTACCCGTTATTATTGCTCTTGAGTTTAAGTTCTAACTTACACTTAGTTATAGAGGCTTGAAATTACTGACTTAACCCTTTCAGTGATACGTCGAATGTTTGCTGCATACGGAAATCAAGTTGCTACAAGATACAAGATATTTATTCATAAAAGTCAATGTTTTACAAGTCAGGTATGTACATAATAAGTAGTATTATTTATTAATTACATCGGATGTCAAATAAGGTCACATATAGCTTTATATGTCTGAGTGATACAGGAAGTTTCAATTCAAAAATATTACTACGGCGAAGCGCAGACAGTACGAGTAGATATGTGCTCGCTATAAGAGAGAGAACATAGACGGGCATGCAACTGCCAAAGAGAAAAAGAGGAAAAAGGATTACGATTAGTTTATAATGTTTTCAGTAAATTTTGGCGCAATTTCTGACTCACATATGCGTAATGCAAATTGTGAAATAATCCATAAAAAACATTAGGAAGCGTTATTACACTCACCGCCTTAATACCTACTAAATAAAATGTGGCAAAAACGTAAATCCTAATTAAAACAAACATCACTGAACAGTTCCCTTCATAAATCAGGGTAAAAAGTGAAAAACGTTATCTCGCAACCCTTTAAGCGCGGAACCCAACGTAGTTTATAAAGAAAGACTTCGGTTTCATACAAAGTCGAGGGCAGATACGACTTTTAATCAGCACAGTAAAACACGAAGGAGCTGAGCGAATTCGCTAATTTCAGTACTGAATAAAGATATATTAGTGGTCTGCACAAAGATAAAGGAATAAATTGTGGACGCGATAAATCAGTAAAGGATGGTTTTAATTACACACCCGGTGGAACCACTCCCGTGAGGTGCGGGACGCACTGAGCGCAACCATAGGTAAAATACACTCGCGGTCAAAAGTCGTGGGGTCACCCCAGTGAACAATAATATCTAGAAGTCTAACTAGCGCCGAAAAGTGGCCCCACAAAAAGGATGCACTTATAGGCGGGGATTAAAAAGGATGCCTGGCAGCCGTTCAGTTCGAACATGGCCACCGTGTCAAACCGTTAAATAAACCAAACGTTCGGTTTCAATAAATATGCATTGTTGTGCCGTAAAGTGGTCTGTGAGTCGTTCGGACAAGCACAACAAAAAAGATGAAATCACTTTTCACAAGTTAATGCAGCGATAAACATGTTATTTTGATTTTATTGTTATGATCACATTTTGTATAGGGATGGTATTATGCCAACAGACATCAAAGACTACAATATACATACTGAGATAGACAGGCAACTCGACCAAATTGAGAAGGCATGTAATGCTTGCGTGTACAGGCGCCATCTCTTCTGCGATACTTAAAACTTTTCTTTGAATGTACAAAACATACAAAAAGTGCGTCGGTCGTGGGGTTTGAACCTTGGCTCATCGACTCCAAATACCGCCGTCTGTACTCCTAGGCTACTGATGTCTTATGAACTTACGGCGAATTTTGAAATACCTTGACAGCCTAGCCTAGCAATCGCTAGACCTTCAGAGAGTTCGCGACCTATCCAGTAGGTGACACTATTTTCAATAAGAAACTGGATTTGCATTAAGTTCTAAGTTCGCATAGCATGACAGACATCATTACTGAATTAGTTTAGTTTAATAATAAGTGTTTTTATTGTTACTAACCAAACATATGGATGTACATGTCCAAAATAAATTTTTGAATTGAATTGAATTGAATTACTTTTTTTAATAAGTTGGTTTCTATTTTAACCATTGAATATCTTATCAATATTTTTGAAGTTTTTATCGATGCCTTTCTAACTATAAAATTAAAAAAAATGTTTTTAGATTTCCAACACATCCAATTAGAAACGAAATATGGAATGAAGCAGGGCGTTTGAAACGAAACAATTCGAAATGGCATGCCAAAAAAAGGGATGTTCTTTGTTCTTTACATTCCATCTTGCATTCATTGCAAATAAATATTTTGGTTATATTTCTTCTTTATAAGATGTTACTGGTGCATTTAAATACGATTCTTGCAGCCATCAAATTCTAATAATTAAAAGCGCAATAGAACTGTTCTACATTCCTAAAAAAGATTCCTTGATTTGGTCATCAACAGGCATCGGGGTTTATATCGCACGATAAGACGTTAGCGAGCAATGGAGTCGACATTAGCAATAAAATTCAACTCAAATTCTTACTCATACTTATTTATTTAATTCTAAAATGCCTTTATAGCGATCGTGATTAAAAATCGGATTCAAATTAATATTGTAAACCCATATCTCTGTTGACAACTTGCTGGGACGACAGTTATCTGCGACCATGACCGGTGCAACCCGTCTCGAAACGTCAGAAATAAAGGTAAATAAATATCGCGTTAGACCCGGAAAAAACAGTATTTAAATATGTGTACAAAGCGCGAGAGTTTATAGTATTATATTTATATTATATAACAATAAAATTATTTTTCTATCGGTTTACAAACTGATAGACAGCTTTAACTATTTTAATATACAACTATACATACTCTGATACATAAACTACATCGCTGCGATAGACCTAATGTCATGTATTGACCGATATTGAACCGATTGAATAGTATGTACCATGTGTCTTTCACTGACGATTCCCGACGTGTCAATTATTCACAAGTGGATATTTGATCATCAGAAAATATGGAAAAAGTCGCACTCGCAAATTTTATTGCTAATGTTGACTCCATTGCTCGCTAATGTCTTATCGTGCGATATAAACCCCGATGCCTGTTGATAACCAAATCAAGGAATCTTTTTTAGCAATGTAGAGCAGCTGAATCACTAAAAACTGTTCTATTGCGCTTTTAATTATTAGAATTTGATGGCTGCAAGAATCGTATTTAAATGCACCAGTAACATCTTATAAAGAAGAAATATAACCAAAATATTTATTTGCAATGAATGCAAGATGAAATGTAAAGAACAAAGAACATCCCTTTTTTTGGCATGCCATTTCGAATTGTTTCGTTTCAAACGCACTGCTTCATTCCATATTTCGTTTCTAATTGGATGTAATGGAAATCTAAAAACATTTTTTTTTAATTTTATTGTTAGAAAGGCATCGATAAAAACTACAAAATATTGATAAGATATTCAATGGTTTAAATAGAAACCAACTTATTAAAAAAAGTAATTCAATTCAATTCAAAAATTTATTTCGGACATGTACATCCATATTTTTGTTTAGTAACAATAAAAACACTCGCTAACGTCTTACCTTGCGATAAAAACTCCGATGCTTGGTCATCAAGACAAAAGTTAAATAAAACAACTTTATTTAGAGGAACTTGAGATTTAGGCCTCATTACTAATCACGGTACCGATTTTTTTTTCGTAAACAAACGAAGACTTATGTTGTAATTGGAAATATATCCATATGTAAAAACATAACCCTCCTCTCCTTCGGCAGTTAGGTAAAAATATAGATAGCAATGTTTGCGTATATCTGCTCACCCACCGTGTGGCCTACTTGTATTATATTGTGAATAAAAATAAATAATAAATAATTTGGTATTTTCCCTCGCGACTCAGCCCTACTTCTGAAACAAAAAATATCACGCGAACGTTGCTTCTTGTTGCATGTAACCATTCAACAATTATCCGTTTTCGTTGTCACTGTCACATGGCTGTCGTCCGACGTGACGCACGACAGCTAATTACTGCAATGTATTTCTAAATTGACCAATCGCATCCATTTGTGTTTGGTAATTGAAAATAGGCTGACATTTTGGGTAGCTGTGATTGGATACGTAGTTGACTATGCGCATACCGGGTTTTGGGCACGAGTTTGGGTAGAAATTTGTTAGGAGCTCGTGTTCTATATATTTTAACATTCACTGGGTCAGCCTAAATTAAATAATGGGGAATGGATGAAAATTTTAGAAGTGCCTGATTTTTTTTTTGGTGTAAGGAATAACCTTCCTTCCTTCCAGACTTGTCAGGTGCTTCAATTATTTTTGAAAAATATAAACAATTTCTCACTTACGTTTTAGGTTTAGGACGGCGAATGAGACATTTTCCTTAATTTGTCTCATATTACAAAAAATATCATAAAAATCCGTGGTAAACCGACACTGGCGATGATATTGACAGCTGCAGCAGCTATATTTGTCATTGCCAGGGTCAGATATTCAAAATATTTTTTGTAATATGAGACGAATCAAGAAAAGTTTCTCATTCGCCGTCCTAAACCCAAAATGTAAGTGAGGAAACTAAATAATAAATAAATAAATATTTGCGGACAATCTTACACAAATCAACCTAGTCACAAACTAAGCAAAGCTTGTACTATGGGTACTAGACGACGATATAGATACTTATATAGAGAAATAAATACTTATATACATAGAAAACATCCATGACTCAGGAACAAATATTCGTGCTCTACACACAAATAAATGCCCTTACCGGGATTCGAACCCAGGACCTCTTGCTTCGTAGGCAACTGTTTATATTTTTCAAAAATAATTGACGCACCTGAAAAATCTGCAATTTTTTTCTGGTGTTAAGGAAGATTATTCCTATCACCAAAAAAATAATCAAGCACTTCTACAATTCATCCATTCCCCATTGCAATAAGTTTTTTAGAATATTTAAAACTAGCTTTATTTACAAATTAAACTATTCTTTATTATAACCAACTGTACGAGTATTAGCAATTTCCGGGATTCCATCATAAAAATATCAATATCCAAAAATTACGATTTTTGTGATATCTCGCTCCGTTAACGTTGTTTTTTTCATCGGTTTTTACGAGTCCCATTTAAACCTGGTAAGGTTATTATTTTACTGTTTTTAGATGCAGTTTAGATGTAAAATTAATTAAAGATCATGACAGGATTATAACAACTGTACAAGGAAATATGACGGTATTTTAACGTTAGTCGATTTGGGTATTTGACAAAAGTCAAATCAGCATCTTGTGAAACGTTAAAAACGCTCCGTTGATAAATAATTTGTAGGGATTATTATGCTATGACGTCACAATAAAACAATTTCCTCATTAGTTTTTATTAATTTAAAAATCTTAAAATAGCAAACATAAATGAAAGCTTGATATTTTCCGACCATTTTCGTTATGTTTATCTGTTGAAATTAAAAAACTATTTATTTTCACTGTTATCAAATACCCAATTCCAAAATATGAGCACGGACAAAGTGATAATAAACCTAGGAGCCACATTTTGCTATAAGTTCATTGTAATAAAACTAAAGTCTAGTCTACTAACACTATAAAAATTATTTTACCGGGACCTAGATTTTTGGCGATGTCTTAAAATCAGCAGTGAGTTTGTTTTAGCCGAAGAATTAGAGGCCGAAAAAAATTTAATGAAACTGAAACTGGTCATCTCTCATATGTCAGTAGGGTTTAAGCTAACCAATCTGTAAGTATTTTTTTTGTAAATTATTAAAACATACCTGAGTACGTATTTCAATTTTTTTTTCAGGTTTTAGTTGTACTGAAGTGGGTGGTATCATAAGCACCAGTTTGCTGAAAATAGTGAAATCGTAGTTTTTCGCCGGGTGTGCACCAAACCTTAGTTACCAAGGGTTTACAGTGGCCTGGAGGCAGAATGTAAATAAAGTTAATTATTGCTATTTAAGTGATTTCAGACGCACTGCGAAATATTTCACTCGGAATTTCCGGCTTTGCTTTAGTTCTATTACACTGCAATTCATTATTTGGTACCTAGAAAATATACACTTTTGTGATATTGCAATAAATGATTGAGTATTGAGTATAGAAGCAATGCATAACTAAATACTGCTGATATACGGAGTGGATTTTATTCTTTTCTTCTTCTTCTTATTTAAGAGCTAGGCTCTTGTCGGTGGAGTATTTCCAACTTGTTCTACATTCTGCCTTTCTTTTTATTTCTCTGTACGATGAAGCGTTTATTTTCTCTTTTATTTGCTCCATGTAAGATATCCTCGGCCTTCCCCTTTTTCTTTTCCCTTCTATTTTTCCCTTTATTATTGTTTTCATCCAGTCGTCTTGGCGTAACATGTGTCATATTATTTTTCCTCTCCTGTTTTCAATAATTTCTATCAGATTTATTTTTTCATTGACTAAATCCAGAACCTCCTCATTAGTTTTCTTTTCCGTCCAACTGACCCTTTCTAACCTCCTCCAACACCACATTTCAAACGCCGCCAGTCTCTCTCTGTCCCATTGCGTCATGATCCACGTTTCGAAGCCGTAGAGTGCTATGCTCCAGATGTACACTTTAACCAGTTTCTTCCTAGTGCGACTTGCTATTCTGGCAGTGAGTAGATGCCTTTTCGAATTAAAAGCTTTCTTTGCCATGGCTATCCTGGAAATAATATCAGGTGTACATCTAGAATCATCCGTATAACAACGCTGCCTAGATATCGGAATGTCTTGACTTGCTCAATTAATTTATTACCCAAGAAAATTGAACTAACAACTGTTCTTTTTGACACAACTAAAGATTTTGTTTTGTTTACGTTAATTTTGAGACCAGATTCTGAAAAAGTAGCATCCATATCATTCAGCATTGCTTGGAGTTCTTTTCCATTTTCAGCAACTGCCGCTATATCGTCTGCAATTTTATTATGCAGGTAAAAATTTTGGGTTGAGATCTGTATAACTCTAGATTTACTGTATTTATTTGTATTACTAACCGAGAAATTGAGAAACCTTAGCTCTCGAAATGTTCTATGAAACAAACGTTCAATATGAATAAATAGCACGAGTAGTATAACTTACAGGTACCTAGTTGTAGGCCCAACAATTTGCCAGTGACGAAAAATCGACCCTATTGGTAAATATATTGATTTTTTAATAAATTATCTTCGTAAGGTATAAGTCGTTGTATTCATTTTATTAAAACAAAGATCAGACGTGCGTTTTAAAATATTAATTATGAACACTGACTTTAAGCACAGTCAAGGTAATTAGGCTTATTTATAGTAAATATTAAGGGCAGGCTTGAACTATTCAGCACTATATTTTACAACCCTATAGCCCCACTAACGATCTTCAAAACGCACGCAAAATCATCGTGTCCCTCGTTCTTTGAACGCTAACTAGCTCCATCGGCGTGGCGTAAAATACGTCTCAATTTATTCCCAGCGAATAGCACAAACGCTAAAAGCTTCGGCCCCATCGACACACAGTTTAGTAAACACGGCCACTCGAGCCTGTGTGCTACTGCATCCTAATTACCACACTCAAAATGGGCTGGTAGCTCCAAAATGGCACATTTGCGCTCCAACCTGTATAGACATGTGATGTTTTCTTTTAAGGGTGCAAGATTTACCGCCGCAAAAACTCTAATTAAGGTAAATAATGTTTATAATTAAAATAACAGTGTTGGCTCTTGGGGGCGAATCAAAGCGGCTCGGATCGCCCGGGCATGTAATGTGACCGCTTCAGTTTATGAGCTATTTACTCTGTTCACTTGCGTGTCTTCTGCAGGGTTGTCGCAACGTAGATATTATGAATGTTTTTTTATTTAGGTGGAATAGGCTAATGTTAACAAAGCAAATTATAATTCAATTTATTTGAATCAACTGCAAAAGTTTCTGAATGATGACACTTTGCGTCAGTGTTGCCACGATTAAATTATCCTGCAGGTGGGAAACGGCATTTTTATCCATGTTGCCATAACATAAACAAGATGCTGGTGACATCATTCAATCTTTCATTCAGTAAGTGGTTCGTTCACGAATGTTATAAAAGTAGCGGGAGCGTTAGAACCGCTCTCTTTCTCTTGTGAAACTTGGACGAATAAACAACTAGTCTTACTTCGAGTATTATTGAAACTTTCTCAATGAATACCTACTAAATAGCATTCAGGAACCCTTACATTTTCAGTACGTCAGTTCGTTTGTCTGTACGTAACAATATCACAGGCATTTTACTAAGGCATATCATCCTAGCCTTTTCCTAAAAGAGCCCGGGGTCCGCTTAGACACCTAATCTCAGTTTTGGAGTGCCTAAGTACTATTTTTACGAAAGCGACTGCTATCTGACCTTAAAACCCACAGAGAAAACTGGACCTTGTTGAGATTAGACCGGTTTCCTCACGAAGTTTGCCACCTATCTAAAAACCACCCCTGTTGAACCACAAACCCATTTCTGAAAACCGCATTTTAATCCGTTAAGCCGTTTTGGATATAAATGGGAACATTAGTGTACACAAACAAACAAAGAGCCTCTCACCCTAAACGCATAGGTGTACCTTCTCCGTTCCGTCTTGGGTAAAAAAGACATATTGCTAATGGACAAAATAACATATACATAAAAGCTATATAATTATTGGCATAGCTCGCAAATGAAACGCTTATTTCTTCTTGGAACATCTGCGCAAGAAGCGAGAGCCCAATGGGAACATTATACGCACCGCAACCAAAATGTCGAAAGCTATGGATAAAATGACATACCTATGTCATTTTGTCCGTTGAATGATCAAAATGAATGTCAAAAGCTATTGATCTATGTCATTTTGTCCGTTGAATGATCAAAATGAATGTCAAAAGCTATTGACCTATGTCATTTTGTCCGTTGAATGATCAAAATGAATATCAAAAGCTATTGACCTATGTCATTTTGTCCGTTGAATAATCAAAATGAATGTCAAAAGCTATTGACCTATGTTATTTTGTCCGTTATACATGAATGTCGTTTTGTCCGTACATCGTTTTAGAAAAGTAAAATTTAAAAATACTTAACTAAATGTACCATGGACTCCTTTTCTAAAAATAAGTTATTTAATACGCAGACAAATCTATAAGGAATAAAACAAATAGGTAAAATAGCAAGAAACTTACCATTTCAACAAAAACTTTCTCTGTATGAAAAAAACTCGTAACGTGTTACCTGTCGTCGGCCATGACATCGAGCCGAATGAAATGGTTGCGTTCAAAAATAGACAGATTATACAAGGTCCTTTGACTGACAGTGACACGTGGTGTCACTGTCAGTTTTGCGTTATTGTCGTCTAGTACCCATAGTACAAGCGTTGCTTAGTTTGGGACTAGGTCAATTTGTGTAAGAATGTCCCCAAATATAAAAAAAAAATACCCATATAAAAAAAAGTCCGCCAAAATCAAAATAACCCGCATGTGTCATTTTGTACATATATGTCATTTTATACGTATTTACCCTACTTATCTTTTATTTCCTTTATTTATCAGTATTATTGTAAGAAAGCATGGAAACAAAAACATGGCGATTTGGCGAACCATATTATTTACACAACCACAGAGACACCATTGTCTGGGTCTGTTTGCGGTTGCTGGGAGCATACTGATGACTGAAATCAGAGTGATATTTGGCAACAACAAATCTCATTTCAATTTGATACGAACTGATATACTTAGTTTTAATTTCAATACCCGACTGACACCAAAAGGATTGACACTAAAACTATGTAATGTAATGTGGGTTCTGTTTTTTTTCAGTTGGGCTTCGGTAGTTTCGAAACACTTGCAAAGTTATATTTAAACAAGAGTAGCAGTAGGCAGTAGCAGTTTTATTGCTAAACATCAACTTTGTGCAGATATTGTTTCCTAGTAGCCTCACCTGGTAGGAATTACATATCACTGGCAATTTCAGTAGTATTGTAATGCTTGCAACTTTAATTTTGTAGCTCCCATGCAAATCTTAAATCCACCCTAGCTTTACATAAAATGAGTACTGTCGACGACGTCAAAGATGCAATGCAATGTTAACACTGTTGCGCCATGTCTAGTGTATTTTTATATTCCAAGAAAGCGAATAGGCATTGACGCTTTTTACTCCAAACACGTTTCTGCGACCCGTTATTAAGTTTGGGCGCAAACGTTCGGTTTCCGCGTACGGTTTCCGGGTTCGGTTTTCGAATTACAGCCCTCTAGAGCGATAATTATTGTTCTGTAAACGCCTGTGAGCGCTAGAAGTCGAAAACCGAATCCGGAAACCGTACGCGGATACCGAACGTTTGCGCCCAGCCTTATTGGGGATTCGCTGTGTTGACAGCAAGAGACAAATGTATGCTGGTCCCTCACTCAACACAGAGCATCCTCGGGAGCTCTGCTGCCTGCAACACACTGGTGCGGCCTGCGGTGGCAGTCAATAGTAAATTAGATAGCATGACAAGTTTACTATTGACGGCTGCGGTCAGGCCGCGCCAGTCTGTGAGGGGCTTTACTCACCACGAGAAAAACAACTTCTTCTCTTTTTTTTTGGCGTTCTGGCCAACTGAGTCGGCTCAATTTTGCGAAAAATACAAGACTACTCACAGGGCACGTAGTGGTGTCAGTGGCTGCGGTTGTCTGCAAAAAGGACGACTGGACGTGCATCCTCGGGTCGGCTGCTCATTAAGAACAAAATGAGCGAGATGACATTTTACCGTGTCCTCTCTATATATGTAACTAGGCAAGATGTGTATACGTATTTTTGGTGTCGACTCATCAGACCCATAGGTCACAAAGTCCATTAAGCCAGCAGCGGGTCTGTTTACTAATTAATTGGTGCTAAATTAGCATTTTCATCAATCATGGTTGCAGCGCAGGGCAGTGCCAATATTGCTGAGCGGTGAGCGCAATTAATATTACTAATAGTCGATGCAACGCTTTTATAATCAGTTACATCATATCATCATACCTACTATAATAGTTTTCTCGTCAAGGTTGTGTACTACAGGCTTGTGCATAATTAATTCAGCTTTAATGTTGCTGTAGACCATGTTTTCATAGAGTTCGTAGTTTTCGAACAAAATCTGAATTTCTTACGAATAGAGTACATTTCCCAAGATAGCGGCCGTTCTACAAGGTCCTTTTGGGACCCGGGGACTTTTGGGAGACGAAAACAGGGCTTCCAACGAACAATCGTACCAAATTTCATCAAACTCCCCGGGATTTCGAGGTTGAACAATATCGACTTGTACCTGTTTATTTTACTTACCTACTCATATCGTTTGATTTTTATAAATATTGAAAAATTTTGCTAGCTATATAATCTGTCAATTAAGTAACAATATTTAAAAAACATAACTCTTTTATTAAAATAAATTGTAGAATCAAAAATGCTAACCACAGGCGTAGACAAGTGGGATCTTTCAGCGCGAGATATCCGTGAGTGAGGTGGGTCCCGACCGACCTTATATCGCGAACATTAACTTGCCGCCTATTTATGGGCGCAGGTTATCGGCACTTCGATCCTTTATCGCTTTTATGGGTACGCTGTTACATAATAATGGTTACGGCGGTATTGATAACAAAGTACGGTTTTGCTGAACGTTTAGAGAAGCAAACGATGTACCTAGTGACTTTAAAGTATTGTAAAAATATAGTTATATTAGTTAAGTGTAGGTAGTATCAACATTCAGTTGTGTCTGAGGGTATACCCTATAGGTGCAGATCAACTAAATCGACGGCTTTAACACATTCAGTCATTCACTGCCAACAATCGCTACGTGCTACGCTCGTAGCCAATCCGTCGTAGGTATGTAGGAACATGTAGCGGAAAGCGCCTACGGCGTAGACGCCCGCTAGGCGGGTTCCTGGCAGTGATAGTGTTAAATTATTTTCTATTGTAATGCAGAATTTTGTATTTTTTTTTAATAAATCAAGCTCTTTATTGAAACAAACGACTTGAGACGTTAATACCCCAGTAAATTAACCACACTTAGAACATTTTAATTAAAGTGTGAAAAAATCCCATTATCTCGGTCTATTTGCGCCCAGCGACATAAATCAGCGAGACAACGCTAATGCGGGGAATTAAAAATACTTGGGGCCCGCTGAAGTGACGGACAAAGTTAATGAATTACGCGGGTTATTTTATAGACTTAAGAAATAATGAAGTGAATCGCTGCGTGATCAGTAAGGATCAGTTAAGTGGCGATGCAAAAGTGCCGAAATATATCCCCCCTGTCTTTAACTTAACCCCCCTCATTTAATATACTAGGTCACATAAGCGATAAAGGACCATGCGTGAAAAAGGACCAAAAATCAACAGAGCTGAGAGTTAGGTCATTAAAAGGTTTCCTTGTCTACTTTATTTCGTTATATGGGCATAAAGTGGAATTCCATTGCATAACTGAGATATTCGTATTTATAAAACTGGTATTTATAAAACTGGTTTATCTTAAAGAATGTACGTCATACTCGTATAACGAAATGAAGTAGATATAAAGATCTATTTCATGGCTTAAGGCGAGGCCGGTTCACGATCTGACGAAAATATTGATTTTTGAGCTTCCAGTGTGAAGAAATAATGAAGAATTCTAATACGGAAAAAATACTGTAGACCGAAAAAGAAACAAAGAAACACAATGACCGAACATAATATTAAAAAAGCGGCCAAGTGCGAGTCGGACTCGCACATGAAGGGCTCCGTAAAATAAATTGCGGTTTACGATTTATGACGAATTAAAAAAAACTACTTACTAGATTTCGTTTAAACCAATTTTCGGTGGAAGTTTGCATGGTAATGTACATCATACATTTTTTTTTGTTTTATCGTTCTCTTATTTTAGAAGTTACAGGGGGGGACACACACACATTTTAGATGAAATTCACCCTTATAGATTCGTCATGTCTGTCTGTCTTGGTAAGTAGATGTATTCTGTGAACCGCATTAAGATTTTCACACAAAAATTGAAAAAAATAAATAAATTTTAGGGGCTCAGAAATGAAACTCAAAAAAATTTTTTTCATCAAACCCATACGTGTGGGGGGTATCTATGGATAGATCTTCAAAAATGATATTAAGTTTTTAATATATTTTTTTTCTAAACTGAATAGTTTGCGCGAGAGACACTTCCAAAGTGGTAAAATGTGTAACTTCTAAAATAAGAGAATGATAAAACTAAAAAAAATATATGATGTACTTACCATGCAAACTTCCACCGAAAATTGGTTTGAACGAGATCTAGTAAGCCGACTCGCACTTGGCCGCTTTTTTTACCTACATTTTTACCTTGCTTCAAATTCAAAATCATTTATTTCGCGTAAGTAATGACAGCATTATCATCTACATTCACCTACGTAGCTACCTTGCCTTGAAAAAAATAAACTTTATTGATTACGTTTAATTTTTTCAAGGCACACTTACCTAAATAGCTAATGCTCAAAACAATTAAAGGTTCTTGTTTAAACTGGCACAATATTGAAAGCAAATTATTAGAACTATTTGTATGATTTAAGTAATTCTCCTATCAGGGGAACAAAGTCGACAAAAAGTAAACCTAACTTCTGGCAGGTTTCGAGGTTAAAGGTGCTTTTGGGTATTTTCGATATAATATTTTCGTATGGTTCGTGTTTGGACTTGAGAGTAACAATTTATTCCATGCGAGTGATGCCATTTTTGTGAAATTGGATATATTCATCAACGCTTGGTGAAAATACTTTTGAAAAAATATTGCTGCATTTAGGAAATAAATGTGTTTTAAGAATAACCCCTCCTGTTCCGAGTCGTTTCTGGTGCAAAGGCTTATCCAACGTGGAAATGCCGCCAGTATTATGCGGAATTTTGCAGGTAAGTAATCTTGTGTTGTGTGTAATATAGGAGGTATGTATTAATTGTATACATTTTTAAATGTATGGATATTGTAAAAATATAATATTTTTCAAATCACATGCTCGACAATGCCGAATTATAGGTCATGTAAACCCTACCGAAAGCAAGACATTAAATCCCTTGGTATTAGCCGGGTTATAATGTTGTACTGAATTTCATTGTAACCCGCTGGTTAATAATATGATTTCACTTTTCATAATTCTTATTACTATATGCATAAAGTTAAATTTTGCTAAACACAATTTGTCCTAGGCCATGGCCTACTTGATTTGACAAAATAAATGAAGTTTGCCTCCGTGTGAACCCCGGTCCGGAGGAGCGCGGTGCTCGAAATTCGAATTTCGAATCTAGGACCACGGCTTGTGCTTTCGAATTTGGAACGCCGCGCGCCTTCATTTGTTCACGCGTGACGAACAAATCGAGTTCTTGTAGGTGCCTTAGAAGATTTAATTTCAAAAATAATATTGAAAATGTCGAGTGATGAAAGTGTTTTGACTCCTGAGTTTATCAAATTAGATGCCATAGGCATTGTCAACAATCTGCTGCCAGAGAAGTCAAAGGAAAAATACCTAAAAGCCTACAACGATTTTGACAAATGGAAAGCTACTATGTGTCTAATGTTACTATGTACTTTTAATTTGCTAAATAAACATTATAACTTATAACTCCCTCGCTACGCTCAGGAGTTAAATTATGAGTCCTTCGTTACGTTCGGAATTCAATTCGCTCCCGTGACATAAAACAGTGCTTTATCCCCTTGGTGTATAATCTACTATTGAATATCTTTTTTAAATTTCATAAACACGTAGAGTAATTTCAAAGATGCAAAAATGATTCTTTTGCGATATTAGTTTAAGGTCAAAAAATATTTTGTTCTAATTTACCCCACAGACAGATCTCATTGATTCATGATGAAGAACATGTTGGTTTTTTCATATTTGAAATGCAATGCATCTATCCGGGTAGCAATTTAGTTTTTAGTATCCATATAATTTTAGCCAAATATAGAGACCTTTGGTGAACTTTGGTGAGTAAAAAGTATATTTCAAATGCATGAGTTGCCTATGAGAACTAAGAAAAGGTAATTATTAGTGTTCTTAATTCAGCTATTATATTTATTCACTAACCCACGTGAATTCCAGAATTACTCGAGCAGGAAATATCGATATTCATCATCATCATCATCATATCAGCCGAAAGACGTCCACTGCTGGACATAGGCCTCCCCTAAAGAGTGTCAAAGTGACTGGTCCTGTGCCACCCGCATCCAGCAGACACCCGCGACCTTTACCAGGTCATCAGTCCACCTTGTGGGTAGCCTACCCACGCCGCGCCTTCCGGTACGTGGTCGCCACTCGAGAACCTTTCCGCCCCAACGGCCATCGGTTCTACGTGCAATGTGCCCCGCCCACTGCCACTTAAGTTAAGCGATTCGGAGGGCTATATCGGTTACCTTGGTTCTGCTGATATCGATATTACCGACTTTTAATAGGAAAGTAAACTAGCGCAATAGGTAGGTTATTTTTATAAGGTGGTTAATTTAAAAGAAAACTTACAATATTTGATCTTTATAGCAACTTCTTTGACGAGTCTGTCAGTCCTCAGTCCACCCACGCTTGTATCCACGGACGCGCAGTGAATGCGAGTGCGCGTAACAAATATCATACCAATATGACATCAATGTTTCGAGTCAAATAGAATTCCAAGTCTTTCATACAGAGGATCCATAGGAACAGGTAATGTATTCATTTGGGCAGACTATTCCCCGCTGCTTTTTTCTGTAAACCCAGATATACTTCGTTTTTTTTAAGATTAGAATTATCTGTCAAACGGGTAAACACAGAAGCAGTGGTCGTAAACCTTCCTTCTTCGATTTCGACCGATACCACTAAATTTCTCGGAACTTATGTACCTACATACGAGTACATATCATTTGATATTTACCGATAGCTGAACGCATATATTTTCTTTTAAAATGTTGTATACCGTAGCCAACGATATGCCAGCAGTCTCGGCAGTCTTTTTCACACGGTCTGATTAAGTGACATACTCCTTTCCATGGCACATTTCTGACACTAATTTGTAAATATTCACCACCCGCTTCCGCTTTTCACTGGCAGTCAGAGGATTCTGCTTTTGCCTTTTCTTCTTTGGAGATGAATAAACATTAGCCGGAACCGGCTGTGACTTCTGTAGCCCACTCGGGCCAGCCTCGGCTTCATACATTGTAAATGTGCACCAACAAACAAAATATCTAGATAGATCAACAACTAATAAACTCGAATGAAAAACAAAAAAACAATATGAACTCGAATGAAAAACCCACATGAGTGAATTACAGATAGTGACAGTGACGTTTAAAAATAGACCATTGTGCACAACTCTGCCTCTTTAGGTTTTTTAATGTACAACCTTTCCATGAAAAATTGCATATGCAATTTATTAAAATTATTATCTTTTCATCTTAGAATATAAATTAACTAATATTATGTTTCTTATCTATTCACAACACTGAGTAATGTATGTATTACTTAAACATGATAATAAATACGTGATATTTATTAACTCGTATTCACTGTTCGATCCGCAGAGTGTGCCCGATAAAAAACCTTATATCTCGTTCTGCAAAGGTCTCTCTAATGCTAAAAAAAACGAAGTATAGTAAAATGCCATAAATAACCTCGGAGCACAGACAATAAAATTATGATGTATATTTTACGGCGCGCCCTTTAGCGGCGTCTTAATTAATCACGCCAGTTCACGCCAGATTACAGACGGCGTGATAATAATAGGTATAATGAATGCAAGGGAGGTTTTAATTCTTGCACTTCATTGTTGCCGCTAAAATAAATGTTTCTTAAATACATTCTTATACTATTCAACAAGCAATGTTTGTACATGCATACGAGTATATATAAACTTGTAGATCCTGACTCAGAACGAATGTGTCTAATGACATACAGTCAGCAGCAGAAGTAGCTAAGCGGGCCGAGTGTTCAAAATGACCTACACACGCTCTTAATTTCTTAAAAATAAAGTCGTGTGCAGGTCATTTTGAAGACCCGGCCCGCTTAGCTACTTCTGCGGCTGACTGTACCACTACCTAAAAAATATTTGTTTGTAAAAATGGCTCTAACAATACTCCAGTTTTTCACTCACAACGCAAAAAAAAACCAATGCAGTGGTTGCTTGAGTCGCCCAATGGCATTGCCCATGGAATAACTAAGTTGAAAATCGAGATTTCAAGACCTGCGATGAGATTGTTTATATTTTTTTGTTTTAGGATAGCTTTATTGATAATGACGCTGAGCAGAGCCGATCACTTAAATAGGTGTTGAAATACTTACACAGGCCATTTGACTCTGTTTGCTACTGTATCCTAATTACCACTCTCAACGTTAGTTTTTGGCCCTAAATAGACGCAATTGCGCTTCGACCTGTCTGCATTTTGTGATACTCGTGGTGGCTTTCGACAGGGCTGTCTTTTGGCTCTATTTATAATATAATGGGTGTGATGAGCTTCATGATGAAGTTTTTACGGACAACAACAACATTTTGCTTAAAATAGTACTAAATGCCTAACTTTCTTAGTTAGGCATTTAGTACACAAGATTTTATTCATGGGAAGATTTTGATTTCGATACTGTAAACTATTTACACAAACTAAGTACATCTCGGACTTATAGCAGTCGACTATGCCCTGCCTACACTGCTGTAGTCACTTACTGGAATAGTCTCTTAACGCACTCAAAAATATCAAGACAGCGACTCAATTACTAATAAATTACAGCTGCTCGATTGGTACAAATAACTACTTACAACTTAGTAAAGTTGAAAAACCCCCAAAATTTTTATTTCAATGTTCAATATCTCAAAAACGGCTAAATCAATTTTGTTGAAACGTAGCTAAGAACCATCTCGATCACGTCAGCATAAAAAACCGCATTCAAATCGGTCCATACGTTTAAGAGCTACGCAGCCACAGATAGACACACACACACAGACAGACAAACACAGTCACGTCAAACTTATAACACCCCTCTTTTTCCGTTGGGGGTTAAAAAGAGCTCTCCTGAAACCCGGAAAAAATGGCTAACCTCTCTTTGTTAGTATTTACCAAGATTGAGATAAGATAACTATATAGTTATCTTATCTCAATTTTTGTGCATCTATATAGATGCACTAGCTTCTATTACTGTCACAAATACCCACTAGCAAATGTGTTTGCCACGGACTAACAGCTCTAAAAAATTGTGTGGGATATTTTTGCAAAACTTTTCTTGTCGTATATTAAGTATCACAAGTGACTACATCACCAGACGGGTGATCATGTAACTTTTATCGCACGTTAGTCATCTGTCATTTTCCCATACGAATAAATAGTGACATTTAGATCTACGTAAGTAATTACAATACCTACGTTACGTGATCGTCTTGTTGATATCAATATATCCTTTTCTAAATTTTATGCGTAAAAAGAATGTATTAACAACTGCTGAAGCATAGGTAACTTAAAAAAAACATACTAAAACCCTCAGAATAAGTTGGAAGATTAACCTGCCTTAGTCCTAATAACTCGATCTACATAACTTTACATTACAAACAGCCTAATGGGCCCGCTCGTTACGCGCACATGGCGCGCCTGGACACCTCTGTAACAGTACTTCAGTGCTTTATATTTTGTACAATGCAGATTTCACAAATAAATGCCAAAATACAGTTTTTAGGGTTCCGTACTCAAAGAGTAAAACGGGACCCTATTACTAAGACTCCGCTTTCCGTCTTTCTGTTTGTCCGTCTGTCACCAGGCTGTATCTCAACAACAGTAATAGTTTGACAGCTGAAATTTTCACAGATGATGTATTTCTGTTGCCGCTATAACAACAAATACTAAAAACCAGAATAAATAAATATTTTTTTATATATTTTTTTTCAATCTTACACAAAATTAGTCCCAAACTAAGCAAAGCTTGTACTATGGGTACTAGACG
The DNA here is from genome assembly GCA_963854355.1 of Epinotia brunnichana. Taxonomy (NCBI): domain Eukaryota; kingdom Metazoa; phylum Arthropoda; class Insecta; order Lepidoptera; family Tortricidae; genus Epinotia; species Epinotia brunnichana. The sequence continues at coordinate 20,525,208 of OY977940.1, forward strand.
TCGATAAACATACTTATATAGATAAATAAATACTTAAACATAGAAAACATCTCAGGAACAAATATTTGTGCTCATCACACAAATACATAAATGCCCTTTCACCAGGATTCAAACCCGGGACCTCCGGCTTCGTAGCGTACCAACTAGGCTACAGGAGGCTCCCATACAACAAACGTGATTTTTTTGCCGTTTTTATAGATAATGGTACGGAACCCTTCGTGCGCGAGTCCGACTCGCACTTGGCCGGTCTTTTTTAGGGTTCCGTACTCAAAGAGTAAAACGGGACCCCATTACTAAGACTCCGCTGTCCGTCCGTCCGTCCGTCCGTTCGTCCGTCCGTCCGTCCGTCTGTCTGTCACCAGGCTGTATCTCACTGATATCGTGATAGTTCCAGCTGAAATTTTCACAGTTGATGTATTTCTGTTGCCGCTATAGTCGTAACAACAAATACTAAAAACACTGAATAAAATCGTTTTTTATAGATAACTAGCTGTTGCCCGCGACTTCGTCCGCGTAGAACATGTTATCGTCTAAATGTTTGTTTAAGGAATTAATTTTTAAAATCATTGAAATTAGCTTTGTAGTCTTGTAGTAAACAGTCTAAAACTGAAGTTACAAATCCCTTACTTTAAAAATGTTTTGCTCTCCATACAAACTTTGAACACCCTTATACTAAGCTATGTAGCCCTAACTAAGCCTTTTAGGGGATGAATTTCAAAAAACGCTGAAATGAGTTTTGTAGTCTTTTAACAAACATACTAAGATCGAAGTTACAATTCTCATACTTAAAAATTTTCTTGCTCTGATAGTCTGCATACAAACTTTGAACCTTTGAATTAACGCTTTTCGGGGAAAAATTGAAAAGAAAACACTAAGTTTTTTTATTGTAATAAGAATTTTTTCTACAAAATATCAAGTCTCTAGCTCAAAAAATGGGTTTCCCATACGAACCTTGCACCCCTTTTTATTCTCATTAGGGGTCGAATTTTTCAAAACGCTAAAAGTACTTGATTTTTATTGTAATAAGTAATCTTTCAACAAAGTTTTAAGTCCGTCGCTAAAAAAATATTTTCTTTATTCAAACGTTCTTATAAACCCCTAAAGATCGAAGTTTCTAAAATGCTGAAAGTATTTAATTTTATTTTTAATTAGTAAGCATTCTACAAAATTGTAAATCGGCTAAAAAAATGTTTCCTCCACACAAATGTTGCACCCACTTTTAACCCCCTTAGGAGTGGAATTTACTAAAACGCTGAATATCCTTTTTTTTTGTATTTCAATAACTAATCGTCCTACAAACTGTTAAGCTCCTATCCCAAAAAGAGTTTCCCCATATAAACTTTGCAGCCCTTTTTAACCCTCTTAGGGGTGGAATTTTCCAAAACGCTGAAAGCACTTTGTTTGTACTCAAATAAGTAATGTTTCTACAAAGTTTTAAGAACCCCCTCAGGAGATGATTTTCGGGATAAAAACTATGCATCTTCCCTGGGACTCTTACTATCTCTATACCAAATTTCATCTAAATGGGTTTTATCCAAATTTTCACCCCCTATTTCATTACCTTGGGAACTATTTTCGGGATAAAAACTATCCGCTTTCATTCTCCGAGACTTAAACTATCTCTATACCAAATTTCATCTAAACGGGTTCCATCAAAAGTTTCATCCTCCATTTCACTCCCTTAGGGGGTGATTTCCGGAATTGAAACTATCCTATGCCCTATCCCAGGACTTAAACTATCTCTAAACTAAATTTCATCTAAATGAGTTCATCCAAATTTTCACCCCCATTTCACCCGCTTAGGGGATGATTACCGAAATAAAAAAATATTCTATTTCCTTCCCTAGGACTCTAACTATCTCTATACCAAATGTCATCTAAATGGGTTCCATCAACATTTTCACGCCTAATGTCACCCCCTCAGGAGCTGATTTTCGGGATAAAAACTGCATTGTGCTTCCCTGGGACTCCTACTATACCAAATTTCATCTCCATGGGATTTATCCAAATTTTCAAAACTATCTAATGTCATTCTCCGGGAATCAAACTATCTCTATACCAAATTTTATCTAAACGGGTTCCATCCAAAGTTCAACCCCCCATTTCACCCCCTTAGGGGTGATTTCCGGAGTTAAAACAGTCCTATGTTTCATACAAATCGGTGCAGCGGTTAAGTAGCACCATAAAAACACTGAATAAAATCGTTTTTTATAGATAATGGTACGGAACCCTTCGTGCGCGAGTCGGACTCGCACTTGGCCGGTTTTTTTATTGTATAAACTAAAACATAATGAACGTGAACATTTAACTTTGAAAGGGCCTTTTAGCTTAGTGGGAGTGACCCTCCCTGCCTATGAAGCTGATGGTTTTAAATTTAACATATTTTTAGTACTATGAGACGGATCAAGGAAAGTGTCTCATTCGCCGTGGTAAACCCAAAACGTAAATGAGGAAACTGTTTATATTTTCCAAAAATAATTGATGCAGCTGAAAAGTCTTCATTTTTTTTCTGGTTCTAAGGAAGGTTATTCCAATCATCAAAAAAATAATCAGGCACTTCTAAAATTTTCATCCATTCCCCATTATTGATTGCATTTTTTTATACCCCTAAATAGGTAATATGACTAATAGTGAGTATTTAGACAAAGCGTCGATGCGTTACTCGTACCTCGTGATTGGAGGCCTATGCTCTACTACGAGACCACTGTGCATTCATTTCATATTGTTGGTAAGGTAGATACTAAGATTTTCATAAGTAATAATTTACTTTGAAAACAAAGTTTTAACCGACGAAAAATCAATCATCCCCTATTTTCGTACCCTTAGGGTTGGTTTTTTTTTCCAAATTTATATGGGACCAACTTCGGGTTATACCCTTTCCAATAAAAAAAGAATTATCAAAATTGAACTACTCTGTAAAAAGTTATGCGTGGTCATACATAAAAAAATATATATATACGCGTCGAATTGAGAACCTCCTCCGTTTTTTTCGTCGGTTGAAAAAAAATCCCTCCTTTTAGGCGTGGGCCAACAACCAGTATAAAAAGTTCAAATTATATTGGTTGTAGGTCCCATGGTTACTAAATGGGACATTCAATAATAATATATTTCAATAAAAATATTAAATTTAACGATTAAGTATACGATTTATTCAGTATGATAAGTAACTGCCTATCTCATTAGAGGTATTGAATGGCTATCATGTTGGTCTTTCAAGCTCATATAAAGAACAGGCAATGCAGAGCATAGCTTTGGAGGCTGTCATCCTCGCCGACGCTCCGGTGGAAACTGAAGCGTCAGCCAGTAGGCGTGGCGTTAAGAAGGCGGTGCCCCGCCCACCCGCGAAACCCCGCCTACAACGCAGAAACGCCTTGTTTGAAGCAAAAACGTGACAGGTGGGTGGAGCTCGCTAAAGTATCGTCGTTAAGGACACTTTATCAAGTAATTTGTTACCTTCAATTCTGATACTAAATTTATTTGTCTCACTAAATTGCTGGACCGTTTTATTGTCGCACAGATTTGTTTATTATGGCTTACGATTGCAAATCAGTGATATGTATGTACTTTTAGAGTTATTTCCTTTATTAATTAAAACAATTATAACTCGAAGAAGAGTTGCAATTCGAATACTTACATAAATATGTTATGTTAAACAACATTATAAAAAGAAAAGAATTTAAATTTGATGTACTCTCCTGACATGTAAAATATTGTATTTTATAAAAAAATAATCTGTATCTGTATTATTGGAAACACTGAAGTCATATGTACTCATACGCCTCCTAATCGAATATTAATATGTAATTTAATTCATATTCTCCCTTCTACTTTGTTATCAATTATCATAGATGTAGGTATACACAGAATAGGTGTACCTAGGCATTTTCAATAATTCGTGTACCCAATTAGCGTAAGTTGTTGAACAAAAATTAACTCAGTGGCAGTTTTGTGACGACAATTAAGTATTCAATTTGTATAAAAAAACACTTTTTCTTTTCAATTTATAAATGATATGCATATACCTACACGTTATTTAAATGTGAAATAAATTCATTTTCACATCATTTGCATGCTTAACTTTCGCCAAAAAACTGGGACTTAATTTTTATTTAACAGCTCAAGCTAATTGGGTACCGTAAAACTACACAACAATAGTCCACTACCCCAACTATGGTCCAAAAGTAAACTCATTCATTTCTATCAATACTGATTTCGTATTAGTGATTTTATACGTTTTTATTTAAATTTGTGTTATTATATTGCTTGTTTTTAAGTTCACCCATGAAAATAGCCCCACCTGAGCAAGTACTATAAGAATTGATTTGGACCATAGTTGGGTGACCTGGACTATAGTTGTGTAGTTTTACGGTACACGAATGATTGAAAATGCCCACCTACATAAAATAACAAAATAATTGTATTTAAAGTCATCATTGAAAAAAAAACATTACTTTTCCTTTCGCTCTCATTACATTATTGATCCTCTATCAGTTTAAATATCATCAAGTCCTCTTCTACTGTGTATGTTGAAAAAAAGGAATTCTTAACTGATAAATATATCTTACTTACGTCACTCTTACAATACGGGTGTAGACTCAAAATTTATTATAACTTCAAAAAAAAGAAAACAAATGCCTAATGACGAAAATCCCATTCAAATATCTCAAAAAATTACGAAGCTACAACCGTTTCAATGTTGCTTGTTAGAGAGAGAAAACGCTAGGGGATCGTGACATCACGTTCCACGAGCGTCATAGTAAATGACAATCGTTTCATATGAAGGTGCGTTTTGCGAAAAAGGGACAGAACATACCCCCTCTTAAAACTTTAAACACATATAGCTTTGTGATTATTTAACCTCTTGCGTTGCTTTTTTCTCCATTTGACTACATTTTTAATCCGTTTTCGAGAAAATACAACATTATTGATAATTTGACTTATTGTGTACACCCCTATTGAGCTTCGTTTCCTGTTCATTGATAAGTTAGTAACTACTGTAAGAGGAGTATTACCAAATGGCACTGGGAGGCTACAAGTACTGGGCTATTCCTAGCTGAAAACGATGCTGAAATTAAACTCGGAACTTCACATTTTCACTTTTATTACAATTACACCTTCATAACAGCAAAAGTAACATCTTTACGTATTCACTATCCTCAATACATCCTTCTCCTATCAAGGTTTGTAACAAAATGCCAATACAATTTGTTTTACCGGCAGATTATTAGTACTATATTGTTTTATATTCAAATGTAGAAGCTAAGCTGTTCTAATTGTATTGCTAGATAGCTTAACCTTTCCTTTTGAGTACCTAAGTACCTCATATTAAAAATCTGTCAAAACGTACCTAATCGCTGTTGATTAGACACAAAAAATTATACTATACCCTCCCTTCGGCGGCAGTCGCGGTAAAACGACAGAAGATGAAAAGAAAAGGCCTACGTATGCACATTTTCACTAACTGCCTTTATTAATTCCGCAACTCGCTCTAAACACATTCACTGCCGAGAATCGCTACGTACTTAGTCGATCCCGTGATTTTCCTTGGAAAGCGACTACGGCGTAGGCGGCTGCTAGGCGAGTTCCTAGCAGGAAAAGTGTTAAGACTATAAAAAAATATGTCTCATATCATAAGACATAATAATGTTTTGAATCAGCCTCATTCAGCAAAACAGGTTTTTCATCTTATTTTTGTCAGGTGCCTAGCAAAATTATAGACTAAAGTTACTAGCAAATAAGAGAGAAGGAAAACATTTATCTCCAAAATTGCTGATGAAAATTGAAATCCGTGCTAAAATTAAACTGTAAATGTAAGGCATTTTAACTAATTCGAGCTTAACGTGAAAATGCTCGGCATCTTCCGGGTTATCAAAGCGTTACTAAGAGGGGTAATGACAAGAAAGTAAAGGCAAGAATGCCTTTGCGAACATTGCTGGCAGCGCCACCTTGGTACAACAATGCTTGTGCAAAGGTAAGTACCTATCTGATAAGAAAGTGTCTTATTTTCTTCAATTACTTCTTACTACTTATCATCTTTTTAAGCCTTAACCTGGACTAGTTTTATTTTTTAAATATGGAAACATCTTAATACAGGCTGCTAATTTACAGATATTTCCTGATATATGTATTATTTACAGAACAGGTTGCGTAATATTTTTACGTTAGGGTTAGGCAAAATAAAATCGTGTAAAACCAAATGGTTATAGATTTTTTCGACTTTTTATAACATATAAATTATTTTAATCATCCTCCTAGCGTTTTTCCTGGTAGTGCCCTAAACTAGCCCACACTAATCCCAAGATTTGGCATAGGTACTAGTTTTACGAAAGCGACTGCAATCTGACCTTCTGACCCTGAGTGAAACCTTTGATTAGACTGATGTCCTCACGACGTTTTGCTTTGCCGAAAAGCCACTGTTAAAATATCAAAAGACATTTCGTACATTAGGATTCATATATACACGGTGATTTTTAATCCGTGATCAACTGATCACTTGATCGGGAGTCGAAAAATATTAATAACAAGCCAAAACAGATTTCAATGTATGAGGGCTCATGCAATTATATCACAGTTTAGGTAATTAAATTTAATGATAAAGTTAACACTAATATCGACTGAATGTATGGTCATTAAACCGGGGTGGGGTACTTTGATAAATTTTAAGGTTTGACACAACTTACACACACACACTTACATAGTTTTAGGTATGAAAAAAATAGTAAATGCAGTAAATTTGTGATTCCCAAGCTGCAGAATTTTGTTTAGCAAGCAAATAAAGGTTAATAAGAATGCCTGACTTGGCTCTACGAAATATCTCACCACTTTTTACTGTGGAAGAGTTTCAAGACTTATTGTTTACTTGGAATGTTTTTATGGTTTCAGATTTTAACGAACACCGCTTTCGATTACTTACAGACGGTTTGGTGCAACCAACCCTTAATCGTGTTTGGCATCAATTACTGAATTGGAAAAATTGGTTCATGATCACGAATTAAAAATCGCTGTAAGTAAGTATATAATATATTTAGTAATTAAAGTTTACCATTATTGAATATAAGACAGTCACTTACCTCGGCACGTCCAGGTGTCATGTGCCTTTAAAGCAGGTATATCAACCCTTTACTAGATACCCCATCCCCTCCAGAATTCCTTTGATGTACGAAATTACTTGAGTTATTCCGAGCATTTTTCCCCTCTTAGATCTTAGATCACTGTGCTATTACTTTAACTCTCAGCCACAACAAGACGACTTTGTTTAGTTATTACAATTCAAAGTGTAATCGGTGGTACTGATAAATACTTTATTTCTATTTCGTTTACCTAAGGTTATTAGTTTTTAAAATAGTTCCGTGAGCCATTAAGAGATGTGCAAACAACATCATCATCTTAGTTATCCCGTAGCAGCCTGAAGCATCATCCTTCGAATAGTTTCCTAAAAAAAATTATCGAAATTAAATAAGAAATTAGGACAGCCATATTCACCCGCCTGAAAGTGGACGTAAAATTTTCGGCAATAATGATCGGTAGTTTCCACAAGGGTGTGAGACACGAGAGCAATTGAATGCAAAGACAGCGGGAATCCTCTGCAGATCAGTCTGCCATAATCGCCTGTCCACCAACATCACCAGTCGCCACCACCCAAACTATGCTAGATGAATGCTGTGCTGTTTTATTATTTTATAATTTATTTAAATCGGGCAACAAGGCCCATATTACAAATACCTTAAAGACTAACATATATATCCTTATTCATTATAGATTAATTAATAACTACAAAAAACACACTATCACTGCGCGGCGTGTTGCGCAACCCCGTGGTGCCAGGTAACCGACCGCGGAAACGCCGGAACTTGACTCCCTTCGGCCAAAATTCTTCCCTGACGCAAATAGTGACCGGACATGAGGGAGCCGAGCCCAGGTTGCCACCACTGTGGTGACCTAGATGACACGGCACAGCACACTCTCGAGGTTTGCGTTAGGTGGGCAACAGAGCGTAACTCTCTGGAGACGCTCATTGGTTCTCCTATTTCGCTGCATGGCATAGTATCGCATATACCATACTGCGCAGTGAAACATTGTGGCGGGTTGTGGCCTCATTCTGCGAAACAGTTATGTCTCAGAAGGAGGCCGCCGAGCGGATGCGCGAAGACAATGCCAATGCGCACCCGCTTCGGCGCAGACGGAGGGGGAGAAGGAGTAGAGAAGTTGCCGCTGCTAACCGCCAGATTCCCCAATAGGGCCAATGGGTAGGGGACCCATACATCACCACGCCCTAACTTAACGTCTTGGAGAAGGGTTGAAGCGTTACCAACCCTTCACTCCATTTAGTGCTCACAAAGCAGCCGGGGGGCATCGTGGTAGAATGCTAGCGATCCCATGATGCCCCCCTTAACGGCAGTGAGGGTCGACGCCGCAGAGTGGTTTAGTGGGTATTACCTCATAAGGGTGAGTCCCACATACCCCCTGGGCCTTCGCCGGGTCCGGGAAGATGCGTAAAGGTTCCCTCTGCGTCAACAAAAAAAAAAAAAAAAGTCGATAGATGGTCTGTTGGAACTCTGACCACAAAGGAATTAAAATTCACATTATGACTCCAACCTCACGACTTGATTTATGATTGTCATCCCGTGATCGGGGCGATTTTTTTTTTACTCGTGAGTTTTTTAACTGATTTATGTTGCATTTTAATATACACCCGCCGGGGCTAGACGGGAGAAACGGAGACGAACATAAAAATCAATGGAAATTTCCTCGCTATCAGAGGGAATACACGAGTGAGGTGTGGGTGGATGGAGTTCGATCCAGTACCGAAGCGGCCAAGGCCCGTAAATCAATCCAACCTAATTGCAGCGACGGGCGCTAGCTTTAGCCAGCAGAGTGATTACGTAACTTTTGAAGAGGACGTCCGTCCGTTCGATTGAAATTCAGTTGAAGACTTATTTCAAATTTCATAAAAAAAAATATTTTTACATATGAAGCTGACGGATGTTTGTTATTAACAGACTTATGAGGAAGTCACCAGCATTTTAAGAACTGCATTCTGAATATTTAGGCCACCACTGCGTACTCAGAAACTACTTATTGCCGGCAACTTTGCAGAATTTCCAGCAACGGCCTTCCACAAAGGTAGTGTTACCGGCGACTTTATGACTGGCAACGGTTAATAATTTAGTCACCGAGTCTGGAATAAAGTTCAAAATACGTGTACAGTTATAATCAAGACAATATCACGTTCATATTTCCAAAATAAGGGCAATATTGCCGATGGCAGTATTCCTGAGATTATGAGAATACTGGCAACGGCACATCAGTTTGTCTCAGATATTTGTATCTGACTTATACATTTGTTAGGTCAAAGCCTTATAAATGCTACAGGGTGACGTGGAAAACCTGGGTAATCAGAAGCAATAGGGAAGAGTGTAAATTTAAAAGGGAAACGTGAGAAAGGCGTGGACAGTACTTAGACTGGGTATTGATTAACATGCAGTTTTATTCAAATCCCAAACAATAAAATCATACAATTCCGTCATTCTATACCGCCACAGTCGAAAACTTAAAGTTTATACAAACTCTATTTTATACGTTAATCAAGTGTTGCATGTCACCCTGTATATTATAGCCTTCTTGTCTGCGCGCTCCCAGAGGCCGGTGTAGCCGCCCGTGTGACGTCATTAGTTGCTGCCGACTCCAGATAAACGAACTCAAATTCAACTGTTTCACAGATTCCTCCGTCTATTGTTGCGTTAATTCATTTCTTGATTAAGGGGTATGATGGCTTTTACATTGAAATGTTTACGGAAATGGAAAACGTAATTGGGATTTATCAAACTTTTCTTTTACAGTAAGCGTATAACAAGACTGTAGATGCCCGTTTCCGGTGTAATAAAAGAAAAAGTGAATATATACAATATCAACTAAATATATCAATTCAATTAACTTATGACCTAGGCAAAAACAGCTGGAAACGGATAATATGAAGATTGTGCAAATAATCGCATAATAAATTTAACGAAATTAGAGGTTAAAAGCTGCCACAACAAAAGCTAACTACTAAAAGAGCTATATCAGAATTCTAGTTTTAGTTGATATGCGAGATTAATACTTACCTATATGCAGTAATTGACTCGTTTTTTCATACGTTAGTAGGAGTCTAACATTGTGACGTCACAAACTATAATCAACACCAAAAAATGTATATCATTTTTTGAAGTGGATACTTCTTTGCTCGCGTTCTTGTATAGGGGTACAGTTCAAAATGTATCACGTGACTTCCATTCCACGTGAATAACTTTTTGTAGAGAAGCCTAATCTGATTTCAAATAATTGTTTGTTACATGTTTTAATACTTCTTTATTTGCCATTAGTAGTTAATCACAAAATGTTATTTAGTTTATGTGGCGGACATGAAAATAATGCTGAAATGACCGCCATTTTCAATGTATCGCGAGTGAAATGAGCTACGTCAGTCAATGTTGCCATATATACCGATTTATCTGTACTTAAACAGATTTTAGTGAATTAATTCAGGTATATATTTTGCGGGTACGGAGAAGTATCCGCTTTAACTTAATAAACGGTTGTATCTCCGATACAACCCGCTTCTTTTTTTGTCTGTTTTTGGGCTGTGATTGGTGTTGGTCTCATATAAACAGTTAAAAAAATTGATTCTTTCTAAAAAGCTGATTCAAATAACACAGTCAAATTAATACATACTTATAAGGTGCTAATCAATTCGGTACCTACCAATACTTTTAGAGCTGGTAGTACTCTTCTCTTGGAGTAGACTTCAGTATAAAACATTTACCTAAAAGTTTAAATGTTAGTTTTGGAGATATTAAGGAAAATAACCACTCTGTTAATGAAATAATTAATAATCAGTGATTAATACCTCTTTGATTATCCTATGGAACCTATTGACTTAGATGAATCCACCCAGATGGCCACTTCACTTAGATAAATTACTGAAATCAATATTAATGTCATTGCAATTTTTTCGATGTTTGACGGGGTTCACTTGACAGAAAGTTTTAAATATCTTGTCAGATGAATACACAGAACGATTATATCTGGGCAGAATGGGGGTGTAGACTCAACATTTCTTATTACTCTAAAAGAAAGAAGGCAAAAAAATATGCCTAGTGACGAAAATCCCATTCTGATATCTCAAAAAATTACGAACCTACAACCATTTTAATATTGCTTGATAGAAAGAGAAAAGCTCCGGGATCGTGACGTCACGACACTCGAGCGTCATATGACGATCGTTTTGCGGAAAAGGGACAGAATATACCTCCTCTTAAAACTTTGGACACGTAACTTTTTTTTTTTTTTTTATTTATTAGAAGACCAACAGCTTTTAACATTCAATATAGGCTTACATTTAAGATACAATTGTCGAGCCAATGACAGGTCTCCCTAACAGATACAGGAAGAAACGGATTTGCTTAAAATATGTTAGGTTAATGAGTAAATATTACAAATATTACAATCTTTTATCTTCTTTATGCGTGTGTGTGTGTGCGTGTGCGTGTGCGTGTGCGTGTGCGTGTGCGTGTGCGTGTGCGTGTGCGTGTGCGTGTGCGTGTGCGTGTGCGTGTGCGTGTGCGTGTGCGTGTGCGTGTGCGTGTGCGTGTGCGTGTGCGTGTGCGTGTGCGTGTGCGAGTGCGTGTGCGTGTGCGTGTGCGTGTGCGTGTGCGTGTGCGTGTGCGTGTGCGTGTGCGTGTGCGTGTGCGTGTGCGTGTGCGTGTGTGTGTGTGTGTGTGTGTGTGTGTGTGTGTGTGTGTGTGTTCAGCCCTCCTCAATATTATTATGTACTTGTTTCGCAATTGCACTTTTAAACGATTTTTTGTTGTTATACACAAATGGGTCGATGTCACTAAACTGATTGTTGTATGTCCTTGATATTCTATATATTACAGAATTCCTACCGTAATTTGTTTGATGATTAGGTAAACTAAGAAGGCGTGGGTACCTGGTGTTTGTTTTCGGTGTGAAGTAATTGATGGCTGCTATAAGGTTAGGGCAATCTACACAACCTCTGATAATGTCATAAAGCAAACCCATATCGAGCATGTCTCTCCTATCCTCCAGACTCATCATATTATGCCGCTTACAACTATCACTATAACTAATAGATTTCTGATTATTAAATCCCCAACTTTACTTTTTTCTCCATTTGACAATATTTTTAATCTTTTTTCGAGAGAATTCATCTGTATTGGTTATTTTATTTGGTGTCTACACTCTTATTGTAATTCAATTCAATTTAATTCAATTTATTTTACATAAAAACATGGTGTACATAAGGGTATTACAATTAAAACAAAGTATCACATGTTTTGCTGCTAGTGAAACACGTAAAATGTTGGGTGCCTAATATTAACAGGATTTGTCACACTTCATGCTAAGCAATAAATACCTAATAGATACAATTCTATGTTTAATAAGTATTACTTACACTGGAATAGATTACTTAATATTACTTACACTGAATAGTTAAAGTAAAATTAGACAGGTATGTCAAATCAATTGTCAAATAATAGTAGGGTCATTTCGCCGGTTACGCGACCACCTTCGGTTAGCGACCACTTGAAGAACATGGTTTTTTCAATTGAAGATAACATCAATTCTACAAAGCCTATTGAAACAGTCAGCCGTATGCCTTATTGTTTGTAGTTATGGAATAGGAATATACAAAAAAAACGAGAAAATATGCTTTCAGTTCACCAAGTCAGCTAAGTGGTCGCTAACCGGCACATTAAATTAGGTGGTCGCCAACCGGCGAAATGACCTAGTAGGTAGATAAAATAAAATAATTTTAGAATACATTGCTATCACATCCTTTATCATAAAATGTCATTATTAAAATATTCATTGACCGAGTAGAAGCATTTTTGCACAAGCTAATGTTTGTTTAGAAAATTAAAAAAAAAACATATTGAAAGTTTTTCATTTATTTCTATTAAAAGTTAATTGTTTTGATGTAAAGTAACGTCTTGAAAACTCTTGGTACTACTAGCACTTATATCTACGAGGTGCTTAGGAGCAATCCAAATAATTTTACAAGCGTATTCATGAGGTTAAGGAGTAAAACGTGTTGTATAAACCTAGCTCCAATTTTTTTTTTTGCATAAGTACATGTGGGCGGCGGACCCTTAAGTTCGTTTTATTTATTTAAATTCATGTTTTATTTTCATGAGCTAACTCATGAAAATAATAATGGAAGTAATTGATAATTTTAATAGCTAATTGTTTAAAAATAATAAAATTACATGTGTTATATGAATTATAAACTTGGAATTATATTTAAATATCATTTAATGTAATTTACCAGTAATATAAGTATAACATTATTTTGTTAGAAGCTAAATTAACTTTGAGTGACGTCACTTGTTTTGCTCGAACAACGGGTGGTGTGATGGAAGGAGTGGGGTAGTTTGTAACTTGGTATTTAAGAGAGCAGCGCACTAGAACTGGATTAATTTTGCAATATAAATTTGTGAACGTTGTTACTCTGTCCGAATTATTAATGAAAGTGATTTGTGTGTAAATATCGTTTACATTATATACCTCTCAAATGGATTCCCATGAAAGTGGTGGTGACACAACGCCGACATACACAACAAATTTTTGCTTGATCATTAAAAATACCTAGCCTTAGGACGAGCTAGCAATGTTTGTTATTATGGAACCCTCTTTTTATTGGAAGAGACAAGATAAACATACATAAATACACACAAAAAACCGGCGAAGTGCGAGTCGGACTCTCGCACGAAGGGTTCCGTTAGTACCATTATCTATAAAAACGGCAAAAAAAACACGTTAGTTATATGGAAAAAGAGAACAAATAAAAAACAATATATATTTATTTTATTCTTTTTTTTAGTATATGTTGTTATGTATCGGAATTTATTATATCTTAAAATGTAAATATTTTTATTAACAACTTGGAAATAAAAAATTAAACTAAATTAAAACTACTCAAACAACCCACCCCGCGTCACCCCCGGTGCAAAGGTGCCCATCACGCTCGCCGCATTGCCGCGTTGGATTGCGGTGGACAACCTTTGCAATAAGAATGACCCGGAGCGGGGGTTGAGGCCTCTTTCCCGCAGGCGGCGCCCCACCTCCCTCCCTCCTTGAAATACATCATCTGTGAAAAGATTAATTGTCTAACTATCACGGTTCATGAGATACAGCCTGGTGTCAGACGGACAGACAGACAGACAGATAGACAGACGGACAGCGGAGTCTCAGTAATAGGGTCTCCGTTTTACTCTTTGAGTACGGAACCCTAAAAATAATGCCGAAGCCAGTTAAGTTCATAAATGACGTTTTATTTTCTAAACATGACCAGGAACACGTCGTTAAAATGATTTGGATGCCTCCAGAGTACCATGTAGATGTAGTACTCAGCACCGCTGTCATTTTAAGCCTGTCAAAATATCAATCTGCAACTTGGCGCACCGTGTCCTGTAGTGCTGTAGGTATGTATTGTGCATTGTGTACGGGGGCTAAAATCAGTCACCGTAATGGCTCTCGCAGGCATGCTAATTCATTAGCGGGATCGGATACGCGGCGTCATTTGTGTCGCGTCAATCGCGAGTGATTAGTTACGTGATTGCACATTGATGGCCGCTGTGTTTGCGCGAAATTTGGCTTTACCCGAAATATTTTGGCATTGATTATTGATACGGATATCTTGCACAATTCTTTTATTTTCTTTTAGATACTGGTGGCGCAGGACCGGTCATTGTGGCACTCTATGGGAGAGGCCTATGTTCAGCAGTGGACGTCTTTCGGCTGATATGATGATGATCATGATATCTTACACAATAAAAGTTTTGAAATACAATATTTAATTGTATGTCCTGGTAGGTAGGTAGGTATGTATATTTCTACTTTGTAAACGGTATCTCCTCCTAAAAATCTAACACCACGTTTACACTATGCCGAAGTGAGCAGGGAAGTGGGAAGGGAAGTGGCCAGAACGGGCGTAATACCGCATTTTACGCCCATCCTGCCCACACTTCCCTGCTCACTTCGGCATAGTGTAAACTAGGCATACCTACTACAAACAACATACGTGCACATAAGTGACGGTCAGTAACAACTTGTACCGAAATGCAATCTTCCTGCATTGGTTATCTGCGCATCGGTACCCGAATCGCAAATAATTGTACGTATTTGTATTAGTTAAGGATTTTATTTTTATTTTATTTTATTTCTTTGTATCATATATATTGTAATGTAGTAATGGGTTTATTGCCTGAAATAAAGAAACATTCATTCATTCATTCATTCATTCATTCATAAGTCGTTAACTATTGACAACAGGAAATACGACTTTTGTTGTTAATTCTGTATGTCACAAAAGATTGTATTTTTGTTCAATTTGTACATTTATCGAGGATTTACGAATTAAAATATTTACTTTTAGAAAAAGTATTGTAAGCCTTGTGGCGTAAACAAAGTACTTGGCTATAGGAGTCGTCCCTGTGTAAGTGTTCCACCAGAGACGTTAGACCACTAAAAAATGGTTTTGTGAAACATTAATTTATAATAGCGTGTTTTTGTTTAGTTAATTTTAAAAAGTTATTCCCAGATGCTTTATTCAAGAATCCTACAAACTTTCCACCCGGTAGTATTTTTATAGATACCTATATTCATGTTTTTTGTATGATTTATAAGCGTTCGTTCGTTCTCGTCTTAATTTAATACAGCAAAAGTAAATTAACCAAATAAAGATGATTTTTTTTCGACCTTGTAGAAGCCAATTAAGTTACTAAGTATAATGTTTTTCGATGTCTTATATTTTTTAAGAATTTTGGTCTCTATCTCATTATTTAAATGATGATTTATCCGCTACACAGAAAAAAACACTGCTGTTATAAATATTTCAATTTTTTTTTCAGATTAATGAAAATTAAATGACTGGACTGTCACAGCTAGGTGTCAAGGATGTAAAAACACATCTTCCGACATCCCTGGCGGATATTTAGCCTAACGAATCTATAAAATACTATTTGACTTAAAAAAATATTTTATTTGTACGAATAAGTTCCATATTATAGGAAACATTACCTACTGTTATCAAGAATGCAAAATCTGCTTTATTTCCTTTATTTCAGAATCAATAATCGGTGATAATATGTACCTTCCAATTCAAAGTATATTATATTTAAATAAATGCTGCACTGCTTTTATCCAATACATTCAAATTACCTACTTATTTACATTTATTCATTAAATATGTTGCTTTCGGTAAATCTACAATAAAATCGGATTTAGCTGAAAGTATCTTCGTGGATTGGAGCTGCTCCGTATAAATATACCTTTTTTTTCTTCTCATCATAATACTAAAAAGATATTTATTCCAAGTTGTATAGAATAACATTCGATTTACTTCGTATTAGGTTCGATTAAATAGATACATCATCATATATTTTTATTTTTGCGTCCAGTTATTAAACTCATAAATATATTAAAATATTGTTAATTAAATACAGCAGCATATATTTAGGCTCAAACATGCAAAGTATGTTTTTGTGATATGATCTGTGACAAATTGCTGACATGTAGAAAAAAAACGGTGTAAATAATGTTGAGGATTTTACGTTACATTAAGTTTTCTTAAATTAATTTAAGTACAAATCTGAAATATTAGGTACACCCTGAAATTATATACCTAGTCCTGAATTGCTAGACGTATTCCGTCAAAGTTCATTAAGTGGTTCGTGACGTCACGCATGGACAGTAATTAAGGACTGATTAGTACGCATTTAGCCACATAATCAGCATGGCAGGCCGAAGTCGTGACTCAACTTTGATGAGATGGTGCTGGAAGAAACTTAAAAGAAAAGTACATTACACTTCTTGAAAAGTTATGTGAATGAGAACAAAAATGCTATGAGAATTAAATAAATAAATTAAATATTATGGGACAATTTTTACACAAATCGAACTAGCTCCATAGTAATGTGTTATGGATACTAGACGACGATATATTTAATGGATATAAATACTTAAATACATAGAAAATATCCAAGACTCAGAAACAAATATTCGTGCTCGTCACACAAACATTGGTCCTCACCGGGATTCGAACCCAGGACCTTCAGCTTCGTAGGCAGCGTCACTACCCACTAGGCCAACCGGTCGTCAAATTGGCATGTTTAAAGCAAACAATATTTAATTTTTTAAAATGAAAAAAAAAACCTTGGTTACTAATAAATATCGCTCAGTAAGTAGATATTTTGAAAATAATGTGTGCTGCATCTCTGCGGTGTTGTCTAAATAAAAACCTAAATATCAAGCCTAAGATGAGGCGAAGATGAAACACAGACACATCACCAGCTCAGCTGTGAAGCAAATACCTACAGTAAATACGATTTTTTTGTTATATAAAATTAAGTTCTGAATATTTTATTTCCTCAAGATTCCTCTTAGTCCAAGACGCTATAAAATAGTATACGTAATGATGGGTCATCCCATCCTTGCATTCGACTTCGACTTACAGTGACATTAAAGCCCATATTTTGTTTGCCAACCGCGTTGATATTTTTCTTTTCTATGTTTAAATTTACCTACCCACATATTTTGTGATGGCCTTAGCATTTTTGAATTAACATTAAGTACTTATTATAAACAACAACGAGGGGAGGGGAATCCTGTTCCACCGTGATACAGTTTTTACTAGTACGGGGAACAGAGGACGCTTACTCACTGATTGTTACTAGATATTGTGTACCTTACCTACTTATTATGTAAGCAGTGTATGACCTGTATGAAGGCTAAATAAAGTTATTTTTATTTATTATTTATTTTTATATATCTACTCTGACAATTACCGTGGATGATGATAATGCGGGCCCGAGGGGTAATCAAGTAATGTTCCGAACGCGCGTCGGTACAATTTAACTGTCAATTTTCCATATAAAAAGTGACATTTAGACCTACCTGACGCGCGTACAATGCGTCACGTGATCGACCTGTGAAGACCGTAACGTTCATCTTTTAAAATTAAAACACCCGAAACAAAACAATGCCAATTGCCGCACCAGCGAGCTGCCGAATATGCAAAAACAAACGTCCATAACTAAGAATTAATACGCCAGTTCAATTTAACGGGACTGTCACCTATTAAATCCCCGTATCTTAATCCCTTAACCCTGGCAAAATATGAGGTAGTGTTGCAATAAAAAATCCTCATAAAGTCATAACAGAGCGGAGCGTGGAATAAACGCATGCCCGTAAACCTGTCGAAGTGAATGGCTGGTGCATTTGACCGGCTCGCCAGTTTTGGGAAAACAATACTATGGCGAAAACACATCATTTTCAGTGCGTTTTGTTATAGGTTTGCAAATGTTATTACTTTCTTTTCATTTTCCATGTGGACTGTTTTTCTTTTTGTGGAGAGAATAGTCTAAAAAGCTAATGGTGATGCAAAAATGCAGCAGTGTAACTCACCGTTAGCTCTTTCTTTGTTTCTCTTTGGTGCACTTTCGAACTGGTTTAAGGTGACGTGAGCTCAGAAAACGGATTTTTAAAAATTCGTAGCACTTGTTTGGATTATAATACGGCTGCCTTGAATTTAATCACCAATCTTGAGGCCTTTCTCGAGGGACAACAGCTATTCAAATCTTGAGTTTTTTGACTTTCGCTCGATATAAAAAAATCACAAACATTTGTCTAAAATACACTTTAAAACATCGTAACAAATTATGCACAACAGCTAAAAATTGTCATGTTTGAGGGAACTTAGCTTTACTTTTTTATTTATTAAAATGCATAAAAAAATAAAATTAGAAAACATGAAAACGCGAAGCTTCCGAACACGCCCTTCCATATCGCTCACGCTTGTGCTCAGTGAGAGGGAGAGAATACCACAGGCCTAAGTCGCCTTAATTCCATTACCAATGGTCTCAATAAAACTATTATATACTAAGATAGGTGCCGACCTTAATAAAAAGAAGCGGGTTGTGTCGGAGATACAACCGTTAATTAAGTTTAAGTGGATACTTCTTTGTTGGCTATGGAACCCTAATATATCTGAATTAATTTACTAAAATCTGTATAAGTACAGATAAATCGGTGGGTATATATGGCAACATTGACTGACGTAGCTCATTTGACTCGCGATACATTGAAAATGGCGGTCATTTCAGCAATATTTTCATGTCCGCCACATAAACTAAATAACATTTTGTGATTAACAACTAATGGCAAATAAAGGAGGATTAAAACATGTAACAAACAATTATTTTAAATCAGATTAGGCTTCTCTACAAAAAGTTATTCCGGAAGTCACGTGATACATTTTGAACTGTACCCCTATACAAGAACGCGAGCAAAGAAGTATCCACTTCAAAAGGTGTGAAACATAATATTCGACAAACGTCATCCTCCTCAGCTCAGCATCAGCAGTACCTACTGCGAAATGTAAACCCTTCGTCACACCGCGAACGGGTAAACCCATCTACAAATCGCACCGCCACAGGTGCGGCTAGGGTCCACATGAGCATTAATAATGATAAATTCGAGTCATTAATTCGGCGGGATTAGTCGAGGCGTGTGCGCCGCCGATAACCAAATATTAACTCAATTAGTGCATCCAAATGTCTGCTAATCCTTTCGCAGGTTTCGCAAAATAGATAGACGGGCTTAGGTTCAAATGGCGATCGTTTTATTTAATTTGTGCTAATCCTTATTGTATCGTGTGACTACGTGCCACAGAAACTAATTTGTGCAAGTAGGTAGGATTTATTTTGTTTTTAAGTTTTGATTCAGAATTTTGGAAGATTAATATTTTGTCTCATAAGGTCACCAAGGAAAGATCACCTTAAACAACTCGCAGTTATGGTTTTCCCAAACTACTTCAAATTTCGTGAGCACATGCGTGTATGGTCACAAACAAACGTGCATTTTGGTTTTTACTCAAGCGCGTTGCCATTTTGTAAAAAAGTTACAGTTTGCTGTGTCATGTTAAAATATTTCACGTTTCGATATTTTCCAAACTTTACATAATAATCAGATAATGAAAAAAAAAATTGTCTGTACAGTGGCGGAATGAAAAGGTTGAGTTTTCAAAGTTTTCAGTTTTCAAATCAAATCATTTACGCGTTGCAAGCACATGTTACCTTTTTAAACTGTGTATCAGACGAGAGTGTTGTATTGAAAATTATGTTCAACTGTTTGACAACAAAGTTCAAATTAATTAGACGATTCTAAGTAATTAGACGAATTTTCCTTGCTTATTAATAATTGAACTTAAACCTTTTTATCTACACCCATATCATAAATCCTCTAGAATGTGTTAGGAAACCAATATATAACGACCATCCATAATTGCAACCAGTAACGTAACATCAGCGTTTTATCTGTGCCAGTGTTATTATAATGTATGAAAAATCATAATAGCATCGACAATCGATGTTATTATGGAAATCAGGTCCGGTGTTGGGGTCGTGCAGCATGATCTAGTTGGTCATGATTTGAAATCTAGACGGCCATGGCGGTGCAATGGCGGTTATTCTAATGGTTCCCGAACACATCATTGAGGATTTATAACATGTGGGTAGATAAAAAAGTGTATGTAATTGTACATAATTAGGCATTAAAACACTCGTGTGATGTTATTATGAAACTCGCCTTCGGCTCGTTACATAAACCCACACTCGTGTTTATTGCCCCTCATTATGTACAGTCACATAAACTACTATTATTAGTTTGATCTTGCCATAACGTTGTGTCAAGTTTGATAAATCTGACGATTAAATCATCTTCGCTTAAAATTATTAAAACTATAAATGTGAGTAACAGATCCTATCAATGTCATCATTGCTATTTCTTGTATACGTTTTTTTTTTCTTTTTTTAACTCGTTTTCCAAAATTCAAAGGTAGTGAAATGACATTCATTATGACGGAATGTGTCTGACACTCGGTCGATAAAGCAGATACTGATAACTTATACTGAGCAAGCAAACACAGATCTTAAGGTAAACACAGACCTTTTCATTCCCCGACTGTACTTTTAGTTAATATCGGTTTTTAATCTGTTTAATATCCAATTATAGGTTTATGTGTTTTACAAGACTTAATATTCGTTCTGATGTAAAAATCCCTCACTGTATGTATGTACATAGGTATCCCTAACTAAAAGTCATCTTCATCATCTCAGTCGCAAGACGTCCACTGCTGGACATAGGCCTCCCCCAAAGGGTTTCAAAGTGACCGGTCTTGCGCCACCCGCCTCCAGCGGACTCCCACGACCTTTACCAGGTCATCAGTCCACCTTGTGGGAGGCCTACCAACGCCGCGCCTTCCGGTTTTTTTTGACGTAGGTACTTTTAGTTACATTGCACGTTACTAAAAGTACGTCAAAAAATAATGTTTTAATAAAGCACCGGTTTATAAATATCATGATACAGGCTGATATGTAAAGATTCTCACACATGTGTTTTTTTTTCTAATTTAAGAAGTTATTGTCGTTTTATAGCTGTAGTATCCCATCGCCTTGCGTGGTATGGGCATATTATGCGGAGGGATGACAGTCATGTGACCAAAAGAGTGTTAGGTATGAACGTGGAGGGATGGAAGAAACGAGGTAGGCCCAGAAAAAGGTGGATGGACTGTGTGAGAGAAGATATGAAGAGGAAGGAAGTAAGTGACGAGATGACGAAAGACATGGAGATGGAAGAAAAGGACATGCTGCACCGACCCCAAATAAATGGGATAAGGGCAAGAAATTGATGCTTGTCGTTTTATAGCAATATTTCATTTTCATACTCCTAAGAAGGACAGCTATAATTTTGGGATATGTACAGTACATTACTGCAGACGCCGGGAAAGAAGTCGTGTGTAGTGCTTTTCACGACCAGGCTTTTCTCAAACATGCAATGAAATAAATAAATAAATAAATCTCAATTCAAACTAATTTTCATGGCTGTATGCCATGATGCTGTGCCACAAATTGTGGAATAAATATTTAAAAAAAAAATACTTCCCGGCCTAGGCCTTCAATTTCGTATGAAATTCCTTTACAGTTCTTTACTTTGAAGCCTGGATATAACCCACGTAATGACGACATTTCATTGCATGTTTGAGAAAAATATTTTACTAAGTCAATTTATTAAAAAGTGTATTTTATGATTATAGTTCTAGACGATAGTAATGTTTAAACAATGATTAAACGATTATTTTCATTTTTACATATATACATACATACATTTCAAACCTTATTACGCCTACGAGTAAGATGGCCTACTAGCAACATTTTATTACTAGGTTTTTTCGAAATTAACATTAACGTCTTTTTAAATATTTTGTTTGTTAAATAAATCATTAGCAGCCCTATGAGTGGCTTTTCTTTATTAATCATAACTGTACATAAATTAAGGTAATCTTAGGCGACGGTACCTTATTTCGAAATCCCGTGCTCCGCCAATAAAGAACAAAAAATAACTTTTGTCGCACAAATAGGTATTTTGGAAAGGTTAAAGAGTTCAGAAATATTTGTTTATTAAATTTCAAGGGAATTTTATTCTCTTGTGCTTGTAAAAGAATTGGGGCGTCATTTTGTCGGAGATACCTACCTTTTATTATTATATATATTTAAACTCCGCAATATTGTATAATATCGACGTTGAAAAACTTTGTATTGGATAAGTAATCTGAAAATAAGTCTACTAAAACACGCGAACCGTACACGCGTTACGGCATCATCATGTAAACAGATTTGGGCGTATTAGTGACAGTATTGTAGGGCAGCTAATTGCAGTAATCCAATTAATGTTGACTAATAGTAATGACAAGTGCAACGCTAGCATGACAGATCGCGGCAGATATTTGGCGGCTGACGAGGCGTCGGCTAATGCGACGTGGCATCACGTATGTAGGTTGTGAGGCTTAAGGAAAATGTACAATTGATGCATTAAAAGTAGGGTATATTGTTACTATGTTATATCAATGAAGGTAGAGCTAACTTCACCCTCATCGACGGTAACTCTCTACGAAAGTTACCCGGAAGTTGTCCTAAATAATTAGCCTATAGTGAATAACGTTGAAAAACTGATTGAAAGTCCAACTGTCGCGTTGCAGCGCGTGTGTGGCCAGTCGTGTCGAACGCTAATCCTAGCAGTCTCAAGAAACGAATAGGCAGGTAGCGTACATCTTGCTTCAATATTACTTGTCGCGTTCTTACGCGCCTGACAGCCCGCGTAGCATGCCGTCGTCCCACGCGTCGCCCGCTATATTAGTGTAGTATATTAGTTTTTTTTTAAATTAAAATTAAATTAAAATCCATTTATTTCAAGCTACATATAGGCTCATAACATAACACATAATTAATTTTTGACATTAATAATATATGCACGCAATTTAAATTTAATTTTAATTTTGACATGAATGACTATACCTAAACTGGAATTCGAGACCAAAAAAACTACGACAATGTTGCCACTGCAATAAAATGATATTACAATAGTAAATCCCTTTTTTCTAAAAACACACGCTGACATAATTTATTTATTGGTAATTTTAATTCTATAATTTAAAGAAGTAATTTTATTTACTTATTTTTACATAATAAATACAAGACGCTTTAATAAAAACTTAATCATCCGTAATGTTTGGTTGCAAAGCTGGTATTGCGCTTGTATCACTTCAGGTGTTAATAACATTTGGTACAACATTTTAACTACATACATGTAAGTTATTAATAACCTATTTTTGCATACATTTAGCTAATTGTAGAATAATAGTGTCTAGAATAGTAGGTAAAAGGGCATGTAGCCAGGAATAATAAAACATTTAAAATGGCAGAGGTCAAAGACCTATTTCATGAAGGCCTCCGGGAGGTGACACAACAGAAGTGGCAGTCATGTGTAAGTCATATGATGAAAGTTGAGGACGAGATGTGCAAACTGGATGGATTCATTACTGGAGTGGTGGAGAACTTTATTATACAAGTGACCGACTCAGATTCCGAAGTTAGTGATTCTGACATTAGTGATGGTGAAGATGAAGATAAATAAAAACAATTCATTAAAAAATGGTTTTATTTAACTTTTCCATACTGTCTTAATATTATGGCACACTGTCGTGTGTGTTCATTGGTAATTCAACTTGTTTAAGTTCTTTACAATAAAACTTTGTCAATGTTAGTTGAGTTGAAAATAAACCTTGTAATTAAGTAAATTTTTTTGAGAAAATCCTAATGAATGAATTGTGCCAGCCAATACAAAGAAGCATATAACAAAAAGGTTGGCGAAACCTGAAAACTTTTTTTG
Organism: Epinotia brunnichana; assembly: GCA_963854355.1. Taxonomy (NCBI): domain Eukaryota; kingdom Metazoa; phylum Arthropoda; class Insecta; order Lepidoptera; family Tortricidae; genus Epinotia; species Epinotia brunnichana. The sequence continues at coordinate 20,549,493 of OY977940.1, forward strand.
ACAATGACATAAGTGACTTTGACAGATTTGACAGTGACGTATCTGTCGTAGTTTTTTTGGTTTTGAATTCCAGTTTTAGGTATAAGTCATGTCATAATAATTATTTTCACATGCCTTGAGGCAGAATGTATTAAGGGTCAACAATGAGAGGATTACTTTTGCGTGTAGGTATAACGTAAACCTGTTTGAAACTGGTCAATGTAATAGTATTTTAGCACACCCACTATCCAACGTAGCTAAAGAATTGTACAAAATTGTAAATGTAGGTATCAAGCAAAGTAGATATTGTGTATATATTAAGTGTTTTGTAACATTAGGGGTGACATTATCATCAGAGATAAAACCCCTTTTTAAATAATAAAGTTAAAAAAAAGGATCAACAATGTAACTACACTTATAACATCTACTCTACTTACCATATGTTCGTGAATAAACTTTCATTTCATTTAACGGAGTAGGGCTTATTCCACCTGAATTTCATAATACCTTATTCACTATTATACCCCCTAATTCTCAAAGTACCATGGGCTCATAATACCTAAATGTCAAATTGTTACATTCTTAAAACGAACGAAATTCATTATGACTTTGACCCAAAACGTCATATTCTCTAAATACCTAAAGATTGGAATGCACTAATTCCTTCAAATGCCGAATGTCTTCTGTCATTACTATGACAAAATATTAAAATAACTAAATTGTTTTGAAGTTTAGGCATTATGAGACTAAGCTATTTTGAAATTCGGTTATATTAAGAATATGGTGTTATGAGAAAAAAAGTTATAGGTATTCTGTGATTTAGGTATTTTGACACTAAGTTCTTTTGAGATATAGGAGTATTGGTAAAAGGGTAAAATGGAAAATAGGTGGAATAAGCCCTACTCATTTAACGCAACATGAAGTAGGTATACGACGTTAAACATAAATCGTGAAAAATATTATTTAACCCCAGAAAATGAAGCTATATTTTAACTTCCCATTGAAACAACTTTGCGTCAGAATTATATTAATTCATTGTTATCCGACACAATTAACCCTATCCTCTTACCTCCAATCTTTAACCCTGATCAAACAAGTCTCAGCTCGAATAGCTTTTCTTTATATAAACAAACGGGCAAACGCAAATCCGATCTGAAGTAAGACGTCGGCACAAAACAAATTATTTGACATAATATCGTTAATTACAAGCCCTCTTTTGTACCCGGGTTAGGGTAATTAGGTTGGGATGTTCTGAATGGGCCCTTTTTCTGCTCGTTACGGCTGAAACAAAGGGGCAAAGAAGTAAACAGAACGTATTCAAACGGGGTTTAAATTAGGCTCGACAATGAGAGTTCGACTTTAATTCGATTCGTTTCTCTAACTCTAGACTCGTCGCTCGACAGAATTGTGCTAAGATTTTACGTGATCAATGGAGACCTGGGATGGAGAGACCAAGACTCGGTTAGGTACTTCAAACCGTCGTGTTATGTCTATTAAAATCTGTTTGTGTGGGAATTTGACAGTTCTAAGATGACTGCTGCCGGTGCCATATTTCATTGACGATTGTTTTTTACTGTCGTAGCCCAGTGGGGTAATCACGTTACGTTTCGAACGCACGGGACAATCCAACTGTCATTCTTCCATATACAATTTTACATTTAGATCTACCTAACGTGCGTACAATGCGTAACGTGGTCGACCTGTACCCTTAGCGTGGGATTGAAGTGAGTTGCGTTTACGCAGACGCTAGAGTCTAACGTTAAAGATTTAGTATGAAAAGTCTATACACCGCCCTGGCGGTCACTCATAGAACTAAAAATCCAAACCGTAGCGTGAGTCACTTATACATTACTTCACCCGCGATCGAGTTCACGATCGTTCGTATAGTTTAATCGATTTTCCAATATTCAACCTTATATCACAAGCATTTATCGTTTTAATTTTAATGCAAGCGTTGGTCGGTTATGACATTACAGAATACGCGCATCACGACGTCGACAGTGTTGATATGGCGGCGCGTGTGCCATTTATTTGCATTTTTAAATACAAAATACGCGACAATCCGAATTGTGCGGATATATGTTGTCAATTATAACCCCTTATTTTTATGAGTTCTTTAATTTGAGATAAATTTCGATTGGATCTACGGTAACTCTTGACGGAATAATACGATATCACGCGCCATTTTGCAAGTGAAATAGTAAACTACAGTCGCTACGGTATTCTTCTATTCGAAATGTCTCACACTACCGATTGGTAGTACGATCCAACGTTAAATTACGCATCAAAATCTAAACGCTAGCGTCTAACGTTTTGCAGTTGGTTTCGTAGTACAACGGCAGTGTGAGTTACAAGTTTGACAGGTCGAATCTAAGAATACCGAAGCGAGATCGAAATCTATTCGAAGTGCGTTTATTCGCTCTGTACGGCTAACGTGAGTTACAATCGTAACCTAACGAAATGTAACTACATACGAGATCGAATAAACGCGCTTCGAATACATTTCGAACTCGCTTCGGTATTCTTCGATTCGACCCGTCAAACTTGTAACTCACACTGCCTGTAAGCGACACAATGCTTATATGTTTAATCTGTTAACTTTAGGTATAATATAAAAACTAGCATACCGCGCGTGAGTTGCAGGAGAATGAACCTTCGGTCAATCACGTATGGTACATTTCTCATTTTGGCGTACAGAATGTAAATAAACCGGGAAAATTACGTATTGTATACGACACGGCTGCTCGTGCTGCGAATAATATGTGCCTGAACGATTATCTTTTGACCGGACTTGATTTATATAACTCACTTTTAGGTATAAATATAAATAAATAAATATTTTTTTGCGGACAATCTTACACAAATCAACCTAGTCCCAAACTAAGCAAAGCTTGTACTATGGGTACTAGACGACGATATAGATACTTATATAGAGAAATAAATACTTAAATACATAGAAAACATCCATGACTCAGGAACAAATATTCGTGCTCATCACACAAATAAATGCCCTTACCGGGATTCGAACCCAGGACCTCTTGCTTCGTAGGCAGGGTCACTACCAACTAGGCTAAAGCGGTCGTCATAATGTTGAGATTAATCGGTATAATGTTGAGATTGCGCGAAAAAGAGTTCATCATTATCGGGGATATAAAAGATATGTTTTTACGTATTAAGATTCGCCCGGAGGATCAACACGTCTTTCGATTTATATGGCAAGCGTCAGTTACTGATCCAATTAAAATATACGTGATGCAGAGTCTGATATTTGGCGCATGCTGTAGCAATATATAAAAAATAAAAATGCGCATAAATACGAAGACGAGTATCCCGAAGCCGTGCAAGTTATAATTAACTCCCATTACATGGACGATTGTTATTATTCCACAGATAGTGAGCTGAAAATGCTATTCAATTAATTAAGGATATAACGCACATACATAAAAAAGGCGGCTTCGAGATACGAGGTTGGTCTAGCAACAGCAAATGCGTATTGAACGCGATACCAGCTGATGCGCTCGCGCAGTCAGCAGTTCAATTCAAGGACGGAGCTACGACCACAGCTGAGCGCGCGCTTGGTTTGATGTGGCATCCTGCCGATGACACAATCAGTGTTAAATTATCGACTACTTAGATCTCGCCAGATATTTTGAATGGAAACGTTCCTCCCACTAAGGCTAAAATGCTTAGCATTATTATGTCAATTTATGATAAACACGGTTTTCTTACTCCGTTTGTAATAAAAAGTAAAATCTTATTTCAAGTTGTACATTGAAGCGGTGTCGATTGGAAATGCCGCATTCCCCCCGAGAAACATTTACAATGTTTGGCTCGGCGAGTTAAAAAGCTGGAGTCGCTTTGTATACCGCGCTGGTACTTCCGCGCTGGCACCTGGACACCTTGTAATCACAATCACATGCCGTGTAATTCTGCGCCTGTAGGTAAGTACGTCGATGCCGACCTTTGCCTTTGCCTTTTTAAAAGGTGGCGTGTGGCCCAGCGACTTACCGATATGTTTTGGGCTAGGTGGATTAAATAATATTTACCAGAGCTACTGCCTCATCGGAAATGGACTAGGGAGGCTAGATCGTTGAAAGTAGGTGATTGTGTAGTACTGGTTGATCCCAATTTTGAGCGAGGTTCCTGGCGGAATGGAGTAGTGAGCGCGGCGCACCCCGGTCGCGATGGTCGCGTTCGAATAGTGGATGTGCGCAAACGCTTACAACAGTTGATGGCTAGTGCTTGGCAGCACTAAGGGGTGGGGATGTAAGCGACACAATGCTTATATGTTTAATTTGTTAACTTTAGGTATAATATAAAAACTAGAAATAGTCGTTAATGTTATAATTATTAAAAATATATAACATTAGCTAAGATTGTGCATACTAACTCCATCTGTTATATTACGTATACATTAACTCTGAATAAAGTCTCAGAGGGCGCTGGCGTGTATACTTAACCTCAAATTGCTGGCCGATTTCCCGTTACCTTTTTGCTCAACACACGACACGCGAGCACTCTCTATTATTTACACTCAAAAACCTAGTTTTCAATCATTTTCCACCTGCGTACCTAACACTGCCGTTGTACTACGAAACCAACTGCAAAACATTAGACTCTAGCGTTTCGTTTTCGATGCGTAATTTAACGTTCGATTCGTACTACCAATCGGTAGTGTGAGACATTTCGAATCGAAGAATACCGTCGCGACTGTAGTTTACTATGTCACTTGCAAAATGGCCCGTGATATCGTATTATTCCGTCAAGAGTTACCGTAGATCCGATCGAAATGTATCTCAAATTAAAGAGTTTATAAAAATAAGTGTTTTGAATTGACAACATATATCCGCAAAATTCGGATTGTCGCGTATTTTGTATTTAAAAATGCAAATAAATGGCCCACGCGCCGCCATATTGTATCGACACTGTCGACGTCGCGATGCGCGTATTCTGTAATGTCGTAACCGACAAACTTAAATTAAAACGATAAATGCTTGTGATATAAGGTTGAATATTGGAAAATCTATTAAACTATACGAACAATCGTGGAGTCGATCGCGGGTGAAGTAATGCATAAGTAACTCGCGTTACTGTTTGGATTTTTAGTTCTATGGGTGACCGCCAGGGGCGGTGTATAGACTTTTCATACTAAATCTTAACGATAGACGCTAGAGTCTTTAGTAAACGCGACTCACTTCAATCCCACGCTAAGTGTAAGGCCTGAGTGGACGCTCGGAGCGGAGCGTTCCGCGGGGCGGGCGAGCGTGCATTCGCTTTGTGCAGCGTCTACTCAGGACACCAGTATGAGTCTCATTTGTTTAACATGCACGCTGCACGCCCCGCTCCCCCGCACGCCCGACTCGAGCGTCCACTCAGGCCTTACACTAAGGGTCTGTCGTTGCGTAACGTTATGTTACGATTATTGTATCTCACGATAAGGGCTCTCGTCTGTAGTTACGTAACGTAAGTTTTCGATCGAACCTGACACTAGCAGTACTGCTGGGCTGAGGTAATACTGGTAATAGGCGTCGGTAGGTGGGGTAAAGAACCATAACCAGCCAACTCCATTGAACATAAATTAGTCTGTCAATATTTTCCAAATACTTACTTTGGTATGTAAAGTAAGCAACATTAATATGTTACAACGCAAAAGTCAAAAATATCTGTTAGTAGGTACGTACCAACACTATCAACTCTAGCTAGGTACTCTCATAACGGCGCAGATACTTTTGGCATATTTTTCGTTCAGATATTAATGTTGCTGAACTACCCAAAACCTACGCTGTCAAAACTGACACAAATGTTTATAGTTAATATTAGCAGATCTAGAATATATCGATTGCCCTTTCAAAAATTGAAGTTTTTATTATCATTAATTTACGAATTAAATTTCAAAGTATACCTTTGAAATTTAATTACTGAGGATTAAAGTATACGTATACGGCCTGCAAGATCCCTTTAATTGCACCCCATTGTTCCAGCTGATTTGATTCTGTATCTCTCAATAGCACAATCATAATAACAAGCTTAGTGGCTTAGCGGTCGCGATGCAGTAGGACGGAGCTGAGTTTTTTTATCTAAAAGAAACCATATGTATTGCGTGCCAGAAAACTGACACTGAGTTAATTTTTGTTTGACGACTCACTTTAATTGGGTAGGTACGAGTAAGGTACACAATTATTTGAGAATACCCAGTTAACGTATTAGGTACGATGTCGGATGAAAAGTCAAGACAGTGATCACTATTGCCACACGACGACTACGACATACCGACATACGACATACCGACATACGATGACTCCAGTCCCCCTATTCTGTAACTTGTTTTAAGCTCACCTCAACGCTCACCCTCAATTATACCTTGACACCGCGATGCGAAGTAATTAAGCGTAGGTAGAGGTCTAGTTTCGTAACGGGTGACCGTTGGGGTGAGCCGCATTAACGCGTAGCGAATAACAGCCCTGCCTCCTAGCATAACAGAGTTTTTGCGTAAATGACTAGTTTCACGGTTTTTGAACGGAACTTGATATACGTACAGTTACATGAATTTATTCTGTTCCGCCGCCCATGCGTTCTTTTGTTCTTCGTCCGAGACCTTATCCATTTTCTTCTTTCCTCTTTCCTAGTATCTTTCCAAACACGTCAAAAAATTATAATTATCTTGAAATGCGGATATTTCTACGATGTATCCAATTCAATTTAATCAGTGTATTCTAGTGAAACCAAAGTCTATTGAGGACAAATAAAATGCAGCAAATTTCACGTAACCTGGCAGGTCGATCACGTAACGCATTGTACGTACGTTAGATAGATCTAAATGTCAAATTTTATATGGAAAAATGACAGTTAAACTGTCCTAAACGCTACGTGATTACCCCTCAGGTACCTTTTGCTTTTTTTAGATGTCAGTGTATCGTATTTTGTTTTTGTTTTAAGGTGAACGTCCCAATGTTTAACCACTTAATGCCTAATAATAATAATTGACATGTATTTTTCACCTTATTGTTATGAATTAAGATTGAAAGCGTCAAACATTGGCTCAATGTCAAACAGTGCGACGTTTACCTTATTAGTTTTGTAAAAAGTTGAAAACACTGCACAATAGTCAATAAAGATCACAGTTATTTTGTCAATGACGTCAAGTTTGTTGTAAATAGGTAATACTAGGTATTACACAAATCCCAATGAGTAAAATTACATTATTACACAAATTAAACAATATAATTTTAACATACATCAAATATACGTTTAAGTACTTCAACGTAGTAGATTAAGGACTAGGTAGTTGTTTAAAATCGTCGGTAATTTAATATTATTATCGAGAAAAAAAGGCCCGTTTCACATTTCATTGTGGAATGACCGGCTGTCGGCGTCATATCGTTAACCGTCTGGTAAAAAGAAGTTGATGCACTTAAAAAAATGTATGGGCAGCTTTTTTTTTTTTTTTTTTTTTTATTCATATTAAAAGAAAAAAGATACAGTACAAAATTAATAGACGCGTACAGAAACCTGTTTAAGGTTTATGCGTGACGCGAATGTATCGCAACGCTCACAACAGTAATATCATGATCCTAATATAGGTAATTACAATATATTATTATTATGTAGGTATTGTATTTAAACTCCAGCAACTACACCTCGCTGTCTGTTCTCGTTAGATAGAATATTTTTAATGCGATCTTGCACGACTTTTTGTCTGCAAGGACACTTGTGTGTATATCTTCTGGCATATTATTTAAAAAGTTAGGTAGCATGGACTCCCAAGTCCTCTTACCATATACATTTATGTAGTTAGGCATAATATATCTAGTTTGGTAGTCTAAGTTACGTAATTTTTTATGCCTACATCGGGTTTTTAACAATTTTATTTTATCATAGTTTTCTAGAACTATTGACATATCAAGCTTGTTAAAAATTGACATTACTTTGCAGTATTTAAATACACTGGACTCGTCCTTAAGTTTATTTTTCATGTATGTAGGTACAATAGTTTTGAGTATTAGGTTGCAGTTCTTTTTAATTATTATATTAATTATGTAAAATCTTTCAGTACAATGGCAGTGATAAACCGACGACAACAGATGCAACCCGCCTGAAGTTTTAAGTAGCATGCTGATGCGCGGGAGGCCGCATGTCATGCGCACTCTTTCCCTAACAATTTCGCTAACTTGCTCCTAATTGTGTTTTTGATTCCTTTAGAAAGCTCTTTTGACTCCACTCCAATTGTGAAAACTCGTTCCGAAACGACGTTAAATACGACCAAATTTCGGATAATTAACTAAGATTACGCTCTTTCAGCAAATAAATCTCCTTCGTAACACAACATTTTAAGAAATATAACTATTTTCTGTCGACGGATTTGCATTGTTAATTGAGATGAATAAACTTTTAAAAATTTATATTTTTGAAAGAATATCATTTTTTCAGTGGGCTGCCTTGAATTTTTTTTTTGCTACTTCGACTTGACTTTGTACTGTTTGTCAGTTTTGTTTACTATTTACATTCCTACGCAATTAAGGGCCAATAATATTGATATTGATATTTAGTTGAGGAGGCGAATATCGATTGATGTTTGGTATTCATTGAAATACCAATGCATTCTCAAAAGCATTAACTATTTATGGAATGCAAACCAATAGTGCGACCGCCGAGCAAAATCGCGTTACTTAAAGCCCATGCAAATTCAGAAAAATCTATTATAATCTACATTGCACACCGCTGGACGCTCTTTTCATTTGAAGCCTTTTGTTGGCAGATTCAATTAAGTTTACATCGGCACCGAGGTCAGTTATTAAAAACCAAAGCGTACAAAAATTGGTACGTAAATCAAATTCAATGAAGTGCAGGACAATGGGATGGTGAGGAGAATTGACGCTGGCAAACAATGACGCTCCGCCAATCAACTGATTCCCGGTCATCATCGCCGGAACACTATTGTTTCATAAATGGGTGAATTTGTTAACCAAATAAGTACTGGATTTTTCACTGTACAAATTCGGGCGACGCAACTGCAACGTTTAGTTGCATGTCGATGTAACAAAGACAGACAGACAACTACGAAACCCACTTGGCCGGTTTTTTTATTGAACTTGAACCTACTTGCACGAAATGTAGGAACTAGCACGAGACGAGTAGCAGTAGACGCTACAAAAGGTAAATCAGCACAGAGGCATCATTTATGTGGAGGTAGGTTTTTGACTAGTAGGTGTTAGCGTACAAGCTAAAAGTGACAAATTTTAAAACATGGACAACCTTTTCCCGCCTTTGTAGTGCAACACTGGCTGTTATGTTATTTTAGTTTTTTTCCGGGCAGAATCGACGATAAAGAGAATTGGCAAAAATCACGGATTAAGTATATTTATTTATACAAACAGCATTTACGCCTGTCTTTTCAATAGGAAGGTATAGCCAAGGCAAATGAAATTTAATTTGCAGTGCCATTTCTAGCAACTGTGGGTTTATAGACAGAGATAATGTGTGTGTTATATTAATTATCATCTTGTATTTACTATAGAAAATAAATATATACTTTTAATAAGTTGAATTACCGTTAATTCTGATTGGCTAAAATGAGATCTGATTGGCTAGAATAAAATTATGGATTAAAAAATAGTTCGTAAGGTTAATGTTATGTTAGTCTGAGGCATATAAGGTAAAATATGCAATACTAATCTCATAAAATTTATGGTGTACACGTAATGTTACAAATAATTTTATTTAAATGTAGGTATGTTTGGCTATTCCTTTCACACGTATTTTGGTTATAAATAACATATTTATAAGCATTATAAATTGTGTATGTTGTGGGTGAAGAAACAATAATTTATTAATCAAACTATATAACGTAATACCACTAAATACCCATAACAGGGAAATATATTGAGGAACATAAATTCGAGTCGTTGAAAACAAATAAATTACTTTGCGGTTATTAAATAAAAGTTTATTAATGTGTTCTGTAATAGGAAGATACTGCTGTAATAAAGGTGTTAAGAATTGCGTAAGTTATAATTGACTTGTTTTCATTATGAATTGAGACAAGTGCTCGCAGTCCCCTCGGTTCCTGCATTGATTGAACCGTCACCCTTTCATTTAGAATTCCCGTACCTTCCCGAATTAATCGCCCGAGATCCTCTCTCTATTAAAGTTTCTTCGCAAGTTCTTTAAGAGGCTTAACTCCCATAAAACTCCGGAGATAATGTTAAACATTCATTTAAGTGCGCGAGGTCCGCCCAAGTTCCGAATTGTCGTATAAATCTTCTAATTCTTCGAGCGTTTAATATTCATATCAGTCTTCGGCGATGGCGGAGTTGGGGACATTGTTGGTAGCGCAAATTCGCACACAGCCTTAAGCTGGGTGCTCACTAGCAAGCTGTAACTGTAACCGAAGGATACAGTTACCACCAGCCTGTACATGGTTGCGACCCGATGACGAACGGCTCGCAACGAGCCGCTGAAGCGTGTACGTGTACTTGTACCTCGTCACATTAACCGTTCGGTTAGGGTTACAGTTACCTAGTGTATACCCAGCTTTAGAGTCGATCCAGACGATGTCTATCGTTTTTTTACTGTGTCTTGCAGATTTCTTACATGACATACCTACAGGACTGGATTCTAAATAAGTAGTTTTTGGTCGTAGAAATATATTATACTTTGTCACGAATCAAATTATTTTATTTTATTGTTATATTTGATCTCTGTATCAAATCATTTAAATCTGATGAATATAGCATATTAAGGGTTGCTGAATAACGCACGTCCGTTCGTTGCGGTATTTATTTTAATTCTAGACAAAGTAATTGCACGAGGACCCTCGTATAGGATTACACCAGTCAAATCGTCAGTATAGGAAGACAAAAGAAAAAGTGAATCTGTCAAACTAACAAACCGATTCCATTGAGGTATAATGTACTAACGTACTAGAGAATACAACCCGAACATTATCTGTGCGCCGGCCGGCGAGGCGGGGGGCATGCGGGGGGAGGGTAACTTGTCATAGAATTACAATACACTGAGACGATGCAATGCAGCCCATGGACTGCAACGCGTAGCGCAAACTTCTTGTTCGGCGTGTCATCTCTAGTACGTTAGTACGAGTACATTATACCTCAATGACCGATTCCGATTAGGCATAGACGTTGAGAATTTTGCAATGGAGTTACCTTTATGGTAATAGTCGTAACTCAATTTTTTACAATGAGTAAATTAGTAAAAAAACAGCTTCAAATTTTATTAAATTTAATAGTTATAATATCCACTCCGCGTGGTGATTCTTAAAGAGTAATAAGGATGTATTTAAGCGAACGCTTAACGGTTAATAATAACTACCATTGCCTCTGTAACTGACAAATTAATTAAAACATGATAAGTTCCTACTCTGGACTGGACTCGCATATCGAATTATTGAAATACTTGCAAGCCTTACAAGTAATTACTTTTCACCCGCTTCAGCTTAATGAAACTGTGCAGAGGGGGGTGGATTTTCACAGTAACTTTTTTAAGTGTCACAAGCCAGTTACATAAATGTCTGTCACAGAAATACTTGAAATATATTTTTTACATGTTGGTGACATAAGAATATGGTCAGGAATAACATAATTTGAAACATAAATCTTTATAAACAAAACCTAGAACAAAATCCTTACTCATAACAGCGCGCAGCAACTCTGTGAGGTATGTCAACATTCGTGGATGCATTGCATTCAAGGTGTTTCGTAATTCATAGTTATTTTAGGCAAACTCGAAAATACAATGCGTTACGTGATCGACCTACTGATCGTACAACGCATTAGTCGCAAAGACACTTCACGTAGGTAGCTATATGTAAAATTGTTACCTGCATCAAGAAAAACTGAACACGAACGCAAGTCACAGATACAGTCAAGTGAGGAGATACGAATAAAGGCACGACCTTCACCCATATATGTTTAATGGATGAAAAGTATTTTATAACGAGTTTAGTTAATAATAAAATATTTCGTAAATGGGTCGGTCGGCTAAAAAAGTCCTGGCCTTATAAGTAATAAAAAAAAATAAAAATGTCTTTAAGGGTTCCGTAGTCAAAATGGCAAAAAGGGAATCCTTATAGTTTCGTCATGTATGTCCGTGTGTCACAGGCATTTTACTCGAAAACTAAAAAGTGTATTTGAATAAAATATGGAGCATAGGTGTATTTTGTTAGCCGCTACCACCCCGCTACATGGTTCTGTCATAGTGAAATGACAAAAAAATCATTTTCACGTCTCATTCTTGCAAAGTTTGCCTTTGTGCTGGACGTATGCTGCACAAAATGTCACTTTTATGCTCTAGTGCTCAAAGTAAACTTGTTTTAAAGACTAAGATAATTGGGCCTAACAGTTAGACACACCATAAAACTTCGTAGAATAAACTTATTTGATTTGCTTTATATTAATAAATTTCACATCGGTGTTTTCTAAGTCTAATATCACGTGTAGAAATTTAAACATAAAATCTTTAAAAAGTAAAGTGGCGGGAATGAAGTATTTTTTATAAAATGCAAATATAACTAATATTTGCAAAATTTTATAAAAAAAGACTTCATTTTCTCGCAATCGAAGTGACAAGCAGTGTGTATAACTCGGGCATAAATGAGCCATTTTATCCCTCAACTTAATTATCCGGTGAAATCGCTTGTTATGCACTTGTTGAACAATCTACTATTTTTAGGGGGCTCTGCAAACATGTAGCAGCAAGTCAAAAAAAAACATTTGTTAGTCCACAGGGACATCGTAATTAAGTAAATATAGTCGGGAATAATCGCCCCGAAAGTCACAAAAATTGTGCCCCCTCCCCCCCCCCCTCTAACTCTAGAACGGTGTATTTACAAAAATTGTAAAAAAGACATGGACAAATAGTCCGGTCATGTGCTCATTAAACGATTTCAGATTTTCGAGATATTGCTGAAAAACTGCATTCCCTGTAGTAAAGGACGTAAGTGCCGTAATATTACTGTGACGATACGACCTTTTTAATAGGCACGGAACAGGTACTTGCCTGTCTCAGGGTTGTTACTTTTAGCTAAACTTTAATTCACTGTCTAGAAATTGGCAAGGGTCGGGAAGTTGTATTTTTTACTTGTGTTGTCTGGGTTCAGGGTTTTTGAGGTCGGTTTTACCTAAACGATGATCAAAATAATAGTGCCATTGACATGCATGCTCAACAATTTGTAAGCCGCAAGGCGCCACATAGTGAAACTGACCATAATTCTGTAATATCCTGTAACCTATGTTGGACAAATAAATGATTTTATCTTTATCTTTAAACCTTTCACGATGAAAGAAAGAGCGACCGATGTGGTTGCGGTGTCAGCAGACGGGTGGCGCGGGGCGGTGATGAGTACGAGTACGGTAGTTTACTGATCAACCAATTCATTAGTTTAAAGCCCGGCCCTTGCCAAAGATAACACATCTGTGTATAACTAATTCAGTGATTCAATAAAGTTCAACAATGGTTTTCCTAACAAATACAGAAATGTATTCTGGACAGAGACAACTCTGGAATCGATGAATTTTTTAGACACCCAAACACACAGCAATAAGTTCTATTGCGATTATCACACATTTTTCATTCATTTAGCGGTGCCGAAAAGCCGTGACGCACGGACCTTGTGCGGTGTTAGCCCCCCGACTGGCGCACTGAGAAACGGGTCGAGATTTTGTTTGAGAGTGCGTGCGGCGACGCATTAGATACTATGGCGCAGACATAACTACAAGCCGCGCGCGGTGCGTTTGTATGAAGATAACATACTTCCCACTCTTTCTACCCTTTTTTTTTTATGACGGAACCCTTCGGTGTGCGTGGTCCGACACGCACTTGGCCGGTTTTTTTTAAACATTGCACATAATAGTTTAACGAACAAATTGTGTACATGTAAAGTATTATGAAGCCTATTGACCGGCCGGTTTGACGGACGCCTACGAAGCTGAAGGTCATGGGTTCGAATCCCGGTAAAGGCAAATATATTGTGTGATGAGCTTCAGTATTTGTTCTGAGTTTTGGATGTTTACTATGTATTTGAATATTTATATAATTATATTAAATATATCGTCATCTGGTACCCATCACACAGATAGGACTGTAGGTATACCATCAAAGATGATTAAGATAATTTACTTTGAAAACAAAGTTTTAACCGACGAAAAATCAATCATACCCTATTTTCGTACCCTTAGGGTTGGTTTTTTTTTCCAAATTTATATAGGACCAACTTCGGGTATGTCCTTTCCCAGAACTTAAACTAACTCTAAACCAAATTTTATTAAAATGGGTTACATCCAAATTTTCACCCCCACGTTTTACCCCCTAAAGGGAAGATTTTCGGGATAAAACCTATTCTTTGACCTTCTTCGGGACTCGAACTATTTATATACAAAATTTCATCTAAATCGGTGCAGCGGTTTAAGTAGCTCCATACAAACTTCCACCCCCTATTTCATCCCCTTAGGGGTTTATTTCCGGAATAAAAACTACCCTATGTCCTTCCCCAGGACTCAAACTATCTCTATACCAAATTTCATCTAAATCGGTTAAGCCGTTTTCACGTGATGCGCGGTCACATAAACAGACAAACAGATAAACAGAAAAACAGATAAACAGATAAACAGATAAACAGATAAACAGATAAACAGACAAACAGACAAACAGACAAAAATTCTAAATACTGTTGGAACGTGTTCTGTTATCGATTTTAAGTATCCCTAGCCAAGTTTTTTTCGAATATCTTCCATGTACAGACTTTCGACCCTCTTCAGCTTTATTATATGTATAGATTCAGACTGTCCAGTTTGGTAGGTCCAACTTCGAGAAAGAGATCAATCGTCGAATCCGACTCGGCTGGGTAGCGTTCGGGAAGCTACGACGGCACATCTTTTCGTCCAATATTCCGCAGTGTCTCAAGACGAGAGTCTTTGACCAGTGTGTGTTGCCAGTGATGACATATGCCACTGAAACGTGGTCGCTTACAATGGGCCTCATAAGAAGGCTCAAAGTCACCTAAAGGGCAATGGAGAGGGTTATGTTGGGAGTTTCTCTGCGTGATCGCATCGGAAATGAGGCTATCCGCAGCAGAACCAAGGTAACCGATATAGCCCTCCGAATCGCTAAACTTAAGTGGCAGTGGGCGGGGCACATTGCACGTAGAACTGATGGCCGTTGGGGCGGAAAGGTTCTCGAGTAGCGACCACGTACCGGAAGGCGCGGCGTTGGTAGGCCTCCCACAAGGTGGACTGATGACCTGGTAAAGGTCGCGGGAGTCCGCTGGATGCGGGTGGCGCAGGACCGGTCACTTTGGAATTCTTTGGGGGAGGCCTATATCCGGCAGTGGACGTCTTTCGGCTGATATGATGATGATGATGATGATGATATATTCTATATTAGGCTCCACACTTCACACAGGCTAAGTATATTTTTCGTTATAGTATGTTAATACCCACTTAAATTTGCATAGCCGTCGTAGCAAAAATTCTCATTTTTCTTTTACTTACAAAGTTTAATTCCTGTACGCTGCCTGCAAGGCTTCCGTAGCAACCAATTGTCACATTAAGCGTCCTCTAGAATAAAATTTTAACGTCGCTGACTTCAGCCACTCGGATGGGATACGTCCCGCGGGGCGGTAAACTGCATGTTACCGCTCAACGTGTAAAGGGAATAAAAACCGGTTAAGTGTGAGTATGACTCGCGGAGCGAGGAAACTGTACGGCTCAGCACGGCTATCACAAGACAGCCGCGACATACTCTCGAGCTCTCTCGCACTATCCGTCTCTCTCTTATGAGACCACTTAGAAAGAGACGGATAGTGCGAGAGAGCTCGAGAGTATGTCGCGGCCGTCTTGTGATAGCCGTGCAGGCCTCATAAGAATGCAGTTTATTCCAACTCTAGCTTACAATGTTGATGTCAAACCTTAGAAAAAGCACGACCTAGTAAACTATATTTCCTGTTAGGGTCGAATCCAATTGAAATTAATTCCGACCTTAACAGGAATTATAGTTTAAATAAATCCAACTATTGTTTTAAATCACGATTCACATTTTCTTTGTACTTGTTCTTTGTATCAAATGAAGTCACTAGTGTTCGGAAGATGCAGAGTTTGAACTATTAATAAAATGTGTTTAATTAAAAAAACTTTAACAATATTTCAGTAAATACGTGAAAATCAACTTTTAATACGCTAATAATGGTTATATTTAATCGGAGAGTCCTGCAATTCGAAAACTAGCTAGTACTTATTCATCATTTTCCGGGATTGGAAGCTCTAAGATACTTACCTTCTCTCGCATGTTTTCGCGGAGGGTAAATATAAAACCGGCCAAGTGCGAGTTGGACTCGCGCACGAAGGGTTCCGTACTATTATCTATAAAAACGGCAAAAAAATCACTTAAAAAAATATTTTATTTTATTTTTAGTATTTGTTGTTATAGCGGCAACAGAAATACATAATCTGTGAAAATTTCAACTCTCTAGCTATCACGGTTCTTGAGATACAGCCTGGTGACAGACAGACGGATGGACGGACGGACGGACAGCGAAGTCTTAGTAATAGGGTCCCGTTTTACTCTTTGAGTACGGATCCCTAAAAACTGCATATTCTATATCATTATCAAAACCGAAAAAAAACCGACAATGTCGTCAGACTTTACAAGTTAAAATGCGATTTGACAAACTTTGTTGCCACATCGTCTTTAACGAGTGTCCGTTTTCGATCAAACGAGGGTTTTATGGTGCAGATCTTAGCTGAGAGGGACGGGAGTGCCGGCTGCGATAACTAGACAATAGCTACCTGGATCTGCACTAACTTTGGTAATGACTTCGTGTTCAGTTCGAGTTTATTCACATCGGAATACAATTGAGAAAACTAATTATTTTGAGGGGAGATGTTTTTATCGATCTCTGACAAAATTCATTTATATGTATATAAAGTGTTTATTTGTATCTACTTATAAAATCGAAGCAAAACGATTTTTCGTTTTTCTTGTAAACTTTTTATACTAAGTAACTATCAATGTAGAAACACAGAAACATCTCATACCTACATATTACGGCTCGTTAGTGAAGCTAAGAGAGACAACACTTATTTGAGATTTTGAGGTAGGTATATATATTCATCCCATCGTAATTTGTTCTACATACATTATTTAATTTGTCAGAATACATATTACATTGGCTACGTTACAGACAGTCCTCTCTGCAGAGCCTGCATGGAAGAGGAAGAGACAGCCGCCCACGTCATCCTGACATGTCCTGGGGTGGCAGAATACAGGGCAAAGCACCTCGGAACACCGGGGTCACTACCGGAGGCCGTCGGCAACGTAAAGGGTCTGCTATAGGCTTCCTAGTGGAACTGGGTTGGCACAAATAACGGTAGTCCCAAAATCCATACGCAAAATAGGCGCATTATGCAACCTATAACCTTGGCTACGTTCCTAGCTCGATTCACTCTTGTAGTCCCATTTGAAATCGACACCGATATTTTTCTGTCACATTCGTTGTTTATCCCATTAGATTATTTGACAATTTTGTCACTTTCTTTCTGAATACCATTGATTAAGGACATTGAGAATCGCTAAAATCTAAATAAAACAATCGTAAATATAACGAGCGGGTGAAGAAAAAATAAAGTGAAAGACACAAATAACGGATTTTACCATATGAAATTGTGACAAATTAACGAATGAGTCAAATGCCAGCCATTGGTAGGCGGCTCGTCCGGACGACGCGTCCACACATCTTGTCTCTCTATCCCGAGAGACACAGCATGAGGTTCATCAACAAGAGGCTGGTTTTTAAAAGAAAAATGTGACCTGTGGCCATGAGCTAATTTGACCATCGAGGTTTATAAAAACATAGAAGCAACGACGAGTTCCTATGTTTTTTACCTCAACTTCCCAGAGACAGACTAACTTTCTAAAGTCCCAGGTTTCTGTAGAAGGAACAAATTGGTTTAATTTTAAGAGTATTTAAATAAAACTGCTATCTACTGTATTTTGTATTAAAGTACTTTTTGAATACATCATAATAGTTTTTACGTTGCTGGATTCATGCGTCCAAAGTTAAAACGGCCGTTTTTCTTTTGAGTTCATATATGGACGAATCCTGCAACATAAAAACTAGTTTGATGTATTCACAAGGTACTTTATTACAAAATACAGTAGATAGCACTTTTTTTTGAAATATCTGTCGTTAATTTTAAATCATCACAATTATTTACCAGTGACGACGCTAGTGAGCACGTTAACGAATTGCATTACCTTTGTTACGTTTTGAGTTTAGAAAAAATCAAAAATTAAACTATTTATTTCCGAACCACTTGGCTCTTTTTTGTATGCGGTATCCGGAGGAAAATAAGTCTGTAAAATTTAGGTGTCAGCTGATAATCGTGTTTCGGTCAGACACTATTATTTTTACATTTATAATAATTGAAATATTGGCAATTGTAACAAATAGACTGTATAGCAGTATAATCAATGGAGGTGTAAAGCAATTGTGGGAACCCGCCAAAACACGTATCTCGTTCATTTGGGTCGTTACAACTCGACCAATATTGAAAGACACCGTCTACCCCAAGCATTAACCGGCAAATAAACTCAATGGGGAAGAACGGGAAGTATTAACAGAGTTCTTCGTAAACTGGACGTGTAATAACTGTCTGAGCAAGTCGTTCTATCGTCGCCACATCAGCGGTTTGACTGCAATCTTTCCGTATACTCGTATTTGTGGGTGATTTCATATTGTAATTGTACTTCCCAAGTAACTTCAAAAAGCTACGCAGCGAAGTTCCCACCTAATATTTTAACCATATAGGTAGGTACAATATATTTTAAGCCAAAAATTTTTGCTCTTTCTAAAACACTGTCTTTGGAATATAAATCTCTTGGCTCAATGTTTAATGTATTTATCGTATTTTAAGCAAAATATGCGGAGTGAGGCCGGGTTCCACGCCCGCCCATGCCGTGTTTCAGTTCACAATAAATTTAAAAAATAAACCGCGTGTCTTATATTACCTACACTGTATTTACCAAAAGAAGTCGCTCCAAGTCCGTTAATACCCACTTCAGAACCCCCTACGTGAATAATTAGATGTTACCGGGATTTATCCCGCTCCGTTATCTCTAACACGCGTTTTAAATTTGCAAACTCATTCTTTTCGCTTTATTGGGGATAATACATCTTGGCTTGGTTGCGATTCTGATTAATGCCTTCGAGTGAAGTTGGCGCAACTTTGTCAGAGATAGCGGAGAAAAATAAAGGGACGTGACTAGACTAATTCGGTTTTTACGACGACAAGAGGTAAAAAGAGTAATTTCGCTTTTAAAATTATGTTAAGCGCTCTAAAGAGGTTGACATCGGCCGCTTTTTAATCCGAGTCATTAGGCCGGCAGGAAAATTGAAAAAATAAAAAGAGCACCAGAATTCTTCTTACAAATCGGGTGTTGTCAGTTCTGTCGGAAGGTCCAAACGTCAGTGTATATTTCGTGAATACTTTAGAAAATATGCAAACCGGCCTTATTACTGTTTTATCATGTGGTAAGTGAATTTTAATTGTAATTAAAATCTAGTAATCAGAATTTAAATGATGTACTAAACATTAAAAATGGTTATTTCAGTTGTTTATTTGACTGTCGGGGTTTCGGCTGAAGATGAAATCAAACGCGGCACATATCCGTTCATGGTATGACCTTGAATCCAAAAGTTTATAAAATTAGTTATTACTTTTTAAGCCTGCGGGCTTATTATTGCTATCGATAAGACATCCGTCACTCTCGCACTCGCATACCTACTTTTTATAACTTGAACCAACATATCGTCGGGTGACAACCAAAACTCACTAACTAACAAATACCTACTTAAATCAAAGGTCGTATCTCGATATCGACTAGGTACCGAGCTTAGAATAATAACGCCTAGAAACGCAGTTCACGCGCAAAGGTGAGGCCACCAAAACTCGGCCATAAATGGCACAGTACGCCGATCGGTGGAATAAAATTGGTGCGTTTGTGTGCGTATTGGCGCGTGTGAATACGAGTTGATCACAACTACATGAATCCATTTTATGCCTCACGCTTGGCGCGTCGGCCGTATGAAACTATCCTTCTATGCGTTATTATTCTAAGGTACCGAGATACGAGGTTTTGAAGAGCAGTGACAGTTTTGGTAGTGACTTTTGGTTGTCACCCGACGATATGCCCGCTGAACTGAATGTGGGTATTTCGTCGGGGATGCGGTCAGCGATGGACGCCTTGCTTCTTAAGCCGAGAGCTTCTGACGCTGATTGCATTTATTGACGACTGACCATACTACCGTACAACGTCGCTTATAAGCAAACCATTTTTTTTAAAAGAAGGACTGAATGTGAAAAGTATTTGGTCAACTACACGTACTATTTGCTTCGTTAAAAACTGTTTGGCATGACGAGGTGACCCTTTCCTCCCTCTTTCGCGATCATGTATGCTATGTTACTTGTTTTGATCTATGACTGTTTTTAGGCGTTCATATACTACCAAGATGAAACGATCCTTAGCTTGAGCGGCGATAGGTTCCTGCAAGGCGCCGTGCTCGTCCGGTCCAGCTTTCTGATATCCTCTTCACCCGAGTCCACCATCTCCAACGAGCCGCTCAGCAAGACACTTCTGGCAAGACTCGGGGCTACCATCATCGATGCGAAGTTCACCCTGAATGAAGATGAGGATGAACAAGAACAAGAGGTAACTAACGTGACAACATATACAAGTACGTTATTTTCATCTTAAATAAGTTAAGGCACCTGTCCCTCCGTCGACGAGTAAGCGACTACCTATCGACTATTTTCTTACCCAAGAAACGTATGGGCTTGAATCAGTGTGTACAAATTTTAGGGATGTTATGGCAAAAATGTAGACTGCATGTAATCCTGCATAACAGAATATTTACCGTATAGGTACTATAAAATTAGAGCAAGGTACCGTCGCCAAAGACCTTAATTTCAAAGCCCAGTTAAATAATTACACTATGATTAATAAATAAAAGCTGTTCATTAGACTGCTAATCATTTATTTAACGAACAAAATATTAAAAAATACTTTAATGTTATTTGCGTTATAACAGAAAAAAGCGGCCAAGTGCGAGTCGGACTCGCACATGAAGAGTTCCGTTAAATAAATTGCTTTTTACGATTTATGACGTATTAAAAAAAACTACTTACTAGATCTCGTTCAAACCAATTTTTGTTGAAAGTTTGCATAGTAATGTACATCATATAATTTTTTTAGATTTATCATCATCTTATTTTAGAAGGGTACACATTTTACCAATTTGGAAGTGTCTCTCGCGCAAACTATTCAGTTTAGAAAAAAATGATGTTAAAAACCTCAATATAATTTTTGAAGACCTATCCATAGATACCCCACACGTATGGGTTTGATGAAAAAAAAAATTTTGAGTTTCAGTTCTTAGTATGGGGAACCCCAAAATTTATTGTTTTTTTTTATATTTTTGTGTTAAAATCTTAAGGTGTTTTGATTGCCATACAAAACGTTATTTGACATTCGCATGCTAACGGCATGATATTTTAAGAAACTTATGTAACAAACTTTCATAAATTGTCTTCCCATTTGCGCCAAATTCCCCCTTTCCTAGAATAAACTTGTATAAACTAGATTCATTTGAGAAATTGGTTTGGGATGTGATATTTTGGGAAAACTATTTTTCTCAAATTAATCTAGTTTATACAAGTTTATTCTAGGAAAGGGGAAATTTGGCGCAAATGGGAAGCCAATTGATGAAAGTTTGTTACATAAGTTTCTTAAAATATCACGCCGTTAGCCTGCGAATGTCAAATAACGCTTTGTATGGCAATCGAACCACCTTAATGCGGTTTATAGAATACATTTACTTACCAAGTTTCAACAGAATAGCTCTTATAGTTTCGGAAAAAAGTGGCTGTGACATACGGACGGACAGACAGACAGACAGACATGACGAATCTATAAGGGTTCCATTTTTTGCCATTTGGCTACGGAACCCTAAAAAAACCTATTTAAATAAATGTTGCTAGTCAGGTTAGCTAGGCACCCGATCGCCTAATAAAGCCCGTTATAAATTAATTAAAAGTATCGTTTAATAAATGTTTATTTAAACATTACTATCGTCTAGAACTAGTTGTAAAATACACGTTTTAATTAAATTGATTTAATAAACTATTGTACATATCCCATATAGCTGCCAGCTTCTTAGGAATATGAAAATTTAAAATTCCTATAAAACGACAGTAACTTTTTAAATTAGAAAAAAATCACATACTGTGTGAGATTCTTTTTATTCATGATATTTATAAATCGGTGCTTTATTCAAACATTATTTATTGACGTACTTTTAGTTAGGGATGTATTGTACATACAGTGGGCCTTATTAAGGGACTTTTACTTCTGTTCAATTAGGTCTCGTAAAACGTGCAATATTGATTGATCTTTATTTTGCCTTATTAAACAATAAATACCATGCAAAAATTGTATACTTTAACACGAAGACACCAAACAGAAAAAATTTTTACAAAATGAAAGCGCGCTTGAACAAGACTGAAATGCACGTTTGTTTGTGACCATAAGCGCATGTCCTCGCGTTTGAAGTACTTTGGAAAACAATAACTGATTTTTTTTAAGGGGCCATCTTACTATCTGAGCCTTCCTTGGTGGCTTCCTTAGATTGTGGAAAGTATCTCATACGGTAATTTAACAAAAAGGTTTATTCCTTTCTTTCGGGCACATTTTTTTTAAGTCTTCGAAAGAATCTCCGAGCGTTTGAAATGCTGGGTTCTAACGTCATTGTAAACTCGCTATTATTTCCGCAAAGATTTCATTCCATTTTGGAATATTCACCCCCTCACGCTTAAAAATACTTTCAGGTGATCCAAATTACTCGACCTTCCGAACACAACAGCACAATATGGTGGCTCACGGACATCTGCTTGTTGAAAACCTTGCAACCCATCGCGACGACTTCTTCTGTTCACTTCACGCAGCTGTCCACGAAACAGGAACCTATTGATAAAGTCTGCCACATACTCGTCTTTAAAGTAAGTATAAATAAAGCAGAGGTACCGACCATTCTCACGCCGCCGCCGCCGCCCGCAATTTGAACCGGTGCGCAAAAAAGGCTCACCCATTTTTCCGCGCCTTAAGATTCTTCAATTCTATGATATTTAAACTCGAATTAAGATTGGAAAGACATGAAAAACTCTAAATCTGATTCCTTACCTTTGGGTTAGTTGTTTGTTTATTTATTAACCGACTTCAAAAAAAGAGGAAGTTATATGTTCTACTATATTATACCTATTCTATACTAGCGACCCGCCCCGGCTTCGCACGGGTTTATATGTATGCAAATAATAATAACATGCATGTATTATACATATAAACCATCCTCTTGAATGACTATCTATTTAAAAAAACCGCATTAAAATCCGTTGCGTAGTTTTAAAGATTAGTACAAGAAAGAAGTAAGAAGAGTAGTTATACATAGGGACAGACAGCGGGAAACGACTTTGTTTTATACTATGTAGTGATTATTATTCTGTATTTGTAGTATGCTCGCCGATTTTTCCGTAAATTGTGGACCGATTACCAAAATTATTTTTTAAATCGAAAGGGTATACTCTTGAGGTGGTTCCAGTGTCACTAAATCAGGATCTGATGATGGGATCCCATGGAAATTGAGAGCAACCCTCAAACTTTATAGGCACGCGTGTAGTAATTTCGGTGTTTTCTATTATAACTCGTGTATTTACCCTCGGAAATCGCAATGTTGGTGAAGTGGAACTGATGATGAATACCACGGATGACTTATGGAACTCCTCAAAGATGCTGACATGATTCCGTTAAAGTAGCAACTAATGAAGTGTTAATTCTGAGATTAGTGAGGAATCGACGGAACTCCTCAAATATTATCAGCCCACAGATAGCAACGTTTTTACTGTAATAATCAACGCATTTGCTCTCGGAAAGCAGTTCATGTGGTGGATTGGAAAGAAAATATGGAAAAATTCATGTACCTATGTGGCTTGGCGAAGTACTGAATTGAAATCCGTTTTAAATTTTGTTTTTAAAGTAAATTATTGTTATTTCCACGCAATCGTATTGAAAATCAATTGAATAACTTTTAACTATGAATAAGCTTTATGACGTTGCACGTTGTAGCATGGCTAGACTACATGGAGCAACTCAAAAAGAGAGTATCAACTCTCTTTTTCACCTCGCGATCACCTCACGATACGACCAAACTGACGTTGGGTCGTATCGTGAGGTCAAAGAGATTGCGTGGGATCGGAGTAGATCTGGTCTACTTTGAGATACACAGGACAAGAGCCTAGCTCTTAAGTAAGAGAAGAAGAAACATGGCTACTGTACTGCGACAACATCCTCAATTCAGCATTATTACATATTTTTGGCACTAGCGAAAGGCTTTGAACTGTATTATAATTTTGATAACGCTTCCAGACTGCTGATTAAGAACTGCAGAACTTGATGTGCACACATCCTCACGGGTTAACACTTATGTGTCCTGCACGTTTCATATCGGTCTGCAGATTTTATGCCATGAATCCTCAAAGCTGTTATGAGAGGCATCCTCGAGATGGGAATATGTACTTAAGAGATTTGTGGCAGCCAGTTACTCGGGTAGCTGATGTCTACGAAGTCTGCCATGCTGAAAACGTCGGCGTTTTCAGCATGGCAGACTTCGTCTCATTTTCAATATTCCAGAAGACGAGGCCGTAGGTTCAGAGTCAGTCACTTTAGAGCTGTTGTTGGAGAGGTTCCTCCAGTAACGATGATAAAAGCAGTTCATTGAAAACCTGTTTTGAAGTGATATTAGTTTTTGTGTCGTAGTCCATAAGAAGCATAACACAAAATCTTACTTATAGTCCCCCGCGGCTATGAAGTCAATCCTGAGACATGCCTCTAGGGTTATGTAATTTTTTCCTATGGTTGACATTGTCATTATTTAGAAACTTCATAGTTGCGCAATGTGTCAGGATTGACTTCATAGCCGCGGGGGACTGTAATATGAATGAATGAGTTGAGTATAGGCAAAATGCGATTTTGATGAAGTCACTTCCAGTCTATCTACCCATTTCACTCTGCACTTAAATTGGAGATATTGTTTCGTCTACCTATGTATATAGGTTCTTTTTATAAAAATATAGGTAGTCCTTATTTTGTTTTCTATCATTATTCATGAATACTTGCAAAATGGGTTTATATCTTCAACCGGGGTCTCCCTTGTTAGACCTAACAACTTTAGCCCTAATGTTTCATTAGACCTAATGCTTCACAAGACCTAATGCATCTTCCTTCGAAACAGTGAACTTTTTGGGTTTTCTTTGAATATCATCAAATAGAAGTCATTAAGTTAGGTCAGGTTTGTTTTGCAATAATCCTATAAAGTTTACTATTTAAGAAAAAAATAGTGAAACATTAGGTCTAATGAAACATTAGGTCTAAATTTGTTAGGTCTAACAAGGGAGAACCCTTCAACCGATTGACCTGAAATTTTGGGTAGGTAAAGGTATAGTTTTTCAATATTATGGTACCATCGAGCTGATCTGATGATGGAGACAGGAGGTGGCCATGGGAATGCAGTACTTAACCGACGTAACCCCTTTGAGTTTGAGCTCGTTAGAATCGTCTCAATGAGTAGTTGATTGTAATGGTAGCTAATGGATGGAAAGGATACACACTTATAGTTCGGGAACAATGCTTTATTTTAACTTCAGTATTCACAGATCACACATGGGCGGACTCCCTCCAGTCCCCCGTAAAACCACAGATAAACCACACTCTGCGCTCGGTAGGGATGTGCCCCTTCCCGTAGTGATGCTACTATAACATCCTTCCTCTTAAGTACTAGATATATATTTTCAACATACCTAACTCATACTCATTTAACCACCTTGGTTGGGTCCTGACCCGTTGCGGTCTACGTACCTCCTCAGAAGTAGTTTCAATATTCTCATGAGCTGTTTCTGATACATTTTCATCATCACTTACAAGATCCACACAATTACCATTAACATTCTGTTCAACATTATTTTTACAATCATCTTTTAAATCTAAACTTCTATAATCTATAAAACTATCATGAACCTGTTCCTTCGGTTGCATTCTTGATTGTAAGAAAGGTGCAGGAACCAGATGCCATCTTTTCCTTCTATATTGGAAACCTCCTACTTCAACAAAATAGGATCTTGGTTCCTTTGCCTTTCTGACAATCACACCATATTTTCTTAAATCAACTACCCAAACCTTATCTCCCTGTCCTAAATCTCTCAACGTTACTACTCTATGTCTCTTATTATAATTTTCTGCCATTTTAGTCCTGAACTGTTTCCTTTTTACATGAAAATCATCCTGAGCATTAGTCACTTCAGTTAACTTAGATGGATACACAGGCAGAATGTCTTTGATTTTCCTATTAAATACCAGTTCATTTGGACTATAACCACATTCCAACGGCGTGTTCCTATAAACCATCAATGCCAAATACACATCATCATTTTTTGCTAATAGAGATTTTGCTATTTTCACCCCGGCCTCTGCACATCCATTGCTTTGGGAGTAGTAGGGACTGCTAGTAACATGATGGAAATTGTATTTTTTAGCAAATTCTTTAAACTTACTTTTAAACTGGGTTCCACAGTCAGTCCCGTACTACATCCGGTGAACCAAACCTTGCAAAAGTCTCACTACAGAAGTTAATTACAGTATTTTCAGACATGTCCTGCAGTTTTTTAAAATCTATATATCTGGAATAGTAATCAATAATTACAGCATACCAATGACCCTTAAATTTGAACAAATCAATACCTACTTGTTGCCATGCTCTACTTGGCATCTCTTCTAATTTTAATGGTTCCCTGATGTTCACTCGTTCTTGAACACATTTCGGACAATTTTCTATCAAGTTTTTTATCTGCGTTGACAACCCTAGCCACCAAACTGATTGTTTAGCTCTTTCTCTGCATTTCGTTACTCCCAAATGCCCTTCATGAATGTCAAGCAATGTTTGTTTTTGTAAACTTGCTGGTATAACTAATCTATTATTAAACAACAAGAACCCATCAAGAACAGTAAAATTGAATCTATACTGATGATACATGAGCATTTCCTTAGGAATTTTGTTTTTAAGAGGCCATCTTTTTAAAGTATATTCTTTCAGTAAATGGCAAACTTTACACTTGGATTGTTCCTCTTTCACTTCATTCAATTTAGCACTAACCTTTACTTCAGAATTTAAGCATTGAATACTGACATCAACTGTTTCTGGTTCAGTGTGAAGAAGAGGCGCTCTGGAAAGGGCATCCGCAACAACTAATTTCTTTCCTGGAACATACACAATTTTGTAGGAATATCTCATGATTTGTAACCTAAATCTTAACAACCGTGGAGTTAAATCGTCTAATGGTTTAGTTTGCAAGATTTGGAGCAGGGGCTTGTGATCAGTTTCTAAAATAATGTCTATGCCAATGACAAAGTCTTTAAATTTATGCAAAGCCCATGTCAACGCCAGTGCCTCTTTCTCAATTTGAGCATAGTTTTTTTCTGAGCTATTGAGCGTTCTACTAGCATAAGACACAACTGCCCTACTACCATCCTCATTTTGTTGCATCATCACTGCCCCTAGGCCATAAGAACTGCTGTCAGCTGAAATTATGATTTGCTTGCTTGGATCATAATGACATTAAGTAGGTGCTTTTAAAATCAGTTATTTTATTTTTATGAAAGCCTGCTCTTGTTGAATATCCCATAAGAAGGGTATTCCTTCCTTTAATAACTCATTTAATGGCTCCAGAATATCTGTTTTATTAGGAATAAACCTACCCACATAGTTTATTAACCCTAAGAATCGCATGAGATCCTTTTTATTACATGGCCTTTGAAATGCATTTATACTCTCTACTCTGTTAGGGTCTAGTGATATGCCCTGTGCATTGATAATATGGCCCAAGTAACTTATCTCTGATACATTAAAAATGCATTTTTCCTTGTTAATCGTTAACCCTTCTTTGGCAAGCCTACTCAAAACTTCCCTCAACAATTTGTTGTGACTATTTTGATCCTTTGTGTATATTAATATGTCATCAATATGAACAACTACACCTTCCAAATCACAAAATAAGTTAGAAAATTTCATTGCAAAATATTCTGGCGCACAGTTTAAACCCATTGGCAAACGATTATACATGTACCTACCAAAGGGAGTTAGTATGGTTGTGAGCTTCCGAGACTCTGTATCAAGTTTTATTTGATAAAACCCCGATGTTGCATCTATTTTGGAAAAAACTGTAGCTTCTTTTAATTTAGCCAATGTATTTTCTACTTTGGCTATGGGGAAAATAGGTCTCAGTATATTTTTATTTACTTGCGTGTAGTCTCCACAAATACGAACCCCATTTACACCTTTAGGTACCACAACAATTGGGGAAACATACATAGTAGGTTCTTCGACAGGAACCAAAACTCCCAGGTTTACTAATCTATTCAGTTCCTCCTTGACTTTGGGCAATAATGGAAGGGATACTCATCGAGGGACTGTTTGCACAAACGGAGTAGGATTGTCAACTAATTTGACAGTATAACTGTCCCTAAACACACCTAAATCATCAAATATTTTTGGAAATTCTTTCTCTATATTTACAGCTTCAATTATATTATTATTCTCATCGTTTGAACCCTGATCACAATTTTTACTCATACTACAGATTTTTAATAATTGCATTTGCCTAATGGCAGGCTTCCCCAGAATAGGTGCTTGTAGGTTTCTAATAACAAAGGCTTTACCTCTATATACGCATGCCTTATACCACAGCTCAACATAAATAGCCCCTATAACCTGCAATGCTTTACCATCAGGCCCTCGTATAACCTCCTCACAATTATATATTTTCTTACTAGCATCCCTATTTATAATACTAGGAGGTAAAGCAACAATATCTGCGCCCGTGTCAATCGGAAACTTATGTTTGTGCATAACATTATTGCTTATGCCTACCTCAACCTCAATTTTAAATTCTTCTCCTGCTTCCACATGATTCAATTTCTTCCAGTCCTTGCAGCACCTAGCATAGTGTCCTGTCCTGCCACACTTCAGACATTGTAGTTTTGCTGCCGGACACTCATTTTCCAAATGAAATCTTGCACACCTGCCACACTTCTTTCTTATTTTATTTTGAAATGATTTAATTCTGTTGACTTCCAGTTCTTGACTCCACAAAATCTTGGCTTCTTCCTTCTGCTCCTCAGCCTGCCTGGCCAAGTTCACTGCCTCTTCTAATTTGAGATTAGCCATTAAGGTTAGCCGCTCACTAGTCTTCTTGTCCAATAGTCCGACCACCAACCTGTCCCTTATGAGCTCGTCCCGCAGTTCGCCGTACCGGCACGGTTCTGCTAGCTTGTGCAGCTCCTGAACATAATCCGTAACAGATTCGCCTTCTTTTTGCGCCCTTATGTTAAATTTATACCTGTCATAGATAATATTTCTTTTGGGCGCAAAATAATTTTGGAACGCATCCACCACCTCCGTGTAATTTTCACAATCGCCCACTTTTAATTGTTTGGCCAACTGCTCCGCCCGATCGCCGAGAGTGTATAGGAACAGGTCTATCTTAATATGGTCTTGTTGCTCCCCTTGACCACTAATCATCAGGTACCTATCGAACCGTTTTCGCCACGCTTCCCATCCTTCTGGGCGAAAGTCGAATTCCCCTGGACTTCTTATGTGTATCGGCAGAGCCTTTGCGACGTCCGGTTTGGTCTCGAGCGTCAGTGCTTGACCTTGAGGTTGCTTTTGCGAATCCAAACCTGCATCCTCCTTAGGCGGCATTTTCGGAGACTAACCGCTGCCACCATGTAATGGTAGCTAATGGATGGAAAGGATACACACTTATAGTTCGGGAACAATGCTTTATTTTAACTTCAGTATTCACAGATCACACATGGGCGGACTCCCTCCAGTCCCCCGTAAAACCACAGATAAACCACACTCTGCGCTCGGTAGGGATGTGCCCCTTCCCGTAGTGATGCTACTATAACATGATGACGGTATACAGAAAAATACAGTCGTCAATAAAAGGTTGTACAAAAAAAATATTTTTTGATAGAATCAATTTTTTTTGTAACGAACTGTTACGTCTCTAGTATGTAATGTACAACGCGTATCAAAAAAAGAGAAATCAATTCTATTGGCACTGACTAACATAACTTCATTTGGGGAAAATAACTAAGAACTGGCTACTTTTCAGTCGTATTTGAATTCATTTTCGCTCGTCCTATTCATTTCGTTATCTTCAATCAGTAAATATGTGTATTATTTAATCAGTATGTGGTGTCTTTTGTGTGAATAAAACATTTATTGTGAAACTGACATCTAAAGATGCATTAAACTTTAAACTGACCTTGACAGAAAAAGAGCGGCACAGACGTCCGCCTACTGACTCGTTTGTTCGTGGAAGTGTTGCCGGCCTCGACTGACAACTGCGGCGTGAAGTTCGTCGAGAAGACGATGACGTGTGCTGCCGACCAGCCCACTAGTGATGAAACACAGCTGTCGAACGACTTCTGTCGAGTAAGTTTTGTTGATCTATTATGATGCTTTTTGACCCGACCCATTCAATCATGTTTATCACCATGTTGTGCCATTATATTCATTTCTAGACTTTAAAATTGTAAATGAAATTAAATTGCTAATACGCTCACAAATTATATATATGCTTTCACGTAAAGTTCATATTCACTCTTATGTATGAATAAAAAATAATATATGTATTATATGAATATGACTGTGAAAACTGTAGTAGTCGTAGGTTCTAGCAGCATGCACAGTCAGCTGCATAAGTAGCTAAGCGGGCCGGATGTTCGAAATGACCTACACACGCTCTTAATTTTTTAAGAATAAAGTCGTGTGCAGGTCATTTTGAACCCCTTGCCCGCTTAGCTACTTCTGCTGCCGACTGTACCAGTGCAAATTGACTAATGAACAATCGAAGTCAATGTCAAAGTGATTTATTTTCCAATTTAGGCATAAGTATTACATGCACCTATGAATATCAAGATTAACTCTTTGTACGGCAAGAATATCAAAGTGTCGGATTGTCTTGCTCATAGCGCCAACAAAGGTTACAATTATTATGGCGAACACTGTCGAAGGAACCTGCATTCTTTGAAGGAAGGTTCATATATTATTCGCTCTCTTGTAGCTAAGATGTTGGTTTGTAAGGGATAAAAAAGGTTTACGTCATGACAATGTCAGTATAGGTAAGTAAGTATAGTAGTACGAGTATATAGTAGTAAGGCCGTCAAAATTCATGTTTTTTTTGAAGCGGTATCTACTTTTGTATAATAAATAAATAAATAAATATTTGCCGACAATCTTACACCTCTTTCTCAAACCTAAACTTTGAGAAAGAGGTCAATCGTCGAATCCGACTCGGCTGGGCAGCATTCGGGAAGCTACGGCACATCTTTTCGTCCAATATTCCGCAGTGTCTCAAGACGAGAGTCTTTGACCAGTGTGTGTTGTCAGTGATGACATATGGCACGGAAACGTGGTCGCTTACTATGGGCCCCATAAGAAGGCTCAAAGTCACTCAAAGGGCAATGGAGAGGGCTATGCTAGGAGTTTCTCTGCGAGATCGCATCAGAAATGAGGCTATCCGCAGCAGAACCAAGGTAACCGATATAGCCCTACGAATTGCTAAACTTAAGTGGCAATGGGCGGGGCACATTGCACGTAGAACCGATGGCCGTTGGGGCGGAAAGGTTCTCGAGTGGCGACCACGTACCGGAAGGCGCGGCGTGGGTAGGCCCCCCGCAAGGTGGACTGATGACCTGGTAAAGGTCGCGGGAGTCCGCTGGATGCGGGTGACCCAGGACCGGCCATTGTGGCACTCTTTGGGGGAGGCCTATGTCCAGCAGTGGACGTCTTTTGGCTGATATGATGATGATGATGAATCTTACACAATTCCACCTAGTCCCAAACTAAGCAAAGCTTGTACTATGGGTACTAGACGACGATATAGATACTTGTATAGAGAAATAAATACTTAAATACACAGAAAACATCCATGACTCAGGAACAAATTTTCGTGCTCATCACACAAATAAATGCCCTTACCGGGATTTGAACCCAGGACCTCTTGCTTCGTAGGCAGGGCACTACCAACTAGGCCAAAGCGGTCGTCAATACATAACATTTTGTATTGCGTGTAACACAAATTTTGTGTTATGGATAACACAAAAGTATCACAAACGTACGAAACACCTAACAAAACGTAACACGAAAGCAGACTTTCATTCAAAAACAAAACATTAATTTTGACGGCTTTAGTAGTTATAGCAGATCTTAACTTACGATTTAAAGCAGATCAATCACTTGCATAATGATTGCATATTTTTACTTTGCTACATACCTAATCCTTCCAGAGCATTTGTCTGGATTTCTGAAAGACAATTATATTGGAGGATTTTCGTGGATTTCTCGTGGATTTTGATATCAGAACTTAGCTAAATACATTAGGAGCCGGCGCTAAGGGAAGTTTTTAGAAAATAAAATATTTAATAACGTAGAGTAAGTTTACTTATTTTATTGAACGTCTTAATAAATACAATATACTTTTACAATAGACCTTTCGAATGCGAATATCTGGCTGGCATCTTCTAGAGAATTGTTCATCAAAGGGACCGATGAAAAAGCTACAATTTATTACGATGCTGTTTAATACCTATGTATCTACTTGTTGTTATTCAATATTTATTGTTTAGTCTTATGACAAATAAATTACATGTGTTTAAAAAAAAACTTTTAATAAAAGTTTTAGTAGTCGAAAACTTCTAGGGATCATACGGGCCTAATGTTTTGTTTCAAACGAATCTTAAGTAGAACAAAATTTTGAATTCCGGATTCAAAGTAAATGTTTCTTTATTATTGTAGGGTAACAACGGCGGACCTCTCATATGTGACACCGATGTGATTGCATTGCAAACCTACATAAACGGAGACTGTAAACCACCCCACTTATACCAACTCTTGTCTCCAAGAAAACGATTCCTGGATTGTGGTATTGATGAAAAATGTGACAACAAGGAACGATGCCAGGATGTCTGCACCGTGATTCAAAAGGATGCTGCTGCAGTGTCACCAACTCGTGATTCGTCAGTATTGACGTCAACAGAACCATCAACAGGATCAATGACTTCTGTATCACCTTCGCCTGAACCAACAACACTGGCGGAGACCACTAAAACTGTCGAGCGGACCGAATCTGAAGAAACTGACACGATGCCTACCCCGTCATCAGTGGCTTCTGAGACTATTCTTTCGACCGATACTACTTTATCTGTTACTCCTACTAAGTCGTGGCCACATCAGCGAGATGGACGTAAGAAAAATGATGAGGAAGCCGATGAGCCGAGTCGCCCGATCAGCGTAGAGGCGCAGAGCCAATCCATCGTCGAGGAGGAGCCTAAGAAAGCAATCTCACGCACCAAAACTACCACCAATATTGCGTACGGCTTGGTTGTCTTTCAGAATTTAGTTTACAGCAGCTTTCTTTTGTGTATTTGTTTGTTATAATTTTTGTTTTTGTTAATTTCGGTATAGAAAATGATGATTTGTTAAACATTTCTTTGTGATAATAAAGTTTGATAAAGGTGCCAAATGGTTTCATATAAAGATACGAAACAACCTATATATATTGTTGGATATTGTTTGATGTTATTATGCATATATGCACGAATCTTTCACGTTGAGGCAAAACGAAATAAAACGTATTGCTTGCTTTTTGACACTGTTCGTACTGTCAAACGCTCACGACAATGATATGGGGTATTTGAGTAATGTATGGGTACAAAAATGATATATTATGTTTTTGGTTTAGATATATCTGAGTGTTTAAAGCATCGGATCCGTCGCGGCACGGGCAGCAAGTAATTGTAATTAGCATATCGGGTGGCGGTGCCGTTGCCTCTAATCCTGTGGGCCGTCCTTCGCAGGGTTGTCAACCTTGTACAAATATTATTTGACCACAACTTTTGGGAATGTAGGTAAAAGTTTTGCTCATGACGTCAAAACTTACATGAATCGACAGCTACAATTCCATTCATGGTAAGAGGACGCCTTCGATACTTGCGCCCTGTATTGATTATATGAATCGCTATATTCACATTGTTCACAGCAAAGAAACTGAAACTCTGTGAACCATACCCACCGCTAGGAACTCTTTTTCCTCCTTGCCAAACTGATTTGGCTACGAGGAATACGATTTCCTACTGGTCAAACTGAGAATTATTTCGCTTGTTTAAAAAAAATCCACACCCTTTATCAAACGTTAAATAGATAGAACAAACATCAGTTAACAATATTCACCTTTTCTACTCTAAGGCAGTTACTTACTTACTTACTCTACTATACGACGACGAGGAGTGTTAGGAAGAACTGCGACCCTACAGCGCGTGAATTCGCGAGCCGAGGTAGCGGCCGGCAAAGCGCCAGAAAAGAAAAGCTTTTCTTTGCGTATTCCTTACCATAACAAAAAAAAAGAAAAAAAACATAGGCATTTTTTTATAAGTCCATATCTTTTTTTTACAAGTCCCAAAATTGGTCCCTTATTCCTATACTCCAAACGTTATACAGGAGGAAGACAATATTGAGTTTGGCCACGAGGAATCGCATTTCCTCGTGGTCAAACCAGTTTGGCAAATGAGTTTGTCCACGAGGGAAAAGGGGCTAGGAACACACCACACATCTGCAAAGTAAGCAGTAGGCTTATGAATGTTATTGTGGCCGTGATCTTCTGCATGCTGGAGGAACTTCCCATATTAGGTTGGTCTAAAAGTCTAAAAATTAATAAGATGACATTTGTTCACCCTACTTAACTGTGACACTTAAGACCTGTTTAAGACCTATGAATTTTAACTCCG
Source organism: Epinotia brunnichana (assembly GCA_963854355.1). Lineage (NCBI taxonomy): Eukaryota > Metazoa > Arthropoda > Insecta > Lepidoptera > Tortricidae > Epinotia > Epinotia brunnichana. The sequence continues at coordinate 20,584,431 of OY977940.1, forward strand.
GGACCTCCCAATAACAATTCAAAGTAGCAAGCTCGTTAGATCGTTACATAGTTGTTGTAGGTGCATATTTTACTTAAGTGAAAAGTTGCTATAAGAATTAATAACTAAAATACCCTACATAACTTACACACTCATTCACCTTTGTCACTTCTAATACCCGAGTCAAGTCGTGCGTAGCAACCCTACCCGATCCAGGGACAGAATTTACATTTTCACAACTGGTGGCAAAGTATACTTAACTTGCAAGTCTACAAGCCTCCTGTAATTTGTTCTGAGACTTAAGGTCTCGCTAAATACTCGGCTTAACGGCTTTACTATAAGTTTTCAAACTTGGGTTATCTTTATAACAATTTCAGTGTTTATCAGCGGCGTGGCGTCAGTTAAATGCCTAGTAAAGGAGTTAGTTTGGCTAAATTAAACCTTAAAATATCGGACCAGGTGCTTAGGCGGTAAGTCGGTGAGAATAGAGTATCGTAACACAGCGATAATGTAGACTTTACGTTTTTACGAGTACAAACCAGTACAGTCAGTCCAAACAGTCAGCTACAGCAATCATCCATCAGCACACATCAGTTTTGTATAAATGCCATAAATGAGCCCCCCAAGCTAGGTGCCATAATAAAACCACTACTTGCTCTAGGTATGTGGTGTTGAGCTCCTGGTGCCATAGGGTCCGAGGATGCGGTTTGATGACGATAATATATGGTGCCTGCATGCACAACATAGCCAGAGTCAGCGCGTGAAAAATTTCTATAGGCAACCCGGAACAAAAAAGTTACGAAAAAGTTTAGAGTATATAACTAGCTAGGTATTAAGAAGGCCTAGTCGTCTGGCGTTACCGCATTCTCCATTCCAATCTATTTTGGGCTATATTTAGGGCCAGCCGGTGGGAATCGGCTTGTATGGTCGCTCCCCAGGGCAGTATATTGTCATTAGGTGATTACATTTTAGGTATTTATTCTGGATTTATTAACCAGTAACTTGTGCTAACGAACATTATAAATTTCAAATTAAAGGAAAAAAAATATGATATAAAATAACGCGATAACTCGGTAATTTGTGAACCGATTTGAAAAATGTTTCTTTGTTTGGAAGCTTATACTTCCAGATTGGTCCCGTTGTCACCAAATCCAGTTTTGATGATGGGATCCTGGAGAAATCGAGGTTACTCTTCAAATTTTATAGGCAAACTTGAAGCAATTTGGCTACTGATTTGAAGTCGGTTAAAACTTTGTTTTGATAAGTAAATTATGTCAAGATTTTAACGATTTTTAACCCCCGACGCAAAAAAGGGGTGTTGTACGTTTGATGTGTCTGTTTATTGTGTTTCTGTGTATCTGTGTGTCTGTCTATGTCATCGTAGCTCCTAAGCGAATGCACCGATTCTAATGCGGTTTTTTTGTCCGAAAGCGAACGTGATCGAGATGGTTCTTAGCTACTTTTCAACAAAATCGGTTCAGCCGGTTCACAGTGTTTTAAAAACCAAGTTTTTGTCTCACGTCGTTTTTTTTTAAAAAAAAGGCAAACTGTAGGGAATTATATGCGGATTCATTGTCCATTCCAATAACAGCTTTAACAATATTGCCATTAAATTTTTTAATAAAATAAGTCAGGATATCTAACAATGTACAGACATGAGAACTTTTGATAGAAAGTTAAAAGAATATTTCATTAATAGACCATTTTATACAATTAAAGAATTTTTCGCCAATGCCCTTGACATCACAAATAACATCTATTAAATAATGTAACCAATAAAATCCAATGTAAGGTGTCCTTTTATTAATGTGTATCTAGAAAAAGTAATTAATTTTAAAATGTATTATTATAACTATAATTGTATTATTGAGTGTACCTAAAATTGTATTAATTGTATTTGCATGTACTTGTACGAATAGCTAATAAATCATCTGAATCTGAATCTGAATCTGAATTTGGTGTAGTCAAAATTTTAGTAAGTAGACCAGTTTATAAATTAAAATGTGAATTTCATGACCCGGATGAAACTTTGATGATTAATAAAACAAAAACTACATGACATGTTGATGTGGGAGTTAAGTCTGATATTTGTAATAGTTATCAATATCGATTTACAAAAAAACGACGTGAGACAAACCATGGTTTTTAAACACTAAAACAAGTTTTTTGAGATATTGGACTTTGAAATGAATATGGCGGGTGTTTCAACTTTACTAAGTTGGTAATTTACTTTTACTTTTTTGTTAACTTATCGAGCAATAGTATACTATTGCTCGATAAGTTAACAAAAAAGTTTGCTAATTAGAATTTGATTTGCTGGACTTTTTCTGATAAGTAGTCATAATCATAACTCATAACACTCACTCGTATCTTATATTTCATAAGATTGGCAGTATAAGGCTTTGAGAAAAAAGAACTGTCATTTGAGAATTTTAAGAAATCAAGACGACAATAATATTTGGTGCTATCCGTGAAGCGAAACCTCGTAATAATAAATTGGGGGCGTGATTTTTTTTCGACAGTTTTCATTTTAGTGCCTTAGCCTGTTATTAATGATCATTTTGGTTTTTTAAGTGGATACTTCTTTGCTCGCGTTCTTGTATAGGGGTACAGTTCAAAATGTATCACGTGACTTCCGGAATAACTTTTTGTAGAGAAGCCTAATCTGATTTCAAATAATTGTTTGTTACATGTTTTAGGTAATCCTTTTTTATTTGCCCTTAGTTGTTAATCACAAAATGTTATTTAGTTTATGTGGCGGACATGAAAATAATGCTGAAATGACCGCCATTTTCAATGTATCGCGAGTCAAATGAGCTACGTCAGTCAATGTTGCCATATAGGTATACCGATTTATACTGATTTTAGTGAATTAATTCAGATATATTAGGGTTCCATAGCCAACAAAGAAGTATCCACTTAAACTTGATTAACGGTTGTATCTCCGACACAACCCGCTTCTTTTGCTTCTTGTCGATAGGCGGTGTAGTTTAAGAGCAGTAACGTTTTAACATAAATAAAAATAAAATATCTTTATTTCAGATCTTTAGTCGATCCATATGATGTTAGTAACAGTGGAGACTTATGAACTACGTTAGTGACAATAATGACAATAAATTAATGATACTTAAATGACAAATGACTTAACGCCCTGGCTTTGCACGGGTTTATATGCATGTATTATACATATAAACCTTCCTCTTGAATCACTCTATCCATTAAAACCCGCATCAAAATCCGTTGCGTAGTTTTAAAGATCTAAGCATACATAGGGACAGACAGACAGCGGGAAGCGACTTTGTGTTATACTAGTGAGGAATAACTGGTTCAGGCTTATTTGGCCCTCCCGATAGCCACCTGAACCCAGTATCTTGAGAGTGGACAGTCGAGGCGCTCCGCCAACACCCTCAGAAGACTATTGCTGCTGCCTCTCAGCCGTCTCAGTAGCGACGCTACTCGTTTTCGCCTGATGGCATAGAAATCGTCGGTGCGCGCCTTGGCGAACATACCCGAGGCGCTGCAATGCCTTGGCAGCCTCAATAGCATTCTGAGTATGTTGTTATACTGCACCCGAATAGCGGAAAAGGCATTTTATTTACAATAGTATGTCAATGCGAAATAAAAATCTAAAAAAAACATTAAAAAATACAATTCATAAATATATATATTTTTTTTTTTAACTATATTATGTGAAGTTTTACATTTTTTCCGTTGTTAAGGCCTTATAAAAAAATATCATTAAGGCGCTGTCAACACCAAAAACGCGCACACTGTCTATTTATATCGGAGTAAACGAGAGCGAGGGTTACTTGGGCGGCCAGGTTTTAGAAGAAAATAATGAATGAATATTAAAATAAAAAAGTGTGGATTATTTGTGAAATTATGGCTCGATAGCGGTTTAGGTATGAATATGTGGACTTCATGTTTTTAATTGCAGACCCATACGTCAAAACCATAAGCAGTTAGAACCGTTTAAGATGATTTTAAGACCAATCTTTGCAATTATTTTCTATCGAGCCGATTTCGTCCAATTATATTTTGAGTCCGTCTACGGTCTTGTAAATACCGAACATATTTTTTTTGATGTGTTAGAACCGATAGTTTTCCTTAAAAAAAACTGCTTAAATAACCTAATTTAGACCTAACTTAGACCTAATTTGTTGAAATTGATAAATTTCAACAAATTAGGTCTTGTCAGCCTCTTAAAGGGTTAATACCTACTGAGCTATCGGAACCTATACGTAAATTGATTTAGTATTAGTGGTATCTGTCCACGACATATAATACGGCGTTTGATGATTAAAATCTCGTTGAAAAAAGTTAAAATTAAATATGAGGAATGAATTCGGCGTCCTTGACTTACAGGAAAATGATACCAAGCTTGCCCTTATAGATAAATAAACATCATCAGGTAATTCGGGGTAAGCCCCGGCCCCATCCCAAAATTTACATCTGAAATGTTGATGGCCCCCCTTCTTAAATCCATCTTTGAGTCGCAAGGACAAACTCAGCAAAAGGAAAACTCTTAATCATAAATCGCCGTATAATGAAGCCAACACCAGCAACTATATGGGGTCAATTTAAGTTTGTTCTACCAAATTACATTAATTGTACTCTTAAACATTTTTAATTAATTAATAATTCAGTACATATTGGGTTGCCAGGGAGCATGACTTAAGATCAGACTTATAGTAGGGCAGTTTCAGGTGATAATGTGGACACGCTGGACAAAAGCACCAAATTTTTTTCAGGTACTTGTTTAGTCCATAGCTTTAAGTTTTTGATAGGAACCAATTCCTCCGTCAGCCATATTTACTTTTATGGCGGCCATCTTTAATTTTCTAACAAAACCTATGTACGTCAAGTGAAATACACCCCAACACCGCGCCAGCGCTCGCCTAAGCCGTGAAGACTTGCCCGTAAATACTTAAGCAAATTTGCAAATTCAAAGTTGCCGACACTTCGCGCCGGCAGACTTATAAACTCTCTACAAGCTGTTTATTATCAAAATAAATATTATAATATTACCTAAAGATTCTGCCCTTGGAAAATATGTATTTTTAATATGAATGGGTGAAACTGACGTTCGATTATAATTTTTCAACTGATTGCCTGAAAGGATCTTTATCTTAAAAAACGAATAGTGTAATTGAACAATACAGGTACTAAATCAAACCTTACCTACAACTCCGACAAGAACACTGCAGAAGTTAGCATGCCAAAACTATGGCCGATATAACACAAATAATATTTAAAAAAACGTAATAATGAAAGAGCGTCGAGAAAGTTTTTTTTTTATACCAGGAACGTCAATATACGTCCCACTGTTGGACATAGACCTCCTCTCATAGATGATAATTAATACAATTATGTCATCACAAAAGAATAATGTCGTTGTTGGTGTTAAGGACTGTTTATTTCGATATGAATACATTAAACAGCAGTGTAATAAATAGCACAAAGCTACATGACATGTTGATGTGGGAGTTAAGTCTGATATTTGTAATAGTTATCAATATCGATTTACAAAAAAACGACGTGAGACAAACCATGGTTTTTAAACACTAAAACAAGTTTTTTGAGATATTGGACTTTGAAATGAATATGGCGGGTGTTTCAACTTTACTAAGTTGGTAATTTACTTTTACTTTTTTGTTAACTTATCGAGCAATAGTATACTATTGCTCGATAAGTTAACAAAAAAGTTTGCTAATTAGAATTTGATTTGCTGGACTTTTTCTGATAAGTAGTCATAATCATAACTCATAACACTCACTCGTATGAAATATAAGATTGGCAGTATAAGGCTTTGAGAAAAAAGAACTGTCATTTGAGAATTTTAAGAAATCAAGACGACAATAATATTTGGTGCTATCCGTGAAGCGAAACCTCGTAATAATAAATTGGGGGCGTGATTTTTTTTCGACAGTTTTCATTTTAGTGCCTTAGCCTGTTATTAATGATCATTTTGGTTTTTTAAGTGGATACTTCTTTGCTCGCGTTCTTGTATAGGGGTACAGTTCAAAATGTATCACGTGACTTCCGGAATAACTTTTTGTAGAGAAGCCTAATCTGATTTCAAATAATTGTTTGTTACATGTTTTAGGTAATCCTTTTTTATTTGCCCTTAGTTGTTAATCACAAAATGTTATTTAGTTTATGTGGCGGACATGAAAATAATGCTGAAATGACCGCCATTTTCAATGTATCGCGAGTCAAATGAGCTACGTCAGTCAATGTTGCCATATAGGTATACCGATTTATACTGATTTTAGTGAATTAATTCAGATATATTAGGGTTCCATAGCCAACAAAGAAGTATCCACTTAAACTTGATTAACGGTTGTATCTCCGACACAACCCACTTCTTTTGCTTCTTGTCGATAGGCGGTGTAGTTTAAGAGCAGTAACGTTTTAACATAAATAAAAATAAAATATCTTTATTTCAGATCTTTAGTCGATCCATATGATGTTAGTAACAGTGGAGACTTATGAACTACGTTAGTGACAATAATGACAATAAATTAATGATACTTAAATGACAAATGACTTAACGCCCCGGCTTTGCACGGGTTTATATGCATGTATTATACATATAAACCTTCCTCTTGAATCACTCTATCCATTAAAACCCGCATCAAAATCCGTTGCGTAGTTTTAAAGATCTAAGCATACATAGGGACAGACAGACAGCGGGAAGCGACTTTGTGTTATACTAGTGAGGAATAACTGGTTCAGGCTTATTTGGCCCTCCCGATAGCCACCTGAACCCAGTATCTTGAGAGTGGACAGTCGAGGCGCTCCGCCAACACCCTCAGAAGACTATTGCTGCTGCCTCTCAGCCGTCTCAGTAGCGACGCTACTCGTTTTCGCCTGATGGCATAGAAATCGTCGGTGCGCGCCTTGGCGAACATACCCGAGGCGCTGCAATGCCTTGGCAGCCTCAATAGCATTCTGAGTATGTTGTTATACTGCACCCGAATAGCGGAAAAGGCATTTTATTTACAATAGTATGTCAATGCGAAATAAAAATCTAAAAAAAACATTAAAAAATACAATTCATAAATATATATATTTTTTTTTTTAACTATATTATGTGAAGTTTTACATTTTTTCCGTTGTTAAGGCCTTATAAAAAAATATCATTAAGGCGCTGTCAACACCAAAAACGCGCACACTGTCTATTTATATCGGAGTAAACGAGAGCGAGGGTTACTTGGGCGGCCAGGTTTTAGAAGAAAATAATGAATGAATATTAAAATAAAAAAGTGTGGATTATTTGTGAAATTATGGCTCGATAGCGGTTTAGGTATGAATATGTGGACTTCATGTTTTTAATTGCAGACCCATACGTCAAAACCATAAGCAGTTAGAACCGTTTAAGATGATTTTAAGACCAATCTTTGCAATTATTTTCTATCGAGCCGATTTCGTCCAATTATATTTTGAGTCCGTCTACGGTCTTGTAAATACCGAACATATTTTTTTTGATGTGTTAGAACCGATAGTTTTCCTTAAAAAAAACTGCTTAAATAACCTAATTTAGACCTAACTTAGACCTAATTTGTTGAAATTGATAAATTTCAACAAATTAGGTCTTGTCAGCCTCTTAAAGGGTTAATACCTACTGAGCTATCGGAACCTATACGTAAATTGATTTAGTATTAGTGGTATCTGTCCACGACATATAATACGGCGTTTGATGATTAAAATCTCGTTGAAAAAAGTTAAAATTAAATATGAGGAATGAATTCGGCGTCCTTGACTTACAGGAAAATGATACCAAGCTTGCCCTTATAGATAAATAAACATCATCAGGTAATTCGGGGTAAGCCCCGGCCCCATCCCAAAATTTACATCTGAAATGTTGATGGCCCCCCTTCTTAAATCCATCTTTGAGTCGCAAGGACAAACTCAGCAAAAGGAAAACTCTTAATCATAAATCGCCGTATAATGAAGCCAACACCAGCAACTATATGGGGTCAATTTAAGTTTGTTCTACCAAATTACATTAATTGTACTCTTAAACATTTTTAATTAATTAATAATTCAGTACATATTGGGTTGCCAGGGAGCATGACTTAAGATCAGACTTATAGTAGGGCAGTTTCAGGTGATAATGTGGACACGCTGGACAAAAGCACCAAATTTTTTTCAGGTACTTGTTTAGTCCATAGCTTTAAGTTTTTGATAGGAACCAATTCCTCCGTCAGCCATATTTACTTTTATGGCGGCCATCTTTAATTTTCTAACAAAACCTATGTACGTCAAGTGAAATACACCCCAACACCGCGCCAGCGCTCGCCTAAGCCGTGAAGACTTGCCCGTAAATACTTAAGCAAATTTGCAAATTCAAAGTTGCCGACACTTCGCGCCGGCAGACTTATAAACTCTCTACAAGCTGTTTATTATCAAAATAAATATTATAATATTACCTAAAGATTCTGCCCTTGGAAAATATGTATTTTTAATATGAATGGGTGAAACTGACGTTCGATTATAATTTTTCAACTGATTGCCTGAAAGGATCTTTATCTTAAAAAACGAATAGTGTAATTGAACAATACAGGTACTAAATCAAACCTTACCTACAACTCCGACAAGAACACTGCAGAAGTTAGCATGCCAAAACTATGGCCGATATAACACAAATAATATTTAAAAAAACGTAATAATGAAAGAGCGTCGAGAAAGTTTTTTTTTATACCAGGAACGTCAATATACGTCCCACTGTTGGACATAGACCTCCTCTCATAGATGATAATTAATACAATTATGTCATCACAAAAGAATAATGTCGTTGTTGGTGTTAAGGACTGTTTATTTCGATATGAATACATTAAACAGCAGTGTAATAAATAGCACAAAGCTCGACATATCACAATTGAATATAGTCTTCTCACAAAAGTTGCCAAGTGCACTGAATCCTAATGTACCTTAATACGGCTCGATGTGTTTAAATTCCGAAAAGGGATCGCATCGGAAAACTGTTATGCATATTTTAAATTTAAATTTACGTACGAGTTAGGGTTGCCCTTTACTCCTGATTGAAAACAGATCCTAAAACGTATTAAAAACACGATTTAGGAGTTTGAGGATTCATCATCATATCAGCCGAAAAACGTCCATTGCTGGACATAGGCCTCCCCCACAGAGAGTGCCACAATGGCCGGCCCTGCGCCACCCGCAACCAGCGGACTCCCGCGACCTTTACCAGGTCATCAGTCCACCTTGTGTTGTCCCACGCTGCAGCTTCCGGTACGTGGTTGCCACTCGAGAACCTTTCCGCCCCAACGGCTATCGGTTCTACGTGCAATGTGCCCCGCCCACTGCCACTTAAGTTAAGCGATTTGGAGGGCTATATCGGTTCCCTTGGTTCTGCTGCGGATAGCCTCATTTCCGATGCAATCGCGCAGAGAAACTCCCAGCATAGCCCTCTCCAGTGACTTTGAGACTTCTTCTGAGGCCCATAGTAAGCGACCATGTTTACGTGCCATACTTCATCACTGGCAACACACACTGGTCAAAGACACTGCGGAATACTCGTATTGAACGAAAAGATGCGTAGCTTCCCGAATGCTGCCCAGCCGAGTCGGATTCGACGATTGACCACTTTTTCAAAGTTGGACCTAACTAACACTGGACAGTCTGTCCTAGATGATTCACTAATGTTTCCCAACCTAATGTTTGGCAACCTGATTCATTTCGCATCTTTTCATTTCCCAACCTCTTAATATTTCCGAAACTATTACATATTTCAGGTTTTTTTAAACTAACCTAACCTAACCTATAGGGTTCTACACGATGGCCCTAAAATAAATCCTGAATTATTTACAGTTTCAAAGTACTGAAGTGTTTGTACGAGAACGCCACTATGTCAGTCCGGCTTCAGGATCGGATTGTATATAACAATTATTAACTTTTTTTACTTGAACGTGTTTAGATGTCTGTTATTTGTTTAAGTCACACATAAAGAAAAAAAAACACACCTAAGTATTTGATTTGAAATTTGGAGGTTCGGTGAGTATCTTAGCATCATGGATCCAGGGAAAACATTACACTCCTTATCGTTGGGCAGTTGTGTAAACAGCATTAAATCCGAGGTTAAACGCCAACATTCTTCGGACTTATTTTGGAATAAGCTCTAGCTAGGTACACAGGTTTGTTCTAAATTACGAATAAGTAATCGGTAAAATTCGTTTTCCGCATGAACATGACTTTAATAAAGAGAACTTATAATTTAACAAGCGTATAAGAACAAAATGTACCTACTTTTATGACTGTAACTGTAACTAGAAAAAATATTGCTATATTATGAATATTATGATGCGTATGGCAACCCTAATACGCCGAACTGATGCCGCCGAATGAGAACTCTTGGTGAATTCTCTGTGCGAACTTTAAAATGTTTTATGATACCGAGCGGACGTGATATAGATAAATTTAAGAATAACCACTCAATTGAAATGGAATCGCAAATTTAAACAATGGATGCTTTCCACGTTTAAATTTGCCAATCCAAATTGCAGAAGCGTCAAGTCCATCCAGCGCCTTTAGTTTTAGTTATAGCAAAAATTCCCAGACCAACTTTTGTCTGCCATTTTCTAGTACGAATTGCTTATACTTACTTACAAATGATAAATACAATACGAATATGTATTTTACTGCTGTGTGAGTTAAATAAGTACAAGCAAAATGTTGCCAATTCATAGAAAAGGTTTTTTTAGTGTATTGCGAATCCCTGACAAAGCAACAAACAACTTCGCAGATAGACGTGAGAGGAAGTGAGTTAACAAACAAAGATAATTAATTCTACAATCTCATAAAAAGAAATAAGCAGTTAATAGAACTTTTATTAATTAAAACTCAAATAAAAAGCCTCGGGGATAATAAGGGCCAACGTAAACGGGTCTCCCCTCCCCCTCTGTATGAATGTGAACTTGGTGCAACTGGACTATTGGTTATATTTTTCCGCGTGTCTTTTCAGCCGGGCGCTACTCTGCTGTTTTGATAAAAAAAGACGTATGTATGCTTCTATCTCCATGACGCTACGCTTTTCAAGGAAAAATAAAGAAGTATTTAGAGCGCCGTTGCCCCGGATTAGTCCCTTGGCGGGTAAAGAACTGACAACTGTCGTTAACTCGTCCTGACTAAGTATTAAGGAGTGTAAACAGGGAAAAGATCGTAAAAATAATCGCCAAGCAATATTTTTTCATAAGGAAAATGGAGTGGGCCGCGTGGAATGGGTTGCTTCATTTTTTGAGACCTAGGTAGCCTTATTTATTTCACACGAATACCTCTCTCTCTCTCTCTCTCTCTCTCTCTCTCTCTCTCTCTCTCTCTCTTTCTTTCTCTTTAAGATCTTTGGAGCAATGTTTGCACTATAGAGAACATTACGCAAAACTCCGCGTCCCTACGCGACACTAGCAGAGTTGGCATTGTATCTCGTTCCCACTTGCGGTATTGTCTGTGCAACAAAAAAAAACACCGCTTATAGGACATTACAACTAAATAATCAATTCACCCCTTGTATTAACGCAAAATCGTTATTGGTATTATTTTATTTAATGGCAGGTACTCGAGAAAATAAATCGCAAGCGCGTATGAGCAATATTGACACTCTCACACAAAAATATCGTGTTTAATGCGGCCCGCAGCAAAAGTTAACCGATGAGCTGAAGTTAGACATGTCCATTCCACGTATGTTCCACTAACTACGTCTGTTCCAACAACTAATAAATCGCCGGCAGATTGCGGGTATCTTAACAAAAACGCTTACAATTCCATTGTCTTTTAAACTTTTACCACGGTCTCCGGTTGGTCAGATACGGAACCGTGCTGGATTTATTGTGCAAAGATAGTTTCGGAAACATTCGTCATTTGTTTTTTTTTTCATTTGTACTGCCCTTCATTTTTGTTTACTACTATATTGAACATCATCTCCACTTATAATAAATCTCTAAATTAAAAAAAGAATCAGCCAGTTTGAAACTAAGCTTTGCGCGGTTCGAATGTTCTCAGCATCCCATGAACGGAAAAATATGAAACATTTTATATAGGTACATTATTATTCTAGCTGCAACTTAGGATAGTTTTTATCCGACTGCGACAGTTAATTAATTTTCCGAAATATACGACTTCATTTAATTTTTCATTTATTTTTATTGAAATCAAACGCTGCTCCAACTGTCAGCTATAAGAACCGTCAAATTTTCGTCAAAATGGCGGAATTGCTTTGCCTTTCACTTATTAATAATTTAAATCCCGTCTACGATATACCTTTACGAGACAAATGCTAAAATATAAACCATAAAAAAATATTCGATTCTGATATGAGAACTTATATGCGCAAATGTCGTTTTATGTCGTAATTTCAATAAATGAAATCAACAAATTTGAACAATATAATTAACACGAATTTGTTTTTTTTGAATGACAATGGCACGCGCTCGGCGCATTCAGCCAAAGTACCTGCGGCGCTACCACGAAAACCGATACTCAATGTTCATATATTTGCATCCCTGTCACTCGAGTATGGTTAGTGCGATAGAGATAGAGATACCCGAATATTTTCGAATTCCGAAGTTCGTGGTTATAGCTCAGGAATCGAAAATATGGTAAATAATCATAATGCATTTTCTCGAAAAAGAATTTAAAATAAATATAGTCAAATGGAGAAAAAAACAAAGCAAGAGGTTATATAGGAAATGATTAAGTTATAAGAGTCCAAATTTTTAAGAGGGGGTATGTTCTGTCCCTTTTCCGCAAAACGCACCTTCATATGAAACGATTGTTTTTTACTATGACGCTCGAGTATATTGACGTCACAGTCCCTCATCGTTTTCTCACTCTAACAAGCGACATTAAAACGGATGTAGCTTCATAATTTTTTGAGATATTTGAATGGGAGTTTCATTATCTTCTATCTATTTATACATAATAAATGCCTATGTCCTGACTGACTTATTCACTCAATCACTCACTCACTCACTCATCAACGCACAGCCGAAACTACTAATCTTAGAGAGTTGATTTTTGCACAGTATGTTGCTTTTATAACGTGGGCTAGGGATAAAAAGGGATTTTTGAAAATTCTACCCCTAAGGGGGTAAAATGGGGGTGCAAAGTTTGTATGGGAGAACCTTTTTTTTTTGAGCTATAGACTTAAACTTTGTAGAAAAATTTGTTATTAGAATACAAATGAAACACTTTCAGCGTTTTGGAAAATTCCACCCCTACGGGGGTAAAATAGGGGTGCAAGGTTTGTATGGGGGAAACAATTTTTTTTTAAATAGAGACTTAAAACTTTGTAGAAAGATCAGTCATTAGAATACAAATAAAGAACTTTCAGGGTTTTAGGAAATTCTACCCCTAAAGTGGTAAAATAGAGTGCAAAGTTTGTATGGGAAAAACTACTTTTTTTTAAATAGAGACTTAAAACTTTGTAGAGAAATTATTCATTAGAATACAAATAAAGTACCTAGATTCAGTGTTTTAAAAAAATCTACTCCTAAAGGGGTAAAATAGGGGTGCAAATTTTGTATGGGGGAAACAATATTTTTTTTAAATAGAGACTTAAAACTTTGTAGAAAGATTAGTCATCAGAATACAAATTAAGTACTTTCAGCGTTTTAGAAAATTCTACCCCTAAAAATAGGGGGCTAAAATAGGGGTGCAAAGTTTGTATGTGGGAAACAATTTTTTTTAGCTAGAGTCCTAAAACTTTGTAGAAAGATTATTTAAATACAAAGAAAGTACTTTCAGCGTTTTGGAAAATTTCACCCCTAAGGGGGTAAAATAGGGTGCAAAGTTTGTATGGGAAAAACATATTTTTTTTTAATTGAGACCTAAAATTTTGACGAAAAATTACTTATTAGAACATGAAAAATACTACATTCGGCGTTTTACAAAAATCATTCCCTAAGGGGGTTAAAAAAGGGTGCAAGGTTTGTATGGGGAATACTTTTTCTGAGCTAGACACTTAAAACTTTGTAGAAAGATTACTTATAAAAATACAAAAACAAAGACTTTCAGCGTTTTGAAAAAATCTATCTCTAAGGGGGATAAAAAGGGGTGCAAAGTTTTTATCAGGGAAAGTTTATGTTTTTGAGTTAGAGACTTGAAACTTTGTAGAAAGATTACTTATTAAAATACAAAAAAAGAACACAAATCGTTTTAGAAAATTCCACCCCTAATAGGGTTAAAAAGGAGAGCAAGCTTTGCATGGGCAACACTTTTTTTTGAGTTAGACTTAAAACTTTGCAAAAAGATTATTTATTAGAATACTAAAAAAGAACTTTCAGCGTTTTAGAAAACTCCATCCCTAAGGGGATCCTTAAGATCCTTAAGAAGGGTAGCCAGTGTTGTGTGGGAAAAACTTTTTTTTTTACTAGACTTAAAACTATTCAAAATGTTACTTATTAAAATTAATAATAAAGTACTTTCAGAGTTTTAGAAAATTCCACCCCTAAGGGGGTTAAGAAAGCTTTGTATGGGCAACACTTTTTTTGAGCTAGAGACTTAAAAGTTTACGAAAAAAGTTCTTTCAGCGATTAGAAAAATTCAACCTCTAAGGGGGTTTAAAAGGGGGTTCAAATTTTAAATGGCGAGCAATAAAATTTTAAAGTGTGAGTAAGAGATTTTTAACTTCGGTCTTATTCTGTACGTTAAAAGACTACAAAACTGATTTCAGAGTTTTTCCAAGTGTTAAAATTGGTTCAAAGTTTGAGTATTTCAAGGCATTTTTAAAGTATGAGATTTTTAACTTTGGTTTTAGACTGTTTGTTCACAAACTAGAAAATGAACATCAACTTTTTTTTTAATTATCCCCTAAAAGAGGGTTCAAATTTTGTATTGAGATAAATCATTTTCTAAGACGATAAAAAGTTCTACGCGGACGAAGTCGCGGGCAACAGCTAGTCTATAAATAAAAGCGAAACGGAAACACATTATTATGCTTTCGCTTCTTTACACCACCAACGTGATTCGTATGTACCACCTACTGCATTCAAAGTCCTGCAAGCAAAAGCTCATTACAAGAGACGTCGTTTATGCATGTCATTGGAACCCAAATGCTGAACTGGTAATTTATTAGACATTAGTGTACTTGGCTATTTTAAATTAAGTATTTGACTTCCAGATTAACTCGTTTTCGGTGGACTACTTATCCACACAAGAACAAACGTAATATCCTAAGAATACTCGTAAAACAGCAATGTGGAATCGTCAAATCCGGCGACACAGCCTGCAGGCAATTTTCAATCTCTTTCCCATTTGTGACGGTAATAAAGCGGCCGGGAAAAGTCAACAATCAATTTTGTATTTCAATTTATTCCCAACCATCCTAGTTCGTGCGATGATAAGAAAAAGAAAAACGCGTTCATTGAAAACGGAAATTATTGCAAGAAGCCATCAGTGTGCTCCGGTGCGCTGTTTTCTTTTATTTTTCGTATTTTTCGCCAAACGATTTCACAGTTTTGATTTGTGGGCTGTCGGACGGAGCTATTTCGACTGCTATCATTACATCAACCTCATAAATTGTGTTATATTATTTTGAATTGTAAGCTTTAACGTCTGGAAAAGAAGGTTGTTTTTGCGTTAATGTAATGGAGTAGGATAAGAGGTTGACGAAATAGTGTGTCCATTTTTCACGCACCTCATTGTGTCGTTCACGCTCGAGGGACTTGACTGTAAAGGTTTGTTCACGCGTCACGCCTTTATTTGTGATCGCTCCATTTGAATATTCTGCTCTTTGACACAGGGCCATCCACAGATGTATGAATATAAGGAGATCGGACATGGCGGCCGATTTGTATAGAGTGAGCCTGTCGCAAGTACATTAACCCACACAACGCCCAAGTAATTGACAAGACAAAGCACGCACACATCTAAAACACACACTCTTATCAGGCATTTTGGGAAAAAACGTAATATTCTCTGCGATCAGCACGCGTGCACAGTATGGCAGTGTATGCCCATTGAGCATACAGCTGCGACACGGCCGCCGGCGGCTTGTCCTCTCTCTCTAGTATTCTATGCTCTGAGGGGCCATCGTAATAACTATTTGTTTAGTTGGCTTATTTTGGCAAAGAAAATGCGGTCATGTCTAGACATCGCTAGTATTAAAGCGTTAGCTTATTTCATATACTTACTTAAATGTTTTTTTTTTCCTTTTAAATCTCTCTTTCACGGTCTTTGGGATCATCGATTGTTAGAACATTGTCATCCGTGGCGACGTCAAGTATGCACGTCTTGGACCGATTCCTTCTACAACGACCTAGCCTCCTAAAGTTCGCCGTACCGTATTTGTCAATTCCTTTTGACACAATTAGTTCTTCTAGTTACGTGTATAAAGGAGGCGCTATTTGTAGATATTTCGATGGTAAAGGTCTAGTGTCTTACCTCTTACACTGACCAGCCAAATACTCAATACATAAATTGTAAACGTATTTTTTTTGTCCGGCATCACAAAAACAAAAATCATCTTTCCTGTTAAGGGCTTATGTGTAGGTATACATAATATGTTTTTTCAACACACCTGCTCGTAAAGTAGGTCTTATTACAGCGTATTTACACTGATAATGCAGAATATTACCCATGCCGTGCCTTTTCATTACATATCTTTTTAAATATTAGCAAAATAATGCAGAATATTACCCATGCCGTGACTTTTACATTACATTATCGCACTAGTGCCTTTTCATTACATATCTTTTAACATTTTCATTTTTTATTTTTTTTCCTCCCAAATGCGTTGAAAAACGTCGTATGAAACACGTGAGCATTGGTCATTACACTTCTCGTCTCCATTAAGAGGATTGTGAACCTGTAAATTTTCATACAAAAAGCGATAACGTTTTTCACCCCGTAAACATCGTTCGATTTTTATAATTTTTCGGATATGTTGTAGATATAATGAAAAACTAGGTCTGTGCGTTTTGTTTTTCAAGAAATATTGCTCACGTTAAAAGTTATTAGCATCTAAAAATCTGTATTTTTGACTTAAAAACTTTGTCTTCCGTTTTATTTTTTTCTTATTATTCTAAACTGATTTACTAAAAAAAGAAAACGTACAGACATAGAATAAAGTGTAGTAAATCGAATAATACCAAAATTGTTTAATTTGATAAAGTTTTAGGGGGGTAAAAACGTTATCACCCGAAACAATATTTCAACAAAAAACTGTAGGCAATTACCTGCAGGACTGGCAACTCTCTCTATCACACGATACGGGTGAGGCACAGAGCGGTGTGAAACAGATAGCATTTTTTAAATACCTACTCGCGCCGCGTATGGACACTTCACAATCCTCTTAGGCCTTCGCCTTCGGCTCAGGCTTAAAAACCGACTCGAGTGTAATGACCAACTTAGCACACTTGTATCATAATGTACTATTATCACACATCATTATAGAACAGGCGGCCGTTTATGCGGATTCAAAGTTCAACCAAAAATTTTGCGATATAGCCTTTTACTTTGGCAATGTCCACCGAAAATACGTGAACCTAAATCTGACAATGACCCATTTCTCAACCGATTTTTTCGACTCAGTTTTTGGATATTATTTTTTTTTAAATAAACGGGCTTGCTAGTTCTACCTACAGCTTAAAGATAGAGTCAATAGTTAATACTAAAACTTACATTTAAGTTTGTATACATACATTACATACTATAAGTCTCTGTGAAAAATGACATATTACGTACAAGCTTTTATTGCCACCTGCACTTTTTTTTGTACAATCATCCTACTCGTTTAGAAAAGAAGGAAACATTTATTCGAGACAAAAACAAACAATTAAACAAGAAAGACATCACATCAGTCAGAGTCAGACATAGCGTTTGAGGGTTCTACTTAATCAACCCAAACACGACGGATTTATCTTGTATGGCTTATATTTCCTGAACAGCTCAGAGGTATCGGTCATATTCAGCCCTACAATAATTAAAGTCACCAGGTACTAGCAAAACTTGCTGCTAAGTCGCGCCGCGCGTTTTCAAATCAAGCTGTTACAAGGTAATAGTAACTAAGCTTAATCCCGACATTACCGAAATGACCAAATGATCGCTAATGACAAAGAAACTCCAATGCAAATTCGTTGTTTACACTGCAGTGTTGTTTCTTAATCTAGCTAAGCCGGATTGCCGTGATAGCGAGCAGTTATGTTTGCGGCCGAAATTAAAGATGGCGTCGATAACAATCCTATCAGGTTGCGCTCGGCCGACAATGAGGCGGGCGAAGCTGGGAAATTGGGATGATTTTTCTCCTCTTTGCACGTCCGTGTTGCGTGTAGAGTCGGGAAAACAAGATGTAATATTTCTAAATAATTCGGCATATCACCTCACGTTGAAGAAGATAAAATGCAGACAATACTAAAAAGCATTGTGCATATTGTCAATTATTAGTGTCAAAATACTTTCGAAGTCTGCTGCCTGAACTACATAATATATACTTGGGAAACGATATAAATACATTTTTGGCTAAATTATTTTCAGAAGCAAAAACACAATTGCTTATAATTTTCTCGAAAAACCCAGAGGTCCCAGGAATTTCCTGTTTTACCTTTAAGCCAACTCAAACAATATTTAAGGGGCTCACAGCTCCCAATGACCTTCGATCTGTTGCCGTCCGTTTTTTCGTGTTTTTTTTGGCTTACCGTATTAACAACAATGAGGTTAACCGAAATAGTATCCCATATTTACTTCAAAACTCATCGTTTTTGAGATAAATGGCACTAAACTTTAGCAGTTTTAGGCCAAAAAACCAGTTTTTTGGACGTAACTTTTGTAAAATTGAGTTAAAAATAAAAAAACTCTCTTAGGTTGTTAGAAACGTCAAAAAGGAACAGTTACATGTATATTTAATATATAAAAGTTCATAAACAACATACTAATATCGAAAACAGAGCGTTTTTGGTTCATGTTTGAATAAATCGTAGAAAAATAAATGTACTTTTTTTTTCAAAAAACTCTCTTGCAAAAGTAGATAAAGTATTGAAGAACCGATTAACGTTTGTGGCAAAAATATATCTATTGTAATGACGGAGGAATGTCAACTCAAAACTCATCAAAACTAGTCAAAAAGTGCGTGGAGCCCCTTAATATATTATTTTATCTGAAAACTCATAAGATAAGATAAGATAAGATAAAATTTATTGGTAACATAAAAGTACAAGTCAAGTGTTTTTTTTTTTAAACAGTTACAATTTGAAATGGTACAAGGTATTTCATATGAATACCTAAACACATAATTTATACAATGTATAATGTCGTTATATTAATTAAATAGTCATTGGTAGTTTCATGAACTCACTAAAACTATAAAAGTTTTGTATGAGTAACCATTCTTCAAGCTTACTTTTAAAAGAATGAAGAGATGCTGCATCTCTTATGCTGTCTGGGAGGCGGTTGTATACTGCAGGGCCCGTTACGTATACCGACTGCTCTGACCTAGCGAGTTTGTGACAAGGTGTAACTAGGCGGTCCCGGTGCGCATTGCTGCGGAGGTCGTACGACGTGACTATTCCCCTACGCTTAAATTTATTTATGTTCATGTGTGTAAAGCTCGCGATTTGGAGGATAACTATGCCGGATAGGGTTAAAATGCGTAGGTCCTTAAAGTGGTTGCGGGCCGATTCATCGCTACGGATGCCCACGATACCTCGCACTGCGCGCTTCTGCATCCGGAACGCGCGTTCATACTCCGTAAATGGTGTAAAATAACTCAATAAACTGTCCCATTTACCTAATTATTTTATTATTTCATGTTACTCTACACCGTATTAGCTTTCTAAGAGTAAAATTACTACGTGTATGACTGAGATACAACTTTTTTTATCAGCGGTCAAACAATGGCCTTGTGCACTACGCATGTGCTACTATGTCGCAGGTAGAGACCGTATTTTGCCAGTTACTGTAAGTGCTACGACGGTTTGGGAGTGGGAAGTTTGTTTGACCGCTGATAACAAAAGTTGTATCTAAGTCATAAACGTGGTAATTTTACTGTTAGAAAGCTAATACGGTTTAAAATAATATGAAATAATAAAAAAGTTAGGTAAATGGGACATTTAAATGAGTTATTTTAATTTTTTTTAAAAAAAGTAGGAAAAGTAAACATAATTTTATGAAATACCACGTAATAATAAATTGGGGTCGTGATTTTTTTCTACAATTATCATTTTAATGCCTTAGCCTGTTATTAATGATCATTTTTGTTTTTGTTTTCTGTCGATAGGTGCTGCTGTTTGTGCAGTAACTTTTTATTTATAATAGTAGAGAATTGCGAAATAAAAAATTTAAAAAATCATAAAAAAATCAAAATAGCCAAAAGATTTTTTTTTACATTTTTTGCGTTGATAAAATTGGGCGTAGTTTCACCCATTTTGCTATGTGCACAGTATTAAGACACACGCTGTATAAGTGTTTTATGTATATAATATCAATGTAAAATAAAAATTATGTTCAGTATAAAAATAAATAATTAAAAAAACTAATCATTGTGTTAAATATTTAACTAAGTAAAAAATGTAATATATCATAAAAAAAACATAATGAAAAAATATAGGTATAAAATGTAAAGACAACTCCAAGGCGTCTATGTTCCGCCGCGTCTTGAAATACTTACATTACTTATCGGGGTGTGTGCGGGTTGCGGGGCGCGCGTGCCCGGTTTTAGAAATTATTGTTTAACAATGCGTCGCCTTAAATGCGATTGAAATCAGAACGACCTCAAAAATAGATCGATCAGCAGGCTGATTAGACTAGGTGTAAGGCCTGAGTGGACGTTCGAGTCGGGCGTGCAGGGGAGCGGGCGTGCGGCGTCCATGTTAAACAAATGAAACTTATATTTTTGTCCTGAGTAGACGATGCACAAATCAAATGCACGCTCGCCCGCCCCGCTGCACACCCCGCCGAACGCTCCGCTCCGAGCGACCACTCAGGCCTTCTTACACTGTGTTTTATTCGACGCGCAAAACATATGGTCAAATATAATGCGGGAGGGGGGAGTGTATGCTTCCCGTTCTGCTTTCGGTATGAGTTATTCAGGAAGCTTGGTTATTTGCAAGCGATATCGTGATCAGTGTATTTTGTTTAGGCATAATTGTATGCCGGAAATATTAAGGTTAATACATATGTATGTCAAATTTTTTTTAGGGTTCCGTAATCAACAATAAACCTTTTTTGTACTCGACGATTACAATATGTGTATTAAGATTTCATAGAGAATACTGCAACGTCACTCTTTTCATAGTTGTAGTCCATGTTACTGTCGAAACGATCGAAATAACTACTTTTCGATACGCTCCAGACAACTAAAATAAATTCGAACAATCACGTGGCTGCTTTACTGAACTGTAATGAATTGGACCAATAGAATCGCTTTGATGTCGTACGCTCGTTGATGTCTTTTAAGATATCAACAAGCGTACGAGCGATGAGCTGCACTTCGTTTCAACAGTATCGAGTTTGTTTAATTAGTTCAGTTGACTCGTAGAAAATTAATTTTAATGAACTCGTACAAAAAGTATTGTTCACACTCAGCAAGCTTCGTGGCCTAAACACGGTACTCGACTAAAACGCTCTCTATTATAACACGATTGTGAAAAATACTATTATAGTTTCGCCATATTCGTCTGACCGTCCATCCGTCTGCGGCTAAGTTCAGTAACCCTTACCTGCTTCTATAAAGCTGTAATAGGGGTTTAGACACCAAATAAAATAACCAATAATGATGAATTTTCTCGTAAAAGGATTTAAAATATTGTCAAATGGAGAAAAAAGTAAAGCAAGGGATTAACCTTTTCAACGCTATGATTCACGTACTAAAGTGGCACTGACACGCCAACCTTCTTTCCATAACAGAGTGATTATGAAGCTTATATGAAAGACTGAAGGTTGGTTTGACAGTCGACGTCATAACCGCTATATGGGTTCTTGGCGTGGTGGGCACGACGACACACGACCACTTTATAGGTTCTTGGCGTTCAAAAGGTTAAATAATCACAAAGTTTTAAGACCGGGTTTATTTGTCCCTTTCCGCAAAACGTACCTTCATATGAAATGATTGTCATTTGGGATTTTTTTTTAAAGTGTACCATTTTATTTGAATAGGCGTCATTCCATTACTTAAGAGGGCTACTTTACCATACAAATAGTAACGGAATGGACGTAACGGAACGAATACTTCGCAGATTAAAACACGTGTTTTAAATACTGTTTTTAACAATTGTAATAGTATTTTACAGAAATCATGGTTAATGATAATGACAGATTAAGATAATTGAGTCGCATTAGCAAAACAATCGCGATTTCTAGCCACTACTGACAGTTTGTAAACAAAATGAATGATGTTACGTAACGGTATGTGATGCTAGATAAAAAAAAACACCTAACTTGGTAATAAAAATACCTCGTTCCCAGAAAATCATCGTAACGGAATGTGGACATGTCCACTTTTCCAAAATCACTGGACAAGATTAATTTTAGTTTATTATGTAAAAAATACTTTAGCGAGATAAAATGTAAGGTTGATTTAAGAAAATTCATGTTTTCCACTATCAGAAACAAGTATTTCCAGGCACAATATACAAGTCCTAATACTTATATAATACGGGGATCGTGACGTCACGATCCACGAGCGTTGTCTCTCTCTAACAAGCAATATTAAAACGGTTGTAGCTTCGTAATTTTTTGAGATATCTGAATGGGATGGCACTAGTATTTTATCACGAAAAACTATATCACGAACGACTTTATCACGAAAACTTTATCACGAAAAACTTTATCACGAAAAACTTTCACGAAAACTTTAAAGGTCGCAGTTCTACCTAACACTCCTCCTCGCTTCGCTCGTCGTCGTACTTATCCACTTTTCGTGATAGGATATTTTCGTGATAAAGTTGTTCGTGAAAAAGTTTTCGTGAAAAAGTTTTTCGTGATTTAGTACTGACACACTGAAAACACCAGATTGTCTGAATTCCGGACGCGCTATGCTCAAAAACAATCAATACACCAGTGGCGCGCTACGAATGGACTCAATTTCTCAACCGACGTGAATGTTTGACAGTCAACAATTTTTCATTTGAATCCCTTAATTCTTCTATTTATCAGTCAAAATACTTACTTAAATGCAGGAGATCAAGATTCTCAGCGTTCGTACTTACTGCCAGTTGACTGTTCATAATGCAGCCTCAGCGACTACTTAACTTGCGTGCTAACATTATAGCGTGTTGCTATAAAAAATAAGTGTAAATTCGACAGCAAAAAATAGAGCAAAGTCCCAAGTAAGTAAGTGCTTTAAATTAGGACATTTAATCTATGTTTTATTTATTCCAATTTGGTCAAATCGGCCATAAATTTTAAGGATTTAAGGGCACACAAGTAAAAAATAGCAGTGAATTTGAACAAGGTTTTAATGAGCTACATCTTTGGTCGTATCATTGGTTACATGGAAACCTGAGACACTTTATATTGAACAAAATGTGTTACATTACACCGTATCTCATGTGCAACATCTCAAGTAGGAATGCATGAGACTTACTACAATAAATGCAGAAATAATAAAAATAGAGTGAAGAAATCACCGCACGCATTCACATCATTCACATTTAAAAAAACCCACTTGAGGTCATTTTTTAAATGACGCCCCAGCCTGTAACGTAGGTATATAGGGTGACCCAATATGAACGGAAATACCTCTAAATGTTGAAGATAGGATATTTTGCAGTACAGAGACACAATTTTTTTTTGATTAAGTTAATACTGCATTGCATTTTTGCTATATATAAATAGAAAATAGTTTTTTTTTTTTTGCATAAGCACACACTACCAAATGGTACAAAGAAAATGTAATAATAAGAAACAATACATCATGTGCCAGCAAAAGGGCTCAAGCTCAGCATATCATTTACTCTTCCAATGAACTTTTAAAGAACAGATTTGGTCGATTCGGTTCCCAGGTGAGGAAAACGTATCGTTTTAAATCTATGAATGCAGTATTACTTAACAATAAAAATAAAATAATAGAGCAAAATGTAATATCTTCATTATTAAAGGTTGCTGTTGCACCCTGTGTTTAAGTGTAAACTATCGTATGATCATTCGTGTCAAAAACACACATCTGTGTATTCCTACTACGACACAATATACTTTACGTCATACCTGGCCATAAAGTAGGAATTACCACACGCTATGCGTGCGGAAAACCCCACTTCCTGGCCAGATAGAGACGTAAAATTTTGTACTCACCACGGGCGGTAATAAAGAAAGCCTCAGAGCGCATATTTATCGCCCTTGCCTTCGGCTCGGGCGTCAAATACCTGCGATCTGAGACATTCTTTGTTTAACCGCCCTAGGTAAGTAATGTACTAATACCATACGACTAGGCATAGTCAAGTAGGTACATTAATTGTTGAGCCATTTAGGTGTCAACTAATTTTGGTTTTTTATAGTTAAAATTTGAATCGCCCAGTATAAAGTGAGTTCTAAATGACTCTGTAATTAAAGTCCGTGACCGTACGCAAAAACACTGACGGGAGTAAATGCGATTAATGCGAACATGTGCGGTTCATCCTTAAAAACATTACCTACTAAAATAACTATTTTTTGTTTGAACTAGACATATTATTTTATTGACATTTATTTCACATTTTTCTATTTAGTTAATTAATAATGACCATTTTATTACAATGCAATAGTCTACTTACAGTAATACTTTATGTACATAAATAATACAAACATTTTAACAATGTTTATAGTAGAGATAGTAAACTTAACATTTAATATACAATATAGGTACAAAACGAAATAACAAAGAAGCCATTAAAGAAAACTCCAATTTTCGGCTTTGCCAAGACAATGCTCAATTTCATGAATAATTTTTAAAACAAATACTAGCAATATTTCTACAGGATAAACTTAATTATTTGATCGCTAAAATTATTGTTTAATTTGGGACTCTTTCGCTTGTATGGCACGAGAGGTACATGATAACCAAGAGATTATGTTGAGTACCTAGAGAAATATGTACATAAAATTTGACATAGGTACCTACTTAATAACTAAATACAATTACAATCTTTGATCATTCTATATTCCACAGTCTTAGAACATTTTGAGATTTCAATGATAAAAATATTCTAAAAAGGGTCACTTTATTTACAAAAAGGCCCTGACGGGGTTGGTTCCTTTGTGTGAGTACAAAATACTCGAATGTTATTTTTGATATTTCGAACAATTTTCACAAGACTGTTTACTAAACAGTGTTCAGTAGACTTTTACGTGAGATGAAATACCACTTGTGACTTTAAACTTTATAGTTAATGCGGAACATTTACAAAGTGCATAATAATTTTCAACTGATTTTGTCAGAAAATCAAAAGGATGGTACAATTATCGCTTAATACTACACTAATTTAACAAAAGTGCTCTTATGAGATCAACAAGATGTAAATAAACAATACAGTTTTATCTCTAAGATGTCGAGTGTCGGTTGATACTTGATGGCGTTTACTTTTAAATTAGCCATCAGTCGTGGAATGAAAAGGTTCGTCACTTTTGAACCATCACACTATTGAAATGTGGAAGAGCTTTTCATTTTTCGACTATTAAGTAATACAGGCAACTAAAGCAAACTATGAAATTAAGAAGAAATGAAAATTACTTTGTGATTCAGAGCGTTTGCATCAATTATTTACACATCCATTTTTATGACTCTTAGGGCCTCTAGGCTATGAAACCGAGACGATTCCATCTACAATTTGGCATTTACTTTGTTTTTAGGGTTCCGTACCCAAAGGCTCCGCTGTCCGTCCGTCTGTCACCAGGCTGTATCTCATGAACCGTGATAGTTAAAAAGTTGAAATTTACACACATGATGTATTTCTGTTGCCGCTATAACAACAAATACTAATAAACAGAATAAAAAATATTTAAGGGGGCTCCCATACAACAAACGTGATTTTTTTTTAACGTCAAAACGTGATTTGCCGTTTATATAGATAATGGTACGGAACCCTTCGTGCGCAAGTCCAAGTCGCACTTGGCTGGTTTTTTTATTACATTGGTACATTTAATATGTTGCCTTCTTTAAGATCATCAAAAGATCAGCAAGGTGACCAATAATCACCTCCTATGTACAATTTTACCTTAAGGAAGAATTCTCTACCTAACATTCAAGTCACTGTGTAAATCGAACGATCATTTTCAAATAGATAAATTCCACGTTAGTCCAAATGAGGTCTTCCTCGCACTTTTTAATTCCACATGACATGAGTTTTAATAACCACGTACACGCAATTTAATTTAGTTCGCAAATAGTTTTCTAATATTTGTCGTCCCGTAGTTATCGCGTCCGAGAGTCCGCAATCCGCAACAGTCACTTAGTCACTTAGTTTTGGTACTTAGCGTACGGATGGGCCGCGTCTCACGCGCGATAATCTCAGCTGGGCGCGGACAGGCCGAGGGGCTTGAGGTGCGGGGGCGCGGAGAACGGGGCGGGGGAGGAGCCCGACATGTTGTTGTTGAGGTCCCCCGAGCGGGAAGAGCCGTTCATCAGTCCCATTGCGTTACTCGTCTGCTAAAAAAATACACACATTTAGTAAACTGAAAGGTTGCTAGTAGCCTGTGGTCATATTCCACCACAGCTAAGGCAATTATGTAGCTTAGTTTAGCATTTATATCGTATTAACTGCGGGATAAAATATAGCGTATGTCCAACTGGTAAAAGAATATTTGAAATCGGATGAGTAGGTAGTTCTTGGGATTACCATTTACATACAAACTTTTGTCCAAAAAAGCCATTCCCATAGAGTGTTACATTACATCCCTTTCTCTAGTGCAGGGAAGACATAGACGTGTCTCTTATACTGCGTCGTTTGCGAGAACAGCTAGTTAAACCGCAGCTCCTAGCATAGAATACTAGAGAGAGGACAAGCCGCTGGCGGCCGTGTCGCAGCTGTTAGCTCAATGGGCATACTCTGCCATACTGTACACGCGTGCTGATCGCAGGGAATATTAAGTTTTTTTCCCAAAATGCGCGTGTATTGTCCAATAAGCGCGTAGGTATACAAGTGTGTGTGTTTTAGATGTGTGCTTGCTTTGTCTTGTCAATTACTTGTGCGTTGTGTGGGTTAATGAACTTGCGACAGGCGTACTCAATACAAATCGGCCGGCGTGTCAGATCTCCTTATATTCATACATCTGTGCGCAGCTCCATGCGTTCTTTTTAATACGCAAGTTAAGATATGGAAATAGTGTATAGTAAATATGTTACCGGTGGCGGCGGAAGGTGCGTGGTCTGCCTCTTGAGGTGCGCAAGCGGCGGCGGGTTATACGCCATATTGGCGAACACCAGCCGCTCCTCGTAGTCGTACTCGCAGAGAATCTTGTTCTCGCATAAGTAGAACCGGTCGCCGACGCAGAACCTAGAACAATGACGGGAAAATTAATAAACAAGGAAGGTATATTCGTGCTAAATGCCCTTACCAGCGCAGCAGGATAATGGCGTACATCAAACGAGCCTCAGGGCAAATCAACAATCATTTACGCTTTCAAAATATGGCAGTTGAAATGTCCTAACTTGCTTTCGAAATGTTACACTATAACGGGTTGCAGGATTCGAACCCGTGGACGGTTATACATATCATTACCAACCAACTAGGCTGGTCCATGATAACAATAAGAGGTTTTCTTCGTTCGGTACAAGATCGATCAGGCCAAGACTCGCTTTGAGTCGGTGACCCCTCAAGTTAGTTCTTCGTTGTCGTGTGACAGGATCAAATAACTTAAACTTCATTTTCTTTTGCCAGATTTTTTTAACCTCTAGCCTCGGGGTGCCATACACAAAAGAAGTACCTACATAGGGCGGCACATCGTGCACCCAGAAGAGGTACAACATAATCACCGCGCAAAGAATCTGGAATGTCCTGGAAGCAACGGGCCTTAACGGTGAACTCTAAAGAAAGGACTGCCACAATAAATCACTTGCTGGTCGAAGCGGCATATTAATTAAGGCCCACAAAACAAATACACGGCGTGACTTTTTATTATAATCTAAACAAATATTGTTGCGCGGTGGTTTGGCAGGTAATTCAGGTATGGATGAAAATATTATATGATCAAGCCCTCTGATTAAAATGCTCCCAGCCCCCCATGTTGTATCAGTCGGGTTAGAACAGCACCACTACAGAAATAAAGTGAGTTATGGGACTTATGGGCGATGGGCTTAGCATACTGATGTGCCGACGGAAAGTTTCCTATGTTGCGAAATGTTTCTGCAATTTCACATAGGAAAATTTCGGAAATTTTTCTCATATTTGTATGGGAATTGAAACTTTCCATTTCCAACATGGAAATTTTACGAACTGAGAAGCATAAAACTGTAATATAGCATAAAAATTTGTATGCTCCTCAGTACGTAAATTCCCTTAATTTCTTGTGAAAATTTCTAGAAATTTCCGAGAACTTTTCCAACTTTTTGGAAACTTTCCGCAATTTGCACATCACTAGCTTAGCATCCTGTCACTGCAATATCATACTTTCTCCATTTTTAACCTTACAATTGCTAGAAGTGGCTGTCATCTCCATCTCCACTTATAATAAATCTCTAAATTAAAAAAATAATCAGCCAGTTTGAAACTAAGCTTTGTGTGGTACGAATGTTCTCAGCATCCCATGAACGGAAAAATATGAAACATTTTATATAGGTTCATTATTATTCTAGCTGCAACTTAGGATAGTTTTTATCCGACTGCGACAATTAATAAATTTTCCGTAATATACGACTTCATTTAATTTTTCATTTACTTTTATTGAAATCAAACGCTGCTCCAACTGCCAGCTATAAGAAACGTCAAATTTTCTTCAAAATGGCGGAATTGCTTTGCCTTTCACTTATTAATAATTTAAATCCAGTCTACGATAGACCTTTACGATACACATGCCAAAAGTTAAACCATAAAAAAATATTCGATTGTGATATGAGAACTTATATGCGCAAATGTCGCATTATGGTGTAATCTCTATAAATGTATCAACAAATTTGAACAATATAATTATATTGTTTTTTTTGAATGGCAAACACACGCGCTCTTTGCGCATTCTGCCAAAGTGTCTGCGGCGCTACCACGAAAACCGAAACTCGAAGTTCGTATAACTGCATCCCTGTCACTCGAGTATTGTTATTGTTAGTGCGATAGAAATAGAGAAACCCGAATATTTTCGAATTCCGAAGTTCGTGGTTATAGCTCAGGAATCGAAACTACACCCCAAAAGCCGCGTCCGCTGCGCCATGTTTTCGTGGTTTTTAAACGTCAAACATGTTTTGCCAATCAAAACAAAACCCTATTTGTTTGCCGAACCTGACGGAAAACATGTTAGATGTTTAAAAACATGGAAAACATTGGTGCAGCGGACCCGGCTGTAGGTAGACACTAAATAAAATCATCATAATGTATTTTCTCGAAAAAAGGATAAAAGAGAAAAAATCAACGCAAGAGGTTATATTTATAGGTAATCACTAAGTTCCAAAGTTTTATGTTCTGTCCCTTTTCCACAAAACGCACCTTCATATGAAACGATTGTTTTTTACTATGACGCTCGAGGATCTTGACGTCACAATCCCCGATCGTTTTCTCACTCTAACAAGCGACATTAAAATCGGTTTTGAGATATTTGAATGGGATTTTCGTCATTATCTATACCTACATATAAATGCCTACTCGTATGTCCTGACTGACTCACCCACTCACTCATCAACGCACAGCCGAAACTACTCGGGCTAGAGAGTTGAAATTTACACCAGAACTACCTTTTACAACGTAGGCAACGGATAAGAAGGGATTTTCGGAAATTCTACCCCTGAAGGGGTCAAATATGGGTGCAAAGTTTGTATGGGGGAAACTTTATTTTTTGAGCTAGAGACTTAAAATTTTGTATAAATATTACTTATTAGAATACAAATAAAGTACTTTCAACGATTAGGAAAATTCTGCCCCTAAGAAACAAGGGGTGCAAATTTTGTATGAGGGAAACTTTATTATTTTAGCAAGAATTTCAATACATTGTAGAAAGCTTACTTATAAGAATACAAATAAAGTAAATACTGTCAGCGTTTTGGAAAATTCAGCCTCTTAGGGGGTTAAAAAGGGTTGCAAAGTTTGTATGAGCGAAAGTTCTTTTTGAGATAGAAGCTTAAAAGTTTGTAGAAAGATTACTTATTACAATACAAATAAAAAAAACAGCGGATTGGAAAATTCCACCCCTAAGGGTATGAAAAAGGGGTACAATGTTGGTAAAGGGGATTTTTTTGAGCTAGAATCTCAAACCTTTTTAAAAAGATTACATAATAAAATAAAATAAAATACTTTCAGCGTTTTAGAAAATTCCACCCCTTAGGGGTGTATAAGGGGATGCAACGTTTGTAAATATATTTTTTTAGCAAGCGACAAACCTTTGTTGAAAGATTACTTATTACAATACAAATAAAGAAATTTCAGCGTTTTGGAAAATTCCACCCCTAAGGGTGATTAAAACGGGTGAAATATGTATGGAGGAAATTTTTTTTTTGAGCTAGACATTGTCTGAACTTGACATTGTGTAGAAAGATTATTTATTAGAATACAAATATATAAGTAAAATACTTTCAGTGGTTTGAAAATTTCCACCCGCTAAGAGGGGGATAAAGAGGTGCAATGTTTGTATAGGAAAACTTTTTTTAGGTAGAAACTTAAAACTCTGTAGAAAGATTAAGTACCTACTTATTAAAATACAAAAAAATACCTACTGCCAGCGTTTTGGAAAATTTCACCCCTTAAGGGGTTAAAAAGGGGTGCAAGGTTCGTATGGGAAACCTTTTTTTAGCTAGAAACTTGATAGTTTATAGAAAAAATACTTACCTATTACAATAAAAAAACCGATTGTTTTATTTTTAATTTTTCCCTGAAAAGCGTTCAAAGTTTGTATGGAGAGCAAGACAATTTTAAGTATGATATTTGTAACTTCGATTTTAGCCTGTTTAGACTACAAAACTTATTTTAGCATTCGTTTTAAATATATCCCCTAAATGGGATTATTAGGGTGTTCAAAGTTTGTATGGAGAGCAAGATATTTTTAACGTTTCGGTTTTAGACTGTTTGCTAAAATACTACAAAACTTATTTCAGCGTTCTTTTAATTCATCGCCTAAGAAGGTTAAAAGGGGGTTCGAACTTTGTATAGAGAGCAAGACATTTTTAAAGTAAGAAATTTGTAACTACGGTTTCAGACTGTTTTCTATGAGGGTTCAGAGAGGGTTCTTAGTTTGTATAGAGAGCAAGAGATTTGTAACTTCGGTTTTAGATTGTTTTCTAAAAACAAGGTACAAAATTAATTTTAATGTTTTTTTTTTATTCATTCCTTTAACAAACATTTAGACGATAACATGTTATACGCGGACGAAGTCGCGGGCAACAGCTAGTTTAATATGTAAGTATATATGTTTGTACTAAAATGGTATTATTAAATAATTAAGATAATTTAGACACAAGACAAATTCCCTAGAAACAAGTTACCATTGTTAAACTTCCCAATTAGTTTTGTTTCATAATCATAGCATTATCGCAAAGCCACGTACAGAATAAAAGTTTCATCAACAAGCAATTCTCGGAATCTTTATATTTTCTGTGAGGGCCAATTACTTTGAAATCGATACCCAGTTGATACCAATCAGTTTTTGGTTACTATGGACTCTGTTTGTGTTAATTGTTGCCTAATTGGCGTGTATGTATCGCAAGACATAATAGTGACACTGTAATTAATGGTACCGTATCAAGTTACGTTATTGTTTGCGTTACTTATACCGCGTGTAACGTAAGCACACGTGTCAATATCTACAGTAATATTACTAGTGGTTCTGTGATATGAGCTGTAGAACGCGCATCCTGTCTTTTTTTTATTTCGAAAAAGTGTCTAGGTAATAAAAAACTATATAATTCACAAACCTGGCCACAAAACTTCACGAAAATCGGTTTAGAAATGCGACCTGTAGAGGAGAACAGCCGGACAGCGTGACAGCGAACGGATATACGAACGATTTTCGGCCCAATCTGAAGCATAGAACTTCGTTCGCTTCGCTCGCTTGTTCGATAAAAAGGTAATGTTTGTGAGGCCCGCCTCACAAACATTACCTTTTTATCGAAGCTACGATCTTATATTTCACATAGCTGCACATATACGCTGGCTGGCGCTCAATGTGACTTTAACAAATGATTGGCTGGATACAGAGATATTAATGGTATTTTTTGTAAAATGCAGCGCTATTAGCAAAATTCGTCGCGTTTCCTTGAAGAAGTATGCTTGCATTAGATAAGAAGATATCTTAAGTACTTACGTGGAAACAAGAAGCCCGTGTAGCGCTAGAGTATCCCTTACCGTCGACGGATCAGTTACCGTACCACATATTATTACTGAGATCAGAATATATTGTGCACTACCATCTTCCTGAGAAGATATATAAGACGATCAGATGCCGACGATTACCTTTGTACCGGAACAAGATCCAAATTCCCCGTTACTATATCTTTTACTTCTAAATACATTAATATATATAGGTATCGATCGACCCAAACTTAACGACTATTTCTGGGGATCTAATCGTGAATATCATTACTTTGATGAAGGAACCGGAAACCGAGCACTATAAAACGTCTGAAGGAATAAAATTTAGTATCGCGATTGGAAAGGTCAGGCGCGACGCTCCGATAACGTCACGTCACGCGAGCGCATCCCTCGATGGCGAACAAAAGGTATCGCCTTCGACTCGCCAGTGGCCGCCCGCGCCGGAACCGCGCGATAACACCGACCTTATCTCCCCCTCCGCCCCCTCGCGACTTCCTACCGCAACCCCGCATCTCCGGACACCCTACCAACTCTTTTGTTTCACTTGTCACAAAAATTAAGCGCAATAGCTCCGCTACAAATGTCTCTTTTTTAAGGGGCCAATTTTCACCGCAACTCAGTCGATTTCGCCGCTCTTAATTAACTTTATTTCCTGTTCTCCCCGTTGCCGACTTTTGTTTTTAGGAGTTGTCCCTTTTTATTTTGCTATTTTTTGTCTGCATCGCGTAATGGAAAAGATGTAGAACGAAATTTTAATGACTGGCTGCAAGTTAAGCTTTGTGCGGGGCGCTATTGTGTCGCGACGACAGTGGGAAGTTTGACGTTTTGGGCGGACGCGGCTATTGACTGCTTTCGCAGAGCCGTGAAACAAAAGCGTTTAGGGAAGATCGGTGAAGCGCGGGTGTGGAAATGGGAAATGCTCGAACAGCGTATTTGTTGTCGGAGCAGCGCTTCCAGAACACCAGTATATCTGCAAACGTGCGCTAATGAAATTACCGAGAAAATACCTTATCCTGACACAGAAGCTGCGCAAAATGTTGGTAGATCGATACATGTTATGCTCGTATAAAATATCGAATATTAATTATTATTTTTGTTTACTTTCTGAGCAATAACTGCATTTGTCGATGGGAAGTATGTAGTAGTGTGGAGGGACAGACATGGGACGTATTGCAGACCAGACCGCGACTGTCGGCTGGCGGGAGCGGTGCAGCGCCGTGCGAACTGCGATCGTACGCGCCTTCCGCCGCGGGCCCCGGCCGATTGCTACTAAATTATTTAGCCGTTTAGCGATATTCGCCCGTGATATCTCCCGTCCGCTTCGATCGGACAGCCCGCAAATTGGATTCAGATTTCTGCCGGCATGGAAATTGATTTGTACGTGATATTTAATAGTTTGCGCTTCATATTGCAGCATAAACACATGTAAACATTGAAGTACCGACTAAATTGATCAGCTTTGGTTGCAAATTGAATGTTTGCGTTAATATTTACTGAGTACCGTAATGCATGATCGTGATGTTTTTATATTCCATCCAGTTACTAAAATGCCATATACAATAAATATCTACCTAATAAATAATGACTGGTGGGATCATATTCACCTACGTAATAATATAGGTATATTACTCCGGTAGGTACTCAGGTACCCACTCTATTGATTAAATTACTAATTACTTAGTCGAATATACAATGTGAATCGGAATTCGAAATAAACTCCAAAAAAATCACACGCCAATTCGTTAAGCACGCGCAACTATTACGAAAGCACTTGAATAAATATATAATATGTCGAAAACGCTTGGCAAGATTGCCTGCGCACGGGGACCCACCAGTGACATATAAACCATTC
This sequence comes from Epinotia brunnichana, assembly GCA_963854355.1. NCBI lineage: Eukaryota > Metazoa > Arthropoda > Insecta > Lepidoptera > Tortricidae > Epinotia > Epinotia brunnichana. The sequence goes on from OY977940.1 coordinate 20,618,631, forward strand.
AGGCCGGCTCCAATCTGGCGACCTCTCTATTATTTACGCGGACGCAGTCCGAGAAGATTGCTCTTTCGGCGCCTGCACCGACCCCAGTCTAGATATAACATAGACTGACTTGTAATACAAGTTTCCTGGAGTGTTCCAACATTGACCTTGACCTCTCTTACGAGAAGCGGAATATGGGTCAAAATAAGCCCGTTCGAAGCAATAAAATGTTAGCAGCACACTGGTGGATGGAGATTGATAACTGGTTATACGTGCTGCATGGTTTCCAAAGAATAGGAAGCATCTTCAAAGCGTGTGGGATTTTGGACAGTTTACATATCCATGCACTCCGTGGATGCGCATGTTGCGCTACGCCGTAGTCCACAGTTTAATCTCTGTAGGTATATAAAGAAAATGGTCCACTCTTCACACTGATACACATTACACATACACATACGAGATTGATACTGCTGGTGTTTCTACGGCAGGTAAATTGTTTCAGGTTTCTACGGTCAACATTTTTATTCCATAGAGTTCATCTTATTCTCTTATTTAAGAGCTACTTAAGCTGTTGGCGGTGTAGCTCAAAGTAGGCCATCCAATCTCATGCAACCTCTTTGACATCTCGATACGACCTAACACCAACTCTCTTTTGAGTTGCTAAATGTAGTTTATGCTAGGTCTTCCTCTTCCTCGTTTCCACTACTATCCAGGGGATGTAGAGAGTGTATTAAGCTTGATGGATTAATTCGTTCCAAGGCCCGGAGCAGTTGGCGAGCATTGCATGCTATTCATGACTACTTGGCTCGACTCACCACTCACACCTTGCATCTTGACGCCGAAATACATAACAACCAGGTACGCGGCGCCGGAGGTCATGACTAAGCTCCGGTTCGCCTCAGGCAAGCTGTCGGTAATTGTTATGAATATCAGCTATGCTAATAAGTATTTACTACTTGATTCATTTCATCGCCTACCCCTATTATATCTTGACGATTGAAAGTCATCAGACTAACACTGGTTCGCCAGAGCAGCGGTGAGGTATGTGTTGTGAACTTGCCGGGGAAGCTCGCTTGACGCACGGCTCTCGCTTCGCCCGCCCAGCACTCCACTACGAGTCCCGAGTTACAATACATACTAATGATAGCAAAACTGATGACATACTAATAAGTTATCGTTCTTTTAATAAGATAGATGTTAGAGACGTTTTTCGGATTTTTTTCGTTTATGCGAGCAGTATCCATAATTCACCTAATAATAATGAAATCGACAGTAAATTACGTCACATTCCCCTTTGAGCCTATGACCATAAATGCACACGACAAATGGCCTGATCTCAGGATGAAGACGTAAACTTTACTATAGGTATACGAGTATTATAATAGAGATCCAAATAACTGATATTGCATTCCTCTCCTACGCACCACTCACCAACACACTGAAACAGATGCCAACTAGACGATATTACTCAGAGTACCTTACTGTAACTTCAAACAACACACGTATTCAATCAGGAACTAAATCGCAACCCAATGTCGTGGAGCAAAACGACCCAAAAAGCACTTCAAATATTTTCTTCCCAGCATGTAGGTTTATTATGTAGCGGAAAATTTAATCGCGCTCTTTGTTTGCCCTCCGTGAGATGAATAAACCATATAACTTCTCGCCGCACTATATTGTCGTCCCCTTTTTACTTTACAGTGCTTGGAATGCTTTGTCTCGCTCGAAAAAGAAAAGTCCCAAACCGGACCTGTATTCAATATAGGAGTCCCCGCTCAATTTTCACGGCTACCACGTTTGACATGAGAATGAAATGAACAGCGAACGCTGTAGAATTGTGAATATTTTGTTATTTTCTTCTTTTTTTTGTTTGTAAACAAAATTTTGTTTTAAATATTTGTGGAGAATTTGCACCGCCACGTTTAGAAACAAGGAGAGGTATATAAAACAGACTACCCTTTCACATGATAATATATGTGCTGTTCATTCACGCTAACGGGCGATACATTTTGTATGGCTTGTATTATGCGCCTCACACAAATGATCCTGAAATACATGCATAACAACGTTCTGAAGGTTATACTCAACTCACCTGTGGTTGCATTGCTGGCAAGCGAAGCACTCCAGGTGGTAGACGTTGCTGCGTGCTCTCATCACCATCTCGAACGCCGGTATCACTTTGTTGCATGCTGCGCAGTACCCAGTGTTGCCGAACAGCCTGGAGAATGTGAGTTTTATTTAGAATCGTAATGATTTCACATTATTCAGTAGAGATAGATCTCTCTCGAGCCTGAGCCTCAAATAACTCTGGTCGGAAGCTGTATTTTATCTTCAAGAACTTCGATAGAGCTGTTGAACGATGAGTATGAGCATGGAGTGGTTTAGCTTACTATGTTCTTATATTATATGTAACAAGTGACACGTACCCAGCAATGAGCGTTAAAAAGGCTGACAGTGCTGAAGTATGAATCATAAATCTAACCTCAAATAATCCCTCTTGCAGAGTATAAGGTTAGCTCGAGTGTAGAGCGTGTGGCCAACCTCCCCGAGGCGGCAGTCGCAGCAGCCGCACTTGAGGCAGTCCTCGTGCCACAGCTGGTCCAAGGCCTTGAGTAGATAACGCTCCGTGATCACCTTGCTGCAGCCCGCGCATACCTGCGTAACGCACATTTCAGTATATTAGTACACAACCTTCTTCCTCCAGTGTTACGCGGAAATGACGAGTGTTGACGGAGAGCCATCAGCCTTTCCCCTAAGGGGAAACTAGATCTTATTACGATAGCGCTTTGTCAAGTGATAGAGGGTAGCTTGGCTAACACTGCTTAAATATTTGTCATAGACATGATCTGGGATCAATGGCTTAGCATGGCTTCCAAGGCACTTACTACCGAATGCACAGTCAGTATGTAAATAAGGACAAACATTTCTGTACACGCCTTAATGACATTGACAATAGAGTCCTGTACATATATTTATGTCCTTCTTTATGTACAATATTAATACCCCTGACTGTACTGACCGCGGCTGACATTTCTTAACCTCACCTGACCGTCATCGGTCCAACACACTACATTGACTATAGATAGACCTTAACTTATTGCAGTAAGGTTCAAAACCAGTAAGTTACAAACTGTGTACTGTACCTGCGGCTGCGGCGGCTGCGACTGCCCGTTAGTGGACGGCTGCGCGGCCGCCGGCAGCGGCGACGCGCGCGCCTCCTTGCTGACCTCCATGGCGAGCATTTGCACGCCCAACCCGGGACTGCCGCTCGCCTGCTGCGGCGTTCGCCTCTCGCACTATGGACAAAAGAAACATACATATACACTCAAGAGCAAAAGTTTCGGGTCGATGAAATACCGTCATATTTCCTAAAATAGTCCAAATGTTGTACAGTTTTTTAATCCTTTCATGATCTTTATTAAATTTTACATCTAAACTGCAGAAATAACAGTAAAAAAGAAACACGTTACCAGGTTTAAATCGGACTCGTAAAAACCCATGAAAAAAACAACGAGATATCGCAAAAATCGTCATTTTTGGATGTTGATATCTTTATGATAGGATCCCGGAAATTGCTAATACATTTGAGTATTACGAAGACTAGTATGTTATGTAAATAAGACTAGTGGAAAATATTTAATAAAACCTATTGCGGTTATTTAATTTAGGGTGACCCGAAACTTTTGCTCTTGAGTGTAGTACTTCTTTCATTCTTCGCTTTGTACGACAACACAAGTCGGACTCAAGAGACAGAAAGTTCTTGTTAAGTGATAATCGTATTTGACCAGGGATTGTAACCGATTTTTTTTTGTATGTGAACTGTAACCGGTTTTTTTCGTTCTTTGTTAATTATTTCATTTTCCAATTGGGCAATCTAATAATACGCACTCGTTACCTCAAAACACAACTGAGTCCTACATATGACATTTAAAATAGTTTGAGATATGTGGTTATTTCGAGGTTTTTGCAAAAAACCGGAAACAATCCCTGTATTCCAATGGCAATCATCAACACGCGTGGCGTATCTCATCTCTGTACATCTTTGGTTTGGCCAGTACGAGTATAAGTGGTATCAAGCAACGAATCCAGAGGTAAGAGTAAATTATCATTGGTAACAGTTATGTTGGTGATGGGGTGCTTGATAAACATTTTCCTATTTGACACATTTCGAACTGAATCAAATCCGTATTGCGAATGTTGCGATAAGTCATCAAGTCTTTTTATGAGAAAATGCATTAAAAAATACAGTTATTAGTTAACGCGTTAAAATTTTGCAACTTATCAAATCGTTTAAAATTATAATATTAAACTCTGAACCATGAAATTAATCTCTATTCATAAATTCGCAAAAAGTTAGCAAAACTACTGAAGCGGTTAATTGAGAACGCAGAGTAATCGCCGTTGTAACGTTAAAGCTAGTTCTTCAGACAATTTTGTACAACTAAATACAGAAGTGTCTGTAGAACTAACTTTACTTTTAACCCTGTGTCCCAATTCGGGACGACTCTTTCACACCCCTATCGTATTCCAATAAATATATGGGAATCTCCGAACAAAAATAACCTCCTGGATACTGAGGACAGTGTTTATAACTAATTAAGAACCAACCATTATTAAGGTGCCCAACGGGGCGGTAAAGACATTCAATGGATGATTGTAATTTTTTTACCAGTATCAATGGAATGGACACGGCGCGGCGTCGGCACCTTGCGCGGGAATATATATTGTTTGTAATTAAACGAAATTAAAGACTTTGATGCCACGGATGTAAGTTTAGTTGTTTTTAAACATGTTTTGGGTGATTTTGAGGTCGTGTTAATCGATCGATTTGAACCTATCGGTTTAGTTTTCATCGGTTTCTATTTCATACCATGTACAGTCGAATTCAAAGAAATATAGTTCAAAAGTGTAAAAATATATTTGAATCAAATATGTTAGTGATCATAAGTAGACCTTCTTCCAGCTTCTGGTATTGTTTCTAACCATCATCCATCATCATTATTCCTTATGCTTAGGCCGCACATCTAACACTCAGACCCCATTTTTCTTTTCCTTTTTGAGTCCTTTTTGACGGTTTCGTCTTGTTCCTAATCATTAAGTTCCAAATTATTGTCTTCTTTATTTGAATTCAGTGCATCATTCATTATTTGCATTCATCTACAGTATTATTTGAGTTGATGAAACTACTTTGAATTCATTCATATCTTTTTTTTGTTTGAACTTTTTTAATTACTGTGTTGCCCTAAAAAGCCTGTCGGCGTAATGAAAAAGTGTGCTATTAACATTTTCAATTAAATTCGGCGTCCAGCTCCGCACGTAAGCGTTCAATTGCTTGAAAGAATGCCTGATGGATTTCGTTCCGAACGCTCCACCTAATGTTGCTTGTCGTTTTTATTCTGTCAAATTATTTTCGGCCAACGAAATCGGGTATTAGGCGCACTGCCCGAAACAATGCGACCATTGTGCCCGCATGACGAATGGCCAAGTCTTTCCTTTTTGTATGTTTTGGAGAGTGCGACCGATCGGCCCATAAATAATACAGGATGCGGATATTGGCCGGAAACATGCACCCTGGCCCAATTAGTGTCAATGACTGTTTACACAGGAAACTATTCTAATTGCATTGGAGCGAAGATTATAGTGCTCTTTGGTTGCCATTCTAAGTGATTACGGATTAGTGATTCGTGGCTTTGCGGAAACGGGGGAATTATGAAATATATTTCGAAATTATGTAAGAATAGAAACCAGCTGTTGAAAAACATATTATTTAAAATAATATATCCAAAATATTTTTCTCTTCTTTATATAATGTATAAACGATTTGTAGATGAAGAGACTCATTTTTGGTCACAACAACGTAATTTAAAAAAAACACTTCTTTCTCTCTCTTAACCTGTTGTTGTCCATAACACGGTCAACACTCAACATTCGTGAAGAAATATATGAGCATTTTACACCTCATTTCACAGATTAGCCGTGTCGGAAAGTAGCTGAAATATCTTTGCTTGCTTTTCCCACACTTTCTTCGTAAGGTAGAAGTAAGTACCTACTACGCCATCACTAGTGCTGCAACTCTAAACAACGAACCTAAATAAGTAACATTATAAAGTGTCATCACTGAGGTCACTGCAACAATTGACGATTTGATGACACGTTACATAAATCGTGCCTGCACACATTTTTGCTGTTATTCAGACGTCAATATCCTTAACTCTGTTGACAAACGGTCTAACATTGCCTGAACCACATAGTTCAGTTAGTTTGCAATAGACCTCAATCGAAACGAAATCTCTTGTCGAAGTCAACAGGGCGGTACGGCACGTCCGTGGCATTTTTTCCAAGTTGACAGCTCGTGAGGCCTGGCTTCGTGAATAATTACGAGTCGGTGACAGCGACGAGCCACGCCACTCGCCAAACAGCCCGTAGCAAATGCAACTCTCAGATTAGACACAGCAAAAGCAAAAAAGATCACGCCTTCCATTAGCATTGACTTCCCAAAACGTCAATACACACAGTGAGTGGAACTATAAAAAAAATAACCGTCAGTCATTACCGTGACTTCGTTAGTCGCGGGCCGATCACGAAATTTCAACCGAGTGCAATCACGTACATTGCGAATAAAAGTGGGATCGTGCTGAGCAAAAACGAGACACCGGATAGAAAGAAATATACCTCCTACTCTTGTCGTACTTCGTCATTTCTAAGTGCCCTTCATTTTAAAGTTAGCTAGCGGTTCAATGGTCAACCATTGAACTCTTTTTATCCTCCTAGAGCGGTGTTTATCATAAAGCTTTTGAAGACTGAAATTTTAAAATTACTGTAGTACGTCCGAAAATGTTAGAGTAAATCCTATCAAAAAAACGTAAAGTCAGATCACATCAAAGTCGTTTTTTGCTTGCGTTCGTTTGACAGAATTTACTCTTACAGTTTCGGATAGAGTATAGTAGTATTTAAATAAAAAAATATATAAATTAGGAACAGTGAAGGGCTAGGCGTCACCAATATTGTTCCATGCTAGGGAAGTAGGGACTCGTGCCATACAAAAGCTTGCATAACATTGATCGAGAGAGCAAACTCTGTAACAACTACTGCTGAGTGCTTACTGATACTACCGTTGATAAAAAGCATTGTACAAGAAGTACCGCATAATCCAATAATTTATGGTTTGATCATATATATGAACTATTCTAATAGTGTGCAAAACCTCACCTAACCTACAAGCGTTTGAGCAAAGTTGAAGCGCAAAGTGCGCCTAAATTGAGGGATGCGCCTGGGCCACTGGGACCGGCTTCCAGCCTCCAGCCCCGTTAATGATTAACACGGACGCGGCCTGAGACCAATTATACTCTGCACACTCCAAATAGAACTATTTTCGCCCATTAGCCAACTTCATAATCAATTACACGTTAAAATTTCAGTGGTATTTCTCTGTTTGGGTAATCGGAGTTTGCGGTCCCACGGCGCGCTATTACGGGCTGCACGGACCATAAAGGTTTTTGTTGAGCAGCTGCTAAATTTTAATGAACATTCCGAATGCAGTTCAGGTAAACTATAATAATGTTTATTAAGGATCGTGCATTACGGAAAAGTCCCTCGGGATAGAATTGCGGGAAATATTTCGTCCAGACACCGTGTGCTTTTATTTAATTCATAGTTATGACTAGTCTATATTTTAAATTATTTCCAAAATAAGTTAAAATATACCTTGTTTACTCATTTTATATATTTAATACTGAATTCCTAAGTATGTTTTACTTCTGGCATATTTGGAATCAAGATTCAAGTAGGTACCAACATATTACAAGCACTAGTTTTTATAGACAATATGGAACATAGACTTATAGTTAGTTACCACTCATACATGTCAACAAACAGGAACAAATCAAATGTTCCACGCAGACAGAACACTAATAGGTTTGAGTGCACTCCGCTAATCATAATTCATCTGCGAGATTAAAGAATAAACGGGGGAGATCTTCTATCCCTTTCCTCGCTGAGCCTTCGCCCATGTGGGAGAGTGACAATATGATCGCCACACCTGCGGAAACGCAGGCTAAAGTAACGAGGCGAGGACTAAATTATTCAGCCCACCAACGCTGTGCATGCGGCTCTGCTTTGTTTAATACTTCGAGTTTTGTGGATGAAGGCAGATTTTGCTGATACTTAGTTTCTGTTTCGATAACGAGCGTTTGTGCAGATATATTCAATTTCCTGTTTGGTAAAAGGCAGAAGGCAGCATAACATTCGAATGCCATTGCTGGACGTAGGTGTCTCCAGCTCCACCATACCTTCATAACTTTCTTCTCAGCCCGTATCTTCGTTGTTTGGTACCGCTCCTCGTCGGTTTTGTGCCAAACTCAACCACTGATTACTTGCTGTCTGGCAGAGACTGACTAGGTAGTGGTCTACCAATAAGTAGGTAATCGGCCAAAGCCAGAGTCGACCACATTCAGAACAGAATTGCTTGCAATGCTATACGGCTAGAACCAAAATGCGCCCTTAAGGTGGTCGACTCTGACTTTGGCCGATAGTACCTACTTACCCCGGCCTTAATAATCATAACGCTTACCGGCAACTAACGCTCGTTCGAAAATTCACCCAATCACCACTCTGGTCCTAGTTCTGCAATACGTCTTAAATAGCCAGTCGTTATTGTGATGTTGAATAAAGTTTTTCTATGTCTATGTCTAATGTCTATGTCTTATTGGTCAAGCGGAGAACCGCTTGACCAGCCGCAATCTACAAGTAACCATTCGACAAGTCTAAACAGCCCATACAGAGGTGTTGGCTGTTTAACTTGTAAAAATGTTACTTTTAGATGTATGTAACGAGCCACTCGCAATTATAAGAATTTAGAATATGTAATAGATCAAAGCTTCTTCTGTCGTGGAGCGCCCATACAAGCCAATTCCCACTGGCTTGCCAAAAAAATATTTACTTTATACTCTAGGCGCTATAGCCTCAGCGAAGTGAAGCGAACATAGTGTTTGAAACAATATATTGCGTCTGTTTATAATAATATGGTTTCGAAAAAATACGAATAGTAATCTTAAGGCTTTTCTGCAGGGAAATCAGTGATTCGAAACACGATTAAGCAATTTTCGCTCGATAGAAAAAAATCACGAACATAGGTCTAAAACATATTAAAATTCACTTAAAACATTCGTAGCAAATTATGCACAATAGCTAAACATATTAACATTAGTTCTAAAAATCGGCAATATCATGTTTGAGGGAACTTAGTGATTACTTTTTTATTTATTTAAACGCACAAAAAATTAAAATTAAAAAACATGATATCCGCGCTTCCAAACACGCACTTCCATCTCGCTCACGCTTATGCTCAGCGAGAGGGAGAGAAGACCATGATACTATAGCGCCTTCACGCGCCGCCACTACTCTGTGAGCTGTAGAACTCGCGAGTAGTACCTATGTCATTTTTCAAGGTTTTTTTTTGTATTTTGAAAATATTGACTCGACAAAAAAAACTATTTAATTAACGAACCTGCTCACAGCATTTCACGAGAATCGGTTGAGAAATACGACCTGTAGAGGAGAACAGCTGGACAGCATGACAGCGGACAAACTAACTACGAACGATTTTCGACCCAAGCTGAAGCATAGAACGTCGTTCGCTTCGCTCGCTCGCCCGACAAGAAAGTTTAAAGAGTATGTTAATGGTGATGATGCTGATTCAAAAGCCTGAACCTTAATTGGTATGGCAACACGTTATAATATGAATAAATATTCGAATTACCAATATTTAAACATTTATCTTCTTTATAGTCCGCTTTAAATACTCATTAAGATAATATCGTTAATTAAGTAGTAATATTCCCATTTACCATATGAAAGTGCAATTAATGATATTAACACTGCGTAGTAATGAGAGCTCGAAGGGAGCATTATTTTTATGACTTTTATAGTGTTGGTCACGGCTATGGTATTTATATTTAATTGCAGATATAATAAAAATGTATTACCATTTTTTACCAAGTGGTGGGTGGTATAATGAAGTACGCGTTATTCCTATAAGTATAATCACGTCGCCTACTACGTACTCAGACAGATGAAATCACGGGCAACCCAAGTTTCGATGATTCGAAAAAACTGCTTATTTTTTCAGCGTTCGTTGTATCGCTGCAAAAAGTCACCGTGTCTATAGGATGTTGCTTTAACCGAAAATCGGATATTTCAATGAAACACCCTGTTATATTGTTCAAAAACGTTAAAAAATTACGTCTGTTTGTTAAAAATAAAAAAAATCTTACTATGGAGAAATGCAGACCATAAAGAATTTCAAAATTCAGTAGCGACCCCTTAATCTTATCCAAAAATAAAAATTAAAAACAGAAGTATTTAATACGTATTAGAACAATATAATGTCTCATTAAAATTTCAAATTTTCGGTTTTTAAGCAACACCCTAGTGTGCAACCTCTCTAAGATTCAGCACGCTCTAAGTAGAGCCACCTTCCGCGCAGTCGGCGGCAGCGGCACTTATTTAGCAGATTGCTTTCCTTTAAGTTGTTCTTTAATCTGGCGATGGCCGGCGCTTACTTTCGCACCCTCTGCTTCTCTATATTCGGCCATGTGCGTATTTGTGCACACATATCGTACGTTCCTATTTCAACATGGCAATTGTCATCTACATAACTATGACATTTCTCACACTTTTTTACCCCAAAATGTAGGTAGTACTTACGGTCAATTTAAATTGCCAAGATATACCAATTGTCATTTTCACCTTCAATTAGTAATGACAGGTGATATGTCTTAACGCTCGTCTAACGAGTTATACGACTATTGACCTGCTGGTGCTTCGGTACTTGGCACAAAGTTTTGGATATAAATAATAAAATGTGTGTGATTATTATTTTCAAAACTTTTTTTAAGGAGTAGGTATGTTTGTTTTCGAAAGATAAGTATGTCCTAATAACCTATCATTCTGGGGATCTTTAATAAAGGTTTTTCATTGATATTCGATAGTTATCTTTTTCGAAAATTATAAGCACTCTTTTCTTTGTTGATAAGTTTATCATTGCCTAGGCATTGAATATAATGTTTGAGTACCGCAACGAAAACGTTTTTATCTTCAATTGGTTCCTATAAATAAAGCTTTCTAGTTGGTATACAATTCTCTTTTACTATATGCACTTTATCATCATCCAACTATATCCATAACTTTTCTCATAGAATTACTAACTATGAGGGATAGAGGTAGTTATTATATGCTAATACCAACTCAGGCGATTTTCGATAGAGACACTGACCCAATGACTTTCGGTACGAATAATCGCAGCTATATTCTCACTTTATATCGCGTCATTAACCGATACACAGCACCGCGACGAACGCAATTAACATCGTAGCGACATAAAGCCACCGCTTTTGTACAACGTATAATTAAAGAAAATTGATCAAAGCGGCGCAACGCTAATTCAAACTAAAATGTCACTAGCATTATCACTCGTTCGGCGGACGAAAACCGCGGGCTCGACGTGAAATTTCGTTAATACCGACCCATATTGGATTACTGGCGGCACCCGCCCGCCGCAATAATATAACGCAATTCAAACATTAATAGGCTCAAACACAATCACGGATGGCCGCATAATCGAGTTAGCTGCTATTCGGTTAAACCCCTATCGCGTAATCTGCCCCATTGTCTGACAGTCGTAGCGGTGATCATGAGGGCCGATTATTGTGGCAGTTTCGTGTTTATTGTTTTCAGGTGTCTCCTGTCGGCCTCCTGAAGACGCACAATGCGACTCTTATCTACCACCGCCTTCCATCTCGTGAAATTACGCCCTGAACGGTTATTGCCCACGCGGACACACGGTCGAACAATCGAGATTCTAGTTTATAACTTCATACATACATATAATATACCTACTCAACTCGATACGTATTCATACACAACGTTTCACACAATCGGACCGGCGAAGTAACTTCTAATAAAGATAAAATAACAAAAGACAGATAAACAAACTCGTGCGGCCAGTAAGTGATACTCAGGTGGATACGTCGGGAAAGTTAAAAGTTTCATCTCAGTTAGATGCAACTGAAGGAACAAATAAGTAGATAGAAGCAGTGTCAAAACTGCCAAAAACAAAACTATAAAGTTTGCTCCATAACGGGTAGATATCGCTTTATCTATTTGCGATGTCGAACTCAATTTAGCTCGAAGTGAACTCGTCTTTTATATCTCGAGCGAGCATGCTCACGTGGCTAACTTCATCCTCACATACATCTTAAACCTTGCGTAAGTTGATATTTATGTACGAAACCCATTAATTTAAAATGACAGTTAACCAAACTACATGTAAAATAACGTAATAAGTAGAAGCTATTTAATTAAGTATGAACGTAAGTAATTACTTAAACGCACAACGACGACTTAATTAAGAATTGTATTCTAATTGCTTTGACCAAGTTACAATTATCAATTTAACATGTAGGTTCTACTAATTCTATTAACGGAATGGATATAGGTACTCCGCATTACTTTATATCGAGCTGTCACAAATACGCATCGTTACCAGTACCTTGAGTAGGTTGGCTATTTCCAACTAATTATCTAATATAATTGTGTTTATAAAAATAAAATATGTAAAAGCTTTCAAACTTTTTAAGTAAAGATAACCATTTTGACTCAGTTCTAGACAAGCGCCGTATTGCCAATATCTTTTGAACAACAATTAATGACAATAATTCACACTGATAAAAACACTAGTACAGTACATACAGCTATGTGACCTTTAACACATATGATATGAGCCGTCAAACTGTCTAAACCCTGGTTATAATGTTGTATGTTGTGGATCAGTCGATAAAATCGAGAGTGTTTTACGATTACTAAAAAGATATGCGAGTGTAAGATGTATAACGATGTAATATTATGGCTGATTCTGCTGATGTTTTATGTCTCTATTAAAACAAACGTCTCGTATTAATTATGAGATTCAGTCGCATCCCCGATCGTAAAGAATTCATAGCAGTTGTAAAATGTTCCAAATCGTTGTCGTGATAATTTATGAACCATGTTCATGGATCAGTTTATGACGATATCTACATTCTTATGACAATCACTATTCCCTAATAGTACAATAAAATAAATTCTGATCAAGGAAATGGTTAACGATAACTGAAAGCAAGTTCGTTGGAATAAGGAAACCCCGAGTTCATGAAAGGCATCAATGCAATGATCTATCAATTTATACTGCGTTTGGTCAAGTAGGTATACTATGTTTTGTAATAAATAATTAAGTACTCCAATACCATAATATACAGGGTGTGGCCTGTAATAGGAGCAAAAAATTAAACAGTAGATTATTAAGCTTGTGAACAATTATTTCCACATAGTTAAACTTGACAAAAAAAAACTTTTTCTTGAATTTTTTTTTCTTCAAAATAAGTTTAGTTGTATTTTTTTAAACATCTGGTGTGCTATCAGTAACTTTTTATTTGACAGACAATAAAAAAAAAAAAAAAAACAAACAATCACAAAAATATCTATTGAAAACAAAAATGCAAAAACTATTATGACTCGTTACATGATGTTACCTCAAAATCCGCATTGACTGCTGTGCTATTATGTCGTGGTGCCAAGATACATTACTTGGAGGTTATAACTTTAGATCAAAATAACTCCGAAACCTAAAATTTTGAAAATTAATGAGTCACAAGGGGTTACTGCAATGTAGTTATAGTAAGTATGTAACAATGTAAAGTAATGTATCTTGGCACTACGAGATCACAGCACGGCAGTCAATGCAGATTTTGAGGTAACATCATGTAATGCGTCATAATAGTTTTTGCATTTTGGTTTTCAAAAGATATTATGTGATTTTTTAATTTTTATTTCGTTTTTTTTAGTGTTTTTAAAATAAAAAGTTACTCATAGCACATAAAAGCACTTGGCAATAATTGTTCACAAGCTTAACAATCTACAGTTAATTTTTTGCTCCTGGAATAGGGTCCACCCTGTATTAGTCTCAAATCTTACTGTATTAGTCCATAAAACATCTAGGTATTATACAAGTAAAAAAAAAACGAATAATTAAGAGGGCGAAACACGTAGTATATTTGCACCACAAACAATAATCAATTAATTATTTCAACCAGAATCAATTTACAAGATGAGAGTAAGGCTTAATTAGAAAACGGCTCGCGGGCAAACTTAGTTAAGTCCGCATTACGTGAAGTGAGTTATAAAATACCGCGCACAACTTCATACATTACCAGCCGATAACCAGACGAGACTTCCGAGACACAAACCAGTCCCTTTTAGTGAAATTGAAAACTTTTTCTGTTACTCATAACGCGGCCGCGACGTGGTCCTTTTAAATCAATTGACTTTTATAATTAACTTATGCCGCTACTGGAGTGCTCGAGCGTTGATCAATTAAAACACAATCGGGATGTAAATCTACGTTAATGCGCGGTTGTAAGTTTTTCAAGGAATCGGTTTAATCGATTTTTTAGAGTGTAACGTTTTTAGCTGACTTATAGTGAACAGTTAATTGATGGAGTGGTAGACGATGGACGACTCAGCTTACAGCGCAAGAAGTCCTAGGCTCGATGCCAGGGCAGTTAGTTAATTGCAAAACGTTTAGTTCAGTCATTATGTCCGAAAAACCGACCCTACCTGTGAATAATTAGTTCTTGGATATTTTTTTTCGGAGGTCCCTCGGGGAGGTCACTGCGAGTGTAAATTCAAAAAGTAGACTAAATCAGGCTCCTGCGTATATTCGAAAAACGGTTTTTCTTGAATAACTCGGCCATTTTTGATTTCACAGTAAAACCGTAAGGACAAAAATTGTAGGAAATTTGATTCTCTACAAGTTTAGTCCTCACAGTTTTTTCTAGGATCGATATTTTGGAAATTAAATTTGAAAAAATAAATTTTTGTCTTCACGGTTTTACTGTAAAATCAAAAATGGCCGAGTTATTCAAGAAAAACCGTTTTTAGAATATACGCAGGAGCCTGATTCAGTCTACTTTTTAGGGTTCCGTACTCAAAGAGTAAAACGGGACCCTATTACTAAGACTTCGCTGTCCGTTCGTCCGTCTGTTTGTCACCAGGCTGTATCTCAAGAACAGTGAAAGCTAGAGAGTTGAAATTTTCACAGATTATATATTTCTGTTGCCGCTATAACAACAAATACTAAAAACAAAATAAAATATTTTTTAAGGGGGGCTCCCATACAACAAACGTGATTCTTTTGCCGTTTTTATAGATAATGGTACGGAACCCTTCGTGCGCGAGTCCAACTCGCACTTGGCCGATTTACACTCCCGGGTCCGAGGGTCCTACGAAAAAAAAATCCAAGAACTAATTATTCACGGGTCAAAATCTATAATGACTGAACTAGTTCTCGCCACCGTCGATCGTTTCATTGTTTATGCCGAGGTATGTGGGTATGTGTATATTATTACGTAGCGTTTACGTTAGGACAACTCAACTGTCATTTTCCTATACAAAAAGTGACATTTAGATCCACCTGACACGCGCACAATGCGTTACCTTGATCGACCTGCTGGAGCGAGCGGCAGTTCATACTTTTGATGAAGTTCAGTTTATGAACGCTCGCTTGTCGCCCCGTTGCCCGCTGGCGGTCAGACCCCGGCCTAATAGATTTGTGGTGCTAATGTCAAAAGAGACGGACCGGGGTTTATGAGATAGTTTTACAACGGATTATTTGAAATATAGGGTTTCGTAATTGTTACTCTACCACTAATTTTTACGGTTCTGTAGCCAAAATGGCAAAAACGGAACCCTTATAATTTCGTCGTGTCCGTCTGTTCGTATGTCACAGCCATTTTACTCAAAAACTATAAGGTGTTTTTGAATTAGGTGTATTTTGTTAGCTGCTACATAGTTTTGTAATCAAATAACAAAAAACTATATATATATGTCACTTTAGGTCAACATATTACAGGTATTTTTTTTATGTGGGTTAACTAGTAGAACGTACGGAACCCTACATTGTGTATGGTCCGACATGCACTTCGCCAGGGTTTTTTAATGTGCTATAATTAGCACATCAAACTTTAATTGACAACATTTGAGACGAAAATTTTATTTATTTTTGGCAAAGCAAAAAATAATATGCATTTATACTAATTGTCAAAAAAGGAACGCAGATTACACCTGTCCTTAATTCTTTTGTAAGACCTTTTACACTGAATTAGAGTGGGCTCCATTAAAGAATATTAGTAGAGTGCTACTGGGGTGTTCCCGCGATCGTGTGTCAATTCTGACATTATGCAGTCCCTCCAACTAATCGTTACTTTCGTGTGCTCGTATCTCACATAATGCTATCACTGCGAAAGCAGCCAAGTTTCACTTGAAATAAGGTTCACTTCTCTTTGCAATGCTATCAAGAAGCGAGTTTAAGAAAATAAACACTCGTAATGCAATGAGGTCCCACCGCCTACGGGGCGCGGCACTTACCCAATTCTTATAAAACATTTATTAGATTAGACAAAAGCTATCGAAGCTATGATTTATTTATATCCTCTTATTGGATTGCTATCCTTTTACACAATGGGACATTTGTTAGAGTGCATTTGAAATCTAATTAAGTACCTACATTATATTTTTGTTCTTACATTCAGATTATTATATAATATATAATTTAACATTTCGATGGTATCCTTTACCAACAATTACAAGATTAATAAAAATGAAGTGAAATTTTATGGATACCAAAATAAAGAGAAATGAGATTAGACAGATCCTAAAGAACAAGAATAGGATTTCAATTTCATACAGTGTTGTCTAAAGTTAGTCGCGCGGCTCACTTCGTCGGATAGCTCAGAAATAACCTAATCAAATGTGACCCATTAGTAAAATATTTGTGGCGAGTCATTCAATTATACATTCATTCATTTGCGACCCATCGAGTGGCGTCCATTACATTTAATTATCATTTATTAAATTAGGCGGCCTCTTTGCTGATTACTTGGGCGTTGGTAGCCAGCCACTCTTCGAGAGTGACTTCGTCAAGGGAAGTAACGCGCTTTCGATTTTTTTTATTGTAGGTACTAACTTTACTGGTGGTGACAATGCTAAGAAGACTAACCAGCACAATAAGGGCTTTATATTGATAAAATAAAACCATTCATCAATGTTGTGTTTACAAGTCTACATAACGATCTTGTTGTAAAATCTTAATGAATGAACGTACCGCTCGCGCTCTATCGAACAACTTCCTGTCTGGCACGATAACACCTTCGCCTCGAGAGCGGATAAAAAATATAACGAGAGATCCCCAAGCCAATGGATTAAAAAGTTAGGTGAGAATTTGAATAACGAACGGCGACATCGGCGACGCGTCAATCGCGTCATTTATTTTAGTCAATATTCAAAAATCCTTTTTTATTATTTATCGATCATGTTGTAAGTAAATATGATTAAATTGTTTCCATATTGGTGTGTTATTTGATGGTTTGTTTTATCATCTTTTCGTGATAATATCAGCTATGCTTTAGCATTCACCACATCGTGAATAAATAAAAGCGACAGTTTGGTGTTTAAATATTCTCTGCAACCGAAATGAGAACGCTCTCCAAGAATCATAGTTTATTTTCGAGATTGCCTGCGTGCAGTGGTCGAAAAAAGTGTACCTAATATTATTTTTCAATTCTCATACAAAGGTGGTCGGTGCGCGGCGGCAAATTGGCTGTATTGTCAATTTGGGCAGTGCGTGCCGGGGCGCAGATGAAATGTTTATTTTCAATTTCCGCCATTTCCCCGGCGCGGTCGCCGCAGGATTAGGATGCGAAACAGCCGCACTATCGCCGGATAGTTTTTGAAATCCTAAACGCGCTGAGCGGCTCATTGCTCAAGTGAACGAAATTAGCAATTGACTAATTTACCTGCTTATTTTCTAACTTACGTCTTATACGTTTGAAATGTTCTTGTGCAATTTTTATTTATTTCGTTTAAAATATGTCTTTTGTTACACAAGAAATTGATGAAAAATTTACTGTCGCAATATATAGCAAACGCAGAAGTGAAATGGCTGCGTTCATAACAATATTATTATATTATATTTTCTATTTTAACTGCGTTAATTGTCCCTTCTCGTGTTTAACTAAGTTTTATTATTATTTTGTTTTTTGTATGTTATCCACCGTGAACTCACTCGACGGTTCTATCGGAAGACCAGCGCTGGCAGCAATGCCAGCATTATGCTGAGATAGAACCGTTTCGTGATAAACGCTGTGTGTTGTTTGTCTCGAATAAATGTTTATTTCTTTCTTTCTTTCAATTTACTTTATTTCCCATTCAATATTTAACTACAGTAGGTATTCCCACGTGACGTCACTTTGAGCTTTTAATGTGCTTGGGCCGTTTTCAGCCATGTACTTGTCCTTTTCGTTCATTTTATTTGCTATTATTATTTACAGTGCAAACTAGTACGGGGGTCAGTTGACACTTACTTTTGGTTTTCACCATACAAATTTGTAAATTAAAATGTAAGTAGCAATTTGTACTTTTTCATACGAAATAAATTTATGATTTATGATTTATTATTATTTTTGGCCCCTTGAAGATAATTGATCCTCTCTAAAAACTGATTTGAATGACATCGCGAATTATACTTACCTATTGTCTAACCAGTAGTCGAACCCGGTCAAGTCCGTCAAAAAATTCGGGTTCGTTTTATTGCGAAAATTAATAAAGCTGGTCGTAAGGTAAGGAACAATGATTGCTGTGGAACCCTGTATCTTTTGCCGCTGCCTCACACAGATCTGGCCCCGTAGCATGGATGGCCTTATCACGCGATAAGTGATAGGATAGAGCTGCCGTCCCTGGCTGACACCGTTCGATAGAATGAGACGACGCGCTTATCCTATCACTTATCGCGTGATAATATGCCATCCATGCTACGGGGCCTGGTAGCCTATAGTTATATACTCTTAACTCATTCATAACTTTTTTGTTCCGGGTTGCCCATCGAAAATTTTCACGCGCCGCCACTGGTGAATATTCACCCTTATCTACGCCTCACTCTGTCATACAGCAGCAGGGATGTTATTCTTTACGCGCACATGCGTCTCACCCCACCCCTCACGCCGTACAAAACTAGACCTCTTCCTACGGTTAGTTACTACGAATCACGGCGTCAAGATATATTTGTGGGTGAGCGTTGAGGTGAGCCTGAAGCAAGTTACAGAATAGAGGGGCTGAAGTGGGCAAAATAAAACGCTAATAATGAACTACACAGTCCTTATTCAGTGATAACATTACTCATATCTAAGGTCATTTTGAGCTCTATCCACATATAGTGCGGATTCTTTTTCTAGACCGAATTCACTTATTTCTGTGGCTAGTAAACAAAGTGATTGTCTTTTCTTGTTAATCGCTAAACAACAAAGGTATTGTTTTTTATTGTTAAATGTTATCGCTAATTGATACTGTAACGTAATAAACATAAACACTTTTTCAACCAAAAAGCGGCTTTATGTCTAAGAAAAGGTGGTCCCCTTAAAAAAAATACTAAGCACTTAGCAATGCTCACCAGTTTGTATTTTATTTAAAACAATAGATTACTTTAACAATAGTGTCGGTGTCGCTATTCGAGTAAATTGTTTAACATGGTATTTTCGTTTCGAAGCGCTTGTGGCACGTTGGCTAAACAATTACTTTGTTGGGTCTTAAGATAAGATCCGGTTTAGAAAAAGAATCCGCACTATACCGGACTGACTGTCCCTAGTATTTAGTGCGGGTTAGTCACAGCGGTCGGGGTGTGCCCCGACAATATCGAAGGGCGTGCACGAGGAGAAATGCTGCTATTCTCACCCACAAATCGTCCCGCCTGCTATTGTAAAGAATCGTGCACACTCTTACAACTGCATGTATAGTTGTTATTTTCTAAGCCGTCCGTTCTGCAGTGCGGCGTTCTTTAGTGCGGAACGGACGGCTTAGAAAATAACAACTATACACCCAAAATAATTTAAAGTTCCACAGTTTAGGAGAGGTAGGGCACAGCGGAATGTCATCTCGCTCCTATGTGGAGCAGCCCAACTGGGGAAGTACCCCCACCTTACAGAAGACCGCAGCCATAATAGAACCACTGCTTTGTAGTGTTGCTATTGCATTGCATGCTATGAATCATGTGGTGTTGTGTTCTTGGTGGTGAGTAAGGTCGCCAGAGCTCCCTAGGATGCGCTGCGTTGGGAGTGAGGGACCTGCATGTCTCTATCTGCCACACAGCGAATCCTCAAGTGAATAAAGGGTTTGCAACGCGCTTGTGAATCTTCTGCAGTCACAAGTGTCCATAGCTACGGTACCAGCTTAACATCAGGCAGGCCGTAAGATTGTTTGCCACCGTCATTGTATAAAAATAAAAATAAACTTTTAGTAATTACAACACTAAAAAAATATAGTTATACGTGATTAAGTCCTGTTCACGACTAAGGATCTTGCAACAAGAACTAAACTTCGAATGACCTCAGAGAGGTAAACGTACAATAGATTTAATTATACGTGATTAAGTCCTATTCGCGACTATATAAGGATCTTGCAACAAGAACTAAACGTCGAGTGACCTCAGAGAGGTAAATGTACATTAGATTTAATTGTACGTGTTTAAGTCCTGTTTAGTATAAATAATGTGATAAAACTATAACATAGCAAGTAGCGTATAAAATTATAATATAGGTAGGTACGTCAAAAACTGCCTCGTTAACGTGTCAATTAAATTAAATTAGATACCTAGAGCAGATATTCCAATATTCAAAAACTTCTGGAATAGGGATTGTATTAATAATTAAATATTGAAGAATAAGATTATTTTCAGATTTTTCGTCGACCATTTTAAGAGCGTCAAAAACAACATTTTGCATTACTACTCCCCTAAAATATAGTCAAATTGAAAAGAAGTCAGATAGAAGCACACAGATCGCTCTTGCTAATGGATCCTAGCTTTATGCTTGCCAGCGGTGCGAATTGGCGTAGGCACTTAATTGCGTGTAATCGGTAACTGACGAGCGTGGTGCACGTTTTCAATTTAAATCCGCGACCTCTTCTGGTAGACTTCGGCATTACGAATTTCGAACGGTCGTTTTCAGAATTCAAACCCGGAACGGGCGTGCTCGATCATGCTCAGTAAATCCGGCTTGAAAAATTAAGAAAAAAAGGTTGGTTAGAACCTTAGAACTGGCCAGTGAGAGCCTACGGTTCAATCATGCACGATAACCGTGAATAAATAGTGAAAAGTTGGCGATGAATGATTTTATCCTACCTATTTATAATTGTTTTATTAAACAAACATGTGGCTGAGAATTGTATCAGCGTTTACAATTATAGTTATAAATATTTATGTAAGTGTCATCATTAGTATACGTTGTGGGCCGTGGGTGTAACAGGAGCAAATATTCAAAAGGACGCTTCCTTAGAGCATCTGCAGTTGTGTCTCATTTGCTTTAATTTGTTTTTAATCCGGAGACATTTTGATCTAAAGTTATGACCTCCAAGTAATGTATCTTGGCACCACGACATCATAGCACAGCAGTCAATGCAGATTTTGAGGTAACATCATGTAATGAGAATGAGTCGTAATAGTTTTTGCATTTTCGTTTTTCAAATATATTTTTGTGGTTTTTTACTATTTATTCTTTTTTTTGTGTTTTTAAAATAAAAAGTTACTTATAGCATTTCAGAAGAGTAAAAATACACGTATACTTTATTATTTTGAAGAAAAAAATTATAAATTATTATTTATTTTTCAATGAAAACCACTCAGAAATAATTGTTTACAAGCTACCGTTTAATTTTTTGCTCCTGTTACAGGGCCCACCCTGTATATTTATTTAGTAATTTGTAATGCACTTCCTGTTTTCCTGGAGGTAAAAGGATTGTTGTTCATAGTGAACAGGAAACTTAAATATTAACATAGTTTATCTCACGTCAGTTGAGTCACTTTGATGAGGCCGAACCCCATAAGATCCTATATCCGACGTTATAAATCGTATCGTTTTAATCTTTTAGTAAATTATAAATTAAAAGTAAGGTGTTTCTAACTTTCTACCCTAATTAGTATTTTTTCTTGTTGATTTTCGGTTTGGGTGTAAAGTATAAGTACCTACTTGGTGAATTTTATATCACAGGCTCAATTTCCAATGTAGGCTATTTCTAAGAAATTTGGATTTTGCCTGTTGTGAGTTCTTATATAGCTGACTAACTTGCTCTTAACTTCTGTAGTAGTTTAGACAACAAAGAAATTTCAGATGCGCACTTGCCTTACTAGGATGAGTTGACCTCGGACCCAAAATCGAAACGAGTTAGTGCACTACTCGTAATTTTCCCTGATTCGCCATTTTCGTTAATTCGTCAGTTTCCCTAATTCGACAATGCCATCAAAATATTTTTTCATTAAGTCACTTTATTCATTAAGTCACTTTCACTAACTGGTCATGTACAGTCGCAGTAGATATTTATGTAATTTTTGAACCTGATAAAAGGCCAGGTCAAAAGTACTTACCCTAAACCGACGAGCATGTAAAGAAAGTGAGTGAAGCGAAAGTGGTTTGTCAGGATCGTAGCAAATGGAGATCCGTGATCTCTGCCTACCTCTCTGGGAAAGAGGCGTGATTATATGTTTGTATGTATTATGTATGTATGTATGAACCTGATATTTTTAAGCGAATGATATTATGATATTGTCGAGTCTTTTGGGGCCAATATCAATGAATGAAATATTTTTTTACATTCTATCTTCTCTCACAAGGTACCGGGTGTACGGCTTAGGACCGGTACAGACGGACTGCAACGCAACTGCAATTTCTATAGAAACGGTGCAGTCGTGATGCAGTCGTCATGCAGTTCCCATATACATTTTGAGTAGTTGCAGTTGGTTGCAGTCCGTCTGTACCGGTCCCTACAGTATCGATGAGTACATGAAATGGTTTTGAAATTGGTTTGGCAATTATAACCATATGCCTTAATTCCCAAAAATTACAATCATAATTATTAAAAATATGTTCATGATTATACCAACAATGACACATGACGAGTCGAAGAAAATGACCAATTAAGGAATTTGACGAATTAAAGATTTTGATGGCATTGATGAATAAGGGAAACTGACGAATTAACGAAAATGGCGAATCAGGGAAAATTAAGAGTGTAGTGCACTAACTCATCGAAACTATCCAATGAGTTCGTAAATATAATTTACCTGAAAAAAATAAAAAGACTTTAGTTAAATCCTTGTGTTTCAGTGAGTAAACATTTCAATATGCACTTATTATCTACTCCACTTGAAAATTGTTGATGTTTACGGTAACAATCATAAGAATTTTCCAAGCTAAAGAAAATATCAACAGTCCACTTTAACAGTATTTGCCATCTTTGCCTACCTAGCAATTTGCCTGGCATTTTGTTCGAAAAGGGCTCGTCAATTGCACGTCATTTGCTACAATAGGGGTCCTACACAGGCATACATTAGTGATTAGAGGCATACCTACAATAATCAGGTATCTAGTAATAATAGACGGCTATTTTCACGGAACACTGTCATTGTTGGCGCTGACGTACAATTTATCGTTTTCCAATGACCGATTATTAACGGTAATAATTATATTTAATCATCTAATTTTACGCTTGCTGAGAGCTGTTGAGCTTTTTTAAACGAACCATCGAAATACAGAATCATTATCATTGATTGCCCTATAACATCTATAAAGATGATTTATGTGATATGCATGGAAGCCATACATGGCTTTTCTGGAGGTGATATTAATGAGACGACAAAACAACACGTAATGTTATCATTTAACAAAAAAAACATGGCACCAGCTGGTCGATCACGTAACGCATTGTACGCACGTAAAGTAGATCTAAATGTCAAATTTTATATGGAAAAATGACAGTTGCATTGTCCTAACGCGCGTTCGGAACATTACGTGATAACAAGATGGCACCTTTTTGTAGTAAAAAAATCACACGGTGAAATATGAGGAGTTAGTAACGACGCGACGCGAGCTTGCGTTGCCGGAATACCAGCGGGGCTTATTAACTCTCGATTAATTAAATTATTAGAAATCT
The DNA here is from genome assembly GCA_963854355.1 of Epinotia brunnichana. NCBI lineage: Eukaryota > Metazoa > Arthropoda > Insecta > Lepidoptera > Tortricidae > Epinotia > Epinotia brunnichana. The sequence goes on from OY977940.1 coordinate 20,642,673, forward strand.
CGATCGGACTAATTAACAAAGTATTCCAACATTTCGGTCCACCTATTTGGGCTTAATTAAAATTGACAAAGCCGCAGGCGAGAGCCAAATATCGCCTCTATTAATGAAATGATCACTCCAAACTAATTAAATTTTGGAGGTAATGGTGCGTGCTAGTGATACCGCTGGAATGATGTGTCACGTTACCGGAAAACCGGGATATTCGGGAATTTGTGCTACTTGGCATACTTTGAAATTACGCTCTTCAGTTCCAAATGGTGTCTCCTTGCACCCTTGAACGCAAAAGGTTCGATTACACATCCCGCAGTAACATTATAATCTCAACTACATGTATTTATAAGTATTTACAGTTTGTATTTACCCGCTGTAACTTAGTAAGATTATTATCTATTACTTTTGGTAGGGTTTTTTTTTAATTTTCCGACAACATGCCAGATTTAATTGACACTGTCACTTTTTAGTGTTATTTATCCTAGCAAGTGCAAGTAGTAGTAGTTAGCACAACTGACCACGCGACTTCTCTTTCTGTTTGGTTAGAGTCGCAAGTTGCGAGTCGTGCAACTTGTCAGTTTGATGCGCTAGCGTGATATTTGCATACATATGTGTCATACTATATGTAAAACGGTGTTGACTAAACCAATATTTAACATCAGATTTTAATAAATAAATATCTTACACAAATCGAACTAATTCCAAACTAGGAAAAGCAACAAGAGCACATTATACTTTCGGGCGTCTGGTCATGTCAACTTGTCAATGCAACGTCACACTATCTAACGGATTTACATGACTATAATGACGTCATTTCATTATGCATGTCTTACAAAGTATAACAGACACGAGCAATTCATTAGGAGCTGCTCGGGCTCGGCCGTGTTCGAGGCTAGGCGCAGCAACATTAAAATGAGTAATTATAATAAACTTGATATGTCCCGTAATTAACTAAGGCTGATGAAGAGTGCTTTGACGAGAGATGAGACACGCAGCGGCTTCAGCGCTTTTCGGCTTTATTCAGTTTTATCCCGTTTATTGTTTTGTCGGTTTGATATGAAAACCGATTTACCTATAAAAACTTTTTTTTATTATTCTTTCATATCAAAACCTTAACATAATTAATTATTATCTTATTTAAATTGCTTATTGTTAACGAAGTTAGAATTTTAACAGGTCAAATCAACGAAATTTAAAATGTAAAACGAATAGGTATGTGATGCACGTAAAGCAAAGTTCAATGAACAAGCGTCATGTCTTTTTTCCTTACTTAAAATATCTAGTCATGAAATTATACACTTAACATTTTTAAGGTTTTATCCAGTGTTTTCAGAAATTTAGTTGATTTTGGATGCCCGTGAAACAAAGGCTTGGAATGATTTTTTTTAAAACAAAATCTACTAGTAATTTCAAATTTGTAATCAGTGACCACGCAGCGCTTCCACCGCTGCCTCATGCCAGCGACCACAGCACTAGCGCTAATTAGCCCGAGTGACAACCCACTCCTGCCATAAAGCGCTGCAGATTTATCGCCACAGATTATTTATATTATGTTTATTAGGCCCCGCCCTCTCCTGCTTTCCCGCTAATTGAATTCACGAGATTTTTATACGCGAAGGAACTTGTTATAACGGTTCTGACCCCTGACCCCTTAATTATCTAAAAAAGCGTAACTCTTTTATTTATTTTCCTTCCTGTTTCTCATTCATGATGTAAAAATATATTGTATATTTTAACACTTAAATAAAACGAATAATTACGCCTAGATACATGTACGCGATAGGTAAGTACTAAGTAGGTACCTACATATATATACCTTTAAACTAATATGTTTAAAAGTTTTATTTCAACGTTTCATATTATCGTTCCGTAAAACCGTCCATATCTGTAATGAATGAACTATATTTCAGTGAAGTATTCGTTCTAAAGCTAACATTTATTTAATTAGATTCGTACACACATACCAGTCTTCTAATTAAAATGACTATCGTACCTAAATAACCGCAAGTTACAAGTTGACATTTGGCAATCGCCCGAGTTTTGATTAATAACTGCCGTGGCACAATGATAAATCGACAGCAAAAATATCTATTTTATAACAACTAATTTTACAGAAACCTCATTTAGCATGTTACGTTCGTACGACATGACAGTTGGACATTGCCACCAATTAGACGTAACCACCTGAATGCAGCGAAATTTAATATTACGGGTAAACAAATGCCGGCAAATTCGTTAATTAGTCGTTCATATTCAGCCAGTTTTATGAAACGCGATTTATTTTTTGTTCTGAAGCTATTGGTAAAAACAGGTGAACAAGACAAACTCTAACTAAAGCGTTCGTATAATGAACGTTAATAATTGCAGTGTAGATTTTTTAGAATAATTGTATTTTGTCGTAAAACTGCAGCGTATTTCCAACCCTTCGAATACTTGCATAGAATATGATTTTGCTTGGAGAATTGTTTGGTCTTATCCAGAAAGTTTGCTATCCGCGTGAGCATCTTCGTTGATTTGTAGCCGGGCTCGCAGTGTGTTCTGAAGCTAATTAATTTTAATTGGACTGGATGGGAACACGTCTATTAAAGGGGACTTTTAGCTCGTATTGCCTTTGGTGGCCCGGCTGTACCGATTTCAGACACATATCAGTAATTGCTGAGTTATTGATTGATTGGTGGCGGCTACTACATATCTACCTATGATATTACTACAAAGTAACTACTATAAACTGCAGAGTAAATGTAAAAAGCAGTGCGCAGTCGCGATGCCGATCATCTGTAGCTGAAAAGAGTGTATTGTCATACCAAATTGCACAAATTACAAAACAAGTAAAGAATAAATGAATAAATAAATAAATCTATAAAACACCATCCAATGTCACGTGTTTACTTACCTAATAGTATAAAAGTTATTTTATTCTTCATATCCTAGCGAACTAGGCAGTATACAGTGTGTAAATCGAATACGGGCGAATCTCTTAACGGTGATTAGTATAGGACATAAGAAATGTAATTAGATAACTTTTACTTAGAATTCCAATTAAAATTTTATCCATACAAAATAATTCGGCCCGCAATGTAATGCAAACACACTCGCGTTAAACGCTCGTTGACAGTTAGTTACTTTCAAAAGCTCATATTGCGTATGTAATGTCATACATGTTTACAGTACATTGCTGCTGATAAAAATTTAAAAAAATAATTACTTGGTCACATCTAAGTGAAACTTAAAAAAACATCTAAATTAATGATTACAATAATGAGTTCTATGTCTGGTTTAATTTATCGCCCGTATTTATAGTTACACACGTATGAAGGTTTACTATTCTATCAACGGGAATATTGTTGATATTACGAGTACATAGTCGAATACGAGTACTTTGATATGACCACCACCGCCACCCAACACGAGATTTTTAACGTTGGCCTCCTCAGTCATATTTAGCGTGTATTTTACTTCAAATTTTAAAATCTACTTTCAAACATGCTCAATTGTATGGACGCGGAAAAACTATCCAGAATCACAATGCTATACCAACATCGATTTAACAAAGTTATTTTCCTGTTCTTTCTAGCACAAAAGTAACAATACCTCTTTAATCCGATTCCCGACTGTTATATCAAGCTCAGTAACACTTAATTCAATTATTAAAACGCGTCTTAACACTGGATCGCGATAGCGCTCCAATAAGCGCACGAGCGTAAAATTAAGCGCATTGTTGCGGATCATGCCGCATGCGCTGTGGCATGCGTCAGCCCTGCCCCGATCTTATACAGCTTTGATCCAATTTGCAATTTGTACGATTGTGCATATTTTTATGACTCAGGGTCAGTAACCTACCTATATACAGTCCGTGAGCACTTAGATTAGGATTCGGGTGTGTTCTGGACGTTACGGTGTATTTCTGCCTCGCTTTAAAAAGAGGGTGGGCACACATGGCTGCGACTTCCCTATCGTGCCATCTCCCATCTCTCTCTCACTAAATGCCTCACTTCGTTGCAATCGTTTGACATTTCAAACAAGACACGTTTTCACAGAATGACGTTTACGAAGTGGATTAAACTTAGAAGCTTCATACTCAACAAACAATCAAGTAAATATCACAATATTCTTTAATATGAACTCGCTGTTTACTTAAAATATACATGGGAAGACACGTCACAAACATTTCATTTGAACAAGCACGCACGCGTCGAGTAGTATAAAAATCTGGCAAACAAAATGTTCATTCAGATGGAGGATGAAGCTAATTGTCCAGAGTAGTGACGATGACAGGGAGGGGGCACGTGACCCGTCACTCGCAGGGAAATTAAAACATTCCGTTATTTTCATTTTACAACTTAGGGTCGCCACTTGAATGTAACAAATGCTGGCCAGCATTATTTTACCGGAGTGTTTTGTTTTTATAAGAAATAAGGATGCCATATGATCTATTTTGCAATTATGATTCGTCATGTCTTATCTTATCTAATATGTATATACAGTAATATGCAGTGCTTGGTGTGAATTTGGTAATTAGTTTACAATCAATCAGACTTTCACGAGTAGGGGAATTTAATAAAAAAATTGTTAATGCCTGGCAACAGAAAAGGAACACATAGGGGTTTATGTATCTATGTAAGCACTTTATTGTACACAAAACAGGTTAAATCATAAACATGATATCTAAGATTAAAGTGTACAAAAACAACCGAAATAATGATTAAAAAAAATTACAATATTTTTTTCGTTTTTTTATATATAGGTAATTAATAATTAATTGATGTGTACTAAACATCCAGTATACATAACGGGACACAAACTTTCAGTTTAACATATTAATATGAACTATTGCGCCGATTCCGACCACTGTGCTGTAACTTATTAGATGTGTCAACTTACATACATGGAGTCATCATCATATCAGCCGAAAGACGTCCACTGCTGGACATAGGCCTCCCTCAAAGAGTGCCACAATGGCCGGTCCTGCGCCACCCGCATCCAGCGGACTCCCGCACGAGATACATACATAGAGTAATACTTAGTATTTTATTGTTACGATAATGAGACAAGCCTTTGCCTAAAATGGAACATACATGTACTTGCGTACCGTAATATAACTCGTATTCAGTTTTCAAGTTCGCGTATGCTTTTTCAGGACAATAAAATCAGGACGATACAGTTAAAGTATCAATTTATACCATGATGTAAAAATAACATATAATTATAAATGCATCGTACGCTGGCTACCATATCAAAGTAATATTGGAAGCCGCCGGCGGCGTAGAAAATTTAATAATTAAAAATCACCCCACCCATAAGGGGAGTTACGTACTGCACATTACGCGTTATCATTTTTAATTAAAATTTCTCAGGACACAGACAACTATTTTATTAATACCCTGCGTAAATAGCGGTAATTAAATGACGACATATTGGAATTTTGCTGAAAATATTGGACGTGAAAGGATGACGGGTTTCGAAGCCTACAAAATCGATGGCTTTTTTTTTAAAACCTCTATAATTAAGTTAATTGAAATATTGTTAAAGGGCCCTTATTCATTATTCACAAACTATCTGGTTTAATAATTGTTTCACACTATGATACTATAGGTTTACTTGTAAAATACGAATAATTACCTAATAAACATATTGCCTTTTGTTGACTTATCGTTGCGTATTATTTTTTCAAGTGTATTGGTTTCATTCAGTTAGATGTGCAATAAAGAGTAGTATTGTATTTGTATGTAAATCGGTATTTTCTTTTCTTCGTTTCATCGACATCATCGTCACTATGATATTAAAGAAAGATAGTTGCTGTTATTTAACATTTATAACAGCCAGTGTAGGGGTCGGGGCACCAAAACTTTAAATATAGGTAGTATCATTGTTTGCCACCGTCGTAGTACAAAAAAAAACAATTAACACACTTAACAACAGTGCCAATTGCAAAACAAGTATTTGTAATTTTACCGAGCGGAAGGAACTCAAGTTTTACAATAATTAACAGAAGATCGGCGCGACGATAGAGCTGTGATATCGTGTAGGTATAACGATTTACATGGCTTCCTTTCATTTTACTTATAAGTCGTGCCCAATAAATAGAACAGAGTTATAAAAAGTTTTAGAATCATAAACTTTTTTATACTCTAGCACAGAACAGATAATAGTAGAACTCTAGTCTGTATAATGTATAATACTTAATACCTACAGAGTCGGGAGTCTACGACACTTCATGAAATTCAACAATGGTATGAGTATATCGGTGCCTTGACGTAGTTGTCGCATCGATGGCTGACAAAGATCACATTATCAAAACGAATGACTATTTCGGAATTTCAAACGTTGAGATTTTAGATATGTTTATTACCTATTTTATTTAAAGAATCGATAAATACCTGTGGTTTAGAAGAAGTAGCAACATTTAAGTTGAAAACAGCATTTTTCACAGTTTTTTTACCTAATATTTTAATGTTCTGTAGTATATTCAAACAATGAGATTATTAAGGATAAATAAAAGGAGAACTCTTTTTTTTCATTAGTTCATTTAAGAACCTTAGCGTTTTTAAAACGATTATCTGCCGTAGCTACTCCTCTTAATGTGTATGTAAGGGGTTATCACCGGAACCTGTCATCCGATTTTTTCAAACCAGTATATAGACTGGCCCTTGTTTTCCCGTGGCTCCGCGTGGCTTATTTATAATACGCGGGTGGAGCTGCGCGGGTAGCTAGTGCAATATAATTTGAGAACAGAACACATTATACTGCCTACCTCAGTTCTAGCGCACCTATGCTAGTTGCTGTATGCTCCGACCCGCACTAATTTAAAAAACTTAAAGCTTAAAGACGTCACGAAATTACCGGTTGGTATAAAAATTATCATAGAAATCAATAGAGAGCTCAATTTATGACGGTTGTGAGACTTAAAATATTTAGGTATGTCTTTTAATTCTTCCTTTAACTCGTGTACAGGCAATATAGAAAAAATAGCAAACATTCATAGCGAATCCAATAGGCTAATCGTGAGTTATTAAACCCTCCGCCGGCCCACCTGATCGCCTCCCAGCTATAATAGAAATACCGGGGACTTATTATTAAAATTGCTGCTAAATTGCTCCCCTCCCTCGGATTTCGTAGGTCGGAGGTGACTTATTGACTCCACGTTGTACTTGAAATAATAAATTAAACTAATGTACCTGACACGTCATAGAAAATATTCTTGGTGAGAATTAGCTCTTAGTTATAGAATTGTCCTATTCACTGTGATCGTTCTGTGACTATTCCATAAATAAAATAGTTCTATAAAATTCTATAAACTATTTTTAACCCCCGACGAAAAAAGTGGGGTGTTATAAATTTGACATGTCTGTACATATTTGTGGCATCGTACCTCCTAAACGAATGGAACGATTTTTATGCGGTTTTTTTGTCCAAAATCTGACGTGATCGAGATGGTTCTTAGCTTTACATTTCAACAAACTCGGTTCAGCCGGTTCTAAAATATGGAACTTTGAAATGAAAATGTCAGGGTTTTTTCAATTTTTCTAAGTTGTTCATTATTTGCCTTAAAATTAGAATAAACATAGTTAATGTTTTATTTATTACACGAGTGTCCATAATTGGTTTTGAAAAAGATATTAAACTTGATGAGCCGTGATCGCGCGACTTATAAACCTGGTAAGTTTATTTCGATGCCCTTTCTACGTACAGTCGCCATCACATACATAGGTACACAATAGGTGTTCAAAAATATCGGCACATGCACCCTAATGCCTTGAAAATAGAGGTGTGTTCCGATGTTTGTGACGTGCTTGTTTGCTCCGATGTATGTGATGGCGACTGTACGTATTTATAATGACGTATACAGGCAGACGTTAATTACGTAAGTACGTCACGTTAGTCGCTACTAATTAATTGAGCGTATTACGGTGATTGGGCTACTCGCCGACGACACTGCGTTGATTATGCATTGCGCATAGTGCATATTTTGACAGATTGAAATCAAGCTTACAATTTTCCAGGGTCTGGAATTTGATTGAGTCGTTATTACAGCGTTTCATCCGTCTCACTTGCGTAGGGAAGAAGATTTTGTCAAGATTATTGATAATTTTTAATGATATTTCGATTTTTAAATATATCGTGGAAGTGCAGCACCGCCTGTATTTAATCCTCAATTTTTGACGGATAAGCACATAATATCACCACTTTTATGTCTATTTGTTTCAAAATCAGAGTCGTCAAAGTGGGAATTATGTTCCCTGTGGTCAACTATTGCGGATAGAATAACGACCATTATGATAAAATCTATTTTCCTATCACATTACAGCTCAAGGTATGAATGCTGCAGCGTTTTACCGTTGAAATACTGTGAGGTTATTTTTCTCTGTCCTATACTATTAAACGATCAATATTTGAATAGTAGTTTTCTCCGTATTTTCTCTTTTTACACCCGATCAGAGCTCGGTCGCCCTGGGGCTTATTAATTATATAATATAACATATAATAATAGAGAAAAATAGCGTCACAGAATTTCCAATAATATATGTTTGGCACGATGCCTCGGGGGCCTTATTTAGATGTTTTTTTAGTTTCTCAGTTTAATTTTGAGGTTTTGTAAATATTTATTTAAGTAGTTTCTTAATTAATTTTTTATTTAGGATGTTTTATACTTAGTTTTAATTTAATTTAGTTAATATATATTATCATCTTGTATATACTTTACGAAATAAATACTATTACAGGAATAATATAAGTAGTAGGTACATACGAGTATTGTAATATGTACTGTACATATATTAAGGTACGCTTCTATGAGAAATTTAAACCTTTTATGCAGGGCCTCGTTCTTTTTCTGACATATATACAGCCTAAGTAATGCATGTGAAATTATATACATATATATGAATATAGGTAAGTAATACAAAAAAAACATTAAAATGTGTTACGTAATCGATTAGACCCTGTTCTTCCAAAAACAATTCAATGTTACAGGTTTTTACATACAACCGAAATACCAATAACAATATCAATTACCGTGTAACTGGATACAGAAACACAGTTAATTAACCTCTTGTTCTCCCTGCATGGCCTAATTTATGAATTGAATGCAGGCAATTCGCTATTGACTAATTGGTCGCATAACACACATACCACTGATCAGCTTATCACCAGTAATGCGATCGGCTACATACAATTTCTACCGAGGAGGCTTCTCAAATCGATGGGGAAATTTATGGCTTTGAAATTAGATTTTCCCGCAGGGCGAAAAGGTCTAAAAGGAAATTTTAAGGCTTGGTATATAAAAGCGTTTTGGAAAAATTTGACTGCCCAGTTGTAAAACATTGGAACGCAATTCATATGGGGGACAGGGTGTACCCATTTTCAATGTAAAATGAATGTATTTAATTAATTAATTTTATTATATTACACTAACGTAGTCATATTCTTAAGCGATTAAATGTTACTAACTATTAATGAATAACTATGGATTGTATTATCTGAAAATAAATGAATTAATAATAATAATAATGGTCTCGTGGCTAAGTAAATACTGGTGAGATTGCGAAATACAAAAGGTGAAGAGAATAATAAACCTACCGTCAATTGACTGCTGGAGAATGATGACAGTATAGTAAAATTTAATTGGGTTATTACTAATTAGCGTATTAGTAGCTACATATAATTACCTTTTTATCGACATATAATGTATTGTCTACCAAATAAACAAAAAGAAAGGTTCGTTTTTGTACTATATAATATCTTATGACTCTTATGAGACATGAAAGTGCTTTATTCGACGACCTCTGTAGCCTAGTTGGTAGTGACCCTGCCTACGAAGCCGGAGGTCCCGGGTTCGAATCCCGGAATATTTGTTCCCGAGCCATTGTTGTTTTCTATGTATTTAAGTATTTATTTATTTATATAAGTATGTATTTAGTCGTCTAGTACCCTTGTACTATACAAGCTTTGCTTAGTTTGGGACTAGGTCGATTTGTGTAAGATTGTCCCCAAATATTTATTATTATTATTTATGTTTTTTCCATATCTCGGGACCATGGGGTCCCGGACTTTTGGAAGGCATGCGTGGGGCCAAAGCCAACAGCACAGAGGCCCTTTAAAACAAAAATAATCTAAAGCAAGGGATACACATGGCCGGAACCATCTCCGACCGCACAACATGATACAACCGGTGATGGTCCCCGCCAGGTGCAAAGACTATTGCAGTGCAGCACTGTGACTGCGATGAAAACTAAAGTCATGGGTTATTGGGTTGAATGGTGGGTGGACTGGAACATGGGTTATGGGAGGAGACTAGCGGACACCTGCTGTGACAATCAGTCTCAAAATTGTAAATAGGCAGGCGGTGACTCGCCAACTCGCTAATAAGTGGGCCCCACAAAACAGTCGCACGCGCAGTGCGACAATAGAGCAACACGTCTGAGCGGCTATGAGGTTGTCGAGAGGTGAGTCTGCGGTGCGCTAGATCCCGGTAATCCGTTCAAGGGCCGCCGGCGTTATGACATTTTACACTTGCAACCTGGAGCATAGGTTCCGTTCTTGCAACTCCACTCTGGCCAGCCGGTTAAGGCAAGCACAGAGGCGAGGGCCAGATCAATAGGCCCTCTGGAGGTTAGGGGTCCGCGGTGTCGCCACTCACCGTCATCTCGCCACAAGCTGCCCCCGCGGGCTTATTATTCACTAGCTGTTGCCCGCGACTTCGTCCATGTAGAACATGTTATCGTCTAAATGTTTGTTTAAGGAATGAATTAAAAAAAAAAAACATTGAAATTAGTTTTGTAGTCTTTTAGTAAACAGTCTAAAACCGAAGTTACAAATCTCTTACCTTCAAAATGTCTTGCTCTCTATACAAACTTAGAACCCTCTTTGAACCCTCATAGTATAAGTCTGAAACCGTAGTTACAAATTTCTTACTTAAAAATGTCTTGCTCTCTACATAAACTTCGATCCCACTTTTAACCTTCATAGGCGATAAATAAAAAAAAAACGCTGAAATAAGTTTTGTAGTCTTTCAGCAAACAGTCTACAACTGAAGTTACAAATCCCTTACATTAAAATTTACTTGCTCTCCATACAAACTTGGAATCCCCTTTGGAGGTTGAATTAAAAAAAACGCTGAAATAAGTTTTGTAGTCTTTTAACAAACAGGCTAGGATCGAAGTTACAAATCTCATACTTTAAAATTTTCTGACTCTCCATACCAACTTTGAACCCCCTATTAACGTTTTTCAAGGAAAAATTAAGAAGAAGAGTTTTTTTTGTTGTAATAAGCATTTTTTCTACAAACTATCAAGTATCTAAGCTCAATAAAAGTGTTTGCCATACGAATCTTGTACCCTTTTTAACCCCTTAAGGTGTGGAATTTTCCAAAACGCTGAAAGTACTATATTTGTCAGATTTCTACAAAGTTGTAAGCTTCTATCTCAAAAAAAGAGTTTCTCTCATACAAACTTTGCAACCCTTAGTAACCCCCTCAGGGGTGGAATTTATCAACACGCTGAAAGTACTTTATTTATATTCTAATAAGTAAGCTATCTACAAAGTTTAAAGTCTCTTGCTAAAAAAAGGACGTCGCCTCCATACAAATGTTGCACTCCCTTTTAACCCCCTTAGGGGTGGAATTTTCCAAAACACTGAAAGTTCTTTTTTGTATTTCAATAAGTAATCTTTCTACAAACGTTTAACCTTGTATCTCAGAAAAATAATTTCCCTCATACAAACTTTGCAACCATTTTTAACCCCTTTGGGGTGGAATTTTCCAAAACGCTGTAAGTGCTTTATTTTTATTCTAGCTTTCCACAAAGGTTTAAGTCTCTAGCTAAAAAACATGTTTCCTCCATACAAATGTTGCACCCCCTTTTAACCCCCTTAGGAGTGGAATTTTCTAAAACGCTGAAATTTATTTTTGTGTTTCAATAAGTAATCTTTCTACAAACTTTTAAGCTTCTATCTCAAAAAAGAATTTCCCTCATACAAACTTTGCAACCCTTTTTGGCCACCTTTAGGGTGGAATTTTCCAAAACGCTGAACGTTTTTTATTTGTATTCTAATAAGTAATCTTCCCACAAAGTTTGAAGTCTCTTGCTCAAAAAATAATTTTTCCTCCATACAAACTTTGAACCCCTATTTAACCCCTTTAGGGAAAGAATTTCCAAAAATCCCTTCTTATCCGTCGCCTACGTTATAAAAGGTAGCATGGGTGTAAATTTCAAGTTTCTAGTCTAAGTAGTGTCGGCTGTGCGTTGATGATCAGTCAGGAAGTCTTCTTTTATATATATAGATTATTATTATCATACATGTGTCCAAAAAACATAGGTAATACATTCTCTTAAATGTTTGAATTTAACCAGTAATCAATCTGTAACTAAATAGGTAAGTGTCAATTTGACAAAATCAAAAAGACTTTACTCCAACATCGTTTAACCTTTTCGACGCCAACGACGCATATACGAGTATGCGCCAAGGAGCCCAGCGCGATAGCAACCTTCTTGCATTGACATAAGGTTTAACTCCGCACTAAATAACTGGTTGATTTGGCGTGTGGTTTACAACTTTTCTCTTAGACAGAATTAAGAGTCCTTATTCCTGGAAACTTTCTAATTGCCTCTCACAGACTGGTGCGGCCTGCGGTGGTGGTCTATTGTCAAATTTACTATTGACCGCCACCGCAGGCCGCGCCAGTGTGATTCAGGCTTAATACAAAACTTTTTTTTTTCTGCGTACCGTTCGAGTGCTTTGCTTGTGTAAATTATGAACAAAGTTTAGTAAAGTAGTAATTATCTATTGAATAATTAACGCACAGCTTTTACCAACTTCCGTAGAACCCATTAAATGGTCAATGGATATCAGTCATTATTGTCATTATGTCATTAAATATAATTGGTATATGTCAGTTTAGATTTCAAGTGCTGTTCGAATAAAGAACGTTACCTATTAACATAATTGAGGTTTGCTGCTAAGCCCGTCAATTAATAATTTACATACTACGCCGTTATAAACTGATCTGGCCACTAAATTGCTCACAAAACAGTAGCATGTGATGTGGGTCGAACACACTAATACACGCTGCTAATACTGTCACTTTGACTGGGGTGACTTATCATTTGATTCTATACTTTATCATTAACAGCAAATAGTAAGTACGAGTAAAGGCTCATGTTATACACGAGAGGGGTTTCACAGAAAAAGGCATTCATTTACAAATCCTGTAGAAAGTGCCCTACTAAGGAGCTTGTACCAAGATAAGTAGCACAAGTATTTAAATTATACCATTCTTTAAGTACAGAGCTTTCTCATTATTCCAAATAATTAAGTCACATCCGCAGCTGCACAGAAAATCCTTCGGCGCCAATGGACCTCGTGTTTGCACACGCCACGCCCTAGCCCTCCTGATTAACCTGAGCTGGTATTCACAACGTTTACCGACCACTCGCCTGAGAACAACCAGTGTATGGCTGACCTCCGATTACGCGCAGTCGTTAGAAATCTCTGTGTCAACATATACTGGAACCGAGCGATGGTATCGAGCCAGGTTGTTAATGCCATAGCTGACCGCAAAAATCATAAACGGCGAATGTAGGAGCAAACCTCTTGCACATTGGACCTTTCTGATCCCAATATAGTAGGTAGATCAATGACTGGCGTTTGATTAAACCAGCTCGAAGTTATGTTAACCATTCTAATTCGATCGCACTAATTAGTTACGGAATTATTTCATTTCCTGTAATTAGAAATCAATTTTACTGCAACCGATAAGGCAATGCATATTCTACTTATGTTATCGTGTAGCGCAGCGTAAGTTAATGAATAGCCGTAATTAACGATTGAAAAAGATTGCAAAGCGATTTTCTTTATTTTTACATGTTCACGTTAACTGGTAGTGGGATAAATAAGGCTAAACGCACGAGGTAAACGAAAGATTAGGTATATATACTCTTTTCTATCAATAAGTGTTTTTGTGTTTAGCTACTTTTATGTTTGTAAAATAATTATGTTTAAAGTTTTGTGTAGATACTGTCTAAAGTGTCAAAACGAGCCCGCGAAACATATATATTAATTCAATGGGGATAGGATGCAAAATGTAGGTACTTATGTCTCAGATTTACTTCCAGATTACAGAGCAGTATCTACATCCTATACTATTAAATGAGCAATATTTGTATATATTTGCAATCACGTTCTCGGAAACGGCTCTAACGATTTCGATAAAATTTGGAATATAAGGATTTACGGGGGCGAGAAATCGATCTACCTAGGCCTGATGATTCGTCGGGAAAATTCGTTTTCACCGTGTTTTGTCAATTTTCACACGAGCAGAGCTCGGTCGCCCAGGGACTTGCAATTAACGTTTTACATATTGTAACTTAGCTATACAAACTGAAACAAATTACAGAAAAGTTAGCAATCGTACCTTATGTAAGGCCCTAGAATCTAGATACTTACAGATATAATCCAGTAACTTTGTCGCCTGAAAGTACGAGGTAGTTTGCGTCAACTCCGGTAGTTCTGATTTTTTGCAGACTTGTTTATGATGTTGGCACAATGAATAATCCAAGTTTGTGATATCGAGCGCCGAACGCAACTTTGTCAAAAATCGAAAATACAGTGAAATCCGTAAAGGACTCGTTTTTGATAGAACCCTTTAATGACGTTTTTAAAGTAAACTAAATTTGCTACACTATGAGACTAGAACTGTCTCTGTAGACCCAATAGTTTCCGAGATAAAGTTTTTCAAAATTCATAATTTTTTCGTCATTCGCAATTTTTTGCAAAATTTTAGACGTCGCTCTAGCGGGATAAAGTTCTAAGTATCCCCGAGTTTGCTAGTGGTGCGAAGTTCGAAAAATTATAAACTTTGAAGGGTTTTATCTCGGAAACTATTGGGTCTAAAGAGACAATTCTAGTCTCATATTGTATCAAATCTAGTCTGCTTTAAAAACGTCCTGAGTAGGTACTATCAAAAACTAGTCCTTTAGGGTTATAATAAAAATATTCGCGGTATTTTAGATTTTTGACAAAGTTGCATTCGGCGCTCGAGGTCACAAACCTGTATTATTCATTGAGCCAATACCATAAACAACTCTGCAAAAAATCACAACTCGGTGATTTGACGCACGCTTTGGATGTCTAAAGTTACTGGATTAATAAGGTAAACGTCCTAAGTCATCGACGTTGCTCTAGTTTATGAAAGAGACACTTTAGTATGTCAAAGTGACATGGCTTAAATTCGAATTAAGAAAAATCCTCTTATTTAGAATCTAACTCTGCTTGTACATAAAGGAGGTCGAGGACTATCAATCAGCATGTTAAATGACTAAGTTTTCGAACGAACGAACTACATCTTCTAAAAATTACAGTTGATTAAGTAATAAACGCGCGTTCGAATAGTTTCGCAATTACTTACCCTGCAGGTGAAGGAAAATGTTGCCGCAACATCGTATCGCGAAGTAAAAGCCGGACAAGTGCAAGTCGAACTCGCCCACCGAGGGTTCCGTACAAAATTACAAATGTATAGTTTTCAGATTTATCCCTGTATAAGACGATATTACTTGCAAAATTTCATAGTTCTAAGACTTCGAAGTCAACGGAAAGTACCCTATTAATTTTGATTCCCGTGAGAGGGTCGAAATATACCTTTTTTGTGTCATAAACGGCCGTATCTTTTGTTTACGTTAACTTAGAAGTTATATTTTTTCACAGCTTCAAGGGACTGTAGACATAAATAAATAAAAATAAATAAATAAATATTATGGAACAATTTTTACACAAATGAGTCCATGCGTTCCCGAGATAAAGGGTCTGGACAGACAGACAGACGGACAACAAAATGATCCTATAAGGGTTCCGTTTTTTTCAAATTTTCCAAAATTCGAGTGCAGGCTTTCTCTGAGGTTTTTATCCAAACCTTAAAATACGCATTCCACTCATTCAGTGGCGCATAGATCGATGTTCCCACGGCGGCATGTCCTCAACCCGGACACTATTGAGGTAGGTTACGTCTTTACCGAGTGTCCGTGCAGGCAAATACCCGACTCCTTTGGCACAGTACCCCGTTATTCGTAAAAGTTACAAGCGTTACAAGCATCAAAGAAAAACGTTTTTTTTTTTTAATAAACACACTATCCAAAGTGACAGATATAGATAGAAGATTTGGAACGCCACCATTTTAAATAATTTCTACTTTTAATAAATCTCTTAACCCTTTTCCAGGCCGGCAATTGTAAAATGACAATCAAATGTCAGTCTTATTCATTGACATTAAGATACACCGTTTGACAGTCTGCATGGGGTCGATATAACGCCTCTGCCTGGAAAAGGGTTAATAAAAAAAAACAGCCTATATCATTCCAGACGTTACTTTGTCTGGAATGATATAGGCTGATTCTTTTTAGGGTTCCGTCCCAAAAAGGTAAAAAAGGAACCCTTATGCCGACTCTGTCCGTCTGTCCGTCCGTCCGTCTGTCACAACGTTAAATATCTCAGGAACTAATTTGAAATTTGGAACAACTGTTAAAAGTACAAAGTAGTTACAGTATGTGACTTTCTATTAACTAGTTTCGGTGATAAGGCCTGTAGAATAGTTGACGACCGCTTTAGCCTAGTTGGTAGTGACGCTGCCCACGAAGCAAGAGGTCCTGGGTTCCGCGATCTCATGAGATCCGCGGAGAGGGAAGGCGAAGTCAGTGCGGATGCGCTCCCACTCCGGCGCAGGCGCAGGGGTAGAAGACGCGCGCGGTTTGCGGCCGCGGGCCACGTCCTGCCCCAGTAGGGCCAGAGGGCTGGGGACCCTCATAGCACGGCCTTACACGTCTGGGGGGATGGTCAAGGGTGACCTGGCACAAGCCAGGACCGCCGGGGGGCGTCGTGGTGTTGGTGGTGGTGGTCAAAAAAAAAATGTATTTTGTGTGATGAGCACGAATATTTGTTCCTGAGTCAAGGATGTTTTCTTTGTATGTAAGTATTTATTTATCCATATAAGTATGTTTATCTTCGTCTAGTACCCATAGTACAAGCTTTGCTTATACTTCGATTTTTTTAGCATTAGAAATTCGATAAACAAAGAAGCAGGTGTCGTAAACCTGTTTCTTCAGAAGTTAATAATAAAATATTAAATTATTGTGTATTTTTCTTTGTTACATCATAGGTACTTATCAATGATTTCACATTTCCTATCACTTAGGTTCGTAAATATATACTTATTATTATTAACTAA
Organism: Epinotia brunnichana; assembly: GCA_963854355.1. Lineage (NCBI taxonomy): Eukaryota > Metazoa > Arthropoda > Insecta > Lepidoptera > Tortricidae > Epinotia > Epinotia brunnichana. Next base: position 20,659,873 of record OY977940.1, read on the forward strand.
TCCTAACCTAACCTAACCTTTCACTACACTGAATTGGGATAGATCCATCGGCTGTGAACCGTATCAACGAAAGATAATAACAATAACAAATAACTTTAACGGAAAACAATGAAACTTAATAACTCAAAACAACAAGATTCTGGGATAATGACCAAATATCGCACTTGCATTCGCATGACATACGAGATGAGAGTGACGTTTAAAAACAAACATGAACAATGTAATGGCGGACATTTTATCCGACCGATTGCAAATGTCAAAACGCTAAACTCTTATTATTGTGGGACACGATCTCTTCAATTTAGTCGCAATTTATACGTTTAAAACGTTCCGTTTGTTTGAAACCTCTGCTTCTCTGGGTTTTTTATCATGCAATTCTTTTGCGATACATTAAAAATAAAACAAATAAAATATTAGTGCTGTATTATTAAATAATCCTTTTAAGTAAATGCAAATTACACATTTTGCTATCATCTAATAATAATGAAAAATGCTTTAAAAAATGTTTTCATAGTTTTCCACTATTCCGCCGCATTTACGGCAGGTATCGTAAAACGTGTTCTATAAAAAACCTTACACTTACTTCTGTAAAGGTCTTTCTAATGCTAAAAAAATCGAAGTATAGTTTGGGACTAGGTAGATTTGTGTAAGATTGTCCGCAAATATTTAATTATTTATTTATTCATACGGAGGGAATATGTTTTAAGAGAAAGGCTTTATTTATTTTATTTAAACTTAATAATCCAGCTAACCTACCGGGCAACGTGGGATGTATTAAGGGCAACTTTGCTTAAAATAAGTTTTGTTTTTGTAATCTATGTATTACATCTATGTATGTAAAATAATGAAAAAATATATAAACATAGTTGCAGTAACCAGCCAGTTGTAATAGAGATAGGTACATTAGAGTAAAACCATATATATATTATATACATATATATTGGGCTTTTCCATGCCTACTGCGTACTGAAAAGCCCAGCCGCATAGTGTTTCAAAATTCCAATTTAATTGTATATAACGTTTGATTATTAAAATACAAGTCGCAAACCGCAACTAGACTAGGTACTCGAATATTTTTCTGTCTATACAAAATGATTTAACATAGAACTGAAGGATAATAAAAGAATGAAGGAAAGTACTTACGTAATAAACATTTGTGCAAAGAAAATTAAAATGACGATAACTGACATGGTCGCGCGTGTAGCTTCTCGCGATTTACTGGCGGCTTCAATGGCGCCGAAAGCGGGCCAACTTCACGATCGCAAATATATTTGGATTATGTCATCATTATCATGTCAGCCGAAAGACGTCCACTGCTGGACATAGGCCTCCCCCAAGGAGTGCCAAACTGACCGGTCTTGCGCCACCCCCATCCAGCGGACTACCGCGACCTTTACCAGGTCATCAGTCCACCTTGTGGGGGGCCTACCCCCACGCCGCACCTTCCGGTACGTGGACGCCATTCGACAACCTTTCCGCCCCAACGGCCATCGGTTCAACGTGCAATGTGCCCCGCCCACTGCCACTTAAGTTTAGCGATTCGGAGGGCTATATCGGTTACCTTGGTTCTGCTATGGATAGCCTCATTTCTGATGCGATCACGCAGAGAAACTCCCAACATAGCCCTCTCCATCGCCCTTTGGGTTACTTTGAGCCTTCTTATGAGGCCCATAGTAAGCGACCACGTTTCAGTGCCATAAGTCATCACTGGCAACACATAACCACACACCACATTATGTAACTGGTCCATATTTGGGGATTTTCCTCTACGATTTTTGAGAGACATGGGCTATATCTTATCCTGCTGCTCTGCCTAGGTTATCTGTAATACGTTGGAGCAGCTAGTAAAGCTTACAAGTTTCCTAATAAACCGGTGTTAAAAAATAGGTAAAGTTCTTTTGGAAATAACAAACTATACGGCTTATGTATCTCAAATCAAATCTTTTTGATTATTCGAAAAGCTATGGGTAAAAAACAGATGTAAAACAGAATTTTGTATAAGATATTATGCATAAGATTTTTTGTATGGTAATAGAAGTCAGTGTTCGTACTAGTTATGATAAATGAGTAATATAAGTAGTTGTGTCCCAAAAACTTTTAATAAATGGATATAAATTTCAATACTTTTTAGCTGCCTTTTAGATGATGTTTTGTTAAATTATCTGAAAGAATGCGAACGCGCATGATTATTCATCCCACGATTTTGTTTAATCTAATAGGCTTTAGTCTCCAACCACGTATAATTTCACAGGCACTCCTCTTAAATCGGATTAGACCTAACAGGATTAGGCCTTATGGCCTTAATCGATTAAATGTCAAAATGGAACAGAAGTTTTTCTTAACAGTTACAGTCGATTACATTTTGTCCTTAACAATAAAATCGTGTTCACTGTGTGCACTTTGCCCGTGCATTTAAGAACTCGACTGTACATATACGGTTAATAGGCTTGTTGCGTGGTGTTAAAATTGATAACGTCGTGTTGCTAAATGGATAGTAAACCATCAAATGATTTTAATAAAGAATAAATTACAAAATTTAATTCAAATCATAAAAAGATATGCACCTTGAAAGTTTAGAAAAAAAAGTTTTTTTATTTATTGTCTAAGAGTAAATTTAAAGGTACCAATAGAATCCTTACGCTTTTATAGAAACAAATTTGTATGACAACTATGGACCTAAACGCAGTATTTCGCGACCGATACAGCAATTTACTTCATTTTCCATGCAACGGTTAGTACAAATTGCACGGTGTGACGTCATACTTTAAAGCCAATCAGTATGAAGCGTTTCGGCTGCTGTCAGCGAGGTCCGTCTTTAACTCGATTTTTTGGGTATTAATGTCCTTTAAATGTAGTTGCTTCCATACAAACATTTGTTCATCTACAAAAACTGGTTCGAATGGCATCGTAAACAAATTTAAGGTCACAAGCCCATTGTCAATTTCAATTAATATTAAATGTGTAGGTAACTAATAAAAAACAATATTAAAACGAATTTTATATTTTTTTATCCGCATTGCTAATGATTAAACCGCATTTAATTAGGAAATTATGGTAATTAAATTATGTGTTAAGGAAAATGACCTCATAGTATAAGAGGTAAATGCAGTAGGTAAGTTGAAACAGTCATGGGTATTTAATTTAAACCGGGAAAATGTTGGAAGGGAAAGTTACATAAATTGGTTTAATTATTTCAATTTCCTCGAACATCATTAATCACAAAATATTTTAACTATTCAGATAATACTAAAACTACAAAATTGAAATTATAAAATATACATCCTTAATACCTACGTTCGAGATAAAAAGTTTTTTTTTAATAACTTTTACAATTAGAAAAAGAAACAACATACCGACACTTACTCGTACTACTTCTAGCAGGATTCTTTATAATGATATTTTGCGATATAGATTTTTTTGAAAATAAATAAGTGGTACCTAAGTTTTCATTCAATTATTAGCGTTTGAATACTTTAAGTATTCAGCTTTTGGACTGCCAGAATAGTTGTGGTCTTTCTCAACGAACCACCACTTAATTTACCTTTTTTTAGCAAATGTAACCACTGATTTATTTAGGTGTGAGTAAAGGCGTACACTTTAGCACCTTACCTTAATTACAATAGGTGTCAAACTTCCACACCTGTCTTCCCCACCTGTTCATTCTAACGGTTAAGATTTTACTCATCTAAATACACAAAACCGCTCGCTATTAACTAATAAACCTCCAGGAAAAATTCCAGCCAAGTGTGGTGTGGAAAGGTCATCATATCGTTTTTCCTTCTTAAAGTTGTGTTCCCTCAAAAGTCGCTTTTCTAATTAACCTCCACAACAAATTCCACCGTCTGCTACAGTATACAGGTCTATCTGACTTGACGTATAAATTTGATATTAGTATGACTTTGTCTTCTAGTTACTTTACTACGTACATGTTTTTAAAGTAATTAAGTGGGATAAACTTTTTTAAATGTATTTTAATAAACGAATATAATTCAATTTCTTCTTAATGTCATAGCAAATGGTTGAACTAGCTCATTATTTTATAATATATTCTATAATAATAGATTAAATATAAAACAAATGCTAAATAAATTAGGTATTAGGGTCAGTGGATAGAGCACTGTACCGGCAATACAGGGTTACAGATTCGAGTCTTGTCTAGACAACATGTTTTGTGCACTTCTATACGTTTCAAGTTACACTCTGTGGAAGAGCGGTGTCTCTTGACACAGGTATCTCTGTACTTACAAAGAGAGACCAAGGGCTTATGCACAAATCACGCGAGGTTTTTTCGGCTACATTTTGACCCCCCCCCCCCTCCGTCTTGGTGATATTTGGTGAGGTTCTTGGCTACCCCCCCCCCCCCCTCCTCCCCCACGTAACCTCACGTATATTTTTTTCATTCAACCTAATTGTAAGATAAATAGTATTTTACATAGTAAATCTTGTTTATTTTCCTATCTTAATAAAATAGACTCGCTATTTTAAAGATTTATGTTGAACGAAGCCGAGAAAAAGTATCTACTCGTGTGGTAGATATTTTTTTCTTAGTTTCGTTCTCTGTAGAAATATACACGTAAGGTACCTATCCTTAAACCCCCCCGTCCCCCAATGTGATCTATCGTGATTTTTTCCTGACCCCCCCCCTCCGCCATCGAACCTCGCGTGATTTGTGCACAAGCCCCAACCTGTATTTAGTTAAGCTAAGTTAAGTTACTGAATAAACAATTTTTCATTCGTTCTCTGTATCAAATCGTTTAAAATTAGGTACTGTAACAATTTGACGTGTAATAATATGAGGTTCGTCAACTGGTCGGGCTAATTTACATGCTTCGCTGTTTGTCTCACATCACACAGACAACAGTAGCATCAGAAAATCTCTCGCTCTCGCACTCATGGAAATTTGTAAAGCCTGGTCAAACTCATAACTGGCACAATTTATGATGAGCTGTGGGAGATTTAATAAGTGTTTTATTTTTAACCGTGCCATACCGTTGCTGTCACATCAACCAGTTAATGAGTCCAATCGATATGTCAGATCATAGCCTCATTACAGAATTATATCACTGTTCAATCTCGCAATGTATCGCAAACCCACGAATCGTCATAAATTGTATAACGTGTCAGTGTACGCAACAATGTCACACGAATATCACATCAATACGTCAAGTTGAATAGATCTCGAGGTCTCGCCACTCCCCCGAGAAGCCGCCGTTAAGTTGAGCATCGAGTTTCAAAGCGCTGGCTGCTTGTCATAAGTGGATTAATTACGAGATGATCTTGTGCTAAATTAGCCTAACAGACGTATTCTGTTACACGGCTCCCTTGGCTGGTGCTAAGTTCCTAAATGTAGTTTGAAACGACGGTCTAGGGGTAATGTTACTAACCCTTTCAATACGTCTGACGTGAGAACCGCGTCTATATAGTATATACATATGTATCGTTCCCTGGCAAAAAGTACCGGAAAAACAAGAATAGAGTTTTTTTTACTACATAAACATCGCTCAATTTTAGGTTAAATCTTGATTCCTGTTTGATTGAATCTGGCATAAAAATAAAAAGAGAATCGATCTTTTTTAGGGTTCCGTACTCTAAGAGTAAAACGGGACCCTATTACTAAGACTCCGCTGTCCGTTTGACTGTCTGTCTGTCTGTCTGTCCGTCTTTCACCAGGCTGTATCTCATAAAACGTGATAGTTAGACAGTTGAAATTTTCACAGATGATGTATTTATGTTGCCGCTATAACAACAAATACTAAAAGACAAAATATTTTTTTTTTACTTTAACAATCTTACACAAATCGACCTAGTCCCAAACTAAGCAAAGCTTGTACTATGGGTACTAGACGACGATAAACATACTTATACAGGGTGTTTTGTAGCTGGTTGCAAACCTTTAAGGGGGAGATACACTAGACCATGTAGAAAAGATTCATCCAAAATTTATATTATTTTAATCATTTTTTTAAATGACATCAAAAGTAAGATTTTATTTTTATTTTTTATTTTTGTAAAGTTTAAATGCTTTGCACATAACTTTTTTGGACACAATAGTGCTTCAAACTACTTTGGTACGATCAAGGACACATTAGTCTACTAAAATAATAAAAAAAAACGGACATTTCTGTTTGGATTGGAAGTTATTAGCATTTAATTGACCAATTTTGGGTTTTTCATACTAAAATCGTAAAAATTCCCTTAAAAATCAAAAAATCGCTAAAAAAAAATATTTTTTGGATGAATATGTTCTACATGGTCTAGTGTATCTCTCCCTTAAAGGTTTGCACCCAGCTACAAAACACCCTGTATAATAGATAAATAAATACTTAAATAAATGTTTTATGTCTTAAATACATAGAAAACATCCATGACTCAGGAACAAATATGTGTGCTCATCACACAAATAAATGCCCTTACCGGGATTCGAACCCGGGACCTCCGGCTTCGTAGGCAGGGCCACTACCAAGTAGGCTACAGGGGGGTCTCCCATACAACAAACATGATTCTTTGCCATTTTTATAGATAATGGTAAGGAATCCTTCGTGCGCGAGTCCGACTCGCACTTGGACGTTTTTTTTCTCTTTAACCTATTTAAAATAAGTACCAAAACCATTACAACGTTAAAAAAAAAATACAAAGCGGTAGGTATCTCTGACAAACTAAAAAAACAAACACAGCTTTCAAACAGTCAACATATCAGTCGAGAAACCCGCAGCTGCCGTTTTTAATATTCTGAGCAAATATTGCGCCAACACAGCATTCGTGGTCAATTGGGCGGAAAAACTCTAGGGGGCAATAGGCCGATGACAGGGACTAGAGAAATAAACACTCGTTGTAAAGATAATAATAGTATGAATGGGCATTTTCAATAATTCGTGCACCCAATTAGCATAATTTGTTAAACAAAAATTAACTCAGTGTCAGTTTTGTAACGAAATTTTAGCATACAAATGATGTCAAACTGAACTTTTTTCGCATTTAAATAAGGTCTGTATGCATATGATTTATATATTGAAAAGAAAAAGTATTTTTTTATACAAACTAAATACTTAATAGTCGTTACAAAACTGACACTGAGTAAATTTTTGTTTAACAAATTATGCTAATTGGGTGCACGAATTATAGAAAATGCCCGAATACCAAAGCCCACATCCCCCCTCAATTCAACAATGGAAAAAAATAGATGATTTCCTAAGCAATTTTTCTTATTAATATAAATATTTTTTTTAAAGGCAAACAATAAAAAGATAAAGGGAATCAATCAGCGACTTACGTTTCGACTCCAAATGCCAATGTGACAAAGCAAAACGGAAATTGCTGCGATACTGGCCGGTCCCCGCCGATATTTTATGTCATTTCGTATGACATAAAATATGTCATCGCTTGGTAAAGTCGCCGTCAATGGACTTTGCTAACTATGTAAACAAACCATGTATTGAAATTGACATTTAATGTCAATTTCAGTATGGCAGTTTGTTTAGATAGGTAGCAAAGTCCATTGACGGCGACTTTAGACCTTATATATTTTAGGAACATTGATAGCGCCCTTTTTTATGCTCCTTACGTGAGAAATCTATACAACGTTGTTGAGCTGGCAAGTCCACTCTGTAGAAGACGGATTTAGTCATCGCGGGGAATATTGTTATGAAAATGAGCATACATATGATCCCTGCCCCCAGTAATCCCACACAGGAACTCTCACGCACATCGTTCAAGCACATAAACCAACCGGTACTTCGATTAGTTAATTATCGATATGCCTTGTTTGCCCACGTTTGACTTGGACATGCTAGTTTAACGCTCGGCCATGCTCAAATGTTTACTTATCTTACTTAGATATGTCGTCGAAAGCAAGTATAAATAAATATTCGTTAACCGTCATCGGTAGATTTTATAAAAAATGTTTTTCAAAACTGTAGAGAATTTAAGAAAACAAGCAATGTAAACGACAGCTACAGCTTGCCAAGCAATGTACCTACTTAGATGCCGGTTCTCACCTAATTTGCGAATACATCATTATTAAATGACTTCATAATACCTGACCTTATCAACTACATAAGGCTATTTGCTTCAAAAGAAATCAATTCGCTAGTACAATACGTAATTAATTATGCACTATCAAACAATGATATCCAATTTTCAAATCACAATACACACACAGTCTAAATTGGCTACTAAATATTCAAAATCAATAGTCCGTACGAACCATACACGGGTAATTCTACAATGGCGGGCTAATTCAATTTGAATCACACAATATTCTATTAATCGTGACGGACAGGTGTAATCAAGCCACACGCGCTTGTAGCGGGCCGCATTGTCCTGCTAGCCTGCGTTTGATACCCCTGACAACGACAACCGGGGACGCTATTGCAACTTTTATGAAATTAACGATCCGTCAAGCCTAAAACGTTTTAATGCCGCTTGCAATTCAACACAGCTCAAATAACGCAAGAATCTGTATGCTCTTTTATAACGTCATCCATCAAAACAAGCATGAACAGAATTCAGTGTAAAAGCACCTCTGCTGTCACAAACACCACTAATGAATAAATAATGAATAATAATACTCCGAAACAGATAACAAGAGATGCCAATTAAACAATACACTAATTAATTCCAAACATTGGTGTAGTGGACTTAATTTGAGTAGGTAACATTATCAAGCGAACTGGGCACGTAGATAGCTGCCACAGCACAATGCCGATCATCAGAATGCGAAATTCAATATTAAACATGGCAAACTTCGGTTTATTGACATATTAGCTACGTGTACTAAAACTAAAACAATTGCCTTTTTAATCCACTGTTCCAGATAACGTTTGTGCTGATGTGCTCTCTTTTTTATTTAAATAAGTATACACCGAACTTGCTACGGAATTCTCATTAATCCAGGCCAAAAAAATCCAAAAAAAAAAAAGGAATTCTCATTATGTACCTTTATCTATCCAAATATCATAAACCCTCCATGATGCGTTCAAGAACCGCACATTATGGCCACCATAAAAATAAACTGTTTTGTGAGAACAAATTTCTTATCTGTGAAAATGATATTATTGCTAAATAATATTATTAATATCATTTATTTAATTAGTCACACAATTAAATTAATAATATTTACATTAAATGACATTAAAACTAAACTAATAAAATTAAGTAAGCCTAAAATATGGATAAACACAACTAGTAAGTAAAAAAATAAGTAGAAACATAATGCACACAGGAAAAATTAAAATTAAACAAATAACGATAAGATTATAAATAAAAAACTTGTCCAAGATCGGCGCCAGGCGGCAAGGTGCCCAGGAGGCTGGCGGTATTGCCACGTTGTATGGCAATACTTATGCGTTGGGCTAGGTAAGCGCCAGCCTTCTTGTCACCAGATGCGTCGACAAGGCGCTTAGAAAGCACTTTAAATAGATTTAATGCGCTGGTGCCCCATGGCCCTAAGGTCTCGACGCCAAAAGGCTCAAACATGAAGCCACTGTCAATGCCAGCATATTTGAGCCTTTTGTGTGACTCGGCTGAGTCAGCAGCAGCACCAGCCCTAGTTGAGGTTCCAGGAAGGTGGGACGGCGCAAGGGTATCGACGCAGGTAGCGTCCCATACCAGTGGCCGTCCCAAGCTCCAGGGCACAAGCGTCATGCCGTCCGGCCTCTTGCCGTCGTCCCGGGCAAGACCAGTAGGCTCTAAGACGGCCGGAGCTCCGGCACTAGCGAGAGCCCGACGGATGAGGTCGTTCAGGCTGGCGTGACGCGGGATGCGGCCTGTGCTCCTGTGGCAGGAGAGGCCATGGTGCCCAAATTTGTCGACAGTGCAACCGCAGTGACACCGATGTGGAACGACGCATGTCACTCCAAGACGCAGTGACACGGCAACCCTAAAAGTTATTAATTATAATATAGAATAAATTAAACATATAATATTATTTTATTCAAATTTCGAACATCTCTGAAATCAGAGAAATTTGATTTGACCTCTATTCTAATATCAGTCGAGATGACGTTTAGTTCGAAATAAATTGTCAATTTGCATACTAAATTTGACAAATGTTGCACGTAAGTGTGATATCGAACGATCCTAGTTGGACCCGATTCTAGTTTGTCTCTGAATTAAAAAAAAACTATGACAGCTGCCAGAAAACAACGCCGCGATGCCGGTCATAATATGCGGCTCCTGAATGCATCGTGGACGTGGAGGTTTATGATATGTGAATAGATAAAGTAGTGTATGCAACTGTACATAATTAGGCATTAAGACACTCGTGTGATGTTATTATGAAACGAGCCGAAGACACTCGTGTTACATGCCCTTCATTATGTACAGTCACATAAACTACTATTAAATAATCGCAATAACCCCACATCAAGAAATCTTGTTTTCGCAAGATCTTTCCTAGTAAGTATGGTAGTTCAAACATTAGACCAAAACAAAAACACTACCGATTCCCTTAATAGCACAGTTTTTGTTTTAAAAAACAAAAATGTCATGTACCTAATTAGACAAATATGTACCTACTTAAACGATGAAGAGAATATCTCCACTACAATAGCACAAACCACTTTGCGGCAATCTCATAAAGGAAGGCACGCTAAGTCGACGGCTTTTTTAATATTAGAGGCCAAACCGCACTGTCCAACGAAACATTTTCCATTAATAAAACGCGAAAAGGAATATTACATATGAAAAAGACATATATCCGTATCGCCGGACCCGCCGCTATCTCGTGGAAGGTAATAACTTCTTTACAAGTCCAAAGTCCGAGGGATTGAAAAGCAATTTCAGCAAGACACCCCGCCCTGCCCGAGTAGGGGCCGGTCTGGCCATATTTCTTTTTCGCCGCTGTAATTCGCCTTTGATTTAATCTCGAGAAACAAATCTTTGAATGTGAAAGTTTAGTGATAGGCATCACTAGAAGTAGTTTCACTGATTGGATTCCTCCCCGCTCGGGCTCGGGACTACAATTTCAAATTGGTCAATGTAGATATTCCGCTATTTGTTTGATTGTACTAAAAGATTGCATTTCTTATTTCCTGAAGCTATCCGACTGCTTCAGGCTAAGTTTACCTCTGGTATCTACTAGTAGCCAACCTTGACTACCTAACTAGCAGAATTATTTACAAAAGAAATATGATTCAGTGACTGTACTCTATGCGTTGTTTTCGGTCAGCGCAGTACTTCTGTCAGCTTATTTTATTTTTAAATTTTCAAAGCATGTCTTACGTGAACCTATAATATGAAGTAGGTACAGTAAAGGATGACGCACGCTAGAACGGGCCGTGTCCGGCCCTGGCCGTTTTCTAAGGAAAACGACGGTGTTTTCACGCGGCCGAGCCATACCCAAGACCGGCCGAGCCACGGCTGAGTCTCGGAATCGGCTCGGTTTCGGCACGGTCCGGCCGTGGCTTGGCCGGGCTTGGGTATGGCTCGGCCGCGTGAAAACGGCCCGGGCCGGACACGACCCGTTCTAGCGTGAGTCATCCTTTATACTACCTACATACGAAAACGATACTTCCTCAAGTGAAGAGGCCGTTTTACGCTGTTAGTTTTAGACTTAAAGAAAAATCAACTATTTATTACCTTACATTAAAAGAATTTAACTTTATTGTAATTTGTTTGTTTATTATTTTTGATGATTATATATCGATACATTCATATATTATTTACAAGTAGTTATAACTACATATCTTGTTGTTGCCAGCGGATCGGGTGTCAACACTGTCAACCGACCGGAGGGGTATCGCAGTAACTCATACCTCTAGGCAGTCGTGCGGCTCTGAGCTCTCTGTTTACCAGCCTTGTGACCGCAAAATATAATATTACTCGTACCTGCAATGGAAAGAAAAAGAGCGTTACTTAAAGCAAAATACAGGATAGGAACAAATAAGCGCCTAATATTCAAATTCAAATTAGAACCAGGATAAAATACGTCCATTTCTAAAAATTATTGCACTGATGCCTTCAAGGTTGTCTTCGTCTCGGCCTTTTCAAACATATGTATATTCCAGTCGAGATAGTTCATAAAATAAAACCACTATGCTGCAAAGTTGACAATATAAAAACAAGAAATAGATTGGTCTGACTGAAATAAACTAAAGCTTACATGTTTAAACTTGTTTCATCCACAATTTAGCAAGTTTACGTAATAACATCAGTAGTAACAATAAAAAAATCTCCGTAAACCCCACTCAATTTGAGTCGACGACCGTCCGTCCGTATGGTCCGACCGCAGATCGTATCGTCTAAACTGTTCCGAGCGTATTTATATAATCTAACTATTTGCGAGGGACAAACACCCTTTATTATGTTTTTCCCTTTTGCCTTCCCAGGATTTTGGTACAAATCTCGGCGTATTTGAAATTTTACTTGAACCCTGGAATTTGCATCGTTAGTGCACTGTATCAAGACTTTAGCTTGTTGGGTAACATTTTAGTTCAGGGGGTTGAAACAATTTTGTGGTTTGCTACACAATTTATTGTCATTAAATCTGTTATACTTATCAATCTAAAGTTGTTAAATGTACGTGTATAATTCGTTGCTATGTACATGTACACGGCATAAAGTGCGATGCATACAGGTCCCATAAAAGTGTAAATTTATAGATTTAAGGAAACAATAATTTGTATTAGGCGTTATTAACGGGTGATGCTATGTAGCTACCATACCCGTTTGAAACGTCTTAGTATGACTGCAATTAATGAATAATAGGTACCTACTACAAGTATTAAAAGTAAAGTTGCTAGACAAGGAGAGCAAGAATCAAACAACACTGAAACGAAACAGTCCCAAACGAGGCATGTTTAACCAATAAAAGGCATCCAAAATTAATATCTTAAAACAATAACAAAGCTACAAACATGATGTTCATGCGAAAAATATATATTTTGAAATGAATAACGCACCAATTTAAAATCCTAAGCGCGGGGACCGAGAGTCAAGGGCGCTCACGCGTCCCGCGACCATTTTCTGCGTCACCGACACTCTATATTGAATGCTATTCTATTAGAACACCGCTTTTACACCGTTTGCGTAACATTTAACAGCTTTCGCTCAAATGTAAGTGATTTAATTGAACTATTTTGTGTGGCCTTTAAAGTCCTTTTCTGCACACATTATCAACCCACGATTGTAACAAACAAACAAAACAATAAAATGTGCGGATCACTTAAGTCAATGTAATAAAATAAGCTATAAAACGATGATCTCGTATCGGAATATCTTTGTTCCTGTTCGATCTTGATGTTTTGCAGAACGTAATTAACACGTAACACTTAATACAGTTAGTTAAAACTACTTTCAACACAACATCTTCAGCCGATCAGTTTTTTTGCAAAAGTTGCTTGTACCAAAATGCCTTTTTGACCCATATATCCCGTATAGGTATATTATCTCACGTAAACAGGCCAAAGAACGTTAAAAGCATAATTGAATCGAGCAAATGCTGCTATTGTAGAGCGGGCCCGCGATCGGGCCATTTGCTCCTGTTTCCAATTTGTCGCCGACCATACATCAGAGCCGGCACGCAGCAAGACCGCCCCAACTTTAATACACTTACCTACGCTTGACATTTTTCCACCCATTATGCATTCGGTCAGAGCTCTAACCGTACCAGCAAATGGAAACGATTTCCAGTTTCTCAGAAAAGAAGTCAATTTGACATTAAGTGTATTGAAATGAACTCGTTCTAACATTTTTGATTGAAATGGTAGCGTCGTAATCGTAATTTGCAATTGGTCAGTCATGGAATAAAATAAAATGTATATTTCTGGGAAAATTAAATTACATTAGTCTAACGTTTATGTTTTAAATAATTATAATTACAAGGTACCCGTAAACTCCGTAAAGTTTGTCGGCATGAACTCCGATATCAACTTTAATCCCTAATTTCATCCCTTTGGGGGATGATTTTCAATATAAAAAGTAGGTATCCTATGATTTAATCCAGGTTATAGACTATCTTAGGTATGCCAAATTTCATCTGAATCCGTTCACCTGTTTTGTGTGATTGAGTAACAATAATCTAAACATGTTGTAACCTAGGATACCTTTACAATAAACATACATGTAGGTATATAAATATGATACCCATGATGATAATTAAAACTACCAACAGTTGTATACTATTTACTCTAAAAAGTGGAATTACATAGATCTTGTTTCAAGTTTTTTTCATACTTAGGCCGTTTGTTCTGTTTTACGCATTCCATTATTTTGTGTAAGATTTGAATTCCCTGGACTTGAGTTCGTCATTACTATGCAATTCCGATTTCTGGTCAGGCATTCGTCACGGGAATGACACAAGGCGGCGTCATTTGTCAGCTTCGATGACACATGCGCGCCTAATTGAATCGCGGCCGAGCCCCGACCCGCTGGTTGCGCACCCCTGCTTTCATTTACACCAATTGTGCAAGACTCAATCATTTTTCACTGTGGGAATATTTTACATACAACTCAATGCTTAACTTTTACGTTTAGACTAGTTATTGAAATGAAAGGATAAATACGATATAGTTACGTGAGTCTGAATAGATAGGTCGCACACGCAGACTAAAAACAAAAGTTAACACACCTCGTATTGTCGGGGACTTCGTTTTAGCCTATAATTATTATTTATGGATATCTACTTAATCGATAACTACAAAGTTGACATACAAAGAACCCTGCGTTTTATTAATCCAGCAGGTCGATCAAGTAACACATTGTACGCGCGTCAGGTAGATCTTAAATGTCAATTTTAGTATGGGAAAATGACAGTTAAATTGTCCCAACGCGCGTTGGAATCGTAACGTGATTACCCCCCAGGTTATAGGTACTATCACTATGCCAAATTTAATCGGAACCCGTTTAGTTGTTTTTGCGGGATTGAACAACATCTAAAAATCCAAATGTTGATCTTCCAGTCACGCATTATTTTATAAATTAGTTCTCAATGTTATTGATTCAATGAGAATGGCAAAGTATCCTAATATATAAATCCATCAAACACACATGTATCCTCTGCCAAATTCTCAGTATACACTGTAGCAATCGATTCCCGGACTGTGTTACTATTAACGAAGGTTAGACGTATCCATAATAATTAGAGGTGCTTTCAGACGTTGCTAGTTAGGTAGCCACGCTTAACTTAGCTTCGTAATTGGGCCCAGTCCACCTCACTGTTTGACGAATGGTTCCCCGTTTGATAAACAACCTATTAGAGTTAGTACGGTACGAGGAATTCACCAAAGGCACTAACTTCCAGGCGTGTACATTCGTAACGTGATTTGGAAGGTATTCCATCACGAACTGATTTAAGGGGATATACAGGGTGTGGCCTGTAATAGGAGCAAATATTCAAAAGGACTACACAGCAACAACTACACACAACAGCAACAACTACACACAACAGCAACAACTACACACAACAGCAACAACAAGACCAGCAGGCTCAGGGGACCGATTTTTGACTTTCGAGCGCTCGACTCTTTCACTCGAAAACTGATAAAAATTATAAAATGCAATTTTTAAATAGCGATAGAAAATTTAAAAACGAATGATATTGACCACTCGTATTCAATTCGATCGGTAGAAAGTAAGTGCCTGCAATTTTGAGACTACAATCGTATTTACTTTTATTTAATTTTCGAGCTCTCGTAATTCCAAAATAGCCCCCTGGTCAGGAGTCACCGACGTACCTAGTAAAAATGTTAAGATGTTAAGAGTGCTGGACAAAGAAGATGGATGGAAAGAGGTAATTTGACTGGGTACTAGATATGGGAAGAGAAAAAGACAGCCACGGCTAAAATTTTCTGTTGTGTTGTAAGTATCTATTTACATCAGTGTTCGATTTTGTGATTTTGTGTTTTTTTTTGCGACAGTAAATCTTTTCGAACTCAAAATTTAAAAGTGCTGGGAAGACACTAGGAACTAGAACAAATTGAGGAGACTGGGGAGGCCTACGCCGCTGAGGCGACTTCTAGTTATAATTGTTTAAATATGTTAATAAAAATGTAGTCTAATTACTTTAAAACATTGAACATTAACAGTAGCATTAATATCTGTAGTGATAATGATAACGTAATGATTGTATGATATAATAAAGCCTTTAAATATAATTCAGCAAAATTCAAGGTCCAACTAAACATAGGCATAAATAATGCATAATGAATAGGCTTGTTGCGTGGTGTTAAAATTGATAACGTCGTGTTGCTAAATGGATAGAAAACCATCAAATGATTGTAATAAAGTATAAATTACAGAATATAATTCCAATCATAAAAAGATATGAACCTTGAAAGTTTACAAAAAAAGTTTTTTTTATTTATTGTCCAAGAGTAAATTTAAAGGTACCAATAGAATCCTTACGCTTTTATAGAAACAAATTTGTATGACAACTATGGACCTAAACGCTGTATTTCGCGACCGAAACAGCAATTTACTTCATTTTCCATGCAACGGTTAGTACAAATTGCACGGTGTGACGTCATACTTTAAAGCCAATCAGTATGAAGCGTTTCGGTTGCTGTCAGCGAGGTCCGTCTTTAACTCGCATTTTTGGGTATTAATGTCCTTTAAATGTAGTTGCTTCCATACAAACATTTTTTCATCTACAAAAACTGGTTCGAATGGCATCGTAAACAAATTTAAGGTCACAAGCCCATTGTGCGGTTTCATTAAATAACAATAATTATGGGTGTACTACTAGGCCAAGCGCGAATTCCTGTTCTGATACAAATCTATACTATCGAGAGCTTTGTCCAATTAAAGTGCTTTATTACGTACCATATTGCATCGTATAAGGTGTTATTTGTATATCTAAACACATGTCTGCCCTATGTAGAGACCTAGAGACGATTAAGTCCATAAAAGCATCATTACGTCTACTTGTCTGCGGGACAAGTACTAGGCATTAAAGACAGCTACCCGCATATAACTGGTTATTAGTCCGTTCCCGCGGGCAACCATAGGCCCCATAAGTACGATTTGCACTGTTATTAATTCCGCTAAATTGAAAGCGGAGCTCGAATGGAGGCGAACCCACTTGAGCGATTACTTGACCATTCTACCACGCTGTGATTTCAGTTATTAACTCGTTTAGCTCTACATATTTGCGCGAGTTTGCCATCAGATTTGTTTGATTATTGTTTGAAAACTCACATTATCAAATTATTTCCTTTTACTCACCTATGAGAGGCGTTTTCTTCCCCGAACGCTAACAGGCTTGACAATGCACGATATATTCAATCCTTTGAGAATCTATTCACAGTATTCACACAGTAAACTGGTATTTATATCCCGGACTAAACTTGCTTTAAGGAGCATAATTCTAAGCATAAGTATCGTGTAGTAATTTCGAGGACTGTTGGTGCGAGCCGGCCCACTGCGCGCTTAAATTGCCGTGGCGGTCATTCCCGTCCGTTCATTACCGGTCGACTCCATGCCTTCCCCGTCACTCAGAGTAATGACTAAATAACGCTTTTCCTATCAACTAACATAAACATAAGGTAAACTTCTACTGGGACGAGCACTGGCTCGAACCTTAATTTCTAACTCTAATGTTATGTTATGAATTAAGATGGAAAGTGTCAAGTATTGGGCCTGCATCGGGCACTGGGACGTTTACCTTACTTCAAAGCAAAGCGTAAAATGTTGTTCACGTTTGCAATAAAGTGCCACTTCTCATAAGATTTGTTTTGCAAAATATAAACGTTACTTTCAATTGATGATCTCTTCCGATGCAGGTGTTGTAGGTACCAAAGTAAAGTTGACATTACATAATACTTTTGTCAATATAACAACAGCTTAAACAGACTTCACATTTTTACACTCAACTATACAATGAACCTTAGGCATCCTAATGCAAACGTAATTAAAGCACACACTTCCGAAGGCTAAGCCGGGCAGTGCGTTTGGCGAGCAAACAAAACGGCCTAATTGAGCTCTTATGTCTTCACTACGCTACACTACAGCTGCAGCCACCAGCTCATCGTGAGCCTTCGCCCTCCCCGCCACCTGCACCATACAACATAAATACGGGGACCATCTGATACGCCGGCGCAGGTCTCACCTTCTGGTCTCCCATAATCCCTTTGAGGCCGTCAGTGTTGATATATCCAGATGGCTCGTAGAAGGGTCATAATGGAATGGTCTTGTAGCATGATGAAGTCATAGACAGTTGCATAACTTACAAACCGAATCGCAACCCGAGTTTGATTAAAAACGTGTTTCATAAAAGTATTTTAAAAAGCCTAAAAAGGTCTGGCGACAGGAAAGCCGTAAAACGTGGACACAGTTTGTTCCCCTACTTAATGTTAACTTGTCAAAATTTGCATAAAATCTGTCGGGCGGCCGTCGTTACGAAACTTTTGACTGCACTTCGAAAGCTGTAAATTTAAAATGGCCGATAAATGAGACGACCTCCATTTTGAACAGGCATTTCCCATCGACGCAATATTTTTAAAATTTGGGTCTTTTTGGCAAAATGGGGAGCACATTTTTGCTGTGACCGACCGTTATCTTTCGTGGTATGGTATCTAATAAATATGCTTGGCATTTGTTTCCTTCAAAATGCTTCAAACAAATAAAACCATCTTAAAGAGTTCTCTGATATTTGTCGAACTTTTTTCATTTCTTCTCGGAGATTAAAAAAAGGCCATAAGCACTTGAAAATCAATGGATTTGGCAATACGTATAACAGGTAATCTTCAAAAAAGCCGTAGGTTTATTTGCTACCCGTACAAAAACAATGTCAATCAATCACCGACACAATCAAAGTGTAAAGTAGGTGACACAACACTGATTCGACAGTGATTTTCTGTTAATGTAGGTAGGTAATGCTATATTTTGTTATTTGTTTATTACGCAGTTATCATTAAACTAATTGATAAATTCACATTCACGCTTAGAGATACAAAGTGTCAATTAACTATGTTATTCAAATTACCCGCTTATGTAATTAGCGCGCTAATTAGCGTCAGTACAGACGTCATTCTTCCTGACCCACAGCTCATTTAATAATTATTAGAAATCGATACCTATCTAAATATAAATAAGTGGTTTACACTAATTATTAATGTCGTGAGCCCGTTACGCGCGTTTTTAAGAATCGACAGAAATAAATAATTTAGATAAGAGTGCTTACAGTTGAAAAAGGTACGTTAATAAGGGACTACAGTAAGTATTTCAATGTAAATGTTCTCTTGCGCGAAATGAAAAGATAGGTAAGGTTAGGTTAGACTTTTTGACGCGAGAACTCATAAACAGCACAACGCAGTAACAGCTAATAATGTGTGTAATAAGGTTTCGTTTCTAAATGGTGTAAATGTTTAATTATTAAAAAAATATATATGAATATGAATGTTGTCCAGTAGGTCGATCACGTTACGCATTGTACGAACGTCGGGTAGGTCTAAATGTCACTTATTATATGGAAAATTGAATGTTAAATCGTACCGACGTGCGTTCGGAACGTTACGTGATTACCCCTCTGGTGCTCGATTTGGAAAACACGCAGTTCGATCCGAACCTTTTATACATGCGCTCTCTATTGCACCAGCTTGTTATTTATTTTACGTCATACCTGGCCATAAAGTAGGAATTACCGCACGCTATGCGTGCGGAAAACCCCACTTCCTGGCCAGATAGAGACGTAAAATGTTGTACTCACCACGGGCGGTAATAAAGAAAGCCTCAGAGCGCATATTTATCGCTGCGATCTGAGACATTCTTTGTTTAACCGCCCTAGGTAAGTAATGTACTATAACGTATGGCTTATTTTTATTTCTCTACTTCAAAGATTTACAGTTTTCAAGTACGCGCGTGTAGCGTGTTGAATCTAAATTGATGCTGGTCTTGAAGTTCTAACCATTAAGGTACCCTATCGCAATCACAAAATCTTATTTCCCAACTGTCCGAATTTTCATATCGGCAAAAATGCAGTTTTCTCGTGTTTTTTAAATACTTACTTACCGTATAGAACCCATTATAGTAGGACAGTTTCAGGTGATAATGTGGACACGCTGCACAAAAGCACCAAATTTTTTTCAGGTACTCGTTAGGTAAGTAGCTTTAAGTTTTTGATAGGAACCAACTCCTCCGTCGGCCTTCTTTTTTTTATGGGGGTCATTTTGAATTATAGGTATATTATATATATCTCGGGCTCTAAATCACTTAGAATCACAATTTGGGGCCACAGAATTCAACTAGATATTTTTTGAGGTCGAGTTTCCAAAGGATACCAACGGAACCCGTTACCAAGCCTCCGCTGTGGATCCGTCTTTCTGCGTGTCAGGAATAGCTAGACTGTTAACCTTATTATTCTTTTATTATTTGTAATTATAGTAGATATAGTTATACATAGTCTGCGGAAATTTCAAGTGTCTATCTATTACGGTTCTAGAGATAGACCGTTTGTAATGGGCGACAAAAAAAACGCCTTAAAATGACTTTCAATGTATGGGAGCACTGTTTAATTTTTAATATATTTTTATTTTTATTAATTTTAGTTATAACAGCAATAGAAATACAAACTATGTGAAGATTTTAACAGTCTAGCTATTACTGACACGCAGATAGACGGACCCACAGCGGAGGCTTAGTAACAGGGTTCCGTTTGCTATCCTTTGGGAATTCGACCTTAAAAAATATCTAGTTGAATTCTCTGACCCCAAATATGTATACTTAGACACCAAGTTTGTGATTCTAAGTGATTTAGAACCCAAGATATATATAATCTCCTCTCCACTTATAATAAATCTCTTAATTAAAAAAAGAATCAGCCAGTTTGAAACTAAGCTTTCTAAGGTACGAATGTTCTCAGCATCCCATGGACGGAAAAATATGAAACATTTTATATAGGTACATTATTATTCCAGCTGCAACTTAGGATAGTTTTTATCCGACTGCGACAATTAATTTATTTTCCGTAATATACGACTTCATTTAATTTTTCATTTATTATTCTTAAAGTATATCGCCGCCACATCTGTCAGCTAAAAGAAACGTCAAAATCACAGTAATAAGAAATACTACGGACAAAATGGCGGAATTGCTTTGCCTTTCTTTCGCCTATTAATAATTTTAATCCCGTCTACGATATACATTGACGAGACACATAGGTACCAAAAGTAAATATAAAATTAATCGATTTTGATATGCGAACTTATATGCGCAAATGTCGAATTAAGGCGTAATTTGTACAAAAATGTAACAACAAATTCGAACAATATAAACTTGGTTTTTTTGAATGGCACGCGCGCGCGCTCTTTGCGTATTCAGCCAAACCACGAAAACTGAAACTCGAAGTTCGTATATCTGAGGGCCTACCGCGAACGGCATTCGAAGTTTTCCCTCTCTGCCGCACTTATGTACGAACTTGTAAGTATGACAGAGAGGGGAAACTTCGAATGCCTTTCGCGGTAGGCCCTCTGCATTCCTGTCATTTGTTAGTGCGATAGAGATAGAGATACCCGAACATTTTCGAATTCCGAAGTTCGTGGTTTAAAAGAAAACACGGATGTCGGATAGATCTAAATTAATATTTTATGTGTGAATATGTTTAAAATTATTTGGAAATACTATTGTTGTTATTGTTTTAGTATATTTGACTAGCTTTAAGTTTAATATTGTACGTCCGAAATGGGCAAGCTGTTGGACTTTATTTTACCCAAAACAACTAAATGTACACAGTTCTGACAATAAAGAAATCTTATTTTATCTTATCTTATCGAAAATAGGGATGTAGTAATCATAATGTTGTATTATCTCGAAAAAAAAACAACGCAAGAGGCTATATAGGTAATCAATAAGTTATAAGCGTATAAAGTTTTAAGAGGGGGTTCGTTGCGTCTCTTTTCCGCAAAACGCACGTTTATAATGAAACGATTGTTTTTTACTATGACGCTCGAGGATCGTGACGTCACGGTCCCTGATCGTTTTCTCACTCTAACAAGCGACATTAAAACGGTTGTAGCTTCGTAATTTTTTGAGATATTTGAATGAGTTTTTCGTTTCTTCTTTCTTTTGAAGTGAGTCTACAGCTACACCTCTATTTGGAAGACAAGCGGAAATAATCCATACTATCCATACTAATAATCCATACTTCCATACTAATATTATAAATGCGAAAGTGTGTCTGTCTGTTACCTCTTCACGCCTAAACCGCTGAACCGATTTAGATGAAATGAGCCCCGGGGAAGGACAAAGGGTAGTTTTTATATCTGAGGGGTTGAAATTGGGGGTGGAAATTTGTATGGAGCTACTTAAACCGCTGCACCGATTTAGATGAAATTTGGTATATAAATAGTTTGAGTCCCGAGGAAGGACATATAATAGGTTTTATCCCGGAAATCATCCCCTAAGGGGGTGAGGGGGGGGGGGGGGGGTGAACATTTGGATGTAATCTATTTTGATGAAATTTGGTGTAGATATAGGTTAAGTCCTGGGAAAGGACATGGGATAGTTTTTACCCCAGAAATCATCCCATAAGGGGGTGAAATCAGGGGTGAAAATTCGGATGGAACCTATTTTAATACAATTTGGTATAGAGATAGCTTGAGTCCTGGGAAAGGACATAGGATAGTTGTAATTCCGGAAATCACTCCCTAAGGGGGTGAAATGGGGGGGTGAAAATTTGGATGAATCCCGTTTAGATGAAATTTGGTATAAAGGTCGTTGAGTCCCGAAGAATGACATTAGATAGTTTTCATCCCGAAAATAATTCCCTAAGGATATGAAATAGGGGGTGAAAGTTTGGATAAAATCCATGTACACTCGCCATCACATACATCGGAGCAAACAAGCACGTCACAAACATCGGAACACACCTCTATTTTCAAGGCATTAGGGTGCATGTGCCGATATTTATGAACACCTATAGTGTACCTATGTATGTGATGGCGACTGTACCTAGATGAAATTTGGTATAGAGATAATTTGAGACCCTTCAAAGGATATAGAATAGTTTTTGCCTCGGAAATCATCCCTTAAGATGGTAGAAGTTTGTTTGCATTATATTTTCTAAGTATTAAGTTCTACAATTACGTCAAGTGGAGACTCTGCCCGAACCCCTCTAAGACTGAGGTTGCGGCTTTTCACCTTTCAAACAGTCTTGCAAACAGAGAGGTGGATATAACTTTTTGCGGCCAAAAACTGCGCCACAATTCGAAGCCGAAATACCTGGGTGTCATGCTAGACCGGTCACTTACCTATAAGGTACACTTGGAAAACCTGGCCCAAAAAGTGAAAACACGTGTTAACCTCATAAACCGGCTAGCAGGAACATCATGGGGGGCTCGGGCTGACGTCTTGCGCTCTTCCTCCATCGCACTCGTATATTCGCCGGCGGAGTATTGTGCTCCAGCATGGTATAGAAGCGCGCATACAAGTAAGATCGACGTTCAACTGAACCGAGTTATGCGAACTATATCCGGAAGCTTGAAGCCAACTCCCACCAGATGGCTCCCCATGCTGTCGCATATTGCTCCGCCGGATATAAGAAGAACACATGCTGCTGCGCGGGAGTGGACTAAGGCAACAACGCAAACGCTGCCAATTAGAGAGACACTCCATCACCTGCCTCACCCACGTCTACCGTCCCGCAAACCCATATGGTCCGACTGCAAGCTACAGGGCTCGGAGCCCTTCAGTATCCATTTGGAGTGGAGGAAGCAGTGGCAGGAACAGGATGGAGCCCCTAACATAGACCCCACTAGAACTCCAACGGGCTTTAACGAACACCGCAAGACCTGGGTCACTCTGAACCGCATCCGGACGGGCGTTGGGTGCTGCAATCACAACCTACACAAGTGGGGCATATCAACAGCAGCTGACTGTGACTGTGGTGCGCCAACACAAACCGTCCTACACATTGTTGAGGAATGCCCCAGAAGACTATTCACGGGAGGTATGGATGAGCTAATGGCGCTGACCCCTGCAGCAAGGGACTGGCTACTCAACTTAGATATTAAATTGTAATCTTTTAAACTTGTACTCATTGTTAGTATTAATTTCAACTTTATAAAAGCCATACGATATAATAATAATTAAGTTCTACGCGGACGAAGTCGCGGGCAACAGCTAGTATACCTATAATTCAAAATGACCCCCATAAAAAAAGATGGCCGTCGGAGGAGCTGGTTCCTATCAAAAACTTAAAGCTATGTACCTAACTAGTACATGAAAAAAATTAGGTTAGGTTAGGTTTGTGGTTCATTCTGAAAATTTCATAGTTTCAGAGAAAAACGCAAATTTTGCCAAACTGAAAATTCGGACAACCGATACAGTTGGGACGTCAAATTTAGTGATTGCGATAGGTACCCGCCAAGTGATGTCTCCATTACTTGATGATATTGTGTTTTATATCTTTTTACAGATGTTGACATTAATTTTATCGCAATCGTTAAAAAGTCCATGTTCTTAAGTAGGCCATCCTCTACCGAGTCATTGAAAAAGAGCGTAAGTGTGTTTTGGGCTTGGTGGACTTCTGTGTTCTCGGCAGCACTGATAACGCGTCAAGATCATAATAGTACATTACTTACCTAGGGCGGTTAAACAAAGAATGTCTCAGATCGCAGGTATTTGACGCCCGAGCCGAAGGCAAGGGCGATAAATATGCGCTCTGAGGCTTTCTTTATTACCGCCCGTGGTAAGTACAAAATTTTACGTCTCTACCTGGCCAGGAAGTGGGGGTTTCCGCACGCATAGCGTGCGGTAATTCCTACTTTATGGCCAGGTATGACGTAAAATAATATGCGTGTGTGGTTTCGTGCATTATACGCGATCGGAATAAATAGTGCTGATTTACCTAAATAAATGAGAATGTCACATGTAGAGGCAGTTATGAAGATTACCCAAAAAAAATGTATTAAGCTATGTGCTTCATCACATATGTTCCTTGAGTAATTCTAAGCATTTCTAGTCCGGGAGGCAATAAGAAACGTTAAGCTAATTGGGAAGCTAGCCACGCTGCGATCATTGAATTTTTTTTTCACTATGTTTTTGCATTAGGACATTGTAAAAAGTGTATATTTTTAAAAAATCCATGAATTGCGCTTTATTTTTGTATTTTTTATTCGATAGTTTTTGTCACTATACAAAAGTTATTAGCTCCCAAAGCAAAAATCTCCTACCAACATTTTCACCTTTTTACGTTTTTCTTGTAAAATTACTATAAAACTGAAAAAAAACTAATATTAGCAATGAATTCTACGTCTTTGGTTTATACGAAAATGATACCAAACTGGCCCTAGTAGCCACCAGGACGAGAATAGTTTTTTTTTAAAGACGACTTGTGGCGGCCATCTTTGTACCTTCCCGACTAGCCTCACGTTTCTTATTGCCTCCCGGACTAGAAATGCTTAGAATTACTCAAGGAACATATATGATGAAGCACATAACTTAATAAACATTTTTTGGGTTATGTATGGGAGCAATGCATAACTTCCTCCACTAACACACGTTTGGAGTAGGCAAGTTTTTTGATTTATCACTTTAACATTTACGTCCGTTTATAACCTAAAAATATCTGAGCTATATTTATACCAACAAATATATTTTACAATCCATATTGGTATCCATTAGTGTCCGACCGAAGGTTCTGTTTCGGCCGGTTTCGGCCGTAGTTTCGGTTTCGGCCAAAAAACGGCCGAACCTTTCGGCCGGGCTGATACTTATGAAACGGTACTTCGGGTCGCGTTCGACAAACTTCGGGTGTGCTCGTGGTTGGCACTAGCTATATGGCGTAGCTCGCCGGCCACCGGCTCAGTGATGTGACGGTTTGTGTGCTAGTTCCCGGAATTATGGTAACTTGTAGTAAACTTTGTTTTATTTTATACAACCTTCATGAGTTTCAGGTGTTACATTGTTAATATGTCATTTTTTCAACGATTTTATTTTAACAAGTTTACAAAAGGTTCGGTTTCGGTTTCGGCCGAAACTAGAGCCAAAGCCGAACTTTCGGTTTCGGCAACAAACCATGTTTCGGTCGGACACTACACTAGTATCTATCATATAGGCAGGTTTTTGTACGTTCATGTACAATAGATATAAATAGGTACATAATTACAAATATTTCCAAAAAAATACATATCATATCATACCATATAAAAACAAAGCTTCTTATTATGGGATGATGTATAATGGGATGATGTATTTTTTAGTTTTTGACTTTCTGCCCAATTGTGTCATACATTTTAGGAAAATTAGCACTGCCTGTTCCGATCTCTGTTAGGCGCAGAACACACGCGGCGCTTCGGCACTGCGCTGCGCTCCGCCCGCGCCTCGTTGCGCAAACTTTGACATGTAAAAGTACACGATGCAAAAAATACAGTGAGCGGAACTCCGCTTACTTTCTTTGTCATTGTTTAATCCTTACGACCTCCGGAGCACGCTGTTAAAATTATTCGGTATTCTTCCGGGGCACCGTCTATAAAACGCACAACCTCTTCTACTCCTACGCGAGTAGCCGCGGTGTACCGCTGTACAGCGCGTAGCGCGCCGCCACATTGCTCGGTGCCAACACTGCCAACTAGTCAAGACGCCTCGTGTATTCCGAACCTTAATGAGGCTCCCCCGTAGATAGCGCCGATTTGACGTCAACCAAACAACGTATTTAATAGCCGATAACCCGACACCGGGTCGTTGCCTAAACCCATTAGTCGTGTCAGACGTCATCAGTTGTACTACCTATTTTTAAACCGGGATAATGAAAGGGCATTCAAGTTTGTTTAAACATCTATATGGCCATCAACCACCAATGACAAGACACAACATACAAGACTTCAAAATTAAATTTGTAGTTCCCGTACTGTCGACGTCGTGTTTACACTTTTGCTTGATTCATTTGTCTTATACTTAAGTAGATATATAATACAGAGAGGATAACAAAGAGGTAAAGTTTGTAAGTGTGTAGCTTTATAAGGATCTAAGACTGTATGTGAAGGGTAAACTCCGAAACTAATTACCTACTCGTCCGATTAAAACATTATGTATGTGTCCGTCAACATACAACCGTCCGTTCTTTTTTAAATTTGTTGTAAATATTTATGTTTTTTTTTAAATAAAGATTATTGATATCCGTAAATCCATTATAGAACTTACACAAGATAAAGGTGAAATATACAGACACAACAGGTTATACAGATACATATATTCCAGTTAACCAATTATATCAACAGTATTCATATACACCGTGGGCGTTAATAACCCGAAAGATTTTAACCACGCATTCCGGAGGTCATTAGGAGTAAAACATGTTAAGTATATATATGAATCCAATCCAAATTCAGCAAAAAAAAATGTTTTTCTGTATTTTTTTCGGTTTTTGTAAATAAAATTTGGATAAGTATCGCTTCCTGGATGGAAATCATCCCTTTTAATAAAATGGTAACAATTATTTCTCCAAAAAAGAATGAATTTAGTGAGTGGTAGCTGTCACTTTGATGTATATGTCAATAACGACTCGAAACTTGGCAACATCGGTAGCAACGTCTCCATCAAAAGAGCTTAATGCACTTTACTAATCACAATAAATAGTTTACATGAAAATGATAATATCTTCAAAACTAAGCAGGATTTGACTGGGGTTCAAATAAAATTTTTTGCGCCTAATGACCTAAGGAATGCGTGGTTAAAATATGTCGGGTTATTAACGCCCACGGTGTATAACGGACCTTCGGGATGGACAAAAGCTATATTTTATGCCGCGGCGTCGCTTGCATTCTATGCAATACGCGGAGCCGCACGGGGAGCTAGAATTTACAACTGCAGTTGGGCCAAGTTCAAGAAACAAGTAGTCCATCACACCGGTGAGCCATAAAATACTTTTACATTTTAGGTAGATAATATAAGATATAAATTATGTCCCGATCATGCAAGTCACAAGAAATCACAAAGGCACTTTACTTATGTAGCTTAGTAACAAAATTTAGGTAAAAGGTTTTATAACTTTGGATGTGTCCACATGAACCTCAACGCATTTTTTTTATGACCGGATTTTATCGAATATTTGTCGCACACAAGGTAGATTCACTCGAGGAAAATATGGTTAACAAAATTTGGAAACATACTGTCGAAAATAGTAAAATAATAAATGAATGTTAATATTAAGGATCACCGATGTCATAAAAGGTCCCACGAGGTATTTTTATTTCAAACCAGAAGTTGAAGAAAAGTTTGATGAGCCAATTTAATTAATAACCTTGTTATTAGGCTCATCAGATCGGATATTTTGAAAGAGTTAATAAGCCACGTTTTTCATCGTAACAAGCAAATAATTACCCATAATTACTCACACAGCAACAATGTCGTATATGTAGAAACGGGGTCATGTTAGTGTGGAGTGGATGACGTGAATGTGTCTAATGAGGGAGGAATGTCTTAATTAGTGGTGTTCGCTGCGGACTGTGCCGAAACGGGGTAATTACTAATTACCGATAACTCTTTAATTAACCTGCCTAATAACAGTGTATTTGCATTGCCGCTGTCGGTCCAATTAGACGGTTATCGATTGAAAACACTACGTGACTTTAAGGTTATATACATATATGAAGAACGAACAGTTTCCGGCACGAAGTACGACTACCTAAAAGTAACTATTACCCTAAGAGTCTTAACACTCTTAACCATTTATCTTACATACATTATTATTCATTCGTACAAATAAAGACCAATTTTCGAAGCCGGAGTTTATACAGAGTGAAGTTTATGACATCGATGTGAAAAAATTATCATTAAAGGTCCATATATAGGTAATAAAATACTTAAAAGAGGGCAGATAGTATGAAGATAAGTTAACGTTATTGTTAGAATGGGATATTAACATTAATATTACATTTATTTAAATAGTACCTAGTAGCCTTTTACAAATGAAGTCTTTTAAAATAAAACGACTATTTAATTAAGCAAATGTTACTCTCAAAATATAATAAACTATCTGTAAATTGTGAAAGTGAGATGCAAAGTTCGGTTGTTTCTCAAAGGGGTCGAATTTGGAATGAACACAAACATATGCGCGCGCGTCACTCCTCACGCCACTTGGGGTTATCGGGCGCATAATGAGTCGATAGACAGTGAGTGTGGAACGAAAATATTGCATTAGTTGCTTACATTCTTAATCTCAAAATGGCTTGAAGAATAAATTCAGTATAAAATTATGTGATGAAAGCCGACTAGGTACTCGAAATTCAAAATTGTCACTCATGCTGCCGTTGTACTTCGAAAACAACAGTAAAACGTTAGTCGCTAGCGTTTAGTTCACGATGCGTAATTTAACGTTCGATTCGTACTATTTACCAATTTGCAAAATGGCGCGTGATAACATATTAACCGTCAAGGGTTACCGTGGATCCGATCGACACCTATCACAAATTAAAGAATTTATAAAAATAAGGGTTTTGAATTGACAACATACCTAATTAATAACTGCCCGTGTACATAAAAAAAATGTAATACGCAGGACTATATCACATTTTTTCGTCACGTAACGCATTGTACGTGCGTCAGATAGATCTATCTATATGTCACTTTTTGTATAGGCAAATGACAACAAACAATGAGTTGTCCTAACGTACGTTCGAGATCTGCCAAGAAAAAAAGTGTGACAGCGTATTTACAGGACTTTGCAAAGTCTGGAGTTCCATCAATGTGTATTTTCAAAACGGAAGTATCTAATTGAGATAAATAAGTTTAATTTCAGTATTTTTTCCTAAATATAGACAATGATAACCCTAATGATGTAGGGACTTCCGTTCGCACGATTTAACAACAGGATGGCATAGAGTAGATAACAATATATAACATTATTGACATGATATTTACAATTGCTAGGGTGCTCATTGACTTCCTAATCTTATTTCTTTTTTTTCATTAACTGTCGCCGGTGTTCTCAAAATTCGTCATGGCGTGTAATTATTCACAATAGACGTAAGTATATACATACTGCTGATATTTTTTTCTAATACATTCTTTATCTTTTCTTAGGTCCATGTTCCAGCTAATTTGATTGTTGCTGGTGGGACTAAGTTGTCAACCCTACAGTTACTCGTAGGGATGAACCATTTTTATCATTAAGTATGCCCTGCAACAACTAAGTATATAATAATTGAATGTAGGTACCTGTATAATAATGGTTTGTAGGTATGTATATAAGTTTGTTCGCCGATAACTCCAGAATCGTTTATTGGAACGTCGTGAACTTTGGTGGGCGAATTAATGACTTTTTTTAGTTTAAGTTGAAACTTGAGCCAAATCGGTCATTGGGTTGCCGAGATATAGGGGGCTGTAAGTGGGAGTATATCACGAGTTCACAACTCGGGATGAACCATTAGTACTTGTACATATAAAACAATCAATTAGGTTTTGACGTAAGTGTGTAATTACAAGTGACTTAAATATTTTTGACGCACATGCCACAACCACCGCATTAATGGGTAGGTATCTGATTTTTTTTTTTTTTTTTTTCGAAGACCTGAGAACTTTTATTTAAACATGTGGTAATTACATATTACATTGTAGTTTTCAGTTACATTATCACACAAATAAATAATAAATTACTATAGAATAACAAAAATAATATCGGCCATAAATGAAGCAGAAAACACAAATGTAATAAATGTCAACCATGGCCACTAATGAAGGGCGAGACCGCCATGTGCTCGCAATTCTCACTAAACAAGTACTTCTTAATTAGTACCGAACACGGTTAAGTAATATAATACACCAATTAGCAACAACCGATATTTTTTTAACGTCGTTACCCGGAAAAGTAGCGAGAGCTTAAAAACTGTGAATAGGTAGTTGTTCAGTTAAATAAACAGGCTTTCTATGTTATCATATTATTTGAAAAACGATTCGACCAATTTCACCGAGCACCGCGCACAATCCCGCCGCGCAGCGTTTTCGGGGCGGGTGACTTTTTCATTTATCATTATCACACTATAGACTTGCAAGCACTATGCAAGCGACGCGATCAATGAGCGTGCTCGCAGCGTGGTCGTTGCGGTTACGCAGCGTGCTTTGACGCGGTTGCGCAGCGACCTTGCCGCTACACTATGATGCAGAGTTACCCAGACGTTAAGCATACGCCTGTTATCATTTTGACGATTTGCGGGCCCTCACGCGCTGGGGGTAGGGTAGGGGGTAGGTACTTCATTTCTAAACTTCGTTCACAATTTAACTTATATTACGGTGTTCAATTGGAAAAATCCTTGCTTTAGTTCTGAAAAATACAATTATATTGCCTAAACAGAGAGGACATTAAATGGACTCGTATCTATTTTCATGCATGTACAGCAATGCGCTTTTCAAAACAACATTCTGATCGAAATCGTCTTATTAAAATGAACCAGATATGGTTAGGTAAAACTTATAACTATTTACTAATGTAAATTGTTCTCATTTGAACAACAGGCGCTAACAGA
Source organism: Epinotia brunnichana (assembly GCA_963854355.1). Taxonomy (NCBI): domain Eukaryota; kingdom Metazoa; phylum Arthropoda; class Insecta; order Lepidoptera; family Tortricidae; genus Epinotia; species Epinotia brunnichana. The sequence goes on from OY977940.1 coordinate 20,691,264, forward strand.
TATATGTAAACCTTATTAATAACTACCTGTTTATAATTATAAGTCTGGTCTATGATTCAACGACTATAGACTACACATAACAATATAAAATATAAATCAATTTTATGTCGTTATCAAGGCAAGTGCACATAAAGCAATGACACATTGGTTTGATTGGACCCGCTTGCGGTCTGGTCGTCCCGCACCGACCGCAGCCGATAGCGAAATATCAGGGCTGGTGCTCACAATTTCCGACGACACACGGCAAATTAACCTGACCTCCGAATACGCCTAATTCTTACAAATCTACGGCTCAAGTATAGTGACTTGAGGTAAGACGAGCGGAGATCGCGAATCACATAGCAGGCTTGAAGCGGCGCCGCTGCACACTGTGGGAATTTGTCATCCGTTGTTTTTGCACAACTATGAGGTAAGGTAGGTACTTCATCACCAACGGTAATGATATCCGCGAACAGTGCCTAAAGTTAAGGCTGCAATCTTTACGGTTAGCGCAACAAAGAAGAATTAATTGAGAGAGTTTTGTCTTGAAATTATTTATATTTTACGAAAATTCATGTTCTGTGCAGGTAATGATTAATTCGAGTTGCTAACAACCGGGATAGGGTCACATTTTTATGAAACACAAAGAAGACAGGCTTGGACACCCAGCAAAGAGACATGTTGAGGATGAAGTTCCGAAAAGGGTTTTGTTGGTGACAAAACACAACCATCAGAAGACGACCTTATAAAAGAAACAATAACCTAACAAGCTAATAACTATAAACCCCGAATGAGTTTTATATTATAGGTCGTTCTTCTTGTGCATCTATGAATCAATATAACACGGATTACACCAGTCCGTCCGTCCGTACACTATGAATGAAATAAAAGGCATATATAATGTTCGGGACTACGATCGCTATCATCTTTCCGTTCAATATTCCGCTCCGCAGTCCCAAGACTTTGACCAGTGTGTGTTGTCAGTGATGACGTATGGCACGGAAACGTGATCGCTTACTATCGGCTTCATAAGAAGGCTCAAAGTCACATGGTGAGGGCTATGCTGGGAGTTTCTCTGCGCGATCGCATCAGAAATGAGGCTATCCGCAGCAGAACCAAGGTAACCGATATAGCCCTCCGAATCGCTAAACTTAAGTGGCAGTGGTCGGAGCACATTGCACGTAGAACCGATGGCCGTTGTGGCGGAAAGATTCTCGAGTACCGGAAGACCTGGTAAAGGTCGCGGGAGTCCGCTGGATGCAGGTAACGCAGGACCGGTCATTGTGGCACTCTTTGGGGGAGGCCTATGTCCAGCAGTGGACATCTTTCGGCTGATATGATAATGATGATAAATGTTTTGTCAAACGCAATCGTAATGCAATAAACTTTAATGTTTCTATTAAAACGAATGGCATTCTACCTGTGTTCCATTATTAGGAAAATAAGCGATTAGATTCTGATTCCATAAATTATTTTTTACTCTGCTATTTGTCGGTGTTGCGCGCTTCCAATCAATGGCTTAAACTTGTTTATCGCGACGTTTCAAACGTATTGCAGCATCTGTGGTTTTTTTTTTTTTGATTAATGTAACTTCGAATGTTAACTGTTTAACCGGCCTAACCCTAATATTACCCTAATCCTAATATCCTAATCTATGCTAATATTATAAAGAGGTAATGTTTGTTGGTTTTTATGTCGGAGGTAAACACAGAAATGACTCAGCAGATACAAAGAATATTTCATCAGTTTAAAATATGGACTATCACAGGCGGCGCCGCGTGGGCATAGTTATATTATAAAATATTCTGTTCTCTTATATCAAAAACCATTGAACGGATTTTCAAGAAACTATCCGATACTGTAGCTTAGGCATCAGATAGGAGATAGGACATAGGCTACTGTTTATGTACAGAGTCGCGAGCAGCAGTTAGTTGAATATAAGCTAACAATAATTTGAGATTAATAATGTATCTATGTAACGCTAGAAGTGCGGTCGCAACTCCGATGGACCAATTAACACTGATTAATTCATCGTAACAGCCTCATTTCATTAATTATAACCATAATAATAAATTCATAAGCCAAAGTTAATTAATGAAAATGCAATATTAAATTGATTCTCACCGTGATAACTTCGTGTGTGCAAATGAAAATAATACTGAGCATGTTTCTCAATTCACATGTTACATTTTTGCTAAAGTTAAATACTCCGTTCATTTAAAACAAGAATTAGCTTAATAAGGTTAAATACGATATTTTATTTTATTTCGATATTAATGTAACCGGTACCTAATGAAATGACATAATTTTTTGTTTTCTCTCTCCGTTGCATTCGAACCAGACTGCTCATGAAATAATTGTTTGCCGTTCACCTAAATAGTTTAGCTACGGTAGCCTAGTGGTTCAGGCATGCGGCTGTCAAGCGGCGGTCGTGGGTTCGAATACCGGCGCGTACCAAAGAGTTTTCGGAACTTATGTACGGAATATTTACCGTTAGCTTTTCGGTGAAGGAAAACATCGTGAAGAAACCGAGCTAATCCCCCAATAAGGTCTAATTTTCCCTCTGGGTTGGAAGGTCAGATGGCAGTCGCTTTCGTCAAACTAGTGCCTATGCCAAATCTTGGGATTAGGTGTAAAAGCGGACCCCGGGCCCCTTTAGGGGCACAACCGGGAATAACGCTAGGAGAATGATGAATGATGATGACACCTAAATAATTTAGCTGCAAATATGCGAAATACTTACATATCACGATTTTGGAAAGATACCTATAAAAATAAGTGTACCGTTGGACCAACTTTGGTACGGAACACTAAAAAGTAGTTACGTCCCCTTGGCTTCGTAATTTATTATGCACATATCTTATCTATAAATTTTTCGATGTATTTTCCATTTTTACAGTGGTATATATCTACAAAACAGTTTCATGGTTACATGTTGTTGATATTTGATTTGCAGCAATAAGATCATGATGCATGTTTGTCATAATTTGTACTAAAATCATTTTGTATTTTCTTAGTATTAATCTGTGTATAGGGAAATATCGTCCAGTTGAAATCTCTTCAGGTCCCAGATTCCGAACACGACCCGTAAAGAATAGACAACTCGTTAATCCACTACAAACGGCCGTAATGCGTAAGATAAGAAAATAAAACGTTAAAGTCCATTTAATTGTTCCCGGTAATTATACTTAAGAACACAGCGTACATAATTAAAACGAATGAAGCATCGCTACCACTGGGCTAGTGATGTAGCTCTAATGAGCCACTTGCTAATTAGTGAATAAACAAGCCGGGTACTGCCTTCTAATTGGCTTTTGGGACAACCGCGCTTGGAGCAGGATTTTCTTTCATTGTACAGCTTTTGGTACAGCGTTAGGCCTTTTAGATAACTTGGAGTACAAGGGTTTATAGCTAATTTGTTATAGATGGTTCTGGTGTAAATTCAAATTTAACACAGCAGTAATATTAGATCTCTGGTGTAACGGTTTTTAAGTATTCCATAGTGTATTATCAGATTTACTAGATGACGACTAGTATGATAAAATTAATTGAAAACAAATTATGCATAAAATTAAGTTTACATTCATAGTATTACTGACCAGAGTGATTAAATTTTTATTTTAGTACCCATTGAATTCTTAGGACACCTTTAATTTAAAAAAAATACAACTTATATGACTTTGATAAATAGCTAACTGCGCTAACATGGTAATTAAGTAGGTAGGCATTCATGTTTCGCCACCTAATGTTTGAATCTTAATTATTCACAACTAATGATATTTAAGAAGAATATCAGAGAAACTTGATTTACTATGTAATATATAAATTAAATTGCTTGTTATTAAATAAGGTTTAAAAATAATTCATTTTAACACTGATATCAAACTTTTAATAGGAGTTTATGTGACTGTACATAATGAAGGGCACTAAACACGAGTGTTTTAATGCCTAATTATGTACAGTCACATGTTACATACACTACTTTATCTACCCACATATTATAAATCCTCGATGATGTGTTCGGGAACCATTAGAATAACGGCCATTGCACCGCCATAGCTGATTAGATTTCAAATCATGACCAACTAGATTTCCATAATAACATCGATATCGATGTTATTATTATTTTTCATACATTATAATAACACTGGCACAGATAAAACGCTGATGTTACGTTACTGGTTGCAATAATAGTGGTCATGTTTCCGAACACATTATAGAGGATTTATGATATGGGTGTAGATAAATGTATTATGAGAAATCAAAAGTGGGCCAAATTTTTATTTAATACTTGACCAGTTAATTACACGATCGTTTACATTGATAAGAAAATGTTTAAAATATCAAATAGGTATGACGAAAAAAGTCTAACGTTGGTAACAATGAACTGTTTATGTCTAACTTGGACAAGCGGAAGCCTTATCTCTTCACAACAAGGCTCTTATTGCGTCACAACTTATCTGTCAAACTTTACTGATAAGGGCACTAGTGAACTTGAAACTTTCAACGTTTTGTTAAATGTTAGGTCAAATGGGTGTACATTATGATTTATGGATACATAGATAACAAAAATGTAAAACTTAGAAAACAAAATCTAAAAGTTAAGGTACTTACTATAGGTATTAGTTGAACCAAACTCTCAATCAAATTTTAAAAGGAACAAGTAAAAGTAATAACTGCAAATTAAAAAAAACAAGACATCAATTTCATCGTCGTGTCGGGTTTAATTTGAAATTTAATAAACACTTGCGTGTTACAAGGAACTTATACATATCTACTCAAGCATGAAATAGACACTTAATTGGTAAACGATAAGTGAAATGATATTGTAATTTCATTAACTATCACTAGAATGGAATTAGGTAATTAATGCAATTAGGTTGAAAGTGTACGTTCTCGACTTATAATAGTTTTTCAAAGCGAGCTCGGCGGAGATCATTAAGCGGACTCTTCAAAGCTGTCGCCGCATTACACTAATTGACGTAATTAGAGGGATTGCCGAACGGAAATAAAAGTCTGCTCACCTTCATGAAACGCCGGCCCGGCCAATTAGTCTAGCAACTCGTAATTAGCCTCTTCAGAACACTCTTACGGGCGATTAGTCCAGCACTAGTTTCAATAAAAATCACGGCACAAAATGTTCATTTTCAGTGCGCGGCGTCACGACACTTAAAAGTTTTTCGCGATCGCGAGCGAGAAGGAGCGAGCGGAGCGGAGACGTGCACACGCCGCGCGCGCTGTACAGCGAATGAGAGGGACGTCGCTTAAGGTTAGGCGGGGAGCGATATTTACCCTTCCTTTTCCCGTACGAAAGCTCCGTATTTGCGGAGCTTTTCGCGCAATATCGCGGCGGAGCTTAGGACGTTTTGACGCTGGGGCGACGCTTAATGCTGTAAGTGGGCAGATTTTGAGCGCCGCAGCGTATAGGCCTGAATAAAAACGATATGAATCGAATTAAATGAGATGCGATTTTAGTTTAAAATGAATAATAAGTGACCGGTATAATGAGCAAATTTTGAGATATCACCGTAGATTGTACGTACGGCCGTGAAATTGTAAAGTTTCGGTTAGGTTAGTTTATAATTATAATATTACGTTTCCGATTATGAAATGCATAAGCTATTAAGTAACATATCGATGTTCAAAAAAATACGTTGAAATATATTAAGTTCTTTAATTAAACGTCAGACTTTGACTTGTTAGTTAATAAATGTTTATACTTACATGGCAAATTAACGACAGGTTGAACTGAAGTATATGTATGAAATGATTTGTGGATATATTTCGAAATTAGGTAGGTAAGCACTTAGGTATGACATGACCAATGTTGGTTACAATGAATGAGATCTTAGACCGAGACCGCCGGGGCATGGTTTTATAAATTTCATAACCTAAATTAATATATTATATCATGGCTACCGGCAACGGCATTAAGTTCGGCTTTTGTAGGTATCTATAACTTGTTACTTGCACACGTCTGTGCATTATTGTGTAATAGAGATTAAATAAATATTTACAAAATAAAGAGTTCTAATTAATGTTTTTATGCCTTTTATACTTGGGTCAAACCGATTTGTAGGTACTTGCATTGCATCTGGAGCACAAATTTATTTTTACGCTCAATGAAACCACATGCATTTATCTACGAGTTACCTTCATTCTTCCTTCATTACAGTCATGACTTGTCACTATCCACGTAATCAATATTAAAGTAGGTACAATACAATTCAGATAAAAAAATCCAACCTACCAAGCATCCAAATTGAATAAGAACTTATTAATTTTTCAGCACCCTACAAAAGGAATTAAACGATTGTATGGAAGTGACCTATGAATGCAATCTTGCTCGCTAGAGGATGCATTGTGTCGAATGCAAGGGACGCCATTCATCATTGATAAAACTAGTCGGCGGCCGGCGACGGGCGACACCTCATTCGGCAACGCCTGGCCATACAATTTCATGGACTGTACGATTCGGTTTTATAAGAAACAGGTTGGTGAAATGGGTCGAATATAATGTAGGATTTGTATGTTTCGTGCCAGGAGTTATGGCAATAGCGATCACAAGACTATTATCCCGACGTCGCAATACCTGAACGATAAGCTCTCATTTTGGAGTGTATAATACACTCCAAAATGAGAGACACTGTGTATTGTAGTTATTGTGTATTGTATTGTAATTGGATATCGTAATTAGTTAACGTTAATCACTACATAGTCGCTTAAGGCGCTGTCAACACCAAAAACGCGCACACTGTCTATTTGTATCGGAGTAAACGAGAGCGAGTTTTACTTGGGCGGCCAGGTTTTAGAACAAAATAATGAATAAATATTAAAATAAAAAAATAATAATTACAGTTCACAATGTCAAGATAATTCTATTTTAAACATGACAATAAATTGAAATTATGTAAATTAGAAAATAAATAAAAACAACCTTAATTATCAAAAAAAAAAAAAATAATAATAAAAAAAAGTGTAGATTATTTGTGAAATATGGCTCGTTAGCGGTTTAGGTATGAATATGTTGACTTAATGTTTTTAATTGCAGACCCATACGTCAAAAAAATAAGGACTCAGAACAGTTTAAGATGATTTTAAGACCAATTTTTGCAAATATTTTCTATCGAGCCGATTTCATCCAATTATGTTTCGAGTCCATCTACGGTCTTGGAAATATGATAAATATTAACGTAGTTTTTTAGTTAGAACCAATCGTTTTTCTTAAAAAACTGCTTAAATAATATCAATTTCAACAAATTAGGTCCTTACCGCTGTCTGTCCCTATGTATGCTTAGATCTTTAAAACTACGCAACGGATGTTGATGCGGTTTTTTTAATAGATGGAGTGATTCTAGAGGAAGGTTTGTATGTATAAAACATCTCCTGGGCCGTCCTGGCACGAAGTATGGTTTCGGCGCTAAGAATTTATTTGTAATATTCAAGATGTTTTGTCACCATTTGTAGTATTTGTACCTACAAGCGATTAATAATTAAAAATATGTTGATAGTAATATTTTTTAGCAAGCCTAAAACTCTTTAAAAAATTTGTACAGGTTTCCAACTGTTGACGGAATTATTATCTTGATAATTATCGTTACATTTAGATACCTACCCATCTGTCTGTTATTATAGTATGTACATACTGTGTACGTGCAGTAAAAGTGTGATATTCGGAATGAATTAAATTATTCTTCTAATTAACGCTGACCAGTATATTCAAGCAACATAAGTGCTTAAAAATAACCTGCTCGACATAGTTAAGCATCTTCTTAAAGCACTTAATTGCATGGAATCCAGGGTAAAATATCCAGTTACTGGACGTACGCGGTTAATTAACCATTCTTAAGCAAACTTAACTATCGGTAATTGATCAGTTTGTAATTTACAGTGCGGGTATAATAGCTAAGAATTTAATGGCACCATATAAAATATATTAAGCCCCCATACCTACCTCTATCAATTATGTCGCATTTTGTTAAATATTTTTAATAACGCCCACTTACATAAACTCATGTCTGTATTTCAGAAGGGGTGAGTTTTTAACCGACTTCAAAAAAGGAGGAGGTTCTCAATTCGGATGTATATATATAAGTATGTATTTTTATTGTTTATTACCTCAGAACTCCGTCATTTATGAGCCGATTCGTACAATTTTTTTTTTTATTGAAAGTATATGCTTCCAGATTGGTCCCATGGTTTTCAAAACCCCAGTTGGATAATGGGAACCATGAGGAATTGAGGGAACTCCTCAAATATATTAGGCACGCATGTAGTAATTTCGGTATTTTATATTATAACTCGTGTATTTACACCCGAAAATCATAAATTTGGTGATGGTGGAAGTGATGATGAAGACCACAGATGGCTTGTGGAACTTCTCAATGATGTACCTACTTCAAACTATAAAAGTACGTCACAGATTCTGATAAGATTTCGTTGAAATAGCAAACAATGAAGTGCCAAGGGTATAATTCTGAGATCCTTCAGGAATCGATGGAAGTTCTCAAATATTATCGGCTCACATACGGTGATTTGGTTTTTTTTCTCTAATAATCAACGCATTTGCTCTCGGAAATCAGTTCATGTGGTAAATTGCAAAAGAAATGTGGTAATGTTCATGTGGCTTGGCGGAGTACTGAATTGAAGTCGGTTAAAACTTTGTTTTTAAAGTAGGTAAATTATTAATTTATAGAGCCAAACTTCTGGTTTTTGCCCAGCAGTGGGACACTACAGGCTCACAATAATAATAATACTTCTGGCAATTGTAAGTTTAAAGGAGGAGAAAATGTGATACTGCCTTGCTAATATATGTACATCGATTAAAAGTCGTACTAAGTAGCATATGCTTTCGACATTTTAGGTTTGAATTACAGAGGAAAATATTTTGCCTCGGGCAGGATTTGGACCCGCATACTATAGCCAAGCCGGGGCAGCCGTATAGCGATCAAGCTTTTGACGTGATAACGTCTTATAAATCGATGAACACCGCCAGCACGCACGAAAAAGTATGACTCATTGTCCCGTCCCGCCTGAGCCGAGCGTTCAGCTTTATGACGTTATCACGTAAAATGATCGTTCGTAAAACGACTTTATAGACAACCAATTTTTCAAGTCAACATTTTTTTTAACAGTTTACTCGTTTTGTTTTGTTAATTACATAGCTTATATTATAACTTTAACGTATATGTTTAGCGTTGATATTATGCAGTTTTTTTATATATTGTGTGTTTTCTCCAAAATCGAATAAATACTCCCTTAGCGGATTAAGACGCAGGCCCTATCGCTGGATGTCTTACCCTTCTAAATTCAAAAACGAGTTTTATCTTAATATTAAATTGAATTAAAGTATGAATAAAAAGTAGAAGGGTTCGCTCACAGTTAATAAAGTATAAAAGTTGTCTTGTTACCGTTGTCATACATCTTATGCGGGCTTGGATCAATTTAGCTCCTAAAGGGGTGTAAGGAATGATTTATGACTTGTGACCATAATGGTTTTAATTAGTGCATGCTAGTATGTAGTTATTTATGGTTAGGAGTAGTTTATTGACCAGGAGGTCGATCAGACGCTTACGTATCGTATTACAATCTGATATTAATTAGTGAGACTGTTAGCTGCTGGCCGCCCTTTGAAGCGAAACAAATTGACAAAAAATATGTTTGTGAAACGTAAGAGTCTAGTTTACTTTACCAACAGGTACTCAAACTATGTGAGTACAGTAACAACCGGTATTATTAACTGAGATATACCTCTAATTTACATTTTCTTTTTTTATATATTTTTTTATTAAACTAGTAATTTAATGTAAACTTAAACAATAAATCTCGTACCTATTTAAAAAAAAACTGTCATCCTCCCAATGGAGAATGGAGCCAATGCTCTTGTTATTAGGAATGCATCGTGAGATGATTTGTTGCCACTAATGATGTACGTAACTCGACGCATATTGCCACCAAACATTTAAATTGGTTCCAAAAATTTAAATTGACACGTCCTCTCAAATTATAACGTTACTTGTCAACCCTAATTAGTTTCGCAGTTAACAAGTTGTCCCAGAGTCAAATTATTAGCGTTTATCGACAAATTTAAAGCACTTAATACTAGGATTCTACCTAATTAGTTAGTAAATTAGTACCTATTTATTGTGGAATATAGAAACTCCCACACATACAAAGGTTGTTACCAATGTGAACTATTTGTGAACCCTGCAAACATTAGGCTCTAACACTCCTTTTTCGGGCAGTCGTGTAAAAAGGCAGAGACAAATTTGCAGAATTTTTGGAAAAGGTACGTACTACGTATACAATCATGCTGACGACGCAACATGAGCCCATGCAGGGCTGTTATTCGCTACGCGTTAATGCGGCTCACCCCACCGGTCACCCGTTACGAAACTAGACCTCTACCTACGCTTAATTACTACGCATCGCGGTGTCAAGGTATAATTGTGGGTGAGCGTTGAGGTGGGCTTAAAACAAGTTACAGAATAGGGGGGCTGTACGACAACAATACTGTCATTTTATTTGTAAGTAGCTTCTGCCCGCGACTCCGTTCGTCGTTTATATCGTAGGTCCATTCCATACAAACTTTCATCCCCTATTTGATCCCCTTAGGGGATGATTTCCAGGTGATAAATAATCCTATGTCCTTCCCCGGGATTCAAACTATCTTCATACCAAATTTCATCTCAATCGGTTCAGCGGTTTAAGCGTGAAGAGGTAACAGACAGACAGACGGACACACTATCGCATTTATAATTTAGTTTACAATATATGTGGAGTGTGGAGTATGGATATAATATAGATTTTTGACAGTGGAGGAAAACTATAGGGACATGCTTTAACTAAAATACTATTAAACTTTAAATACCTACAGGTAAGGAACTGCGCAAATCGGTCATTTATAAACTAATCCTACGTATAATATACGTCTAAATATTATAATTATTAATTACGTCATTGTAACCGTTGTCAATCATAGTTCAGCCATCGATTAAGAATTCTAAATCGATGAGTTCAGCACTTAAATCAAATCATAGCTACACGTCAAGCCAATATGACGTGTGCATGCAACTGTCAGGTCAGTGTGTACGACACGGTCCTACATTTATTACATATCTACATAAAAAACATCTCTGAACATCGATACATCAGAAGAACATCACTGCGACTCAGTACATTTCGAGATAGGAGCTTGGTAAGTCCGCATGTAGACTAACTGACAAGTTTAAAACTAAAACTTATAACATGCTAATAAAGATTACTTTTGCAGTAAGTGTAAAGGAGTGATGGGTTGTTACGAACGTTATTGTTTAGTTTCTGTCCATGACTATTTCTATGAGTTTATTTATGGTTGTGTAAGAAGAGATGCCTTGTCACAAATCATCTTAACTTTAGCATTTTCAGCGGCATTTTGTCAGAACGTCAGCTTCTTTATTGGAAGACCCTTGCCCCAGTCGCGGAAGGGTTACTGTGAAAGGACTTTTATGTCCTTACTCGTACTATTACTTATAGATTTGCCGCCAACAAAAAGTTATAACACCGTATTTTATTCGTATTAGAGTCGAATTCGAAATGTTTTCCATTCTGATATGGTGTAAATATAATTTGGCGAGCGCATATTGCACTGAATAGCCTATAATTTCCATTTGCTAGTGTGTTAGCACAAGTAAACCTGTTTCTATTTGTTGCGTTCGTTCTTTATTAAATTATTTGAAACAGTTGCTTGTTTCAATCGAGTTTAATGGAAGGATTTCGCGATGAATGACGACTTGAATAGACTGTACAATTAAGGCAACTGCTTGGAGTTCATACGTTCGCATTCCAAACACTATAATTTTCCGTTTTGTGCTCACATCATTTAACACTACCGTTTGTGAAGCGTTTTTAAAAGATCGGTTAAGTCCTGCGTGTCTACTAATGTTGCTGACTTAGGTATCTAAATATGTGGACTTCACTTTAGGGTTCCGTACCAAAAAGGTAAAAAAGGAACCCTTATGGTGCGACTCTGTCAGTATGTCCGTCTGTCCGTCCGTCCGTCTGTCACAACGTTAAATATCTCAGGAACTACTTAAGCTATCAATTTGAAATTTGGAACAACTGTTAAAAGGGTTAAGACACGTGTATGGAAAATGAAAAAATTAAATGACGAATATGAGGGGGGTTAAAAAATCAAACTTTAGTAAATAGATCAAGTGGGGTATCATATGACAGGGCTTGAGTTGCACTTTCTAAAACCGTTTTTATTTTTTTTCTACAGTGGTTAACTTTTGATTTATTAAGGAAAATGTAGAAAAAATACCCCCCCCCCCCCCCCTTATCTCGGAAGTTTACGAAGCGAAAATTCTGAAATAATTACAGGTCAATGAGGGCAAAACCGTCGTATTTTTGTATAAGTTCAATTTGGTTGGCCATAACTATGTTATTATTTCACTTTTTAATAAACTTGATGCTTATAATAGGTTAAGCATTTATTTAACTTTTTGAGGATGTTTGTGTTAAATAGCTAATACTTCAGGTTATTTCAATTTCAATATGATTTTTTTTTAAACATGTCAGCAGACGGATTTTCCCTAGGTTTTGGGGCTTTTCCGTCTAGCAGTTACTTTTCGTGTACCAGAATGTATTACAAATCTGTACGTCAAGTAAGTGTAAATGTACTTTTGATCGAAACTAAACCTTAGCGAATTAAATTTAAGGTTTATTTTTAATTTTATGGCCAAATATATTTTTGGGGCTATTCCGGCCTATTTTGAAAACCAGAAGTAATAAACTTTTAATTGAAGTTTAAAATCAAGTCTATTTTTTAATTAAAACAACGACCTGTGCGACATGGTGCAGTTTTGCCTTTACAAGTCGAATCAGCTTACATCTCTGCTCTGCATTTTTAGAAAATATAATCGACACACAGTTTCGTAAATTTAAAAAGCGGCCTAGTGCGAGTCGGACTCGCACATGAAGGGTTCCGTGAAATAAATTGCGGTTTACGATTTATGACGTATTAAAAAAAAACTACTTATTAGATCTCGTTCAAACTAATTTTCGGTGGAAGTTTACATGGTAATGTACATCATATATTTTTTTAAGTTTTATCATTCTCTTATTTTAGAAGTTACAGGGGGGGGGGACACAGTTTAGAAAAAAATATGTTAGAAACCTCAATATCATTTTTGAAGACCTATCCATAGATACCCCACACGTATGGGTTTGATGAAAAAAAAATTTTTGAGTTTCAGTTCTGAGTATGGGGACCCCTAAAACTTAATGTTTTTTTTTTCAATTTTTGTGTGATTGTGAAATCTTAATGCGGTTCACAGTATACATCTACTTACCAAGTTTCAACAGTATAGCTCTTATAGTTTCGGAAAAAAGTGGCTGTGACCTACGGACGGACAGACAGAGAGACAGACGGACGGACATGACGAATCTATAAGGGTTCCATTTTTTGCCATTTGGCTACGGAAGCCTTAAAAAAAGGAGCAACGCTCCGAACTCGTGTTTCGACTTCGGAGCTCAACGAAACTTTCAAGGCCATTTTATTGCATGTGCTGCCTACATAGCGCCATCTGTTTTTTACTGTTGGTAGCAAATACAGTCGCTGTTTTATCGATCGAGTCAGCTAGTGCGTATTGTGGTTAGAATTGCCGCAAAAGCCGTTGTACGGAAATACCCCGCAGACGGAATTGGCCGCACTGACCTTACGTATAATTAAGAATAACATAAATAATACAGGAAAAATAAAACGATATCTCTATCTAGCTTAGCAAAAATAATTTCTTAATTAAATTTGTAATTTACTTACTTTTGTATGAAATTTTATGTCTTCAAATTCTTATCAGATTATCGTTAGTCTTTCAAATAAAAAATAAATAATCGACATCGGTACCTACGCGTGATAAGTTGTTAGGTACGTTGTTAGTTAGTACCAAAATGCAGAAGGCGCTTTGCAACGGTAACTTCTACTATGAGCTGTTTAAGATTGTTCAAGAATGAATGGGGTCCTGACATGACGGGTATGGTGTATGAAAGTTTGTACGGAACCCTCGGTGCGCGAGTCGGACTCGTACTTGACCGGTTTTTTTATTTAACATTAGGTTATCCGACGGACGACACCTGTTTTAAAAGTCTGCACTCAAAGAACTGGCTGCAATAAAAACCTCCAAAACAGCTATAAAATGTTACACAATTTGAGTACCTTCATTTCTGTAACATAATATATCCAAAGTACTCAATATTAATATTTTATTAGTACTTACTTCAAGTACCGCCATATTTTCAGCCAAAAAATACATTGAAGCGTTTCAACATCCTGCTTTAAAAAACAAACGAGCGAGCGGAATTAATCTTCAAGGCACTAAGCCGTCTTATCCTCACTCGAAAAATGGCGGCGTTTCATTGAATACGACTTAAACCAATTAATCACTCTTATCGGGTATCCCCAAGTTTTTCGGGTTTCGGGCATTGAGTGGTAAACGGGGCATTGTGGCCATTTCGGACCATTGTGGGCATTGTGTCGGAGTGATGGCGGGAGTGTAAACGGACTATTAGTCTTGCTGTACCAGTGATTGAGAGGTCCCTGTTTATTGATAGTATTGTGTGCGGCATGGCAGCAGCATTAAACGTTTCACTTTACCGATTTAATCAAATACAATGGGCTGTTTCCAACGATGTCTTATAAAGATTATATATATTTTTTAATATACCTTTTAATAGTTTAACACAACAAAGATTGTCCGATATTTTTTCTGTAGAATTTCAAGACTAGCGCACATCGCGTCTCTAGACATTTTCAACATGGAATTTTATCGTAGAACAAATCACAGAACAGAAATGCAAATATTAAGTATTGTATTGTGATATCATTGGTGATAAAGTATTAAAACTCAACAGTTACACCAAAACAATTTTTACCGAGGTATTATCATAATTGTCATAATCTAGATTCAAATTTTACATTGCAAACAGTAAATATCCGCCTGTTTTCTACCATTGCTTATGTTTAATTTACCTCTGTGTTTCTATTATGTACTATTTCTGGTGAGCAATAAAGAAAATATGTATTGTATTGTTTTGTATATCCATTAATGGACGTCTATAAATGTGACGTTACTTTAACCCTCATACATAAGTGGGTATATTTAATAATAGTAGGTAATATAATCTCAAGTCCTAATCAAAATTAACCAGTCCCCGAACATATACGTTCGTTAAAATTACCGACAGGTGACAACTGACACAATTTTACATAAGAAATAAGCTTTAATGAGTGAAATCGTGTCATCAGATTACTGAAACAGTTACTACCCCCCCTCCCCCTGTGATAAGTCTTCGTAAAGAAAACAACGAAACTGGAATTAGCATAAATTAAACGGAGGCACCTTTTGCTGGAGCGTAATGTTTAAGTAACTACAGCAGGTCCACTTTGTAGGCTTCTAGGTACTACAATGTTTAATTTTAAGTATGTAAAACACTGTACTTATAAAAAAAAAAAAAAAATAATAATAATAATTGCTCGAGGGTAGATGTGGACACCTAAGTGGCGAGTTGGCTATATGTTTAAAGTCCAGTGCCACCTCTCTACCCCCCCCCCCCAGCCTCTCTGACTGGTGTTGCCCTTAGGCCATTTTTTTATGTCGCTATTAATAGGGGCCCATCTAGCAGTTGGCGAGTCACCGTCTGCCAGAGATAAAAAATTAGACAGTTTATTAGGCAGGCGTCCGATGTTTCACCCACCAGCCACTAGTCCATCATTTTCACCCAATAACCCGTTTTCTTTAGATTCCATCAACCAGCAATAGTCCCTATACACCCCAGTGGGTGCTGTCTCTGTGTGCGTCCCATGACACGGGCAGGGACAGCATCCGTTCGGTGTACTCCTTGCATTTCATTAAATTGTCAAAAGGGCCTCTACGTGTTGGCTCAGTTGGTACTTTGTAGGTACCTAGCCCCACGCATGCCTCCCAAAGGTCCGGGACATCATTGTCCCGTGAGCGGGATAGACATACATAATAATAAAATAATAAAAAAATAAAAAAAACATCTGATGATTATAATAATTATTTTTTTATAATAATTATTTTTTTGTAATTACAAAAAAAAAATAATTTACAATATAATTACCAACGGAACACTTATGCGATCACTCGGAGTCTGTCCGTCTGTCACAACCAGTTTTTTTTAGTATGTTTGACACTACCTTTCACAGACTATTTGACTTGGAATTGCTTTGAGACTATTGAAGATGTCACATAAGTACAAAAACGAAATATGACGTATTCTTAGTATTTTTACCCGGGTTCGATAAGTCCCAATTTTGTTTTTTTATTACAGTAAAATATTGTTTAGGTACAGTAAAATAGAAAGTCCTATTTGTGGCCCTGTGGTTGCATGTAGATTACATGTTACACACACATCAACGTAAATACCTAGGTAAACAATTTGATAAAAAAAAAATTAGGTTTCCCTTACTGGTTAGTTTATCATTTTTAAGCCATTGTAACTATGATAGCGGTAAGTGGTACACCCGTCGATACACACGCAATCACATACATATGATGTCGCTTAGGAGTGTAAAGTGTTTATGCACAAGCGTGAGCGATTTCATGGTTGCTTGACGCCCGCGTCTCGCACTTTCACCCGCCACGCTTGTTCATAAACACGGCCTAAGATACATTATGCCAATAAGTACCCATAAGAATAGCTTTTGCCCGCGGCCTCATCCGCGTTGAAGTCGTTTATATCGTATCTCCATACAAACTTCCGCCCCCCATTTCACAACCTTAGGTGTTTTTTTTGGGATAAAAATTATCCTATTTCCTTCCCCGGGACTCAAACTATCTCCATACAAAATTTCTTCTCAATCAGTTCAGTGGTTTAAGCGTGAAAAAGTAACAGACAGACAGTCAGAGTTACTTGAGCTACACACACACACACATTATGGGTGAACGCTTTTTTTTCGTGAAGCACATCTGCTGTACGAAATTTTCTTTTGTAACCAAAGTGTGTTAATGGCGGCTTTAAGGCTCTCACGCGAGGATCTTCAGCCTTCAACGATGATTAAGCTGCACGATAAAATAATTCTGTCTCACTCATTCTGCATTAACCAGAAAGAAACGAAATAACCAATTTCAGTGACGATTTAAATCTAGAGCAGTTATGAGAGTCACTATACGCACCGTTGCGTCCAAGTTAAGTACAATTTTTGAAGGTTTACTTAATGGCTATATTATTTAGAATGATGTATCATTAAAAAGAATTATAATGTTTAATAAATTATTACATTTATTAAAGATGATTATATTGCGAATTTATTTACTGATAATTACAACTCCACCTTAGTATCTGCACTATGACATTGTGGTAACAAAGGGAAAATAAAACTCAGTACCTATGTAAAATATTACAGACTTACATTTTATTTGTCAAATTAATGAATTGTAAAGCATTGACTATTTAAATATAGTACCTATGGGCAACACTTTTTTTGAGTTAGAGACTTAAAACTTTGCAAAAAGATTACTTATTAGAATACTAAAAAAGAACTTTCAGCGTTTTTGAAAACTCCACCCCTAAGGGGGTTAACAAGGGGACCAGTGTTGTGGAGGAAATACTTTTTTTTGAAATGGACTTTAAATTATTAGATAGACTACTTATTAAAATACAAAAAAAGTACTTTCAGAGTTTTAGAAAATTGCACCCCTAAGGGAGTTAAAAATGGGGCAAGCTTTGTATGGGCAGCACTTTTTTTGAGCTAGAGACTTAAAAGTTAGTAGAAAGATTACTTACTACAATACGAAAAAAATTCTTTCAGCGATTAGAAAAATTCAACCCCTAAGGAGGTTTAAAAGGGGGTTCAAATTTTAAATGGAGAGCAATAAAATTTTAAAGTGTGAGTAAGAGATTTGTAACTTCGGTCTTATTCTGTACGTTAAAAGACTACAAAACTTATTTCAGAGTTTTTCCAAATTCATCCCCTAAGAGTGTTAAAAGGGGGTTCAAAGTTTGTGTATTTCAAGACATTTTTAAAGTATGAGATTTTTAACTTTGGTTTTAGACTGTTTGTTCACAAACTAGAAAATGAACATCAACGTTTTTTTTTAATTTATCCCCTAAAAGTCCAAGTTTGTATTGACAGCAATCATTTTCTAAGACGATAAAAAGTTCTACGCGGACGAAGTCGCGGGCAACAGCAACATTATATAAAACTAAGGTCATAGCTCCTTCCTGGAGGCGGAATCATTCCAACAGGACTTTCTTGTTGGAATATGAAGCAATTAGTTAATTTTCATAATAAAAGTAGGCGAGGCCTGGATTCGTGTAATAATTAGGAATTATTTAAAAGGCCCAGATTAGCAAAATGTTGCGTGCCAGATATCCCTTAATGTAATCCGTCAAAGGGGTATAAAAAAAGCTCTAGGGCTCAGTACAAATTGTGTTCCGAAAGCTCCAACAAGTGAGAGCTCCTAGTAGTAAAGTAAAATCATTAGGGAAGTGTTAGGGAAAGTTTAAATAATTTTGTTTCTATTCAATATACCAGTTTATTAAAGTTCAAGTATTGTCATTCCACCGTCACCCCACCCACAATCAGCACAGCGAGGCTGCCGGGATTAACACTCCCCAAAAGTGTTCTGGCCGTTTGGAGATTCGTCGAGCGGTTCACCCGCGCGGTTCGCATGCCGCGTTTTTCAAAACGCTCATTGTAAGGTGACTGGCGATCCGCCCGTCTCAGCGCAGCGAAGGTGCGGTGCGTCAGGCGACGTGTCCAGCGCGCGAGGTCGCGCGCCGGTACCTGAGGACGGGGCATCGTTCACAGTAACCATTTGTTACAGACAAATTCGTCTAAGTTTCTTCGTTTATCAAAGGGAAGTATTACTTATTAGTTTTACTCAATAACTAAGTAGTTTTTTTACTTTTTACGACCGTAAATATTTACTTTTCAAACAAACATTTTTTTTTAAGTTCCATAATAGTTTTGCTCAATATCACATGACGATTAACACACGATTGTTCTAATCTTATATGGAATAATGTACACTAAAATACATAATTAGCTATTGAAAAGAAAATCCAGTTACACTATTAAAGTCGAGTCGTTTAATCACAACGATAATGTATTCTAACCATCGGGCATTTACTCTAGTGACAGTAGTGACGTATTAATGCACAATAAAAAAAAAAAAGAAGATGTTTATTCACAACACAAAAGACACACAGAGACAAAGGGAGTAGACATACCATACAATTGACACATATTGTGTTGTGTGTGTCTTCGCGGCAATGAATCGTTCAGTGCTAACGAATTTTTCAATTTGACGGTCCTTTTAAAATTATTGAATTAATTAAAAAAGAACTTTTATACCTGCTATTCAGAAGTCAAACAAGGGATCAAAGTTATTCTTTTCTTCCCTGATATTCCCTGTTTAGTTTCAATTTTCCCCTTAGAAGCTTAGAGCATTTTAATGCTCTAAGCTTAGAAGATATGAAGGGCAGTGTATGTGCCACTCGGTAGCAAAACTATTTCCGTCTTGGGCTCTTGGGCGTAAACACTTGAATCCCTCGTTACGTTCAACATTTAATATACCGCCCTTGCAGTAAATATATAATTTTGCTCCCTTGAGATACAATCTACTAATCCATCGTCATGCGAAGGTAGTATGAAGATTTTAAGCTCAATTGAACCGGGATTTGACCTATAAGCATCGGGAACCGGAAAAAGGGACAGTGAAAAGAAGTTAATACTAACCGGCCAAGTGCATGTCGAGCCATGGCCGATATACCGTGGACTGACTGACAGACAAACGTGACAAAACTATATGTGTTCCTAATCGACTACAGTCACTACAGAACTCTGATAAAAGCATGTAAAATGCCTATGCTACATCCAGACGTGCGCGAACTCGGGGCACGTTCTAGGGATTTGATATCGATAAATACGATGTTGATAAGTACATATTATACATGTGCTTTTTGATAATACTCTAGGTACTACTATAAAGATGTTACATAAAATAAATAGTCTAAAAGGTGAAGACATCACAATATCCTGCATGAATCAGAATAGAAAACATCTTTGAGACATTTTATTTATTTGAAGAATGCCCCGTTGACCACTGTGGACGTTGAGAGAACGTTTAGTAATATAAAATTTATATTTTCATCTAAACGGCAACCTTTATGTCCGATACGTATGGAAAGAATTACTATTGTTCACTTTGAAAACCGTAAAAAAAAAAAAAAAAAAAATATTTTTACTTAAAAGCCTTCTTTGAACATTTTAAAATGTAGAGGAAATACATAATAATTATTAATGTTGAATAACATCTTGATCTTGACAGTTGCATCTATAAGATAATTATTTATTCTCGCAAAAATATTTTACTAAGTACTTCGCTTTAGTATTCGTGCCCCGAGTAGGACATGTATATGTATGAACGTACAGTACATATATCAATGTACCACTACAGGACACTTACAGGAAAAGTTAGAGTAATCAAACGCAATTCAATTACCTACTTAAACTAAAAAAACATTGCACCAAAAAACTGAAACGATTTATTTTACCAAGTTCATTGTCTTTAATCCAATTATAACTAAAAGACAAAAAATATCGAAAGTTACAATTAAGCAATGAGGTCAATAGAAAATTAAAGGAAAAAAGACAATAATATCCTAATTTCGGTGTAAGATGAAGAACACCACTATCCCTTATTGCGCTATTGGTATCACCTGAAATAACAAGTTTATTACAAGGAAACAAAGTCGACAGTCAATTATATCTCTTGGTAAGAGATACGAGCGTTTGAAAGAAACTTCTTGATATTGAAATAGTGGGCAAAAAACACACTAGCGAGATCAACGGAGCGACGCAAGCGCAGACCGTGAAATATTGTACCGAATTACTGTCAAAAATAACGACTTCATTTATGTAAACGCAACTTATACCGTTATTGCGAAACTTGCCTGACGTAATATTATCTTGATTTTTTTGTCTCGTAGGGCCAAAACTAGGTCGTAACTTAATAAGACAACCATCTCGCTCTATCACAAGTAGATGAGGTAAGTAGAGGAGGATGAGGATGAGTAAACACTCATATTACTTATTCTGTGCTCATGTAGCCAAGTAAGGTTAGTAAGGGCAAAAGAATAGAGTATAGGTAAGCTTCCTATTATTTTTCACGCATTCATTTGAACCAGTTTTAATCTTATATACCGATACTAATTATATTATAAATGTGACCATAAGGAAACTACCCAATTATTAGTCACTTTGTACAGAATAGTGCAGACCTTTCGAGATCATATCAACATACATACATCACACGCACGCTCCTAGATTGCCAAAAATAACTTCAACGACTAAAAGCGAAACAGCCACATAGGTACAAATGTACATTCTAATTTCCATTTCCTTATCTTTATTTTGCATAAACGTTTTCTTTTAAGACTAGTCGTATCGGAAGTAAGCTTTTTTTATTATCTAATTGTTTTCCCGTCTCTCTGAAAATACTAATGGAAATACCAACAATTTTACTGAAAAATATTATCTAGAATCTTGTTTTTTTAAAACCAGAGAACCATTAGAATTGACAGGTTATTATTTTGTAAAAAACTATTCATAAGCATTCATTTCACATTACCTTTACTTAATATGCTTGGTTGTTTTAATTGTTCTATGCTATCTTATGAATCTTATGATCCGTATTCTACTCGTACCTTCTTATTTTTTTAACGTCAATATCATATTATATAGGAAATACAAAGTTAAAAAAATAGAGTACCTACCCCTAGTACCTATTATTTAGAGTGATTTAGTTGTGTTTTAATTATAAAATAAGGCAATGTGCATAAATATGGATAATATTCACAAGCTAAAAAAATATGCTTCTAAATGCTGTTTTACGAATTTTCCTTTAGCTGATTCATATTTTAACGAGCCCTTTATAATTTTGATACGTTTTTATTTAATTGTAAACCCGATAACAATAAAGCATCGGTTTAAGCATTTAAAATATATATCACAAAAAAAATATTGGAAAGATCGATAAAGTGTCATTCAACACAATGCTTCTTTCCTAAGAATTCGTGCAAAACGAATCCGTTGCCAACGTGACAAATTGTGAAATTATCTATGGGGACTTAAATAACGAGATCGGCCCCCGAACAGAGCATGGGAAATGTAAACAGGGGTATCCGCATTATACTAATCTCCAAATTAGTCGATAAACAGTCGAGCGCTCTAAAAACAAACCCAGAGGGTCTTTTAACGGTGGTGAATAAGAGTAATTTATATACAAGTTTATTTACAAGTCCTAAAATGATCGTAATGAAATTAGGTCGGCAGGCAAGTTCTTGTAAAGTATTGAAACTAATAAAATATATTTATCCTAACTAGAATTTAGTTACGTCAAAATGCTACCCTGTACTTTTAAACGTTTTCCACATAACATTCTTTCCTCTATCATAATGAAATAGAAGAGGGATTTCAAGAGTTATGGAAGCCCAAACGAAACAAAATGAGTCAAACAGAAACAAATGAACATAACTACCCACGTCCGATCGGCCATTCAGCACGCTGCGGGGCCATAAAATTAAATAAATCCGGTATTTTTCAGGCTGAGGCGGTCAGTCGGCCTGGCGATAACGCCTCGCATTTGTAAAGATTTTGTGGCCCGCACCCCACTAAGGCTATTTGACCGCCGCGTGGCCATACGTTAGCATAGAGTAAATAGGAGGTTAGAGAGATCGTTTGATATTTTATTTACTATGTTAGTCTAGTATTTCTTACCCGTTCAAATTGTTTCAATTTTCATTCAGTCATGTTATACCAGATAGAACTGGTCTTGGTCTTCTTTATTTTAATAGTAGCGCTCATTTCGGCGGAGTAATCGCCAGTCGTTTCTGTTTTCTGTCATTTTGTGTAGCCCGTTGAGACTCCAATGTTATATTTAAAATCAATTGTTAAATCTGAATCTAAAAGTAAATTTCATTAAACTCCTACAAACACCGGTTACTGGTATGACGGCCGGTTAGCCTAGTGGGTAACTTGGGTAGTGTCCCTCCCTACGAAGGTCCTGGGTTTGAATCCCGGTAAGGGCATTTATTTGTGTGACGAACACGAATATTTGTTCCTAAGGCATGGATGTTTTCTATGTAATACATACTTTATAGACTTAATAAGTATATATTAATTTATGTATGTATATCGTCGTCTATATATATATAGTACAAGCGTTGCTTAGTTTGGGACTTGGGTCATTGTCAGTCACAAAAACAAAAATCATCTTTCCGGTGGTCAGTAGTTAAGGGCTTACGTTTACATATAATATGTTTTTATCACATAGAATTATAGAAGGGGCAACGCCGTTTATGCGGATTCAGAGTTCGACCAAAAATTAGGCTTTATAGCCCTTAACTTTGGCAATGTCCACCGAAGAGACGCGAACCTAAATCTGATAATGACCCACAGTTTGGTCGATTTGTGTTAGATTGTCTCAAATATTTATTTATTTATTTATCTTGATAGAACACCGGGCACCTACTTATTTCATTATAATTAAAGTACCTATCTTTGTTCTTCCATGGTTTTTTCCTAGAAAATAAGGAAACCAAAACTGGCAAAAAAAATTATCCCCTCAACTCGTCGGAAATATCTGCGAACCTGTCAAGCAAGCTGTCAGTTTTTTCTGTTGGTCACCTTGCCGGCCTCTATAAGAAGGAGATTTTGATGGGAAGGAGGAAAGGCCGGCAGGGTGACCACTAGAAAAATCTGACAGCTTGGGATTTGTGAATTGGCGAAGCGAGGTTCGCAGATATTTCCGACGAATTGTACATTATTTCAAACCTCTGTTCTACGCAGTGCTCTGTGGTCAGAACAGTACATTTGCAGCAGGCGCGGGCACGCACGAGCGCGGATAAGCCGCGAATAAATGAAAATTGATTCTAAGATTGCGTCCCCGGCCACCGCCTTGACAAATACGAGTTTAGCTCAGCCCTTGATGAGGTGCACGTTAGTGTACCGTAGCCCCCGGGGATGTGACTGATAAAAAGTAGAAACAAAACATAGTCATTTGTTTCAAATTCAAGTTATAGAAAGAAAGAAGACATTTATTGACTACACAAAAGACACACAGAGACAAAGGGAGTAGACATACATTACAATTTCACACATACTGTGTGTGTCTACGCGGCCGTGAATCGGTCGCTGTCTCAGCATTATGCCGAGAGGTCAGACAGACACCCATAGCGCTGATTTTCAGACAGCACCGTACCGTAGGTATACTCACGACCCACGGAACGCAACACAACATAATAAAATGAATAAATAAATATATCTCCACTTATAATAAATCTCTAAATTAAAAAAAGAATCAGCCAGTTTGAAACTAAGCTTTGCGCGGTTCGAATGTTCTCAGCATCCCATGAACGGAAAAATATGAAACATTTTATATAGGTACATTATTATTCTAGCTGCAACTTAGGATAGTTTTTATCCGACTGCGACAGTTAATTAATTTTCCGAAATATACGACTTCATTTAATTTTTCATTTATTTTTATTGAAATCAAACGCTGCTCCAACTGTCAGCTATAAGAACCGTCAAATTTTCGTCAAAATGGCGGAATTGCTTTGCCTTTCACTTATTAATAATTTAAATCCCGTCTACGATAGACCTTTACGAGACAAATGCTAAAATATAAACCATAAAAAAATATTCGATTCTGATATGAGAACTTATATGCGCAAATGTCGTTTTATGTCGTAATTTCAATAAATGAAATCAACAAATTTGAACAATATAATTAACACGAATTTGTTTTTTTGAATGACAATGGCACGCGCTCGGCGCATTCAGCCAAAGTACCTGCGGCGCTACCACGAAAACCGATACTCAATGTTCATATATTTGCATCCCTGTCACTCGAGTATGGTTAGTGCGATAGAGATAGAGATACCCGAATATTTTCGAATTCCGAAGTTCGTGGTTATAGCTCAGGAATCGAAAATATGGTAAATAATCATAATGTATTTTCTCGAAAAAGAATTTAAAATAAATATAGTCAAATGGAGAAAAAAACAAAGCAAGAGGTTATATAGGTAATGATTAAGTTATAAGAGTCCAAAGTTTTAAAAGGGGATATGTTCTGTCCCTTTTCCGCAAAACGCACCTTCATATGAAACGATTGTTTTTTACTATGACGCTCGAGTATATTGACGTCACAGTCCCTCATCGTTTTCTCACTCTAACAAGCGACATTAAAACGGATGTAGCTTCATAATTTTTTGAGATATTTGAATGGGAGTTTCATTATCTTCTATCTATTTATACATAATAAATGCCTATGTCCTGACTGACGTATTCACTCAATCACTCACTCATCAACGCACAGCCGAAACTACTAATCTTAGAGAGTTGATTTTTGCACAGTATGTTGCTTTTATAACGTGGGCTAGGGATAAAAAGGGATTTTTGAAAATTCTACCCCTAAGGGGGTAAAATGGGGGTGCAAAGTTTGTATGGGAGAACCTTTTTTTTTTGAGCTATAGACTTAAACTTTGTAGAAAAATTTGTTATTAGAATACAAATGAAACAATTTCAGCGTTTTGGAAAATTCCACCCCTACGGGGGTAAAATAGGGGTGCAAGGTTTGTATGGGGGAAACATTTTTTTTTTAAATAGAGACTTAAAACTTTGTAGAAAGATCAGTCATTAGAATACAAATAAAGCACTTTCAGGGTTTTAGAAAATTCTACCCCTAAAGGGGTAAAATAGACTGCAAAGTTTGTATGGGAAAAACTACTTTTTTTAAAATAGAGACTTAAAACTTTGTAGAGAAATTATTCATTAGAATACAAATAAAGTACCTTGATTCAGTGTTTTAAAAAAAACTACCCCTAAGGGGGTAAAATAGGGGTGCAAATTTTGTATGGGGGAAACAATATTTTTTTTAAATAGAGACTTAAAACTTTGTAGAAAGATTAGTCATCAGAATACAAATTAAGTACTTTCAGCGTTTTAGAAAATTCTACCCCTAAAAATAGGGGGCTAAAATAGGGGTGCAAAGTTTGTATGTGGGAAACTATTTTTTTTAGCTAGAGTCCTAAAACTTTGTAGAAAGATTATTTAAATACAAAGAAAGTACTTTCAGCGTTTTGGAAAATTTCACCCCTAAGGGGGTAAAATAGGGTGCAAAGTTTGTATGGGAAAAACATATTTTTTTTTAATAGAGACTTAAAATGTTGACGAAAAATTACTTATTAGAACATGAAAAATACTACATTCGGCGTTTTACAAAAATCATTCCCTAAGGGGGTTAAAAAAGGGTGCAAGGTTTGTATGGGGAACACTTTTTCTGAGCTAGACACTTAAAACTTTGTAGAAAGATGACTTATAAAAATACAAAAAAAAAGACTTTCAGCGTTTTGAAAAAATCTATCCCTAAGGGGGATAAAAAGGGGTGCAAAGTTTTTATCAGGGAAAGTTTATGTTTTTGAGTTAGAGACTTGAAACTTTGTAGAAAGATTACTTATTAAAATACAAAAAAAGAACACAAATCGTTTTAGAAAATTCCACCCCTAATAGGGTTAAAAAGGAGAGCAAGCTTTGCATGGGCAACACTTTTTTTTGAGTTAGACTTAAAACTTTGCAAAAAAATTACTTATTAGAATACTAAAAAAGAACTTTCAGCGTTTTAGAAAACTCCATCCCTAAGGGGATCCTTAAGATCCTTAAGAAGGGTAGCCAGTGTTGTGTGGGAAAAACTTTTTTTTTTACTAGACTTAAAACTATTCAAAATGTTACTTATTAAAATTAATAATAAAGTACTTTCAGAGTTTTAGAAAATTCCACCCCTAAGGGGGTTAAGAAAGCTTTGTATGGGCAACACTTTTTTTGAGCTAGAGACTTAAAAGTTTACGAAAAAAGTTCTTTCAGCGATTAGAAAAATTCAACCTATAAGGGGGTTTAAAAGGGGGTTCAAATTTTAAATGGCGAGCAATAAAATTTTAAAGTGTGAGTAAGAGATTTTTAACTTCGGTCTTATTCTGTACGTTAAAAGACTACAAAACTGATTTCAGAGTTTTTCCAAATTCATCCCCTAAGAGTGTTAAAATTGGCTCAAAGTTTGAGTATTTCAAGGCATTTTTAAAGTATGAGATTTTTAACTTTGGTTTTAGACTGTTTGTTCACAAACTAGAAAATGAACATCAACTTTTTTTTTAATTATCCCCTAAAAGAGGGTTCAAATTTTGTATTGAGAGAAATCATTTTCTAAGACGATAAAAAGTTCTACGCGGACGAAGTCGCGGGCAACAGCTAGTAATGTAATTAATTTGTAAAATAGGTATCATTGAATTTTAAATGGGAATAGTTACAAAACTGTATATACCTACACTTAAAAACATTGTAGCTTTGGGAAAACTTGCACCGTGTAAACATATTGGATACAGTTAATTACTACCTAGTAATTATTTATACGATCAATTGTATTTTTATAATAAAGTTGAAATGATTCATTAAACAATATTTATTGCAATATTAGTTATTATCATCTTGTATTATGCAAGGTTTTTGTTTGTTTACCACCTAAAAGTTTATATTTTGTGAAGGAAGGTTCCTGATTTATCGTACCAGTTGATAATTCAAGTTCCGACCTACACCTATAGGTTCATGATTCACTCACAAAGACAAAAAACGAACGCCGAAAATGATATTTAAAAACGGAACGCACCTCCATAGGGAGACGTCAATTAGTCCCCCTTCCTCTCCACGGGTAACACGTGACGTCACTCATCTGCATGGCTACCGCTGATGCAAATTTAAATACAGTTTAAACTCCAGTTTTTACGGAAAGGTAATTTTTGAACGCTCTGGCGTCAGTTGGTCCGTTTCGCCTGTTTGTATGTTGATGGCGGCTTTTGTATTGCAATTTGTATCTAGTTTACTGTTTCGCCCTTGCCGTGTTTACTTTGAACTTAGGCGCTACTTTTAATTTTAAAGTACCTAGGTATTACATCCGCATAAATAGATTAATTGAATTTTTGGGACTTATTTAATGGTGTCTGCCATTCGTATTTACCAGATGACATGATGAGGACCGTGGTAGTGCCCATTGTTAAGAACAAGACAGGAGACAACGCTGACATAAATAATTATAGACCCATTTCGTTGGCTACTATTGTGGCCAAAGTGCTGGACAGTGTGTTGGACAGAGAACTGGGGAAACACCTGACTCTTAATGATGCACAGTTCGGTTTTAGGTCCGGACCTAAGATCATAAAAAGAAATAGATATGAAACGGGGGCGTGGCGCGCGTCGCCGCGACATGGCCAAATGGGCATGTCACTGCCCGCCGCAGGTTAGTCGCAACTTGCCGTGATACTGAAATGTTCTCCCACATTTATTCAAAATGCCGAATTGTAGCGTGGTTACATGTAAAAATAGGAGTGAAACTAAAACCTACAAGAATAGTGGAGTCACGTACCACATGTAAGTATTCGTATTTTCACTTATAAGTCAGTAAAAACAAATATTTTAACAAATAAACGCAACGCCGCATCATTTCTCGAGATCGTACTAACATATCGAACGAAAAAGCATATTTTTGTTCTGTGCGTTGTACATTGAACGTTCAATACAATAAGCAACCTGTACAGCGCTAAACCACGGCGCAATGTGTTAAACTCTATCGATATGGACGCTGCTTGATTTTTTTTTGTGGTACGGCCGCTGCTTGGCGTCGTGAACTAGAGGGGTGGCAAAGTGTAGTTACAGTTTACGCGTAATCGATATAATAGAAGTACGATATCATACTAGTGATTTTATTTCGACTACTTTCGCTGTTTTATTTTAATTTATTACTTGTTTTGGTTGGGTGCCTATCTTAAAGGTAACTAATAATATACTAATAAGATTAAAAGGTACAAAAAATTTAAGGTACCTACTAATAAGATTTTCACTAAGTCGCAGTATGAACGATAAATACACATATTAAATTTTTATTTACAAGTATATATAATTTAGTTGCAAATGGCTCCAGAACAACTTCAAATGTGATATTATTATAAATGATTTATTTTAAATGAGTGTTTTTTTACTTTCATTTGATTGCATTACTACTAAATTATCCAAACGGCAAGTGTTAAATAAATACCTTCATTTTACGGGTCAGTGAATTGCAAATAATAAATATATTGATTTACAGTACTTATTTTATATCTTATTTATTTCTTATTTCGGTGTTGAGGCGATAATTGTCGGTTAGGGTGAATATCCACCAGAGATGTGCGAGGATGTGTTTTCATATATTTGACACCTCGCTCGCTTGAAACCTAGGTGTCAAATGTGTGGAAACACATCATCTCTGGTGGATACTCGGCCTTAGCCTTAAATCTCGTAATATGAGTAATGGATACATTATTCCAAAATGCGAGCGAGATAGGCCTGGTACAGGTCAAAAATATCGATGCGACCAGAGTTTTAAATGTATGTGAACACGAACTTATAAAAAGCCGTTTATGTTACTCTGTCTGTAGGTAGGTATTCGTCGATATTTTTTTACCTTTGCGATTTATGGTAACTCGTGTTATTTAAACTTGTAGCTAGAAGAATAAATACCAATTCATACCAAACTTATCATTTTATTACCCATCAATATCTTAACATAATAATTTAAATATCAATGTCGATAAAACATCATTTTTACGTTTGTCGCCCCCCTAGTGTAGTGCGTTAAAGCCAATCACAGTCCTTGTTTGTACGTTGACGTAGAATCACTGGCACCGCCCGAGTCTTTGTTTTTACACGGTTCAATGTGTGTGTGGGCGCTGCGGTGGGAGAAAACTGGGGACATCGGTTTTGGTTGAAATGAAGCAGTACGGCACTTCTCCCTATTTTTATGTTCTGAGGTCCGGACTCTCCACGGAGACTGCAGTTCTTTGTCTCAAGCACACTGTCCGGTACTACACAGACAGGGAAACACCTGTGTACGCGTGTTTCCTTGATTTGTCGAAAGCCTTCGACTTGGTGCGTTATGATAAACTGTGGCAGAAACTGTACGAGGATACCAACTTGCCCAGTGAGTTGACTGAATTGTTCAGGTACTGGTACGGTCACCAGAAAAATGTTGTCAGATGGTCCGACTCGCTTTCTGATTCGTACAGGCTGGAGTGCGGGGTAAGACAGGGGGGTTTGTCATCGCCCAAACTCTTCAGTCTGTATGTGAATCGGTTGATTGATGAGCTCAACAACACTATGACTGGATGCTCAGTGGATGGCACATTTGTGAATAACATTAGTTATGCAGATGACATGGTGTTGTTGGGCCCATCGGTCAATGCCCTTAACAAGCTGCTCAGGGTCTGCGAGGAGTATGCGGTGTCCCATGGGCTCAGGTATAATACTTCCAAGAGTGTGTTGCTGGTATTTAAGGCGGGGTGCAAATGCTATCCACGCGTTCCACCGGCTTATCTATACGGCACACCTCTGCAAATGGTAAAGGAGTTCAAGTACCTGGGTCACTGGGTCACGGAGACCCAGAGTGACAACAAGGACGTGGAGAGGGAGCGTAGGGCACTGTCAGTCAGGAGCAACATGTTGATTCGAAGGTTTGCAAGGTGTACCGCCGACGTAAAGATTACCCTTTTTAAGGCGTTCTGCCAATCATTTTACACCTGCAGCCTATGGATCAACTATACGCAAAAGGCTTACAGTGCCCTACGCGTCCACTATAATAATGGGTTTAGGATGTTATTGGGGCTGCCGCGCCATTGCAGTGCATCAGGGATGTTTTGCGAAGCGCACACGGATGGGTTTCACGCCATAATGCGTAAGCGGGTCGCGTCCCTGATGAGGCGCCTGCGCGGCAGCCCGAACAGCCTCCTGCAGACGGTGGCGGCGCGCTTGGATGGTCCCTTCCTGTTCCATTGGGATGGGTTGCATAGGCCATCCAACTGCTAATTATAAGTGTGAAAAAAATACCTACTAACATAGTTTTAAGATCACTGTTACTAACAAATTATGGAAATAATATTTCTGATGTAAATTATTAAATAAAAAAAAATAAAAATGGATTGGGTGGGTGGCTACTCTACCTACACATTTTTTTATTTATTTTAATACTAGTTTAGTGCCTGGAACACTCTGTGGGCACTCTGTTCATTAGCACTTTCCTCGACAAAAAGCTGCACTTATCTTATAATTTTCATTTAAAATTAAAATAAAGCTGAAAAAGTTATTTATTCGACAGATTAAACTGTATAGGTAAACTTGACTTCAAAGTGTAGGTAATGTAGAATGTAGAATCAACTATAAACTAATATTGAGGCTGATCAGCCACTCGATGGCTTCGTCGCTAAGGACGATCAGGTCTTCTGGAGGGCCACCAGCGTAGCGGGTTATGGGGCAGTCCTCGATGATGTGTTGGATGGTCTGTACATCGGCACCGCAGGGGCAAGCTGGTGACTCCACCCACCCGCAGCGATGTTTATATTGAGCGCAACGGCCGTGGCCAGTACGTAGCCGGTTAATATTACACCAGTGTCGTCTTGGGAGATCTGACCCTTCTATTGTAGAACCTGGAATAATCCCGGAGCCTAGCTTTCTAGCCAGCACTGCCGAAGCCCATAGCTTCGACCATTCCTGCTTCAGGTTGAAATTATTGTCGCGCAGGTTTCTGGCGATGCTATACGAAGCTATCCTGGACTTTAGGCGGTGGTTGGTAGGGTTCATAAACTCCAAATGAATTGGGAGGCTGGGACTTTTCTGGATCTTCGTCACTTCTCGTAGGAGGGCGTCTTTCATTCTCAAGTCCGACGGTGGAATCCGGCAAAGTACTGGGAGCCAGTGACAAGGGGTAGATATAAGTGTTCCTGAGGTGATGCGCATCAACTTGTTCAGTTCCACGTCAACACTAGCGGTGTGGGCACTGCCTAGCCAGGCCGGTGCGCAGTATTCGGCCGTGGAATACTACACTGCAACGAGTCTGGAGTTTGCGAGCTGTATATTTGTGAGATGCTGTTTAAACGTCACGGAACGGTCAAGAGTAACACCAAGGTACTTTGGCAAGAAGTTGTGTCTCACAATTGAGCCTCTCAAACTGACCTTTAGCTCGTGTTTGACAGAATGGTTATGAAGATGAAAGCAGCTCACCTCAGTTTTACTCGTGCTGGGGCGTCAATAGCCAAGCTCTAAAAAACCCATCAAGCGCCTCTAAATCCTTGGACAGTGAAGATTCTAAGACTCCGAAATCCTTACCTTGTGTCACAAGACAGATGTCGTCAGCGTAGATAAACTTTCTAGCCATGGTACTTGGTATATCGTGAATGTATAAGTTAAATAAGATAGGCGCGAGCACGGATCCCTGGGGCAGGCCATTACTGAGTTTCCTGATGTCGCTAACTTCTGACTTCATATATGTACTCTGAACCGCCTCTCAGTAAGCATGTTAGATATTAAGTTGGCCGAGGCTAAGCTTGGGACAACGGACAGCAGCTTGAACAGTAGGCCTTCTCTCCAGACGGTGTCGTAAGCGGGTAGTGTAAGTAACTAAACTATATAGCTCGTATTTTTAACCCCAATAGATAATTTAATATGCGAAGCACATCCGTCCCCAAAATTAATAAGCAAAAGATAAATTAAATGCGCGTTACGATCTTTGTAACCGTCACAATACCGCATTCATTCAATTTACAATTGGAACGAAGAAATTATGCAGCGTGAACACATTACTAATTGTAAACGTAATGCACACATTCAGTTCTTAAATGACGTATGTGTATCAAACACATGTGTAGATAAGTCGCTTTATGTTGGATTTAGTTTAAAAAACGTCTGATATCGTGGGAATAACGGTGTGTAATGAGTTGTGTAAAAAACGCTCTTTTCTGTTTAATATCGAGGGACGTGATTAAGTTTGGGGCTTTGTGTAGCGGGGATGCGCAAGACATTAATGCAGTTTGGACTGATAGGGTTGCTGCTTTGTAATTAGTTTATTTTATACAGTGTACCCACTAACAAGCAACCGTAGGTACCGAACAATCGAGTTCTTACCGAAGCGCATACATAATTTGATGTCTTCAAATCAACAATAAGGTTGACACATATAAATATAAATTGTCTTTGCCCGTTTTGCTTTTTTTTAAGTCGAATCCACCGTATTCGATTCTGTAAATGATGTCAGTAAAAAACACTGAACCTAGTATATCGGCAGCTTAAATATAGTACCTAAGGTAAACATTTAATAACCTTATAGATACATTAAAACTTAAACCATTAAACGACTGCTGATGAGTCACATTCATTTTACTTCATCGCATAACGTACCTACCTAAGTGTTAATAACAACGGGTTCAAATCAATAATGGCATATTTTCTATATTTTCATATTATTATTTTAACATAGTTACTAAATATACGTTTCATTGATAAGTAAATACACTTTACGTAAGTTTAAATATTTCCAAAACGACAAAGTGGCAACCCTACTAATTTGCACACATCAACTGGCCAGTAGCGAATAGAGCACGACCACCGTAACAGTAGGGATGCGCGCCACACAATGCTGCACATTTACGGTTGCAAAATCAAAGCTCATTCTATTTTCGTCCTTATTCCTATTACAATACTGCACGTTGGTGTTTGTTTAACATTTTCACAACAGTAACTTTATATTGCCACGCTCCTTAAGGGGTAACTTTTGTAGCAATGTATCACAGGTTTGCGTTTGTTGAAATTTGAACCTTATCATTCCGTTATAAGGTAGGCTTGTAATCGCGGATAGCAAAGAGATATACGCTTCCAAAAGTAATCTCATTTTGCATTATAGTTAGCAGGGGAAACGTAGGAACGTGTGTATGACGTTATAAAATAAAATTGAAGTCACAAGGGCGCTCGACACGGATCTAATTAAATGATAAGTGCGATCTCAGATTAATGTTCCACAGAGATCGGGACTTAATATTTTGTTTGCATCTAGACCACGAGATAATTAAGATTTGGCTAATAAGAATTACTTGCTCTTTGTAAATGAGTCGTCCGAGAGAGAATTTAATTAGTCCGTCTACGTCTGTACATTCTCGTGTAGTCTATGTAGGTAGGTTTTCATAGTTGGTGGTTAGTTGAATAATGGTAAATTTACCAAACTTTGTCTAATACTGTCCGTTTGTCACAGGGAGTTTTTTTTACTCCAATAGATGACAGAGCATTACGCAGCATGTTTAGATCCTTAATACTAACGTTTTCCTCATTTATCATATTCAAAAGACTTCACACGCGCCAATTCATATGCTGCGTCCTCATTTGATATAGGTAGACAAGGTAGATAGTTTTTTTTTTACAAAAGAAACAGCTTAACTTTGAACGAGTCACCTACATATTAACCGAACTCGATTTCATTTACTTTATAAACAACTATAGTCTCATAAATTTTTTTACTCATATTGATCAATAGGGTCTGAAGTCAGAACCCCCACATAAATAATGTGCATTCCTTCTTTCACGCTATGCCGTCTTCTAAAAAGAAAACGGTATTAACACAAGAGCAAACGGGAATCAATTTAGGAGCGTTGTTTGCCAACAAACCGCATTGTGGTTTGGCAGATTAATTGTATGTAAAGTTAGCTAATAGCTATAAGCCTTAAAGAGAATAAACATTTTATTTTATTTATTTATTTACGGCCAAAATGAGGTATTTCAGTTTTCAACGTTGTTGACGCGACAAGCAAAGTCGTGGCTCTAAGCAGTTCTTCAGCTCACATAGGGACGCAGCTTTAGGGCAATACTATAATTCGGTTCCCTTATGGACCACTCGGACCACAAATCGGAAACTAAGCCCCATTATGATTTCCTACCTACGGGGTGTTAACACCAAATCGGGCTTACACTCCATTAAGTTTGCGCTTGCTTTTATTTAGTGGTTAGAATAAATAAGGATTAGAGTAATGTAGCTGGTGGTTAAGTGCCGTGAGAATGACATTAATATATTGTGAGGGAGATACGGATTAGTGAGTCATGTTGCTAATGTGCTATATGGAATTAAAAAATATTAATTTTCATCGTATTCACGCATAGTGGGAATAGTTATATTTAACGTCAAACGGAAAACAAAATCGCATCTAGTTAATACAGAATTGATTGATTAATGGTTAGTTAACAAGTTAAGGTGTCCTATCCTATCAATATGACAGCCACGTAATGTATTTTTTTTTATAATAGAGGGTTGACATCAGTGTTAAACCTTGCAAAGTATCCCGGATCAACGAGCCATCTTAAATACAGACATCGTAAGCTGCCCGCGTGCCATGCTATGCTCAGGCTATGCTACATACACGCACCGTTTGTTAATTACCCTGCCACAAGGCTGCTATCAAAGCTCTGGTCATTAGGCACATTAGTGCTGAGCTCGTTTCAGCTTGTTTGTGCCCCGTGTCGGTTGTGCCCGCAGATAAGTTGACACGTGCCAGTGGAGTTGTGCCCGGGAGCATACACTCGATGGATTAAACACAATCTGCTCACATTAATAAAAATGGTGAAGAGAAATTGATTAGTTTCGCAATATTTTTTAAGAGAATTTGATTGTTGTAGGTACATTAGTTTGCATATGAACATTAAAATCCTGTAGAAAAAAATAATTTAAGAACGTTTTAACATCTTGTCCTTTTTACATCAGACTTTTATAACATGACTGTTATTCGGTTTATCGCTTTCTCTTGTGTTTAGCTAGGTATATAAGTTTCTTACTTCAAAACCACGGACAATAATTCAGTATTTTACCAAATGCCTACATTCCGTTCTGTTTACTCTTCGTTCACCAATTATTTTAACCCAAATCCAATACAAACTGTTGAATGCTCCATTGATTGCCAAAAATATCAAACAACGTCCCACCAGTATCCCACATAATCGAGATCTATCCATTACCGGCGACCGACGCACGCGCCTGCCACGCGGCCGAGGAATATCTCCCTCAGAATCACGGTCACACTAGCGGGACAGGACTTACCTAAAGCGCAATTTATGGTCATATAATCTTTAACATCCCCACAGTTAACCAGAGGAATATAGCCCCTAATATAATGGTTTAAAGATCACGTTCCCGTAGGGGTCGTTACTAAGTTAAAACCGCTATCAAAATCGTAAAATTGCAGTTGCATTTTTTTGAAGCTAATTGTCCGCATTCAATAACGTTCGACTTTTAACAGTGATAAACTGGTGAAAGCAAAAATATATTTGCGATGGAAGCGATGTCTTGCATTGCAGGTATATGCATACCCACCCTACCCACATGTATATTTTTGTAAGGGTAGGTACCTAAATAATTTAGCTAAGTACTAATAAAGAGCCGCTAATATCTAATCCTGTAAATCTGATCAGGGTAATCAGTAATGACGTAACTTTTCGAATGCGCGTTAGGAAAATTTAACTGTAATTTTTGTACATTTGGTTTAATAAACCTATACTTAATTGGAATATATGGAGAGTTGGAGACACCCCTGTCACGATAATTAAATACCCCTGTTAGGTCTAACCTGTAGGTTGGTTTCGATGTTCGTTTTGGTGGCCAAGATCCTTTTTACCTACGAGTATAGAGTGCCGTTAAGATTCGATTGTCCTTAACCGTCAATTTCAAACAAAATATATTTTAGAAAAAAAATAAAGAAAGAATGAACATTTAATAGAGGTTTGTTAAGTTTAAGCCTATTCAAATGACACCCGCGTGTTGCGCAAAGAAGCTCATCACACTTGCCGCGTTACCTCGCTGGGTGGCGTTGGACAACTTTTGCACGGTAAGAACTCGCGCTTGCATTGGTTAGCCCCCCCTCTTCCGTTATCCCAATATCCTTAAGGATGACTCACGCTAGAACGGGCCGTGTCCGGCCCGGGCCGTTTTCTAAGAAAAACGACGGCGTTTTTGCGCGGCCGAGCTAATCCCAAGCCCGGCCGAGCCACGGCCGGGCCGTGCCGACACCGGGCTGCTTCCGAGCCTCGGAGCCGCGCAAAAACGCCGTCGTTTTTATTAGAAAACGGCCCGGGCCGGACACGGCCCGTTCTAGCGTGAGTCATCCTTTATTGTATTTGGAAATATTACTATTTCAAATTACAATAGTTACTAAGTAAAACATTAGACTAAAACTTCAGAGCACAATACATAGGGAAACCCCTGTGTGGATCACTAATAACAATAACATAATTATCGTCGCATTTCCTGAAGTAGCACTAATTAACATCGTTCACATTTTTAGCACTTGTGCGCTAATTAATTTCATATACGGCAGATCTGCCCAGCCCAAACAACAACAGAGAGGTGGAACAGAGTACTCCGATCCCCAATAACCCGTAAATACATACCTGCATAGCGAGCGCGCCCCCGCGCTCATTTGTACTCCCGACATTTTAATAATCGCATATTTTTAGACAAGATGCTGGCAGTGAGGGAATTAATACATTATTCGAAGTGGCTTAGTCATATTTTTTATCTATTTGCTGACACTGTCACATAAATAATATCGTGATTTCCGGGTTCGTTAACTATGAATAAAAAAATCTGCAAAATATCATAGAAAAAAAAGCACCACAAAAATGTAACATGATCAAGAAAAGTGTGTAATAATTCTGCGGTGGCGAGGCGTCAAACAAAGCCTGGAATAAAATCGGTTTATTTTTTCTTGAAAAGCTGAAAGACGACGAACTGATTCCTATTACTTAAGTACCGCTGATGAGCTGGCACTTGCTATCTAGTCTGTAAGGTATAATTTTGCGGGCATGATCACCATTTGATTCACCAACACTTTTTGACTACGAAGCCAAAGATTGCAATGTTATGCCCTTTTGCGCATATTGCCACAATGCACATATTGTCAGGCGCGGCTCACTCGCGATTTGTGATTATCGCTACAAGTACATGCCGGTCGCCCCTTCGGAGGGCCCTATTCAGTGGCTGCCACGTGTTGGTACAGGACGCTCGCACGGGTCGCAGCGCGTTGCATGCGATATAACGGGATGGCCACATTTAGGCACGTTTGGCGTACCTAAACAGGGAATTTGTTAACAGAGAACCTTCTGTACGTAGTACTATTACTTATTCTGTGATATTGTGCACATCTGGTGGCTTTCGCATTCAGGCACAAATAGATACATCATTTATGAAATATTTAAGTATATACGTTTCCAAAGGTTCCAAAATATCTGGGCAACCAGCTAGTCGATCACGTAACGCATTGTAGCGCACGTTAGGTAGATCTAAATGTCAAATTTTATATAGAAAAATGACAGTTGGATTGTCCTAACGCGTGTTCGGATCGTTACGTGATTACCCCTCATGTATGCCCTTAACAAGTTAACAATAAAGTCCATATTTTTTATCACTTTGTCCGTATGTTCGAGCTCAACTGTACAAACGTTTTAGGATTAATTTACGAGTGTGCCTTTTTAACCGACTTCACAAAAGCAAGTTAGCAATTCGACCCATATTAGATACAAAAGTGGCGCGGTGGGGCGGCGCTACTTCGTGGATTGAACGATCTCTATTTGATCACTGAACAAAATAGTGCAGTGAAATAGCAAAAGTTATGTCAGAAAACCGAGAGACGTTATTATACCGTTATCCCGTGAAAAATATTTCCAATCATTACTGCAACGGCCAAATTCGCACTTTCCCCGCAACAGCTCAGCATCCCACGACCGTGAGTCGTGTCTTTAGAATTTTAATTAAATTGTTCATTGGCTCAATTAAATCGATTATTAAAACCGGAGCGAGTCGCGGCTGCAATGTTGCGATTGTTATTTTGAACGTATACGTGTTTGTCGTTTACGTACATTTCTCCGTGTAACGAAACGTAAACGATTCGGATTCGAGCAGCGTTCACACTTGGATGCTTAGCGAGGGTAGGGTTGTTAATAAAGTGGGTTGTTAGAACTTACGATGTGAGAACGACTTATAAAGTGGGGGTCCGGTCAGCCCCCTTATACGACCGATTTATTGCTTTTTTTCTTCCAATTTAAACATACTCTAGCCATGGATCGGATAGGAAACAAAATATATACCTAAATAAGGAGTGGATCATTAAGAGATTTGTTAGTCGATTATGTGTCTTAAGCAAACTGTCAGGTACTACACGGACAGGAACACGCCAATATATGCGTGTTTCCTGGACCTATCGAAAGCGTTTGATCTGGTTGCGTACGATGTGCTTTGGTGCAAGCTTGTAAAAGCGGGTGCGCCGAAAGAATGTATTGCGCTATTGAAGTACTGGTACGGCAGCCAGATCAATCGAGTGAGATGGGCAGGAGTGGACTCGGAGGAGTACAGGCTCCAGTGTGGTGTGAGACAGGGAGGACTTTCTTCACCAGTCCTGTTCAATCTGTATGTAGATGAGTCAATCGGGGAGCTCAGCAACATGCATGTCGGTTGTCATATTGGTCAGACGTGTTTCAATAATATAAGTTACGCTGACGATATGGTGTTGCTGGGCCCCTCGGTTGAATCGATCAGAAAACTTGTTGCGACGTGTGAGGGTTACGCTGGGCAGCACGGTCTTAGGTACAACGCAGTTAAAAGCGAGGTGATGGTTTTTAAAGCTCGAAAGTATAACCCATCCGCAGTACCTAGGATCGTGCTGGGCGGTGTGCCCCTCAATGTAGTAGATAAGTTCAAGTATCTGGGGCATTTCATCGATTATAAATTGAATGATGATTTGGATATGGAAAGGGAAAGGAGGGCCATGGCAATAATGGGCAATATGCTTGCCCGCAGATTTGCACGGTGTAACACGCAAGTAAAGCTGACACTATTTAAAGCGTATTGTCAAACGTTTTACACGTGCAGTCTGTGGGTGAGTTTTACACAAAGGGCCTATAACACAATACGCGTCCAGTACAACAACACCTTGCGAATGCTGTTGAGGCTGCCAAAGCACTTTAGTGCATCGGGTATGTTTGCGGAGGCGCATACTGACGACTTTTTTGCCATAAGGCGAAAAAGAATAGCCTCACTTTTAAGGCGAGTGCGAGGCAGCAACAACAGCCTTCTGAAGGAGCTGGCAGAGCGTCTCAACTGTCCGCTTACCATGTACTGGTCGCAGTCGCAGGTGGTTATTGGGAAGGCCAAATAAATAATAAATTTTGTTATATAACGTACTAACATAGTTTTAATTTAGTTATTGTTATTTTATATTTTTTGTACTTACTAACTAATTAACTCTTACTAACTCTCTATGGATCGTATCTGGTCTGAAATAAACGATTTTTATTTTTATTTTTATTTATTACGTACCGCATCGTACCTACGTACGTCAGAGGGGTAATCACTAACCACGTAACGTTCAGCAGGTCGATCACGTACCGCATTGTACGCGCGTCAGGTAGATCTAAATGTCACTTTTTATATGGAAAAATTACAGTTAAATTGTCCTAACGCGCGTTTGGAACGTTACGTGATTACCCCTCTGACTGAACCATCCAACTGTCATTTTTCCATATAAAATTTGACATTTAGATCTACCTAACGTTCGTACAATGCGTTACGTGATCGACCAGCAGGTAGATCAAAATGTCACTTTCTCTATGGGAAAATGACAGTTGAGTTGTCCTAACGTAAGTTCGAAGAGTTACGTAATCACTCCTCTGGCCGAATTAAACCTGACGTGTATTAGGTACATAAAAGGTTTCTGGTGGTTAGAATTTCGAAATGTGTATGATACGGTTAAAATCTTGGTTCATTATGAGTTATTGTACTACTAAAAGAAACGTATCAAACTCCGTTATGTTAACTATAAAATTACGTTCACAGTATTGAATGACATCATAAAAGTATACGGTGTCGAAATATGTAATTGACTACCCGCCTGCCCTTAAAACAATATAAAATGTATTTGCTATTTCAAATTTTCCGCGACGTTGAAAATTGAGTTCGTCGAAGTCCGGAAGCATTCAATGAAGAAGCAGAAATAGCAAAGTGGAACTATGATGGAAAATGGGTTGTATAAAGTGGGGCTGCCATAAAATTGGCTGTTTACAGACTAATTATGTGCTAGATCGAATTATAGCGACCGATGTGCGACAACGTTTTAAAGTTCACTTTACCTCAAATGAGGGGGAAACCATGATAGTTTTTTTTTCCTGTACTTGGCAGTGTATCTATAACTACAGATATTTTTTAGCACCTTGTTATATTTATTTTGAGGACTTATTTTTATTCTGCCATGTACCTACTTGCCAAGACATTATGATTATTTTTGTTTTAAAGGGCCTCTGCACTGTTGGCTTCGACCCCAAGCATGCCTTCCAAAAGTCCGGGACCCCATGGTCCCGAGATATGGAAAAAACATACATAATAATATAATAATAATTTATTTCGTTCAACCTTATGGTATATATAGGTCAAGCATTCCTATTAGGTATTATGTAACTGTGTCAGGAGGCCTCGCTCTTCCAGATTAGTTTTTACAAAACTAATAGGTATTGCCGAAAAAACAATGATCTACAGATGATTATAAACTATTATATTTATAAAGCCACCATAAGCACACAATCATGTATCGAATGACTCACATCGGTTATTTGTAATGAGTAGGTTAGTCATGTTAAGATAGGCTCCTGAACGAGATAGATAGTATTGATGAATATCTCGTTCTAGCTAAAGCCAAAGAACTACATTTTTTAGAAACAAGATGTTTAATACCTACTGCTTTTTTACACGATAGTAGTTTATGTGACAGTACATAATGAAGGGCATTAAACACGAGTGTGGGTCATAATAACATCACACGAGTGTTTTAATGCCTAATTATGTACAGCTACATACACTACTTTATCTATCCACATATCATAAGCCTCCATGATGCATTCAGGAGCCGCTAATTATGACCGGCATCGCGGCGTTGTTTTCTGGCAGCTGTCATAGTTTTTTTTTAATTCATAGACAAACTATCATATCGTTCAATATCTTACTTACGTGCGACAATTGTCAAATTTGTAAGCAAATTGACAATTCATTTCGAACTAAACGTCATCTCGACTGATATTAGAATAGAGGTTAAATAAATTTTCTTGGTTTTTCAGAGACGTTCGAAATTTGAATGAAATAATATTATCGAAATCGATGTTATTATTTAGCAATAATAACATTTTCACAGATAAGAAATTTGTTTGTCTATTTTTATGGTGGTCATAATGTGCGGTTCTTGAACGCATCATGGAGGGTTTATGATATTTGGATAGATAAAACTGTTTTATTGCCCCGGTACCAAAACCAAGCATTAGACGGACTAGATATAAACAGTGATAATATTCTGACTTTATTTAGCAGTAACAATTACTACATTGCACAAATCATGAAAGTAACTCTTGTAGGTATTGCGTTTGAGGAATGTTCTCCAGAAAAATGAGTTAAGCACAGAAGTCCCTCAACACTAATGAGTTAATGAGCGCAATGCTGTTATTCCACTTCTTTAGCCCGACGACGGAACAATTAATGGTACCGGTGAAAAGATAATTAACATTAGTTTTCCTATTTTAGGAGATGATTGGCAACTTGATGGTCGCAGCAATGCGAGTCTCACCAATCAATTATTACGTATGAGTTTTAATAAAGCCAGACAGCATGCCTATGAGCTGAAAACTTGATTTTCTTTCATTATAAATTCCTATGTCAAATACGATTCTGACGACACACTGTGAAAAGCCGCCGCGCCACAATCTTGTTCCGATAATGATCAATTGTATACGTAGGTAAATGGTACTCGTAACAATTACTGAATCTGTTGGACGAGTCACATTTTATGTGACTATATTGCAGTAAGTAAGCTCAAAGTCATGTACCTCAAACCGTATATTAAATTCCCCACAAGTAAATTATATACTACTGCTGATGTATTGTATGTCAGGAAACTTTAT
The DNA here is from genome assembly GCA_963854355.1 of Epinotia brunnichana. Taxonomy (NCBI): domain Eukaryota; kingdom Metazoa; phylum Arthropoda; class Insecta; order Lepidoptera; family Tortricidae; genus Epinotia; species Epinotia brunnichana. Next base: position 20,734,126 of record OY977940.1, read on the forward strand.
ATATTAAATACAATCCTAAAAACAAACAAAACAACCGTGTATACACCACCACCTACATCTACTCGTCGAAGGAAACAGACTGAAATAATTAATACTCCGATGTTGAAAACGGCTTACGCCAGGAGACAGCAAAGATCACGATCGGCGAAACTATATAATGCTATAAATAAAGTCATAAATATTTACCCTAATACACACTACGAAAGCAAAACTAAATTAACTGAATGGTTAAAAACAAAAAACTACCATGAATCTACTATTTCTCAAACTTGCAATGAAATGTTGACATGACTTACTTCAAATTAGGTCCGGAAATACTACGTATCCGGTGCGACTAGTGAAGATGATATGTAAAGGAATTTCATACAACCTTACACACCTAGGCCTGCAAAGCAACCGTCTTTTGTTTATACTTAAACGTCAAATTGTGACAGAACGTCTTGGCATTCAATCACCAAAAAAAAAGAAAAAGTACTAATGTCAATGTCACCGGGTAAAACGTTAGGCGCGTAAATTGAAAAAAGTTTTTTAGTTATATAGTATAATAGTTCGTAATTATTTTGAAACTTTCTAATAAAAGCCATCGATTTCGAAATGAGTTCGGACGAAAATGATATGGAATTGAACTGTATGCCTCCGGCATTGTGAGCAGAAGTAGCCATGAATAATTTACTACCCCCGAAATCAAAAGTTGGGTACATGACGGCGTATGAAAATTTCATAAAAATTATAAGTGTTTTCTTTGTTGTAGTGCCTCGTTTATATAGTTAGATATAAGTTCATGTAACTATAAACTAATACTTAATTTAGGAAATAAGCGGAATATTTGTTAGTAACAAATGTGGGACACAATTATAGGTTATGATATGACAGCACTGACAGCTATCAGAAACGTATTATTTAGTTGTACGAATAAAACAAATTGACTACTTTTTATTTCATTGCAAGTTTGAGAAAAGCACTATACAAATCTCGGCCAGAAACGGGGTTGCCGGCCGCGTATCCCTATCCTATCTATAACTACTTGGCCTGCAACCCTTCGTTTCCCGGCCTCTATAGTAATGTACTATTTCACAACACTTAATCCACAAGTCACATACTATTTCTTATTAACATTCCCTCCCCCCCCCCTCTCTCTATCTCTCTATCGCACACGCACGCACACACGCACACGCACACGCACACGCACACGCACGCGCACGCGCACGCGCACGTAGTATTCACTAGTTTGCCGATTCTAAAGGTATATCTGTATAGCTTGGCTAGCCAGCACACCATCACTCCCGGCAACGGTCTGACCACGACTGCTGTCATCGTGACGTATGCGCTCTAGATAAGCACAGATACACTACATCTCTTTCTTGTTATAATACTTATAATGAAAAGGAAACCTATTCATGTAATCTATTTATGTAAATTAAATTATCTAATTAAGTAGAGAATCATGTTTATTTATTACGTATTTATGAATTTTATTAGTGAATGAATTTTACTTTATTCCTGCATATTTGAATCCTCTCGCTCTCTAGTCTCTTGATTACAAACTTTCCATTGACCTTCACCCTTTTTCATAGGTAGGACATTTCTCCGATATATTTGTCCAGTACTATCATTTCAGACTTCGACATCACCAGTATCACCACCTTTCTTCTTTTCAATAGTGCGAGTGCCTATCTCGTACTTAGTCCAACCTAAAATTGTTTATTATTTTTTTTTTCAACCCAGGGATAATAATATTATGCACTTATACACCTGTAAGTAATTACCACTGTTTCTAAAAATGAACCTCAGCCACGAGAAAACCCGGCGTAAGAAACTGTGTATGTACTTTTCCCGCTAGAGCACACATGTATTTTAATGTACATTCATGTAAGGTAAACACACACACTCATACTCACACTCACACACACACACACACACACACACACACACACACGCACACACACACACACACACACACACACACACACACACGCACACGCACACGCACACACGCACACACGCACACACGCACACACGCGCACACGCGCACACGCACACACGCACACACGCACACACGCACACACGCACACACGCACACACGCACACACGCACGCACGCACGCACGCGCGCAAGCATAATTATTTCAATGCTTAAAAAGAGGCACCAACTCAAGACTATGTAAATATTATAAGATACTGAATAAATTTCATTTTATTTATTTATTTATTTAAGTAGGTAATCATAACTTTTTGGTAAAATTTACTCTCAGGTGTAGGTATTTATAAGTTGCAACAAATTAGCAATATTATTACCTACTCGTATGCAAGCTGTGGCGTTTCCATTATAATTTAGTAAATTCAAGATATTTACAACCATTGGGCAAATATAGGCTAATTATGTAGTGTGTTTTGTAGTGTACGACTTATGCCATTGGTACTCTGGCCTGTTAGACACGAGTCTATTTGTGTCAGATGTTTAACATCTGACACAAATAGGCCCTAGGCCTCTTGGATATTTTTGACGTTTGTAAGCGATTTCTTGTGAGACATATTTTTGCAGGTGTGTTTTAAACTTAACCTTAGATTTCGAAAGTTCTTGCCAAATCAGTGGGTTCAGCAAAATTGTTACACTTATTCGTGGGTCATTGTCAGATTTAAGTGCGCGTCTATTCTGTTCTGTGGACATTGCCAAAGTTAAGGGCTATAAAGCCTAATTTTTGGTTGAACTCTGAATCTGCATAAACGGCGTCGCCTCTTCTATAAGTCTATGCGATAAAAACATATTATATATTAACATGAGCCCTTAACTATACTATTGACCACAGAATAGAGGATTTTTGTTTTAGTCACTGACAATGACCCTCGTAACAATGTCATATAAAGTACAATTGTAATTTTAACAAAATCTGTTTATTGACATTTAATAGTCCCTTAATAATGGATTTAATATAAAAATGCGAAATTAATGGTAAATGGGTATATAATTCATAAACAATAATTAAAAGAATGATTATATTAAAATACCTACACTAAGCTAGCTTAAGAGAAGAAAAAAAGTATATAGTAAAACTACATCCCGCTCTCCGTCATGCCCGAATCAAAGGTCCCCAAAATGCTTGCAGTAATAGTTATATTCATAATATAATATATGTCGGTAGGATCTCCCAATGTGTATCATGCAAAGTATGTTACGCACAAATCATGTCAGTGCCTAACTTAAAGGCTGAAAACATTCACTCACGCTTTCTTTGAGGTACCTAAGGATAACCAGTAGAGACTTATCCTTACCTCAAAATAAGGGATGAGCTTGCTACCTTCTTTCCATTGACACGACTGGTTGGCCAGACTGCAGTCTCGATATATATCTATACAATACGTTTGTATTATAGATAACGTAACGAGTATAAATTAAGCCCAATTAGCGACAGCTATAAATCGCCGGCTCCCGGGGGCGTCATCGAACATAAATTTATCGCCTTTCTTACGCACCGAGGGCACCATGTAAATGGACGCTGCAGTGGACCGATAATGCGATCAAGTGATATGTTGGTTGCATGACAGTAGGCTAATAGGCTTGTTGTTAACGTAGTGTAGCTAAATGGATAGCAAATCATCAAATTATTGTAATAAAGTATAAATTACAAAATATAAGTAAGTAATTAAAATCATAAAAGTTTACAAAAATATGCATTATTTTTATTGTCCAGTCGCCATCACATACACTGGAGCAAACAAGCACGTCACAAACATCGGAACACCACACCTCTATTTTCATTGCATTAGGGTGCATGTGCCGATATTTTTGACCACCTATAGTGTAGGGGAGGACGGGGCCACAATTAACAAAATTTATATTTTCGTCTTTAACTTCAAAACGACTGAACATTTTCACATAATTCTTTTTTTAAACGATGCTTAAACTATTCAGTTATCGTGCAGTTGGTATAAATTCGGCAAGAAGTAGATACTTTTCTCTACAAAATAGTTTTTCTGGGAAAAGTCAGAAATTAATACCTACTTACCCCGTGTACGGGGCTAGAATTAACGTGTCTGAGGTAAGTATTAACAAAAGGGGCAAAAATTAACATCTATATTTTTCTCTTTTTATTATTAAAGAAAATATTGGTACCTATGTTTATATATTATTTAATTATTTACATATAAAAATAACATCAGGCTTGAAAACTTGAAAGAATTTGTTATAGAAAACTGTCTAATCATACTAATTGTCAAGAAACAAAAAAACTCAGAACAATACCATGTTTCACAGAAACAACAAAATATGTAATTAGGTATGTTTAAATCACTATTACTAATTACAATTAGCAAATTTCAGTGTTAAATTTACTTATCAGTCTTGAAACTAACATATTATTTAATATATAAGTAAACATTTGGTATACATAGAATAGAACAAAATAAATGTTTCATTAACATACGAATAATCAGTTAAAGATAATATCACAAAGAATTACCTTAAAGGTAGCAGGCAAGTAGTCTATTTTTTAGCCTAGCAGTCTGGTTAATAGTTACCCCGTCTGTTTTGTTAATTTTTGCCCCATGGGTACTTTTTCGATGAAAAAAAACATAACTAAGAAATAGTTTACTTAGCGTTACAAAAGTCATGTTGGGGCGTACAGAATTGAATTTTTATCACGCCCTGCAAGGGTGTTTTAATTTGCGGTGCGCTTTCTTGTTTCCCTTTTCAGAGATTAGCGCGTTAGTGGACTGTATGTAGGTATCCAACCGTGTGGTCTATTGTCGTAGCTACTTGATGCGAAATTGTGCAGGAAAGTTAGCTGCCTTTGGAAATCGGAACAGGTGGATGAATCAGCTAACAGAAGGTTATAGGAGCCATGCGCACTTACTTGTGATTTGGGTGAACTCCTCCTTCACGCTAGCGTTTCGTGGCACACCATGTGCTCGTGTGGGGCGCGCAGCGCAATCCCAAATTGTCCAAAAACACCTTCACTTCACGAACAGTCGAACACCTTTTAATGCTAAGCTGACAGCATATATAGTTTTCAAACGATGTACAGAGATTTGCGGCGGATTTAATAAGATTTAATGTCTTTTATCAGCGGAGGATGTTACACGCACGCGGGGTGAGAATTCAACAACACTTTTCTCTCGCCAGGTGGGGCGAGCGTTGCGCACACGTCGTGTATGTGACAAGGACGAAGCGATATATCAGTGCGCATGTTGGAAAGGGATGATGTAGGTATAGGAATCGCGAGTATAGACACGACAACAGATTAAAGTCGGACATACCAACATACGAAATCCAACATCTCCCCCGGCTTGAAGGGTTCCCTTCAAAGAGAAAAATAATAATTATATACATATGGATGTACATAGGAAAAGATGATATCGCACCATATAACTAAAAACAAGCGAAGTGTACAATTTACCTATCATTAGGTAATTATACTAAAAGAATTACTATTTATGGTAACTTAAAATATATATATGTATACATAGATATGTATGTGGTGGCAACCCTACTGCGTAGGCAGCGGGCACAGCCGAACGATCGGTCGCTCGAGCGTACCGTTGCGGGTCCGCACTTCAGCAACGCGGACAACACCGTCTCGCCCAGGGAATACACGAGTTATTATTCCGAGCGGCCACTGCAAGGGTGGCGCGTTAGCAACGTTTATTAAAACTATTGTTCCCACCGCTATCGGCTTGTCTGGAGTATTCCATTTCTCTCTGCTTTGTAAGTTGTGAAGATACTCAACTCGGAACCGTTTCCAGAATGATTGGACAAGCGAGTCTAGCATTGAAAAACGAGTTAATTGATTCGGTCGCTCCTGGCTTAAGTCGGCGGCGGGCAAACGCGGCAACGGCGAGGTTGACATGAAATGAGCTGGCGTTAGCGCGGTGGGTTCTGACGGGTCAGAACTTAGTATATAAAGAGGGCGGCTATTAAGAATTGCTTCGATCTGAGTAAGCACGGTAAGTAATTTTTTGTATGTCAGGATTTGAACACGATGAAGATGAGTTTTAAAGCATTTAATGTTACCTCCCCAAATGCCTCCAAAATGAGGCGAGTTTGGGGGGCTCATACGCCAAGTAATTCGACTTTTTGCAAGTTCTTCCTTGAAATGCGTATAATACGGATCAGACTGAAGAAACGTGTGAAGCTCATTTAGGTAAGCTTTAGAAGCTGCAAAATTATTTTGATATTGAGCAATGCGATTCGCTACAAAAGTTGAGAATCTGTGAGGTGAAGAGTGCACCCAACATAAGACAACTTCAGAGTCAGAAAATGCAAACGTATCCGCAATTGGATGACGCTGAGACAAAACATCGTCAAGCTCGACACCGAATTGACGCGGAAATTTAAGAGCTGAAATCAGTGGAAGCTCACTGATGAACTGCTCCCATAAATGCGATATGTGCGGTGGTGGCAAATCGTCCCAATCCATCCTTAAGAGCCATAGTTCCTTTAAAGGAAACTTGGAATAAGGTATGACAGGGCCGACGAGTGCTAGCACGTCATACAAACGAGCAGTAGCTGAAAGAATAGAACGTTTCGTGCCACTGAGTTGCGGAGGAGAAACGTCAAAGACAAATTCATCCGAAGCGGGAAGCCGTCGAAGACCAAGAATCTTCAAAGTGTCGCCGTCACCGAAGGAGACGTCTTCCGACTGGCGGTGAGATATGGGAATGTGCTCTAGCAACTGCGGAGAGTTGCTAGTCCATTTGACCAGATCAAACCCGCCAGCCTCGAAGAGACTGATTAGTTGATTCGCTATCGCAACTGCTTCCTCGGACGAAGAAGCAGAGGAAGCTAGATCATCCATGTAAACGTCCCCTTCGAGAACGGCGGCAGCGTGCGGGAATTTCTCGCGTTTGTCACTAGCGAGCTGGCGGAGCGTGCGAAGCGCGAGGAATGGCGAAGACCGGAGTCCAATACAGACCCGGTTGAAATTATACATCTCCAAAGGTACTTCAGGCGAAAAGCGATACAAAAATCGTTGAAAAGAGCGGTGGTGCGGATGTACTTCTATGCATAAGTACATTTGGCGGACGTCAGCAAAAAAGGCAACGCGGAATATGCGAACATTCAAAAGAATGTGAAAAATGTCTGCTTGCAAATTACAGCCGGTATGTAGGATGTCGTTTAATGACAGTCCACTGTCAGATTTGCAGCTGCCGTCCAGAACTTGGCGGATTTTTGTCGTGGATTTGTCGTTCCGGATGACCGGGTGGTGAGGTAGACAAAACCCTGGCGTTGAGGACTCTTCGGGCGGAACCAAAGAAATAATCCCCTTATCCAGGTAATTCCGAATGACGTCATCATATTTGTCGCGGAGTTGCGGGTATTTTAAGAAATTATTTTCGAGCATCGAAAATCTTCTTTTAGCGGTTACAAAAGAATTGCCCAGATTATCTGGCGTTTGCTTGAAGGGAAGATCGACTGCGTAAGAACCATTATCGTTACGCGTCGTCGTTGCGGTAAATATTTGTTCACATCCCTTGTCATCGGGACGTAGAAATTTCTTTGAGGGTACTTCCTCCAAGTTCCAAAACTTTTCCAAAGTTTGGTTAAGCGGTTCGTGCGTAAACGCACAGAGAGCACGAGTCGCGCGCGGAGGTGACGTCACAGTGACGTCCCCCATTATGACGTAACCCAGGGTGGTTTCCAAAGCCGAAGGCAAGCCGGCACTTCGGACTTTGTCAGAAAGTAAGATGTCACAGAATAAATTTGCTCCTATAAGCATATCAATGGGCCCGGGCTCATTAAAACAATCATCGGCCAAAGGTATATTCTTAAAACAATCAAACAAAGATATGTCGATAGGCGAGTCAGGCAAGTGTGACGTAATGGATTCCACCACCAGAGGCTGAATAGTGTAAGAGTTATCGCCATTACTGTCGAATCGGGAACTAAATTGCACTATTGACATCCCAAGTATTTTTTGGGACGAACCCCCAATACCTAGAACCCTGGCAAAACGATTCTGGTTCGAAATCGGCAGCGCTAATCGATTACAACACTCGAGCGTTATATAATCAGATTGGCTTCCAGGATCGACCAGAATCCTTGCATAATGAACCTTACCGCTTGCGTCATAAAGTCGAATTTTTGCGGTCCCTAATAAGGTTGTTTTATGCATAAGCGTTCTCAAGTTATCATCATCATTTGCACTTCGAGCCGACAAATGATTCAACGTTGAGTCATGCCTCAAACCATTATCGACCCTATCGGCCGGGTGATAAGACTGCAAATTGCTTGCCACCCCGTTTCTACTGCTGTATGGCGGTGTGGAATTCGCCTTGTCAACAAAAGTGTTGGTACTGGTTTGATGCGAGTTAGGTAAATAAGTTTGTTTATGCGGCGGATTAAAATGTAATAACGTGTGGTGCTGTGCATTACATATACTACACGTTCTGTGTGACATACAAGCGGAAAATTTGTGTTTATAACTAAGGCAATTGTTACACACGGAATTAGTTTTTACAAAATCAAATCTTTCGTACGGGGACATTTTTGTAAAGGCGGCACACTGATATAAGTGTTCGTGTTTATTAGTTTTACACAACAAACAAGAATCAATCGCGGGCGTTTGCGTATTAACGAATGTTTTCGTCGAATTGTTTTTTGGTAGCGGTATATTTTTATTGTTATTAGATCTCGGTTGTGATTGTGAAAATGTTTGTTTTGTTGTCGAATGCGATGCAACCCTGGATTGTTCTTTGACGAAATCAATAAGATTTTTGTACGAAGGACACGTTTCCTTGCGATAAAACATCTCAAATAATTTTATCGATTCGGGATCTAGTTTTTGTAATGCGATATGCAAGAACAAAAAATCCGCTAAATCTTGTAATTTAAGCGCTTTAAACGCCTTAACGGAGGCGTCGAAATTACATAGAAAATACTCCAAATTAGAAGCGGACCCATTCGCTATGGGTTTAAAGTCTAACAGCTGATTGATATAGCCGGCTGCCATGGCGCGTTTGTCTTCATATTTATCAACCAGCGCTTGCCAAATTATGGGATAGTTTTCCCCTGTGGCTGGCAGCCCCGCGCATACCGACCTAGCCTTATCAGTCAGTTTACCTACTAGGAACTGAATGCGTTCGCTATCTGTTAAGCGTGAGTTGTTATGAATCACACTTTTAAATTGTTCATAGAATAATGGCCAATTACGAAGGTCGCCATTAAATTCCATTAGCTGCATAGGCGGGAGATTATGCTTTAGAGCGGATTGCAAAGGCCGCTGAGACTCTGGCGAACTTTCGATTTCAGACTGAATGCGTTTGATTTGACAATATATATCCTCAAACGCGATCCAGGACTGATAATCAGCGGTTGCATCAGGCGTTAATCGTAAAACGCATTCATTGTACGAGTCTAAAACACGCTCAAAATCTGATCGCAATTGGTCTAGATTTGATACGCTATTTAAGAACGTTTTACGTTGAATTTCGTCTTCGTACGCCTTAACCGACAATTTGTATATGGTTTGTAAGCGGGCGAAGAAGGCACTGCGCTTAGCTTCTAAAATAACTAGTTCATTCTGGACGGGGTCCCTAGCCGCCTCGTCTTTAGGGTCTTTTTTCGGTGGCATGGTGTTGCGCGTTGAGTGTGACTATAAAACTTAGCCCACACAAATAAAATATAAGTAAACACGATTTGCGGGAATTAAAATGCGGTTCAAATAAATGTCCGTAAACACGATTTACGGGAATTAAAAATGCGGTTCAAATAAATGTCCGTAAACACGATTTACGGGAATAACGGTGCGGTTAAATAACTGTGAGTACCTACTCGTAAACACAAGTCGCGGGAAAAAGCGGTTATAATAAATGTTTGACAAAAGTCGTGGAAATAAAAGTGCGGTTAAATAAATGTGAGTACCTACTCGTAAACACAAGTCGCGGGAAAAAGCGGTTATAATACCTAAATGTTTGACAAAAGTCGCGGAAATAAAAGTGCAGTTAAAATAGATGTAGGTATGTAACACAAATCGCGGGAAATAAAAGTATACAAAGGAAATGTGTTACAAAAAAGAAACAGTTTGTGAGAATAAGGCGGTTTAACTATCCGTCTACAAAGTAGGTTAAGCGATGACCGTGTAGGTATAGACGGCACAGATCGGAGCGCGCGGCACGCGGTAGTTCGAGAAAAGATTAGAACGAAATAAAAGCGGGTAGATATGAACGAAACCGGTCAGCGCTCCCGAGCCAGTGAGAACAATAGCATGTATTTGTGACGTGTACATCAATTGAAAACTAAGAATCGTTAATTGCGTTGCTGAAATGTTAGTATCTTTAGAATAATGATACGAAGATATGATGCGAAGTACGTAGATTTTACGTATCTATGGGTAAATTATATAATATAATGTCAAGGAGCTACTTTAAATAGATATAAATCCTAGGTTGGGAATGAAATATAATTATCCGGATCGTTAGTGACCAAAACTTGGGGCGTACAGAATTGAATTTTTATCACGCCCTGCAAGGGTGTTTTAATTTGCGGTGCGCTTTCTTGTTTCCCTTTTCAGAGATTAGCGCGTTAGTGGACTGTATGTAGGTATCCAACCGTGTGGTCTATTGTCGTAGCTACTTGATGCGAAATTGTGCAGGAAAGTTAGCTGCCTTTGGAAATCGGAACAGGTGGATGAATCAGCTAACAGAAGGTTATAGGAGCCATGCGCACTTACTTGTGATTTGGGTGAACTCCTCCTTCACGCTAGCGTTTCGTGGCACACCATGTGCTCGTGTGGGGCGCGCAGCGCAATCCCAAATTGTCCAAAAACACCTTCACTTCACGAACAGTCGAACACCTTTTAATGCTAAGCTGACAGCATATATAGTTTTCAAACGATGTACAGAGATTTGCGGCGGATTTAATAAGATTTAATGTCTTTTATCAGCGGAGGATGTTACACGCACGCGGGGTGAGAATTCAACAACACTTTTCTCTCGCCAGGTGGGGCGAGCGTTGCGCACACGTCGTGTATGTGACAAGGACGAAGCGATATATCAGTGCGCATGTTGGAAAGGGATGATGTAGGTATAGGAATCGCGAGTATAGACACGACAACAGATTAAAGTCGGACATACCAACATACGAAATCCAACACATGTAGTATAACCAATAAAATAAGATTCCCGGAAAAAAAAGGCCGACCAGGTAAATCAAACATTCGAGGCGCAAATCAAAAAATCGAAAAAAAAGTTCGATAACTGCCAAAAACGGATGCACATGAAGTAGCTCGCTCCCACGGGGTCCTGGAAGTATCTGACGAGTCCCAACCTGTGCAGCACTGTTGTGGGAATAGATTCAAGTAATTACTGATTTACTGATGATATGAAGTTTATAGTTGTTTAGGTATTCGCTTGTTAATACTTACCTCTGTTAATTGAAGCCCCGTCCTCCCCTACCTATGTATGTGATGGCGACTGTCCAAGAGTAAATTTATAGCTACCAATAGAATCCGTATACGTTTTTTATTTTTCAATTTTCCTCTTTGATCGAAACTAAGAATCCGTACGCTTGTATAGAAACAAAATTGTATAACAACTATGGACCTAAACGCAGTATTTCGCGACTGCAACAGCAATTTACTTGATTTTCCATACAACGATTACTAGTAGGTAGTACAAATTGCAAACTGTGACGTTATACTTTTAAGCCAATTAGTATGAAGCGTTTCGGCTGCCGCCAGCAAAGTCCGTCTTTGTCTAAAACTTTTGTTTATTTATGTTCTTTACTAAACTTGTAGTTGCTCCCATACAAACATTAGTTCCTCTCCAAAAACTGGTTCAACATTCTTGTAAAATCTAACTACTTATTTACGTTACCGATCTTTTTAGGGTTCCGTACCTCGAAAGGAAAAAACTTAACCCTTATAGGATCACTTTGTTGTCCGTCCGTCCGTCCGTCTGTCAAGACCCTTTTTCTCAGGAACGCGTGGAGGTATCAAACTGAAATTTATATCAAATACTCAAATTTACTGTCTATTGGAGCTGTGAAAAAATCAAACAGCCGTTTATGCCGCAAATTTCCGAAACTCGCAAGGGAATCAAAACCTACAGGGTACTTCCCGTGAACTCAGAATCTTGAAATTTGGTACGAAGCAACGTCTTATAGCACAGATAAAGGAATAATTGCGAAAATCATAAATTATTAGTTACATCACTGAAATTTTAATGTCCAGTATAAACTGACACGCACGAAGTATGTGAATACATACTTAGTGAGTGTCAGTTTATAGTGGACCTGTTTATATTGTACGGGATGGTCCGGAACCCTCGGCGCGCGAGTCTGACTCGCACTTGAACTTGACCGGTTATTTACATGCGCTAGCAAAATAGTTTTAAGTATTTTTATCTTGAATGCATGCGTTTTTAACTGAAAACTTAATTTTATTAAAGTATTGATTTAAAAAATTATATGTGCCAGCAAAGTGTAAGTAAAAATGGACAAAACTTCATCTTCTGATCTCATCTTAAATTCTACAGTTTTTTCACCATTCTACATTTTTCAATTGGTTCATAAATGACTGAGTTCTGAAGTGGCAAACCTCCTCCTGTTTTGAAGTCAGTTAAAATGAAACGATTAGTGTCCGATTCTCACTAACCGTAAAAAGACAGAAGAGACCCGGAGTCATTTAAGACAGCTCGTTAGGACACAATATAGCATTAATTGATGGGAGTCACACGCAGACAAGACAAACAATGTTACGCAAATATTCGCTTTTTACTTAAAATAACGATCGGGCGATTCTCAGAAAAAGCGTTTCGGCTTTTCAAGCGCTGCACCTGTTTGTATTATTTTTGTTTTTTTTACATTTCATATAAATGAACCGGGATTTTCTTATGTTTTTATAAGACATCTGGGACTACATTTAGCTTCTTATATCGGTTTATTTAAGATTTTTTGAAAATTTAACGACTTATTAAATATGCAAAATCTTACTTACAGTCCAAACGGCTTGATGGATTTTGGCATATGAGGTGTCGTTGGATGAAATGTGCAGTTGGGTTTTTTGAAAAATCGCTTGATTTCACTTGTATTGATTATCCTGAGAATCACCCGATCGGGCCGACAGCGTTTTTGCTAAGCTCATTATGTGACGGAAAACATGTCATGTGCCAATCAACTGACGCCAAACATGTTGATGAGTTTTATTTTTATTGGCGTATTAGATGCTGGAATATCGAAGAAAAATGCAATGTCACGTTTTGCAGTCGCTACATCGGTATATTACCAATATAAAAGTCGGTAGGTACCTACAGTAGGTATGCTGAAACAGCTGTATGAATAGGCGCGTAATTTTTGGGCCTTAACAGCTTTGAAAGAAATTCGAAGAGTGGTGAACCTTTTCTCTAATTGATTATGCCTATTTAAGGCACATACAAGCTTTAATTATAGTTTTATTTTTGACATTTTGTTAAGTGACAAATGGCTATTTCTCATCATGAAGGAATAAAATGGGACATTTTCGGTTTCACACCCTTACCTAGGTACCAAACTTAGATTTTGACTTAAAGTAAGCTTAGGGGAGAGTGGGGTTCGGTGGATCATGGGTCTCAGTGGATCGTTTTTTTTGCATGTTGTTGCACGCACAAGCATAATAAGCGCTTGCGACATTGCCGCTCTGGCATGCCCGCATCGACTGAACCAGTGAGCCGGGCAGTGTCTGAGCGGGAAGTCGCGACGCGGAGGCCCCGTCACAAAATAAGTGCGAAAGTATTTATTTTCGTGTTCTTCAAAAACGTTTAGTGTCTTATTGGATTAATTTTGCAATAGTTTTATAAAATTTAGATGTTCTCTAATATATTTAAAAAAATGTGAATGATTCATTTTAATGCCAAACTAACTCGATAACTTTTATTGTTTTTTTAATAAAATAAGTGAGTTTATAAGTGTGTGTTTCAACGGATCATGATTCAGTGTTAACCATGAATATTTGAAACATTGATCCATATACTTTGATTGTTTTTTTTTTGTTTTAACAAGACTTTATTGAAGTAAGCTGCGTTTTCTAATAAAGACTGATTGTAATTTGTTTGTATTCTGTTGTTTAATACATTTTATATTCATGATCCAGTGAACCCCATATGATCCCCATTACCCCAAATACCTCTCGATCCAGTGTAACCCATTAGTGGATCTACATCTCTTTTTTTAAAGGGAGTTTTTTTTTGTTTTTTTTATTACATGACAGTAATTTTTGTCATCTATTTAAACAACTAGATAAGTATTCTAGGGTTAAATTAAGAAACTAGCCCTTTTTAACGGAAAATGAGGCCGCTAATTCAGTCACAAAAAAAGAGCTCCACTAAACCCCACTCTCATGATCCAGTGAACCCCATATGATTCACAGGACCCAATACCGCGATCCAGTGTAACCCATTAGTGGGTCACTGTGGATCAACATTTTTTTAAAGGCAGTTTTTTGTGTTTTTTGATACAAAAGAGCAATTTTTGTCGTTGGTTTATGTATCTTATCTTATCTTATCTGGGTTAGGGCCTTTTCTGATGCACTTCGACCCAGTGGGATCTTTTCTGCATTTGCCCTCTCCTTTATACCTGCTCCCAGGCTTGCTCCATCATTTCCAAAAAGCGGATGATGTTCACCGGGAGCACCTTGAATTCCTTTGGTTGCGGGTAACCGTTACCAAAGTAGTTTATTCTTTGTCTGGCAAGGGCATTACATTCACACAATAAGTGTTCCATAGTCTCATCCTCCTCACCACACATTCTACAGTCTAAACTATCTGAAAGTCTGATATATGTAACTAAAACCCCTGTTCTAGGGTTTAATTAAAAAACTAGCCCTTTTTAAGTGAAAGTGCCACCGCTACAACAGTAACAAAAAACGTGCTCCACTGAACCCCACTTTCCCCTACATTTTGTGAACCTAATATAATAGGAAATAAGCTCGTTAAAAAAAGGACATTGAGCAGGAAATAGGAGCAAAAATAAACTGTAAAAATAAGCCAAAAATAATAATAAGTAAGTGACATTGCATGTTAAGTGACACTCGATATTTTACACATCGACAGAAATTCGGTGGAATATAGAATATGGTCCTAACATAATTTTTCAACTCCTGTACAGTCGTGCTGTGTCTTCATATATGTAATTAATGACCATATGACCTACCATCAGAGTACCTTTTGTACATTAAATTATTTGCTTTAAATTATGCCATTGGCCAAATATGTTTATTATGTATGAACATCCAAACATACCTACTTACAATCATCACACACTTCGTATTCCAAGTAAAGCCAAACACACGCACACATATACATACACACACACATACAATAACTGAGACATTTCGTTCCCGACAAACAGCGAGCAATTCAAAATGGATGTACATAGTTACCAGGGTCTGCCTGAAAACCAGCGTTGCAGTGACCTCGCTGTAACATTATGCTGAGGCAAGCTCCTTTTTAACATCACACACACACACACACATCATAATTGTAACATTAATTTTAAATTTATATTTTAATTCTAATCTTAATGTTCACATGTATTAATGTTTAAATGTTTAATTATAATTTCGTGTAATGTGATGTTGAATAAAGCTTTTCTACTTCTACTTCTACTGTACTGTTATTTGCCTTTTATATAGGCACTACCTAACTCAAATATAACGACACCGACAGTTAAGGCCTCTCACAGACTGGCGCGGCCTGGCCGCAAAAAAAGCACTGTTTAGCGTGATGTTGTTGTACTATATTATATTTTATAGATGTCAGAGTTTCAGGAATTCATGCTCGTCAGCAGTATCAGTTTATTTCTGAGAATTTCCAATATCCTCTTCAGGCTACAAAATAGTTAGGCCTGCACTGAACAAAGTCAGTCTCGCTCGTCCACGATTACCTACTTCTCTGACCACAACATAGGTAGGTACCTAATATCAATTTCTGGCTTCCAATCTTTACAACCGTTAGGTGCCCATAAGTATTAATACCAATATATATGTATACGAGTATTAATTACCATGATTTAGGTACTGTCCAATTATATTAATTCAATCTTTTTTTGTAAATGTAAACGTATAACTCGTTTAAAGTATTTTAATAGAGGTTTTCTACCACCTCGCTTTTTGAATGGTGTTTGTAGGTAATTGGGAATGGGTGAAAATTTCAGAAGTGCCTGATTATTTTTTGATGATAGGACTTAACTTCCTTAGCACCAGAAAAAAAGTTGCAGACTTTTCAGCTGCGTCAATAATTTTTGATAATTTACTTTAAAAACAAAGTTTTAACCGACGAACAATTAATCCCCTATTTTCCTACCCTTAAGGTTGGTTTATTTTTCCAAATTTATATGGGACCAACTTCGGGGTATAGATACCCTTTCCAATAAAAAAATAATTATCAAAATCGAACTACTTACTCTGTAAAAAGTTATGCGCTTCGACTTGAGAACCTCTTCCCTTTTTTTCGTCGGTTGAAAACTATAAACATTTTCCTCACTTACGTTTTGGGTTTAAGACGGCGAATAAGACACTTTCCTTGATCCAGATCCATATCACCAAGAAATATCAGGCACTTCTGAAATGTTCATCCATTCCCAATTGTTTGGATATACAGTACTTAATCATTTACAACAAAAACACGACTTCGATTTAGTACATTCCCCATGTCACATAGATGCTCAATTCCACATTTTCTTTCCTCTTTACCACATGTAGATACTGCCACCTGTGACACCTGACAAGGAGAGAGCAGCTCTAAAGAATACAGTACATATTTATAATTTTTATGATGTAACTGGAAACTAA
Organism: Epinotia brunnichana; assembly: GCA_963854355.1. Classification (NCBI taxonomy): domain Eukaryota; kingdom Metazoa; phylum Arthropoda; class Insecta; order Lepidoptera; family Tortricidae; genus Epinotia; species Epinotia brunnichana. Next base: position 20,750,882 of record OY977940.1, read on the forward strand.
ACGAACTTAATTTAATTACACTCAAGAGCAAAAGTTTCGGGTCGGTGAAATACCGTCATATTTCCTAAAATAGTGCAAGGTTGTACAGTTTTTTAATCCTGTCATGATCTTTATTGAATTCTACATCTAAACTGCAGAAATAACAGTAAAAAACAACACGTTACCAGGTTTAAATCGGACTCGTAAAAACCCATGAAAAAAACAACGTTAACGGAGCGAGATATCGTAAAAATCGTCATTTTTGGATGTTGATATTTTTATGATAGGATCCCGGAAATTGCTAATAAATTTGGGTATTACAAAGAATAGTATATTATGTAAATAAGACCAGTGTAAAATATTTAAATAAACCAATTGCGGTTATTTAATTTAGGGTGACCCGAAACTTTTGCTCTTGAGCGTACATTATTGACCACTGATTCTTTTCTCAGTTTGAAGAGTCAATTCGCGATCAAAAATGATGCAACGCATCTAAAGCGTCGAAATTAAAAGTAAGCAATGTAAAGACGAATTGTCATTGCCACCAGCCTAGCTAGCACACTAGGTTTTATGTCGGCGAAAATCACGGAATACTTAAATAGAAAATGTACTGAAACGTCACGTAAAACGCGACATAAAACCTAGTGTGCTAGCCCCCCTGCCTAGCTAGCACACTAGGTTTTATTTCGGCGAAAATGTACTGAAACGTCACGTTAACGCGACATAAAGCCTAGTGTGCTAGCTGCTAGCCCCCCTGGTGACAATAAAATTCTCAAGTGGCGGAATATAGTCTTGTAGCAGTCTTAGGGCCAATACAGAAAAACCCTCCAATGCAAACATTAATATCTATGTTATTCTAATTTGCAAATACGTCTAAAATTACCAAAGCCTTAAAGCGTCTTTTTTATTAACAGGCAAATTAAGAAAAAATAAATTCCACATTTCCGTACGTGTAATCCGGAACTCTTTCGCACATGCTCGCTTGAGGTATAGACGATCAATCACCAACAATGGGAACTGGGAGGCACCCTCGAGGAAAAAAGTTTAACGTGTGTGGCTGATTTATCGGTGTAGTTGGAATTATCGCTATTTGCAATTCTTGCCGCGGGTTTGGCTTCGGCAAACAAGTTGCTATAACGACGCGTACTGCTGAATAGGGATCGAGGCAGACTATTACAAGCTTTTATTTTGTGTCACCTGTCCCGTTGTATGTCTGTCTGTAATCAAATCTTGCAATTTGACCCACTTCTCGGTTTCTGTATCGCATGACAATGCAATATTATGATGACATGGAGTTGATCTGATGATGGAGCTGGAAGGTGGCCATAGGAACTCCGCAATAAAACGACACAACCCCATCGAGTTTGGGCTCGTTAGAATCGTCTCAATTAGTAGTTGATCATGGTATGCAGAAAAGTACAGTCGGTAATAAATGCTTGTACCAAAAATGAATATTTGGACCGATGATGATTAAAACTACTTAACTTAATCATTATTCCTAGTACCTACCTATTAAGTATCATCAGTGTGTGGGTATAACACTTCGTGTCCTCATGGCTGAGGGACTCCGTGCCGACTGTGGGCACTCTTCACCTTCATTCTCCAAGCTACTCGGTCTTGGGCTTGATGCATGCTAGCCTGTAGTGTGGCCATCGTCACAGATGTTGCCGTGTCCGTCCAACGCATGGGCATTCCTTCTCTTACTCTCCTCGGTCCTCTATTAATAATCTATATATCTTATTGTAATCTTCTTTTTGTAATTGTATAACTGTGTAATTGTATAACTTATACTGAAATAAATTATCTTCTATTTTATTCTATTCTATTAAGAACCTACGCTTTTCTAGATTCTCTGTTCCAGGCCTGACCAGATGGCCAAAGAAGCTAAGGACACCCTTGTGGAGTTAAAAAACCGGCCAAGTGCGAGTTGGACTCGCGCACGAAGGGTTCCGTAAAATTATCTATAAAAACGGCAAAAAATCACGTAAGTTGTATGGGAACCCCCTTAAAAAATAATTTTATTTTGTTTTTAGTATTTGTTGTTATAGCGGCAACAGAAATACATAATCTGTGAAAATTTCAACTCTCTAGCTATCACGGTTCTTGAGATCCAGCCAGGCGACAGACAGACGGACGGACGGACAGCGAAGTCTTAGTAATAGGGTCCCGTTTTACTCTTTGAGTACGGAACCCTAAAAAGTAGGAAAGTAAAGGCGATCCACACAATTCCTTACGAAGTTCTAGCGCCGATCACACCCGCGGGACCCGCCGCAGCCGCTTGCCAAATGTGTTGCCGGGACTCTCCGAACTGACTTCGACAACTTTGCTCCCGTGTCGTCAAATTTGCCAGATTTCATTTATTTACACTTTTCTTGAACACGCCTTGTAATATTATAAAAAAGTTGTAAAATGATTGTTAATAGGTACAGTCGGCCCATGAAAATGATGAGCTTAATACTTAGAACCTTATCGCATCAAATTGCAAGCAATTTCGTTGAAACTGAAATGTCATATTAATAAGTATTAAAACTTCTACAAATGCCACTGATAAATGTCATCGGTGACATTAAATTACCAAAATGATGAGTCTGTCAAGAGCTAAAATTATCAAAGAAATTGAAAGAAATGTTAATATTTAAACATTAAGATGTCTGCAATAATATCTGAAATGGAGTATTGAAATTGCGACTCAGTATCAAGAGGGCAACTGTATTTCCAAACGTAATGATATTATTCTCAGTCATCCCGGTTGTTTCTTGTATGTTGTCTTAGTTTACAACGGTATCCATGTTATTGTATTCGAACAGTATACTGACGATTCATTATTCCAAGCGTAATACCGTGACTAAAGAACTGTGAATGAGTAAGAAGATATGCCGTCGAAGGAATAATTCGTAGCCAACGTAATAGTCTAATAATCGTTGGCGGACAAGTCTTCTGTGGAATATGAATGAAGAAAACCGACTTTCCTACAACAAACATAGATGGTCCTTTAAGAACTCGTCCCCGACTGATAAGAAATTATTTGCTATCACTGGTTTGCACAACAGATTCTTCAATAACGCTAATTTTTATATTTTACTTTGTAATAAAGAAAACTCCTGGATAAATCTCGGTTTTATTCCATCAGATCACGAATGACGATGATTTAGATGACATGATGGCAACCACGCAAGAAAACTAATTTAGTCTAAGATTAGTCCTCAATATAATTTATTTAGATATTTAGATTTTTAATCAATAATCGAGCTCAGATTAAGGTTTAATCTACGGTCATAAAATTGGACTTTGGTGGATTTTCATTAATAAAGCAGTAGGTATATAAAGTTTGTAAGTTTGTATTCTTCTACATATATTTAATCTCCGAAACTGATAATCTGATTTCGTAAAACAATTCACGAACATTTAATATTGCATAAATATGTGTTTCACCTTTTTCTATCACCAAACATACCAATAATTACTAATTACTAAACTTCAATAAAAATACACAAAAAGACCGTCGTCGTATGAGATTAGAACCTGAGACCTCAATATTAGAAAGCAAGCAATTACTGACAACGAACGCCACGAGGACTCATACTTTGTTATTCGAAATTAATCTTCTCATTTGTGCCTTGTAACCTTCAATCTACCTTTACATATGCACATACAAAAAGAGGCGGCTGCGACGGCAATACGCCTAAAAAGCCTCAACCTATGGACGAAACTAGACATACCCCACACGAAGATCCACAACAAACTGATCACAAGCCTACCTATGATGGAAGCTTCAATCGACAAAATACCAAAAACTGCAGTCTTTGGGAAATACTATGAAATATTACTGACGGAAGACTCCAAAGAGGGATTAAACCAAACAGACCTCAGAATCTTTACAGATGGTTCAAAAACAAATACGGGAACAGGATGTGGTGTGTTCTCAGAGGATTTAAACATACACATATCCAAACCACTGGGTGTACAAAACACGGTATTCCAGGCTGAATGCGTAGGGATAATTGAAGCCTGCAATGCCATAAAGAGACGACAAGTCGAAAACACAAACATACGGATGCTCTCAGACAGTAAATCGGTACTACAAGCACTGAGCAGTGATAACATCACATCTAGCTTGATATACGAATGTCACTTAAACCTCACAGAGGTGTGCGCAGATAAAAACAAAGTTACTATACAATGGATCAAGGGGCACAGTGGCTCAAGAGGAAACGATGCAGCGGATGAACTGGCCAGGAAAGGCTCAGAAACAACGGCATACGGACCGGAGCCAATCTTGCCCCTGCCACAAAGCTACATATACAATCAACTGGAACAACACACTAAAGACCTACACCAAAGATACTGGAAGGAGATAGACACATGCAGACAGACCAAAGAGATTTTGTCGAAACGCGACTACAAACTCACAACCACACTACTAAGGACACATTGTTATGGCTCTGGCGTCAGGGGCACGACTTTAGTTGTCGGCCATAGCCGACTCTGGCTGTCAAAGGGTTCGTCGAATCGAAATAAGTAAAACTAGGTAGTACAATGTTTCCCTTTCATATCCTAGATAATCGAAGAAACGTAGACTAGGTAATGTGGCCGTTATAAATCTAATGTTATATGGAATTGGGCACAATAGGTAGTATAGGTCACAATGGAACAAGCACATCTCTGTTACGAGTATGCCTACCTAAAAGTGAATATCGATCAGAGATGTGCAAAGCTGCGTTTTCATATATTTTGACACCTTTTTTAAATGCCAGCCGTTATGATGTCACGAAATTTCTTGTTTATTTTGTACCTACATACGAGTACCTACTCTTAACCCTTCAGCTAATTCTAATAACTAATAATTTATTGTCAAATAGCGCTTTGAAATGTCTTGTGATTTTCTCCCACTGTAGATTTATCAGCTATACAACAACCCTCAGTTAACGCCCAGACAGCCGTCAAGTGCGAGCCGTTAAACTAAACGTTAGGCCGGCCCCTCGTATGGCCCGGCGATTATCTTAGAGTTAACCCTGTCGTTACCGACCTCATTGGCTACGGTTAAATGTGCCCATTTGCGTGTTAAGTCGGATCACACTACGACGCCAGCGCCTTGTGGCTTCTAGCTGGCCAAGGAGCCATAATTTAGAGTATTTTTAACCGACTTCAAAAAAGGAGGAGGTTATATGTTCCACTGTATGTATTTTTTTATTATGTATGTTCGATTGTGGACCGATTTCCAAAATTCTTTTTTTTCAAAGAGTATACTCCCGAGGTGGTCCCATTGTCACCAATATAGGATCTGATGATGGGATCCCAGGGAAATTGAGGGCAACCCTCAAATTTTATAGGCACGCGTGTAGTGATTTTGGTATTTTCTATTATAACTCGTGTATTTACCCTCGGAGATCGAAATTTTGGTTAAGTGGAACTGATGATGAAGACCACAGATCACTTATGGAACTCTTCAAAGATATAAAGTACGACAAAAATTCTGACATGATTCCGTTGAAGTAGAAACTAATGAATCGACGGAACTCCTCAAATATTATCAGTCCACATAGGTATAGCGACTTGGGTTTTTTCTGTAATAATCAACGCATTTGCTCTCGGAAAGCAGTTCATGTGGTAAATTGGAAAGGAAATGTGGAAATTTTCATGTACCATGTGGCTTGGCGAAGTACTGAATTGAAGTCGGTTTAAGGTGGTTCGATTGCCATACAAAACGTTATTTGACATTCGCAGGCTAACGGCGTGATATTTTAAGAAACGTATGTATAAAACTTTCAATAATTGTCTTCCCATTTGCGCCAAATTCCCCCTTTCCTAAAATAAACTTGTATAAACTAGATTAATTTGAGAAATTGGTTTGGGATGTGATATTTTGGGAAAACTATTTTTCTCAAATTAATCTAGTTTATACAAGTTTATTCTAGGAAAGGGGAAATTTGGCGCAAATGGGAAGCCAATTGATGAAAGTTTGTTACATAAGTTTCTTAAAATATCACGCCGTTAGCCTGCGAATGTCAAATAACGCTTTGTATGGCAATCGAACCACCTTAAACTTTGTTTTTAAAGTAAATTATAGAGAGTGTGATTTATTATATTTATTGGTGACCTTTAATTTGGTTGGTTCTTGTCGTCGTCCATGGCAACAATATTTAGTGTTTTTCTATTTCTGGATTTACCTAGGTATTCTAAGTGCGGGATGAATGTTTTATGTCCAACATAAACATGATTATTATTCTTTGTATTGTGATTTGAGCCTAAAAGGTCCCACAGACGAAGTTCGCCAGCCGCCAGTTATTGTATCAGACCACAGACTATCAGATTCTCGTCAGGTTTAAACCGAAGGATTTTTTCATACTGCAAGTGTGTGGCGCGCGGCGATGCAGATGTCTTTATCGATAGATCTCGACCGGATCAGTACACTGCCTAAGGGCAGATTGGCCACATTGTGAATTGCCAGCAGGCTGACTGTCAATCGGACAAGCTGAACGTCCGCGCGCCCCACATCGCGCACTCAACGCTTCCCGCTAGCGTCGCGCATCTGTGTTGCCAAGCCTATTTAGCGTGTGGAGAGTGACAGTTTAAAGCTGCAAACGCACAGACAGCGGTGGCGGTGCGGCGCGGCGCGGTTCGGAGGCGGTACCGCCGGTTGTAATGTTCGAGCTAATATGAAAGGGTCCGCACAGAATACCGCGGCGGGACGCGGCGCGGCGCGGTTTTCTGTGCGGACCTGTTCATATTATCTCGAACATTACAACCGGTACTGCCTCCGCACCGCACTGCACCACGCCGCCACCGCTGTCTGTGCGTTTCGACCTTTAAAGCCAGTCGTAGAAATATGCCCGGCAGGTATGAAATGAACTAGTTTTCGGACGCCAGGTCGCATGATCAGACATGGGACTGCAGGTAAACTGTTAATATATGGGGTCCGTTATAGCAATAGGTAGACAGACTTTGGGTATATTCTCTTTGGCAATTTCTAAATGCATACTTACTGGCAGAAAGTTACCAACAGATGTCAGGTAAATCAACTGTCACATCACTTCATTACCGACAAAATGTCAAAAAAAATTGCACGTTTAGAGTATTGATATACCTAATTAGTATTAATCATGTTCCGTCTGACCATATCCCTGGTACGTGGAGGTCACGCCAAATGTTCCTTCAGACGGTTGTTGCTCCACACAAAACCTAAACCCCAAACAAGTGAACCACCTGATAGAAAAACCAAATTTCAAGTCACTATTATAGGATTAAATCCAGTTGCGCAAACACTCTCCATGTTGCTCAAAAATCATCCTCTGGTGAGTCGAATAGTGTTATACGATCGTCCAAAGTTTACGTACGGCGTGGGTCTAGACTTGTCTCATATCCCGAGCCCGTCGATCGCGGAGGGTAGAGCGGGGCACATTGGAGCGGCGCTTTGCAGTGCTGACATAGTATGCCTTGCGTGTGGCGAACTCAGAAGACCTGGTCAGACGGATTATGATTTGTTCAAGGCGAACTCTGAACTTCTCATCCATCCTATCCAAGAAATTTGTCGACATTGTCCCGACACGTTCGTGATAGATCTCACCGAGCCCATCAACTACACAGTCCCTCTCATCAGTAGAGTCATGGAGACGGAAGAGGCTTATAACAAAGAGAAAGTAATAGGTGTGACGGGCGTTGATTATATGAGGGCCCAGGCTCGCCTGCATCAGCTTTATGAGATACCAGAGCCATTTAAAGATATCCACGTGCCCGTCATTTGCGGACATTCTGCCAGCACAGCAGTTCCATTATTATCGCATGTCAGGCCATGGATCAATATCGACCCCAAAGGAGCTGCTAACGTCATTGAGTATGTAAGGGAGTCTGCGAATTTAATGCTGGAAAGTGGATCTCAACAGAGTAGCCAGTTGTCCGCCTTTGCGGGCGTGCAGATGGTCTCGGCCGTCCTCAACGCTCTGAGCGGTACGCCAGACGCACAAATTGGGTTTGTGGCAAACGATACTCACAAGACTAAATTCTTCGCGGGTCCTATAAAAATTACAGAAAATGGCATATGCGATGTAGCGGACTTCCAACTTTTAAGCAATTTGGAACAAACTTATTTGCATGAATCTATTCAGGAACTAGTTTATGACGTAGATGAGGCAGATTCGTTCTACAAAGAAATCTGTCACAAGTTAACTTAATCGATGATTGCACATTGGCCTCCAAAACCTGATTGACATGTTATGTATTAAAAATACTAGGTACTCATTAAACCTCACCTCACCTCGCCTATATTACCTCATTAAATCAACTCAAATAAAAGTTTACTTTTCACTTTCTTCTTCACAATTTTATTACTATCTATTGATCCTGATGAAAGAAAAAGTATCCCCAATTTTCCATATTTTTTCATGTTTCATTTATGATTATTTATATAATACCTACATGAAACATAATTAAGTGTGGAATAAAAAAAATTAAACATTCTTTTCATTATCAAAATAAAGAGTGTGTATGTCAGCGGATGCTGCTCAAAATAGTCCAAACAAACTCTTATCCCCTTATAAAAAGACGTGTATTCATGTGCGTAGCTGTGCTGCTGACTGTACTCATGATTCTGGATAAGAACAATTTACTTTAAAAACAAAGTTTTAACCGACTTCAATTCAGTACTCCGCCAAGCCACATGAACATTTCCACATTTATTTTCCAATTTACCCCATGAACTGATTTCCGAGAGCAAATACGTTGATTATTAGAGAAAATAACCAAATCGCTGTATGTGGGCCGATAATATTTGAGGACTTCCGTCAATTCCTCAAAGATCTCAGAATCACCTCTGGCACTTCTTTGTTTGCTATTTCAACGGAAGTATATCAGAATCTGTGACGTACTTTTATAGTTTGAAGTAGGTACATCATTGACAAGTTCCACAAGCCATCTGTGGTCTTCATCATCACTTCCACTTCACCAAATTTATGATTTCCGGATGTAAATACACGAGTTCTAACAGAAAACACTGAAATTACTACACGCGTGCCTTATATATTTGAGGAGTTCCTTCAATTCCTCATGGTTCCCATCATTCAACTGGAGTTTTGAAAACAATGGGACCAACCTGGAAGCATATACTTTCAATTAAAAAAAGAATGGTACGAATCGGTTCATAAATGACGGAGATCTGAGGTAACACACATTAATTTTTTTTTTTTTTAAATACAACCGAATTGAGAACCTCCTCCTTTTTTTGAAGTCGGTTAAAAACGCAATATTTTGCAATAAAATAAAAATTGCATATACCTACTTATTTCAGAAAACGCCCAGTAGGTAACATTTTTATTTCAAGCTACTGTGATTTGTAGGGCTGAGATTGGCAGATGGAACAGAATGAATGGAGTCGAAAACAGGATTGCAATTTTTGACGAGTTAGTGCACTACTCGTCATTTTCCCTGATTCGCCATTTTCGTTAATTCGGCAGTTTCCCTAATTCGTCAATGCCATCAAAATCTTTAATTCGTCAATTTCTAATTCGCCATTTTATTCATTAAGTCACTTTCACTAACTGGTCATGTACAGTCGCGGTAGATATTTATATAATTTTTGAACCTGATGTTTTTAAGCGAATGATATTATGTATGATATTATCGAGTCTTTGGGGCCAATATCAATGAATTAAATAATTTTTAACATTCTAACTTCGCTCACAAGGTACCGGGTTTACGGTTACCGGTACAGACGGACTGCAACGCAACTGCAATTTCTATAGAAACGGTGCAGTCGTGATGCAGTCGTCGTGCAGTTCCCATATACATTTTGAGTAATTGCAGTTGGTTGCAGTCCGTCTGTACCAGCCTCTACAGTATCGATGAGTACATGAAATGGTTTTGGAATTGGTTTGGCAATTATACCCATATGTCTTAATTCCAAAAAAACCAATCATAATTATTAAAAATATGTTCATGATTAGGTATACCACGAGTATACCGACAATGACACATGACGAGTCGAAGAAAATTACCAATTAAGGAAATTGACGAATTAAAGATTTTGATGGCATTGACGAATTAGGGAAATTGACGAATTAACGAAAATGGCGAATCAGGGAAAATTACGAGTAGTGCACTCTTTTTGACGTTGGGTCGATCGATAAATTTGACGTCACAAGACCCCTGAAACTCCGAAAATATTGTCTATACGTATCGCGGCGAATCTTGATCCCTATGAAAGCTGTCATCTCGGTACAATTTACGTTTTAAGGTTATAAATTGTACGGAGATGACAGCTGTCATAGGTTTCAAGATTCGCCGCGATACGTGTAACATGTTTATTTCAATGTTACCATATAACTACATTTTGGAAGTGGGACTAAAGTGTAAGTATAATTATCATTCAAGCACGCAGGTATTGTTTTAGACCAATCAAATTAGCTAAACCCGGACATAATTCGATAACTGTAATTTTCTTTTTCTATGATGTAAAGTATTGTTAGTTATAGTTAAAATAAAAAGAATTAAACATTTTAGGGTTCCGCGTCATTGTAAAAAAGCAAAAATCTAAATTTTTAACAAATTCTGATTTCATAAGTGCAGCATAATATGTAACTTTGTAAAAGTGCCTCTATTATGATATGACGCTTGCATTCCAGTTAAAGAAATCAAAATTGATCTAAATAATTAACCGGGACTATCAATAATAAAGAAAGTTCAGTAAGTTACACATTTTCTGGATCATCTTACCAGAAATTATAGATAACTGCAATTTAACAAATTATTCTGAATAGTATATTATGTGTGTTGATAAATTATTAAAAATTAAACATATTCTCTTTGCGGATTTCTAGAATCACAAATATTGTTAGTTTTTGGAAAACCAAAATACATAACTACTTGGAAAGTGTTTGATGTATGCTGTCAACATATTATTAGTACTATAAGAAACAAATTAAACAAAAAATATCCACGATTATTAATTAATTCATATTTTTTCGTACTTAAGTTTTAAATATGAACCTTATCTCTTGCAGAATAAGGCCGTCATTGCTTTGCGTCTCAACTACCGACCGTGTTGTCGCGAGTCGCAGGCATTCAAGGCCGAAACGCACTGACAGCGGTGGCGAAGCGGCGCGGGGTGGCGCGGAGGCGGTACTTGTAATGTTCGAGCTAATATGAAAGGATCCGAACGCTTTCTCCCGGCTTTATTAGATCGAACATTACAGCCGGTACCACCTCTACACTGCGCCGCGCCGCCGCTTCGCCACCGCTGTCAATGCGTTTCGGCCTTCATTTATTATTGATAGGAATGATTTATTCTCATTTCATTCCAATAAATCCACGAATAATATTTAAGGATGCGGTTGCTCGTTGTAACACGTACACGAATTTAACATGATCACTACAAGTGTACCTATTTTCAAGTATTAATACCCTTTTCTACTAATTAACAATATTTTTGTGAGTTAAATGAGTCGCTTCATGGGGCATTTAACAGGTTTGTTTCAATATGTCATGTGTGTGGGCTTGTCCATATATTACGTCATCGTTTTTAGGGTTCCGTACTCAAAGAGTACAACGGGACCCTATTACTAAGATTCCGCTGTCCGTCAGTCTGTCTGTCTGTCTGTCCGTCTGTCACCAGGCTGTATCTCACGAACCGTGATAGGTAGACAGTTGAAATTTTCACAGGTGATGTATTTCTGTTGCCGCTATAACAACAAATACTAAAAAACAGATTTTTTATTTTATTTTTTTTTCTTATACAATCTTACAAAAATCGATCTAGTCCCAAACTAAGCAAACTACTATGAGTACTAGACGACGATAAACATACTTATATAGATAAATAAATACATAAATACATAGAAAACATCCATGACTCAGGAGCACATATTTGTGCTCATCACACAAATAAATGCCCTTACCGGGATTCGAACCCGGGACCTCCGGCTACGCAGGCAGGGTCACTACGAGGGTCAAACTGAAAGTTTCGGGAATATAAAAAAATATGCAGTTACATTGATTTAAGTATTTTTATTGTTTTTCAAAGTATTCTCTTTTATATTTTATGCACTTTTCCATGCGTTCAATCCAGTCGTTAAAAATTTTAAAAGCCTCCACTGCTTCTGCCGGCCGCCGAAACACCGCGCCCACCACGCAACTTATCCTTGATTTTGGGGAATGTGAAAAAGTCGTTGGGACTTAGGTCAGGGCTGTATGGAGGATGGTCCAGTAGTTCGACTTTTTCACCTTCCAGGTACTCATTTGTTTGGAGCGGTGTGAGGGCTGGCATTGTCGTGGTGAAGGATGATGCGGCGACTAGGCCTTTTTTCCTATATATATATATATTTATATTTGAACTGTTTATTTAAATTGATAGACAACAAAAATTATTCAGGTACAACTTAACCCAATCTTAAATTTGAAAGATTATTAGCTAAGTTTAGTTAGTTATATATCATATCATTGACATTTTATTTAAAATTAAAATTATTGCTAGTAAGTTTTTGTTAGTTATTGTTAGTTAAGTTAAGAATTAACATTATTTTTTACACTCAGTATGGCTTTCTTAATTACATATTTGGCTTTATGCGGTTTATCCCTTATACAATTCATTACATTTTCCAATATATTTGTAGGGAAGCTGTTTAAGATAACAGGCACATAACTGGACCAGACCCTATGTCCATAAAAGTTTTTGCTGATTGGTACCGTAAAGGTTTTATTATTTGTTAGTGTCCGGAGGTTCTGTGGTCTGCTATACCTATTCAGTCCTCCTAGGCATTGCCTATATTCTAGAATTACTGCCATTTTAACTTTATCATATACATTAAGGATTCTACAATATTTAAATAGTTTATCATAGTTGTTTTTGTGCTTATATTTTACTTTAAGTGGTACAATTGTCTTTATCAGCCTTAATTGTAACTTGTATATACGCTGTAGGTATGTTTTATATGTTCTTCCATAGCTAGATATGGCATAATTTATCACTGAATCAGCCATGGCCAAGTATATTAGACGAAGTGTGCTATATGGCATTTTATTTTTAAGTATGTTTAGCTGACTGAGTATTGCTCTTAATTTTTTACATACATGGTCAATGTGTGGGCTCCAGTTAAATTTGTTATCTACTAATAAACCAAGATATGTATGCTGTTTTACTAGGTCTAGGGGCTCACAGTTGCAGCACGGACTTGAGTCATGCATGCAGGGGTGTTTGTGGGCAACTATTTTGGGCACTATATTAGTTTTATTATGTGATGAATGTATGTACAATACTTTAGTTTTTTGGTAGTTAATGGATAGGCCCATATTAAGGGTTAACCAATGTTAAGGGTTAAAAGGGGTGTTTGTCAGTCAGTGGAGCACAGTACCTTAAGCTGCTGGAATGCCGCGATCCTCTCGGGATAAACAAGTAGGTAGGGGTCCCGCGGGCACACGGGAACAGTCCCGATCCGGGTCACACACTTGGGATCACCAGCTGCACAGCATTCAGGTGTTGGCACACTCACAATATTGTTTGTTTTCAACAGTTTCGCACTATTTAATGAAGCGCGTCGCGGGCATGCGTGTCGCACCACTCGTAGGTCAGTACTAATGTCATATTAGGTGAGGGTAATTAAGCGGCCGTTAGTATAGCGGTAGGGATGGAATAAAATGCATGAACATCGCCCCCGCCCTAAACATAAATTAAATGTTTAGGAAAACGAGTCAAACTTAATTTATAGGTAGTCTTACAAGCTTAGTTAAGGGTCGTTTTAGTACTGTGGTGGGAGTTTGAACATCGACCACACGGATAACACCGTCTTGCCCAGGATAAAGTCTGATGATACGGCCCCGTCTCCATTCTAGGGGAGGAGCGTTATCCTCCTTCAAAATAACTAGTTCCCCTATGGACGGCGGCTCCATAGGGGCAGTCCACTTGTTACGAGCTTGCAATGTAGCAAGGTATTCGGAATGCCATCGAGACCAGAAATGTTGAGTTATCTGTTGTAATACTTGAAAACGAGTTAATCGATGCATTTTGACGTCTTTAAATGGATATTCAGGTACGGCTGTTAATGGTTGACCTATTAAGAAATGTCCAGGTGTAAGGGTTTCAAAATCATTTGGGTCTTTAGAAATAGGGCAAAGAGGTCGGGAGTTCAGAACCGCTTCGATTTTAGTCATCACAGTAGTGAGTTCTTCAAATGTAAGAGGGGTATCGCCAATAACACGCTTCAAGTGAGTTTTCGCAGATTTCACGGCAGCCTCAAACAAACCACCCCAGTGAGGGCACGATGGAGGGCTAAATAACCAATTAACATGGCGTTTTGAAAGTTCAGCAAAGACAATCGGCAAACAAATACTTGTATACCAATCGGCTTTGACCGTTCTACGATCTTCAAGTGGAATAGTAGCCACGTGACCCGATTTGGAGACAAACATAGCCACCATCTTCTTAGCCTTGCTGTGAGAGCGAATAACTTTTGTTGGCTTGAAGCTCGTCTTCGTTACCCCATACTCGAGATTGGTTTTTAGTTTCAGGCTCATATGCGTATATCTACGACTTGTCACCTGATACGACACTAAAAACTGCATTTGAGCTTCCTCCGTTGAATTTATTCAATGTTTTGCGGCACCAATTGACACGACTCGTTTTCTGCTCGTCACACAATAAGTGCGGGATCCAACGGGAAAACAACTTTCGCACGCCTAATTCTGCCTGTAAAATAATTTGTATCTGACTCATTCCAATCCGCAAAGACTCCTGAATTTCCCGATATGTCACATGCCTGTCTTCTTTTATCAGCTGACTCACAAGGTGGCCGTTTTCTTGCGTAACTGCCGATTTTGGTCGACCTTCACGCGCGTCGTCCGTGAGGGATACTCGGACACGTTGAAATTCTAAATACCACCTGTATATTGTCGTCTTTGAAGGTGTTTCATTACTAAAAGCAGCAATCATCCGGTCTCCACATCGTTTTTGTGTTAATCCACTTTGAAAGTCGTAATATTTTTTTACGAGACAATTCCATCTTCAGCGGTGTCTCAACAACAGTGATAGTAACACAGCTGAAATTTTCACAGATGATGTATTTCTGTTGCCGCTATAACAACAAATACTAAAAACCAGTTTTTTTTTCATTCACAATCTTACACAAATCGGCTTAGTCCCAAACTAAGCAAAGCTTGTATTATGGGTACTAGACGAACGATAAACATACTTATATAGATAAATAAATACTTAAATAAACAGAAAACATCCATGACTCAGGACTTGGCCGGTTGTTTTTTGTCAATTCTTGACCCCCCCTCCTATCATCATCCTGTTAATTCCTAAATGGACACTACCCGCCTCATAAAATTACTACCGTCATCCAAACTTTTCAACCCCCCCCAGTTTTGAAATGACGTGATTTATGGACAGCCACTGTCTGTAATTGGATCAATGTATGTTATTAGAGGCGATTACGCATGTTAGATTGTTCAACTATATACCTGTAATTGTACATTGTATGTACTTTATCATGTTATATTCTGATCTGTGTGTTTTTAGGGTTCCGTGCCTCGAAATGGAAAAACGGAACCCTTATAGGATAACTTTGGTGTCCGGCCGTCCGTCTGTCAATACCCTTTTTCTCAGGAACGTGTGGAGGTATCAATCATTTAAAGTTTGAATTCCTGTGCATAGTGTGTGCATGCATTATTTTAGAATTAAGATTTTTTATATTAATGTTGCTGTGCCCTGACAGGGTTATGCTGGAACTGTATTTATATGTAACATCTTGTAAGACCCATACTGCAACAAATAAATGAATTAAGCTGAAATTTATATCAAATACTCAGATTTACTGTCTCTTGGAGCTGTGAAAAAATCAAACTTCTAAGCCAACACAATCAAAAGATACAGCCGTTTATGCCGCAAATTTCCGCAAGTTTTCGAAACCCGCAAGGGAATCAAAACCTACTTCCCGTGAACTCAGAAACTTGAAATTTGGTGCGAAGCAACGCCCTATAGCACAGATAAAGGAAGTATAGCGAAAACCGTAAATTTTTAGTTACATCACTGAAAATTTATTGTCCAGTATATACTGACACGTACTAAGTATGTGAATACATACTTAGTGAGTGTCAGTTTATAGTGGACTTGTTTTTATTGTACGGGGTGGTCCGGAACCCTCGGTGCGCGAGTCTGACTCGCACTTGACCGGTTTTTTTTCACCCGTGGTAAAGCCGAAATAGTAAAAATAAAACAGGTGAAATAATTACAATTAATATCCGTTTCACCATGCACGGCGATGTTACTTGGTACCCTTGATTAAGCGGTAACCTTTTTCTAACAAATTTAGAAACTAGGTATCACTGTTCTGTCTGTAGGAAAATATTACGTTTTTCAGATATATTCTATTAAAAAGCATTCCTACAATATTCGTTCAAAATATTATTCCCGAAAAGCATTGCGAATGATTATGCGAATTAAGAAGTTATTCGCGAATAAATATTGGCGAATAATTATTCGAAATATTTATTCGTCATTCGCGAATAATCCTATTTATTCTTAAACGTTATTCGTATTCGAATAAATTTATCCCATCTCTGGGTGGATAAGCATATCTTCTCTTTTTTTTTGGCGTTCTGGCCAACTGTGTCGGCTCAATTTTGCCAATAAGGATATCGACTACCGTAAGCTCAAAGGGCGTTAGGGACGAAATGCCCATGCCCATATCCCGTGAACTCTGAATCTTGAAATTTGGTACGAAGTATTTATAGCACAAATAAAGGAAAAATTGTGAAAACCGTAAATTTTTAGTTACATCACTGAAAATTTGATGTCCAGTATAAACTGACACGCACTAAGTATGTAAATACATACTTAGTGAGTGTCAGTTTATAGTGGACCTGTTTCTATTGTACGGGGTGGTCCGGAACCCTCGGTGTGCGAGTCTGACTCGCACTTGACCGGTTTTTTTTTATGCTTACCACGATCATGGCATCATCTCTTTCATTTACTTAACAGTTAAGAGTTTACTTATGTTTTCGATGATAAAAGCAAATCAATCGTTCCTTACGCCATTTGGACCAGAGTTTTCAAAGGGCGTAAGGGACAAACTGTGATTTTTCATTAGAGCTAAAAATCCTACAATTAGGATATTCCGTTATATTTGTTTTATTTGTACACGGGGCGGTCGGTGCAAAACACGTAATTGAAATAAACTCGTTAAGACGGGTTCGCCGTGCGCTCGCCCGCTGGCGCCCCACTCTCTCCCCGCCTCGCACCCACCGCATGCATCTGACTCCACGACAAGGTCGCGAGTATTTTCAATTAAATTTTCAATTTCTTAAGCGTGAAATTAACATGCTTAATTTTGATGAAAACATGATTATCGTACACAAAAGGCTATTAGTAAACAAAAAATTCATAGTTACTATTTATAATTACTGAGATATACATTATTATTAAAACGTTAAAAATAAATGTTTAATTATTGTCTTATATGTCTAAAAAGACGCAATATACCTTAAACAGATAAAAACATCATAGTTACCATTTTGGCTTGTCTAGATAATGAGATCAGAGGAAAACTGTGAAAAAAAACGTATATGCGAATTTGATATCAGTTTAATTTTGCTATTAAGTGATCGAATTTGAATGCACCTCAAAGTTATACTAACAAGGTACTTGGTTACCTTTTTTACTTTTAGGAAAAAGTTAGGTAGTGTACGTTAACTCGTGTTTTTTTTAACTACGGTTACGATCGCGGATTTTTTACTTAATATATTTCATTAATATTTGATACTGAATAGTAAAATCCGATAAAACAATAAAAACAACGAGTTTACGAATTATGTCCAGGGTAAGCTAATTTGATTGGTCTAATGGCGTGCGATATTATAGTCAATCGAGGAACATCTTTGATTAAGTTTCTTCTAGCTAAAGTCAGAAGTTTTTGTTGGTTGTTGACTTGTTCCATTGTTTACAGACAAGTTGATCAACATAGGACACCGCAAACCTAGTAGGAAAGAAACTGCTTGGAAAATTTTCTTGAAATTTTGCGTATTTAATTGTGTATTGAAAAACAGCTAGTGGGGAACAACGTTCTAGACTGAGAGCTGAGGGACCAAAACTGCAACAGTTTTATAAAGGCTGATATTTTAATATTAGGTCATAAATAGCTCGAATATCAATAGCATGCCGTCAGTCAGCCAGTTTTTGGGACAACGGGCGTGGGGGTGGTTCCGAACTTGTTAAAAAAACACCTACGTCGCAACTGTTTTATAAAATCTGAAAATTTGTCTGTGGATAGTAAGACAACTAACAAACTATGCGGACATACTTAGTCAGTCTGCAGAATATTGGAACAGTATGCGTCAGCAGCCCGCTAAATCCGTCAAAAAATTTGGTTGCAAAAAAAGTGTTTTATAAAATCTAAAAAAAACGTGCAAGTAGTTCATAGTACCTAAAACCAGACTAACATGAAACATACGCCGTCAGCAGTCAATAGAACGGCGGTGCGGCGCCTATCAATCTCCATAAGAAAATAATAGCTAATATAGTATATAAGTTCCCCAGCGGCGCCACAATTAATGTCCATTATTACGTTTCCCGGTACACGTACAGCAATAAACATCATTCGTACATGATGTACGTTCAACGTACATTATTTCACCATATAATAATTTGATTTTCATTATGGTGGCGCCGCCGCAGAGCAGCAAACCTACCTTCGACGCCACAGTTCATTGAACATTTGTGAAGCTAATATCAACGGAATAAGGTCTTACTAGTCATTTTAGCTTGTTTACGCCATGTTTCGTAGAAGGGGTAGGCAGACTACAATAAAATTTAACTTTTAAGCGTATTGCTGTTTGTACGCAACTCTTTCGTACATAGTAGTTTTAGTCCGCGATTAGTTTGTCCTATCATACTCAACCGCTAATGAGGAATGGATGAAAATTTTAGAAGTGCCTGATTTTCTTTTTTGGTTATAGGTATATTCTTCCTTAGCACCAGAAATACTTACAGTTTCCTCACTTAGGTTTTGGGTTTAGGACGGCGAATAAGACACTTTGCTTGATCCGTCACATATTACAAAAAAGAAGCGGGTTGTGTTTAAGTGGATACTTCTTTGTTGGATGTACCCGTAAAATACATATCTGAATTAATTCACTAAAATCTGTATAAGTACAGATAAATCGGTATGTATGGCAACATTGACTGACGTAGCTCATTTGACTCGCGATACGTTGAAAATGGCGGTCATTTCAGTATTATTTTCATGTCCGCCACATAAACTCAATAACAATGGCAAATAAAGAAGGATTAAAACATGTAACAAACAATTATTTGAAATCAGATTAGGCTTCTCTACAAAAAATTATTCCGGAAGTCACGTGATACATTTTGAACTGTACCCCTATACAAGAACGCGAGCAAAGAAGTATCCACTTCAAAAAATATCTTGAAAATCCGTGGTAAACTGACACTGGCAATGATATTGACTGCTGCAGCAGCTATATTTGTCATTGCCAGGGTCAAATATATAAAATATTTTTTGTAATATAAGACGGATCAAGGAAAGTGTCATTCGCCGTCCTAAGCCCAAAATGTTAGTGAGAAAACTGTTTATATACTACTCAAAAGAAAATAGGGGCCACTAAGTATTTTGATTGCTACGTGAAAAATATAGTAAACAGTAATGTATATTTATTAAAATAACATGTAACAAGGCTTTTGTTTTAACTTATGCTAATAACCATTTAATTGTGTAGTCAATTGTTTCACTTATTTCAATTAACATGAAATTAGTCCATTGTCAAAAGCAAAAACTAAACAGAAACTCTTTGCAAAACAAAACAAAAACTGACACAAGCTGTTTTTTTTAATGGTTTAGTAACGGGTGTGTCCTCCTCTCCTGTTTTCACACTCCTGGAGCCTTGAATGCATACTCTCGATTAAGTTTCTGATGTTTTCATCAGGTATCTCTTCCCACGCACGTTTCAGAGCATCCATAAGCTGTTACTGGTTGTGAACCTCTTGCTCATGCTCCCTAACCCTTCGTTTTAATTGGTCCCACATATGCTCTATTGGATTTAAATCCGGACTATACGCTGGCCATGGTAGGACACGAATATGGGAGTCATCCAGTACAGTCTGAGTGGCCCGAGCTGTGTGTGGGCGGGCATTGTCATGCATTAACCAGAACCCTGGCCCCACTCTCTGTGAGAATGGAATAACATGAGGCCTGATGACTTCATCGATGTACCGTTGTGCAGTTACTGTGCCTTGATTTAAGAAAACCAGCTCAGTTTTGCCTTGTAAGCTAATCCCAGCCCAAACCATCACACTAGGACCTCCAAAGCGGTCAATTTCCTTGATGCAGACATCGGAAAATCTCTCACCCTGTCGTCTCCATACTCTAATCCGCCGATCATCACTACAAAGCTTCACTTTACACTCATCTGTGAAGAGCACCATACCCCATTGATTCATGCTCCAATCTGAATGTTCGCGGCAAAAACTTAAAACGATTTTCACGTTGAACCCTAGATAAAGGAATTCGTACTACTCGGCGTCTGGACCTTTGCTGGTCTTCATGCAGTCGATTAGGTACGTATCGTTTGGTCACTAACACGAGTCCCCGTTGTCAACCGTAGGCGATTTTGTAACTTACGTGCCGTCACAGAGCGCTCTCGACGGGCACTCAATCGGATGTAGCGATCCTCTTGTGCCGTAGTCGCTCGCACCCTGCCCGATCCAGGCCTTCTTGCAACACTGCCAGTCTCTTGGAACCGATTCCACACATTTTGGATGGCTCGGCGAGAGAAACCCAACGAAAAAGCTACAGACCGCTGTGAATGACCTTCAGCAATCAATGTAACGGCTCTGGTGGCAGTAATGGTATCCATATGCCTTCGTTGACGTGGCATTATTAACAAAAGATGTTAAAAGAAGCAAAAGATGGACAGAAATAGTTTTTTAACAGAATAAAATTGTGATTCCATTTGAAAGGAATTTGACCTGAAACTCGTTTTTTTTATTTGCTTCAATTTCTGGCCAGCTGTAAGACTTAAACACCAGCATTGAGGTTGGATACTGAAGGAGGCCGGACATCATTAATTAGTCACTTATTAATTAGTTTACATCTAAAAACTTACTCAAAAACAGAAATATGTAAGTGGCCCTTATTTTCTTTTGAGTAGTATATTTTTCAAAAATAATTGACGCTGAAAAGTCTGCAACTTTTTTGTGGTGCTAGGGAAGCTTATTTTAACACGGAGGTGAATAAAACGATAAATAGATGTTTAGACGAAAATATACTTTTATTAAAGTAAATCAAAACTACCTTAACAAAGACATTGCATTGGTACCTATTTTTTTTCTGTGAACGCACTGAAAATCGAAAATGATGGAGCGCAATTTTGATCAGGGTCAAGTATAATAACGACCTAAAGTTTTTACAACACCGGCGTATTCTTCTCCTTTTGAAACATCTTCATGTATAAGAGGCAACGCTTCTCTCAGCAGTTCCCGCTCAAAGTCATTCATATGGTAATCACAGATCGATTCCTGAATACCATCAGGCCCTACCTTGATGGGCCCAGCGAAATATCGCGTTCCGAACAACAAATTCGGGCTATAGGCATCCACAATTACGTCTTTTCCATTAATAGCATCCACCATCGAGTCAGTGAATTCATGGATCGACCATGCCATAGCCAAAGTGGCGGATTCAGTGCCTTGTTTATTCAATATAACATCTTTATCAGCGGTCCTTACGAATCGCGTCAACATATCAGCCTGTTCGGCACTAATAGAGTAACAGCTGGGTTCTAGATTAGAAAACAAAGGCACTGTAGTTTTATCCGAGTGTCCACCAACGACAGGTACTCGTATGGTTTTGGGGTCTACGTCCAGCATCTTGCCAGCAAACGCGCGAGATCTTGCCGTGTCGATGTGCGTTATGCCGAATACTTTGAAGGGATTGTAGCAATTGTGCATTGATAGTAAAGCGCTCGCAAAAGGCACTATACAGTTCATAGGGTCTGTGGAAATCGCAAATAGAGCATCAGGGTTGTAATTGGCAATCGATAAGCAGACCTTTTGTATGGCGGGCGCGTTCTCAATGATCATTTGGTGGGAGGTGGTGCAGAGTTTCCTGGGTATTCGGGTGACCATAGTAATGAGGTCAGAGTCGCGAATGGCGGCGCCTAGTTGCCTGTCGCCGGCAAACGCCTCGACCACCGGGCCTCCGGGAATATTGCTCAGTTCTAGCGCCACCCCGTTAATCCTCTCGTCCTCATCATACAAATGCAGCCTGGACAGCTTCTTGTTAGTTTTCAACAACAACCCCAAGTTCAGACCCACATCGTTCCCAGCGCCGATCACAGAAACTTGAACATTTCGAGTCTGTATAAACTGATTGAGCGAAAGGTGTTTCAGAAGCCGAAAAATGGTTTTTTGAACAAACATTTTTTATTTACATTTTTTACTTGAGATATTGAAAAGATTACCCTGTCATCTTTGAAACTTTATGTATGTCAAATATGTCAATGAAGAAGAATAAAATTAATTCCACTTTGTCTATACTTATAGAAATTTATGAAAGGTAAATAAATAGGAACTCTTTTATCAAGTGTCAAAATAAACCAGTTGCACTGGCATTCAATTTTTTTACGCCAATAATTCTGTCACGCGTTCTGCGGACTTCATATTTTTATATATTTTTTACACAAGCAAATCACCTTGAGACTATTTCACAAAATGTTCACAATGAAGTTTTCTAGTATTTTATTGCCGAGAACCATGAATTTGAGTGTTAGGTTGTTCCAGGTGTGTGTGATGGGAGGAGCAAGCGAGATTGGGCAGGCCCTCAGTCTGATGTTGCGAACGGAGCCCACTATCAGCAAACTAATGATACACGACACGTGGGAAACTGCACCCGGCGTAGTCATAGAACTCTCGCACATTCCTTCCAAATCCAGCCTAAAAGGTTTCGTGGGAGAAACCACCATGAAGCAAGCGCTGAATAACTCGGACCTGGTACTTTTAGTGGGAGGACCGCTGAAGACTCCAGGATTATCCGACCAAGCATGTTTGGAAGCCAACACTGAATTCATTAAAGCAGCATCCTCGCAAATTGGCCAAATGACTAAAATGCCATTTGTAGGTGTTGTTGCGGACCCAATAAATTCTCTAGTGCCAATGGCCGCGGAATTGATGAGAAACGAAGGCATGTTTGATGCTAAGAAATTGTTCGGAATCACTACTATAGATTGGATCAGAGCCCAGACTCTTTTTGGAGCGCATCATGCGCTAGCTCCTGAAAATTGCTTCGTGCCTGTGATAGGCGGGCATTCAGACAAAACCACTGTGCCTCTCATTTCACAGTCGAAGCCCGCGACAAATATGGAAGAATCAGCAATCTTGAAATTCGCGACAAAATTGCAAAGATACGATGAAATTGTGACACAAGCTAAGCATGGTAAGTCGCCGACAGTATCCATTGCTTACAGCTGCCTGGTATTCGCTCGACAGGTCATGAATGCTTTGAAAGGCCAGCCTTCTCATGTAAACGCTTACATAGAGAATAATGATTTCGGAACATATTATTTCGCCGGATTGGTGCACATCGATTCGGACGGTGTGAAAGAAATGGTAAGATACACCGATGACATCTCCCAATACGAGTGTCAGCTACTAGAAGGAGCCCTGGTTCAACTGAGAAAGGACGTGGCGATGGGAAAGAAGGTATTAGAAATGGAGTAATAATCACCATTTTGTGTCATGCCTACGACTGGGCTAGGTATGGAGACTAAAGCCTGGATTAACATATTTATTGCTAAAATTTCTAATGACTGCATGTACGTTGCTATTTTGTTTTTGTGTTTTTATTTACATTGTTACACAACAGCATACAAGTTTTTGTAACTTATTTTTCTGCGCTGTACTTTTCGCGTCTCTTGCGGTAAATATATATTTATTAATTGAATACCTACGCTTTCAATTTGCAACACATTTAAGAAGGCAGGTCAAATATTTTAAGAAAATGAACGTATACCAAGTATTGGACATTTATTTACATACAATCCCGGTTATTTCATACAATCTGAGTACTACGAAACAAATCCAAGGAAAACTTAATCATTATCACAGAAAATCATTAATTCATTAACTTTTAACTCAGTAGTAAAACAATGATCACTACTAGACAATATTTACTAACACGAGACAAATACTAACTATGCTAAATTAGGAATCAAATACTGAACACGTTTATTTTGGCTAAATAATTGATTTACATTCCATGAGCCCCATTTATAACAAAATTATATTTTATTTTGCTAAATGATCAATGAAAATAATTTGCAATCAATTTTAATTTATTAAACTTAATCACAATCACATTGGGAGTAAGAAACAATGACCCTTTGAACGCCATCAACGCCTATAGCGCCAAGGACAACTATACAGGGT
Source organism: Epinotia brunnichana (assembly GCA_963854355.1). Classification (NCBI taxonomy): domain Eukaryota; kingdom Metazoa; phylum Arthropoda; class Insecta; order Lepidoptera; family Tortricidae; genus Epinotia; species Epinotia brunnichana. The sequence goes on from OY977940.1 coordinate 20,775,282, forward strand.
GGAAAGATAAGTCGGGCCCTGAAGGGAAACTACCTTAAATCCTTAAGCTGGCTCATTTTACTTAAAGGAGACATTCCATTATTTTTAAAAACAAAACTGCATTTAAAGATTTTCTAAAAAGCCTCACACACGGCCGGGAATCGAACCCGGTCGAATCTGTCTAAAAGTCTGAGTTAATTTTTTTGCGTAAATTAATAGTTCTAGGTGTAAGGAACTATTGTGGCTAAGGAAGTCTGTATCTGCAATCACAGGAAAATGCTGAATTTCATAGTTTAATGTACGGAAATGGACCTCCCCATACTAACCCGTTTAGTATGTCTGTATGTAAGTATGGGGAGATGTGACATCTGAAACTAGACGAAATTGGTAGATTTGTAGTTTTATTCATTTATTTTCATTATTTACACCAATCTTTTCAAAACTGTAATAAAATATCATTCCCATACTTAAGTATCCATAGTAGGTAGGTACCTACTGTTTGTACAGTCGCCATCACATACATAGGTACACTTTAGGTGTTCAAAAATAGCTGCACCCTAATGCCTTGAAAATAGAGGTGTGTTCCGATGTTTGTGACGTGCTTGTTTGCTCCGATGTATGTGATGGCGTACAAGGAGATCCGTCTCCGTATTTAAACTGTGAAATTGGGCATTTTCCTGTAATTGTAGATACGGGGTTCCTTAGCAACAAGTGTTCCATACATCCAGAACTATTTATTTACGCAAAAAAACGAACTCAGATTTTTAGACATATTCGACCGGGTTCAATTCCCGGCCGTGTGTAAGGCTTTTTTGAAAATCTTTGAATGCAGTATTGTTTCTTTTTAAAAATAAAGGAATGTCTCCTTTAAGTAAAATGAGCAGCAAATGGTTTTAAGTTAGTTTCCCTCCAGGGCCCGACTTATCTTTCCACCCTGTATAACTGTCATAGCGTAAATGACCAAGTAACCTCCATTCTTTGAGTAGGGTTTACAAAATCTATCTTGGCAAGAAGTTGGCGTGTAAATACTTCTTGCGTAATTTAATATGGCGTTGAAAGGGTTAAGCGCGTGCATAAGGACTACATGTAACGATTACGATTACAAATCATCGGACCAACAGTAATGTATTGTCATTCCAGTGATTGTCAATCTTCGGGTACAGAGGTCTTTTTTATGCACCATAATAGGGAACATTACTGCAATTTTCTTCCGCCAGAGGCAGCACTACCACTAATAGTGAACCAGTATAGGAATATAGGGATTCACACACACATGCACAATTGATTGTCAAATGTGACAAGGATGCTTGCATAGACAATACCGCAAGTGGGAACGAGATACAATGTCAACACTGCTAGTGTCGCCACCTACGACGAGTTTTGCGTAATGTTCCCTATTATACCAATTTGGCCCTTATAATTTAAGTATGTATATAAAACTTAATACAGTACCTTCAATGAAGGTAAATTTCATTATTCAAAATGGAAATATACTTACGAGCTAGCTTATGATCTAGTAACAATATTGGCTACTGCATAACTGCTTGACGACTAACATCCAACTGGCCACAAACCTTTGACGCGAAGACAAGTTTAATCTGAAAATAAAAGGACAATTAAATTAGTAGAATACATGTTAATAAAAATAAGTATCATACGGTTTCAAAATATAATAATAATATTTGTTTAAATTAAATTTTGTACTTGTTAATTTTATTTGTATGTTATAATTATATTTGCATGCATCGAGAAATGTGTTTTAGAGCAAATAAATGATTGAAAAAAAAATAATTATAATAACAATAACGACCCCACGGATCCGAGTGCTCCCGAGAGTCGGTCAGGGCCTCCGTCTCCGGCGTGTCTTCGTCGGTCGGAGTGGAACCCCAAGGGGGCCCGCAGGACTCTCAGCTCTGGCTTGCCTTCATTGGCCGTCCAGAGAGGAGTCGTCAGAGCTATATGCTCCAGGGGTGGAAGTGTTAAAGGGCATAACGCCGCGAGTAACTTCGGAGAAAGCGCAGCACCACCTCTCGACACCCCTGAGCCGCTCACCCGGTGTTGCTCCTGGCCGTCTGTACGACGACCCTTTCAGGGGCCCATCTAATGAGCGGCTAGTCACCGCCTGCCTCGATAACGTTGTGTACAACAATGTTATGGCAGGTGTCCGGACCTTTTTGCAATAGCCCAGTTTCATAATCCACCCAAATCTCATCACCATAGAACCCGTTCTCTATCCATATAACCCACAATAGCCCCAACGCCTGTTGGAACCGGTTCACGGGTATCTACCGATGTACCCGTGAATGGGTTCTAGCAGGTGTATTACATCACATTAAACTTCGTCTCCAAAGGGCCTCTACGTGTTGGATCTATATCCCCACGCACGCCTTCCAAAGGACCGGGCTTTGTCCCGTGAATTTAAACAGGAGATACATAATAATAAAGTAAATATGTAAATACATATTTGGGGACAATCTCACCCGGTTCCAAACTAAGGGGTGTCGGGGTGTGAGTTTGCAATAAATCTTTCTTTCTTTCTTTCTTTCTTTCTTTCTTTCTTCATTATAGCATCGTACGAAAGTCAGAAATACAGGGAACTGACAATTTCGGTTCTCAGGTTCCGTCACCCCAAACCATGTTCACGCTTATTTCTCCATCCAGGAGAGCTTGCACCTTCTCCTCGACTTTACTCTACATTGACATAGGGCAAACCTTGGCTAATCTGTGATATGAAGTTATTCGGTGATAGTGACTTTAAGGTCTAATAGCGGAGTTACTCGATATCTTTACGGCTTGTAATAATTGCCAGTAGGTGGCGGCACTGTCGTTCAACTTACTTACGTGCAGCAAGAATCCGAACGCATCCGTCAAAATTAAGAAAAAAATTACTGAAAAAGAAAACTCAAAAATCCTTACTATCACCGAATAGCCAAGGTTTGCCCTACAACTCAACCGTCTATAGTTCTGTGTCTAATTCAAATAATACCCGTTATAAAAGCAAAACGTGCTAGTGCGAGTAGGTGGGTAGTAGGCGAGTTCGAAAAACCGGCCAAGTGCGAGTCGGACTCGCGCACGAAGGGTTCCGTACCATCTATAAAAACGGCAAAAAAAATCACGTTTGTTGTATGGGAGCCTCCTGTAGCCTAGTTGGTAGTGACCCTGCCTACGAAGCCCGGTAAGGGCATTTATTTGTGTGATGAAAATCCTGAGTCATGGATGTTTTCTATGTATTTAAGTATTTATTTATCTATATAAGTATGTTTATCGTCGTCTAGTACCCATAGTGCAAGCTTTGCTTAGTTTGGGACTAGGTCGATTTGTGTAAGATTGTAAAAGAAAAAAAAATATTCAGTTTATTAGTATTTGTTGTTATACGAGTAGCGGCAACAGAAATACATCATCTGTGAAAATTTCAACTGTTTAACTATAACGGTTTCTTGAAATACAGCCTGGTGGCAGACAGCAGAGTCTTAGTAATAGGGTTTTTCTCATTGAGTACGTAACCCTAAAAATATTTTTTGGGCAAAATTTATTTATGCAAAATACAACACAATACCTAAAACTAACATTAAGTAATAAAAACAGCTACATTGAAAATTAAGTGTCGAATAACCCGCCCCGGGTCACTCCAGGCGCAAAGGTGCCCATAAAGCTAGCCGCATTGCCGCGCTGAATAGCTATGGCTAACCTTTGCACCAAAAATGACCCTAAAAATTATAAACTTTGAAATGCTTTATCTCGGAAACTTTTAGGTCTACAAAGACAATTCTAGTCTCATATTGTAGCAAATTTAGTCTTCTTTAAAAACGCCATGAGAAAGTACTGTCAAAAACTAGTCGTTTAGGGTTATAATAAAAACTTTCGCGGTATTATAGGTTTTTGACAAAGTTGCGTTCGGCGCTTGAGGTCACAAACTTGGGATTATTCATCATAAACAAGTCTGCCAAAAATCAGAACTGCCGGATTTGACGCAAACTACCCCTTACTTTCAGGCGACAAGGTTACTGGATTATTTCATCTTTTAATTACGGTCATTTCGTATAGTTTTAGAATCTGGGAGGATAAATTTTAGCTCTACATGCTTTGAATACTTTAATCGCACGTTTTTGCCCATCAAACCGTGCAATATAATACACAGCACGTTGCATGCGGAGACCGACATAACCAGACATCACATTCACATATCCATGAGCCGACGTTTCAGTGACAATGGTAGCTCACCTTTCATTCGTATATGTATAAAGTTACCGGAGTAAAAGTTTCTGTCAAAAAAATTTTTTTGGTACAGTCACCGGCATAAATATATATGATGGAACAAAGGCCGGAAAAATATCTGATGACAACTCTATTCCTAGAGCCGTAAAAGAGTGTCAGATATGTTTGCGGCCTTTGATTCATCATCATATATTGATGCCGGTGACTGTACAAGCTTTTATTGCCGACTGTACTTTTCTGCATACCATCATCAACTACTCATTGAGACGATTCTAACGAGCTCAAACTCGATGGGCTTGTGTCGTTTTATTGCGGAGTCCGTATGGCCACCTTCCAGCTCCAGCATCAGATCAGCTCTATGTCATCATAATATTGCATTGTCATGCGATATATGTATATGCATGCAAATTCCAGCTCAATCGGAAACCGGAAAGTGGGTCAAATTTAAATTGCAAGATTTGATTACAGACAGTCAGACAGACACTGATGGCCGTTGGGGCGGAAAGGTTCTCGAGTGGCGACTACGTACCGGAAGGCGCGGCGTTGGTAGGCCTCCCACAAGGTGGACTGATGGCCTGGTAAAGGTCGCGGGAGTCCGCTGGATGCGGGTGGCGCAGGACTTGTCACTTTGGAACTCTTTGGGGGAGGCATATGTCCAGCAGTGGACGTCAATCGGGTGATATGATGATGATGATGATGAGACAGACAGACGGACAACGGGACAGGTGAAAGTAAATAAAAGCTTGTAAAAAGCATTGTTTCTCACCAGTTTATTCCTCGTTGCTTTTACTAGTATCACTGCCCGACTCGCTGACTGACGTGGAGCGTATACTGATCGACGTCTCTTTGAACTGGCTGATAAAGTCTAGAAGTTTCTGCAGATTCCTCTGCGTTTTTATCTGGTCGGCTAACAGCTGTCGCTTCTCTGCGTTGTGGTCGTCCAAGTTCTCTTTCAGCGTGGCAGCCCTGGCTTCCAGTTTGCGTAGTTCCACACAAAGCTGTATGTTCTTCTCTTGTAAGCGTTTGCGCTCTGCCAGTTTATCTGTAACGGGAATGGAGAAGTGTGAGTGATCCATACTTATACTTAATATTATAAATGCGAAAGTGTGTCTGTCTGTTACCTCTTGACGCTTAACCCTTTTCCAGGCAGAGACGTTATATCGACCACATGCTGCCTGTCAAACATGTATCCTAATGTCAATAAAAAAGACTGACATTCGATTGTTATTTTTCTATTTACGACCTGAAAAAGGGTTAAACCGCTAAACCGATTCCAATGAAATTTGGTAAGGAGATAGTTTGACTCCCGGGGAAGGACATACGATAGTTTTTATCTCGGGAATCATTCCCTAAGGAGGTTAAAATGGAGGGTGAACGTTTGTATGGAGCTACGATATAAACGAGGTCCACGCGGACGGAGTCGCGGGCAGAAGCTAGTTGTTACATATTTTTATATTATGATGATATCCTAATTTTAAGATAGCATCATTTTACTCAAGGAATAATAGAAATGGGGGATCCTGTATTTTGGTTAAAAATATTCACAAATACCTAAAGTTAGACGAAGTTAATAATATTTCTATACCAAATATAATAGAATGCGCAGGACTAGAGCTCATTGATCATAACATTATTATTCTTAGCATATATAGAGTACCTAAAAACAGTAGTAACAGTTTTCAGATATTTTTCGACAAATTGAATTATATACTAAATAAAATATGTCATATAAGGAAAAATATTGTAATTTGCGGAGACTTTAATATCGATGTCCTTAAACGAACGCCGCAATCTATTCAATTCAAAAACTTAATCTCATGTTATAATTTACGATTGGCAATATCTGAGCCGACAAGATTGTCTAGCAACACCTGTATTGATAATATTGCTCACAACCTGCGAGGTAGCACAGCTCAAGTGATTGACTTTGCCATCTCAGACCACTCAGCTCAATTGTTGAAATGCCCGGTCAAAAAAACATGTGTTCTTGCAAACTGGTATAGAAAACAAAGAGATATTAGTCAGGATAATATTCTAAAATTTAGAGATCGCCTACAAGAACTAAATTTCAATGGAGTCTACATGGCGAAAAATGCAAATGAAGCCTATAACAGTTTTGCAGATCAATTCGGATTACTCTATAATTTGTGTTTTCCTATGAAAAAGATTAAAATTTCGCCAGTGCTTAAACCGAGATGGATTACTAAAGGAATAAAAAAGTGCTGCAAGCGAAAACGTACGTTACTTTGGAAATACAGGTTTTCAAAGGATAATAAACTTAGACATAAAGTGACTTTTTTAGACTACTCAAAACGATTAAAAAAAATTATAAAACTGACTCAGAAAGCTCAGAACGACTACTATATTAAAAACTCTAGTAACAAAACAAAGGCATCGTGTAATGTTATTAATAAATACAAGTCTAGACAACAAATTGACGGTATCCCTCAAATATTATCCAATGGTAAATATTTCACATCCCCTCAAAAAATTGCGCAAGAATTTAACAGATATTTTATTGACCTAACCCATAAAACAAATAATCAACATAGACATAATATCATGAACACAATGACATTTAATAAACCTAATTCTATATTTATGAAGCCAACTAATCCAATTGACATCCAAAAAATTATTAATTCTTTAAAAAAAAAACACAGTACTGGCTAGGATAACATCAGTACTAAAGTTGTACAATCGGTGTCTCACATCATTTCACCATTGATTAGCCATATAACAAATTTATGTATAGAAAAGGGTGAATTTCCCGACAGGCTAAAAATAGGCATCGTGAAGCCGCTTTTTAAAAAAGGTGACAGGAAAGACCCAGGCAGCTATAGAACTGTGGCACTACTCCCCATATTTTCAAAAGTAATAGAAAAGGTCATTCATAGTGGCATTTATGACTACTTCGAGAAAAATAACCTTTTCGCTAAAGAGCAGTTGGGATTTCGCAAAGGCAAATCTATCAACATGGCCATCTTTGATTTAATGTATACAGTTTTAACAAATGTAGACAAAAGAGTCCCAGTTTCAGCTCTATACATGGACATGTCTAAAGCATTCGATTTTGTTGACCATCGCATACTTTTGGATAAATTATATAAGTATGGAGTTAGAGGTAATATACACAGCTTGATGAAATCATACTTAAGTAATCGAAAGCAATTGACACAAATAAATAGAATATGTGTTAAAACAAACACTGAAGTTACTTACTCATCCAAAATTAGACGAATTCATTACGGTGTACCTCAAGGAAGTGTTTTAGGTCCTTTACTATTTATCATCTACATAAATGACCTACCAAAATCCATAGAGTACCCTACAGTTCTCTTTGCAGATGATAGTACCATACTTTTTGCTTCCAAACATTCAGAGTCTTACGAGAATGACATAAATAAGACATTAGAGATAGTAATAAATTGGCTTACATCTAATAATTTAAAAATAAATTTGGAGAAAACTAAAATCATGACATTTAAGAGGGCGCTCGTTTTTTGGTCAGGAATAAGCGAGAATGACGGATTTTTGACGTTGTAATTCTAAGAAACGGAGAGCTTTTTCTAGATCCTGATTACTTATTTGCATAGGTAAACTCCTCATATTGGTCCTAGCCGCCTCTAATTTACGAAGAACTGAATACTTTAACCGAAAATACCCTATTACCGACAGTAGTTTTCTGAAGAGAGCGCAGAGTCATAAGTTTGAGCCCCTAATACTCCATGATGTTATATGAGAACCTACTTGTTTTTTTCTATTTTCACTAGCGTAATATGTTGCCATTGCGCCTAGCCGCCTCGAATTTTCCTTATTCTGCACGTATATATATGTAAACTGTTCTCAATTACACCATATTTGTCAACAAAATCGTACTGAAAACTCAAGGATTTTCTCATTATTGTTGAATAATTTTTGTATTGAATCTTACACAACATTAAAGTTCATGCTTGTACCAACAAGATCCAGTCCAAAAAATATAACTTTTGTCAAAATTTATATTTATAAATAATTATTCAAAACTAGTATAAATTTACCGTCGCGCGGGAATATATCTCAGTACCGGCTGAATAGCCCTCCGAGATAGACGTGTAGTGTGTTTATTTGTGGCTATTCACGAAGCTAACCGGCCACTCTTCAGATAAAATAATATTATTTTGATCTCCGACTAGGCATAGTTGTTACCAACCTCGGGGTCAAACTATACTGGGGATACATTCGTGAGGCTAATCGAGACAAGTTATGAATTGCATAGCTGCCATATATGACGTAGTGTAGCGAAAAGGCTCAAACCCACCGGATACGTAACATTTAAAATTGAACCTTCTACCTAAAACAAAAGTCATACATTTCAATGGTGATGTCTTGTGGGTTGGATCCTTTTGTCTAAACTACGCGTTCTATAGTCAATTATTATTGTACGAGTGATCGTGATACTTGATAGATTTAATTTATTTACTTGTTACTATCAGTCCACCTTGTTAGTATGTATGTATGTATGGGAGTTTGGGTGAAATCTTCAAATTAGGTACAATTGCGTATCTTCGGTGACATAATATCATAGAGCTGGTCTGATGATGGAGTCGGAAGGTGGCCATAGCAACTCCTAAACTCAACAAGATAAAGCCATCGAATTTGGGCTCATTAATTTGGTCATGGCACGGCAAGACTTTGGTGCTGGATGATTTCCAGAGTCTGATGATGGAGCTATAAGGTGGTCATGGAACTCCTAAACTAAACTAGATAAACCCATCTAGTTTGAGCTCATCTGTTTTGTCTTGGTAAACACTTTGGTGATGGATGATTTCCAGGATCTGATGATGGAAGGTGGTCATGGGAACTCATTAACTAAAATAGATAGACCTATCTTGTTTGGGTTTGTGTGATTTGTCTGTACAAGTACCCACGAACCAGCGACATAATATGCAGGGTTATTGAAAATAACAAGATGAATAAAACACTTTTTAAAAAACAAGCTTATATGGCGTTTGTTAAGTACAGCACGATCCTACCTTGCATTTAGTAATTATTTTCGTTTATATATAATAATAACTCACACCGGGGGTTTACACTGGAAAGGAAGATTTTTACGTGGTTTTATTACATTTCCGAGTCATCATCATCATCATCATCATATCAGCCGAAAGACGTTCACTGCTGGACATACGCCTCCTCCAAAGAGTGCCACTGTGCCACCCTCATCCAGCGGACTCCCGCGACCTTTACCAGGTCATCAGTCCACCTTGCGGGGGGCCTACCCACGCTGTGCCTTCCGGTACGTGGTTGCCACTCGAGAACCTTTCCGCCCCAACGGCCATCGGTTCTACGTGCAATGTGCCCCGCCCACTGCCACTTAAGTTAAGCAATTCGGAGGGCTTTATCAGTTACCTTGGTTCTGCTGCGGATAGCCTCATTTCTGATGCGATCGCGCAGAGAAACTCCCAGCATAGCATAGCATAGGCTCAAAGTCACTCAAAGGGCAATGGAGTGCCATTGCCCTTTGAGTGACTTTGAGCCTTCTTATGAGGCCTTTAGTAAGCGACCACGTTTCCGTGCCATATGTCATCACTGGCAACACACACTGGTTAAAGACTCTCGTCTTGAGACACTGCGGAATATTGGACGAAAAGATGTGCCGTAGCTTCCCGAATGCTGCCCAGCCGAGTCGGATTCGACGATTGACCTTCCCTTCGACATTTCCGAGTATCACTCTTTATTTCGAAATAAATGTTTAAAAAACCGGCCAAGTGCGAGTCGGACTCGCGCACGAAGGGTACCGTACCATTATCTATCTTTAAACGGCAAAAAAATTGTTGTATAGGAACCCCCTGTAGCCTAGTTAGTAACTTGGTAGTGACTCTGCCTACGAAGCTGGAGGTCCCGGGTTTGAATCCCGGTAAGGGCATTTATTTGTGTGATGGGCACAAATATTTGTTCCTGAGTCATGGATGTTTTCTATGTATTTAAGTATTTATTTATCTATGTAAGTATGTTTATCGTTGTCTAGTACCCATAGTACAAGCTTTGCTTAGTTTGGGGCAAGGTCGATTTGTGTAAGATTGTAAAAGAAAAAGAAACAGATACAAAACTAAAATAAAAATAAAATGATGTATTCTGTTTTTTAGTATTTTTTGTTATAAATAGCGACAACAGAAATACATCACATTTCAAATCTCTATCTATCACGGTTCATGAGATACAGCCTGGTGACAGACGGACAGACAGATGGACAGCGGAGTCTTAGTAATAGGGTCCCGTTTTACTCTTTGAGTACGGAATCCTAAAGAGTGACATAGGTTTTAGGCTCAGAACATAAAAAAGGGAGAAGTGCCGTACTGTTTAATTTCAACCAAAACCGATGTCCCCAGTTTTCTCCCACCGCAGCGCCCACAGGCACACACATTGAACCGTGTAAAAACAAATACTCGGGCGTTGCCAATGAGTCTACGGCAACATGCAAACAAGGGCTGTGATTGGCTTAAACGCACTACACTAGGGGGGCGACAAACGTTAAAATTATGTTTTATCGACATGGATATTAAAATTAATATTATGTTAAGATATTGATGGCACTTCAACGACATGGTAAGTTTATGTGGTGGTATTTAAACTTCTAGCTACAAGTTTAAATAACACGGGTTGTTAACTTACCATAAATCGCAAAAGTAAAAAATATTGACGAATACCTACAGAGTAACATATACGGCTTTTTATAAGTTCGTGTTCACATACATTTGAAACTCTGGTCACATCGATATTTTTGACCTGTAGGTACCAGGCCGATCCGACTCGCATTTTGGCGCGAAATAATATGTCCATTACTCATATTACGAGATTTAAGGCTAAGAGCGAGTATCCACCAAAGATGTGCGAAGATGTGTTACCATACATTTTACACCTAGGTTTCAAGCAAGCGAGGTGTCAAATATTCGAAAAGTGTACGGCTCTTATTAAGTGGTTGGAAACATTTTTCTTGAAAATGTTACGAACACATTAACTCTTCTCTGTACAGGAAACCAGTTAGGACCTCTGCCAGTAGCATCTATCCATTTTTTTAGTACCTACTCGGATTCTTTGGAAAACTGTAATAAGAAACCGAGATTTCTTCTTCAATTATCACATTTCAAATGAAAGTAAAAAAATACTCATTTAAAATAAATTATTGGTAATAATATCACATTTTAAGTTGTTCTGGAGCCATTTGCAACTAAATTATATACTTGTATATACAATTTTAATATGTCTATTTACCGTTCATACTGCAACTTAGTGAAAATCTTATTAGTAGGTACCGTAAACATTTTGTGCCTTTTAATCTTATTAGTATGTTATTAGTTACCTTTAAGATAGGCACCCAACCAAAACACGTAATGAAATAAAATAAAACAGCGAAAGTAGTCGAAATAAAATAACTAGTATGATATCGTACTTCTATTTTATCGATTACGCGTAAATTGTAACTGCACTTTGGCACCGCTCTAGTTTGCGACGCCAAGCAGCGGCCGTACCACTAAAAAATTCAAGCATCGTCCATATCCATAGTGGTTTAATACATTGCGCCGTGGTTTACTGTATTGAACGTTCAATGTACAACGCAAAGAACAAAAATATGCTTTTTCGTTCGATATGTTAGTTCGATCCCGAGAAATGATGCGGCGTTGCGTTTATTTGTTAAAATATTAGTTTTTACTGACTTAAGTGAAAATACTAATACAAGCATGTGGTGCGTGACTCCACCATTCATGTAGGTTTTAGTTTCATTCCTATTGTTGCATGTAACCACGCTACGTTTCGGCATTTTGAGTAAACGTGGAAGAACATTTCAGATTCACGGCGAATGCCCATTTGGCCATGTCGCACCGACACGCGCCAAGCCCCCGTTTCATATCTTTTCCTTTTTATGATCTGAGGTTTTAGGCTTTTGAATAAAGTTACGCATTAATTCATTGTATTCTAGATAAAAAGCTGTGTTTGTATAATTTATAATTTTCAGTTCCTTTGGTAAGTAACGGACATTAGCAATTTCTATGAAGGGCAGTTTTTTTTTACTGTCCATAACAAAAAAAAATTTCTTCAAGAAATGAATTCGTAAGTACCCAGTAATTTCCTAGTGGTGGGTCTACTGGTATAATTTCATTACATAACTATATATAAATAAGACTCAGATAACATGCAAACTATTAATATCCGTAAAACAAATTATTATGCTTATTACTGACAACTTTAAAACTCGTTAGTTTATTTTATACTAATTAAACGAAACTAAATATTATACTTTGTCATATCATAGTATTTTAATACAAATAGAAAACCTGTGCTCAAAAATCAAATACTTACTTTATTCAAGTTATCTAACTTCGCTAACATGATGTTCTAGAACATCATGTTAGCGAAGTAATACTTACCATTTTTTAGTGCAAGTATCAATATCGGTCACGGAGTTAATTCAAACGGTGCGCTATACAGCTATTTGCATCGGCAAGTTCCGCGGTTAGTTCTATCCCGATCGCACTTACATATAGCTAGAAAGGGACGGCACCCGCGGCTGGTGCGATCGCGCTGTGCATGTGGGTGTTAGGTACGTTTGTGTGGGTGGTAGTAGTATTTACACACACAAACGCACTACGCGTGTCAAAATACCGAATTCTGAGCGAGCGCTTTTTTGAAGAGCACTCTTAAACAAAGACTAAATATTGCACACACTCTTAACATATCTTACAAGGGACAACACATTGATGAAACTGACATGACAAAGTTTTTAGGTTTAAGTGTAGATAATAAGCTGACATGGAGAAATCAAATTGACATTATATGTAAGAAATTGAATAAATTCTCATATTTACTTTATAATTTAAGAAAAATTGTCAATGAATCAGTAGTCTTAACAGCCTACCAAGCCTATGTAACATCAACTCTAAGGTACGGCATCATATTCTGGGCAAACTCAGTTGACAGAGAAATAGCGTTTAAAGCGCAGAAGAGATGCATTCGCTCGTTATGTGGCATACGTCAACTCGACTCCTGTAAACCATATTTTCAGAAATTAAGAATATTAACACTGCCATGCTTGTATATATTTGAAATTGCAATTTTTACAAAATCGAATCGTTACCTGTTTAAAGTTTTAAGAGTAAACGACTTAGGAATAAAATAAACGGAATGTCCTCAAAAACAGCTTTATTTCAAAAAAGTATACCCGGAATGGCGCCAAAAATCTATAACAAAATTCCTAACGATATTGTTAGTATAGAAAGTATGGTCGAGTTCAAGAAGAAGTTATTTAACATTTTAGTAGAAAAAGCGTACTACAAAATAAGTGACTTTTTGTCAGACTGTAATTAATGGAGCCTCTCTCGACTCACAAATTTGTATGCCAAATGGCCCAGCATAGTGATACAAAAATTAAATTATAAGACCCTCATGTACCGTCATGCACCTATGTTGAACAAATAAACGATTTGTATTTGTATTTGATTATATTTAAACACAAAGTATATCATTGAGGAAGCCATCGACAGGAAAACATAAAAGTGTCCTCTAAGGTATGACCGTTTTTTTGTAAACCGATATAACATAAAATTAATACGTGGTATGGGTTAAATTGGACGTTATTCTCATTACTCCGTAAGTTAATCCTACTGTAGGAAATAGGGAGGTAAAGTTTCTTTCGTCTGCTGCGGTTTTTTAGGAGTTCCATTGGCGGTTTAGAGCACGTTTCTTTAAGAGGTCCATTGTCGGTTTAGAGCACGTTTCTTTAAGAGGTCCATTGTCGGTTTAGAGCACGTTTCTTTAAGAGGTCCATTGTCGGTTTAGAGCACGTTTCTTTAAGAGGTCCATTGTCGGTTTAGAGCACGTTTCTTTAAGAGGTCCATTGTCGGTTTAGAGCACGTTTATTTAAGAGGTCCATTGTCGGTTTAGAGCACGTTTCTTTAAGAGGTCCATTGTCGGTTTAGAGCACGTTTCTTTAAGAGGTCCATTGTCGGTTTAGAGCACGTTTCTTTAAGAGGTCCATTGTCGGTTTAGAGCACGTTTCTTTAAGAGGTCCATTGTCGGTTTAGAGCACGTTTCTTTAAGAGGTCCATTGTCGGTTTAGAGCACGTTTCTTTAAGAGGTCCATTGTCGGTTTAGAGCACGTTTCTTTAAGAGGTCCATTGGCGGTTTAGAGCACGTTTCTTTAAGAGGTCCATTGTCGGTTTAGAGCACGTTTCTTTAAGAGGTCCATTGTCGGTTTAGAGCACGTTTCTTTAAGAGGTCCATTGTCGGTTTAGAGCACGTTTCTTTAAGAGGTCCATTGTCGGTTTAGAGCACGTTTCTTTAAGAGGTCCATTGTCGGTTTAGAGCACGTTTCTTTAAGAGGTCCATTGTCGGTTTAGAGCACGTTTCTTTAAGAGGTCCATTGGCGGTTTAGAGCACGTTTCTTTAAGAGGTCCATTGTCGGTTTAGAGCACGTTTCTTTAAGAGGTCCATTGTCGGTTTAGAGCACGTTTCTTTAAGAGGTCCATTGTCGGTTTAGAGCACGTTTCTTTAAGAGGTCCATTGTCGGTTTAGAGCACGTTTCTTTAAGAGGTCCATTGTCGGTTTAGAGCACGTTTCTTTAAGAGGTCCATTGTCGGTTTAGAGCACGTTTCTTTAAGAGGTCCATTGGCGGTTTAGAGCACGTTTTTTTTAAGAGGTCCATTGGCGGTTTAGAGCACGTTTTTAAGAGGTCTATTGGCGGTTTAGAGCACGTATTTTAAGAGGTCCATTGGCGGTTTAGAGCACGTTTTTAAGAGGTCCATTGGCGGTTTCGAGCACGTTTTTCCAGCAGTTGCTATTTTATCACTTATCGCTGTGGATAATACATCCGTCATTTTCCGACGAGTGTGCGACTGCGAGAGTGACGGATGTAAATATTTTAGTGATATAAGTTTCTGTCAAAAATTTCATTTTTGGTACAAGCTTTTATTGCCGACTGTACTTTTCTGTATACCATCATGGGCTCGTTAGAATCGTCTCAATGAGAAGTTGCTCATTGAGACGGTTCTAACGAGCCCAAACTCAACGGGGTTACGTCGGTTAAATACTGAATTCCCATGGCCACCTTCTGTCTCCATCATCACATCAGCTCGATGGTACCATAATATTGAATTGTCATCCAAACTATACTAATACCTCAAGCTCAATCGGATAACGGCAAGTGACTGGAAAATGCCCGTGTGCAGCCACACTCCACACGAGGTACACCACACGAGCAGCGATGGCACGTCTGTTACAATAGTATACCTCGGAACAGCTGGTGTTGGGGCGCGGGCTTGGCGGCGGGGTCGGGCAGCGCGGCGCCGCACGCGCAGCGCCCGCCCGCGCCGCAGCCCGTGTGCAGCCACACTCCACACGAGGTACACCACACGAGCAGCGATGGCACGTCTGTTACAATAGTATACCTCGGAACAGCTGGTGTTGGGGCGCGGGCTTGGCGGCGGGGTCGGGCAGCGCGGCGCCGCACGCGCAGCGCCCGCCCGCGCCGCAGCCCGTGTGCAGCCACACTCCACACGAGGTACACCACACGAGCAGCGATGGCACGTCTGTTACAATAGTATACCTCGGAACAGCTGGTGTTGGGGCGCGGGCTTGGCGGCGGGGTCGGGCAGCGCGGCGCCGCACGCGCAGCGCCCGCCCGCGCCGCAGCCCGTGTGCAGCCACACTCCACACGAGGTACACCACACGAGCAGCGATGGCACGTCTGTTACAATAGTATACCTCGGAACAGCTGGTGTTGGGGCGCGGGCTTGGCGGCGGGGTCGGGCAGCGCGGCGCCGCACGCGCAGCGCCCGCCCGCGCCGCAGCCCGTGTGCAGCCACACTCCACACGAGGTACACCACACGAGCAGCGATGGCACGTCTGTTACAATAGTATACCTCGGAACAGCTGGTGTTGGGGCGCGGGCTTGGCGGCGGGGTCGGGCAGCGCGGCGCCGCACGCGCAGCGCCCGCCCGCGCCGCAGCCCGTGTGCAGCCACACTCCACACGAGGTACACCACACGAGCAGCGATGGCACGTCTGTTACAATAGTATACCTCGGAACAGCTGGTGTTGGGGCGCGGGCTTGGCGGCGGGGTCGGGCAGCGCGGCGCCGCACGCGCAGCGCCCGCCCGCGCCGCAGCCCGTGTGCAGCCACACTCCACACGAGGTACACCACACGAGCAGCGATGGCACGTCTGTTACAATAGTATACCTCGGAACAGCTGGTGTTGGGGCGCGGGCTTGGCGGCGGGGTCGGGCAGCGCGGCGCCGCACGCGCAGCGCCCGCCCGCGCCGCAGCCCGTGTGCAGCCACACTCCACACGAGGTACACCTCACGAGCAGCGATGGCACGTCTGTTACAATAGTATACCTCGGAACAGCTGGTGTTGGGGCGCGGGCTTGGCGGCGGGGTCGGGCAGCGCGGCGCCGCACGCGCAGCGCCCGCCCGCGCCGCAGCCCGTGTGCAGCCACACTCCACACGAGGTACACCACACGAGCAGCGATGGCACGTCTGTGAAACGTAAACGAGCGTTAGGGTCGGCCCCGACTTCAACCGGCGGCGGAGCGCCATGCGTGTGAACTAGGGAGCGGAGTACGGCCTCTCGGACCCACGTGTAGCACGCGGGCTCCTGCCGCTCGGCATTTAATATTTGCCGTTTGCATTAAAAGTAACCGAACTTTGTATAATTGATAGTGCATAATTCATTGGCTCTGTAATTCTATAGTAGACGGTAGTGTATAGAAATATATTACGCTCCATGCATGTATATATAAATAAATGTATACTGACTAAGGGTGGGTTGCACCAAACGGTTTGTAATCGTAGGATGTTACAACCCGCCCCAAGTACAACGATACTGGTTGTTGTATGGTTACCGTTTCTCCCGCACGCGTTGCACACCTTGTCCCCGGGGCACACCGGCTCCACCGACAGCCCGGCCGGCAGCGCCGCCGCCCACGCCGGCTTGCCGTTGCTCCAGCCTGCTATCATAATAATACTTTTTCAACACACCTGCTCGTAAAGTAGGTCTTATTACAGCGTATTTACACTGATAATGCAGAATATTACCCATGCCGTGCCTTTCACATTACATTATCGCACTAGTGCCTTTTCATTACATATCTTTTTAAATATTAGCAAAATAATGCAGAATATTACCCATGCCGTGACTTTTACATTACATTATCGCACTAGTGCCTTTTCATTACATATCTTTTAACATTTTCATTTTTTATTTATTATTTTTTTTTCCTCGCAAATGTGTTGAAAAACGTCGTATGAAACACGTGAGCATTGGTCATTACACTTCTCGTCTCCATTAAGCCTTCGCCTTCGGCTCAGGCTTAAAAACCGACTCGAGTGTAATGACCAACTTAGCACACTTGTATCATAATGTACTATTATGTGACTGTACATAATGAAGGGCATTAAACACAGTGTGGGTTTCTTTAATAGTATTTTTTCTACTCCTGTAGCGTTATCTGTCATTTATATAGGCTGTAGCTCAAATACAATGACACCACTAATAAGTCGTGGAAAAACTCTATGCTCTATGGCCCAAAAACGCACTGTTTAGCGTACTTTTTTGGTTCATACATTTTTCATAAAAGCACTGTTTAACTTTTTTTTAATCGGCCGCTATATTGCAGTGGTGCCAACTTCATAAACAAATATTTCGAAATAAAAGTATTTATTTACGATTTAACATTTGTACATTATGAATTATTTACTACAATAATAATAAATCATAACAAATAATGTTAAATTACATGTTTTATAAATTCTTGGTATTATTTATAAAAATAAACAGTTCGAATTCGGTCCGGGTCCGGATTCGGTTTGGTTCGGATGGCCAGTGCAAACAAATTAAAAACAAAACAAACCATAAGCAAGAGCTGTCACATTTCCGATTTCCCACCAAAATACAGTTCAAAATTAAAAGACGAGAGATGATAAACTATTAGTCCTAAACTATTAAGATTTTATTCGTGTTTGTGAAGACAAAGGTGTACGTTCCTTTTAAAATGGTCGAAGAAATTAATAACTGCACTCCTGAAGAAATTGCGCGAGTAACAAAAGTACGAATAGAAAACTTGCTGCCTGAAAAGTTTAACTATTCTGTAGTCTGCTATCACAGATAACCTCCGTTATCTGTGTCTGCTATTTATTTAAAATTTGTCGTAGAAAAAGTATTGTATGCAACGGTGCATAACTGGTGGGTTGCGATGCGAGCCTTGGCGAGCATCGCAATTAAAGACGCCACGAGCGTTTTTAGACCAGTTATACACCGTTGCATACAATACTTTTTCTACGACAAATTTTAAATAAATAGCAGACTACAGAATAGTTAAACTTTTCAGGCAGCAAGTTTTCTATTCGTACTTTTGCTACTCACGCAATTTCTTCAGGAGTGCAGTTATTGATTTCTTCGACCATTTTAAAAGAAACGTACACTTTTGTCTTCACAAACACGAACAAAATCTTAATAGTTAAGGACTAATAGTTTATCATCATACTCGTCTTTTCATTTTGAACTGTATTTTGGTGGGAAATCGGAAATGTGACAGCTCTTGCTTATGGTTTGTTTTGTTTTTAATTTGTTTGCACTTGCCATCCGAACCAAACCGAATCCAGACCCGGACCGAATTCGAACTGTTTATTCTAATAAATAATACCAAGAATTTATAAAACATGTAATTTATCACACAATAGATGATGATGTATTATTATTGTAGTAAATAATTTACAATATACAAATGTTAAATCGTAAATAAATACTTTTATTTCGAAATATTTGTTTATGAAGTTGGCACCACTGCAATATAGCGGCCGTTTAAAAAAAAAAGTTAAACAGTGCTTTTATGAAAAATGTATGAACCAAAAAAGTACGCTAAACAGTGCGTTTTTGGGCAATAGAACATAGAGTTTTTCGACGACTTATTAGTGGTGTCATTGTATTTGAGCTACAGCCTATATAAATGACAGATAACGGTACGGGAGTAGAAAAATAATCTATTTGTAGGCCGATAAGGTTCAAAAGTGGTAGCACTATCTTCGTCGACTATACAACGAGACAATGACAGTAAAATGCAAGTTTTTAATATACATTCTGACATGATAGTAGTTTATGTGACTGTATATTATGAAGGGCATTAAACACTACACTTGCGAGCAAAAGTATCGAATCACTTTGCATTTTTTCATGTGCACACAATATCTTTGTAAATTGGATTTGGACCTTGATATTATTAAATTAGCACATTTTCCAATGCGCTATGTTATTAGCCTTTAATTGGTACCATAATTTTCAGATTCGGGTGGGAAATTAGCCCGTACAAAGATATTGGATGCACATGAAAAAATGTAAAGTGATTCGATACTTTTGCTCGCAAGTGTAGTGTGGGTTTATGAAACGAGGAGCGTCAGCGAGTTTCATAATAGGATCACACGAGTGTTTTAATGCCTAATTATGTACAGTTACATACACTACTTTATCTACCCACATAATATAAGTCCTCAATGATGTGTTCGGGAACCATTAGAATAACCGCCATTGCACCGCCATGGCCGACTAGATTTCAAATCATGACCAACTAGATTTCCATAATAACATCGATATCGATGTTATTATGATTTTTCATACATTATAATAACACTGGCACAGATAATACGTTACTGGTTGCAATAATGGTGGTCATTATATATGATTTGCGAACACATTATAGAGGATTTATGATATGTGTGTAGATAAACAATTAGTACATTATTGCAGAGGCCGGGAAATAGCAATTCGCGGGTGAGTTGATTTTGTGGGATGAAATGAAGCTGAATTACTATAAATAAACTAATAAGACTAGTCAAATCAAAAATTTAAAAGTGGCAGTGTTTACGAGACGTGACGTTCAGCATTTGCTATGTAATTCAGTAGGTTTATGAAACAAATATCAGTTAAATTAAGACAAACCTTTCATTTCAGCTGAGGAACCAGACGGCGATCCTTCCCTAGATTCCTTATTTTGAGTCTGAAACTTTATCAATATTTTGTTAAAACCTGGCCGAATGTTAACTAAACTATAATAAGTATAACTCTCATGTAGATGATTCAGACCAAAGAATCTTTCCAACAAGCATAAAAAGTTTGAAAAACTATATCCCGACTACGGAAAAGTACAAACTATGAATACTTGTTGAAGAGTATATTTTTGAAATTAAAAAAAAAAAAAACCAGACTCGCAAGTTCTTTTTTTACTTGTATTTATTCAAAATATAAACTTATACTACTACATTTACTCTTTCATTCTTGCTGAAGCCTCAATTAAGCTTATTTGCAAGAATCAGTTGTGACTTAAATATTTTTTATACATACTAATATTAGTTTGATATCTATCACATTTCATCTTTACCAATGTTATTTTTCAGTGCTACTGTTATGACAATCTATAAACCTAATTTTTTTTTGTTCTAATGTTGTAGTACCACTAGCGGTAATAGTAATATTGATTGAAATGCTACATTTACCTGTTGTTTCCGTAGTTTTGCCGAGCGTGTTTGAGGTGGGTCGTTATGCGATTGCAAATACGGGAATTGGTTGTATTTCTTCCGCTTCTACAATGGAAACAGAAAATAAGCACGACTTGAAATTAACGATTTTCTTACACAATTTTGACTAAACGAAAATTATCGCGTGTTATTATATTTATTAATTTACCTCGATGTTTGGAACTTGACCCAGTTACATTGAAGTAAGCAAACAAATGTATTAATGCGCGATTTTAGTTATTTATTATAATTTATATTGACGACCGCTTTAGCCTAGTTGGTAGTGACCCTGCCTACGAAGCAAGAGGTCCTGGGTTCGAATCCCGATAAGGGCATTTATTTGTGTGATGAGCATGAATATTTGTTCCTGAGTCATGGATGTTTTCTATGTATTTAAGTATATATTTCTCTATATAAGTATCTATATCGTCGTCTAGTACCCATAGTACAAGCTTTGCTTAGTTTGGGACTAGGTTGATTTGTGTAAGATTGTCCGCATATATTTATTTATTTTATTTATTTATTTATATTAAAAAAAAAATGTTCTTAATTTGATTTTGTTTAAAACCGGCAATCACAATATAGATTTCAAAAAAATTACAATATGTAATTTTAAGTACAGTATTGTGAAATAAACGAATCAAATGAAATAAAAACTCCTCCTAGATTTATTCCCGGTTGTGCCCTAATGGAGCCCGAGCCCGCTTTGACACCTAATCCCAAGATTTGGCATAGGCACTACTTTTACGAAAGTGACTGCCATCGACCTTCCAACCCAGAGGGAAAACTAGCCATAATTGGGATTAGACTGGTTTCCTCCCGATGTTTTCCTTCACCAAGTCTGTCACTTGTCTTGAAAAGGTACGGGTAAATATTCCGCACATAAGTTCTAAATCTCATGGGTACGAGCCGGGATTCGAACCCACGACCGCCGCTAGACAGCCGCATGCCCGAACCACTAGGCTCCCGTAGCTTATTAAATGAATCTATCTATTAATAAGTTTCTGTCCAAAATTCCATTTTTGGTACAAGCTTTTATTGCCAATGGGCTTCTGACCTTAAATTTGTTTACGATGCCATTCGAACCAGTTTTTGTAGATGAACAAATGCTTGTATGGAAGCAACTACATTTAAAGGACATTAATACCCAAAAAATCGAGTTAAAGACGGACCTTGCTGACAGCAGCCGAAACGCTTCATACTGATTGGCTTTAAAGTATGACGTCACACCGTGCAATTTGTACTAACCGTTGCATGGAAAATGAAGTAAATTGCTGTTTCGGTCGCGAAATACTGCGTTTAGGTCCATAGTTGTCATACAAATTTGTTTCTATAAAAGCGTAAGGATTCTATTGGTACCTTTAAATTTACTCTTAGACAATAAATAAAAAAACTTTTTTTTCTAAACTTTCAAGGTTCATATCTTTTTATGATTTGAATTAAATTTTGTAATTTATTCTTTATTACAATCATTTGATGGTTTACTATCCATTTAGCAACACGACGTTATCAATTTTAAGGCGCTCTTATTAGACGATATTTAGGTATTTGCGGAGGTGAGGCAGACGGAGCGGGAGACGCGCGTCCCGCGCACCCCGCTAACGGCCTTATTCTGTTGGCATCCGTATTCGGCTCGTTTTTGCGGATCATACGATCAAATGTTTGTCTTCTTGAATAATTGATTTATTTTTCAAATCTTGGTTGATTTGTGTAAGATTGTCCCCAAATATTTATTGTTTATTTATTTATTTAAATCTATTTTTTTAAAGAAAATAAGGAATAATAGGTAGTTACAGTTCTTAGGTACATCGTAGTATGATGACATCAATTATGGACACTTACTTTCCAAAGATATGTTAGTACAGATTTCTTCATCATCAATCCACCTATCGTTTTCCCAGTTCCTATGTGGGTGCTTCCGTTTTCCAAATACGTAGAACTGATAAAATAATAGTACATCTTCACTTCCTAAGGGTGAACGTCACGAATTATGGATTGTACTAATATATTACAGGTTTTTTAAACCGAAAATCGATTACTTCTAGGTAAAGTTATAGCGCCGGTTAACACCCGCTTAAGAAACCATCAAAAATAATAAACAAATAGCTATGTTTGTATGTTTTACCATGTATGTCTTTCCCGCTCACGGGAAAATGATGTCCCGGACCTTTGGGAGGCATGCGTGGGGCTAGGTACCTACAAAGTACCAACGGGGACAACACGTAGAGGCCCTTTTGACAATTTAATGAAATGCAAGGAGTATTATTACCATAATTATTACCTTTGTTACATAAGTATGACTGACTGATCAAAAACTGGATAATTAGACCACTGTTAGTCAGAAGAGCATTTTATTATACAGGGTGGTTATTTTAAGACCAGCAAGTTCTTCAGTACATGACTATGTCTATTAAAAAATGTAATTTGACCAAACATCATATAAAAATAACAAATTCAATTTGTCTCTTAAATACCTAAAAGTGTTATGTCACTGCGCTCGCGCGGCGCGTGCTGCCTACCATGCTACCTCGACCAGCGGCCACACCGCGATGGACCTTGATACTCTCAACAAGCCAACAAGATTGGACTTATACTTGGCTCTATACTCCAGGCAAAATACGGTTTCGAAAATCATTAATTTATAATAGCGTTTTTTTGTATATTTCATTTTTAATCGTTATTCTAAGATGCTTTACACAAGAATCCAACAAATTTTCCAACCGGAAGTAATTATATAAATATAAATTAAGCTTTAATTGTCTTTTTTTGTTTGATTTAATTTTTTAAAGCAAATGTAAATTTAGGTAAAAGCCTCCTCGATCTCATGCCATTTTTTTCGGTCTTTAGCCAACTGCATCCAGCTAGGTCCGGCGACCTCAGTTATGTCATTGGTCCAACGTCTTCGTCGTCTACCTTTCCTTCTTTTGCCTTTCGGCCCTGACCAGTTTGTTGCTTCCAGTGCCCTTCTTTTCTCCTAATATCTGGCGATATATGGCTTTTACCCGAATGGGGTCCATATAAGAAAGAAAAAATGGCATAAATCTTTTAGATTTAGTAAATATGTACTAACACAAACAATATGGAATAAATAAAGCTTAAATAAATATATTGTAAGCAGTGTCGATTAGGTCCGACCCTGGAACCCCCTCCCGTGCCCCGCTGCAAGTATAAACAAACCACGGGAGCTGGTCGGGCGGACCTCTCCGAAGCCGCTCTTGCTTGGGCCGCGACTGTATCGTGAGCGTTGTGATTTATCCAGTGGTTGTGTTAAAAGGTGTTTTTAGGTCGTTAGTGCTTGTGCGAAGCTTTAAGAGACATTCCGCCAGACTAGGGTAGTGATTATTGTTAGTGTTAGATAGGCTTTACTTTAAATAAATAGATGTACCCATAGTTCTACTGAAAAGTGGTTTTATTCTATTTGCTTATATCAGAAGTAGGGATAGAACTACACTTTCTCGCGAAAAGTGGAGTTTTATCGGACATTCTGACTTGATTATTTGATTGGCTTAAACTTTTAAGTGCTTAAGTAAGTGGTTTGAGTGTTTAATTATGGGTAAATCTAAACGTTTGAAAGGTGTGTCTCCGGATCGTGACCGTGGTCGTGGACGTAGCAAATATCGACGCCGGTTGGACACTAAGTCTGGATCTAGGTCTCGAAACCAGATACGTTCTCGTAGTGTTCGTCGTACAATGAGCGCACGAGCTATTTCTAGGTCTCGAAGTCGATCGCATTCACGGGATGTAGAGTTACGGGAATCTCTTAATACAATAGTGACGTTAGTAAACCGATTACACGCAATAGAAGGGCAAGCTTCGCCTTCAACAGCAACAATGTCTCACAGTAACGTCGACGCTTTTGCCGACGTTATCAAAACACTTACGTCGAGTTCGAGGGGCCAGAATTTTTACGTGTCAAATTTCGATCCTAGTGTAAACAATGTTGATGGTTGGTTCGTGGAAGTAGATAAGGCCCAAGAACTAAATAATTGGAGTGACTCGGAATGTTTGTCGCGTATCGGGCATTGTTTTAAAGGGGACGCAAAATCTTGGTTAAGTGAGTGGGTTACTAATGACCGTTCATGGAGTAATTTCAAGAAAGAATTTAAATCTCTTTGTGTGAATAAAGTTGATGTCGCTAACGTTTTATACGAAGTTTTGGATACGGATTCCGACAAATATTCTACGTATGCAGAGTATGCGAGGCGGTCTTTGTTGCGCTTAAGAATAGTGAATGGGCTTAGTGACGAGTTGATCACTGCAATCGTGTTGCGTGGTATAAAGGACCCTACTGTTAAATCCACTGCAACAAACGCTAACCTTGCACCTAGTGATTTGGTGAATTTCTTATCGGTATTCGCAAAGCCTAGTAAGACAAAGCATGATAGTAGTGAGTTGCGAAATGTATCGCAAAAAAGTTATAATTACGAAAAATTAAAATGTTTCCTTTGTAATGAAACAGGGCATAAAAAAAATTATTGTCCCAATTCACAGGCTAAAAATGATAACTTCGGTAAATCGGAGAAGGCCGAGAAGTTTTGTTAATTTTGCAAGAAGGGTGGTCACACAATAGAGAAGTGTTTTGTCAAACAACGATCGGATTAATGAAATGCGAGATGCGAGTGATGTAGTTTTTAGTTATTTGTCCGTGGGCATAGTTAGTGTAAAGCACTAGTCCGTGTAATTTAAGAAATGCTGATAAATGAGCTTGTTTAATTTTAGTAAAGTATAAAATTGACTGTCTTTGATGATGCTTATTAAGTCATAGGGACTCCGACTGGCAAATCGCGATGTCTCTTTCATAGTACCTACTTACCGTCCAAGCAAGAGTCTACTTACTGGTCTGATAATAAGCGACCGGTGAAAATCTAAGAGTTGGTCAGTCTCTGGGTGAGATAGCGACAAAGTCAGCTAGTCTGCAGTAAAATGGCAAGTGTGATAGTCTCGATTGAGATTGTGAGTGTGTTGATCTTGAGAGGTCCTTTGAGTTGAAAATGTGAAGCGTTTGCATGAGAAGTGTGTGTTGGCACACTTCAGATCTTTGAGTTTGAGACTTCTGTGGTTGAAGTCTAGACTGTTTGTGTGATTGAAATGTGGAGGTATACATGGATGGTCAGAGTTGGCCGAGTGGATGCTTTTTTTGAAAAATGGATGTCATGCATTGTAATACGTCGCTTCAGTGTAAGCGCAAAAGGTATTTGTGTTTTGGAAAGAGAAGGTTGAACTTCTGTGGCTTTGTGCTGGTGCTGTGTGCAAGCAAGTGTTCGGTTGTGAACGCGTGGTATTGTGACAGGAGTACAGGATGGTATGCGAACTTGGGGCCTCTGCCGTACTAATTTTTCACTTTTTCAGAGACAGTATGCGAACTTGGGGCCTCTGCTGCACATGGTCGTCGTGGTCGGTATGCGAACTTGGGGCCTCTACCGTACCTATTCTTCGGAGCCGGTATGCGAACTTGGGGCCTCTACCGTGCTTGGTCGTCATGGTCGGTATGCGAACTTGGGGCCTCTACCGTACCTATTTTTCAGAGTCAGTATGCGAACTTGGGGCCTATGCTGCACTTGGTCATCGGGGTCGGTATGCGAACTTGGGGCCTATGCCGTACCTATTTTTCAGAGTCAGTATGCGAACTTGGGGCCTATGCTGCACTTGGTCATCAGGGTCGGTATGCAAACTTGGGGCCTCTACCGTACCTGTTCGTCGGAGCTAGCACGCAAACTTTGGGCCTCTGCTGTATATATTCATCAGAAGTTGAAGACTTTGCCACTGCAATACGTGGACATTATTTAGTTTTGGTGGGATTTGTTTGAACTATTTTGCATTTCAGATGCCGATGGCTGACTGTTAGTGGCGAGCAACTGTTGGCATCTGGCGAGGACGCCAGGCTGTCAGGATAGGCCGTGTAAGCAGTGTCGATTAGGTCCGACCCTGGAACCCCCTCCCGTGCCCCGCTGCAAGTATAAACAAACCACGGGAGCTGGTCGGGCGGACCTCTCCGAAGCCGCTCTTGCTTGGGCCGCGACTGTATCGTGAGCGTTGTGATTTATCCAGTGGTTGTGTTAAAAGGTGTTTTTAGGTCGTTAGTGCTTGTGCGAAGCTTTAAGAGACATTCCGCCAGACTAGGGTAGTGATTATTGTTAGTGTTAGATAGGCTTTACTTTAAATAAATAGATGTACCCATAGTTCTACTGAAAAGTGGTTTTATTCTATTTGCTTATAATATATATATAAACTAGGTGTTGCCCGCGACTTCGTCCACGTATAACATGTTATCGTCTAAATGTTTGTTTAAGAAATTTAAATGTTTGTTTAATAAAAAAAAACATTGAAATTAGTTTTGTACAGTCAGCATCAGATAGTTAGTAGCAGCCTAGGTAACCAAATATATCGCAACACGTCTTTGTTACTATAGGTGTAAGGATGTGTTACGATATATTTGGCTACTTTGGCTGCTACTAACTATATGACGCTGACTGTACCTAGTCTTTAAGTAAACAGTCTAAAACCGAAGAAACAAATCTCTCTTTATTTCAAAATGTCTTGCTCTCTATACAAACTTAGAACCCTCTTTGAACTCTCATAGTAAATAGTCTGAAACCGAAGTTACAAATTTCTAACTTTAAAAATGTCTTGCTCTCTATACATAATTCGAACCCCCTTTTAACCTTCTTAAGTGATTAATAATTAAAAAACCGAAGTTACAAATCCCTTACTTTAAAAATGTCTTGCTCTCCATACAAACTAGAAGAACTGTATATCCTAGAAGTAGGTATTTTTGTCAAGACCAATCCAAGCATGTTCAGTAACGTTTCAGAAGGCCGCAGATTTCCGACACGTAAACAATACAAACAAAAATTGAAAACTTTGCAGGGTAGCAACAACACAGCGCTAATCAGAGGCGGAATCTTGGGAATGGCACCAAACATTTTCAATAAAATTCCAGACCGAATTAAACACTGGATATTAATAAATTTAAAAGACAATTGACTTCAGATTCAGATTTGTTTACTATCATAATTTTACAATTGAAATCATAGTACAATGAATATACAGATAAAAATGTGTTAAAATTATAACTTGTCAGTTACAATAAAATACAATAGATGTGTACAGTTGTGTACAGAATTGTTATTATTTGTAAATAGTTTAATAATACTTATACTCATAGCATAATGCTATTACATAAAATAGAGAAAGAAAACATAATACAAATATTAACGTCAAGCTTTTATGATCTTGTTATTTAGTCATTTGAAAGAAATTCTTGTAAACTATACAGTGTTTTTTCAAGCAATAGTAGTTTTACATGGAAGCGAAAAGAGTTGTCGTTCGTTATGGTTTTCAGGTTTGAAGGTAGCCGGTTAAAAAGTATTTGTCCTATTAACTTCGGAAGTTTTGTGCCTATTCTAAGTCTGGGCGAGGTTGTTTTGAAGTGGATACTTCTTTGCTCGCGTTCTTGTATAGGGGTACAGTTCAAAATGTATCACGTAACTTCCGGATTAACTTTTTGTAGAGAAGCCTAATCTGATTTCAAATAATTGTTTGTTACATGTTTTAATCCTTCTTTATTTGCTATTAGTTGTTAATCACAAAATGTTATTTAGTTTATGTGACGGGCATGAAAACTATGCTGAAATGACCGCCATTTTCAATGCCTCGCGAGTCAAACGAGCTACGTCAGTCAATGTTGCTATATATACCGATTTATCTGTGCTTATACAGATTTTAGTGAATTGATGCAGATATGTATTTTACGGGGACAACCAACAAATAAGTATCCACTTAAACTTAATTAACGGTTGTATCTCGGACACAACCCGCTTCTTTTTAAGTTATTCGCATTTCTCATTGATCTCGAACTATTTTCACCTCTCCTTTGAAATTCATTTGGATAACGTTTAACATACATCAAAACTTCCAATATATAAGTTGAAACTGATGTTAAGATACTAAGTTTTCTTAAATGTTCGCGACGCGTGTATCTGTCCTTTGCATAGGGAATTACTCTAATTGCACGTTTCTGGATCTTTAGGATGCGCTCATAATCCGTACTGTTGCCCCAAAGCATTATCCCGTATGAAAGTTGAGAGTATATGTACGCATAATACAGCTCTTTTAAGCAACTTTCTGACACAAGTGGTCTTAACTGTCTTAGAGCATAGATCCCTCTTGCTAACTTACTGTATAATGTATCTATGTGATCTTTCCATGACATTATTGGATCAATCATTTCAATCAATAGATCAATATTTGATTGAAAAGTGTTATTATACCATTAAATATTACTTAAACGACCCTACGACATAACATGATTCCATTCAAGACATTCCTTAGTTATAATATTCTTTAGTTGTATTATTTTTTGAGAGTTTTTGACATGTATTTGAAGTATTTAACACCAATCACTGTATTGACATTTATTTTTT
The DNA here is from genome assembly GCA_963854355.1 of Epinotia brunnichana. NCBI lineage: Eukaryota > Metazoa > Arthropoda > Insecta > Lepidoptera > Tortricidae > Epinotia > Epinotia brunnichana. The sequence continues at coordinate 20,804,440 of OY977940.1, forward strand.
TATTTTTATAAATTTATTAGCTGGCTGAAATATTTTGTAAACCTACATTGTGGGTAATGCACAGAAGTCTTATATTTTTTATACCAACAATACTTGTAAAAGTTGTTACCTATGTTTAACAAAATAAATTTAATTGAATTGAAAGTACTTAATTTGTATTCTAATAAGTAATCTTTATGCAAAAATTTAAGTCTCTAGCTCTAAAAATAAAAATTCCCCCCATACAAACTTTGCACCCCTATTTACCCTCTTTAGGGGTGGAATTTCCAAAAATCCTTCTTAGCGTTGCCTACGTTGTAAAAGGTAGTTCTGGTGTTAATTTCAACTCTCTAGTCTTAGTAGTTTCGGCTGTGCGTTGATGAGTGAGTGAGTGAGTGAGTCATATCAATAACTCCATACCGACAAAAGGTATGTTCACTTAGATAACGTCACATTTATTTGCTTTAGTGGGCTTATTTTTAAAGGAGCGTGGCGGGGGAGGCTTTCTTGGTTGTTATTTAGAGAAACAGCGGTGGCAGAGTGAGTGCGAGATGTGAAACGGCATACTTTAGTGTTTTGTGATGGGTATCATGTGCACAAACAGCTGGCAAAGTTTTGCAGCTGTATAGGGGAACACCCTGTAGTACTTTGTACCCGACTGCCTCAGAAGGAAGTTTATGTTTTTCGAGCGTATGTATCATCATATCAGCCGAAAGACGTCCACTGCTGGACATAGGCCTCCCCCAAAGAGTGCCACAATAGCCGGTCCTGCGCCACCCGCATCCAGCGGACTCCCGCGACCTTTACCAGGTCATTAGTCCACCTTGTGGGGGGCCTAACCACGCCGCGCCTTCCGGTACGTAGTTGCCACTCGAGAACCTTTCCGCCCCAACGGCCATCGGTTCTACGTGCAATGTACCCCGCCCACTGATACTTAAGTTTAGCGATTCGGAGGGCTATATCGGTTACCGTGGTTCTGCTGCGGATAGCCTCATTTCTGATGCGATCGCACAGAGAAACTCCCAGCATAGCCATCTCCATCGCCCTTTGAGTGACTTTGAGCCTTCTTATGAGGCCTATAGTAAGCGACCACGTTTCCGTTCCATATGTCATCACTGGCAACACACACTGGTCAAAGACTCTCGTCTTGAGACACTGCGGAATATTGGACGAAAAGATGTGCCGTAGCGTATGTATGCATGTATGTCTATAACGAAGATGAGGAAGGGCCGTGGCCTGCTGCTGGTGGAGTGGCAGGGTCTTTTTCCGCACTCGTTTTTAATAGAATCTACTAAACAGCAAGTAAATATACTTCAGTTCACCAACTCGTTTAGGACTTTAGTCTAGGTAGTCGCTATCCGGCGCAATAGCCCTAAATGCTTTTGATATATTTCTGTATGAATAAATAAATATATTATTCGTACAGTCCATAATTGGTACCATTACCCCCCCAACCATGTGCTCGTGTCCGAATCCGATTTACACCCGACTACTTACTACCTAACAGTTCTAAATACGTATTCAGGATAACTGAAGATTTTTATTGACATCTTGTCAATATGCTCCAGCTACCTATTAATACGTTTTAGGTGCGGATGTAGAAACGCTTTAATGTAGTAAATATCGCATACCTTATATTTGTTATTCTATCATTTCGAATGTGTTCTCCAGCATGTATTAGCGTTTCCTATTCCTTTATATATTTTTATTTACCTTGATAACTCGAAATAATTGCTGCAAAAAGGCGTATTTGCGTGCCAGGTAAACATTCACAGGTCCGTCGTCGGCAGTGGCCACGGGCGTACTAAATTGTACTCGCCACCGCGCATGCATGACGCGGACACCCGGTTTTTCAGACAAATGACCAAATGTATTGAATTATCAAACATATTGAAATTCTAAGAAGCCGGTAGATAGATCTACCAAAAAGCTACCTATCACAACAAATTTCATTGTAATATTCCAAATAACTTTTGAGATATTTCGAGTTTGGTGGTAAAAAAGGACTGTTTTGAAAGGCAAAATCTATCGAGGTTTTTGTAAGCAATCGTGATTTTACGAAGTACGAACATAGCCAATGAACTGAAGATATACATATCAAAAATTTGGATCTCTAGCAATAGTACAAGTATACTAATAATCGGTTTGGAAAAGGCACTTTTTCGATGCGCAGCTGCATACAGCGCCTTAACACCACGCAACAAGCCTATTGTACTTTTGTGTATACCGTCATCAACTACTCATAGAGACGATTCTAACGAGCCCAAACTCAACGGGGTTACGTCGGTTAAATACTGAATTCCCATGGCCACCTTCTGTCTCCATCATCAGATCAGCTCGATGGTACCACAATATTGAATTGTCATCCAAACTATACCTATACCCAAAATTTCAGCTCAATCGGTTGAAGATATCTGCTTAAAAATTGAATTGCAAGATTTCACCCGAACTAACACAGTTACACACATTGATTGGTACAGTCACCGGCATCAATATATTATGATGAATCAAAGGCCGCAAAAATATCTGACACGCCCTTACGGCTCTATGACTAGAGTTGTCATCAGATATTTTTGCGGCCTTTGTTCCATCATAGTTAAGAGAGGTAGGGCACAGCGGAATGTCATCTCGCTCGTATGTGGAGCAGCCCAACTGGGAAAGTACCTCCACCTTACAGAAGACCGCAGCCATAATAGCACCACCGCTTTGTAGTGTTGCTATATGTATGCATGCTATGAAGCATGTGGCGTTGTGTTCCTGGTGGTGAGTAAGGTCGCCAGAGCTCCCTAGGGTGCGCTGTGTTGGGAGTGAGGGACCTGTATGTCTCCATCTGCCAACACAGCGAATCCTCAATTGAATAAAGGGTCGGCAACGCGCTTGTGGTTCTTCTGGAGTCACAAGTGTCTATAGGCTACAGTACCAGCTTAACATCAGGCAGGCCGTAAGCTTGTTTGCCACCGTTGTTGTATAAAAATATATATATATTTATGCCGGTGACTATACATATATCACGAGACAATAGAAGGCTTGTAATTTTTTTTTTAATCCACATGCATTTTTTTTTTTTTAACTAGTTTAGTTTTTAGTTTTAGTGGGAACTGTCGAGGAGCTAAATGCATGTTAATTTGTAATCTAGCTTGTAAGTAACTATTAAGTACATTTAACTCTGTTTGTTCTCCAATAAATAAAATAAAATAAAACTAGGATATACATACGGGTAACATTTCATAGTTGCCATACAAGAAGTCATTCCTGTTAGTGCTTGTTGTAGATCTCTTACGGCGCTCGCTTCTCTTTTTCTCAAGAATCTCCTTTTGGGCGGGAGTCACCAAACCTATCAGCCTGAAAGTAAAACCCAAGTTGTATCAAATTATTCTGAATTGCAAGATTCAAACCAATGTTGCATTGGGAATTAGTTTGATGACCTGTTTAGCCTAATGGGTAGGTACCCTGAATACAAAGCTAAAGGTCCGGGGTTCGAATCCCGGTAAGGGCAAATATTTGTTTCTGAGTCTTGAATGTTTTCTATGAATTTAGGTATTTATATCTATAGGATGTCCCAAAAAGAACGCAAGATTTAAATTTTAAGATTTTCCATAATGTATGGAAAATCTTGCGTTCATTATGGAACACGCTTTATTATATCGTACAGTGTGAGTCTTTATAATGTGCACATAGCAAAACGGGAGAAACTACGCCTAATTTTATGGACGCAAAAAAAATTAAATGTTTTTTTGGCTATTTAGTTTTTTATTTCGCAATTCCAACATAAAACGTTACTGTTTTTAAACTACACCGTCTATTGACACGAAACTAATACAAACATGATCATTAATAACAGGCTAAGGCACTAAAATTATAATTTCTACACCTTCCTACCGTCGTCGTCTCAGACGGACGTGTGTTTATCTACGGATCGCTTAGAATTGACTTGAATCAAATTTACGCTAAAAAGTACTCAGTGCGTGCGAGTTAAAGTGCATATTTGCCTGTCATTAGTGTGAAAAATGGCGACTTTTAATAAATTTCGATCACCGAATAAACAATTTGGATCTAATCCTGAGCTTCAAATAGTCAACCAGGACCTTAATCTCAATCAACGGACAAAAAGAAAACATATAGATGGATGCGAAATGGATTTCTCTGACTTCAAAACTGAAATTACGGAAATGTTTACGGTCATCAAGTCTGAATTGAAGTCGCTGCACTCGGATAACTCCAAGATTCACAACTCAATTTCTGACCTGAAAACGCAGCAACGAGAGATGTTATCGGAATTCAGTGACTTGAAGACCTCCGTTGAATTTGTTGCCGAGAATCAACGTGACCAGGAGAGGCGAGTCACCGAACTAACCTCAAAAGTATCCGACTTAGAAAAGAGGCACACCGATTATGAGGTACTGAGCAATAAATATGACCAGTTGTTACTTGAGTCAGACAAACAACAACAATATGCTCGTATTCAGAATCTCGAGGTCAGTGGCATACCGGAATCGAAGAACGAATACTTACCGAATGTCATAATATCTATTGCCAAACACGCTGGAGTAGAAATAACTCAACATGACATTGAACATGTAACTAGAGTACGTCCGATGACACCACAAGAGGGTCGTCCAAGGGCCATCATAGTCAAATTCAAGAATCGGACACACAAGATTAACATCCTTGCAGGCCTGCGTAAAACCCGCGGTGTCTCCACAGCCGACATCGGCCTCCAGGGCGAAGCTCGTAAACTTTACGTCAACGAGCACTTGATACCTTCTAGGAAGCAAGTGCTCAAAGAATGTAAGACCGCAGCAAAGAATCGAGGCTACCAGTACGTGTGGGTTCGTGACTGCAACATTTATGCCAGGAAGTCTGACGGTGCCCCGGTAGTACTACTCGAGTCCCTCAAAGATATCAAGAAGCTGTTATGAATCGCGACTGAATTACTTCTTGTCTTATCACTAACATTTGTTTTGTTTTACCACTTGTACACTTCATATGTATTACACTTAGATCACCTAATTACTTACCCACAATCACAAATACACACACAGAATTCACACACCTCCAATTGCACAAAAATATCTTCTTTTAAACCAACAAATTGTTTACACATATTAGCTCTCACTTTGTTGTCCTATAACTCGACTTTTACCTACTTAACTAGACTAATACTTTTGATAAGCATAATACAGTACAACTACGTTTACATTTATCGTATTAATACAAAAACTAATTTCGAAAACAGTGTGTTCTACGCGGTTTCTGTATCTAAACTAGATAATATCTCAACACAAAGCCTGTTCTTCCGCAAAAATATACGGTATATGTCAATACAATCCGGGATTGCTACTCAATGCAACTGGGCGCGCATTTCTGCGAAGGTGACTGCCTTAATGACCCTCACATATGGTTTATTGAAATCCCAACGTCTAGAAAAAGTTGTTTACATCTCTTGGTTCGCTAATGCCATACGTTTTATCTCTTCATACATCTACTTAATTATTGCACACGTATGCTACCATGACCCTTAACATATATTACCAAAATGTGCGCGGTTTGCGTACAAAAACATCTGAATTTTATAGTAGTATCTTACTAAATAGCTATGACATATATATAATTACTGAAACTTGGCTACACGCAGGGATATTTGATAGCGAATTATGTAACTCGCAGTATGATGTCTTTAGATTGGACCGAAATTTGAATTTGACAAATGTAACTAGGGGTGGGGGGGTCATGGTGTGCGCACGGCGCGAACTAGGAGTGACGATGCGCGTGGACAGGTCAACTCCACCTACTGAACTACTGTGGGTCACGATACCTTCTAAGACCACTAACTCAAACTTTAATCTTAATATTGCTACTGTTTACTTACCACCTAATTACCGGACATTAGTTAATGATATTAAGAACGTTATAGAAACAGTAACACAAGTGCACCGACGGAATATTCAGGATTATTTTATGGTTATAGGTGACTTTAACTTACCCTGCATAGAATGGGCTAGTGATGGGCCAACTTATTTAAAAAAGGGTTCCGCGGAAATTCAAAGGGCAGGTATTGAATTAGTTGAAGAATTCTCGTGTCTTGGCATGGAGCAACGAAATTGTATAAGAAATACGAACGGGAATACGCTAGATCTGATATTTAGCAATTTCTCCTTAGAGGTAAATACATTAATTAATCCAATACTGAAAGAGGACAAGGCGCATCCGTGTTTTTCTATCATACCGTATGACTTACTTATTACACCTCTAACAGAAAATATTACCACAAAAATATTATACTACAAAGGTGACTATGAAAAAATAAACAACTATCTTAGTGAAATAGACTGGTACAAATTGTTTTCTTCCTGTGACTCAGTTAACTGTGCAGTAGACTGCTTTTATAAAAAACTAAGTGAAAGTATAGAATTATTTATTCCCAAAGTACAGTACAGTCATTCTTCTAAGCAATATCCATCCTGGTATAGTAAAACCCTTATACGTTTGTTACGTCGTAAATGGAAGGCACATAGAAAATGGAAACGTTTTCAAAATGACCTTGACTACCTAGAATTTTCTTATTTGAGGCGCAGAGTCAATCAATTGGAAGTCGATAATTACAATAGTTTTCTAATATCAGCACAAGAACAAATTAAAGGCAATCCGAAAAAATTGTGGAGTTATATCAAATCAATGCGTAAAGGCTCAAATTATCCTAAAACAATGACCGTTGGTAATGAGTCACTCAGTGACGGCACAGGTATTTGTAATGGATTTATAAACTTTTTTAAAAGCGTGTATGTCGAACCAGACATAAACTACGATACTAGAAATCTGAATATTCCAACTGTAGTAGGAGATGTAAACACCATCGGTAATGTCGTTGTCACAGCTAAAACAATTGCCACGTTACTTGGTAAGGTAGACACCACAAAATCAGCAGGATCAGATAGTATTTCACCACACTATATCCGCAACACAGCTAAAGCTATTAGTTACCCATTGTCGGTCCTAATAAATAGATCTCTATCGGAGGGTATATTTCCCGACAAATGGAAGGAGGCCAATGTCATACCTGTACATAAACAAAAATCAAAAACAGCTATTGAAAACTACCGTCCAATTTCAATTTTAAACATATTTAGTAAAATCTTTGAGAAAATTATATATGACCAAATTTATCCAACTGTATTGCAAGGCATCAGCACTAACCAACATGGATTTCTTAAGCGCCGATCTACTATAACGAACCTTTCTGAATTTACCAACTATGTCCTAAGTAACATGGAAGGTGGTGGACAGATTGATGTAGTATACACTGATTTCGAAAAAGCCTTCGACCGGGTAGACCACGTCATCTTGTTGGCGAAATTGGAGACATTAGGCATACACGGCTGTCTATTGAGGTGGATAAAATCATATCTCTCCAATAGATCACAGATTGTCACAATTGGTGGTTTCAGGTCGAATCGTATATTTGTGCCATCAGGCGTTCCACAGGGATCACACTTAGGGCCTTTATTTTATAATGCATATATATTCGATATTTACACATGTATTGAATCGCCTGTGGAACACCTGTTATATGCAGATGACAAAAAAGTTTTTATCAAAATTAAAAGCCCGTCTGACTGTCAAGTTTTGCAAAACACTCTTGATTCTCTAGTAGAATATTACCACAGGAACAAAATAACGGTAAACGTATCTAAATGCCAGATAATAACTTTTTCTAGAAAACCATCTCCTATTAGTGCTTCCTACACTATGAACAATATTATTTTACAAAGAGTCCAGTTAATTCGAGACTTAGGAGTTTTATTAGATAGTAAAATGTTAATGTCTGATCATATTGATAATATTATAAACAAAGCTTATAAAAACTTAGGTTTTGTAATGAGAGTCTGTAAAGCATTTAATGACCCTGTTTGCATCAAAATTATTTATTTTACTTACGTACGTAGTGTCTTGGAGTATGCGTCTAATATATGGTCCCCTCATTACATTACCTACAAATCTCGACTTGAAAGACTACAGCAGAGGTTTCTAAGATACCTTAATTACCGAACCAAACGTACATCTATTAGTTATAGTGATAGTTGTAAGCGGCATAATATGATGAGTCTGGAGGATAGGAGAGACATGCTCGATATGGGTTTGCTTTATGACATTATCAGAGGTTGTGTAGATTGCCCTAACCTTATAGCAGCCATCAATTACTTCACACCGAAAACAAACACCAGGTACCCACGCCTTCTTAGTTTACCTAATCATCAAACAAATTACGGTAGGAATTCTGTAATATATAGAATATCAAGGTCCTGGGTCCGAATAATAAATAAGGGCATTTATTTGTGTGATGAGCATGGATATTTGCTCTTGAGGAATGTTTCCTATGTATTTAATTATAAGTATGTTTATCGTCGTCTGGTTCCCATAATACCTACAAGATTTGCTTAATTTGGGGCTAACCTAGTTAGAGTGTAAGATTGCGCCCACATATATTATTATTTAAACGTAAGAGAACCTTTCCGGTGGCAAACAAGCTTACAACCTGCCTGATGGTATGTACCGAACACGTGGACACCGTAGCCTATAAAAAATAAATAAAATAAAAATTGTTTATTTTCATATTCCTTAGATCCATAGCATAGCATTGTTAGTTACAAAACACTTATACAACTACATTAGTAAATTAATATTAAATGGCCACATGAACAATACTTGTTTTTATTTATTTTTTAGGACGTAGGTACGACATGACATGTAGGTCGAGTCCCACCTCTCTGCTATCATTTTCAGGATGCTATTTGAGCTCCTCCTCTTCTGCATCACCACAGACGCCGTCTTCTTCCGTATTAGGCCTATGACGCCGGACGAGTCACAAGCGCTTTGCCGCCCCTTTTGCCCTGACTTACCCAATTAGAGAGATACACTCGTTGAACAATGGCACGGCCTTGCGAACCAGCTAGCCTTTTTTTTTTACTTTGGGTCAATGCTTTGACGCACCTTCCGCCCGGTCAGGGGGGACCGGACGGGTGTGTGCAACTCCCGAACAGAAGGCCCAGACCATCCACTAAACCCCCAACGATTGTCCAACCATATTGCTGCCTAGGAGGGCCAAAGGTTCGCTTGCCACATTCTACTTTGACACCCTGACCCCGACTCAGGACACAAAGGCCGCTTACCTCATGAAGAGCTCCTGAGACACGGGCTGGCCGGGCTGCGGCAGCGGCGGCGGGGACGGCGTGGGCGACGGCTGCGCGCCCTGCGAACACTCCGAGTCCGACCGCTGCTCCTGCCAGTTGGGTGCATGCTGGAGGTTGGTGCCGCTGCAAAACAATCGTGTATCAATACTCTACCAACCTAGCCACTATTTGCTAGTCAAAACACTTGTAGGAATTCCAGCTGTATGTATAATTGTTTGAGAATAAATTTGGCTCTATTTCGTGGCCTGATATGATTATTGCAAAACAACAAAGAATAGTAGACTGTACAGTTGATAAACCCATATTTATAGTACTTACTGGTTTTTTTACTGATAATATTTCTAAGGGTTGGTTAGTGTTATCTCATAGAACTACAGAAATAGTGCTTTTTAACAATTTATTATTAGATAACAGCAAAACATTGTTCATAATGATAATGTCCAAGTAAATATTGAGCTTACTCATGACCAGTACATAGGGCTCAGTCCTCAAATAAGCCTTTATAATCCTGCTATCTTCATCCCATTTCTTCGTTGCAGTGTCCACTATACTATATATAGCCCATTTAAAGTCATTGGGCTGTATATTTTTATGTAAATCCTTAGAGGGCAAATAATTAGTTCCACCCGTATATTACAAAAAACACATGCAGAGCTGTGGGATAAAATGTAGTCTGTGTCCATCCGGAAAGTCCAATCTATATAGTGGCCTAAGATTTTTTTTAATTGGATGTGTAGTAATGGAGGTTACCCCTCACATATAAGGTTACAACCTCACAGACATTACCTTTTTATAATGTTAGTGTAAAAGTATAAATTAGTCCAGATTACTAACTTAGGTATCTAACTTAGTTTCTAAGTTAAACTTTCTAATGTTCATAAAATAAGTATCTACTTAGATTCTAAGGTACCTTAATTCTGATATAAACTTTCTAACTGGTTCCCCACGATAACAGGTGTAGCCTAGTGTGGGGACCCCTGGTAATTATGTAACAGAATGTATTTGAAACAAATGATGATATATTTTATTTATTTACTTAATTGCCATCAATCCGCTAGGGGGTTCTCCGTTTATAGGCAGTTGTTTCTACAAGGCTGAATAATACATATTATCAGCTATGCACATATTTCTATGAAAAAGTTTGGAATGTATCATCAAGTCATACCAACAAACCGCCGAATAGTTATGTATATGTAACTGAAGTAGGTAAATGGCTATGAGAACTGTTTATTCAAAGTAAAGAATTCAAAAAAGTATGATTACTCACATGAATGCCTCCTTGACTTTGTTTAGTGCACTAGCAAAGTTATTCCTGCTGTCATGCACTTTAGGGGTCTGCTGGTAGTTCCTTGAATACTTCTCCTTGTCTTCTGTATCACTATGATTTGAGTTTTCTTTCTCATTTGTGGATTTGATCTCAGTCTCAGAATCTGATATGTTTTCTTTCACATCATTATAATTCTCTGACTTAATATGAATCTTATTAAGTACTGAAGGTTTGAGTAAGGACACAGTCCTATTTCTGTTGCGATATTGAAGCTGGTGGTCCCGTAATTGCTGTGCTACGAAGCGATTATCATTTTCAACATTGGTCTGCTTATTACGAGCTTTCAAACGTTGTTGGTAAAGTTCTAATTCTCTCCTTAATCTGTCCACAACTAGTTTCTGAAATAGAATTCACTGTGTAATAATAGTATGTGCATGGTTATATCAACTATGCTGTTGTAAAACTTCATTATAAATTTGAAAAGTTAATTTATTTAATATAATTCTATGAATAAGCATTGTCCATAATAACCTGATACATAAAAAAAAGATAAGAAACTAACTTACTTGAGCTTGCCCAATAGCAATAATTTCATTTTCAGCTTCCTTAACTTTTGATTTCAGATGTAAATTCTGCAATGCAATATGAACAAATTGATTTTAAGTATATAATTTAACAAATAGGTCCTCATTTATGAAATGAAACAGTAACGTCATGATTTCAACACAATAGGTACTGAACGTAGTAAACAATAAGTACATATATTTTAAGTTCTTACATTCTCGTCTTCCTGAAGACGTGTGACCCAAACCTGAAAGAAATACAATGTTATCTTGATAAAACTGCTTTTAGATAGTCAATATAATGTAGTAAAAAATATATTATAAGTTTTTAACAAGTAATAACAATCCACGACTTTGCTTACCTGATGTACGCGTATCGCATTTTTCAAGTCTGACTGAGTTTTGCGAATGTCTTCCTTTATTTCATTAGACACTTCCATAGTAGTTTTCGTCCTTTGTATTGTTTAGATAAGCGGCACTTTTATTTTTCAACAAATTATCACTCTTGCGGCTTGAATATGTGCTACACAATTTAATATTTTCAACATTTATTTTTAGACATAAAACGGTTTTCATAAGAAATTATGCAAGTAACTTTAAAACTAATCAAAACTATGCAACCAGGTGCAAATACTTTTTGTTTTAATTTACTTTCACTTACGATCTGAAAATAATAAAAATGCTTTCACTAATAAATAATATTCCTCCGTCCTCGGTATTGTAGTAGGTTTACTGGTTTAGGTACCTATACCTACTCTCAACTCGTCAACTCCGTTCAGTCCACAGAGTCCATACCACCCGACAAAATCTTCAATGCTTCAGAAGTAAACGCTGCAAACACGTGAAAATCGTAACCGGCATCTCTTTTGTTCGTATACTTATGAGAGAGACAAAATGCATTTGTCGATACTAACGTACAAATTCAAACATATTGAAATCACTCGTATCGCTTTCTCTATCGTACCTATTGTATATTATCCAGAAAGAGGGAGAGATTGTATCTAACTTTGCCGCCGAAATTACATCGTTTAATGTATTTTGTATATGATTTGGACATATATTATTTTACCAATATATGCGTGTTTTGAGAATAGATTCTCAATATTTGCTTTTATTTCATTTTTAAAGACATTTTTACTTATCCAACAATAAACAATGCGGTAACTATTTATATAGGCGCGTCCACTAGGCTCGCCGAGGCGAGTCGAATCGAATCGAATCGAAATAATTCGCCTTCATGCATTACTAAAATGTTGGCGGCCAATACACGGTGATTAAATACTGATGATCAACAATAGCGGTCTCTTTCTATTGCATGTTATATAGAAAGAGACAGCTGTGGTGGATCATCACTTTGAGTTAGTCTGAGGATCATCAGCATTTAATCACCGTGTATTGGCCGCCATTAAAGGGTTTTATAAGGAGCCGCTACACGAGCGAAATCGGCAGGACTGCCAAGCAAGGTCACAGAAAATCTAGTATGGAGTGACCAAAGGGAGTGACCTTGATTTGGTTGGAAGCTGTGCTTCCGACAATGTCCGACATGGTCCGACACGCATCCACACGTGCCGAATCACGCTGCAGGCAGTCCTGCAGCGTGATTTCGCTCGTGTAGCGTTTTCTTTAAGTATGGAGCAAACGCTGACTTTATTTTTGACAGTTCCTTATCTTTTGTGACATTCGTTCATTCCTTTTCTCAAATATTCTCAATCTCATTCTTTCAGTTACTCGTCATTGACGTCATTCGTCAAGACCGTCAAGTCAAGTTGTCACTCATATGCTTGCGGTGCAGCATGAGCATTAACATTTCTTAAGTTTAAAAGTGCAAACAAGTTTGGTGCTGGTCACTGGCCTTCATTGGGATGTTTCTTATGTTGTAGTGCTCTGTTGGTAAAGAGTTTTCGTCGATTTAAGTTACCCAGTAGGTATCTTGAACAACGCCTCTATATCCTAAGAAAAAGGAAAATGTCAGCAAAGCGTGCGGCTACTACAGATCTCAATCATGACAACTGGGACAAAGATGACCCTGACGAACATGAGGAAATGGGTACATACAGAACTGCTTCTAAAGATACAATTGATAAACGTGTTATCAGGACGGCGAAGAGACGAGCCCAGAATCCCTCTGAAGGAGTAAGTACTTTCACTTGCGTTTTCTAATCTTATCTTGATAGGGAAACCAGTTGTTAATTTCCTATCTATATAAAGCGTAATTTGTCCTTGGCATTTGTAAAATGAAATAAATTCCTTCAATCATATAGTAAACATTGTAGGTTAGCAAAGAAAAATTTAAGTAAAAACTTAGTTTCTTCAAGCTAGTTTAGAACCAGCCACGAAAATCGTAATTCGAAGTTTGTATACATGCATCCCTGTCACGCGAGTACAGTAAGTGCGATAGAGATGGAGATACCCGAATTTTGAAGTTCGTGGTTATAGCTCAGCTACCATTCAGTAGAAAGAGCGAATCACTCCTAACTGATCTATCAAAGGTGCTTGATTCATCAAATTTTGCTCTTGGGACACCTTAAAACACCTCCGGCAGGCATGTAACATTTACCTTTTAGGCTTTTAAAACAGCAGTTTACATCTCAAATTACAGTTACTCCTTTACATCCATTATTGTATCTAACAGAACTGTCTTCTAAAAAAGTTATTAATTTTAAATTCTCCTTTGTCACCATATTTGGCAGAGTACTTATGGAAATTGTGGTATTTTGTTTTCCTAAATGTTTATTTAGTGTAGTAAACAGTTTTCAATCTCTGTATTTACCCCTTGCCAAGGACAAAAGATGTTTCCCATTCATTGCTTCATTTCCTTTAACAAATTCCCTGCCAACTTTTCACAGCATGATGTATGAAGCCAATATTATGCGATTCATGCCTTGTACTACTACACTACTTTGTATCAAAAACTGCCTACGGGCAGAGAGCTGCAGGTCAAGAAATTGCTGGAAATGAAAGTGTTGCCGATTTTACTTTTTACTAACAAGGGGGTCTGAAAGGATAGTATGGTATTTGACTACACTACATTATTATTACATTACGATTAAACAAAACTTACGAAATTACTCTGAAAACTCGGCTTCAACCAACTTTTCCTATTTGTGAGATTTTTAAATACATGAGGATTAAAAAATGGACCGGTTTGACCAGACAAAATTGCGATATCGCATTTCCATATTTCCCTACAAACTCCATAATAACATAGTGTTTTTGATTTTCCATAAAAAGATGAAATGAAATGAAAGAAATGAAATGAAATGAAAGTTTATTCACAAAAATATGGTAAGTTCAGTAGATGGGGTGCGTAACGATGGCTATAAATATTTTTGATATAATATTACTCGCAATAACGCTCATCTGATATAATTTTTGAGTTGTATAACAACACTTAATATATTTTCATATGGTATAATTATCATTTTATATAACGATCATTTGATATAATAATATTTAGTATAACATACATTAAGTATAATGCATATTTGCTATATTGAACATTGGATATAATGCTCATTCCGTCTAATGTACAGTTGATATAATCAAGCCAGGGTAGCCAGAAAAAGGGGGGACGGGGGGCGAAGCCCCCCATAATGGGACTCGGGGGGCGAAGCCCCCCGCAGTAAAAAAAACCAATACTCGCAATAATTGTACTATTGGTGGGTTAGGTTAGGGTTCACTTGTGTCCCTTAGAGCGGAAATTGGCACCCCGCGAAGCGGGGTGACGTCGACACGCTGGCGGTTGGGTTAGGTTAGGTTATCTTGGTTTAAAACCGGCTTCACTAGGTGGTTCGTCATGCTCCGTCTATCTTTTTTTCTTGGTCTGAGGGTTTACGTTAGGTTAGAACGGAAAAGAAGTAGTTTAGCTAAGGTAAATTTGCACATAAAATTTATACCGCTTGATCATTATACAATATGAGAGGTATATCAAATAAGAATTATACTCTATGATGGTTATTAGAAATAAGCGTTATACCGAATGATAAGTAGTTATACTAAATAAAAATATATATTTTGATATTATACCAAACATTTATTATACAACGTGTCCCAAAACTCAACGATAAGCCGGCACCAGAGGATGGAGCTGCTTATGATTAGTCGAGAAAAAATAAGGAAAAAAATATATCTAAATATATAAAATAAAATATATCTACCACGTGTCCCAAAACTCAACGATAAGCCGGCACCAGAGGATGGAGCTACTTATTTAGATATATTTTTTTCCTTATTTTTTCTCGACTAATCATAAGCAGCTCCATCCTCTGGTGCCGGCTTATCGTTGAGTTTTGGGACACGTTGTATACAATGAATGATTCTACCCTTTGAAATTATATCAAAAATAGTTATATCCAATGAAATTATATAATTTGTTTTTATACCGATCATTACACACCCCAGTAGATGTTATAAGTGTAGTTACATTGTTGACCCTTAATACATTCTGCCTCAAGGCATGTGAAAATAATTATTATGACATGACATAGTCAGTCATCAGTCAGAAAAATTAAAATTAAATTTAAATTCATAATACTAATATACTAAAATATAAATTAAATTAAATAACTGTCAATTGCCTAAGAACATGCTTAACATAAATACAAAAATTTTAATTTGGCTTTGGAATGTCATTATTATTAGATTATAATTTAAAGTACAATTTTAAATGTCAAAAGTGATGTAAGAATTAAAATTTATAACTAAAATATTCGTCAATTGTGTAAAAACATGCCTTATTTAAAATATTTTTGAATTTAAACTTGAATTCGGCATTAGGCAGTGTCTTAATAGTTGAAGGTATTTTATTGAATATTCCTATACACATATAGTATGCACTTTTCTGTTTTACTTTGAGCTTGCATGTAGGAAGTGTCATATTATGTTTAAGTGGTCTATTTGATATATTATTAAATTGAGGAAAGAGTTCTAAATTATGTTTTACAAATACAGCTGCCTCATATATGTACAGGCTTGACAGAGTTAGTAGTTTAAGCTCCGCAAATATAGGTCGACACGATTCTCTGCGTCTTTTCCCACAAATAGTTCGTATACTTTTTTTCTGAGCTACAAATGCACGATCTACTTCTACCGAGTTCCCCCATAAGAGGATGCCGTATCTCAATATTGACTCGGATATAAGCGTGGTAAGTTATGATAGCTGTTTTTTGGGAAACGGTTTCTTTGAGTCGCCATAGCACAAAAATAAATTTGTTAACTCTTTTACATACACTATCTACATGTTTTTTCCAGTTACAGTGCGTGTCTAGCGTCATTCCCAAGAAAACTGAATTTTCGACTTCTTCTATTTCAAAATTGTCGTGTAAAAATTTCATTTGCTGTGGTGGTGCCCTGTATGACCTAAACTGCATGAATTTAGTTTTTTTTAGTTTAATTGATAGGTTGTTTTTAGTAAGCCAAGTGATGATATCGTTTAATGCTATATTTACGTTACGCTCATACGAGTTTATATTAGTACCCTTGACTATTATTGTGGTATCGTCCGCAAATAGAATGCAGTCGTGTCGCGTCGATTCTGATTAATGTACAAATGCGGATGGCGCAGGACCAAAAGATTCAACTATCAGTCAAATACCATATTATCAATGTCAATTATTATTATTATGTTTCTCCGATTTAAATTCACGGGACAAAGCCTGGTCACTTAGAAGGTATGCATTTAGATCCAACATGTAAAGGCCCACTTTGTCACCAAGTTGTGAAGGCAGGTGATGACTAGCCACTCTTTAGATGGGAAAGTGCCATTGTAAACAAATATTATTTTATTATTTATATACCTATCAGGCAGACAATTGAAACAACTGATGATGCGTGTATCCATCTTTAAGTATTATATAAATTGTTGACCTAAAATGAAAATAGAAAATTGTAATAAATATTTCATAATAAAACCTACATTTGAACAATGTTTTCACAGTCATGCTAGAGTTCATTCATGGAATAATATTTATTATATAATGCCACACCAGAGATACTTATGATAAATATCTAATGAAGAACCTTGATAATTTTAAACCCTGATAGTAAAATCAGAATCTCTATTTTAAAGTGGAAACACCAAATATTTTGTCAAAAGATATTTATTTCGATTTTATTCTATTGCAGGCGAAGCAAGGTGTCTTCAGTGGTTTTGGTGGCTTCAGCAAAGCACAACCATCATCATTTGACTTTTTGGCAAACTTGACCAATGGTAAGAAACCTGCCAATGGTTCACCTTCAAGTAAAACTGACATAGGAGTATCATCAACTGGCTTCAATACCAGCCCAGCACCAACCAGCAGCCCCAGCGGAGGCCTGTTCTCCCTCCCAGTGTCATCATCTTCAAATAAACCATTTGTCAATCCCACTTCACAATCAACATCAATGTTTGGAAGCTCATCAACACCATCCAGTGTATTTAGCGCTTCAAAAGCAGATTCAACTGTAGGCAGTTTCTCTTTCAAGCCACATTCTACATCATCAGGTGACACAACCAAAACGGAGACTTCTGCAGTGTCATCCACAATGTTTGGCATACCACCCAACAATACAGAAACTAAGAAGTCTCTTTTTTCAACAGCAGCCACATCATCATCCTTTAAGGTCCAGTCAGTGTCTAGCCCAAGTACATTCACAGCAGTCTCCGCCGCCACACCAAAAGCTGACAATAAAAGCACAGACAAAAAATCTGAAGAGAGTGACAAAAAAATAAGCTACTACACGAAACTCACAGGATTAAATGAATCAGTGTCAGATTGGATTAAACAACACGTCGAGAAAACTCCTTTGTGTATATTGTCACCAATATTTAAAGACTATGAGAAACATCTTAAAGAAATACAAGCGGAATATCAAGGTCCAGACTCTGATGATGCAACAAAGAAACATTCCGAGAATATGATTACAGTAGAATCGAAACCAGAGCAGATTACGATGAAATCTTCACCATTTTCTACTTACAGTTCTCCCTTTTCAAATTCTAATTTGAAAACGGATTCCACATCACCATTTGCAATTCAAAGCAGTCCCAATTCAGTGAGTGAAAAACCAGCTAATACTAGCAGTTTTAACAGTGCCTCTAGCCCGCCAAAACCACAAGGATTTTCATTTGTTAATAACAGCTCCCCTCAAAGTTCAACATCACCAATAAATTCCACTGCAGCTGCTCCGTTTTCTTTTGGCATTAGTAAGCCATTTAGTATCAACAACTTTAATACGCCTAAGCCTGCAGAAGCAGAAAACAATAAAGATGCAGATGATGAACCACCTAAAGTGGATTTCACACCTGTTGCTGAAAAAGACAGTGTCTATGAGAAAAAATGCAAAATATTTGTGAAAAAAGATGGCAACTTTGCTGACAGAGGTGTTGGAACACTTTATATTAAAAAGATTGAAGAAACTGGCAAATATCAGTTGCTGGTTCGTGCTAACACTAACTTGGGTAATGTGATGCTAAATCTAATCTTGGCTTCAGCTATCCCCACGCAGAGGATGGGGAAGAATAATGTTATGATGGTGTGCATACCAACACCTGATGCCAAACCACCCCCAACTTCAATTCTTATAAGAGTCAAAACTTCAGAAGAAGCAGATGAGCTTTTGGAAACTCTGAATAAATATAAGATGTAAATCAGAAACAGAATGAACATTAATTCAATCCATAAAGGCGCAGCACCAACTTCTTTCATTACTTACTAATTAAAATTATATTACAGACAACCTTTCAAAAATATCTACACATACATCTTACGTCAGCAACAATAAAGATTGTGTATACCTAGACATTTTGAAAGGTTGTCTCCATAGATACTGGAAACTTATCCTGTTGGAAAATATTTTTAACCGAATTCAAAAAAGGAGGTGGTTCTCAATTCAACTGTATTTTTTTTGTTTGAATGCATATATACTTCCAGATTGGTCCCGTTATCACCAAAATCCAGTTCTGATGATGTGATCCTGGAAAAATCGAGGGAACTCTTCAAATTTTATAGGCAAACTTGAAGCAATTTGGCTACTGATTTGAAGTCGGTTAAAACTTTGTTTTTAAACTGAATTATTTGCATGAATTCATAGTTTGACTTGACTCTGCTGAATAAATAAGCAGTTTGTGGTTAGATTGCACTGTGATGAGGTGCATGTAAAAAAAACAATAGGGTGGGGCCACCTTCGTGTATTTGATGCAAATAGTAGTAGGCATAGTAAATGTAATAAATGAAATGAAAGCTGTATTATTCCAAATGTCATTGAATGCATATTAAAAATGTTTGATTTTTATTTAACCTAAACTGTGATCTCATTGATTTCAATACCCTTGATAAAAGTAGTGCCTTTCACATTTTCCTCTGCAAGGAGAAACATACCTATTCAAATCACTAAGGAACGTTTATTTTTTTGTATGAATTCGTATTTTGTTATTGAATCAGTAAGGTATTATACATAAAGTTATGTATAATACCTATAGAGTAACACGTGGCCGTAGGTCAAATTAGTCGCCTCGGTTGTGCTGGCCCCGTAGCATGGATGGCCTTATCACGCGATAAGTGATAGGATAGAGCTGCCGTCCCTGGCTGACACCGTTCGATAGAATGAGACGACGCGCTTATCCTATCACTTATCGCGTGATAACGCCATCCATGCTACGGGGCCTGGACGCTTACGCTCAGTTTTGTCAATAAAATGCCATGACCCTTTTTCATACAAGGTTCTGAATTTCTTTGATGCAGCGTTGAAGTTGAATGTTAGACGGCGGGTTTTGGGCATATTGGCATAGATCTGTGACTTCAAATTACCCCATACAAAAATCCAGAGGGGATAAACATGTATTGAACACCGTGTATTGAAGGAGGAAATTCAACGCTGCATCAACGAAATTCTGAAGCTGAAAAGATGATAAAGGGTAAGGTCAGTGCGGCCAATTCCGTCTGCGGGGTATTTCCGTACAACGGCTTTTGCGGCAATTCTAACCACAACACGCACTAGCCGACTCGATTGATAAAGCAGCGAATGTATTTGCTACCAACAGTCAAAAACAGATGGCGCTATGTAGATAGCACATGCAATAAAATTGCCTTGAAAGTTTCGTTGAGCTCCGATGTCGAAACACGAGTCCGGAGCCTTGCTCCATTTTTAGGGTTCCGTAGCCAAATGGCAAAAAACGGAACCCTTATAGATTCGTCATGTCCGTCCGTCTGTCTGTCTGTCTGTCCGTCCGTATGTCACAGCCACTTTTTTCCGAAACTATAAGAGCTATACTGTTGAAACTTGGTAAGTAGATGTATACTGTGAACCGCATTAAGATTTTAACACAAAAATCGAAAAAAAACATTAAGTTTTAGGGGTCCCCATACTCAGAAATGAAACTCAAAAAAATTTTTTTCATCAAATTGTGAGTGAATACGTGTGGGGTATCTATGGATAGGTCTTCAAAAATGATATTGAGGTTTCTAATATAATTTTTTTCTAAACTGAATAGTTTGCGCGAGAGACACTTCCAAAGTGGTAAAATGTGTGTCCCCCCCCCCCCCCCCCCTGTAACTTCTAAAATAAGAGAATGATAATACTAAAAAAAATATATGATGTACATTACCATGTAAACTTCCACCGAAAATTGGTTTGAACGAGATCTAATAAGTAGTTTTTTTTTAATATGTCATAAATCGTAAACCGCAATTTATTTCACGGAACCCTTCATGTGCGAGTACGACTCGCACTTGGCCGCTTTTTTGAAATTGCGATCAGAAAATGCGGATTACGGTTTAGTAAGTATGGTTATTATATTGTTCGTTAATCAGGCTTATTGGTAGTTTGATCCATTTTACATTATCGTTACTTGTTGTGAAACTACAGGTTGTTAAAAATGTATAATTCCTCAACACTCAAGTGGGAAAAAGCCGTCCGGTCTGAATTGGTCAAAACCGTCATATGCCGGGATATCCCCATTTCATATATTGCCAACCTTTTTTAAATTTACGAAACTATGTGTCGATTATATTTTCTAAAAATGCAGAGGTAATCGAGATCTACATATCAAAATTCTGTATTTTACTCTAGAATTGTAAGCTGATTCGACTTGTAAAGGCAAAATTGCACCATGTCGCACAGGTCGTTGTTTTAATTAAAAAGTAGACTTGATTTTGAACTTCAATAAAAGGTTTATTACTTCTGATTTTCAAAATAGGCCGGAATAGCCACAAAAAAATTTATTTAGCCATATAATTAAAAATAAACCTTAAATTTAATTCGCTAAGGTTTAGTTTCGATCGAAAGTACATTTACATTTGCTTACTTGACGTACAGTCGCCATCACATACATATAGGTACACTATAGGTGTTAAAAAATATCGGCACATGCACCCTAATGCCTTGAAAATAGAGGTGTGTTCCGATGTTTGTGACGTGCTTGTTTGCTCCGATGTATGTGATGGCGACTGTACAGATTTGTAATACGTCCTGGTACACGAAAAGTAACAGCTAGACGGAAAAGCCCCAAAATAAATGGTTGTGAACAGTAACTGGTGCTTTTATTAGGAAGGACTGAAGGAACCCCTTGAAAGACAGGTGACAGTGGCCTACGTACAGTCGCCATCACATACATAGGTACACTATAGGTGTTCAAAAATATCGGCACATACACCCTAATGCCTTGAAAATAGAGGTGTGTTCCGATGTTTGTGACGTGCTTGTTTGCTCCGATGTATGTGATGGCGACTGTACAACATAGCTGGTTTGATGATGAACACAACACAGGATAAGACCGTCGTCTTTGGGCTCATTACATCAGAATCTTCTCAATTATTAGTTAATGTAAAGGCAATAAAATCGTGTTTACATATTTTCCGGGTTTAAAATCGTTTTGATCTCGTTGTTCAAAGTAAGTAGGTACAGTAACTATACACAAATATCTAACTTACCAGTGGAAAATAAACCCAGATGTGACCGTGCTAAAAGCAGTAGTAATTACTGGGGTAAAAAACCGGTCAAGTACGAGTCTGACTCGCGCACCGAGGGTTCCGTACAAACTTTCATACACCATACCCGTCATGTCAGGACTCCATTCATTCTTGAACAATCTTAAACAGCTCATAGTAGAAGTTACCGTTGCAAAGCGCTATCTGCATTTACAACCTAGAACCTAGAAACAAACAACTTACAACCTAGTATGTTTGTTTATCAGCGATAGCTTTTTATGACGCGTACCGATTTCGATTATTTATTTTTTATTTGAAAGAAGGGACTTTAAGGGATAATCTGATAGGAATTTGAAGATACTTGTAAAATTTCATACAAAAGTAAGTAAATTACCTACAAATTTAATAAGAAATTATTTAATAAATAAAAAAAAATAAGCTAATTACTTAGATAGAGATATCGTTTTATTTTTCCTGTATTATTTATGTTACTCTTAATCATAATATGTAATTATTTCGGAATTTTCGCTTCGTAAACTTCGGTGATAAGGGGGGGGGGGGGGGGGTATTTTTTTTTACATTTTTTAAATCAAAATTTAACCACTGTAGAAAAAATAAATTAAAAACGGTTTTAGAAAGTGCAACTCAAGCCCTTTCATATGATACTCTATCTATTTACTAGACTTTGATTTTTTAACCCCCCTCATATTCGTCATTTAAACAGAAAATATAAATGTATATTTATTTTTTCATTTTCCATACACGTGTCTTAACCCTTTTATCAGTTGTTCCAAATTTCAAATTGATAGTTTAAGTAGTTCCTGAGATATTTAACGTTGTGACAGACGGACAGAGTCACACCATAAGGGTTCCTTTTTAGGGTTCCGTACTCAAAGAGTAAAACGGGACCCTATTACTAAGACTTCGTTGTCCGTCCGTCCGTCTGTCTGTCACCAGGCTGTATATCTCAAGAACCGTGATAGCTAGAGAGTTGAAGTTTTCACAGATGATGTATTTTTGTTGCCGCTATAACAAAAAATACTAAAATCAACATAAAATATTTTTTTAATGGGGGCTCCCATACAACAAACTTGATTTTTTTGCCGTTTTTATAGATAATGGCACGGCACCCTTCGTGCGCGAGTCCAACTCGCACTTGGCCGGTTTTTTACCTTTTTGGTACGGAACCCTAAAAACCAGCTATTTATATTATCACTAAAGCCTTGGTGATCCCAACTGGGCTGTTATTCGCTACGCGTTAATGCGGCTCAACCCGCCGGTCACCCGTTACGAAACTAGACCTCTGCCTACGCTTAATTACTACGCACCGCGGTGTCAAGGTATAATTGTGGGTGAGCGTTAAGGTGAGCTTAAAACAAGTTACAGAATAGGGGGGCAGCAGGGTGTGACGTGTGACTCGACTGTGGCAACAGTACTTAAGTATAGGAAATAAAATCTCACAGGTCAGTTTTTTTTTGCCAACCCATTCACGGAATCATCACTACATAATATAACACAGTCTGTCTGTCCCTATGTATGCTTAGATCTTTAAAACTACGCAACGGATTTTGATGCGGTTTTTTTTTAGATAGAGTAATTCAAGAGGAAGGTTTAACTTTACATGTACCTACTTATAATACATCCCATAAAAACATTCCATGTAAAAAATAGGCCAAGTCTCGAAACTCTTTCACAGTATAAAGTGGTTAGATATTTCGTCGAGCCAAGTCAGGCATTCTTATTAATCTTTATTT
The DNA here is from genome assembly GCA_963854355.1 of Epinotia brunnichana. Classification (NCBI taxonomy): domain Eukaryota; kingdom Metazoa; phylum Arthropoda; class Insecta; order Lepidoptera; family Tortricidae; genus Epinotia; species Epinotia brunnichana. The sequence continues at coordinate 20,828,095 of OY977940.1, forward strand.
GCTTGCTAAATAAAATTCTGCAACTTGGGAATTGACACAACTTTACTGCATTTACAAATTTTTGCATAGGTACCTAAAACTATGTAAGTGTGATTGCCAAGTCACAAAATTTTAATTAGCAAGCAAATAAAGATTAATAAGAATGCCTGACTTGGCTCTACGAAATATCTCACCACTTTTTACTGTGAAAGAGTTTCGAGACTTGGCCTATTTTTTACATGGAATGTTTTTATGGGATCTCATTTCTTTTTGTAGACTTTGTATGGGAATGTTATTTTACCAACCGCAAATAACGTTTGTATAGTTTTGCAGGAAGGAACTGCAAAAGTAACTATGTAATCGCATGTATTTGTATAGGATTACAAACTTACTTATGCAGTTTGTATATCTCTGAAACGTGAATGAAATTGCAATATGTTTAGGTTTTTTATGAATTATTATGCTAAAAACTAATTACGTTTGAAATTTGGAGCTTGTGGGTCTACTAGAAGTACCTTAGAATTAGCGTGATCATTATCAGTGAGTATGTCAGTGACAAAACTAACTAACTTTGACGGACAATAGTTCTTAAACTAAATGTTCAAATTGAATGTTATTGATATAATATGTTAGCCATATTATGCCCTACATGTTCCTGAAAATTCAGGGTTCTAGCTTTAGCCAGCACAAAATTACAGGATGTTGAAAATGTCCTGAATGGCTTCGAGAAAAGGATGGTACGGCCGTGCCTCTGTTTTGCTCGGCTTGGCAGGGGCACTGCCGTGCCCCCAGATACCCGTGCGAAGCCGGGGCGGGTCGCTAGTACTTTTTAATTTACGAAATTCGATAGAAAATACTTTTCATCCATTAAACAGATTGGTGAAGGTCTAGCCTATATTCGTATATCTTAATACATATGTTAATGTCTGCAGATGCAGAGTATGCCTGCTTTGGCTACTACTTAATAATGACATGAAATTGAAAGTCCATAATGAAATAGTTGCTATTTATTAGGTTTCAAATATAGATATGTATATACACATTTTTAAAAGAAATTAATAGCACAATGATAGAGATTAGTTAAAAGTCCAGGCATAAATAGTCATTGCAATAGCTATGATACAGATTTTAAGAAATGATTAACTAAACTCCAAAATCGGGTAATTTTACAAGACAAAGGCTTATCAGCAATGCAATGATCAACATTGTCATACAATATTATTGATTTACTCTAAAGTCCCTAATTAAAATTATGATATGACTAGGGCAAACTGATTAAATATTTAGAATACATTTCAATAGATCACAATTAAGATCTTAATTGATAGAAATTAGATTTTTGTAATTTATACATGTTCGGCTTTCATTAAACTGTTTATGTACATATTTAAAGTTGCTGATAGATAACTATGATTTGAATAAATTATGGAGTCTGATTACCCCATAGCAAAACTATTAGATGTCATTTGTCCTAATCCCATTTGAATCCTGTGCATGTGTATTTCTACATTATTTTGAAATACCCTTTGATGTTGAGGCTCCAATTTCATTTTTATTTGTTCCATAGTACCTTGTAGCACACTCAATTCATAAGCATTTTGATCAGAATCTGATAAACTCTTTACTTGCAGCATCAATGCAGTGAGGTCCGTTACTAGGTCGATCAATGTAGCATCTTTGACTGATCCATTATGATTTTTTTCAACCAAAATAGCAGCTTCATCTCTGCATTTTTCCCTAAGATGCGAGGGTGCCAACATTGCGGCTAGGCTTGGCCCTGGAGCAATCTGCTGGCAGTACAGTTGCACCTCATTTATATATTCTTGCAAATCCATGTTCATCCTTTCCAAATCTATAACAACTGCAGCATATTTCCTTTCAAAATCCTCAGGCATTTTTTGACCAAATGATTTTCTCTTTTCTGCATCACAGTTATATTCTCTCAGCCTGTTAATTTTTAGCCTTTTGGCTTTTAGCACTTTAGTCAATTTGACAATTAGTTCCAGAAGTGGGAATGGGTAACTCCCAATTGTGTCTAATTGTTTTGTTATATCAGAACATCCAATCATTGGATCTCCTGGAGTGTTGTTGTTATTTGATACAGAAGGATTGTACAGATTGATTATTTCTTGCATGACATATCTCGGTCTAAATTTCTGTGTTATGCTTGACAGGCATATAGTGTCAGGTGGCTCATTAGACAAAACTTCATAGTCTGGGACAGAATGTGTGCCAAGCTTCGGTCTCTCAAATGTTATTCTGTATGTGTTGTTTGATGTATCAACAGCATCTATGCACCCAGTAAAAAGACCATCTTGAGGTTTCCGCAGTCTTGCTGTTACTTTAGTCCCCACTACTAATTGCATAGGAATTTCATTTGGCAAATCTTTTATACATAAATCAGAAGTTTTCCGCTGTTGAATATATCTTATGAGTTTCCTCTTCCTTTCTAATTCCTTACGTTCCTCAGCAAAGAATGCCTGGGAACATCTGCGAGGTTTGCCCATCATTCTCCTGATTTTAGCCCACTGAACCTGAGTGAGCTTATGATTAGCCAACTGCGGAAATGATTCTCTGAGGCATATCATGAAATCGTTTTCGCCATCAAACAAAGCTCTGTCTATATTGCTATAGAAGTATTCAAAACATACCCACTTGTGGGCTTTTGGTAGTTTAAGTAAGTTTCTCAGTCGCATGCCTATTCGTTGTCCTGATTTGCGATCTGGAGACTGACTGCTTGCAGCCTCAGTTTTATCATCATATTTATCATGGTTTCTCTGCACTTTTGAAGGTGATTTTTGCTTCTTGGCACTTGAATGCTTGTTGGGTGTTTTAGATAATATCTTTGGATTACGCTTTGGCGACTGCCTGGGAGGCGAGGTATTTACAAAATCGTCAACAAATATAAATCTGTTTTTCTTTCTGATACGGGCAGGCATGCCTCTTGCATTGAGTTTTTGCACAGGTTCGCTAGGCGCTGGTTTTGGCGGTAACTTGGTTCCCACTCGGTGAAGGCCGAGTGCCGCAGGTCCAAACGCTGGCGGCACATCTTCCTCTTCCGGCAAGTCCAAATCCATCGGCTCATCCTTGACTTTGACTTGCGACCTCGACAGATTATTCGCATCTTGAGATCCTAAACAATCAACACAACAAATTAGTAAAACGATCTCGATACTTCACGGTAGCCGCTGTGAAGCGAGGGTTTTGACGTAATTATGCTCGCGAGTCAAGTGTCGGAAGTAATTTCCGTCATATAATTCCAAATTTCAACAATTAAAAATTGACAATTCGCCAACAAAATTTGAATTTTTTCAAATTTTGAACAGCTTAGGACGCAGTATTCGAAAATATAAGACTCAATCAGAAGGGCTCCGATTGTCCAGTATCTTATAATAGTAACAAATGTTGTATTATTTTGAATATAGCCTTAATGCATCAAGAGAAACGTTAAAATATTTAAATTACAAACAAAACTTACTTTCCGATTTATCCGCCATATTGATAATAAAGTAATTTTGATTTGAAGATGAAGGAAAGCGCCAAGTGTTGATTATGGTATCACTGTTTCAGTCTACCAGTGTTGGCACAATTTAATAACTTAAAATTGATTTGTCGTTTTTATTTCAGGGTATTTTATAATTATTTAACATATAAAGACAAGATCTTTTATTTGTAGACTCTACAAAGTTTTATGGGGTCTATACATGAAATGGTTTGTCAGCAGCTGACTAATTGCTATCGTCTGGAGGCATGTTGCGCTGCTGCGGCGCTACCACGAACTTCGAATCTCGAACTTCGTATATCTCCGTTTTGGTCGCTCGCGTACCATAAACCATAAGTGCGGAAGAGACGGAGATATACGAAGTTCGAAGTTCGTGGTAGCGCCGCTGATCCAACTGTCTAACTGTCAATCGAGTTGTACTGACAAATTGCATGCACATGTGGTCGGATTGTTATGGGCTCTACAAACCATACAAATACAAATACTTTATTAATAACGCTAAGTTACATGTCAGGTTTTTACATATTACGCATATATAATTGCATTATACGTCATTCAATTAATTAATTACATTTTATGCTAGGTATATTACAATTTATATTATCTATACAATTATCACTTCTGATTTGTCGCATTCAATTTCTGACAAATTGTGGCAATTTAGGGATACCAATTCGTAAAGATAATATTGCCATAACAAAGTACTGTGTCATGATTGTGTTATTACTTATTTTTCCTAAGGTATCCCTATTCGCAGTAAGATACTGCGAATAGCGATACCTGACGTGCTGACGTGGTGTTAAAAAAATATAAAGCCATCAAAGCGTGGCTCAAATCGACTCTAAAATGTGCAAAGCACCATAACACCTTTAAAATACAAACTAAAATAAACTACTACTACTACTAATATGAATAAATGCGTGTAAAATTTGTGGAAGGATTAATTACAATATATTCCATAATATTTTAAATATTTTACTTCAAAATTATCTGACAGAAAACTTGGTTGATCATACATTCTTTCCATGGTCAAATTGTGTCGGTTGTCCACATGCATACAATTTGTCAGTACAACTCGTTTGACAGTTGCATCAGCAGCGCAACATGCCTCCAGACGATAGTCAGATTCTGATAAATTGGAGCTGACAAATCATTACATGTATAGATCCCATTACATCTGTACGACACACCCAATTCTGACTTCGACATGTTGTACTGACAAATTGTGGTGAAATCATATAATATGTAGACCCCATTATAATTTTTTTTATGCAGCAGTTAACCAACATTATCCCACGCTTGACATTTTTGCTCGATTTCAAGCATTATTTCGAGCGTGTACTCGGTTATTTGTTTTTTCGTCTTCTTTCTATCGCAAGCTCAGCTAGCACGATAGGTATTATGGTCACAATAAACGCCCCAGAGGTATCATGACACGTCTGCCTGCCCAGCTAGCACGATAGGTTTTATGGTTTATTTTCCCGGTAAATTTTAGGGCGTAAAGCGTGACCATAAAAATGTTCGTGTTAGCTGTGCAGCTGATGGGGTCTATACATGTTATGATTTGTCAGGCCCAATTTATCAGAAGCTGACTAATCGCTATTGTCTGGAGGCATGATGCGCTGCTGATCCAACTGTCAAAAAGTTGTACTGAAAAATTGCATGCACATGACTATGTGGTCGCATTGTTACATTACGACACACCCATTAATGACTTCGGCATGTTGTACTGCCAAATTGATGTGAAATCATATAATCTGTACACCCCATGAGGCTACACGTCCGAGCGCAGTGGATGGCACGAGCGGTACGAAGTTATAAGATAGGCTGATGCGGGCGGAATCAGCCCGGTGAAATTCGGCGGCTTAATACCGATTGCTTCTTGGCACTTGATAAAACGTGCTTGATTTCGAACAAAAACGACGAGCGTGTACTGAAACGTCACGTAAAACTCGACATAAAACCTAACGTGCTAGGGCCTCTGCCCGGCTAGCACACTAATTGGACACATATTTACGTACAGACGTATTACTTTATGATTGTGCCAATTTTTAAGTTACTTAGCTAACATGGTAATCTCGCAGCATATGTTTATGCTATTATAGCGTAAAATATACGTAGCAAAATTATTACATTTATTTCATTCGTTCAATACATTCTATGGTTCAATAGTATATATGGTTAGAAGCCCATTATAATACTACCTAATTAAAGAATAATGATAAGCACTGCATATTTTACTAAACAGTTGTGCTCCTGTATTAAGTTGTGTTATAATAGTTTTTTGTTTTTATTTACTTTATTCCCGCCCCGCGAAAAGTTTTAAGTTGTGGTTTTAAGTGATGAACCGAGTACCAAAACACATGTAAGTTTTTAATTGGATCAATAATATTAGTAAGTTTGTGATATATAATATGCAAATAATCTTAATCATTGCTTTATTTATAGCTAATCAACTAATCATGTTCTAGCTAAAATTCAAAATGCTACATCATTGTTTCAGAAGATGATAGGAGTTTTGAAACTGAAACTGTATGTGTTGTGACAGAAATCGGAGAAATCCTGCAAAAATTATAAAAAAAAACTAAAATAAACAGTGAATTTATTTTCTTTTTAATTAAAAAAAAGGAAAAAAACCAAATAGTAAAAAAATATTTAAAAAAATGGGCAAAAAAAATTCAAAAAAAAAACGTTCGTTTTTAATTAAAATACGATGAAATAGCAATCGATTATTTTATTAAGATCTGTGTAAATGCTACATGCTAATGAATAAATTAAAAAAAGTAGCTTGAACAGAAAATGAGAAAAGTAGCATTTTGCTCCCTGTCGTCGGGGACCAAAATTTACTTTTCAGAATGAAAGGTGAAAAGATTTTGTTTGACTACCACTAGTAACGACTTGTTTTATAGTATTATTTATCAAGTTGCCGTACCTGACGTGAAATCTTAACTTTATCTGTGTAATAAAAAAAAATGCTATCAGTCATGGGGAAGTCATGTCACGTCAAACGTCAAACCAACGTCAAACTAAGTTACCTACTATTTGGCAAGAGTTGAGTGCGAAATTTTCGAACTAAAATTTTATTAGTTATACGAAGTTAGTGAACAACGTAATCTTTATAGGAAACTAGTGTAAAGCACGGAAATGCACTACAATAAATTCATTCTCTGCCTATTAATGAGCTTGGCTTTGCTTACGGAAGTTAAATGTAAGTTTTCTTTCTATTATATCTCTCTAGGATGTGTTTTCAAGGTAAAGTGAGAGTGGAAGTTTTAGTTGTGCTAGATTTAGCAACAGCTCGTACGCTCGCATTGATATCTTAGAAGCCTCATTATTTGACCCCCGGTGAATGAAATGAAACCGTATAAAATAGGAATTTAAACGTGATTTGGTATAGTAAAACCGGATCTCATAATCACCTTTACACTTTACATAATGGCAATTAAAAAAGAAACTTCATGTTTTGTCAACATGAAACGTACCAGTTTCATATATAACCATCTGACCCTACTTATATTCAATCTTTGTTTAAAATTGCTGTCCTTTATTTTTTCAGGTTTACAGAAAAGATGCATAAAATGTCGGTCGAGAGGGTCGTTAGGCAGTTGCGGAGACCCACTGGCATTTAATGCAACAGACCCATATTCCAGCCTCGGCATACATGCGGTTGCTTGTCCCTCAGGCTGGTGTGGGAAAATGATTGAAGGCAACGAAGGAGCATTTCGAACAGATGGTAATATATTAAATAAATTTTCAAATAACTAAACCAAGTTATCATTTTTTTTTGCGCCTTATTCCATTGTGGTATGGTGAGAAATGTGTAACATCACACTTGTCTTTGACGTCCAATGTACCACAGATATAACTTAAATTATGTATTTTTTGTTATTCATTACATTTCACAGATTCATCTTGATTTTGTTTGCTCCAGTATAGGCTCTGTCTTTTAGTTCGCTCCAGTATAGGCTCTGATTTCACTAAAAAGTGTGATCCCCTTATATCTTGGAAAGTTAAGAATTTATGATATTCAAAAAAGGCTTAAAAGACGCGTATTAACAAGAGCTGTAAGATGCAAAAAGAATTATTAGAGAAAGTCAAAAACTAAAAAAGAAATGGCTGAAACTGTTAAAAAATAAATGTTTTTTTTCCTAATTTTGATTTTGACACTTGATATTTTGGAAATTAAGTATGGTATCAAAAATTTTAGAAAAACTGCGCTGGACAATTTAGTCAGCTACAATTTGAGTGTTTGCCCTGTAGCCAAACCTTTTTGAAAAAAGTCAAAAAGTCAGAACAACATTTTTCACATAACATAGTTGTGTGTTGTAACCTTTTTAACCGACTTCAAAAAAAAGAAGGAGGTGACAATTCGGTTGTAATTTTTTTATTTTATTATTGTTTGACTTCAGTTTGGTCCCATTTTTCATTCTCTAATCAACGTATTTGCTCTCGGAAATCAGTTCACATAGTAAATTGGAATAAGTTTCTGTGAAAAATTTCATTTTTGGTACAAGCTTTTACTGCCAATTATACTTTTATGCATACCATCATCAAGTACTTACTCATTGAGACGATTCTAACCAGCCCAAACTCGATGGGGTTGTGTCGTTTTATTGCGGAGTTCCTATGGCCACCTTCCAGCTCCAGCATCAGATCAGCTCCAAATCATCATAATATTGCATTGTCATGCGATATACATATGCTTGCAAAATTTCAGCTCAATTGGATAACGGGAAGTGACTGAAAAATGGATTGCAAATTTTGACGGACAACTTACATACTTACATATTTACATACATACGAACAGTGCAAGTTAATATAAAGCTTGTAAAAATATGTGGAAATGTTCATGTGGCTGGGCAGAGTACTGAATTGAAGTCGGTTAAAACGTTGTTTTTAAAGTATATTATCCTTATCCCGACATTCTCGTCGCTCAGCGATAATATTTTTTCGAATTCCCTAGATTAATTTCCAATGTGCTTGATAGTTGTGTGTGTGAGGCACGAAATCTGTGAATTTTTCACCTCAATTATGTTTTCTTTAGATTATGGATCGGCAACAGAGAGGATGTGCCTCCAGCGTCCTCCGAGTGACTATGAGGAGAGGTGCGCATACACTTTATGGAACTACAAGAAGGTTTACATGTGCTTCTGTACCGGGGACCTGTGCAACTCTGGTTCTCAAATTACCATGTCCTATTTGAGTGTCCTTAGCTTTGTTTTGGTAACTATGTTTAATATATAGGAAGAACATAAATGTGATAATGTGTGTTGTTCTCAGGCAAAGCTATACCTTTGTTAGATGTACGTAAATAAGGAATATTTTGAATCAAATTGTTATGCCACAATTTATCCGCTTTGCCTTAAGGGTGACTGGTAGAGAATGCTTTTTGGCATTATGGCATTAAGTCTGCCTATTTACTATAAGTTTTTCTTTTGTGCAATAAAGATAAAAGGTACCATTAATAAATATTTACTATTGTTGGTACATTAGCCTGAGAATTACACATGTTTTATTGCTCAACCCATTTGTTGAAGTTCCTTAATACCTATTTATGGTTATTAATTAATGTGATTATGCTGTAACTGTAGTGCAATTCGCAGTTATCAAATGGGTTAATTGTGATAACTGATAAGTTGTACATTGCTGTAATGCAAAAAAATTACTGTCTTGTCTCTACTCTTTTTGATGTTGTATTTGATGAAGGCTGATATTAGAGTTATTTAAGAGATTGTATTCATATATTTACCTACTTTAACTTATAAGTCCGCATAGGAAATTGATGTAGGTGGTAATCAGAATTTTTATTCTGGTTTCTGATACCATGCTATATACCTATTGAGAATCTCGCGATATTATAGGCAACAACCAGGAGGCCTTTCTGTTTTTTTTGGGACATAGGAGGATAGATTTTGTCGCCTCACGTCCTATGAAATGTACACGTTAAAACTTTATTCTAGCCTTGATCAAAGCTATCCAGGGCGTATGGCATCTTATCATTACGGGACAATCTGTTGATTTGTTCTCGGTTTCTGCATAATTCCTGTGTAGCCAACCCGCATAAATGCTCCCATCGCGGCGCGCCTACTGCCGTGGAAGGAAAAAAACTCTGATAATCTCTCGACTTGCTGCATTACGCGGCAAGACAAGTGTACCTACAGTCGACCACAATGACATGTTTACACGTTTGCACCTTATTACTAAGGAATAAGGTGCAAAAGTGTAAACACGTCATTGTGGTCGACTGTCGACGAACGACATAGGCTCGTCCTTGTTGATACGGTATGGTAGTTAACTAGTTATTAGCCGTCTATTATTTACTTAGCCAGACATTTGTTCTGCATAAACAATTGTCCACAGTGGTACTCGAACAACTTTTGTTTTGAGCAAAACAAAAATTGTAACTTCTAGTGTGTCCCAGGAATACACAGAGGTTAAGGTTCGGCATTAGCATATTATTGTTCTTAAAGATAACAGGGCGACCAATTTATATTTTAGCGACAAAAATATGTTTATTTCGTGGTTACCTATCTGAATCACTAAGAATGGTTTCCCAACTGTATCGTATTTCCGAATTTTCATTTGTCCTGAAAGCCGTTTTTCTCTGAAGCCATGACATTTTCAGGACAATTATAAAACAAACCTAACCTCGTCTCTGGTCTTAAATTTCCCGCTTCCATGTCTTTTCTCACTACTGCCATCCAGGTTAACCGGGGTCTACCTCGCCCCTGGGGTGCAACAGTCACGTCTTGTCAGTCACATGACCGGTAACCACCTCAATCGGCTTTCTGCGAGTTTATCTTGGATAGGCTTTATTTTGAAACTGCCTCTTTTATGGTTGTTCCTTACATGATCAAGCCTCGTAACGCCACCGGCCCATCTAAGCATTTTCATTTCAGCGCAGTGTACCTACCTTGTTTTCTTGCTGCTTTTTAAGAGGCCAGCATTCAGCTCCATGCGTCATTGCTGGGCGTACCGCTGTTCTGTATACTTTTCCCTTCATGCGTATTAGCACAGCTGTCACAGAGCACGCCCGTGAGTTCTCTCCATTTCATCCACCCTGTGTTTATACGATGGGTAACATCCATGTCTATTGATCCATCGATACAGATGATATATAGAACCAAGGTATTTGAAATAGATTACCTTTTTCAACTGATGGTTTTGTAAGAGAATGCTGGCGTTTTCGTTGGTGTTACTAAAATTGCAATGCATATACTCCGTCTTCTCTCTGCTCACTCGTAATCCGGCTCTTTCTAGTGCTTCTCTCCACTGCTCCACTATGCGCTGTAAGGTGCTGGGGTCTTCACTAGTGAGAACTATGTCATCAGCATAGACAGTGTCCCATGGTGGAGGTCGTTGTATCTGTACCGTTAGAGGGTTAATTACGAGATTGAACAGGAGAGGACTGAGTGCCGAGCCCTGGTGAACACGGACTTTGACTTCGAACTCTTCGTTTATACCAGCTGGGCTTCGCACTTTCGTTGTGACATCGTGGTACATGTCTTTGACGAGGTGGATATAGTGCTCTGGTACTCCTTCTGCTTGGAGAGCTTGCCAGATTATTTCCCTTGGCACACGATCGAAAGCCTTTTCCAAGTCGATAAATATCATGTGCAAGTCGGTTCTGTTGGCTCTGAATTTTTCCATAAGAATTCTAATCGAGTGTATAGCGTCAGTTGTTGATTTTCCTGCGACGAAACCGCATTGGTTCTCAGACACGTTTGTGAGTTTGAGTAGTCTCTTATTTAAAACCCTTTCCCACATTTTAAAGGTTTGTGAAATAAGCTTTATGGACAAACGATACAGTTGGGAAAATAATTTAATGATTGCGATAGGTTACCTTATTTCGTACTTACCTTTGATTTGATTGTGTTCAACAGAAACTGATTTTGCATAAGATTATTTAAGTAGTTTAAGTGCAAGTTAATTAAGTATATTATGCTCTTTTTAAAAGACATGCTTTAGAAACAAAATGTATGATACTCGATAGTATAGGCCTAACCCGTAAATAGACAGCTCAGCTGAATGGACTCCGGATTTAAATTAAAACAATTTTTAGATATCTTTGTTTTATAATATGACTTTTATGAGTATTTTTACACTTTTACAAATACATATTTTTCATTAAACATTTCGTTTTTGTTCATCGATTGCTAAGGGCGGTTGAAGGGCCACGTGTGTCGTATGCTGCCGACGCGGTGCGGTTTCAGGCCGTTCTCGACTCTGAGGTCCTGGTTGGCGAAGAGAGACTCTATGTGAGGTATATCGTGGAAGTAGTATATACCGTGGTCCCGCGCCCTTTTTACCGCCGCTATCGCTTCGGAGCCTTCCAATAGGTATGGATCTATAATTTCGGGTTCTGAAATGAGAAACGTTTATATTATTAAAGTTACCTTTGCGCAAAATTCACAAAAAGGTTTTATTAATAAGTACCTACGAGTGGATGAAAAAATTAAGGAAAGTCCTTCTTGCATGTAGTGGACTGTTCGAAGATTGTTTTATTAGTTTTTTTTTCTGACATGGCTTTCTAAGTTGGGTTGGGCCCAGAAGGGCTCCTCAACTATTGCTGATATATTGTTTTAACACTAACAGTGTTACAATTTTTAATGGGTAAAGGTTCCTATACCTACCATTGGCCATCATGGCGCGGGACAGGGACGAAGTTATGCGTTGGAATCTGATGCAAGTAGGTATGTATTTCTCCCCCTAACGCATAGTTGCGTCATGTATGATGGGCCATGATGATGGGCTTAAATGATCTTTATATAATTAGTTACCTATCTAAGTAGATACCTATATATGTTGGTTCGCACTTTTTACTTTTATTTAGTTTCACCTGTCCAGTTGTCTGTCTGTAATCAAATCTTGCAAGTTAAATTTGACCCACTTCCCGGCTTCCGATTGAGCTGAAATTTTGCATCATATGTATATTGCATGACAATGCAATTTTATGAGCTGATCTGATGCTGGAGCTGGAAGGTGGCCATAGGAACTCCGAAATAAAACGACACAACCCCATCGAGTTTGGGCTCGTTAGAATTGTCGCATTGAGTAGTTGTTTTTTTTTTTTTTTTAATTTATTTATTTGTCTCAGGCAACAAGGCCCATATTTACAAATACCTTACAGACTAACATACGTATCAATATACAAAACAAAAAAATATAAGTAACAACATTTCAGTTATAAATAATATTAATAGGTATTCATTAAATTGATTTTGACATTGATGATGGTATGCAGAAAAGTACAGTCGGCAATAAAAGCTTGTACCAAAAATGAAATTTTTGACAGAATTTTGCGCCTCTCTCAAACTACTCGCGCTCCAGATGAATTACCCGTCTCATTCTATATGATAACTATGCATATATTTTTATTATTTAGTTTTATATTATACTTATTTACATTTATTCAACCTAATCGCATTGGGGTTTTGATCTTCGCTGTACCTGCCTACCTTGTTTTATTGCGTGTACCGTTTCTTATCCGCATTATTTATAGTACTGAAATAGATACTAATTGAAATGTCCACATCCTCACGACGCTTACCTGAGTCAGTCCGGCGGCCGAAGCCCCCGAAACGGGAGGCGCCGAGCGGAGGCAGGAACAGTCCTTCAGGCCAGAGCGACTCCGGGTCGGGCGAGTCCACCTTGTACGGCGACGGAGGGAGCAGGGGTATGGAGGTTTCTGAAAACATCAATATGGTAGGTAGGTAGGTACGGTCAGCCTCACAAAGGGGCGTAACACCTTTGTACCGTGTTGCATTAAACGTCATGTTAAACTGCCATATGAAGCTGTCAAACGAGTGAAAACGACAAGGTACTTAGCTGTTCAGCAAGTTATGAGGCCGACTGTAAGGTACGTTCAAACACATTTGTGCGTGCTTACCTACTACTTATCTATACAAATGCCTATGTCCTGACTGACTTATTCACTCACTCACTCGCACTCACTCACTCATCAACGCACAGCCGAAACTACTAATCTTAGAGAGTTGATTTTTGCACAATAGGTTGCTTTTATAACGTGGGCTAGGGATAAGAAGGGATTTTTGAAAATTCCACCGCTAAGGGGAAAAATAGGGGTGCAAAGTTTGTATGGGAGAACCTTTTTTTTTTGAGCTAGAGACTTAAAACTTTGTAGAAAAAATATTTATTAGAATACAAATAAAGTGCTTTCAGCGTTTTGAAAAATTCTACCCCTAAGGGGGTGAAATAGGGGTGCAAAGTTTGTATGGGGGAAACAATATTTTTTTTAAATAGGGACTTCAAACTTTGTAGAAAGATTAGTCATTAAAATACAAATAAAGTACTTTCAGCGTTTTAGAAAATTCTACCCCTAAAGGAGTAAAATACGGTGCAAAGTTTGTATGGGAAAAACTACTTTTTTTTTAAATAGAGTCTTAAAACTTTGTAGAAAGATTACTAATAAAAATACAAAAAAAAACATAAAGCGTTTTTGAAAATTCCACCCTTAAGGGGGTTAAAAAGGGGAGCAAGCTTAGCATAGGCAACACTTTTTTTGAGTTAGAGACTTAAAACTTTGCAAAAAGATTACTTATTAGAATACTAAAAAAGGACTTTCAGCAGTTTTAGCGTTTTAGAAAACTCCACCCCTAAGGGGGTTAAGAAGGGGAGCCAGTGTTGTGTGGGAAAAACTTTTTTTTGAACTAGACTTAAAACTATTAGAAAGATTACTTATTAAAATAAAAAAAAGTACTTTCAGAGTTTTAGAAAACTCCACCCCTAAGTGGGTTAAGAAGGGGGCAAGCTTTGTATGGGCAACACTTTTTTTGAGCTAGAGACTTAAAAGTTAGTAGTAAGATTACTTACGCGTACTACAATACGAAAAAAGTTCTTTCAGCAATTAGAAAAATTCAACCCCTAAGGAGGTTTAAAAGGGGGTTAAAATTTTCAATGGAGAGCAAGAACATTTTAAAGTGTTACTAAGAGATTTTTAACTTCGGTCTTATTCTGTACGTTAAAAGACTACAAAACGAATTTCAGAGTTTTTCCAAATTCATCCCCTAAGAGTGTTAAAAGGGGGTTCAAAGTTTGTGTACCTATTTCAAGACATTTTTAATGTATGAGATTTTTAACTTTGGTTTTAGACTGTTCACAAACTAGAAAATGAACATCAACGTTTTTTTTTTAATTTATCCCCTAAAAGAGGGTTCAAAATTTGTATTGAGAGAAATCATTTTCTAAGACGATAAAAATTTCTACGCGGAAGAAGTCGCGGGCAACAGCTAGTATTATATAGGGTTTAACACCCACCTTTTACCCCTCCACATTAGGTCAGGGCCGTAGCCATAGAAGAATTTAAAATAGGGCAGCCGTAATTACAGGTAGGGCAGGGCACAACTCAAAATTTTACTTGATCTAATCTATGTGAGGTAGTTTCTTAAGGTGGTAGGGCAATGGTATTTTAAGGTAGGGCATTGTCCCATAATGCCCCCCCCCTCCCTTTTTACTTATTTCGAATATTAAGTGCTTTCCATACAACAATACATTTCCTTGAAATCGCATGAATACTCTACTTAATACAAATACACTTTACTGCGCAGGAAACAGCGAATGTAAAACCAGAGGCAAACAACAGGCGGTCTTAACGCAAGAGCGATCTCCCAGGCAACCTTTGGGTAGCGGACAGAAAATATATAAACAGCCATAACTAGTTGGTGGTGAAAAAAAACTACTAAAGGTACTTAGGTAGGAGGATGCCAAAAATAGTAAGCATAAAATATACACAATATGCATAGGTAGGTACACAAAATAAACGTAGGTACATACATAAATATATACTAATATTATAAAGAGGAAAATTTTGTGAGATTGTAGCATTGTAAAATGCAAGTTTGTGAAGTTTGTATGTATGGGTAATCTCCGGAACCACTTATCCGATTTCAAAAATTCTTTCCCCTGCCTGTAGAATGGACTTCCCGGATGGTTATTGGCTATAGTGTAGCCAGCGGGTTTGCTTGCGTTCTTTTCAATTTGCGGGCGAAGCCGCGTGGGCAGCTATTAAGAGTCCGCAGTACCTAAGCTCGATTCTCCATACAAATACGCTCTCATTTTAAAACGACTAGCTAGTTCGCTTTAATACTTTGTACTGAGAATAAGTTAAGAACCATAGGGGGTCAATCACGTAACGTTTCGAACGCGCGTCGGTACAATTTAACTGTCAATTTTCCATATAAAAAGTGACATATAGACCTACCCGACGTTCGTACAATGCGTTACGTGATCGACCTACAACAGGGTCTGTAATTTGTAGCTTTCAGATACCCATAGTACTTAAGAAATACAGCAAATTTATGTTTTTCATACAAAACTTGTTTTTGCTGTACCTATTTCGTTTGTTTTATAAACTGGAGCCATATAAATGTATAAGTATGCAAAGTTTCGTTACAATCCAACACGTAGTCTTAAAATGAGAAACGAAACTCCGTTTGTGTGGGAAGGTGAAATTCGGCCGAGCTTACTCACTATACATAGTATGAAACAAATAACTTTTTGTATAAAGCAGTTAAGTACGCTGCTAACGATAATTATAAACTTCAAATTAAAGGAAAAATTTAGGTTTCGAGCCGGATTTGAACCGGCGACCACAGGCATACCTGGCCCGTCGCTACTAACCAACTGAGCTATCGGAACAATCTGTCTCAGCTCCTAAATCTTTCAATCAGTTCCTTCTCACAACACCTTAGGGAGGCGTGTGGCGACATCTACCTAGAAGACATAATATATGCTTCTTTAACGGCACCAACGTCTCCAATTATATTCAGAAATCGTCAGTAACGATGCGCCACCCCAATACTAAATCACTTTTTGTATAAAGCAGTTACGCTGCTAACTAGCTTCTAGCTTGAAAGATTTAGGAGCTGAGACAGATTGTTCCGATAGCTCAGTTGATTAGTAGCGACGGGCCATGTATGCCTGTTGTCGCTGGTTCAAATCCGGCTCGGAACCTAAATTTTTCAATTTTTCCTTTAATTTGAAGTATAAAACAAAGTCGCTTGTCTGTCTGTCCGTCCCTATGACCTTTAAATTACGCAACGGATTTTGATTGACGGATATGATTCAAGAGGAAGTTTTATACGAATAATACATGCATGTATGATACATATAAACCCGTGCAAAGCCGGGGCGGGTCGCTAGTAAATATATAAATAAACATACATATTCAACCATAGGTAACTTACATTTACCAAGACCTTAAGTGTAACTTATGTAGTCCATCTAGGCCAGTAAACAGGTGTCTCGCCACCTATATAGATAGCTACGTTTACGAGATGATACCGTTTGCATGTGCTAAGCATGTTATTATCACGTTTATGAATTTTGTTTGTCTCCGAATTTAAGCTTTTGTTTTTGTCCAGTTAGAACATACGAACTTGTCAGAACGGGGCGTCTGCAGTGCAGTGCATTAGACTCTGTATAGGATCGCCGAAGAACCGGCCACATAGGTGCGTAGTAATGCGTGTAGGGTCATTCTGTAGTACTATGGCATTCATTGTAACATTTGTAACTTACAATACAACCAGCAACTATAGCACTATTAATTTCCGCAATAAAATGAACTCCTATTTTTTTCAGATTAATTTGACTGGGTTCGATTCACGGCCGACCGGAAGTGCATTGAGGCTTTATTTTTATTATCTATGCAGTGAAATTTTTAACCGACTTCAATAAAGGAGGAGGTTATATGTTCCATTCTATATATTTTTTTATTTTTATATATGTTCGCCGATTTTTCCGTCAATTGTGGAGCGATTTCCAAAATTCTTTTTTTAATCGAAAGAGTATTAGGTACCTACTCCTGCCTGAGGTTGTGATGATAGGATCCCAGGTAAATTGAGGGCAACCCTCAAATTATATAGGCACGCGTGTAGTAATTTCGGTATAACTCTATTATAACTCGTGTATTTTATTTACCCTCGGAAATTGCAATTTTGGTGAATTGGAATTGATGATGAAGACCACAGATGACTTATGGAACTCCTCAAAGATGTAAAATACGTCTAAGATGCTAACATGATTCCGTTGAAGTAGCAAATAATGAAGTGTTAATTCTGAGATCCTTGAGGAATCGACGGAACTCCTCAAATATTATCAGCTCACAGATAGCGACTTGGGTTTTTTCTGTAATACTTAATCAACACATTTGCTCTCGCAAAGAAGTTCATGTGGTGAATTGGAAAGGAAATGTGAAAATGTTCATGTACCTACGTACATATATGTGGCTTGGCGAAGTACTAAATTGAAGTCGGCTTAAACTTTGTTTTTAAAGTAAATAATTTACTTTAAAAACAAAGTTTAAACCGACTTCAATTCAGTACGTCGCCAAGCCACATAGGTATATGAAATTTTCCACATTTCCTTTTCAATTTACCACATGAACTGCTCTCCGAGAGCAAATGCGTTGATTATTACAGGCAAAACCCAAATCGCTATCTGTGGGCTGGTAATATTTGAGGAGTTCCGTCGATTCCTAAAGGATCTCAGAATTACCACTTCATGAGTTGCTACTTCAACGGAATCATGTCAGAATCTTTGACGAACTTTACATCTTTGAGGAGTTCCATAAGTCATCTGTGGTCTTCATCATCAGTTCCACTTCACCAAAATTGCGATTTCCGAAAGTAAATACACGAATTTTAATAGAAAATACCAAAATCACTACATGTGTACCTATAAAATTTGAGGGTTGCCCTAAATATCCCTGGGAACCCATCATCAGATTCAGATTTTGTGACTATGGGACCACCTCGGAAGTATACTCTCTCGAATAAAAAAATAATTTTGGAAATCGGTGCACAATTGACGGAAAAATCGGCGAACATAAATTAAAAAAAAATAAAAATACATACAGTGGAACATATAACCTCCTCCTTTTTTGAAGTCGGTTAATTATTTCTATAATAGGTCAGTCAGCCTTTGAGAACAATAAATTACCGATAGGTACATAAGTATCTTATAGTTCCAGATGTTCCCTCACCGCCCCATTTGATTGTATTGTCCAGACTGATGCTGTTAGGGTTTGAAAATTCGACGAAACGCTTCGAGATAACAGAGATTGTGCCCTTCGGCTTGTTTTGGCGGCGGGGGCACAATCATGTTTCTTTTCTACTCGCGTTCCTGCTCATGGAAAAGCCATGTCCCGAGAAAATGAATGAAGGTAGGTTGTATGTAAAATTGGGTGTTCGCTTAAAAATCATACCCATTTGGATATCATATGGCCACGACAGAGAGTTCAGTCCATTGCCACGTATTTCTTCGCTGTTGAACGGTATGACTGGCTGCATGCGCGGGTACCCGCCGCTGCGCTGTGTTTGGATGCGTTGTGATTGGG
Organism: Epinotia brunnichana; assembly: GCA_963854355.1. NCBI lineage: Eukaryota > Metazoa > Arthropoda > Insecta > Lepidoptera > Tortricidae > Epinotia > Epinotia brunnichana. The sequence continues at coordinate 20,846,931 of OY977940.1, forward strand.
TGCGTTGTCTTTGGGTGCGTTGCGGTTGGGTGCGTTGCGTTTGGCTGCGTTGAGCTAGCCTCACAGACGGTCCTGGAAGAGTTATTAACATTAATCGAAATATTCGAATCTGAGTCGAACTCGCGATCTGATCTTGACCTTATTTAATCAAATATCCACCACTTTACAGCAGATCGCAGTCATAACACCACTGCTCTTTAGGTATGTGATGTTATGTTGCTTATAATAATAATGATAATATTTGCGGACAATCTTACAGTTCTTACACAAATCAACCTAGTTCCAAATTAAGCAATGAAGCTTGTACGTTAAACTGGACGACGATAAAGATACGACGATAAAGACAATACATATAAATAAATACTTTAATACATAGAAAACATCCATTACTCAGGAACAAATACTCGTGTTCGTCACACAAATAAATACCCTTACCGGTATTCGAACCCGGGACCTCTAGCTTCGTAGGTAGCCTAGTTGGTAGTGACTCTACTACCAACTAGGCTAAACTGGTCGTCGCTTATGGTGCGGAGTGACGTCGCTAGAGCTCCCAAGGGTGCACTGTGTTGAGGGCACGTGAGGGTGAGAGATCTGAATTTGTTTCCCGCTCCTCAAACGAATACAGTGACTCGCCGTGCGGCGTGGAGATGCGAGCCGGCGTGTGCACACTCTCAATTATCTGCACCGCGAACATCAATAGGTATACTCGTACACTGGCTATACCTACTGAAGACGATTATCATGGTCCTTGTTTTCCGACTTACGCCTTAAACTCCTAAAGTCCTGGTACCGCGTAGGCAGCGGGTCTCGCACGCCGTGTGTGAAGCTGCGAGCAGGCGTGTTCACGCTCACATGGGACGCGAACGGAGTACCGGAAACATGCGCGATTAGCTTGCACCGCGATCATCAATACACTGGCTGTAATAATGATCTTTGTTTGCCGACTTACTCCTCAAACTCCTAAAGCCCTGGTATCGCGTAGGCAGTGGGTCCCCCACGCCGTGCGTGAAGCTGTGAGCAGGCGTGTTCACGCTCACATGGGACGCGAACTGCGTGCCGCACACGTGCGCGATCAGGTGCGCCGCGAACATCAATACACCGGCAGCGTTGAACGGACGTTTGCTTTTCTGAAAAAAAAGTCATGACTGAATTGACTGATCCATTTTATTTAGCAGCAGAATGGAACCCTGTGTCAATCATATTCCTGTTCTGTCAGTGGATGGTTAGTTATAGTAATATAATCACTAGTACTTAAGTACTACAGGATGAAATTGGGCGAAACGAGAAAGTGTTCAGTACCGTGTGTAATCAGTAACTATGAATAATAGGGAATTCTGTAGTAAAGAACCATAGGAATAGAAAAAACTGCATTCAAAAGCTTTCTAAAATGCTTGGTTCATAAATGAATAGGTACGTGACCGGGAATTGAATCCGATCGATTCTGTTAATAAACCTTAAGTTGTTTTATAACGGGAGTTTATGTTTTTTAATTTAAAAATACGGCAAAAGAGTTTATAAAACAAATTGCACTTTAAATAATTTGCCTGAAGCCTCTCACAGACTGGCGGCCGCGCGGCGGTCAATAGTAAACTTGTAATTACATAGCTGTCAAATTTTCTAGTGACCGCCACCGCAGGCCGCGCCAGTGTGATTCAGGCCCTAAGGTTTGACTGGTAGAGCGGTAGAGAATGCCATATGGCATTAAGTCCGCCTTTTGTACGATAAGTTTTTCTTTTGTGCAATAAAGCTTAAAAAGCTATCTCTAGACCTACCTATATACATTTTTAGAGACCCGTTGACGCGACATAAGTGGTAAATAGGTACCTAAATATGTCTAACTAGCTGTTGCCCGCGACTTCGTCCGCATAGAACTTTTTATCGTCTTAGAAAATGATTTCTCTCAATACAAAATTTGAACCCTCTTTTAGGGATAATTAAAAAAAAGTTGATGTTCATTTTCTAGTTTGTGAACAAACAGTCTAAAACCAAAGTTAAAAATCTCATACTTTAAAAATGCCTTGAAATACTCAAACTTTGAACCAATTTTAACACTCTTAGGGGATGTATTTGGAAAAACTCTGAAATCAGTTTTGTAGTCTTTTAACGTACAGAATAAGACCGAAGTTAAAAATCTCTTACTCACACTTTAAAATTTTATTGCTCGCCATTTAAAATTTGAACCCCCTTTTAAACCCCCTTAGAGGTTGAATTTTTCTAATCGCTGAAAGAACTTTTTTCGTAAACTTTTAAGTCTCTAGCTCAAAAAAAGTGTTGCCCATACAAAGCTTTCTTAACCCCCTTAGGGGTGGAATTTTCTAAAACTCTGAAAGTACTTTATTATTAATTTTAATAAGTAACATTTTGAATAGTTTTAAGTCTAGTAAAAAAAAAAGTTTTTCCCACACAACACTGGCTACCCTTCTTAAGGATCTTAAGGATCCCCTTAGGGATGGAGTTTTCTAAAACGCTGAAAGTTCTTTTTTAGTATTCTAATAAGTAATCTTTTTGCAAAGTTTTATGTCTAACTCAAAAAAAAGTGTTGCCCATGCAAAGCTTGCTCTCCTTTTTAACCCTATTAGGGGTGGAATTTTCTAAAACGATGTGTGTTCTTTTTTTGTATTTTAATAAGTAATCTTTCTACAAAGTTTCAAGTCTCTAACTCAAAAACATAAACTTTCCCTGATAAAAACTTTGCACCCCTTTTTATCCCCCTTAGGGATAGATTTTTTCAATACGCTGAAAGTCTTTTTTTTTGTATTTTTATAAGTAATCTTTCTACAAAGTTTTAAGTGTCTAGCTCAGAAAAAGTGTTCCCCATACAAACCTTGCACCCTTTTTTAACCCCCTTAGGGAATGATTTTTGTAAAACGCCGAATGTAGTATTTTTCATGTTCTAATAAGTAATTTTTCGTCAAAATTTTAAGTCTCTATTAAAAAAAATATGTTTTTCCCATACAAACTTTGCACCCTATTTTACCCCCTTAGGGGTGAAATTTTCCAAAACGCTGAAAGTACTTTCTTTGTATTTAAATAATCTTTCTACAAAGTTTTAGGACTTAAGCTAAAAAAAATAGTTTCCCACATACAAACTTTGCACCCCTATTTTAGCCCCCTATTTTTAGGGGTAGAATTTTCTAAAACGCTGAAAGTACTTAATTTGTATTCTGATGACTAATCTTTCTACAAAGTTTTAAGTCTCTATTTAAAAAAAATATTGTTTCCCCCATACAAAATTTGCACCCCTATTTTACACCCTTAGGGGTAGATTTTTTTAAAACACTGAATCTAGGTACTTTATTTGTATTCTAATGAATAATTTCTCTACAAAGTTTTAAGTCTCTATTTAAAAAAAAGTAGTTTTTCCCATACAAACTTTGCACTCTATTTTACCCCTTTAGGGGTAGAATTTTCTAAAACCCTGAAAGTTCTTTATTTGTATTCTAATGACTGATCTTTCTACAAAGTTTTAAGTCTCTATTTAAAAAAAAATGTTTCCCCCATACAAACCTTGCACCCCTATTTTACCCCCTTAGGGGTAGAATTCTCAAAAATTCCTTTTTATCCCTAGCCCACGTTATAAAAGCAACATACTGTGCAAAAATCAACTCTCTAAGATTAGTAGTTTCGGCTGTGCGTTGATGAGTGAGTGAGTGAGTTATTGAGTGAATAAGTCAGTCAGGACATAGGCATTTATTATGTACTAGCTGTTGCCCGCGACTTCGTCCGCGTATAACATGTTACTTATCGTCTAAATGTTTCTTGAAGGAGTGAATTAAAAAAAAAACATTGAAATTAATTTTGTACCTAGTCTTTTAGAAAACAATCTAAAACCGATGTTACAAATCTCTTACTTTCAAAATCTCTTGCTCTCTATACAAACTTAGAACCCTCTCTGAACCCTCATAGTAAACAGTCTGAAACCGTAGTTACAAATTTCTTACTTTAAAAATGTCTTGCTCTCTATACAAAGTTCGAACCCCCTTTTAACTTTAAAAAAAACGCTGAAATAAGTTTTGAAGTATTTTAGCAAACAGTCTAAAGCCGAAGTCACAAATCCCTTACTTTAAAAATATCTTGCTCTCCATACAAACTTTGAACACCCTTATAATCCCCTTTAGGGGATATATTTCAAAAAATGCTAAAATAAGTTTTGTAGTCCTAAACAGGCTAAGATCGAAGTTACAAATATCATACTTTAAAATTTTCTTGCTCTCCAATCTCTCCATACAAACTTTGAATGCTTTTCAGGGAAAAATTAAAAATAAAACACTCGGTTTTTTTATTGTAATAGGTTAGTATTTTTTCTACAAACTATCTAGTCTCTAGCAAAAAAAAGTGTTTCCCATACGAACCTTGCACCCCTTTTTAACCCCTTAAGGGGTAAAATTTTCCATAACGCTGGCAGTAGGTATTTTTTTGTATTTTAATAAGTAGGTACTTAATCTTTCTACAGAGTTTTAAGTTTCTACCTAAAAAAAAGTTTTCCTATACAAACATTGCACCTCTATATCCCCCTCTTAGCGGGTGGAAATTTTCAAACCACTGAAAGTAATTTACCTATATATTTGTATTCTAATAAATAATCTTTCGACACAATTTCAAGTCTCTAGCTCAAAAAATAAGTTTCCTCCATACAAATGTTCACCTGTTTTAATCACCCTTAGGGGTAGAATTTTCTAAAATGCTGAAAGTCTTTTATTTTATTATGTAATCTTTTTAAATAGGTTTGAGATTCTAGCTCAAAAAAATCCCCTTTACCAACATTGTACCCATTTTTCATACGTTCTATTTTCCAAAACGCTGTTTTTTTATTTGTATTGTAATAAGTAATCTTTCTACAAACTTTTAAGCTTCTATCTCAAAAAGAAGTTTCGCTCATACAAATTTTGCAACCCTTTTTAACCCCCTAAGAGGCTGAATTTTCCAAAACGCTGACAGTACTTTATTTGTATTCTAATAAGTAAGCTTTCTACAACGTATTGAGTCTCTTGCTAAAATAATAAAGTTTCCCCATACAAAATTTGCACCCCTTGTTTACCCCCTTATAGACCAGCGGCTGAACAAAAATGGGTTTTGATAAGATTAAAGTTTTTTCTTTTTTGATATGTCATTGGAGGCATGTTAAATAATACTTATACAAAAAGTTAGAAGTTTTTAGGTTCGGCTTTCGGTTATATTGAAATATTTTAATTTTAGCCAAGAACTATGTAAATATAGAATTAGAGTTACAAAAAACTGTAACATATCCAATAACACTTTAGTTTCTTTAAAATAATCTGTTTTTAGAAGTCTGGAACATCTGCATTTTGGTGAACAAAAAAATGCAAATAATTTTGCAAATAAAGAATTAGAGTAGCTGATATTGTAAAATTATGATGTAATCGATCCACTTAATATACTGGAAAAAAGTTAGATGTGTAGACCATTGGCTTGTGTAGATATTTATTTCTGGTTAAGCAGTATAGCCAATATTGAATTAGAGTTTGTAGAGTTAATAATAAACGGTCTTGACAATGATCTCAGTTACCAAACAAAAGTTTAGAAATATAGAATCACGGCGACACTAATTACTGATATGTATAGGTAAGCATTCCGTGCCTACGTTTCAAATGCGCTGTATTGTATGCGCGCGCCGTGCTGTGCGCTGTGGCGCTGTGGCACCAGGCAGCGATCAGCGGTGGCGGGGCAGCGGGGTGCCCTTAACTCATGCATAAAAAAAACCGCAAAGCATGTTTTAAACTAATATCAATGGAAAATTGTTATTTTGTTTTAAGTACGCTAATGGAAATACAAAGACGAAACTTACCCTTATTTATTACTATACTAGGAATTGCCCGCGGTTTCGTCGGCGTTAGGTCCATTATAAAGTAGGTTTTTACTTATAGTTTTATGTTAAAGTAAGTATTGGTGGCGTACACAATGGTAACAAATAACAAAAATACAACTTTTTACAACAAAATTATAATTGCAACATTTGCAAATCATTCATATTTGTAATTGTAGGTATATACATAATAACTATGGTACGGACAAGTGGTGGCAGATTTCACACAGAAGGTAGTAGAGTCGCCTAGATATTTTTATGACTAAACAAATACCGATTGAATGATTTATTTCTCTTATATTTTTTTTATTCTCTTGCGACTAAATATTAAGTTTTTGAAATGAAAATGTACATGTATTTACATTTTATGTTCAAAGAACTTTATTTTTCATAAAGAATCAACATATTTCACTTACATGAGAAAAGTTATAAGTTAATACTAAATCTAAGCATACAGTGTTAACAATTGTACAAAAATCATAGTGGGTAGAAATGAATTATAATACGGGGTATATTATTCTAAAACAGGGGCAGTGAGGGAATATCCTAAACTATAAGATATACGGAAATTTGCTCTAAGGAGTTACGAGACCGATTTTAGAAAAAATCAAAACTGCATTCAAAGATTTTCAAAAAAGCCTCATACACAGCCGGGAATCGAACCCGGTCAAATCTGTCTAAAAATCAGAGTGCGTTATTTTGCGTAAATTAATAGTGTAATGTAAGGAAGAATTGGTGCTTAGGAACCCTGTATCTACAATCCCAGGAAGATGCTGAATTTCATAGTTTAATGTACGGAAATGGATCTCCCCGCACAAACAGTGTACCTACCTACAATGAGTAGGTATGAGAATTATATATTTTTTACAGCTTTGAAAAGATTGGTGTAAATAATGAAAATAAATTAAAAAAAAAACCACGAATTTACCAATTTTGTCTAGTTTCAGACGCCACAGTTATTCTCCCCATACTTACTAAGGAGCTTAGTATGGGGAAATCCATTTTCGTACATCAAACTATGAAATTAGGCATTTTCCTGTGATTGTAGATACAGGGTTCCTTAGGAACAATTGTCCCTTACACTTCCGGACTTTCGAAATTCCGGAATCTCGGGCAATGTTTCCGATATTACAATTCCGGAATTGGTACACTCAGAATATCGGAAATTCCGGAACTGGATTTTATGTATTTCCAGAATTTATGACTGTTCATTTTCATAGTTTATCATGAATGCTGTCATTAGAGTCCACAGAAGTACTGCAAAGTTGCCGCTTATAGATTGCATCACGAGTAGACGCATATATAGAGTCCCCATTCCCTCTGTCAACTCGGCACATGCCCAACGCTCCGCATTCTTCATCCACCCCTTTGTTTATAATGCTGTCTGTAAAGTCTGTGACATAAAAAAGTGCACCATACGCAAAGTTAAGTCCACTCTAAGGAAATGGTTTGCTGAACTCTCGTATAGTGATACGGAAGAGATTTTACGTCCCTGCATCTAAGGTTGTTTTTTTCAATAGGTACCTAACAATTCAACATACACTCGTAACAAACACTTAACACACGTAAACACTCCCTCTCACGCACACTTACACACGCGCACACACTCACACACTCTCATACACAAACTCTATTTGTACTACTAAAACAGGATAATTTTTGTTCTTATTAATGATGAATTTGTGTTCCCATTGATAAGTTAGCAGCGCTCATATTATATGAAATGTTTAAATTTTCACTTTGTTACTTTCATGTCGTGCTTCTTGAGACGTGTGTCTGAAGAGATTTGTTAACCGACTCAGTGGGTCCCAAGATACAGGCTCAGCCTAGTTTGGAACCCCACGGATAATGTCTGTATAATCTGTAATCATGTGCTTGTTAAGTAATAAATTATTCTTATTCTTATAGTTTACCATAAACTGGATAAGTCTCGTGACTCCTAAGAGCAAATTTTCGTATCTCTTATAGTTTCGGATTTTCCCTCACTGCCCCGTTTGAATAATACAACCTTTATATTACGCTATAGTTCGGCCGCCTTGTTGCGGCGATAACGGCGATTTTTGTTTAAGTTATCTTTCCACAAAAATTTCAATCTTTCGTCTACTACAGACTACAGATGCCATTGTGTTGGCATTTACTTTGTACGCTAACAAATCTGCCCTTCTTATTGCAAACGCAGTACTTGCATATGGTGGTTTCGATATAAACGCGGTAAACATATTTTTTGGTATCTATACAACAAATCTATGTTATACAACTTTTGAAGTGTACAGAAAAATTGTTAAAAAAATAAATCTTTCGATTGAAATATTTTTTACTTTACTGCCTTATTTATATAAAATACGCAGTACTGCATTTTCATCAACTATATGGGTTTGCAGTTAGGCCTATGTTCAGCAGTGGACGTCTTTTGGCTGATATGATGATCTGGGTTTGCAGGCATTACAGTATCACTAAGGCTTAATGCAGTATTTGTGTTTATTACTGCAAAATCACCTAGCACGTGTTCAATACTGCGTTTCTAGTTCGCAATCATGCTCTATTTTCATACCTAGTAATAAATAGGTGTTGGTAAGATTTAACTTCAGACAAATATTGAAGTGACGAAGAGACGAAATAAAATTGATTTTAGGTAGGTACTAGAAAAAATGAATATTTTTCTTATCAGCGTATCAAATTATTATTTTTAATAGTCTATAAAATGTGTTTCAGGAACATTTTTTATTAGAGTCTATTAATATAAAACACCTCCACTCATCAAGCCATCAATCACTCTTTTGAATTATACAAGGTGTAACCAAATCAAGTGCGAATATTTCACTCTGATTTGCTAGCACGAAATGCGGCACTGTACCGTGTGGCTTCGGTGCATGCGTAGCTTTATGTTACTCTCGAATACCTCTCGATACTCTTAAGCACAGCACTGTGGAATAAGTACTGCGTTTAAGTATTTTTAGCGTGGCAAGAGTAGCTCTTTGGTTTTCTCGCTAAACTCAAACGCAGTAATTTTTAATACCGCGTTTGGCTTTAGTTAGTATTCGTTGCAAAAAAGTTATATGCCTAATGAATCTGCAGTAAACGTAGCAAGTACTTCACAACCTTCTAGCACATGCTGAATGCTGTAGATCTTGTTAGCAAAAGTAATATTTTTGTGAAAGTACTGCGTTTTTGGTTAGATAAGAAACATGTTTGAAATATAAAAAAGACCTGAAATTTTTTTTAGGCTTGTGATGTCATTTTTGCAGAAAAGTGAAAATCTCAAAAATGACTACTGCGAGTACAATTATCAGGGCCTTTGGCCACATTATCAACTGTTTCGTGTACTGCAACTACTGCAAGCCATAAATTGCAATACAATATATTTAAAATACTTAATATAATTTGGATATATTTTTATTTTTGATATCCAAATTACATTATAGTTTAATACTCTAAAAATATAAATTCAATAAATAATGTATTCATTCAACCGTAAAAAGTTAATAAAAAGTAACGACTCCATTTTACTCCCTGTGCGAAATTTGCTACCACTTTTGTCCGGACGCTACTAATAACAATTTTAAATTAACTTCTGTAACTTCACATTATTCCATGCAGATTTTTTCATAAAATAACAGTATCTGTATTTTTTATTGTACATAATAAAAATAAAAATAGCTTAAGTAATGTTACATCTTATAGTTTTTGACATAGCTATAATAAAAAAATCTTCCCTTTCACCCGCTTTTCCAAACATTGAATATCTCCGAAACATAAAACCGCCTTATGGTACCTTTACCCGTGGACCATCACTAATATTGTAACAGTGCTGTAATACGTATTTTTCTGAAGGAAGGTTTTTAAAAACTATTTTGGTTAGTTTTTTGAAAGAGCTGTTTAAATAGTCGATTTTTATAACATATATTTTTTTCATTTGAATCTGGCCACTTTAAATTTTTTCTACATATGTTTTACTATGCTCGAATCTGGGTTTTGCCCCCAAAAAAAATCTCATAAACTATACATAAAAAGTTTTTGCGCCTTCACTATTTTAAACATATAAATTCAAAAAATGTTTTTTTTTAATGCGGCAGAACGGGGGCGCGCGGGTGGGGCGAGGGATACCTAGCAAGCGATAGCTCGCAAGGTCGACTAAGATCTGCCGCATGCGCCGTAGCTACAACTTGTAGCGCGGCTTGGTTTTCGCGCCTTTTTTTAATAATATGCGTTTATGATGCAAACTATACACAGAAATTTCTTACTTTCCATAATATGGCTGCATATATTATTTTATAGTATTAGACTTATTTTTATAGACTCTAATTCAATATTAGATCTTACAGGACAAAAAATGCGTATTAATTTTAAAGCTTTTATCTTATTCCTCTAAACTTTTGGCTTTGTCTATTAACTTAAGAATTTAGAGATATTGTTGTGGATTTTTAAAACTCTAATTCAATATCGACTAAATTATAAGCTAATTCTGGTTTGACGTAGTCGCGGGTGTTTTTTTTTTCTAAAAACTTAACAGTGTAAAGGTTCATACATATTATAAACGATGAAGCTTAAACTTTGCACTTTAATTCAATATTCACAAATTATCAATAAAAATAAATAAATACCTAATTTATATCTAACCCTCGTTCTAACTTTTCTTCATATAATACAAATATGCTTGAAAATAAGTCATATACCATATAAGCATAACTTTTCCGACTTTAGAATTATCAAAACTTCTAGGGCCAAAATCCGGTTCCACTACTGAGCTATTAGGGGCATAATTTTCCTAAACGTTGAAAGTATTTTATTTGTATTCTAATAAGTAACATTTATACAACATTTTAAGTCTCTACTCTAGCTCAAAAAATAAAGTTTCCCCCATACAAACTATGCACAGGGGTGCAAATAGGGATTTGACCCCTTTAGGGGTAGAATTTCCAAAAATCCCTTCTTACCCGTTACCTACGTTGTAAAAGGTAGTTCTGGTGTAAATTTCAAGTCTCTAGCCCCAGTAGTTTCGGCTGTGCGTTGATGAGTGAGTGGGTGAGTCAGTCAGGACATAGGCATTTATATGTAGGTATAGATAGATAGAAGATGACGAAAATCCCATTCAAATATCTCAAAACCGTTTTAATGTCGCTTGTTAGAGTGAGAAAACGATCGGGGACTGTGACGTCAAGATCCTCGAGCGTCATAGTAAAAAAAACAATCGTTACTTACATATGAAGGTGCGTTTTGTGGAAAAGGGACAGAACATAAAACTTTGGAACTTAGTGATTACCTATACATATAACCTCTTGCGTTGATTTTTTCTCTATTATCCTTTTTTCGAGAAAATACATTATGATTATTTTATTTAGTGCCTACCTACAGCCTGGTCCAATGTTTTCCATGTTTTTAAACATCTAACATGTTTTCCGTCAGGTTCGGCAAACAAATTGGGTTTTGTTTTGATTGGCAAAACATGTTTGACGTTTAAAAACCACGAAAACATGGCGCAGCGGACGCGGCTTACGGGGTGTAGTTTCGATTCTGAGCCATAACCATGAACTTCGGAATTCGAAAATATTCGGGTATCTCTATCTCTATCACTAACAATACTCGAGCGACAGGGATGCAGTTATACGAACTTCGAGTTTCGGTTTTCGTGGTAGCGCCGCAGGCACTTTGGCAGAATGTGCAAAGAGCGCGTGCCATTGCCATTGAAAAAAAACAAATTCGTGTTAATTATATTGTTCAAATTTGTAGAAACATTTATTGAAATTAATCCATAATGCGACATTTGCGCATATAAGTTCTCATATCAGAATCGAATATTTTTTTATGGTTTATATTTTAGCATTTGTCTCGTAAAGGTCTATCGTAGACGGGATTTAAATTATTAATAAGTGAAAGGCAAAGCAATTCCGCCATTTTGACGAAAATTTGACGTTTCTTATAGCTGACAGTTGGAGCAGCGTTTGATTACAATAAAAATAAATGAAAAATTAAATGAAGTCGTATATTTCGGAAAATTAATTAATTGTCGCAGTCGGATAAAAACTATCCTAAGTTGCAGCTAGAATAATAATGTATCTATATAAAATGTTTCATACTTTTCCGTTCATGGGATGCTGAGAACATTCGTACCACGCAAAGCTTAGTTTCAAACTGGCTGATTCTTTTTTTAATTTAGAGATTTATTATAAGTGGAGATAAATAGATAGAAGATAATGAAACTCCCATTCAAATATCTCAAAAAATTATGAAGCTACATCCGTTTTAATGTCGCTTGTTAGAGTGAGAAAACGATGAGGGACTGTGACGTCAATATACTCGAGCGTCATAGTAAAAAACAATCGTTTCATATGAAGGTGCGTTTTGCGGAAAAGGGACAGAACATACCCCCTCTTAAAACTTTGGACTCTTATAACTTAATCATTACCTATATAACCTCTTGCTTTGTTTTTTTCTCCATTTGACTATATTTATTTTAAATTCTTTTTCGAGAAAATACATTATGATTATTTACCATATTTTCGATTCCTGAGCTATAACCACGAACTTCGGAATTCGAAAATATTCGGGTATCTCTATCTCTATCGCACTAACCATACTCGAGTGACAGGGATGCAAATATATGAACATTGAGTATCGGTTTACGTGGTAGCGCCGCAGGTACTTTGGCTGAATGCGCCGAGCGCGTGCCATTGTCATTCAAAAAAAACAAATTCGTGTTAATTATATTGTTCAAATTTGTTGATTTCATTTATTGAAATTACGACATAAAACGACATTTGCGCATATAAGTTCTCATATCAGAATCGAATATTTTTTTATGGTTTATATTTTAGCATTTGTCTCGTAAAGGTCTATCGTAGACGGGATTTAAATTATTAATAAGTGAAAGGCAAAGCAATTCCGCCATTTTGACGAAAATTTGACGGTTCTTATAGCTGACAGTTGGAGCAGCGTTTGATTTCAATAAAAATAAATGAAAAATTAAATGAAGTCGTATATTTCGGAAAATTAATTAACTGTCGCAGTCGGATAAAAACTATCCTAAGTTGCAGCTAGAATAATAATGTACCTATATAAAATGTTTCATATTTTTCCGTTCATGGGATGATGAGAACATTCGAACCGCGCAAAGCTTAGTTTCAAACTGGCTGATTCTTTTTTTAATTTAGAGGTTTATTATAAGTGGAGATAAATAACTCCTTTGTAGAAAGTGTTGAAAGAATGGCAATAACACTATCTGTCTTCATATTAACATTTCAAAGCGAGATGTGACGATGTCGACTTTCGCTATGAAATGTTATTGAGTCCCTACTCTGCACCTATATAGTGAAAGGTAAAATCAATCACGTAACCAAGTGTCCAATAACTACTGTAAACAAGTACCGAATGTCAGGTCATCTTCACTTGCAACTTTACTTAATCAATATGTATAATGGAGAGCTGGAGGCAGCTACGCAGAAAAAAATGCTAAGAATGATCACTTGATCAGAGGCGCTACCACGAAAATCTCTGTCACTCGACTATCGCAAGTGCGATAGAGATGGAGATACCCGAACTTCGAATTTCGTGGTTATAGCTTTGGGACCTTAACAGATTTAAATTAAATAGGAACATGAAACGTAGATACTTATGTGTCAGGTTGTGACCCTCCACGAGAGACAATACCTATTTGACTATAAAGTTGTGTCGTAAGTAGATCGTTTCGATTTAGAGTATTTCGATTGAATATATTATTTTTATTTATTTATTTTAATAAGTACAATGTTTTACATACTTAAAATTAAACATTGCCCCTACAAAACTGTAGTGACAGTTTGAATATGGGAGCGGCAGTCTCTAGGTAATATATGGCATTCATTAATAAAAATATTTAGTTATTCATTAGTAACAGTAGTAGTAGTAGTATAACTGAGTATTATATAAGTACATCTAGGTAATGCTTTTTTAACAGTCTCTTAAATTCATTCTTATTTTTTTCACGTCTAATGGTTTCGCGCAAAAGATTGAGTAGGTATGGGATACGCGATATAGCTGCCTATAGGTACTTCTACTGGTAAAGTTTAAGAGCACGCTCACGTGCTCAGTAGTCACTGGTAAATAATTGAGATTATTTAAATTTAACGATAGATATTTAAAAAAATAGGCTTCTACACACTATATTTTGTATTTAAGTAGGTACCTTGTGAATACATCAAACTAGTTTTTACGTTGGTGGATTCGTCAATCTATGCGTCCAAAGTTAAAACGGCCGTTTTTCTCTTGAGTTCGTTAATTTGGTAATAATGTCAATTATTTACCAGTGGCGCTAGTTAACACGTGAAAGGGCATAGGTAATTCGACGACCGCTTTAGCCTAGTTGGTAGTGACCCTGCCTACGAAGCAAGAGGTCCTGGGTCCGAATCCCGGTAAGGGCATTTATTTGTGTGATGAGCACGAATATTTGTTCCTGAGTCATGGATGTGTTCTATGTATTTAAGTATTTATTTCTCTATATAAGTATCTATATCGTCGTCTAGTACCCATAGTACAAGCTTTGCTTAGTTTGGGACTAGGTTGATTTGTGTAAGATTGTCCGCAAATATTTATTTATTTATTTAATTATGCGTTCATATAGAAGACGCTACACCACACGGGCCGATATCGGCCGGACTGCGTGTCTGCCGACGCGTGATTCGGCCCGTGTGGATACGTGTTGTCGGAATAAGCACGGCGGTCGGCCAAATCAAGGTCACTCCTCCATACTAGATTTTCTGTGACCTTCCTCTCTTGTGTAGCGACTCCTTATGGATACCGTATGGCCGTCTTCAACATTAAACAAGTTCGATGGCATACTCTTGCATTGTCATCATCATCTGTGCAAAATGTATGTTCAATTGAACTTCAGGAAATTGGTCAAAGTTGACGTACAGGTTATACTGTAAGCAAGCAGCAGCAGCAGTTTGCATAAGTAATTAGGTCGGTTTATTTGATAGTTAAACACTTAATCGATATAAGTTGACATTGAAGAAAGTAGCGTTAAATTATCTTGCCGTAGCAAGTAAGTAGTCGTTCTTGAACTCTCTGGAGACCGAGGAGACATAGGTACCTAATTAGGGTATTTATTAATATTTAGAAACATACATTTTAGGTAACCTCAAATATGTTACATAGACCCAAACATCATTTTCTAAAATGAAATGAAAATAATTTAATCCAGAACAAGTCCATATTGGCGAGTACATTAGAATACACAAAAGAAATTAGGTGATACACGAATACATTAATACAAATTATAAACTATAAAAATATATGGGCCGGGATTATTCAACGTCGCGGGTCACCCCGATCCCGCGACGACGGGCCTGTGGTATTCCCTTCAGCGTTCATGTAGCGGGCTGGCGTCCCATTCCCTCACCGCCGAGAGCAGTGTGTTGGAGGATGCGTAGATTGCCTTCCTAGCGGTGGCGGTCCTCGCGCGCAGCAGCGCGGGCCAGCCCGGCGCGCGCCCCTCCGCGAACATCGCGCTCGCGCTGCACCAGCGTGGCAGCCGAAACAAGGCGCGCCACGCGTCATTGTATTGCACGCGCATGTCTCGAGCGGCAGCGCATGTAAAATCTGACCACAATTCTACTGTGTACATACAGAAGCTCAGAAATAGCTGCCTCTTCACGCCCTTGCTACATTTAGCGAATCTCCTGGCTAGCATATTCGCTCGCACTACAATAGCTCGTCTTTGCCTCTGTATGTCAGCGTGATCTTTCATATTTGACAGTAGAATGTGGCCAAGATATTTGACCTCGTGCACTTGACGTAGCTGCACACCGTTAAGCAGCAGCGGAGGTACGTGTGTCGGCATGCTCGCAGCCTCCATGAGCATGAATTCAGAGACATATTGTGCTCACCCGTGTGCGCATTCTGCGAGTAACTGTCGCATAGCCGCCGCCGATGGACCAAGCAGAACCATGTCGTCCGCATAGGACAAGTGGTTAGTCATAGTGCCGTTGATGGAGCAGCCGACTCCTGTCTGTGTCAGGGCCTGTGATAACCCGTCCATGTAGACATTGAACAGCGCCGGTGACATGCTGCCCCCCTGCCGGACACCACAATTCAAAAAGGCAGCTCCGGATACTTTATCTTTCCATCTCACTACGTTTCTCTGCTGAGAGTACCATTTCTCCAGTACCTTAATGATTGGGGTGGGTGTTTTCCGTGTGTGAAGTTTTTTCCAAAGGAGTTGGTGATCGACTCTGTCGAAGGCTTTGCTCAAGTCCAGGAAGCAGGCGTATACACACGTTTTTCTGGACCTATAGTAACCCACAATTTGCTTAAATGTATAGATGGCCGAGGTTGTTGAGACATTACTTTTAAACCCGAATTGGCTGTCGGCACTATACAAATAAGTGCCGAGTACGAGCTAAGTACGAGCTGATGAAGCACCCTCTCCAGTAGACGTGCTATCATATTTGCAAGAGCAATAGGGCGGTAGTTGCTTGAGCTCGAGACATTTTTCCTTCTATTCTTGATGAAAATGCGTGGTGGGTGGTCTGGGTGTCATTTTCGACCGATATTTCACCGGCGCTACTAGGCCAGTCCGTAGAGGTTCAAAGCACCCAGGGGTACGTTGCAAAAGGTGGTGTAGAAGATTTTTTTTTAAATATTGTTTATATCGATTCAAAGCAGAGTGGCGGTCCAACGCTCCAGCCAGCAGTCCGAGCACTTACGACCCCACATGCAAACCTTGGGGCTTCTCAGCACCCAGAAGGCTATGGTGCCAGTTCAACAGATTGCGCACCGAACACGGACGCTGTGCGGAGTACCTGCATAGATGTGGTTGGCGCGCATCACCAGCGTGCGACTGCGGAGCGCCTGTGCAGTCGATTCACCACATAATCAACGACTGTCCGAACCGGAAATTCTCTGGGAATATATTAGACCTGCACTCACCTGACGCAAACGCTACCCAATGGGTGAAGAATTTAGACATTACATTATAATAGTTAAGTAAAGCGACTCTGTAATTTAGTAATGCCATACGAATAAATAAATAAATCGATTCAACCGATCAAAAATGGTTATACGAGATATCTTGGGACAACTTTAGGCAGCCACAAATCCTCGAAATTTTGGGACTTTTTTTGGTTTCTCACTCGTAGGTGTAGGTTCCGTAGCCAAAATAGCAAAAACGGAACCCTTATAGTTTCGTCATGTCTGCCCCTATGTTCTTCTGTCCGTATGTCATAGGCATTTTACTCGAAAAATATAAGGTGTAGTTGAATAAAATTAAGAGGATAGTTGTATTTTATTAGATTTATTATTTTATTATTTTATTACCTAGGTACATAGTTCTATAATGAAATAACTAAACAATTTTTTTTGTAGGGATGCACTCCATACATGACATACATGTAACTAAAAGTCAAAATAAAGAAAAACATCGTAAGTCCACGTGTGGCACATTAGTCTATAGGCAATATCGCAAAAAGTCGTCTCCTTCACGATTTTCGTGGACACGTCTTCTACACTCGCGAGCAAAAAAATCGACTTAACATTTTTTTGGATTTCAATGTGCATCTCTAAAACTAATATAGGTATTCGTAGCATAGTAGCATTTTCTGAAAGCTGTATATGGCTAAAACTGGTATGGATGTGTTCCGTGTTGTCTCCGGAGTACGAATCTACTGGTTTTAGTTAAGGCAGAGGGGCAGGGGCATAGCGGTGACGTCACAAAGATGGCGGCCGACGGTCATCGATTTTTGTTCACATCTCAGGTTCTATTTTACTGATCGGTTCGTGTGAGGTGTCATTTTAAAGGATATTAAACGTACTATAATTGTTTCTTTAAAATCTATGACGTACAATCAACAGTTTTTAAAATATTTGAAAAAGTATGACTTTTTTACCGTGCAAGTTTGGATAAGTACTGATTAAATACGTTTGTAACTCAACAAATAAAAATTTTAGCGCAATTTAAGTTATTATAAAAAAATTAGGTAATTTTATAAGCTTTCTAAAAATATAGAATTTGTTGGTATACGGTAGCCTAGTGGTTCAGGCATGCGGCTGTCAAGCGGCGGTCGTGGGTTCAAATCCCGGCTCGTACCAATGAGTTTTTCGGAACTTATATACGGAATATTTACCGGTAGCTTTTCGGTGAAGGAAAACATCGTGAGGAAACCGGTCTAATCCCAATAACGTCTAGTTTACCCTGTTGGTTGGAAGGTCAGATGGCAGTCGCTTTCGTAAAACTAGTGCCTATGCCAAATCTTGGGATAAGGTGTCAAAGCGGACCCCTGGCTCCTTTAGGGGCCCAACCGGGAATAACGCTAGGAGGATGATGACAGTAATTAATAACCTAGAAATTATATGTTTTGTTAATTTCGCACCGATTGACTATCACCACGCTCGACTCTGCTAGCGATCGCTGGCGTGGCGTCGCGCGCGCCTTTACGAACTATTTTTGGTTTTTTGAGTAGGAATTCGAGTAGATGGTCATGATAGCCTAAAGCCGCTAAATAAAGACCTTCTTAGAAACGTTGTAGCCCGAGCCGAAGGCGAGAAATTAGTCTAGTTTCCAGAGGGGTATTCACGTAACGTTTCTTACGAGCATTAGTACAATTTAACTGTCATTTTTCCATACAAAAAGTGACATTAAGACCTACCTGACGCGCGTACAATGCGTTACGTGATCAACCTGCTGTATTACATTCAAAATAAAATATTACAACAATGAAAGAAAGCAGCATTATTAAGAGAATTAGTTGAAATCGATGACCGTCGGCCGCCTTCTTTGTGACGTCACAGCTATGCCCCTGCCCCTCTGCCTTAACGAAAACCGGTAGATTCGTAATCCGGAGACAACACGGAACACATCCATACCAGTTTTAGCCATATAGAAGACGTGTCCACTCAGCAAGTTTTTCGATTACTTAAGTGAAAATAGTCGGAGATAATCGCCCCGAAAGTCACAAAATTTTCAGGATTTTTAGCTGCCAAAAGTATTTCCTGTAATCATTTTTGATATTTGCTCGATTTTATCCATATTACATAAATAAATAATAAATAAATAAATATTATGGGACAATCTTACACAAATCAACCTAGGCCCACGTGACATAAAAAAATAAAATCTTCAACATCACCTTTTGCAAAATACCCCGTGCTTTGAACCTCTACTGACTGGCGTAGGCGATTATCTCCGACTCTTCTTCTTCTTCTTCCTGCTAGACCTTGGCCCATTTATTTGGGGTCGGCCTTCCTTGTCCGTGATTTCCATCTAGCACGGTCCTGTGCTACGTCTTTATTTAAATGAGACTCTTTTAGGTCCTTTTCGACCGTCGTCAACCAGGTACTAGGTGGTCTTCCACGTTTTCGTTTCGTGGTAGGCAAGTCGAGGGCAAGCTTCACCAAGTGGTCATCTGGACGTCTTTGGATGTGGCCATACCACCTTAGGCGTTTCTCTTTGACTTTATCAATAACCGAGGCAACCTTGAAACTTCCTCTTACGTACTCATTTCGAATTTTGTCCAGTAGCGTCACCCCAGCTGACCAGCGTAGCATGCGCATTTCTGTGGTGTGCAGCTTGTTTAGTTGCTGCTTGTTGGTCGCCATACACTCTGACCCATACAGAACGGCCGGTCTAATGGCAGTCTTATATAAGTGCCCTTTGACATTAAGCGGCATTTTTCTGTCACACATGACGCCTGTTAGTTGCCGCCACTTCATCCATCCAGTTGTTGTTCTGTGAGTAACGTCGTTATCAATTTTGCCATCGTTGCTGAGTATTGAGCCTAGGTATTTGAACTGGGTTACCGTAGGTATAACAGTACTTCCTATATATATTTTTATACTCTCCTGCTTAGAGACATCATCGAAAATGCACGACATGTGTTCCGTCTTTCTCCATTATCATTATCATTTCGCGATTATCTCCGACTATTTTCACTTAATCAAAAAACTTGCTGAGAAACCATATATTTATTTTAAAAGGCCTATCGATTGATGTGCCACACGTGAACTAACAATATTTTTATATTTTTTGACTTGCAGTTACATGTATGGGATGAATTGGGGTGGTACACCACTAAAATATTTTTTTTTAGTAATTTCATTACATACCTAACTATGTAGCGGCTAACAAAATACACCTACCCTCCAAATTTTATTCAAATACACCTTATACTTTTCGAGTAAAATGCCTGTGACATACGGACAGATGGATAGATGGGCAGACATGACGAAACTATAAGGGTTCCGTTTTTGCCATTTTGGCTACGGAACCCTAAACAGGCCCTCTACGCATTGTACCAAGTATGCTGGCAGTATTTCCTTCTTGAACTGTACCCTTAGCGTGGGATTGAAGTGAGTTGGGTTTACTACAGGCGCTAGCGCCTATCGTTAAGATTTAGTATGAAAACGCCCCTGGTGGTCACTCATAGAACTTAAAATCCAAACCGTAACGTGAGTCATTAATCATTATACATTACTTTACCCGCGATCGACTTCACGTTCGTTCGTATAGTTTAATCGATTTTCGAATATTCAACCTTATATCACAAGCATATATCGTTTTAATTTAAATGCTAGCGTTTGTCGGTTATGATTATGACATTACAGAATACGCGCATCGCGACGTCGACAGTGTCGATAGAATATTATGGCGACGCGTGGGCCATTTATTTGCATTTTTAAATACAAAATACGCGACAATCCGAATTTTACGGATATATTGTTGTCAATTCAAAACCCTCATTTTTATAAGTTCTTTAATTTGAGATAAATTTTGATCGGATCTACGATAACTCTTGACGGAATAATACGATATCACGGGCCATTTTGCAAGTGAAATAGTAAACTACAGTCGCGCGCGACGGTATTCTTCGTTTCGAAACGTCTCACATTACCGATTGGTAGTACGAATCGAACGTTAAATTACGCATCGAAAACTAAACGCTAGAGCCTAACGTTTTGCAGCTGGTTTCGTAGTCAACGGCATTGTGAGTAACAAGTTTGACGGGTCGAATCGAAATCTATTCGAAGCGCGTGTATTCGCTCAGAGGGCCTACGGCGAAAGGCATTCGAAGTTTTACCTCTCTGTCAGACTTGCGAGTTCGTACGTAAGTGCGACAGAGAGGGAAAACTTCGAATGCCGTTGGCGGTAGGCCCTCTGGTCTGTAGTTACGTATCGTAAGGTTACGATTGTAACTCACGTTAGCCGTACTGCAATGCTGATGCGCTGCACGAGAAAACCGCTAGCTCTTCGATTATCAGTTATGATGATACTAATGCTGAAATAACTCTTGATTCTGTAAATTCCTACAATTGAGGAGCTAAAACCTATTGTTAAATTTAAAATTGAAAGGCAGAAGTTAAAAACCACTATCTTGAAATAACTAACAAAGTTGAGGAAAGCCTCGTTTTTGACCATGGCTTTCTACTATGTCGTTGAACTGAATTTTTATGCATTGGTACTCATTAGACGCATAATTTCATGTTCTTTAATTTCCTAGTGGGTAGCTTTTCGCTAGGATGCACCGTATAGAAACTACGAGTGGGAAACCAATAAAAGTCCCAAAATTTCGAGGATTTGTGGCTGCCAAAAATTGTCCCAAGATATCTCGTGTAACCATTTTTGATATTTGCTCGGTTGTATCGATGTAAACTTGATGTAAACAATCCCCTGTCACTCGAGTATAGCAAGTGCGATATAGATGGAGATCGCGATCTTCGAATAGCTCGGACTTGTGATTAATTTTTCCTCGGAGCCCTCTTTTTGTTAATACCTAGCGATTTTTGTAAATTGCACTCAAACTCATATCGATAGGTAAAAAAAGAATGCCCTGTCATGTCATAGCTACTTAAAGCATTTAGTTCAGCAAATCTTAAGAACACATCCTTCTGACAAGCACTTGCATGATGTCAAGAAACACTTATCTACTCTAACGAATGATAAATAAAATAAACTAATCCACAACTGATTCAAGGTTTGACAGTTTGTTTATGTGGGTTCTGACAGGGTCAGTTATGTGTTGATAGAACCTCAATTAATGGATCGCGCACAAAAAAATATTGCTAGCTACCTATATTCTTAACTCGCACATCAAGGCTCTGCTTGCGCACGAAAATAAACTTTAGAGATGCCAGTAGTAAGGTCATAGTTGTTACTGAGGGCATCATAGGATACGGCTTTGCAAAAGTCATTTCTATTAAAGTTAAGCTTTACAACATAGAAGTATTACGCTCTACTTTTTTACCAATGTCGGATCAAATTATTTTTAATTAGGCATGCTTACGATGAGATCGACCAAGTAAATACCAACTTATGAAGCCACGCCTTGTGTTAATTTGTGTAATTTGTCTTGCTTGCTCAATGCTAGTGGTACAAAATGATTGGTCAAAAAATTACACGAAAATAAAAGGAACGGTCACGCCCGCAGAAGCGAAGTTGATCGTAATAACTACTTATATTTTTCGTAATCTCGGAAAATTGGCAGCCAAATTTTGCTTTACCTATACAATAAGATCTCTCCTCCAGAATCGTGATTTTCTTATAACAATGGTCTACTTATTATCTATCAAATCAGACAACCGATGCAAAACGTGCTGGTCGTGGCCCGGATAGCGAAGCCCTGCATTAAGTATACGTAGCTTCGACAATTAACTAAATACACGGTTTCTGCTAGATTACTGTTCTGTCAGTCCATTTAGATACGACGGCGCGGTCTCACGCGGACTTGCAACACAACACAATGTAGGGGACCCGTCAGCCGGCTGGGCTGACGAAAGTGCAACTGTTCATGGAAATTATAACTTCTTCAAGTTGATATAAATATGCTATTAGAAGATATAATGGAGTTAAAGTATAGTTTTATTCTTCTAGGATAAGTCATCAGTCATCACGTCATCAGACAGTAAAACTTCAGTTATGATGAGCTACTTGAGTCATCATCAAAGGGCTAAGAGCCCTTAATCGCGGCCATAATGTTAATTTTTAATGTTACACCGAGGGGTGATCACTTAACGTTTCGAACGTGCGTTAGGACAACTCAACTGTCATTTTTCCATACTAAAAGTGACATTTAGATCTACCAGACGCGCGTACAATGCGTTACGTGATCGGCCTGCTGCACTTAATTCACATAAAAATCTTCCCTCAACCGTTTTTCGTTTCTTTATTTCTTTAATTACACATAAATAAATCACTGTCAAAAAAATAAATATCACTGTCAGGATGTTTTAGCACCGTATTAGGAACCAGCTATATAACCACGAACTTCGAAATTCGAAGTTCGTGGTTATAGCTGATGTTTCGATTTTCGTGGTACCTAGCGCCGATACCAATTTTCGACATCCAAGTTCGCCTCGATTGCATTCGGCAAGCTCCTGTGATTAGTATTAGTACGTTCGAATAGCATTGAACAAAGTGCCAGCAGACACTCGTTATTTGTCTCGCCTATAGTCTAAACCAAATGCTTCAATGTCTTCATTGCCCCACATTGAACGTAGGTTAGGCATCCTAAATCATTAGCAATCCTAAACGACAAAGTCTTTGAGACTTTAGTGTTAGCTAAGTATACCTAATAACTAAACCTAATCTCTTGAAGCGTAGGTTCACTTATTTATTATATGTCAGTCTCGATCCTTGGTTTGAGTGGGCTACCTACTCGTTATATTTATAACGCAAACTTACATGAGAGGTATATTAATTACAGCATTCTTTTATACAGTTTGGAAAAGAGACCTAACTGCAAAGAGGGAAGCAACACTCGGAGTCAACATGCAACATTTTTAATTTTGCTTACCTATAGGTTTTGTTGTTTCGTTATAAAGATATAAATAATATTGGATGAATGTCAAGTCCTATAGTCTTATAATCGTAGGTAACACAAACTAATATCAATGTGTACTACTTATCTAAAATTAATGATATGTTACTGCACGTGACCGTTGCAGGGGTGTAGGTACGTGTGTCGATTGACACTTTGATACGAAGCGAATTAAAGGTCATTATACGCCTAGAAATTTGTCACATGAAACTAGAGACTCAGCTATAATATGGAAAGAGATGCAATATTGAATTTGACCGTACACACTCGTATAACTATATGCATACATAATAGTATGTATGTATGTACAATAGTATCTATTAGTTCAAGACCACTAGATTCAAATGTATGGAAAATTTGGCAAAATTAATGGAGAACTTTTATCTATTAGGATATGTAGGTTATAGAGCAAAGTTAAATTTTATCTACTCTCCCCTCCCCTACGGGGCGAGCTTCACCACCCCGCGCCCTTGAAAGTGTCCCCGAGCGCGGTATTTTCCATTTTAAAAGAAAACCGTACACGATAAAAGACGAACGTTTTTAATAATTTTTGTATTTCTTCAGCTGTATGTTTAGTTTTCTCAAAATCATCACACTTTATCGCCAAAATATGTATGACTGAAGTAAATAATAGAATATGCTCTTTTTACAGACACACGAGTGATCTTATAATGGTTCCGTTTTTCCTTTTGATGAATGGAACCCTAAAAAAGTTCTAAAAATGTATAGAGCTATACCTCCTTGTATGATTCTTAGTTCCGTTTCGGGGTACATTTTTAGAGGCGGTGATTGCGCGGGGGGGTGAAGCTCGCCCCGGAGGGGAGGGGAGAGTAGATAAAATTTAACTTTTCTCTATAACCTACATATCCTAATAGATAAAAGTTCTCCATTAATTTTGCCAAATTTTGAGCTAATTTTCTTGAGCTATATTACGTTTTGGTTATGAATGATGATCACAATAGGTTCGACGTGGGTCCGACGCATATATCATGCATGACATCATGAGACGCAACAATAGTTCAGGAGGTTATTGTATATCTCAACCCATTAGGTAGATACTTTGAATTACATTGAATAGCGGTTTCTTCTTTCAGTGACTCAAATTATTATGTTGATTGATGAGTAACCCATTTTAAAACCTTATGATCCATGCAAAGTCGTTAAATATATGTATAACGATAATTTTAGTCTATTAATCTTGATTTTATTCGCCTAATGATTCAAGGTTACCTCGTCTGTACTAACCCCATACTCCATGTTTTATGAAATTATAAATTTAAACGAGTACTAGTATTTAGAAAATAGTATTTAAATTCAAGGACACTACTCCAACCACTCAATACCCTCAAAAATGCAATATAATAAAAATACCTGTGCATTACAAATAAGTAGGTACCTAATTAAAGTGTTTATTTAGTAAACACACAACTTCGCATCAAACGTGCCTATACCTGTATATTTGACTATATTGAGCTATTGAGCAAACACAATCTGTTTTATTGGATCAATAAAACGGACCGTTATTGGTCAAGTTCTTCTTTTTATTGCACTATAGTATAGTCATGATATTTGATCATAGCTATTAAAATGACTACAGACAGATACACATCCGGATTCTGCAGTAGACAGGTAGTTAATCTATTCAATAGGGTATGAAATCTACAGCCGCTACCTAGGCAGAACTGTTAAAAAATGATATCCGTTTATTTTAACTGTGGTAATAAAATCATGTTCGTGTTGGATATTTCTGGCTGGGTATGCAACAGATATCTTCTGTGCCCTATCCCACAAAACTTTACTTATTCAATTAAGTAGGTACCTATATTAGATATGGTCACTGAAATAGAGTCGGTGTCAAGATAACTATGCTATGACCACGTTGGTAGTGAAGGCGTGTGTGTTAGTTCCTCAATGCATGTGTATGTGTACAATGTATGTCGCCTTGGGGCTATCCTACGTTTTTGGAAACATTCAAGATATTTATAAGTTGTTTAGGTAACTTAATCTCCTCCTCTGCGGTAATTTTACCTCAGTTTGGTTCTAAATGTGAAATAATTCAATGTCATACTTATTTATTTTGCTCGTCCTGTCCTTTTTAAGTGTTTTTACGTCAATTCTAGTCAAATTTTGTTCTGTAGGTGGTCGCGGTGGTGGGTAGCAATTGAAGTAATAACAGACGCCAGCCCCGCTATTTGGTAAGTTATTTTAAGCTCACCTCAACGGTCACCCACAAATATATCTTGACGCCGCGATTCCTTGTTACTACGCGTATGTAGAGGTCTCGTTTCATTATGCGTGACGGGTGGGGTGAGGTGAGGCGCATAAGCGCGTAAAGAATAACAGCCCAGGTAAACACTTCAAAATAGTCCACCGTAATGATAGGTATTTGCCCGCTTAATTTAGCTTTAAACGTTCACAACAATCATAGCGCCTCTAATTCTAACAATGCCTTGCATTACGCGTGTTCTTGTTTTGAACATGCGTTTTAATGACGGCAATACAAGAAAGAAATGTCGAAACGCAGCCCTGACCTTAGAACTGCCGAGCTGAGAACTTGAGAGCAACAAATGGATCTGTAACGATCGCCCGTTAACTCCTGCTTACAAATGGTGCCATAAGAGCCACATTACACCAAGGTGAGACAAGGTATCATCACAATAATGCAACCTAACCCTGAACAAAGCATACGGATACGATATGTAAAACGGAAAAAAAGGAATGGATTAAATTTATCAAGTGTTCAATTCAAGTAAGTGTGCGGTGTAAAAATGTTACGCGTTAATCTCCTCATCCATTAGTAACTTTGTAACTGTCAAAGGTGCTTTTTGGTTGTAGATCGTGACTGGAAACAAATGCTTCTAATTACTAATTCGCTCGCTGTTTTGCGATCGCTTAGGATTACAAAATTGTTTTCGATATAGGTATTAATAGGTCCCAATCGCATCTGTAGCGCCCCACAAAGCCGAAAGCAAGGTTTTGTCACGAGCACTCCGGTCTGTTACTTCAGAAACGGTCACGAAACCGAGTCACGGGATACATCAAGGACATTGTTAGACGAGTGAGACGAGTGACAACATATTGATAGTCATTGACGAAATACTAAGCTTTCTTAGCGAGCTTAATTTGGGCAATAACATGACCAAAATTTTCAGATCGTAATGTTAAGCCGATACTATGTCAAAGATTTTTAATATTTAGGCAACGACGATGATATTGATGATGCACGTAACTTATGGAACATACAGGTCTGAATCATACGGAATTACTTACAGTAGAATTCGGATACGAGTATAAGTAGCAAGTTGCCAATGGACCCGGTGATGTTACGTCGTACTAACAGAACGACGCACAAAACGGACTGATGTTCTTTCATAGTGTTTTGTATGAAAACCCAACGTGGTTTTCGTTCTAAGTCGTTAAAAATGGTAAATTTCTAGTCTCCACTTATAATAAATCTCTAAATTAAAAAAAGAATCAGCCAGTTTGAAACTAAGCTTTGCGTGGTACGAATGTTCTCAGCATCCCATGAACGGAAAAATATGAAACATTTTATATAGGTACATTATTATTCTAGCTGCAACTTAGGATAGTTTTTATCCGACTGCGACAATTAATTAATTTTCCGAAATATACGACTTCATTTAATTTTTCATTTATTTTTATTGAAATCAAACGCTGCTCCAACTGTCAGCTATAAGAAACGTCAAATTTTCGTCAAAATGGCGGAATTGCTTTGCCTTTCACTTAATAATTTAAATCCCGTCTACGATAGACCTTTACGAGACAAATGCTAAAATATAAACCATAAAAAAATATTCGATTCTGATATGAGAACTTATATGCGCAAATGTCGTTTTATGTCGTAATTTCAATAAATGAAATCAACAAATTTGAACAATATAATTAACACGAATTTGTTTTTTTTGAATGGCAATGGCACGCGCTCGGCGCATTCAGCCAAAGTACCTGCGGCGCTACTACGAAAACCGATACTCAATGTTCATATATTTGCATCCCTGTCACTCGAGTATGGTTAGTGCGATAGATATAGAGATACCCGAATATTTTCGAATTCCGAAGTTCGTGGTTATAGCTCAGGAACCGAAAATATGGTAAATAATCATAATGTATTTTCTCGAAAAAGAATTTAAAATAAATATAGATTTTTAACTTCGGTCTTATTATATACGTTAAAAGACTACAAAACTGATTTCAGAGTTTTTCCAAATTCATCCCCTAAGAGTGTTAAAATTGGTTCAAAGTTTGAGTATTTCAAGGCATTTTTAAAGTATGAGATTTTTAACTTTGGTTTTAGACTGTTTGTTCACAAACTAGAAAATGAACATCAACGTTTTTTTTTAATTATCCCCAAAAAGAGGGTTCAAATTTTGTATTGAGAGAAATCATTTTCTAAGACGATATAAAGTTCTACGCGGACGAAGTCGCGGGCAACAGCTAGTAAATAATAAACAGGCTCTGCGGTATTATAAACTGTTTAAATAGTGACGTGTGTGGACTGAAATGTCCACCATTGATATAGGCGTGCTGCTCATGTTAAAAACAAAAATTGATAACGTTACTAGGAAATGGATAATAAAACCATCAAATTAGTGTAATAAAGTATAAATTATCAAACTAATCTAATTAAAATCATAAAAAGATTTAGGGATGTGGCAGATATGTATAGGTATTGGAAAACCTGGTAAGTAAGCTGGTGTTGTCCAAAAGCTAAATGGAAACTTATAATTATACTAGCTGTTGCCCGCGACTTCGTCCGCGTAGAACTTTTTATCGTCTTAGAAAATGATTTCTCTCAATACAAAATTTGAACCCTCTTTTAGGGGATAATTAAAAAAAAAGTTGATGTTCATTTTCTAGTTTGTGAACAAACAGTCTAAAACCAAAGTTAAAAATCTCATACTTTAAAAATGCCTTGAAATACTCAAACTTTGAACCAATTTTAACACTCTTAGGGGATGAATTTGGAAAAACTCTGAAATCAGTTTTGTAGTCTTTTAACGTACAGAATAAGACCGAAGTTAAAAATCTCTTACTCACACTTTAAAATTTTATTGCTCGCCATTTAAAATTTGAACCCCCTTTTAAACCCTAAGGTTGAATTTTTCTAATCGCTGAAAGAACTTTTTTCGTAAACTTTTAAGTCTCTAGCTCAAAAAAAGTGTTGCCCATACAAAGCTTTCTTTACCCCCTTAGGGGTGGAATTTTCTAAAACTCTGAAAGTACTTTATTATTAATTTTAATAAGTAACATTTTGAATAGTTTTAAGTCTAGTAAAAAAAAAAGTTTTTCCCACACAACACTGGCTACCCTTCTTAAGGATCTTAAGGATCCCCTTAGGGATGGAGTTTTCTAAAACGCTGAAAGTTCTTTTTTAGTATTCTAATAAGTAATCTTTTTGCAAAGTTTTAAGTCTAACTCAAAAAAACGTGTTGCCCATGCAAAGCTTGCTCTCCTTTTTAACCCTATTAGGGGTGGAATTTTCTAAAACGATTTGTTTATTTTTTTGTATTTTAATAAGTAATCTTTCTACAAAGTTTCAAGTCTCTAACTCAAAAACATAAACTTTCCCTGATAAAAACTTTGCACCCCTTTTTATCCCCCTTAGGGATAGATTTTTTCAAAACGCTGAAAGTCTTTTTTTTTGTATTTTTATAAGTAATCTTTCTACAAAGTTTTAAGTGTCTAGCTCAGAAAAAGTGTTCCCCATACAAACCTTGCACCCTTTTTTAACCCCCTTAGGGAATGATTTTTGTAAAACGCCGAATGTAGTATTTTTCATGTTCTAATAAGTAATTTTTCGTCAACATTTTAAGTCTCTATTAAAAAAAAAAATGTTTTCCCATACAAACTTTGCACCCTATTTTACCCCCTTAGGGGTGAAATTTTCCAAAACGCTGAAAGTACTTTCTTTGTATTTAAATAATCTTTCTACAAAGTTTTAGGACTCAAGCTAAAAAAAATAGTTTCCCACATACAAACTTTGCACCCCTATTTTTAGGGGTAGAATTTTCTAAAACGCTGAAAGTACTTAATTTGTATTCTGATGACTAATCTTTCTACAAAGTTTTTACCACCTTAGGGGTAGATTTTTTTAAAACACTGGATCTAGGTACTTTATTTGTATTCTAATGAATAATTTCTCTACAAAGTTTTAAGTCTCTATTTAAAAAAAAGTAGTTTTTCCCATACAAACTTTGCACTCTATTTTACCCCTTTAGGGGTAGAATTTTCTAAAACCCTGAAAGTTCTTTATTTGTATTCTAATGACTGATCTTTCTACAAAGTTTTAAGTCTCTATTTAAAAAAAAAATGTTTCCCCCATACAAACCTTGCACCCCTATTTTACCCCCATAGGGGTGGAATTTTCCAAAACGCTGAAAGTGTTTCATTTGTATTCTAATAACTAATTTTTCTACAAAGTTTAAGTCTATAGCTCAAAAAAAAAAGGTTCTCCTATACAAACTTTGCACCCCCATTTTACCCCCTTAGGGGTAGAATTTACAAAAATCCCTTTTTAGCCCTAGCCCACGTTATAAAAGCAACATACTGTGCAAAAATCAACTCTCTAAGATTAGTAGTTTCGGCTGTGCGTTGATGAGTGAGTGAGTGAGTGATTGAGTGAATAAGTCAGTCAGGACATAGGCATTTATTATGTATAAATAGATAGAAGATAATGAAACTCCCATTCAAATATCTCAAAAAATTATGAAGCTACATCCGTTTTAATGTCGCTTGTTAGAGTGAGAAAACGATGAGGGACTGTGACGTCAATATACTCGAGCGTCATAGTAAAAAAACAATCGTTTCATATGAAGGTGCGTTTTGCGGAAAAGGGACAGAACATACCCCCTCTTAAAACTTTGGACTCTTATAACTTAATCATTACCTATATAACCTCTTGCTTTGTTTTTTTCTCCATTTGACTATATTTATTTTAAATTCTTTTTCGAGAAAATACATTATGATTATTTACCATATTTTCGATTCCTGAGCTATAACCACGAACTTCGGAATTCGAAAATATTCGGGTATCTCTATCTCTATCGCACTAACCATACTCGAGTGACAGGGATGCAAATATATGAACATTGAGTATCGGTTTTCGTGGTAGCGCCGCAGGTACTTTGGCTGAATGCGCCGAGCGCGTGCCATTGTCATTCAAAAAAAACAAATTCGTGTTAATTATATTGTTCAAATTTGTTGATTTCATTTATTGAAATTACGACATAAAACGACATTTGCGCATATACGTTCTCATATCAGAATCGAATATTTTTTTATGGTTTATATTTTAGCATTTGTCTCGTAAAGGTCTATCGTAGACGGGATTTAAATTATTAATAAGTGAAAGGCAAAGCAATTCCGCCATTTTGACGAAAATTTGACGGTTCTTATAGCTGACAGTTGGAGCAGCGTTTGATTTCAATAAAAATAAATGAAAAATTAAATGAAGTCGTATATTTTGGAAAATTAATTAACTGTCGCAGTCGGATAAAAACTATCCTAAGTTGCAGCTCGAATAATAATGTACCTATATAAAATGTTTCATATTTTTCCGTTCATGGGATGCTGAGAACATTCGAACCGCGCAAAGCTTAGTTTCAAACTGGCTGATTCTTTTTTTAATTTAGAGATTTATTATAAGTGGAGATAAACTGCCAAAAGGCGTGCAAAACAAATAAACCGAATAGGTACAACATTAGGAAAATAATATAATTTGGCATTATGACGGCAACATCCATCATCACAAATTGACGAACATAATACACATGTAGATCAGACACGGGTCGTTATGCGAAATAATACGGCAAATAATAACATATAGGTACCTACCCAATATCGTACACTAGATGACCACCATCCAAATTTCACAATCGCTAATCACATAGATGCAGAATGACAAAATTGATTGTGTTAAACCAGTTCAAATGTCGGAAATATAACTTCAAAAGTAGGTAGGTAAGTAACTAATCTGGCCAGTTAGGTCATTTTTGCGCACATGGCAAAATGGAAACAATACATTGCCAACGCACATCCCACGCACGCCCACTACATTAAAATTGCATATGGAAGGGACGGTATTCATTCATACAGCCTAGTTTTATGATGACACCGTAAGTAATGCAGTATTGCTCTACAAGTAATGGGAGAGAATGTTAATTTTTGCGCAAACCTAATTAAATTTATTGATTATTTTATAGCTCTCGTATTTTCCCACGTAGTGAAGGGAAACGGGTTAATTTGTTGAGTCTGTATTATAATCCGATACACGGACTACAAATTACCCATATTATGTTCCTGATCATTAAAGACACAGGACGCTTATGTTGTCTTTTCAAGCTCCTACTTATATGTAACGGTCGCGACCTTAGACTATTTTATTTTCTCCATCCGCAAATACAGTACATAAATAAGTACTTATACAAAATAAGAACAGATCTTGCGTCGTAACACGTATGTAGAACTTGAATGCCCTATTCCACTTAAAAATTTAACTTATTTTGGTAATGCTAGAAACAATGTCACGAAACAAGTCAGATCACATCACATCATACTATAACGTCCAAGTTAATGTCCAAAATAGCATATTTGGCGGATCATCAAACTAGTTGATGGTAATCACAATGGGATTCTCCGCCTTGGGCACATTTTGCAACTCGAGCAAGGTAAAGTAACCATAACAAATGATAACCAGCCGTGTAATGATTTCTCTGCGTGCAGTTGGAGAGCGTTTGTAAATAATCTATGGTTTGGTTGCATATATGAGTAGTTGCTTATTCACTCATGACATGAATTTTAATATGAAACGAAAGTCTCAGACACCTACATCTAGGAGCAAATTCGCGCTACTCAGATATATAAACATATATTTTTCAGTCCGGTTAGAATGGCGAACGATCGGTGGTTCGAGTCCACTTATTATATTAACAGTATGTTTTTTTTAATATTTCGTTTTAATTCCTAGTATTATAATTACGTTTTTCTACTCCTGTACCGTTATCTGTTATTTATATGTAGTAGTATAGCTCAAATGTAGCTCAAATATAATGACACCAATAATAAGTCGTCGAAAAACTATATGCTCTATAAACGCACTGTTTAACGTATTTTTATGATACATTTTTCATAAAAACACTATTTACCACAATGTAAATCATCTAACTTTTTTTAATCAACCGCTATATTGCAGTGGTGACAACTTCATAAACAAATATTTCATATTCATATTCATATTCATTTATTGCGATCATGTTCATTGTCCATACAGTAGATCTTAAGATAGGTTATACAGTAGGTACATGATACCCTGTTAGGGCATTGCAATGTTCTTACGTACTAACATGCTAACAACATAATCTAGTTTTATTTATAAAAAAAAGAACACAGTATTGAAAAATAGAAGTATATCATAATAATATTAAAATTTAAATAATTGTTTATGTCATGTTATAAAAGATTGAGGTGAGATTAAAATATAATAATGATAATGGAATGAAATTTCGAAATAATAGTAACTGCAACTGTTGTATAAGAAGGGTACGCAAGTTAAGTATTGATATTTATCTTTATAATTTTTGTTGTTATTGTGTGACCTACATTATATTTCGACCTAAAGTGCCGTAACCACTTTTCTACTCAGATGTAGTAACTATAAGTAGGTATGTACACCTGCGCCAGTTCTCCAAAATGGTCGTGCCACCCTCTATTGGGACATTTGGGATCGATCTGTCATCACGAACAGGACTATTCTTGCCAATAGACCTGATATCATGCTGATAGATCGATCGAAACGCCAGGCAGTGCTCGTAGGCATCACCATCCCCCATGACGAGAACCTCATGAAGGCAGAGAAGGACAAAGTCAACAAGTACGTAGACCTGGCATACGAGGTAACCGCCATGTGGGATGTTGATTCGACGATCATCGTCCCAAAAGTCGTTTCGGCGTACGGTTTAATAGCGAAGTCTCGACCGTCACCTTAAGTACGGTAGGATATTAGTACTTTGGTAGGATATTAGTACTGAGTACTTTTAATTGAATTTTTTTTTTTAATCTTTAATATTAGTCTACCTACGTGTATTTTTTTACTCTTCTGACTTCTGAAATGCTTTAAGTAACTTAATATTTTAAAAACACAAAATGAAATTAAAAAAACATATATTTTTAAAACAAAAATGCAGAAACTATTATAATTATAACTCATGTAATAGTGATGTTACCTCAAAATCTGCACTGACTGCTGTGTTATGATCTCGTGGTGCCAAGATACATTACTTGGAGGTCATAACTTTAGATCAAAATTTCTCCGAATCATAAAAAAGTGAAAGCAAATGAGACACAAGGGGTTACTGCAGATGCTCTAAGGAAGAGTCCTTTTTAATATTTGATCCTGTTACAAGGCCCACCCCGTATATGTATATGTACCTACTTAAGGCGCTATAGGTTCAGCGAAGTGAAGGGAACATAGTTTTTGAAACAATATAATGCGTCTGTTTATAATAATATGGTTTAAAAAAATACGAATAGTAATCTTGAGGCTTTTTTGCAGGGAAATCAGTGATTCGAAACACGATTAAGCAATTTTCGCTCGATAGAAAAAAATCACGAACATAGGTCTAAAACATATTAAAATTCACTTAAAACATTCGTAGCAAATTATGCACAATAGCTAAACATATTAACATTGGTTCTAAAAATCGGCAATATCATGTTTGAGGGAACTTAGTGATTACTTTTTTATTTATTTAAACGCACAAAAAATTAAAATTAAAAAACATGATATCCGCGCTTCCAAACACGCACTTCCATCTCGCTCACGCTTATGCTCAGCGAGAGGGAGAGAAGACCATGATACTATAGCGCCTTAAGGTGGTTCTGGTTTGAAATTATATTACCTTCTGAGAAATTTGGGCTTAAGGCCCGTAATCCCTTGGCAGGCCGTTCACTATAGCTCGACTCTCGACTGAGACAAGTAGAGCGGAGACTGCAATTTGATAGTAACCCTGTGTAAAGGTACAATATTCACGATTGTCTAGTGCTAAAGCTATTTGCAAACTGAGGAAAAATTGCACGTTTTTGGGCCTTTTTAATAGATGTGTAATAAAAATAAAAACTATTTATGATAATATTTATTAATGTGAAAGACTTTAGGAAATATAAAATAAAAATAACATCGAATCTAAACGAATGAAATTAACACATGAGACACATTTTTTGTGACTTTCGGAGCGATTATCTACGAATATATTCACTTATTCAAAAAATGCTGAAAAACCTTAAGGTAAACAGTAAACACTAGGGTTAGTACGAGTTACAATAGAAAACTCACGTTTAGGGAATGCAATACCGATACCGGGATACCGGGATAGCGGGATCCCGAATGAAATATGCGGGATCAATCCCGCACGAAAATTTTGTGGGATCCCGCGCGGGATTGCGGGATTAATGATGAATTTTATCGTTAAAATCTTCTCAACAAGTAATTGATGATTATGCAAAAAAGTATATTCCTCTAAAATACAATACACAAGTATTACACGAAAAGTTGTTTACAACTCGCCCGCGCGGCGCGGCTTAGCCCGACTATAATAGCCCGGCATAAAAGCCTATTCCACTCGATATAACTACTCGACTCGTCAATTTTTTTTTTAAGAGATTTTTTTTCCTATTTATAATGTTAGTATAGTTAGTATAGAGAATAGTGTACCTTAAGCCTAACAAGTGGTAGGTATGAAATATGCGAATACTACATATATGTACCGGTCACGATTCGATACCCGATGCACTCAAATTTAGTTGAGAAATCCCTACTAACACTGCTGTTAATTAGGTAATTTGCAATACCTGCATCGTTGATGATTTTACATGTCTTATTAAAATCAAATGGGCGAATCTCGTTAATTTATAAGACTGGTACCCTGAGAAAATTACGGTTTTTTTGGAAATAATTCAATATTTAGTTTTTTTTTTAGTATTTATTTATTTCACCATAAAGTAATATGTGCATTACATGTTATGTCAATAACAATTTGTAAAAATAAAAGACATAAATTACAATAAAATCAAAATGATATTTATAGCTAATAACATAGTTCAAAATGTTTGTAAGCTAATATTGCTTGTTAAATATTCTGATACGGAGTAAAAGGCATGTTTCCTGAAATAGTTTGATATTTTCTTCTTAAAACTATGAATTGGCAATGATGTTATTTCAAAAGGTAATTTGTTGTACATTTTTAGGGTTCCGTACTCAAAGAGTAAAACGGGACCCTATTACTGAGACTTCGCTGTCCGTCCGTCTGTCTGTCACCAGGCTGCACCAAGTAGCAATGCCTTTACTGAACTAAGTATTGTAGATATCTTGAAAACTAAATCATGAATTTGGAGCCTTGTATTGGCCAAGACCTCACCGACCCTCAAGATATCCCGCAAGATAGCCCTCAAGAGTCAAGACAATATAGAGTAAAAGTGGGCACATGCGCCTACTTCAAACTTAAGTACCTATCAGTTAGGACAAGTCTTTAGGTAAACTTCAGTCAGACTTAGGAATACAGTATTTAAGAGTACTTTAATACTTCCTTCTAGATATCCTGTAGGTTCACTTAATACCTTAATATTAGAATATCTTCGAATATCTTTAAGATATCTACAAAACTTAGTTAAAACTTTAATAAATGGCAGGCTATATTCTTTAAGAAATCTACCATACTAAGTTAAAACCTTAATAAATGACAGTCTTTATTCTAACTTGATCTAAAGATGACTGAAACAAATAAAAGATAACCCATAATTTCTTTAACACCGTTTTTTTGTAGATATAAATGGTGAACTTACCAGTTCAAAACATTAAATCTCTAATGGATGATTAATAAAATGGCGAACACTGAACACTATTTAAAACAATTGTTTTTTGCGATATCCTAGTGTTAAAATATTAAACGCACATCGGCCACTCGAATGAAATAAGTATAGATCACTATAAAACTGATGGGCCTCGTGAAATATTGCGAACAGTGTTTTTTTTTCGGTATTAATTATTCACTAATATTTTTCGCATAATACAATACGGTAATATTTGATTTCCAACTTCGTTATCCACTTGTATAATATTGTTAGGTAACTGTTTCAACACTTTGATCTTTTTTACATTATCGTTTTTGTCAACATTATCGAAAAAGAACCGGCGTAATACATTTGTTTATTTTTATAAAAGCACAAAATGGCGTTAAATCTTTTTTGTCTTCATGAAATTCGACTTTTGCTAAACTGTATTTTTTTAAAGATAAGTTAAGAGAAATAAATTCAAGTTTGGCTTAAAATGTTCATCTTTAAGACACACTTGCCTATACTGATTGAGTAGTATTACTTAAAACAAATTAGTCTGTACTTAGTATTTACTTTGATTTTCAAAATACGTAATTGCCTAGATATTTTCTTACGTTTATTCTTGTTTTGTTTGT
This sequence comes from Epinotia brunnichana, assembly GCA_963854355.1. Taxonomy (NCBI): domain Eukaryota; kingdom Metazoa; phylum Arthropoda; class Insecta; order Lepidoptera; family Tortricidae; genus Epinotia; species Epinotia brunnichana. The sequence goes on from OY977940.1 coordinate 20,884,016, forward strand.
GTCGGCGATCGGTTTACGCGAAAACAAGCCAGCAAAAACAGCCATGTACCTACATAATTTAGTATTGTGTTTTTTGCCAGTGGAATCAATAAACCATTATTTTGAATAGCAGTATGTTGGTAAGTAACTTTCATTTATTTAAAGCCCTTAATTCGATCTGAAGTCTCCCTTCTTAATTCAAACGAGTCCTTACTGACACTTCACGTAAACAGAGTATAGTAATATACGAATTCCAAGGCATGCCTTGAAGACAAACTTCAGTCAAGATTGATTTAGTATTTCTTAACTCGGTTTTCGATAAGATACCTTCTAAGATACTTTCTATTATTTTTCTCCTAAGTCAATCTGAAGTTTTTCTTCTTAATTCAAATTAGTTCATACTGACACTTCACGTAAACCGAGTATAGTAATATAAGAATTCCTAGGCATGCCTTGAAGACATACTTCAGTAAAGATTGATTTGGAATTTCTTAACTCTGTTTTAGATAAGATATAAATAATTTTTCACTTAAGTCAATTTGAAGTCTCGCTTCTTTATTCAAATAAGTTCTTACTGACACTTCACGTAAACTGAGTATAGTAACATAAGAATTCCTATGCATGCCTTGAAGACATACTTCAGTCAAGATTGATTTGGTATTTCTTAACTCAGTGTTCGATAAGATATAAATAATTTTTCACTTATGTCAATCTGAAGTCTCGCTTCTTAATTCAAATAAGTTCTTACTGACACTTCACGTACACTGAGTATAGTAATATAAGAATTCCTAGGCATGCCTTGAAGACATACTTCAGTCAAGATTGATTTGGTGTTTCTTAACTCGGTTTTCGATAAGATATAAATATTTTTTATCTTGAGTTAATCTGAAGTCTCTCTTCTTAAATCAAATAAGTTATTACTGACACTTCACGTAAACCGAGTAAGATAAGATAAGAATTTCTAGGCACTTGTTGCAGAAATACTTAAGTCAAAATTTATTTGGCATTTCTAACCCGGTTTTCAATAAGAGAGAAATTATTTTTCCTAAGTCTTTCTGAAGTCCTTCTTCTTAGTTCAAATAAGTTCTCACCGACACTTCAAATAAACTAAGTATAGTAAAATCAGACTTTATAGGCGTTTGTTTAAGTCATACTTTACTCAAATTTGATTTGGCATTTCTTAATTCGGGTTTAGAAACGCACATTTATCTTAAGTATAATTATTATGATACTATTTTGATTTAAAGTAAAAGTAGGCTGAAAAAAATCTTTTCTTTCCTAGTCAAAACTAAGTAAAGGCAGATTACAGAACTTTTAAATTTAAGCTTATTCACGATTGCTACTTGGGTTTTTATCTTTAGAAAAGCACCCTGTTTTTGACATTGTGTGAGCCGCAACTGTGGTAGTACCAATGTGTGTTTAGATCGCGTATTATAGTTATGTACGAGTATATCAGACAATTTAGGGAAGCAATCCGTTTGTCTGTGTATTTCTAGAAGGGAGTTGTAAATAAATAGTGAAATGACCGTCATTATGCCCAGCCTCTCGAAGTGTGGTTTGGCTGTGTCTCTTCGGTTGACCCCGCAAATGATCCTGATGGAACGCTTCTGAAGCACTAGTATTTTTTGAATCTCTGATGCGTTCCCTCAGACAGTTATAGCGTAATTTAGTAATGATTAAAGGCCTTCGTAGCCCAGTGGGTAGTGACTCTGCCTACGAAGCTGGAGGTCACGGGTTCGAATCCCGGTCAGGGCATTTATTTGTGTGTTTATCACGAATATTTGTTCCTGAGTTATGGATGCTATATATGTACATATATAAGTATCTATATGTATTTATCTATTATATATATCATCGCCTAGTACCCACAACACAAGCCTTATTGAGCTTACCGTGGGCCTAGGTTGATTTGTGTAAGATTGTCCCGTAATATTTATTTATTTATTGTATGCATAATATTCCGTTTTTAATGTTTCTTTATTAATGAACGATTTTAACTTTAGTAATGCAAAATTTGCCGAAGATAATTTATTGCTGAGTTTTTCTAAATGTTCTTTATGTGTTAATTTACTATCCACTATCCAAATATCAGGCTAATTATTTGTATACAGCTTTTATATTTTAAAAAACTTTTACTATTGAAATCAATAATTCTATGGACCGGAAGTTAGGAAAAAAATTTAACCCGCAAGCAAAAATGCTATCAGTATTTTTATAATGAAAACATGTTTGAGTACACACATTTGGAGACTTACTACCTGAATCCAAAAATATATGCATCAGGAAATAACAGCATTTTAATTAAATATTTACGCACTTGAAATAATATTGAATTGCATCTGGCTTATAGAAAGGTTTATTCATTAACAAAAATAAGTGGATTATGCGCGTATCCCAAAGAACGTATATAGACGTAGTCAATTATAAAGTAAAGAAAGTTTATACCATTTTCGCCCGATTTTTACGGAATTTATAAAGATTACTTTTCATTATTTTTTACCGTTGCTGTATTAAATTTAGGTGGATTATTAATGAATATTTAGTCAAATTACCCAACCTATTTTTTGGTGTAAAAATATGGCTGATATCGATATAATGTTGTGTTTTCATAGTGTGCGAGACGCACCTATGACTGGCTCTGGGCTGGGTAGAATTGAAGGGAAATCCTGCACCTTCGGCGTTGGTCGTTACGGCTTAGCAGGAACTTGGTCGGGTCGGGGTTCTGAATTGAAAGACTTGTTTACTTTTTCAAGTAATGTCACTTCGCTGCTACTGTAGGTACTGAATTTCATGGGGTCTGGCCGCCCAATTTATACTATTAAGTTACCTCGGCCGGACGCCCCTTCGCCCCGTATATTTGGCGGGAAAGCGATTTGCGCGGGAAATTTTGGCGCGAAATGACATGTTCATTTATTATAGTTCAATCTTACTCTAATACATTATTTACAGTGCTTATACCTATTTCTATGCTATTTATAATACATTATTACACGAGATCCCGCTCGTTCGGCGTAAAAAATGCATCTGAAACGCGGGGATTCCGTGTCCGCCCGTATATACGTACCTCGTTCCCCACCTGAGGTATAAATACCGGGTTTCCCCCCTCGCTCGCCCATCAGTCGTTGCCTGACTGGCGCGCGAGTAGGGTCTCTAGGTTCCTTTAGTCTGTCTATATTTCTTGGTGGAAACTTAGTGTTATCCACTCGTTATTTAGGAAACCAGCGGTATATTACCCTTTTTTTCTATGTAGGAATGAAATGTGAGGCCTATTATTCTTTATTTCAGGTGCCGATGACATAAGGCAATAGTAGCGCAATGCCTATGTTATAAGAAGGTTTATAAGCTAGATTATTACAAGTTAGGTCGCGACTGACAATTTTATGTTTATAGCGGGTTTATTCTATGCCGTCCTGCACATCTCTCCCGCCGACCATCGTTCGGGTGAACGTTGGATCTTCTTTTGCGTGCAGGTTCTCAGGCTCCGTCGGCAGGATCACCAGCTTCTTGGTCGGTCTTCTGAAGACTCCGCCCTTGGTGGTCACGTCCACTGCTCGTGTCACGCCGTCGGGGCCCGGGTATATAGCTGTAACCCGGCCTCGTGGCCATGTGTTGCGAGGCAGATTCCCGTCGGCCACTAGCACGATGTCGCCGACGTTGATAGGCCGCCCATGACCGTAGGGCTCCCGCCGGTACTGGAGTGAGGGCAGGTACTCCCGGAGCCAGCGGGCCCAGAAGTGCTCGGCCAGGCATTGGCTCGTCCGCCAAGTCGCGCGGCCGATGAGTGCGGTGTCGTCGAATGTCCCGGGGTTGGGGGCCCGGGCTGAGCCACCGAGGAGGAAGTGGTTCGGCGTGATGGCTTCTGGCTCGTCAGGATCAACCGCCACGTGAGTGAGGGGGCGGCTGTTCACTGTATATTCGGCCTCGGCGAGCAGAGTAGTCAGGGTCTCCTCGCTGGGGCGGCGCTCGTTGAGCACGGCGTGTAGGGCTCTCTTGACGGCTCGTACCATCCTCTCCCATGCCCCGCCCATAAATGGGGCTCCCGCCGGCATGAAGCGCCAGCTGATACCGCGTTGCGCGGCGTCGGTTTCGAGGGCGTCGCCGTAGTAGGGGTAGGCGCGCGGAATCGCGAGGTCTTGCAATGCCCTTAGGTGCAGCGTCCACTCCGTCCATTGGCGCGCTAAGTCTGCATCCAGCTTGTCATCCCAGCCAGTTCCGCGCCGCCACACCTCTTGTAGGATTTTCTTTGCTATGATGGTTACCGGCGCCGCTAGCCCGAGAGGGTCGAAGATCGACATAGTTATTTTCAATATTTGCCTTTTGGTAGGCTCGATGTCGTCCAGGGCTCCGGGAGGTAGGCGGCTGAGGTCCAAGTTGAAGGCGAGTTCGTCGCTCGCGGGTTTCCATATTTGTCCCAGGATTCGTTCATTTTTCATTTCGCTCTTATTCAGTTCGACGGGCGCGGACGTGGCGTCCTCCGAAGTGAGGGCTCGGAGGACCCGCGTGGAGTTAGAGGTCCATTGGCGTAGTTCGTAATGGGCCTCTCTATGTATATCGCGTACATCACTTGACACTCGAATCGCGTCTTCTTCCGTTTTGAAGCTGTGTAGGTAGTCATCGACGTAGTGATGTCTTATTATTGCTTTGACGGCCTCTGGATGCGTTTCTTCGTGTTTCTGGGCGTTGACGTTCTTCACATATATTGCTATTGACGGTGAACAAGTAGCGCCAAAAATGAGTGAAGTCATGCGATATTCTTGCGGCGCGTCGTCGCCCCGCCGGTCGCCCCGCCATAGATAGCGCAGGGCGTCTCTGTCTTCAGATTTGACTTTCACTTGCATGAACATTTCTTTAATATCCGCCCCCACGGCGACTGGGTGTTGCCGGAAGCGCATAAGGACGCCTGGCAGCGACTGTAGGAGGGCCGGGCCTGTCAGTAGGCGGTCATTGAGCGACACGCCCCTTGTAGGCGCGGCGGCGTCGTGGACAATTCGGACTTTCCCGGGCTTGCTGGGATTCAGCACCGGGAAATGGGGGAGGTACCACACTCTTGATGACTTGGTGGGCGGCGCAGGCTCGGCGTAGCCCTTCGAGACAAGGGCGTCCATTTCTTCACTATATTTGCTTTTAAGCTCTTTATTTTTGTCGAGTTTCTTTTCTACGTTATGAAGTCTTCTCAGTGTATTTTCGTAGTTGTCAGGCAAGCGGCTGTCGGGTTGTTTCCATAATAGCGGTGCTTCATAATGGCCGTCGGCTGTAGTCGTTATTGACTGGGCTAGCATGATACGCGCCCGCTCTTCCGGGCTTGACTGGGGTAACTTCGGCTCGATAAGTAGGTTTTCGAGCGCGAAATATTCACTGAGTTGTAAATTCAAATCTTCATTTTACTCGGCTTCTTCAATAGTGGTCAAGCGATGCGTCGCATGTACTTGTTTGCCTGTGATGCGTGTGTGTGCACCGTGTAGCACCCAGCCTAGCGGCGTTAGGGATGCCGCTGGCTGATGCCGCTGGCCGCGGCGTGTTTCATTACTGACGAGTAAATGCCAGTTATCTTGTCCGATTAACACTCTAGGTCTCGCTGACTCGTACCGCAGGCTATCTTCTATGTCGCATAAGTGTGCGCACTCGCGGAGATCCTCCTTCTTAACGGACTGTGGTGATAGGCTCAGATCGTCTATGGTATGCGCACCGACCCTATAAGGTTGGTCGGTGCCGCGGATGCTGAGCGTAACACGGCGTGATCTCGATGCGTCGATTTTTTCTTTCGTTATAGCTTCTATTTGTAGCGGCACTGTCGGGCCGTCCAGGCCTAAGTCGTTCGCGAGCTCTTCTTGTACAAGTGTTATCGTGGAGCCGTCGTCGAGGAGGGCGTAGGTCTCGACGGCTCCCGCCGGTCCAGAGACTGTGACCGGGATAATTTTTAGATAAGCTCTCGCTTCTCGGGAGGCGCGTGTCGATGTGACGGCCTCGTTTCTTTCTTCGATTCGTTGATAATGTAGCAAGTTGTGGTGGAAGTATTCGCAGCCGTCTCGCTCGCACTTCGTGCGCTTGCATGAGTGCATCCTGTTCTTGTAGCGCAGGCATCGGAAACATAGCCGTTGATCTTTGGCTAGTTTCCACCGGTCTTCAACGGCTTTTTCGATAAACTTAGTGCATTTATCTATTGGGTGACCGGTGTTGTTGCAGGCGGCGCACTTAGGTGAAGGCTTGTCTGTGGTCGCGAAGGCTCGGTGTGTCCTCTTTGCAGGATGAGGATTTGCACCGTCGACGTTCTCGGGCTGCGCGTAGAGCGCGCAGTAGTCCGCCTCGCGTTGCAGGAAGGCTGATATCTTTATTAGCTCAGGCTCGTCGTTTTTCTGCGTATTCGCGTAGTCGAACCATCTGTAGCGTAGGGCGGGCGTAAATTTCTCCATCATTGCCCTTGTCGTCTCCGGGCTGTGTAGATAGTGAGCGCGGTCAAGAGCCTTGAGTGTGGCTATGACGTTGGCTACGCGGCTGGCGAAGACACAGATGTCGAGCGGCCCGTCGTTAAGGCGCGGTAGGGCGCGTAAACGCTCGAGCTCGGCGAGGGCAATGGCGTCTGGGCGGCCGAAGCGGGCTTCTAGGCTTCTCATTACTTCGTCTGCGCGAGCGTTGTAAATGAGGAGGCTCTCGACGGCTTCTTTGGCCCTCCCTTTGAGGCATCTTCTTAATCTTGCTATATTATCCACTTCACTATAATTTGCGGTGGTTCCGTTGTAGGCGGCTTTAAATGATAGCCATTCTTGATGCGAGCCGCTGAATGGCGGCAACTCGGCGTGATAGCGTGATGACTCTCTCGGGCCGGCACGCGCGGCGATGGCGATGGCAGAGGCGAGCTCACTCAGGTTCACACTTTGTTGATTCTTCATTACTATGGCGCTATCTTCTTGCGCATTCGCTTGTGAATACATTAACGGCGGCGGATATGCGTCTGTTTCGCGTGGGCGCGGCGGCGTTGGCGCGAAAACGGGAGCGTGGGTTCCCCCGGCGGGGGGAGGGGCGGGGACGGCGGGGCGCACGGCAGCGGCGCCCTGTCCCGCGCCCTCGGCGGGGCTCCTCTCCCGAGCCTGCTCGGCGTACTGTGGGGTTGCAGGCTCGGGTTCTTCGATGTAAGGTGCATTGGAGATGGCGAGGACATGTCTCTGGCTGGTCTCGAGCCATTCATCTATGCGGCGTTCTTGTTGGACTGTAGATATTGTGCCGGTGTCATCGTCGCTGTCTTCGGCTTCTATGGCGGCTATGCGCGCTTGCGCGAGCTCCAATTTGATTCGGAGGGCTTCTTCTCGCGCTTGTGCGAGACGGCGGACGCGATGACTCGACGTTGTTTTCACCGATTTTGACGGCGGCCGTGCGGCAGGATGCTGGCTTGACTGTGGGGTTTCCTGCCGTAGTGTTGCTGCAGGGTGTAGGCTCTCCTGCAGCAGCGGGACTATGGGTGGCAGCGTTGACTGTGGGGTTTCATGAGGCAGTGTTTGTGACTGCGCGGCATCATGATGCTGCCCTATGGGTGACCTCGGCTGTGGGTCTGGACGAGGCGCCGGCGTCGCAGGAGTGCTCGTTCGTGAGGTCTCCTGCGAGGGCCTCGAAACTTCTTGAGTCGTAGCAGTTCCCGACGTGGACGTGGTTGCTTGTTCCAGCATGGCTTCTCTTATGTTCGCTGCGATAAGTTGACCGAGTGTGCGATTTCCTTCTTTCGATCTTGTAAGGGGCATCCTCTATGTAGAATCCGGTTTTCGATGGACCAGCATGTGCGAGACGCACCTATGACTGGCTCTGGGCTGGGTAGAATTGAAGGGAAATCCTGCACCTTCGGCGTTGGTCGTTACGGCTTAGCAGGAACTTGGTCGGGTCGGGGTTCTGAATTGAAAGACTTGTTTACTTTTTCAAGTAATGTCACTTCGCTGCTACTGTAGGTACTGAATTTCATGGGGTCTGGCCGCCCAATTTATACTATTAAGTTACCTCGGCCGGACGCCCCTTCGCCCCGTATATTTGGCGGGAAAGCGATTTGCGCGGGAAATTTTGGCGCGAAATGACATGTTCATTTATTATAGTTCAATCTTACTCTAATACATTATTTACAGTGCTTATACCTATTTCTATGCTATTTATAATACATTATTACACGAGATCCCGCTCGTTCGGCGTAAAAAATGCATCTGAAACGCGGGGATTCCGTGTCCGCCCGTATATACGTACCTCGTTCCCCACCTGAGGTATAAATACCGGGTTTCCCCCCTCGCTCGCCCATCAGTCGTTGCCTGACTGGCGCGCGAGTAGGGTCTCTAGGTTCCTTTAGTCTGTCTATATTTCTTGGTGGAAACTTAGTGTTATCCACTCGTTATTTAGGAAACCAGCGGTATATTACCCTTTTTTTCTATGTAGGAATGAAATGTGAGGCCTATTATTCTTTATTTCAGGTGCCGATGACATAAGGCAATAGTAGCGCAATGCCTATGTTATAAGAAGGTTTATAAGCTAGATTATTACAAGTTAGGTCGCGACTGACAATTTTATGTTTATAGCGGGTTTATTCTATGCCGTCCTGCACACATAGACCGAAACCGTAAAGTTCTCAGGGTATGATATAAAACTAGAACCAGCAATGTTTTTGGTTTATCATGTGTAATTTAGGTATTTCTTTGCAGAGGAGCTGCAGTCTTGATCATGAGATTATCTGGATGGTGCCATAATAATGCATTGCCAATTTGCCATGCCCAGCTAGCATGATAGTGTTTTCGTCCAACATAAACGTCGCAACTAGGCTAATCTGACAAATACATGAATATGCAACATTTCAGCTCGATTGGTCTGCAGGAAGTTTAAATTTGTGTAGCATAATTTGACCTAACCATAGATAAACAGACATCGTTAATTTTGTAGCATTTTTGATGCAGCAGCGTAGTGTTGTTAACGGAATTGGTATAAACTATTTCAATCGTAATGCTTAATGAGCGTTAATATTGTGGGATGGAAGATGATGTATGCTTGGAACGGAATGGTAAGAAAGGGACAGTGTGATGCGTGTGAGTGAGAAAGGGATAGAATGAAGTTAGGTTAAGATGGACGTGCTTCCGATACTTTTACTTTTTAGCAATGGCCGACTGTAATAAGATGTAGTTTTGGAGTATTTTCTAATAAATTAAGTGTAAACGATTTCGCTTGCTTTATTCATCTCCCGCAGTCCCACATTTTGGGGGCTCGTCCGGGATTTATCTTGGCCGCTGAACCTCGGCACGAGAGCCTCGGTATACTGTAGCAATCCGCGTGCCGTCATTTCTTCCGTATCTTGATTCGCGTTTGACTTCGTCGCGTTCGCGCCGGAGCCTTGTTGCGGTTGCTTGCCCGGCGATACCATCGTTCATTCGTTTCTTCGTATCGTCGTATTATCGTCGTCGTCGTCACGCGTAGATTGTAGTCTTTGGCGTCGTCTTCTTTTATCTACGTGGACCGGCGCGGTAACCTCGTTCACGCACGGTCGGGTCGCGAAAATCTTGCATCCACTTACTTATTCCTCTACTCGCATCCCGGACGAGCCCCCAAAATGTGGGACTGCGGGAGATGAATAAAGCAAGCGAAATCGTTTACACTTAATTTATTAGAAAATACTCCAAAACTACATCTTATTACAGTCGGCCATTGCTAAAAAGTAAAAGTATCGGAAGCACGTCCATCTTAACCTAACTTCATTCTATCCCTTTCTCACTCACACGCATCACACTGTCCCTTTCTTACCATTCCGTTCCAAGCATACATCATCTTCCATCCCACAATATTGTCAATATACTAATATTTTCAACCGACGAAAAACACGGAGGAGGTTCTCAAGTCGACGCGTATACTCGTAATTTAATTTTTTTTATGTATACCACGCCTAACTTTTTATAGAGTACCTAGTTCGATTTTGATAAATCTTTTTTTAATGGAAAGGGTATAACCCCGAAGTTGGTCCCATATAAATTTGAAAAAAAAACCAACCTTAAGGGTAGGAAAATAGGGGATGATTGATTTTTCGTCGGTTAAAACTTTGTTTTTATTTTTAAAGTAAATTATAGGTGATATTGTCCATGCCAATTCCGATAACAGCACTACGCTGCACCAAAAATGCTACAAAATTAACGATGTCTGGCTATAAATGTATGAAAGGTTGCCTGGATGCTCGAATCTCCATACAAACGTAGTTTGTTTCTCATTTTAGAATGACTTGAAACTTTGTATACCTACACAATGGAATCCACGCCTTATCTAGGTCAAAAAGTAATTTCTGTTGCTAGAAAAAAAATAGAGCGAGTAAGTAGGACGGTTTTCATACAAACTATACAAAGTCTCTAATCACTTCATTTTTTAGGGTTCCGTACTCAAAGAGTAAGACGGTACCCTATTACTGAGACTCCGCTGTCCGTCTGTCACCAGGCTGTATCTCATGAACCGTGATAGTTAGACAGTTGAAATTTTCACAGATGATGTATTACTGTTGCCATCAAGTATCAAGAGATGGCCTTTATGCATGAAAATGGATGGAATATTGAAGAGCCATATCGTGTAGATGAGGAATAATAACGATGCCTTTTCAAAACCTCGGGTTCGGCCGATTATTGCAGCCTTATTTCAATCACCTAGTAATCACAAACAACTGAAACAATCACTTAGAAACTCCAAGGATAACTCGTTTGTTTACAACTGAGTATGGGTGTTCATAATATGTCTTCGATTAACCGTTCGTTATGAATTGTACCAAATTGATTTTGACACGCATTTTGCATTTCTAATTCATTAAATGTATTTGCTTTAGGGCGTGCATTGGAAAATATCGCGTTCTTTGAATCTAGATAATACGAGTAGGTAGGTATATCAGTGGCGACGCCTGAAAATTTGAGTTCGTCTGATCTAACCGAAACATGGTTGCTTAAAATTTCCTCGATAGAAAAAAACCCAAGTTGGGTCTTTATTTTAGTTTTTTTACCTCAGGCCGCTCAAACAATAGGTACATTAATCCACACAAACAAGCTTAAACGATGGTATTTTACCTCATCTAAAATGTCACTTAAGAAAATATAAATAAAACTTCGCAAAGTTAGGTGTTTATCGAAATTTGTCCAAAAGAGCCATTCCCGAAGAGTGTTTTCTCGTGCGCGGAAGATAAAAATTGTCGCTTTCACGGGGGCGATAAACTAATCTCCACTTATAATAAATCTCTAAATTAAAAAAAGAATCAGCCAGTTTGAAACTAAGCTTTGCGCGGTTCGAATGTTCTCAGCATCCCATGAACGGAAAAATATGAAACATTTTATATAGGTACATTATTATTCTAGCTGCAACTTAGGATAGTTTTTATCCGACTGCGACAGTTAATTAATTTTCCGAAATATACGACTTCATTTAATTTTTCATTTATTTTTATTGAAATCAAACGCTGCTCCAACTGTCAGCTATAAGAACCGTCAAATTTTCGTCAAAATGGCGGAATTGCTTTGCCTTTCACTTATTAATAATTTAAATCCCGTCTACGATAGACCTTTACGAGACAAATGCTAAAATATAAACCATAAAAAAATATTCGATTCTGATATGAGAACTTATATGCGCAAATGTCGTTTTATGTCGTAATTTCAATAAATGAAATCAACAAATTTGAACAATATAATTAACACGAACTTGTTTTTTTTGAATGACAATGGCACGCGCTCGGCGCATTCAGCCAAAGTACCTGCGGCGCTACCACGAAAACCGATACTCAATGTTCATATATTTGCATCCCTGTCACTCGAGTATGGTTAGTGCGATAGAGATAGAGATACCCGAATATTTTCGAATTCCGAAGTTCGTGGTTATAGCTCAGGAATCGAAAATATGGTAAATAATCATAATGTATTTTCTCGAAAAAGAATTTAAAATAAATATAGTCAAATGGAGAAAAAAACAAAGCAAGAGGTTATATAGGTAATGATTAAGTTATAAGAGTCCAAAGTTTTAAGAGGGGCTATGTTCTGTCCCTTTTCCGCAAAACGCACCTTCATATGAAACGATTGTTTTTTACTATGACGCTCGAGTATATTGACGTCACAGTCCCTCATCGTTTTCTCACTCTAACAAGCGACATTAAAACGGATGTAGCTTCATAATTTTTTGAGATATTTAAATGGGAGTTTCATTATCTTCTTTCTATTTATACATAATAAATGCCTATGTCCTGACTGACTTATTCACTCACTCACTCACTCACTCACTCATCAACGCACAGCCGAAACTACTAATCTTAGAGAGTTGATTTTTGCACAGTATGTTGCTTTTATAACGTGGGCTAGGGATAAAAAGGGATTTTTGAAAATTCTACCCCTAACGGGGTAAAATGGGGGTGCAAAGTTTATATGGGAGAACCTTTTTTTTTTGAGCTATAGACTTACACTTTGTAGAAAAATTTGTTATTAGAATACAAATGAAACACTTTCAGCGTTTTGGAAAATTCCACCCCTACGGGGGTAAAATTGGGGTGCAAGGTTTGTATGGGGGAAACATTTTTTTTTAAATAGAGACTTAAAACTTTGTAGAAAGACCACTCATTAGAATACAAATAAAGAACTTTCAGGGTTTTAGAAAATTCTACCCCTAAAGGGGTAAAATAGAGTGCAAAGTTTGTAGGGGAAAAACTACTTTTTTTTAAATAGAGACTTAAAACTTTGTAGATAAATTATTCATTAGAATACAAATAAAGTACCAAGATTCAGTGTTTTAAAAAAATCTACCCCTAAGGGGGTAAAATAGGGGTGCAAATTTTGTATGGGGGAAACAATATTTTTTTTAAATAGAGACTTAAAACTTTGTAGAAAGATTAGTCATCAGAATACAAATTAAGTACTTTCAGCGTTTTAGAAAATTCTACCCCTAAAAATAGGGGGCTAAAATAGGGGTGCAAAGTTTGTATGTGGGAAACTATTTTTTTAGCTAGAGTCCTAAAACTTTGTAGAAAGATTATTTAAATACAAAGAAAGTACTTTCAGCGTTTTGGAAAATTTCACCCCTAAGGGGGTAAAATAGGGTGCAAGGTTTGTATGGGAAAAACATATTTTTTTTTAATAGAGACTTAAAATTTTGACGAAAAATTACTTATTAGAACATGAAAAATACTACATTCGGCGTTTTACAAAAATCATTCCCTAAGGGGGTTAAAAAAGGGTGCAAGGTTTGTATGGGGAACACTTTTTCTGAGCTAGACACTTAAAACTTTGTAGAAAGATTACTTATAAAAATACAAAAAAAAAAAGACTTTAAGCGTTTTGAAAAAATCTATCCCTAAGGGGGATAAAAAGGGGTGCAAAGTTTTTATCAGGGAAAGTTTATGTTTTTGAGTTAGAGACTTGAAACTTTGTAGAAAAATTACTTATTAAAATACAAAAAACGAACACAAATCGTTTTAGAAAATACCACCCCTAATAGGGTTAAAAAGGAGGAGCAAGCTTTGCATGGGCAACACTTTTTTTTGAGTTAGACTTAAAACTTTGCAAAAAGATTACTTATTAGAATACTAAAAAAGAACTTTCAGCGTTTTAGAAAACTCCATCCCTAAGGGGATCCTTAAGATCCTTAAGAAGGGTAGTAGTGTTGTGTGGGAAAAACTTTTTTTTTTACTAGACTTAAAATATTTGCGGACAAATAATTCCACCCCTAAGGGGGTTAAGAAAGCTTTGTATGGGCAACACTTTTTTTGAGCTAGAGACTTAAAAGTTTACGAAAAAAGTTCTTTCAGCGATTAGAAAAATTCAACCTCTAAGGGGGTTTAAAAGGGGGTTCAAATTTTAAATGGCGAGCAATAAAATTTTAAAGTGTGAGTAAGAGATTTTTAACTTCGTTCTTATTCTGTACGTTAAAAGACTACAAAACTGATTACAGAGTTTTTCCAAATTCATCCCCTAAGAGTGTTAAAATTGGTTCAAAGTTTGAGTATTTCAAGGCATTTTTAAAGTATGAGATTTTTAACATTGGTTTTAGACTGTTTGTTCACAAACTAGAAAATGAACATCAACTTTTTTTTTAATTATCCCCTAAAAGAGGGTTCAAATTTTGTATTGAGAGAAATCATTTTCTAAGACGATAAAAAGTTCTACGCGGACGAAGTCGCGGGCAACAGCTAGTTATAAATATGTCGGCAGTTCTAGAACCATCAGGTCTCGCGCGGGACGACGGCAAGAGGCCCGATGGCATGACCCTGGTTGCCTGGAAGTTGGGATGCCCCCTAGTATGGGATGCCACATGTGCCCCGTCCCATCTTTCTGGGACTTCGACAAGGGCTGGGGCTGCCGCTAACACAGCTGAAAACCTCAAGCGGCGCAAATATGCAGCCATTGATTCTGGCTGCATATTTGAGCCGTTTGGGGTTGAAACGCTTGGGCCGTGGGGGACCCGGAGCACACGCAGTGTACAAACAAAGAGCTCGTGGAAGCAAGTGGTGACCAGAGGGCTGGCGGCTATCTCGAGCGACGGATCGGCATTGCTATCCAGCGCGGTAATGCCGCCAACCTTATGGGCTCCTTGCGGCACGGCACCGATTTAGAGCCGGTTTTTTATTTGTAAATATGTAGTTTTGTTATTTTTTGGTTAGGATGTACATATTTAGGCTAGAATTATTTTATAATGTATTTTATATTTTAATCTGATTTCATTATAAAACGAAGGTTAGCAATATGCATTTAATGATGACGAAGTAAATAGTTAATGCCTAAGTTAGGAGAAACCTGGGCTCCTTCAAGATGCAAGCAACACCTACATAAAATAAAACCGATTTACTTATTGATTGGCATAAAATGGAGGAACTGTTTTGAATAACGAAATTAAACAAAGCTACTTAAAGTTTTGTTTGACATAATTATTTCCAGTGTGCACTATATAATAGTTAGCACTAAACAAAAAATAACTGGAATCAAGATATACAAAAATAGGAAGATCGCCAATATCTTCTATGAAATAGATATCGTGATATCGTCGTGAAGGATGGTTCTATCGAACCAAGAAAAGAAAAATCTTGGCGGAAGATGATTTCACTTTATTCGAGATAGTAGTAGGTAGGTACTATAGGCAAGGATTTCCGTACATTTTGGAAACAGACAAATAAATTTAATTCTAGGCCTGGTCTACCTGTGAGCATATATAGACAACAATGTAGAGCCTAAGGCTATCGCAAATCAGTTTAAGGACCACTTTTCAGTGAAGTCTCCATTGTCCTCAACCACTGACGTGTTGGATGCTGGGACTGACATGCTCGGGGCCTGTGTCACAAGATTCTCTGCTAAAATGATAGCACAAGTGATAAAGGGAATGAAGAGAGGCAAGTCCCCCGGCCATGACGGTTTGAGCATCGAACACACCTACCAAGGGTGCTTGCAATGTTGTTTTCATTTTGTCTGACGCATTCTTTTGTACCAACTGAAATGACAAAAACTGTCTGTGTTCCTATTATCTCCATCTCCATCTCCACTTATAATAAATCTCTAAATTAAAAAAAGAATCAGCCAGTTTGAAACTAAGCTTTGTGTGGTACGAATGTTCTCAGCATCCCATGAACGGAAAAATATGAAACATTTTATATAGGTACATTATTATTCTAGCTGCAACTTAGGATAGTTTTTATCCGACTGCGACAATTAATTAATTTTCCGTAATATACGACTTCATTTAATTTTTCATTTATTATTCTTAAAGTATATCGCCGCCACATCTGTCAGCTAAAAGAAACGTCAAAATCACAGACTAATAAGAAATACTACGGACAAAATGGCGGAATTGCTTTGCCTTTCTTTCGCCTATTAATAATTTTAATCCCGTCTATGATATACCTTGACGAGACACATAGGTATCAAAAGCAAATATAAAATTAATCGATTTTGATATGCGAACTTATATGCACAAATGTCGAATTAAGGCGTATTTTCAACAAATGTAACAACAAATTCAAACAATATAAACTTGGTTTTTTTGAATGGCACACGCGCGCGCTCTTTGCGTATTCAGCCAAACCACGAAAACTGAAACTTGAAGTTCGTATATCTGCATTCCTGTCATTTGTTAGTGCGATAGAGATAGAGATACCCGAATATTTTCGAATTCCGAAGTTCGTGGTTTAAAAGAAAATACGAATGTCGGATAGATCTAAATTAATATTTTATGTGTAAATATGGTTAAAATTATTTGGAAATACTATTGTTGTTATTGTTTTAGTATATTTGACTAGCTTTAAGTTTAATATTGTACGTCCAAAATGGGCAAGCTGTTGGACTTTATTTTACCCAAAACAACTAAATGTACACAGTTCTGATAATAAAGAAATCTTATTTTATCTTATCTTATCGAAAATAGGGATGTAAACACTAAACAAAATAATCATAATGTTGTATTATCTCAAAAAAAAACCACGCAAGAGGCTATATAGGTAATCACTAAGTTATAAGTGTCTAAAGTTTTAAGAGGGGGTTTGTTGCGTCTCTTTTCCGCAAAACGCACTTTATAATGAAACGATTGTTTTTACTATGACGCTTGAGTATCGTGACGTCACGGTCCCTGATCGTTTTCTCACTCTAACAAGCGACATTAAAACGGTTGTAGCTTCGTAATTTTTTGAGATATTTGAATGAGTTTTTCGTTTCTTCTTTCTTTTGAAGCGAGTCTACAGCTACACCTCTATTTGGAAGACAAGCGGAAAGAATCCATACTATCCATACTAATAACCCATACTTCCATACTAATATTATAAATGCGAAAGTGTGTCTGTCTGTCTGTCTGTTACCTCTTCACGCCTAAACCGCTGAACCGATTTAGTTGAAATTTGGAATACAGATAGTTTGAGCCCCGGGGAAGGACATAAGGTAGTTTTTATATCTGAGGGGCTGAAATTGGGGGTGGAAATTTGTATGGAGCTACTTAAACTGCTGCACCGATTTAGATGAAATTTGGTATATTAATAGTTTGAGTCCCGAAGAATGACATTATGTAGATAGTTTTTATCCCGAAAATCATTCCCTAAGGGTATGAAATAGGGGGTGATAGTTTGGATAAAATCCATGTACCTAGATGAAATTTGGTATAGAGATAATTTGAGACCCTTCGAAGGATATAGAATAGTTTTTGCCTCGGAAATCATCCCTTAAGATGGTGGAAGTTTGTTTGCATTATATTTTCTAAGTAAAAGTTCTACGCGGACGAAGTCGCGGGCAACAGCTAGTAAAGAATAAAACAGGTGATGTATCATCCATAAATAACTATAGACCCATTTCTCTTGCTACGGTTATCTCTAAAGTATTTGACAGTTTGTTAAGTTCTGAACTTGATAAGTACTTGTTACTACATGATGCACAGTTTGGATTCAGGCCGGGCCTATCGACAGAGAGCGCCATATGCATGAAGGAAACTGTCAGATACTACACTAGTAGGAGCACACCTGTATTTGCTTGCTTTTTAGATTTATCTAAAGCTTTTGATATGGTGCACTATGAACTTCTGTGGAAAAAGCTTTATGATGCGGGGGTGCCTCAAGAAATAGTACATATTTTTAGACATTGGTACTCGAGTCAAATTAATGTTGTCAAATGGGGAGATGCTGTGTCTGATGAATATGGACTTGACTGTGGAGTCAGGCAGGGAGGGCTGAGTTCTCCTAAATTGTTTAACATTTACATTGATGCACTTATTGGGAGGCTCAGCAGCATGCATGTCGGATGCCGCATACAAGATACCAGTTTTAATAACCTAAGTTATGCGGATACCATGTCATCAACCTGAGCCCCTCAGTAGGAGGACTTAGAAAACTGTTGCATGTGTGTGAGCAGTATGCTAATGAGCATGGCCTTAAATATAATTGTAGTAAAAGTGAAACTATGATTTTTAAGGCTGGTAATAAATGTCCTTTGACTTTTCCTGCAATATTATTAAATGGGGTGCCCTTGAAAAGGGTGTCTGTTTTTAAGTATCTTGGACATATTATATGTGATGATCTCAAGGATGATGAGGATATAAAAAGGGAGCGGAGGGCCCTGGCAACCAGAGCCAACATGCTGGCACATAGGTTTAGGCGATGTACACTACCTGTTAAATTAAGTTCATTTCGAGCTTTTTGCACAACGTTGTATGCATGTGCCCTATGGACCAGCTGTTCGCCAAGGGCGCTGAGTGCTCTCCGCGTCCAGTATAATAACGCGTTCAGGGCGCTGTTGCGGCTGCCACGCTGGTGTAGCGCGTCCGGTATGTTCGCGCATGCGCGCGTGGATGGTTTCCCGGCCATCATGCGTGCGCGATGCGCAGCCGCGCTCCGGCGCCTGCGGGACAGCCGCAACAGCCTCCTGGCCATTATAGCTGACAGGATGGACAGTCAGCTTGTCATACATTGGACCAGAGTACACTCTTTAGTCACCTCGTACACGTGAGTGTCCTGGTTCTTTTACTTTGAAATAACTAACACTAGTAATTAAGTTTTGACAAATGGCGCATTAAAGCAAACAAGGATAAGTCAGTTCATGTTACATTCACGCTCCGGAGAAAAACCTGCCCCGCTATTAAGTTATATGAAGAAGAAGTCCCGCAAAGCGAGGACGCCAGGTACTTGGGCATGCACCTCGATCGCCGTCTCACATGGAGAAAGCACATATGGACAAAAAGAAAACAACTAGATTGCAAGCTCCGCATCATGTATTGGCTGACCGGCAGGAAATCACAGCTCTCAGATACCAGTAAAATGGCCATCTATAAAACTATACTGAAGCCTATATGGACGTACGGCATCCAGCTGTGGGGAACAGCGAGCCATAGTAATATCGAAATATTGGAGCGTTTTCAAAGCAAGGCAATGAGGACTATGCTCAAGATACCACCTTACATAAGTAACAAATATATCAACTTAGACCTCAATCTACAAACAGTAAAAGAAGAAATAGCAACATATAGTAAGAATTATCAAGCCAGACTGAATAATCACAGAAATGAATTAGCTGCGCAGCTGCAAGGAATTGGAAGCTTGCAATTCTCCCGACTAAAGAGGAATAGTGTAGTGGACCTGGCGAGGATATTCGCAGACAAGGAATGAGGAAAGCATCATTGGATGGCTTCCCCATTAAAGAAATTATAACTGATGAAGGACATCAGACAGCAAAATGGATTATTGTTTTGTATAAAACAGATTGCCATGCTTTGCAGGATACAAAAAAAAAAAAAAAAACTAGTAATTAAGTAGGTAAACCTAGATAATAACTTTAACATGTATGGACCCGTGGTTGTCTGAATTAAAAGATTATTGAATTATATAGGTTATTGAACATCTTCCAAATGAAATTCTTGGTTCCAGATTATTTAACTGTGGAATCAAGTAGGTATTTGTATTTGTAGGGTTCTGGAGCCAAAATGGCAAAATCGGAACCATTACCTATAGTTTCGTCATGTCTGTCATGTCATAACCATAATATGTCACAAGCATGTCCATAATATGTCACAGGCATTTTACTCTAAAACTATATAGGTAAGGTGTATTTGAATAAAATTGGGAGGATAGGTGTATTTTGTTAGCCGCTACATAGTTCTGTAATGAAATGGGTAAAAAAATTTTTTTTTAGGTTTGCTCATACATGTAAAAGAAAGTCAAAAAATAATTATCATTGTAAGTCGACGTGTGTGACACGGCACATCAATCGTTAGGCCTTTCAAAATAAATATAAGTTTTCTCAGCAATTTTTTTGATTAAGGGAATATAGTCTGACTCGGAGATAATCGCCCTGAAAGTCACAAAAATTGTGTGCCCTTCTAATTTTCAAACAGTGTGATAAAAAAAAAGAAATCTAGGACATATTGATTATTCAATTCTTTCACCGAAAATTATTTTGAACAAGGTCGGTTCAAAGGTTTTGATAAAACTGCCTTCCCTATAGAAAAGGACGTAAGTGCCATAATATTTTTGTGACGATACGACCTTCTTAATAGGCACGGATTGGCCACGGAACCCTTCGTTGTGCGTGGTCTGACACGAACTTGGCCGGTTTGGTTTCTGTGTAGAGACTTTAGTCGGCATAGTATATAAATCAGTGATCGGAGAATCGGATACTTTTACACCTATTCTTGGGCCTCAGTACCTACACCGCGTTGTTGTTGAGTAGCATGGAGGCGGACTCAATATAATTAAACTAATAAACTTCTCGGGATTTCCCGGAATACCTAAAATTAGGGTAACATAAACACATTCGTATTAAAGTATTTATAGGTAGGTACGTAGTATAGGTACTGCGCCGATAGAAGTGTCAGAAGCGTCAGTGAAGATTGCGAGCTGAGCAGTTGGCCGCCACGGTGCTAACTCCGCGCGCCTGCGCGCTGCAGCGCTCCGTTACCGTGCAACGCAGTTAACAAGTCTGTCATTCCTTCTTTATTTTCACACGGCCGTATACGATTAAAAATCTTAATATTCTTTGTGCTACGTAATTCCTATGTTGATATGTAAATTATTTGTAAATAAAACTCTGTATATAAATTGTCAGACTTTTCTATCATAGGTAGAAGTAAAGCTACGTACCTACCTATAACTGGTGACCACCGACTCAAGAACATTCGTGAATGATAATTTGTAATTTTTCTAACAATGAGCAAAGACAATTCGGAAGAACGTTTTGAGGACGCCGCTGCCGAAGGTCAGGTATGCAGAGTAGGCGTTAGAGTACCACCGTTCAACGTGGTTGAACCCGAGTTATGGTTCGCGCAGATCGAAGCGCAATTCGTTCTCTCGAAAATAACCAGCGACGAGACAAAATTCTACTACGTAGCGGGACAACTCGAAGCCCAGTACGCCTCAGAAGTTAGAGACGTCATAATTAACCCTCCCACTGCCGATAAATATATAAAAATTACCTGTAAACCCTGTATATAATCCACCCCAATAAGTAATTGTTTTAATATTTCTAACGTTAAAGATATAAGTACCTAGATAATCGATCAACTGGAAATTAATAAGTATCTATGTTTTGTCAGTGTAAGCATCAGTACGAGTACCCTCAGCATCACGATCCACGATCCAAAAAGCGATGAATGAAATAGTTACCAAAAAAGCATTTCTGCACTAGGACTACAACGGCTTAGAAATCTTAGTATACCTACACAAAGAACGGAATTTTTATTCTTCAGTCACGCGATCTTGCGTCATTCTATTTAGATTACTTTTAGTTCATGACATCTTTCGTTTGAAACATTGTAGCTATAAGGAAAACGCGACTTGAGTAAAAAAACGTTTTATTACATCCCCACTTTTTATCGTGTAAATTAGGCCCTCAACTTGATCGATGCTTTAATAGATCGTGATCCACACCAGAGATGCACAATGGGTTGTATTTTGACAGATACGATTCGATTCTTTGTGCAAGAAGGCAAGGACAACATTCATGCCGTCTCTCGTCTCTCCGCGCCGATTTATTTCACTGTCTGTTTCGTAGAAGTACTAACACTGAGTCAGTACCTATAATTTTTAAATAAAGTTTTTTATATTTTCGTACAAAAAAGAATTACTTCATCACCGGATCTTAGAAGCAGTTTTAGGCACGTCACTGTAGGCCGGCACCGGCAGCATTTTTTTCAAGAAAGACGATTTTTTTCCGTGAATACCGGTAGTAGCATCCGCGTCATAATTGCCGCCGATCGATTTGCTGTCAATCATCCGAAGATATTTAAAAGTATTAAAACAGACTAGTTAAATAATTAAAACGTTTCGTAGTACATCATAAATTCTGTTGTCTGATGTTCATCAATAAAATAGTGGAAATAACAAGGTTAACGTTTAATTGCGATCGACTGAAGATATTTAATGTACCAAGGACCATCACGTTAAGCGTGCTACAGAAATTCGGCAGTCATTTGTTGTAATACTAATTACTACTGCTACATATTCGGGGCCGATCACGTCGGTTCAGGGGTTATCGTATTATCGTACCGATCAATCAGGATATGAGTTCATTCATCTTCGTAATTATTTTTATTACCAATTGGATTAGATCGTTTGCATACGAGAGTTCTTTATCTTCTTAATTATAGGTGCTTCATCGCCATCGCGCCCACCAATATCCGCTTTAAGCGTACTTTTGTAATTAATTGGACCTAGGCATCCAAGGTTTTTATCAGTGGAATGACGTGGTTATGTATATAAACCACAAAACCAAAAAAATCTTATTAATGGACTGTAGATAAAATTTCGAGAACGAGAATAATTAGACAAATAACGATATGGAGCCTTGAAGTGATTGAAAGGACACTCAACGACGCCTGGAGCTGCTGGGATGCTCCTTCATCAGGTGTAGGACCCTGATACCTGGCTTGAACTGTACAGACTCACCTGATTACAAAGTTACCTGGCACCTGAGTATACTCGGCTGATGAGGTGTCCCTCTGCTCCCTTCAAGGCACTTGTCAATTTACATAGCGCTAAAGTACCTGCCTTAACTGCCTTTTATGTTTGGTATCACCTGTCACAATAAATTATAGTAACAGCAAGTAAATTGATCTGCACTTGCCTATGTGCCCCAGTGACGGCGACGAGGATGCCCAGAACGAGCCCGCAGGAGCAAAGCGTGAAGAGGGCTCTAGTGCGTTCAACCTGAGATCCTAGATTCCTCCGAATTACCTACTTAGTGCAGATGGCGATGGCGGCGTACGTGGAGCTTTTTGTATAACCCAGACTTCCCCCGAGAGCTGGGTACCTGGATCACTGGCCCCGTAGCATGGATATCACGCGATAAGTGACAAGATAAGAGCGTCGTCTCGTTCTATCGAACGGTGTCAGCCAGGGACGGATGCTCTATCATGTCACTTATGCCACGACGAAAAGGTACACGTATCTTTACAAGGTCGTAGGTATTTCACTCTACAGTTTTCCATCGGTCCACAATGATGCAAACAGCAATATATATTTATGGTCCAGTAGACCACGTAAACATTTTAATTAATGGCATGTCATGTTTTTTTTTAGATTCGGCTCATTTGACATCGATACGCACTTTCGTTTGGTTCAATATTAGATGTTCAATTAAGCTCCCTAAGTCACGTCTTCGACAAGGATAATGCTGATCACGGTCATTGTTTATATGTTCAGTGAAGAATTGCCTTCATGATGCTTTTTGTGGTTCCCGCCTCTGACAGAATGTATTAATGATTTGTAGGGATTGTCTAAGTATACCTAATACTTTCGGAGACGGGACGGAACTAACCAGATTTGACAAGCAAATACTTAATAATACTCGTAGAGAAGAGATTTGGACTTTTGTTACAAAATCTCCCAAAACTAGGTACTAAAAGTAACTGGATTTGAATGAAATGTCGCTCAGACTCACACAGTTAAACCTAAATCGTAACGTAACACACAATAACACGTAATAAGATGGTTGTTTATGTTTTTGATACAAGGAGAGTTCGTGGTTCTAAACTATTTCCTGAAATAATTAAGTAGGTAAGTTAAGTAAGATAAAAGTAAGTTGTTTATTGGTAAGCCGCTTAAAGCAAGTTCTTCAAATTCCTGCATGGAAACATTCCCGTCCCTTTATTTATTTATACGCGCGCAATCGTATGTCATCTTTATGTCAACTTCCTTCCTTTAACTACAATATGATGTACCGTACCTACTACCTACCTACGAGAACAAGTGGCGGCGCGTGAACATTTTCGATGGACAACCGATTTTTTTATTATTATTAGTATATTATATATCATATGTCATATATGTCATATCTATAGGCTTGCCTAATAGGAATATTGTGCAAACCGGCGGGAATCGGGTTGCATGATGTGCGCTACGCCACTGCTACCTACGACGCTGAGGCTGAGGCCCAGTCGTCTTTTGGGTAGAGGGCGAGTATAGCCTAAAATACTGAGTGAGATAGATTATTTAAGTTGGCCATATAAAAAGCAACTCCTCTGTTTGGACAGAGGAGTTGCTTACCTTGGGGTAGAAGATTTCTATTCCAACGAGTGCTTTATAAAAAGTCTGCCACATTCAATAATGTCAACCATACAGTAGATAATGTCAACCATGCAGTAAATAATGTCAACCATACAGTAAATAATGTCAACCATGCAGTAAATAATGTCAACCATGCAGTAAATAATGTCAACCATGCAGTAAATAATGTCAACCATACAGTAAAGAATGTCAACCATGCAGTAAATAATGTCAACCATACAGTAAATAATGTCAACCATACAGTAAATAATGTCAACCATGCAGTAAATAATGTGAGCCACACAGTAAATAATGTCAACCATGCAGTAAATAATGTCAACCATACAGTAAATAATGTCTACCACAGAGTAAATAATGTCAACCACACAGTATATAATGTGAACCATACAGTAAATAATGTCAACCATACGGTAAATAAAGCCACACAGTAAATAATGTCAACCATACAGTAAATAATGTCAATCATGCAGTAAATAATGTCAACCACACAGTAAATAATGTCAACCATACAGTAAATATTGTCAACCATACGGTAAATAATGTCAGCCACACAGTAAATAATGTCAAACATATAGAACATAATGTCAACCATGCAGTAAATAATGTCAACCATACAGTAAATAATGTCAACCATACAGTAAATAATGTCAACCATGCAGTTAATAATGTCAACCATGCAGTAGATAATGTCAACTATACAGTAAATAAGGTCAACCATACAGTAAATAATGTCAACCATACAGTAAATAATGTCAACCATGCAGTAAATAATGTCAACCATACAGTAAATAATGTCAACCATGCAGTAAATAATTTGAACCATACAGTAAATAATGTTAACCATACAGTAAATAATGTCAACCATGCAGTAAATAATGTCAACCATGCAGTAAATAATGTCAACCATGCAGTTAATAATGTCAACCACGCAGTAAATAATGTCAACCATACAGTAAATAATGTCAACCATACAGTAGATAAAGTCAACCGTGCAGTAAATAATATCAACAATACAGTAGATAATGTCAGCCATGCAGTAAATAATGTCAACCATGCAGTAAATAATGTCAACCATACAGTAAATAATGTCAACCATGCAGTTAATAATGTCAACCATGCAGTTAATAATGTCAACCATGCAGTAAATAATGTCAACCATACAGTAAATAATGTCAACCATGCAGTAAATAATGTCAACCATCCAGTAGATATTGTCAACCATGCAGTAAATAATGTCAAACATGCAGTAAATAATGTCAACCATGCAGTAAATAATGTCAACCATCCCGTAAATAATGTGAACCATACAGTAAATAATGTGAACCATACAGTTAATAATGTCAACCATGCAGTAAATAATGTCAACCATACAGTAAATAATGTCTACCACACAGTATATAATGTGAACCATACGGTAAATAATGTCAACCATACGGTAAATAGTGTCAACCATACAGTAAATAATGTCAATACACAGTCAAAGTCTGCCACATTCAATAATGTCAACCATACAGTAGATAATGTCAACCATGCAGTAAATAATGTCAACCATACAGTAAATAATGTGAACCATACAGTAAATAATATCAACCATGCAGTAAATAATGTCACCCATACAGTAAATAGTGTCAACCATACAGTAAATAATGTCAATATACAGTCAAAAATGTCAACCATATATTAGATAATGTCAACCATACAGTAGATAATGTCAACCATGCAGTAAATAATGTCAACCATACAGTAAATATACAGTAAATAATGTCAAACATACAGTAAATAATCTTTTCTCAAACATGCAATTTTCCGTCATTACGTGGGTTATATCAGGCTTCAAAGTATCACGTTTCGGGCGGATTAAGTAACTCGAGAGAACTGTAAAGGAATTTCATACGAAATTGAAGGCCTAGACCGGGAAGTAATTTTTTTTTTAATTTTGATTCCATTATGTGTGGCACAGCATCACGGCATTCAGCCATGAAAATTAGTTTGATTTGAGGAGTTTTTATTTATTTATTTCATTGTATTCATAATAATTCCATAGTACATGTCAATATTTCTTATAAAACTTAAAGTTTAATTCACAAAACAATTATTACAATAAAATACATAGGTAATAAGCCGAAAAAGTATAAAGTAAAACTACATCCCGCTCTGCGTCATGCCCGAACCAAAGGTCCCCAAAATGCATGCGGCATTGCCTCGCTGAACAGCAATTGAGACCTGTTGGACGAGCCATGACCCAGAGCGGGGGTCAAGACCCCTCTCCCTCAAACGTCTGCCCAACTCCTTGAAAAGCTGCCCCAGGGCCCAGCTGTCTCTACAGCGACTGGAACGAAGTCGTAGGTTGGTTCCAAGGCAGAGTACTTGGTGTGTTTGAACTTGGCGGCATTTTCAGCCGCCGAACCAGCTGATTTAATGGTGTATCTTAGATGGGACGCTGCAAATGTGCTAACACAAGTGGCATCCCATAGAAGACAACGCCCTCTCTGCCAAGGAACCAACGTCAACCCATCCGGTCTTTTCCCGTCAGTTCGAGACAGACCCGGGGGCTCTAGGATGCACGGTACGTTGGCCGACACCATAGCACGACGCACGATCTCATTAACCTTTTGAACGCCAAGAACCTATAAAGTGGTCGTGTGTCGTCGTGCCCACCACGCCAAGAACCCATATAGCGGTTATGACGTCGGCTGTCAAACCAACCTTCAGTCTTTCATATAAGCTTCATAATCACTCTGTTATAGAAAGAAGGTTGGCGTGTCAGTGCCACTTTAGTACGTGAATCATAGCGTTGAAAAGGTTTAGAATGGTGTCTAGGGAACCGACCCGCACATCTTTTGCAGCTAAGCCCGTGGTGGCCATCCTCCTCCACTATTGCTCCACAAAAGCAACTGCTATCCTCAGGGAGTCGTTGTCGAGCAGAGTGCCGAGTTGAGGGGAAGGCAAGGCATGTAGCCATGCACCGGATGCGGGCTTTGTGAGAGCTTTGAAGCGTGCTAGGTCGGTCCCCGAGGCATCACTCAACAATTGAGCATATGTTTGCTTACAGAAAATGTCGTCCCATCCTCTTTGGACCGCCAAGCTATCCGGGTGATCGTTGGACGGACATAGTGTCGCCCATTTAGCCAGTGCCTCGGCAACGAATTGAACTCGAATGCTGCTGCCATCAATAGATAATATTCGAGCAACAAGATCCGACGAACCATGTGCCGACGCTAAAAAGACTACTAGACCTATGTCCTGGAGCTTTGGGCTTATAACTACTAAATTGCATTATAGATCTTTATCAATATTCCCAGATCTCAAAACTTCTTGGTCTCAAACCTCTCTAAATTGCAGAATGCCTAATTTTTTTTCTTAAAACACCGGAATCTAAATATGGCCGAATTTCAAAATAACTTAGTTTCATAATGCCTAAACTCAAAACACTTTCATGGCATAACAACATATGCTTAAAACAACCAAAGCTCAAAATATCTAAATTTGTATTACACGGAGATTGTCAAGTTTTACATACCTAAGATGAATGTTCTTTTTTCTGCCGCGACGGTTATCTTTTGTGGCACAAACTCTATAGTTAACCATTTTGATACCTATCCTACTTTAATACTGGCAATTTGTAATTGAAGTACTAATGGAAAGATTATAAAGTATGTGTGATTTGAAGAGACGCCTACATTAACTAAAAACCTGTATTGTGTGTGTACTGTATGTAGGTACAAAAACTTGTTGTAAGGTTGAATTCTAGATGATATGATTAAATAAAGGCAATTTTTATAGCATATATTCCTGTATTTTTTATTTAATGCCGTAATAATCTAGGTACAGTCCATTTCATATGTAGGGTAGAGCGGGGCACGTTGAACAGGAACTATAGATACTAAAGTCATAATATTAATATCAATCATTCTCTCGAATAACCACTCGTGAAAAAAAAATAGGCATTTTGCCATTTAGGTGTTTTCAGTTTGAGTTTTTTTTATATTTTGTCATTTCTATCATTTGGTATTTGCAGGCATTGTACATTTCAGTCTTTAGGTATTTCGAGAATATGACGTTTTAGGTCAAAGTCATAATGAATTTCGTTCATTTTAAGAATGAGACAATTTGAAATTTTAGGTATTATGAGCCCATGGTAATTTGAAAATTAGGGGTATAAGTTAATAAGGTATTATGAAATTTGGTGGTTTTAAGCCCAAAGCGTCCTGGATCCGACGCACGCCTAAGCCACCGTATCGAACTGGCAGAGCCGCCTGACACCACTGTTTGTCGTCTAAACTCACATTGAGTATTGACTCTAATCAAGATTTAATAGTGTCGTCAAACGATTTCAAGTCATCGTCATAAAACCAAGTTGGAGACGTCCGTAACATGTACAACGTCCGAGGCAAAGCAAAGCAGTTTCGCAGCAGGATGAGAGAAACATGTCCCGACAGTTGTGTCAAATGTCCATGTGCCAACGAAAGTGCTTGTCTTTTGGCTTGAAGGGTTGATCTAACGCCCTCGGTGAAAATGGGAGCGCCCAGTAAATTGAAAGAATGCTCCTGTATTTGTCTAATGCCTGGTAAAAGTGACTCGATTTCTGCGAGAGAGTTTGTGTCTAAAAAACTGCAAGTATAAAACTCACTTTCATTGTATGTTTGAGAAAAGCACTATAGATAGTATACATGCCTGGCCGTGAAAAGGGCTTGCCGGCTTCGTATCACTATCCGGCGTCCCTACGGTCGGCCGTCTATACCTATACATTGCCTATACCTACTCACCCGGCAAGCCCTTCTTTCCCGGCGTCTGCAGTAATGTACTATCTCTCTAACAAATATTGCTATAATAAGCTCACTTACAAAGATAAATATGTAGATACACGAGGCGCATTACCTATGCCATATTACTTATTCTGTGCCTATACCTGCATTAGTAAGCTAGCACCCACTTTACCTAATTGAAGATTGTATACTTAACTATCTAATGACTTAATAGTACTGAAATTATAGGTCTTATTTAAGCAACCTATCTCTAGACAAGGCTTGCTTGATGTAAGTATATGGACAAAACGCAGCAGTTTGCAACTTTGCAACTTTATACTTAATAGTGGGTTTGTTGCTAAGTTACAGCGTGAAATATATTTTTACATTGGACTTATTCCTAATTAATGTAACTGGCTATCATATAATGTATTATGTTTGACATGCATTTGAATTACACTTTAAATAAATAAACTAGGAACAAGGGAATATTTGTTTTATTCGTTCTAAATACGACGGAAAGTACTTAACGCGCAATTTTCCAACTTCTTTTGTTGCTCAATAAGAATGAAAAAAAAAGGTAGGTAACAAATTGACATACAAATTTTAAAAATAACCGAAGTGTCGCACTCGTATGGAATGGCTCTTAGCTCAATCTTGATGTTTGAAATAAATATTTTTTAAACGTCTTTATTGAACGAGGGAGCGAAGCGAACGGAGTTCTCTACTTCAGCTTGGGCCAAAATTCTTTCGTATGTCCGTTTGTCCGGCTGTTCTCCTCTACAGGTCGCATTTCTCAACCGATTCTTGTGAAGTTTTGTGAGTGGGCTCAATAATTAATTTGGTACCTACCAAAAATAAAATTTTGACAGTAACTTACTATATAGTTTTTTGTTGTCATTTCACACATTCGAAATTTTAAAAATACGAAATAAGTTTCTGTAAAAAAAATAATTTTTGGTACAGTCACCGGCATAAATATATGATGGAACAAAGGCCGCAAAAATTGCTGATGACAACTCTATTCCTAGAGCCGTAACAGCGTGTCAGATATTTTTGCTGCCTTTGATTCACCATATATTGATGCCGGTGACTGTACAAGCTTTTATTGCAGACTGTACTTTTCTGTATACCGTCATCAACTACTTTGAGACGATTCTAACGAGCCCAAACTCCACGGGGTTGGTTACGTTCGGTTCATGGCCACCTTCTGTGTCCATCATCAGATCAGCTCGATGGCACCATAATTTATTATAATATAAGATGGCTCTATATTCAAGAGAAAACTGAAGGACTGGTTAATATGCAAATGTTTTTATGATTTAAATGAATATTTCTTGTGATATGTAAATTCTATATTTTAAGTGTATTATTATTTTTCCCGCTCACGGGACAATGATGTCCCGGACCTTTGGGAGGCGTGCGTGGGGATAGGTAATACCTACAAAGTATCAACTGAGACAACACGTAGAGGCCCTTTTGACAATTTAATGAAATGCAAGGAGTACACCGAGCGGATGCTGTCCCTGCCCGTATCATGGGACGCACACAGAGACAGCACCCGCTGGGGTGTATAGAGACTATTGCTGGTTGATGGAATCTAAAGAAAACGGGTTATTGGGTGAAAATGATGGACTAGTGGCTGGGCTATTGGGTGAAACATCGGACGCCTGCCTGATAAACTGTCTCATTTTTTATCTCTGGCAGACGGTGACTCGCCAAGTGATAGATGGGCCCCTATTAATAGCGACATTAAAAAATGGCCTAAGGGCAACACCAGTCAGAGAGGCTGGGGGGGTAGTGAGGTGGCACTGGACTTTAAACATATAGCCAACTCGCCACTTAGGTGTCCACATCTACCCTCGAGCAACAGCTCTTGCGACTCCACTCTGGACAGCCAGTTAAGGCAAGCCAGAGGTGGAGGGCCTGTCCAACCAACCACCCGATCGGCTCAGCCTGACCACAGGACACCCCCAGGCCCCAGGAGCACACAGGTACGTAGGGTCGCTACTCCCTAACAGCCCACCACAAGCTGCCTTACGTTGACTGATTGCACCAGAAATCTGGTGGGCGATGGGGCCGTCACATCCCTACGCCATTATTATTATTATTAATATTGTACGTCTGAAATGGGCAGACTGTTGAGACTTATTTACTTTACTAGCTGTTGCCCGCGACTTCGTCCGCGTAGAACTTTTTATCGTCTTAGAAAATGATTTCTCTCAATACAAAATTTGAACCCTCTTTTAGGGGACAATTAAAAAAAAAGTTGATGTTCATTTTCTAGTTTGTGAACAAACAGTCTAAAACCAAAGTTAAAAATCTCATACTTTAAAAATGCCTTGAAATACTCAAACTTTGAACCAATTTTAACACTCTTAGGGGATGAATTTGGAAAAACTCTGAAATCCGTTTTGTAGTCTTTTAACGTACAGAATAAGACCGAAGTTAAAAATCTCTTACTCACACTTTAAAATTTTATTGCTCGCCATTTAAAATTTGAACCCCCTTTTAAACCCCCTTAGAGGTTGAATTCTTCTAATCGCTGAAAGAACTTTTTTCGTAAACTTTTAAGTCTCTAGCTCAAAAAAAGTGTTGCCCATACAAAGCTTTCTTAACCCCCTTAGGGGTGGAATTTTCTAAAACTCTGAAAGTACTTTATTATTAATTTTAATAAGTAACATTTTGAATAGTTTTAAGTCTAGTAAAAATAAGTAATCTTTTTGCAAAGTTTTAAGTCTAACTCAAAAAAAAGTGTTGCCCATACCCCCTCTTAAAACTTTGGACTCTTATAATTTAATCATTACCTATATAACCTCTTGCTTTGTTTTTTTCTCCATTTGACTATATTTATTTTAAATTCTTTTTCGAGAAAATACATTATGATTATTTACCATATTTTCGATTCCTGAGCTATAACCACGAACTTCGGAATTCGAAAATATTCGGGTATCTCTATCTCTATCGCACTAACCATACTCGAGTGACAGGGATGCAAATATATGAACATTGAGTATCGGTTTTCGTGGTAGCGCCGCAGGTACTTTGGCTGAATGCGCCGAGCGCGTGCCATTGTCATTCAAAAAAAACAAATTCGTGTTAATTATATTGTTCAAATTTGTTGATTTCATTTATTTAAATTACGACATAAAACGACATTTGCGCATATAAGTTCTCATATCAGAATCGAATATTTTTTTATGGTTTATATTTTAGCATTTGTCTCGTAAAGGTCTATCGTAGACGGGATTTAAATTATTAATAAGTGAAAGGCAAAGCAATTCCGCCATTTTGACGAAAATTTGACGGTTCTTATAGCTGACAGTTGGAGCAGCGTTTGATATCAATAAAAATAAATTAAAAATTAAATGAAGTCGTATATTTCGGAAAATTAATTAACTGTCGCAGTCGGATAAAAACTATCCTAAGTTGCAGCTAGAATAATAATGTACCTATATAAAATGTTTCATATTTTTCCGTTCATGGGATGCTGAGAACATTCGAACCGCGCAAAGCTTAGTTTCAAACTGGCTGATTCTTTTTTTAATTTAGAGATTTATTATAAGTGGAGATGACATGTTATGTACCTACACAGTTTTGACAATAAATCTTATCTTAACTTATCAAAATTGAGTTGTCAGATTCCACCCGAACAAACTTAGTTACATACATAAGTTAATTAGTTAGGTACATACATTGCAAGTTAATAGAAAGCTTGTAAAAGGACTGGCTCACGAGTTCTACACCTCACAGAGCCACCAGTAGTAATAATCTCCACTTATAATAAATCTCTAAAGTAAAAAAAGAATCAGCCAGTTTGTTTGTACTAAGCTTTGTGTTGTTACGAATGTTCTCAGCATCCCATGAACGGAAAAATATAAAACATTTTTTATAGGTACATTATTATTCTAGCTGTAACTTAGTATAGTTTTTATCCAACTGCGACAATTAATTCATTTTCCGTAATATACGACTTCATTTAATTTTTCAGTTATTATTC
Source organism: Epinotia brunnichana (assembly GCA_963854355.1). NCBI lineage: Eukaryota > Metazoa > Arthropoda > Insecta > Lepidoptera > Tortricidae > Epinotia > Epinotia brunnichana. The sequence goes on from OY977940.1 coordinate 20,916,714, forward strand.
TTAAAGTATATCGCCGCCTCAACTGTCAGCTAAAAGAAACGTCAAAATCACAGACTAATATGAGATACTACGGACAAAATGGCGGAATTGCTTTGTCTTTCTTTCACCTATTAATAATTTTGATCCCGTCTACGATATACCTTGACGAGACACATAGGTACCAAAAGCAAATATAAAATGAATGGATTTTGATATGCGAACTTATATGCGAAAATGTCGTAATAAGGCGTAATTTCAACAAATGTATCAACAAATTCGAACAATATAATTTTGGTTTTTTTTAATGGCACGCGCGCGCGCTCTTTGCGTATTCAGCCAAACCACGAAAACCAAAACTCGAAGTTCGTATATCTGCATTCCTGTCACTTGTTAGTGCGATAGAGATAGAGATACCCGAATATTTTTGAATTCCGAAGTTCGTGGTTTAAAAGAATGGAGAACGGATGTCGGATAGATCTAAATTAATATTTTATGTGTAAATATGGTTAAAATTATTTGGAAATACTATTGTTGTTATTGTTTTAGTATACATATTTGACTAGCTTTAAGTTTAATATTGTACGTCCGAAATGGGCAAGCTGTTGGACTTTATTTTACCCAAAGCAACTAAATGTACACAGTTCTGACAATAAAGAAATCTTCGTTTTTTTTCTTATGTTATCGAAAATAGGGATGTATACACTAAATAAAATAATCATAACATAATGTTATATTTTCTCGAAAAAAAAACAACGCAAGAGGCTATACAGGTAATCACTAAGTTATAAGTGTCCAAAGTTGCAAGAGACACAACAAACCCCTTGTGTCTCTTTTCCGCAAAACGCACCTTTATAATGAAACGATTGTTTTTCACTATGACGCTCGAGGATCGTGACGTCACGGTCCCTGATCATTTTCTCACTCTAATAAGCGACATTAAAACGGTTGTAGCTTCGTAATTTTTTGAGATATTTGAATGAGTTTTTCGTTTCTTTTTTCTTTTGAAGTGAGTCTACCTACAGCTACTGAAAGAATCCATACTATCCATATCCATATCCATATAATATTATAAATGCGAAAATGTGTCTGTCTGTCTGTCTGTTACCTCTTCACGCCTAAACCGCTGAACCGATTTAGATGAAATTTGGTATACAGATAGTTTGAGCCCCGGGGAAGGACATAGGGTAGTTTTTATATCTGAGGGGCTGAAATTGGGGGTGGAAATTTGTATGTAGCTACTTAAACCGCTGCACCGATTTAGATGAAATTTGGTATATAAATAGTTTGAGTCCCGGGGAAGGACATATAATAGGTTTGATCCCGGAAATCATCCCCTAAGGGAGTGACAAGGGGGGGTGAAAATTTGGATAGATCCCGTTTAGACGAAATTTGGTATAAAGGTAGTTTGAGTCCCGAAGAATGACATTAGATAGTTTTTATCCAGAAAATCATCCCCTAAGGGGATGAAATAGGGGGTGAAAGTTTGGATAAAACCCATGTACCTCGATGTAATTTGGTATAGAGATAATTTGAGACCCTTCGAAGGATAAAGAATAGATTTTGCCTCGGAAATCATCCCATAAGATGGTAGAAGTTTGTTTGCAAAAAATTTTTCTAAGGCGATAACAAGTTCTACGCGGATGAAGTCGCGGGCAACAGCTAGTAATAAATAAATACCTAGTCGTTAACCGTTAAACGTACAACCACGCCTACAGTATTTTCTTCAGGGGCTGCAAAGCCGTATCGCGCCATTATTATTTCATCAGATAAGCGGTTTGACCACAGAACACTAAATACTATGCTCTGTGGGTTTGACGTTAGGACTTAACCTTAAGCAGATCGCCTAACAAATACCTGGGTTAGGCTGTTCCAAATCGCGTACCTAGCTGATTCGTTGCAAAACTGTGACCGCACTGAGACCTCCATTCGGCCATCAGCGCAACAATAATATACTTTCAATCTTGACAATCTTGATACTTGCATGGCAATAAAGGTAGACAACAGGGTGTCACTTATCGAATGAATGTGTCCAACGTTGGAACGTTTACATGGGGCATTTTACGAAAAGTTGTACACTGATTTTTCTTCGCAGGTGTTTGCTAAGCAAAATCGAAACACTATTCATACTACTCAATGATGTATTATAAAATAGAGGTAGATAAGTTGTCTATACGAAATTCCGTGTTTAATAATGGCCACCAAATTCTGACAGCATACGTTTCCATTGACGACGCGAAACTATATGGCAAGCCGTGTCAGTTAACAAGGTTTTAGTGTGCCACTTTTGGAGCGAGCGCTTATAAGAAATAATTTCCTACTCTGAAAAAATAACTAAATTATTTTAAATAAAATAAGTTATAAATAAAAAAATATTCATCTAAAGAAAATTAAATAAAAAATCTTAAAAAAACAAATGTAATTTTTTTGAATGACCTATTTTTTATATTCTTGTAAATGTAAAAATAAAAAAATCTTGTACTTTTCATACAACTTCCATTTTTAACCGACTTCAAAAAAGGAGGAGGTTATATGTATGTTTTTTTCCATTCCGTTACTTCTGAGGAAAAGTAACGGATACCTATACGGTGATTTTTAATCGGTGATGTGATTAGAGGCCCTGGCACGATGGGTTTTATCGTCACGTTTCATGAGGTACATTTTCGCCGTAATAAAACGCGGCGATAGGTAAAACCTACTGTGCTAGGTCCTTAGGAGTCGAAACATATTAAACCCAAAACAGATTTCAATCGATGAGGTCTCATGCAATCACACCGCTCTGTTTAGTTAATTAAAATCAATGATAATGTTACATTAATATCCACTTACCGTATGGCCAACCTAAATTGTTTGAAGATAAGTAGCTACATACGTCAATTCTCAAAGCTTTGACGGGGCATTTAATAGGTCTTACGTCAATAAACTCTTACGGGTTAGGCTCGTAAAACACACTTTCCCGAAATGTGCACTTTCTGCAAAGGTGCACTTTCCGCAAAATGTGCACTCCCAAAATGTACACTTTCCCAATTTGGAAACTTTCCCGAAATGTGCACTTTTTCAAACAGTGCACTTTTCCAAAACGCATGCTTTCCCAAAATGTACACTTTCCCAAAGTGTACTTTCCGGGAAAATATACCTTCTGCAAAAGTGCACATTCTGGGAAAGCGCACCTACTGCTTACGAAGATTTTTGCCAGTTATGTTTTTAATAACGTGCCACATTGTCTTCGTTTTGGTAAGTGATTTTGTCATTTCGTGTACATAGTTGGTTGATCTTCTTAGACTTATTTATACATTTGTGTAGTGTTTTTGAGTATGATTTGAAGTGCCAGAACACTTTCAGGCAATAATGATATATATCTGGATTTAGTCAAGCTTATGCTAAAGACTAAGTAGGCCAAGCAAATTAGATCCAAAAAAAACGTTATGAGGAATGAATTTCCATACAGCTGGAAATCGTTTTAATACTTCCATTTCGTCCTAAATGCATGTAATCCGAGTTTGCACCATCCCAGGAGGTGTGCATAACTTTTGGGAGCCCAATAACCGCGAAAATTTTTTTTGCTCTTTTTTCAGTTTTTTGCATGTGCACTAAAACAGTACGACGTACGTAAAATGTATTCTATTCAATATTAATGTATTTAATGTGAAATTTTATTTTCTACATTTTTTATTCTATGGGTTTGTCTGCAGGTATATTTTTTTCAAAGATATGTCGGTCTTAACAAGTCGCAAAATGCAAGTTTGCACCTAAACGACAAAATTTTCCCAGTTTCTAACCTTTGATTTCGTCCATACCACTGATCCGAAGTTGAAGTTTAGATATTCATTCAACGCAGAATTTGACCCTCTTTAATATTGGATGGAATATATTTTCTGTCCGAGGTACCGTTTTTGTGCTACATGAAAAAAGAGCAAAAATTTATGCACACTTCCTGGGATTGGGCAAACTCAGATTACAAGTATTTAGGACCAAATGAAGGTATTAAAACGAGTTCCAGCTTTATGGCAATAATTTTCTTCGAAAAACTATGGCGTATCTATATATTGATTGGCCTATAGTTATAAAGGGTGGAAAGTAAAGTCGGGCCCTGCGGCAATATAATCTTATAGCTAACATGCATCCATACAATTACCTACCTAATATTCGTAATAAATATTTTGTTTAAATACATTTTAAGTTCAATTACATCTTTCTAATTACATTATCTTTACAATTACATTACAAACGAAACAAAATTTAATTATTTATAAAAAAACATGTGTATTATTATTATTATTAGGCTAGAATAATTCCTTCAATGATCGACCTTTTAAAAAAAAAATGTTAATGTTTGATTCGGTCGGGAATCTTATTTGTTATGAGGGTACATCGAGAATGAGGGCATACAACATTAAAAATTAAGCTAAGCATACAATTCTAGGCTAATCATTATAAAATAGAATTATATATTATGCGAATTAATATATATTTAAAAAAAAATAATTAAAAAAAAAACATAGAAAATAAAACAAATAAAAGACAAATTATGCATTGGCAATTCAATAAATATTCTATACATAATAATTTAACATATAGTCAAATTTATAATTTATCATCAAGAAAGTCATTACCCGAATAATAACATTTATCTAATAGTAATTTTTTAAATTTAGTTTTGAATGTCGTATTTTGAGGTTCTTGCCTGGAATGTTATTAGTTATCAATATACATTTATAATGGGGACTATTTATACATATTTGTAAGTTCGTTTCCAGTAGCTGCAATTTATTCCTGTACTGTGCTCTAGTAGTTTGTTTATCCTGTTTCAATTCGAATAAATGAGAGTTATCACGGACAAAAAGAGCAGCTTGAAATATATAGATACAGGGGGCAGTGTTAATAGTTTGTAGTGCACAAAGTACGGGCGACAGCTGTTTGGCACACGCACATTCGCAAGGACTCGAATACACTTTTTCTGCATTATAAAAAGTTGCTTGGCTTCGACGCGACGCTATCGCCCCAAAGGACTACAGCGTACCGAAGCCATGCGTACGCGTATGCGTAGTATGCGGATAATGCACACTCGGAATCAGTGTTCCTTTTTAGTATGCTTAGGGCATATAAGAATTTCGACATTTTCGTTTTAATGTTTTGTATGTGGTCCTTCCAATTCATGCCGGAGTCTATAATTATACCTAACAGATTAAATTCCGCGACTTCTTCTATATTATTATGAGGTGGTGTATAAACTTAGTTCTAGTGGCTTTTTTTGAGTAGGTTTAAATTGTATGATTTTGGTCTTTATCAAGTTAATTTCTAAATTATGTTCACCGAGCCATTTCTGTACGGAACTAAAAGTGTTGTTAAGTTGCGAGTTACATTCGGAGCTGTTCTTGCAACCAAACAAAAGAGAGACGTCGTCAGCAAACATAACGCAGGTTGTGTCTGAGTTAAGTACTTTTGGTAAGTCATTAATATATGCCAGAAATAATAAGCAACCACAGACGCTTCCCTGTGGTATTGAGCATGTAGTATGACGCAATTTTGACGTCACGATCTTTAATTCCTCAAGGTCCTTATCAAAGTAGTCTACCTGTACGCATTGTTTACGATTCCAGAGGTACGGTTTGAACCAATTAAGTATATGCAGTACCGCGTATTCCCATTCCATACAATTTACAAAGTAAGATTTCGTGTGATACTTTTTCATACGCTTTTGTCATGTCCAATAAGAGTCCTATACTATATGTTCGGCTGTTTATATGGCCAAAGATGTTGAGTATATATTGATAAACCGCTAATGTTTTTGAGTGGTGGTGAGTTAACATTCTACAAACTCAAACTTGCAAACCACATTTCATAAGCCTACAAATTTTGACTCTACCATCCAAAAAAGGCCCATATTACATCGATCAATATTTACAACAAATAAACATCAAATATAAGGAATATAGAAAATAATAACTCTTTCGTTAGCAAACTAAAAACATTTCTAATAAAAAAGCATACTATTCTACCTCGGAGTTCCTGCAGCATGATGACCTTTTGTAATATCATAACGTAAAACTATAGGTTAACCGTTAAATTAGTTTGTTTACTAGTCTGTCCATGAGATACATTTTTATTCTGTAACATCTATGTAAAAAAACATGGTTTGCAATAAACATTATTACTATTAAAACGTTTTTCTTGAAATCAGTAGTTAATTAAGAAACCTTGACATTTTCACATTTGCACTTCTGTTGACATTTTTATAATTATTTAATATGAATTAAAGTAGCACTGTTTTAGATAAATAAATAATCTGAATGTACCTATATTGTATTGTATGGAATGGAATGTTCTGAAATAAAGATATTTTATTTTATTTTTATTTTAAAAGAGGATCGTAATGAGTCCCTAAGGTACCTACTCTCCAGTACAGCACCATGGCTGGTAGTCCTACTTATTAAACTTTTCCATACATGATTTTGGTTTACCAACTACAACGGATTAATTAGGATTTTATTCACTTACCATTTTAAACAGATAGCAGGTACGCTCGAATAAAATACTGCTTATAGAATAATTAAACTGGTGTTATTATTTCACAAGAACACTTTATTAAACACTATTTAATTTACCGTCTTCGATTTGAGAACGAATTAAAAATGTACCTCGAAGAATTTCGAACGTGCATTAGTTTCCCGCTAAAACGCACCGGTGTCAAAACTGGCGCATGCGCGACGACGCTGCGCAGACCGTCTTCTGTCTGCGATCGCGATTCGCGCCGACCGGGCCGGTAACCGCGCGGTAACCGCTCACCGGCCATTCTTTCTCCCGCGAGAATAAACGCACGTGATGCGCCATGAAAGCACTGCCCGTGGGCCGTGTGGCTGATATTCACAACACTTACCGGCTCGCTCGAGTGGGATGGACCAGTCTGATCTGATCTCTAATTACGCGCGTTGTGTGGCGTTGTTACGGATTTCTGCGTCGAGTATACCAGAGGTGAGCGATTATAGGAGTCGAGACAGGTTGTGAACTTGTGACTAACATAGCTGGATGGGTAGCTAGTCAGATTAGACCTCTTGGAATTAAAGCGGTGTGCAGTCCTTTCGCTTTTCTCACAGGCGCGGGAGGCAACGCGGCTCATCTTATGTATTAGATATATTATACAGGTGCTTGTTTTACCCGTTGTGTTTGTGAAACCACGTGATGAAGGGATTGGCCCGGATATCCCATTCGCACACCTATTACCTATCGCAGCATTTCCGCGTTGAGTGCTAAGTATCTAGTGTAGTAATAGTTTTACAATGTTTTAACATGGTCATCATACCTAATCAGTTGATCAAGTCACTTCACCATGTAAGAAACCTCCAAATGTAAGAATTAAGCTGGTACTTGTACTTACCTATTTACTACATATAGAAAATACTGGAATCGTTGTGTGCGTGATGCGAATTTTAATGTATTAATTTCATACGGTATTTTGTTAAGGATCTTTGAGAAAACCGGAAAAGTTACGTTTAGAAAAATAATCTGAGAAGTTTTGCTTTTTCGCTGCCTCATTTGAAATTGTGTTGATAATTTTGTGGCTTTTTCGCTTTTTAATTACTTATATGAAAAGGTGCGGATTAGATTTTACTAACAATGGTAATTCTAAGTTATTTAAACGATGACAGGGTTAGAACGCTTAATCGTTTGAAAAACTTTTTGTGTGGTAACAGTAAATAAAAGTAATATCATTGTCAAATGATATGCTAACTAAATTGGACTGTTTTCGCTTTTTAAGGGAGTTAAAATGGTTGAAGGGTGATTTACAGATAATGTTATTCACATTAAAGAATATCATGAAAACTTCAATCCCATAAAAACATTCCATGTAAAAAATAGGCCCAGTCTCGAAACTCTTCCACAGTAAAAAGTGGTGAGATATTTCGTGGAGCCAAGTCAGGCATTCTTATTCTTATTAATCTTTATTTGCTTGCTAAATAAAATTTTGTGACTTGGCAATCACACTTACATAGTTTTAGGTACCTATGCAAAAATTTGTGTAATTCCCAAGTTGCAGAATTTTATTTAGCAAGCAAATACTTAAGTCAGCATATGATCAGTTGCATTGTGTGAATTGAAGAAAAATAATAATTGTTCAAGTATCATTATTTAAGGCGTTATATAAGGTGGTCGGAGTTGCAACACCCTGATTTTTTTTTAATTTGCCGCCCTTTTCTATGATCATCTTTCCCTGTGCCCAAACTGTAGACGGCAATATATTTAATACTTAGATGAAAATAATTAAAATATAAACAATATATTTGCCTTAGTATATCCGTCCCACTGCTGGGCACAGGCGTCCTCTCAGTCTCTCATGGAATAATATCATGACAGCAACCTTAGCGACAATCAGATCTCACAGAAACTTTAGTCAAAACTGGTAGACCACTTTCTTGGCCGACCGTACGAGCCGGGATTCGAACCCACAACCGCCGTTTGAAAGCCGCATGCTTGAACCACTAGACTAACTACCTACCGACTGGAGCGATTTGAATACTTAAATACATAGAAAACATCCAAGACTCAGAAACAACTATCTTGCTCATCGATCACAATACATCCGCATGTTGCCAGAGCAGAGCAGATCACTAACTAGTTCGTGCATCTCTCTCTTGCCCTTTCTAGGACAGCACATGCGAGCCACTGAGCTATAACCACGAACTTCGAATCTCGAACTTCGTATATCTCCGTCTCTATCGCACTTATGGTTTATGGTACTCGAGCGACCGAAACGGAGATATACGAAGTTCGAGAATCGAAGTTCGTGGTAGCGCCGCTGTTCCTCCGAGCCCAGCGGGGCTAGCACAACTGACACAACAAGCGCGACGCGAGTCGAGAGAATCCACCCGCCTCTTTCTAATTTGCACAATACGAGTGAGACAGGAGTCGCTGAGTCGCGCGCGACACGACTTAGCAGCAAGTTGTGCTAGACCCTCAGGGCGGCCAATCTTAGTACTAGGTGCGCGGTAATGACAGCATAATAAGTTAACTAGAGGCTGTCAAGGTATTTCAAAATTTCGCCGAATTGTCAGTAGCCTAGGGGTACAGACGGAGGTATTTGGAGTCGATGAGCCGGGGTTCAAAACCTGCGACCGACGCACTTTTTGTATGTTTTAACATTCAAGTGGAGTATTTCAACTAACGATACTAGATGGCGCATCAAATACAGGGGTTACCGATTTTAGGCCCAGAGATTGTTCTCTATTTCAATATATAACAAAGTACTTTGTGTCCGAACCACTTTAGCCTCTTGGCGTGTGGTTGACACTTTTCTCTTTGACAGAGCGTCGAAAAGGTTTTATAAGCGGTATTGCATTATGGAATTATTCCAAAAAAATCCAACAAAAGTAAAAATATATTTATGATTTACATAAAGAACGAACCGATTTTATTGAGCGCGATTGTTGGTACACTTAATAGAAATAGGCTGTGGAAATAGGTTTAACAGGTGAAAACGGTGAGCAAAAAAGTCTACTTGACACCCATTATTGGCCATTATGTTATCCGTCAAGGCAATGTCAATCAATAGGTAGGCCCGACAGTTGAGAGCACATCGTCTCAACTGATCGTTTTGGCGTATTTCGTAATTATTTATTTTTACTTAATTTACGCTAATGTTTAGTAAAGTCCGTGAGGATATATTTTATAGGGTCATCGATCTTCTTGACTCCATATCCCTAGAAAGTTTAAATTTATATGATAAAATAACTAACAATTTAATAAAAACATTAAGGTTGCAATTCTCCAAACCAAGATGTGGTGATAAATGCATGGTATGATTTGATTTAAAATTTAAAATAAATACCTAACAAAAATTTAAGTGACTACTAACTATGGAAAATCCTGAAACCGAGAAAAGTGATGTAAAAGAAGTCGCCGAGGGTGAAGAGACTAAGAAAGAGGTTGTTGAAGGGGAGCAGGCAGAAGGAGAACACGTGGAAGGCGAACATGGCGAAGGGGAACACGTAGAGAGTGAACAAGCAGAAGGTGAACATGTTCATGGTGAACATGTCGAAGGTGAACATGTCGAGGGTGAACATGTCGAGGGTGAACATGTCGAGGGTGAACAAACCGAGGGCGAACATGTCGAAGGCGAAGAAAAGGATAAACAATTAGGCGAAGGAGAGGAGTTAACCTGTGAAGAAGTCCCTGATTTAGAGAATATTGAAGGTGAAATAGCTGAAGACGATAAACCTCAGCCTGCAGAGGAGCCTCCAGTAGATGAAGAAGAACAATATGTCGAGGAACCCCCTCCCGACCCGACTGCACCGTACAACTTCTCTGATTCGCAAGAAGCGCTCCTGCCAAAGTTTGAATTGCGACCCGACCAATTAGCAGAGGTAGAACAACTATGGGACGTTTATCAAAACTACACACCGGCTTATTCCGATCTTGATAATTTTATAACTGAAAAAGAACTCGTCTACATGTTGAAATGCCTTATTCTTATGCCCTTTACCCCCGAACAGTTTCAAGAGTTGATAGAGTACTGTGTTAGACCACCTCATCCTCAAGGCCACATTACCTTCGATCAATTCTTAAAAATGGTAACACTTATGCAACGGAATGTTAATGTTGAAGATGAATTAAGAGCTGCATTAAAAGTGTTTGATAGAGGAAACACCGGTGAAATTAGTCGAGAAGAAATAAAAGAAGTGCTTTTAAAACAAGGTCATAAATTGCCTCAGAAGCAGTTAGATAACCTAATAAAGGAAGTGGATATGAGCAACGATGGTACCCTTGGTCTAGAGGACATAGTGGGTACGATGTGTATAGACTTGAATCCAGAGGATTTGGAGATCTTAAGGAATATCGTGTACCCACCCGCTGAACAGCCCAATGAAGAAGACGATATGTAGACTTATATTTATAACCTGCTAGCATTTGCCCGCGACTTCGTGTTTCGCGTGAAACTCCTTAATCTCGTTCCTCCATACCTACAATCCCCCCGCCCGTCTCCCATTTCAGTCCTTTGAAAGGGATAATTTCCGGACTACTATTCTATGTCTTTCCCCAAAAATTCAAACCAGGTATACCTATACACCAAATTTCGTCTTAATCGCTTCAGTGATTTAAGCGTGAAAAAGTAACAGACAGACAGAATTACTTTCGCATGTGTAAAATGAATATGAAGTTAATTTGATATCTATTGTTTAATATAATTTTGAATGTTGTCAGTTGCTTCATTTTATTTTAAGGGGCTAGGTACCGGCCAAATTCGCTGTTTGCGTCGCTTGATTTACTTATGGTACGTGAGAAAAAAATCGCAGAGCCAACTAACGGGTTTAATTCAAGCCATAGTCAGGGATCAGACAGTCAAGAAGGAGAGGTATTTCCATTTCCACATCCATCTCACATTTCTCTTTCTGGCACACAAATAAAACATGTGTTCAACTTCCTGTACTCAATTCAGTTATTTTTTCAATTTCAGTATACTATTACAACGGAACCAGAACAAATCATACCAGAAAAACAAGTTGGAAGGAGGATTGTGGCTATATCCCAATTCACCAAAAAATTACTCAGCTTCTGTAACCACGGCCCTTTAAGGTGTCCAACAGATGGTATAATACTAACAGGAGAAAAACAAAATGGTCTGATATCAACATTTACTTTTCAATGTAAAATGTGTAACATTACTTTTACAATTGAAAATGACAACTGCGAGGATAATTATTCAGGGACTCGTCACCATTTTGAAAAAGTGCACTATTGCGTAACATTTTAGTACAAACGAATCTCTTAGCTTACGTACCTACCGAAGAGACAATTTCGTACCTTTATAATGCCACGAAATAGTGCATCATTTTATTACATTTTCATAAAAAAATATACGTAACCAAATCTTGATGACATTAAATACGTACAGTCAACCAATTTCATTCCTAGGCCACCGTAGAACCCTGTCACTTTAACTGCTACATAGCGACGCAATAATCCTAGTAACCCGTATTGACATAGCATTTACAACGGTAAGGTTCTATGATGGCCTAGGAATCAAATTGGTTGATCGTACATACATACTCAATCATACAAAAGCAAAAAATGTTACCGCTATATAAATAAAAATAAGTATTTAAAAATCAAAGAGTGTATTTTTAACCCTGTGTACTCCCATAAAATAAATGAACTCAGATTAAGCTGAACATTTAAGAACCTTGTCATAGGAACGTAGTAAATTAAAGTAGTTTGAATTTGTCACGTCAATGACAGCGATAAGATACTTAAATGTTAAGCTTCTTTTCCAAATTTAGTATTAATACTTGCTCAGACCATCGATCAATTTAAAAACATTCATTATAGGGGCAACCCTGAAATCAAAAAAAAACAGCTGTTTCATACAAAAGTTTATTACGTACTTGACCAAAATATATGCAACATCTGTTTTAAATTAACATGCTGTATGTGGTGATACATACAGTGAACCGATATTACTACTTAAAACTCGATCTTCGATCGATTTACTAGTTTAGGCAGTAAAATCGGTATACAAAGTTAATATTAAGAAGAAACCTTTGTTAACTTCCGAGCGCTCAATACCATATTAAATACTCCATATTTCGTGCGTCTGGATGAGTAGACATGCACTAACAAGTAATACTGAATTTTTTTTTTTTTTTTGATGGACTTACTACGAGCCGGGCCACTACTGGGCCCTTTTGCTCGGCGCGGACATAGCTTGTTTGGCCTTGGGGCCAAAAGTAATACTGAATGTCTTCCTCTACATATTTAAGACCCCTTCCACCGCCCTAATATTTCCGTACAGCGGTAAAATAGCATAGCTCGGCGAAGATAAGGATTATTACCTGCTTTAGAACAATGAAGTTCGCACCTGCGAACATACACACTCAATAGACCAAGCAAAATTAGGTTTTATGGCATAGACCATAAATTTTGATTATTAAGCAGTACTTTCTAAATTGCCAAAATGAGTGAGAACTGCAGCTGCGTACGTTATTTTTTTCGTTTATTATCTAAATACGTGTTTACCTCGAATAAGAAATTAAAAAAACCTAAATATGAAGGCTTGAATCAGGCTATACTACCACGGTTGTACAGTCAGTGTCAGAATAATATGCCTGGCTCATATAAAAATAACACAATAAGCGTTGTTATAAAGGTTATTCGAGCGCATGGATTCCCATACAAACAAAGTCCTCCATTAATATCTGCCCCTAGGAATTCAATTATAATAGACGTACAGCATATACTGATAACGACTGGTTGCAAAACACAAAACAAGTCTTGAAGTAGAAGTCCCTAGAGGGGAGTTTCTGGCACTGTAAGTATTTTATTAAAAACTTACCTTACGGTACCTAATTATCTCAGACATTCCACTATCAAAATAAATAAAATACGGTAACGAATTCAAACAAAAAATATGGTTACAAATATGTGGTTTAGTTAAATTGAAACGAATTTATTTAATTTAACAGTTTTTTTTTAATTTTGGGTTACATAAAATTTTGACAACAACTAATTAAAAATCAACACACAAAAAAAACAAAATACAGTCAACTAAATAATAAAATGGCACATGGGCACATCCCTATGACGCGTGGAGGGCCGCTCTTAGCTCACAGAGCACCGCAATATACTTCAGTCAATCATAGCCAGACAAAAAATGAATAAAATTTAACTTCTAATATAATATTTATAAATATTGCCATGTCAAAATTAATGTACTTACGTATCAAGAACTATTTAAAAAAATGGTCAAGTTACTTATAAAGCTTTTTATTACATAAAATTAACGCAAACGTTAGGCGCGCCTGTGGCCGTCCGTGGCTTCAGTGGCACAAGTTTTCGTCCGCGCCCACAGCCGTCGTTAGCTGTCAAAAGGTTAAATAAAATATATTTATTTTTAACTCTAGTGTTTGGGTTGTCAACTCTCGGCCTATAAAATCGAGTAATGAATGCGCGTTGTAATAATACGCAACAAATCCGCTAGATGTCGATGGAAATCATATACGTACGTCGTAGTTTACCTGTTATCTACTAGATGGCGGTGCACGCGCGTAATCACGTAAAGTTTGTAAGGTGAAGAACGAGGAAGAGGGGTCAACAAAGTTGGAACGAGCAAGGTCATTCAGATAGGGGACGCCCTTAATTTAAGATCGCTGCTAGCTCTAGGAGACGCTACACGAGCGAAATCGACAGGCCTGCATGCAGTCCTGCAGCGTGATTCGGCACGTGTGGATACGTGTCAGACGGAAGCACGGCTTCCAATAGAGAACATTACTGCAATGTTCTGCCGCCAGAGGCAGCACTACCACTAATAGTGAACCAGTATAGGAATATAGGGATTCACACACACATGCACAATTGATTGTCAAATGAGTGACAAGGATGCTTGCATAGACAATACCGCAAGTGGGAACGAGATACAATGTCAACGCTGCTAGTGTCGCCACCTACGAAGAGTTTTGCGTAATGTTCTCTATTACAACCATTACCCAAAAAAAAACCCAATTTAAAAATTCACTTGTCTGCCCCGGACCCCGGTGTTCTGAGAAAAAAACCCTTGTCTGCCCCGACATTTTGGTCAAATAGCGGCCGCAAACAAACCAATTCACAAAACAAACCATGAAGACGTGGTTTTGGGTATTACTAATGTTTAGCCATTTTGTCAATAACATATGACAGGAATTTTGTAGCCAATTTTACTTAGTTTTTCTTGCAAATAAGATCTATGACGTACAATAGGTACTCGTTTTTGAAATCCTTATTCATTTTCCTAGTTGCTTAAATTTAAACTACATCTTCGATGGAAAATAAAAGAGTATTTGTTGCGCAAAAAACGCAAATACAGATAAAATATACTTATTTCCTAAAAGTTAATATATAAATACTTTTATGGTAGACTAGCTTTAGCCCGCGACTTTGTCCGCGTGGATCTCATCTCGATAATCGCCTTAGAGGTAGAGGACAATCGCTATTAAAGTATTTCACCTTTCCATCCCTTTAGGCGATTATTTCCGGGATAATAGCTATCCTATGTCCTTCCTAGGGTCTTAAACTATATCCATACCAAATTGTATCTAAATCAGTTTAGATAAAGCATGCAAAGGTAACTAGACAGACACCTGTATATACAGGCGGATAGAGTTACTTTCGCATTTACTGGAAACATTATTACTTTCTGGATTCGCTACATTACTGGATTTTTTAATAAAAATTTGTTGAGTAGTTCTCACTCACTCACGTTAGTTTGGGCTACCCGTTATCTAATGCGAAAAGACACAAAACTTTGCATGCCATCCCAATTTGACAGTATTATATAATACATTATTTTGTCTGATTGATTGATGAACTGATAAGCAACTTTTCAATAATGGTCAGCAGTTCTAACCTAAACTAACCTACATTCTTGCTAGTAGTTGGATTCTGTATACAAACTGACTAATTAATGACTTAGGTACTTTTAGTCAGAATCTATTTTACTAACAGCTAATCAAAAAATTCATTTAGTAATTAGCCAGGCCACATAGATGCACCTTTCCAGTTCCACGTCACCACATGAACTACGGTCCGCACTTGACTTGCTTTCCATACACACATTTAAGCTACATTTAAGTATACCTTTTTAGGGTTCCGTAGCCAAATGGCATTAAACGGAACCCTTATAGATTCGCCATGTCTGTCTGTCTGTCTGTCTGTCTGTCCGTCCGTATGTCACAGCCACTTTTTTCCGAAACTATAAGAGCTATACCGTTGAAACTTGGTATGTAGATGTATTCTGTAAACCGCATTAAGATTTTTACACAAAAATAGAAAAAAAAACAATAAATTTTGGGGTTCCCCATACTAAGAACTGAAACTCAAAAATGTTTTTTTCATCAAACCTATACGTGTGGGGCATCTATGGATAGGTCTTCACAAATGATATTGAGGTTTCCTTTATCATTTCTTTCTTAACTGAATAGTTCGCGCGAGAGACACTTCCAAAGTGGTAAAATGTGTGTCCCCCCCTGTAACTTCAAAAATAAGAGAATGATAAAACTAAAAAAAATATATGATGTAGGTACATTACCATGCAAACTTCCAACGAAAATTGGTTTGAACGAGATCTAGTAAGTAGTTTTTTTTTTAATACGTCATAAATCGTAAAAAGCTATTTATTTAACGGAACCCTTCATGTGCGAGTCCGACTCGCACTTGGCCGTTTTTTTTTAAACACACTTATTGTTGAATTTTATAAAACCCTTACTTATTGCTTGCCTACCTTGAATAAATAACCTACCTTACACATTTCAAGACTCTTGGTTCAGTACCTAGTTTAAGCTTAGTGTTGATGAGCAAACTCCAAATGCTAAGTCATGCACGTCAGCGAGGCGCATGGCTGCCATCGCTGGCTGGACCATTGTGTTGTGACGCAATCAGCCTCGCACACTATCGCTGACATAGGTATAGATTATGATGTTTATTTTTCTGACCATTATCCCATGTAATATTACATGTGAACTAGATCTTGTTAAGCCAAAGATCAATAAAATTTAATAAATATGCCATGTTGTAATACAGTAACATGGGGCGACAGAGACCATTGTCAAATTAATGAATATCACGAATTGTGTAATGAGAGACAACTATCGAGTCCAGTACAACAATGGCTTCAGGATGTTGCTGGGACTGCCGCGTTTCTGCAGTGCATGTATGTTTGCGCTCGCGGGAGCGGACGACTTCTACGCCATTATGCGCAAAAAAACTGCCTCCTTGCTCTGCAGACTTTGCGCTAGTTCCAACTCCATCCTGATGATCATAGACGTCCATAGCCGGGCGGTTTGACTCGCGTATAATGTGCCACCTTATACAGATGCACGTCAGCAAAAGGTGACGCCGTTTTGTATGTTAACTGAAGTTGTATTTTAATTCAATTTATTTTCAATTTAATTTATTTTTTAATTTCAATTCTAATTATTCCAATCAAATGAATGGAACGTGTACTTAATTCAATTCCACACTAACATAGCTTAAGCCGATTATTGTTACTAACAAAATACCTATGGACCATAAGTAGTCTGAAATAAATGATTTTTATTTTATAAGGGTACTCAAGATGCTTGAAGAATGAAGAATACTTAGATGTTATTGGATGTAATTATAACTTTTTCAAAAATAACAAATATTTTTCAATAACAAGTCCAAAAATAACTAAACTTTCATAGAAATTTTCACCCCCTATTTCACCCTTACCTTTTTTTTATTTGTGACCGAAAAGCCAAATCTCAAATTTCATAGATCTACCTTCAAAAATAACGAAACTTTCATATAAACTTTCACCCTCCATTTCTCCCCTTTAAAGCACGAATATCCGATAAAGCTCAAAGAAAACCTATTTTTATTTCTGACCGAAAAGCCAAGTCGCGAATTTCAAAGATCTACGTTCAAAAATAACAAATTTGCATACAACGTTTTATCCCCAATTTCACCCCCTTAGGGGTTGAATTACAAAAAATCCTTCCTTAGTGCGCCTCTACGTTACTTGATTGATGTATTCCAAATTTTATGGGTGTATTGTATCTTTAGTGGCATGCGGCATTTTTTAACCGACTTCAAAAAAGGAGGAGGTTATATGTTCCACTGTATGTATTTTTTTTAAATGTATGTTCGCCGATTTCTCCGTCACTTGTGGGCCGATTTCCAAAATTATTTTTTTATTCGAAAGAGTATACTCCCGAGGTGGTCCCATTGTCACCAATTTAGGATCTGATGATGGGATCCCAGGGAAATTGAGGGTAACCCTCAAATGTTATAGGCACGCGTGTATATAGTGATTTTGGTATTTTCTATTATTTATAACTCGTGTATTTACCCTCGGAAATCGCAATTTTGGTTAAGTGGAAGTGATGATGAAGACCACAGATGACTTATGGAACTCCGCAAAGATGTAAAGTACGTCAAAGATTCTGACATGATTCCGTTGAAGTAGCAACTACTGAAGTGTTAATTCTTAGATCCTTGAGGAATCGACGGAACTCCTCAAAGATTATCAGCCCACATATAGCGACTTGGGTTTTTTCTGTAATAATCAACGCATGTGGTCATAGATAACCAAGTGCAAGTGGTGCAAGTAGTGCACCTTATTTCACTTTAAGGACCTGGACGTTAATAATTATCGGAAATATTCTCTAAAAATGATGCTAATGAACGTGTATTAGAGTTTTATGGTGGCCAGACCGATATCTGTTTAATTAGGTCTTTATTAATAGAATCACATTTTTCTTTAAAATGTTCTACAAGTTTGATTGCTTGTGGTGAAAAAAAATGTATCAGGACCAGAGTGGCCAACTTCCTAAAAAATAGTTTATCTAATACTGATTCTAAAATGGTATAACACATGCCATTTACATCTTTACAAATAAAGATGTTGCTATAAATGTTTACTTTTAAACACCTTGTTTTGGTACAATTCGCTCTTCGAAAAGTGCGAATATCTCGAGAAACCAGGGGACTTTTACTAAACCTCAAAGTCGATTTTCTGGACCAGTATAAGGTGCCCTATTCGTGGTTACAAGGTTGTCCATTATTTACCGGACACCCTGTATACCGCACAATAGTCAATACCTACTGAAGCAGAGTTGCACGACAGAATTTTGAATGCTGCACTCGAAATAAAAAATAATCCGGGAATGATTCATCGGGCTACCCAACAAATTCAAGCTCGGGCCACATTGTGCCTTCAAGAAAGAGGAGGTAATGTTGAACACTTGCTAGTTGATACCCATACACTAGGTATACAGGGAACGCCCTTTGCAACAGTAGAATGAGTTTTTTTCTTTAATAAAGGTTTATCAATCGAATTTATTTATTTACGCAATTTTTTGAATTACTTTTCTTCGTAGGAAGAACAGTAGTGTTATCTCCACCTTAAACCTGATAACTCCCTTTAACTACCTGAGAACAAGAGGTCATTTTACGTCGATTTACGTACCCATTTGAGTGGTATTTTTCAAAGTCCGAGACAGTTTGAAAACGGTTTTAGAATCGACATTAGGTAAGTGAGGATTAATATTAGCAAAAACTACGTTAAGAAAGTGTGCGTTTTCTTTAGGAAATTGTGTTTTTCTTTTAAAATTCGTAATTTTTCTAGCCATTTTTCAACATCTCATTTTTTTTTGCGGATTTTTTCTATTGGTTGGTTTTAAATTTTTATTAATAATTAATCCTGTCCATTGTTAATACTCTGCATTTTTTTTTTCGTTTATGAACCATATGATTAAAAGTTAAACTGTCTGAATAGGGAACATTACGCAAAACTCTTCGTAGGTGGCGACACTAGCAGCGTTGACATTGTATCTCGTTCCCACTTGCGGTATTGTCTATGCAAGCATCCTTGTCACTCATTTGACAATCAATTGTGCATGTGTGTGTGAATCCCTATATTTCTATACTGATTTACTATTGTGGTAGTGCTGCCTCTGGCGACAGAACATGGCAGTAATGTTCCCTATTAGGTGTAGTGTACCTACTACCCAAGTTTTTACCAAAATTTTAAAAATTCTGTAAAAAAAAGCATGGCTGAAATTTCACTCCTTTTATTATGTACCTACACTTTATCGGATACCACCCTGTATAATAACCACAAACAATTACAAACATTCCTTACCTTATGACTTTACGAGTTTCTTTAGGAGTTTTTCAACTTTATAAGCACAAACATATAATATTCCACCCAATTTTCACTTCACTATTCACATTAAACATTCACAAATGTAATTACTCGTAAGTAGCTCGCACTATTATCTAGGTATTAAATAGTTATTTGTGTCACAAGGGAGCAAAATAGTATATTTACGGCGAGGGCGGTGTATTGAATCCTGAACGTAGCGAGGGATCCTACAATAGAATCCTGAGCGTAGTGAGGGATTCAAGTGTTAACGCCCAAGACGAAAATAATTTTGCTCCTGAGTGACACATGTAACTTTTCACACCGACTATGAGGAAAACATTTGCAAAAAAAACAAAAAAAAACAAAAAAAAGAACAAAAAAATTAAAAACCAACAAAAACAAAAAAAAACCAACAAAACCAAAAAACAAACGAAACAAAAAAAAACAAAAAAAGAAAACAAATAAAACAAAAAAGAACAAAAAACAAAAGGAACAAAAGAAGAAAATAACAAAAAAACTACAAAAATTATAAAAAAAAAGGAAAAAATAATACAAAGAATACAAAAAAACAGAAAAACGAAAAAAATAACAAAAAACGAACAAAAATACAAAAAAAAACAGCAAGAAAACCAAAAAAAAAACAACAAAGAAAAAAAAAACAAAAAAGCAAAAAACAAAAACACAAACGAAACTAAGAAACAACAAAACGAAAAAAAAAACAAAAAAAAAACGAAAAAAAAACAAAAACGAGCAATAAAAAAAACAAAAACCAGAAAACCAGAAAAATAAAACAACAAAAACAATTGAAACGGGAAACAAAAAAAAACTAAAAAAAATACTAAAAACAACAAAAAAAACGAACAAAATACAAAATACGAACAAAAATAAAAATAAAACAAAAAAAACTGAAACAAAAGAAAAACAAAAACAAACAAGAAAAAAAAACAAAAACGAAGAAAAAAAAAAACAAAAAAACAACAATAAACAAAAAAAGTACAAATAAAAAAGAACAAACAAAAATATCCTCATATATAATAAATAAATAAATAATACATATTTGCGGACAATCTTACACAAATCAACCTAGTCCCAAACTAAGAAAAGCTTGTACTGTGGGTACTAGACGACGATATAGATACTTATATAGAGAAATAAATACTTAAATAATAATAATAATAATATAATAATATTTTGCGGACAATCTTACACAAATCAACCTAGTCCCAAACTAAGCAAAGCTTGTACTATGGGTACTAGACGACGATATACATACTTATATAGAGAAATAAATACTTAAATAGATAGAAAACATCCATGACTCAGGAACAAATATTCGTGCTCATCACACAAATAAATGCTCTTACCGGGATTCGAACCCAGGACCTCTTGCTTCGTAGGCAGGGTCACTACCAACTAGGCTAAAGCGGTCGTCATTATTAAAATACATAGAAAACATCCATGACTCAGAAACAAATATTCGTATATAGGTATATACAACAGAAAAACTAGCTACTTACCACACATTAATTATGACACCAGGGAACAAATCATGGGGATGCTGCTCGAACGAGTGCCTTGAAGACGAGGGGAGTATTACATGTACCAGCTGCAATAAATTGTACCACTTAGGATGTTTATCGGCCTCAAATATAAAATTTAACTCGAGACTCCCGACCAATTGGAAATGCCCCGAGTGTAACGCTTCTAGAACATCAAAACAAGACTTGACCCCTGCACATAATGCTCCTACGGTTAGAGGTAACAAGAGACCGGCAATGAGCTCGCCGGAGGCTGCTACCGCCGTAGTGAGCTCGGAAAAATAATATATACTAGCTGTTGCCCGCGACTTCGTCCGCGTAGAACTTTTTATCGTCTTAGAAAATGATTTCTCTCAATACAAAATTTGAACCCTCTTTTAGGGGATAATTAAAAAAAAACGTTGATGTTCATTTTCTAGTTTGTGAACAAACAGTCTAAAACCAAAGTTAAAAATCTCATACTTTAAAAATGCCTTGAAATACTCAAACTTTGAACCAATTTTAACACTCTTAGGGGATGAATTTGGAAAAACTCTGAAATCAGTTTTGTAGTATTTTAACGTACAGAATAAGACCGAAGTTAAAAATCTCTTACTCACACTTTAAAATTTTATTGCTCGCCATTTAAAATTGGAACCCCCTTTTAAACCCCCTTAGAGGTTGAATTTTTCTAATCGCTGAAAGAACTTTTTTCGTAAACTTTTAAGTCTCTAGCTCAAAAAAAGTGTTGCCCATACAAAGCTTTCTTAACCCCCTTAGGGGTGGAATTTTCTAAAACTCTGAAAGTACTTTATTATTAATTTTAATAAGTAACATTTTGAATAGTTTTAAGTCTAGTAAAAAAAAAAGTTTTTCCCACACAACACTGGCTACCCTTCTTAAGGATCTTAAGGATCCCCTTAGGGATGGAGTTTTCTAAAACGCTGAAAGTTCTTTTTTAGTATTCTAATAAGTAATCTTTTTGCAAAGTTTTAAGTCTAATTAAAAAAAAAGTGTTGCCCATGCAAAGCTTGCTCTCCTTTTTAACCCTATTAGGGGTGGAATTTTCTAAAACGATTTGTGTTCTTTTTTTGTATTTTAATAAGTAATCTTTCTACTAAGTTTCAAGTTTCTAACTCAAAAACATAAACTTTCCCTGATAAAAACTTTGCACCCCTTTTTATCCCCCTTAGAGATAGATTTTTTCAAAACGCTGAAAGTCTTTTTTTTTGTATTTTTATAAGTAATCTTTCTACAAAGTTTTAAGTGTCTAGTGCAGAAAAAGTGTTCCCCATACAAACCTTGCACCCTTTTTTAACCCCCTTAGGGAATGATTTTTGTAAAACGCCGAATGTAGTATTTTTCATGTTCTAATAAGTAATTTTTCGTTTCTATTAAAAAAAAATATGTTTTTCCCATACAAACTTTGCACCCTATTTTACCCCCTTAGGGGTGAAATTTTCCAAAACGCTGAAAGTACTTTCTTTGTATTTAAATAATCTTTCTACAAAGTTTTAGGACTCTAGCTAAAAAAAATAGTTTCCCACATACAAACTTTGCACCCCTATTTTTAGGGGTAGAATTTTCTAAAACGCTGAAAGTACTTAATTTGTATTCTGATGACTAATCTTTCAACAAAGTTTTAAGTCTCTATTTAAAAAAAATATTGTTTCCCCCATACAAAATTTGCACCCCTATTTTACCCCCTTAGGGGTAGATTTTTTTAAAACACTGAATCTAGGTACTTTATTTGTATTCTAATGAATAATTTCTCTACAAAGTTTTAAGTCTCTATTTAAAAAAAAGTAGTTTTTCCCATACAAACTTTGCACTCTATTTTACCCCTTTAGGGGTAGAATTTTCTAAAACCCTGAAAGTTCTTTATTTGTATTCTAATGACTGATCTTTCTACAAAGTTTTAAGTCACTATTTAAAAAAAAATGTTTCCCCCATACAAACCTTGCACCCCTATTTTACCCCCGTAGGGGTGGAATTTTCCAAAACGCTGAAAGTGTTTCATTTGTATTCTAATAACTAATTTTTCTACAAAGTTTAAGTCTATAGCTCAAAAAAAAAAGGTTCTCCCATACAAACTTTGCACCCCCATTTTACCCCCTTAGGGGTAGAATTTTCAAAAATCCCTTTTTATCCCTAGCCCACGTTATAAAAGCAACATACTGTGCAAAAATCAACTCTCTAAGATTAGTAGTTTCGGCTGTGCGTTGATGAGTGAGTGAGTGAGTGATGTGAATAAGTCAGTCAGGACATAGGCATTTATTATGTATAAATAGATAGAAGATAATGAAACTCCCATTCAAATATCTCAAAAAATTATGAAGCTACATCCGTTTTAATGTCGCTTGTTAGAGTGAGAAAACGATGAGGGACTGTGACGTCAATATACTCGAGCGTCATAGTAAAAAACAATCGTTTCATATGAAGGTGCGTTTTGCGGAAAAGGGACAGAACATACCCCCTCTTAAAACTTTGGACTCTTATAACTTAATCATTACCTATATAACCTCTTGCTTTGTTTTTTTTTCCATTTGACTATATTTATTTTAAATTCTTTTTCGAGAAAATACATTATGATTATTTACCATATTTTCGATTCCTGAGCTATAACCACGAACTTCGGAATTCGAAAATATTCGGGTATCTCTATCTCTGTCGCACTAACCATACTCGAGTGACAGGGATGCAAATATATGAACATTGAGTATCGGTTTTCGTGGTAGCGCCGCAGGTACTTTGGCTGAATGCGCCGAGCGCGTGCCATTGTCATTCAAAAAAAACAAATTCGTGTTAATTATATTGTTCAAATTTGTTGATTTCATTTATTGAAATTACGACATAAAACGACATTTGCGCATATAAGTTCTCATATCAGAATCGAATAATTTTTTATGGTTTATATTTTAGCATTTGTCTCGTAAAGGTCTATCGTAGACGGGATTTAAATTATTAATAAGTGAAAGGCAAAGCAATT
This sequence comes from Epinotia brunnichana, assembly GCA_963854355.1. Lineage (NCBI taxonomy): Eukaryota > Metazoa > Arthropoda > Insecta > Lepidoptera > Tortricidae > Epinotia > Epinotia brunnichana. Next base: position 20,940,826 of record OY977940.1, read on the forward strand.
CCGCCATTTTGACGAAAATTTGACGGTTCTTATAGCTGACAGTTGAAGCAGCGTTTGATTTCAATAAAAATAAATGAAAAATTAAATGAAGTCGTATATTTCGGAAAATTAATTAACTGTCGCAGTCGGATAAAAACTATCCTAAGTTGCAGCTAGAATAATAATGTACCTATATAAAATGTTTCATATTTTTCCGTTCATGGGATGCTGAGAACATTCGAACCGCGCAAAGCTTAGTTTCAAACTGGCTGATTCTTTTTTTAATTTAGAGATTTATTATAAGTGGAGATAAATAGATAGAAGATAATGAAACTCCCATTCAAATATCTCAAAAAATTATGAAGCTACATCCGTTTTAATGTCGCTTGTTAGAGTGAGAAAACGATGAGGGACTGTGACGTCAATATACTCGAGCGTCATAGTAAAAAACAATCGTTTCATATGAAGGTGCGTTTTGCGGAAAAGGGACAGAACATACCCCCTCTTAAAACTTTGGACTCTTATAACTTAATCAATACCTATATTTATTTTAAATTCTTTTTCGAGAAAATACATTATGATTATTTACCATATTTTCGATTCCTGAGCTATAACCACGAACTTCGGAATTCGAAAATATTCGGGTATCTCTATCTCTATCGCACTAACCATACTCGAGTGACAGGGATGCAAATATATGAACATTGAGTATCGGTTTTCGTGGTAGCGCCGCAGGTACTTTGGCTGAATGCGCCGAGCGCGTGCCATTGTCATTCAAAAAAAACAAATTCGTGTTAATTATATTGTTCAAATTTGTTGATTTCATTTATTGAAATTACGACATAAAACGACATTTGCGCATATAAGTTCTCATATCAGAATCGAATATTTTTTTATGGTTTATATTTTAGCATTTGTCTCGTAAAGGTCTATCGTAGACGGGATTTAAATTATTAATAAGTGAAAGGCAAAGCAATTCCGCCATTTTGACGAAAATTTGACGGTTCTTATAGCTGACAGTTGGAGCAGCGTTTGATTTCAATAAAAATAAATGAAAAATTAAATGAAGTCGTATATTTCGGAAAATTAATTAACTGTCGCAGTCGGATAAAAACTATCCTAAGTTGCAGCTAGAATAATAATGTACCTATATAAAATGTTTCATATTTTTCCGTTCATGGGATGCTGAGAACATTCGAACCGCGCAAAGCTTAGTTTCAAACTGGCTGATTCTTTTTTTAATTTAGAGATTTATTATAAGTGGAGATGGAGATAATACAAGACGTCGTAAAGTCGGAGTTTACCTCTATGCTGAAAGAATTTAATAAAAATATGGTAAGCATTGTTAACCAACAACTGGAACCGCTAAGGCAAGCGGTACGAGATGTACAAGACTCAATGACCTTCATGAACGCCAGATTTGAAGATATTGAGGCTGAGCAACTCGAGGCAAAAAAGAAAATGAGCGATCTCATCGAGAAGCAATCTACTGAGGGTCAAAAACATATCACAATACTGGAGGACAAGGTCGAAACAGCACTAAAACACAGCCGAAAAACTAGCCTTGAAATAAAAAATGTGCCCAAACTGGCTAACGAGCACAAAAGCGCCATAGTGGACATGGTCCTTAACCTCGCTACGACAGTTAGCTATCCGCTTACCAAGGCTGACGTCAAGGACGCCTACAGGGTGCGCGCCAAACCAGGTAGCACCCAGGCGCCCACGATAGTGGTTGAAACCTCGACAGTATTTATAAAAAGCGACCTGCTAATAATGTGTAAAGACTATAATCTACGAAATCGTGATAAGCTCCGTGCAAAACACCTTGGCGTCCGCACCTCCGAGGAGACCCCCATCTTCGTGTCGGAGCAGCTGACCCCGAAAGCTGCGCCTTTTTTTCTTCCTGGCCCGCGAGCTTAAGCGGCAAAAACTATACAACTATTGCTGGACGGCATACGGCAACGTGTATCTGAGGAGGGCTGATAAGGAAGAGGCTATCCAAGTGACAAGTGAGGCTCAAATAGCGTATCTCTCCAAACAAACAAGTAAATGACTAGTTATTGAATTTCTTTTAAAAACTATGGTATCTTGTGATTCTTCTGCAATTTGTGCCATGAAAGTCAAATTTCCTCAGATCCCCTATAGCAACGGAATAATTACCTCTCAATTAGCCATAGCTTTAGTCATATATTTTGTACACATAACACAGTATACCTTCTTACACTTAATCTCACACACACACATACACACACACACTTACTTGGATATGATGAATATCACTAGCTGGCTCTCCTATAAGCATACCTATTTACACCTGAATTGTGTACCTACAGTAACTTACTATTTTTATTTACCTACTTCAGTGCCACTTACTATCATGTTTTATATAAAAAAAATGATTTGTAATTCGAATATTCTAGAAGATATTGACGATGCAGAGGTTGCGGTCTCCCTGAGCTGCGACGTCCAGGATTTCAACAAATATGTAACGGTAACTGACAGAAATTTAACGCTAGCATCTCAGAATATCAGGAGCATCTACAGCAACTTGGACCACTTTATGGTGACTCTCTCTGAACTTGACTTCGAAGTTGATATATTAATTCTGACAGAATGTAGGTTAAAAACTGACAGGCCCATCCCGCACCTTGATAACTACTCAGCATTTGCTACAACTCAAAATTCAAATCAAAACGACGGAGTGGTTGCATACGTAAAAACATACTTAACCCCAAAAATCGAAGAAATAAACCTAGAGCATTCTACCTGTATACAAATAAAAATACATAATACCGTCATATTGGGCATATATCGCTCCCCGTCAAATCACAACGCGGCGGATTTTATTAGCTCTTTAAATAACCATCTTATAAGTCTACACTCAGCTCAAAATATTATTGTTACAGGAGACATTAATATTAATCTTATCCCTCGAATACAGGAACCTACAAACGAAAACACAAATAGACTAATTTACCTAAATATGCTTTCTTCACACAGTATTTTACCTGGGCATACACTGCCAACCAGAAACTCGACCTGCTTAGATAATTTTATGCTGAAAATTAAGCCTGAAATAACTACTGCCTATGCTACTGTTTTAAATACTTCCGTAACAGACCACTCAACAATATTACTTGTACTAATAAATAATAATACCACCCCTACTCTACCCAAAAAAATTACAAGTATAAACTACGATAAAGCTCTAAAACAACCTCTTGAAAAAAATGTTGAGATGCTTCAACTGAGCAATGATCCATATTATGTTACATTTCAGCTCATAAATAAAATAAATAATGCTATAGAGGAGAGTAAATTAGTAAAACTGATACCCAGAAGTCAACGTGTAATAAAACCATGGATAACTCCTGGTATCCTGAGATGCAAGAGACCGCAATAAGTTACAATTTGAAGTACGATCCAGTCCATTTAATGAGATCCTTAAGATTACATTCAAGAGATATCGCAACTTCTGCAATAACTTAATTAAAAAGCTAAAACACAAATATGAGAGGAAACAGCTAACTAACACCGCAAAGAACCCTAAAGCACTTTGGAAAACTATACAGTCTATTACCCATTATAAAACTAACAAAACTAAAAATACACAATTACTTAACACTAAAACTTCACCATCTGCCTCAGTTGATTTTGTTAATAACTTTTTCGCAGAAGTAGGTAAAACTTTGGCGGAAAATATCCTGCGTGACTCTGTCAATACCCCCGTAAGCATTCGATTGCCTGAGCGAGCTACCTCAACTCTTGCTCTCCTGGATACTGACCCCCGAGAAGTTTATACTACCACCATGGGTTTAAGAACAGACAGTGCCCCTGGATGGGACAACATACCAACAAAATTTAAAAAAAAAGTTTGTCCTCTTGTGGCACCTGTAATTAGTCACTTGGCTAACCTATGTTTTAGTAAGGGTGTCTTCCCAGAACCATTAAAACAATCCATTGTTACCCCTGTATATAAGAGTGGGGAGAGAGACGATGTAAACAACTACAGACCCATCTCAGTATTACCTGCCATCTCAAAGGTTATGGAAAAGCTCATCAAATGTCGACTTGTCTCCTATTTAAATAAATTCCACATCCTCTCTGATCGGCAGTTCGGCTTCAGGCAGTCCAGATCAACAGAAGATGCAATACTGACTTTAACTAATCAAATCACTGAAAAAGTTGACTCTGGTAAAAAATGCGTAGCTGTATTCTTGGACCTTAAAAAGGCCTTTGACACCGTCTCTCTCTCCATACTTATAAGCAAAATGGATCGTATTGGAATTAGGGGAACCCCTTTGAGTTTGCTAAGTGACTACTTACACAAACGAACACAGAAAGTAAAAATCGAAGAGCATATAAGTAATTTAACTGAAATCTCTTATGGTGTCCCCCAGGGGAGTGTCCTAGGCCCCACGTTGTTCCTTATTTATATCAACGACTTGACGAACCTTAAAATTAAAAATGGAACCATACAATCGTATGCAGACGACACTGTCGTACTGTTTGAGGGAGAGTCTTGGGAGTCGGTGTACCGAAGGGCGGAGGATGGTCTTCGCTCTATATCCTCCTGGTTAAAAGATAACCTACTTAGCCTTAACATCAGTAAAACGAACTTCTCTAAATATGATCGTACCCAACCACATGGAAACCTAAAATTTAAAAATACATAACTGTAATGGAAGTATTGACAACTCTTGTAACTGTATGGAAATAGAAAAAGTATACACTTCTAAATACCTAGGCGTTATCATTGATCAAAGACTTTCATGGCACATGCTCATCGAATATGTGAATAATAGGATAAGGAAACTTATCTGGATTTTTAAAATGCTTAGACATATAGCCTCGAAATCTCTTCTGAAACAACTGTATGTAACACTTGCACAGTCTGTAATGACTTACTGCATATCCGCTTGGGGTGGTGCTACGAAATCTAAATTCATTGAAGTAGAAAGGGGACAGCGTTGTCTGCTAAAAGTCTTATTTTTTAAGCCACACAGATTCCCCACGGATGAGTTATACTTGATCAGTGACCAGCTGTCCATGAGGAAACTGTATATCCTGCAATCAATAATCAAACTTCACAGGACTCTAAACTTCGACCACACACTACTAACACGTCGACGAAAAAACAACGTTGCCCCCTCTACAATGACAAAGTCTGTGTTTGCAAAAAGGCAATACAAAGCGCAATCTGCACACGTGTATAATGTAGTCAATGATAAGATAAATATTTATGTAATGCAATTGCACAAATGTAAGTTAGTTGTCAGTGAATGGCTGAAAACACTGAATTACAATGAGACTGAGTCACTACTGTCTAGATAAAACTCTTAATGTAAACACACACACACACACACACACACACACACACACACACACACACACACACACACACACACACACGCACGCACGCACGCACGCACGCACGCACGCACGCACACGAACACACACACACGAACACACACACAAAACTTTGTAAACTAATATTTAAATTAAGTAAATTATTTCATATATTATATAGCAACTTGTACCGATGGAAGAGCGGGACTACCTGACACAAGTATTTATTTACTTACTAGGTAGCCCCAAAGGACCTTTGTAAAAGAACAAAACTTATGAAATAAAAACATTTTTCATTTTCATTTTCATTTTTTCACCTATACTATATACGTACATTGCACGTAGAACCGATGGCCGTTGGGGCGTAAAGGTTCTCGAGTGGCGACCACGTACCGGAAGGCGCGGCGTGGGTAGGCCTTTTTTTTTTTTTTTTTTTTTACGTTGGGGAAATGCCTTTACGCATCCCGCCCGCCACGGGGAAGGGGCAGGGCGGGTATGACGGACTAACCGCGGCGAAAGCCTTGGACTACCGTCTAAAACCCCAACGATTGCCAGCTCCGCCTTAAGAAAGGGGCGCCGCGGATCGCTTTCCGCATTCGACCGCGTACGTCCCGACGGGCGGCCTACAGGGTAGCGGGCCGCAGACATTGCGCGCCAGGTCAGCGCATTCAGTCCAGTGGGATTCATTTTTTTGCAGGGTATCCCCCGAACCCCGCACCATCCCACTACGGCGGAGGAGGCAGTAAATGCGCGTAGCGCCTGGCTCTGCCTCCCGCCCGTCGCCGGCGGATCATTCTCGCGTGCCCGCTCCGCGGCCTCCTTCTGCGACATAACCTGGTCACTGAAGGAGGCCATCGCCTTCCATGCTTCCTTATTGTCAAGCATGGCCCTAATAACACCCGACAATGAGAGGTCCGACCGCGTCACTGCTTCTAAAGCAGCCCGTTGGGGCCTCCACGCAGTGCATTCTTCTAAAGTGTGACGCGCCGCCGTGTCCACAGGCGCGCCACACTCATGGCAGCAAGGGGACGATTCCCTCCCTATGCGATGCAGATTGCAGATACTTACCAAAGCAGCCATGGTTAGTAAGTATCTGCACCATATGGAACGTCAGGGTTCCATGCTGCCTCTCAACCCAGCGTTCTAAGTGAGGCAGTACTGACTCTACTGTTACTAAGCCGTACTCCGCAGACCCCAACTCCTCTTTCCACTGGCGGAGTGATTCGTTCTGGGCAAACGCTCGAACGCGGTCCAACTCCTGCCGGTCGGGGAACTCCCCTGCCGCTCTTTTCTCAGCCCTATGTTGATGGACCTTAGCGAGCACATGTGCTTGGAGGTCCCAAGGAGAGTCCCCAGCCAGGATCGTTGCCGCTGAAAATGATACCGTACGATATCCTCGAATGGCCTTTAATGAAATTGCCCTTTGAGGTCTGCGGAGTAGGGTCTTATTTGTCGCCGAGAGGGCATCAACCCATATGGGAGCCCCGTATAGAGCCATGCTCCGTATGACCCTTGAATACAGGAGCCTGCATGTGGCATTGGGCTCACCGATGTTGGGGAGCAGCCGGCTAAGGGCAGCAGCTGTAGACATTAACTTCGGAGCAAGCTTGCCAAAGTGTGCCCCAAAGTTCCATCGTCCGTCTAGAATAAGACCCAGATACTTCATGTGAGGTTTCAGCGTCACTACCTCCCCATTTACCCTTATTCCGGCATTTCGAGGAGCGCCTTTCCTAGGACCATGGAATAGGAGAGCTTCTGTCTTTGGAAGGGACACCTTGAGACCCAGCTGATGAATTCGGTCGATCATAAGTGATGTCCCGACCGTGGCTCTTCTGGCATCATCCTCATAGGAGTGACCTCTGCATGCGATGAGGGTGTCGTCGGCGTAAGCGAGTACACTCATGCCCGGCAGGACTGGGGACCGATTTTTGACTTTCGAGCGCTCGAAAATTAAATAAAAGTAAATACGATTCTAGTGTCAAAATTGCTGGCACTTACTTTTTACCGATTGAATTAAATACGAGTGGTGGATACTACTCGTTTTTAAATGTTCTATGTCTATATTAAAATAGAATTCCATCATTTATGACCGTTTTCGAGTGAAAGAGTCGAGCGCTCGAAAGTCAAAAATCGGTCCCCTGGGCCTCGCAAGTGCCAGTCGAAACCGACGTTCCACAATGTGGGACCTAAAACAGATCCCTGTGGGACGCCAAGTTTAACCTGTCGCTGGAGCATTGATCCAAACGTTAAATATCTCAGGAACTACTTAAGCTATCAATTTAAAATTTTGAACAACTGTTAAAAGGGTTTTTATTTTCTGTGTAAATGACGAATATGAGGGGGGTTAAAAATTCAAAGTCTAGTTAATATATCAGTGTAGTATCATATGAAAGGGCTTGAGTTGCGCTTTCTAAAACCATTTTTTCTCTACAGTGGTTCAATTTTGATTTATTAAGGAAAATGTTGAAAAAAATAACCATTCCCCCCCTTATCTCTGAAGTTTACCAAGCCAAAATTCTGAAATTATTACATGTGATTACGAGTAATATAAATAAGTAATACAGGAAAAATAAAACGATTCTTAACTAAGTTTGTAATTTAAATACTTTTGTATGAAATGTATAATGTCTTCAAATTCCAAAGAGATTATCGCTAAAGCCTCGTCTCTTATCGCCGATAATTTGATAAACACACATACTAGTTGCAAGTTATTAGAAAATGCAGATGTCGCTGTACAAGATTAAGATTGTTCGCTGTTAAGATTGTTCAAGAATGAATGGGTCGTGATTTGACGGGCATGGTGTATGAACGTATGCACGGAACCCTCGGTACGCGAGACAGACTCACTTGACCGGTTTTTTTTTCATATGAGCGGTTGTATAAATGCTTCGCGTTCGTTGGTCGTAGTTTGCTCAGTGTGTACCATTACTTACTGGAGAGTCTCATGGATTGGCCTCGTGTTAAGCCTGCAACACACTGGCGCGGCCACGGTTTTTTTGGAAATAATTCAATATCAGGCTAATTATTTGTATACGGCTTTTATATGTTATTTTAAAAACTTTTACTATTGAAATCACTAATTCTGTGGACCAGAAGTTAGGAAAAAAAATGAACCCGCAAGCAAAAATGCTATCCGTATTTTTATAATGAAAACATGTTAAAAAATAGGTTGGGTAATTTGACTAAATATTCCTTAATAATTCACCTAAATTTAATACCGATACGGTAAAAAAGAATGAAAAGTAATCTTCATAAATTCCGTAAAAATCAGGTGAAAATGGTATAAACTTTCTTTACTTTATAATTGACTACGTCTATATAAGCTCTTTGGGATACGCGCATAATCCACTTATTTTTGTTAATGAATGAACCTTTCTATAGGCCAGATGAAATTCAATATTATCTCAAGGTCGTAAATATTTAATTAAAATGCCGTTATTTCCTGATGCATATATTTTTGGAATCAGGTAGTAAGTCTCCAAATTCGAACTAGCCAGTGCGACAGAGATACACGAACGAAGTTCGTTTTCATTTCGCGGTAGCCCCTCAGGCCGCGCCAGTCTGTGGGAGGCCTTAAGGAAACGCTACAAGAGCGAAATCGGCAGGACTGCCAAGCAAGGTCCAAGGTCACAGAAAATCTAGTATAAGTGACATTGATTAGGCTGGCCGCCGTGCTTCCGACAGGAATCCGTACGGGCCGAATCACGCGGCGGCCTGCATGCAGTCCTGCTTATATCGGCCTGTGTAGCATCTCCTTAAGTGTACGTTGCTTGGCGTCACTTGGGCGTCACATGCAGCCTGAACCACAGATTACTAATATGTAGCTAGCCTCAGACTAATTCTACTCAAAGTAGCTAGCTAACCCTGCTAAACCCGCGACAACAATAGCGTTTTTAAAAGTGGCTGGAGTGTTTTACATAAACGCTTAAAGTAGACCAGCGGCGCTACCACGAACTTCGAACTTCGTATACATCCGTCTCTGTCGCTCAAGTACCATAAACCCTAAGTGCGTCAGAGACGGCGATATACGAAGTTCGAGATTCGAAGTTCGTGGTTATAGCTCAGACGTTCAAATAATTTGTCAAATTTTACGTGCTTGGCAAATTATTTGAACGGTGGTCATGTTTGACGCGTTTGTCAAACAAACTACGTGTTTGGCTGTTTATTTGAGAGATTTGATTGACGGCGTGTTTGGCATCAAAAATATCTTTTGTTTGGCATAATGTTTGAAGGTCCTGTTTGTCAAACAAACTCGCCATTTTCGCGCGATCGCCGCTTTGAAAGGACTATGACCACTAACTTCAACATTCGGGTATCTCGATTTCTATCGCACTTACAATACTCGAGTGATAGGGATGCATGTATATGAATTTCGAGTTTCGATTTTCGTGGTAGCGCCGCAGAAGTCTTGTTTGACAAACGTGTTCGTATGTACGTGTGCGCTGATGTTTGATGAAAACGTACAAACAAAACGTAAAATTTGTCAAATATCTTTGATTGTTTACGGGCTACATTAGTGACAGTGACAGATGTCAACGTTCACTTTGCTTTGCTTGACATGCTTGAAGCTTGATTTGATTATATACCGCTGCGGCATCGCTTCCTTTCGTCGGTTGGATTTGTCCGTAATGTCCGTTGATAGTAGGACAAACAAATTATTATTTTAATGTAAATCTTATTCATTCGAACCCGCATAAAAGTGACTTAAAATGAAATACCACCCCGTGCTGCTTGTTTTGGTCTCTATAATCAGTGAAGGTAAGTTTAAGGAGCTGTAAAACAGTTCATACTTTTGTTTGGGTGTGGTGCTTTTATGTTATTGTTAACTTCGTACTGATGTATTAACTTCGCAACTAAACTTAATGTTCAATAATACATGTGTACATTGAAACAATATGATAAAACGGAGACATTTTCACAAACATTTTTTCGACCCTCCCCTACTCTTAACAGTTTCTATTGTTTCTTACGACTAGTCAACGTCGGGGCAAATTTAAATGCAACTTTCAAATTGGCACAGAAAAGGAGCATCTTAGAAATCCATTATCTTGCTTACTATGAAAAAAAAACATGTTCTGTTCTATCTGCAGAACAAACAATGAAGATGCAATATATTAATTTTTATGATAAGTATGACGTTGATAAACAAGCATATGACCTGTCCGATGCAAAGTCGTATTTCGAACTATTGATTTAAGTATTGGCTGTGTTGACATCAAGACATAAATGTAGTTCCTCACTATCAACACAGCACACATCCTTAGGAACTGTGGCACCCTACATCACCAGGAACACAAGAAGGTATCTTTGTTACTATAGCTGCAGTCTTCTGTAAGGTGGTACTGCCCCAAATGGGCTGCTCTGGATATACCTAAGGTGTACTGTCCACGTAAATCGCTCGTTGTGCGTTCGTCATGCAGCAACAAACACATGATGAGAGGCTAACGTGACGTTGCCACTCCGTGGACACATTTATGAAGGTTTCTATGCAAGATGCAAGCGTCAATTGACGAAAGTGTGCGCATGACGTGCAGTTTACGTGGACAATAGGCCTAAGTGATATTAAAATCACCTTGTTCAGATATCTTTACTAGTGCCAATAAAGTTATGGTCTTGTCATTCGAGTTTAATAATATAGGTAATTAAAAATTAAAACAACACCACCTTTGGTCCACAGACAGTCTTATGGTAAAGTTGGCACATTGTATGGCTACTTGGTGATATCAAAACAGATAATATATTCCTGATGCTCAAAGAAACTGTCACTCTATTTATTTATTTGCATCAGGCAACAAAGGCCCATATTTTTAGAAATACCTTACATCATATCAATACTTATTTAAAACTTAAATAACACAAGTATCCTGCAATTGGGAATGGATGAAAATTTTAGAAGCACCTGTTTATTTTTTTGGTGATAGGAATAACCTTCCTTAGCACCAGAAAAAAGTTGCAGACTTGTCAGCTGCATCAATTATTTTTGAAAAATATAAACAAAATATCTTAAAAACCCGTGGTAAACTGACACTGGCAATGATATTGACAGCTCCGGCAGCTATATTTGTCATTGCCAGGGTCAGATATTTAAAATATTTTTTGTAATGAGACAGATCAAGTGTCTCATTAGCCGTCCTAAACCCAAAACGTAAGTGGGAAAACTGTTTATATTATTCAAAAATAATTAAGGCAGCTGAAAAGTCTGCAACTTTTTTCTGGTGCTAAGGGAGGTTATTACGATCACCAAAAAAAAATCAGGCACTTTTAAAATTTTCATCCATACCCCATTGTTACAGGCTTAGCTATCTGGTGTTACCAATGCAATGGAGCAACTCCTGGTTGTGCAGAGCCGTTCAACTGGCGTGGTATTGGATACCTCGGGGTGCCATGCCTTGACAATGATGATATCTGCATCAAACTTATTGAGAGAAAAGGAGGTGAGTGATCTTACTTAACATTTGAATGTTATATTATAAGAGATCCAAGTTTAAATCATCATCACCATCATCATCATCATAACAGCCAAAAGACGTCCACTGCTGGACATAGGCCTTCCCGAAAGAGAGCAAAAATGACCGGTCCTGCACCACCCGCAAGTTTAAATGTTTTGAAGCAATTATTTAGATTATTATAAATTAAAATAATAGTAATTTATGCGACTGTATATAATGAAGGGCATTAAACACGAGTGTGGGTTTAATGCCCTTTATTATACATAATTTTTCCCTACACTCAAATTTCCATTGCTTTGCTACACGCAATGGAAATTTGAGTGTGGGGAAAAATTGCATAGAAATAAAAAAATAAAAACTTTCATGTATTGCCTCCTCTAGCTCTACGACATTCGTTCATGCGATTAGGTATGCATGAATCGAACCAAGTTGCTGACGAATTTGTGAGGGATGTCCGCCCAAACCTCTTCGACGGCGGTTTTCAGATGCCATTTTGACACGAGTTTTGTTTACCGCCCTAAATGTATGGGAAATCACCCTATGTCCCAAGTCATTTGATAGAAAACAAAATTATCTTTCCGACAATACCCCATTTTCCACATTTCCATCTACAGTTTTTCCAGAAAACAGAAATTGGAAAAAAAATTAAGGTGGCTCGATTTCTTTGCTCCCAAGTGTAGCTGGGTCTCATGTCTGGGAAAATTAGTTTTCCCATATTTTCTCTATTTTCACTTGAGCGGAGCTCGGACGCCAGGGGACTATAGTGATAGGTTATATGTTGTGCGCGGGCTGGGTTTCCGCAACTCGACGTCATAAATGCGCCTATTTTGCGTATGGGTTTTGGCACTACTGTTATTCGTGCCAACCCAGTTCCACCAGGAAGCCTAGCAGACCCTTTATTTTGCCGACGGCCTCCGGTAGTGACCCCGGTGTTCCAAGGTGCTTTGCCCTGTATTCTGCCACCCCAGGACATGTCAGGATGACGTGGGCGGCTGTCTCTTCCTCTTCCATGCAGTGACTAGTGATCATACATATATAATATGCCACTGCCTTGAGCTCCTCATATGACATTACATTGTGCAACTTCTCTTTAGTTGAATATGTGACATAATCAGTTTCTTATTAAAATAATTATAAATGATTGTTTACAGCACAAGAAGTGATAACCAGAGACTGCTTGAGTAACTTCAAGGCCTTTAGAACAGACATTCCTGCCGACACGTACGAGGGCTGCAGACCCGCGGCTAAAGATGTCAATTTAGCCAACTACGTCAACAATACGATAAAAGAACTTGATGTCAAGAGGTGAGATATTAATACATTTTGTTTTAGTTCATAGCATAGCATATAGTGTGAAGCATATCTCTATCTGTTTTGCCATTATCACTACTTTTAACTCATACACAAAATTGTGATTATGGTAAAGCTGATCTCAAACAACTTAAAATAATTACTAGCAATTTATCACAACAACTTACTATAATTAGAATGAGAGACTCATTCCAACTACAGCAAGTTGTTCTGACACTTCTGACAAAATTGGGTGGCCTTAAAATGCATGAAATTGCCTTAAAACTCTTACTATTCATTTACTCAGCACTACATAGTATAAAACAAAGACGCTTCCCGCTGTCTGTCTGTCTGTCCCTATGTATGCTTCAGTGGCGGCGCGTGAGAATTGTCACTGAACAACCCGGAGCATAAAAAGGGGTGTTTTTTGATGATTTACGAGTTTGTTAATATATAGCAAGAAAGGGTCTAGCAGGCTAAGCTAACAAGAGGGATTTGGTTGTTATTTGAGGTGCAGTACTGGCAGGACCTAAGAACACTGTATGCGTAATATCAGCCTTTGATCTTCTTTTGTTTCAGACTTATTCACGATAATGTCAAAAAATCAAGGTAATTTTTAAAGTGATATTTTAGCCAAACCAAGCAAGCGAGAATAACCAAATAAATTCAGAATAGAGGAGCATAAAATGGGGTTCATAATGCATATTTTTACAGACATTCATATCCTTGAACTTGGATGAAAAAAATATACTTTTTTTTTTCGCTTAATTTTTTTGCCACTTCTCGCGGAAAACATTTTTAAAAATCATGGTGCGTCATGTCAAAAAAAAACATTTACATACGTATGTTTACTATATCATATCAATAGAGTAGTAGTGGCAAATCAGTCTGTAGTAGGTATAACATCCTCTTTCGTTCATTATGAAATAATTAATTGACGTTGATCAACAACATTTACACCTGCTTCCAGACATTATTACAAGAAACTACATAAGAAATAGCTAGAAAATGTGTGCCTGATGTACCGTAGCATATGGACACTTGTGACTCTAGAAGAATCACAAGCGCGTTGCCGACCCCTTTTTCACTTGAGGAATTGCTGTGTTAGCAGATAGAGACATGCAGGTCCCAGTCCCAATGCAGCGCATCCTAGGAGCTCTAACGACCTTACTCACCACCAGGAACACAACACCACATGCTGCATAACATGTTGTGTCAAGTTGTAAATATATGACATACGTCATTGATCAATGTCAATTAATTATTTCATAATGAACGAAAGAGGATGTTATACCTACTTACAGACTGTTTTGCCACTACTACTCTATTGATATGATATCGTATAGTAAACATACGTTTGTAAATGTTTTTTTTTGACATGACGCACGATGATTTTTCAAAATGTTTTTAAATGTATACGTAGTTGACAATTGTGGCTTATTAAGTAATTTTTTTGACTTTTTTTTTTCATCCAAGTTCAAGGATATGAATGTCTGTAAAAATATGCATTATGAACCCCATTTTATGCTCCTCTATTCTGAATTTACTCGCTTGCTTGGTTTGGCTAAAATATCACTTTAAAAATTACCTTGATTTTTTGACATTATCGTGAATAAGTCTGAACCAAAAGAAGATCGAAGGCTGATATTACGCATACAGTGTTCTTAGGTCCTGCCAGTACTGCACCTCAAATTACAACCAAATCCCTTGCGGGGGACACTCTTGTTAGATTAGCCTGCTAGACCCTTTTAGGCAAGCTGGGAATCGGCTTGTATGGGCGCTCCGCCACTGGTATGCTTAGATCTTTAAACGACGCAACGGATTTTGATGCGGTTTTTTTTAAGTGATTCAAGAGGAAGGTTTATATGTATAATACATGCATGTTATTATTATTTGCATACATATAAACCCGTGCGAAGCCGGGGCGGGTCGCTAGTATAAATACAAAATACAGTTCTAACCCACGCCACGGTGGTCTTAATATAAGTTTGTAAAGAACTGTTCCTATGCCATACGCATAAATAAATAAATATAAAATTATTGTGGGGATGATTTATCCACTCGAGTTGATGAAAATATGCATATATGTAGTGTTAATTAGGTACTTACTTTTTATAAACACTCTTTATTAATAACTAGCTATCCCCGCGACTTTCTCCGTGTTTTGCAAAGTAGGTACGCGTATGAAGCCGCAGGGTGTAGGTAGGTCTATGCCCACCTGGAAACCATGCTATGAACTGGTGGAGGCATAAATAAATTAGAATAGGGAATAGTGAATCGAGGAGTTTTTCACTACATACAAACATTACGTCTTATAGGTACATATAATTAAAATGTATGTAGAATACTAAGACTACGAACGAGTTTTATATGAATGTTTACTACATTATCTCACTTTGGTGTTTTTCATATTTATGATGTCACAAATGTTGGAGTTAAATGAGTGACACTTAATCAAATACACCTCTGTTTGTAAGACCCGGTGCCCACTATGTCGTCTGTCGAGACGATTTTTTGTCGTGTGTCGTAGTTGCAGAACATTTAATATGATGCTGTTCACACTTGTCGGACACCAATTTGTATGAGGCGACGACACACGATAAAAAATCGTCCCGACAGACGACATAGTGGGAACCGGGTCTAAATGTATATACAAAAAATATATTAAGTATAAACGCGAATCAAAATGATAACGAAATATAAAATTTATTTTTCAGAGACTGGTATGACGAGACAACATGGTGTTTCTGCTTCCTGGACCATAGGTGTAATGGTGCATCGGTGACGTCAGTTTCAATGGCATTGCCAATTCTATTCAGTGCCATGCTATTGTTAGCCGAAGTACAATTATTTTGACATTCATGTTCATTCAACATAAACGTGGGAACTGCACAGGAATCTATATGATAAATATGAAATGAATAGTATACAAGGTGAATCTACCTTTTCTCATGGTTCATTGCTATAGTTACGTCTCGTCCGTCTCTCTTCAAAGGCTACTAGCTCCCCGTGCGGCTCCGTTCGCTTTACAAAGGGTACTAGCTCCCCGTGCGGCTCCGTTCGCTTTACAAAGGCTACTAGCTCCCCGTGCGGCTCCGTTCGCTTTACAAAGGCTACTAGCTCCCCGTGTGGCTCCGTTCGCTTTACAAAGGCTACTAGCTCCCCGTGCGGCTCCGTTCGCTTTACAAAGGCTACTAGCTCCCCGTGCGGCTCCGTTCGCTTTACAAAGGCTACCAGCTCCCCGTGCGGCTCCGTTCGCTTTACAAAGGCTACTAGCTCCCCGTGCGGCTCCGTTCGCTTTACAAATGGTACTAGCTCCCCGTGCGGCTCCGTTCGCTTTACAAAGGCTACTAGCTCCCCGTGCGGCTCCGTTCGCTTTACAAAGGCTACTAGCTCCCCGTGCGGCTCCGTTCGCTTTACAAAGGCTACTAGCTCCCCGTGTGGCTCCGTTCGCTTTACAAAGGCTACTAGCTCCCCGTGCGGCTCCGTTCGCTTTACAAAGGCTACTAGCTCCCCGTGCGGCTCCGTTCGCTTTACAAAGGCTACTAGCTCCCCGTGCGGCTCCGTTCGCTTTACAAAGGCTACTAGCTCCCCGTGCGGCTCCGTTCGCTTTACAAAGGCTACTAGCTCCCCGTGCGGCTCCGTTCGCTTTACAAAGGCTACTAGCTCCCCGTGTGGCTCCGTTCGCTTTACAAAGGCTACTAGCTCCCCGTGCGGCTCCGTTCGCTTTACAAAGGCTACTAGCTCCCCGTGCGGCTCCGTTCGCTTTACAAAGGCTACTAGCTCCCCGTGTGGCTCCGTTCGCTTTACAAAGGCTACTAGCTCCCCGTGCGGCTCCGTTCGCTTTACAAAGGCTACTAGCTCCCCGTGCGGCTCCGTTCGCTTTACAAAGGCTACCAGCTCCCCGTGCGGCTCCGTTCGCTTTACAAAGGCTACTAGCTCCCCGTGCGGCTCCGTTCGCTTTACAAAGGCTACTAGCTCCCCGTGCGGCTCCGTTCGCTTTACAAAGGCTACTAGCTCCCCGTGTGGCTCCGTTCGCTTTACAAAGGCTACTAGCTCCCCGTGCGGCTCCGTTCGCTTTACAAAGGCTACTAGCTCCCCGTGCGGCTCCGTTCGCTTTACAAAGGCTACCAGCTCCCCGTGCGGCTCCGTTCGCTTTACAAAGGCTACTAGCTCCCCGTGCGGCTCCGTTCGCTTTACAAAGGCTACTAGCTCCCCGTGCGGCTCCGTTCGCTTTACAAAGGCTACTAGCTCCCCGTGCGGCTCCGTTCGCTTTACAAATGCTACTAGCTCCCCGTGCGGCTCCGTTCACTTTACAAAGGCTGCTAGCTCCCCGTGCGGCTCCGTTCGCTTTACAAAGGCTACTAGCTCCCCGTGCGGCTCCGTTCGCTTTACAAAGGCTACTAGCTCCCCTTGCGGCTCCGTTCGCTTTACAAAGGCTGCTAGCTCCCCGTGCGGCTCCGTTCGCTTTACAAAGGCTACTAGCTCCCCGTGCGGCTCCGTTCGCTTTACAAAGGCTACTTGCTCCCCGTGCGGCTCCGTTCGCTTTACAAATCTTTATCTCTTTATAATATTAATAGTACAGATAGAGTATAGATAGGTGCCACCCATGGACCTATAATTACTCAGTAGCTCTAGTATAAGTTTTATCGATACGAGTAGGTACATTATGCGTTTTCGAACGCGTTTGCGTTTAGTTTCAATTTGTATGGCAGCGCGAACGTTCCTAACAGTTACCACCAGAGGCGCTGTTCGCGTTGCCATACAAATTGTAACTAAACGAAAACGTATTGTATCGATAAACCTTAGAGCTACAGACAAGCTATGGTAATAAGTTAATAATTAATAACAATACCACGACCGAGCGAGATGGTAGTATACAAATCTCAATAAGTGTGACAGAAAGGGATATATAATTTGTTGTCCTTGTCATAGTTTTTTTTATTTGCCGCAACTGAGTTAGTATGATGTTTCGGCAAATAAATCATTTCGGCGGGCCCAAATCAAATAGGTTTCTTATGGTAAGCCGTGAGCCATTTAAACACCATTTCTTAATTTAGCTGCATAAGGAGCTTTTCCGTCTAGCTCCTCTGTAGAAATCTATACTCTTAGGGTCCCGCCATTGATATTTTTGTGCCAATGGCAAACCAATAAGAAAAAATGTTTCGACCCAAATAACTTTTATTACAATCGTCTGTTGTTATAAGTTATGTATAATAAGTTATACTTGTTGCTGGGTGAAATAAATATATTTAGAATAGCTTTATTTCAATGAAGATTTCGTAATAAATAATACCTGAGTACTTTTATATCACGCCTGTCGGTAGTATTTACAAGTCGCAACGTGGATTTTTTACATTCGTATAGACCTCATTTATGGCCACTATTTTGATTAGATATAAGTTACAACATCATTTTTTTTAGCAATTTGGTATATTATATAGGTATAGGAGATAGATAAGTGTTTTTCACTTACACAATTCCTTATCATTTGTGATACCAAAGGATAACAAATTCATCAACTAAAATTAAATGTAACTAACTCGTATGTACTGTCTGTTCATGTATAAAATTAACTATTTAAAAATATTCCGTCCAATAGTTATATTTGTGCAATGTAAGTATAATATTTTATGTTAGCAAAGGCTGAATTTGAGTAGTTCTTATCTTAAGTTATGTATGTATCCAAGGGAGAGGTATTTGGAATATGTATTTTGTATTTCAAATAAGTACCACATGACATGAGAAAGTATTTTTATTGGGTTTTTTTTAACAGGTAGTTAGTCATTTATTTACGCGTAACATTTTTGTTATTTGTATTTTAATGCATTTTATTCGTCTCTATCATGTCTCGTGTAACTAAAACTAAGTTTATATTTGGATTTCATGAAAAGAAAATAATTAACGTAGCAAAACTAGTTACACCGTAAATAAATAATTATGAATGAACAAGCCACACTAAAACGAAGAAAATGTTTAATGTATTTTTATATTTTAAAGACTGTTTTTCCGAGTAATAATAAATATACAAATATGTATTACCTATTAATATTAGGGGACAATTTTACACAAATCCAACTAGCTGGTTATACGTTTGCAGCTACTAGCAGTTTTCTATAGGGGCTCGCCCATATATTACGTCATTCGTTTTTTGACGATTTTTGAGCCCTTGCATCAACCATCCCTGTCTAATGAAATGACTACCGTCATGCAATGGTCAGACACCCCCCCCCTTTTTGAAATAACTATGGACAATAATTTATGGACAGCCCCTAGTTGGTAATGATAGAACGTGCCTTACAATGTACCTTCATGCTTTATATATAGGTACCTCTCTTTTTAGAGCAATTTACATCAATTTCTTAAGGTTTGTAAAATTAAAATGTATGCACCTAGGCATCTCTCTAGTGTACCTACACGAAAAAAATAATAAATTAAAATAAATAAACTTATATACTTATCAATATTTATTTCGTTTATGATATGACAGAGTTAATAAATGACTTAGGTACGCCTACTTTACATTACGGATTTTATTCCCCACTTCACGAAAATGAAAACTGTAGAATGATGACCCAAGAAGTTGATATTACGCTGAAGATGCTGAGCAGGAGTCGCGCGTCCATGTGCCACATGCCGTATACGCAGAAGCGCGGTGGGTCGTGATCTATTAGCTTCAGCATTCTCTTTGCCTTTCCTCGCAAGGGACCTAAAATAGTTATTTGTTATACAAGGGTGCAAAGTTGTATTTTAACCGCGAGTGTGGAATTGAAACACGAGCTAGCGAATGGATTCTAAGGTTGAACCACGAGCTAGCGAACGGATTCTATGGTTGAACCACGAGCGAAGCGAGTGGTTCAAAAATAGAATCCTGAGCGAAGCTAGTGGTTCAAAAATAGAATCCTGAGCGTAGCGAGTGTTGCAACACACGAGACGTCAAAATAACTTGCACCCGTGTGTAACACAAATCTTTTCACCTCACTAAAGCGAGGAAAAAAAACAAAAAAGTAAAGTAAGGAAAAAATTTAAAAAAAAAAATTAAAAAGGGGGAAAAAAACATTAAAAATGAGAAAAAATAATTAAAACATGAAAAAAGAAACAAAATATTACAAAATTTAAAAAAAAACATTTAATAAAGAGGAAAAGAGAAAAAACATTGAGAAACAAAAAAAATAACATTAAAATAAAGAAAAACTTAAAAAAGGCAAAAATAATTTCAAAAAACATTAAAAAAGACTGATAAAAGAAAAACGAAGCAATAAAATAGAGACAAAAACATATAAAAAAGAAAAAAGTTACAAAAAACATAACATTAAGAAAAAAAAAACGTAAAAAAAGACAAAAACAAAAAAAAACATGTAAAAAGAAAAAAGTTACAAAAAACATTATATTAAGAGAAAAAAAGTAAAAAAAGACAAAAAAAGACAAAAAAACAAAACAAAACATGTAAAAAGAGTGGAAAAAAAATTTAAAATAATGGAAAAAGAAATAAACCTTTAAAAACACATATAAATCAATAAAAAATAAAAAATAAACATTAAAATATGGCAAAAACATCAAAAAAATATAAGAGAATTTCAAAAAACCTTGAAATAATAAAAAATAAACATTAAAAAAAAGGAAAAAAACGTATAAAAAAGAGAAAAAAGACCAAAAAATAATAAAAAAATAAAAAAAACATTCAAAAAGAAACAATACATCTATAAAAAGGAGAAAAAAGCAAAAATCATTGAAAAAAGAAAAAAAAAGCAATAAAATAGAGACAAAAACATAATAAAAGAAAAAAGTTACAAAAAACATTAAAATAAGAGAAAAAACGTAAAAAAAAGAAAAAAAACTTTAAAAAAACATTTTAAAAAAAAAAGTGGAAAAACCACAAAAATAAATCAAAATGAAAAAAACATTTATTTTTTTTTAAGTGGAAAAAATAAAAAAAAACCTTGAATAAACACATTTAAATCAATAAAATATAAAAAAAACATCAAAATGTAGACGAAAACATCAAAAAATACATAGAATTTCAAAAAACATTAAAAAAAGAAGAAAAGAATAAAAAAAAAGGAAAAAAACGTATAAAAAGACCAAAAAAACAATAAAAAGAGAAAAAAAATACAGAAAAACATTCAAAAAGAAACAAAACATTTAAAAAGAGAAACAACATTTTTAAAAAGGAGAAAATAAAAAAAGATTTAGAAAACAAAAAACATTTAAAAAATAAAAAAAGAATTAAAAACATTTAAAAAAAGAATAAAACATTCAAAAAAGGGTACCTAAATAAAATAAATCTGATGGGCGAAAAATGTCCTGTCTGGACTGGCCTTTACATGTTATTATGTTTAAGAAAGTAACTAATAACACGTTCGGATTTCAAATATTCTTTGCACTCTTGTGGATAAAATGCAGTTTTGCTATCTGTTTTTAAAGAATAAAAATGGGCTTTCCGAGCTAGTGAGGTGAAAGAGTAATTTATTCAGAATAAAATCATTTTTCTCAAACATGCAATGAGATGTCGTCATTACGTGCGTTATAACAGGCTTCAAAGTATCACGTTTCGGGCGGAACAACTCGAGATAACTGTAAAGGAAATTGAAGGCCTAGGCCGGGAAGTAATTTTCTTACTATTTGTGGCACAGCATCACGGCGTTCAGCCATGAAAATTAGTTTGATTTCATGGAGTTTTATTTATTTATTTTATTGTATGTTTGAGAAAAGCACTATACATGCCTGGCCGTGAACAGGGCTTGCCGGCTTCGTATCACTATCCGACTCTATACCTATCGGTCTATACCTTCTCACCCGGCGACCTCTTCTTTCCCGGCGTCTGCAGTAATGTACTATATCTGATACCTACACATGAGACACCAACTATAGTGTAATGCAGACCTCCATGAGTTGTGGAATAGTACATTACTGCAGACGCCGAGAAAGAAGGGTTTGCCGGGTGAGTAGGTATAGACGGCCGACCGTAGGGGAAGCCGGCAAGCCCTGTTCACAGCCAGGCATGTATAGTGCTTTTCTCAAACAAGCAATGAAATAAATAAATAAAAACTCCTCAAATCAAACTAATTTTCATGGCTGAATGCCGTGATGCTGTGCCACAAATAGTGGAATTTAAAAAAAAAAACTTCCCGGCCTAGGCCTTCAATTTCGTATGAAATTCCTTTACAGTTCTCTCGAGTTGATCTGCCCGAAACGTGATACTTTGAAGCCTGATATAACCCACGTAATGACGACATTTCATTGCATGTTTGAGAAAAAAATATTGTTGTAGGTTCCCAAGTAACAAGGTGACGTCGAAGTCACGTCATTTTAACGTTAAACTCGCAACGATGACGTCTTAATTCATTATCGACGTCATATATGTCGTTATTCTGCGACGTATAATTCACGACAGTAACTAGACGTCACTGATGACGACATTAATCACGTAAAACTAGATCAATTATGTCGGATATTCGACGACAGTCACATGTCGTTACTGATGACGACATTAATCACGTCAAACTAGATCAATTCTGTCGGATATTTGACGACAGTCGAAAGACGTTACCGATGACGACATTAATCACGTAAAATTAGATCAATTCTGTCGGATATTCGACGACAGTTGAATGACGTTACCAATGACGACATTAATCACGTAAAACTAGATCAATTCTGTCGGATATTTGACGACAGTCGAATGACGTTACCGATGACGACATTCATCACGTAAAACTAGATCAAATTCTGTCGGATATTTGACGACCGTTGAATGACATTAATGATGACGACATTAATCACGTAAAACTTCTGACGGATATTCGACGACAGTCGAATGACATAAATGATGACGACATTAATCACGTAAAACTAGACCAATTCTGACGGATATTCGATGACAGTCGAATGACATTAATGATGACGACATTAATCACGTAAAACTACATCAATTCTGCCGGATATTTGACGACAGTCGAAAGACGTTACCGATGACGACATTAATCACGTAAAACTAGATCAATTCTGTCGGATATTCGACGACAGTCGAATGACGTTTCCGATGACGACATTAATCACGTAAAACTAGATCAATTCTGCCGGATATTCGACGACAGACATTTCATGCCAATTCATAAGTCAGGAAATTCTATATTTGTCTGTCTAATTCAATCATTTTTAGTTATTATTACACCAAGTGCTCAGGATACATATTTTAATAAAAAATAAAATCCAATAAATTACCGCGGATATGACGTTCACCTATGTGACGATTTTTGCAAAATGCAACGTATTTTTAAACAACGAAAATACTATATACCTAGTAAAGGCAAATGCAATGCAATAAATTAATATGTAATATGGTAAATTGCACACAGATAAAATACTAACTTAAATTAGAATATATTACATTTTCAATGATAAAACACAGCATGTTAGGTCGGTATTTTTATGATAATTAATAAGTTACTACAATTATTCGTTTAAATAATTCAAAAAATGTTTTGCGAATTCGAAATTGTTGAAACTGAACTCGAGTTTAATAACACTTCTACTATTCTATTGATTTGAATGTTACGTGAAAATACTTTTTTGATTGTTTTTAGATTTTTTAGTCGATAATACTTCATTTTATTTTATAACATACGGTTTTTTCTTATCTACGTCATCTAATGAGAATATTTGTGACGGTTTTTGGGAAAACGTCCCACTTCTTCGATATGGAGTTAAGAGTAGTTCCTAATACTACAGATCATACGCTATATTTTGGTGAAAGATTCATGTCTCTAGGTGCTATAGTTATTTTTTTTAAATACTGCAAAGTTGCAGAAGTGAAAAAGCGATAATTGAGAAAACGTTGGTTAAAGTTTGGGATGGCAGAAAACACACTTCTACTTTGAAGTTATGGAGTGGTTGGTATTAAATGAATAGGCATACTTTAGGGATTTTAAATAAGTTAAAATCATGTATGTAACCTTAGTATTTTGAATGTTATGGAGGCTTGAACATAAAAACAGGACGAAAATATGTAAATCCTGAATATGGGTTTATTTCTATATTCTATTATACGGCACGCAGATTTATCATTAAAGTTGTATTTATAAATGGTTTCCCATGCTAAAAAAGACTTAAATAATTCTGTGGATCCTTTTATTTAGTTATTATGTCAAAAAGTTAATAACAAATGATTTGAAGAGTGCCATGCATAAAAATTAAAATACATGTGTCTCTTAATATATAACATGAGATTACTTTAAAAACATACTTATGAAGCATAGAAAGTATGTAAAATATCAAATTATAAGTACTTTTTGTGTGTATAAAGTTTAGTGATTTTATATAGGGAGCGTCCCACTTAGTCGGTTTACTAAACTTTAGTGCTTCTTCATTGAAAGTGTTTGTGTTCGGTATATTTTTCAGTTTTATGTATGAGATAATGGTTTGTTATTGTTAATCTAAGAGTCTTTGATACTAACGTCGTTTGTTTAAACTTTTTTAACGTAATTGAACGAAATTTCTTTTCGACTCAAGTTTAGTGACCCACTTTGACGGTTTGGTGGATCATACGCTAAAGAATTACTACAAGTATAAAATCATAATTTATAAACAAAGGTGTAATTTGCTGAACCAAAAACAGTATCATTACAAACCAAAAATGGTGTACGTATTGAACCTATGAGATGTAGCAAACGGATCGAACTCATCGCAACGTATTTTAAAAATGCTCTTATAACTTTCTTTCACATTTAAATGACACCGAAAATCATAGAAATCATTGAGCGAAAATTTTCTCGTGTTTAATTCATGCTGACGTGACAAAGCCAATTTTCAATTTTAAAAATATACTCAGTTATAATTACAAATTACTCATAACACCATATCGGCAAAGTAGAAATTGTTCTCTAATAACAGGTACAAATATGATATTGACGATTTTTTTCTGTATGCGACAAAGTGGGTCGCTGGGCACTGAACTTTGAGGCCCTAAAAAGGTGCTTAAAATGGAGATTTATGCGTCGTGATCAAAATCATAGGTTTATTACAGTATGTTCTATCAGTTTTCATCGAAAGTTGATTTTCGGTAAGTTTTGCCATATTTCACTAAACTGCCCGTAACTCCGTAACTAGAATCGACAAAGTGGGACGTTTTACTAAAAACCGTCACATTTACTAGTACGATCTGGGTTTTATGACAACTTTTGTTATAGTCTGCATTTGACGGTTTCGCAAAACATTAGCTATTAGCCTGTTTTTTTTCTTCTCCGTCTTACATATATCTACGAATCAAACAAACTTTAGACCCAGAAGTAGGTATAAAAAAGTGTCAAAAAATGCCGTTTTTTTCAATAAAAATAGTAATAGCTGTTTTTAATCGTAAACACAATAATTTTATCGTCTTTGTCGTTCTCCGTATCCGAAATTTTTTTACACGTAAAACCATTAAATTAACAAATTGTATGGCTTTGGATGACACGTGCCATAAGTTGGTAGAAAAAAAAATACTAATAAGTAGTACTTTGATTTGATTTTCATAAAAATAATTATAAATAAATACATTTACTCCAATAAAGTATCGGTAAATAAGTATATTTATAGAAAACAAATTGTGTCTAAATTTAACTTAATAATACTTGCCGATTATTAAACTAGTACTTATGTACAGTCTTTTTTTGCGTAACTGATAAATCATGATTATATTAGTAATGACGTCGAGACTAAATACAAAAAAAAAAAGCGGCCAAGTGCGAGTCGGACTCGCACATGAAGGGTTCCGTTACACAAATTGCTTTTTACGATATATGACGTATTAAAAAAAAACTACTTCATAGATCTCGTTCAAACCAATTTTCGTTGGTAGTTTGCATGGTAATGTACATCATATATTTTTTTCAGTTTTATCATTCTCTTATTTTAGAAGTTACAGGGGGGGGGGGGCACATTTTACCACTTTGGAAGTGTCTCTCGCGCAAACTATTCAGTTTTGAAAAAAATGATGTTAGAAACCTCCATATCATTTTTGAAGACCTATCCATAAATACACCACACGTATGGGTTTGATGAAAAATAATTTTTTGAGTTTCAGTTCTGAGTATGGGGACCCCTAAAACTTAATGTTTTTTTTCGATTTTTGTATGAAAATCTTAATGCGGTTTACATAATACATCTACTTACCAAGTTTCAACAGTATAGCTCTTATAGTTTCGGAAAAAAGTGGCTGTGACATACGGACGGACAGACAGACAGACGGACGGACATAACGAATCTATAAGGGTTCCGTTTTTTGCCATTTGGCTACGGAACCCTAAAAAATAGTGATTTAGATATTTTAAGTTCAGTTGTAGAATTAAACAGGACTATTCAAATGTAATTGGTTATTGTAATATTAATAAGGAAATGATATTTTACTCCAATTTAAACCTTTTTTTCAGAAGCAATAACGGACTTCATAACTTTCACATCTTGTTAAGCAATCGCATTCTTAAATGGTGTAGTGATTTGGCGACACTCGATTCCGACAAAAGAAATATGATCCATAAAAAAAACAAACTTAATTTTACAGTCAATTCTAGGATTACTTAAATTAAATTAGACCTTATCACTATGGAGATACGAAGGTGGTCGAATTGGAATATGTTGCATAAGACGGCAAGGAGTGCCGGGCCTTTGACGTCGCCGCGTGAGATTGTTTTATACAAATTTAATTATGGTATTGTATTGGTCATATTTGATGAAGGAATAGGGTCTAAATTAGACATATGCAACTGATTTCAGACGTGAGATTGGGGGAGAGCAGGGGAGCGTTCTTAGGCCCAGAGCCCCTCGGCCTATTTGGCCGTCGGACGTGCGCTACTTAAAACATACATAGATTTTGCCAACGTTATTGATTAATTCTTAATTTGTAAAGATTGTATTAAATTTGTAACTGCATTATATTTTAATAAATTCTCCTTCAAAATAATAGTTCCCTCCCGGAATATATAATATTAGATGTAGGAATGTGAACTGCAATGCCATTACAGCCGCATATTTTTGCCATTTTAACTTAATTTTTCACAATGTCGAGTAGAAAACGTAAAACGCGAGAGCGCACGTCTTCGCCAGCTTCTGTCCCTAATAAAGGTAGACTGGAAGTGACGGTGGAAGCGATCCTGAACCGCCTCGCGACGCTGGAGCAGCGTGTCGCCACTCCTGCCAGTGTGACATCGTTCGCGACCGGTGCCTTCAGCGCGGACTTGGACAGCGCAGGCAGTGCAGCCCCGCCAGAGCCTGCTGGACTGGCCATTACACCTCTGCCGGAGCCTGCTGGGCCAGTCAGCGGTACCCCATTCGTTGCTGGCAGCACCGAGGTCCACCTCGCCACCGAGACACCACTGACGGCGTCAACGGACGTCATGGAGCGACTCATCGACGCGTTGAGGACCATGAATCCGGTGAGATCTACCCATTATTAACGGCCTCCGTAGCCCAGTGGGTAGTGACTCTGCCTACGAAGCTGGAGGTCCCGGGTTCGAATCCCGGTCAGGGCATTTATTTGTGTATTTATCCCGAATATTTGTTCCTGAGTTATGGATGTTATATATGTATATAAGTATCTATATGTATGTATCTATTATATATATCATCGCCTAGTACCCACAACACAAGCCTTACTGAGCTTACCGTGGGTCTAGGTTGATTTGTGTAAGATTGTCCCGTAATATTTATTATTATTATTTATTATTATGTGTCTGATTTTGATCCCAGTAATCATGACGGTGATGGGTGGTGTGACGAAGTGGATCGCGCCCGCTCGCAAAACCAGTGGGACGATAAAGAGTGCCAGCTCGTGTGGGATTATCATTAAAAGGTGAGGCACGCTCCTGGTTGCGCGAGTGGACGAGTGACAACCGTAATTGGTCGAATTTCAAATCAGCACTTAGATCGCTCTGTCCGCGCCGCATTGACGTTGCAAATATACTTTTTGATGTGATGTTGCAAGACTCTGATAAGTACTCCACATATGCGGAATATGCGAGAAGATCTTTGTTATGGTAACGTATCGTAAAGGGGTTGAGCAGTGAACTTACTATGTGATTAAAAAAAAAATTAAAATTTAAACTGTTTATTGCATTAATTTAATTGTTACAAGTATGTCTACTAATTGCTTAGCGCAATCTCAATTTTTTGAGATTATTTGCTAAGCTTAAACATTTTTGATATAATTGTACGTGGCATAACAGACCCTCAAGTACGAGCGGCCGCTACAAACGCTAAGTTGACACCTGAAAAAATCGTGGAGTTCTTATCGAGTTATGCGAAACCACGTCGTTCAAGTGCGGGCGCACCTAATAATAACATTGAGTTGCGTGCAAGCCGGCACGCCTATGATCCATCGTCCAAGAGAAATCATAAGCGTGCTATCCAAAATACAGACATACACGTAACTTGTTTTAAATTGTGAACAATCGGGACATAAAATGAAAAAAATTCCCCAAACGTGTTAAGGCTGAGAGTAGTAACGCGGGCGCGAATAAAAACAAGTCTGTGCCTAATCCTGAGTCAACAAATAGGTTTGTATCAAAAATTGTGTGTTACGTTACGTAATAGTGACGATAAATGTTTTGCTAAAGAACGATCAGAAATGAGAAATTAAGCTAATTTTAACTTTTGTCGCGAAACAACACAAAAACTGATATTGTGACAGCTGTAATATGTTAATGACCTTGCTAAGCATATCTCTTGTCGAACGTACCCTAGTGTTCAAATATTACGCGGTTTAGGTGGAGAAGAATTGCGATCAGATCGTTTTGTAACTTTGCCCGTAGAGTTCAATGATGTAACCTTAGAGGTAGACCTTCATGTTGTGCCGCACAATTATCTTAGTGTGCCAGTTCTTATCGGTACGGATGTATTAAATAGAGAAGGTGTCACATATATTCGAACAAGCGATTCTCAACGACTAGTCCTAGAAACAGTCCTAACGTCAACAATGTGACACATTGTAAGCCGACTACGCAACTCAGCTCAATAAGTAGAGTAGACCCCGCTATCGGAGGTGCAAAATGGTAGCTGTCAAGTTCTAGGGATGGGTAAAAATTATTTTGAAATACTAGCTATATGTCGATAATTATAGCTATACGTCAATAATTTTCCTTTACCATAATGAGAGTCTAAGACTTTAATTAAACGTGTTACTTTTATAAAACAGGGCTTTATAATTACAAAATTGTCTGTTCAATATTTTTCATTTTTATAAATAAAAATCTTCAATCTTTCATCATAACTAACAAATTATCGTTATTTTCAAAGTACGAACCATTCATAAATTAATTAAAAATTAAATAATTAATAAATCTCTTTTTTATTTCCACCAAAAGGGCTATCGTATTCTTAATGAACAATCAGTTTTTTTTAGATTCTCTGCAGTAATCTAGTGCAGCCACGATGAATATATTCAACAATAAACCCATTATCTCTATAAACCCTCTATTGAAAAGGTTTATCTCAAGACACTCAAGAGCGTTCATGCACTGCCCTGCAACTCGAAACATTAGAAAAGTAAAATTGCAACCATAGTATCTTTGTTGTACTGATAATGGTATATATTTCTGATGACAGTAAGGCCTAGTCAGGCATCGGTATAGTGTTTTAATTCCCGAGTAAGGCCTCATGAGGCATCGGTATAGTGTCTTAATCCCCGAGTATGGCCTCATGAGGCATCGGTATAACGTTCATTCTCGAGTAAGGTCACGTGTGGCATCGATGTAGTTTCTTGTACGAGAGAAAAAATATTGAGTAATAATTAAGTCGTTTGTTTGACTGAAAGTGTCAGTAACAAAAGTATCACGTGAAAATATAATGAAAGCGCATAGTAGCATGTAAAAAAAAAAGAAAAAGAAAATCAGTTGCTGAACCGCGATGTTTACGTTGAGTGCAATATTGTATTTACATATCATTGTTTGGTCCGCAGGTGACGATACCCGCAACCAAGACCAAGAGCCAACATCCGAGCCGCAATCAGGACAACAGGAGAGCATCGAGGACGCTGCTCTGTCAGGAGAGGCCGTGTTAGCATGAAACTGCTGACCGTGCTGACTACGACGCGACGATGACATCACTACCTCACCTGCCCTGGGACCCCGCACACCCTTTCTCGGGAAGCAAGGACCTGCTGGTCGATCACGTAACGCATTGTACGAACGTCGGGTAGGTCTAAATGTCACTTTTTATATGGAAAATTGACAATTAAATTGTACCGACGCGCGTTCGGGGCGTTACGTGGTTACCCCTCGGACCTCGGCCTATTTGGCCGTCAGACGTGCGCTACTTAATACATAGATTTTGCCAACGTTATTGATTAATTCTTAATTTGTAAAGATTGTTTTAAATTTGTAACTGCATTGATCTATATTTTAATAAATTCTCCTTCAAAATAATAGGAATATATAATAATACTGTTGCTGATTCTGTTTGTATGTTAAAGGACGAGACTATTATTATTATTACAATTGTAAGTATTGTCATAGATGGCGATGATTCAATGCTGTATGGCAATGATTATGCAAATAATGAGTATTTTTATACGGATCCTTGTCCTTCTAAATATTTGGATATAGTTTTAGTTAGCGAAATATCAGACCTGAAGTCGAGCATCATTTTATACTCATAGCCATGCAAGCATTCTCTGATGTTTTGAATAAATGTATAGTCATTCCATTTTGTGATAAATATGTAGCATTATACCGTTGCGCTAGCATGTAGAAAAAGTAGACGTTAGGGACTAGTCGTCCAACCCCACATGTACGTTTGAGGCACCGATATGGGCTTTATCTCACCGGGGTGTCGCAGGCATATAGTATAATCCGCTGTTTTACAAAACAGCGCTGTTTTGTAATACGGCGGATTGAATACCGCTGAATGACAATCCCACTAATCGTCAACCCGCCGTGTTACAAAACAACGCTGCACTGCTATCACGCAAGACGGCCCGCGAGCTCTCGATTTTTCTGGCACTAAGTACCTCTCTTTCTTAGTTTTGTAATAAGAGAGACACGAATAGTGCGAGAAAAATCGAGAGAGCTCGCGCGCCGTCTTGTGATAGCCGTGCATTTTTTTTAAAACATCTAGTTGTCATGTAATTTACAAAACAGCGCTGTTTTGTAAAACAGCACGGCTATCACATTGCGCCATGGTAGCGGAACCAAGCGGACACCAGCGGGCGTAGCATGGTTGCCATTTTAACACTTATCGCTGTAGTTAAGACGTCTGTCACGTTCTGACCAGTACGCGAGTGCCAGAGTGACAGATGTCTTATCAACAACGATAAGGTGATAAAATGACAACCATGCTACGCTCGCTGGTGAGATACCCTCCATTGATAGAACTGTATAATACATTTTGTTGGTGGCCGGTGGTTGTGCCGCCATGGTGTCCCGGTGACACATAGCCATATCTGTTAAAAGTTCCAAAGACAATGGCGACTGTAGGTACTATTCGGCTAGCCGCATGGGGTTGAGGGTCAGCATTATACACTAGAGTAAGGAAATTCTCACCCGAAATCGCATATGGCTGGTCGTACACTGCATTATGGGGCCTTAGTCTGACTGAAGTAGAGCATTAATGGAAATTGTAAAGATAAAAAAAAATGTTGTTTTTTTTTAAGTGTAAGGTAGGTAGGTACACTCTAAATTCCTTTTAAAAACGCTAAGAAATGTTGATTGAAAATCGAATGGACGTGTACCTAAACGAGAATGTTGTCATTATGATGTGGAATAAATTAATATTCGTTTAATATTATTTTTTTTATGTCTGACGATTTACTTCAGTAAACACGTCCAGCGACGTTGTTTTTGGTGCAACTATTGGAAGCAATATCGCCCCGACAAGCAAAGAAAAGGTTCAAGTTGGAACCCGATCGCAGACAGCAGCAGCAGACGACGTGTCGCAGCAACACTACCGGTTTCTATGTTTCAAAGACCATTCGTAGCTAGCGACACGTCCCCGGACGTCGCCTTCATATAATTACATAGAAACCGATAGTGTCACTACGACACGTCGTCTGCGGTCGGGTTCCAACTTTTACCTTTACATTGCTTGTCTGGGCGATATTGATTCCAATAGTTGCGCCAAAAACAACGTCGCTGGACGTGTTTACTGACGTATATAATACGTCAGATAGTCGACGTCACTCCTTTCCTTTAACGGACGTTAATGTAACGTTACAGTAACGTATATGAGACGCCAGTGGTCACGTCTAGTCGACGTCGCACCGTCCCCTTAACTGACGTTAATGTATCGTTACAGTAACGTCAAATAACGTATCAGATACGTCAGTGGGCACGTCTACTTGACGTCATTTCCTCTTGTAAACCAACGTTAATGTAACGTAAATTAACGTGATATATCACGTCCAATAACGTGATGTTAACGTGAATTATGACGTACTTTCCCACACAATACTCACGTGTTAATGACGTCGGATATCACGTCAGATGACGTGATATTTAACGTGAGTTATGACGTACTTTCTCACAGAATACTAACGTGATAATGACGTTGAATATCACGTCAGATGATGTGATCTTTAACGTGAGTTATGACGTACTTTCCTACAGAATACTAGCGAAAAAAATCACGTCAATTATGACGTTGGACGACGTGATATTCAACGTGTTATTACTCGTCAAATGTTGTGACACTCTCACGTTGATTTAACGTTAAAAAATCACGTTAATTAACGTCATATTTAACGTTAGTGGGCCAAACATACTCACGTAAAATTAACGTCGCAGTAACGCCAAAAATTACGTGACAGTTAACATCATTTTTGCCGTCGAATTTTGTGACATCCTCACGTGAATTCTACGTCCAATATGACTTCAAAAAGACGTGATATTTTACGTCCCTTGCTACTTGGGTTAGGTAGCAAGTTATTAACCATGGACAAAAAAAACCCCGACGCAAAAAGAGGGGTGTTATAAATTTGACGTGTCTGCTGTGTGTATGTCTGTGTGTGTGTGTCTGTCTGTGGCATCGTAGCTCCTAAACGAATATACCGATGTGAATGCGGTTTTTTTATTCGAAAGCTGATGTGATCGACATGGTTCTTAGCTACGTTTCAACAAAATCGGTTCAGCCGTTTTTGAGATATTGAACTTTGAAATGAAAATGTCGGGGGTTTTTCAACTTTTTACAAGCATTTATTTAGTTTCACCTGTCCCGTTGTCTGTCTGTACCTAATCAAATCTTGCAAGTTAAATTTGACCCACTTCCCGGTTTCCGATTGAGCTGAAATTTTGCATGCATGTGTATATCGCATTGCAATGCAATATTATGATGACATGGAGCTGATCTGATGCTGGAGCTGGAACTCCGCAATAAAACAAAATAGGAACTCCGCAATAAAACGACACAACCCCCTCGAGTTTGGGCTTGTTAGAATCGGCTCAATGAGTAGTTGATGATGGTTTACAGAAAAGTACAGTCGGCAATAAAAGCTTGAATAAATGAAATTTTTGACACTTAGTATTTATCCCGAATTCCCCATAATACCACTGATCTCTAATGAACTGCCATTCCAATTTAAAAGATAATAATAATAGTTTTTTTCTCAAACATGCAATGAAATGTCGTCATTACGTGGGTTATATCAGGCTTCAAAGTATCACGTTTGGGGCGGATCAACTCGAGAGAATTGTAAAGGAATTTCATAGGTACGAAATTGAAGGCCCAGGCCGAGAAGTAATTTTTTTTTAATTTTCATTCCACTATTTGTGGCACAGCATCACGGCGTTCAGTCATGAGAATTAGTTTGATTTGAGGTGTTTTTATTTATTTATTTCATTGCATGTTTGAGAAAAGCACTATACATGCCTGGCCGTGAAAAGGACTTGCCGGCTTCGTATCACTATCCGGCCTCCCTACCACAAAGTACTTTGTTATATAAGTAAGTACTGAAATAGAGAACAATCTCTGGGCCTAAAAAACGGTAACCCTGTAATTGATGATATTTGATGCGCCATCTAATATCTTTAGTTGAAATACTCCACTTGAATGTTAAAACATTCAAAAAGTGCGTCGGTCGCAGGGTTTGAACCGGGGCTCATTGACTCCAAATACCGCCGTCTGTACCTACCCCTAGGCTACTGATGTCTTATGACAATTCGGCAAATTTCGAAATACCTTGACAGCGCGTTTTATCAGCATAGAAACTAGGCCATTGTTGACCCCGCCGTCGTAACAATATAGTTAAGGGGACGTAGGTTCGTGGTCTTCTCTCCCTCTCACTGAGCATAAGCGTGAGCGAGATGGAAGTGCGTGTTTGGAAGCGCGGATATCATGTTTTTTAATTTTATTTCTTTGTGCGTTTTAATAAATAAAAAAGTAATAGCTGATTTCCCTCAAACATGACATTGCCAATTTTAAGAACCAATCGTAATATGTTTAGCTGTTGTGCATAATTTGTTAGAATTTTTTTAAGTGTATTTTAGACCTATGCTCGTGATTTTTTTCTATCGAGCGAAAGTCAAAAACTCAGAATTCGAATAGCTGATTTCCCTCGAGAAAGGCCTCAAGATTGCTAATTAAATTTAGGGCAGCCGTATTATAATCCAAACGAGAGCTACGATTTTTTAAAAATCCGTTTTTGGAGCTCACGTCGCCTTAAAGAAAATTAATAAATTACATACCTATGTAATTTAGTTTTGAAATTATTAGTACAAATTAAGTAATTTTTTGTAGGTGATGCATTGCTTCCATCTATTATCAGCATATGACACCTATGAATTATGATGTGACTAAATTGGAAATCACCAGATATTCATAGTAAATAGGCCTTATATTTAATGTCCTTCTTTATTTAGTAAACTTATTATGCTGTCATTACCGCGCACCTGTACAGTCACGGAATTTAATTGTTGGGCCATTTAGAGCTCACTTTATACTGGACACTTCATAGAGCTCTAAATGGACACTTCATAGAGCTCTAAATGGACACTTCATAGAGCTCTAAATGGACACTTCATAGAGCTCTAAATGGCCCAACAATTAAATTCCGTGACTGTACTAAGATAGGCTTGTTGCGTGGTGTTAAAATTGATAACGTCGTGTTGCTTATTGGATAGTAAACCACCAAAAGATTGTAATAAAGTATAAATTACAAAATATAATTCAAATCATAAAAAGATATGAACCTTGAAAGATTAGAAAAAAAAGTTTTTTTATTTATTGTCTAAGAGTAAATTTAAAGGTACCAATAGAATCCTTACGTTTTTTTAGCAACAAATTTGTATGACAACTATGGACCTAAACGCAGTATTTCGCGACCGAAACAGCAATTTACTTCATTTTCCATGCAACGGTTAGTACAAAACAAATTGCACGGTGTGACGTCATACTTTAAAGCCAATCAGTATGAAGCGTTTCGGCTGCTGTCAGCGAGGTCCGTCTTTAACTCGATTTTTTGTGTAGTTGCTTCCATACAAACATTTGTTCATCTACAAAAACTGGTTCGAATGGCATCGTAAACAAATTTAAGGTCACAAGCCCATTGGCCGCCCTGCTCCCTACGGTCGGCCGTCTATCCCTATGCCCGGCAAGCCTTCCTTTCCCGGCGTCTGCAGTAATGTACTATTTCACTTCTCATGCTCGAAAAGTGTGTCATATAATATTAGGCTTAGCAAGCGGGGCTAAAGTACTACATTTAGCCCCTAGGGAAAATATGTATACCTACATATCTATGATTTTAATTTGACCAATCCAAACACTTCACCGTATTAAATACACCAATCACAACTCTTTAAAAAAACATTTGTATTTGCTATCGACCAATCAGGAAACAGAATTAATTTCAAACATCAGGCGTTTTTAGGGTTCCGTACCAAAAAGGTAAAAAAGAAACCCTTTATAGAAATAGAAACCGAAGTCTCAAATTTGAACTTTTTTTATTGGAATAGCTTTTGTTCGGTTTTAATAATAAAAGCTAATTTGGTTGGAAAAATAATTAATTATAATTTTTTTTCAAAATCTTTGTATAACCGTAATATCCTGACAGATGATTTTAAAACCAATTATTCTTGATTTTTCCACTTAATTAGAGTTTTCCTACAGGGTGCACTTTTAAAAAAAAATCTATATATTTTTATTTTATTGTAATACGGTTATACTCGTTACTTTGACTACAAAAAATTAATTTGAGTTTGATCGAACCAATAACTTACGCGTAGTGAATTTTTGTTCTAATCAAATGTATGGAGCGTACGAGTAAAACGGATTTTTTTTACAAAAATTAAAGGTATACCGTAATATCCTTGCACATGATTTATGTACCAATTATTAAGGATATTTTTACATAACGCGAACTTTTCTACCGTATGCACTTATTTAATAAAAAATAAAAAACTTATTTTTTCATGCTGAAATAACTTTTTCTCATTGTTTTAATCAAAAAAATAATAAACACTATAGTTACAAGTAGAAAATTGAAAATAAAACCACTACGCGTAAATTATTGGTTCGATCAAACTCAAATTCATTTTTTGTAGTCAAAGTAACGAGTATAACCGTATTACAATAAAATTAAAAATAAAATAAAATTAAAAAAATATATCGAAGTACATCCCGTAGGAAAATTCTAATTATGAGGAAAAATCAAGAATAATTAGTTTTAAAATTGTCTGTCAGGATATTACGGTTAAGTTTTTATTTTCGGAGAAAACTCGATTTTTCTGATACGCGCCATACAAAGATTTTGAAAAAAAATTATAATTAATTTATTTTCCAACCAAATGAGCTAAGATTAATTTTGGGATATAAGAAAACCTAACAAAAGCTATTCCGATAAAAAAAAGTTCAAATTTAAGACTTCGGTTTCTATTTCTATGGAGGCCGATTTTCAACTCATATTGACTCCGTAGAGAATTAAACAAAAATAAGGAATAGACTGTCCGTTTATCTTTTGAATTGACTGAAAATGATTTTCCTAGGTTACAATTAAACACAAAACAAATTTTGAATAAAAGAGTTGAAAATTTTTATTTTTTATTTTTTTTGGATTTTTAAAAAAAAAGTGCACCCAGGGGAGAAATTCCAATAATGACAAAAAATCATAAATAATTGTTACTATACGCATATGCAAGGATATTTGTGTTTAACATGCACTTTCAGAGCTACACCTGTTTTACCATTATTCTCCATACATATTTTTATTAAGATGTTTATAAAAAAATAACAACAAGTCCAAATTTCCTCAGGCTCATTTTTTAGTATGATCATGACTACCTAATGCGATTTCAATAAAAAAAAGGATATTTTCGACTTCGGTTTCTATTTCTATGAAAGCCGAATTTCAGCCCACAGTGTGCACCGTGGCGGCGCCGCTGGCGCCTTAATGGCTGAATGTAAATCAGGGGTTACAATGTTCAGAGAGGTTTTAAAATTTCAACAACATTCAAGTCCAGCATCAGGTAGATACATTATCATATTTACCATCAATATAACACGAAAGAATTGAGTTGGAGAGCTTTTTTGTTTTCTTCACTTCCCGTAGAAACTTTTCGCTGTGTAAGCAAATCAATAGGAGCATACTGATTTGAGAAATAGTAGAAGTAGACATATGTATTACGTCCAGCAATAAAATTGACTGAAATTCAAGTAAATAATGAGTTAAGTCTAATCCTTGTAAATTAACTAAAAGAAAATGTTTTTGTAAATGTAACTTTTACTATAATTTACAATAAATAGTTTTACTACTATTTACACACTTATAATATACCTGATCCCTAATCAATTCGAATTTACCTGAGAAACGGTGCTTTGAAACTGAATAATCGTGTATCGAAGAGATAACACCAACCAGGCAACAAAAAAGGAGCAAAAAGAAAAAACCTGCAAACATTTTTAGGAGTTACATAATTATATACAATTACACGAGTATTTTACTACTAGAATTAGGTCATACGGAATAATACACCTGAAAGTTATATTGATTTTGGAAGCAGGCAAATGCAGAAAAAATTTCATTTAAATAAATGTCTGTCTCGGTTGAGTCAAAGTTCTGTCGTCGTATAGAAATTGAATGTATAAGAGACGTTGTTACACTTGCTCCTTTGAATTTGTTCATTTTCAAATGATTGGCAATCATAGAATTAATGAGATTCACACGCTTTGTGAAAAAAATGATGTGACTCGCACAACAAAGTATTTCCAAAATATAAGAATTAAGAGCCCAAAAGTTCCCAACTATTTCATGTATTCCGATTACTCCGCCGGTAAGGTAGAATGTGGCTATGGTTACTGCAATAAATGTCCCCACCATCGACGATACTACTGCGCGATTATAATTGTAATGTTTCATTCGTAATTTGTTTACGTCTGAAGTATTTAGATTCATAATGCGATCAACACTTTGCATTTTCTCGAACAGTTCAATATTTCCCCGGTTGATGAAACGACAATGGAGTACGCTTATAGAGCACATGCCATATATTATAGATAAAACAATAAGATATATGCGGGTCATTTCTTTGTCTGTAAAGAATTTCTCTGTATAGATCATCAACATTGATCTGCTAAGAAAAGAACAAGCAACCAAGCTGACAACTGTGTAGCACTTTTGAAAGACAGTCGGAACGGTAACTTGTCCATCCCGTATATCCACGCGACACGATCCTAATAGTTTCTGAACAACACGAAATGGTGCAAAGATTTTGATGAAATCCTTGTCTAAGTGCCATTTTGGCGCTATTAGACCGTTTCGTTTATTTACTATTGCAGTCATATTCGTTTTACTTTACTGCGATGCGACTTGGTAATGAAGACCTCCTAGGTAACTAGAATATTTGTCAGCTATGCGAGTTCAATTATGACAGTTATTAGCTAACCATTAGGTAACCTATTAATCCGCTCTTTTACTAATTGCGTTAAATATTCATATAGCTTATTTATCAATTCAACAATACAAGCGTAGGTACCTACCTACTGACGACGGATATATATATTGATGGTCATTTAATCATCGTCATTCATACATCCCAGATGGGTTCTGTACCGTTTCAATATTGCCAGCATATTTATTCAAGCGCTGTCAGCGGCGTTGTAGACCAATCAAATTAGCTTACCCTGGACATAATTCGATAACTGTAATTTTCTTTTTCTATGATGTAAAGTATTGTTAGTTATAGTTAAAATAAAAATAATTAAACATTTTAGGGTTCCGCGTCATTGTAAAAAAACCAAAAATCTAATTTTTTAACAAATTCTGATTTCATAAGTGCAGCATAATATGTAACTTTGTAAAATTGCCTCTATTATGATATGACGCTTGCATTCCAGTTAAAGAAATCAAAACTAAACTAATTAATCAACCGGGACTATCATTAATAAAGAAAGTTCAGTAAGTTACACATTTTCTAGCTTATCTTACCAGAAATTATAGATAACTGCAATTTAACAATTTATTCTGAATAGTATATTATGTGTGTTGATAAATTATTAAAAATTAAACAGATTTTCTTTGCGGATTTCTAAAGTCACAAATATTGGTAGTTTTTGGAAAACCAAAATACATAACTACTTGGAAAGTGTTTGATTTATGCTGTCAACATATTATTAGTACTATAAGAAACAAATTAAACAAAAAATATCCACGATTATTAATTAATTCATATTTTTTCGTACTAAAGTTTTAATATGAACCTTATCTCTTGCAGAATAAGGCCGTCATTGCTTTGCGCCTCAACTACCGACCGTGCTGTCGCGAGTCGCAGGCATTCAAGGCCGAAACGCACTGGCAGCGGTGGCGAAGCGGCGCGGGGTGGCGCGGGGGCGGTACTTGTAATGTTCGAGCTAATATGAAAGGATCCGAACGCTTTTTTCCCGGTCGGTATTCTGTGCTGACCCTTTCGTATTAGATCGAACATTACAGCCGGTACCACCTCCACACTGCGCCGCGCCGCCGCTTCGCCACCGCTGTCAATGCGTTTCGGTCTTCATTTATTATGGATAGGTCAGTGATTGTCAAACATTTACGAGGGCGACACTGAAAGTCTTTAGAACTGGCCACTTGTAATAAATATAATAAAAAAATAAGTTCAAAATTTGAAAATGGAACTCTTTCTTAATATTTTTGTGTACGAATTCCACTCGATTGTCATTTGTTTTACGATTTGGCGGCAAATTGAAAATTGTGTGTACTACGTGAGCATGAATTTAACGCGAGAAAATTTTCGAGCAATGATTTTTTACGACTTTCGATGTAATTTAAGTCAACAAGAAAGTTATGATAGACTTCGATTGGCCTTTTACGATGAAGCCCCATCTCGTGCTACTATTTACAACTGGTTTAATGAATTTAAACGTGGCCGCACTGATCTCACTGATGATCTGCGTGAGGGCCGGCCTTCTACGGCGACTACTGAAGATAACATCAGTGTTGTGCGGCGTATGATAGAGACTGACAAAAGAGTAACCTATCAGCAGATTCGTACAAGCTTAGCCATTGGTATGAGTGAAGTCCACAAAATCCTCCATGAACATTTAGCGGTGAGGAAGCTTTGTGCCCGGTGGATACCTCATAATTTGACAGAAGCCCAAAAAGTCCGTCGTGTTGATTGGTGCCGTGAAATGGGTCAAAGATTCAACGGAGGTGACTCAAATGCTGTGTTCGACGTAGTTACGGGTGACGAAAGCTGGATTTACTGTTATGATCCTGAAACTAAAAGACAGTCTGCTTAGTGGGTGTTTCCTTCCGAGGAGTTGCCTACTAAAGTGAAGAGAGGTCGAAGTGTGGGAAAAAAGATGGTGGCCTCGTTCTTCGGAAGGACTGGTCATTACGCAACAATTATTTTAGAGGATCAAAAAACAGTTACTGCGAAGTGGTACACTAACAATTGTTTACCACTTGTCTTGGAAAAAGTTCGAGAAAAACGGCCTCGCAGTAGGATCCTGCTTCACCACGACAACGCCTCATCGCACACCGCCAAGCAAACGATCGACTATTTGGCGACGGCAAACGTGGAATTACTGGGTCACCCACCTTATAGCCCCGACCTTGCACCTTGTGATTTTTATTTATTCCCAAAAATTAAAGAAAAACTTCGAGGAAAACGTTTTATGGACGCCGACGAAGCAGTGGCTGCGTTTCAAAAGGCCGTCGAAGAGACCCCTAAGGACGAGTGGGCAAAGTGCTTTTCTCAGTGGTTCTATCGAATGCAGCGATGTATTGATGTGAAGGGAGGCTATTTTGAAAAGATATAATAAAAGTAATAAGTTGCTTGATTGCTCAGTTTTTGATTTTCTAAGAACTTTCAGTTTGACCCTCGTATAAACACGAACGTGGCATTTACCACGGTTCGGCTAGGGTGGAGATTTACTGAAATATTGTATTCATTAGATCGATAATAACTAAATTGTTCAGCATGAGACATAATTATCGTGAAATGTCGATTACCTATTTATAAGCGCTCAGTCTTCTGTATAGAATTATTTAAATAAAATATGTTACTTATGTGGGTGCAGAAAGGGGCATTATTGGAATGCTTTTTATTCGAATAATTATTCGAATTAACATTCATTCGCGAATAATTTATTCGTCTACACTTTCGAATGACGAATGATTAATTCTCATTTCATTCGAATAAATCATCGAATAATCCACGAATAATATTTAAGGATGCGGTTGCTCGTTATATACACACGTACACGAATTTAACACTATCACTACAAGTGTACCTATTTTCAAGTATTAATACCCTTTTCTACTAATTAACAATTGTAGCGGGGGGGAGTGCGGGGTGCCAAGGGAAAGGCGGCGAGTTGAGGTAAAAAGTGTATTAACTTTGCAAGTATACCACTAGTACAGTCAGCCAGAGTTCATACTCTGGAGCGGATGCACGTGTGGTTGAGACTATAGCTAGCTATGAGCACGTAGTTCCACGAGGGAAGCAGGGGGCTATAGCTAGGTATGTTCAATTACCTATATGTGACTCGATACATTTAGCAATTCAGTCCGCGACCCCAACCAAACCAGGAAAAATCTTAACAGTGCGATGCAGGATTCAGTATGGGCGAGGCGCGGACGTAACAGCGACATCTAGTGGCGTGATGGGGTACTATTAGTACTCGCGCGGTGTGACACGAGTAGTATCGCCGTTTCTACACGTTTCGTGCGTCCTCCTCTGTAGATGGCGGTAGTGGTATGATTAAGATGCTACACAACGATTTACTTTCTTACACAATATTTTTGTGAGTTAAGTGAGTCGCTTCATGGGGCATTTAACAGGTTTGTTTCAATATGTCATGTGTGTGGGCTTGTCCATATATTACGTCATCGTTTTTAGGGTTCCGTACTCAAAGATCTCACGCACCGTTATAGTTAGACAGTTGAAATTTTCACAGGTGATGTATTTCTGTTGCCGCTATAACAACAAATCCTAAAAAACAGATTTTTTCTTTTCTTTTACAATCTTACACAAATCGATCTAGTCCCAAACTAAGCAAACTACTATGGGTACTAGACGACGATAAACATACTTATATAGATAAATAAATACTTAAATACATAGAAAACATCCATGACTCAGGAGCACATATTTGTGCTCATCACACAAATAAACTTCGCACTTGGCCGGTTTTGTGTTTTTCTATGTGGCCAGTGTGTTATTTTATTATGATGAAACTTCAGACTGTTAGCGACGCGCTCATTTCAAACCCGATTTCTAGAACCTATTTGTATACATATGTA
Source organism: Epinotia brunnichana (assembly GCA_963854355.1). Taxonomy (NCBI): domain Eukaryota; kingdom Metazoa; phylum Arthropoda; class Insecta; order Lepidoptera; family Tortricidae; genus Epinotia; species Epinotia brunnichana. The sequence goes on from OY977940.1 coordinate 20,983,591, forward strand.
TGTCTAGCTATAAGTTCATACTTAAGTGCATTTTTGCTAACGCCCCACGGCCGGCCCAGTCAGTCTGCATGCATCCGCTGACAGAGCCGCGCGTTGCCGGGTTAATTATATTTTGTCTCTGTCTATCTGTACCAAATTTCTAAAATCTTATTCACATTAAAACTGTGTCAAATCTCCCTGCGTTTACTTCATCATCAAGACCTCAACCCATCAGCTTCAGTTGGTCTTCGAGCCTGATCTGTTGGATGATACGCACGCCTATAGTGATGAAGACACGGAGTACCGTACGCAAGGAGCGACTTGACGCCGAAGCTCAAGATACAGAGAATAATGTCCAAAAGGAACAAGAAAGTCAGAGTGTTCGAGAAACGCCGATGGTTACGCAACACGTTTCGGACGCAATGGCGGGTAGCAGTATAAAACCCGAGCCACGTCTTACCCGCTCACATCCAGCAAAACCCAGGTCCTCGGCATCGTCCCTCGAGGCACGTAAGAAGAGATTAGCCCTGGAAGCTGAAAAACGAAAGGCTGAAATACGGATGCAACTTATCGACAAAGAGCTAGAGGCAGACCTAGCCGACTTAGAGGAGGAGGAGGAAGCATACAGTTCACAAAGTAAGGAAGATTGTGCACGCAATATTGAGAACTGGATGGAAAAGAGCCAGCTGGAATTAGATAAGCCGCAGATACCTACCGCCGATGTGCCTATGGCCGGTACATCACAGGACACGGTCCAGATGCTTGCTGATGCGGTCCAGAAGCTAGCTGCAGCCTCTGTCCAGAACAAACCGGACGCCAACTTATTGAGCCGCATTTGTACTCCCCGCGACTTACCCGAGTACGCCGGCGACCCATTGGAATGGCTTCAATTTAAAAGGGCGTATTACGAGTCAACCGAAGTGTGCGATTTTAAACCCAAAGAAAATCTCTGGAGACTACGCAAATGTCTGCGTGGAGCTGCCAAAGATGCGGTCTCAGCTCTGCTTATCAGTGCAACTTCGCCTGAACGCGTCATGGAGACGCTGGAGCTACGATTTGGTAATCCAGACCTCATCATTTCCAAGCTTATGCAGGACATCAAGAAGATCCAGCCACTGTCTCAAGAGTACCAGCGGGATATAGTCCAATTTTCTGTAAAGGTACAGAATTTCGTGGAAGCTGTAAGATCAGTAGGACGCGAAGAATACCTACAAGGCATAAATGTAGTCAACCTAGTTTTATCTAAACTACCTACACTATTGTTATCGAAGTGGTCGGATTATAGTTTTCCTGTTATAAAGACTGGCAAGAAGTCACGATTGGATATTTTAACAGATTTCTTGAATACGGAGGCTATACGTATATCTACTACTACTAACATTTATACGTGCGGTTATCTTGCCGATACAAACAAAACTAAATACCAGGATAGGTACGCGCGACCACAAACAGTTTTATTGCAAACTGAGCAGAATACCGAAGATAAGTGCCATTTCTGCCGTGGATCAAAACACAAACTATCCGAATGCAAGCAATTCAAGAAGGCACTCAGGAAAGTACGTTGGCAATATGTGAAACGTAACGGCATTTGTTATAAGTGCCTGGATTCTCGCCATAGTCGGGAACACTGCCCGGCGCCGGTATGTAATAAGGATAGTTGCGGTCAAGGTCATCACTCGTTACTCCACTTCAATGCAAACAATGAAGCGCGCCGATTGGCGGAGCGCGCTTTGCCTCGTGAGGTGCCGACCACGTCAACGGGGTCTGGAGTCTCTGCGGAGCCCCTGGCGGGGCCTACCGTCGATTCCGATCCAGCTACAGAGGCGGTCACTAACGTAAACGCTAGTAGTTGCAAAGTGTTACTTAAAGTGCTACCTATACGTGTGCATACGGCTACCGGTGAAATAATAAACACTTATGCGTTACTAGACGATGGTTCGACTGTTACAATGTTAAGTGCCGATTTAGCGTCGCGAGCTGGACTAGTCGGACATCGGGAGACAATGCGAGTACATGGACCATGGGGCGATAACGTGATGACGTGTGATAGCGCGGTATTGAATTTAGAACTTTCTGGGACTGACAATAAGGTTCATTCTATTAGGGCAAGAAGTGTATCCGAATTAAATTTACCTACGCATAACTTGTCTGTTGTTGATTGTATTCAATATACTCACTTAAGGAATATTATGAGTTCTATGTGTAATGTCGATGTTAAACCAGAAATTCTTATTGGCCAGGATAACTATCATTTATTGTTGCCACTTCAAGTCATTTTGGGTAATAGAAATGAGCCGTCAGCTACACTGACCCCGTTAGGTTGGTGCATACATGGTACCTTACGTATGGCGGGAGCGGCGCGCGGTGCGACGGTGCTGTTCGTGAGCGAGGGCGGCCGTGAGCAGCAGGAGCTGCGGGACCTGCACGAGGAGGTGCTGCGCGGGTTCGCGCTGGACGCTATGGGAGTGACAGGTAAGCCGCGGCAGAACGCTGACGACGAGCGTGCGGTCGAACAGCTGGAGCGAACTGCTGAGCTGGTCGACGGGCGCTGGCACGTCGGTCTACCCTGGTCGGACCCTAACTGTGCGATGCCAGACTCTTATCCCAGTGCGCTTACGAGGCTCAAAGGGATCGAGAGGAAAATGAGTCGGGATCCCAGTTACGCTCAAAGGTACTCCGAACGTGTTGATCATTTGTTTAGCAATGGCTTCGCTTCGGAACTAAAAGACACTCAATGCACTCAAAGAACATGGTACTTAGCTCATTTTGGCGTTGATAACGTACATAAAAAAAAAAATGAGGCTAGTTTTTGATGCAGCAAATATCACAGAAGGGTTCTGTTTAAATGATTATCTTCTTAGGGGTCCGGACTATTTGAACTCGCTGCTTGGCATCATGCTGCGGTTTCGAGAACACAAGGTAGGGGTCACGGGCGATTTAAAAGATATGTTTTTAAGGGTCAAAATATTGCCTCAGGATCAGGATGCCTTACGCTTCTTGTGGAGAAGCAACCCCACCGAACCAGTCAAAACATATGTGATGACATCCTTAATATTTGGCGCGAAGTGTTCATCATTTGTTGCTCAATTTATAAAAAATAAGAACGCTTTGCGGTATGAGTCATCTATGCCCGCCGCGGTCGACGCGATAGTTAACTCACATTATATGGATGATTACATCCAGAGCCTGCCGGACGAAGCCACGGCAATACAGATGGTTAAGGATGTCACCGACATACATAAAAGTGGTGGTTTTGAGATGCGAAACTTAACAAGTAATAGCCTCCTGGTACTCGATAATATCCCAAAAGAGACCTTAGGGACGGCTGCCGTTAAGTTCAAAGTCGGTCAGCAGTTTGAGGGCGAGCGAGCACTTGGGCTCTTATGGTATCCAGGTAAGGACGAATTAGGTTTTGACGTTTCGTTAAAGCGCATTCCAGACAGTATAATTCGACATAAACAAAGGCCGACAAAGCGAATTATGTTACGTGTGGTCATGTCAATATTTGATGTATTCGGTTTTTTGTCGCCCTTTACGATACAGGGTCGAATTATGCTGCAGGATACATGGCGGTTATCTCTAGGCTGGGATGACGAGATCCCAAATGATATTTATGCTTCATGGTGCGACTGGGTGGAGCTACTAAAGGTAATAGGTAATGTTCGCATACCTAGATGCTACCAGCGCAGCGCCACAAGTACGTGCGCGGAGGCCCCGCACAGCGGCGTAGCACTTGTAGCAGATGCTACGAGAGTGACGCAATCAAGCGACTACGCCCTGGTCGATTCCTCGAGACCCGCTACGAGTGCTACGCCCGCGCTAACGAATAATAGTATGGACTTGTTACCTACTAATTGTTATGATAACTTAGAACTACATATTTTTTGTGATTCGTCTACAAAGGCTATGTGCGCGGTAGCATACTGGCGCTGGACTAACAATGGTAAAGTTAATGTCACATTCATAGCCAGTAAGTGCAGAGTGACCCCAGTAAAGCAGATGACGGTGCCAAGATCTGAACTTCAAGCAAGTTTACTTGGTGCGCGCTTGGCGGACACCATTAAGAGAGAGCGCGCGCCAAGGGACGAAGTGTTGCTGACCTTACTGGCCGAGGTCGAAAATATTGTGAACGGCCGCCCTTTGACCCACGTGTCGGTCGAACCAGGCAGTTCTGAGGCATTAACTCCGAACCACTTTTTATTAGGGTCCTCGACGAATTTACCCACGGCTGGTGAGTTTGATGACTCCGATCTGTGCCTGAGAAAAAGGTGGCGAACTGCTCAAAGGCTCGCCGATATGTACTGGCGCCGTTGGTTAAAGGAATACCTACCTCTGCTGCTACCTCGCAATAAGTGGCAGCAAGATCATCAGCCACCCCTGCGCGAGGGTGACCTCGTTCTGATCGCGGACCCGGGGTCACCGCGAAACGTGTGGCCACGAGGTATTATTAAAACGATTTTTCCAGGTCGAGACGGGCGAGTGAGGATCGTCGAAGTCTCCACCCCGAGCGGCGTGCTGCGCCGGGCCGCGGCTCGCGTCGCTCCCGTGCCGTTGGTAGAATAGTGCTTCGCACTAGGGGTGGGCTATGTTAGCGACGCGCTCATTTCAAACCCGATTTCTAGAACCTATTTGTATACATATGTATGTCTAGCTATAAGTTCATACTTAAGTGCATTTTTGCTAACGCCCCACGGCCGGCCCAGTCAGTCTGCATGCATCCGCTGACAGAGCCGCGCGTTGCCGGGTTAATTATATTTTGTCTCTGTCTATCTGTACCAAATTTCTAAAATCTTATTCACATTAAAACTGTGTCAAATCTCCCTGCGTTTACTTCATCATCAAGACCTCAACCCATCAGCTTCACAGACATTATAAAAAGGTATAATATGTGTCAAAAATAAGTTCGTAAATATACCCCCCCCCCCCCCCCCCCCCCCGATACTTTCAGTGCAGCTCCCTTACCAACCTACTAGGCTACAGTAGGGGGCTCCCATGCAACGAACCAAACTTGGCCAGTTGTTTTTTTGTCAATTCTTGACCCCCCCTCCTATCGTCATCCTGTAAATTCCTAAATGGAGACTCCTCGCCTCATAAAATGACTACTGTCATCCAATAGACCCCCCCCCCCCCCCCTCTGTTTTGAAATGACGTAATATATTTTAGAGTTCCGTGCCTCGAAACGGAACCCTTATAGGATCACTTTGTTGTCCGTCCGTCCGTCTGTCAATACCCTTTTTCTCAGGAACGCGTGGAGGTATCAATCATTTAAAGTTTGAATTCCTATGCATAGTGTGTTTGTTGCATGCATTGTTTTAGAATTCATATTTTTTATATTAATGTTGCTGTGCCTTAACATGGTTATGCTGGAACTGTATTTATATGTAACATCTTGTAAGACCCATACTGTAACAAATAAATGAATTAAGCTGAAATTTATATCAAATACTCAGGTTTACTGTGTCTTGGAGCTGTGAAAAAATCTAACGCCAACGCAATCAAAAGATACAGCCGTTTATGCCGCAAATTTCCGCAAGTTTTCGAAACCTGCAAGGGAATCAAAACCTACTTCCCGTGAACTCAGAAACTTGAAATTTGGTGCGAAGCAACGGCCTATAGCACAGATAAAAAAATTGCGAAAACCGTAAATTTTTAGTTACATAACTGAAAATTTACTTTCCAGTATATACTGACACGTACTAAGTATGTGAATACATACTTAGTGAGTGTCAGTTTATAGTGGACTTGGTTCTATTGTACGGGGTGGTCCGGAACTCTCTGTGCGCGAGTCTGACACGCACTTGACCGGATTTTTTTTCACCCGTGGTAAAGCCGAAATGGTAAAAAAAAAGCGGCCAAGTGCGAGTCGGACTCGCACATGAAGGGTTCCGTGAAATAAATTGCGGTTTACGATTTATGACGTATTAAAAAAAAAACTACTTATTAGATCTCGTTCAAACCAATTTTTGGTGGAAGTTTACATGGTAATGTACATCATATATTTTTTTTAGTTTTATCATTCTCTTATTTTAGAAGTTACAGGGGGGGGGGGACACACATTTTACCACTTTGGAAGTTTCTCTCGCGCAAACTATTCAGTTTAGTAAAAAATGATGTAAGAAACCTCAATATCATTTTTGAATACCTATCCATAGATCACACGTATGCGTTTGATGAAAAAAAAAATTTTTGAGTTTCATTTCTGAGTATGGGGACCCCTAAAACCTAATGTTTTTTTTTCGATTTTTGTGTGAAAATCTTAATGCGGTTCACAGAATACATCTACTTACCAAGTTTCAACAGTATAGCTCTTATAGTTTCGGAAAAAAATGGCTGTGACATACGGACGGACAGACAGACAGACAGACAGACAGACGGACGGACATGACGAATCTATAAGGGTTCCGTTTTTTGCCATTTGGCTACGGAACCCTAATAAAACAGGTGAAATAATTACAATTAATATCCGTTTCACCATGCACGGCGATGTTAATTGGTACCCTTGATGAAGCGGTAACCTTTTACTAACAAATTTTAAAACTAGGTATCAGTGTTCTGTCTGTAGGAAAATACTACGTTTTTGAGATATATTCCATTAAAAAGCATTCCTACAATATTCGTTCAAAATATTATTCCCGAAAAGCATTACGAATGATTATGCGAATGAAGAAGTTATTCGCGAATAAATATTGGCGAATAATTATTCGAAATATTTATTCGTCATTCGCGAATAATCCTATTTAATCTTAAACATTACATTATTCGTATTGGAATACTGCTGGCCAACTGTTAAAGCTCAATTTTGCCAATAAGGATATCGACTACCGTAGGCTCAAAGGACGTAAGGGACGAAATGCCCATGCCCATATCCCGTGAACTCTGAATCTTGAAATTTGGTACGAAGTATTTTTACCTAGCACAAACAAAGGAAAAATTGCGAAAACCGTAAATTTTTAGTTACATCACTGAAAAATTGATGTCCAGTATAAACCAACACGCACTAAGTATGTAAATACATACTTAGTGAGTGTCAGTTTATAGTGGACTTGTTTCTATTGTACGGGGTGGTCCGGAACCCTCGGTGTGCGAGTCTGACTCGCACTTGACCGGTTTTTTTTTATGCTAACCACGATCATGGCATCATCTCTTTCATTTACTTAACAGTTAAGAGTTTACTTATGTTTTCGATGATAAAAGCAAATCAATCGTTACTTACGCCATTTGGACCAGAGTTTCAAAGGGCGTAAGGGACAAACTGTGATTTTTTTCATTAGAACTAAAAATCCTACAATTAGGATAAAAAAAAAAAAAAAAAACCATTATATTTGTTTTATTTGTACATGGCGCGGTCGGTGCAAAACACGTAATTGAAATAAACTCGTTAAGACGAGTTCGCCGTGCGCTCGCCCGCTGGCGCCCCACTCTCTCCCCGCCTCGCACCCACCGCATCCATCTGGCTCCACGACAAGGTCGCGAATATTTTCAATTAAATATTCAATTTCTTAAGCGTGACATTAGCATGCTTACTTTTGATGAAAACATGATTATCGTACACAAATGGCTATTAGTAAACAAAAAAATCATAGTTACTATTTATAATTACTGAGAAATACATTATTATTAAAACGTTAAAAATAAATGTTTAATTATTGTCTTAAATGTCTAAAAAGACGCAATATACCTTAAACAGATAAAAATATCATAGTTACCATTTTGGCTTGTCTAGATAATGAGATCAGAGGAAAACTGTGAAAAAAAACGTATATGCGAATTTGATTTCAGTTTAATTTTGCTATTAAGTGATCGCATTTGAATGCACCTCAAAGTTATACTAACAAGGTACTTGGTTACCTTTTTTACTTTTAGGAAAAAGTTAGGTAGTGTACTTTAACTCGTGTTTTTTTTAACTACGGTTACGATCGCGGATTTTTTACTCAATATATTTCATTAATATTTGATACTGAATAGTAAAATCCGATAAAACAATAAAAACAACGAGTTTACGAATTATGTCCAGGGTAAGCTAATTTGATTGGTCTATTGAGGGCCTACCGCGAAACGAAAACGCACTTTGTATCGCGGTAGGCGTCGCGTCTTTTATCCTTTAAAACCAGTGAGCAAAATCGCATTTTATCCTCTAGTGGGCAAAGTAATTTGACCTTGGAGCGTATCTCATACAGAGTTTAGATTTAAACTGGGACATGTTTCTTGTTGAAGTTGTTTATGAGTTTATTTTAGTTTTTGTTTATTGTTTTATATCGTTACCATATGTTTTAAATTTCGCATAAAGTGTGTATAAATATCTTTAGTTATGTTATGTATTTTGTAGGTACCACATAAAGTGATTTTACGTCATTCCTGGCCATAAAGTAGGAATTACCGCACGCTATGCGTGCGGAAAACCCCACTTCCTGGCCAGATAGAGACGTACAATTTTGTACTCACCTCGGGCGGTAATAAAGAAAGCCTCAGAGCGCATATTTATCGCCCTTGCCTTCGGCTCGGGCGTCAAATACCTGCGATCTGAGACATTCTTTGTTTAACCGCCCTAGGTAAGTAATGTACTATGGTGTAATGCTGTTAATCTATGTGTGAATTAATAAAAATTCTTAATTCTTACGGAGGAGGCAGTAAATGCGCGTAGCGCCTGGCTCTGCCTCCCGCCCGTCGCCGGCGGAGCGGATCCGCGAGGGGATCATTCTCGCGTGCCTGCTCCGCGGCCTCCTTCTGTGACATAAACATAAAAAGGAGGCCATCGCCTTCCATGCTTCCTTATTGTCAAGCATGGCCCTAATAACACCCGACAATGAGAGGTCCGACCGCGTCACTGCTTCTAAAACAGCCCGTTGGGGCCTCCACGCAATGCATTCTTCTAAAGTGTGACGCGCCGTGTCCACAGGCGCGCCACACTCATAGCAGCAAGGGGAGGATTCCCTCCCTATGCGATGCAGATACTTACCAAAGCAGCCATGGTTAGTAAGTTGCTGCACCATATGGAACGTCAGGGTTCCATGCTGCCTCTCAACCCAGCGTTCTAAGTGAGGCAGTACTGCCTCTACTGTTACTAAGCCGTAATCCGCAGACCCCAACTCCTCTTTCCACTGGCGGAGTGATTCGTTCTGGGCAAACGCTCGAACGCGGTCCAACTCCTGCCGGTCGGGGAACTCCCCTGCCGCTTTTTTCTCAGCCCTATGTTGATGGACCTTAGCGAGCACATGTGCTTGGGGTCCCAAGGAGAGTCCCCAGCCAGGATCGTTGCCGCTGAAAATGATACCGTACGATATCCTCGAATGGCCCTTAACGAAATTGGCCTTTGAGGTCTGCAAAGTAGGGTCTTATTTGTCGCCGAGAGGGCATCAACCCATATGGGAGCCCCGTATAGAGCCATGCTGACCTGAGCCTGCAAACCTATCATTTGTCCTTCCCCAGGACTCAAACTATTTACAATCCAAATTTCATCCAAATCGGTGCAGCGGTTTAAGTAGCTCCATACAAATTTCCACCCCCCATTTCATCCCGTTAGGGGTTGATTTCAGGGATAAAAACTACCCTTTGTCCTGTCCTGGGACTCAAATTATGTCTATACCTAATTTCATCTAAATCAGTTCAGCGGTTTAGGCGTGAAGAGGTAACAGACCGACAGACAGACACTTTCGTATTAAAAAATGTTATTTATAATAAAAAAATATTTTTTGTACTCGACGATTAAAATATGTGTATTAAGATTTCATAGAGAATACTGCAACGTCACTCTTTTCATCGTTGAATAGTCTGTTACTTCCGAAACAACCGAAATTACTGTTTCGATACGCTCTAGCCAACCGAAAAAAATTTGAAAATAGAACTAAAATAAATTCGACCAATCACGTGGCTGCTTTACTGAACTGTAATGAATTGGACCAATATAATCAATTCAATTCAATTCAAAAATTTATTTCGGACATGTACATCCATATTTGTGGTTAGTAGCAATAAAAACACTTATTATTAAACTAATGTTAGTGGACACAAATTACAATGATAAATAAAATATTAACTTAGTACTAAAACTTACGCAGCCTAGATTGCCCGCATCCCATTCACATCGCTTTGATTATTGAGTTTACTCGTTGATGTGGTATAACGCGGTATACGCTCGTTGATGTCTTTTAAGATATCTACGAGCGTACGAGCGATAGGCTGCACTTCGTTTCAACAGTATCGAGTTTGTTTAATTAGTTCAGTTGACTCGTAGAAAATTAATTTTAATGAACCCGTACATAAAGTATTGTTCACAATAGTGTTATAATCAAGCTTTTTAATCTCGTACCTTACTTATAGGCCACTCAGCAAGCTTCGTGGCCTAAACACGGTACTCGACTAAAAAGCTCTCTATTATAACACAATTGTGAAAAATACTATTTTTCTCATAAACTATGCTTCATAATATAGTATTTTATGCAACTGTTGTATAAGAAGGGTCTTAAAAGGCGAGTGGCGTGGGTTGCGACGCGATTCTTGGCGAGCATCGCAATTAAAGGCGCCACGAGCGTTTTTAGACCAGTTATATACCGTTGCATACAATACTTTTTCTACGACAAATTTTAAATAAATAGCAGACTACAGAATAGTTAAACTTTTCAGGCAGCAAGTTTTCTATTCGTACTTTTGCTACTCACGCAATTTCTTTAGGAGTGCAGTTATTCATTTCTTCGACCATTTTAAAAGGAACGTAGGTACACTTTTGTCTTCACAAACACGAATAAAATCTTAATAGTTTAGGACTAAGTAATAGTTTATCATCTCATCGGAAATGTGACAGCTCTTGCTTATGGTTTGTTTTGTTTTTAATTTGTTTGCACTTGCCATCCGAACTAAACCAAATTCGGACCCGGCCCGAATTCGAACTGTTTATTTTTATTAATAATACCAAGAATGTATAAAACATGTAATTTAACACACAATAGATGATGATTTATTATTATTGTAGTAAATAATTTGTAATATACAAATGATAAATCGTAAATAAATACTTTTATTTCGAAATATTTGTTTATGAAGTTGGCACCATTGCAATATAGCGGCCGATTTAAAAAAAGTTAAATTGTGCTTTTATGAAAAATGTATGAACCAAAAAAGTACGCTAAACACTAAACAGTGCGTTTTTGGGCCATAGAGCATAGAGTTTTGCGACGACTTATTAGTGGTGTCATTGTATTTGAGCTACAGCCTATATAAATGACAGATAACGGTACAGGAGTAGAAAAAATATTTTATAATGACAATAGTTGTTCGAAAGGCATTAAACATTTCATTAAGAAAAATCAGTTCATAATGTCACTTTTTGAAAAAATCCTTTCGAAATAGTTTATACCCACCAATTTGGGTAGATACGGGTATTTACCGGGTGCTTTGGGTAAATACCCGGTATTTACCCACCCACACCCATACCTATACAAGAGTTCTTTGAGGACAAAAATAAATAATAATACTAATAAAATACGTTGTGGATAACATTGTTATGGCAGGTGTCCGGGTCCGGACCACTTTGTAATAACCCAATTTTATTGTCCACCCAAATGTCATCACCATAGACCCAATTCTCTTTTCCATTTTCCTACAATAGCTCCAACGCCTGCTGGGACCGGTTCACGGGTTTCTACCGATGTACCCGTGAATGGGTTCTAGCAGGTGTACTACATGACACATGACATTAAACTTCGTCTCCAAAGGGCCTCTACATGTTGGATCTAATATATCCCCACGCACGCCTTCCAAATGACCGGGGTTCGCCCCGTGAATTTAAATCGGAGATACTAATAATAACGAAATTTCAACTATAAGTATATGTACATAATTAAAAACATTTACAAGTTGGTAAATAAAGAATAGGTAGGGTCAACTGTCCAACATTGAAACTTTGGTGCACAGTGAAACACCTCAATATTTCCAAAACCTGATGTTGCTAGATAGTCCTGTATAGCACATTAGGACGACCTGAGGAAACCCTTGTTACACGCTCTGTATGTGGACGCGAAATGTGGAAGGAAAAGTCACAACAAACAATTTTCTAAATTTGACGCAAAAAGTAAAAAATATAATAATATTTGTATTATTTTTTGACAAATTATAGTATTTGATTTCATATTTTTTAATATCCTATTGCCTTCTGTACATCCCAAAGCGTCTATGGAGGTGTATGTTGATAAAAATGCTTCACTTTTTGTGGCATTTTTCATTGATAATCAAAAAAAACCTAGTTTGTTCACAATGACACAGCAAACAATGAAACAATGTGTGTGCAACAATGACACAGCGATGTATAACATTTTTATAAAATTAATTTATATAAAATGACCCATTAATAACAACTATGTAAAACTCGATTAAATGCACACAAATGTCGATACTAATAACACTTTTTCAGTGTAGATTAATACTGTTTCATTGTAGAAATTCAGGTGTTTCATTGAATACATGCATATGGACGCACTGAAACAAAACTCATTTTTCTTATAAATTATTTTTATACAGTAACTGTAATAGTAACGTATATTTTTTTAATAAGACGTGATAACTAATTAAATTGCCTATCTTAGTGCAAAATATCAGACACGTAACTTTAAAAACGTCGGAGATAGGATGCTTTGAAATTTTGGTGTTTCATTGATGGACAAGTTGAGTAAGGCTTATTCCACCTATTTTCCATTTTACCCTTTTACCAATACTCCTAGATCTCAAAAGAACTTAGTGTCAAAATACCTAAATCACAGAATACCTAACTTTTTTTCTCATAACACCATATTCTTAATATGGCCGAATTTCAAAATAGCTTAGTCTCATAATGCCTAAACTTCAAAACAATTTAGTTATTTTAATATTTTGTCATAGAAATGACAGAAGACATTCGGTATTTGAAGGAATTTGTGCATTTCAATCTTTAGGTATTTAGAGAATATGACGTTTTTGGTCAAAGTCATAATGAATTTCGTTCATTTTAAGAATGAGACAATTTGAGATTTAGGTATTATGAGCCCATGGTAATTTTAAAATTAGGGGTAATCGTGAATAAGGTATTATGAAATTAAGGTGGAATAAGCCCTACTCGACAAGTTACCCTACTTTACTTACTCTAAGCTAAGGAAATTATGCATTTATAGTTTAACTTTAGCTATAAGAAATTGCTACGCCCTTACAGGGTTCCCATGTACTTAGCACTTAAGATTTCTACCACCTCATGTAACCATGGTTTTGCAATAAATATATATGAATATGAAAATCTATTTCTCTCATTTATGGGTGCAGCGCAAAGACATTATTATATACATACTGAGATAGACAGGCAACTCGACCAAATTGAGAAGGCATTTAATGCTTGCGTATACAGGCGCCATCTCTTCTGCGATACTTAAAACTTTTCTTTGAATGTACAAAACATACAAAATGTGCGTCGGTCGTAGGATTAGAACCCCGGCTCATCAACTCCAAATACCGCCGTCTGTACCCCTAGGCTACTGATAGTACTGATGTCTTATGACAAGTCGGCGAATTTTGAAATACCTTGACAGCCTAGCCTAGCAATCGCTAGAGCTTCAGAGAGTTTGCCACCTATCAAGAAGGTGGCACTGTTTTCAATAAGAAACTGGATTTGCATTAAGTTCTAAGTTCGCATAGCATGGGGCAGCGCACGAAAGTCGCGGTGCGGTGCGGTAGTTTACGGCTTTAAACGAAGGCGATGATTTTAGAAGAAGAAAAAATATGCTATTTAAGACGCTGACTTATAATTCACCACAAACGCGCGTAAAAAATGTTTACTTGCATTTATAGTAGGTAGGGTCATTTCGCCGGTTACGCGACCACCTTCGGTTAGCGACCACTTGAAGAACATGGTTTTTTCAATTGAAGATAGAAGATAACATCAATTCTACAGAGCCTATTGAAACAGTCAGCCGTATGCCTTATTGTTTGTAGTTATGGAATAGGAATTTACAAAAAAAACGAGAAAATATGCTTTCAGTTCACCAAGTCAGCTAAGTGGTCGCTATCCGGCACATGAAATTAGGTGGTCGCCAACCGGCGAAATGACCCTACCTACTTGAACTTGAAAAGTTATGCAACGCTTAAAAAAGTTAAAGGGCGGGGAAGCAAAACTAGTGCGAACTTTTGTATTGTAAAACGAATTTAAGTGATAGGTATACTTAAATTAATTTTCGCGAGTAAAATGAGTTCATCCAGTGATTTTGAAACCGACTTAACGCCTGATTTAATCAGAACAGAAGCCCAATCTATCGTGGAAGGCCTTTTACCGCAAATTTCAAAAGAAAGATTTATGAAATCATATACCGATTTTATAAAATGGCGGTCCGGAGTAAAATCTTTCTTGGAAAGTACGATGCTAACTTATTTTAGTAATTCATCGAAGAAATTTAAACTATCAACTAGGGTGACTGTTACCATAGATACCTACACACTTGTATTACAAGACTTGTAACGTACGAGAAATAGGCCCCTGTTGTAGGTAGTAGTAGTGTATTCAAATAGACAATACATGTTTAAAATTAGAACACAAACAATAGTTATTTGTTATAAAAGGGTGCAAAGTTGTATTTTACCCGCGAGTGTTTCAACACACGAGAAGTAAAATACATTTGCACCCGTGTCCGTGATGTGTAACACAAAACTGTTCACCTCACTGTAGCGAGGAAAGTGCAACATGCAAAACAAATTTATGTAATTTAAATAATACATTTGCACCCTTGTAGGTATAAAAAAATAACAAATAACTTTTTAATTTTTTATTATGGTCAAGTGCGAGTCGGATTTTGGTTTCCATGGGAAACCAAAATCTGCAAATGTATGACATTTTGAGACCCAGCGCCTGATGAAGGTTCAATTCTGAAAAGTTGTATGGGAGCCCTTTAAATATTTCTTTTATTCTGTTTTTTAGTAGGTATTTGTTGTTATATCGGCAACAGAAATACATCATCTGTGAAAATTTCAACTGTCTAACTATCACGGTTCATGAGATACATGAGATACGCTCCAAGGTCAAATTACTTTGCCCACTAGAGGATAAAATGCGATTTTGCTCACTGGTTTTAAAGGATAAAAGACGCGACGCCTACCGCGATACAAAGTGCGTTTTCGTTTCGCGGTAGGCCCTCAATAGACCAATCAAATTAGCTTACCCTGGACATAATTCGTAAACTCGTTGTTTTTATTGTTTTATCGGATTTTACTATTCAGTATCAAATATTAATGAAATATATTGAGTAAAAAATCCGCGATCGTAACCGTAGTTAAAAAAAACACGAGTTAAAGTACACTACCTAACTTTTTCCTAAAAGTAAAAAAGGTAACCAAGTACCTTGTTAGTATAACTTTGAGGTGCATTCAAATGCGATCACTTAATAGCAAAATTAAACTGAAATCAAATTCGCATATACGTTTTTTTTCACAGTTTTCCTCTGATCTCATTATCTAGACAAGCCAAAATGGTAACTATGATATTTTTATCTGTTTAAGGTATATTGCGTCTTTTTAGACATTTAAGACAATAATTAAACATTTATTTTTAACGTTTTAATAATAATGTATTTCTCAGTAATTATAAATAGTAACTATGATTTTTTTGTTTACTAATAGCCATTTGTGTACGATAATCATGTTTTCATCAAAAGTAAGCAT
Organism: Epinotia brunnichana; assembly: GCA_963854355.1. Taxonomy (NCBI): domain Eukaryota; kingdom Metazoa; phylum Arthropoda; class Insecta; order Lepidoptera; family Tortricidae; genus Epinotia; species Epinotia brunnichana. The sequence continues at coordinate 20,999,233 of OY977940.1, forward strand.
GCTAATGTCACGCTTAAGAAATTGAATATTTAATTGAAAATATTCGCGACCTTGTCGTGGAGCCAGATGGATGCGGTGGGTGCGAGGCGGGGAGAGAGTGGGGCGCCAGCGGGCGAGCGCACGGCGAACTCGTCTTAACGAGTTTATTTCAATTACGTGTTTTGCACCGACCGCGCCATGTACAAATAAAACAAATATAATGGTTTTTTTTTTTTTTTTTATCCTAATTGTAGGATTTTTAGTTCTAATGAAAAAAATCACAGTTTGTCCCTTACGCCCTTTGAAACTCTGGTCCAAATGGCGTAAGTAACGATTGATTTGCTTTTATCATCGAAAACATAAGTAAACTCTTAACTGTTAAGTAAATGAAAGAGATGATGCCATGATCGTGGTTAGCATAAAAAAAAACCGGTCAAGTGCGAGTCAGACTCGCACACCGAGGGTTCCGGACCACCCCGTACAATAGAAACAAGTCCACTATAAACTGACACTCACTAAGTATGTATTTACATACTTAGTGCGTGTTGGTTTATACTGGACATCAATTTTTCAGTGATGTAACTAAAAATTTACGGTTTTCGCAATTTTTCCTTTGTTTGTGCTAGGTAAAAATACTTCGTACCAAATTTCAAGATTCAGAGTTCACGGGATATGGGCATGGGCATTTCGTCCCTTACGTCCTTTGAGCCTACGGTAGTCGATATCCTTATTGGCAAAATTGAGCTTTAACAGTTGGCCAGCAGTATTCCAATACGAATAATGTAATGTTTAAGATTAAATAGGATTATTCGCGAATGACGAATAAATATTTCGAATAATTATTCGCCAATATTTATTCGCGAATAACTTCTTCATTCGCATAATCATTCGTAATGCTTTTCGGGAATAATATTTTGAACGAATATTGTAGGAATGCTTTTTAATGGAATATATCTCAAAAACGTAGTATTTTCCTACAGACAGAACACTGATACCTAGTTTTAAAATTTGTTAGTAAAAGGTTACCGCTTCATCAAGGGTACCAATTAACATCGCCGTGCATGGTGAAACGGATATTAATTGTAATTATTTCACCTGTTTTATTAGGGTTCCGTAGCCAAATGGCAAAAAACGGAACCCTTATAGATTCGTCATGTCCGTCCGTCTGTCTGTCTGTCTGTCTGTCTGTCCGTCCGTATGTCACAGCCATTTTTTTCCGAAACTATAAGAGCTATACTGTTGAAACTTGGTAAGTAGATGTATTCTGTGAACCGCATTAAGATTTTCACACAAAAATCGAAAAAAAAACATTAGGTTTTAGGGGTCCCCATACTCAGAAATGAAACTCAAAAATTTTTTTTTTCATCAAACGCATACGTGTGATCTATGGATAGGTATTCAAAAATGATATTGAGGTTTCTTACATCATTTTTTACTAAACTGAATAGTTTGCGCGAGAGAAACTTCCAAAGTGGTAAAATGTGTGTCCCCCCCCCCCTGTAACTTCTAAAATAAGAGAATGATAAAACTAAAAAAAATATATGATGTACATTACCATGTAAACTTCCACCAAAAATTGGTTTGAACGAGATCTAATAAGTAGTTTTTTTTTTAATACGTCATAAATCGTAAACCGCAATTTATTTCACGGAACCCTTCATGTGCGAGTCCGACTCGCACTTGGCCGCTTTTTTTTTACCATTTCGGCTTTACCACGGGTGAAAAAAAATCCGGTCAAGTGCGTGTCAGACTCGCGCACAGAGAGTTCCGGACCACCCCGTACAATAGAACCAAGTCCACTATAAACTGACACTCACTAAGTATGTATTCACATACTTAGTACGTGTCAGTATATACTGGAAAGTAAATTTTCAGTTATGTAACTAAAAATTTACGGTTTTCGCAATTTTTTTATCTGTGCTATAGGCCGTTGCTTCGCACCAAATTTCAAGTTTCTGAGTTCACGGGAAGTAGGTTTTGATTCCCTTGCAGGTTTCGAAAACTTGCGGAAATTTGCGGCATAAACGGCTGTATCTTTTGATTGCGTTGGCGTTAGATTTTTTCACAGCTCCAAGACACAGTAAACCTGAGTATTTGATATAAATTTCAGCTTAATTCATTTATTTGTTACAGTATGGGTCTTACAAGATGTTACATATAAATACAGTTCCAGCATAACCATGTTAAGGCACAGCAACATTAATATAAAAAATATGAATTCTAAAACAATGCATGCAACAAACACACTATGCATAGGAATTCAAACTTTAAATGATTGATACCTCCACGCGTTCCTGAGAAAAAGGGTATTGACAGACGGACGGACGGACAACAAAGTGATCCTATAAGGGTTCCGTTTCGAGGCACGGAACTCTAAAATATATTACGTCATTTCAAAACAGAGGGGGGGGGGGGGGGTCTATTGGATGACAGTAGTCATTTTATGAGGCGAGGAGTCTCCATTTAGGAATTTACAGGATGACGATAGGAGGGGGGGTCAAGAATTGACAAAAAAACAACTGGCCAAGTTTGGTTCGTTGCATGGGAGCCCCCTACTGTAGCCTAGTAGGTTGGTAAGGGAGCTGCACTGAAAGTATCGGGGGGGGGGGGGGGGGGGTATATTTACGAACTTATTTTTGACACATATTATACCTTTTTATAATGTCTGAAGTTTCATCATAATAAAATAACACACTGGCCACATAGAAAAACACAAAACCGGCCAAGTGCGAAGTTTATTTGTGTGATGAGCACAAATATGTGTAGTATTTATTTATCTATATAAGTATGTTTATCGTCGTCTAGTACCCATAGTAGTTTGCTTAGTTTGGGACTAGATCGATTTGTGTAAGATTGTAAAAGAAAAGAAAAAATCTGTTTTTTAGGATTTGTTGTTATAGCGGCAACAGAAATACATCACCTGTGAAAATTTCAACTGTCTAACTATAACGGTGCGTGAGATCTTTGAGTACGGAACCCTAAAAACGATGACGTAATATATGGACAAGCCCACACACATGACATATTGAAACAAACCTGTTAAATGCCCCATGAAGCGACTCACTTAACTCACAAAAATATTGTGTAAGAAAGTAAATCGTTGTGTAGCATCTTAATCATACCACTACCGCCATCTACAGAGGAGGACGCACGAAACGTGTAGAAACGGCGATACTACTCGTGTCACACCGCGCGAGTACTAATAGTACCCCATCACGCCACTAGATGTCGCTGTTACGTCCGCGCCTCGCCCATACTGAATCCTGCATCGCACTGTTAAGATTTTTCCTGGTTTGGTTGGGGTCGCGGACTGAATTGCTAAATGTATCGAGTCACATATAGGTAATTGAACATACCTAGCTATAGCCCCCTGCTTCCCTCGTGGAACTACGTGCTCATAGCTAGCTATAGTCTCAACCACACGTGCATCCGCTCCAGAGTATGAACTCTGGCTGACTGTACTAGTGGTATACTTGCAAAGTTAATACACTTTTTACCTCAACTCGCCGCCTTTCCCTTGGCACCCCGCACTCCCCCCCGCTACAATTGTTAATTAGTAGAAAAGGGTATTAATACTTGAAAATAGGTACACTTGTAGTGATAGTGTTAAATTCGTGTACGTGTGTATATAACGAGCAACCGCATCCTTAAATATTATTCGTGGATTATTCGATGATTTATTCGAATGAAATGAGAATTAATCATTCGTCATTCGAAAGTGTAGACGAATAAATTATTCGCGAATGAATGTTAATTCGAATAATTATTCGAATAAAAAGCATTCCAATAATGCCCCTTTCTGCACCCACATAAGTAACATATTTTATTTAAATAATTCTATACAGAAGACTGAGCGCTTATAAATAGGTAATCGACATTTCACGATAATTATGTCTCATGCTGAACAATTTAGTTATTATCGATCTAATGAATACAATATTTCAGTAAATCTCCACCCTAGCCGAACCGTGGTAAATGCCACGTTCGTGTTTATACGAGGGTCAAACTGAAAGTTCTTAGAAAATCAAAAACTGAGCAATCAAGCAACTTATTACTTTTATTATATCTTTTCAAAATAGCCTCCCTTCACATCAATACATCGCTGCATTCGATAGAACCACTGAGAAAAGCACTTTGCCCACTCGTCCTTAGGGGTCTCTTCGACGGCCTTTTGAAACGCAGCCACTGCTTCGTCGGCGTCCATAAAACGTTTTCCTCGAAGTTTTTCTTTAATTTTTGGGAATAAATAAAAATCACAAGGTGCAAGGTCGGGGCTATAAGGTGGGTGACCCAGTAATTCCACGTTTGCCGTCGCCAAATAGTCGATCGTTTGCTTGGCGGTGTGCGATGAGGCGTTGTCGTGGTGAAGCAGGATCCTACTGCGAGGCCGTTTTTCTCGAACTTTTTCCAAGACAAGTGGTAAACAATTGTTAGTGTACCACTTCGCAGTAACTGTTTTTTGATCCTCTAAAATAATTGTTGCGTAATGACCAGTCCTTCCGAAGAACGAGGCCACCATCTTTTTTCCCACACTTCGACCTCTCTTCACTTTAGTAGGCAACTCCTCGGAAGGAAACACCCACTAAGCAGACTGTCTTTTAGTTTCAGGATCATAACAGTAAATCCAGCTTTCGTCACCCGTAACTACGTCGAACACAGCATTTGAGTCACCTCCGTTGAATCTTTGACCCATTTCACGGCACCAATCAACACGACGGACTTTTTGGGCTTCTGTCAAATTATGAGGTATCCACCGGGCACAAAGCTTCCTCACCGCTAAATGTTCATGGAGGATTTTGTGGACTTCACTCATACCAATGGCTAAGCTTGTACGAATCTGCTGATAGGTTACTCTTTTGTCAGTCTCTATCATACGCCGCACAACACTGATGTTATCTTCAGTAGTCGCCGTAGAAGGCCGGCCCTCACGCAGATCATCAGTGAGATCAGTGCGGCCACGTTTAAATTCATTAAACCAGTTGTAAATAGTAGCACGAGATGGGGCTTCATCGTGAAAGGCCAATCGAAGTCTATCATAACTTTCTTGTTGACTTAAATTACATCGAAAGTCGTAAAAAATCATTGCTCGAAAATTTTCTCGCGTTAAATTCATGCTCACGTAGTACACACAATTTTCAATTTGCCGCCAAATCGTAAAACAAATGACAATCGAGTGGAATTCGTACACAAAAATATTAAGAAAGAGTTCCATTTTCAAATTTTGAACTTATTTTTTTATTATATTTATTACAAGTGGCCAGTTCTAAAGACTTTCAGTGTCGCCCTCGTAAATGTTTGACAATCACTGACCTATCCATAATAAATGAAGACCGAAACGCATTGACAGCGGTGGCGAAGCGGCGGCGCGGCGCAGTGTGGAGGTGGTACCGGCTGTAATGTTCGATCTAATACGAAAGGGTCAGCACAGAATACCGACCGGGAAAAAAGCGTTCGGATCCTTTCATATTAGCTCGAACATTACAAGTACCGCCCCCGCGCCACCCCGCGCCGCTTCGCCACCGCTGCCAGTGCGTTTCGGCCTTGAATGCCTGCGACTCGCGACAGCACGGTCGGTAGTTGAGGCGCAAAGCAATGACGGCCTTATTCTGCAAGAGATAAGGTTCATATTAAAACTTTAGTACGAAAAAATATGAATTAATTAATAATCGTGGATATTTTTTGTTTAATTTGTTTCTTATAGTACTAATAATATGTTGACAGCATAAATCAAACACTTTCCAAGTAGTTATGTATTTTGGTTTTCCAAAAACTACCAATATTTGTGACTTTAGAAATCCGCAAAGAAAATCTGTTTAATTTTTAATAATTTATCAACACACATAATATACTATTCAGAATAAATTGTTAAATTGCAGTTATCTATAATTTCTGGTAAGATAAGCTAGAAAATGTGTAACTTACTGAACTTTCTTTATTAATGATAGTCCCGGTTGATTAATTAGTTTAGTTTTGATTTCTTTAACTGGAATGCAAGCGTCATATCATAATAGAGGCAATTTTACAAAGTTACATATTATGCTGCACTTATGAAATCAGAATTTGTTAAAAAATTAGATTTTTGGTTTTTTTACAATGACGCGGAACCCTAAAATGTTTAATTATTTTTATTTTAACTATAACTAACAATACTTTACATCATAGAAAAAGAAAATTACAGTTATCGAATTATGTCCAGGGTAAGCTAATTTGATTGGTCTACGACAATTATGTCTCATGCTGAACAATTTAGTTATTATCGATCTAATGAGCACAATATTTCAATAAATCTCCACCCTAGCCGAACCGTGGTAAACGCCACGTTCGTCTTTATAAATGTTTGACAATCATTGACCTATCCATAATAAATGAAGGCCGAAACGCATTGACAGCGGTGGCGAAGCGGCGGCGCGGGGCAGTGTAGAGGTGGTACCGGCTGTAATGTTCGATCTAATAAAGCCGGGAAAAAGCGTTCGGATCCTTTCATATTAGCTCGAACATTACAAGTACCGCCTCCGCGCCACCCCGCGCCGCTTCGCCACCGCTGTCAGTGCGTTTCGGCCTTGAATGCCTGCGACTCGCGACAACACGGTCGGTAGTTGAGATGCAAAGCAATGACGGCCTTATTCTGCAAGAGATAAGGTTCATATTAAAACTTTAGTACGAAAAAATATGAATTAATTAATAATCGTGGATATTTTTTGTTTTATTTGTTTCTTATAGTACTAATAATATGTTGACAGCATAAATCAAACACTTTCCAAGTAGTTATGTATTTTGGTTTTCCAAAAACTAACAATATTTGTGATTTTAGAAATCCGCAAAGAGAATCTGTTTAATTTTTAATAATTTATCAACACACATAATATACTATTCAGAATAATTTGTTAAATTGCAGTTATCTATAATTTCTGGTAAGATAATCCAGAAAATGTGTAACTTACTGAACTTTCTTTATTATTGATAGTCCCGGTTAATTAATTAGATTAATTTTGATTTCTTTAACTGGAATGCAAGCGTCATATCATAATAGAGGCACTTTTACAAAGTTACATATTATGCTGCACTTATGAAATCAGAATTTGTTAAAAATTTAGATTTTTGCTTTTTTTACAATGACGCGGAACCCTAAAATGTTTAATTCTTTTTATTTTAACTATAACTAACAATACTTTACATCATAGAAAAAGAAAATTACAGTTATCGAATTATGTCCGGGTTTAGCTAATTTGATTGGTCAAGTCTCTTATTTCGTCGGTCCGTTGAAGTGGGTTGCCGCAAAGGTTGTACCTACTCAGTAGCGATTGGTGAGCGGAGTCTAGCAAAAGTAATATATTCACATTTCGAGGCGTTAAAGTCCAGTCTATTCTTATCACCCCATTCAGCAATAGCGTCTATGTCATTCTGTAGACGTACTCGGTCATTGTCATCCCTAACACGGTGGAAAAGTTTTATATCATCTGCGAACATTAGACATTTAGCCGTGCTGACGGCGCTTGGCAGATCATTAATCATGATTAAAAACTGGGTAGGCCCTAGCGTGCTGCCTTGACTTACACCAGAACGAGTGGAGTATGTTTGAGACTCGAATCCAGTAAGTTTGACATATTGTTTCCGATCTTGTAGATAACTGGCAAAGAATTTTAAGAGCCTAGGTATAAATCCTATATCTGCGGGTTTGCGCAGGAGGATATCGTTATCTACAAGATCGAAAGCTTTGCGAAAGTCAAAGTAAGCTGCATCTACCTGCACTCGAGCATCTAAAGCTTCGGCTATGTAATCGACCAAGACTACGTGATTCGTCGTTGTTGACCGACCTCAACGAAAACCATGCTGAGAGTCATCCATTTTATCTGTGATCTGCTGAGTGATAAGATGGTCCACTATGGATTCGAATAATTTGCCGAACACCGACAGTACTGCAATAGGCCTATAAACTGTCACGTAGGATCCTTCGCTACTCTTTGGTACAGGGGTTACTCTGGATAACTTCCAGCACGATGGATATATGGCACATTGCAGGGAAAGATTGTATATATAAAGAAGTGGTGGTTCTAAGACAGATATACAATCCCTTGCCAAAAATGGAGGTATACCATCCGGTCCAGCCGAAGAGCGCGGCTTGAGTCGCTTGGCGGCACGCCGCAGGTCTGTGACGCTGACGGCGTCCACGGCGACCCGTGCCGAGTCAGTCGTGGGATGGTGCGGGGTTCGGGGGATACCCTGCAAAAATGAATCCCACTGGACTGAATGCGCTGACCTGGCGCGCAATGTCTGCGGCCCGCTACCCTGTAGGCCGCCCGTCGGGACGTACGCGGTCGAATGCGGAAAGCGATCCCGCGGCGCCCCTTTCTTAAGGCGGAGCTGGCAATCGTTGGGGTTTTAGACGGTAGTCCAAGGCTATTGCCGCGGTTAGTCCGTCATACCCGCCCTGCCCCTTCCCAGTGGCGGGTGGGATGCGTAAAGGCATTTCCACAAAGAAAAAAAAAAAAAAAAAAAAAAAGGCCGCGCCAGTATTGGTGTGGCTTTATATAATTTTAAGGAAAACATCAGATCAAAATATTATTTCGTACGATTCTATAATATTGTAACTATGTAGCTACCTATTAATTATTAATTTCTAATTCATTCTACATTATATTTATACTACATAAGAACTAAATCGACTTCGACACTACATATTATTCTACAATACTCTAAATTACCCAATAAGTAAAATAAAACTACAAACTAGCAATACTAGGTACTAACATCTACTCTTAGGCAAAGATAATTAAGACAAGGAAGATTGCTCACTCCATACAATGCTACTAGTCACACGTAAATCTTATTATCGTCGCCGGTACCTCGTAGTTCCCCTTATTATTTTAGATGGCGTTGCTTTCAATGTAAGCGGTGAAGCAGGCTGTTAAGTAGTCACCCCTAACATAAGATTCAAAATTTCGGGCCGGGCGGCCATTTGATTTTGGTCGAGTGGTTCGGGTGTTTGACTCACAAGTCTGAGTACGTCGGTTCGCGTCCCAACTCCTGTAACCTGTTTTTGTATTTTTTCTTGCCACGAGATACGTCGCGGCGTCAGTTTAGCGTTTTTCAAAAAAAGTGTACAAAACTTTTTTTTCAGAATACGCATTTTTTTGGTTTATCTTACTCGGAATCTTTGATACTATCGATCCTCATACAAGAAAAAAAGTGTCCTAAATATTCCATTCCAGACGTCCCATTTTAGAATGCAGTCTTTTTTTATTTACATGGTCGTGACGCACGGGAAGAAAAACCTTACAAAAAATCTGGGACACTTTTTTTCTTGTATGAGGATCGATTGTAATAACGATTCTGAGTAATAATATAAACAAAAAAAACAAATTCTGAAAAAAAAAAGAGTTTTGAACACTTTTTATGAAAAACGCCCAGTTGTGCTAGTCCCGCTAGATAAGTATACTAGAATCAAGCAGAGTACAATAGTTTTAATTTTATTCAAATTTTTCCGAATTATATTTGTCATTTTAACTATTAACTTATTTATTATTTTAACCTTAATAATTTTTGATTTTAAGCAAACGCCTTTAATTAAAGATTCAGATTTTTTTCGTTGAGTAGTCTGTGTGAAAAATAATTTATAGTAAACCTAGTCCCGAAATCGCGTCGACTTAACGTAATTATCACAGCGGCGCTACCACGAAGTCCGAATCTCGAATGTCGTATATCTCCGTCTCTGTCGCTCGAGTACTATAAACCATAAGTGCGATAGAGACGCAGATATACGAAGTTCGAGATTCTAAGTTCGTGTTTATAGCTTTATAATATTATCATCCCGAAATCCACTTTTTCCCTAACAATTTTTCTCAAATGTTTTTGACTATTTCGTGTATGTACATCTAAATAAATATAGTTTTCACCTCACTAGCTCGGAAAGCCCATTTTTATTCTTTAAAAACAGATAGCAAAACTGCATTTTATCCACAAGAGTGCAAAGAATATTTGAAATCCGAACGTGTTATTAGTTACTTTTTTAAACATAATAACATGTAAAGGTCAGTCCAGACAGGACATTTTTCGCCCATCAGATTTTTGATTTTATTTAGGTACCTTTTTTGAATGTTTTATTCTTTTTTTTAATGTTTTTAATTCTTTTTTTGTTTTTTAAATGTTTTTTTGTTTTTTAAATGTTTTTTCTTTTTCTCCTTTTTATAAATGTTGTTTCTCTTTTTAAATGTTTTGTTTCTTTTTGAATGTTTTTCTGTTTTTTTTTTATTTTTAATGTTTTTTTTGGTATTTTTTATACGTTTTTTTCTTTTTTTTAAATCTTTTTTTAATGTTTTTTGAAATTCTATTTATTTCTTTGATGTTTTCGTCTAAATTTTAATGTTTTTTTTATATTTTATTGATTTAAATGTGTTTATTCAAGGTTTTTTTTTCCACTAAATATTTTGTTTTAATATTTTGTTTCTTTTTGATTTGTTTGTGGTTTTTCCACTTTTTTCTCTTTTTAAATGTTTTTTTTTAAGTTTTTTGTCTTTTTTATTTTTTTTTACGTTTTTTCTCTTATTTTAATGTTTTTTGTAACTTTTTTTTCTTTTATTATGTTTTTGTCTCTATTTTAATGCTTTGTTTTTCTTTTTTTAATGTTTGTTGCATTTTTCTCCTTTTCATAAATGTTTTGTTTCTTTTTGAATGTTTTTGTTTTTTTTTTCTGTTTTATGTTTTTTTTGGTCTTTTTTCTCTTTTGTATGCGTTTTTTCCTTTTTTTAATGTTTATTTTTCATTATTTTAAGGTTACTTGAAATCCTCTTTTATTTTTTTGATGTTTTTGCCATATTTTAATGTTTTTTTTTCATTTTTTATTGATTAATGTGTGTTTTTCCAAGGTTTTTTTCTTTTTCCATTTTTAATTTTTTTTTCCACCTCTTTTTTCATGTTTTTTTTTGTTTTTTTGTCCTTTTTTGTCTTTTTTTACCTTTTTTCTCTTTATATAATGTTTTTTGTTACTTTTTTCTTAGTACATGTTTTTTTTAGTTTTTCTTTTTTTACGTTTTTTTTCTTAATATTATGTTTTTTGTAACTTTTTCCTTTTTTACATGTTTTTGTCTCTATTTTATTGCTTCGCTTTTCTTTTATCAGTCTTTTTTAATGTTTTTTGAAATTATTTTTGCCTTAATTAAGTTTTTCTTTATTTTAATGTTATTTTTTTTGTTTCTCAATGTTTTTTCTCTTTCCCTCTTTATTAAATGTTTTTTTTTTAATTTTGTAATATTTTGTTTCTTTTTAAATGTTTTTATTTTTTTTACCCCTTTTTAATATTTAATAAAAAAACTTACTTTACTTTTTTGTTTTTTTCCTCGCTTTAGTGAGGTGAAAAGATTTGTGTTACACACGGGTGCAAGTTATTTTGACGTCTCGTGTGTTGCAACACTCGCTACGCTCAGGATTCTATTTTTGAACCATAGAATCCATTCGCTAGCTCGTGGTTCAACCCTAGAATCCATTCGCTAGCTCGTGGTTCAACCCTAGAATCCATTCGCTAGCTCGTGTTTCAATTCCACACTCGCGGTTAAAATACAACTTTGCACCCTTGTATAACAAATAACTATTGTAAGTATCAGGTTTTCAAAGGCCTTAAACATCGTATGTAGCGACAACGAGTAGGTAAATATTTTAGTGTGCTTTGGCCTTGACCTTACTTGCCCACCATGTTGAATGCCATATTAGATTTCTGTGATTTGATTATCGAACGAGCGAGCGAAGCGAACGAAGTTCTATGCTTCAGGGGCTACCTGAGGTTTTCATCGATTTTTGACTAGTTTTGAATCGATACAAATACTTTTGCACTACAGATAGAATTATAAGGTAAACGGTTATCGATTCTTCAATCTTTAATCTCCATTTTGGTGTACCATATTTTGAAAGTAATGAATAGTTATTTTTTTATGATTTTTTTAAACATTGTCTACAAAAACACCTTCTTTGTTATAAGATTGCTGTGAAAGATCTAACATATACGAAATTTACATATTTGAGTTCGTCTTGATTTTAAACTAATTAAGACAAAAGTTATGGCCAGAAAACCTGTTTTTTGGTCTAAAATTGTTCAACTTTGATGCCAAATATCTCGAAGACAGTGATGTTTGAAGTAAATATGGGATACTATATTGCTTAAAACTGTTGTTGTTAATATGATAAGCTACAAAAAACATAACAAAACTAAGGGATTCAGATTGAAGGTCATTGGCGTATGGGATCCCCTTCAGCTCGCTCAGCTTGTGTCGAAAATCATTCGTATGTCCTGTCACAGAATAAGTAATAGTACGTCCGGTGTCTGTCACGATGTCCGGTGTTCCGCTGTCCGGCTCAACCGATTCTAGTGAAAATTTGTTATAATTAATATTTTTGCCAAGTCACTTTTTCTAAATTAAAAAAGTGTTAAAAAAAGGACTAGACTCGCGCAAGATAGAAAATCGTGGACTTGCATGGAGTAGGACTGTGCCCAATCTTCCCAAAACTAATTTAAGTATTTAGCTTGTTTTTAATGTAACGAAATGTACCTACTTAATTCTTGTTCGAATGATTTTGTGGGAATAAATGGCAATAATAAAAAACCAGCCAAGTGCGAGTTGGACTCGCGCACGAAGGGTTCCGTACCATTATCAATAAAAATATTTATTTTATTTTCTTTTTAGTATTTGTTGTTATAGCGGCAACAGAAATACATCACCTGTGAAAATTTCAACTGGAACTATCAAGGTATCAGTGAGATACAGCCTGGTTACAGACAGACGGACGGACGGACGGACAGCGGAGTCTTAGTAATAGGGTCCCGTTTTACTCTTTGAGTACGGAACCCTAAAAAACAGGCTCGCGGGCTACTCCTAGTTAGAAAGAGACGGATAGTGTATCTCGCCGCGACACAGAGCTCGCGGGCCATCCTGTGATAACCGTGCTGCTCACAGGTTTGTTAATTAAATTGTTTTTTATCGCGATTTTTTTATAACTTTTTATCAATTTTAAACTTAATCGGCGCAATAAATAATAAATTCATCATCATTATCATCATATCAGCCGAAAGACGTCCACTGCTGAACATAGGCCTCCCCAAAAGAGTGCACGTGGAACCTATGGCCGTTGGGGCGGAAAGGTTCTCGAGTGGTGACCACGTACCGGAAGGCGCGGCGTGGGTAGGCCCCCCACATGGTGGACTGATGACCTGGCCCCGTAGTATGTGTACCTTGAGCACGAGAGAACAAAAACAAATGAACAATCACATCAACCTTATTCTACTTCGCAGAGCAACACGAGTATCTACCTAGAAATTGCTACACAAACGGAAAACTCGCCAGAAGACACAAGTTCAAAGACTAATAGCCCATGCGATCTTAAACCTAAGTCGAATTTAGATTGTTTTCGTACCTAATAATAAAAATGATAATATATTTCAAATTTTTCATCAGAATGTTCAAGGTTTAAAGTCTAAAATTGATAATATTGAAATAATAACACATAGAGATCGTTACAACGTATTATGCTTTTCCGAGACCTTTATGAAGGGTAACGAACCTCATGTGTTGAAGTTGGACGGTTACAAATTGGCTTCATATTTTTGTAGAAAGCGTAAATCTAGAGGAGGTGTATGTATATATGTCGAAAATGGTTTATCTTTTAAGGAAGTTGATTGGATTTCGGATATGTCTCTTGAAACTCATTTTGAAGTCTGTGGCATCTCAATTACTGAGCTGCAATTAACTATAATTAGCATGTACAGAACGCCCGATAGCGATTTAGAAATATTTATAAAAAATCTAGAGTTACTATTGTATAAGTTAACATTACGCACCCGAAATGCAGCTAAAAAAATTGTTATTGCAGGAGACTTTAATATAGATGTATCAAAAAATGACAAAGCATCAAATTTATTCAAAACAACATTAAAAAAATACAAGTTACATCTTACAATACAAGAACCTACCAGGATTTATAAGCAATCACGTACTTGTATCGATAATATCATGACAAACCACAATCTTTATACTTCCGAGGTACTAAATTTGGGCATCTCAGATCACACTGGGCAGCTAATAAAATTAAAAACAAACTTAAGCTTTAATAAAAAATACTGGTTTATTTGGATAAGACGCATAAGTACAAATTTAACCATTTTCTTAAAATATATACAACAAATCAATTTCTCGGACGTGTTAGATAGTTCTGATGCAAATTTGGCGTATAATCTATTTTTAGATAAATACCTGTTAATTTTTAACCTTTGTATGCCGGCGGAGCGAATAAAAGTTACTTATAAGCGTAAACAAAACTGGAAATCAAAAGGTATAAAAAACTCGTGTCGTAATAAGCGGCACATGCACATTAAATGTTTTCAAAATAAAAATACCAATAAATTATGTCGAATTCAGTATCAAAATTATTCTAAAATATTAAAAAAAGCAATACGTAGTTCAAAAATATTGGCCAACAATAGATTTATCACAAACAGTTCCAATAAAACAAAAGCAACTTGGACACTGATAAAACATTATACTTCTAATACAAACACTATGAAACCTATGATCGATAGCATTGACACAGATGGACAAATAATCCAAAACCCCGCAGAAATAGCAACAACGTTCAACAACTCTTTTATAGACCGAAATATTACCGACACAACAGGGTTAAAATGGAAACCAAAAAGCTCATCACTTTCTCACAGCATATTTCTGTCCCCGGTAAGCATATCTGAGCTAAACAAGATTATTCATTCATTAAAAAATAAAAAAAGCACAGGCCACGATAATTTACCTTTATCAGTAATAAAATCTTCTTTTGAATACATCGCCCAACCTCTTGTTCATATAATAAATTTAATACTTGAGTCTGGAATCTTCCCCGATGATTTCAAAAAATCTTTGATAAAACCACTGCACAAGAAAGGTAATAAAAAATTGATTTGTAATTACAGGCCCATTGCACTGTTGCCTACTTTTTCTAAAATTGTAGAGAAAGTAATTCATAGTAGAGTTGTAAAGTTCGTCATGGTAAATAATTTATTAAACAAAAACCAATTTGGATTTCAACAAGGTAAATCCACATCTTTAGCAATATTTAAAACATTCAAGCATATTTGGGATGCCGTAAATAACAGAAGCCCTTGCGTTAGCCTCTTTCTTGATATGTCCAGGGCATTCGATTGTGTAGTGCCATCTATTTTACTAACACAGCTCGAACATGTAGGTATTAGAGGCAATGCTTTAAAATTATTTGAAAACTATTTTACGAACAGAAAACAGGCGACTGTCATTGATACTTATAATAAAAATACCAAAACTATTGAACAAGTACGATCTAATTTTAAAAGTATAAAACTCGGAGTACCTCAAGGTAGTATCCTAGGCCCTCTTTTATTTTTAATCTATGTCAACGAATTACCAAATGTTATGGATGAATTATGCGTAATGTTTGCCGACGATGCAACCATTTTATTTTCCGGTGAAACATTAGATGATGATTTTCAAAAAAATATAAATAACACTGTAAAAACTGTCGTCAGCTGGTTAAAATCAATAAACTTAACGGTGAATTTAACAAAAACTAAGCTTATGCAATTTCGTAACCACAAACAAATTCCAGCAAAATTAAATGTTATGGAATCTGGTATTTCAATTGAAGAAATAGAAACAATTAGTTTCTTAGGTATAATAATAGATCCTCATTTAACCTGGAAACACCACATACAAAAAATTAACAACAAAATTTCAAGTCAATGTTACGCACTATCTATATTAGCCGATACGTGTTCCCAAGAAGCCGTTATTACTGCGTACTATGCTAACATATACTCCTTATTGACTTATGGTGTAATATACTGGGGTAACTCGACAGACGTACAGTCCACCTTTGTTTTGCAAAAAAGGTGCTTGAGAATTATCTTTCGCATGAACAACAGGCAATCACTCCGAAATATTTTTAAAGGGCAAGGTTTTCTAACATTAACTAGCATTTATATTTATGAGCTCTGTAACTTTGTAAAAAGTAACAAAGATTACTTCACAACACTAGCCTCCCAACGCAATAATATACGTAGTCAATATAGGTACAATTTAACATTGCCTTTGGTAAAAAATAAAACTTACGATAAAAGCACATTTATTAGTGCCATTCGAGTTTTTAATCAGCTTCCTAGCGAAATAAAAATGTTGGATGACGTACAATTTAAACGTAATCTAAAAACATGGTTAAATAAGAATGGTTTCTATTCATTAAAAGAATTTTTTGAATTTTCATCTTAAAGAAAAAGATTGTGTTATATATTCGTTTTGTTTTCCTTAGTTTTAAGTTAATATTGTACACCCGAAATGGGTAACCGTTGGGACCTAACACTTGTATAAAATACCATCTATGTAACACGGTTAAACAATAAAGTTTTTTCTATTTCTATTTCTATTTCTATGGATGGCCCACGCGATAAGTGACAGGATAGAGTATCCGTCCCTGGCTGACACCGTTCGATAGAACGAGACGACGCGCTTATCCTATCACTTATCGCGTGATAACGCCATCCATGCTACGGGGCCAGCGGGGCTAGCACAACTGACACAACAAGCGCGACGCTAGTCGAGAGAATCCACCCGCCTCTTTCTAATTTGCACAATACGAGTGCGACAGGAGTCGCTGAGTCGCGCGCGACATGACTTAGCAGCAAGTTGTGCTAGACGTACTTTTCGTGGGAGTCCGCTGGATGCAGGTGGCGCAGGACCGGCCAATAAATAAATACTTTAAATAATTTCAAGATGTCGGAACGGCAACTTTTCCCATTCTGACCTCTGATTTGTTTTTGTGACCTATTAGATCCTCCCATATCAATTTTGAACACAATCCTTGTCAATGTAGGTTATTGTGTTATCAACTTTGTATGGAAATGTTATTTTACCAACCACAAATAACGTTTGTATAGTTTTGCGGGAAGAAACTGCAAAAGTAACTTTGTAAACGCACAAATTTGTATAGGATTACAAACTTACTTATGCAGTTCGTATATCTCAAAATCGTGACATTTTCTTACAAAGTTGATAACAGAATAACCCACAAAAAGAAATGAGATCCCATAAAAACCTTCCATGTAAAAAATAGGCCAAGTCTCGGAACTCTTCCACAGTAAAAAGTGGTGAGATATTTCATAGAGCCAAGTTAGGCATTCTTATTAATCTTCATTTGCTTACTAAATAAAATTTTGTGACTTGGCAATCACACTTACATAGTTTAAGGTATGCAAAAAATAGTAAATGCAGTAAAGCTGTGTGATTCCCGTGTGGTTTTTATGGGATTTAGGTATTTAAAATTTAAACGAGTTCGAACGGGAGAATTGGTTATAATTATAATACCGTTCCATTCCAACTTCCAAAGGTTTGCAGGGCTGTTATTCGCTACGCGTTAATGCGGCTCACCCCGCCGGTCACCCGGTACAAAACTAGACCTCTACCTACGCTTAATTACTACGCATCGCGGTGTCAAGGTATATTTCTGGGCGAGCGTTGAGGTGAGCTTAAAACAAGTTACAGAATAGCGGGGCTGTAGTTGTGGTGTGTCTTTGTATGTTTATAGATTGTACTAAGGGTTATGAGCAAAAATAGACCTTACGTTTTGGAAGTAAGGTTGCAAATTTATTGTGTGGTAGGCTGGTCGGTAATTGTAGCGTCAAGGAATTACCATTTTAGAGCATATCGCTAACTGTTTACATAGCTCAAAAGCTATCTGCCAGACTTACGTGCAGAAGGGACGAAGTTCAAATCTTATACATGTTAACAATATTTTGTTTGTCGATATTTGTAGTTTTAGAATTTAGTAGTTTAGAATAAGTTCGCGGGTTAGTTTAAAATCATTCGAAATCGAAATCTTACCGATGCTAGATTAAAATATGCAAATATGAATACTGAAAGTGTCAACAGCAAGTTTGTTGTAAGTAGGTATTTGTAAATGTTGTACTTATGGTTTATGGTACTCGAGCGACAGAGACGGAGATATACGAAGTTCGAGATTCGAAGTTCGTGGTAGCGCCGCAGCCTAGCCTAGCCCAGCACATGCTGAGTCTGGGGCCTATTGTCACAAATTCAGTTTTTTACTTAGGTACTGTTTGTTAGTTTGTAAGTTTATTTTATATTATTATATTTTTTCTTGTAATAAATACGTTTTCTGATTCTGATTATATGTTTCAGCAAGGGGTACGCTTTTTGGACGAAATGGTATTTTTGTATACGACTGAATTCATTAGAAAAATTACTAAACTCTAGTCGGAGTAACCATGTTTGTTTAGAGCAAAAACTATTGGATAGGGTTCGTTTTAGATTTCAATCGAATAATAAAATTTAAATAGTGCTAAAGTAAATTTGAATTTGCTTTTAATTACTGATTTTAAATCAAAATCTCTGATTGTTTTAAGTTTATTTAGTTATGCACGATTCTTAAATATGCGCCATCTAGCGGAATGCAATACCAGCGCGTAGCCATTCAGCTTAGAAAAACGTGCGATCGATGGATCTAGTCACCGATTAAAAATTGCTTTGTATTATTTTGCTATTTGCGTGTTATTTTGTGACAATGGTGTATTGTATGCCTTAAAATTTGTTAATGTGATGATTTAGGACACTAAAATGCAATATTTTGACGAATTCTACGCTACTTTTTTCATTGAGAGCCTAGTAGCGCCATCTCGGATTATTTTATGAACTACGGCGACGTTTCCACAGAGTTAGCAATCTTCCTTGTCTTATAATTATCTTTGTCTTAGGTAATCAACAAAATACTTCCAGTACGTACTACAATAATATTCCATTCACTAGCTCTGAAAGCTATAAAATAGAGCGAGATAGTATTTTACTGCGTCTAAAGGGAGAGAGCGTGTAAAACGGTTGCAGTCTGCCACGCCGGCCACGCTGCCTTCTTGATGCAGTTTAAACCTTACATCGTATATATTATATACTAGCTGTTGCCCGCGACTTCGTCCGCGTAGAACTTTTTATCGTCTTAGAAAATGATTTCTCTCAATACAAAATTTGAACCCTCTTTTAGGGGATAATTAAAAAAAAAGTTGATGTTCATTTTCTAGTTTGTGAACAAACAGTCTAAAACCAAAGTTAAAAATCTCATACTTTAAAAATGCCTTGAAATACTCAAACTTTGAACCAATTTTAACACTCTTAGGGGATGAATTTGGAAAAACTCTGAAATCAGTTTTGTAGTCTTTTAACGTACAGAATAAGACCGAAGTTAAAAATCTCTTACTCACACTTTAAAATTTTATTGCTCGCCATTTAAAATTTGAACCCCCTTTTAAACCCCCTTAGAGGTTGGTTGAATTTTTCTAATCGCTGAAAGAACTTTTTTCGTAAACTTTTAAGTCTCTAGCTCAAAAAAAGTGTTGCCCATACAAAGCTTTCTTAACCCCCTTAGGGGTGGAATTTTCTAAAACTCTTTAAGTCTAGTAAAAAAAAAAGTTTTTCCCACACAACACTGGCTACCCTTCTTAAGGATCTTAAGGATCCCCTTAGGGATGGAGTTTTCTAAAAAGCTGAAAGTTCTTTTTTAGTATTCTAATAAGTAATCTTTTTGCAAAGTTTTAAGTCTAACTCAAAAAAAAGTGTTGCCCATGCAAAGCTTGCTCTCCTTTTTAACCCTATTAGGGATGGAATTTTCTAAAACGATTTGTGTTCTTTTTTTGTATTTTAATAAGTAATCTTTCTACAAAGTTTCAAGTCTCTAACTCAAAAACATAAACTTTCCCTGATAAAAACTTTGCACCCCTTTTTATCCCCCTTAGGGATAGATTTTTTCAAAACGCTGAAAGTCTTTTTTTTTGTATTTTTATAAGTAATCTTTCTACAAAGTTTTAAGTGCCTAGCTCAGAAAAAGTGTTCCCCATACAAACCTTGCACCCTTTTTTAACCCCCTTAGGGAATGATTTTTGTAAAACGCCGAATGTAGTATTTTTCATGTTCTAATAAGTAATTTTTCGTCAAAATTTTAAGTCTCTATTAAAAAAAATATGTTTTTCCCATACAAACTTTGCACCCTATTTTACCCCCTTAGGGGTGAAATTTTCCAAAACGCTGAAAGTACTTTCTTTGTATTTAAATAATCTTTCTACAAAGTTTTAGGACTCTAGCTAAAAAAAATAGTTTCCCACATACAAACTTTGCACCCCTATTTTAGCCCCCTATTTTTAGGGGTAGAATTTTCTAAAACGCTGAAAGTTCTTAATTTGTATTCTGATGACTAATCTTTCTACAAAGTTTTAAGTCTCTATTTAAAAAAAAAATTGTTTCCCCCATACAAAATTTGCACCCCTATTTTACCCCCTTAGGGGTAGATTTTTTTAAAACACTGAATCTAGGTACTTTATTTGTATTCTAATGAATAATTTCTCTACAAAGTTTTAATTAAGTCTCTATTAAAAAAAAAGTAGTTTTTCCCATACAAACTTTGCACTCTATTTTACCCCTTTAGGGGTAGAATTTTCTAAAACCCTGAAAGTTCTTTATTTGTATTCTAATGACTGATCTTTCTACAAAGTTTTAAGTCTCTATTTAAAAAAAAAATGTTTCCCCCATACAAACCTTGCACCCCTATTTTACCCCCGTAGGGGTGGAATTTTCCAAAACGCTGAAAGTGTTTCATTTGTATTCTAATAACTAATTTTTCTACAAAGTTTAAGTCTATAGCTCAAAAAAAAAAGGTTCTCCCATACAAACTTTGCACCTCCATTGTACCCCCTTAGGGGTAGAATTTTCAAAAATCCCTTTTTATCCCTAGTCCACGTTATAAAAGCAACATACTGTGCAAAAATCAACTCTCTAAGATTAGTAGTTTCGGCTGTGCGTTGATGAGTGAGTGAGTGAGTGATTGAGTGAATAAGTCAGTCAGGACATAGGCATTTATTATGTATAAATAGATAGAAGATAATGAAACTCCCATTCAAATATCTCAAAAAATTATGAAGCTACATCCGTTTTAATGTCGCTTGTTAGAGTGAGAAAACGATGAGGGACTGTGACGTCAATATACTCGAGCGTCATAGTAAAAAACAATCGTTTCATATGAAGGTGCGTTTTGCGGAAAAGGGACAGAACATACCCCCTCTTAAAACTTTGGACTCTTATAACTTAATCATTACCTATATAACCTCTTGCTTTGTTTTTTTCTCCATTTGACTATATTTATTTTAAATTCTTTTTCGAGAAAATACATTATGATTATTTACCATATTTTCGATTCCTGAGCTATAACCACGAACTTCGGAATTCGAAAATATTCGGGTATCTCTATCTCTATCGCACTAACCATACTCGAGTGACAGGGATGCAAATATATGAACATTGAGTATCGGTTTTCGTGGTAGCGCCGCAGGTACTTTGGCTGAATGCGCCGAGCGCGTGCCATTGTCATTCAAAAAAAACAAATTCGTGTTAATTATATTGTTCAAATTTGTTGATTTCATTTATTGAAATTACGACATAAAACGACATTTGCGCATATAAGTTCTCATATCAGAATCGAATATTTTTTTATGGTTTATATTTTAGCATTTGTCTCGTAAAGGTCTATCGTAGACGGGATTTAAATTATTAATAAGTGAAAGGCAAAGCAATTCCGCCATTTTGACGAAAATTTGACGGTTCTTATAGCTGACAGTTGGAGCAGCGTTTGATTTCAATAAAAATAAATGAAAAATTAAATGAAGTCGTATATTTCGGAAAATTAATTAACTGTCGCAGTCGGATAAAAACTATCCTAAGTTGCAGCTAGAATAATAATGTACCTATATAAAATGTTTCATATTTTTCCGTTCATGGGATGCTGAGAACATTCGAACCGCGCAAAGCTTAGTTTCAAACTGGCAGATTCTTTTTTTAATTTAGAGATTTATTATAAGTGGAGATTATTATAAGTGGAGATGATATGAGAGACTTTTTTAACAAAAGAATTTTGAGAATGCAATGACAAGGATATAAATATAATCTTTAGTGAATTTTCGTGTTAAAATAGTACACGAAATCACGGATGAATGAACATATTGTTTCCTTAAATGAATCTGAATCGGTAAAATTCGAAAGCATCACTAGCCCATCACTAGAGTGTCACGTGATTTCGTCAGAAAGGAACAGTACATTGTCATTTCCATTGAATGAAAAGGGACATGCATACTTCACTACTTCTTATGGACCAGTGTAAAATGAACTCTGCGCGACCGAATGAAAAGGGTTATCATTGCTAGATCATGTACGCGTGGTGACCGCACGTCGCCCTATAGGCTCTATCTATAGGAGGTTATCTATGCGCGCGACTAAATGTTGGAATACCATACCTCCGCCGATACACTAATTAAAAAACAAGATAATTTTCAATTAAGGCGATATAGTATGGGTCACAGCTGATAACAGCTGGTCACAGATGTTAACAGCTGTCGGAAAATAGTCTCCTATTTTTCAGTATTATTGTTTATATAAATTTCAAGAAATAGAACAAAGGAAGTGCTTCACATTCCTTAAATTTGTAATATGACACCTAACAGCCCTGTACTTTGGACTCACCGACCAGCTGTTAAATACTTTGTGTAGGTACCTTTGCCAAAAAACACCGGGACTCCATCGCCAACACACGGAAGTGTTGCAAAACACTTCAACAAAATCAGTTCGTTATAATGCATATAATTAAAAACTATAGCCTAGCTATTATACAATAGGAAATATTTAAATAAATACGACGTAAACTTGCAAGTCACACAGATTAATTAAGCAAAATAAATGTAATAATGATAGTAGTGTGAAGAAAGTAGATTAGTCATAATACTGTTTTTATATAGATAGGTATAAAACAGTATTATGACTAATCTACTTTCTTCACACTACTATCATTATTACATTTATTTTTCTTAATTAATCTGTGTGACTTGCAAATACTTCCATAGTTTCGTCATCCAAGCGTGCATTCATGTATAACATAATATTAATAACATAGATTATAATGTAACATTTAGTTTTTAAGAATATTTAGGTTTACGGGGACGCCCGGTATAAAGAAAGGAACCATCATTGACATTTTCAAATAATTCAAAAAGCCACAGATATTTCCATTTACAATGTCAAACGACAGGTATAATAATTAACGTCTAAAAATAAAACAAAAAAAACAAACTAATAAAATAAAATAACAAGCATTTAATTCAGATAAAATAATCCATAGAGGTTAGTATTACAATAAACTTAAATAACTATGTTAGTACCTAAACTTAAGTGCTGAGAGGTCCAGTGCCTGATTAGGGCGCTATCCCATCTCTCTGCCACGACTGCCAGGAGACCGTGGCGGCTGGTGCGCACTCTGCGGAGCGTCACGGCGCAGCGCTTGCGCAGCGTGGCGTGGAATCCATCCACATGCGCGTCGGCGAACATGCCCGACGCGCTACAGTATCGCGGCAGCCGTAACAATACCCTGAAGGCGTCGTTATATTGTACACGCATGGCATTAATAGCAAGCTGCGTGTATCTCGTCCACAGGCTACAGGCGTAGGTACGGTCAATCAATTTGATTCCTAGGCCACCGTAGAACCCTGTTATTTTAACTGCTACATAGCGACGCAATAATCCTAGTAACCCGTATTGACATAGCATTTACAACGGCAAGGTTCTACGATGGCCTAGGAATCAAATTGATTGACTGTACAGCGAAGTACAGTACGCTCGAAAGAGTGTTACTTTAACTTGCGCTGTACACCTGCTGGACCTCCGGGCTATCATGTTGGCCCTGACGGCCAATGCCCTACGCTCGCGTTCGATATCCGCATCGTCACGCAGATCATCGGTAACCAAGTGCCCAAGATATTTAAATAAATAAGCCCTTTTAAGTTGCTCGCCATTCAAACGAATGGGTGGGACATGAGATAGGCACTTGTTCCCAGCCTTAAATACTATGTACTCACTCTTGAGCACATTACAAAGGTCACTTCACGATGCTTTGTCACACATGATGACATGATTTCTTATACCACACTTTTTTTTAAATAATAAACATCAACACACCAGACAATAATTCATGCATAGGACAACTATAAGACACCATTATTGTGTAAACCATAGACCTCAGAAGATTAAGAACAAAACTAAATTCAAGATAACTTAAAGAACGAGTAAGCATTCAGCAGACCAGATATAGCATGTTTAGAATCAGCATTGAAATATTGTAACACTCCTAGTAATGAAACAGATAAATTTAAGACAAAAAAATGTAAATAGATTTTAAGCAAATTAAGAATAGTTAAGTCAAAAACATAGTACTCATGTAATCAACTAATTATTGACACAAAAAAACGGAAGAGCTCGGAGTATGGGTCACAGCTGATAACAGCTGGTTACAGATGTTAAATAGTTTCATATTCTATTGGGATAGTACAGATGGCGCATTAGTTTAATAGAAGCTGTTCTATTAACCCGTTGCTTACATACAAAAAAGACGTTACGTTGCAGGTGCTAATGAAAACTTTAGTCGCTGCACTTATAATTTCCCTTTTTATTATACTAGCTGTATTACCTAGGTACTACTATTTAGTTAATAAATTGCAAAGAACGTATACCTAGGCAACCTCGCGGGATAAAATATAGCCTTTATATCCATCCAGAAAGTACATTCTATAAATAAATTTATTTAAGAAACAATCATGGTTAGGTACAGTCAGCCAAGAAAGTGGTCTACCACTTTTCGACTTTTTTTTTTTTTTTTTTTTCTCTTTATTTAAGGAGCTTGTCACACAGGTGAACATGTCGCTCCGTTATAGTCAACATAACATATTATTCTAATGACGAGTAATTCTATTACTAACACACTTTCGAGCTAACTGCAATAGTGCTGTGGCCGCGTCTGACAACGGGGTGGCCAGGGCAACATTGCAGGTCCCGACATCATAACTGGTGTTAAAAGGCAGACTTCTCCTGAGAGCTTCGTTTCGGACACATTCCATCATAACATGGTATACATCTTCTGGTACTTCACATTCATCACAATTTGGAGATGCCACTTTTCCCATCAAATATCCAAACTTGTTTAATGGTATATGTCCGGATCGCAATCTCATCATCAATACCAAGTCGCGTCTACTTAACGAACACTCTATTATCCATGAAGTTATCTGAGGACGAGGTTGGATCGTCTTATACCAAATGCCTTTTTCTTTTGATCTCTTATCAAAGTATTCTTTCCACAAAGAATATGTTTGCCGTTTTACTAAAGCGATACAGTCAGAGTAAAAAGGTAACATGTTACATTCAACACCCTCACAACAAGCTTGTCTGGCTAAGGTGTCCACGGCTTCATTTCCGCGTATACCCACATGAGAGGGAATCCATTGCAGTACTATGTTCTTACCCTCTGATTGTGATTTGCTGATAAGTTTTAAAATGATGTAGGCAATCGGTGCACCTCGAAAATTCGAGGTGCACCGAGCCAAGTGTTGGAGCGCACTCATGGAGTCCGATAATATAACAAACTTATCGCAGCCTATTGATTGAATGTAGGATAGGGCCTCGGCGATTGCAATTAACTCTGCATGCATGATAGAAATGTCACTATTTATGTGTAACTTAAGTGATATGTTCGACTGTGGATCATAAAACGCAGCACCTAAGGCGCTTTTTTCTTTAGAACCATCTGTGTATATACAATAAAGACCGGAATACTGTGATTGCAAAAACTCATCTACTGTAGTTTTTAGAACGATTTTATTATACGCACGCTTCGATTTATTAATTGACGTAATGTTGAGCTTAATAACTTTAGACATATCCAACTTATTTATCCATCGATCCAAAGTAAACATCTCGAGTAACTTGCTAGAATGCAGAGGCGTTAATTTGTACCTATTATGTATAGTAAGGAGAAGCGGTTTTTTCTTTCGCAGCGTATCACGTATCTGCATGCGATTGTTTAATCCATCTATGATTTTCCTAGTAATATTATTTTCGAATGATCTACATTTAAACCAAAACTTGGACGCCAAATAAATGCGACGAATATGCAACGGGTGTAAACAGAGCTCGCATTCCATAACGTGTATAGGTGTCGACTTAATAAATCCGCCAATGGTTCTCATTGATTGATTTTGAATTTTATCGAGTTTAAACAAATGAGACTCGCTGCTATCGTCATAAAGGAATGACCCGTAATCTATTCTGCTACGAATTATTGCAATATATAGTCTCCTTAGATGTTTTGGGTGGACACCCCAGCCCGGACCCGATAAAACTTTAAAGATATTCAGATGTTTTTGGATTTTTTGTGTTAACTCGTTAACATGTTTCCCCCACCTAAGAGATCGATCCAACCAGATGCCCAAATACTTCACACAATCGACTAACTCTAAATTGTTATCATTAATTTTAATATTTACAGGACATCTGTTAATACCTTTTTTAAACACACATATTTTTGTTTTAGTTGTAGATATTTCAAGGCCAAGCTTGTTTAAATATTCACAAAATATGTTAATAGAATTTTGAATCACACATTCAGCCTCTGCAATGGTTTTCTTTGACACATATAAAATGAAATCATCTGCATATTGTGAAATGAACACGTCTGTGACTAATGTCTGGATATGCATAGTATAGACATTAAATAACAGTGGAGATATGGGATCTCCCTGAGCCAGTCCCTGACCAGTAGACCTTCTCAAAATGGAGTCATGAGTCTGTATTTTAAGAAACCTTTCCCTTAGGAAATTCCACAAATAAAGACAGATGTTACGACCCACTCTTAATTTATAAAGTATATCAATTAAAATGGGTACATTTACATTATTATAAGCATTGTCAATATCTATAAAACACCCCAAAGTAATCATATTTTTTGAAAATCCGGTCTGAATTCTACTCACTAAACTACATAAATTATCCAGAGATGAACGACATTTCCGAAAACCGACGGTCTCTTCGGCAAACATTTAATTTTTTTCGACATACCATTCCAATCTTTTATTTATTACAGAATGAAATATTTTACACAAACATGAAATTAAAGATATAGGTCGGAGAGAAGAGTTAGAGAACAGATCTCTTCCAGGTTTCGGTATCGGGACTACACTAATCTCTCTCCATTGAGTGGGTACAAATCCTAAGGAATAGAATGAATTGTACAATGCCAACAGTATTAATTTGCCGCATACAGGAAGGTTTTTAATCATTGAAAACGATATATCGTCACTACCAGGTGCGGTATCTTTTAGTTTAATGCACGACTCTAATTCGTGAATAGAAATCGGTTCATCCATGACCGTGGTTTCGGATTCGATAGTTGGAGCCTGTGGGGGCGCGTAGGCCGGTGTCAGAGAACATAAAAGTTTGTGAGCTTTCTCCTCGCTAACATGTGTCCGCGGAGACCTATAGCCTTTGAGCCACCTCATCCGAGACCACACGTCAGCGGCTGATGACGCTTCGCTTATGGAGTCACAAAATGTATGCCATCCCTCACTTCTACGGGTTCTAATAAGTTTCTGAGCGTCTCTTATCTTAACTTGAAGGTCCTCAAGATTTTGTGGCGTAGGATTTCGTCTAAACAAGGCGAGCGCTAGTCGTCTCTCAGCTACAGCTTTAGATAATGACTGATTCCAGTAGGATTTTGGTTGAAAATTTTTATCGGGGTCATTGTTAAGTTTTATGTATGGAATATAAAGATTAGCAGCTTCATTTATACCGTCCAAAAAAAAATTATACGCATCTTGAGGAGATTCAGGTAAATGCAAATCACTAAACTTATTTTCTAAACAGGATCTATAGTCATCCCACTGCGCTCGATTAAAATTCCTTCTTCGAGTATGGCTAGCACTAGAATTAAAACATGTAGAAATCTTTATAATAAGATGATCGCTACCAAGTGACTCCTTCATAACACTCCAGTTAAGAGCCAAATACAAATCAGCTGATACAATGGATATATCTGGAGAGGATTCCTGTAATACTCGATTCACGAGGCGCACCCTTGTATGGCTGTGGTCATTAATAGTAACTAGATTAAAGTCCATAAGAGAGTCAAATATTTGGTTACCTCTTGCATCCGTTTTGTATGACCAGCTAGTGTGATGTCCATTGAAGTCTCCCATGACAATTGCCTTATTTTGCACTATTGAAAAAATAAAGTCCCAATCGCGCTGATGAGTCGCTACCGACGAAGGACAGTACACAGAAATAATGTTTTGAATTTGATCACAGTTGAACAGTTTTACATGGACAACTTGTATACCTGGGTTGGGGCTTTGTAGATGACACTGCTCTGATTTGATCGATTTGTGTGTGAGGATCGCGACTCCACCGTATCCATCCGACCTATCAACCCTATATACATTGTAGTTACTAATTCTAAAATCATCGTCCGTATCTAACCATGTTTCACTTAACGCTGCTATGTGAATTTTCTCCTGAATAAGTAAATTTTCGAACGACACTAATTTTGGTTTAATACTCTGTGAGTTCCACTGCAACAAGTTAAGTCGGCACTTTCTGACGTTACTAGCCATCTGGGGCGGTAACAAAAGCTTTTAAAATCGACATATCAAATATATTTTGCATAAAAAAGGATAAAAGCCATTCCAATCCTGTTTGTACACCTCGTTTTATTTTTTCGGCAATCGTTAAGTTCTTCAAGAATATGATGTCTTTTAATTTCTTAATTAATGTATTAAATTTAAGTTCATCCTTATAATCAATTCCGTTGGCCTCGTCCGCTTTTGGTGAGGTGTCAGCGTCCTCAGTCTCCATGTTTAATAAACTGTTGTCTGGTAAATTTTCAGTTCTGTTCACTTCTATGTGATTCGTTGGAGGCTTTCTGATTTTATGGTGTATTTGCCTATTTGGGGGCACTATTGGTACATCCTTTTCAGTTGGTGTGTCGCAATGCACTATTGCTTTAGTTGTCACCTTAGCAAATGAAGGCTGGTTGATTGGAGATGCCACTGACTGAGGTTCAGTAGATGTCGTATTCTCAACTGTCCTCAGGGTCAGAGGGAAGTCGGTCTGATTAATGGATGGTGGCGGCACGGTAAGGATAGGTAAGTTCTTCGTTAACACTTGTTTATATGTACAGTTCGATTCGGCCATAATTTTCCTTATTTTTCTTTCCTTAATGTAATTTGGGCAAGTTTTGTCCAGAGCCATATGATTTCCCGAGCAATTGCGACACGTGTATACAGTCGTTTCACAGTTCAAGTGGTTTTGTCCACACTTAGGACAAGTTGGTTTTTTAGAACATGTCTTCTTTGAATGACCAAATCTCCAACAGTTTGAACATTGAGACACAGGGAACAAATACGGTTCAACCTTGACTCGCAATTCATGTATGTAGACGTAAGGTGGTAGTGAGGGACCCTTAAATGCGACTCGTATTGTCTCACTGTCTCTCCATCCTGACTCTTCCTCTGTACTCCTTTTACTTAACCTTTTCACTGAAACTATTTCTAATTCACTAACCATATTTTCCATCATTTCCTTTTCTTGTAAACCCAAGTCCGCCTCCCTAATAATGCCATATGACAACCCAACCTCGTATGTTTTTTGGCATCGCCATCCCAACTCAGGCTGCTTAATAGCCATAGATATAAGTCGCTCAGCACTAGACTCTTTCTCAAACTGGACAAGTACTTTATACGAGTTAATGTACTTCACACGAATTATACCCGAAATGTCGTGACTTTTTAATAGCTTTGCCAGCGCAAATTGTTTCGGCAGCATATTTTTACAAGTAATGCTTATCTCCGTCAGCTCCGTGCCTACTGGCAAGTCTGAATTATACTTGGCACGCCGTTTTGGTTCTTTGATGGTCCACTCGTCATCTGAGTCTCTGTTCCTTTTTGTTGAGTGAGCATCCTCCTCCATCCTATCCTTAGATTGTGTTAGGTCTTCTAATAAATTCGGCTCACCGCTCTCGTTCACCATTATGTCAGCCTCGCATTCCGTATTATTTTGTATTGCGTCCACTGACTCGTTAAGTTCATTTATAAATTCATCTGCGTCTCCATTCTGATCTAAACCTTGTGACATTGTCAATAAGGTTCATATCCGCCCCACGGCATAACAAGCCGGCTCGCAATATGTCTAACCGAATGATTTAACTGCTAAGCGCGCTCGATGCAAGTAAACAAAGTGATTAGCAACAATGCGCACGTCTTAACCGAACAATAATCCCGGCAGAACTGTTTTCGACTTTATTGCATACAAAATAAGGTCCAAAAGTGGTAGACCACTTTTTTGGCTGATGGTGATGGTACAGAAAAATATCCGCAGCGCAGACTTCGTCAAGTGCGT
The DNA here is from genome assembly GCA_963854355.1 of Epinotia brunnichana. Taxonomy (NCBI): domain Eukaryota; kingdom Metazoa; phylum Arthropoda; class Insecta; order Lepidoptera; family Tortricidae; genus Epinotia; species Epinotia brunnichana. The sequence goes on from OY977940.1 coordinate 21,029,526, forward strand.
ACAAAAACACATCTCCCTAGGCACTTATTTAACAACTAGCTGTTGCCCGCGACTTCGTCCGCGTAGAACTTAATACTTAGAAAATATAATGCAAACAAACTTCTACCATCTTAAGGGATGATTTCCGAGGCAAAAACTATTCTATATCCTTTGAAGGGTCTCAAATTATCTCTATACCAAATTTCATATAGGTACATGGATTTTATCCAAACTTTCACCCCCTATTTCATACCCTTAGGGAATGATTTTCGGGATAAAAACTATCTAATGTCATTCTTCGGGACTCAAACGACCTTTATACCAAATTTCATCTAAACGGGATTCATCCAAATTTTCACCCCCCATTTCACCCCCGTAGGGAGTGATTTCCGGAATTAAAACTATCCTATGTCCTTTTCCAGGACTCAAGCTATCTCTATACCAAATTTTATTAAAATGGGTTCCATCCGAATTTTCACCCCTAATTTCACGCCCTTAGGGGATGATTTCTGGGGTAAAAACTATCCCATGTCCTTTCCCAGGACTTAACCTATATCTACACCAAATTTCATCAAAATAGATTACATCCAAATTTCACCCCCCCCCCCCCTTTTCACCCCCTTAGGGGATGATTTCTGGGATAAAACCTATTATATGTCCTTCCCCGAGACTCAAACTATTTATATACCAAATTTCATCTAAATCGGTGCAGCGGTTTAAGTAGCTCCATACAAATTTCCACCCCCAATTTCAGCCCCTCAGATATAAAAACTACCCTTTGTCCTTCCCCGGGGCTCATTTCATCTAAATCGGTTCAGCGGTTTAGGCGTGAAGAGGTAACAGACAGACACACTTTCGCATTTATAATATTAGTATGGAAGTATGGATTATTAGTATGGATAGTATGGATTATTTCCGCTTGTCTTCCAAATAGAGGTATAGCTGTGTAGCTGTAGACTCACTTCAAAAGAAAGAAGAAACGAAAAACTCATTCAAATATCTCAAAAAATTACGAAGCTACAACCGTTTTAATGTCGCTTGTTAGAGTGAGAAAACGATCAGGGACCGTGACGTCACGATCCTCGAGCGTCATAGTAAAAAACAATCGTTTCATTATAAAGGTGCGTTTTGCGGAAAAGAGACGCAACAAACTCCCTCTTAAAACTTTATACACTTAATAACTTAGTGATTACCTATATAGCCTCTTGCGTTGTTTTTTTTTCGAGATAATACAACATTATGATTATTTTGTTTAGTGTCTACATCCCTATTTTCGATAAGATAAGATAAAATAAGATTTCTTTATAGTCAGAACGGTGTACATTTAGTTGTTTTGGGTAAAATAAAGTCCAACAGCTTGCCCATTTCGGACGTACAATAATAAACTTAAAGCTAGTCAAATATACTAAAACAATAACAACAATAGTATTTCCAAATAATTTTAACCATATTCACACATAAAATATTAATTTAGATCTATCCGAAACCACGAACTTCGGAATTCGAAAATATTCGGGTATCTCTATCTCTATCGCACTAACAAATGACAGGAATGCAGAGGGCCTACCGCGAAAGGCATTCGAAGTTTCCCCTCTATGTCATACTTACAAGTTCGTACATAAGTGCGACAGAGAGGGAAAACTTCGAATGCCGTTCGCGGTAGGCCCTCAGATATACGAACTTCGAGTTTCGGTTTTCGTGATTTGGCTGAATACGCAAAGAGTGCGCGCGCGTGCCATTCAAAAAAACCAAGTTTATATTGTTCGAATTTGTTGTTACATTTGTACGAATTACGCCTTAATTCGACATTTGCGCATATAAGTTCGCATATCAAAATCGATTAATTTTATATTTGCTTTTGGCACCTATGTGTCTCGTCAATGTATATCGTAGACGGGATTAAAATTATTAATAGGCGAAAGAAAGGCAAAGCAATTCCGCCATTTTGTCCGTAGTATTTCTTATTACTGTGATTTTGACGTTTCTTTTAGCTGACAGATGTGGCGGCGATATACTTTAAGAATAATAAATGAAAAATTAAATGAAGTCGTATATTACGGAAAATAAATTAATTGTCGCAGTCGGATAAAAACTATCCTAAGTTGCAGCTGGAATAATAATGTACCTATATAAAATGTTTCATATTTTTCCGTCCATGGGATGCTGAGAACATTCGTACCACAGAAAGCTTAGTTTCAAACTGGCTGATTCTTTTTTTAATTTAGAGATTTATTATAAGTGGCGATGATAGAATCCGCAACAGGCTTCATCAACAATACTTAACAACAAAAAATTACACTGGCGGCGTTGCCGCGCTGAATGGCCTAAGAAATCTGTTGAGCCAGGAACAATCCGGAACGAGGATCGCAGCTACTCGACCCTCATCCCGTAATTCTATAAATAGGTGAAAGACATTTTTAAATCGGATACGGGGTTTCGGATGTTATATCCAACATACAAACTTACTTTTTACAAAGTTACAATTTCACAGACTTTCCAAAATTACCTACTTAGTGGGTTTAGTTTAGTATACTTAGACAATTAATTCAACTTGAACAGCGATAGAGATGGAATTCAATTCGGCGATTGAGTTACATCTCTACGAGTAGGTACCTATGGAGATAGGAAGTATCGAAAGTCAATATTATTTCTTTTGAGACGTCTTTCATAGGTACCTATGAGACGCAGCTTCAAAATTAGGTGACGGTCACTGATGATTGATACTGTTCACTGATAGCTAAAAACATTGACTCGATAAAATCACATAATATTTCCGAACGAATCATAAAAAAATAAGATTTCTACTAAGGAGTAGAAACCTTAATTTTGTATAATTATATGTACCATAATAAGCCAAGGACAATATGCTTAGGAGCCATTTATGAAGCCAAGAAAAGGGGCACATATTTTTATGTGACTGTACGGCAAGTTATGAGGCGAGGATGAAAAACCTATCAATAAATTTTCTCTACATAGGTAGGTACTATATTTGAAAAGTTATTAAATATAGAGAGTAGATTTCTCAACTTTACAAAAACGTGAACTGTATAATAATTAGAATAAAACTGGTGACGACGTTGAACATATTAAGCACAAGTTGCGCATCCACACGCCACATCCCGTACACAGAGAAACTCGGAGGAGTCTCGTCTATCAGTTTCATCATGTTCTTAGCTTTTTTTTTCAAAGGACCTGAAACACACTCAACTTGTTTTTATTTAAATTTAAAAACTAGATCACGAAAAGCTAAATAATATAGGTATTCAAATATGTTTACCATCGACGTAGTGACATAAGATCAGTATGGAGAGGTGTCTTGTTTTACGAACCTCCCGTATAAAAGCCTCGCTTCCAATAGTCAGTATTAGAAGTAGGAGCAGATCGATGAAGGCCAACGACAAGAGAAATAGAAAGTCAATTAAGAACATTGTCTGCAAAACAGAACGGATTAGATTAATTTTATATATCGGTATGCAAATACTGCAAATAGTGAAAGAAGTAGGTAATCCAGATACCTTGTCAGTATGGTCGGATTGCATCGCAAGAATTGCGTGTTCAAATGTAAATAAAATCCAAATAACAAAAACTGCACAAAACAGAAACATCTGAAATATAAAATAAGAATATAGAGCTTTTGGGTAACATACTTGCAGATTTCAAAATGTACCTACATATGTATGTACCTATTGCATATAGAAGCGTTTCGCTACGTAAATTAGTATAATCACCTGGAATCTATATTGTTCTTTGAATAACATAAAACCTTTGTAGATCTCTTTTAAATAAATGTCTGTAGCGGGGTTTTCTTTACATTCTCCCGACATCTTTATAAAACGATCACGTGCCACGGTTCGGGTATTCAATACTGCAATACTAGAAGATTCTCGTCTGATATGTTTGCTGATCTGAGAATTCAACTGACGTACTCTAGTGTAGAAGAAACTTAGATGGCTCGAACAGCAACTCAGCTCCAATACAGAAGTCTCCAAAGTGTATGTTACTCCGATAAGTTCCAAAATTCCAAATTCATTCCTGGCTAGAATGTATGACAGTATGAAAATAACAGCAAAAACAATAGCCAATGAGTAAGCGGCTTTTCGATGTCGTTTGTGAAGCATTATGTTGATAGTACGATTGGTTCCCATAAGACGATCTATTTCCTGCATCTTTATGTACAAATTTATATTAGCCTGGTTATCGTAGAAACGGGCGTAAATTATGAGTCCAGCAAATACAACTAGAACTGCAGAAATTCCTGCCCCCCACAGGTAGAACATTTTCCGGCTATCTGAAAACCTGGCCATATATAATAGTAATAGTTTAAAGAGAGAAATTGACATTATTATTATGCATATAGTTGTATAGCATTTCTGAAATGTTGTCGGCTGAGTAATCAACCCCTTACTAACATTTACGCGACTTGATCCTAATAAAATCTGGACTTTCAGAATTGGCTCAAATACTTTTATAAAATCTTCGTCCTGGACATCATTTGGTGGAGTCGGTTGAGGGTCTTGTTTGAGAACTTCTTCCGGATTTGAACTTTGCGATTGTAACAAATCCATCACGTTAAAATGATATGGGTAAACGTGTGATTCCTGTTGAATTATATTGACTACTACATTATATGGAAATTATTACGGTTAGTCAGATAATGCGTAGCACGATTAGGTGCTTGGTTTCATAACTAATTTTTGGTCAATTTATTATATTATATCTAATTACAATTACGAAATATACCTACTAGTAGGTAGCTCGTTCTGCAGAAAAAAACATGCATTTTAATCACGTTGATTAATAGTTCTAGCTTCAGACATTTTTTTTGTGAATGTACTTATACCACAGATGCATTAGGTATACGAACGCCCCTTTTAATAAAATACGCGTCGTTAAGAGCCCGTTCACAGGCTCACTACTTAGCGTCACTGGTAAATAATTGAGATTATTTAAATTTAACGATAGATATCTCAAAAAAGCGGCCAAGCGCGAGTCGGACTCGCCCATGAAGGGTTCCGGAAAATAAATTGCCGTTTACGACTTATGATTATGACGTGGTAAAAAAAACTACTTACTAGATCTCGTTCAAACTAATTTTCGGTGATAGTTTGCATGGTAATGTACATCATATATTTTTGTTAGTTTTATCATTCTCTTAGTTTAGAAGTTACAGTTGGGGGGGGGGACACATTTTACCACTTTGGAATCGACTCTCGTCTTGAAGCACTACGGAATATTGGACGAAAAGATGTGCCGTACCTAGCTACACAAAACACCCTTCTTCCAATCCTTCTTACTCCAATTTTTATTCAAATACACCTTATAGTTTCCGATAAAATGCCTGTGACATACGGACATAACGAAACTATAAGGGTACCGTTTTTGGCCTGGGAACCCTAAAAAATTTTAAATATAAGGCGAGAACACAAGTAAAATTTACTTTAATTAAACTTCATCACACCATTTCACACCACATGAGTAATTCTTTCAAAAGCAAGTGTAATACCTACGTACGAACGTGTCAAAACGATCATACATAGATAATTATGTATACCAACTTACAAAGTCGCAAATTGAAGAAGAACAATAGTGTAAGTGGCAATAATGGCGAAGATGTTGAGAGGCAATCGATTATCCACAGTGTAAATATCATATATGGAAAAAATGGACGTTGTTCCTAGAAGCTTAAGAATGTCTCGAGCACACTTCTGCAGTTCATCTGAAAAAAAAAACATATCAGTAAACAGATTGAATACTATGTATAAGCAAGCCAAAATTATCCTAAATCTTCGTTCCTAAAAGCCGAAACGCACTGAAAGCGGTGGCGGAGCGGCGCGGGCGCGGCGCGGCGGCGCGGTGCGGATGCGGTACCTACCGGTTGTAATATTTGAACGCGTAGGTATGTAAATTTCGCATTACATAATTATTTAGGTATCTATTGTCAAAAACTGCATTCAAAGCGTTCATTTGGCAGTTTTCTTATACATATTTTAAATTTTTGTTTTTACTATATAGTAAATAATAATAATATATATGTACAGCGTGTGACATCCATTAGAACATAAATTTTAAATAAATAACGAGCTTTAAAATGGTGTCCTGTTGTTTCAGCAAAAAATCATTTCGCTAATTTACACTTAACAACCAACGATCAGCAAAATTTTGTTGTGACAAATAAATATTTTTACAACTCAACTTTCTACAAATTACTGATTTGACCAAATAATCAACAGGCAAATTTACATTTTTAACCGACTTCAAAAAAAAGGAGGAGGTTCTCAATTCAAATGTTTTTTTTTAATTTTTTATTTTTTTAATGTTTGTTACCTCAGAACTCCGTCATTTATGAACCGATTTGTACAAAAACCAAATCGCTGTATGTGGGCCGATAATATTTGAGGACTTCCGTCGATTCCTCAAGGATCTCAGAATTACCTTTGGCACTTCATTGTTTGCTATTTCAACGGAATAATATCAGAATCTGTGACGTACTTATATAGTTTGAAGTACATCATTGAGATGTTCCACAAGCCATCTGTGGTCTTCATCATCATTCCACTTCGCCAAATTTATGATTTCCGGGTGTAAATACACTAGTTATAATAGAAAATACCGAAATTACTACACGCGTGCCTATTTGAGGAGTTCCCTCAATTCCTCATGGTTTCCATCATCCAACTGGGGTTTTGGAAACAATGGGACCAATCTGGATGCATATACTTTCAGTAAAAAAAATAATTGTACGAATCGGTTCATAAATGACGGAGTTCTGAGGTAACAAACATTAAAAAAAAAATACATCCGAATTGAGAACCTCCTCCTTTTTTTGAAGTCTGTTAAAAAACTGCCACTGCATATTTAATCTTAATGTCCTAATGACTAGGATCAGAAAATACACAGTTCATATTATAGCGACGTACATTATAGATTATAGGACATTACAAAATTGACGTAATTTAGAAGGTCTATCTCATCATCAATCTCATGAATATTCAGGATATTGAAGATTGATATCAGTTGGTAACGAATTGTAATGGAGATTATAACGATTATGCCTACTCTAACTATTAACGATTCATGATACCTATTCATCAATGTACTCGTAATGCAATCAAATTATTTGTATAAATAAAAAATATTCTCTATTAAGCCGGGGTTATATTAGAGCCACGCCGCGTGTCGCAACGCAATCGGTTACATACATTTTGTATGAACGTGGTTACATTAGCTCAGTCCCGAGTGTCGCCACGTTCAATACAAAGTTCGCGTTGCGTGCGACACGCGGCGTGGCTCTAATATAACCCCGGCTTTACACTGTTCACAATTGTGTTGTTGTATGTATGCATGTATGCTCCGCGATATCCTTATCTTAGATTCTATAATCTGCATTCGAAAATAGTTTAGAACCCAAAATAATTGTTTTTATTACCAGGTTTCCTAAAAATAATGGTTTCTAAACAGATTTGGAACCTTATGTTTCGAAAGTGGCCGAAGGGACTTTGTACAGTCGCCATCACATACATCGGAGCAAACAAGCACGTCACAAACATCGGAACACACCTCTATTTTCAAGGCATTAGGGTGCATGTGCCGATATTTTTGAACACCTATAGTGTACCTATGTATGTGATGGCGACTGTACGTACGTCAACCAATTTGATTCCTAGGCCACCGTAGAACCCTGTCATTTTAACTGCTACATAGCGACGCCATAATCCTAGTAACCCGTATTGACATAGCATTTACAACGGCAAGGTTCTATGATGGCCTAGGAATCAAATTGGTTGACCGTACCTATAGGTAAAATTAAGGTAGGGGTAATAAAGATCTAATGTAGGTAGGTACTCATCCGATATCAAAAATTCTTTCACTGGAATATAGAATGAACCTTCGGGATAGCCCCAGGCTATAATTTATAAGTAAATTACAATTCAAAGGCAAACATTTAAAATTGGCTCCCTGCTGAGCCGGGTTCGAACTATATTGTAGGTACTCGTATCCGGTTTGGCTTTACGTTCTGTGTAAGTAATACGCGGGCGGAGCGGGCAGCTAAATACGTACATAGTCCTCAATAAAATGATTATTACGCACCTCCTGTATCCGAGGGCACAGCCAATACATTGAAGCATATGCTCCTCATCTGGCGCATTTTGGAAGTTATGGTGGTCGCAAGAAAACTCAGTACAAAAATCGATGTCATTCCCTGCAGGAAAACTGCAGCGTTTACTATCATAGAGTTGGGGTTGACGTTCTGCAAAAAAGGCAGGAAACTTGGGAATGTGGTGTCCGATTCAAGACGTAGGTAACAGCGGACACATACAGACGTAACGATCAAACTATACCTATTTACTAATCTTAAAATGTAAAGATTAATTTAACTAAGAAAATTTTGTAACAAAAATATTCTTTCTTTTTTAGTCTTTTTCTAGTTTTTTTTACCAATCTGTAGCTTGAATCAGTTGGAAAGGAGCCGGCTGCTCTCAACTTATTAGGCAATTTGATCGAAAAGCACACAACACAACACATAGAACAACAAACTGCTGGTCTGATTGTTACATCTGTAGAATCCATACTTCAGTAGGTACTCAACTCAAGTGTTGTAGGTTTAATGAGGGTGAACCACATAAAAGATCATAGGTAGATACACTCTACATCAGGGGTCACCAATTAGTTTCTTCAGGGGTCCGGGTTTTAAAATAAAATGACCATTGCGGTCCGTTTCTACTTCAATTTGTTAAATAAGCAGAATCGACAAGGATTTTTTTATATATCAATGTGATTTTTTTTTTGCTTTGAACTTTGGAGTAAAGTTGGTGCAAGCCATTGTCGTTAAATGTCCTCAAATGTTCTAAAATGCTGAAGAATCTTTGTAAAACACAGCCTTTACTTATCGATTTCACATTTTATGCATCAACTTCTTCAAGAATTTTATTAAAGTACCTATCAATAACTGGTTACTGAAGGTCCGCACAAAATAATTTGGTGACCCCTGCTCTACATCATCACCAAGATTTAAGAACTAGATAGGAAGGATTAGACTGAACACTACTAGAGTAGAGGCGCTAGCACTATTTTATTAGACTCCAAAATTTACGATGAGACTTACCTGGTCCCTGATTGCTGTGACGATACTTAGCATTAATACAAAATTGTAGATTAGTAATTCACATGTGAAGAATAGAACCTGTGGATTTTTATGTATAGATAAGTAGGAATAATTCTTGAAAAATCACACAGTATCTATCTTCCAAATTAGTCTAGATTTTACCGGAAATTGGAATAACTGAATACAATCCGACCACGAGTCCAAAATCAAATGGATAGCAACTACAAGCTTTTCATGGTCTTGTTCCTTTTCCTTGTAGTATTCAGTAGCTGCCAACGACATATTTGCATCTCTTAACTTCTTAGCTTCTTTTTCCAAAGCAATATTAACATGGTGCAGCCTCGTTGCCAAGAATATCAGCATAAGTCCCGCCAGCAAAATTTCCATATAAGACGCCGCAAAAAAAAAATTTGTTAATATTAACGGAGGACACACGTCCCTCATGGCTATTGAGTTGAATACAGCTATTGTTATGATCCACGCCACAAGAACAACTGCAGTGGATGACGCAGAAAGCAATAACATATACCAATTCCAGGCTACAACTCTTTGCATTTTAACAACGCGGTCGACCTTCTGCAATTTGACATACAGTTGGCTGTTCAATGTCCCGTTGTAGAAGTTGTTCGAAAATGCAATTATGGCGTTTATCATTGTTACAATAAATTCGCAAATTTTGTACGCATACACGTTTGACATCCCTTCTAGTTTAGTCTCGCAGTTAAACACAAAGTATACGATACTTATAATATTAAGTACCCATACGACACAGCTGTAGCGTTGATAGTATACAGAAGGCGCTGTAACATATTTATTTTCTATTTTGACTCTATGGAAACCTCCAAAGTACAAAACCCAGTGGATAGGTTCAAATATTTTGATGAAATCGTCTTCCAATATATCAGATGACAAGTTTTCCATGTTAAATTTTAATGAGTGCACAAGTAATTCAGTCCCTTGACCGCCTAATATTGGAATGAAAGTTAAAACCCATTTTCGGCAGGCCGTGATTTAATAATTCCCTCCGGATTAAATTAATCAAATAGTATCAAGCTGTCGGCTCTTATGTTTATTGTTTAGCGGCGCACATTATGCTCGACCATATAATTGCTCCTTTAGGGTGAGTATCCACCAGTGGCGGCGCGTCAAAATTTTCGAAAGGCAACCCGGAACAAAAAAGTTATGAAAGAGTTTAGAGTAAATATAACTATAGGCCTCATCATCATCATATCAGCCGAAAGACGTCCACTGCTGGACATAGGCCTCCCCCACGGAGTGCCAAAGTGACCGGTCCTGCGCCACCCGCCACTATAGGCCTGCCTAAGAAGAAATTTTAGGCAAGCCGGTGGGAATCGGCTTCTATGGGCGCTCCGCCACTGGTATCCACTATCCACCAGAGTTGTGCGAGGCAGCGGAGGCGTAAGCGAGGAAAAAAATCACCAATAGGAAGCGATGCGTGGACGAGGCTAGAAATACTATAACCCCCTAAGCCGTGCGCCGCATGATGGGCCACCGACTTTATGATTCTTCTACATATTCATCTATACATTTTTTTTATATTGTTTTATATTTGTGGACAATCTTACGCAAATCGACCTAGTCCCAAACTAAGCAAAGCTATGGGTACTAGACGAAGATAAACATACTTATATAGATAAATAAATACTTAAATACATAGAAAACATCCATGACTCAGGAACAAATATTCGTGCTCATCACACAAATAAATGCCCTTACCGGGATTCGAACCCAGGACCTCTTGCTTCGTAGGCAGGGTCACTACCAACCAGGCTAAAGCGGTCGTCAAATTGTACAATAATTTACTTTCCAAAACAAAGTTTTAACTGACTTTAAATCAGTAGCCAAATCGCTTCAAGTTTGCCTATATAATTTGAAGAGTTCCCTCTAATTCTCCAGGATCCCATCATCAGAACTGGATTTTGGTGACAACGGGACCAATCTGGAAGTACTTATATGCTTACAAACAAAGAAAATATTTTTCAAATCGGTTCATAAATTACCGAGTTATCGCGTAACAAACACACATAAAAAAAACAGACGAATTGAGAACCTCCTCCTTTTTTTGAGGTCGGTTAAAAAGGTAATGTTCGTCACTATGTAAGTAAGTTTTTTTTTAATATCTTTGTTTAAAGAGTTTTGTCAACATGACAATGTCCTATACTTTAGGCTCCGCACGGACCGCACGTGCATGGTCTTCTCTCCCTCTCACTGAGCATACCTACGCGTGAGCGAGATGGAAGTGCCGTTCGAAAGCACGGATATCAAGTTGTTCGGAATATTTTAGAAAACGAGAAGAACTTCACGTAAGTAAGAAAATAAAGGTATTGTCCAATACTTTATGAAGAAGATTATAAATGTCATCTTTTTCTGTTAAAAAATGGAGCAATAAACTGGTTACAAGTGAAATAATAGGGTTCACTTTAGTTTTTTTTTTCTCTATCTTCTTTTGTTAAAATGGATTTCTACGAAAACTATGTTACTTCTCATATCTTGCAGATTATGATATATTTTTTCCGACGGTAAATTGTTACGTCATAATGCCTATAAAGTGGTTATTAAACAACTCATTTTTACGAAAATTTGAAAGGTCGAGCCTTAACTTACTATTATTTATTTATCTACTAAGGCAAGGTAACAAAATGTAAATTACAGAGTTGCTTAAGTACCATAGTTCAAATATGGAGAATTCTAAATTTACATTTCAATAATAACCAAGCACAACATTAATTACAAATCAAATTCTTAACACTATGCACCCTAGCAGCCGGCGGAGACGGAAATCCGTCTGAGTATACCTACTCACCTAGTTGGTATCATCAATCATCATCAGTTCAGCCAAGACGTCCACTACTGGACATAAGGCCTCCCCCAAAGAGTGCTACAATGACTGGTCGTGGTCCTGCGCCCCCCGCATCCAGCGGACTCTGGCAACTTTTACCAGGTCATCAGTCCAGTCCACCTTGTGGGGGAAGTTTGTGTGTTACGGGTAATCTCTAGAACTACGAGTAGGTACCTACCTACACATCCGATTTAATAAGTTTCTGTCAAAAATTTCATTTCTGGTACAAGCTTTTACTGCCGACAGTACTTTTCTGCATACCTACCATCATCAAGTATCGACTCATTTGGCTCACATCAAACTCGATGGGGCTATGTCGTTTTATTGCGGAGTTCCTATGGCCACCTTCCAGCTCCAGCATCAGATCAGCTCCAAGTCATCATAATATTGCATTGTCATGCGATATACATATGCTTGCAAAATTTCAGCTCAATTGGATAACGGGAAGTGACTGAAAAATCGATTGCAAATGTTGACGGACAAATTACATACTTACATATTTACATACTTACAAACTTACATATTTACATACTTACATATTTACATACATATGAACAGTGCAAGCGTCTCAATCTGCGTCTCGATCTGCGTCAGTGCTAAGAATATTATTTTGAGTAGGATATTATTATAGTAATTGCAACTCAGGTTTTGGTTTGGTTTTCGCTGGACATAGCGTGGACTATCTCTGTATACCGTACAGTATGTATATTCTTAGGTTAATATCTCTTATATAGGTTAATAAGTTAGTTTAAGTTTAACGGATCCACTGAAAATCAGCGTCGTTGCACTGTGTGTCTCGACTCATGCTGAGTGGACTCCTTTTTTGAAGCAACACTAGATTCCTTCTTTAGATCTAAGCCTTATATGATGTATATGCCTGTTGTTGTTCCAAAATAAACTTATTCTTATTCTTATAAAGCTTGTGATAAAAATAAGCACCCGTATAACTATATTGTATTGTACTTCCTACGCGGGCGGAGGCAGCTAGAGTATAACGAAGCACAATGGTTTGTCTGTTGATTGGGTAGGTAAGGTTACCTACCCAATCAACTTTAATTCCGGAAAAAATGATGCGTCAATACAATTGATGAGATGTCACTTTTTCTTTATTATTGTACCTATTTAGGTATCCCCAATTTTATAAAATTTCAATTTGAAAATTAGGCAGCAGTTCCGTGGATACTGTCTTGCTGGTTGGTAACCTTACAAGATAAATAAGCTCACATAATGGTGGTCCGTGAATATTTATCGGAGAACCTGCTAGATATTAACTTTGTGAAATTAATATCGCCCATTTATTCGATCCAAATGATATTGGGGTCTAGCTGTGTAGTTATGAGCGGCAACCTCGTATCAGCTATAACAATTTTCCAAAAAGTATACTCTATATTCTGGATCCTCGTAGTGAGCGGGTCTTTTTACTTCTTTCAATTAACGTATTATAATTCATATTATGATAAAGAAAAATCTCTTTTTTATACATTTGCCTTCGGTTTGCTTGTGCAATACTTATCCTATTTGTTCAACATACTCCACGCTAGATTTTTTAAATCGGATCAAACTGTGGCTGTCTTTCTGAAGATACAAAAGATCGACCGCGATCTCAAAAAACATAATTTGACATCTTTACGCTGCAGTAGATATTATACGAACATAATGTGGATTGGTTATCTTTTAGCGAGTTTCGGTATCGGTTATTCACTATACGTGTACTTCAACATTGAAGAATGTCTGTACACTGTACCGATGGGATGTGCAATATTTACCGTATACCTAGAGTTAGTGTTTACTGGAAGTTGTATCTATTATTTGGCACTTCGATTACAATACTTAAACACGATTGTCGAAAAGAAATTAAAAAATAGCAAATACATAAAAAACGACATTCAAAATATTGAAGATTTGAATCGAGCTCTGACGGTTTCTGTTGGGGAAACCGAAAATAATATAAAATTAAAAGATTTTACAAATATTCTAACATCTATTCTGAAGTTATTTCACACCACGTCCAAGCTATTTACTTTTGAAGTAAGTATTAATGTCTTTGTTTTTACGCGTAGGTACATGCGTATTAGGGTATGTAGGGTTAGTGCAGGTATATGCGATTCTTGCTAGAAATGATACGCGGTAGCAAGCGGTAGTTAGTAGATTATATGATTATTTCTGTTTGCATGCTCTTTGGTTAAGTTTTAATAATATTTATTATAAAGTGACTTACTGTTTATTAATGAATTAATACCTTTACGTAAACAACACGATGAGTTTAAAATTGTTCCCTGCCACGAGTAGGAGGCAGGCCCTTACCAATCAAATCCCATATTACCTACCAATCACTAATTAAATCTACTTGAATATTAATCTTTATCGAATAATAGTAATGGTTCCTTTCATCGTAATTTTTTTCAGATTTTAAATGTGGTTGTCACACTCTTTATTTGGACATTTCTAGTAATTGAATCGACCGTCGTAGGACTAAGGAGTAAGGTGGGTACAGTTCATTTAAGAAATGCAAAAGTGTTTAGGTAATTAATTAGGTACCTATATTCAATTGACTCTACAATCTCTACATCAGTCTGTCAATCATCATCATGTCACACCCTAATATTACCTAGGGATTATAATGTTATGCACTATGCGCATGTTACTTTCGAAGCAAAGGCCATGCCAGGATAAGCTAAGTGAATCTGCCCCCAGCGAGTTTTGGCTTTTAATTTTTTTCGATGATGTGGCTTGGTATTGGTAACAAGTATCCAAAAATGTATAGTTAAAAAAAATCGAAATATATGATCATCTTCCAATTTTTTTTTTCTAGCCGCGTCGCGTATACTGTGCTTATAGTAAAGACACTTAATATGACATTAATTGTAGGATATATTACGATACAAAAAAGAAAAAAAATCACCTCCAAATTTTTCACCAAAGCTATCTTCTTTAATATGTTACAAAATACATGTATTTACTGAATTTTATCTATGGTCTAGAACAAGGTGTTTTTTTTAATTGAATACATCACTCTACATTTTCTATAACCGCTCGTCAAAACTAGTTACTCCATTAAAAATCTTTATTGAAACGTGCATGCTTATAATCATGAACACTGGCCACGTATAAAATAAAATTTCCAGAAAAAATCCCTCTGTGCCGGTTATTCACATGAAGAAAATGTAGTGATGTATTCAATTAAAAGAAACACCTTGTTCTATCACAGATAAAATTAAGTAAATACATTCATTTTGTAACTTATTAAAGCGCTGACGTGAAATAATAAAAATTAAAAAAAAAGTAATTTTTTTTTTTTTTTGTTTCGCAATATCTCCTAAAATGAATGTCATATAAGTGTCTTTACTATATCGTCGGGTGACAAGCAAAACTCACTAAGTAACAAATATCTACTTAAATCAAAGGTCGTATCTCGATATCGACTATATGTACCGAGATACGAGGTTTTGAAGAGCAGTGACAGTTTTGGTAGTGACTTTTGCTTGTCACCCGACGATATGCACATTATACGTGACGCACGTCAAAATCGGCTGGCGAGAAAAAAAATATTGAAAAAAGATGATATTTAGTTTTTTTTTTTAAACTATAAATTTTGGGGGCTCTAATTTTGCATACTTGTTATCAATACAAAGCCACATCATCGAAAAAAATTACAAGCCAAAACTCGCTGGGGGCAGATTCACTTAGCTTATCCTGGCATGGCCTTTTAGGTAGGTATGCTCCCTGCACGGCTATCACAAGACGGGGCCGAGCTCTCTCGATTTTTCTCGCACTATCCGGGTCTCTCTTAATAGAAAACTTAGAGGTATAGTGCGAGAAAAATCGGGAGAGCTCGCGAGCCGTCTTGTGATAGCCGTGCTGGTATCTAAATGTATTTTTTCTCAAACATGCAATGAAATTTCGTCATTCCGTGCGTTATAACAGGCTTCAAAGTATCACGTTTCAGGCGGAAAATAGTACATTGTTTAACAAGGGGCGTATGAGGAATATTGCAAACGAGAGTCTATCAGGAGCCCGACGCCGTGAGGCGGAAGGCTTTTGATGACTCGAGTTTGCAATATTCTTACGCCCGTGTTATACACAATGTTTTTCATCACATTTGCGAGGAAATAAATAACCACAAAAGACAGAAAAACCTATGTTTTATACAAGCGCATCAATCAAATGTTGACGAAATTGACAACTTCACTTCTAGATCAGTGCGAGTGGAGGGCGGAGCTATATTTCAACCAATCACAGAGCCTGCTTGATTATATTTCCAACCAATCACAGAGCAGAATTATTGTCGCTAGCGGCCGTCAAGATTTACTTAACCAATCAGATCACACACAAGCTCATTACTTCCCATGGGCCATTATTTCCCGCGGGAACAATTTAGGCCATTGTCTTTCTGTATACAGGCAAGGAATAACACCATTTATGAGCAAGTGTGATGAAAATAATATATTCATAGGAAATTGAAGGCCTAGGCCGGGAAGTAATTTTTTTTATTTCATTCTACGATTTGTGGCAATGGTCACGGAGTTCAGCTATGAAAATTTGTTTGATTTCTTGAAGTTTTTTTTATTTATTTCATTGCACGTTTGAGAAAAGCACTATAGCCATGCCTAACCGTGAAAAGGGCTTGCCGGCTTCGTATCACTATCCGGCGGCAGTAATGTACTATTAAAGAACAGTTTGATGTTAACCGACGTCCACCCTAAAACACCATTCCATACACTGGTGGGATTATTTTTTAAATAGGATGAGCAGTTCCAGAGATTATCACCACAAACAAACTTATAAAGCTACACACTCGTAAACTTGAATTATTTTGGTGGATTCTTTCATAATTTTCCTTGTATTTCAGTTGTTGACAATATTCACTTCAGCGATTCTCATTTTGTGGATACTGTTCTACTTCGTGCAGGTAATAATCGTGGCGTATTCCTGCGATTGGTTCGCGAAGCAGGTGCGACACACAAAGAGACTGGCACTGCATGCCTTATCCGTTTATTGCGAAGGTTGGTATGATAACGGCAAAGCATGGCTTACACTCTACCTACTACTAACTTATGGTATGCATGCATTGCAATTTGAACTCTATAAGTAAAGCTACATCCCACCAAAAACATAAATGTAAAAAAATGATTGACAGAAAAATGTTGTCAGATGGTCCGACTCGCTTTCTGATTCGTACAGGCTGGAGTGCGGGGTAAGACAGGGGGGTTTGTCATCGCCCAAACTCTTCAGTCTGTATGTGAATCGGTTGATTGATGAGCTCAACAACACTATGACTGGATGCTCAGTGGATGGCACATTTGTGAATAACATTAGTTATGCAGATGACATGGTGTTGTTGGGCCCATCGGTCAATGCCCTTAACAAGCTGCTCAGGGTCTGCGAAGAGTATGCGGTGTCCCATGGGCTCAGGTATAATACTTCCAAGAGTGTGTTGCTGGTATTTAAGTCGGGGTGCAAATGCTATCCACGCGTTCCACCGGCTTATCTATACGGCACACCTCTGCAAATGGTAAAGGAGTTCAAGTACCTGGGTCACTGGGTCACGGAGACCCAGAGTGACAACAAGGACGTGGAGAGGGAGCGTAGGGCACTGTCAGTCAGGAGCAACATGTTGATTCGTAGGTTTGGAAGGTGTACCACCGACGTAAAGATTACCCTTTTTAAGGCGTTCTGCCAATCATTTTACACCTGCAGCCTATGGATCAACTATACGCAAAAGGCTTACAGTGCCCTACGCGTCCACTATAATAATGGGTTTAGGATGTTGTTGGGGCTGCCGCGCCATTGCAGTGCATCAGGGATGTTTTGCGAAGCGCACACGGATGGGTTTCACGCCATAATGCGTAAGCGGGTCGCGTCCCTGATGAGGCGCCTGCGCGGCAGCCCGAACAGCCTCCTGCAGACGGTGGCGGCGCGCTTGGATGGTCCCTTCCTGTTCCATTGGGATAGGTTGCATAGGCCATCCAACTGCTAATTGTAAGTGTGATAAAATACCTACTAACATAGTTTTAAGATCACTGTTACTAACAAATTATGGAAATAATATTTCTGATGTAAATTATTAAATAAAAAATAAAAATAAAAAAAAGGAGAGCCAAGTTCAATACAAAAATTAGGCTTGGCTGTGAGCTTCGCCGCAAAAAGAATGGAGATCTAAATGAGTGCCAAGTTCTATGCAAAATCCAAATATGTATTTATAATTTAGTTTTTAAGTTCTAACATAGTTTTTAAGTTTTATTGTTCCCAGTGCATACTAACAAAAAATGAGATCCTTGTTATCTTGAATAAATGAAATTGAAATTGTAAATTGAAATAGGAACAAAATAACATTATGATCAAGTATTCAACTATATGTCTTTGCTTTATTGGATACCTATAACAATTGCTGTTATTTAAAAATGTGAGATCTTAAAGTAGGTTAGATTTGACTTGGCCAGTTTTCATTACATCAGTCATTTTATAAAGTTATTCAACATATATAAATAGGTATTTTTTAATTCTGATAAAAACTGGCCAAGTCAAATCTAACCTACTTTAAGATCTCACATTTTTAAATAACAGCAATTGTTATAGGTATCCAATAAAGCAAAGACATACAGTTGAATAACATACAGGTACTTGTTCATAATGTTATTTTGTTCCTATAAATACATATTTGGATTTTGCATAGAACTAGGCACTTATTTATATCTCCATTCTTTTTGCGGCGAAGCTCACAGCCAAGCCTAATTTTTGTATTGAACATGGCTCTCCTTTTTTACATTTATGTTTTTGGTGGGATATCATTACTTTTTGTAAAGAAAACTAGGCAGGTATTGAGATTTACTTCTGACCTGTGTATAATTATGTGGTGCCGCGCGCCGCCGACGACACACCGTTGGCCGGTTGTTTAGCGCGTATTGCAAGTTTTTTGTATGGGGACACCACTTATTTTTTGACTTAACTTTATTTTTGTATTTCTGTTATATAGCAAATATATTAATACATATATTGGGATAGTTTCAAATATCTGCTTGTAACGGTTCCAACGCTACAATTAAAAAAAAAATGTATGGGGACCCCCCTATTTTTTTACTTTTTTTATTTTTAGATGTTTTCCTACGCTTACACACAATTACCGAGCTGGATTCCAAATTTCATCCTTCTAGGTCATCTGGAAGTAGGTTAGGTTTAGGTACTATATCAGTCAGTCAGTGCTAAAATTTATGACTTTATGACCTTCATATCTTTATAACCGTTTGAGCTAGCTTCATGAAATTTGGGCTTCTAGATGTCCTTATGGATATAATTAAACACACGTAGTTTTATGTGTTTACATTAAAGAGGTTTTGAGTTATAGAAGGGTCAAAAGTGGTACCAAGTGGTTCGTATATATCGTATATACTCGGCGCTGGCTAGCCAGTTCCTTTGCTTGAACTTGGCTTGACACGCTGCCGCGTGTCTATATTTTGGTTCGGCGACCGGTTCAGCTTAGGACGAGTTGCACCAACTAACGATTACAGACCGATCAACGTTAAATATGGCGCTGGCAGAAGTCATCCCATACAAACTTGTCAAACTTTCCATACATTCAGGTTCTGACGAACACCGCTTACGATTACAAACCGTTTGGTGCAACCCACCCTTAGTAGTTAGTGGCCCAGCCTACGAAGCTGACAGTCTTTGGTTAGAATCGCGGTAAGGGCAAATACTAGTGTGGTACATTACTGCAGAGGATTGCCGGCCAAGTAGATGATAGACGGACGAACGTAGCTGGGCCGGATAGGGATACGAGGCCGACAATCCCTTTCACGTTGAGGTATGTCATCATATCAGCCGAAAGCCACAATAGGCTTGTTGCGTGGTGTTAAAATTGATAACGTCGTGTTGCTAAATGGATAGTAAACCATCAAATTATTGTAATAAAGTATAAATTACAAAATATAATTCAAATCATAAAAAGATATGAACCTTGAAAGTTTAGAAAAAAAAGTTTTTTTTATTTATTGACCAAGAGTAAATTTAAAGGTACCAATAGAATCCATACGCTTTTATAGAAACAAATTTGTATGACAACTATGGACCTAAACGTAGTATTTCGCGACCGAAACAGCAATTTACTTAATTTTCCATGCAATGGTTAGTACAAATTGCACGGCGTGACGTCATACTTTAAAGCCAATCAGTATGAAGCGTTTCGGCTGCTGTCAGCGAGGTCCGTCTTTAACTCGATTTTTTGGGTATTAATGTCCTTTAAATGTAGTTGCTTCCATACAAACATTTGTTCATCTACAAAAACTGGTTCGAATGGCATCGTAAACAAATTTAAGGTCACAAGCCCATTGCATTGCCTGCATTGGGGGTATATGCCATAATCGCCACGCTTGGCATGCGGGTTGGCGATCGCAGTATTTCCACCGAACTCCAGGGATGCTGCTGCCCATCCCCCGGTGGTCTTGGCCGTAGTTTAAGGACATACCCAGCTTGAGGTATGTATATAGTTTTTATCAAACATGCAAAGAAATAAAATTTAGACTGAACGCTGTGATGTTGTCACGAATTAGTATTAAAACAAAAGAAGGTCACTTTGCAGGCCTCCAAATTTGTATAAAATTCTATTATGGACCTCTCGTTTTGCCGCACCCGAAACGCAATACTTCGCAGCCTATTAATAAGGAGCGTAACGACAACATTTCATTGCATGCTTGAAAAAAATATATTTATAAATGAGTTCAATGACATCCGAAAAAGCGAACCCTAAGGAACTCCTTTTTCTTCAGTCTAATCCTATCTGGATGGAATATATATAAAAGGCTTAAAAAAGCAGGGTTGCAAGTGTTGCTACTATAAGCCGTGCGAATAAATAAAATAAATATTTGCGGACAAGCTTGTACTATGGGTACTAGACGACGATATAGATACTTATATATAGAGAAATAAATACTTAAATACATAGAAAACATCCATGACTCAGGAACAAATATTCGTGCTCATCACACAAATAAACGCCCTTACCGGGATTCGAACCCAGGACCTCTTGCTTCGTAGGCAGGGTCACTACCAACTAGGCTAAATAAAGAACTAATAAATAATATAATCTAATAATTACTTTAAAAACAAAGTTTAAACCGACTTCAATTCAGTACTTCGCCAAGATACAATGGTACAGTCGAGTTCACAAACATCTTTACAAGCCAACCTCACAAAAATATGTTTCATCATCATCATCATATCAGCCGAAAGACGTCCACTGCTGGGCATAGGCCTCCCCCAAAGAGTGCCACAATGACCGGTCCTGCGCCACCCGCATCCAGCGGACTCCCGCGACCTTTACTTTTTAAAATATGTTTACTCGACCTTATTGTCAGTGGTTTAGTGGGGTGTAAACATATTTTTGGGAGGTTGGCTTGTAAAGATGTTTGTGAACTCGACTGTACATGAAAATTTCCACATTTCCATTCCAATTTACCACATGAACTGCTTTCCGAGAGCAAATGCGTTGATTATTACAGAAAAAACCCAAGTCGCTATATGTGGGCTGATAATATTTGAGGAGTTCCGTCGATTCCTCAAGGATCTCCGAATTAACAATTCATTAGTTGCTACTTCAACGGAATCATGTCAGAATCATTGACGTAGGTACTTTACATCTTTGAGGAGTTCCATAAGTCATCTGTGGTCTTCATCAGCAGTTCCACTTCACCAAAATTACGATTTCCGATACACGGGTTAAAATAGAAAATACCGAAATCATTACTCGCGTGCCATTTCCGCCCCAACTCAAGCTCAGTTTGGGTTCCACAACGCAGGAGCTCAAATACCGCGAGCCATGCGGTTGCCTCTTGGACACTGAAACTACACGTCATTGCTTTAACTAGAAGGATACATCTGAAATCTAGGAATCTATATATATACATATATATATATAAAAGGCAAAGTCCTGACTGACTCACTCACTCACTTAAATCTTAAATCAACGCCCAGCCCAAACCGTTGAACCTAGAAAGCAGATATTTTTTTCAAAATAAGTAGTTTATATAACGAAAGTACCCACTAAGAAGGGATTTCTGAAAATTCCACCCTCAAGGGGGTAAAAAGTGGGTTGAAGGTTTGTATGGGGAGTGAGTAAAAATTTAAGTGAGAGACTTGAAACTTTGTGTATGGACTCCTTATTAGAATGCAAGAAAAATAATTTTAAGGTTTTGGAAAAACCCACCCCTAAGAGGGTTCAATAGGGGTGCAAAGTGTGTATGGGGGAAATTATTAGAATAATTAGATGAAATTTTGTATAGAGATAGTTTGAGTCCCGGGGAATGATATAGGCACTGGATATAAGATAGTTATCTCGGAAATCATCCCCTCAGGAGGTGAAATGGGGGGTGAATATTTGTATGGAGCTACGATATTAAACGACTTCCACGCGGACGGAGTCGCGGGCAGAAGCTAGTATATTATATGTATCTTAGGAAGCAGAATGACATTATATGCCTTATGCCAAGAAGATGGAAAGAACAGTTAATAATGTGGATGAATAAGAGCAAGATAGTTTCTAAACCAAGCAAAACCATGGCTCGTCCTATTTCAACAACATCATCGAATTGTCAACTTTGTCCTCGTAAAATTCACACCATACCAATATTTTTAAGCAATCTATTTAGGTTGATTTATGATTATGACGTGCAATTCGTGCGAACTTAACGAAAGATTCATTATTTATAGGTACCTTTTTCTGAATGTAACATTTATAAGCAATTGACATTTTAAACTCTTATACGCGGCCGGAATTATTAGTCATTATAGTGTTCACTTAATTGGCTCATTATATGTATAGGTATATCTGTGTTACACGTTACTTAGCTAGCCAACGCACCATCGCTCCCGGCAACAAAGACTACAATATACATACTGATATAGACAGGCAACTCGACCAAATTGAGAAGGCATTTAATGCTTGCGTATACAGGCGCCATCTCTTCTGCGGTAGTTACAACTTTTCTTTGAATGTACAAAACATACAAAAAGTGCGTCGGTCGTAGGGATCGAACCCCGGATCATCGACTCCAAATACCACAGTCTGTACCCCTAGGCTACTGATGCCTTGTGACAATACGGCGAATTTTGTAATACCTTGACAGCCTAGCCTAGCAATCGCTAGAGCTTCAGAGAGTTCGCCAGCTATCAAGAAGGTGGCACTGTTTTCAATAAGAAACTGGATTTGCATTAAGTTCTAAGTTCGCATAGCATGCCCGGCAACGGTCGGACCACCACTGATCCCCACTCCGGTCATCGTGACGTATGCGCACTAGACACTAAAGTCCTTGCTAGACGGTCGGCAACACGCCCCTCCAACCGGGCGGCCTTGGTCCGCACCGACCGTGTAGACAGTTGATTGGAGCAAAAATTCATACTACAGCGGTCGGTGCCAACCAAGGTCGCTCGGTTGGAGGCGCGTGTTGGCGACCGTCTAGCAGGGGCTATACACTAGGACAGATACAATACAGTCATATCCAAATTAAGATTACGAAGCCATATCTCGGGAAATTGTAGGTATCGTCAAATCCGATCACTGGTCATGATACTGATACTGGTTAGATTACGACCAACGAGCCCAGTAGGTACGAGACAGAAATATACGATGTTTGATAAGATTCCAGTTGTGCACAAACCATCACGTTTTAATACGCAATAATGCTAATCCTCTATACCTATCTGTCGGTAGGTAATTCGGGTTATTCCCACCAATTTGTTACCAGTGGTAACAGCTAGGATTTTTTCCCATCTTTTACCATTAAAGTACGCGGTGGTAACTACTGGGAAAAAACCAAGTAGTTACCATCAATTACTATTCCCATTAGTTCCCAGTTCCCACTGGTAAAAGATTGGAAATAAAATCCCAGCTGTTACCACTGGTAACAAATTGGCGGTAAGAGGTGGGAATAACCCGGTAATTCAATTGTTGAGAACCATTCAATGGTTTTTACGAGACAAATTTTCTCCAATCGCCATGGTCTTAATCAGACAGGGTGGGGATGAATAATTTTGAAAAATGTATGTTTGGTATGAACGAATTTTGAGTCAACTTTAACAATATAGTGGCCGCAAAATCTATGACACCGTGCAATGCCATTATTTAGCTCAGCGGTCAACAATCATGGCGCGAACTAGTTAGAACTAGAACTCTAACAGTCCATTATGCTTATGGAAGTACACCTTTATATTATGCCATTCGAGATAATAATTCCCCATTAACTTCATGTTTCAGACAAGGACGCAGAAGTCCGTAAAGCATCGTGGGAATTGCTCCAGCTCATTGAATTTGAGGAGCCAATTTTCTCAGTGTATGGCATATTCACTCTGAATATGCGGCTACCTTTACAGCTGATCAGCGTCATCACTACCAATGTACTTGTTCTAATACAGTATACCTCTAATGCTCTAAATACTAATTAGTTGTACATACGTTAATCGATATATTAAAGGCTAGTTACCTAACCTGTCTAATAATGATTCGTAATGAGTTAATACTTAAAATGTCAAAACGAAATGCTACTTACTATGAACTGTATTAATTTATGTTTGCCAAGATTAACCAGCTTCCAATATGACTGCTTGCAATCTCTTGCTGTTTACCTTCATTAGATTTAATAGAAGCTTTATCTTGTGTACAAAACATGTACAGCTCGGGTCCTTTAAAGGCTTAGCGTGAGTGACG
The DNA here is from genome assembly GCA_963854355.1 of Epinotia brunnichana. Taxonomy (NCBI): domain Eukaryota; kingdom Metazoa; phylum Arthropoda; class Insecta; order Lepidoptera; family Tortricidae; genus Epinotia; species Epinotia brunnichana. The sequence continues at coordinate 21,054,162 of OY977940.1, forward strand.
TTTTACGTGTTGCATGTGTCTTCAGACTTCAGATATGTTAAAATAAAGGCGTTCAATTGTAAACGAATGTTTATATTTTGTAAAAACCAGTTCAAAATACAAAGTACGTAAGCAATACACAAACAAATGCACTATGTAAACAGATAACAACATTAAATTACTTTCATTCACCTCCGTTACGCTTAATGTTAATATAACAATATAATTTTATGAGAATACAAAAACATCGTCTTGGTCATGATAATGATGTTAAAGGGATTCTCGTAACCATTTGTAAAAAAATGCTTTCTCCATTTAAATGCATATGTCTTTTCGTAATGGCAAGCATCATCATAAAAAATATTGTTCATACTATGATTTACTACTAATTATGACGGTAAAATAAAGTACGTCGCTGATCAAAGGTATTGTTCGAAGATGCGCTCTCTGAGGCTTTCTTTATCACTGTCCACACTGTTACGGATTCTAGACACAATTGGCAGTATGTCTTTCGAAGTTACAGAATTTACTGCCTCATGAAGGTGCGAGCAGTAATCTCAAACTACGGCCAACACGGGTCACGGTACGTACGGACAAGCACGAAAATGTGCGACACTCAAATATTATAATGTCACGCCTTTTCTCGCTTGTCGCGCACTTGCGCTAACCGTGCTGAGACAATACTTTTAATAAGCTTACCGCACAAAAAACTGTCATTTAATAGGCAAATCGATTCTCTTCTTTGAAGCCAAGCTTCTCCAAGGCAGGGGTGCAGGCGAAGTTGATCATAGGCGGCGGCCCGCACATCAGCACCAGAGTATCGTCGGCGGCGGGGAACATGTGCTCGCGGATCATTTCATCGTTAATGAAGCCAGTGCTGTATTTCCAGCCTGAAAAGTTAGTGGATTGTCATCAAACTGATAGACGTACACGAGGTTAGCTTCGAATTTAAGTTCAATGTAGCCGTGGTTTCAGTTTTGGCAAGGTTTATCCAAATAACTAAAAGTTATCTTACGTAACTACCCAAAAATCCTACTTAATAGAAAGTTTATTGCCAAAAACATCTGATGCCACTTTCACAGTTCCGTAACTTTTTCATCCTAACCTCGCGACGCATAGGTATGGCCGGAAAATGAATAAGGTTTGTACTTCAACTCAGTGTCGTGCCTGCTGTCAAACTTTGGGATGGCTTTTGTGACCAAATAATCCAGTACAGTCGTAGTGAAAAGTTTAAAATTGTAATAATAGTCTGTAAGATTTCCTCCGTTACAATTTTCAACCGTAATGTAAGTGGATACAAACCTGGATCAGCCCTGTCGATGGTGTACCACAGCTTGAACTGGTTGGGGTGGTTATTGGCGTACTGTTCAAGCTCGTTCCTCAACAGGATATCTTGTTCAGTTTGGTTGGCGAACAACAAACTGAGCTCCGTGTGATCATTGGCGTCGCTGCAGATGTGTCGGATCAGTTGCAGCATGGGAGTGATGCCGGTTCCACCTAGGAAAATTAAATAAAATATAGAGTTGACGCGATAGAGAAATCGACAACTTTATAGATCCGGCAAACCATTATGACACTAGTTTAGTTTCGAACACACGCAACCCTATTCTTTCCGTTGCGTTTTTTTTTTAATTTCATAACTTCGCATAATTCCGTCCAGCCCAGTCAATCTGACTTTATTTTCCAATAATGTAGTTTCATCATCATACCTTTTTAAGTATTTTTAAGCATCCATATTATCCATAAAAGCATGAATTATCATCGTCTAGCACACAAAAACCAAACTTTGACTTAAAGCGTATCTAGGACTCCACTACATATATAATACCTACCCCCGACGGAAAAAGAGGGGTGTTATAAGTTTGACGTCTCTGTGTGTCTGTCTGTGGCAGCGTAGCTCCTAAACGAATGGACCGATTTGAATGCCGAAGTGATCGAGATGGTTCTTAGCTACGTTTCAACAAAATCGGTGCAGTCGTTTTTGAGATATTGAACTTTGAAATGAAAATGTCGGCGGTTTTTTAACTTTTCTAAGTTGTAGTTATTAATACAGTAATAATATTTTCATCACACTTGCTCGTTAAGGGTGTACGTAGTCTTCCCATAAATTCTGTCCTACATAAAACGAGATCTATTTAAAAAATAAAAGCAGGTATATAAATAAATCAGTGTTATTTTTATTCATTATATTCTACAGATTCTAAAAAATAAAATATTTACTCAAAATGTCCACCTTTTACTTTAACACACTTCCTCAAACGGTCCGGCCACTCGTCTATGACGGCACGGACGGTATCGATGGGTATTGAAGCCGCTGCACGGACTAAATCCAACTTGAGAGACTCAACTTTACGATAAGGTTTAGAGCACGCTTTGTCTTCCAAAATATTCCACAGACCATAATCCAAGGGGTTGAGATCGGGGCTTCCTGAAGGTCAATCTTCAGCCGCAATAAATTCGGGTAAATGCGCTGATAACCACCGTTGTGTTATCTTAGCCTTATGTGCGGGGGCTGAGTCTTGTTGAAATATCCAGTGCTTATCGGCAAATAAAGTATCATTTAGCGGCTTAACAACTCTACTCAAAATGTTGTTTTGTTAGTTCGCAGCACGTATTTTTACCCCTTGTTTACAGAAATGAAGCTCTGTGACGCCTAAATAGGATACTCCCCACCAAACCATGACATATGCAGGATGGTGGCCTCTTTGCACCCTTGGAACTTTTTCAGAAGCTTCTTGAGAGCTGTGAGCATATATTTTATCATTTTGGCGGTTGAATGTTTGCTCCACAGTAAAAAAAAATCTCATCTGTGAACAGAATATTACGATATCCGCCCTTTGCGTGCCGCTGCCACAACACTTTAGCTCTCGTCGCTCTTATTTTCCGTAGAGCCGCTGTCAATCGCTGTCCTGTGCTCCGTCGATAAGCCCCAAGATTAAGGTCTTGTTTTATGATACGGGATAGTTCTAGGGGGAATTTTCATTTCCCTAACCATGATTTTCTGCTTTCGTAGCGATTTCTCCGAATTCGCTCAGCTACCGCTTTGATCAGTGCTGGTGTCCTTGTTTGACGTGGTCGACCGCTCCTGGGCCGGTCGTCGACTAAACCCATTTCATTGTATCGCTTGATGGTACGGTAGATAAATTTCTTCGTTATATTCAATGGTTTTAGCAATTTAAAAATATCGTTCACTTGCTTGTGGCACTTGTATAACGCAATCACTGCGACACGATTCTCTTTGATGCCCCACTCCATCTTCAGGGAAACGATACGATACGATCGAAATGGACTTTTTCTGGCAGATCTATTTAAGCATAACCAAGAAACAAAAGTACATCGAACGTTCCATTCTTAAATTTAAAATGATGAAAAAGTTGGGACAGAATTTACGGCTAGACTACGTATTATAGGCAAGTTTATAGAGCAGCTATACCAAATTTACCTCCCACGGGAGTTATGGATTTATAACTCCCTAGGGAGTTATTCAATTCAATTCAATTCAATCGTTTTATTTCAGACCATGTGATCCATATACTGTTAGTAACAAAATAAACTTAAAACTATGTTAGCAATTATTATAATACATAAAAAAAAGAACTGCAGTACTACTTGACATACGTCAAAGTAGTTCTGACCCGCTCGATCCAGTGCCACAATATGTTGCAATTAAATCTACCAGCCAATACCTTCAGAATGCCGTTTTGACTTTCCCTGACGCGACCCATCAGCGACGTGGTTTTCTTTCGCATTATGGCGTGAAAATCGTCCGTGCGCGTCTCAGCAAACATTTCCGACGCACTGCACCACTTTGGGAGTCTCAGCAGCATTCTGAAGGCATTGTTGTATTGTATGCGTAGGGCGTTGTAGGCTCGTTTGGTATACCGAACCCACATACCGCTAGAGTATAAGCTTGTGTGTGATCTGATTGGTTAAAAACAAATCAAACAAATTGGTTGCAAAAAATCTAGCAGGCCGTGGCGGCGCCACGCCCCCTCGCCCTCCTCAAATCTGTAAGTGAAGTTGTCAATTTCGTAATTTTTTGAGTGGTGTAGTTATTTATTTCCTCGCAAATGTGATGAAAAACATTGTGTGTATCACGGGCAGTAAGAGGATTACAAACTCGACTCATTAAAAGCCCTCCGCCGCTGGCGTCGGGCTTCTAATAGACTCTAGTTAGTATTCCCCTCCTTACGGCTCTTAATGCACAATGTACTATTCCTAACCGGTGAAGTGTGTCAAAGTTAGTAGATACATTTCAAAATCAGCTTGCGCGAGATATCGAGCGCTACGCGTGCGAGAGCAAAAGGTCTGTTCCCCGAGCACCAGACACTCCATAAGTAAGAGTGAGACACAGTGAAGCGAATGGTCACACCGTCCGTCACTTTCCTTCGACTGACCGCAGGCTCTGCTACGTCATTATTATCAACATTATATTTTTCAGTCTGCGATCGCCCACCGCAGGTTTTTTTTTATCTTATTTAAGGAGCATAGTCGTTAAACGAGACTGTCACTCACCGCTGATTTTTAAGCCTCTCTTCTCACCCTCTCAGTCTACATACCCGTTGGAAATTATAATAATTGTGTGAAAGTTACCTGCAATCATGTTCAACTTCTTTGCAAATAACTTGACAGGGGGGTCCTTCCTGAGTTTCTTGATGAGGAACTGCCCGTTGCCGGCATACTGGAGGCGGCCCGACGGCCCCCGCACGTCGATTGTATCTCCGATCTTCAAACTCTCCAAGTGTTGGGACATCTTGCCGCCGTCCGGGAATTTAGGGTGCACATTTTTGAAGTACACCTGCAAATAAAAACAAGATTTTTTTTTTACGCTGTGAAAACCTCATAGGTCAAAATCCGACAAGCAAGACATTTAAGATGATCACATAAATACAAAAACATATATCATAATACTTAAATAAGTTGTGCAGTGATGGAACTGAACCTAGTACATTTTAAAATTAGCATGTTTTTTTCATCAATCAGAATCATTTTGGTCATCTTCATCAATCAGAATCAAATAGGTTTATTGAAGATGATTTATGAGAAATATCATTGATTACGTGAGGTTGAACTATATGTCTATAAACAAATATAATAAATAGGTCCACCCGTTCTGACATTTTTTTAACCTCCCTCATATTTGTCATCTACACAGAAAATAAAAATGTATATTTAAATTTTTCATGTCCATACATGTCCCTTATTCTTCTTAACAGTTGTTCCAAATTTCAAATTGACAGCTTAAGTAGTTCCTGAGATATTTAACGTTGTGACAGACGGACAGGGTCACACCATAAGGGTTCCTTTTTTACCTTTTTGGTACAGAACCCTAAAAAGTTATACCTACAGGGTTTTAGTAAAGGTACACATTACCTCTGAACAGAATCGACAAAATATACGTAAATATTCCATTAAAATTCCTGAGGTCACGCGAATCCGCGATATCGCGATCCTGACGCACACGCTTTGAGGGCTAGTAGAAGTAATTTACTTATCTTTGTATAAATGTAATTTTCTCTATGTCGTGGTGGTTTGTCGTTATCTATATAACACACACTATACTACACTATATTGTGTAGGTAACCAAATTCTACATACCTACATCATCAGCTCAAATCCCCCAATCAATCAATAAGATAAGTATCTGTAATATGTAAGACAGAGTTACATACTCATACATTTTACAGACTAAAGGTGTGTGTAGTGTACAGCATGAATCATACCTTAATAACCAGATCAACATATCCTTTTTCTTCATCACTGGAAACCGGTGTGTAAGCTCTAATGACAAGATCATCTCCCAATTTCACTGACAAGTGAATGTGCTGTCCTATGGGCAGGCCTGTAACAAAAATAATTATAAAGCAAAGGATCAGTGGATTCCGTATTTTGGTATGGAGGGTCAGATATTGGTAAGGACTTAGGTGCTAGGGGGTCTTCAGCCCCCAAACCCTCCGGGTCCGCTTGTGAAGCAAAGATATTTCTACAAATGTATACATCCTTGCCTGACAAACTCTTTACCATAGTTTTAATTACCCATTACACAATAAAAGTAGGTATTTGTCTCTTAATTAATGTAATTTCCAAGAACCTTCCTCTAACAAAGGGACTCTTACTGGATTAGTAACACAGTTAAATGTTCACTACAATTTCCTTTAAAAGAAAGAAAGAAAGAAACATTTATTCGAGACAAAGCAATGCTGGCCTTACTGCCCGCGCTGATTTCTTTACTGTTTGTTGCACAATATTTACAGTTTGAATATAGGGAATATTCAAACTGTGTAAATATTGTGCTATTAATTAGTCCGTGTAATAAAGTAAAGCACTCAATACATTAAAGACAATGTCATCATTAGGCTCCTAAACAAATTACATTGTGCAACATAAGCATATTCTGCACTGTCACTGAGATCCCTTTTGCCCCTTTCGGGATCAACATATGAGAATCCAGAAAGGTATATCACTACTGAGATGAATGAATACAGTGAGCTAGGAGGCTACTATAGTATCCTAAATATTTAAGTACCCGTCAGAATACCATTGCATAGCCTCCTCAAAATGTTGAACATTTTGACTGACCTTTGTTTTACCTTCACGATACAAAGCCCAATTTATAACAATTTGTGTTCAAATTTCTTGTGCTTGTTTTATTTTTGATTTTCGGAAATACAATATAAATTATTCAAAAAGAAAATTGAAGTAATGATAACTGTTACTTACCTAAAACATGATCTTTGCTTGGTAGTCCAAAGCGGAACCTCCTTGTGTCATGGCTGATTTCCTCTCTCTCAATGAGTGGCAGCGCATATTTCACATTGGGGTCTACAAGGGCCACCGGATTCTTGTTTTTAGGCTTTTTCTTACCCCAAAGACAGTTAGCGATAACTGTTGCTAGGACAACAGCAGAGCCAACCGCAACAACTATAGGCAACACCTGAAATATAAGTGTTAAAACTAAAGTTGTGTTAGTTAAAAATAACCTTAAAATTATATAGGGCATAAGATTCACAAAAAAATGCTGGTGAGGATTAAAGGACAAAAATGATAATACAACATTTAGAACAAGCAAAAAAATGTTGGCAAAACTATTCTACCTACTATTACACCAAATTGATGTGGCGATTTATTTAACTCTATCTAAAAATACAAATGAAACTACAAATTAATATACTATTAACAAACATTTCTATTGGTTTTCTTAAGTTTCTCGTAATATAATGTCCTCTGTTCAAAGTCCTGTTTGCTTGTTACCCTTGACTTGAACTAAGTGAAATCATTAAAAAAAGTTAAATTAGTACATACTGGCACACTATCCACAGGATCAGCTGTTTCGACTTCTAAGTTACTCATGATTTCGATACACAGCCACACGGGGGTGATTGTGATTACACAAAAAAATAAAAAACGGTGTCGAGTGTCGGTCACATTGAATTGGATTGGATTAATGACACTTCGACACGACAAACACAAGACCTTGAAGTTTGTTATCTACGTAAAGAACTTCATTATAATTCTAACATCATGAATTTTTATTATAAGAATAAATGTATTATATACTTAACAGTTTTTTATTCGGTAAACTGATAACTAATAATTTACATTTACTTAATAGAGTTGTAAACTCGAAATATAATAATCCTTTACAGTTATGCACTAACCATGTTTAGGTAACTTTCTGCTGCTGTTACTGTTGGCTAACTAATAAAAATAGCCATTGTATTGTATAACATTATCAATAACAAACGATAACCGGATAAGAATTATCAATATCGATAGTCATCGTGTTTAATCAATGTATGAATAATAACATAACCTATGAATTAATGCCGAAGTTAGATTTCCACAATACAGAATGTAAAATACACAATATTATATTGATTCTGTTGCTTGAGTACTTACAAGTTTGCTGTTGAAATTTAAACTCATCTTGGTCTTAGTTTCTAAAGACGATTTTCAGGAAATACAAAACGAAAATATTTCATTCTCGATTCACTGCCATCAACAGTGTCGACTGACCGTCCGTCCACTCCGTCTAGCAGATAAAGAATACGAATATTTCAGTTCACTGACTCGAACTCGAACCACGGTACCTTTCACGGTTTTAGCGATGACGGCCTGAAAATAGCATACAAAAATAGGAATTTCAGAAGACAGTTTACAGCACTAGTATTGTTGGCAAACAAATGACATGCCTTCCGCTTGTTTGTTGTATAAATGTATTTGGATAAAAATAAAGAGTAAGATTATTCTGGCAGTATTTTTCATACGACAACGGTACTTATTATTGTTACAATTCCAAGGAATCAATCTTATGATGATATATTTCGAATTTGAACTATTTACGGGAAATTAGTTGTAGTCTTTGATGACGTCAACTTAACTTCCGTTTCCTTGCTAGGGTTCTCTATCGATTTAGAGCGGGTACCCACGTGCTGCACGGCTATCACAAGACGGCCGCGACATACTCTCGAGCTCTCTCGCACTATGCGTCTCTCTTTTATTAGACCACTTAGAAAGAGACGGATAGTGCGAGAGAGCTCGAGAGTATGTCGCGGCCGTCTTGTGATAGCCGTGCTGGGCTAAGAAGCTGGCTCATCCGGTCAAAAGCCTACGCCAGACGTCCAACTGAGGCGAACGGCGAGAAATTAATAGTATTTTGCTGGCCGCTGTGCATCCAGTCCCTATCCACCGAGCACCGAGCCGACTACATGCAGTCCGCCAATTTCGTACGTGTGGCGGCACCTAGAGGAGAACAGTCTAAGCCTAAGCTGAAACGAAAAACTTAATTCGCCCGCCCACTCGTTCAATTAAAAGTAAGGGCTTTAGGCTGTCAAGATGGGCACTAGGGACTAGGGCCTGTACATGGGAATCATGTGCCACCTTTTATTGATCTGCGATTGAGACAAATTTATGACATAATAAAAGGAGAACAAATATTCCATACAATTTATTTCACACTTATTTCCAAATCATAGTAGTTACTTATATTTACAAAATTTCACCAATCTGTACCTGTACATACCTTTTTCGTTAGAATGGGGCCGCAATTAATTCTTCTTGTAGGTTTTATCCAAGTACCAACCGCTGTTTCTCATAAGTTAATCAATATTGGCGCTTGATATTCCGTTATGGGTAGATACTTACGTGTTTTATAATACTTTTATTTTAACATTTCGTCAAAAGCATTGTTTGTTTGAGACACATGTTTTCTCGTGAAGTACTTAATATTATATCCATGGTAACCGGCCAAAGTCACCATCAGTGTCGCGCAACTAGGAACAAAAAGATGAATGACGTCCATTTGCTCAAATTCAATATCAAATCTGACAAGTTCTGACAAGTGACAAGTTTTCTATCTGTGCTTTTGCTATGGCGGATTCATGCTATCTCCTACTTCCATACTTTCTCTTTCTATCATTTTGTCATCGTGACTTTGGCCGGTTACCATGGATATTATAACTTCACGAGAAAACATGTGTGTGTCAAACAAACAATGTTATTGACGAAATGAAATTAATAATTATCTTAAAATAAAACACGTAAGTACTCATAACGAAATATCAAGCGCCAATATTGATTTACTCATGAAAAACAACGGTTGGTACTTGGATAAAACCTAGAAGTGGGAGGTTTCTTAGTACGAGAAGAATTAATTGCGACCCGCGAAGATGTGTAAAGATTGGTGAATTTTTGTAAATATACTATGATTTGGAAATAAGTGTGAAATAAACTGTATGAAATATTTGTTCTCCTTTTATTATTTCATACCTAAATCGGATTAGTGTCAGATTTTGACAAGCAATTGTCTGTTCATGCAGTGGGCCCAACGACGTCCCTAATAATAATGTATCGATATCGATAACGTTAGGTTCTAATATTATCGATATCGATAACGTTAAGTACTACAACCCTACTATCATCCTCGTTCGTTAGGTTGGTAAGTCTTCTTCCGCATTGGACGTTTATTTGTATTTGTATTGTGGTATTTCAAAACAGCTAAAGTATGAATGAGTTGTCATGTCAAAATCAAATGTCACTGTCATCCAAAACCTTGTTCGAAGTCCCGTCTCTTATTTATAAGAGACGTGACAAGTTAAAGTACAGAAGTAGGAGATAACATGAGTCGGCCATATAAAAAGCCCAGACAGAAAACTTATCAGTTGTCAGAACTTGTCAGATTTGATCACATTTGATGCTGAATTTGAGCAAATGGACGTCATACTTACATCTTTTTGTTCCTAGTTGCGAGACACTGACTGCTACACCGACGTAGATAGAGGATATAATAGATGACGTAACTATATACACCGTGGGCGTCAATAACCCGAAAGATTTTAACCACACATTCCGGAGGTCATTAGGAGTAAAAAATGTTATTTGAATCCAATCCAAATTCAGCAAAAAAAAATGTTTTTTTCTGTATTTTTTTCGGTTTTTGTAAATAAAATTTGGATAAGTATCGCTTCCTGGATGGAAATCATCCCTTTTAATAAAATGGTAACAATTATTTCTCCAAAAAAGAATGAATTTAGTGAGTGGTAGCTGTCACTTTGATGTATGTCAATAACGACTCGAAACTTGGCAACATCGGTAGCAACGTCTCCATCAAAAGAGCTTAATGCACTTTACTAATCACAATAAATAGTTTACATGAAAATGATAATATCTTCAAAACTAAGCAGGATTTGACTGGGGTTCAGATAACATTTTTTGCGCCTAATGACCTAAAGAATGCGTGGTTAAAATATTTCGGGTTATTAACGCCCACGGTGTATATATATATATATATATATGTATACCCGAAAGGGACGATGGTAAATTAACCATACTAAATTAAGAAGTATCAGAAGCTAATACATTCTTGACGTCTAATGTCATTTATAATTTAGTCGTATTATATCGGTGACGTCATGGTGGTGTCAGTTTCAGTACAAATTTTGATAGGTGTGGTGGCAAACAAGCTGGTGGCAAACAAAAAATCCGTATACTTACGCGACGAAATATTATTTTATTATATTACAGAAAATATGACACTGTATCTCGGTCCCAATTGCGGTATTGCCTATGCATACATCTTTGTCACTCATGTGTGTTGTGTATGCGTGGCGTGGGTGAGTCCCTCTATCTACTCCAAAGACTACAATATACATACTGAGATAGACAGGCAACTCGACCAAATAGGGAACACTACGCAAAACTCTTCGTAGGTGGCGACACTAGCAGCGTTGACATTGTATCTCGTTCCCACTTGCTGTATTGTCTATGCAAGCATCCTTGTCACTCATTTGACTATCAATTGTGCATGTATGTGTGAATCCCGATATTCCTATATTGGTTTACTATTAGTGGTAGTGCTGCCTCTGGCGGCAGAACATTGCAGTAATGTTCCCTATTGAGAAGGTATTTAATGCTTGCGTACAGGCGCCATCTCTTCTGCCGATACTTAAAACTTTTCTTTGAATGTTAAAACATACAAAAAGTGCGTCGGTCGTAGGGTTTGAACCCCAGTCCATCGACTCCAAATACCGCCGCCGTCTGTTCCCCTCTACCCCTAGGCTAAATATCATATGACAATACCGCGAATTCTGAAATACCTTGACAGCCTAGCCTAGCGATCGCTACAGCTTCAGAGAGTTCGCCCTCTATCAAGAAGGTGCGCACTGTTTTCAATAAGAAACTGAGGGCCTACCGCGAAAGGCATTCGAAGTTTCCCCTCTCTGTCATACTTACGAGTTCGTACTTAAGTGCGACAGAGAGGGAAAACTTCGAATGCCGTCCGCGGTAGGCCCTCTGGATTCGCATTAAGTTCTAAGTTCCCATAGCATGATCTATTCCATGATCCTATGTTTATTCTACCTATGTACACCGACATCGACAGTTACGGACTTACGGACACCGCTCGTGCCGTCTGGTCCGCTGCGCTCGGACGTCTGGCGTCAGCTTAAGTATATCCCTACTGTTGAAGCTGGCAACCAACTCTTTGCTGGCAACTTTTGCATACGAACTTCAAACTTTACGTTATTTTTGTTTGCTAACGAAATATTCTTGTTCAAAAAGATTTTCTAACTTATCTTGAAATAATTAACTCTAAAATTATCAATCCGAATCTGAAGTGTATGTGTTTAGTGAGTGGAAGATATAGTCAACCAATTCATGTTTAAAACTATCATACCTAATGTTTCGTCGCCGAGTTTAGTTTACTTACTAAAAATGTAATTCGGCCTAAAAGCGGTAATCAGCTCCATACATAAAAGCTCGAAGATATGAGGTCACTAGTGCTCATCGCGGACCAATTCACCATTGTTTTGCTTCTCGATGGATGGCGGTTGTAAGAAAACAAGCGACCTTGAACGACGCCACGAGTGACGACGAATAGGGATGCGGAGTTTTCTTCGTGATAATGATAACAACTAGTACAACGTGGTACAGCCCCCGTGTACCATGCCTGTGGAACGAGGCGTCTTAACCAAGTAAGTTATCTTACGAATTACCTACATTATAACGCAAATCAGGTGACACCCAAGCTCCGATCACGTTGCTAAGAAATAATCCTAATTGATGATGAAAATCGGAACGACGGTCATCAATGACCGTCGTTCCGATTTTCTCGATTGTAATAATAATACCTGAACTGCAAGGATAATACCTACTTCAAATTTAGCTAATTTGCGACAGATCCGGTAGATCACGAAATTCCTAGGCATATAGGTGCGTCCACACCAAACGCACACTCACCCGAGCCGCTCAGGCGAGTGTGCGGAGCTCGGAGGGCTCGGGCGAGCCGCTCGGGTGAGCGTGCGTTCAGTGTGGACGCACACCGCGCGGCATGTCCGAGCCAAATGCGCTCGGCCGAATTTACCTACGGGCTTTTAGTTGAGCTCGCGAATCTCGCGATCGTCATGGAGCCGCACGTGCGCACAGCTATCGCTGCTACGACATTAATATTGCTTCTGCATCTAGAAATCTAGACGCATGGGGATACAAAAAATTGTAAAATTTGTAACCACCATACGATAAATAAATAAATAAGTACATTGCCAGTGGCATGGCGCCGCGGCCCCTTTGATTTCGCCCAAAAAGCCGACAACGCTCGGATGAGCGTGCGGCCCACAGAACTATGTCAAGATAGAAGGAAAAAACTCATCTATTAGTAAGGGAACCGAGCGTGTAACATTTTGCGTAGGTACTTTGACGTCACGAGCGTAATTTAGTGACGGGAAACATAAGCCGCGCGACATCGATTAGCACGCGGCAGTTGCAATAACTTGTAGGTGTAGGTATTTTGTATCGATTCAAAATATCGATACGAACCGACAAAGGAAATGATAATTAGATTCAACAGAGGAAATTAAAATAGTACATTGTTTAACAAGGGGCGTATGCGGAATATTGCAAACGAGAGTCTATCAAGAGACCGACGCCGTAAGGCGGACGGCTTTTGATGACTCGAGTTTGCAATATTCTTACGCCCGTGTGTAACATTGTGTATAATGTTTTTCATCACATTTGCGAGGAAATAAATAACCACAAAAATCAGAAAAGCCTATGTTTTATACAAGCGCATCAATCAAATGTTGACGAAATTGACAACTTCACTTTTAGATCAGTGCGAGTGGAGGGCGGAGCTTCGATATTTCAAACAATCACAGAACAGGATTCTTGCCGTCCTGATTTGCTTTTACTCCCTTGGGACCATTATTTCCCGTGGGAACAATTTAGGCCATTGTCCTTCTGTATACAGGCAAGGAATAACACCATTTATGAGCAAGTGTGATGAAAATAATATTAAAAAGGTCTTAGTTTTTTTTACAGTTTAGAAGGAAAGAGTTCGTCGAGGACTTTATGTCCACTCTCTAAGCATCCTAAACCAATTTCTAAAGGGATTGTTTACGTCCCTGCTCACGCACGCTACACTAATCATTGGCTGAGCTCTTTGAGTATATTAAGCCCACTGGAGATGTCATAACGTAAACTCTTCGAACAAATTTTTTCGCCACTTTTAGCGGGGGGTGAGGTAAACACGTACAGCACACCACCAAAATATGAATAAATCAACAGACACAAATTTAGCTGTTGAGATAAACGCACACTACAAAAAAATTTAACACATCAAAAATTACACGTACACAGACAGAGTTTTCACGTAACCGTGCAGCATACATACGAACAAGTTAGTGATGGGACACAACGGACAGATCTGAAGAATGAGTCAAATCAGTTTGATGAATGAACTGAATTATCTTATACTATCTATATATATAAAAGAAGAAGTCCTGACTGACTGACTCATCAACGCACAGCCGAAACTACTGGGACTAGAAACTTGAAATTTACACCAGAACTTCCTTTTATGACGTAGGCAAGGGATAAGACGGGATTTTTCGAAATTCCACCCCTAAGGGGGTTAAATAGGGGTGCAAAGTTAGTATGGAGTGAACATTATTTTTTGAGCTAGAAACTTGAAACTTTGTAGAAAGATTACTTATGAGAATACATAAAAAGTACTTTCTGCGTTTTAGAAAATTCCACCCCTAAGGGGGTTAAATAGGGGTGCAAAGTTTGTATGAGGGAAACTTTTCCTTATGAGCTAGAAACTTGAAACTTTGTACAGATTACTTATCTTAAAATAAAAATAAAAACAGCGATTTAGAAAATTCTACCCCTACAAAATAAGGGTTGATTATACGTTTCGCTATTCGTCAGCAGATGGCGTTAGTGTAGCAAATGAATTTAATTATTCCTTAAGGCATTTGCCACACTGGACGCGTTCTGCGGTCTGCGGTCTGCGGTCAGGTCTTCCCTACAATTTTGTATGGGAGACCTGACCGCAGACCGCAGAACGCGTCCAGTGTGGCAAAGGCTTAAATTCATGTCTTGGCCTCATTTTAAAAAGGTACATTTAATAAATTACCAAAAGATAATATGTTTCTGGTATCATTTGATGTAGGTACATCTGCATAACAGAACATAATAATAAAATTCAAATGCTTTACGAATAGTAGTAGGGTTATCAACAGGTGGCGTTAGTGTACGGATTGAATGGTTTTTTCAAGTTATATTCTTAATTCTTACTTAAGTACCTATTTTCACGTTATTTTGTGTTCATTTGATAAATGACAAAGAATAATAGCTTATGTTATTATTTGATTTAGATCTGCTAAATAAAAACAAAACAAAAAACAAGTTCAAAGTTAAAAACCAGTAGTAAAGCTATTTGTCGATAGATGGCGTTAGTAGTACCAGTATTTGTTTTCAATTATTTTTTTGGCTCACGTACATGTTTTAAAATAAATTGGTTTACTTTTGATAAATGACAAAACATATCTCATATTCTTATGACATCATTTGATGTTTTTTTTTTGTTTTTTTTTTTTCATGTTTTTTCAAGTTATATTCTTAATTCTTACTTAAGTACCTATTTTCACGTTATTTTGTGTTCATTTGATAAATGACAAAGAATAATAGCTTATGTTATTATTTGATTTAGATCTGCTAAATAAAAACAAAACAAAAAACAAGTTCAAAGTTAAAAACCAGTAGTAAAGCTATTTGTCGATAGATGGCGTTAGTAGTACCAGTATTTGTTTTCAATTATTTTTTTGGCTCACGTACATGTTTTAAAATAAATTGGTTTACTTTTGATAAATGACAAAACATATCTCATATTCTTATGACATCATTTGATGTACATACATATTGCTCTAAGCCCTCTAAGGAAAGAAACACAGTAGTAAAGCTGTCCGCAATAGATGGCGTTAGTAGTACCAATGTAATCTTATTTTTTTAACAATTCATTTTTCTTTTGTCTCACCTACATGTTTTAAAACTTGGTTTACATTTGATAAATGACATAACGTGATATTCTTATATTTTGTATGTTATCTGCTAAATAGCTGAACGAAATAATAACACTTCAACGTTTAACAGATCGTAATAAGGTTCGTCGTCAATAGATGGCGTAAGTTGTAGGAACTAATATTAGTTTTTTTTTTCAATTGCAGTTTTTAGTATTAGGTACATGCGTTAAAATAATTTGATGAACATTTGATAAACGAAAAAATATTCTACTGAAATATATTTTCCCTTGCCCGTATATTTACTCTTCTCCCTCTAGAATACTTGGTTTAGTAACAGTATAGCCTAATAGATGGCGTACGGATGTGCTTGGATCAAATTTTACTTCGCGCTGTTAAGATTTTTCCTGGGTTGATGAAGTAATATAGTTTGTGAATGTGGGCTAATGTAGCTAATTGTCTTTCGTTGTAATTCGTTTGGTTGTTGTTGTCGTTTGGTTACATTGGTTGACGTTGAGTTGTGGATTGGTCGTGGTCGTAGCGGGTGCTCGAATTTAATTAAGGATTCGCTCATCGAATCAACCGTCGCGTTTGGTTAAATATAATTGAGGTTTTATTGAATTGTGGGTGGTCGAATAAAGGTCTAGGTTCTAATTTCTGAAACTGAGCGTATAAATAAAGTAACCTAGATAATTATAATAATAGTTCAGAATAAAGCTTTCAACTTGAATAGTTTAACGATCAGTTGTCTCTTGATACTTTAAATTTGTGTGCTAAAAGTCGTTGTCGAAATTAAGTTTTTAAAATAAATTTCAATCATGACTACCATTGAATTAATAAACGTGCGTGGTGTAATGATGCCACACACCATTATTTCCATTGTAGGGGATGGTGCCTGTCTGTTTCGCGGACTCGCTTACCTGTTGTACGACACTCAGGTGATGGCTAGAGAGATCCGCGAAGAAATTGTAGAGCACGTCGTACGAAATTGGGACGAATTTTCCGTAATGACTCATGACGAAAATGGAGATAATTACTCAAGCGCTGACGTTTATTATATCGAAATGATTCGCCCTCATACGTACGGTGGTTTAAGCGAGTTGTTTGCTGCTGCACAAATTTACGATCATGTTTTCGAAGTCTATCGGAATGGTGAGCTATATGCAAGTACTGGTCAAGAAGGTCATCCTATCGGCCGGCTTCGCTTCACGAGCAATTTATCAAGCGGACATTTTGACGTTTATCTGCCATGTGCCGAACAAAATCATATTTCACCAACATATACCGACCCTAATACCAACCACTGTCTTGAAACATCCACAACGACTTTATCATCACCCAGTTTTAACCCAGAAAGATCGATCACTCAATTGCATTCGCTGTCAGAAGTAAATTGGGAAAAAACTGATTCACCAACATTTACTCAACCTGATGAATTTAGCACTACACTTACAGTGCCTGATTTACCTAATCACCCTATTGCCCAAAGTCAACCTTCATCGTCTCAACGGTCGAAAAAACGAAGAATTAGGTGCACCGGTGTTATAAGAAAGAAGCAACTGAGGGATGCAGCAAGAAAGTACACTCAAAATAATCCCGAGGTTCACAGGGCAGCAGCAGCTCAATATCAAGTAAATAATCCTGAGGTTCACAGGGCAGCAGCAGCTCAATATCAAGTAAATAATCCTGAGGTGCACAGAGCATCAACTGCGAGATTCGAGTCCCGAAACCCAGGAATACGAGTCGAAAGAAGAATGCACGCATGGAAAACAAAAAAGAACTCGGGTATGAGTTATGATAGCAATATCGATTACGAACATGACACCATGGTGGCTTTAGGAACAATGATTTTGAAGTGCATACATTGTAATGCGCTAAAGTGGAAAGGGGAAACATTCGGTATGTGCTGTAGTAGTGGTAAGGTCCATCTTCCTAATTTCGAACCACTTCCAGAACCATTGTTTAGTCTTATAATGGATTTACACCCTGATCACGCCCATTTCATGGATCGAATTAGAAAATACAACAGCTGCTTCCAAATGACTTCCTTTGGAGCGAAGCAAATTAAGGAAGATGGGTTTATGCCCACCTTTAAAATTCAGGGTCAGGTCTACCACCTCATTGGAAGTCTGCACCCTCCGCCTCATCAAAATCCTCAATTTCTACAGATTTATTTTGTTGGAGAGGATGAAAATGAGGCACGCATACGGTGTAGTAACCTCCCTGACGTAAAGCAAGGCCTGGTAAAACAACTGCAAGCAATGTTGCACCTGATCAATCCTTACATAAAAGATTTAAAGAACACTCTTGAGAAAGTACCTCCCAATTGTGAAAACTTTTCAGTTGTAATTCACGCTGACAAAAAACCAGCCGGGGAACATACAGGTCGTTATAATGCACCTGCAGCCAGCGAAGTAGCTTTAGTTATAGTGGGGCAACAATTTGAGAAACGCGATATTGTAATCCAAAGTCACGATAACAAACTACAACGAATAAGCGAAGTGCATCGTTCGTATGATGCCTTACAGTATCCGCTACTGTTTTGTCGGGGCGAGGATGGTTACTCTATTGATATCTCGCAGGTGGATCCGAAAACAAAACTGCCTCTTCAAAAAACAGTTTCTGCAATGGACTTTTATGCGTACCGCATCATGCGGAGATACTCGGAAGATAACCATTTATTGTACTGTAGAGCTCTGTTTAGTCAATACTTGGTGGATATGTACGCAAAAATTGAAACAGAGAGGTTAAGTTTCATAAGAAATAACCAGGCGCAACTAAGAGTGGATAATTATATACATCTAAGAGATGCCATTGGGCGACAGGACACCGACGTCGCTGAGCTCGGTCAGATGGTAGTGCTCCCATCATCATTTACTGGGTCACCGCGATATATGCATGAAAAAACTCAGGATGCCATGACATACGTCCGCCATTATGGTCGTCCTGATCTTTTTATTACATTTACGTGTAACTCCCACTGGACAGATATTACAGATGCATTACTCCCTGGTCAAAAACCCCATGACCGTCAAGATATCATAGCTAGAGTATTTAACTTAAAAGTGAAGTCATTGATAGCATTACTAATAAAGGGGGAGTTGTTTGGAAAAATACGGTGCTATATATATTCCGTCGAGTGGCAAAAACGCGGTTTACCACACATACATTTATTATTGTGGCTCCAACAACGTATCACTCCAGATCAAATTGACAGTGTCATCAAGGCGGAAATACCAGATCCTGACCAAGATCCGCTTCTTTATGAAATCATTAAGGCAAATATGATTCATGGACCTTGCGGTAACTTAAATCACAACTCACCATGTATGAAAGGAGCTAACTGCACAAAAAAGTATCCTCGACCTCTACTTCGAGAAACACAAACGGGAGAAGACGGGTATCCAAAGTATCGGCGTAGAGCACCCGAAGATGGAGGTTTCACAGTTAATATTAAAGGTGTGACTCTAGATAACCGCTGGGTTGTACCATATAACCCAGTACTTTTGCGGATATTCAAAGGTCACATTAACGTAGAGTGCTGTAATTCCATAAAATCAATTAAATATGTATGTAAATATGTAACTAAAGGCAGCGATCAGGCTACATTTGGTTTTGAAAGTGAGAGAGATGAAACCAAACTGTATGAAAGCGGCCGATACATTAGTAGTGCCGAGGCCGTGTGGAGAATTCTGGGGTTCCCTATTCATGAGAGGTTTCCCACAGTATTTCACCTCGCTGTGCATTTAGAAAATGGCCAGCGCATTTATTTTAATCAAAATAGTTCAGAAAACCTAACAAATGTCATAAGGAACCCGCCCAAAACTACACTTTTAGCATTTTTTGAGTTATGCCGAATAGACAATTTTGCTAAAACCCTCCTTTATGTCGAAATTCCATCTTATTACGTTTGGAAGATCAACCAGTTTGAAAGGAGAAAACGCGGAAATGACGTTCATGGTTGGCCTGGAGTCAAGAAAGATCATGCCTTGGGTAGGGTATATACTATTCACCCTAATAACACCGAGTGTTATTACCTTCGACTTTTACTTCACGAGGTCCGAGGTCCTACATCTTTCTTACAGTTAAAAACTGTAAACGGTGTTGTGCAATCTACATTCCAGGCAGCATGTAAAGCCTTAGGATTATTAGAAGATGAAAGCCACTGGGACGCCACATTGGAAGAAGCAGCTCTTTGTCACTCTGCGATTAGGTTACGGGAATTGTTTGCAGTGATGCTCATTTTTTGTCAGTTGTCTAATGCCTTAAGTCTTTGGGAAAAATACAAAGACAGTCTTTCAGAAGATATACGGCGGCAAATAGAAGCAGAGTTAGAGGATGGAGGATCCCTTATTTTAAATGAAGTGTATAATAAAGCCTTAATTTGTCTTGAAAATACGGTGCTATCATTGGGAGGTAATTGTCTACAACATTATGGCCTGCCTCCACCATTAACCAATGAACGAGTCTTACTTAATAGGGACTACCTACGCGAGATCAGCTACGACACTAACATTTTAGCACAAGTGGTGACCAATAACGAAATTATGTTAAACGATGAACAGTCCCACATTTATGACAAAATATTAGAAAGTATTGAAAAATGCACTGGTCAAATATTTTTTCTTGATGCTCCTGGGGGAACCGGTAAAACATTCCTCATCAATCTTTTATTGGCAAAAATACGAAAAGATTGTGGTATTGCCTTAGCCGTAGCCACTTCAGGTATTGCTGCAACATTACTGGAAGGCGGCAAAACGGCTCACTCCACTTTCAAACTGCCCATAAACTTAATGCAACATGAGACACCAACGTGTAACATCTCCAAACAAAGCAATATAGCACAAGTTTTAAAAGAGTGTAAGCTTATTATTTGGGATGAATGCACAATGGCCCATAAGGGAGGGTTTGAGGCCCTAAATCGGACGTTAAAAGATATAAGAGGAAGCAGTTGTTTAATGGGTGGAGTGACTGTACTATTAGCTGGAGATTTTCGACAGACATTGCCCGTTATTCCAAGGGGTACTCGAGCAGATGAAGTGAAAGCTTGCTTGAAGTCATCATATTTATGGCCACTACTAGACAAAATCTCACTACACACAAATATGCGAGTTCATTTAAGAGGCGATGAATCTGCTGGAGTTTTCGCCGATATGTTACTCAAAATAGGTAATGGAAGTTACCCATCACTTGATGGTAAAATTACGCTTCCGCCAAATTTATGTACAATAGTTACACTATTACCTGAACTAACTGCTACAATATATCCGGACATACAAAATATACATGATAAATCCATAGAATGGTTGTGCGAACGTGCTATCCTAACCCCGAAAAATGACAATGCTGCCGCTATTAATCAGTTATTACTAAACGCTTTTGATGCTGAGATCGTTCAATACAAATCATTCGATTCCGTACTACAAAGTGATGACGCCGTACACTATCCCGTAGAGTTTTTAAACAGTTTAAACCCTTCTAGCCTTCCACCTCACATACTTAATCTTAAAGTTGGAGCACCTATTATGTTAGTTAGGAATCTTAGACCGCCTAAATTATGTAATGGAACTAGACTACAAATAAAAGCTCTCCATAAAAACGTTGTCGAAGCTACAGTAATTACAGGTTGCGCTCGAAGTGAAGTAGTTTATATTCCTAGAATACCCTTAATCCCATCTGACTACCCGTTCGAGTTCAAAAGAATACAGTTCCCTCTTAAGTTATGCTTCGCAATGACTATTAATAAATCCCAAGGACAATCACTGAAATTGGCAGGCATTGATTTAAGAGAGGACTGTTTCTCTCACGGTCAATTTTACGTCGCATGTTCTAGGGTGAGTTCTGCCAATAGTCTGGTCATCTTAGCCCCCAAAGGAAACACCGCTAATGTTGTTTATAAAGAAGTGTTACGCTAAGGTGATCAGTTTTTTTTTATTTCCTGTCTTCTGCCCAGTGACTACGTCCCTTTTTTAAAACGAACTTGCACCCCCTTTTGCCCTATGGTTGACTGTCAACAATATTTTCTTAGTGCTGTCTCTTATTAATTGTGTTCCAAACTTTATGTGTTCCTATATTTAGCGAGTTGTCTATCAGCACATGAAAAATCAATACTTTATTTACCTATTCTTACTTTATATAGCTTCTTGAGAAATATAGAGAACCAGAATATATTGAATCACTCTTCAAACAATACTACTAGCCTGTAGACCAAAATAGTAATCGCATCATTAAATTCGCTTATGTGCATTTAGTTTTTAATGGTCACATTTCAGGTTTTGGTTTTTTTTTGGTTATGCCTTTAAACACTCATCATTGGCCTTACACATCTATGAAAAGATGATTTAAACAGCGTCCATATTAGAGGTGCGGCACTTTCGTACATGGTTTGTAAGGCCGATACGGGAGCGACAGCAATCGGTAACTACACTCTCCGTGTTGTTTTCCACTCAGCATTCATTCCTTAAGGAGGTCAAAAGTGGTTGGAAGTATGAAAGGGGAACAAGTAATTTTAGAAGTAAGGGAATTCCTCGGTCACATACTATAACTTCGGTCATAAAAGAAGGTAATGTAAGATCAAGACTGCGGATCATTTTTTAATTAAAGAAGTTTATTTTGGCTAATCAAAATGATTTATTCTCTAAAACCGTTAAATGGGGACTGGGGATAAAGATGGAAAGTTCTACGTTTCTTGGTATAAGCTCATTTTGCTTTCAAACGTGTGTAAAACTACTGAATGAATTTAGACAAAAACTTACAGTATTGTAGTTAAGAAGACATCAAAAAACAAAATTATGCTTATACATTATACATGACTTATACATTACTTTAAAAAACAACAATTTAAGCAGAAACGTATTGGTGAACTCACCGCACTCTTAAACGGATTTTGATGAAATTTGACGTAGAGATAATTTGAGACCCTTGGTAGGATATAGAATAGTTTTTCTCTCGGATCCCTTAAGATGGTAGAATTTTGCTAGCAATATTTTTTCTAAGGCGATAACAAATTCTACGCGGACGAAGTCGCGGGCAACAGCTAGTTTATTATAAAATTGTAAAAGTGTAAATTCTGTACATTGAAGATACTACCCAAAAAAATGTTTATTTGTATGTATGTCTGTCTGTATTTATGTGCCCCTGTGTCCTTAGCCCTCTTGCACAGTTAAACTGTGGAATGAACTGTCGCCCGCTGTTTTTCCGGGCTGATACCGAGATAATGTGATGAATGGTAATCTTACAAATATCATATGCAGCAGCCAGCAGATCTATACTTAACGAACTCCAGGATTTCAATAAGGTTCTTAAACTTACAATGAGGCATTGCGAAGATCGGGTATACTGCTTCAGACGTTGCTGCAGCTGAAGCACCGGCAGTATTCGATTTTGTTGGTTTAATATTTTTTTTAACAGGAGTTTCCTCCTAATAAAAGTAAAATGTTAGTTTATTTAATTTAATATAAATATGGATTACTTTTGAAAATATTCAGGAGAAAAATCGAAAGAAGCGCCGCGCCGTCCCAAAAGTGTTACCAAAGATGACGCCACCTGGCCCCGTAGCATGGATGGCGTTATCATGCGATAAGTAATAGGATAAGCGCGTCGTCTCGTTCTATCGAACGGTGTTAGCCAGGGACGAATGCTCTATCCTGTCACTTGTCGCGTGATAAGGCCATCCATGCTACGGGGCCTGTGTAAAAGTTGACAGTCACAACGCACAAGGATAACATATCAGTACACTTTCCATAGTAAATCTAGATTGAAATCAAATCATTCTTGATACTTGTTGATACGTACGAGACTACGAGAGTACTAAGAGATAAACCACGAGAAAACTTGGCTTTATTCAGCTAAAAAATATGACATCAGAGATACACCACAATTCTCAAAATCATTACACATTATAATTTTCTGCGATGTGTCTAATTACTTGTCACTTACACTCTTTTAGAGTAAGGAATTCCTTCTGCTGCACCGAAGCTTATGAGTCCACCTGTTATTTTAAATTTGGTAAAAATGACAACAATAAATAAAACAAACTCTCATTTGAACAGTAAATAATATTTATATCATTCTTAATTTAACAACTTAGGTCATAGGTACGAGATATAAAACTATGTGTAAGTAATTTGTATAGCTTTGGCCACTACGCATGTAAGTAGTTTATCAAAGTGAATTTTGATTTGGAACTTACCACGGGGTTATTCTACGATTCCGATTAACTTCAATCTTATTTACTCTCACAAAAAATTAAGATTAAATAACATGATATCCGCGCATGCGAACACGCACTTCTATCTCGCTCACGCTTATGCTCAGTGAGAGGGAGAGAAGACCACGAGCCTACCTCGCCTTATGTTATGTTATGAGTCTATTGTCGGTGGAGTATCCACCACAGATTTTTGTCCACTTCCAGCCTCTTGACGTCTTCGTACGACTCGACAGCAACCTTCTCTTTCTCTTCTTCTCTCTATGTTGTATACCTATTATGGCTAGAAAGTGTTTTTGTTTCCGGGCTGTTCAGTAAAGATTACTACGAATCTCGAACTTCGTATATCTCCGTCTCTGTCGCTCGAGTACAATCGAGTTCATAAATATATGTACGTTTCCAAAGGTTCATAAATATCTGAGCAACCTTATGCCCTTAACAATAAAGTCGTGTTCACATATTTTTGACCCCTTTGACCGTGCACATATTTTAGAACTCGACTGTACCATAAACCATAAGTGCGATAGAGACGGAAATATACGAAGTTCGTGGTTATTGCTCTGAGGCGGTACCGCGATTCTTGCCGTCCCTTTCGATATTCGCCATCCTTGTGGCTCGATGAATGCAATTGCGATAGAAATGCATATCTAGACACGTGGCATCGTGTCAAGCCAAGTTCAAGCAAAGGAACTGGCTAGCCAGCGCCGAGTGTATAATTACACGAACCACTTGGTGCCACTTTTGACCCTTCTATAACTCAAAACCTCTTTAACGTAAACACATAAAACTACGTATGTTTAATTATATCCATAAGGACATCTAGAAGCCCAAATTTCATGAAGCTAGCTCAAACGGTTATAAAGATATGAAGGTCAAAAAGTCGTAAATTTTAGCACTGACTGACTGAAATATAGTACCTAAACCTAACCTACTTCCAGATGACCTAGAAGGATGAAATTTGGAATCCAGCTCGGTAATTGAGTGGAGGCGTAGGAAAAAATCTAAAAATAAAAAAAGTTATAAAACAGGGGGGTCCCCATACAATTTTTTTTATTTTTATTGTAGCGTTACAAGCAGATATTTGAAACTATCCCAATATATGTATTATTTGCTATATAACAGAAATATAAAAATAAAGTTAAGTCAAAAAATTAAGGGGTGTCCCCATACAAAAAACTTGTAATACGCGCTAAACAACCGGCCAACGGTGTGTCGTCGGCGGCGCGCGGCACCTCATAATTATACACAGAACAGAAGTAAATCTCAATACCTGCCTAGTTTTCTTTACAAAAAGTAATGATATCCCACCAAAAACATAAATGTAAAAAAGGAGAGCCAAGTTCAATACAAAAATTATGCTTGGCTGTGGGCTTCGCCGCAAAAAGAATGGAGATCTAAATGAGTGCCAAGTTGTATGCAAAATCCAAACTTTGTATTTATAGGAACAAAATAACATTATGAACAAGTATTAAACTCTATGTCTTTGCTTTATTGGATACCTATAACAATTGCTGTTATTTAAAAATGTGAGATCTTAAAGTAAGTTAGATTTGACTTGGCCAGTTTTTATCAGAATTAAAAAATATATATGTTGAATAACTTTATAAAAGACTGATGTAATGAAAACTGGCCAAGTCAAGTCTAACCTACTTTAAGATCTCACATTTTTAAATAACAGCAATTGTTATAGGTATCCAATAAAGCAAATACATAGAGTTTAATACTTGTTCATAATGTTATTTTGTTCCTATAAATACAATATTTGGATTTTGCATGCAACTTGGCACTCATTTAGATCTCCATTCTTTTTGCGGCGAAGCCCACAGCCAAGCATAATTTTTGTATTGAACTTGGCTCTCTTTTTTTACATTTATGTTTTTGGTGGGATACATAATGTACGCGAACAACGGTTTTCGGATTTCGTGGTACCGCCTCTGATTTTATTACCTAATCTTAAGGAATGTTTCCTGAAAGTTATCGGAATCGTAAAAAAATATGATTATGTATTGTATACATTATCCTATTTTACATTAACTCCTGTTTTGATACGACCATGTTTTATACTATTTTCCGCATTATAAGTCATTGTAATACAGATCCCTCCAGGCATGTCTTCATGCATAATTTTTTTACCACCTTTTCAATGTGGTTTTTGCTCGGTTCCTTTACAATTAAGTAAGCGGTTTTACAGTAGGTACTTAGATTATAAGATATAAAAACTAATAACACAGCCACTTCAATTACTAGCTAGTTTTGACAATTTCTCTAATACTCTGAGTCACTCCAGTCACTAGGACAAAGCTGCCGAATATGATTAGTAAGACGTCTTTGATTAGGATCCAGTTGTGTTTGCCTAGCCCTCGCTCCCAGTGGAAGATCAGGTCTATCACAGACGGCGCTATGAGGCCGAGGAACGAATAGAAGAATGCTCCTTCCAGTCCGATTACTTGCTCTAGCCGAGGCAGCGTCGCTGCCGCTATCACTGAAAGAGCAACACTGTAAAACTTGCATCTTTTTATTTTATAACGAAAATCAATAGTATATTCTAGCATTAAAACAACTGTAGCATTAAAACTTTATATGCATTTGAAATCTGCACGCGCCGGCACCCACCGAATACGCTCTATATTAAACGGGCTTATGCTATGACGTCACAACATAATACAGGGTGGAATTTTATAAACTGTACATAATAAAAGGAGACAAATTTCAGCCAATTTCATCGGTGAAACGGTGTTTTTTTTTTTCTAGTCATTAGTTTTTTTTTTACAGAATTTTGAAAATTTTTGTAAAAACTCGGGTAATACACCTAATTCAGACGGTATAACTTTTGATCCAATGGTCCTAAAATGAAAATAAAAAATGCAGAGTATTACCAAGGGACAGGTTAATAATTCTTAATAACAATAAAAAACCAACTAGAAGAGAAAATCCTCAAAAAAAAATATTGTTTTTGAAAAATGGCTACAAAAATTACTAATTTTAAAAGAAAAACACAATTTTCTGAAAAAAACGCAGATTTAGTTACCATTTTTTTTGCTTAGTATTAAACCTCACTTAATGCCGATTCTAAAACCGTTTTTAAACTGTCTCAGACTTTGAAAAATACCACGCAAATGGGTACGTAAATCAAACCATAATTTTATTAATTTTAATCCTCTTAAAATCCTTAATGACCGTTTGTTCACAGGTAGTTGAAGGGTGTTATTGGGTTTTAGGTGGAAATAACAAATTACGTACTTAGTATTAATCCTCACTTAATGCCGATTCTAAAACCGTTCGGCCTTCGCCTGCCACGAAGCTCACCTTCGGGCCTTCGGCCCTCAGGTTCGCTTTTAACACACTCGGGGGTTAGTGAGTGGTAGCACAACCTTAAACTCCCGCAGCTCGGCCTACGGCCTCGCAGGACGCTTCGGGCCTTCGGCCCTACGCGGAGCTCGGCCTTCGGCCTTCGCCTACTACGAAAGACACTCGGGGGCATAGACGCAATTTTCTGAAAAAAACGCAGATTTAGCGTTTTTTTCAGAAAATTGTGTTTTTCTTTTAAAATTCGTAATTTTTGTAGCCATTTTTCAAAAACAATATTTTTTTTGCGGATTTTCTCTTCTAGTTGGTTTTTTATTGTTATTAAGAATTATTAACCTGTCCCTTGGTAATACTCTGCATTTTTTATTTTCATTTTAGGACCATTGGATCAAAAGTTATACCGTCTGAATTAGGTGTATTACCCGAGTTTTTACAAAAATTTTCAAAATTCTGTAAAAAAAAAACTAATGACTAGAAAAAAAAAAAACACCGTTTCACCGATGAAATTGGCTGAAATTTTTCTCCTTTTATTATGTACAGTTTATGAAATTCCACCCTGTATATTCTCGGCTCGTTTACTATGGAGTTAGTCATTAGTTTGCAATTATCTCCACAAAATTTTCGTTTAATGACGATAATGATAATAATTACTTATTGGTTCTTGAAAAGCTTAAATTAATTACAAACTAAGTCTATACTTGTCATATAAAATATCATTTCTAATTCAATATTCTGTTATGTAAATATTTAAAAGAATATATTTTTTTCGTCATTTTAACGTGAGATAAAACTAATACAATCGTATTTTTTATGTTAATTTTTCTTTTGTATGATATTTCTACGTATATCCGCATTGATTGAGTGCAATTTATTCAAAATTTAAGTCACATGCAAGTTCCCTATTGTTCATTTAAAGGTGCAAAAAAGAAATACATAAAATATTTTTTTCAATTTCGGCTCTCTTGAAATAATCAAAGGACGTTAGATTAAAAATAAAATAAAATTAAAATTTATTTATTTAACAAAAATACACTTATATTATAAACGTTATATCCGTCAGACGCCAAACTAGGCTGAGCCTGTATCTTAGCCGCCTGCGAGTGCGATTAACACGAACTACTTAAAATATTACCATTTTGCACTACAAAACTCTAATTCCGTTTTCATATATATCAGATATGTTTGCCTATCACCGATCTTCGTTATGTCACTGATAGGAGAATTTATTGATAGTGCCTAGTGAGAAATCCAGTTTTAGTTTTGCTATGGACATAATTAGGATTACCTGTAAGTGTAGAAAACACAGCTCGCATGACGCTTTGCGCCAGGTTGTGGTATCTTAGTCCGACGTATTCCTTAGTGTTGCGCCACACGATTTCCATAGGGACGTAGAATTGAAGAGTGTAGGTGAAGAAGATGGCTATTACAATAAAGCTCTTTGCCATCAACGCGGGACTGAAAAAAATTACTTTGTTAACTAAGTTAACTTATACGTTCGTAGGCGACGTAGATAATGTTTTGCATATCCATACATATATTACGTAGTACAACAAAAGGCCCGTTTGACGTATATGTGACATATGAGTGAATACACTTTTTAATGTTAACCCTTATTATTGGGCGTTATCACTAAAATATGCGACTTATACTTTTCTCTCAGGGCTTAGGGTTTTTCCGGTTCAGAATCATGAGCACTTTTGAAACTCTTGATCCCGATAATCGACTAAAATAATCGTAGGCCAGTCCGTAGAGTATATCTTTGTTGCAAAAGGTGATGTAGAAGATTTTGGTTTTTAATATTGTTGACATCGATACAACCGAGCAAATATCAAAAATGGTTACACGAGATATCTTGGGACAACTTTTGGCAGCCACAAATCTGGGACTGTTTTTGGTTTCTCACTCGTAGCTTCTATACGGTGCATCCTAGCGAAAAGTTACACACCAGGGAATTAAAGAACATGAAATTATGCGTCTAATGAGTACCAATATATATTAATTCAGTTCAGCGACATAGTAGAAAACCATGGTCGAAAACGAGGCTTTCCTCAAGTTTGTAAGTTATTTCAAGATAGTCGTTTTTAAGCTTC
Source organism: Epinotia brunnichana (assembly GCA_963854355.1). Taxonomy (NCBI): domain Eukaryota; kingdom Metazoa; phylum Arthropoda; class Insecta; order Lepidoptera; family Tortricidae; genus Epinotia; species Epinotia brunnichana. The sequence goes on from OY977940.1 coordinate 21,083,537, forward strand.
TGCGTTTCAATTTTGAATTTAACTATAGGTTTTAGCTCCTCAATTGTAGGAATTTACAGAATCGACAGTAATTTCAGCATTAGTATCATCATAACTGGTAATCGAAGAGCTGGCAGTTTTCTCGTGCAACGCATCAGCATTGCAGTTCAGTGAGGAAATACCGCCAGCATACTCGGTACACTGCCTAGAGGGCCTGTTTAGGGTTCCGTAGCCAAAATAGCAAAAACGGAACCCTTATAGTTTCGTCATGACTGCCCGTCAATCCGTCTGTCCGTATGTCACAGGCATTTTACTCGAAAACTATAAAGTGTATTTGAATAAAATTTTGAGGATAGGTGTATTTTATTAGCCGCTACGTAATTCTAAAATGAAATGACAAAAAAATATTCTTTTAGAGGTGCACTCCATACATATAACTGCAAGTCAAAAAAATTAAAAACATCGTATGTCCACATGTGGCACATCAATCGATAGATCTTATAAAATAAATATAAGGTTTCTCAGCAAGTTTTTTTATGTCATGTAATATGGATACAACCGAGCAAATATCAAAAATAGTTACACGAAATACTGGCAGTATTTCTTCGTTGAACTGCAATGCTGATGCGTTGCACGAGAAAACTGCCAGCTCTTCGATAACCAGTTATGATGATACTAATGCTGAAATGACTGTCGATTCTGTAAATTCCTACAATTGAGGAGCTAAAACCTATAGTTAAATTCAAAATTGAAACGCAGAAGCCTAAAAACCACTATCTTGAAATAACTAACAAAGTTGAGGAAAGCCTAATTTTCGACCATGGTTTTCTACTATGTCGCTGAACCGATTTAGTATGTATTGGTACTCATTAGACGCATAATTTCATGTTCTTTAATTTCCTAGTGTGTAACTTTTCGCTAGGATGCACCGTATAGAAGCTAAGAGTGAGAAACCAAAAAAAGTCACAAAATTTCGAGGATTTGTGGCTGCCAAAAGTTGTCCCAAGATATCTCGTGTAACCATTTTTGATATTTGATCGTTTGTATCGATGTCAACAATATTTAAAAAAAAAATCTTCTGCACCACCACTTGCAACGTACCCCGGGGTGCTATGAACCTCTACGGACTGGCCTATCGGGCCTATCAGCCACACACACAATAAAACTTCGTAGAATAAACTTGTAATTTTATTAGATTTGCTTTAGTAAATTTCACATCCGTGTTATCCGGTAATTACTAAATTAATAAACCCAGATAAAATAGGAGTAAATAATTATTTTAAAATGTATTGAACCATTAAATGACTTGGCAGTACGACGTACCTAAGTCTAAGAGGTCCGCAGCTCAAATTATTTGCTGACTATTTAGAGAGCCGCACGCAACGCACAGAAATCGACAATGTTATGAGTTCTGACCTAAATATTGCCTCTTTTGGGATCCCACAGGGAAGTATTTTAGGTCCTACGCTGTTTTTAATTTATATAAATGACCTTTGCAATCTTAAAATCGACTGTGGTAAAATCATTTCATACACTGACGACACTGTCCTACTTTTTTCTGCAAACTCAGTAGACCAAGTCTATGAATATGCACAGCGAGGCTTTAATATTGTAAGTAACTGGCTTCTACATCACCTACTAACCCTGAACTCGGAAAAAACAAATGTTATAAAGTTTTCCATGCGCAAATCGTAACTAGCTCCGACTAACCTTAAAATCTATGCTCACAATTGTAAACATCCCACAAATAACCGGTGTGCATGTCCGGGCATAGCAACCACAAACAAAATAAAGTATTTTGGAATCATAATTGATGACTCTCTCTCTTTTTGACTTCATGTGGAAGCATTGTGCACTAGAGTTCGTGAGTTAATATAGTATTCACAAGTTTACTTTGCGTTATGTCAATCTGTTTTAACTTACTGCATCACTTCATGGGGTGGCTTGGCTATAACCATATTACTAAACCTAGAGAGAGCAATCCTTAAGGTTTCTACTTTCCGCCCCTATCAATTCCCCACTAGCCTTCTCTATAAATCATGTGAAGTTTACAGTCCGACAATTATTTATGTTGCACACAGTTTTAAAACAGCACGCTGAAACCCCTTGCAACACTAATCATGGCAGTAAAAGGCGTAAAGATTTTGTTTGTCCTGAATATACTCAAACGCGACACGCTTTCTCTTCTAGATTTTTTCTTTTCCTAGGTCCGATTCTTTACAATATACTTAATGCGCGGCTAGATTTATATCCCCATAACTACATGAAATGTAAATCAACTCTACGAGGAGCCCTAGAGTATAATATGTCCTATGACGATACAGAGAAGTTATTTATCGTTTTAAAATAATTTTGTTCTATCTTTTATACCGCATAGGTAGGTTATAAGTGTTATAACCTACTAATTATTTTGTACTTGTCAATAAGAATGATATTGTATAATATTTTGCATGTGAATAACATATTCAATTGTTAGTTCTTTTTTGCCTGCCACAGGCACGTGTTAATTGCCTCTAATATTAAGCTCCTATACTAGACGCCGTATATAGATTCCAAAAAGTTACCAAAGATGGCCGAATGTCACTGTCATAAATGTCATTGTAACATTTGTAACGTTCCAGATGTAGCCAACCCATGCATAATAATAATTATTAGTTCGTTGTTCCTTAGATGTGAATCCTATGTTTTTCATGTTTTCTATGCATTCATCGCCTAACACATCTCGGCTTGGTACATCAATCTGTCCATGTACAAAACACTACCCCCAAGTACTCAATTACGTACCTAATAGCTTTTTCCAGCGAATTCGTCCGCGTTAAGGTTATCACAACAATGCTATTATTAAAAACCTGACATGTAAATCCTTTGGGAATGACTTCAGATATAAAACATATTCTATGCACATGGTTTGGTTTTAAAGAGATTGACTGACAAACATACAAACATTCATACACACATTTTTTTTTACACTGGGACTTATAGAAGCTACTAGTTACCCATCCACAACCCACGAACAAAACACAATTACACAAACTTAACAGAAAACAAAACTCAACAATGGAAATCACAACGAGTAGGTACAGTCGCCATCACATACATAGGTACACTCTAGGTGTTCAAAAATATCGGCACATGCACCCTAATGCCTTGAAAATAGAGTTGTGTTCCGATGTTTGTGACGTGCTTGTTTGCTCCGATGTATGTGATGGCGACTGTACCAAAAGCATTCGATCAATCCAAACGTCAGAGCTATATAACCACGAAATTCGAAGTTTGGGTATCTCCATCTCTATCGCACTTACGTTACTCGAGTGACAGGGATGCAGATTTACGAACTTCGAGTTTCGATTGCGACAATGGGAGATGTCATGGTCGCCACAGAGCCGCCATGTTTATCATACAGTTTGCCACACGTGATTTGTTGTCAATGTTATTATGCCCATATCAAAAAGATTTATAACAATATTATACTCACATTATGAGAATATTAATATGTAGGTAGTTACCAAATGTTGTTAAAACCTGAAGTATTACCACAGTAATATGAACTTTTCTTCTACAATACAGTTTCAATCAAATATCTATTTTTACAATTAATATTTACATAAGATTATTTATTTAGGCGGTTGCATTTAATTTTAACTTTACAATTATGTACCTATAAATAAATTACATACGTACTTACATTATTTAGAAAAGTAAAAACTTACCGTTGCAAAACTATTTCATTTTAATGGCAACCCATGGGTAGCTTTTTTGGAATCTGTATACGGTTTTTACTATAGTCTATAGTAAATACTGATGTACATTTTGTTTTATCAACAAAAAATATCTTATCTTAATATCATGTGTCGAAAATTAAAAATAAAAACTTTAAATAGTTAAAGTGACGGCAATGAGATATTATTTTATTGAATTTTGCAATTATTTGTTATTTTCTCGCAATCGAAGTGAAAAGCAGTGTGTATAACTCGGGCATAAATTAGCCATTTAACCCCTCGACTTAACTATCCACCCTCGCCGGTGGCTCGGGTGGATATAAACGTCTCGGGTTAAATGGCTCGTTTTATGCGCTTGTTGTACAACCTACTATTGATTATAAGATGTTTTTCAATCATCATATTAAATTTATATGAAAAATATTTAAAAATGAAAAAAAATAATTTAATAGCATAATTTTTACTTACATCTCATTCGTTGGCAAATTGAGCGTGATACTCCCCTCTGACTTATCTCCGTACTTAACATAGCCCAGGAAACCCATTATCATGTATAGCAGTACCACAACCGCCATGGTAATATTAAGGACTCCAGGACAGCCTAGAAAGTGTTGGGGTTTTGCCATGGTGTTCTCAACTGGGAGCACTACTCCAATGCCTTCCATGGCAAAAATGACTGTACTGAAATAAACATAGATGAGTTAAGATTTCAATATTAGGTATATCATTTATGATTATGACATTCAAGTATTAGGTACTTAATGAGGGACCATTCGATTTAGATGACATAAATCCATGTGGATGTTATAGGTAAGAGCGGTTATACTTCATTTAATTTACGAAGGCTTGATGCCGCTTGAGAGTCTCAAGCGGCATCGTGCCTTCGTAAATGAAATGAAATACTTATACACCCCGCGACTTTTGGCAGCACTACAAAATCTGACGCGATACAGTATCGATACAGCAGCTGAGCACTGCTACGGCTATCACAAGACGGCGCGCGAGCTCTCTCGATGTTTCTCGCAATATCCGTCTCTCTCTTATTAGAAAACTTAGAAAGATACGTATAGTGCGAAAAAAATTGAGAAAGCTCGCGCGCTGTCTTGTGATCGCCGTGACTTTGACATATAATTTATGGCAAGTGTCCGACAGTCGTACGTTTATAATATAAACGTACGACTGTACTTTGTGCAGCGATATAAACTTTATATCGCTGCACAAAGTCGCCGTGTGTGTAACAGCTCTAAAGTAATTTTACACGTGCAAGCCCGCACATTAGCTGGAGTAAATGTGGAACATTCCAACACATACAATAGTGTATTAATATCTGACATCCACATGTCACTAAAGGAACTGATTTCAACAAAACTGCAGAAGCTAAATTACGTACGAGACTCATATGATACATGATATTCAAAATTGATGGTTTAAAAAAAATGTCGCGTTCACATGTTCTCTTGAGTGTAGCTAACCTTCAGCAGTTAATCATACAAATACTGGTGTTTTTAGGGCTCAACTTAAACTTAGCGGCTTGCTTACTTTTACTAATGACCTGCCCCGGCTTCGCACGGGTTTATATGTATAATATACCTACATGCACGTTTTACACATATAACCTTCCACTTGAATCACTCTGTCTATTTAAAAAAACAGCATTTAAATCCGTTGCGTAGTTTTAAAGATCTTAGCATACCTACATAGGGACAGACAGCTGGAAGCGACTTTGTTTTATACTACGTAGTGAAGACACTAGCAAAGGCATATTGAAGTGCGATTGCCCTTTATTAATAAATAAATAAATAAATATTATGGGACAATCTTACACAAATCAACCTAGGCCCACGGTAAGCTCAGTAAGGCTTGTGTTGTGGGTACTAGGCGATGATATATATAATAGATAAATACATATAGATACTTATATAACATCCATAACTCAGGAACAAATATTCGTGATAAACACACAAATAAATGCCCTGACCGGGATTCGAACCCGGGACCTCCAGCTTCGTAGGCAGAGTCACTACCCACTGGGCTACGGAGGCCGTTAAATAATTAGTTTATTAATTAGATACAAAGGATTTACCCGATAAATAGTGGTAGTCTGCCAACGTCCACCGACATAGGTCGCGTTGTTAGATCCGGGAAGTCTGAGCAGATGTAGTAAGAGCAAATTAGGAATGTCGCTACTAGCAGGAAATTTGCTAAACCGGAGAAAGGAGCCAGATACTTCAGGTTCTTTATTTGAGTGAAGATTAGAAGTGGTACCAGGAATATTAGGCAATACATGTTGATGTTTAACGTGTTGTCCTCTATAAAGAAGTCAACCATCTGAAAAAAAAAGAAACTGTTAGAATAGGGAACATTACTGCAATGTTCTGCCGCCAGAGTGCAGCACTCACACAAACCGTAAACCAGTAGAAGAAGATAGGGACTCACACACAATGCACAATTGATTGTCAAATGAGTGACAAGGATGCATGCATAGACAATACCGCAAGTGGGAACGAGATACAATGCCCACTCTGCTAGTGTCGCCCCCTACGCGGAGTTTTGCGTAATGTTCCCTATTGAATTACGCTGATGTTAAATCAATTAATATCAACATAATCAGCATCAGCCTTGCTGGGTGCAGGCCTTCTCTCATGGATGAGAGGGAATTGGAAGTAGTCTAATATTAATATCGTTTGTCTTTAACTTAAATTATAACTCTTATAGCCTAAATATAAATAGCCCGTTACCAAGCAAAACGGTAGCACAGTCGATATCATATTATCAATAAAGAAAGATGATTTTTAATTGGGAATGGATGAAAAATTCACAAGTGCCTGATTATTTTTTTGGTGATAGGAATAACGTTCCTTAGCACCAGAAAAATGTTGCAGACTTTTCAGCTGAGTCATATATACTTCTGAAATTTTCTTCCATTCCCAATTGCGTCTTTATGCTAATAGCGCCTTATAGACTAGAGGTATCCGGACAAACGCAACATTTTGTCTGGGAACCTTACTGTAAATCTACTTAAAAATTTAATAAAAAACATACAGACATTTTTCAGGGAACATATAGCTTTAGTTATGAAACTTATGAATACATAAGAAGGCATTAAAAAAAATTAGAACAAGCCGCATAATATTTGTAATTTTTTTTCTCGTGTTTGATCGGACTCGATACAGTCAGTGCCTAGTGTGGAAGTCGCTGTATCCAAAGATTATTGTCGCAATAATATTTGCTGTATCTAAGAAAATTGTTGTTTTAAGTTCTGGTAAATAAATTATTATTTTTCTTATTCATTAAACCATATTATTACTATACCTAATATAATAAATGCCAAAATGTGTCTGTCTGTTACCTCTTCACGCTTAAACTGCTGAACCGATTGAGACGGCATTTTGTATGAAGATAGTTTGAATCCCGGGGATGGACATAGGATAGTTTTTATCCCGGAAATCATACCCTGAGAGGTTGAGATGGGGGATGAAAGTTTGTATGAAGCTACGATATAAACGACTGGGCAAAGGCTTCCCTTTTTTTCTTCCACATATTCCTGTCCTGAGCTGTGTCCCCACCAGTCAGGTATATATTAGTTTAAAAAAATCTTACTTATATGTAACCGATATTTGAGTTCACAATCACAACATACCTATCCTATTGGAGTTTATAAATCTTAAATAATTATTTAATGTATCCAGTATGGAGTTGGGAGCTCCATAATCATAGTGTTCTAGTGACTAACTTCTAATAACACGTGCACGCCCAACTCGAGCGGGCACACTTAATATACATTTCTAGGTATTATAAATTAATAAATAAATAAATATTTGCGGACAATCTTACACAAATCAACCTAGTCCCAAACTAAGCAAAGCTTGTATTATGGGTACTAGACGACGATATAGATACTTATTATATAGATAAATAGATACTTGAATACATAGAAAACATCCATGACTCAGGAACAAATATTCGTGCTAATCACACAAATAAATGCCCTTACCGGGATTCGAACCCAGGACCTCTTGCTTCGTAGGCAGGGTCACTACCAACTAGGCTAAGGCGGTCGTCATTATACATACATAGGTATATAATGCTCATTAATGAGAGAAGACATGTGCCCGGTAGGTATATATCATCCTATAATCTCTATACACGGTGTAACATGAGGAAACCGAATAATTTTAACAGCGTATTCCTGACCATATTTGAAGTAAAAAATGTCGTATAATGTTTGCTGGATTCAGCTTGGTTTTTGAGATATTTGCGTTTTTGTTTAAAAAAGTTGTGTTGCATGTGGCTCTGTTTTTGGCGGAGTGAGAGCAACCATTGATTGTATTTTCTGTGACCGCTAGTATTTATTTATTATGTATAAAAAAATAAAAAAAAAACAAAAATCATATTTCGACCTGGGTTCATACTAGTGTAACATTTTTTGCCTCTTACGTCCTCAGGAATACGATGTCACCTATTACTACCAATATTATAAAAAGGAAATGTCTGGGATTGTAGCGTTGTAAGTTTGTATATGTAGGGGGTAATCTCCGGAACGAGTTATCCGATTTCAAACAGTCTTTCACCTGTGCATAGAATGAAAGGACATTTTATTTATTTATTTATTTAGTTGTATGGGACACCAACAGAGTACATGTTAACAGAACTTAATTTAAATGTTTACTTTTACTTGGGTTTACATGCACTTCAATTACAGGTGAACACATCATTCGCAAATATAGATCATTCACAATTTAAGCCAGTTAAAAGGAGATAATCAAACATGGGCTATATATATCATACCGCGGGTTTGCCTCTGTTCTATTCAAAACGCGGGAGAAGCCGACGCGGGCGGCTGGCTGGGTTAATATTTTGACGAAGGAAATATAACAAAATATTTATTTCAAACCAAACAACACAAAAAACAAAACAAAACGCAGAAGTAATTAGTCAGTTTATTTTCGTTAAGGAAATTGACTTTGACACGGTTCCAATACCTGTTTAACCGAGTCCACCAGCAGGATGACGTACACGGCGCAGGCGCCAAGTATGGTGAACGCCATCGCCATGTCTATAAATATCCTGGAATGTGAGATAAACATCATTTCCTGATTTACGATTTGCATTCATATTTCCTATGCACTTTTTAATGAGATTAACATCTAAATAATGTCATCCAAGAATCAAGTAGGTATAGTAGTAGTAGCTATATTCATCAGATTACCGAAGCGTTTTAAAATTAAGCCTTCACCACACTTGAGCGTGATGCTGGCGGGGCGTCCGAATGTATGCCTTATGCCGTTACATTAGGGCAAGCCGGTGTCACGCTCATGTGTGGCGAAGCTTTGTATAGAAAGAGGTATCTATCTATAGAAATATCTGAACAGAATAAGCAAAAAAATGTTTTAGCTATCCAATTCATATGAACGAGTCACTCAATTATACGTAACCAACGATCAACACATTTGCTCATATATGTGTGTACGACAAATACATGACATTGATTTGTGCTACCTAAAATACTGCACAGTCTGCCTGATGAAATCTAATAGGGTCAATATCAATTCTCGTTACTGGCGAATCACTCTCATTCCATACAATTCATGTGATTAGTTCTGTCATTGTGTAAGTTCAGAAATCATGGTATGCCATCACATTAATCATAATGGTATGAACAACATACTTACATAGTTACAACACACATACATTGTAAGTTAATAGAAAGCTTGTAAAAAGAATGCAGTTACCTGACTCCTTTAGATAACCTCCTCAAAGGCTTTGGTCCGGTCGCGAAAACTGCTTCCACGGTTTCAGCATATCCTAGCGATGGCACTTTTGCCACCCTGGATACATCTTGTGAAGTTTTAACCTACGAAAAATATTTTTTATAAGATTTTAGTACCAGTGCGTGTACCGTTAGACTAGAAATGCTTTGTAAAAGTTCAGTTTACATACCTATCAGTTACAAATTTTAAGAAGGAATTTTTGTTTCGATTTTGATTCAAATTCAGACCTTCTTGATTCAAACAATACAACTTTAGTCTTTCCTGTAGCACCTAAAGGGTTAAAAAAATATTTCGGCTAGCTATTCGTGTCAGTAGCAGAGTAGATAACAGCACACACTCGTTGGTTTCGTGCCACCGTGGGAAGGGATTAACGAAATGTAGGTATATTACTGAAAAGTGATAATGACACAGTTTTCTAGCCTGTCAATAGTTTACCAGTAAATAAACGCAATGTGTGCAGATGTAGCCCAGAATAATGGTCCCGAATATTCCAACTACGGTCCCGGAGTTTTTAAAGGCAGCTGGCATGGCTAGTATACCGGATCCGAGAGAGGACTTCAGTAGATTTGCGAATGACCTCACGTCCCTGAAAATTTGAGAATAATATTTTGAAGACATACGACGTACGTTTCGAGCACGTTACGGAACTCTACTTACTTTTAGCTAGGTAATTTAATTCATTCATCATTTTATTGTGTCAAGATCAAGACAGACCATGAGCAATCCGGTTGTGGATAAGGAAAACAGCAATGCCGCTGTCTAAGGTAAGATAATATTTAGCTAAAGATGCTACTTAGTCCGTTTCTCGGACATCATATTACCTACATACCTACATCTAATTTGGAGGGTACGAGGACGGTGTTATATTTTTTACTTCTGTCATTAATGACCATTCTAATTTATATCTGCTGTTAGCACTTAACTAAACAAAACTATTCCATAAACACTGATCGTGTCGATATTTATTAAAAAAAAATATATAATCACGTAATGATGATAGCTACGTGAGCCTATTTAGATCAGCCATACTCAACCTTTTTAGGGTTCCGTACCAAAAAGGTGAAATAGGAACCCTTATGGTGCTGACTCTGTCCGTCTGTCACAACGTTAAATATCTCAGTATCTACTTGAGCTATCAATTTTAAATTTGAAAAAAACTGTTAATAAGGTAAAAACACGTGTATACAGAATGAAAAATATATATATATATACGTTTTTTATTTTCTGTGTAAATGACGAATATGAGGGGGGTTAAAAATTCAAAGTCTGGTTAATATATCGAGTGGGGTATCGTATGAAAGGGCTTGAGTTGCGCTTTCTAAAACTATTTTCATTTTTTTTCTACAGAATATTGAAAAAATACCATTCCCCCGCCCTTATCTCCGAAGTTTACCAAGCCAAAATTCTGAAATTATTACGTGTGATTACGAATAACATAAATAATACAGGAAAAATAAAACGATACCTCTATCTAGCGTATTTTTTTATTTATCAAAAATCATTTCCTAACTAAGTTTGTAATTTAAATACTTTTGTATGAAAGTTTTTGTCTTCAAATTCCAAAGAAATTATTTTTAAAGTCCCTTCTTTCAAATAAAACAATAATAATCGAAATCGGTACGCGTAATAAAAAAATATCGCTGATAAACAAACATTCTAGTTGCAAGTTATTAGTACCAAAATGCAGATGGCGCTGTACACCGGTAATACTCTACTATGAGCTGTTAAGATTGTTCAAGAATGAATGGGGTCGTGACGTGACGGGCATGGTGTATGAACGTTTGCACGGAACCCTCGGTGCGCGAGTCAGACTCGCACTTGACCGGTTTTTCTATGTGGGCCGCAAAATCATTTTAGCTAAGGCCACAAGGCAAATGTATGGTTGCTATTTAGGTTTAGGTTGGTTACTAGGATCGCATGGTGGATGGCGGGCCACTCGCAAAACCTCGGCGGGCCACAGGTTGAGTATAGCTGATTCAGATAAAGTTACAACGGTCGTGACCACATATATATCTAGGCAGATCAGGCAGAGACACCTTCGCGTGCCAACGGCTATGTACGGTAGACGTCAAATAAATGTCACTTTTGCACCATCATCATATCAGCCGAAAGACGTCCACTGCTGGACATAGGCCTCCCCCAAAGAGTGCCAAAATGACCGGTCCTGCGCCAACCGCATCCAGCGGACTCCCGCGACCTTTACCAGGTCATCAGTCCACCTTGTGGGGGGTTTACCCACGCCTCGCCTTCCGGTACGTGGTCGCCATTCGAGAACCGAGAACTCGAGAACCTTTTGCACCATGTTCCTTTTTAATAAGGCGAAAAGCGTATAGGTACAACACTTTAACGTCGACTTTACGTTCAAACACACACATCTTTTAAACAAGCATTCATGCTCGTCACACAAATATTCGCCTTTACCGATGCAACCCAGGACCATCAGCTTCTCAGGCAGGGTCACACCAAATTACCCAGTCGGCAACCGTTATTTTTTGCACTTGGGAAAGAGGCGAGTATTTCATAATAAACCCATATGTACTTAGTATGCATACTTACGAATTAGGATATTCCAGTTTTCTATTTTGGAAAGGGTCATATTCGCTCTTCTCCGCGTCATTATTTTTACATTTGGTGTTGATTGTGTTGATCGATATTGTTGATGGAAATACTCCATTTTCCGTTATAATTGCTCTGAAATCACAAACAGACAGGTGGTCAGGGGAAAGGTGTACTAGATAGAGTCCGATAATGTCCAGTGTACCCATATGAAAACGGATTTATATATTTAATCGTATGGCGATCTGTAGAATAGGCAAACGGAAAACGGATAATTTACAAATGTTAGACAGCTGTCAAAAACTTTCGTGTTTATGAAACCATTGTACTTTAATATACATTTAATAAACTTGATCTTTTACTCTTAACTATGAAAAAACAACAACATTTTTCATATCAGCATTTTTATCATAATTTTTTATTTCGGTCCATATAGTGTTTTCTAAAATATAGACTTAAAATAACATACCTACAAGTGTCGTGCTCAAAAATAAGCCTGATATTGTTTTTCTTTTTCAAAACGTGTCTTGTTATGTCGTCAAAGTAAGCACCAGTTGAAAACGAAAGAAATGTAAACAAACAATGTATTAAATTTAACATTTAATATGTCAGATTCAATACATTGTTTGTTTAAATTTTTTTCGTTTTCAACTGGTCCTTACTTTACAGGGTGTAATCGTTAAGAGTAGCCAGGCGATTATTCCGTAAAATATAACAGATATCAGAAAACTTTAAACTGTAATCGAAAGTACGTTACCCAATGAGTAAAATCACATCAATAACTTTTTTAAATTTTAAATAAAACATTTAGTACGCCGTTCCTTGAGAGGCTTTAAAGGCTTAGTCATTTCAAATGATCATAATGATTCCTGAATTGTTTTATTTTATCCACTTATCCATATCAATCAATTATCATTTTCAAGTAGATTAGATACACGAGGTGATCTATCTGACGGCTTTAAATGAATACAATTAGTTCGATAGTTTTCATTCAATTATTTTATAAAGCAACCCACACACGGAGTTTCACCCCGCAGTTCACCGTACAGGTCCGTGTGTGTTGTTGAAGTCCAACATAGGTAGTAAAAAAATAGTTATTTATGATACAAGTGCGGAAAGTAGGTAATTCCCAACGAGTGGCGATGACCAAAAACATGACCGTCAGGGAGTGTTTTTGATCGACAAGAGTTGGGAATTACCTATCCGCACGTGTATCATACTAGTACATTGTGATACAAGTGAGCTATGTCACACGACGCGTGTCATACGACGTTTTTCAACACATTTGCGAGGAAAAAATCCTTTTCATAAAATGAAAATGTTACAGGCTCCTAAGTTGTTTCCTTTAGTTATTGATGACAACAGGTTTTTACTCACATACATTTGTACATCTCCAAGAATGTACAGTGGCGTCAATTCTATATCACTTTTCTATTCACCACGAGTCAACATTTTGAATAATAACTATAAATGTTTACAAATAATTGTGAAATTACTTATAATGGCGTGCAACTATTTTTTTTCGTGAAATTCGCGCAGTGCTCCCGCTTAGATGAAATCTCTAAACAGCCAATACAAAATAAAATAAATATTTTCTTATTCAATATAAATTCATGTAAAATGTTATCAAAAGTAAATAGTTTTACTGAATGAAACGTTTCTATATCATATCCAAGAAGTAATAATCAATAAATTCACAAGAAGGATTTAATTTGTTTAGTCGAGTAAGAATCCATTTGCCGAGAATTAAAAACAAACCTGTATAACCCGGTCAATTTAAGAATGCGCCGAGTCCATATACACCTTGCTGCGAGGTGCCAACGTGTCTTAATCGGGATATAAACATAACACACGAGTGTCGTAATGTTATAAAACACGCGTGTTTAATACCCAGGATTATGAGCCTAAAAGCGGCACAATAAGAGGCACGTTACGAGCAAATGTGTTGAAATAGTATTTTATGCAACTGTTGTATAAGAAGGGTCTTAAAACGCGAGTGGCGTGGGTTGCGATGCGAGCCTTGGCGAGCATCGCAATTACAGACGCCACGAGCGTTTTTAGACCAGTTATACACCGTTGCATACAATACTTTTTCTACGACAAATTTTAAATAAATAGCAGACTAGTGGCGATGACCAAAAACACAACCGCCAGGGAGTGTTTTTGATCGACACGAGTTGGGAATTACCTATCCGCACGTGTACCATACAAAATTTTACAATGCCTGCGAGGAAATAAAAAAAATATGCATAAAAGGATAAATTTCCATTGTCACGAACTCACGAAATCTCATTCCCGCATAGTGTGCGGGAATATTGTACTGAAATCCATTCCGCACGGGCGCGGTCCCCCTGGCGCCCGTCGTGCTGGCATCGACCACTTCCCGTGTTTATGTTGAACCATATAAAGGGGCACATTCAGAGCAAGTGCATTGTAAAAGTTATTTTCATTCCCGCCAATGTATTACAGTTCATTCGTGAAAATTACGAATCTTAAACATTTTTATCTCCTACGGTAGGGAAATTATAGCCTCAACGAACGTCGTAGGTACTAAATGTATGGCAGCGTTTGAAGTTAATATTTGGGGTAGCGCTGGTTTTATTTAAAAAAGTTATTGATGTGATTTTACTCATTGGGTAACTTACTTTGGATATCAGGTTTAAAGTTTTCTGATATCTGTTATATTTACTGAATAATCGCCTGGCTACACTTAACGATTACACCCTGTATATGAGAAATTACATCATGTATTTGAAAACCGGATCTTCGTTACCTGTTTATCAGTATATCGATCTATCGATGTATTAATTGGCTGGAATTCTTATATAAACTTTGTCTCATTCTCATTTTAAGCGAAAGGTTGTCGGTGGTCAAAGGGGCGCTTAAATCGTTATTGACAACCGACAAAATGGTTTATGTCACGGACTTTAATTGTTGAGCCACTTAGGTGTCAACTAATTTTGGTTTTTAGCTTTGAAGTGTCCAGTATAAAGTGAGCTCAACAATTACAGTCCGTGACTGAACCTAACTAAGTAACTATGTATGTAACTATGTTTATACGGGTGGAATCTTGCAATGCAACTCAATTTTGAAGCAGATATCTTCAACCGATTGAGCTGAAATTTTGGGTACTTAAAGGTAAAGCTTAGATGACAATTCAATATTATGGTACCATCGAGCTAATCTGATGATGGAGACAGGAGGTGGCCATGGGAATTCGGCCTGTCTGTCTGTCTGTCTGTCTGTCTGTCTGGACCAGGCTGTATCTCACGAACCATGACAGAAAACACAGTTGAAATTTTCACAGGTGATGTATTTCTGTTGCCGCTATAACAACATACTAAAAACAGAATAAAATAAATATTTTTATAGATAATGGTACGGAACCCTTCGTGCGCGAGTCCGACTCGCACTTGGCCGGTTTTTTATCCTGTGTAGTTTAGGAGTTGTTCTGGCCACCTTCTGCCTCCATCATTAGACCAGCTTGATGGTAACATAATATTGCATTATCATCTCACAAGTGTATAAAACTTCAGCTTGCTTGAACTTCGGGAAGTTGGTCTCATTTGACAAGCAAGATTTGATCCAAAAATACAAAGTACCTAACATATAAGAGAACATATCTGAGTAACGTTATGCCCTTAAGAATAACGTCGGGTTCACATATTTTTGATCACTTCATCCGTGCACATATTTTCTAATTATATGTACATACATTGCAAGTTAAATAAAAGCTAGTAAAAGCTTACTTTATTTTACTTATGAAATCCGCTACATGTTTTATGAGTAAAGCAATTAGTTCCCAACTATTCAGTATTATGTAAGGACCTAAATACGTATGTATATTCCCTAACAAGTAGGTAGACTACTTAAATGTTAAGTCAGTGTTTGACAACGATAAATTTCTTATACATACGTTTGCCCATGAAATCATAACTTCTTATCATGACTAAGTATTTAATTTTTTCTGGGATTACGAATACAAATAAGGTTTATAACGAGACGACAGTCTCTTCATTCAATGCTATCATTTATCCCAATGCCAACAATTAAGTGTAATGAATGTTGATTATTTTATTACTATGCCTGAGTCTGCGGCTTCTTTCATTTTAGATTAAAAAAATATGTTTTCTATCGCTATCCGAAGCTAATTCTCCTCAAGCATTGTTTAATTATATTTTCAACACATTTGCTCGTAACGTGCCTCTTATTGTGCCGCTTTTAGGCTCGTAATCCTGGGTATTAAACACGCGTGTTTTATGGTTATATCCCGATTAAGACACGTTGGCACCTTGTAGCAAGGTGATTGTATGGATACGGCGCATTCTTAAATTGACCGGGTTGTACAGTTTTTTTTTAATTCTCGGCAAATGGATTTTTACTCGAATAAACAAATTAAATCCTTCATGTGAGTTAATTGATGATTTCATCTTGGATATGATATAGAAACATTTCATTTAGTAAAACTATTTACTTTTGATAACATTTTACATGAATTTATATTGAATACGAATATATTAATTTTATTTTGTATTGGCTGTTTAGAGATTTCATCTAAGTCTCACTTTAACACATGCGCGGGCACTGCGGGAACTTCACGAAAGAAAATAGTTCCGCGCCATTACCTATAGGTAATTTAATTTCACAAATATTTGTAAACATTGTTGATGCGTGTTTGGTTAATAAAAATGTTGACTCCTGGTGAAACTGGTGAATAGAAAAGTGATAAATATAATACTATTTATCACTTTTCTATTCAATTATGTGAGTAAAAACCTGTTGTCATCAATAAGTAAAGGAAATAATAGTACATTGTTTAACAAGGGGCGTATGAGGAATATTGCAAACGAGAGTCTGCAATATTCGATTTTGATGACTCGAGTTTGCAATATTCTTACGCCCGTGTTATACACAATGTTTTTCATCACATTTGCGAGGAAATAAATAATTTTTTATACAAGCGCATCAATCAAATGTTGACGAAATTGACAACTTTACTTCTAGATCAGTGCGAGTGGAGGGTGGAGCTTCAATATTTCAACCAATCACAGAGCTTGGAGCATATGTGGTTCTTGCAGGGCTCGGCCTGCTCGATTTTTTTCCAACCAATCACAGAGCAGAATTCTTGCCGTCCAGATTTGCTTAACCAATCAGATCACACACAAGCTCATTACTTCCCTTGGGACTATTATTTCCCGCGGGAACAATTTAGGCCATTGTCCTTCTGTATACAGGCAAGGAATAACACCATTTATGAGCAAGTGTGATGAAAAATAACTTAGGAGCCTAATTTGCTTCAGAAACAGTGGGTATGCGGTGTCCGAAGTTTTAGATACCGAGGCTCTTAAAAAGAGGAACACACTTCGAGAACATTTGTTTAAAGCGCGCATGGATGGTAAACACGCTGTCATCAGAAACAATCGCCTATTTGTAAATGGAGCAGAATTCATTCCAAAACTAGACAACAAGAACCATCTTAGTCAAGGCAAGAGAATACCTTGACAGATACGCAAGCAATTTCAAACCAAGATAACACTGAAGAAAAGAACCTGATAGTTGACGAAAGTAATGAACGCGCTGATGATCTATTTCGTGTATAAAGAATAATTATTACTACACCAGAATGTTAATGGTCTAATTAATAAAGCTGACTTGTTAAGTATACATTTTCCGGAACTGTTAGAAGTAAATAAGCCTATTGATGTCCTGAGACTATCACTGAACATAATATGAAAGTAGATGATAAACTTCAGTTGGCTGTGTCTAATTTTAAATGAGCGGCATGTTTTTCACGAGATAATCGAAACGGCGGCTGATGCATGCTCGTAAAAAACAGACATAAGTACGTAGTTTTAGATGACACTATTAACTGTTCAATCTCAAATGCAGTTAAATGTTCAGCTATAGAGTTAACTGAACGTGAATTTGTAGTCATCTGTATTTATAGGACACCAAAATATGAAAGGAGAGCTATTACTCAACAAACTCGACTCTACTCGTATTTTATACAAAGTTTGTATTAAAAATCGTAAAAAGGTTATTATTTGCGGCGATTTTAATATTGATTTAGTAAAAAAGACTTTCCAATGGTACTCTTTGCGGATGACAGCACAATATTTTTTTCAGCAGAAAATGCAAATGTAGATTTAAACATTAATGAATATAACATAAATAGGACTTTCTTTTGGGTTAAGCCGTAGTCGGGTAAAATGTTATTATTAATGTAGTTCATATCCTATTGTGTAAATCAAATTGCATTTGAAATCCTCCCGAGCTCCAAATTCGGAGAATCTTCCCTGGAAGGACATTGAGGGAAAATCTCACATGTGGATGCATTTTTCTCCACGAAGACACGTTTTCTCGTCAAGGTTGTGTACTACAGGCTTGTGCAGAATTTATTCAGCTTTAATGTTGCTGTAGACCCCGTTTTCATAGAGTACGTAGTTTTTGAACAAAACCTGAATTTCTTACGAATGGAGTACATTTCCCAAGATAGCGGCCGTTCTACAAGGTCCTGACCCGGGGACTTTTGGGAGACGAAAACAGGGCGTCCAACGATGATTCGTACCAAATTTCATCAAACTCCCCGAAATTTCGAGGTTGAACAATATCGACTGTATTATATTCGGAGTGAAGACAAATACAACAAATCAAACATCACAAAAATCAGTTCGGCCGTTCTTGATTTATAAATTAATGGTGTAACTAACACGACTTTGTTTTATATATATAGATATCAAATAAGGAATACAATGTGTGTGTTTGTATAGTGTTTGTACGGGTGTGTGTTTTATTTGACAATTTCCAGAATCTTCTCTATCTCCTCATAAGAAAGTGAATTGAGCCATGATTGTACCTTAAGTTTTACTTCCCTCGTCGAGTAGTAATAATAGATAAGTGAGTGGCTGTATCGTTTTTGTACTATAGTTCACCATTGATATAATTGCATTCCAGTGGGATATAATAAAATTGCAGTATAAATAATTAAAGGCATTTCGAGAGATAAAGCGACCATGACACATTACAACGTGACTACTATGTAAATATGCGGAGTGACTTTTCAGCATAACTTACACGACTTTTAGGCTATTTAACTTCTAAGGCTCGGACTACGTTTGTAGTCCATCTGTGGGTTTTTCCCAGTCTTCGTACATTTCCTACCGTTTAAGACACGGTTTTCGCTTATTTTTTTTACGTACGAGTAGGTAATAGGTATCCATCAGCTCCAAACATTCTCAGTGCAATTTATACGTTGCCGACGGTGTTTTATTTTACACTGAATACTTACTATTTAACATTAGTCCCATCATCCATTTATTTTCAAGTCACTTAAAGTGTTTGCCTTAATTGTTACAAGATATAGTTCTTTGTATAGATTTTTCGGAGCTGTGCACATTATGAAAAGTTAAGAAAATTGCACAACGCTGGCGTCGGCTCAGCAGACCAGACAAACGCCGCCTACACGCGCTGCGAATAGTATGCGATAGGTATGTGGGACGTTATAAATACAAGTACAATCATAGGGCTTACGACACGAGGACATAAAATGATAGTAAACAACTCGTATTTTTGTAGACGGTATAACATATTTTTATGCAGTAAACATCTGTCTACATTTAACGGTAAACAAACGATTGACGTAATATGTGACATTCATGTTTCAGTACTTACTTCACCGATTAGTACCTACCATGCAACATTGTTTTACATGAAATAGGTTAAGGTATGTACTATGTACGGGCAAATCCAGTAGTGAAGTAATAACCTAAGGCTGCGTTCATACTAGATATCCGCATCGTACCGAACAACGTAACAAACATACTTGTTACTTAGACATGCGCATTAATTGCAATGAACGCAGGTGAACCCGCGGGTTAAAATACAGCATATAAGCATCCAGAAAGACCATTCCACACGCAGGGCAAAAAAAACAATCGCATAAGCGGTTCCGGAGATTATCCATTACATACAAACTTATAAAGCTACAATCTCACAGACTTTTCCTCTTTACTCTTTATAATATTAGTATATACAGGGTGTGGCCTGTAATAGGAGCAAATATTCAAAAGGACGCTTCCTTAGAGCATTTGCAGTACCTAACCCTTTGTGGTATATTCATTTTATTTATTTTTAGATTCGGAGAAATTTTGATCTAAAGTTATGACCTCCAGGTAATGTATCTTGGCACCACGACATAATAGAGCACAGCAGTCAATGCAGATTTAGAGGTAACATCATGTAATGAGTCAGAATAGTTTTTGCATTTTTGTTTTCAAAAGATATTTTTGTGATTTTTTAATTTTGATTTAATTTTTCTTAAATAAAATGTTACTTATAGCACTCCAGAAGACTAAAACAATACAAGTTAACATAATAATATATTGAAGAAAAAAAATTTTAAAAAAATATTCTTTTTTTGAAACAAAACCACGTGGAAATAATTTTTTACAAGCTTAGCCTCCTAAGGCGTAAGACCATACGACACAAACTGAAATTGAAATTTGAATCAACTAACGTAAGAAATAAAGTTAAATTTCGTTTGTTTCAAAAAAGACCAAAACAAAACAAATGCAACTCTATTCCAACCCAAAATCCTTATCCTTCCAGCATGCCCATGGGCCTTACGAGGTTAATAATGTACGGTTTATTTGCTCCTATTACAGGCCACACCCTGTATATATAACTGACTTGACTATAGGTACACCAGCATCATGTGTGAAATTGCCGAACTTCCACGCGATTACTGCAAGTGTGGACAAATCTTATCCGCACACTTATCCTATAAATCCTATTAGCGGAAAAAAAAATAGGCCGAAGTGCGACGTGTCGGCTCGTAACATTTACCTACAACATTCATTCGCAGCAGCCCCCTTATTCTGTAACTTGTTTTAAGCTCACCTCAACGCTCACCCACAATTATACCTTGACACCGCGATGCGAAGTAATTAAGCGTAGGTAGAGGTCTAGTTTCGTAACGGGTGACCGGCGGGGTGAGCCGCATTAACGCGTAGCGAATAACAGCCCAGTCCACTGATCGTCATCCACTCTTTTTTTTTTTTTTTTTTCACCATTCTACTGTACAGTCAAGTACAAAAATATGTATCGATTTAATCCTCTAATAAATATGTACCGAAACGTTAATCCGCTGACATAAGAGCAATAATATTTATGAGTAAGTTGTATGCAACCATATTTTTAAACTTGACTAGCAATACGCCAAGTCGAGCAATAAGTAATAACAATTCGCGAACCAATTGCCATCCATACTAGCGATAGCGAAGAAGCGACGCGAATTCGGCGCGGTCCGGTCGCTATATTGTTCTTCGAAATATTGTGACGAGCGTGGACGTCCATTCATGTCTCAAATCTAGGCCATCACTAGTAGTTACAGTTTTGCCATATAATTAAGCTAATGAAGTGACATATATCCCATTCCCAACACTATCGCCGTCTAATACGTTAACTAGGTATGATATCAGTAGTAATAAATTCTAAAATTATCATTTATTTATGTATTTATTAATTAGTATAACTGTCTAAATATTAATCGTTTTCCATGCGCTAAATCTTTAGTTAGGTGCTCTCTTAGGTAGGTGCACTGAAACCTGAACTGTCACTATTTGTTGATCATAGCATAAATGATTTATAGATATACGTCACATCGTGGATTATAAATTCTAACTCAGATTTCGTAATTTTAGTTAAAAAGAGATAGAGTGCTTGCTAAAATACCAAACAGATGCCAATATTATTATTATTACTTAGTAGTGTCTGGTTAATGTAACTGGTGACCGAAGAGCTGGCGGCTTACTCGCGCAACGCATCAGCATTGCAATTCAGCGAGGAAATGCCGCCAGCATCCTCGGTACAATGCCTCGAGGGCTTTTTTAGATTTAACTTAGTTTTAATTTATTGTTAATGATCATCTAGTATAATACTCGTACTTTAGAAAATAAATGATTTACAGTAGGTATAGTAGTATTTAAATGAGCCGTATAATATTATATAATTAGTAGGTAGGTACTCACGTGGAACTGAATTCCTTCATATTGTAGCTGTTAGACATCGCTGGATCACAACACTATTTATGTAGGTACTTAACATGTATTAAACATTAACCTTGTTTTTTTTTTAGTTTGCAGTGTCTGAGCGCAAGCGGCATGTTTTGCGCGCAACGGGTTGTCAAATGATCGCGTGTAACGACAGTAAGGGAATCTTGAGCACCTTAAGCCCACTTATTGGCACGTATTTAGCGACGTAATTAATGTTATTTAACAAACATATATACCCACCCGAGAACTGAATGCACAAAGGATTTATAAATATATCATTATTTATAGCAACGAAAATCGGTTGTTTTTGTTCGTCTTATAGTAGTTTATGTGACTGTACATAAGTACATAATGAAGGGCATTATACACGAGTGTGGGTTTTCATAATAACATCACACGAGTGTTTTAATGCCTAATTATGTACAGTTACGAGTACATACACTGCTTTATCTATCGACATATCATAAGTCTCCATGATGCATTCAGGAGACGCATATTAAGACCGGCATGGCGGCGTTGTTTTCTGGCAGCTGTCATAGTTTTTTTTTAATGCAGAGACAAACTAGAGTCAGCTCTAATTATCATAAGATCATAACGTTCGATATCTTACTTACGTGCGACATTTGTCAAATTTGTATGCAACTTGACAATTCATGTTTTAGTTTAAATTACTTATATAAAATTGTAATATGTGTTTTTTATTTTTATTAATTTTACTAGATTTTACTTTTTGTTTAGTTACATAGAATTAACATCAAGGCGCCACTGAAAATCAGCGCTGCGAAATATGTATCACCATTTCGTGGCACAAAGCTGAGTGGCAGCCATTTTAGCATTTAATCATTATGTCTGTAATTTTTTGTCTTTTATCCTACAAAGTGCTAAATAAACGTATTTTCTTTCTTTCTTTCTTTCATTTCGAACTAAACGTCATCTCGACTGATATTAGAATAGAGGTCAAATCAAATTTCTTTGTTTTTCAGAGATGTTCGAAATTTAAATGAAATAATATTATCAAAATCGATGTTATTATTTAGCAATAATAAAATTTTCACAGATAAGAAATTTGTTCTAACAAAACAGTTTGTTTTTATGGTGGTCATAATGTGAGGTTCTTGAACGCATCATGGAGGGTTTATGATATTTGGATAGATAAATTTATATTAAATTTCAAGTCGCTAGGTCTTAAGGTAAAAACCTGTCATTGTCTTTATGACTTCTGGTTATGTAAAAAGACTCTACCAGGCATAATGCCTCTGCATATTACGTTAAATAAAAAAACTCTTAATTATTTAAAAAAATAAGTGCTTGTAGGTAGAAGTTGTAACAAAATAAAATGAGACGACACGACCGACTCTTTTAGAAAAGCATCTCTTTTATTGACATTATTAAATTATGATAATGTGTTAGTATCTATGATTAAAAATCATATTTTTGCTGCTGAAGATGAGACGTTATCAGAAATGTATTCAGTAACTCTACTGCACTAATCGCGTCTCATACGCGGCAGTGCATAGGTACCTACTCGTATGTGGGTTATACGTATTATATACATATAGAATACTACAGTGCGTTGGCATTGGCACAGCATTGGTCGTCTTCAAGGTCATGTTGAAGTCAGGGCATAGGCCTTTGCCTAATGCATCTCCACGTGCGTCAACGTTAACACACCGGGCCTAATTAATCCCCGAAAAGTAAGGACAATTTGGTGAAGTGATGCTGATGACGAAGACCGCAAGTCACCCATGAAATTGCTCAATAAAAAATAGCATACCTAGTATGAAAACGACTCTTTTTAGTTCAATTCATTGATTGTGTATTACAGGTAGTTTATACAGATGTTACAAATAAATTACATAGTTCTCTGATCTCTGTAATATGTCTTACGACGTACAATGATTTAGAGATTTTTCTCCCGATGTGTTCTGGTTTGCTTCGTAGTTTCAGATAACGTGCTATACCTACTCGTATTACTTGTACCAATCCCCGCTAATGCTCGAAATAAGTATAAAAAGACCTCCGAAACTTATGTTTTTATTTTAAAAGCCTTTATTTACAATCTTACAAAACACGAAATATATGAACTTAGTGATCTGGTATACAGTAAAGGGTCTAGCAGGCTAAGCTAAGGAGAGTGGCCCCCGACGAGGGATTTGGTGATTCTTTCTGGTGGTGTACTGGCAGGTCCTAAGAAAACTCCATGCTTAATATCAGTCCTCGATCTTCTTTTGTTTTCGAGTAATTTAGGATAATATAAAAAATACAGGGTTCCATTTAAAGTGTCATATTAGGTAAACTGTTCTAGATAGAGTAACCAAACAAAATCATCATGAATAAAAATAGAATTGGCTACCAAATGCATTTATTCAACCAACATCACGTCCTTAAACTTCCTTAAAAAAAACTATTTTTATTTTTGTTTTAATTTTTTATGACACTTCGCGGAGGTACACCAACAAAAAAATATCGTAACAAGCCACTCAATGCCCACTACATACACATATAAAAATATCTTCAAAAATCTTCGTGCGTCATGTCAAAAAAAAACAATCGTCGAACAAGTAGATACTACCATATAATTAAAGTACCAGTGCAGTGTGTAGATAAGTCAGTATGTAGGTATACAATCTCTTTTAACGAACCGCTGTATGAAAGGGTATTTATGTTTTTAATTTTTTCTGTAATCTCCGCGAAAAGTGTCATAAAAATAAAAACAAAAATAAAAGTAGTTTTTTTTTAAGGAAGTTTAAGGACGTGATGTTGGTTGAATAAATGCATTTGGTAGCCAATTCTATTTTTATTCATGATGATTTTGTTTGGTTACTCTATCTAGAATAGTTTACCTAATATGACACTTTAAATGGCACCCTGTATTTTTTATATTATCCTAAATTACTCGAAAACAGAAGAAGATCGAGGACTGATATTAAGCATGGCGTGTTCTTAGGACCTGCCAGTACACCACCAGAAAGAATCACCAAATCCCTCGTCGGGGGCCACTCTCCTTAGCTTAGCCTGCTAGACCCTTTATCTAACTTAGTAAACTTAATCTAATCTAATTATCTACTTTTTATTTGACACCGGTGAAGAGATGGTCTTGCGTTTTCGCAAAGGCCTCCCCTAAAGCTTGCCACGCTATCCGATTGTGGGTCACCCTGGTCCATGCAGAAATGAAATGAAAACACAA
The DNA here is from genome assembly GCA_963854355.1 of Epinotia brunnichana. NCBI lineage: Eukaryota > Metazoa > Arthropoda > Insecta > Lepidoptera > Tortricidae > Epinotia > Epinotia brunnichana. Next base: position 21,108,801 of record OY977940.1, read on the forward strand.
CAATCTATCGATATCAGCCAAAAATAGGTTGGGTAATTTGACTAAATATTCATTAATACTCCACCTATTTAATACCGATACGGTAAAAAATAATGAAAAGTAATCTTCATAAATTCCGTAAAAATCAGGCGAAAATGGTATAAACTTCCTTTACTTTATAATTGACTTCGTCTATATACGTTCTTTGGGATACGCGCATAATCCACTTATTTTTGTTAATGAATCTCGTGCCCCCGCCAAGTCGAGCAAAACAAAGAGGCACGGCCGTACCATCCTTTTCTCGAAGCCATTCAGGCCATTTTCAACATCCTGTAATTTTGTGCTGGCTAAAGCTAGAACCCTGAATTTTCAGGAACATGTAGGGCATAATATGGCTAACATATAATATCAATAACATTCAATTTGAACCTTTAGTTTAAGAACTATTGTCTGTCAAAGTTCGTTAGTTTTGTCACTGACATACCCACTGATAATGATCACGCTAATTCTAAGGTACTTCTAGCAGACCCACAAGCTCCAAATTTCAAACGTAATTAGTTTTAGCTTAATAACTCATAAAAATCCTAAAAATAATATTGCAATTTCAGTCACGTTTCAGAGGTATACAAACTACATAAGTAAGTTTGTAATCCTATACAAATACATGCGATTACAAAGTTACTTTTGCAGTTCCATCCTGCAAAACTATACAAACGTTATTTGCGGTTGGTAAAATAACATTCCCTTACAAAGTCTAAAAAAAGAAATGAGATCCCATAAAAAACATTCCATAGCAAAACACAGTAAAAAATACAGAAAATAGTTCTTTACCTATAGATTGCAGGAAATCCTATAAAAGTCAATGGTATCGTTTAACCAGTACGAATATTTATAGTTCGCTGAATGGCCGAATGATTTAAATTTAAAAAAAAAAGCATAGCAACGGTAAAATAAAGAGTTTAGAAATAAATTATATTTTTTTTAAATTACATATTCTATGATTTACTTCAGTCATACATATCTTGGCGATAAAGTGTGAAGTTTTTGAGAAAACTAAACATACAGCTGAAAAAATATAAACAATATTTAAAACGTTCGTCTTTGGTGGCAGATTGCGCTGAAACTATAAGTGATATCGCTTTTGTATGTATTAAAGGTTTATAGTAAATTTATCAAGCATTATTTCGTTATTACACATTTTTTATTTATCGTGTACGGTTTTCTTTTAAAATGGAAAATACCGCGCTCCGGGACATTTTCAAGGACGCGGGGGTTGAAGCTCGCCCCGGAGGGGAGCGGAGAGTAGATAAAATTTAACTTTGCTCTATAACCTAATACATATACCTACAGCACGGCTATCACTAGACGGCGCGAGAGCTTTCTCGATTTTTCTCTCACTATACGTCTCTTTCTAAGTTTTCTAATAAGAGAGAGACGGATAGTGCGACAAAAATCGAGAGAGCTCAAGCGCCGTCTTGTGATAGCCGTGCTGATGGATACAAGTTCTCCATTATTAGTTTTGCCAAATTTTCCATACATTTGAATCTAGTTTTCTTGAACTATTATGGGAATATTAATTTACATTAGTTACCTACTATGCGCATGAATATCAAATTATCATACAAATAGGTAGTAAGTTATTACACTTATTACTCATATTAGGTAGCAGAACACAAACGACCAGTACCCTACATAAACAAGATTTTTAAATGACGTATAAAAATCCTGGATCAAAAATGTTTACTCGTTGTTAAAAAAAACCCCTGTACGGTGGACGTCAAAGTGTGTTTACACTTTTGCACCTCATTTATTTGTGTAATTTTGAGATTCAACTAAAAACCAGGTTTATTTACGGAAAAAAAAATCAGTAGGTTTCACTAATCCTACACACTTTCCTACCCGACAAACATGATAAAATTTGCATTTTTAATCTCCTTTTTAGGGTTCCGTAGCCAAATGGCAAAAAACGGAACCCTTATAGATTCGTCATGTCTGTCTGTCTGTCTGTCCGTCCGTATGTCACAGCCACTTTTTTCCGAAACGATAAGAGCTATATTATTCAAACTTGGTAAGTAGATGTATTCTGTACACCGCATTAAGATTTTCATACAAAAATAGAAAAAAAAACAATACATTTTGGGGTTCCCCATACTTAGTACTGAAACTCAAAAAAAAATTTTCATTAAAAAGTGTGGGGTATCTATGGATAGTTCTTCTAAAATGAAATTGAGGTTTCTAACATCATTTTATTCTAAACTGAATAGTTTGCGCGAGAGACACTTTCAAAGTGATAACTTTCTAAAATAAGAGAATGATAAAACTAAAAAAAATACATAATGTACATTACAACACAAACTTCCAACGAAAATGAGTTTGAACGAGATCTAGTAAGTAGTTTTTTTAATACGTCATAAATCGTAAAAAGCAATTTATTTAACGGAACCCTTCATGTGCGAGTCCGACTCGCACTTGGCCGCTTTATTAGACATTTATTTGTATTTCTTAAAGCACCTTCTAATCTTCTTTTTAATGGCTGGGATTTTTTTAAACTGATTTTATTACAAGATTTCAAGCTGTCAATAACACAATGTTGAATTGCGGCCTAGGTAGTCGTTATGAATTATGATTAACTTGTTGGTGCTACGTGATGCTTATGGTTATGACTTTAGTATTATCGATTACGATTAGCGTTTCAAAAGAATACCTTCATGTGTACACAGTTGCTGTCTCGTGTAAGAATAAATAAATGGTTAAAGAATATACGAAATATTACTTCACAACTAACTTCCTTGTTCTGGAGTCAAACAAGGATTTTATTAACTTTACAGCGTTCGATATAATAATCAGTTCCGTAATAATTTTTTTTTTCCTTTCACCCATTTTGCATCACCCACGTGAACCACAGTTTTTTTTTGATAGAGATCAAAAAAAAATTGTGGACTGTGGCTTTACTAGGACGAACCCAATAAAGCGGTCTAATGGGGTATTTTCATATATCAAAATTAAATTATCAAAGTATTTTGTTTACATAGTTTTAGCCAAGTTTTAGCCATAAGAAACACGAATATAACACTATTTAGTCGGAACAGCTAATGCAAAAATCAGAAGGCGTAGATAAGAAGGACACGCACATTTAACGTTTCTATGTTTCTGCACATATGTAGTATCTTCTTAGTAGTCTGGCGTTTGTGGTTTGGTGTTGCAGTTATGACGTCACCATAATGGCGGCTGCCATTTTGACGCGAATATATTTTATAACGTTCAAATTTCAACCATTATTTACGTATCTATACAAACATTTAAAAACATCGTATCATAGCCTATTGTGTGGTTGGGAGTTGGAGAGTAGCCTGGGGAAAATCCAGGGGAAAACCTCTGGCACGGTTGTGCCACAGGAGGGGGGTGAAACAATTGAATATTGTTCCCTGAGACTGCAATCGTTCTACTCAAATGTCTGAGATAACTTCTTCCATGCATTTCTATTTTACATATTAAAACCATGTTACTAATTCTTCGTTACTTAAAATATGTACTGCGCATTTGGCTATCTTCCTATGCTATTTTGGCTACACAAACCAAGGAATGAATAGGTATATTCATGCATGCATCTTAAATTAATACTCATAGCAACGTACCTATGTGTTATACTGATTTCAGAAATTCACAATTTCTCTTTAAATATTACTGTAAATACACTTGTACAGCCCAAATACATGTAAATAGTCATAAGTAAGTTAAAAGTTGTGCCTTTAGTATCAATAAATAAATAAATAAATATTACGGGACAATCTTACACAAATCAACCTAGGCCCACGGTAAGCTCAGTAAGGCTTGTGTTGTGGGTACTAGGCGATGATATATATAATAGATACATACATATAGATACTTATATACATACATAACATCCATAACTCAGGAACAAATATTCGTGATAAATACACAAATAAATGCCCTGACCGGGATTCGAACCCGGGACCTCCAGCTTCGTAAACTACCCACTGGCACAGATTATATAATAGTTCTCCACTGGGCTACGGAGGCCGTTACAATATTTTGTATACGTTAATTTCAACTTTATTGCACAAAACAGGACCGAAAAAATGGTAGACTTAGGTAATGCATTATCTGCCAATTAACCACTGGGAATGTACATATATATATTCAGAGTCAAAATAATTATAAAAGAACTAGTTTCCATTCCACCCGCGACTTCGTCTGCGTAAACCCGGGATAAAAACTATTGTATATTTTAATCCAGGCTATAAACTATATTCGTGCAAAATTTCTTCCAAATCGGTTCAGCCGTTTAAGCGTGATTGAGTAACAAACATCCAGACATCCAAACATCCAAACTTTCACATTTATAATAGTATAGGATAGGATACTCGTATCACTTTACACTACCTGCTATAGTGCTATCAATATTGATTATTACATTGATTTATCATTGTTATAAGTGTGTCAGTCAAATAACGTTATTGGTTACTCAGACTAAATTGTGTCATTTGTCGTCGACACACATAGCTAGTGGTTCCGTTTAAGCCCGCTAAATAAAAAACAATGTTAGAAAATTTGTCAGCGCTTGTCTGTCACCCACTGCTATGGTTAGTCGACCTTTTTTCACTTAGATTTCTACGAAAGGTTAAGTGCACCTACACCCCTATCATAAATCCATCCATATCATATATAATGTGTTCGGACACCATATATAATAACCACCATTATTGCAACCAGTAACGTAACATCAGCGTTTTATATGATCCAGTGTTATTATAATGTATGAAAAGTCATAATAACATCGATATCGATGTTATTATGGAAATCTAGTTGCTCATGATTAGAAATCTAGTCGGCCATGGCGGTGCAATAAGAATAGCACAAGTCAAATCAATAATATAATGAACGATAATGAAGATAACGTAGTTATGTAACTGTTCATACGAGGGGTGATCCAAAAGTTTTGATAATCGGCATAAAAAACACAGGGTATCCGTATAATATGATTTTTAATTATTAAATACACAATTTCTTAGTTTACTTACCAATATAATATAATTATGTATAATATTTAAATTTTGCTCAATACTAAAAAAAAACTTTGGATAGACGAAATGAGGCTTACTTTTTACATCGACGCAATTGCACAGATTTTATTGAGGAGTTTTCAATATCTAAGGATAAGACGTAATAGTGCAAGAATTAGTCTAGAATACACGGTAGGTAACTAGTTTTATAGAATACACTAAGCCTGAAAAGCAGCCCTGGTAAGCGGCAAGCTTAGCCAAGAAAAAAAAACTCATAGGATTGGTATTTTTTTCTTTGGTTTTTTCTTAGACGACCTTGCTTACTTGCTATAGAATTATGATTAATCACTGTCCCTTCGTATTTATATTCATATATTTGTCACCTACGTTCACCCTATTTAAAGAAATTAAAAAATATATATTGATGGCCAGAAAAACCTACCTTGAATTGTGTTAGGTGAGGCGTGCTTAAAAAAAATGATGACACTAGTATAATTTATTTATTTCGTCGCATTAAAATAGATAATCTTCAAATACGAAAATCTTTTTTTTGAATTACCAAATCAGAATCTTGCCAACGCCGGCCCTAACATTTACCAAAATAATCCTCTCAATATATTGACGTCCAATATTTTCTATACCGTCATATTTATTTAGCTATTAAAGAAAAACAAATGTTTGAATTTTTTTTTGTATTTAGTGTATTATTGAATACCGGCACACTTCGGAATGACACTCCCAAGTTATCATCACAAGACCAAATCATGCCGATTATCAAAACTTTTGGATCACCCCTTAGGCATAAAAACACCCGTGTGAGCCCCTATTATGAAACTCGCTGACGCTCGTTCCCACACTCGAGTTAAGTGCCCTTCATTACGTACAGTCACATAATAGTATTTTATGCAACTGTTGTATAAGAAGGGTCTTAAAACAAGACTCGCATCGCAATTACAGACGCCACAAGCATTTTTAGACCATTTATACACCGTTGCATACAATACTTTTTCTACGACACATTTTAAATAAATAGCAGACTACAGAATAGTTAAACTTTACAGGCAGCAAGTTTTATATTCGAACTTTTGCTACTCACGCAATTTCTTCAGGAGTGCAGGCATTAATTTCTTCGACCATTTTAAAAGGAACGTACACTTTGTCTTCACAAACACGAATAAAATCGTAATAGTTTAGGACTAATAGTTTATCAATATCATCTTTCGTCTTTTTATTTTGAATTGTATTTTGGTGGGACATCGGAAATGTGACACCTCTTGCTTATGGTTTGTTTTGTTTTTAATTTGTTTGCACTTGCCATCCGAACAAAACCAAATCCGGACCCGGACCGAATTCAAGCTGTTTATATTTATAAATAATACCAAGAATTTATAAAACTTGTAATTTAACACAACATTTATAATATAGTAAATGTTAAATCGTAAATAAATACTTTTATGAAGTTGGCACCACTAAAGCGGCCGATTTAAAAAAGTTAAACAGTGCTTTTATGAAAAATGTATGAACCAAAAAAGTACGCTAAACAGTGCGTTTTTGGGCCATAGAGCATAGAGTTTTTCGACGATTTATTGGTGGCTATATAAATGACAGATAACGGTACAGGAGTAGAAAAACTACTATTACAAAATACAAATAAATTTTATACACAACAATACTATAAAAGCGAAATAACGAAAACCTTTTTTAAAAACTGAGATGTTACCGCAGAGCGAAACAGCGCGAGAGAAACGCAGCGTATCAGTTTGCGTGCTAGGAGCCCGCTAGGCGCCTCTCGTAGGCGCTTTCCACTACAAACGGTTTATCGCATGTTATGTTATCGTCCACGAGCGTAGCGCTACGTAATTGTTGGCACTGAATGTTTTTTCTAATGTCACGTTGATAAGACTAATGGAACAACAGGAAATAAAATAGGTAGTATTGATAAGGAACTATTTATAATGAAGACTATTTAAAAGCTCTGAAAACGAATACAGTTCAACTTGATTGACTACACCCAACAAAGGATCTCTGAAACCCCGCGTCTAATAGCAGTCGCGACAATTGTTAGGTACAGCTTGCCATTGAACTTTGTAAGAGACTACTACGCGTTACACGTGGTCCGACAATACCACGTGTTTCTGAGCACGTGAAAACCGGCTCGTCACTTGTGAAAGAACTTTTATGAACTAGGAGAGGTGTCAAGTAATATAGGAATCGTAGACACATGTGATATTTTTCTCCTGAATTGTTGTGAAGAATTGGCGGCATGTCAACGGGATGATCCGATTACTCATGACTGGGAATAGACAAGGAATGTTTGATTGACAACCGGGATATGACAATAAATTACTCTTGTAAAAACATTGCTACTGGTACTGGGTGATTAGATGACATACGTAGTTAATGCAGTTAGTTAGTAGTACAGAACGATCGAGCGAGCCATTTAAGGTATGAACCCTTTTGATCGTGTCTCAACACTGACATCCGGCACTGAACGAAAGTATTGGACGTGGGTAAACGAAGGACACTGTAAACTGGGAGTGGGCAGGACAATTTGCGAAGAAAAACGATCTCATGGCCAACGTCCGAAACGACAACACAGTCATCGAAACGTTAAGAGGCCGACCACCAGACTCCACGACCAGAGGCCGATGGATCGACGATATCTGCTAACGGCAAGAGGTTGGCATAGGACCGTGGAGAGTGGCAGCAACTTAATTAAACGTCTCTGACCTACAAACATCACCTTACTGGTATGGCTCGCAAACTCCAGACCCGAAATAACATCATCCAGAAACTGAGCGGAACCTCATGGGGAGCAAGCGCAGACGTGCTGCGAACCTCGGCGCTGTCTCTGGTTTACTCGACTGCCGAATACTGCGCACCAGTCTGGCTGGGTAGCGTCCACACCACCAGAGTTGACGTCGAGCAGAAAAAGGCCATGCGACTTATCTCCGGCACGCTCCAATCTACTCCTTGCCAGCTTGCCACTGGCTTCCAGTACTGTCAAGAATCGCCCCACCGGATTTACGTAGGAATGTCGCCCTGTTACGAGAAGTAGCGAAGATCCAGAAGAACCCGAGCCTTCCAACGCATGCGGAGTTTATGAATCCAGTCCAGGAACGCCCCGTGCAGCATTTCCAGAAAGCTGTCAGCCCAAAATTTCGATCTGAAGCTAGAGTGATCGCAGTCGTGAAACTCCAAGATGGTAGGAAAACTGGGATCCACTATTGCACCGGGCTCCTGTATAGAAGGGTTCGATCTCCCAAGGCGGGACTGGTGTAACGTCAACCGACTCCGTACTGGCCACGGTCGCTGCGCTCACTATAAACACCGTTGCGGATGGGTGGAATCTTCAACTTGCTCGTGCGGTGCCGAAGAACAAACGATTCGCCATATAATCGAGGATTGCCCCATAACACGCTACGCCGACGGACCCCAGAAGACCTGATCACCCTTGGCGACAAGGCCATCAAGTGGCTGACAAACCTTAGAATTAATTTATAGTTATTATGTTTCTGTTTTAAATAAATGCCACACGATTAAATAAATTAAACGTTTTAATGCAATAGATACGTGCTAATAAAATAATGAGAATTTAACAAATTAATAGAAGTAAATATTGTATAACTATTATATTCTGGAGGGAAATGGTAGACAACTTATTTTGTTTTCCCCCTATTTTTTCCAGCACACTGATTATGAATATTTTTGTTTACTTTTTACACGTGTCTTGTTCAGTGAACTAAAATAGTTTCGGGTGATTATTTATGAACTGGCATTGGCAATCTGTAAACTGGTACTTAGAAACAAATTTACACACTATTTGCGACATACCAGAGTGTTACATACGACATCTTAAATACTTTTGAATGAATGCCAACAACAGTAATTATGTCTGAACGTGTAGGATAGGCAGATACCAAAGAACGACAAGTGGGTACTACAGTCCTTACATATTTCAAAAATTATCTTAATGTATTACTAAATTCAATTGGCAAAATATAAAAATAACTGACAAGTCTAACTATTCTAGAAATAAGCAGCATGAATCGTTCAACAAAAAAAGCTTCCTGAAATATCCATATCGTGAATGGTTTAAATTCAAACGTAATTTATAATAATTTATTGAAGGATTAATACATGTTGCAATGACAATTACTTAATACATCTAATACATGACGAACTCGACACCCGCTGATTACGTTTGTGTAATGGCCGATAGCTGTGGTCGATTTTCACGTTTGAAATAAGCGTCCACATTTTCTAGTAACATTCAGCAAAGTTATAATTCGCTTTGCTCATTCAAATTCTTGATAATGTCCCCTATAGTAACAGCACACCCAGAAATTAAAGAGATGAATCCGAACAGCACGATGAGGCAGTCTTTCCATAGGATCCAGCGATACTTGCCGAGGTTAGGCCATCGGAATATGATGTCGATAGTGCCTGGGATGATTAGGCCCAGGATGGAGTAGAATAGAGCGCCCACGATGTTGATGATCTGTTCCAACATAGGCAGGGCTATGCCGATGGCGCCTGAAATTGTATTTAAAACTGATGAGATAGTATATTTAGCTTAAAATACATTTATAACCCAGCAGCAGAAGATAATAAATTTCTGTCAAAAATTTCATTTTTGGTACAAGCTTTTATTGCCGTTTACTTTTCTGTATACCATCATCAACTACTCATTGAGACGATTCTAACTCGATGCTCAAACTCGATGGGGTTATTAGTTCCTATGGCCACCTTCCAGCTCCAGCATCAGATCAGCTCCAAGTCATCATAATATTGCATTGTCATGCGATATACATATGCTTGCAAAATTTCAGCTCAATTGGATAACGGGAAGTGACTGAAAAATGGATTGCAAATTTTGACGGACAACTTACATGTACTTACATATTTACATACATACGAACAGTGCAAGTTAATATAAAGCTTGTAAAAATGCGTGTTATTGACAGAGAAACCTACCGCAAAACCAAACAACGAAGATTCTCATGCAAATTTGAGTAACGTTTGTGTATTGTTTCTTGACACGCGGATTGACGTATTTTGTTAAAATGTCCACCACCACGAAGAAGTGTAGAGGATACGTGAAGAAAATCGATAATGCTATGAAGGACTTAGCACATATCGCAGGCCTGAAATACAATTTATTATTTCGTTTAGGATTAGAAATTTCTGAAAAAAATCGTAATCTTTACTCATTGCTCTTTCCTAAATCTCCCAACGCCCACAAATACAATAAAAACCGGCTAATTGCGAGTCGGACTCGCGCACGAAGGGTTCCGTACTATTATCGATAAAAATATTTATTTTATTTTGTTTTTAGTATTTGTTGTTATAGCGGCAACAGAAATACATCATCTGTGAAAATTTCAACTGGAACTATCACGGTATCAGTGAGATACAGCCTGATGACAGACAGACGGACGGACGGACGGACAGCGGAGTCTTAGTAATAGGGTCCCATTTTACACTTTGAGTACGGAACCCTAAATTTGACAGTGAAATTGTATTGAGCTTAGATATCAAAAATAATTAAATAACGTTTATGTAAGGGCAGGTTGCACCAACTTACGATTAAAGACCTATCAACGTTAAATATGGCGCCGGTATCTGTCATCCCATATAAACTTGTCAAACTTTCCATACATTCAGATTTTCACGAACACCGCTTACGATTACAGACGGTTTGGTGCAACCCACCCTTAGTCTGTTTCAGTTAATTAACGCAATTTCAACTAACGCTTATATAAGGCGACGTGAGCTCAGAAATCGGATTTTTAAAAAGTCGTAGCTCTTGTTTGGATTATAATACGGCTGCTCTAAATTTAATTAGCAATCTTGAGGCCTTTCTCGAAGGAAATAAGCTATTCGAATCCTGAGTTTTTGACTTTCGCTCGATATAATAAAATCACGAATATAGGTCTAAAATACTATTAAAATTAAAAAACATGATATCCGCGTTTCCAAACACGCACTTCCATCTCGCTCACGCTTATGTTTAGTGAGAGGGAGAGAAGACCACGAACCTACGTCGCCTTAATGACGATAAGTAATAACATTGTTAAAGGATCAGAAGGTTCTTGACCCGGTTACTCCAATTTTTTTTGATAAATACAAAAAGAACATTGTCTAATGTACATACCAATCATCGACAGGTAAATTAAGCGTTATGGTGGCCATCACCGCATCGCCATATCTGAAGTAGCCGAACAGGCCTAGCACGGTGTACAGCACCAAGATAAAGCTCATGGCTATCACCAGGACGCTCGGACACCCCAGAAAATGCTGAGGCTTTTTCATCACATTCTCCACTGGCATCACAACACCGATGCCTTCCATTGCGAAAATTACTGTCCTGAATATAAATGGTCATGTTAAATTGTCATGACGAATGTAAGTAAGTTGCACCAACACTTTAGGACTAGATTTAGTGAGTATTAACTTCATACTTAGTAGAAAAATTACGGGGCGAATTAACTGTTATACTATTCATCTCGGGAGACAAAACTATCAATGTTTTGAAATATTAGTACGGCGCTCACATTTTTAAAATATTAATGTCAGTTTAATGCTTTTGAAAAGACGACAAAAGTTAGCCACGAGGGGAAAATACTTGTGGGTGTAGGTAATAGGGTAGACGCCTGGAAAACGGCTGTAATATACTAATATTATAAAGAGGAAATGTCTGTATGTAGGGGGTAATTTCCGGGCCTCCTTAACCAATTTCAATAAATCCAATTTGATTCCTAGGCCATCATAAAACCTTGCCGTTGTAAATGCTATGTCAATACGGGTTACTGGGATTATTGCGTCTTTATGTAGCAGTTTAAATGACAGGGTTCTACGGTAGCCCAGGAATAAAATTGGTTGGCTGTACATAGGCTATATTTTATCCCACGGCTTCGCTTGCGTTCTTAGTAATAAACAAGCGAAACCGCACAGGCAGCTACGTGCACATCATGACAACCCCAAGTTCAGCTACCTACTCGTGAGCATAGCTTTCTCTTGTCTTGTGAAAAACAAACCAAAATAATCTAATACTTACGATAAAAAAGCAGGAAATCTAGATATATTTCCCGTCGCCCTTGCACTCTCGATGGATATAGGATCTTTAAATATGTAGTATAGACATATAATGAATGTTAGGACCAGCAATATATTCGCCAGGAACGAGAAAGGCGCCAGCCATTTCAGATGTCTTATTTGGGTCATAATACTTAATGGTACTAAAAGAATAAGACAGTAATACTGTACTGAAAGAGTTACGACGGGGAAGTAAGTGTCCAATAGCTGAAAAAAAGTTAAATTTCTACTTTAATAAATCTCTCTCTACTAAAGTAAGTGGCATGCGGTAAAGATGGGAAAAATCATGGTAGATGAAAAAACTACAAAGATATCTTTTTTGTACTTCAACAGGCTGCTAAATGGAAAGTTAAGCCTTATTTTCCTATGATGATTGCGCCAAATTGCTGATCTAATCTAAGTTTAATCGGGATGAGTGCTTGAGCATGAGGTTAGAATCAAATTACGTAACTTATGCAACCCATTTGAAAAAGTCCATCAGAAAAAGAAGAGAAGAAGTGAATCAGATTAAATAATTAGTAGTTTCCAAGTTTCTCGCGAGCATGTAACATTAACAATAAGGTTTTTTCAATTAATTATTCTTATTATATTCTATTTTATATATAGAACCTGAAAACATGCTTTACAATAGGTGTACAAATGTAAATATATGTATGTGGACATGCTGACTAACCTGTTTAATATTTTCTGATATGAGTACCGTAAATATACAGCAAACACCAACATAAGTGCAGAGTAATGAAAACTCCGCGAATACACTGAAAAACATTAATTAGTTAAACTTATGGCCTTAACCATAATCGTTCATTAAACCAATTTTAGCTAAAATGCTGGTAAAATGGTTTGTCTTTATCTGCCACTGAAATGATAAGATGAGCGAGAGGCATGCATACCACATTTTAGTTAACAGAGGTTTCTTAAGTTTTGTGAATAAACTGGATTAAATTATAACGGGACGACCGACCTCGCTGTGATGTGACATTATTTTTAATATGTTGTGTACACACTACATTTACCGCGATATTATTAAAATGCCTAGGTATTATAAAAACAACGCGTACCTAGGTGTAAGTTTTCGTCGTTGAAATAATAGTTTTTTTGAAGTAAAATTATAATTGAGCAAACTAATAATCAATATACAACGGAAGCATGTTTTGGGAATCACTAATGAAACCCTGACTTGGGAACTATAATTTACAGATCTTGTTAGACATAATCCACAAAAGCTATAGATTTTAAATTAAAAATAACCAGGACTTCAATGATTATTGAACAGATTTTCGTTCTATAGCTTGTACCTACGTAGATATAACCTCATTGAACCATTTGAATTTTCCGTCGAGAAAAAGGATTGGAATAAGTGGCTATATCTACGAAGATATACATTATTTGGTCATCATTCCTATTATCCTTAACCAGAATGTACATCATATACTGTTATGTGGTCCAATTATTATCATATTTATAGACCGCCGGTATAATTATTAACTAATGGCAATAATGTAAGCGTTTGCATGATTGCTATTAACTATGATGAGGAGCATTCTGGATTGCATGCATGGAACTGGAGCTAATAAAACACATATATTATGTCGGTAACACTAATAAAATAATAGTACATTACTGCAGAGGCAGTGAAGTAAGGGATTGCTGGACGAGTTGTTAGAGTATAAAACTGCTTTAAAATATGATTTTTTTCTCTGTAGCTGACTACCTTGCGGCTCTAGCATAGGGTCGGACGGCTTTAGGGCCGTTGGCAAAGGCTGCCCTGCACGTATCTGCGTAAGTCAGAAGCGGTTTCCTCTCCACCTTGCAGCATTCGCGAGAAGTGTTCACCTGAAACCACATCAGGGTCAAAGTTTAAGAACCAAATTCATAGGGAACCAATTAATTTTTTTTTGAGGAGTTGGAACCCAGTTTGATTAAATTTTACTTTTTATACGGTTTGGTATATTGTCAAGATTGGATATGCCTATTTTATTAAAAATGGTTTTATACTGAAGTATGCCATTTTGCCCAGAAGTTGATCAATGTGCCCGAAACCTGAACGTTTTGACACCAATATTTGTAGAAAAATGTATCACCGCGCAGCCTCTCAACTTTGGTCTGGTAATAATTGTTATAACAATTTATACTAGTCAACAATCACAATATTGATACTAAACACAAAAGAGTTCATATGTACCTTTTACATAGGGTTACAATTATAAAATATTGTTTTCACTTCTCATGCTCTAAAAGTTCGTCTTTATGTCGTGCGTAGGCGACATAAAGTCGCTTTTTATGCTCTAGAGCATAAAGTAAAATCTTCGTCGAAGACCAAGGCAATCGCTGCAACAGCCACACGAACATCTTTAACTTCATACAACAACCTCTTTATTTTATTTCGTTTCGTTCGTATTCTAAGACCAAGGCAAAGATACCAACAGCCAAAGTACACAATAAAACTTCATGAAATAAACTTATAATTTGTATTTCGTCTCATTTATTATTTTTTATATTTGTTTATTTTTCAATTTAGTAGATCAGTATAGTATTTAAGCCATAACAACAACAATTAAATTAGCATTTACTATATTTACGTGTTGCTGTTTCATTTCCTCGCAATCGAAGTGAAAAGTAGAGTGTACAACTCGTCCATAAAACCCATTTTACACTCGACTTTATATCTATCCTCGCTCGCAAGCTCGCTCGGATGGATAAACGTCTCGAGTAAAATGGTGCGTTTTATGCACTTGTTGTACAATCTACTATTTTTACGTATTAATCTTTAAAACAATTTGTCATTGATATATCATTAGAATGAATTATGCTACGGTAGCCTAGTTATTCAGGCATGCGGCTGTCAAGTGGTGGTCGTGGGTTCAAGTTCGAATCGCGGCTCGTACCAATGAGTTTTTCGGAACTTATGTACGGAATATTTACAGTTAGCTTTTCGGTGAAGGAAAACATCGTGAGGAAACCGGTCTAATCCCAATAAGGTCTAGTTTTCCCTCTGGGTTGCAAGGTCAGATGGCAGTCGCTTTCGTAAAACTAGTGTCTATGCCAAATCTTGGGATTAGGTATCAAAGCGGACTCCGGGGCCCTTTGGAGCACAACCGGGAATAACGCTAGGAAATGAAAAAGATAGATTTGTTGGGTTTCATATATAAATTTCAGATTTCATGTTAGGTAGGTACGTATCTTTGTTATTAAGACGTTCATTTTACTAACCGCTGCCTTAAATTTGAACGACTAAATTTTAAACGTTCAAATTCTGGACACGATATCTAAGAAATGAACGAACAAAAATCAACAGCGTTCACTTATTAGCATGGAGGCCAAAAGTTGAACGAGTAAATTTTATTCGTTCATATTCTGGGTAAGGTTCTTTGTTGAACAATGGGGGTTTTTATAGTAAAACAAACCAAAAATAACCGTGTTGCGAATCGATATTCACGTTCAGCTTTTGGTTTAAAAATCAACGACTTGGAAACGATTTATTTCAGCCATAAAAGTTCCATGTATTTTCAATACGAATTTATATAAGCATTTGTAAAAACTATACCTTGCCCAAAAGTTGAACGCCGTTCAACTATTGGTTCAGGGTACACAGAGTTGAACCACAACATGAAATATCTCATAAATTAACTATAAATAGGCATGCATAATACATAATCCTTTAAAGACATTAATCAAAAATCCATATCACGCAAAACAATGCATGTGGACATTTCGTTTAATTTTATACGTAATTTAGAATAAATTTAAATTTGGGTTTAAGTAGATCTCCATACAAACGTTGCTTTTGGCGCGAGGTCTGGACGCGATGACCGCTCACCGCTGCGTGTGTGACGTAACGTATTGGGAGTATATTTTACCAGCCTCGGCAAAGGAATGCCGCGTAAGGAAAAAAATACCCCGAGTGCGTAATAATAGTTATTTATGCTACAAGTGCGGAAAGTAGATGATTTCCGACGAGTGTCATTTTTATACGTGAGCGAGTGAAGCGAGCGCGATTATGATGGTCTGACTTTATGAGTTTGTATGGACCTATGGGGGAATCTAGGGACTTATTATATACTTACTTAAAAAAATCTTTTTCCATTGTACTGGGCGATTTTAAGGTCATGATCAGAAATGACCAAAAGCGAATAAGATGCTGGCACTGAAGAACATTTCCCATGAGACCAACTACTAAATCGCAAAAAAAACAGCTATTCCATTCATTAACTCTCAATTAACTCGACTTTTAATTGGCTCTATAGTATGTGTTTACCTAATTTACCTATGCAATTTGTTGAACCTACTTGTTGTTTAGTAATACAATACAAATACAAAAATATTTATTCAAAACTAGGTACAACCAAGTACAACTTAATAACAGTATCAAGGATGATGACTCTTTGTAAGTATTCAAGATACCTGTGTTAAGAGACATCGTTCTTTCGTGGATGGTAACATACGTTTTTCTACTCCTGTACCGTTATCTGTCATTTATATAGGCTGTAGCTCAAATTTAATGACACCACTAATAAGTCGTCGAAAAACTCTATGCTCTATGGCCCAGAAACGCACTGTTAAGCGTACTTTTTTGGTTCATACATTTTTCATAAAAGCATTGTTTAACTTTTTTTTAAGCGGCTGCTATATTGCAGTGGTGCCAACTTCATACACAAATATTTCGAAATAAAAATATTTATTTACGATTTAAAATTTGTATATTATAAATTATTTACTACAATAATAATAAATCATCATCTATTGTGTGTTTGTGTGTTAAATTACATGTTTTATAAATTCTTGGTATTATTTATAAAAATAAACAGTTTGAATTCGGTCCGGGTCCGGATTTGGTTTGGTTCGGATGGCAAGTGCAAACAAATTAAAAACAAAACAAACCATAAGCAAGAGCTGTCACATTTCTGATTTCCCACCAAAATACGGTCCAAAATGAAAAGACGAAAGGTGATGAACTATTAGTGCTAAACTATTAAGATATTATTCGTGTTTGTGAAGAGAAGTGTACGTTCCTTTTAAAATGGTCGAAGAAATTAATAACTGCACTCCTGAAGAATTTGCGTGAGTAGCAAATGTACGAATAGAAAACTTGCTGCCTAAAAATTTTAACTATTCTGTAGTCTGCTATTTATTTAAAATTTGCCGTAGAAAAAATATTGTATGCAACGGTGTATAACTGGTCTAAAAACGCTCGTGGCGTCTTTAATTGCGATGCTCGCCAAGGCTCGCATCGCAACCCACGCCACTCGCGTTTTAAGACCCTTTTTATACAACAGTTGCATAAAATACTATTATATTAGTGTAACATTATTAAAACTTACAGATAACTTTTAATAAGCTATATAAAAAATTGCACAAGGAGCTTTGAGAAATAAAAAAAAATATATATATATTTATATAATACAATACGTGCGTGCGTGCGTGCGTGCGTGCGTGCGTGCGTGCGTGCGTGCGTGCGTGCGTGCGTGCGTGTGTGTGTGTGTGTGTGTGTGTGTGTGTGTGTGTGTGTGTGTGTGTGTGTGTGTGTGTGTGTGTGTGTGTGTGTGTGAGAGAGTTTGTGTGTATGTGTGCTTGTTTGTTTGTGTGTATGATGTGTGTGTAAGTGACTATTTATGTTACTATTTACTATTTAGTCCTTACTAAAACATTATCTTTACATAATTTACTACTTACATTAAATCTTAGACTACTCCGACTAGTACGTTTTCAATATCTAAATAGTTTTTTGTGTTAATCCAGTTTCTTAACTTAGCCTGACACTCTTTAAAACAGGACTTGTGAATATAAATATGCTTATTTATGTAATTGTATAATTTAGCTGACTGAGCAGCATACTGCCTCTTTGCAAATGCAGACTGTGTTATGGGTGTGGATATAATATCGGGTTTTCTTCTCTTTGTTCTTGTGTCGTTTCTTTCAGGAGTATATATAGTGGTTTTGTGTCTTTTTTAGTAATACATTTAATACGTACAGTTTTCTTACTGAGAATAATTCAACAGTTTTATGGAGGTTGCTGGTAGGAAATATGTAGGGCTTTGAGTACATTACCTTAAGTAATGCCCTCTGCGCCCTCTCTAGCTCTAGAAACTTTGTTTTAGTAGCCCCACCCCAGATCGGGATGCAGTAGATTAGTACTGATTGAGCCAGGATTAGTAGTATCTTTAAAAATTAATCATACAAATATGTTATGAATTACTTACAAATATGTGAACGCAGTGGCCACAAATAAGGGCGATGACAATCGTGCAAACGATGCCAACTACCCAGCCAGCGTTGGCGAATGCTAAGGGCATTGCCAGCAAGCCAGACCCCAGCGAGGCCTTGAGCAGGTTAGCAAGGGCTCTGGCATCTCTGAAAAAATAAGTTTAAGTTGTTATAATTCGAAACTAACTACGGGGCTTGCAAGAACATGCACACGGGACATGCACATGAGTATAATGCCCTTATACGCTCAATCAAACCCCCTTGGTTTTTATGAAGTAGCATAGATTTGTCGTATGGTAGCTGCAAAAAAGTGGTCAAAAACTGTTATACTCAACTTCTCAATTCGATCCTAATGCCTGTCTCAGAATCTTCTAGATATCCTCTTGGCACAAAGCAATGACTGCAATTTTACGACACTGTCTCAAATTAAGTATTTTTGTAAAGATCTCTAGTACCTAACCAAAAATGTACTCGTACCTACAAAGATTTTTATTACAGCGAGAGGAAAACTATTCACTAGTAAAATATGTTATGGTTATACTTACGAATTCGGCTTTTCCACTTTTCTGTGCTCGAAAGGGTTATAATCGTTTCCTGATACGGCTCCGTTCATGTTTGTATTATTTTATTTCACTGTTATAGTAATAAATTGCTCAACTAATAGCACTGTCATCAGACACTTGACGTGATTAGTATTGAAGGGCGATTAACTGTGATTTTATAACAACGTCTTAACACAAGTGCTGGCTGCCGTTATCGAGATATCAATGCAGTAAAGTCACTGGAGCTCATATATTGTGTGAAATGCGCCTATTATACTGCATCATCTGTGCCAATAAATGCATTACTAACACTTGTTTGAGACGATTTTAATGATTTGTGTTATAATCGCACATTTAAGGTAGTGACAGTGCGGTAATTTCTCATAGCATTTTCTTTAAGTAATTATGCTGTATTCTCCCCGAACCTAACATTCATGTGAATATATATAACGATTTTATGATTTTAATCCCGTTTATCTTTTTGATAAAATTGAGATAAAACAAAATGAGCTCACGTTGAGTCCATATGAACATCAGCATCTAGGTACGATCTTAGCAGTAACAATAAATGGGCTAAAGTACACTGTGATAAAAGTGTGCTATTATGGTAATTTTGCAGCAAGGTGGAATAATCGACAGGCGAAAAGAGTTCAGATCCAAGCTCGCACGTTTCATTCGACGTTTTTCAACACTGCTGCGATGGAAAAAAAAACATTCCGTAAGAGGAACATTTTGTAGGTATGCTGATGGATGAGTGATTCTTTTGATAGCTAACAGGGTCAGTCTTCTTAAGTACAGGGTGGGCAGCTGAAAGGTATACTTTTTTACTTCTGATACATAGTTAAGTTACCCCCAAAATTAACTGATTAAAATAAGTTTATTATTTATAGGGGGGGACAAAACTCACGATTCTTTTGATGCAAATATCAAGGGAAGAGACGGCAAATTTATTACGGAACATTTTAAGTTTGAGACATGTGTTACACGACGTTTGCAGGTCAACAAATCGTAAAAAATCGTAACAACTAATCGAGTGTGTATGTGTGTATGACGAGTGTGTTAACATATTAATAAATCTGACACGGTAAAAGCGGTCGCTCGATTGTCAAACCTAGCTTAATCTAATTATGAATACCCAATTACCCATGTGTGCATGTACCTATTAACTATTTATTATTAACTATTATTGTATTTTGAACCCATGTAAAACTACTTTAAATTCATTATACATTAGTACGTAAGGTTTATCTGTCAGTGCTAATTATTACATTAAATAAATATAAGTGTAAATAAAAAAAATTTCGAAGGGTAAGTTAAAGCAATTGAAAAAAATCATGGACATAGTATTTATTAAATTCTTTCACCGAAAATTATTAATAAAAAAATATAAATAAATGTAAATAATTAAATTTTCGAAGGGTAAAGTTAAAGCAATTGAAAAAAAACAGAACAAGATCTGTTCAAAGGTTTTCTTTTCGAGATATTGCTGAAAAACTGCCTTCCCTGTAGAAAAGGACGTAAGTGCCGTAAGATTTCTGTGACGATCATCATCATCATCATCATATCAGCCGAAAGACGTCCACTGCTGGACATAGGCCTCCCCCAAAGATACTTATGTGACGATACGACCGTTTTAATAGGCACAGAACCCTTCGTTGCGCGTGGTCAGACACGAACATGTCCGGTTTTTTTCATTCTAAATACACAGACCTATTACTTATGAGTGATTAAGGTGCATCCACACAGTCTTGCGTGGCAGCTTGCAAACTATGTGGTAGAGCGAGATAAGGAGATACGTGATCTTGGTTTTCTCGAGCTATGTTATAGCTTGCAGGAATGCCGTGTTGGACCGTGTGGATGCGTCTGTAGAGCTATTTTTGGTGGGTAATATTTTTTTAATAAAAACTAAAATTATCAGTCATGTAAGTGACCCTACTCTATTTCTAGGGCCGTAAGGACGTATCAGATATTTTTGCACGCATTGCTATGGCAGATGTTGACACAATTAAAAAGAAAAGTTTTCAACCACACGCCAAATCAACAAGACATTTAGTGCGGAGTTAAACCTTATATCAAAGCAAGAAGGTTGCTATCGCGCTGGGTTCATAAATATATCAGTCGTTGGAGTTGAACCTGCGGTGCGGATATTATATGCGTCGTTGGCGTCGAAAAGGTTAAATGATGACACACTTCAACATTCAGCATTGTAGTTTAAGTTAGTTGACAATAACTCATAAGCAGGTGTTATACAGTTAACCACATACAGTGAATAACACATTTCCATTGAGGTGTAATAAATAACATCGGCGTAAATAGCGATCTTGTGATTCTTTTAAGGACAACTTGTGGTTTAATAACTTAGACTTACTAACACTAAGTAATGTAGACCCAGTCACCTGACCTAACCTCGATACCTCGGATTACTAGATTTTTTAAATAACGCTTTAATCAAGTGTCAAGTCAAGACTAAACAACAACGGAATCTAAATATAATCAATATAAAATTGACCTTATATCTCATTACTAAGTCCTTAATCCAGTTTGTCCCCAAGCTTACAAGTAGAAATACCTACAGTAAATCATTAAGATTAAAACTCTTAATACATTCTTTGAGTTATTTAATGCATTTAATAAATACTTAGGCTAAGTCCACATCAATACACAAGTAGTGTCCGACCGAAGGTTCGGTTTCGGTTTTCTGCCAGTTTCGGCCAAAAAATCATGTTTCGGCCGTAGTTTCGGTTTCGGCTAAAAAACGGCTGAACCTTTCGGCCGAGCCGGAACTTACGAAACGGTACTTGGGGTCGCGTTCGGCTAACTTCGGGTGTGCTCCCAACCGGCAATATGGCGTAGCTCGCCGCCTCGCCGGCCACCGGCTTAGTGAAGTGACGCTTTGTGTGCTTGTTCCCAGAATTATGGTAACTTGTAGTAAACCTTGTTTTATTTTATACAACCTTCATGAGTTTCAGGTGTTACATTGTTAATATGTGTATAAAAGCGGTTTTACGTCATTTTTTCAACGATTTTAGCAAGTCTACAAAAGGTTCGGTTTCGGTTTCGGCCGAAACTAGAGCCAAAGCCGAACCTTCAGTTTCGGTTTCGGCAAAAAACATGTTTCGGTCGGACACTTACAAACACATTGTAATTAATATCATAATCTTGTAATTTTTTAAATCTCAATATGTATTTTGATGTAGGTACCTATCTGTTTGTGTGACAATAAACATTTTCTTTCTTTCGTTGTCGTGCACATTTTTCATTTTATTATATCAACCAAAGATTACACATTAAATCGAGAAGATAAAATATTTCTTTGACACGGTTCATATAGGTATGAAACGCTTCGTGTTAGTGTAGGTAGAGACACTTCACAAGTATTGTTTGGAATTTCGAAGGCTGTCTCTGACGTGTATATTTGTTTGCGACAATTTTATTTGGTTTTCCAATAAGCTATCCAGCTGGCTGAGGATCTCCTCAAATCATTGTTCTTTTACCACTTTATTACTCTTCAAATCTTTATATTTATTATCTAATTATTTAATCTATTAGCTTTACTTTCAAACATATACCACTATGTACCTACCTAAATAGAAGTCATAAAATGCATTGCCAATTTTTTCATGTCAGTTACAATTACAACTTACAACTCAACTTGATCCGAGGGATTGTAGATTGTACCCGTAGAAATCGTGCTTTGATTTATTTTAATACATACATTTTGTGCTTACAGAGCGGACTCATACCGTCAGCTTCCAACCCTTTAACTCGCAAAAAATGGCCAACGTCCAGAATTTAAGCCTCGGTGGTGCTGAATAGCCCAAACGATTCTGGCCAGGAAAAAAAATACAGAAAAACGGTCAACGGGTACCTTATTTAAGTCTAGCCGGCTGGACTATGCGAATTAAAGGGTTAATTCTTTTCGCGAATTCCTGATGCCACAAAATCTTACTTCAGCATAAACTAAACAGTTTTACCCTGTAGAATTTCAATGATGTCTATAACAGTAACAGTGCAGCCAGAAACTAGGCATAAGAACCCAAATAAAACGATGAAGCAGTTTTTCCACAGGACCCAGCTGCATTTTCCGAGGTTGTGCCATCTAAAAACTGTTTCGATGACGCCGGGGATGACGAGACCAAGGATAGAGTAGAACAGCGCGCCGACAATGTTGATGATATGCTCTAGGAGAGGTAGAGCCATGCCAATACCAACTGCGGACAAAATTTAATCTATAAGGTGTAAGGTAAATAAAATTATCAATAATGATGAATTTTCTCGAAAAAATAATGATGTCAAATGGAGAAAAAAGTAAAGCAGGGGATTATATGTATAATCACAAAGTTATAAGTATCCAAAGTTTTAACACGGTGTATATTCCATCCCTTTTCCGCAAAACGCACCTTCATATGAAACGATTCTCATTTACTATGACGCTCGGGGATCGTGACGTCACAATCCACGAGCGTTGATGTCTCTCCAACAAGCAATATTAAAACGGTTGTAACTTCGTAATTTTTTGAGATATCTGAATGGGATTTTCGTCACTAGGCATATTTTTTTGCCTTCTTTCTTTTGGAGTAATAATACATTTTTAGTCTACACCCCTATTGTAGTTGAATTTTTAAGAGAAAACGTATGTCTATTATATTACGCCCCGAGTCTCAGATATCGAGTGAACCCAGGGTAGAGCTGCGGGATAAAACATAGTCTATGTCCACCCGGAAGGTGCATTCTGTACCCATACTGGTGACATCAGAGGAGTAGTTCCAGGGATTACTACATACAAACTTACACAGCTACACTCGCACAGAATTTTATTATACAAATATAGCCTGCTTCCATTCCGAAGGTTAATTTTATACACTGGTGAAATACATTTTTTTATTGGATATTAGTGTATTGGGGACTACTGCCCGTTCCCTCTTATCCATGAGAGGAGCCTGTGCCCAGTAGTGGGACGTATATAGGCTGATATATTATTATTGGTGTATTATTTATATTGTCAATCCACAACTGAAGAAGTTTAAGCACCTAAAATCCTGGTTCCGCTATTGTGACAAATCAATTCAAATATTTGGGCCTAGTGTTTTATAGAAGCCAAAAAAGTGACTTCCCATTTTATTACAAATTACTTTAGTTTAGATCATTACAAATGCGAGACTAAAACTCCTGCGTTTCTAATATGTGTAGTTTTTGAGAAATACATTTTTGAAAATCTTGTTTCTGACACCCTAAGTATTACGAAAAACATTATATATTGCTAATTATTAATTAAACTTATCTGTTGTTTAAAGTGTTGAATAAACCCTTCCAAGACATACATTTAGAGGCAAGTACGACTTCTCTAGGTACATTTGTTACAAAGATATTAATGATTTTATTGATTTTGGTTTTTATTTTTTTTTCTTCCATGTTCCGCCGTAGTAGGACGCGAAATTTGTATGACAGCTTTATTATTATGTCTTCTATCTACCCTATTTTTTACAAGACCTAATTTCATGGAATATTCAAGTAATCACCTAAACACTTTATATCCGGTTTATCCGGCCACTAGGGTTGACACTTCGGTATTTTAAATTTTAAACGCCGTTTGTTCGGAAATCCTATTATTTATGGTTTTCTTGGATCGCCAAGACTTAAAATTTTTTTATTGAGAGTAATCTTCGATATTTGATTTTGATGTTCACAAAACATGACGTAAGAGTTAAGCAGGTATTGAGATTACTGTTTTGTATTATGAGTATTGTATTTGCATTTTAAAATAATATGTAGGGGTGATCACGTAACGTTTCGAACGCGCGTTAGGACCATGCAACTGTAATTTTTCCATATAAAAACTGACAGATTTACCTAACGTACAGTCAGAATCAAAAGTAGCTACGTAATTACAAAATACAAATACAAAATAGTTTATTTGACTTTTTAACACGGTATAAAAACAAACAAGGTTGGAACCTTCCATTAAGCCTCCTTCCAGTAATTGAAGACGTGAAAAGCTCTTATTCCCTTTTAATAAAGACTATTGACGTCTTCCTTTGCGTAGCTACTTTTGATGCTGACTGTACGTACATACAATGCGTTACGTGATCGACCTCCTGGCCAAAAACTTGTTTTATTAGTTTCGCCAAGAGCTGAAACTTGCGCTTATAATTATTGCCTAGTATTTTGTAAATTAACTACTTGTAATTTTAAATTTAAGGGAAGTAATAATCACGAATTCCGTTTTGTTTTTTTTTTATTGAAATGTATGATACCCGGTCAGAAACCTGTTTTATTAATTTCGCCAAGAACTCACACAAATTTTCGATGAAATGCTACGTGTGACTTGGGAAGGAGTCTACCATGAGGTGCAAGATGGGGCAGAGAGCCTGGAAGTAGAAGAAGACATTCAATGACTTGTCATGCTTCTTGTGTTGATTTGTCTTGTCATGGTCCTTAATAAAACACTAGGTAATTGAGATGGGCAATGTAACCAAATTCTCAATAGCTAAGAAATAATTACTGAATCTTAAAAAACTAATTATTTAATATGTGTAGGTACCTAATAATGTTTTCGTTCACCACCCATATAAGTGCTATACCGTGCATACTATGTTAATTTTATATTCAGGAAATCCGGATACTGGTAGTGGCAGCCCTGACCGAAAATTTTAATTGACTGTTGATTAAATGTTCCATGGAATTAGGACTTGTAAAAAATAGGGTAGATAGAAGACATAATAATGAAGCTGTCATACAAATATCGCGTCCTACTACGGCAGAACATAGAAGAAAAAAAATAAAAACCAAAATCTATAAAATCATTAATATCTTTGTAACAGATGTACCTAGAGAGGTCGTAATTGCCTGTAAATATACATTTACCTAATAATCCTTTCAAAGATATATCTTTGAAAGGATTATCAAACATTTTGAACAAAAAATAATTTGCAATATATAAATGTTTTTCGTAATATCCGGCTGTCAGAAACAAGATTATCAAATTTTTTTTTGTCTAAAACTACGCATATTAGAAACGCGGGAGTTTTGGTCTCGCATTTGTAATGATCTAAATTACAGTAATTTGTAATAAAACGGGGATGTTACTTTTTTGGCTTCTATAAAACACTGTGCCTGCTAACAAAATTATGCCTTACCATTGTAAATAAGATTTACGCTCAAGCCACTACACGTGTAGATAATTTTCTCTCTACAAATTACGAATTCTACATTAATAAGTAGATAAAGTTAATCGTTATTACAAATCAACCACTCAACATGTTAACATATTATCTACACATTTATCGCAAACCAATATCATAATAGTACATTTCGATGCTAGTGCGGAAAGCATATCATTACTTCACGAGTGCCGAGATATCTTGCCACGAGCCGTAGGCGAGTGGTAAGACTCGGGACGAGTGAAGAATGAAATTTCCGCACGTGTATCAAACGACGTTTTTTAATACAGTTGCGAAAAAGTATGAAAAACAACAAGTAAAACCAGATTTTTTTTTATTTGAACAACTTCATTATTTTTCAACTGTATTACAATGATGTTACAGGATTAATAATATAAAAGTTTCAAATTCCTTACTTGTTGTTTTTCTTATTTTTTCGCAACTGTATTAAAAAACGTCGTTCGATACAGGTGGAAAAGTAAAAAGCACTAGGTAGTGCGCAAAATACAACTTTGCGCACGATTTGCAGCTACAAAAAGTAGGTACCACTTTTTGAGCAACTGTATTAAAAAGAGATTTTTTTATTGTTAGGTACCTACTGTTAAATCACTTGATATCTGATTTTTATCAACATTTTTAACGGTGACAGTCCTGCAGCCTTTTCTTAAATATAAACAGGTAAAGCCGTCTAGATATTATAAAACTAGGGTATTAAACAACACTTTGAACCACTTGTAAAAACAACAACATGTTTAATCTGGGGCTCTATTCACGACTTTTTAATGATATTTCGTGATATTGCCGATGTTCATAATATATATGTATTCTGCCATATTTTGATTACTAGGCATTGGCCTCCTCGTTTCGCCGATTCCCCAATGCTGGGGTCGTGACTCATCATGACCTACATTTTACCTAGGCCATCCATTGGGCCCTATTACTACGAGGTTGACGGTACATATTTCATCTGTCCAACGCATTGGGCTTTCTTTGGTCTACTCGCCTATTGATTTCCCTTTTATTTTCCCTTAATTAGGCATTTATATATATTATACCTCGTGTGTTCATAACTTTTGAGACAAGAAAAAAACTCAAAATATAAAAAACAGAAACAATTTATTTTAATAAAACGAACATAAATCGGGCTTAACAATGTGCATTGAATAAATAAAAATAAAAAAAATATTAGAAATGACCGCCTCTATTTTCGATACAGGCCTTTAAGCTCACTGACCACTCGTCAATAGCGGCACACACCTATTCTATAGGGATTCGCTTCGATTCTCTAACTAGCGTGCGTTTTAGGGACTGGTTTGGATGTGACTTTCGGCATGCTCTTAGCTCCAATTCTGTCCACAAAGCGTAATCCAACAAGTTAGTCAGGGCTTGACGAAGGCCATTCTTCAGTACTAATAAAGCTTGGTAAATTCTCTTTTAGCTACTTCTGTGTAAATTTCGTTTTATGCCATCTCGATAAAGAATGACAAATAATCGAATAATATTTTTTTTTCAAATAACAAGATTCCAAATTCAAAATTTGAAACACTGAGCAAGCTGCGGGCATGTTCTTATTTCAAATTCAACTTTTTAAATTCGTCTCAAAACTTATGAACACACGAGGTATATACAAATCAAGATGGTAATTTAGGTCATAACATGACCGCTACGTAACGAGCCAGTACTATATATCGTAAATACAACAGCAATGTTGATTCGTAATTTTCCAGGAGTCTGAATCATAATTAACACAACAACGCCAGAACTTGATGGATTCCTGTAAACAGTCAATTATTTATTTCTTAATGAATTACTTTATAATGATTGTAACGAATTTTTGTAAGGCCCTTACAAAAATCCCTTGCCCAGCAGCAGACGTCTATAAATAAGTTGATGAAGATCATATATCACCTAGAATAAGCACGGAATATCATATTAGGTAAATACTTAAAACTAACCACAACAACACACCCCGATGACGCGCGCTGCCACGTGTGTAACTGCCTTGTAGTTCTGCTTAACGTGGGGGTCGCTGTGTTTGGTGAATACTTCGAAGACCACGTAGAATTGAAGAGGGAAAGTGAAAAATATAGATAGCGCTATACACACTTTTGCGCATATCGCTGGCCTGAGGATAGAAAAAATTATAAGTGAGAGTAGACCATAGAAGTAATCTTTAAGCGCGAAGAAATATTCCAAAAAAAAAACTAACGTGTTTTAAATTTTATCGTACATTTAGTACCTATATATGTGCCTACTGATCTGTATTCTGCTCGATTCTTTTTGATAACCTGTAGATTGTAGGTCTCCTCAAACTAGCTCATTAATGTAGACGTACATTGGATGATATGCTATATAACGGGTTAATAGATTAGACGATCAATTGTCGTTTTAATAATACTCGAATGCCTCGACTTTAAATCTTCTTAATAATCTACTCTTTTAAATTATGGGCTATTTTGTGTTAATCAGTAATATAAGTGCAGCGCATTACTAGTAGTTGTTCAGTTAAATATTCCAATACTTTCAATAATGCATGATTTACCTAATTATACCTATAAGCGACGAGCTTCTTATGACGCTCATTGTATTTATGTTCTATGGCCTCCCTGAGACAATCAGAG
Organism: Epinotia brunnichana; assembly: GCA_963854355.1. NCBI lineage: Eukaryota > Metazoa > Arthropoda > Insecta > Lepidoptera > Tortricidae > Epinotia > Epinotia brunnichana. The sequence goes on from OY977940.1 coordinate 21,137,429, forward strand.
TAAATAGTACATTATGATACAAGTGAGGTATGTTGGTCATTACATCAGAGGCGGAATTGTCACGCGAACCGTAGATGAGCGTGATAATAGAGCCGAGGATGTAATTATCAAAGCTCACGCGTGTCATACGACGTTTTTCAACACATTTGCGAGGAAAAAATCCTTTTCATAAAATGAACATGTTACAGACTCCTTAGTTGTTTCCTTTAGTTATTGATGATAACATGTTTTTACTCACATATTTGTACATCTCCAAGAATGTACAGTGGCGTCAATTCTATTTATCACTTTTCTATTCACTACGAGTCAACATTTTTAACAATGACCAAACACGCATCATCAATGTTTACAAATATTTGTGAAATTACCTATAATGGCGCGCAACTATTTTTTTTCGTGAAGTTCGCGCAGTGCGCCCGCAGCGAGGCTTAGATGAAATCTCTAAACAGCCAATACAAAATAAAATAAATATTTTCTTATTCAATATAAATTCATGTAAAATGTTATCAAAAGTAAATAGTTTTACTAAATGAAACGTTTCTATATCATATCCAACAAGAAATAATCAAATAATCCACAAGAAGGATTTAATTTGTTTAGTCGAGTAAGAATCCATTTGCCGAGAATTAAAAACAAACCTGTATAACCCGGTCAATTTAAGAATGCGCCGAGTCCATACAGAAGGTATACCTTGCTGCAAGGTGCCAACGTGTCTTAATTGGGATATAAACATAACTACACGAGTGTCGTAATGTTATTAAACACGCGTGTTTAATACCCAGGATTATGAGCCCAAAAGCGGCACAATAAGAGGCACGTTACGAGCAAATGTGTTGAAAATGTTATTTATCTACTATAGCTAGTGCTCTAAAATGCGTTCAGAAACCGTCGGTAATGACCAGCATTATTACAACCAATTTTACTATGACAACTTTCTTGTCTGTGGTAGTAGGTAAAATCTCTACTGTAATGTTATTACAGTACAGATTATCGGTATCGTTATGAGTTTTAATTTGGAACAGCTGTCAAAACTCAAGTGGGTCTCTAGTCTAGTATCTATATGTCACCGTTAGATTGTGAAAACCGTCAGTTTATAATCTTACCCGTTATATTGTAAACTAACGGAATATTGTGAACTGCCAAAATAATTCATAATTTTACCCATTCATTTTCGTTAGTTTATAAACTAACAATGTCATATCGTCAAATTGTGAACTGAATCAAATTTGTCTGATTCGGAACGCAACCTGTGCGCTGTTTGGTTGAGCGAATTATTCCACTTGCATCAGTTTCCACTTACGTCAGAACATGTTTGTTTTTTTTGTTATTCAGACATTTTATTCCATTTATTTCGGCATCCAGCAGTGTCGACGGAGCCCCGCTGCGCGGGGCTCCTATTTCTAGGCACCTTGCCCTTCGGGCAACTGAAGATACCTAACTAACCTAACCTACCTAGTCCTTGTGTACGTTCCGTAGCAAGCCGATTTAATCTCAGTTCACAATTTGACGATTCGACATTGAAAGTTTATAAACTAACGAAAAATATTGCGTTAAATTGTGAACGGTTTTGACAGTTCACAATTTTTCGACAGTTTATACCTAATATCGCGAGTAAAAATATAAACTGACGGTGTTCACAATCTAACGGTGACATCTATATATTAAAACAGTTATCGATACGAAACGTCAATTTATTATGTTTTCTCATTTTACTTTTTTAACATTTTTTTCTTTTTCGCTTTTTTAACTTTTTTTTTTTTACTTTTTTCACATTTTTTTTACCTTTTTCACTTTTTTTTTACTTTTCGAACTTTTTTTCCGCTTTTTAACTTTTTTTTATCTTTTTGTCACTTTTATTCCTTTTTTACCTCTTTTTTACTTTTTTTTTACCATTTTTCACTTTTTTTTCACTTTTTTTTATTTTTTTTTGCTTTTTTTTACTTTTTCAATTTTTTTTTACTTTTTCTATCTTTTTTTACTTTTTTTTAAATTTTTAATTTCATAAACTACTATAATAGCATCGTTATACGTCATCACATAATTTTTTTTAATTATATTCGTCCTTTTATGTTTATTTATTTATTTACCTATATGTAAGTATACATATATTGATGTTATATTTATTTATTATTAAATTATTCTGATATGTCGACCGTTTAGTTTTCGCTGACCGGCACGGGGGCAAAGAGCCCCGCTAGTGGAGGAAGTTATGCATCGCTCCCTTACATAACCCAAAAAATATATGTTAAGCTATCTCTCCAAAAGCTTCCGATTCCCTCTTCTTGGCGCTGGAGAATGGAAGACAGTGAATGGACTCCCTGTTTGGTCAGATTTACCAGATGTCGCAAGTGTGTGCCTGGAACTCACTCGTTGCAGGTGCAAGAAAGGTTGCAAAAATCGTTGCAACTGTATTAAAAGAAAATTGAAGTGTACAGAAGTATGTCTGTGTGCCGGGAACTGCGGACATTAAATTGTTTTATAAAAATGTTTAGAATGTATTTTATTTGGCATCATAAAATTTAACAAAGTAAGCATAAGCAGATACTCGTATTCGTAGTTACTCGACCATTTTGTAAGATAAACGCCGCCTAGCGCGAGAGTTTTGCATTAGGACATTAAAAGTGTGCACATAGCTTAATATTTTTTTTTGGATTAACATCATAACTGCCTCTACTACGCGTTCCTATTACTATTACGCAGACAAAATTTTGTGTGTGAATATTTCAAGTTGTTGTATCAGCAAACATGGTAGTGTGAGTATATTGTAGTGTAAGTTATAAGCAAATAATAATTCAATTTAGTCGAATGAACTTCAAATGTTTATGAATGATGACACTTGGCGTCAGTATTGCCACGAATAAAATATCCTGAAAGTGTGAAACATCATTTTATCTGTGTTGCCAGAAAGTTAACAAGCCGCCAGTGTCATCATTCAATCATTCGTTCAGCAAACTGTTCATTCACAAATGTTATAAAAGTAGCGGGAGCGTTAGAATCGCTCTCTTTCTCTTGTGAAACTTGAATAAATCAACAACTATACTTCGAGTATTATTTTAATTTTCTCAATTAATAGTAGGTACTGTCTAAAGTACCTACTGCCGAACAGAGACGTCGTTAGGAACACCGGCTATTGCTCGAACGGTTCGCTTTTGCAGCACAAATACCCGATGCCAGTCCGCCGCTCTGACCCAGAGCCCGGCACCATACGAGATTAGTGCTTGGACTGTTGCGAAAAAGCGGTTCCTGACGACGTTCCTCGTCACAGTTCTGGCGAGACGCCTCAAAGCGTTAGTATGCACTGCCCAGCTTAGCGCACAACTGGTCAATGTGCGCGTCGCACCGCAGTCCACTATCTAAGGATAAGCCCAATAGCTTAGTTCCCGTCACCTGTTAGACTGCGTCATCACCGGACTAAACAAGGATGTTAAATCAACTAACCACTCATCCATCGGCAGATTCAATGTTATAGAGCCTCTTAGAACATCGCCATATTTGAAGTAGCCAAAAACCCCCAAAGAGGTGTAAAGGAACACTATTACTCCCATGGCAACCACGAGCACGCTAGGGAAACCCAGGAAGTGCTTCGGTTTCTTCATCGCATTTTCCACTGGCATAACTACTCCAACTCCCTCCATTGCGAAGATAACTGTCCTACAAAACATAATTAATGTTAATTATGCGTTAGTATAGTAATAACGAATTAGGGACAACGTGGGCCAAGGAAATGACGAAACGCTCGCTGTCATGAATAATATATAGTTATAGTAAGCAAACTGGTTGTATATTACGTTACGTCATCAATAGGAAATTATGTAAAGTGTCTAGACAAAAACATAAAATGCACCTAAACAACATTATTTTGCAACAATATTATTACAAGCTTTATATTAACTTGCACTGTTCGTATGTATGTAAATATGTAAGTATGCAAGTATGTAAATATGTAAGTATGTAAATATGTAAGTTGTCCGTCAAAACTTGCAATCCATTTTTCAGTCACTTCCCGTTATCCAATTGAGCTGAAATTTTGCAATTATATGTATATCGCATGACAATACAATATTATGATGACTTGGCGCTGATCTGATGCTGGAGCTGGAAGGTGGCCATAGGAACTCCGCAATAAAACGACACAACCCCATCGATTTTGGGCTTGTTAGAACCGTCTCGGTGAGTACTTGATGATGGTATGCAGAAAAGTACAGTCGGCAGTAAAAGCTTGTACCAAAATGAAATTTTTGACAGAAACTTATACCTACCTATAAATCATATTATAAACAAAGCAAGTGCTTTTAAAAAACGCAATTATTTTTTATTACTGAGGAGAAAGTCTTTTCCAAACCCAACGAAGAAAAAAAACATCAAAGAAGAAAAATATAAAGTCGGTTTACGGACGATAATATTCCGTGATAACGTCATAAAGCCGAACGCTCGGCTCAGGCGGAACGGGACAATGAGTCATACTTTTTGGTGCGTGCTGCCGGTGTTCATCGATTTATAAGACGTTGTCACGTCAAAACTTAATATGAACACGTTCCCTGTCCGAGTGCCCTCAATGATGGGTCATGCACCTGCTTTTCAGGAGTCTGTACTTCCACAATGGATTCACAGCTTCAGACTGGAAGCACTCTTGGACGTGTCACATTGTCAGATCATTTTGTATGGGGGACAGTGAACGTATTAACTCTTCGTTTAATAGTTTTACTACTTACGATAAGAAGGCTGGGTATCTGGCAGGATTTCCAACCGCTTGTCTATCGCTGAAGTTCATTCCTCCATTGAAAATATAATATAAACAGAAGAGATACGTTGCGAACAGGAGGATGTTTGCCATTATTGAAAGAACAGCCAACCACTTGAGGTACTTGATTTGGCACATCAAACATAGTGGTACTAGGATTATAAGGCAATAGTATTCCACTGATAACTTCATCGAGGGCACGTACGTATCAAATAGCTGTAATCCAAAGAATTGGTATGACATTTTGCATCTGTATTAATTTTCATAAATGGCACAGATTATCATAACATAATTTTTATTTTATTTATTTATTTTGGTTCACCAACAATTGTTTACACTGAAGTTTACAGTAATCCAATTATCATAACTACTTGCTAAGTGTAACAATCACTTAAAGGTAAACACCGCATGCATTATATAAAAAAAGCCTCAACATTAACTTATCAAAATTATACATAGTTTTTGCTTAACTTATTATTGCGACGTAACTAAATAATTTAAAACTTTTTTAACAACTTTCTGCGCGTCAGTCACCAACTTTATTATTATTGCAAAGCCAAGCAGTTACCAGACCTTATTTTAAATTTCACGACCGAGTCAAAGAAAACATCAGACATGTGACTGCAGCTGTTAATTGCTTTACACATCCTTGGGATAGGCGAGCTACTGCCGAGGACAGTCCTTCTGAGCGGTGGGCAGAATGGCGTGATAGGTTTGCGAGGAGTTCGGGAAGGAGCTCGAAAAGACAGAAGCTTATATGAATTACACTACGAGTATAATACAAGGAAAAAATACATTCAGCCAATGAAAACCGCCCATAAATGGCGGGTTTTTTCTTTTTTCCTGCTAAATTAAAAAGATAAGAAAGAAAGATACATTCATTCACTAACACACAGGACACACATATTAGGGTATAAATGTCATCGCTTTCTTGCAATAAATTTTCGCAAACTAACGTTAGGGTGACAATGATTTTGAATTATACGCTACTTCATTTCTTATTTAGTTTTATTAAGAAAAAAACAGAACGTTTGTTTTAAGTAGGTAACTTCGAGCTAATCGTGTTTGGTATCAATTACAGAATTAGAAAAAATTACTCCTGATCGCGGATTAAGAATCATCGTGTATACCCATTGACACAGTGTCACAGACAGACAATATTTCTGATAGCGCCAAACTTTAGCTACGCTAGAGACGATAAATGTTTCGATAGTTAGACTAACCACGAAACACTGTAGTACTGTTTCCGACTCATAACTTAACTGTAATTAACCCCCGATGGACAAAGAGGGCTGTTATTAGTTTGACGTGTCTGTGTGAATTTATATTTACCTACCCATTCTTTTCAATTCCATTCCAAGCTATTTAGATTCAACTTACCTGTTTCATTGAATCACTAATAAGTACAGTGTATATACAACACACACCCATATATGTACACACCAGCGCAAATTCAGCTAACACACTAGAAATAGAAAACCTAAAATTAGTAAATAGGTACCTAAAAACTGTCTCTGAAATCCTAGCCGTAAAGCAGAAAATTTGTGAGCAGGTTCGTTAATTATACTTATAGTATTTTCTGTCGAGTCACTTTGACGAAAAAAATAACTTTTTTTGAAAAAATCTGGTATGAAAGTTCTACATCTCACAAAGCCACTACTAGTCTTTATTAGTCACAGAACAAACAAACATTTAGATATTTAGATCAGCTATACTCAATCTGCGGCCCGCCGAGCTTTTGCGAGTGGCCTGCCATCCACCATGCGATCCTAGTACACTCGTACTCAAAAAAACCACATAAAATGTACCTTGTGTCCCGGGGCTCCTTAGCTAATAGTAGATTGTACAACAAGCGCATAAAACGAGCCATTTAACCTGAGACGTTTATATCCACCCTCGCCGGTGGCTCGGGTGGATAGTTAGTCGAGGGGTTAAATGGCTAATTTGTGCCCGAGTTATACACACTGCTTTTCACTTCGATTGCGAGAAAATAACAAATAATTGCAAAATAAAATAAAATAATTGCTCATTCCTGTCACTTAACTTTTTAAAGTTTTTATGTTTAATTTTCGACACGTAATATTAGACTTGGTACTTCATACTACCAAGCCATTTAATGGTTCAATACGGTTTAAAATAATAATTGACTCCTATTTTATCTGGTTTTATTAATTTAGTAATGGAAAACACGGATGTGAAATTTATTAAAGCACATCAAATCAAATGACAAGTTTAGTCTACGAAGTTTTATTGTGTGTGTGGCTGTTACACCCGATTATCTTAGTCTTTAAAACAATTTTACTTTGTGCACTAGAGCATAAAAGTGGCATTTTGTGCAGCATACATCCAGCACAAAGGCGAACTTTGCGAGCATGAAAAGTGATAAATGTATTTGCGGCCCTCGTAGAAAAAGAAGGTTGAGTATAGCTGATCTAGATCAAAGGGGCACATTATTTGCTGGTTTGCTTATCAGGGATACTAAACCGGGTTCTATTAATCGCATACTTAGGTCATAGGACTATGCAAGTGAGGAGTAAAAGTATGTATTTTTATAAAATCAAAGGATAAATTGTGTTATGGGATTGTTGAATTACCTTGCAGTGTTAGCAAAAGGTCTGACGTGCTTGGGCCCGTTTTTGAACGCGGATTTGCAAGTCTCTGCATACCCTAATAACGGCTTTTTTTCTATAACACAACATCCTCGAGATGTTTTCACCTGTAAAATATTGTCACAAATACAAGGGGTTTTTCGAAAGGTTTACAATCTCGGCTGGGAAAACATTTTCAATCAGGGCCCTATTTCTCCATCCTGACAACATTTTGTACGAAATAAAAAAAAGATAAATCATGTGTTGGTGACAACATGGGGTATTTATTTCTGGAACGATCAATAAAAATGGACGCCTGGCTACTTCGACAATAGGGTAGATTCCTCATGTTAAAATTGAGAACCGTGGTTTTGTTAAATGGATAGTAAACCATCAAATAATTGTAATCAAGTATAAATTATAAAATATAATTACAATCATAAAAGGATATGAACCTTGAATAAGGCTACACAAATATGCAATTATTTTATTGTCCAAAAGTAAATTTAAAGATACCAATATAATCCTTACGCTTTTATAGAACCAAAATTGTACGACAACTATGGACCTAAACGCAGTATTTTGCGACCGATACATCAATTTACTTGATTTTCCATACAAACTTGTTCCTCTCTAACGACTGGTTCGAATGCCATCGTAAAAAAAAATTGGCTATTATCCAATTTTTGAAATAGGGGTCAGAGCAATCGATATTAAATTGTCTTTATTTCTGTTTAGATGTTTTTTGTGGGCCACCTTCTTTTCGCAACTATCTTTTGGCAAACTGATTCATGTCGCAACTTTTTATTTCCCAAACTTTGAAACTGTAAATATTTCAGGATTTATTTCAGGGCCATCGTGTAGAACCCTATAGGTTAGGTTAGGTAAGTGGTGGATAAAAATCCTGAAATATTTAACAGTTTCAGAGAAGATGCGAAATGAATCAGGTTGTCAAACGTTAGGTTGGGAAACATTAGTGAACCGTTTTTTGTAGCGTTAAGAAAAATATAAGTAGAGCATTTTTATATGTTTGTATAATACTTACCAGAATATGTATGCAGTGTCCGCATATTATTCCCACTAGTATAGTTCCAAGTATTCCTATGCCCCAACCTGCGTTGGAAAAGGCTAGTGGTCCCGCAAGTAGACCTGACCCTAAAGATGATTTGATCAAATTTGCTGTCGACCTTATATCACTGAAAAAAGTTTTGACTGATTTAGTTTCTTTGAATTGATTGAAAACGATTAGACTGTCAGAAACCTCACCACCACCATGTCCACCATCAACCTTCCTAGCGTTTTCCCCGGTTGTTAATAAAAAAAAAACATTTTTAAGCCTTTTACCTGCTGGTATTGCTATCCTTTAAAATATTATAACTTTTGCCTTAGGAATTCTGCTGTCGTGTAACAGACATGCATATTCTGTAGGTACATAAACCGAAAAACCATTTGTCTATTCAGCCGGTATATACATACGTGTGATACATGACATACATACCTCTATTTTTCTCTAACCGGTTGCCTACTTAATAGGGTACATCGCGTGTACGATCATGAGCAAAGGTGTATCTTCGCTATATCGCGGTCATCGCGGATAAGCGGTTAAGTGTGACGTAAAGTTAACGAAAAGTGGAACTAGAAAACGTCATTTAAATATTATGGGTTTCATGGACCCAATTTATCTTTATAGATAAATATTTACAACTTTGTAATATGACACGTCTTCCGCCTTCCTTGTCACATTCAAATTTCTGAGGAGATCCACTACATTAAAGAATTTAACTAAACATAATAAATAGGAAATCATAATAAAAATCTGGTAAACAATAAAGTACTTCGTTTAACGAGGGGCGTAAGTGGAATATTGCAAACAAGAGTCTATCAGAAGACCGACGCCGAAGGCGGAGGGTTTTTGATGACTCGAGTTTGCAATATTTTTACGCCCGTGTTAATACAAAATGTTTTTCATCACATTTGCGAGGAAATAAATAACTACAAAAGACAGAAAAATCTATGTTTCATACAAGCGCACCAATCAAAAATTGATTGACTTTGTACTCACCACGGGTGGTAATAAAGAAAGCCTCAGATCGCAAATTTATCAAAAGGCGTCAAATAATTGCGATCTGAGATATTATTTGTTTCACCGCCCTCTAGGTAAGTAATGATACTGTTGTGTGGAATGAAGATGGCGGGAAAACATGTGTCACCCATATTTATTAAAGAAATTTGAATATTTATATATTTCGGATTACTTACGAGTTAGGTTTATCAACTTTTCGATGCTCGAAAGGGTTGTACGGCTCTGTACATTCCGTTTTACCGTCTTTTTTATCTTCCACCTTGTCCACGTTCATCCTGCATGGATTGCTCCAGAGTTGTGTTTTAAATAAACAACTCTGAAATTGCGGAAACCACTTCAACAGTTATTAAAGTCCGATTTGTTATCCGGAGCTAACTGCTACAATCATAGTAATAACGATGACAATACATGTATATGACGGGTTTACAGCGCGGTTTCAAGCCTCGACTTGATGTTCGTCAAGGGTTTTATTTTATGATTAAATTAATCTGACGTGGTAAACCTTAAGCCAACAAGATACGCTGATAAGACATAACTTTATGGAACCCCTGTTTCCTTAGATTTATATTTTCGTAATAAAATACAGCCAGCACGAATTATTTGTCGTCAACGACTGGTGCTTGTTATTCAATGAGCATTGAAGTGAGTACAGGTGCCAAGAGTTCTTAGTTATCCTTGGTACCTATTGTATGATTAAACATGCCACAGCGCGTAACTAATTAAAAGACAACGGAGTAGATTCGAAGATACTTTTGGTTAGTTGATGCCTCAAACTGAAAGCGGAACTACAATCGGTCCACTCAGTTTTGTGTAGGTGTTATTTTGTTACATTATTTACAAAGTTAAATAATGTCAAGTACCTACTAGCGCAATTTTAGTTTGATCTCAAATAAAAACATAGCTATATCTATTTTTTTTTATTTTTACTTTCATACTTACGAGGTGCAGTAATCCAGTATAGTTAAGTATATCGTTAGATATTCGTCCACGCCAGAGTATTCTCCGCCAGATATAAGGTGATGGTGACATCATCTCTCAGATTTTTATGCTCACACTCTAGCGTTTTGTGCAATAAAATCAGTAGTTTTCCGTCTTATTATCAGTCAAGTAGTTTTGTAGAAATAAATAAAATAAAGCAGTACTTAGTTGATACAGTCGACATCAAAGATAATTATGTTTACACTTTTGCAGCTTATAACATTTTAATTTTCTTAATTGTACACATATATTTGACGTCACCTGTACATTATTTAAATGATGACTAAGATGGAGGTGTATAGGATGTGTATAGGTGTACACTAGGCGTATCTATTTACCTATATAATATGTATATTATACACATATGTCCCCCGCTGGATGCGGGTGGCGCAGGAGTGGTCATTTTGGCACTCTTTGGGGGAGGCCTATGTCGTAGTGGACGTCTTTCGGCTGATATGATGATGATGATGTCCCCAGATATACCGGTTCTGCTGTGTGCACAGTCGACTGTGAGTTTTTATAGCGTTCCTCAAAGTGACAAAACAGTACTCTTACACTCAGAACTCTTATAGTTTAATCATGGCTATCTCTATCGGTCTGAATGTTACTGGTATTTTTCTCAGTAACTATGAGGCCGTGTTCGTGTCTGATAAAACTTTCTCAAGAGCTGGCTGTAAGCTTTTATTGTGCACTGTACTTTTTTTGTACAGTCACCAATTACTCAATGAGAGGATTGTAATGAGCTCAAACAAGACGGGTTTTGGATCTTGTGTAGTTTAGGAGTTACTATGGCTAAATTCTCGCTTTCGCTTTCCTTGGGGCTTTCCTAAAGCGAAAGCGTAGGCGTCCTAAACAAACCTGGCGGCGTAGGTACTGTGGTAGACGAGGCGAAGAAGATCGGGAAGTCTTGGAGCGAAATGAAGCGAGAAGCTCAAGGCCGCATGGAGAGTCACTTTGGACGCCCTCTGCCCCATCTAGGGGACATAGGATCTTAAGATGGCTAAATTCTGTACCCATCATTAGACTACCTTCTTGCTGTCATCATATTGCATTGTACTCTGACTTGCACAAGTGTTCAAAATTTTAACTCGACTGGACTTCGGGAAGTTGGTCAAATCTGACTTGCAAGATTTGACCTAAACAAACTAATGTACATTGCAAGTTAAATAATAGCTGTGAATAAAAAGTGATTTAAACGCCTCCGGGCTTAGTAGGTACTGTACTAAATGTGCTCTGATGATGCTTATCGCATAGTAATATACTGACGATAGTGGGTAATACGCTGCCGTATAATATCAGCAGACAAGTTGTTTATTATCGAAAAAAATTTTAAGTGCTATGTTAGTATGTGCAGTATAAAGCGCCAGTTCTGAAATGTATCTCGTTAATTGCTTAAAAACTGGAATAAACCTAATTAATAAAATTTTGATTACACCAAGTGAATCTGCATATAATTTCCTACCGTTTGCTTTTTTTCATACGCTTGCCTTGTTTACTTTCGGAGGTATTGTTTTTCGACTTTTCTGATCTTCGTTTTTTATTCCATAACTCCGCCGTCTTAGATTTACCTATATATTTATGCGCATGGCATAGCATAGGGCATAGGTACAGTTCTTTACAAACTTATATTAAGACCACCGTGGGTTAGAACTGTATGTTGCTGCGAGGCTTAGATGGAGATATTTTAGTATATAATACTTGTAGCTCAACTGTACCTTTATCATACAGTATCTAATTCCGTGGAAAATAGAAGATACATCCAGTTTTTTTGTAGCTAGGGGCTGTCATGTGGGGTAAAAATATATCCGGGTTCCGATTTTTTCGTTTCGTTGGTACGTTTCGATGAAATGCTACATGTGACATGGGAAGGAGACCACCCTCGTAAGGTAAGTACCAAGATCTCATGTCGATGATTTATATCTCAGATTTTCCACGGAATTAGACCGTCATTTAAATACGGTCATTTAAATGTAGGTGGGTTGTTGCAAATGTTGCAATTACCAGACAGATTTACCTACCTAGTTGCGACACCGCGGTGTTTAAATTTGCATTTTTACGAAAGTTTTATTTAAGGATCATCAAATAAATTTAAACAAATAAAACGGTCAGTACCTATCATTCAAAATCGATGAAGAGGTTTTAATGTTCGTTTTCAAATAAAATCTTTGCGCTGCCAACGAGCACTAATCACTTCAACGTATAATATAATTTACTTTAAAAACAAAGTTTTAACCGACGAAAAGTCAATCATCCCCTATTTTCCTACTCTTAAGGTTGTTTTTTTTTCCAAATTTGTATGGGACCAACTTCGGGGTATATCCTTTCCAATAAAAAAAGAATTACCAAATCGTACTACTCTGTAAAAAGTTACGCGTGGTCATACATAAAAAATATTGTATATATATACTCGTCGACTTGAGAACCTCCTCCGTTTTTTTCGTCGGTTGAAAATATGTATTATATCAGACGGTACGGTCAGCCTCACTCAAACGTCATGTTAAACTGCTAGGTATATCAAGTTGTCAAACGAGTGAAAACGTCAAGGTACTCAGGTGTTCAGCAACTTATGACGCCGACTGTACAGTCATTCAAGGGTAAATAAGCAACTAGTTGCGCACTTATATAGAACGCCTCGACCCCACACGTAAATTGCATGGGTACGACCTCCCTCGAAAACTGTAGTGCCGGCCGCTGCAACTACCTCTTCCACAAATGGGGTTGGGTAGATTCGGACATGCGTGAGTGCTGCGAAGAGGTTCAATCAAACCATGGAGCACATCTGCCAGCGCTGTCCTCTACACTCATATGTGGGACCGGAGGACGACCTTCTGCAGCAGACCGGCGCGGCGTGATCGCATGGCTCAACTCCATGAATGTTGACATTTAACACCACAACCGACACTCGTTCAATCCGACATGTAAATTAGATAGTTCTGTTATATTGTTTGCCTGTTATAAATTATTTATTTATAACAGGCAAACAATAATTAATCGTATGGCATTACACTATTTTTTTATGTTTTTTAGTGTTTAATGCATAATTTGGTATTTAATGTGTGATCAGGAGGTGTCGTTGTAACATTCGTCTTTATCACGAATACCATTTGTTATTATTACACTGTTACTGTTAGGTATAAGAACGCCAAATACACAATGAAACCAAATAATATTAATCGATAAATATTTATTATCTTATAGTCGTGCGTAGCTCTCAAATCATTCACTCAATCGCATCACATGTCAATATTATTAGCGATCCATACAAAATTTTCACAAATATATTTATGTATATACCTACTAACACGTCACTGTAACAGATACGTTAAGTTATATATAGATTTATTAATGTGCTATTCAATTACAATATGGTATGTACGATGATAGAAAATCCGACAAAATAAATATTGAATTATATTAATTATAGGAGAATATATTTTTTGCGACATTTATCTTGCTATTATTACCCTGCAAGAAGAGTTTTCACCACAACACAAATTCATTCATATTCAAAATGACAAACATCCCAACACATATACGACACTTCATAAACACTTTCACTTCTTTCTCTTTTAATCTTACAAGTATTAATGATAGCATGCGACAACTTATATCTACTTATTGTCATGTTTTAGGCTTTTTCATATACATCGTAGTTTTTTTGCCACCATATGTTCGGGCGTGTATTATAAGGTACCGATGGTTGCCTAGGGAGGTTAACGTAGGTCGACACTTGTGGAATTATATTTTGACTGTAAGGCTGGTTGCTCTGCGGGACCGAAGGTGCGAGATACATTGAAGATAAGGGTTGCGGGTTGATGTTTAAGGAAGAACCATAATAGTTAGTGAGCCCTGTATTTTGGCCGTTATAGAACTGTGTTGGCATCGGAAGCTGACACACTGTTCCTTCCAGCAACTTATCTAAAGGCGCTGTGTAAATTCTGAAATTAATGTCACTGAAATCCAGTTGCGATTCCAAGAACACAGCCATTCTATCAGAAATAACCCACACGTTGCGCTCGGCATCAATTTTCACGTCACTCGGGAAAACTAGCCCCACGTCATCTTTGTCCACAAGAGCTACATTTTGCGGTTTCAATGGCCGGGAATTGGACCAGCAGCCAACTGCGTTCTGATCAATCAAATTGAAAAGTTGCACACCGCTCTCGTCCATAACCTTCGAAGTCGTGTGGCTTTCGGGGCCACGGACTCCGACCACTCTGAAGTCGCGGTATGATCCACTGACTTTCGATTCGTCTCTCAGAATGCGAGTAGAGACGGCGAATTCAGTGTGACTGGCGAGAGGACTGAAATAGAGAGTTCTATATCCGTCTGGCCCGACAGGAGACGCGCTGATACCAAAAATGCCTTCAGCTCCCCATTGGAAGTTGAGGCCGGCAATGTTGTAGTCGCTAAGGAGTGGATCGGGGTAGAAGTAGCTGTGGCTGAATCGCCAGGACTTGTTCTCTTTCCAGGAATAAGCGATGAGACCGTATCCAAGTTCGTCGGAGAAGTAGGCGAAGGTGTCATCGCAGGTAGAGCCTTCGTCGAGGGCGATGTTGGCAATGAAAGTAGTGGGTACGATGTCGTCGGGCCGAAACACGTACTGTCGGATTCTTTGGTCGGTGTTCAGGTCATACACGTTAAGGGTGTACGGGCAGAGGTTCGTAACGTTCGGATCTGAAAACGTCATTCGTGTTAATAGTAACATAGAAAACTTGACTCCAATACCTAAGATAACGGAGTAAAGTTTTAAGGCTAAAGGCCTAAAGGTTGACTGGTAGTGAATCTTATGAAATTAAGTTCGCTTTTCTATTTGTAACTTTTAACTCTGCAATAAGGTTTCAATAAATAAAAAGTTAAGTCAAATTCTAATATTACATGTACTACTTATTACTACACGTATGTTACATTTCAATTCATATCAAAACTACCAAGTCCATAAGAAACAACTAAGGTAGATATACGGTTTTAGGTGATTTTGATAAACAACACTTGAATTTAAGTCATAATTGATAAGATAGGATGGCAATTGGCATTAGGTGGCTTAGAATAAAAGTGTCATTATCAAAATAACATTTTAAATAGTAGTAAAAACAAGTACTTAATAAGCTTCTTTAATTTAAAACGAATAAGCTTCTCATGAATTCGTGTTTTAAAATACAAGGCTTTGCTATAAATAAACCATGGCGGCAAGAATGTTGTTTAACTCCTAAACAATTGACATGACTAATAATAAATTATATGCAATTGTGATTTTATAATATGTGACATGTTATGTTTCTATAATAGGTATTATGTGTAAATGAGAAAAACCTTGATTTCCGAATATATTTGTCTCGATAAAACAATAATATTTAGTAAAAAGAGGACCGTTACGAAATACTAGTGTAACTCGTACACTTGCTCAAGTCATCATTGCTTTAGTAAATATCGAATTTAAAACCCATGAATGAATGATATATTATCATATCATAAACATCTCCAGGGATATATTTAAAACAGAGCTTGATAAGAACGCGACTTTCCCTTTTTTTGCTATGCTTTAATACTTTGAACGATTGACCTGACAGGACAAAGGTTCTTTAAAATAATATTCTGCGCGCATCTGATATACCTATTATGTGCGCAGTCATAACCCGGTTTTATAACGAGCCGTCAGACCTTATAAAGGTAATGTCAAAAAATGAACTGAGTTACTCAAAATCTGACATTTGATCTAACGCATCTTTATACCCAATAACTGTAAGTAGTAAAACTATACGCATATTGAACTCACCGTATCCATAAGTGCCGACGTCTAACACCCACAGTCTGTCGCACTTGTCGGCTTTAATCCTGTAGACGGTGTTGAGCCCGCTCTCGCAGTTGCCCAGCGCGTTGCCTTCCCAACTTGGGTAGGGGTTTAGCTTTGGCGACGGCTCGTAAGGTGCATCCAGCGGAATGTAGTTCAAGGTTGCCGGGATACCTGAAGAAACACTTAATTTATGAGTAAACATTTAGATCAGTTGTGAAAAGAGAAAAACATTAAACTCCTTTTCGTTGGGCAGTCGTGTAAAAAGAGCAATATTCCATGGGGGTAGTGAAATGCTCGAAATATTATTGCTGCGATTTGAGAGGCATATTCTCGATCACATTCGCGTTTTTGCCTGTTTCAGATATTAACTTAGTAATCAATCGCCAAAAAACCGCACTCCAATCGGTTCTACGATGCGATAGACAGACAGATATTCTATACACATTTTCAACTTTTAACTCCCCTCGTCGGAGGTTAAAAAGAAGAAATGCATTTGTTTATAGTACAAAAGAAAATGAAATATTAATGACACCCATAAAAACGGATTATTAACCCACCCACTTAACATTTATTTGAAACTTCTTGGGAGACAATTAAATGTTATGAGTAAGATATTAACTTTGCTACTGATACATTGCGTGCTAAATAAATTTCTATGAAAACATTTTAGATGTCCCCTAAAACATGAGTTCCAATGAATGTCACACCATTTTTATGAATTGCATACATTATTAAGGACATAATACATAAAACGCAAAAAGATTAAATCATCTGGCGTTCACACAGAAAACGGGACAATTGGGAATGGATGAAAATTTTAGAAGTGCCAGATTATTTTAATGGTGATAGGAATAACCTTCCTGAGCACCGGAAAAAAATTGCAGACTTTTCAGCTGCGTCAATTATTTTTTGAAAAACAAACAGTTTCCTCACTTACGTTTTGGGTTTAAAACGGCAAATCAGACACTTTGCTTAATCCGTCTCATATTAAAAAAAATATCTTAAAAAACCGTGGTAAACTGACACTGGCAATGATATTGACAACTGCAGCATATTGTCTATAATGTCTATTCTTATTCAATCAAATTTATGTTTGTGTTTTGTTTTAGTGTTCGCGGTGTTTGTACTGTCTGTCTAAAAAAAAACAAATGAGTGATGCTATTAAAGATTCCGATTTATCTACATAAGTAGTTATCCTTGAGGTATTTGCAATATAGCCAAAAGTGCAACCGACAGTTTGTTACCAAACAAGTCAAAAAAAATGCACATGAAAAGTTATGAAAATTTCATACAATGGCTTAGTTTGTGGTAGAGCCGGAAATAAGTGCGCCATCAACATCAAAATATTCTCTCCACATTTTGGAGAGCAACGAAGAGCCTTAAGTGTGCGAATCTTCATCTACTCATTTTAGCCACATCTTAGAAAACATAGAAGAGCCCGTTGTAAATGTCCCGACCACTTCCAGCAACCATCACCCGTCAGATTCAGAAAACAAAAAACCGGTCAAGTAGGAGTCTGACTCGCGCACCGAGGGTTCCGTACAAACTTTCATACACCATACCCGTCAAGTCAGGACCCCATTAATTCTTGAACAATCTTAAACAGCTCATAGTAGAAGTTACCGTTGTACAGCGCCATCTGCATTTTGGTACTAACAACTTACAACCCATATGTTTGTTTATCAGCGATAGCTTTTTATCACGCGTACCGATTTCGATTATTTATTTTTTTATTTGAAAGAAGGGACTTTAAAGATAATCTCATAGCAATTTGAAGACAAAAAATTACATACAAAAGCAAGTAAATTACAAAAATAAATAAGAAATTATTTTTGATAAATAAAAAAAAATACGCTACTAACTACGCTAGATGAAGATAACGTTTTATTTTTTCTGTATGATTTATGTCACTCTTAATCATATGCAATTATTTCAGAATTTTCGCTTGGTAAACTTCGGAGATAAGGGGGGGGGGGGGGGGGGGGGGCATGGTATTTTTTCTACATTTTCCTAATTTAACCAATGTAGAAAAAAAAATGGTTTTGAAAGTGCAACTCAAGCCCTTTTTCATGATACCCCACTTGTTCTTTTTACTAGACTTTGAATTTTTAACCCCCCTCATATTCGTCATTTACACAGAAAATAAAAATGTATATTACAATTTTTCATTTTCCATACACGTGTCTTTACCTTCTTAAGAGGATTGTGAAGTGCCGATACGCGGCGCGAGTAGGTATTTAAAAAAAATCTATCTGTTTCACACCGCTCTGTGCCTCACCCGTATCGTGCGATAGAGAGAGTAGCAAGTCCTGGAGGCTATTGCCTACATTTCCTTGTTGAAATATTGTTTCGGGTGATAACGTTTTTACCCCCCTAAACCTTTATGAAATGAAATAATTTTGGTATTATTAGATTCAGTATTCACTTTAATCTATGTCCGTACGTTTTCCTTTTTCAGTAAATCAGTTAAGATTAATTAAAAAAAAATAAAACGATAGACAAAGTTTTTAAGTCAAAAATATCGATTTTTAGATGCTAATATATTTTAACGCAAGCAATATTTCTTAAAAATCAAAACGTACAGACCTAGTTTTTCATTATATCTACAACATGTCCTAAAAATATAAAAATCGAACTGTTTACGGGGTGAAAAATGTTATCGCTTTTTATATGAAAAATTGCAGGTTCACAATCCTCTTAACAGTTGTTCCAAATTTCAAATTGGTAGTTTTAGTAGTTCCCGAGATATTTAACGTTGTGACAGACGGATGGACAGACGGCCAGAGTCGCAACATAAGGGTTCCTTTTTTACCTTTTTAGTACGGAACCCTAAAAATTATGTTTTAACTCCAACTTCAACTATTGCACCTAACGAATTAATCCGTCGCAAATTCTGAAGCAACACAATCAAATGCACCCGTTATAATTACAAAGATGAACAATATTCAAAATGTGCATATTCATATTCAGAAATAAATATTATTTTTAAATATTTATTAGTTGCGTTTAATTATTGTAGTAAACTCGTAGAAAAAGTATTGTATACAATAGTTATATAATTAGGTTTTTAAGTCTCGTACCTTAATTAGGCCACTCAGCATGGAACTCGATAAAAAATCATACATTATATAACGACTGCATAAAATACTATTTGAGTAAGTGTGATAAATTAGTGTTCGATTATGTTAAACTTTCTGTCAGTATTTTTCATAATATTTGCGTGCATAGGTATAAAATGGTTTAGCTTGTAAAGAATCTGCAACTTTCGGAGAATGCGGTATTCCGTATAATATTGTCTTCACTAACTAATGTGCCGTGGTTCGGTTTATTGTTTAGCGAAGTGTTACAAATGTGGACGCAGTTTAACAGGTTAATGTTTACCGTAAAATGTGGATACTTTGCTTCCCACTGGGTAACTATAACTATGCTACAGTAATATATTTAGTGTCATACCATATAATTCATAATGCCACTTTATACCTTAATCGTTCGTAGAACTTTTTAAGACTACATTTGGTACCTTTACTTATGCAAAACCTTTACCCCCTTGACCCCTTACCCCCCTTGATCTTCTGCGCTATTCTTGAATCCGTATTTAGGAATCTGAACTGGGAGGAAAATGTGCTTAATATAAATGGCAACAACCTGAATAATCTCCGTTTCGCTGATAACATGCTGAAGACAACTAAATAGTATCGGAAAGCGCGAACGCAGGCCTCACTATCAACACAACTAAAACAAAGATAATAAAGACAAATTGGGTATACGAACCTATTATAGTTGAAGGCGAAGAAAGTACTCGTACCTATGTACAAGACTATGTTTACCTCGGCCAAGTTATATCACCTGAACAACAAATGTTAAAAGAGCTGGACAGGAGAATTACCAACACATGGCGAACATACTGGTATATGAAAGAGGTAACAAAGAATAAAAGCGTACCAATGGAAATCGCCACTCGCGAACCTTTCCGCCCCAAAAGCCATCGGTACTTCGTGCAATGTACCGGAAGGCGGGGCGTGGGTAGGCCCCCCACAATGTGGACTGATGACCTGGTAAAGGTCGCGGGAGTCCGCTGGATGCTCTTTGGGGGAGGCCTATGTCCAGCAGTGGACGTCGTTCGGCTGATATATATAATGATGATGATGATGAATGGAAATCGGGCCAAACTGTATAACACCTGCTTATTACCATGGTTGACAATGACATACGGCTGTGAAACTTGGACATGCCAAAGAAAAACATACAACAGATTGCAGTGTCTCAACACGGAATGGAAAGAAGCATGCTAGAGATAAAAATAATGAAGTTCTATTGCAGGCATATAAACGCCATGCCAACATAACTTTATTTGGCTGGCGGTTGCCTTGTGTCGACGCGCCTTAGGCAATTTATCGATCAGTGCCATTGATAAATGCTGATCGATTGTTTTGAGTGCCTAGTCCCGCTCCTGCGCAATGTTAAAACTACATATTGACCAATCAAATTATAACTTTGAGATGTAAAATAATATTTTAGGTTGAAATGTTCAAATGTTTATTCATTTAGGTGTGCCATTATTAAAACTTCGTAGGTATTTCTTGAGTTTGAACGTACTTGAATGGTGTCTGTTGATAGTAACATAAAGCTGTGTTTCTAACTTCAAAAGCCCTTGATAATGTCAACATCATCAAAATGTCAATGTCATCTATTATAATGAAGTACTGCGAAAGACAGTTTTTCATAATAACCTGACCTGAGAAAAAGTGTGATTTATATATAAACGAATGTTCGATTATGTTAATGTTAAACTTCTTGTCAATATTTTTTTATTAAATAACAGTATTTAACTGTTATGTAAACATATAGTACCTACATAATGGGGAACTTGCATGGGACTTCAATCTCGAATAAATTGCATTCAATCGATGCGGATATACGTAGAGATAAGTATCTATTATACGAGTATATATATACAAAAGAAAAAAAACAATTGTTATAGTTTTATCTCACTTTAAAATGACGAAGCCGGAGGTCCCGGGTTCAAACCCCGGTAAGAGCATTTATTTGTGTGAAAAGCACGAATATTTGTTCCTGAGTAATGGATGTTTTCTATGTATTTAGTATTTATTTATCTATATAATTAATGTATATCGTCGTCTAGTACCCATAGTACAAGCTTTGCTTAGTTTGGGACTGAGCCGATTTGTGTAAGATAGTAAAAGAAAAAAATATATAGAAAAATATTTATTAATTCGGGTTTTTAGTATTTGTTGTTATAGCGTCAACAGAAATACATCATCTGTGAAAATTTCAACTGTCTTACTATCACGGTTGTTAAGATACAGCCTGGTGACAGACGCACAGACAGACAAACAGACGGACAGCGGAGTCTTAGCAAATATTTATTTATTTATTTTTTAATTTTTTCGATAAGAATATTGAATTGGAAATGATAATTTTGTATGACAAGTATAGACTTAAACGCAAATTTTGTGGAGATAATAGCAAATTAATGACTTACTCCATAGTAAACGCGCCGAGAATATAAGTTGTCACGTCATAGCATAAGCCCGTTTAATATAGAGCGTTTTCGGGGGGTGCCGGCGCGTGCAGATTTCAAATGCATATAACATCAGAAAAAGAAATCATAGGAAAGTTTTAATGCTACAGTTGATATTCCGCTGGATTATACTTTTGGTTTTCGTAATAAAATAAAAAGATGCAAGTTCCCTTTTTTTTACTGTTTATTACTGAACACTTTTTCAATATTATTCATAATAATTTACCTGAATTCACTATAAAATAAAGACTATTTCGTCAATTAGTGGCCCAAACATTTTAAAAATTAGACCAAAGACCGATTCGTCAAGAATTGGTTAAATACAGAATAATATTGAATTTTCTACGAAATAATAGAGCAGCTTTTTATCATTGTTTTTTTAAAGCTTTTAATAGTCACATTCACACTTTAAATTAGGTACTGTAAAACTTACAATAAATCACTATACGACGCAAAAGAAGTCGCATGCGAGTAACTAGAGTATAATATCTACTCTATGTTTATCAGATATTACTCTAACTCGACACTCAGGCGCTGCCCGATCTCGACATTAAACACATATCTAAATAACTACGTTTCGAAATCGCATATGGTATGGACTTTTAAGCCGGTAACGGAAACATATTTAGTTATTCTTTCTTCACAGAGATCACAGGTCTGACTGAGTGCATGCTGATAATATCATGCATTTCTCTGCACGCGACCAGTGCAATAACCGATTACCTTCTAATTTACATAATTTGTCACATGTCAATTCTTTCTAAATTGAGTCTTATTCCTCTGAGATAAGATAAGTCTGAAATCCTTACACACGGCAAATTAACGTGTGTAAATATGTATACATTTCAATGAAATGCGCTATCTAATCCGTTTGTAACACGTGTTCATGCTAGTAGGTTTCTTAAGATACGTACGAGTACACTAGATTGGTATACTTCTGTTGCTAGAAAATATGACACGGAATATTTCTCATATATTCCATGAAATAAAAACACGTTTTACTCTAGTCACAACGCCAAGCCGGATTTAAAAAGTAAGCACACTCCCCGGCATCAATATATGATGAAACAAGGGCCGCAAAAATATCTGACACGCTCTTACGGCTCTAGAAATAGAATTGTCATCAGATATTTTTGCGGACTTTGTTCCATCATATATTTATGCCGGTGACTGTACGTGTTTCAGTGCATATGTAATGGCACACGCACAATTTGTGCACAACCCGTACTTAGTTACATTCGAACGGACTTGTTGACGCATATCGACTCGTTACAGTGACATAAATAATTTGTGTTACAGCAGGTTTACAGCACATGACTATCACTATGAACACGTGATAACGCGAATATTAACATTCATTCAAACACTTACAATAAAATCTCACCTGCTTTGTTTACTAAACTTAACAAACCTCTGATAACAGAAATGTATTTGTCCGTTTCTCACAAACATATAAAAGTCGAAGTAACCGATAGAGACAAACGAATTTAAACGGAATTATACCTAAAAAAAATAGGTTTGGTGAACGTTTATGAATAAGGACACTTAATGTTTCCCATTTCTTCACCCGCTAGCTAGTGAATGTAACGTAAAGACTAGTGAAGTATGCCTAGGAACAACAGTTCCCAACCCAAGAATCCCGGCTCGTACCAATGAGTTTGTCGGAACTTATGTACGGAATATCATTTTATATTTACCGTTAGCTTTTCGGTGAAGGAAAACATCGTGAGAAACCATGCATACATGTGAGAAGAAATCAGAGATGTACGTGAAAGTAAATCCGCACTGGACCACCGTGGGGACTACTGCCGGGTGCTCTCTCATTTATGATAGGAGGCCTGTGCCCAGCAGTGGGACGTATATATGCTGATGATGATGATGATGAAGTCCATTATTTGCGATTTTCGTTTCTATTGGATCTGTATCGACCTCTTAACACTAGGCCCCATAACATAACGTATGTTTCGATTTCATCACGAATTCCAAATTCCTGTGAGTGCCTTATCTGCCAAGAGGCAGTTTGATCTAGTGCTTAACATAAAAAGCTACTCGTAGATACTAAATAAAAAAACAAATATATGGAGGTAAAGTGAATGTACATACATAAGTGTAATATGGCAATTTCACACGAGTGTTTTAATGCCTAATTATGTACAGTTACATACACTACTTTTTCTACCCACATATTATAAATCCTCAATGATGTGTTCGGGAACCATTAGAATAACCGCCATTGCACCGCCATGGCCGACTAGATTCCTAATCATGACCAACTAGATTTCCATAATAACATCGATATCGATGTTATTATGATTTTTCATAAATTATAATAACACTGCAAGCACAGATAAAACGCTGATGGTACGTTACTGGTTGCAATACAATAGAGACGAATCCACGAATTGCCGTTCCCGCCGAGGCATATATAGGTAGTGCTTTTCTCCAAAAATGCGAGGAAATCAAATAATATTTTCAATAATCTCAAAGCAAGTATGTTAATAACCTATCAAGTTCCCACCCGACTTATTTTTTTAAAGTATGTACACGGCATGACACGTAGTGCCAGTTTCAATTTACATACTTAAAATAATTAAAAACATTAGAATCGATCACAGTTTAAAATGTTTACTTATTAAAGATTAAACGGGATTGAAATCTAAACGTATTTAAAGTTGGTTAT